>CM056834.1:18297500-21150000 GCA_029853015.1 Chelidonichthys spinosus | reverse complement strand
ACAAGTGGAGTGATAGAAGTAACGGGAAAAGAAGATGGAATAGAACGCTTGAGGAGAGGAAACAAGAGGAAATGAGAGGAGAGGCAAAGGGGGAGAAAGAAGACGGAGGATAAAGAGACAGGAGAGAGAAAAGAAATGAGAGGAGAAGAGGGAGAGAAGGATTGAGCGAAGATGATGGAAGTAAACAGAGAAGGAAAGGGTGAGGAGACATGAGGCAAGGTGATGGAAGGGGGGAGACAGGAGGGGATGGAGAGAGGAGCAGATCACCTCCCTCTCAGTACGCCACTGTTCTCTTTAGGAAGCTTCCCAGACCTGCAAACACCGGTGGACTCAGGGAGTCCTGGCCCAGGACCACACCACACCCGTAAAGGACTTTCTCATCTGGTCTATGATGGAAGGGAGGCGAGAGGAGAAGGAGGCGAGAGGAGAGGAGATGTAGGTGTTCTCTTGGACTTACAGCTTCCCAAACCTGCAAACACCAGAGGACTCAGGGGAATCCTGGCCTCAGTTACATAACAACGCGCGCGCACACACACACACACACACACACACACACACACGCACACACACCTTGAGCATATTCTGTCCCATGCACACCACTGCCAGCCCCCGTCTTTCATTTCTTTCTTTCTCCCTTTCTTCCTGTGTTTTCTTTCTTTTTTTCCTTTCTTTTTTTCCAGAGCTCATGACGCACTCTGGCATAATGAAACTGTTAAGAGGAGTCCGGTAGAGCCTGGGTCTGAGACCAAGAGGGGGTGGAGGTGGCGGGGGTGTAAAGTGACACCACACCAGAGCACTTTATTTACAATGTGCCTCTTTAACACGCCGCCTATTTATAGCCACCAGATCTTTTCTCAGCGTCTGCCGCACACTGCTGCACTGTCACAAACAGGCATTGGATGGCACCGGTGGATTCACACCGCGCCGCGCTGCCAAAGGGGAACACGCCTTTTCCTCTAGCATGTTCCTGCACCCCCCCCCCCCAGCCTCCTTCAGCCTCACACCTTCAGGACATTGTCTCCTCGCCACTCGATTTAGATTAATTTTTTCGCTCGTCTCTCAGATCTCAGATCCATCCTTAAGATGAGACCAACTATCCGCACCCCCAACGCAGCTCTTGGTCCAAGCACTGGTCATCTCCCGCCTTGACTACTGCAACTCTCTCCTGGCCGGACTCCCGGCCTCTGCGATTAAACCATTACAGCGTATCCAGAATGCTGCAGCACGCCTTATCTTCAATCTACCCAAATTCTCCCACGTGATCCCCCTCCTCCGTGACCTCCACTGGCTCCCTGTTGCAGCACGCATCCAATTCAAGACGATGACACTGGCCTTCAGGGCCATCAATGGAACGGCACCTGTCTACCTTCAAACACTGGACAAACCTCATGCCCCGAAGCGAGCACTTCGCTCCTCTACTTCAGCTGGCAGGCTGGTAACACCATCGCTGAAATCAAACAAATGTCGCTCAGCAAAGTCCAGACTCTTCTCTGTTATGGTCCTCAGTGGTGGAACGAACTCCCGACCAATGTCAGGACAGCAGAGTCATTTGCCATCTTCCGAAAAAGGCTCAAGACTCACCTGTTCAGACTTCACCTTGACTCTACATAACATGACCCACAAACACCCTCAAGCTAAAGACAAATAAATGCAGTGGAGTAAAATTCTAAATTGTCGAGGAGTAAAATGTAAAGCAGATTTGATGTCATTACTTGACTGTTCCACATTCATACCCAGAAGAAGCAGAAGGCTTTGGTACAGGAGAGGAATTAATTCACAGAATTCTGACTGCCCCCTCGGGACTCATTCGCTGTGTCTCTGTTTGCATCTACCATCACTAACAAACATGCATACACACTTACTGACCCAACTGCGCATTTGATCACATTTCTTCATGAAAGTAGATTAAAAGCATAATTTGTCTTTCTGGAACACGCGCAATAACTTCAGCCTGCACCCGAGGACACATTTTCACATCTAATTCTGACGTCCTGAGTTGAATGTTTTTATCAGCTTGCAGCCTTAGGGGAACTACGCAGATGAAGTTTCCTTCACACCATTACAAAATCCCATCGTGCCCTTCATGTGAGAATAGTTTCTCCCCCTGAAAATAAATGCCCCCCCTCTTTTATTTTGCCTCAATATGCTTTTTTCACATTCAGTCCTTTGTGATCTCCCTGCTTGCGGCTCTCTTTGAGTTTGTTGTGCGCATGGCGATGTCAGGGGGAGCGACAAATCAAATATTATCTGTGTAGATGAAATCAAATATATTTCTTTAGACTAAAGGCCCTTCTGTTTCTGGAAGGAATGGTGTTTATGAGTATGGATAACCAGATTGAACATGCTGAAAGTGAACAGAAAAGTTCTTTGTTCTTAAAACTGTGCTATAAAATGCCTGTCAAAGACATATAGTGTCTTTAATGTTTTGTGTGATGTAAAGAGTGTATAAAGAGTGTATAAATCAGCTGCAACAGTAAAAGCGCTGGAACCAGAGAATGCATTAAAACATCACTAAGTTAAGACTTTAAAATATATTCAAACATTTTTAAATGGAAGTTATAAAACAGGAATAGCTGTGAGTGTTAGGGATCTTACATAATGCAGTAACTGTTTAATTCACTAACATCTGGGATTGTTAGAGTGCGAGTGCTGCAGCTGTAAGACTGAATGACCAACTGAGGGTTGACCCCGTCCTTTTGTTTTGGCAAATATTATGAATCATTTTGTTTGTAGGCAAACTGGCCGTGCTGCAGTGAAACAGAGCACATGTCGCATTAATACAAAATACAAATGGGTAAAACAGAGAAACACACACTTACAAGAAAGATTATGCGAAAAGTAAAATGTAATACGATTATATTTAAAGTATATATGCTAGTTAAGTTGAGAGATGGAGGAAGGAGGTTTTTTTATAGCTGTTCATTTGAATTAAAAGCAGTCTGAAAAGAGAACGAGAAGGCAAACATCTAAAACTCATTGGGGTGATAGGAGCAGACACACACGAATACTTAATGCACAAAAAACATTTGATTATCAATAACTCGTCCCGTGTGGCCTTGAATTCTTGAAGAAAATCTGTTTTTTGCTGCATGCCTCCACGCTGAACGACTCGTTGGGACTCGCTCGGACTACACCTGCACTAGCATGAGCCTGGAGAAGGGTTTTAAAAAGTCCGGTTATTAGCAAAGATGCGTGTGAGAAGTAGAGATCAGACAGCAGAATAAATGTATTACGTTGCTCTCGTGCCAACATTTTAGTTTTAAGAATGGTTAGCACGATATGATGCAATGAAAATATTGTAGATATAGCATGCGATTATATTACTCATGATTTTTTTTTTTTAAGTGGGCCTTTGTTTTAAATTGCTAAAATTAATTTCCCACATCCGCAGCAGGATTTGCTTCGCTCCCTACTGGTCCTTCTATCTGATTCCTTAAATGATCACATTTATAATGTCATATATCATCAAATATGTGCTAATTTACTTGCATTTTCCAGAACAATAATCTGACATTGAATAAGGCCATGTTAAAAAACATACTGTGACATACTGTATATATCTATTTAAGAACATACAGCCATAAAAGAATAAATGTTTTACTATATTCCATAAATCAGCTACAAACCCTCACCCTTCAGTTATAGACAGGAGTGAAGTTTGGTAATTGCTGCTGAAGAGGCGATGTAAAGATATGTATGTGAAATTCCATCCATTTTGGAAGACACTACAGTTGAATAGGATTAAAGTCCCAGTCAGCAACATTTTTTTGATCATATTCACTGACGCCGACACTAATGCTCCGATAGAACAACATAAATCATACGGTTTTAGAATAAAAAAGCACGCCTCTACGTGCACGTAGAGCCTGTTGTTTGTTTTGCAAAGCTCGACAGCGCCCGGGTCATCCTGTCTAATCAGCACGCAGGACTGTGTTCTTGCACACACAGAGCCCCTCCCCCCTCAGGTCGTACCACTATCACAGGGGGGAGGCAGAGGGAAGTAGCAACAAGCTTCCAATTCCTCGATAAAAACCAAAACAATGAGGTCCAAAACAACCAAGGAAAAGAAAACACCGGTGGAAAAGAAGGAAAAAAGAAAGATTGTGACGGTGCCCGTGATAAAACTAGAGTCAACATCGGACCCGCGTTTCAAAGGTAGCGTGATCTAAGGGAGTTCAAAGGGCATGAAGTCGAGGGGAAGGAGCTTGGTGGTCGTGGGGGAGGAGCGTGAGAATTATAAACATTCAAAATCTGACAGACTGCCCTCCATCCGCCGGACTTGCCGACTGGGACTTTAAACAAAAAACCTAATAGATTAAATTCCCCCAGTTGGTTATTTACAAGACATTCTTTTGTATTGTAATTACAATTAATACAATTACAATTTTGTATTATTATTAAATTTTCTGGCACGCAAATGAACTACATGTCGTAAAATAAACACCTGAGCGTGTATTTACAATGTTTTCTTTCCACTGGTCTGAAAGAGGACATGTTTTGGGGGCAAAGTAGTGTTTATTGCCTGGATGTCTCATCTTTCTCATCCGAGAAATGTCTTGGCCTTGGGTTCGAGTGCGAGAACACGTAGGGAGTGATTCCGAGTGTGACCTGTGTCTGTGTGTTTCTCTCCCTATGGGGCATGCCAGTGAACCGTGTTGACAACGGGAGGCTTTTTCAACCATAATACAGGTATGTGCTGCGTTAGCGGCTCTGTGTGTGGGGGAGCTGGAGCTAGAGCTGCTCTGAACCCTGAACTGGCGCTATTTGTTGGGCCTGTCGCCGCGGCCCAGACGGCTGTAGACGCGGCAGAGGAGCTTAGACGCATCTGAGTGTGCCGGGCCCGCCGCGTGTTGTTGCCGTGGTGTGAGTTAAGGTGTGTGTTTACTCAACAGGGTGTTAACGTCAGTCAAAGAAATCAATGTTTATCCTCACAGGTGTCAGGAGTGAGAGCATGTGAGTGTGTGTTCACCACTTTGCTTTGCCATCATCTCCCCACTGTCCCCAAACACACACGCGTATGAAGACTGTGTCCTGACTCAGCCTTTACTGAGCCGCTGTTCGTTAGTAGACCCAGCAGCTGGCCGCTACAACCACACGACTGCCCGATGGTAGTTTTCCATGGATGTGCTGGAGGCCGGGGACGGCTGCTCAGAGGCTCGGGCTTTCCATTGTTATATCCATGGTGGGTGGTGAGAGAGCGTCACCGCTGCTTCCTGTGCTCACACACACGCACACACACACACACACACGCACGCACACGCATACACACATGCACACACACACACACACACGCACACGCATACACACATGCACGAGATGATTTTAGTAATACGTACAACAAAGTGGTACATGGCGAGAGAACAGCATCACAATGCATCCACTAATAACATGCTGTAGTCGGGGTCGCCCCCAGCTCTCCCTCTCTCTCTCTCTCTCTCTCTCTCTCTCTCTCTCTCTCTCACTGTGTCCTTTTGGGGGGGGGGGGGAGGAGGTGGGTTTTTGTGGCCACTTTCCCAGCTTTCCCTTGGGAGCCTGTTCCAGCTGCTGCAGCTCCACTGGTCCCAGACCTCAACCTGACTTCACTGACCGCCGCCGCAGCCTGCGTGCTCTGACATCACTGTCCAGGCGTCCACGCACAGGCGGCCCATACGCAAGCCCTGCAGCAACATCGCAGCGAGACTGACACGCAGACACATTGACGTCTCTCTCTGTTGGAAGTTGTAGTTCCCAGGGCCTGTGAGTTGTAGTTCTCAGGCATTATGAGCCTGATGGGTACCGGATGTGGAAATGTTTGTGGGTTGCTATGAAACACTGATACGTTTGGTGGGACTCGCAGGACAGATCGTATTAGAGGCGGTTTTACACTGAATTAGTTTGCATGTCAGTGTGTAAATGTATGAGCTGGTACAAATGTATCTGCTAGCCCGTTTTCATTTGCAGCTCTGAAAGCACATACATGGTGGGTCGACACAGGACACTTTAGACGAACAGCTCTCACTTGAATGGGGCTTGATATTTAACCTCAAGACTTAATATATCCTGATTTGATCTAAAAAATCCTGTTTTAATGTGGGAGTTTAGGTATTGTTCCTTCTAGTCACACCTGTACTTCTCCAACTGTGACAAGTCCAAATGTACTACAGGTACACATGTACTACAACCGGCCCTGTGTGTGTAGCGACATAGCGTGGGTCAAACTCACAGATTCTCACATAAGTGATGAGCGATGGCGAGTGGTTGAGTTTGTGTGTGTGTGTGTGTGTGTGTGTGTGCGTGCGTGTGTGTGTGGTCCTTTATGTATAGGGATTCTGGTGGTTGTGCATATTTGATGGACCTCGGAGGCATCAAGCAGCATGCATGGATAGTTTCCGGTTCCCTGTCGCTCCGGCTGCTGGCACACCCGTCATGTTTTCCACATGGAAGAATACAAATATGCATGTTTTTGTGGTTATGTGGGTGGAACTGTTGCATGTTGAGTGATGGAGGATTTGCGGATTGTAATAAGTAACTTTTACCAGCTGCTGATGGGCTGAGGTAGGTGTCGGAAGTCAAGCCATTTGTCCCCCCCCCCCCACACACACACACACACACACACTCCACTGGCCGGTTTTGGGGTCAGCTGGGGTGATCTCGCAACATGATTGTCTATTAGTTCTGACTTAGATTTGAGTATGAATATTACTTTGTTTAGAGGCTCATGTATTTATAAGTTATTTTTTGGCCTTTATTGTGATAGGGCAGCGTTAGAGTGGAAGTGGGAGAGAGAGGGGGAGACATGCAGAGAGGGCCGCCGGGCGAGTCAAACCCAGGGCCGCTGCAGTGAGGATGTATGGGGCAACAACTCTATCACTGAGCTATCCAGCACCCCCCTTGTTACACTATTAAACTGCTTATACTGTGGGGGGGTCGGTGGCGCGGTGGTTAGGGCAGCCGCCCCATGCACAGAGCCCAACGTCCTCGACGGGTGGTCCTGGGCTGGACCCTTGCCCGGGACATACTTCCTGCATGTCATCTCCCTCTCTCTCCCTGTTTCCACACTGTCTGAAAAAGGAATAAAAAGGCTTGAACGGCACTCTAGCGGGAAAAAAAATCTTTAAAAAAAGTGCTTACACTGCACTTTTTTATCAAAGCAAAGCATTTTAAAACTAGATGAATTACCAGAAAAGGAGCAGGAATGATGATGTGGAGCACATGCAGGTCAACATGCAGGTCACCTTGTGCTGCAAAATCCAACTGAGCCTCGGTTTCTGATTATGCATTCCTGCACCGCACCTGTCAGTGAAGCAGCGGTAATGATAAGTGTCCAAAATCCTGATTTACTGCTCACTATTGAGTCACCGACTGAGCGTATATCTTGGAGGGGAAAGTGAATGAGAGATAAAGCTCATGAATTGTGGGACACGCAGCACAAGTTCACACTTACCTGCTTATTGTTGGGTATCTGACATCGCCGTCCGCCTCACTGCCTCTTACTGGCTCACATCCCCTTGAGGTGAACACTCGGTTTTCATGTTCGCTGCTCTCACAACTCAATCTCAGCGGAAAAGAGGAGTGTGAAGGGAAAATAATCTTCTGAGAAATATGGAGGAGGAAGGATGAAGGGGGGAGAGCCTTGGGGAGAACGGTTGTACGGTATCAGGCCTGGTTGAATCCCAGAATTGATCTCATGAATAATAGAGCTCCAGTGGCCATGTGACGATATTAGACGTGACAACCGGTATCATACACTCCTCAGAGCCACGTTGATGTATTTATTTGTGTGACCTTGTAAATCTGAGACTAATTCAGTCTAATTGAGAAAACATTTTTAAAGTATCCTGAAAGGTCATTGTTAACTTTTTGAAAACATGAAGCCGAATCCAAGTTATTTCTGTTTGGGAACAAATCACTGACTCACGGAAAAGTCATCAATATGAAACACCCTCATAAAAGAAAAACAAGGCAATCTCCTGTGTTTCCTTGTATTCTTCGACTTCTTAATAATTCATAGAGAAACTGCTAAACGTCCGATGCTCCTCATGTTATGTTTACTCGTGTTTACTGCGTGTCCCCACGCATCAGTCATTCATCCTGACTAATCTCTGCGAGAAAAATCTGCAAGTCTGCATTTTTCACCCCCCAGCAGATCATATCTTTGTGTTTTTGTATTCATGCGAGCAGCTACTGAACAACAGAAGGAAGCAGGAGCCCAGAGCGGGTGAGGTGAAAGGATGTGGAGGAAGAGAGCAGCGGTGGAAAGCAACAAAGTACATTTACTCAGGTACACGAGAGTATTAGTTTGTTACTTCATAAAATATTACTTTTTACCCAACTACATTTTTCTGACCGCTGTTGTAACTTGTTGCTTTTTAGTTGGTTCTCAAACTTTTTGGTGTTTGACCAGAAAACAGAGTAAACTTTGGTGTTTTAATATCTGAGTTTCATCACATTTCTACCTAGCTTGGTTTCAGTGAAATAAAAGTTTGAGCCCCAAAGTTGGAAAATTATTCATATTTCACAAACAGAAATTTGTGGAACAGACCTTCTTTCTGTTAACCATCTCACGCCCCCTCAGATTTATCTTGTGACCCTGTAGACTGTCCCGACCACTGTAACCACTGTATATAAACCGATCAACACTAGCTCCACCCTCAACCAGCTCCAACAGTAAATTACTAATTATCAAGTACGAGTTACACTGGCCATTTTCCTTTTGATACTTTAAGTACATTTTGATGATAACACTCCTATTATTGTACCGGTACTTGTACTTAAATATCTAAATACTTCCAGCACTGTAGGAAAAGGATTGAGGTTAAGAAGTAGAATAACAAGGGGGAAGGTAAAGGGTTATGAGACAGCAGGTAACAGAAGAAGAATAAGCTTCTATCATATTTTCTTTCCCCGACACACCAAAAACCGACACCTCACCCCGCGGCTTCTGGAGAATTATGACTGGGGCACTGGCCTGTCATTATGTTATTATCCTCTCTAACGCTCGAGGCTTTGACATGTGTATGCTCTCACACACAAATCCCTGCTCATGAACAAAATGCACAGAAGCCCCCCCCAAACACTCTGATTTACACTTGAGCATTATGAGGGAATTCCCTGCTCAGACCTGCAGCAGATGGGCAGGTGAGCGAGAGAGAGAGATTAGCAGTCATACTGTGGTATGTGCCCATTCAGCACCAAAGAGCCAAGGCTGTAAAACTGAGCCTAATATGTAAATGTTTCTCGTATGCAGTAAAAGCTGACGTAACTAGGATGTGTAAGTCAGGGCAGTGTGTCACGGCTGCAGCTGCCGGTTCACAGGAAGACACTGGGTGAGAGGTGAGGGAGCGCTGCTGTCGGCTGCAGGAGAATTGCATTTCTTTGCATCCGCATGCATTAAGCTGACCACTTAGCGCTGTGATACCTAAAGTGATGCAGAAGCAGCAGCTGTAAAATTCTAATATTCATATTTGTATGTGAAGCCGGGGGTATGCACTCTGAGAAAACCGACTCGCAGTGTGTCTCCACTCCCTCATCACTTCCACTCCCTGAACACGTAGGATTGCGTAATGCACCATCACCTGCCACAATGGCAAACACGCAATAACTTGCCTTGACAGACCTGTTAAGATGGAATGAACATGCCTCAGAACTGCAAGAGCGTATGTTGTATGCAAATAAAGTGCGGAGGAAGCTGTTGTTGATAACGGGGTCATGCAAGATTGAAACTATTGGATTATGATCACAGAATATCTCGCAGAAATTCATGACGAACTGAGTTGTCGAGAAAAGCTATGAGAAATAAAGTTTCACCAATCAATATTTTTTATAATAACTGATCAAATTAATATGTATACTATGAAAGAAGCTGCTATAAGCACCCATTACAGAGTCCTGTAGCTTATGGTTTTTGTAAAATGTTCTGTTCACTGTCACTATTTGCATCAGTGTCATTTCCTGATGCAGCAGGTAGCTGTTTTCAACAGCAACAAACAGCTCTTATTAGACCTACTTCCTAGTACCTGCCCAACACCAAATGACAATATTAGCAACGAGCTAACTAGGTGGTGAACATAATGGAGCATTTTGCGGCTAAAGAGCAAGATATTTGCCTCAGGAAGTTGGTTGAGACCAAAAAGAGAACTCAAAGGAGAGTGAATATTGGACTTACATTAATCAGTTGGACAACTAATGCTAATGTTAGTCGGCGTTGTGTGTTTTGCTTACAGCTTGTTTGCCCCCGAGTGGCCAAGAAATCCCTTAATGCCGTTTAAAGTAAGAGGAAACTCACTGATATGTTCTTGTTAGAACCTTTAAGGAACGCGTTCAACACAATATGAAGCACAGCGGCAGAGGACGACGGAGCGGTCCTAACTTTTGTTGATGTTATTTGTTAGTTTATCATAGAAAAGGCCATGTTCACGTCTGTTCGTCAGACATGTGACTGAAGGCTACTCTCACACTGTGACGGCCTTCCTCTCATTCATCAACAATGCCGCTCTGCCGCTCATTCTGTGGAAGGCTGATAAAATCATAGACTGCAAACTGCCACGCCTTTGGGAGATACTAGAATGTTTGTATGTATTAATGACGGATGTTGTGATAACCAATGGAGAGAAAAATGTCCCTTTAAAAGAGAGAAAAGGAGCCACCTTACCACACCCAGCATGCATCTGTAGCTTGTACAAACATTCAAAGTCAATTAAACTGACAAGATAATTCTCTTGGCAACAAAAATACTTTCTATTTCATCTCATTTGGCACCATCGTACTAACGTTCTACACAAAGTTAGGCCACGATTTACAACCCATGTTCCAGCTTTTACATTTGAACATCAGAATCCTGTTTTATTTTCATGTCATGTACAAAGTGTTGAATTTAAGAGAGCAGCACAGATGAGCCAGCCAAGAAAATGACAACTATGACTATGATAGAGCTGGCTTGGCTCTCTGTTTAAGAAAAACCTGCAAAAGAAAAAGGAAAAAAAAAAGAAAGAACGTCATTATTTGGACTATTTCTGCTGCTAATGTGGGTTTGTAATGTTTGACTCAGTGAAAGCAAATGAGCCCAGAATTATTATTTTTTAGGCTTTGATACAAATATGTCACAAATATTGCAGCAATTTGCAAAGAAGTATGTGCTAAAATAAACTGGAAAATTGCTCAGAACATAGTTCAGACTACATTGATATATTTGAATGGCAAACATTATTATACACAAGAGCCAGGTGATCCCTCCAGGTCCCCCCCCCCCCCCTCCATCTGCTGCCTCACCTCTCCCCTCTGTCGCTGCACAAGGAGTGGAAAATACAGACACCTAAAAATACACGACACATAAACAACACACACACACACACACACACACACACACACCAAGTGTCTTTAATATTAGAAAGCACAAGGCTGACACCTGAGACCCTCAGCGGTGTCGCTGCCTCCCTCCTCCTTAAATTAGTCCAGCGTGGCCAGAGTGTCCCTGAGGGTCCAGTCTGATCCACTCTGCTGCCTCCTGGCAGTTGATGGTGGGGAGGTTCGGGATGGGGGTGCTGGGGGACACATGCTTATGACATCACAGCCCAGTTGGCCCCGCGTGCCTGCGGCAGTCACACGGGACATCACCTGACCGGAGGGGATGTGTACCAAAAGGTTACAGGGGGCACCGTGGCCTCCATCCTGGGATTCTCCTTATCGTAACCCCCCCTCCCATATCCACACAATAAACTCACTTACACTTGATATCTAACTTTATATTCTGCTGTTTGAGCCACCGTATGTATTTGAACTGATCCTCTCGCACCGTGTTTGCTGTCTTCACAACAAAGAATACTTTTGTTTCCTCTCCTTTCAGGTTTTAATCAGCCCTCATCTCTGCCTTTTGTCGAGCCTCCTCATTGTTCCATTCTTTTAAATCCTTTACATAGATCATCACTACAGACCCGTTCAATGACTTTTCTGTTTGCTCCCACGTTCAACTGTCTCCACTTGTTTCCATCTTCCTGTAGTTATTCACATCTCTCTTCAGATATCTCTCTTTGTTTTACCTCGTGCGTGAGCTCAACCTCTTTTCCTTTCAACTCTCTGTATATTTGTTTTCTTTCCTTTGTGCTTTCAGCCTCAACCGTTGGAGCCGTATCCTTCTTCAAGATCTCAATTTCCATCTCTATCTAAATTGTCTATTGAAAAAAACAAAAAAAAAAAAAAATTCTTCTCTTCATTCAACCTAATTTCTCAGTTTCTTGTTGATACATTTACTACATTTTCTTTTCTCTCTTTATTACTTTTGACCTCTGATATACTTGTTGTTCTTATCTTAACACACTGCACTGGATCTCATTTACGGGCTGAGAAATATTAATCAATATGTTGTTGTAATTGATAAGTATATAAAAAAAGGTATTTCAATGTAGGCTTCCAAATAATGCTTTTCATATTTGCTAATTTATATCAATCAAAAAATTAGTCACGCTTCTTATGAATAATATCTTCTTACTCTGTTTTATCCACTCTAGTCGAATATATAAATTCAATCAGTGACTTAATGAATCTATCACAAACCTGTGGCCATAATATGGGATTCCAGACAGCTGTTTGCTCTGTCAATTAAAGTGAGGCCCAGCGTTCACCTCACACGACGTGTGAAAATGTACATTTGACTATTTCTCCATCCAGCAGACACGACAGAAGCGTCCATTCAGAGTCGTGATGTGTCCATTACTCACTTGTAAATTTTGACCAGCTATGTGTCTGTTATTTGCTGAGCAGGTAGTTTACAGTTGAGGTGTAAAGCTTTTCCCCTGGAAACAGCTTCCTGCTACAGACAGGATGATGCTCCGACAGAGGTGAACCAAAACAGCTGAGTTTAGGGTTGAGCAAAATTTTTTTTTTTTTTTTTTTTAAAGAGTGAAATCTCTAAAAAAATCGGCCAATATGTAAAACTACTTCATTGGTTTGAATGTGCAGAATTAGTGAGAATAGTGAATATCCAGATTGTGGTCATACTAAATACTTGATGTTGATGAACAGTATATCCATCTATGTGTTAAAGTACTAGAGACAAAATGCTAGAAAAATAATAATAATACTTGTTTAGGGACTGTTCGTTATTTATTTTTAAGACCCACCGGAGGGATTTTTGGACCACTGACCACTTTATGCAAAACCCCCCGGTGATATCATTTATTTTAACATGACCCTGCAATCGACATGGCAGAATTAATAACACCCGGACAATTTATCAACTCAATATGTCACATCCCAAATATTGAGTGACGAATGGTCGGTTATTAATATTTCACATCAAGAACATCGTGTGGAGAATATCTGTTCCAGCAATAAAAAGGCCCAAAATATAACTTTAAACAAATGAATGTGTTGCTGAGATGCATTTTTTTTTAACTATATTTGAATGCTTTCATGACGAAAGCTGAGGAACTTCCCCCTCGGACTAAAATTTGTTCAACAAAGAATATTAAGACATAACCCCCCCCCCCCCTATTTTCCCCCGGTGGTCCGTTCCATAAATACCGAACGGTCCCTTACAATAAACAGTTCTGTCTCTTTCACTACAACAAACCAACTAACAGTTACACTTCTGCTGGAAGGCAGCCTGGACAGATGGGACAGAACTTAATAGAAATATAAGCGCTTATTATGACTTGTATTTCCTGTCACAGCTCAACCACGTTGCACACAGCTGTCTTTCATGCATAAAGCATGCGGTGAGTGTTTGTCACATAGAGGTTTAGAGAGCGAGGCATGAGGTACTGAGAGATGCAGAATCAGCCTTGGCTGCGACTCTGACGCTCTTATTTCCCTCTGGAGAAGAGTCCAAAAAGATCAGGGAGCCTTCACACACACACACACACACACACACACACACACACACACACACACACACACATTTACAAACTCTCTCTCTGCCCCAGCTCCCTCCAACACTCGTGACCCATACAGTTCATATGACAGCGACCATGTGGTCTGGATGCAAAATATGGAGTCAGATTATTTTACAGTGAACAAGTTCGCACCTCTCAGCAGACCTGCTGATTAACAGAGTGTTGCACCAATTGGCTGCAATCCTACTGACTATTCGCTGACTGATTACTGGTCTTATGATCGCAGCGACCAGGACGCCGTAACACACTTTCACAAACACGTTCATGCATCATTAAAACGTGAAGCGTCCGATCCTCACAGGTGGAAAGTAACAGTAAAACTATACTTTATTTATTCACCAACTGTGATACGGCAGCATTTTGAGCTGCTATCTATAGTTTATTGGGCTGCCCATAGTAAATAGTAAAGAATATTAAGAAAGTACAATTGACAGCAAAAGCAATACAAAATGCTACAGAAATACAGAAACGAGTTGTGTAAAAGCCACTATGCATTAAAAGGTAGAGAAAGTATCATTTTTTAGATAAACACAACTTTTTAAATCAACTTTATCATTTTTAAGTAAATGCCAAGTAACTGCAGAGACCTTTTATTTTGGAAAAGTTTGTTTATTGCTTCTCAAAATGATAAACTACAGACACACTTTATCTGCAAATCTGCCCTACAAAGGCAAAAGGCAGTTACTGCATTCTTGGTGGAAAATGAATTATTGTCATTTTTGGGATATTAAAGACTTCCTTTATCATATGGATAAATATCTATACTCAATTTGACTGCTTTTTCATAAAAAACTTGTTGTTCACCTTAACTCCCAAAACCATACAAGCAACACCAGTTTTCTCAGTTTGACACTCTGGTCAGTTACTGTCTTTAGCCTTTGTAGGGCAGAAATGTTATTAGGTGTCCTTTTTTACTTTAAAATACAAGTTTAATGCTAATTTGACTCAATATGCGTACGACACCATATATTGTTAAACCAATGACAGCCTATGTACAGCTTTCATTGCATGTCGTAGTGCAGATCCTGTCACAGGTGTCCCTGCGTCCTAGGAACCCACCCTCAGGTTTTGGGACATCCCTCAAGATTCATTTGGTCGGGGAGCCTGGATCGATTCCACCCGCCCATCGATTCATTCCACGCTTTGCCAACCATGTGATCCGTTCGAAAATACACACACATACTTGACATACGCGTGTGCATGACTGGGCGCTCACACGCATCTAAAGAAGGAATAATCTGCGCGGCCTTTGAAAGGAAAGACGGGTTTCATATCTTAAGACCTCTGCTGCAGCTGATATCCTGATGGCTGTGTTTACCTGCAGGGCGGGACGTCTACGGCCATAAACGTGTGTGTGATGGATGAGTGAGAGAGTGACAGGCCCATAGAGATGAGAGAGACTGGCTTAAACAGTTTCTTTTTCCTAAACCGCAGAGCAGCATGACTTATGTAGAACAAAAATACATGTGACCTATTTACAGGTCTCCGTGTGTGTGTGTGTGTGTGTGCACACATGTGCATGCTGCATGCTCACCTCTCTGTAAGGGACCATCCCCTGTAAAAGCGTGCGGTTTGTTCACAGGATATGGGTTTCTGGTGAAAAAGACACAGAAAAGAAGCACTCTGAAGAAAACTTCTTTTCTTTCTCTCTTTTCCCACCGTCACCGTACACGTGAATGTTCAGGAGAATTTGTGTCGAATAGAAATATATCTGTTTAAATCTATTTATATCTGTTGAATATTGTTTGCTGATTACTGGAGAATGAAGGGAAACACAAACCTATTTTAGTGAGGTGCAACTCACTAACTCTAAATTCATGATATCAACTTCTAAAGATCAATATTTTTGGCAAAGTGCTTTCTTGAGAAAAAAACTGGCAATGTTAAATATAAGTATTATGTTATTTATACTTACTAGAGGATTGTGTCGAATTAACTCAACAAAAACATCGTAGTGCTTCAATACGATCGATTTAAGAGCATTATTGATGTCCGTCTGGCCAAAACACTCTGTTCCCAGTGTTAAGAAGAAAAAAAAGATTCCACCTCATTTTTACCCCTTGATGCAACACTGAGTTGACTTGTGAAGACGGTGTCAAGAGGAGTTTGGAACTACAGGTTGCAGGCGGCCGTGTGGAGCGCTGCATGCTGCCGGGGCCTGCTTGACTCTGAGGGACAGCGTCACCACGGCTACTTCATATTTAATTGTTCTGTTGAATTATTCTGGCTCACTGCCGTGTTGTGCCACCATGAATTGGGCCACAGAGTTTGTAAGTGTATCTGTGTGTGTGTGTGTGCGTGTGTGTCTCAGACAGGGACGATAGGGAGAATGATGTGGCAGTAGTGCCCGAGTTTACCACGAACACTGGAAGCCTGTGGGAAAGCAGCGCCATAGCAACAGAATGAATTAATGAACAGGATCCGAATGCTACCTTTAACATAAGGTACACACACACACACGCACACACACACACATACACACACACACACACGCAGTACAAGCCAGCTGGTGGTTTTATATTCAACACAGGTCACCTGGTGATGCAGGTTGGGCCAGAACTACTTCTACAACTAGAAAACAACCAGCGAGCTCACATCGTCATCGCACTGAACATCATGTCTTAAATTCTTTGTAAGGGTCCACACTGTTTAAACTTGATGTGGACAAATCAAATCTGAAACTATTTCTCATCATTGACTTTGGATCACTCAGTTCACTTATGCTGATTTTAATCTAAATACAATCAACTCAGCAGTGACGTGTTTGGTGCTGTGTGGCCAGACTGTCCGCATGACAGGGGATGTTGTTTCTCTGATGAAAATAATGTGGGATTTGTTTTAGAAATTAACAATTATGATTAGATCTTCATGGTTTCGAAAAATGTTTTTAACTAAAAATGAATTCCGTCAGATTGTTTTTTGCTGCTTTAGCTGCTCTTTGGGGTCACATGTAGACCTGTGACTGTACCATTGACAGAAACATCATACAAGCATGATGATGATGTGACGAGGTAAAAACAGAACATGTGTTCATGCCTTCACTCAGTGAGTTATAACTTGATATTCTCTGAGACGGTGCTCTTCAGAAAATAGTCTGCAGCGCCACCTGCAGGAATAGATAGAAAAACACCTGGGCAAAATTCAGACCAAGAACATTTTTACAGGAAAACCTAAAGCAGAAATATTCCTTTTGATTACAACGTGCAATGTTTTTTGAAAGTATTATTTTCCTATGCTTATATTCAGATGTTTACACTTTCCCTGATGTGTCAGCTGATTGTTATGCTCTATTCTCCAAAATGCACTAAGTTAGATTCAAATGGACAGAGGAGGAAATAATATGTATGTTAGTATGTAACTGTCAGTATTTAGGTAATCATACAAAAGTCTGATTACTGACGCTGAAGACTACAGATATACTGGAGAGTACACTTCCATTCAGTCAAACATCAGTTAAAAGCAGCTGGTATTACTGTGTAAAGACAAGTCTGGACCGTTGCTCATGCAAATAAGATGCTTTTGAATAGGTGGATGCTGTGTGATTTTGTTGAAGACAATTCAAATTGATTTTATAATGTGGTTTTAGGTTCCATTTAATACTGAGCTAATTAAAAATAAGTGAGCAAAAACCTCAAACAGGGTTGTTGGAATTTGTTTAAACCATTTCAACAATAGGTGAACCGTCACTCACAGTGAAATGTAAATGTATTCAAAGCATTTTTTGTAGAAACAAATGGTTCCTAACGGCCTTTATGTTTTCAGTCATCTGTATGTTGAGTGAACTGAAAATGGTTGAGGTTGAATGTCTGAAACAACACAGTTTTACCTTTTTATTGTACAATATTACAATTACATTTGTACAAATGCTTTTAACAAAAAATGAAATTCAGGCTGGAAATATTTGCTGGGGCCTGAAAAACAACACTGTCCTTGAGTACTGCACTGAACCTTAATGCAGCATTGGCAGGGACATGCTGCTGCCTGGAAGGAGGGCCACATACACACACACACACACACACACACAGATATTACATCTGGAGGTGGGCTAGCATGGCTTCCTCCCGCTCACTCCATCAGATCTTAAAAACACAGGAGGGGTAAAAGCAACAAGGTGGAGACCAACATCAGTGCAGATGAAGATCATGTACTGAAACTGTTGCATAAAAAAAAAAGTTTGTGTGTCTATGTTGTTGTGATAGTGCAGGAGGGAACCAGGGGAGTACGGTTGTTGTTCATTTGTTGTTTGGTCCAGGTCCAATGTGTTAAGAAGCTGAGGCGTAGGGTCAGAGGTCATCAAGTGGACTTTAAGAGCGGGTGTACTTCCCCCAGATGTGCAGCATGAAGACTGAAGCAATGAAGAGCAGACTCATCACCAGCACTGGCACAGGGCCGCTGTCACAATAAAGAGAAACAGATCAGCAACCAAACACATACAAAATCCCATCATTTGCTCTAAACCCCGACAAAAGCGAGAGTCTTAGTGGAGTGGCTGATTTTATTGATGAGCTTAGGAAACAAGGAGGCGCTCTCTTCTCTGAAGGAGGGACTGAGTGGGGGGTGGGGTGGAGGGGTGCATCACTAAGTAGCAGCATTGCCATGCCAACCATCTCCTCAGCGGCCCCCCTCCTCTCCCTGTCAGAAGGCTGTAATTGAGTTGACCTTTCGGAGTGCATCCTTTAATGAAGCTTTGAGGCCAGCGTCTAACGCAGGAACAAACACGCACTCGATATACAGCACTGTATGGCGAATCTGCCCTCCTTCGACTGCTGGAGAGACACACTCAATAACAACCACAGCACCATCGATCAACCACGGCCAGCTATGGCCAGGAGACAGGACGCCTTCTCTAATATTGGGGTGAGGATGCAGCAGAATAAAAGTTTGAGAGTTTTCTTTACGTGCACTTTCATAGCACATAATTATTAATATATATATATATATATATATATATATATATATATATATATATATATATATATATATATATATATAATATATATATATATATATAAAAAATATAAAAATTAATTACCGAAGAGGCACGTTCGTCCAATTTCCTGCTATTCTGACAAACATTTAGCAAGTGTTGGAAATCTAATGAACTGAGAATTAGTATGTGTTTGTAAGTGGAAGTTAATAACGTCAGAGGCTAAATTTGAGTGCGAGTGTGTATGTTCCGGTGTTCTGCTTCATAAACTGCACTTACACTTTGAGGCCTGGCGAGTCTTCTGTGTAGAAGCGCCACATGCCACCGGTGCCTGCTGATCCTGTGGTCCTGCCACCGCTGCGTGTACCACTGCTGGTAGCTTTCCTGTAGAACACACACACATTCAACAAATCAAGAATGTATCAACATAGCCTAGTGTTTGTGACCATAATCGTAAACTGTTGCATCCTTATTAAAATGTGTTTGTTCAGAAAGTCATTTTCATGTTGCAAAGTACTCATAGACACTATGGTTAACACACAATTTTGTGAAAATTTGATCATTTTACTCATCTAGCAGTTTCTTAAAATGAAACGTTTTGATTTAAAAAAAAAAAAGTCAAAATTAAAAAAAGATTTGCCATTGTACACTGTATTCACAATGTGACTAACTACAGTAGCTGCTGATGAAAGAGTGCTTTGATTCATGGCTGCTTCACTCTTGTGACGAGATTAAATGGAGGTTAATGAAGTAATGAAGAGGGTGATAGTAATGGGTAATGATGAGCTATAACAGTGAGCCCCTGATTACACACTGATTAAGCCCACGGCACAACATTTATCTGCTGCTCTAATCTACACAGGCCACACAAAGAAATAAAGGAAAAGGCCATCTGAAAATTATCAATCATTCCTTACAGTATAATGATAATCAGGCGGGGTCAGCACAAGGTATTTGGCAAATAATTATAGAGACTGTGTGCTGGCTGAGATGACCACGTAACTTCTCTCAAGTTTAATGTAATGTGGCTACTTTTTCTACAGTGGAGGCAAACAAACGGGTATGCAAAAAATAACTGGAAAAAAATAAATTAAGTGTCTGTGTATACAACACGGGCTCCACGGTGGTGTAGTGGTAAGCACTGTCGCCTCACAGCAACAAGGGTTCCAGTTTGGGTTCGGGTTCCTTCTGTGTCTAGTTTACATGTTCTCCCCGTGTCAGCGTGGGTTCTCTCCGAGTTCTCCGGCTTCCTCCCACAGTCCAAAGATATGCAGGATGGGGATAGGTTAATTGATGACTCTAAAATAGTCTGTAGGTGTGAATGTGAATGTTTGTATGTTTTTACATGTCAGCCCTGTGATAGTCTGGCAACCTGTCCAGGGTGAACCCTGCCTTCACCCAATGTCAGCTGGGATCGGCTCCAGTTCCCCCACAACCCTGAATACAGGATAACTGGGGATTGATAATGGGTGGATGTATACAAGACCGCGAGTTGCAACAACAGCTTCCATGATTCCAGGTCACTGTACTCTACTGGGGGGGGGCATTAGTTCAGGAGGTAGAGTGGGTTGGCTGGCAACTGCAAGATTGCTGGTTCAATCCCCGGCTCCTCCTAGCTGAGTGCCTGGCATCCCTGAGCAAGACACTTCACCCTAATTGCTCCTGACGAGCTGGCTGTCGCCCTGCGAGGTTGACTCCGCCGTCGGTGTGTGAATGTGTGTATGAATGGGTGAATGTCAGTCATTACTGTAAAGTGCTTTGGAGAAAAGCGCTAAATTTAAATGTCCAATAGGGGTTTAAAATCGTTTGAAATGTGTGCAGGCTGGGATGACCATGTAATTTATTTCAATTTGAATGTTTAGTGGTATTCAATGAATAATGTGCACTGACTCACAAGAGTCGCATCTTTCCCATACTCCTCAAACAATTCTGTGAGCTCAAGTAATACATGGGAGAATCATCATTGTGCTGCTGAATCTTTTTATTCAGGTCTGTCACACATCTGTATGCAGATGGAGAGGAGAGCTTACCCATCACTCCACTGGCTAAAGAGTAGCGGTATGAGTTTGGTAGATTATGTGTGTTTACCTCTGTCTGACTGTGGAGCCTGCTGTGCGAGGAGCCACTGTCTTACTGGGGGAACGGCTAGACGCCCCAACATTGGTTGCACTTGCTGCTGGTCCAGGCTGAGGGGAAGAGGCCAGGAGAAATACACATGAACAGGAGTCAACTCGGTTATACCCACTTCCTTACGTTCAGTCCAATGTCTGTCCATCATTCAAACGTATTTACAGCTAAAAAAAATAAATAACCGACAACATTCTGATAAAGATTTGACAATGATTCTTGAATAGCTAAATTATATTTTGACCTGTATAGTGTGTTTATGTCAGCGATTGATGGCGAAGGCCTTCACTAGTTGTCCGTAACGTTCATTGAGTATAAGACGTCTAAGCTAGGCCAACATGCCCAGTCTCAACCATATGTGTTGAGGAACATATACTGTTATAATTAATACATTTAGTGCTTGTCCATCTTAAAGAAGGTGCGTTTTGGACGGTTGGAGGTGTTGAAAAAGAGCCACGTCTACAAATGATGAGCTAAACTTAGCATGCTAGCTAACAGGTAGCAAAACGTTGGGCACAGATCTAACGTTCAAGTGCAAATAGAGCTGCTGATCTTAGTAGCTAACGTTCTCAAATGGAGCTGAGAATCTTACCATTTTGTTGTATTTGTCCTGATGCGAGGTGAAACCCTGAGCGCCTCTTCAGACTGATGTACCAGTCAAATGAACAGCAGACAGTCGGCGTGTGAATTGGTCAAAACTTGAGAAGAGATCCTACAAAGCTGACGCTTGTCTAAAAAGGACACGACTGCAAAACACAAGACCAGCGCAGTAGACCGAGCAGACGCCTGACCGGTTGCTCTCATTCACCGCATGAAAAATGAATAAAACATTTTTATAGGAGCTTGTTTTTTACCTCTTTCATTTTAAGTATTTTAAGCATCCAGCTTATTTTTTTACTACATTGAATTCACGTGTGTGCTTGTACTTCAATCAAAAGGCAAATATTTGGTCGCCTCTGCTTCTGAAGGAGACGTGTCTCACAGGAAACGCGTCGTTACATCGGTGAAACAGACGCCATTATGGTTCGAACACGAAGCGCGATGAACGCGATCAAAATAGATTATTTGAGCCAACGTGGCGTCCCCACGGCAGAGTTTCGCTGACAGCTCATGCTGCTATGGGCGTCTAAACGAGCCCAGTCACAGGTTTCCGAGCTCGGACAAGGTAGTCGAGAGATCCAAAGGTAAACACAACTGTGTTATAGTCGCACTGTACAGAGATACGGCGTTAGTTTTGTTTAGTGACAAGGACAACTGTCCTCCTTGTTAACTTTCTGAAGGGTTTATATTATTTATATTAGCCACACAGGCTAGCAACCAGAAGCTCGTCACTATAACAGTTCATTTACTTCAGGATGATTTTTAACAAACAGTTTTCTAAACCAGAAGGGTCCTCTCTGTTCTTAACAGTTGGAATCTGCACATTTGGTGTCAGCTAGAGCAGCTTCAACGTGTTTCTGGCCAAGGAGCCTTTACTTATAGTGAGGGGGTCAATGCCAAATTGATTTACTGTTTGGTGTACCTCAGGTTAAGACAGGGGTATGAAGATGCCCTTTTTACTTTTGATTTTTGGATTGAAGATCTGTCTTTGCTCATCAGTTTATCTGTTAAATTAGTGTATATGTGTGTGTGTGTGTGTGTGTGTTATATATATATATGTGTGAATATAAATAAAATTATGTACAATGTGTTCCCTCGCTGCCAACAGCTTTGTCTTAAATATATTCCAGGTTCATGTTATAATCCAGATTTTAAATGTATTCATTCATGTGCGTAGGATGGCGCGGGTGGTGTTCCTCCATCCAGACCTTGGTATTGGTGGAGCAGAGCGACTGGTGGTCGACGCTGCTGTCGCTCTGAAGTCTCAGGGGTGTAGCGTTCAGATTTGGACGGCCCATTACGACCCAACGCACTGCTTCTCTGAGACCCTGGACCCAGACCTGCCTGTGGTACGTTAACGCACGCCCTGCTACGTAATACTCTCAATCAAAGATTCACAACGAGGACAAAGAATAGTACATGTAACAGACGACACATTGTTTTATTGTTTCTATTCATCTTCCAATAGGTATGTGTGGGCGACTGGCTGCCCACCAGTGTGTGTGGTTACCTGCATGCCCTGTGTGCCTACCTGAGGATGATCTATGTGGCCCTCTACCTGGTCTTCCTCAGCGGGGTGGAGTACGATGTCATCTTTTGTGACCAAGTGAGTTTAATCCTCCAGGATCTAACTGTTTGTCTGTTTGGTCGTCACTCATTCCCCCGAGCCTCCTAACCGTCCGCTGCTCAGAGAGAATGGCTCTCATTGTTAACAGTGTCTCTTTGTTTCTCCCTTTTTCTGTGTCACATCATTTTACTTTGCCACGCCATGAAGTGGACCCTCCCTTGATTATTTTCTACTGTTTCCTCTTTCACTCAAATATGCATAACTGTGGATGGTTCTCACAACTATTGACTTCACCTCTTAAATGAATAAAACTTCAATCAACCAAAACTTGTCATGCAAAAGTCGCAAAGAGCTTTTTACAGTAGTTGCCTTAGGATGTGTGTTTACTGGTTAGATGCATTGTTTTATATCAACACAGTATGATTCACTGTATATTTTATCATTTTATATTACTGCATGTTTAGCTATGAAATATTTATTACTGCTTTCTTTTACAGAAGACGTACATTTTTGTTCATACTCCTTTCATTCAAAGGTGTCGGTGTGTATCCCTGTGCTGCGACTGTCCCGGCTCAGGAAGAAGGTTTTGTTTTACTGTCATTTCCCAGACCAGCTGCTGACTCAGAGGAAGTCGGCCCTGAAGAAGCTTTATCGCGCTCCCATTGACTGGCTGGAGGAACGCACCACAGGCATGGCTGATATGGTGCGTAACAGCAGAGTGTTGAAGGTTGTATCATTCTACAGCTTGTGATGGTCGGCTTGCAGGGCAGGATTGTGACATTCTTACAGTTTTATTTTATTGAGATTATATAGCATGATAAAAAAATAAAAATACGCTTAATACCAAATGTTAATTAGATCAAGTTAAAAAATAATAATATAATACAATAGTGGTGAGTAAGTGATTTTCAAGAGCTACTTATGATAATAATATGATTTACTTATTCAATATAGTTTAAAATCCTTGTTTTTACCAATTGCAGAGTGGATAGTGATTTTCTGACCACAAACAACAATTTAAATGAATTGTGATGAAACTATGAAAAACATAATTGTTTTTTATCGCTCATTATTTGTATTTTACCATGGTGTTGTTTTACAGATTAAGAGTTCTCTTCCTGACTGAATTTGGTTCTTGAGAACTGCTCAACTTAAATGTGATAGAATAACTCAAAATAAAATATTTTTAACAGCTTGAATTAACCAAAACGATCATTTAAAATGTGATGCAGCCTGATCTCCGAGGGCAACTGTTGTAAAAGCTCAGGGACTTGATGGAAAATAAAATGACATTTCGATTTTAGCCTCGACTTTAGGATAATCAAAGACTGCAGGCTGTCATCAAACTCATAGGGAATTAAAATGCATATGATATATGGTATGTGAGAACCGTATGAACTATGCTCTCTGTTCATCCTCTTAGATTCTGGTAAACAGTCAGTTCACCGCAGGCATCTTCAGTGAAACCTTTCGTGGTTTAGGAGGAGTCCAGACAGATGTCCTCTATCCCTCCCTCAACACGCGTACCTTTGACCGGCAGTCCAGTGAAGCACAAGGCCTGGAAGGGCTGCTCCCTGAGGGAACCTCCTGCCTCTTTCTATCTCTGAACCGATACGAGAGAAAGAAGAATCTGGGGCTGGCTCTGGAGGCTCTTGCAGCCCTTAGGAGCAGCCTTCCTCCGGGCCAGAGATCAGGTATTCACCTGGTGGTGGCGGGGGGCTACGATGACCGAGTTACTGAGAATGTTCAACATTATACCGAACTGAAAGAGCTAGCAGCGCAGCTCCACTTGGACGACTCTGTCACTTTTCTGCGCTCCCCCTCCGATTCACTGAAGGTGGCGCTGCTGCGGGGCAGCGCAGCCGTGCTGTACACCCCGAGCAGAGAGCATTTTGGGATAGTTCCTGTCGAGGCCATGTACTGCTGCTGCCCTGTTATCGCGGTGAACTCTGGGGGCCCCCTGGAGAGTGTGGCAGACGGGGAGACGGGCTTCCTGTGCGAGCCCACGGCAGAGGCCTTCTCTCGGGCCATGGAGAGGCTCGTCAGGGAGCCCCAGCTCCGCGGGGACATGGGGCAAGCTGGGAGAAGGAGGGTGCAAGATAAATTTTCTCTTCAGGCCTTCTCAGACCAGCTGCATGGGTACATCGTCAGGCTGAGCCAATGATGTGAAGGCGGGAGGAAAAAATGATCTTCTACTGAACTGTGAATTGTCTGTGGATGACTGGGGTCCACAGTGAGCTGAAGTGGATGTCTTCTAGCAGAGAATGTATGTGTAAATGTGCAGGAGGCGGAGGCTGGGTATTATGAGGACTCGGAGGACAATCAATCAGCATTCCCCCGGAGGGGTTGCTGAGAGGAAAAAAAGGACGGAATCTCTATATCCAATTAAGACAAGAGTAACGAGTTTACCTACCCTATCTCTGGAAAAATACCACACCTGCAAGTGTGTACGTTGGTGTGTGTGTAATTGTACATGTGTAGAACCTAGCAAATGAGCGCACCAAAAGGATTGATTGTTCGAGCGAAATGTTTTGCACTGTGTATGTTTGTTTTTTTTTCTTCTTGCTTTGCTACAGTCGTCTTTGTCTTTGTGTGTTTGGGGATGAAGAAGAAGAATGTAGTTACCGCCGCGTTTCATCAGGCAGTGCACAGTCCCAGATCGATAAACAGGATGTTTTCCCCTACTTCCTGTCCGCCCGGAGCTTTGTTCCCCCTCCTCGCATTCAGAAGACGCTGGCCTGTTCATGACTCCTGCTGCTGTGTGGAGGTTATTAGCAGATGATAGAGAGTGTTTGGCTTTATTAGAGGTCTGGTTGATGGGCAGTGTGTCGTTGTCTGGGTCATTATCAACGAGGAGAACAGAAGGTCATTGTGTCTGCGCGCTGGCCTCCTCAGCCCTCCTCAGCCCTCCTACTGTATAGAAATGCTCTTATTGACATTCCTAAAGTCTGAATAAACAAGAGGACACATACTTTTCTGACTCTTATGGAGTTTTCTTTGTTGGTAAAGTTTTTTTTTTCTGCATTGCTAAGGATTTTGCGGGCGAGCCTTGAGGCACAGATACGTTATTACTGCCATCCTTTTTTGTGTCTTTCTTTCTTTTCATTGAACAGATTTGATTGTGCCTTGAGTTGTGAAATGAAACATTCTCAAACAATCTATCAGCCAAAGAGTTTTATTTTTTGCTCATTAACAAAGTCGGCGACCAACAAAAACCAAAGATCTTAAGTTTCTGTCTCCATCCGTTGCTGTATTATCATTTGCAGAACTCGAGTTGTATCCACATGCACATCATTCTTTTTCTTAAAGGGAATCTATGAAAAGAGGAAATTAATAATTAGAACAATAGGCTGATTGGTTATAGATTGAATATTTGCCACACCATCTCTGTCACTCAGTTGTCGTTGGACCAACCTGGTTGCACACGGCGTGGCCGTACCGGACAAACGTGGCAAAATGCTCACTGTTGAAGTTCATCAGGTCGTAGTTGAACTCCTGGTTCAGAAAAGTCTGACAGCGATCATTCATGAACTCCAGTGTAGACGGGACCAGGTTGTGCTTGTTGTTGTTGACTCTGATGCGAGTTCCTGGAGGAACTTTGATCTCCGTAATGCGCTGCGAGCAGATTCTAGTCTTCCTCAGAACTCGCTCGCCGTTTGACTTTGGAACCATTTGTTGAAGGAAGCTGCGGCAGGCTCTCTGTGTGATGTTCTCATCTTACCATTAGTGGGGGAATACAGTTGGAACGTAAAATACACCAGATACATTTGACTTTTTCCACTTTAAGTTATACGTATGGAGCATGTTTGGGTCAAATAAAGTCACATTTCGGTTTCTTTACCTCCCACTCCAAAATGGACAACAGAGCCTTCTCCGACATAAACGCCCCACAGAGACAATCCGGACCATGGAAGGGCAAACTCAATCAAGTCTCCGGTCTCTGCCGTCGACACACTCTGATCAATCTTTCGGGGAAAAAAGAGCAAAGTCAGAGCAGCACACAGTATCCAGTTTTTTTTTTCTTTTTTCCCCTAGAAATCCTCACATCATTCAAATGAGAAGAAAAGTATATTTATGATGGAAATCTGGGAAATTAAAAGTAAAATTAAATAAAATAATTTGACTGTTTTTAGAAGAGCAGCCTGTAACAATAAGGAACAGTAATAGTGAGACAATATACACAAAACAAAATCAAGCTGCTAAATGAACTATCAATGAGTAAAATATATATAAACTCTTACTGTATGATGTTGAATTCCTCATGTTGAGAATATTATTTATACAACCTCTTAAACTAGTCGACAAACAGGAACATACCTTGATAGGACTTCAGGTGCTGCCACATCAAGTTGAATATTTCTGGATATATTCATTAATTCTCACCTGTCTCTGTGTTATTTGGGAAAACATGCTGTCCCAGTTTCCCAGCAGGTCCATTGTTGCTGTGCTGAAGTCAACAGAAGGACTGAAGTGCATTTCCAATTATTGGGACGCTGTAACCAGATTGTGTAATAGTTGAAACGCCTTCATTAGTAGCGGATAGCCTTGACTGTAATGTTTCATGATGATAGGCAGCCTAATATGTTACCTATTAATCCAACGTGTGCTCTATTATTCTATCGGGGTCAGAGTGACACTGTGAGTGATTCATTCAAGGAATAAATTATTCTGATATTTGCTTCAGTTTGTTGAAAATATGTGGCTAACCTGCAATTGAGTTTTCAATTCCCACTTCTCTCATCGATTCAGACATTTCTTCAGAGTCAATTTCAAAAGCTTAAATGCAAAGAAACTAACAGCGTTGCTGCTTGTTTTTCAGAACTATTTGTCCCTATAGATCCAATTAGTGCAGGTGGCCTTGGTTTAATTTGAAATAGATACTCGGGTCTAGCGGAATATCACAGAGACCTCAGTCAATTTATCTGAGTGATCCTCAGATTTTTGATGGGAGCAAATAGAATAATAATAATAATAATAAAAAATCAACCCAAACAACCCACACTTGCTGTGTCTTTAATCTCTCGATGCTTGAACGTTAACAATTGTTGATAATATTTTACACAAGGCAAGGCAATTTTATTTGTATTGCAACTTTCAACAACAAGGCAATTCTCATAAAATACATTAAAGGCATTGGAAAGATATAAACAAAATATTAAAAAAAACATTAAAACAAGCAATTAAAAATAAAACAAATAAATAAAATTATAAATGAGACGTTTACGTCTATTTGCAAATCGTTTTTGAGAATCTACTTTTATTTGCAAATATAAAATGGAGCAAATGTGCCAACAATGTTTCCTTCATGGCCTCATCCACATTGCTGATCTTCACTATATATGTGCAAAAGTATATGAATATGATTAAACGTTTGCATGCAACGTGTGTGTGTGTGTGTGTGTGTGTGTGTGTGTGTTTCCAGAGGTATTAAGAGGAGATGATGAGGAGCTGTGCTGTAGTGATTTAGGGGCCCTGCTAGGCAAGATGATAAAAAGGCCTGTAAGGGAGGGAAACAGTGTAATTCAGTGTAAATGTGTCCCACTTTACTGCCTGCACAGAAAGATGGCGTCTGAAGTCTCTTTTTCTGTCTCTCCCACTCTTTAAACAAACTGTCTTCACCTCAAAGTTGTGAAAGAAGAGTTGATGTCCTTTCCCTCCCCCCCCTCAGTGCCCCGTGGTGGGGTGGTTATTGAGATCACGGTGTGTCTGAGTGGCAGCGATAACCGGTACCCAGGTGCCACTGGCACATGGTGTTTAATTAATTAATGAGACCGCGGGGTTGGTTTTCTAATTCCACCTAGGCAGCACCGGGGTGTGGGGGAGATAGCCGCCGAATGTTTAGGTGTGTGTTTTCAGGCGAGGAAGGAGAGATGTATGTGAGAGTGTGTGCGTGTTATGGGTGTATATCTGTTTTGTTGGCAGTTTGAGAGCTGGCTGCCTTATTAGTGGAATATTAAATATGTATGGAATATTTTTACTCAGACTTTTAATCACGACGTGTGATTGGGAGTTAATCATGTACTAAATGTAGCTGATGATGAGAGAAACACAGGTTGTGTTAATGCATCAATGTGAACCAGGTCATGGACTCATTGCCCTGAAACTGAGAATGTACAAGAGATTTTAACATAATGCAAACAGTGGGTGGACTATATGGTGTGTGGAAGTAATAAGACTACATCTTTTTTAATTGCTTGCAAGTAAACATTTTTGTACATTTTTTTACAGAGAAAATTGGAATAAAAACATTTCTCTCAAAAATGTTCCCTATTCCATTTATTTCTAGAAGCTGAAAGGCATGTAGGAAAAATACAGAAAAAGTAAACAATACAAAAAAATTAAATACAAAAAGGTATGAAAAGACTTTTCAGAATGGTAGTATATGTCGAGCTGCCATGTATTGTTAGTGTCTTCGTCACCTTGCTTTGTCATGGTGATGTTGTAGTTATCTTTCAATATGTTTGCAGAAATATTTAAAAGGCATTACAAAAAAGGACGTGCGAACAGGAGAAAAAAAACTGAGTCTGGGATGACAATTCAATGAGCTAAATAAAATTCCAAATATTTTTTGCAGCAGAAGTGCAAATTACAATGTCTAACGAATACTTGCAAACCTGAACCATAACTCAGATGTGCAACATGGTTTGTAGAATACAGTAGATGTATCATACTGTATGTGTAATATTAACTAAAAAAATGAGTCTAGCCTAATTTGTCAACACAAGAATACAAAATTGATTCATATCTTGGATGTAGTGAAAGGTGTGTTAATCAGTAATCAAGGGACAGAGCATAAAGAAAACAATCAGGACTTCCAAAATGATTATTTCCCTCGATTTCCTGTGATGCATGAAGATGCTGTCGTGTAATGTAACGCAGGCTTTCTTCACATTCTCCACAAGAGACGAGAGTGTTAGTGTTGGATGAGTGCAGCGAGAAGAAAGAGCCTTCCTTGCCGTGAATGATAGAATATGCTACATTTGTATTCACAGCTCATCTTTAAGAGGTGTTTTACATGGTACATGTTAGCAAATTATGTATTTCACTCTTTACTGCTTCCATAAACTATTCCAATATATTAGCTTACACCTCATAAATGTTACCGCCGCACAACTCTTATACTCACGCTGGTAAAACAGTACGAGGAGCTCATATCGCAGAGGAAAGGAATGATTTACTAATGCTGCATAAAACTCTTCTCTCTGTGGGAGATCACAATAAAACTTCTATAATATCTGATCATGGAATATTATAGATAGCCTCTATAAAAAAGAGCTTTATGGCCCAGGGGAAGAGAAGCATTACGACTTGTGCGTTGTAGTTTAAACCATCTTATAGCTTAAAGATAAACGAGTCCATAGATTTCATACATCAGACATCATCTAATTCATGGGAGGCTTGTCCATTAAAATGTAAGGGGTCTTGTTTCCGATGGAAAGTTATGAGGAGATGTGCCGGCGTTGATGGGCTGCAGGCGGATAGGAAACGCCACCAGATAAGAAACAAACAACGTGGGTTGCACACTCTGATCTGATAGAAGTATGTATTAATAAGATTAAATGATCATCGTTTCCACAAAGCAACGGTGTGCTTCTCATATTTATTGCTGATGTTTCATTTAAACTGAGACTGCACGCATGCATTTACTGATGATTTGATACGATCACGCTGTTACTAGGTTGTAATTTCTTTTACAGCCCGACTACGGATATTTTACTTCTGCTCTCATTTACAACAAACACTTTAGTGGATCAACACAGCTGGAAAAGTTGTCTACATCAATAACTCTTCAATGGACAGCGGAACAGATACGTCATAAAGAAAACCATTTTTGGATGGATTTCAAATCCCTCTTTGATGCACTGATCTGACTCTCAAAAAGAAAGGAATGAAGCTTGTCCCCCCCAAAAAGGACGTGCTGAACAGTCTTGAATTTAGACATGAATTTCAAAATGTTACAGTGAACTTTGCACCTTCGTTCGTCTACATTCTTAAGCTTATGTTCCAGATACACAGATATCCTGGCTCCCTGGTCTCTTCCTGGAGCAGCAGGGTGATGGAGGGGGGGGGGGGGGAGAGAGAAAGGAAGAAGAGGCAACAGGAGAACAGACCTCCCATTGAACTTGGCTCGCTTCCAGCACTCATTCAGCCAGTAATCAGCTGGGAGTCAGTCAGTCATACTGGCTTTAAACAAACACATTAACATTTGAGTACCCATTACACGAGCGCGCACACACACACACACACACACACACACACACACACACACACACACGCGCACACACACACACACACACACACACGCACACACACACACACGCACATGCACACACACACACACAGACAGGCACTGTCCTGCTCTTACTGGTGCATTTTCTCTGATTTTCATGCTTTTCGAGTGCTTGCTTCTTCCCCACATGTTGGCCTGAGGGCTGTAGTTGCTGTAGCTGTGGTGGGGATTGGCATAGGGTGACAACAGGAAGGCGTCTTAAACGATGAGGTTTAATGGGATTGACGATGGTTCATGTGACTGGCTTGGTGCACCCTGATCGGGGGGGTATCATCACTCACCAATGGCCCAGAAGGAACTCACGCTTGCCTGTGGGTACGACTCAACAGGGCTGCACGGGAGAAGCCGAGCAGACCGCCACACAGCTGGCGAGGATAACCTCCGGTGATAACATTCACAGGGGTGAATGTCAATCACAGTCTGCCCTAGTGTGTGTGTGTGTGTGTGTGTGTGTGTGTGTGTGCGCATATGTGAGACAATGCCCCTTCATTGTTGATGCAAGCATGCTTTATGTACAACTACGCATTCCTAGTGTGTGTGTGTGTGTGTGTGTGTGTGTGTGTGTGTGTGTGTGTGTGTGTGTGTGTGTGTGTGTGCCCGTGCCCACTGATGGCCCGTTAGATTGAGCTGTCAGTCGGCAGGCAGCAGATGAAGATTAATGGAGCGTGCAAACAATAAGAGGCTGGCAATGATCATAAATATGCTAATGACCATTATCAATACACACTCACTGACATGCGTAACAGTTTGTGCACGTGTGTGTGTTTGTGTGTGCATGGCTTTTTAACTCGCAAACCTGAATCACCTCCAATCCCAAATCTCTCACTCTGTCTCCCTCACACGCACACACACACACACACACGCACACACACACACACATGCACACACTTATAGCACGCCAGTGTGTTGGCTGACCGATAGACGGAGAGATGGGCGTCCCATGTGTTATCTTTCAGTTATGGGCTTCATGAGGGAGGGGAGGAGGGCTCATTGAGTAGATGACATGATTGGTGTTGCATTAAAATGTGTTTATTTAGTGTTTGTGTGTGTGTGTGTGTGTGTGTGTGAGAGAGAAGGGCAGTGGATAGAGAGGATGTCTGTGCCAAGCCTCTGATTAAGACTACAGGTTCAGCTAATGGCACAATGAGAGGCTGATTAAGAGAGGGGGAGATGCTGGGGGGGGGGGGGGGGGGAGGGTAGCGGGAGATAAAAGGGATAGATAGACAGATCCATTCAATAAACTGATGATGAGGCTCTTTGTTGTCCCATCCCATTCTGTGGTTCTCAGGGGTCCTTCCTGTGTCTGCAGCATACGCTCACTTTTTTTTAAATGAAAAGCCTCTCTTTCTTCTCTCCCTGCCTCCCTCTCCTCCCTCTCCTCCCTCTCCTTCCTCTCATTCCTCTCTTTCTCCCTCGCCACCCATCTGGGTCACAAAAGAGCAGCACAGGGCCCCCGAACTGAAACCTGGTCGTCCACTTCATCACCTGAAAACACACTTCTTAACCTCCTTCTCCCTACGTCCCAGCCCCGGTCGCCTCCTCTCCAGATGCCTCCCGCCTACTTTCCTCTGCTCTACTGGGGTCTGCAGCGTCCGCTGGGGGATGTCAGGCACTCACGGGGCTCTCCGACCTTCCTTGTCCTTTAAACACACACAATCCTGCAGATACACATACACGCACTCACACACTATCCATCCGATCCTGATGGAGAGTGTAATTTGTGTGTGGCAGGCTGGCGATGGATGGAGCATGTAAAGTAGACATAGGGAAGTGGTTATGATTGGGGCTAATGAGCTCACAGGGGACGCTTGGATAGAAGAGGCTGGCCAATGGCAGGCCGGGCTCAGATACACCTCTCTGGAGGGTCCCTGCTGAGCTGAGACCCCTGTAGCCCCGTGAGAATTTGTCTGTGTATGTGTTTGGATAGTTCCTGCTTGAAAAACCAACAGTCCCTGTGGTCATTATACACTCATTCTGCTGAGCTGGTTATTATCGCGCTCCACGGACACGGGTAGTTAAGCATTTAGATGTCGAATCACATCGGTCATTAAGTCAAGGTCACTGCTAACTGGTAAAACACAGAGAGACCCGCCGCTTTTCTGGAGCATAAGCCCCTGCTCTTGGAAGGCAGATGGGGCGAACTCATAGAAACTCAGCGATGACCGCTAACACTGCATGAGTGGGAAGTGTGGGTGTGTGCGAACAGGTGTGTGTGACAGTGTGTCATTCTGTGTGTCTCATTACCATGCATCGTGTGTCAGTGTTGTCCAGGAGGCTGAGCCTCGGCGCGGTGCTCCAGGGGAGAGTTATAGATTACTGGCTGGAGCTGGCAGGGGCCAGGGGAGCCGCTGGAGCCCAGACCCGAGAACTGCAGGCTGGACACGGCTCTCAGCTCATCAGCCTATCTCTTGAGGCTGCTGAGCTTAACCTGGAGCAAGGTTCTGATTAACCAGACTAATGACGGTGCAGCCCCCAACTCCCACTGCCCAACACCATAATCACTGCTTAAGGCCCCGGCCAATACGGCGTGTCTATATGGAGAGGACAGTGTCACAGCTTAATGGATAAGTCGACTGACAACAAGCATTTTAAGTCAGCTGTCAATACAAGCTTTTAGAGTCACTCACATGGCAGGAGGCCAATGTATGAGAGGCCGGAATCACATCAAATACATTCAGAGCTTAGATATTATTTTCTGTGTTTGTCAGTTCGTGTCATGTGTGCGTGTGTCGGTATGTGTGTCGCCACTGTTGTAGGTGTTTAATGAGCCGCCTTATCTCCAAAGCAAACATTTCATCAGCACAATGGAAGCTTTTAGCCTTTGGTAAACACGGAGACCCCAACAGACAAACTGCACAAACCTAATGACGTATGCAAATAAGACAAAGACAGACACGCTGTTGTTCATACATAGCCCACTCTGACGGAGAACGCCCCAAGAAGTGTAACAGGCATACAACGGTAAGGATGCATCGTCTTTTTAGTGTCTTTGTGGGTGTGAAGGTGGGAGGGGTCGGGTGGAGGTGCACTTGCACGGCAGACAGAAGAACATGCCATTAGTGTTTACCGTCCTCTCTGAGTAAAGTGATTTCTGACAACTCCTAAATGAAGCCCTGGGGGTGGGGAGGCCTGCAGCTAGATCACAGACCTGCTTTATGACTGTGTGTGTGTGTGTGAGAGAGAGAGAGTTAGAGAACAGAGTAATAGCTTGGCGTTATAAGAAGGGGTGAGTCGATAAGTGATCTAGCCACTCTCTGATAGATAATGAGGTGGTATCCAACACTGAGTTTAGATGCCAAAATAAGACACACCCTACAGGTTTATTTCTGCAGGTCTACGAGGGAATAATGTCATACCTCTGCAGTTTTACAATATTTTCCAGCAATAGTCACAGAACAAAAGGAATTGGGAGAAGTGAGATATTTCAACTGCATATAGAGGAAGCAAACCCAGATTAAAGAGACTAAAGTTGTCCTATATTTACTTAATTTCAACCAATCTCATTCACAGACCACAATACAATAAAATCAACCCACACATATTTGAGTAAATTCAGTTGAACACAAAGGTAAATACTGTATTTGTTAGCAACACAGACATTTGGTGAGATAGCCCCAGTTGTGCCTCTCGTGTATTACCATTACAACTGAGTCACGGAGCTAAGCATCAGTTTTCCTGAAAATAAAACACATGGCGATCATTGAAAATACAGTACTTGGGATTGACTCATAAGCAGTGCTCATGTTCCTCTTGGCACGGAGGAATGAGCTACGCCAGGCTTTCGTGACACACACTGTACTGCTAGGATCAACTCATTGTTGGTTTGGGTGATTTCGTATAGGGTTTGTTGATGTATAGAAGAAGAAGAATGCCAGCTTCATCCTTTGAGGTGACAGAGGGTAGAGAAGCAGCAGGGTGAGTTCATGTGAGTGTATGCAGGCATCCGTTCAAAGGGCCGGTCTTCGTGAGCCCACGTTATTGACTGACAGCCCTGACTAAGCCATCCACGTTGCTGCTGATCCTCCATAACATCCAGGGCTTACCTTGTGTGTCCGGACCTACAAAAGTGTGCGACTGGAAGTGTGCCAGCCCTGCATTTTTCTATTAGTGTGTGTTCACGTGTGTGTATGTGTGTGTGTTTTGCCCTGCCTGTACAAGTGCTGGTTGATAGCTCGGCAGCAGACGGATCCAGGCATGCGCTCGTAGCAGCTGTGTTTCTGAATGAATCCAGCAGCCATTGTTCTCCTGTCACTAACTCATCTCTCTGGCCCAGGAGACACTGACATTTACCAGGCCACCCCCCTCCCCCCGCCTGCCTCACCCTCTCCTCATCGCGTCTCTCCCACCATCCCCTTCCTCTCTCCTGTCTCATTCTCTCTCTCACTCCCCCCTCTGCTTCCATCATGTCCCTTGCTCACTGTCTCTTTCTGTCACTCCATGTCTCTCCATGGCATGATGTGCAGGGACAGGTGTGCATGGATAGGGGTGTGTGGGTGTGTGTGTCTGTGTGGGTGTGTGTGTGAGAAAGAGAGAGACAAAGTGAGTGTTTGTGTTAATGACTGGCCCTTTAAGGCTATTAAGATAAGATTGGTACGCCCAGAGTCCCTCATTATCCAGCAAGCATTGCCCCCTACATGGAATTGTAATTTAGAGAGAGAGAGAGAGAGAGAGAGAGAGAGAGAGAGAGAGAGAGAGAGAGAGAGAGACGGTGGTAGAAATAATAGGAGGATAAACGAGGGATAATTGGGTGGATTGAGAACAAGAGAAGCAATTGATCAGGTTGATTTGTGTCTGCAGAGAGAGGCAGAGCAAAGAGAGGAAAGGTTAAAGGTCACACACTCTTGTATGTACAAACACGTAGGTGCGTATGCATGATACAAAAAACCTGTTTTACATGCACAAGTGGATGCACACACACACACACACACACACACACACACACACACACACACACACACAGACACACACAGACACACACAGACACACACACACACACACACACACACACACACGACACACACACACACACACACAGACACACACACACACACACACACAGCACCTATGGAAACTCTAAGTAAAGAGGGACTACGTGCCAGAAGATTAGATTGTTCCGGGCGTTGAATTATTTCCAAACTTTGTGCAGATATTCATCAGACTTTATGTGTTTTGGATGTTTAAAAAAGATTGACTTTGCTAGACTATGTGTTTGAATGTCTGTGTGTGTTTGTGGATTTATTTTATTACATTTAGTATTTATTTAATGTCTATGTTCTGTTCACACTTTTAGTCGGTTTCAGATTGTGTAACACCAGCGCCACCTACAGGATGTAGACATGAACAGCAACGTTTCTCAGCCTTATTCATATCTACCTCACCTGCTAAGGAATCAGAAACTCACTATTTTTGGGGTAAATTTTATCCGGAAAATCAAAAGTGAACCATTAAAGTAAGTTATTTTATATATTCAATCAATTCAGGTAATTGTGTTAATCAAGGAAAACTTGCAGTCCAAACATTTATTTATTTGTGAACAAAGGTGAGATACACATGATGCATTCAACCTGTTTGTTTACTTTCTGTCACAGTTTATTAAATCACATGTATGTTTATTAACTATCACATCTCTCTAAGAGTTCTAAAGATTCTGATGCTAATTTAAATTCCTTTGAGATTGTTCTGTTAAACTTTCAGTTTTCTCTTTCCGATTTATGGCATATTACGAAGAACATTGAGAATGATGATGACTGGATGCAGAGCAAGTGTAAAAAATATACATTTTATCCATCACTCATGTGTGTGCCACCCAGTGGCATTTTCAATTCTGTGGCACAGTAATGATGTATCATTGGCTACTAATTACTAGATTTCTTCTGTATTTCTGAACTACAGGCATGTAATTTACCAGGCAGTCCTTGACTGAAGTCCTTACAAATATGGAGGTAAAACTTTGCTTATAATTTGTCTTTCACTGAAGTTAAAATAGATCTAATCCTAACCCCAAGGTAGTCCAAGGTATTATGTATGCTACTGTACTATCAGAAAGAGACGAGGATTGATAACAGCACAACCAAACCCACCTGAACATGAAGCTCGATTCGTGGCTTCATAGCACCACCAAGTGGCAGGACTGTGTACAACCACTGAAAAGACTGTTGAGTAACAATTAAAGGATGAGGACGATGAAAATATGTTGTATGTGTAATATTTTTGTTTAGCTTGAAAACAGTTTTTAAAGCATTTTCGTCCAATCACACTATGCACACGATCATGTCTGCATATTGTGTATGAATAAATTCCCCGGGAAAGGTGCACCTGCAGGCTCACCTGTACTGTTCCTGGAGCAGTTGGATGACACACACGTGGACATTGTCAGCTAGATACACACCCTGAGTCTGAATTGTGCAATATTAAATATACGATGTATTCAGAGAGAGTGCACACAAGGCTGCAACCCCCATACGATACTAAACTGCCATTCGGACATGCTAAAATAAAGAAAAAGAAAAAACAGGACTTGGATAGGTGGCAGATTTTTTATTTATATTATTTTTTATCTCAACGATAATACAGCAGAAATAAGGATTCTTCTAAGCATTTAAACTTAGACGATGAAATTTACAGAAAATGTAGACCTAACTGCACAAATAAACGGCTTAGAAATTGAAAAATAATTAATTAAAAAATGTATTTGCAACCAACTGGTCTTTGTTATTTATTGAAGTCCATGTGTGCTTTTTGCTCAGTGGCCTGACTTATTGAGTAGAAGGCTGCATGTGATGCGAACCTTACTGAAAGATGGAGCGTGAATAAGCGCGACCATCTCTGTCCTAATCCCCGTTGATTGACCCTGATAATGAACGTAGCGCCTCCTGATTGGATGTTGCTGTGATTGACTGAGGAGGGAGAGCTGAGGGAGGCCGGGCGAAACCATTCATCCGGCCAATACTCCGACTGAATAATACGCGCAGATTAATGAGCGCTGCTCGGCATCTAGATTCGGATTTCAAAGAGGATTACGGCCGTGTGGCTGAATTAGATGGCGCGATTACAAATATGGGTAATTTAGGGTCGGATTAGCCTGATAATCGCACGGCCACCGTCGCTGAGTTCCCTGCACACCCCTGCGAGTCAGCAGCCGAGCAGGCGGTCGGGATGCGGGGATGATTGTTGGTGACGCTGCGATGGGAACCAGCGAAGAAACCCACATTCAAACAATAATGAGGATCCGATTTCATTTCAAATTGGTTTAGTCGTTTTCTTTTATTATAATCGTGTATGTGTTGACGTTATTTGGCCATGGTTTTCCTGCGGAGGCTCGTGCAGCTGCTGGTGCTGCTGATCCGGATCGGATGGTGGGGGGTCGCGCCGAGCCCCACCGATGAGGGAGCACTCCGGGCCGGGGACCACGGGGAGCCGGGACACCAGGAGCCTCACAAGGACTCCTACAGCACCTTCGCCTCCGAGTTCCTGGAGTCCAGATACCTGTCCGATGACGGTAAGGGTCTGATACTGAGATTCCCAGCTGGTGGGTTTTGTTTACATGTCATGCGCACTGGAGACCTTAATGTTAATAAAGGCTTCAGAGGAAATCAACAGAATGTCAGAAACTCAACGTTAGCTGTTGATTTTACTCTGCATTCAACCTGTCCCCACCGTGTAAGGCCTTTCAGCACCCAGGCCAGCTCCCTGGTGGTAGCTGGCTGCCCACCCCCTCCTCCACACACACACACACACACACACACACACACACACACACACACACTGCAGATGGCCTCCCCCTAGTTGGCCCTGACCATCTTGAAAACAAGTATCAGTTGTTTATGTGACCCACTGAGCGCTGGTTGTGTATTTTTCAGGTTATCCGTTCCCCACCGCCCCACCAGTGGATCCCTTTGCCAAGATCAAAGTGAGCGACTGTGGAGTGACCAAAGGATGCATAAGGTGAGGGAAGGATACATCTTTTGGCAGCTCTCGCTTTCTGAACAGGGCTCTGGTGCTGCTTTATTCCCAGCTTCTTTATCCTAGATGCTGTGGCCTGACTTCAGAAAGCTGGAGCTAAACATGGACTTCTCCCCTGTGGAGGAGTTATTCTCTGAACGCTGAATTAAATCGTGCCCTCGTTTGTATTCTTTATATTGGGCACGTCGTCTTCTCAACTGACTTCTTTTTGTCGGTACCTTCAAAGTATTCATTTACATGTATTCATTTGTCTATTTGTACAGATATGGGAAGCCAGGGTGTGATGCTGAGACATGCGACTACTTCCTGAGCTATCGTCGCATCGGGACAGATGTGGAGTACGAGATGAGTTCAGACACAGACGGCTGGGTGGCCGTAGGTTTCTCCTCTGACAAGAAAATGGTGAGGACGGCATAACATACGCAGTATCTGTGTTATTTTCTAGCAAAACTAGTTTTACTTGTGTTTGTTGCATGAGACCAAGTCACTCCAAATGTGCTAATCTCTAAACAAACACATGGATGCGCTGCTAATGAAGCATGCAAGAGATCACAGTCACTGTGAAACCTAAATGAGACATCAAAGATGTACTTTGAAGGCTTTTATTCTAAATGCAACCGGCCATTGTTTACATACGTTTCTTCTCAATTGTTTGACATAAATGTAAAAAGGTTGATACATAGTATGGATAGACTTTAATGATAACTACAGAGTGAATATGTAATATTTTAAGGCTGCAGGGGCCCCAAGATAAATAAGAGGGCTTACAAGATGATTAAAGGCACATTACACAACATTATGTTTACTTTCTCTGACTTTTTCTTGTGTGAAATTGGAAAAATGGATTTGGGATCACCAACAATCCTTCAAATGTAACAATCTGAGAAGGAAGAGCCCGTCTTTGGTTGAATTGGTCAACATGCATATGAGCCTATGGTCTCAACTGCTGTCTCATTGTGTGGCAGTTCTTTGGCCTTACAGGACTATCATGAGCAACTATAGTATCCGTCCCAATCGCATTTATATGTTGTATCTGAATCCAACGTTTTCTCAAGACTTGAATATCTAGGAATTTGGAATAAAGCTCTTCATGCCTTTGTATTTCCTCAGGGAGGAGACGATGTGATGGGCTGCGTCCACGACGACAACGGACGCGTACGGATTCATCACTTCTACAATGTCGGCCAGTGGGCCAAGGAAATCAAGCGGAACCCTGCAAGAGACGAGGAGGGCATTTTTGAAAACAACCGGGTGACGTGCCGTTTCAAACGGCCGCTTTACGTCCCCAGAGAGGAGACGCTTGTGGACTTACACTTGTCATGGTATTACCTGTTTGCATGGGGACCGGCCATTCAAGGTGATTGACCGAGCTTCAGCATCAAGTCAACTGTCTTTGTGCTTTCATGACATCTTACGTCTGCCTTCCTCTTCCAACAGGGTCCATCACGAGGCATGACATCGACAATCCGCCCGTCAGCGACCACATGATCAGCATCTATAAGTACGAGGACATCTTCATGCCTTCTACAGCGTACCAGACCTTCAACTCTCCTCTCTGCTTACTGCTCATAGTCGCCCTCACCTTCTACTTACTCATGGGAACGCCATAATGAAGCACAGCAGGCCGCATAGTGGAATAAGAGAGAAGAGAAGATGAAGCAGCAATAAAAAATAAAATAAAAAGTTGTCTGGTGCCACAATCAAGTGTGCAAAGAGACACTCGTAGACATATTAAACACACTAGAGAGTTTATGTGCATTACTCTGAGCTCATACTGAGGATCTTGACAAATGATTAAACCTATATTGTAGAGGTGGCATGTCATGGTGCCAGTACACAACAAGAGGTCTGATAAAAGAGGAGTGTTATAGTATAAATAGGTCAGTTTCTTTCAGTATTTATGATAGCTTCCACGTATTTGAAAATATGAGGAATGACAATGAATAAATCTCACATGTCTTCGAAATACTGCATGCACTCTGAAATCTGGCAACGATTTCAAATACCTGCTGTTCACTGCTGACGAGGAGACAGTGCCTAATGTTGAACAGCTCACAGCCATTTGCAAACACACTTCCTCTTCCTTTAACCTCTTATGTTTATAGGAGATATAGATTTTAGCTTTGCAAAAGCAAAAGAAAAAGATGGGTTATTAGTTGTTTGCACTACACCTATGATAAAATATTGTGTCCAAGGTTTTAGGGAATGCGTACATTATGTTTTATGATATTAATATTTTCAATACCGTGTTCTTATGATTTCCACTCTATAAACACTTGGCTCAACTTTTCCAGAATGACTTTTTTAGGTTTCCCCCCGTTCTCAACCACTGGCTGCTGGGTTTGTTTCTTCTTGTGGCATGGTGACTGTGTGTAACAGACAGAGAGACTGAATTACTGTTGCAAGCAATAACACACTAAACGGGAGCAAACTGTGATTGAAGAGAAGAGTTGAACGGTTTGCTTGGACATGGACTCATATTTTTCCCCAGGCTGTTACTGTAGCCTTTTGATCTGTATTAAAGAGGATGGATACGTCAGAACGGCTCCCACATGTTTATTATCAATAACCCTGCGAAGAGATAACAGTACATTTGCTTGTGCATGAACAGTCAAACTATATCTGTTGGAGATGTTTTTTAATAGAATTAAGAATAATTATATTTAGGGCCAGCAATCATTGAAGACACTGATGTTATATATGGGAATACAGGGGCTTTAGCACTATTACAATTATAGGGATAACTAAAACTAAAGCAAAAGGCCCTCCAGCATAACAATCAATGACTACCGCAACTTACATTTGAAACCTTTTTTTTCTTTTGGTCTGACCTTCAACAGAAACGTTTAAAGAAAAGTTTAATATTAAAATATGAAAAAGACTTAATTAATGTCTTGTAAAGATCAAAAAGTATCTCCTACCATAAACCAACTGTGAAATAATTATTCTAACCATAACATATAAAACTGTTCTTATCCATAAATGTTATATGCAGGGAAAAAAATTTAAATAATGATTGTGGCCCCTGGTAGTTAGTGTAAAACGTTCATGTGAGTGTAGTATTTTTGTAAGTGATGCATTGTAACCTAAAACCGTGTACTTGTTTAATCCTACCACTGTGTGGCACCACAGTCGGAAATATAAAATACTACATATAATATTTTTTTTCCAATATTAGACTTAATACATTATGCAGAACCAACAAAAACATTATTTGTTTTGTCTATTTACATCAAATGTCCATTAATATCAATAAATAACAATAATAATATAGTGAAAATAAACAATAATAACAAACAAGACAACTAAATTCAATGAATGAAGACAGAAGAATTGCATGAAATGAAAAAAACAAAACAACTCTCTTTTACTTCCTTTCCCATGGTGCACTTGGGCATCTGGTTCCTGCTACGTCACATGTTTTCCTCCCTCACGCGGTTGATCCCGCGGGGAGCGCCGTCGCTGAATCTGGGAACATGGCAGACGAGGAGGACTCTGCCCCGGAGCCTGCGGCTGTCTTCCCCCCGGAGAGCCCGTTCACTGCGCGGCCTCACTCCGTTCTTTTCTCCGAAAGCGTCCAGCCGGCCGTCGGGATGGTGAGCCAGCTGCTAACTCAGCCGTCCTCGCTGAAGTTTGATAAAAACATCAAACAGGCCTTTTACAACACGGGGGCGATGATCTTTGTGGCTATCTGCTGCGGAGCTACTGTCCTGGTCTACTTCATCCTGGAGGCCTTCCTCCGCCCGCTGCTCTGGGCAGTGCTCTGCGGGACCTTCCTCCACCCTTTCAAGCACTCCCTAGCTCGGCTCGGCCGCTCGTGGCTCAGCGGCCTGCAGGAAACCGGGACGCCCATCGTGGTGGGGACCCTGCTGATCCCCGTGTGGTGTGTGAACCACGGGGTGGAGGCGATGGGCCAGCTGGTGTTGCAGAGGCTCACGATGCTGCTGGTGATCGGGGCCGGCGCGCCGCTGGTCTACTTCCTCTACCTGTCCTGGAGCGTCATCGGCATGCAGGTGATCCTCGGGCACGTCTGTGGGATCGTCGGGGCCGCGCTGGACTGTTTCCACACTGTGTGGGTGAGTGGATGTATGGACTGTAGGAACCACAGACCTGTGGTCCCTCAGTGCCGATGTTACTACTCCTTAACCGGCAGACTGGAGCTGGGTCATATAGACTAGATATCTATATCACATTATTAATGGGACTATGTTTCCCAATATTGATCTTATTACTGTCTGGGACATTTATGCAAAATCACATATTATTCTGAAATTGCTGCAGTACTTCAGTGTAATGTTATGTCAAACTCAGACACAGCACAGTTAAATACAGAGCAAAACTAACACAATTTTGCTTTATTTATCATTTATGTTAATGCTCAAAGTTCCCTGGTTCCAGGTCCTCCAGTTTTTGTCACTGTCATCTGACATTTTATTAACCAAATGGTTCTTTTTTTTATTAATTTGATTAATTATTATTAGTTGCATCCCTTCTTAAACTAATTGTCTTAGTTTAATTAAATGAGCTCAGAGGCAAACATGTCTACGAGTTACATTGCCACCAAGTATGACACTATATAACATTATCATCACAGTAATTCCATGAACGATAATCAATTCTCGACAAACGAGAATGCAGAATTGAAAGCAATGCATTTCCTTGAATGTGCCTCATAAGGGGTTATTGCATTTCCCCATCTTTCTTGGAATATGTGCCTATCTTAGCTAATCACATTTCCTGCAATCTCAGGGTCTGATCGATCAGTACCTTATTATTCCAAAACAGCTGTAGGGGCCTGAGTCCAGCTCCGCTTTGACTGGACTACAAATTGTATTAAACGTTCCTCCTCGGACAGCCTGTCCTTTCTTTAAACGCTGAGGTAGACGGACACAGGGCCCTTGTCCAGAAATAGGATGAAGGACACTCTATTAAATTACATTGAAAGATGTCTTTGTGTGGACTGTGGGGCCTTTGTGGTCAGTTGATTACACACCGGTGCATCGCATTTCATGCTTTTCACTGCCAGAAAGTCCTGTTTGATCATGGTTTTTAAATGTGCAAATGTTGGGAAAAGGTCATAAAAATATTGAGATAGTCGCAGACACTAGCTATTTTATGAATATTGTTCCATTCTGCCTCTTTGGTTCCCTCTCAGGTGTGCACTGTGGTGTTTGGCTACTTGTTGGTGGTTTGTTTCAAGTGGGGTCCCCACACCGAGCACTACCTGAAGGCCCTGGCTCTCCCCGTCTGGGCCATCCTGCTGCTCTACATTGGTAAGCATTAGGAGGATGGCTAGCCCAGGAGAATCTGTTCAGACATGTCGTTTTTCTTTCCATGCTAAGACTCCCTCTTCGCCCCCTGGGAAGATTTATTCAACTTTGCCTTTTTGGCATGCAGACGAGCCTCAACAGAGGCTGAAGAAAATGAGGCAAAACCTTGTGTGTTTCCACAGGATAGAAGGGGAGAAGTCTATCAGACAGTGTACGTGCAGGGTTACGTTGTAAGATGATAAAGTCTCCAGTATTTTTAGCACACTTAAGGCGTGCGGAAAACTAGCGTTGACCTTCAAGCGTGAAATGTTAAAAGTGAATGAGAGCTGTTAAGAGGTTCAGCCCAAGTGGGGTTTTCACCTCACTGTGGGCAAGTGTGTGAAAATGTTCAGCATGTGAACATAAAATATTTCCATACGCGTGGCCAAAATGATAAATATTATGTTTTACATTTCATGGCACAGGGTATAGACACAGGGGTCGCCATTTCTTGCCAGGAAATAACCAGTGATGTAAGAAATGATCATGTAGTTTAAGAGCAACATCTTTCTCAACAAAAGCAAGAAAACACAAGTAACCCACCTGACCTCTGCTCCTGTTTCCAGTGTCTCTGACCGGCTCGTGGAGAGTGCCCATATTTGTGGTTGTGGTAGCACTCGTCATCGTGGGCTCTCAAGAGAAACCACCTGTTCCTGGCAGAGGTGAAGATTTATAGACACACACACACATTCACCACAGTAATAATCCTTCCGGCTGTAAGCTTCATATTTACTGCAGACATGAGAGCGTCACTCTTCAATTCAACTCAGCAAACACGTTTCTACAACTAGAAACTATTGCTTTAAAAGTCAAGGGGTCAAATGAGCTTATGATGAAGCTTAATGAACCGTGGAAAGAATGTTGTCGAATGTGTGGCTGTTACTTCCCCCTCTCCATCTCCCAGGAGAGCTGTCGGGCCAGATGTTGTCATTCGCTGCCAACACGATTTACATGGCGATCTCCTGCAGCAGCGTTCATGCCAAAACTGAGCCCAGTGAAAAGTACACTACAGGTAAGAGAGCTCACGCTGTGTATGCTGTAGTGTTTGAGAGATAATGTGCAGCGAGCTAACACGTTGTTGTGATGTGAACGCCTACTTACTGGAGAAATCGTATTGATTTAAAGGTACAATATGTAAGAAATCTAAAGCAACTGGCCGTAAAATCCTCTTAATATGTCATAGAGACTCAGGAATAATGATCATAAAACATACTGAACTCACCAACAACAGTACAGCCAAAATATTCACATTTAAAAAAATCTTTTGCAGACTGCAAATTATGTTTATGTTTTGAAAACATGGCTTGGCACTGTTGTTGGTGAGTTCAGTATGTTATATGATCATTATTCCTGAGTCTCTATGACATATTAAGAGAACTGCGTCCATAGCAACAACATGTTCTGATGTAAAGAAATGACGGACCATAAAATTTGAATGGAGTCTTCAACAAACCAAAAATAAACCTAGTCGCTTACTAGAGTGATAACATCTATGTTGAAGTCAGCGATCACTGTGGTTAATCAAGGAAACATGAAGAACAAACGGTTTTGTTAGAGTTTACATCCTGTTATGTATTTGCAACAAAGAAGTTGCATTTTAATACCATAAAGTCACGTTTTCTGACCCAACTAGCAACACGAGAGAAACTGCAGCTCATTAGACTTCTGCATCGGCTTCACCGCTGGTTTACAACGTCCTTCCTCAAAGCGTTCTTCCTCTCAATGCTTCCTCTCTCTCTCTCTCTCTCTCTCTCTCTCTCTCTCTCTCTCTCTCTCTCTCTCTCTCCCCCCACCATCTCCCCAAGATGGCGTGCAGAATGTGGGGCCCCTTCCCTCCACGCCTCGGGTTCCTCGGGGCTTTCGTTCGTTACCAGCAGGACTCTTCCAGAAAGAGAAAAGCTCCCAAAGGGCCAGCGACATCTACTTCATTCTACTGGTCTGGGCCATTGTACTGGTTCAGGTCTGGCTCAACCTCTGGATCCTACAACTGCTGCCTATCCCTGTGGCTGGTAACACACGCACACACACACACACACACACACACACACACACACACACACACACACACACACACACACACACACACACACACACACACACACACACACTCCATGCTTGCTCTCAGGTCTGCTGCGTTCCGACTAATGCTGCGTTGGTACTCTAGTGTGGGTGCTGAAGAAGCTGGTGGTCCACTTTGGCCTGAAGGGCTTTGCGGCGCGGACTCTGATGTCATGGTGGGCGGTGCTGGAGAAGCTTGGACGTGAGCGAGAGGAGGCCCTGCTGCCCGGACCAATCAAAGGCCTGGCTCACTTCCTGCTGCGTACAGACACCAAGGTAACGCCTCTGACCGATCTGCAGGCGCTGCTGGTGCAGACGCTCTCCTTGTTTCCTCTTTCTTTGATTTCACACGTCGTCATCCCGGCACACACATTCTCTGTCACACAGGTGCTTTTTAGTGCTCACGTAGTTTATTCATCACTGTCCACATCTACGGGCCGTCAGTGGATATCAAGCACTGGCTAATAGTCACTGATGGTCATATTCTCTCAGCAGTATTCTGTAAGTATTGAGATAGTTGGGCAAAAATTAAAGATCGGTTTTGGTTTTAATTTGGGATCTTTTCCTTTGGGTTGGTGCTTCCTTTTCTGATGCACACTTAGGATTCCAGTACGTGAGTGCAGAAGGACTTCCTGTGTGTATAATATCCTTAGAAAAACAAACCAAAAAATGTGTTATATGTGTTAATTCAGATTTTGGACCCAGCGGATCCACAGGATCAACAAAGTTTAAATGTATTTTAGGATCCAAACCAACTGGATTTATTTTGCCATCCTATACTTTTGTGCTTCTTTTTTTTAAAGATACTAATTCATGCTTGAATTTAGTTAAAGCAAACAATCAAACGGCACCTTTAATCTTTAATATTAAAGCGTAAGAACATGAAATCCCCTCAGTTCTACGGAGCGTCACAACATCTTTCAGCTCACATTGTTTTGGTCCGACTCTCAACTTTACCTCTTTGATCCACTCTCACTGCTCACATATGGCTGTTTCCAGCAGCAGCAAAATCGCTGTGATGAACCGCCACCTGACCTGCTCAGCACCAAACGGCACACGGGCAACGTTAGCAGCTAGCTGGTGAACCTAGTGGAGCGTTTAGCAGCTAAAGAGCCAGATATTTTCAAAAGACCAAATACTCAGTACATGATCATCGTGATCCATGTGCTGCTGGATGTATCAGTAGGTCATTGACTGGATTCCTATAAATACATAATAGGGCATTGTGTGTGTTATAATCACAATGATTTGCATCCCACTGTGCCCGTCCACACTGTAGTTAAATCCTGCCTGCCACTCACTCCTGATCCCTCACTGCCTGTACCAAAGAAGTCGTGTCCTCGTAGCACGGGTACATGTGATGACTGCCGCTCGGGTCTTTCCAATAATAATCTTCCCGATGTCTCTTTGTCTCCTCCCTAAGCTCTGGCATTGGCTTAACAAGCAGGTAATGATTCGGAGGAGCAGAGTGCTGAGAGAGAGAGACTGACAGAAAGTGTGTGCATGAGAGAGAGCGAGACAAGAAGGACGAGGAAACTCACTTGTATTTGTGTGTGTGTGTGTCTGTGGGTGTGTGTGTGTTGGCCTGGCACACGCTTGGACTGGCGCTTTACCTCCACTGTCACCCCCTCACCCTGTCTACATGTCTGTCCTCGTGCTGCTTCCCTGCTTCCTGCTTCCTTTTTTGTTAACAGGAAGCTGCGGTCGGGGAAGGCGGGACTCCTCGGTCCCGCCACCTCGTCCGTACCTTCCTGCTGTGATGTCACCGGCAGGTTTGGCTTGAGAGTGGATGAGCTGTGATGACTGATGTAGACGGAGCACAGCTGAGTGGGAGGAGAGGCCAGATGAATACATGTTGGCTGATGAGCCTGAAGTTTATTTTTAATAGAGATGGAGGAGAAACGCTGCCAGTGGAGAGGCTGTTCTGCTTGAAGAGAGGTTATGGGTGGGAGTGTGGCTGGGGATGGACAAAACCATGGAAACACCAAACAATGTGTTGATATGTAGCAGCATTAAATGCAAACCAACATGGGCAAACTTTGACTCTTTTTCTTTGTTGTGCTATTATGAGGCTTGAACTGTATGTGGTAGTGTACTAGACCTTAGTAAGAACATAAACCAAGCCAACAAGGAATATATCTAAAAGGTGTTTCTTGTAGCCAGAGTAGATTTTGAGAGATGGACACGTGGTTTTAATCTTCATGAGATTTGTTCACAGCAGGAGAATGTAGGTTCAGTTTACAGCTTGAAACCCAACATGGTCATGGCAGGTTTTTGACATGAAACCAATGTTGAATGGTGATATAAGAAGCCCAGAAAACAAGACTGTTCAATACGTTGTTATAGGTATGTATCAGCTGACTTTACTAGATATAGCTAGGTGCCCACAGGGTTCCTTAGTTAAAACAAACTGATCTGGGTGCAGGGAAATGTTGAAAGGAGTCTCGTCAGACCTTATGAACCTTTTTTTGTCGGGGGTTGTGACTGACACTTGGGTATTTGTTCTTGTATTATTGGCTTTGGAAACTTAATGAAGCATAGACTTCCCTGTTTGTGTTGAGACAGTGTCACAGTTAATGTTAATTGTTTTATTATTTTTAAGGTCTTCTAGGGAATTCCATCAGTGCTGCTTTAAGTGCTGCTTTTACTAATTGGTACTTAACACACCGTACTAACCCAAATGTTTATTTTCCTGATTTAACTATTTTAAATTTAACTGATGTGGTGTTTCCATTTTTTTGTTAACCAGTTTTTTTTTTTTTTTTTTTTTAACCACATCAGCCTCTTCAACATTCACCTAATAATAAACAGTTTGTTCTGGATTTAAGGCCATTGTGTTGCCAAAATGCATTGGGACCTTCATCATATTACCATCAATATAATGACAAATCATTTGATGTTTATGGGAGAAGTTTCCACTAACAGTAACAGCTTGTGTGACATTAACACACACATACACATGGAGACTAAAGCTTTTATAAACTAGTTGTTGATGCAGTTCTGGAGCATTGAGAAACCTGAGTTAAGAATTTCAACACATTTTTTTATGAAAGAATTAACTTTTTAAAGGCTTTTTAAATACAATACAGTGACAGAAAAGTCATGCATTCCAAAGAGCACAGCCTGAGTTTTGCACTTGCATGCTGCCGTGTTAAAAGACAAAGATGTGTGCATGCATGTGTGCAGGCGTCCCGGCTCGCTCAGTCACCTACCTTGCTTTTCTCAGGGCCCGAGGGGGCAGCTTACATATCCCAAATGGCCTCTTCACTTTGGAAGGACGCAGGTTTCTCCATGTGTCTGATCACTGTATGTTTCCATCCTCTCCAGAATTAGACTGACTTTGTATCTGCTCTCTTTCACCTCCCCGTTTCCCCCCTCTCCTCTCTTTCTTCCCGTCTGTGTCCCCTCTGTTGCTGTAGATGGTGGTGTGGTTGGAGCGATCTCTGGATAAAATCATCAGCATCTTCATCATCTTCCTGCTGGTCACAGGGACCCTGCTCATGGCTCTGCTGCTCACTGCTATGGTACTGCACTCTTTCATTCCTTCTGATTACTACACATTTGGAAGACACTGACATCGTCTTGGACACCAAAGTAACTTTAACGTTCTAGGTTCACCATGAAAGTGTTCACATCATCGACGTAACCGGTAATCTCATCAACGAGACGGTGTCCAACCATCCAGAATGGGCCAAGTATGACACTTTACTCTCATCTTATGAGCATCGTCCTCTGGTTTGGAGTTAATACTTTCTCTTTCTTCTCACGTCCTCCTCTAGTTTGCTGCCGGAGACTCGTGTGGTGCAGAAGGCTCTGAATTCAGCTGCTACTAACGTGTATCAACACGGTCGAGAATGGATAACACAAAAAGTAAGAATAACAATTTGTTTTGCAATGACTTTTCTGACTCAACATGGAAGAGAAACTAAATACTTATGTTATGAATCTGCCTTTTTTTGTGCAGCTCCATAAAATGTTAGGAGAAAAGGTGAACAACACAGCTGTGATTGAGAAACAGGTGTTGGAGCTGTGGGACAGACTGTACCATTCCTGGTTTGTGAAGGTCAGCCCACTCCTTTAAGCTTCTTGAGAAGAATTTTTTTTTTTTTTACCTCTAAAAAAATAATCATACACCAATATTCCATGCATTTTCCCAGAACCAGACCCACGCTGGACGCCACCGCGGTCAGAAGATGATGGTTCAGAGAGGGAACAGCTGGCTGGTGGACTACCTGGACTGGAAGGACATCGCCTCCTTTCTGCAGGAAAACATTGAGACTCTGCTGTCTGTAAGTGTGGCTGTGTTCAACGCCATCTTCTGCATCAGGATTTGCATGTATTTTGCTTTCAGAGATCTGCTGGCCCATCATCATTTGTGACACCGTGTCTGACTTGAGCCACATCATTTGTTTGTCATTTGTATTAACATTTTAATTCTGAGAAGCAGTGAATGGATTTGGATAAAATTTAAATCAATGACATATTTATGACTCCGGGTCTCAAAGAGGTGCACAGTTCTCCTGTGGATGACGTGTTTCCTGTTGTTTTGCAGATCCTGGAGTCTCTCTGGGTGGTGATGAGCAGAAACGTCGGCCTTCTCATCTCCACAACTACGACCCTCCTCACCGTCTTGTTCCACAGCGGCACGGCTCTGCTCAACTTTGCCCTGAGTCTGGTATGAAACCGTAGAACACCCGACACAAACTTCCATGGGTTGAGTTTGATTTATTGACATTTATTTACATTATTCATTTGCATTCAACCAACAAAAATCCCAACTGAGGGTAAATCGTTTGTAAAATGGACCTTTTAAAGTTTATATTTACTGCGTTTTTATTTGCAGTGACAACAAGCACAAACATTTCAGCTTCAATATAGATTTATTATTATAACATTTTATAGGAACATAACATGCATTTTAATGCATTTAAAAAAAGAAATGTTTAAATTGTTTGGATAGTGAGTCTTTTATTTATCCCTTAATTCATACTTATAGATCTATAAGTTAAAAAAAACTGTAACTTTTTAATGGAAGTGTTTGTAACAGATCTGGAAGCTTAATGCATCTGTGAAGAACATGATTATTATGAAGGTTCATGCTTTCGTGGTAAATTAGATCTCCACGTGTACTAGACGACTCTGCTCCTTCATGTTTTTCTGAACGTAAACACAGATTGAATAATCTGAATTTGTTTATCTCCAGCTAATCTTTGAGGCGTTTCTATTCATCCGCAGGTGATTTTCCTGACCACGCTCTTCTACCTGCTGAGCTCCAGCGGTGAATACTACAAACCTGTCAAATGGGTGATCAGCCTCACCCCCCTCTCCCAGCCCGGACCATCCTCTAACATCATAGGCCAGTCTGTAGAGGAGGCCATCAGGTAACACAAACAAAACCATTAGATCATCTCAGCATGTTTCTCAAGGAGATTCTTTTTTCACCTTGTGTGTTTTCTTTGAAGAGGAGTGTTCGACGCCTCTCTAAAAATGGCCGGCTTCTATGGCCTCTACACTTGGCTCACTCACACCATCTTTGGCATCAACATAGTCTTCATTCCTTCTGGTGAGTCAGCGTGTTTCCAGCAGACCGTGACGTCACTGTACCTGCCGAGCCACAGACCGTTTCCCTCACTCTCTGAACCCCTCTCTCCTGGCCTGCAGCTCTGGCTGCCATCCTGGGCGCCGTGCCGTTCCTGGGGACATACTGGGCAGCGGTGCCGGCGATGTGTGACCTGTGGTTGGTGCAGGGCGAGGGTGTCAAGGCCCTGCTGCTGCTGGTCTGCCATCTGCTCCCGACCTATTTCGTCGACACGGCTATTTACTCTGACATATCGGGGTATGTAACCGCGACATTTAAATTTCAACGGACGGGTTGCCATCCAGAGTTGATTTAGAAAGGAAACCATTCTGTTAGTGAAGTCGGTAAACGACCAGCTGTTTGATGAAGACCTAACAAAAGCAACATCTGGAGATAAATAATACACCCCACATAATGAAGGAGTCAGCTGTTATTGGCAGTCCGCCCCCGTGTCCGCTTCCGTTGGTGTGTTTTCTGGAGCGCCGCCCTTCGTGGTCAGGACTTCATCTGATATGTGTCAGAAAAGATACCAGTTGACATGCCTAAGGGAAGAGGAAACACAAAGTTGCACTGCAGACAAATATTTTGTGACATTTCTTTTCTTTAGAACCCTATTGTTTCTCCTTCCAGTCAATCATTTATATTATTAAGCATTTTCAAAAGCAGGCTTTGAATTAATGGCGTGGGCTTGGTTATTTCAGCATGCAGTGAAAATCAACTTTGACTTTTGTTAAAAGCCATGAAAAAGATTTGCCATTTTATATATTTCTGTCATATATATTTTTTAATGGTTTATATATAGTTAGTTTATTATTTGGCAGTGCAGCTGCAATCGGGGACCCATTTAAAAACATCTGTGATGATGTATTCACACCACAAATGGATAGCTGCCATAAAGCTACGTATTAATGAGCTACATTGAATAGTAGAATAATAAAAAAATGTGACTACTTTTGTAACGTTTTGTGTGCAATGTAATGTAAAATGGAGGACATGATTTCTTTTATGTACATGTGAGGTCAAATGTTTTTGTTTAGGTATTTCTTTGTTGATCTGTTCCCTGCTCTCCGTGTCCCAGGGGTGGACACCCGTACCTGACAGGTCTGGCGGTGGCCGGTGGAGCGTACTATCTGGGTCTGGAGGGCGCCATCATTGGGCCCATCCTCCTCTGCATCCTGGTAGTTGCAGCCAACATCTACAGCGCCATGCTGATGAGCCCCAGCTCTGCGGCGCCGACCCCCGTGCAGTCCACCTGGCCACAGCACCCCCACAGGTAAGCATCAAAACTACACCTGATCAAACCTTTAAACAGGAGAATGCAACCATACCATTCCTGCTCGTCACCCTCAGGACCGTCGCAGACGCCACGCCGACCATCCTGAAGAAGAACAGTGAGTGAGAGCGAGGGGACGTATCCGTCTGCCTGGCTTCTTATTGGCTGTTTCCTCATTGGGGCAACGCTCCCCTCCCTGAAGCTCCTCCCTACGCCGCCCGGCTCTACAGGGTTGGCCCCGCCCGAGAAGAGACGGCGGCATAATGGCTGGTCACCCATGATGCTGTCTGCTTACCAGAGCTGTTTCTCTGAGCAGTACGGTACCAGTCGCTCTTTTTCAAGACCCTAAAATGACGAGCGTAAGCGTTCATTCTAATCCCTAACATGGACCAATGACATCACATTGGGCATGGCGGTTATGAATGATAGAGATGTTGATGCCCGCCACACTATCCATCAGAACTCCAGTGCCTAAACTGATTTTATAATGCTTTGAAAAAGCCTAAACTTACTGTGCGGTTTGTTGTGAATAGAAAGATGGTATATTTTATCTACAAAGCCCCTGATTTCCACCCTGCACACCCTGGCGGTGTTTTCAGCTACACTATGTGGTTTTGCAGTATTTGCATTCCCTACCTCTCTTCTCGAGGTAGTGACGTGGAGGTTTGCCATAGAAGTCCTCACGTCTGGCTCAAATAAGGAGTTGCTGACTGTTATTTAGTTTAACTTAATGTGTCGTTCACGTTTCAGTGATAGAAGCTGTGAGTTTGCAACGCCAGGTCTCTGCTTTGACAAAGACCCATGAACCAGGCTACGATACCGTTACTTCACCTCTTTTTAGACATTTTTAACAGTTAGCTGATCTGTCAGAATTGAAGCATGTTTACACTCAGAATAACTTGATGTTGTCAAGTTTGACTGAGTATTCCTGTGAGCACTTTCGAGCGTGTTGTGTTTTCATCAGAATTTTGAACTCGCACACCTCAAATCGATTATGTCAATTGTCTCCATGTTTTCTACCCAACTCATCCCGCCCGTGCTTCACACTGTAACTACAGTCGGAGTACTTTTATGAACAAAGTACAACGTAGTTACCATCACTTGAAGCTGTTAGGATGAATTGTGTATGTGATGCAACATTTTGATGGTCTGTGTCTCCTGTCTGAAGGCTGCGATGTGTGCTGGGTTGTTTGGTTTGGCAATGGTTTACACGTTTAACTAAATGACTGTAGATTTCACTTGGTACTGTTGCTGTTTTCTTAAATTATGCACTGATACAATAAACACCATCATTTAACCAGCAGTTGCTTTGTATTATTATTGCTCATTTGACCTACTTTATGTTGTTGGGTAGTAAAGGTTAAAGGTTATAAGCACAAATCCTGGAGTTAAATGTAAGACCCTTTTTAACAGCCATTACACAGGTTTATTATGAAGCATAGAAGAAGGGAGACGAGATGTTTTCTTTTTATGTGTGCACGTTTCCTGTGTGGCTCCTGAAATTCTTTGAGAACTGCTGGAATAGTGTGTCCTAAAACTAGTATGTTATCATACAAATATAGCATTTAATTAAAAATGTTTCCAAGAGAGCCATGGTATAGCAGCGATTAAAAAATGTCTTAAAACATCGTAACAAGTACAACATAACATAAACAAGAGACAACATGTCTTATACTATGACTTTTTTCGACCTGCTACAGTATGACTTATTTTGACATACTATGACTTCTATTATGACTTTTTCCGACATATTATACTATGACTTCGGCGTGTCTGCAAAAAAAACCCACCAAAACCCTGCAGAGGAGAGACTCTTTCATTGGCACACCTTACTGGATGTGTGAGACATCCAAGGACCGTTAATATGAATACAAGCCTGAAGTCTGGGAGGAAAAGGAAGAGGCGGACTGGTACAAAAACCTCCAAATGACACCGAGACTATTGAAGAGGAGAATGGGGAGGAGCCAACAGAAAAGGAGAAGATGAATGTAGATAGAATGAAATAATGTGTGTTCGGACAGCAAAAGCTCTCAAGGACTTAGTTATTATGATTTCATATCTTAAATTAGTGTGAATGTACATCATTGATGTCTTGCTCTTAAAGTCTTAGTGTACTTAATGTAGTTGTATGCTTAGCTGTTCGACTGTATTTGGGTTTATCAGAGAATGACAAAAAGGGAGAAATATGATGGGAATTTTTAATTTAGCAGTAATATAGGTTAGTTAGTAGGTTGAGTAGTTTGGATTTATAATATCCTAGTGTAATGAGGTTCCCTGTATTGCACTTATGTCATGTGTTACATGAGTTGTTAGAGCTGGCAAGTCAACAGGACACCACTGATGATGGTTCTTCAATTATGGACCCACATCCTGGACGACGTTCTCTGTCTACACAAACAACGGAACAAGCTTCCCCGATGACACATCACCAACAACTGTATAAAAAGGTCAGACTCTTAAGACCCTTATCTGGCCAGATAGTTTGCTCTGAAGCTGCGTGTTGGTGACGCGAGGGCTTTGACTTATTAGACTTTGTCTGTTAACATTTACTTTGTCTGCTAGCCTGTTTTTGGACTCTTTATTTAATGAATTACTCAAAGCTCTGTTAGTACCAGTATTCTTATTTCTCACCAGGAAATCATAAACTGATTTCCACCACACAGGCCAGTTGAAGTGGAGGGTTGAGCTGTAATACTGAAAAGCTTGCAGGTGGGATCTTTTGTTTAACTCTGAATATAAACCAAATCTAAATACAAGTTTTTGTATTGTACCGTGTTTGTGTGCGTTGAGTCAGACGGCGTCGTCTGTTCTGTGAAGTCTTGATACTTGACTGTATGTTATGACATACTTTTTTGTATTATTTCACCTTGTGAGTCACCGTGGCAAATATGGTGCTGAAGACACCTACAGTATGTAGCAGAACCACAGACAGTTCTGAACAACTTGCCAGATATTTATATTTCTGTCTATAAAGTACAGAAATTAAAGCAATATTTATAAAAAAAAATTGCATAAGTGAATTACAAACAGTTAAATGATTAAAGTTTTTCATGAACCCAACAAGCTTCTATCACAGTTCAATGGAGGCAGAAGTACAAACTTTGGACGACAAAGCGAGACTCACCTCCAGCAAAATAAAAGGAAGAGTTCTTCTTGATGTCGATCGAGACCTGATGAAGCTTTTCCTTGATAAGACCTCTAAAGAAACCCCAGGCTTGTTTGGAAAAAGCTCAGAGAGATCTGCAGAAGCAGATCTCCATCAACGAGGACCAGCATGCTGAGATGCAGAATATGAAGGCAGAGAAAGAGGCCCTTCTACGTGAAAGGGAGGCTAGCAGTCTGCAGCTCAGTGCTGAACAGCAGCTCCTTGCAGTTGCTAAAACCAACGTGGGGAAGTTACAACAAGAGTTGAGCAAGGTGGAGGGAGCTCTCCAACATCAGGTTGAGGAGACTAAGAAGGCCCTGGAGAAACCCCAGGCTTCCCTTCAAAGTCCACACACAACCAGCACCGACGAGGACACAAAGCTGGTCACAGATTTCCCTGAGGGAATCATCGGCAACCAGGAGGAGAACATCAAAAATCTCACGGATGCTCTGCAAAAAGCAGAGCAGGAACTGAAGACCCAACGTGTCCAGTGGCAGCAGGTGACATCGTTCCTCGCAGGTGAGCTGGGAAAAGCCGTCCAATACTATCATTTCCAAGTGGCCGTCATTGCTTCTCTGCAAAAACAAGAGTTTGAGGTGAGGCAGACACTGGAGAGATGCCAGGCAGAGACTGGCCAGTTGGCAGAGGCCCTAAAAGAGGCACAAAGTAATCAAAAACGCCCCAGCGAAGAGGACATGGCGTCTCTCAGAGACTTCTGTATGGCCAAAATCAATGAACACAAAAAGACCGAATGTCTCCAGTGGTTTGAGGAGAGATCCTCCCTCACAGCCCAGATTGATGTACAGGCAGCAGAGACCAGCAGGATTGCAGCGGCCCTGAAAAAGTCAGAAGAGCTGCAGCTGCAGAGTCAGGACGAGAAGTCAACCCTTCAGAAAAAGTTCGAAGAACAGTTGGCGAGTGACCGCCTGGCATGATGGCAGGAGAGAGCCTCCCTGGTGAAGCAGAACCTGAAAGACAAGGCTTTCTATCAGGCTCAGCTCCACAAGCAGGAGCAGAGGAAGAAACTCATTGTGGCTTCTATAGAAAAGGCCGAGCAGCAGCACAAGAGGGATCAGGAAGAAAAGTCATCCCTCACTGCAACACTGAAAGAAGCACAGGACAAATACCACGCCCAGCTGAAGATCGTAGCCTCTCTCCAAACACAACAAGAGGAGGCTACAAAGATCCAAAGATATACACACATATTTAGGGCAGGGAGTGGAAAGGACTTTTCCTGGCAACAAAACCGCCCATGGACACTACCCAAAATAATATCCATATTTCATAGACAGAAGCAGCTAGAAGCTTGATGGAATGGAATTGTCCTGTTGTAATAACTCGCCACATGCAGCCCCTAGGAAAAGAATGAGACATAGGTCAAGTTATGGACCTGCACCTTAAAGCAGACGCATGGGGGCGGCAGTGCTAAAATGTGACTAAAAGTAATGACTAAAAGTTGACTAAAATGTTTTTACTTTTCGTCGACTAAAACTATGAAGGTAAACAATGACTAAAATGTGACTAAAACTAATACGCATTTTCGTCTCAAAACTAAGACTTAATCTAAAATAGCCGCCAAAATGAACACTGGCAGGGACAAAGATAGGACCCATACTGGAGTCCTTGAATCAGGTAATTCGTACTTTTGTCCAGCAGCAACAATATCTAGTTTCCTTTGGGTGGTGTTTGCATTTGTTGCAGTATGTTGAAGAATTGTTACAAGGGCTGTAGTTAACCTTTCATGAAGTCTCTATTTAGTTAATTTATAGTTCATACAGCTGAGTATGGTTAGAACTGTGTGCGCTTCACAACGTTTAGGCTCAAAAAATGACTGACCATTTGATATACCTGTGGCTGCCTATAGCCACATACCAGCCTGTCCCCACAAAGCACCCTAGTGGTCAAAGTATATCATATCAGAACATTCACAGTATTAAAAAATAAAAATATTATCTACAACTTGCTTTACTCCTGCCATTCTGAATCCAAATGCATAATATATGCACCAATAACTAGGAATATTTTAGCTTATCAAATATATGTACCTACAGATGAAAACTCTTAAAATGTTGGTTCCATGAGCCTTCATGTTCTTGACAAACCTCTCCCTTAACTTATGATCGTGACCAGTACTTAATTTATAGAAACAGATCATAGTTATGACTTCAACTTCATGATTTTTCACCCCTTTTTAAAAATAACGATTACCATGTATTGTTATATGTTCAAAGGAACAGTTCTGCCTCTGCCTAATGTGTATTGTAAACAAATGTCCTCGCAGAGCCACAGCACCTTGGAGAGAAGGGAGAGGATTTGTTCAAGAGTGTCAGACAAGTTTTAATTTTTTTTAAAACTAAGAGAGTTCATGCTCTGAGTGGGACTTGAGCAAAATCAAAGGAGATTACTGTGCATCTAATAAAACCTAGATGATCCATGTGTGTTTATTGAGCATTTGTGGAATCTTTGTATATTTATGTTATTTTTTTTGTTTTTGTTGCTTTTATTCTGGGATCCACTAAGGAGTACAATCAAGATGACTTCACTCAGCAAGTGCTAAAGATCTTCGTTATCCACTCGTGCAAAGAAAAGGAGCAGGTTTCCATCGTTATTGAGGGCACTGAATTACTGGCATGTGACAACACAGGGAAGGTGTGCCCTGCTGTTGGGACTGATATACGCCTTGAATTTGCAATACCCAACCAAGTTGACGTACACTTTTGAATTGTTTTCAAAAACTTATTCTAGAGCTTAATGAATGGACTTCAGCTTTCACAAAACGTTGCACTCTTTGAAAAACAACCTGCTGATGTTTGGCAGGATATATTCTGTTACAATAAAAAAGTTAACAGAATACATAATGTTCCTTGTGTGTTTTATTGACATGTTATTGTTATGGTGCATTGTTTTTTTTCTCAGGAAATTACATTTGTTAAATTTCAAATTAAAACCTTCATTAAAAAGTATTTTTGTTATGAGATCTTAAAAGTAAAATCGGTGAAAAAAAAAAAAGACTTCTGTTGGCTTTATTGTGTAACCTGTAGAAAATAAAACATAGGTTAGCTTTACTATATAATCTCTGTGTAGAAATTAAAAAAATGGGTTGGTTTTACTCAGTGAACTCTGTGAGGAAAACAAAAAATGTAATTAGTTTTACTCAATAAATTCAGTGAAAAATCAAACTATTTATGTCAGCCTTACTTAGGGAATCTTGTGAATGTTAAATGGTAAAACCAAGTAGATTTTACTTGAAAGACATCAAATAAATATTACTTCAAAAATAGATGTGGAAAAACTACTACAAAAGTCAGTGTAGTATTCAATTGTTTATTATATAATTCCATAATTGGTGGTCTAGTTGAGTTCATGGGTTTTCATCTCTGGTGGTTCTGGTTCATAGGTCAGGACTCCTCTATGGTTTTGGCTCTCCTGGGCAGCTGAGAATGGACTTAAACCAACACATCAACCAATGAAGACCCAGCATCACAGCAGACCCTGAACTGCTCCCCTACCTTAGTGAGCCCCCCCTGCCCCTCCGCCCATCCCCCGACACCACCCGCCTCACCCACCAGCCAAAGGGTGAGGCGGCTCCCGAGCAGCACAGAGGACGTTTTTGTTGTTTTTGGGAAGCTCCTCTCACACACACACACACACACACACACACACACAGGAAGCTATTCATGATTATTTATAGTTTATATATATATATTTTTTTTTATAAATCTTTTTATTGGATTTATCGTTCATGCACAACAATTTTTCACACATACAATGTTATAAAAAAAGGAGTAGAGGTTAAAGATTAGTTGTACTGTACAGTGTATGTTGAAAGCAACAAAGATTTAAAGTCACTCTCTGGGTGGATTGTGGTTTTGTCCAAATACTCTAGAAAGGGCTGGCCGGTTTTGTTAAAAGTGTTGTCAGAGCCCGCCAGAGAAAATCTAACCTTCTCAAGTTTGATATGAGTCAGGACCTCTCTGAGCCAGCTATTGTGTGAAGGTGGAAGAACATGTTTCCATTTAAACAAAATCTTATATAATTATTATTTATTTTCTAGTAGATATCTGTCTGTGTAAATTTTTCATCTCAATCTGTACAGTATTGCTTTGTTTTGTGTCAACATTTATTATTGTACAGCTACTCTGTGTGCCTGTTATTGCCCTCGGGGACAAATACATTTTTTTTTTTTAATTTAATTGAACAAACTCTTTGCTTCTGTGTTCAGAAATAAGGAGGAGACCATTTGTATGCATTATTGAAAAATCTAGAACAAATGCATGCATATTCATATTCATAGTATGTCAAAACAAGTTGTAGTATGTCTAATATGCATGAAATGGACATTGTATAGTATGTGGGGAAAACAAATCACAGAATAGTACATCTCAAAAAGACATAGTGTAGCATCTTGAAAAAAAGTGGTAGTATAGTATGATGATAAAAGTAATACAAAAAAATCATAGTTTATTTTGTCTAGAAATGTTATGGAAGAGTCAAATTATAATATGGCTTTAAAAATCAATGGTGTAAAATGTGAAAAAATAATTATATTGCACAACAAAGTTGTGATATAGTATGTTGAAACAAGTCTTATAAGAGTCATGACATTTAAATTCATGAAGAGTATTATATTTACAGTATGATAAGTCAAAAAAGGTCATACAAGTTCTATGTCAAAGAATTAAGTAGGTTAAAAAGTCATAGTAGAGTTGGTCAAAAATAGTCAAATAAAATTGTAAGAGTTGGTATAAAAATCAATCAGGGTATAAATGTGGAAAACAGTCCTAAGAAGCCACAGTGTCGTTTATTAAAAAAAAGGTAGGTGGACAATTAAAAACATCAGAATCCAGGCACTTATTAATATGGGCTACAAAACATTTAAAAAGTGATGGTGTAGTCTGTCAAAAGAGTGATAGTATATAAACTAGAACCAGGCAAGCCTAGTAAAGCCAGACCAGCACACATACCAGTGGAGATATGTGTGGATGAATTAGGATTAATGTACACAACTATCTGTGTATCGTAACACAGCAGCACTGTTTGCATGCTCTTTATGACGTCACACCTTTGGTCACTTGGACAATAAGAAGGTTTATAATGGCTTTTATGCAGGTCTTTCCTGTGGCTCCCTCTGGTGGATGGACTTACATAGTCCTGCTGGAATTAATTAATTATGTCATATTTAAAACAAAACAGCAGTGCAGGCTTTCAGGAACTAAATTCTGTATTGTAATTATAGAATATTTACACAGATATGTACTACAGTTTCTACTGTAAAATATTATGGTTTAAACAAGGGAAAGGATTACTGAATGAATGCACTGAATAGTTCAGGGGTTTCCAGGCAGGTGGTGTCCGTAGGTGTGGAGCTGAGTCCGGCTGATGGCGAGCTGGAGAGTGGGTAGGCAGGCTGGAAGTTAGTTTGCCGCCTGGCAGGCAGGATCTGAAGGCAAATGGAGCCCAGAGAGGGATGAGGCGATGCAAAAACACACACTTCAAAAACGAGTTCATAAATCAAGTTCATGAAGTAGTTCAGAGCTGCAAATTCAAAAAGGGAGCGGCTGTTTCATTACCACAAGTGCAAGGCAGGACAGGAACATAACATGACTTCAGATTCAAAGCAGAAACAGAAATCTGGGCCTAAAATTAACTGTGGCACTGAAATGATCTCATATAATAATGGTTTTTGGACTGGTTTGATATCAATCAACAGAATCTGCCATGATCATTTGTGAGCTGCTAATATTCACATAACTATGGAAGCAAATGGTTGCAATAATAATTTGAAACATCGTATTGAATTGAAAATCAACATTTTGAATTCATGAAGTCTTCATCAATTTTCCAAACACATTCTGAAGTTGAATATGAAAAACTTTAAAGTTCTCTATGTGTGTCTCAGAGGGTTAAGGCTGTTTACAAACTAGACTACTGACTAAACTGAAACTTAACTGAGCAATATTTATTTGTTTTAGTATTTACTGAATATTTCAAGGCAAATTGTATGTTCTTGAAATGAATAACAGCCTATTTTTCAGTATTTTGTCATATCGTCAAATATATCATTATCGCCTAAATACCCTGAAATATTGTGATATTCTGGGGGTCATATTGCCCACCCCTAGTGGGGCGCCACAGTCTGGGTAATTAAAGGGAAACACTGTCATACTACGTGTACCCCGTGTGAATGTATGTGATAGTACTGTTTCTGCAGTCGTCATCAGGGTTTTTCAGGTGACTCAGTATTTGGTTTTCTAGTCGTCACTTGGAACCAGCAATGCTCCAGCAGGATCATCATTCCAGTCGGCTGGCTCCTATGCTCCTCTCAGCAAGGTATCTGTCCCACCATACAGCCAGTTTGGTGTTGCACCCCTTGCAGCTCAGCAGTTTGGATCTGCTGCAGCAGGAGGTAAGGAGTAGTTCTGGTTCATTCACTGTATGGGTTTAAAGCATGCACCACAGACAGGAGCTGTCAAGATGGATCCTGTTCCCACACGCTCATATTTGTTTACGTTTTGTGACAAAAATTAATACATTTCAAGTGACGAGGCTGACACAAGTTGATTTTTGTACTTGAATAAATGAAAAGCAAGATGCACAAATATTCTCTAAAATATTGTGATTTAATTTGTCCTATGTTGTCTAGCTCTAGTTCTGTTTTCATATTTACTGCCAAGATTTGCCTAATCATATAATGACCACACAAACAACTGAACATTTTTCAAACAAGCCGTGTAAGCAAAGCATCTCGAGTCTCAGGCAAATATTGATAAACGCCTGATTCCTGCTGAACAGAGCGCAGCTGCATGTTGTCTTGTGTGTTTCCTGCTCTTCACCCTGAACCCCATCAGTCGTTAATAATAATAATAATAATAATAATAATAATAATAATACATTTTATTTGTATAGCGCTTTTAAAAGATTCTCAAAGACACTTTACATATACAATTAAAAAAATCAATACAGTTAAAACAAGTACTATTAAAAACAGGCAGGCTACAAGGGAGCGCATTAAAAACAAGCAGGCTATTCTTAAGAAATAAGTTGCATTAAAAAGATGTACTGTGAAGTTAAAAATGGTTAAAAAGATGTAATGTGCAGTTATAAGACGGTTTAAAAGCAGGCACATTTAAAAACAAGTTTGTGAAGCAATACAGATGAAATGAAATAGTGGATTATTGGGGGTTGAAGGCTATTCTGAAAGGTGGGTTTTGATGAGTGATTTGAAGGTGGGCTGGTCGGTGCAGGCTTGGATGTGTGCAGGTAGTGAGTTCCAGAGGGAGGGGCAGCAATTGAAAAGGCTCTGTCGCCCCAGGTACGGTGCTTGGTCCTGGCAAGTGGGGAGAGGAGGTTTGTGTCGGAGGAGCGAAGGTTACGGGGGGGGGGGGGGGGGGAGTGATGGTGGAGCAGGTCGGTGAGGTAGGAAGGGGTCTGGTTGTGGAGGGCTTTGTGGGTGAGGAGGAGTACTTTGAATTCGATGCGTTGGGGAACAGGGAGCCAGTGGAGATTTTGCAGAACAGGGGTGATGTGGTCAGTTGAACTGAGATTTATGGAGGCGATTAAACAATACATTTCAAAAACACAGTTCCTCTGAGGATATTTTAAAGTGCTTCAAGGAGATGTTTGTGGCAGGGTTGTATTACTTGATATCTAAATTGCATTTCTCTCATTTCCTCAGACTATTTGATTGCTTTGCAAAGACATTAAGTCAACATTAGTGTTATAGAATATTATAATATATATTGGTGTGCCTCAGAGGGATGCCAAATGTCTCAGAATTCATTCGTCGCTCTTCTGCCAGGTTGTTCTTCGTTCCCCGAGTCATTTTGACTCTCTATTTGATATCAATGTACAACCTAGATATTTATATTTATCTCTCTATATTTATCTCTCTCTATCACAGCTGTTTCAGTTCAAATCTATGTCTGTGTTGCTGCTTTATCAACATACAGAACTTACCAGAACACGGTGGAATCTATTTATATTCAATGAGGCATATTTTATGATATTTAGTTAACAAAAATCCAATATGCAACATTTATTCCATCTGAGTGTTTAACAGATAGTATTGATAGAAAACCAAATAAATCCAAAAGTTTGTGTTTTGCATTACTTTGCAGCTAAGATGTATGTAAATTACCTCGAATACCCTCTTTCACCCCCTTTACTGAAAAAGATAAAAACAAGTCTTTCAGTGCAATAAATGCAGTTCAATTCCTATGTTTATACATTAATTAGGGTTTATGTTCATAGTGTGAATATGATATAGTGAGATTAGAGAATATGTCACACAGACACCATTCAGACAGACAACAGCACTGTCAAACAGAGCTCACTGACTTGTTTCAATAAAGAAGAAAAAAGCAGTGCAGTCTGGCCAAAATACTGGTGCAAACTCATGTCCAGTTAGAAAACTGTTGAGTGGGAAATAATGGACTAATTCTAGTAGTTAACAGGTGTCAAGACAGGAGGGCAAACGACTGATGCCCTGATGATTTTCTAGAGTCCCAACCCCAGAATCCCATCTTCAAATTAGACTACCTGGTGTGTATTGAACCCTTTTTAAAGAGCACCGACACAGAACCCTTTTTGAAGCAGTGCTATTATAAAGGCCTTTAGCATGAAAACAAACGGTAAGGCATTCTGACGGTCTGCTATCAGAGTATCAGTTTCATGTAGAGGAGACATTATGCCCATATCCGGGTTCATACTTATTATATCATTTTACTTATAAACTGGCTGTGTGGATTTCTGGCAGGATTGAGCATTTCAATAATTTCACAGTATTTATAAAACACTTAGACCTGCTTTATAATTAAAAAAGACACCAATATCTCACTTTTAAAAAAATGAAAGAACCCAATGACACAGAGTCCTACAATTGAACTGTGGACATATTGAGGTACCTTAAATCATCAGCAGACAGGTTATCAAAGAAGACCTTGGACTTGTCATAGTAAGTGTTTATCTCAGCCTCCTCCTCCTCATTGGTCCCCTCATTGGCTGGAAGTTCTGACTCTGCAGCTTCTTCTCCATTCAGTGGCTTTTCAGTCTTGTCATCATGTTGGATGACAGCTTTAAACATTAGAAGCCTGAAGGGCTGAGTAACCGAATAACAATAAGGAAACCATCCGGGCTGGAAATCTTTTTCGAAACATGATGATGGGATTTGTATTTCCGTATGGCGACTACATCGAAAATGACTAAACTTCAGTATATTTGGGTCCATCTCAGAGATTTAGCACAAACATTCAACATTATATTTATTTTTTCTCAGGCAAAACTGGCCATAGGAGAAATAATTCAAACCATTGCCTGCGCTTTAAAAATACCAATAATTGCACCTGTCATACTGAGTGAATGAACTGATGATTCACTCCCACATTTTGGATGACATGTAGCATCTCAACCCAGGGCATCTGGGTTTAAAACCATCAGGCCAATGGAACGGATGAACTATAAATGCAGTGCCTGTTTTTTTTTTACACCTTGTAGCAGGTGTCAGTGTGTTATCATGAGAAAAGTCTGAAAAAGACGTTTTTATGTTCTGGAAAGTTTCTAGTCATTGTCCCATCGAATGTGTGTTGAAGTCGTACCTTTCAGTTTGAGCTTGTTCTGGAGCTCTTTGTCAATCTCATCTTTGTTGAACTGAGCGTTGGCTGTCTCAAAGTCAAAGTCTTCTTCAAACGTCACGGTACCATCCCTACGCAGGTTTATTTTGCCCCTGCTGTGGTATCCTCTCCCACGGCCACGGCGGTTGGACTGAGCAGCAGCTGGCAAATAATAGGGGGAAACTAAAATCCAGCCACGTTCAAAGGAGAAACATCCATATGTATCATATTGGGACGTTGTTACACTAGTTTTATACTATAGCACAATGTATTTATGACCCGACACCCCCGGTCTATGTTGTCGATGTCTCAGAGGGTTGAATAAAACAGTCACCATGTGAGCACAAATAAATAAAATAATAAAAAAAATCACTTTAAAAGTAATAATACTTTGGTGAATGTAATTAAGTGTGTAAATGGGTATTACTAAGGGGTAAAACTACTTACCTGCTTGACGCTCGTTTGGATCTCCGTTTTCAAGAGTGCCGTGCTCATGACCTGGCTGTAACACCTTCTGTACCTCAGGAGCTGAACAGCAAAACACACAAAGTTAACTCAAGGTAAAGTTGTAACAACGCACTACACACACAGACACACAATGGCCTATCTTTGTGGAAATGAACCATGAGGAGTCCTGCAGGTATCTCTACCCCTTCTCTGCTCCAGGAGGTCCGGGGGCTTCTGAATGCCAGTGTGGGTCTGGGAGCTGCCACCCCCATCTGACTCCTCTGTCCTACAGGAGCAGGTGGTGTTGGGGCAGCTGATGGTGGGGCCTGCACTGCCTGGGTGGGACGTTATGTTAAAGAGTCCAGGTGGGGACTGGTGCGCCCTGCAGGAAACAGCACGGTGCGATTCAAACTCTACAATTTTCTTAAATAGGGGAGCGTAGATCATCTGCAGCAGCTGATGTGACATTTTGATGTGAACGAGACAAAATACAACACCGATATATCTAATATTCTATAACACTAATGTTGGCTAAATGTTTTTGCAAAGAAATAAAATAGTCTGATAAAATGAGAGAAATGCAATTAAGATATTAAGTAATACAACCCTGCCATGAACGTCTCCTTGAAGCACTTTAAAAGATCCTCAGAGGAACTGTGTTTTTGAAATGTATTGTTTAATCGCCTCCATAAATCTCAATTCAACGACTTCACACACACCTTTTTACTGAGGTTCAGCTCCTACTGAACTCGAAACCTGTGTTCCTCTGGCCAGCTGAACGGGAACAGTGAAGTGAAATCAGGACTTAAGTCCATTATTTTATCCATGCTGCCAATATTTAAAAAATAAATAAACAATGAATTCTACCATAGCATTTCCCCCAAGTGACTGTGACAAACAGTATAGACACATGTAAAAAAAATGTGTACACTCAATTATATCAGCTTCATTAAGGAGATCGAAGACTGAGTGATGTTTGTGCCATTGACACTTGAATAGCTTTATTTATTTATTCCTGTCTGTCACTTCTTTCTTTTTCACTTTTGATGCATTTAGAAATGGGCCTTTCACCATCCAGGAATATACTAATGAGTCTCTATATATCAGAGGGGAAAAGGACGACATAAAAGGCACAGCAATTAGAAATCCACAAACTACTACTGGGATTTACCATATGACTGTTATTCCATAAAGAGATTGAAATACAAGGTTTACATCATTTCCCCCCCAAAAGTATAATACCCCCCCCCCCGACCAAAAAAAGGAAAGTATAATACCCCCCCCCCCCCAATCTAAAATTCAGCATTTTCTAATTTGTTAAGCCTGCTTTACCTAATTCTTGCTACTAAGCATGTAATAACTATCACAAAAACGTAACAAAACACTAACAAATGAATCGGACATATATATTAAACTAAAACTCAGAAAAATACAGGTTTATATCATTTCCCCCCCAAAAGTATAATATTTTGTCCCGACTATAACTTGTTTTAAACCTGCTTTACCGTATTCTTGAAATATAATAACTGGTTTATATCATTTTCCCCCAAAAGTATAATATCCCTCCCCCCACACTGCAAAAAAGTAAATACATACAGCATAACTTATTTTAAAATGAAATGATGTTAATTCCTTCTTTGTCTGTCACAAATATTGCAAAGTAGCAAGTTAAAACACAACAAAACACCTTGCTTACCTCCATTTTGCCAGCTGTACTGCCTCTTCTGTCCTGTACTGCTTCGTCTCCGTCAGACACGTCCTCTTCTTCAGCGGTTGTGCGCAATTTCCGCCACCAGATGGCGCCCGCGCAGTGGGCGGAGTCAAACGTTTAACTCCGCCCACGTTGAGCCACGCCCCGATCTGCGTACTGCAGCCAGGGCTACTTGTGCCCGGTAGCCGACGTCTCGCGACTGGCCCTATGCGCTGCATCAGGGTTTTATTTAAATATATTGCCGACTTTTGTTTATTTTTCATTTGAATTAGTACAGTGATTCATATAGGTTTAAATTGACTGTGCCATTATTATTATTATTATTATTCCTTTTTTGTTTACCTTATTGTGGTGTTTGAGTTTGTATTTTTCCTCACGACTTCCGGTTTGCCCACCTAATTCCTGAATTTATTTTGTCACCCTAATCACTTGCCAGATCAATGAGGAATTCAGACTAATAACAACGATCCCCCTTCAGCAAACCTACATGCCAAACTGGTAATGCCCAAGACTCCTGGATGTCATGAGAAGCACAGGAGGACTTGCAGGGACCAGTGTTCATTTCCTTAACGAAAACTAAGACGAAATGTGTTCGTCAAAAGCATTTTTTCTATGACTAAGACGAGAAGATGATGAGCAAAAATAGATCTTTGATGATAAAACTATGACTAGATGTCTGCTTCGTTTTCGTTAACGGGACGGGACTAAAATGTTAATGTTGTGTTTTACGGACATTCAAAAAAAAAAAACATGCTGGAACGCTGAACGGAACCCTGCTTGCCCATGTGAGCGATTCATTTCTGACAACAAAACAAATGCGTAAAGATGTGACTAGAAGGGTAATCCATCAAACTCGCTAAGCGCAAAGCCAGGCTAATTTCGATAAGCCTCGCTACCTTTAGCGACAGTTGCGTTCCATCAACGTGACTTGAGGGACTCTCCGCTAAGTAACCATGGGAATTTATCCGACCAAACTAGCCTGCCCCGGGTCAGGCTACCATCAGGTTTACTTTAGCGGGGGTTTCAGAGAAGTCCGTCTGTCAAAAACAACTGTACCAGCAGAAGGTTCTGCCAAGCCTAGTCCTCGTTATTTCATCACATCAAAGACCAAAAATGACCAAAATTATTGTAATTGCATGACTGTGATTGAGGGTGTAGTTTTTATGTATCTATCTGTATGAGTTTTGTTCTGTGTGTATAATGCCATTCATGTGTTGTAATGTATGTTTTTTGGTTTGTGTCTGTTCTATATTGTGTTTCAGTTATATTGTATTGTGTTTGTATTGTATTCTGTAATGTTTTTATGCTATGGACTTTTAGCCCAATTGGGCTAAAAGAGATCTAAATAAATAAACAAAACAAACAAAATTAAATCTTTATCTGGGTAGTGTTGCTTTCGTTAATGAAAATTATGACTAAATATCGTCGTCAACTTTATCCGGAAAACTAGACGAGACATGAAAAATGCTGGTCATGTAATAACATATTTGGTTGGTAAAATAATATGTTGTTAATTCCAATCAGAGCGTCTTCTGTGTCTGGAATACATGTATTCTTGAGTGTATAAGGTAACAATAATATAATAATAAGATAACCTTGTTTGAATTGTGAAATGGCTTAATATAACCTTTGACTAAAATTAGACTAGTCAGTTTTCATTGACATGGACAATTCTGACTAAAATAAGACTAAAATGCTCAGACTTTTAGTCGACTGAAACTTGACTAGACTAAAAATAGGATGGACATGACTAAAACTAATAAAAACTAAAATGATAGCTTGAGACAAAGACTAGACTAAACTAAAAGTAAAACAGGCCGCCAAAAACCACACTAGTCTTTACAGATGGTCAGTGTGTCAGTGAGGCTTTGGGCAGATGGATAGAATAAATCCAGAAAGCTACAGTACAGCTGCTGGTAAAGCCAGGCATCTCTGCAGTCTCCAGTTCAACAAACTCATCATACACACGGTATTTAGATGACTAAGATGTTAGACATTTAGTCACAGGAAATAGAAGATATCGTTCTCAATCTGCTATAATTTAACGATGGCATACACTATTTTTAAACTGACAGGTCTATACAGTCAATCTGTGCTGAATGTGGGACAACAGACAATGTAGGATAATTAGTGCTGAAGTGTAAATTCTGTGTGACAGAAACAATGCAGGCGGGACGACGTTGAAGATGATGTTTTGGGAACAGAAACAAAGCATGTAGTCATCATCCTTATTTACTGATGCTGAATTAATGCACAACCAACCAGGTGACTTCACACACCGAACATACCCAACGTAGCAGCAGAATTTAGATTTAAGAAGACCATTTTCCAGTCGGAGACTTTATGAAATTCATAGGAAGAAAGGAGAAATGGAGCAGATGATAATACATCTTATTAGCCTCCGTGAAGCACTCAGGTTCAGCAGTTTAAAATCAGCACTGTAGCTTGGAAAAGCTGGTAATGTAACATCTGCTGTTTAAGGTTACATCTTCTTAAAAATGAAAAATGTCTGAGCAGATAACAGCTGAATGTATTCTGTTAAAGCATATTAATTAATTAAAGCCATTAGATGGCTTTAACCTCCTGATGTTCTTTTTCTTACAAATTATTGCATTGCTACGCAATATAACGACTACTTGTTACAAGCTTTACTCATGACTAGTAATAACTGCTGATTATTGTAATTATTACATCATCTGAAATATAAAAATGCATTTCTTTGAGAAAACAATCAACCAATCTGACCAAAAATGCAACATATGAACTCAACCAGAGCTTAAATGAATATTGAAGCCAAATTCATAAACAAGGATTGATGAAATAATAAAACTACATCAGATGAACACGCGTCCAAATTCAGAAATTCTCTTATATGAACATGCTTCGATATTCCATCTTTTCTGGGGAGTTTCCCTCCGGGCCGCCGTCTGACTCGGCTCTGACCCATTTCTTCAGATCAAAGACTCCACGTGGTCCTTCTGAAGTCTGCAGCACCTAAACCAGCACGGAGTCTTCCTGAGCTCAGCTCGGACTCTCCCATTTCATTTACATGGGGTGAACGGAGAGGAAGACTCCTCTCAGATGAACAGAGCAGATTAGTCTTCATCGAGGACGAGGAGGAAGCAGAGGAACTCTGCAGACCGACATGTGAGTTCTCAAATTGGAGTCTGAAACATCTTTATTTGGCCTCCCTGGAGACTTCATTAAATTAGAAGGTTTTTAATCTGTAGTAGTACAAAATCATCACAATATCCAAAATGCTTTCAGAAAACAAAAGCAGAGAATCATATATTTTCTTAAATATGAGTATGCAAAGGTCTTCCTGGTTGCTCAGTGGGTCTAATCCTGACTCATGAATAATCCAACAGATCAAGTCAACGCGTCGGAATAATCCACAAAACATGCACTTTACAGGCAGAGGCAGAAATCACAATGTATTGTTCTGTAAACCATTTCACCTTTATTTTCTACATTTGGATCAGCTCAGTGTGGAAGCCTGGACATGTCAGTTAACTTCAACCCCCCCCCCCCCAAAAAAAAAAAAACAATCTGAACAAGCCTTACACTCCCTCTGTCTCACAATCAGAAAAACGTTCACATCGTCCCCACGCAGTCATTCGCTCAGACATGAAGTCAGTCGACGTCCTCCTCTCACTAACCAAGATGAACCAGTGTCCTCTGTGTAAACCGCTCCTCCACTGGAGGAAGCCTGAATGGTTCAAACCTTTGTGAAATCATTTCTCCTGGTCTGACTCGCAGGAGTGATGCATAAAAAAAAGAAAAAAGAATACAGAAAGCATGATTGAAATGAAAATGCCCCACTGATGTAACGGTTTCACCGTCTGGCTCACTGGGATATGAGTAGTGAAATGCTGCAGGTGAGCTTGCACTGTGAGATATGTAGTTCTGTTAAGATATGTCTGCTGCCGTTGCACTAATCCACAGCTCCAACTCTTCACTCCCGTCGGCTCTCTACAATTATTATTCTGTCCCTGATTAAGTCTCCTTACACACCTCGGCGACGACTCCTTGATATTCTAAAAAAAAAAAAAAAACTATTTCCAGGCTTCCTTTCCTACCGTAGATATGTCCTCAGGAGAGTGCAGAGACTCGGCTGTGTTTAGAAAATAAAAAAGCAGCTTTTCTCTTGTTTACAATGGACGCAGGTATGCGCTGATCTGACGTCAGTCTATGCTAGTCTACTGTTTGTCCAGCAGCGAGGAATCTCTGTCCTCATAGTTGATGGACTGGGGATTAGTACTGAGGACACACACACACACACACACACACACACACACACCACACACACGCACGCACACACACGCACACACACGCACACACACGCACACACACGCACACACACACACACACACACACACACACACACACGCATGCATCCACACACTCCACTGGAGGAAAGAAGCCCTTGGAGTGTATTTCTTATGAGGTCATCGAGAAGACGATATGACAGAATGGATCAAAGTATGAGGCCAGTGTAGCCGTGTTCCTATGTGTATACAGGACGTGTGTGTAGTGCCTTCTGGGATGGTTCCCTATAGTTGGACATTACATGTGTGTGTGTGTGTGTGTGTGTGTGTAAGCTCTATGTTAAACATCTTATAAGACAACAGAGACAGACAGACTAGGGTTACTGCTCTGTGGCACTCTCACAGGACTGTAGAAACGGACAAAGCCATGTAAAAACTTGACATAGAAATCTCAAGATATCACAAACATCATATTTCTATCTCTAGGTCTCTGCCGATGGCAGACGTCAGGTCCTTGTGTTCGGTCCTCTCTTTTTTTAAAAATGTGTAGTCCCGTGGAAATTCCTCAGCAGGGAGGCTTTAGTCCGTGGAATAAGATGCTGAGGAGTAACACCAGAGGGAGACACACACTGCTGCAAGACTGTAGGAGGGGCTCTGACACACACACACACACACACACACACACACACACCCTTCTTCATATGAGTTCATTTTTAAAATCCATCATAAAATTAAATAAAAAAAAGAAATTAACAAGGAATTCAGCCCCCTTCTCAAAGCATACATTCATTGCAGAGTACACACACACACACACACACGTAAGTGCACACACTCTCTCATCAGAGGCCGTCAGTAAACATTAAGTGATGAGTTGAGGGGCAGACTGCTTTGTCCAGGGAAGCTGTGAGTGCAAGCCTCGACTCCACTGACCAGTCTCGTATTCCAGCGAGCGAGTCACTCTCTGCGGTTAAAATCTCTTCAAAAAAACAACAAACGAATGTAAAACAACAGCCATAGTCTCCTTGAGGGAGTCTTTCCTCTTTTCTCGCTCCGAGGAGGGTCAAGCATACTCCTCCCTCTGATCTCTGGCAGAGGTAGTACCGTCCAATCCGTCCTCCTCTCTTCCTGAATCCCCTCGTGGGAAGTCTTTCCTTTCCTTGTGCCCAATTTTACTAAACATGTTTCCTCCCCTGATTGCTTGCTCTGGGCCGCTGTGTGTGTGAGTATGTGTGTCTGTGAGTGTGCAGAATGTGGTCAGAAGACCTCTGGTAATGTGACGTTGCGGAGTAGCCACTGTTGAGAGCGTGTGTGTGTGCAGTCTTTGACGCTGGGCACCTGGCTGTCCTCCTCGCTGGCCTTGTCCAGACACTGGTTGCTGTTGACGTGGATCAGGGTCAGCTTCTGCATGGTGGGGAAGCACAGAGAGTGTCTGTGAGGGGGCGCAAATCAGGCTTTTGACCAGTTCATTTGAATTCACAAGGGCATTCAAAAAATACAAATCCATATGTATGTAGATTATTCTTTCAATGTCATACATTGAGACATGCTGTAGTAGTTTGGGAATGAGTCAAGAAGGATATACAACCCTTAAACTATCCTTACTTATCCCACTCATTTAGAATATCTGAGTATATATGAGCTTCTAGTCTGTGTAAGTAAGACTGGTGTGTATGTGAATACATAAATCCATGCATTCATCAAGGCATACATCCAAAAATGTATGTTCCACTCACCGCGGGGTCGTACTCCCAGAGCTGGTTGCCTTTGAGGTGATGGCACTTGAGCATCATGACGGGTCCGTTTAGTTTGGACACATCTAGACACAAGTCGTCTGTCCTGATCTCCTTATTGGCCGTGTAAGAGAAAACCTGCATGCCACACAAACAGATTCCAGGTTTGAAAACACGTTTCCATCCTTCTCCTCCTCCCCGTCATGATTAGTAAGAATGCCCCTACTATCACTGTGGTAAACAGTGTTGACTGTTGAGGGCAGCGGTCCGACTCTGAGCTCCCTTCGGTTGTCTGAGCTCCTCACCCTATCTGAACTCAGCCTCCATGGAGGAAACCCATCCACACGGGTCTCATTCTTTTGGTCACTACCCAAGACTCATGAACATAGGTGAGGGTTGGAACGTGAACCAACTGGTAAATCCACAGCATTGCCTTCCAGTCTTGCGCTCCACTTTACCCTCTCCCAAAGATAGATAGAGAGAGAGAGAGAGAGAGAGAGAGAGAGAGAGAGAGAGAGAGAGAGAGAGAGAGAGAGAGAGAGAGAGAGAGAGAGAGAGAGAGAGAGAGAGAGAGAGAGAGAGAGAGACCCTCTCTAGGGTTTTGGTTCCGACCCGGTGCCATGCAAACAGATGAGCCCAATTATATCTCGTTACTAATCTCTAACTCCTGCACTAGCTCTTGTTCCTCCCCCATAAGAGAGGTGACGTTCCATGTCCCTAGAACCAGTCTGGGATGTTAAAGTCTTTCACACATATGATGTCTCTGCTTTTGCCTGCTGCCCAGCTGGCAATCTACACAATGACATTCCCTAAGGGTGGTCAGCCCAAACACAAACTCTCTTTAAAAATGTTTTTTCATCAGTATTGATTTCCCCCTCTCAGATACCTGGTTGCCTCCCATGCCGTGACAGTTGAAAATGCCGACTTTCTCATTCTCCTTGCGGGCCATGTTGTCCAGGCACTGGTTGGTCTCCACGTTACGGATCTGAGCAGAAACCACACAGAAACCACATTAAGCAAATCATTACTTGAACGTGAAACCCTCACCCTTACTTCAAACAGATTCAGATTCATAGAGTCGGCTTGGATTTCAGCCTGGCGGCAGGGAATCACAGGTGCGTGTGTCTGTCTTACAAAGAATAAATAACAACATCTGTTGATGTGTGAGTCGGCGAGTGTATGTGTGAGTGTGTGAAGGAGTTCACCTCTCCAAGGGAGTAATAGTGTCTGGGGATCTGAGAGTCTGGGTAGACGTTCTCCAAGTACCAACTGAAGGGTTTACATTGAAGCTTTTGTCTCAGAGACGTGCGAGACGTGATGTCACCGTAGTCCACTTTGGTCACACCTGGACACAAACACAGACCTCAACAAACTCATACAGTCCAGTGTTTGCTGAGAGGCTCCTGCATTCAGTTTTCCATGTAAGCGTCATTTAAAGTGTGTCAATGCTTAAGTAGAATGAGTACAAAAGCACATAAAGCTGTCAGCTGTTGGTAATTCAACATATGTATTGGTAATGTTTTTGGAACGCCCTCTAGTGGACAGGAGGTAAAACAACCACTTTGCTGATAATGGCATTGGAAATGTATGAGCCTGCTGTAGTGTAGTTAATATGAATAATAGGCTGAATTTGAGCATTAAATATTCAAATATAATTTGAATATTGAAAAAAAAATATGGAATGAAATTCACATAGTATTATAGAGGAAAATTGACACTTTCCTTAATAATCATTGGTAATATTACCCATAAATCCTAACTGTTACTTTCCTTTCTTGTAGGTCGAGCAGATTTGGCATGTTTAGGACTAGTTTTGACAATTACAGTACAGCGCCCCCTGTGGAGAAGCTGCACCCTGCTAAACAAAAGTTCAGAGTGAAGACGTGCTTTACATTTAAACAGGGAGGTATGGAGCGGCTGCGGTTCAAGAAATAGAGTGGACATCCTTTAATTCCAAGGTTGGTGGTTCCCCTGTTCCTCCTGAACACATGTTAAAGTGTCCTTGAGCAAGGCAGTAAAGCCACAGTCGCTCACGATGGGCAGGCCAGCACCTTACATGGCGGCTCTGCCACCATCGGTGAAAGTGCTTTGTCCAGAAAGGCAGAAAGACGATGTGTGAATGCATTTACCCCAAAAATATTTTCTATTTGGTGACTTTTGCTTTGCTCTTGGCTGTCTCTGGTTTTCCAGCTTGTGTATCTGTGTGTGCATGCAAGTCAATAGATGGTTTGTAGCGTGAAATTACTTGCAGCCCCTATCCCGCACCGCTGAATCACCACCACACTGTCACCGGGTTAATGAATAGATCCCACCTGCCACGGAGATTAAACTCCACACATGATCACATACATGCGTCAGTGCAAACACACACTCACCAGGAGAGATGATGTAGAAGAAGTTTTTAAATTCATCCATCCAGACTTCTGCCAGGCGTCGGTTGTTTTTGTTGATGATCTGTCCCGTTCCACCAGGAAACGTGTAGGGTGTTGCCTTTCTGAACACGTGGCCCACGTGAGAGCATGTGACAATCTCCAGAGTCCCACCGCACTGCCAAATCTGTGCATCACAACACATTTGGCATCAACACATAAAGTGGCCTGTGTAGAATAGACCCACTGTAAGGCCTCTCCTGGGCGATGGATGACGCACTTCGGTCCTGTCTGTGTTGTGATAGTCTGAATAATTTAGATGGAACGCCAGTCAGGATGACGCCTGACAAAGTGTGCGTCTGGTCAACAATTTAGTCAAACTAACGAGAGTAATGTGCATTTATTTTTCTGAACCTGAGCAGCCTGACATGCTTGCCAGTGCATGGACTGTTTACTCACTCTGAAGGAGATTTCCAGGTTCTCTCCACCCCAGATGTCCATGCCCGCGTCATACGTGCCGATCTCCTGGAAATAATCTCGGTCTATGGAGAACAAGCCTCCTGCCATGGTGGGAGTCCTGGAGAGAGACGGGCCAGCGGGGTAAATTAAGAGCGAGTTGGCCAAGTGGCAGTTAATTCACTGAAGACCTGCTTTCTAAAGGTCACACAGTATCTACAGATCCAATCAGTTTTACATTTCAGCACTCTCACCACTTTCTTCACTGTTTTTCCTGTTTTTTCAGTCTGTTTTTGTGCTCAGCTCTGGTGTGTCAGTGTTTAATGGCCTCTAGGCTCTGCCCCCATTTCTCCCCCTCACAGAATGGTTTCCTTCATGGTAGATCAGCCTTATTTCCTTCACGGCATGTTTTCTGCTTTCATTAAACATCCACTTACCAACACACAACACACATACAAACGCAAATACTAGCTTGTTGATCAACACACACTATAAAACTAAAGAAAGGTGGTTTATGGCAATATCAATAATGGATATGTGCACTTTTTACTGTAAACATATAGATCGCTAAACTCTTCAGCAAACAATTCAAATCAATATTGTTACAAGACACAAACACATTACAGTAAAATCAAAGATGTACATGGCAGCGCAAAACAATTGCTAATTAAAGATTCATGTAAGCAGTGAGTGTCCATCACTTACAAAGAGTTACATTATTACATGTCTGTTAACCACACTGAGACATTTACTGCTACAACAAAAATCAACTAATAAAGGGCAATATTTGTACCAAGAATGTGTCCCCCCCTCCTGTGGTGAGTTTTCCTTTTGTCTGAAGGAATTACAGCATCTAATTGACACATTATCATTTCATAAGTCTCCTTTAGACGTCTGATACTTATTTAATAGATCCAATAACTGGATAAGAGAAACTTGCCAGGTGATAATAGACTTCTGCACAATACTGTAAATGACATGGTAGACGATGAGCCCAAAACAACCCGTTTAGCTGTCGAAGTTTCCTCGTGTGTCGTCTATGAGGCTTCTCCGGCTGCGACAGCATCAGGCCTGTAACCTACTCTGCATTTGCTAATAAAGAGAACCTCTCAAGGCATTTATGATACTCGTCATTTAATACCTAAGGGACATGAGTGAAGGTGAAATCACATTAGTTACTCTTTGCTAACTGATTCTATTCTTTTCCCTTAAAAATACTTAACACAAGCTTCATTCAGAGAGCTTGTTTTTGTGCAATGGCTTTGAAATCGTGTCAGTAATATAGAACTACTTCATAACAGGAAAGGATTTACGTAAAACATATCTTTCGTCTGAAGCACTTTTTAATTGCCTACCCTGACCCTACAACCCATTTTAGTTTTTGGGCCAGTTACAAGACACCCAACTGGGAAAAACAACCGAAAACAGGGGCAGACTGTTACATAAGATATATTATGTGTGACCTTGAATAATGACGTCAAGCATGCTTCGAAACAAGAGCAGGAAGAAGAGATGATAGACAGGCAAAAATAGGCTCTGGATTTTAGTTCCAAGGCCTGAGAAATTATTCAAGGGACAAAACTAAACTGAATCTTATGTAAACATCTTGAGGTAAGCTACACAGTAACGGCATTTTTTAATTATTAACTATGTTAATTAAATGAAGTAGGGTTACTCTGCGCACATCCATTGTGAGTGCCTATCAGCAATTCTAAAGCTCACAGACAATACGTTATTTTTTACAGTTGACTGACACATTTAGTGTGAATGATCATGTGGTATTTTACTAATGATTCAATTTCATCCCTCCTGGCAAATTCTCTTTACGCTTGATCCAACTGAGAGGGGTAAGAGTCAGCTGCACAACAGCAGCCCTGGAGCTGGTAGGGATTAAATAAGTAGCTGAAAGATGATTAAATAAGTAGCTGAAAGATGCATCAAAAAGGCAAGTCAAACCCGGATCAGACCCGCTGCATCGCCTACCTGACAGGCAGCGTGCGGTCTCCTTTGCGGCGGTCCATCTCTCTCTGGGGAACAGGGTACCAGCGGAAGTTGAGTTTCCAGTTGAAGCCGCCATAAGTCATGTCGGAACCTGCCATGTACTCAAACGTATCATCGCTGATCACGTCAATGATGGGGCACACAACTGTTCTCCTAGAGCAAGCACAAACACACAAACCTTCATCAGCCTTCTGTTCAGAACCGTGGGTGCTCATCAATCACGACTAAGTGCTCATCTGCAAGGTGTGGCACCTTTAGAACCAAATGAATATAAACAAGGGATCGTGTTGGGACTTCCCAGCAGCCATCACACCCTCTTAAACCCTGTGTGTGTGTGTGTGTGTGTGTGTGTTCGAGGATCCACTTGTGAGAAGCAGTAAACAAAGAATATGTATGATAGCAGGACAAGCCCCCTGCAGGCTGAACAATAGTTTATTGATATTTTATTATGCTTGCTGTAGGTGTGTATGCCTTGTGTGTGTGTGTGTGTGTGTCTTACTTGTCTTGCTTGATGCGGGCAAGCAGAGGCTCGAGCCACCCTGTTGTGCATTCACAATGAGCATCCAGAAAGGTTATGACCTGGAAACATAGAGGGAAAATATGAGACAAAGCCAACACACCATATGGTGAGCAGGTGACTGTGTGGTGGCTGTCAGGTATGTGCATGTGCTCACACACCTGGCCAGTGGAGATGGAGGCTCCCTTGAGGCGAGCGCGTATAAGTCCAGACCGCGCATCCATCCTCACCACTCTGACAGGGACTTCCAGCCTTCGCACATACTGCTCCAACTGCCGCTTTAAGAAATCTTAAACATAGAAATAAACGCATATATGCAATAAAACAATCCAATGAACACACAAGACGGACAAAAACACACACACACACACACACAACAGAAGATGGATTATGAGCCACTCCTCCAGACGATTCCTCATGTAGCAGCAGAGATCAAAGATATGTGCTTGTGCAAATGTGTCTAAGCATGCCTGCCGACATGCTTTCTACCAGCATTGACCACACACACACACACACACACACACACACACACAATCTGATTTATACCTTCCAACCTGAGGTCCCATAGGGTGAAATAGTGGTGTGTGTTGGCGGATGGGTGGAGGGGGGGGGGGATTGAGGGTAATAACAGAGTGTAATCCTTGCGGCTGGTGAATTAAAGACCTAATCTCCCGCAAACAGGGATTAGCAGCATTGCACAGGGTGGAGTGGCACACATAGACCATATATGCTGACTGGCTGTTGGGCACCAATCTCAACAAAATCATACAGTAGCTCTAAAAAAATAGGCTAAACCTCAAACAAGAGCCACAAGCACTGAAGGAATTATCTGCAGCATGTGTGTGTTTGTGTGTGTGTGTGTGTGTGTGTGTGTGTGTGTGTGTACCTCTTTCACTCGCATCGTCCACCAGGACAATCTCTTCCAGCAGTGTGTGTGGAGAACGGTCAATGACGGAGTGGACGGTTCGCAGCAGTGTGCTCCACGCCTCGTTGTGAAATACAATCACCACGCTGGTACGAGGAAGGTTATCGGGGTATAACTTGTTCTTGCACCTGCAAAAAAGAAAATGAAACTATCAGAATCAAATCTTCAATGGCAAAAAAAACGTCTCCTCAATGTGGAATGATACTAAAAACGACAGCAAGAGGAAGTGCGAGACAACACGCGTGGAAGACACTCACATGTGCAATAAGTGAAGTTGGAGGCTTTGAACACAGACGAAACGGAGCGAGAAAACTGAGAAAAAAAAAACCAAACTCTCTAGTAGAGACATCACAATCCAGTCTCTGTCTGATTGTAAGAGACGGCTACAGAGAGCTGCAGCTAAAGTGAGTTCACACAAGAGAGAGCTGAACAAGAGGCAAATAGCTGGGTCTTAAACATCAACTAAACCACATTAGTCAGTCATGGAATCACGGCATTAATCAGCTCATCGCTTATGACCTCATGAAAAATCAGATTTTTATCGACTTCAAACAGTGAAAACGGAGGATGAATAATGAGCCGAGTTTGTATCCCCAAATTTAGATGGAGGAAGACAGAAATAGCGGGTCAGCACGATGACGGTTGATTAGTGACGCTAATTAGTGTGAGAGTCATTATGGTAGCAGTGTAGAGCACACACACCAAACTCTCTTACTGAAAGACACACAGGGATGCAAACGTCTAGAGGAGAGCCAGCATGAGTGGAGACAAAAGAAGACGGATATTAGCGTCACAAGCTATTTAAATCGGTCTCATAATATTCCCTGAAAATTACTGATGGATTTGCTTTGTTTAGGCCATGAAGTACAGAATTTGTGTTGTTTAAATTACAAATGACCACTTTCCTAAGCCTAGTTATGGATTTAAGATTGATTTTGTATCTCCCAGGCAGCCACTGATGAAGGTTTAGTTTATTTTAGTTTGAAAAATGACCGTACATATTTCTGATCATTGTAAAGCTGGACACATCCCATGTGGCTATTTTATCTATCTCAAAAGGATTCTCAGGGGGAATAACCCTTTTGTAATATTACAAAAATGTATCACATCATATCCCCTATTAAAGGCACATAAGTCTTTCATTATCATCTCACCGACCAAAATAGCTCCAAAAGCATGCTCTATTCAGAATAATACACATATTACATATGGATTGATTTGCACAACAGATGGCAGAACACATGGACTAATTCCAAATGAATGTTAAATGTTACTAAAAAATGCAAACATGGCACATGTGTGTGTTTTTCGCTGTTTGACGGGAGACAGAGGCACGCCTCTGTAGATGAAGAAACATGGCAGCCTGCCATGATACCTGCATGCAGCCTCATTAAAGTCTCTCACAGTCAAAGCATTCGCATCAAAAGACACTCAGTGAGCTGCTCAAAATCTATTCCATTACAAAAGTGAAACCAGCTTGTGACTTCCTTCCTCTGACAGCCAAATGGAATCTGATCTCTTATGATAACTCCCTCCCACCCAGTGATCATCCAGAGCGCTGGAAAGCTTCCTCTCTCTGCTGCTGATTCTGACAGAAGGAATGTAACAGCGACGGAGAACAGGAGGTCACAAATATACTGCATCCTGCAGCTGCCTCTGGAGCATGTTTAATACCACATACACAGTGAGTGTCAGACTAGTGTGCATGCAAGGGAGGTCGGTGATCGCACATGATGATTCACTGTAAAAACAGAGACATCCTTAAGAGTGTTTCTACTCCGTACGTCAGTTCATTTATCTCTTCTCACAAACGTTCCGCTTTTCAGACACAATCAACACTGTGCGGCTAACAGAAAACAAGACTTCTGTGTGTCCACCAGAACAACGTGTTGGCAGACACATAGCATCACATGATGTGGATTTTAAAAACTGAGGAGTGGTTGTGAGTCGTGTGTATCCAAACAGTTGCTGGAGCAACCGCAAAGCAGGGTAATGACTTACAGGCTGTTTCTCCAGCCAGTGGATTGTGGGATAGTCAGAATGGGTGGGTTTAAACTGCATCACTCTTACAACATTAAACTAAGGCGTGCACACACGTCTTACACATACTTCTATATATACACTGTGTGCATTCTCATAAATATGTTGCAGTCAGAATCTGGAAAAAATGGGGACAAAGTCAAGTTGTCTGAAAGGTGTGGTCATGGAAAGTGTTATACTGTAGATCCACACACACACACACACACACACACACGACTGCAATGCTGACAATAATGAAAATAAACCATCAGTGAGTTTCCACTTTCATGTTTCAGCTAATGGTGACCTGCTTGGCAATGATGAATTCATTCAGTTTCCCATACCCTGCCGATTCACTCACAACCGCACGCACACACACAGGCACACACACACTTGCTCGATATTGACTCGGCCTTATCTCCTAATTGGAAAAGCAGATAGACTGAGAGAAGGCCGAGTGAAAACACACCTAGTAATCAACTCTTGCTCAAAGACTAAAACCCATTTCACGGATCAATGTCCTTTTTCTTTCCCACCTGTCTAGTGTGCATGTGCCCCTGCCTGTCAGTCGAGTGTCTGTCAGTCAGTCTTTCTGTCTATCATTCTGAAACCCTCCATTGCTGATCTATGCATGTTGCTCTACTGAAGCGCATAACGGGGCAGAGGGGGATTGGAGGCAGAGCTGGTTTCTACCTGCTTGAACTAACCTTGACATATCTTCAACGCTACTGATCGAATGCACACCTGTCTAATGTTCTGCCTGCTTCTCTCCACCCGTCTCATGACTGAACAACCTGCAGCCACTGGCACTGACAGACACTTAAGTGAGACTAAACTCCTCATTATAGAGAAGAAAGGCTTGCAAATCGCACATACCTAGAATTACTGAAGCAAAATTTAAAATAGGGGGGTGCATGATATGGTACCATTACCTCCTTTATGTGATGTATTCCTTTTGAAACAGGACAGAAAGGGATCAATCTTTAGGTGAACCAATGGGGTATTAGACATGGAGAGAAAGGCAGTTTTGTTTGACAGGACAGGCAGAAAGACGGGGTTGTTGAAAAATCTGTCATTGCTTTATTGGCTAGACTTTTTAATAACACCCACCACTGCAGCATGAGGTCGCCACATAAAATCACTGGAACACTTCCTCCCAATGACATATTCCATACCAATTGTAAACAGGTTTTTAAGGCTGTACTGTGTTCACACACAGACACTTACTGTATGAGGACTATGACTTTTGAATTGTCTTTCATGCTATTACTATGTAGAAAATCTTCTTCACCAATATATGTTATTTTGGTTTTGCCAAAAGTCATAGTCACAGTTCAAAGATCCCTCTGAGCAACATGAATAAGATTAGAAGAAGTCATTGGTTAAACAAACTGGAAGGGAACAATAGTACCATTGAGTAGAGTGCAGATGACCCAAAGAATAATGGCTTGCCCAAATAGTTAGAGTCCAAATGCATGTCCTTGTGGTTCAATAATTACTTAGGGTCACATGCATTTCTAGACAGGAAATCAATTTCGGGGAAATATTGATACAGCATTATTTTTCCCTGTGGGATATCACCTAAATATGTTTTAATCATGTAATTCTTCTGCTTTAGGAAACAAACAGGTAGAGGTGGAATATTGCAGAAGGGGATTACTATGGAATTGATATGCAACACAGTCTGTAATGGATTTACTCTCACAGTACTTATAGGAAACAAGCAAAACACCACAGTTGTAACTGTTTTTCAGGGAGAATTCCCACATTGATGCATGCATACGTGGAACTGTGGTTACCAAATGATTTATATAATTATAGAGAAGGCTTGTTATGAGAACTTGGTTTCAGTCTGGTTGTTTAATCCTCAGAGTTCAATTGACAGCTTTCACACAAACTCAAATAAATCGGTGCGGGTAAAGTTTATTTGATCTGCTGTCAAACCACTCTGTATCTTCCCAAAATGCATTGCATGAGGGAAATTAGGAATTGTTCACAGCTGCAAAACATTAAAAATCAATTGCAGTTGATTGCAAAACAGCCTTATTAACGCCTCAGGAAAAAAGAAACACCATACAACTACTAAGTATTTGGTTAACATTCTGCTGTATGTGTGTGAAGTCTTAAAATAGTAACCTTTCAAAACTGCAGCTCAATTGCATTAGTACATGCAATGTATGATTTCATGTTACTTCTACTACTAAACTACAACTACAAAACATTAACATACTGTACACTGATTTTAGCACAAACTGTGCACAATCAGTACATTATACAATAACACAATAGCGACACGTTTTTCAGGAGATTTAAATGCCTGTGGATTCTCACTGTCTCTGAGTTTTACTTACTTTTATTGTTTTAATCACTTTGTAAAGCACATTTCTTTGCTATGTTGTGTATGTTGTATGTTTTTAATTGTGATGTCCCCATTCGGTCTGAATGTTTCGCCAATTATCTATATTATATATACACATGTATAGATATGAACAAAAACTGAGATCCAACTAAACTGAAATTATGATTGTTAAGAGTAAGTATTAGTTTAGATAAAAGACTAGCTGCAGGCAGGCTGCTCACCCTTCCAGGCGGACGTCAGGCAGTGTCCGGTTGAGAGCGATCATCTCCGAGGCCATGAGGTTGAACTGGTTGATCTTAAACATCTCCTTCATCTTCTCCTGATTCTCCTTCGCGATCACCACAGGCTTCCCCCCTTCGCCGGGCCCATCCCGTGGCCTGGTGAGGGTATCTGCAGCAGATACGTGCTCATTAAACACACACAGAGGATGCTGGAGGATGTAAGAGCATGTCTCTATGATCACATGTATATGTGTGGCTGATCACACTCACCTTGTCTCCCGGGCAGTCCTCTCTCTTTTTTATCATCACACTTGTTGCACTCGCTGAAGTAGAGCAGAATGAACATGTCCAGCATCACCCACACCAGAGAGGTGGCCAAAACCACCTTACAGTAGGCAAACCTCCGCATCCTGATGCAGGAATGAGAGACAAAGCAAAAAAGAGAAACGTTAAAGCTCTGGCTGAGGTTAGAAGTGATGGCGATGACAATCACAGTCTTTTTCAAAGGTCTGCAGAGGATATCATCCTTTATTTCTCCACATATCCTCCTAACGCCTCTATTGGTCCTTCCACCTGTCTGTCTGTCCATCGGACTCTCAGCTCTTATCTGTCGGCTGTTTATCAGCGCTGCTCCAAATGGTCTCCTTCACACTCAGGGAGAGCCCCAAAATGAGCACTGTCCATTTCTGGATTTCTGTCACGCATCATTCGAGGAAAAATAGGAAATTTTTAAGCACAGTTAACACTGACATTTGTGTTTTGGGTAAAATGAGTCACGGTATCTAAGCAAAGCGTTAGCTGCTATCAAATATCAAGCAAAGTAAAGTGGCTGAAACAGATTTCTGAGTTCTCAAACAACCTGCAGTGCGCAACCCAATCGACACCCTTTATACATGCAACATACCAAATCCCTGTGCACTAAAGTGCAGTTGGACACACACACACACACTGGCAGGTAAGCACACACACACACAGAGCAGAGAGAAAGGAGCTGTGATAGTAATTGCTTTTCTTTTGGCAGGCATTGAGACACAGACACAGCCACATTAAAATTCCTCTGCTCCCCTTTCCTTCTCTCCTCCAGCACCATCTCCTCTCTTTGGCTGATTCTCTGCCTCAGTGATCCCTCAGGTTGCAGCAGCACAAGCAGGAGGGAGAAAATTAATTTGGCCACAGTGATTTCTTTCGTGTCCCTGGGAGGGAAAAAGCGCTTGTGCATAGTTAGCTTAGCTTGGTTTAGTTTTGCTTAGCAGCTATTGGACACACAAGTGCAGAACAGCATTTCTAAAGTCCTCCTGATAGGATTCTGGGAGCACGAAGTGCCGTCCACAGCAGAAAACAAGTGTAAATGTGTCTGTTCTTTCAAGGTTTGTCTTGTGTCTGTTGAGTCAAACAATCTCACGGCCCTGACAATGTAGTAGCAGACCGGTTCCACCAGGGTAAAGCTATGTACTGTATGTATAGCCAGGTAAGTTCTCTGTGGGCAGAAATATCACACAAAATAGGAAAACATCATTCTGACCATAGCCACTACAATCATGCTAATAGTAATAACTACCTGCAAGGAGAGATGAGTGCTGCAACAAATAGTCAATAACAAGGAGAACTATTCTGTGACAAGGTCATGACAACTGCTGCAGTTTGATAAAAACCCAATTACTGCTCTCACGTGCCACGCTGACCCCGAGACTTAAACTTTCATAGAGCTTGCCAAGTGATTCACAGGAGTTGTTACGTTGCAAGATTTTATCTGACAAGGAGAAACCAGTGCAGGGAAACCATCAGTAGACCAATGCAACACTCTGACTGCTAGTCCCCAGAGAAGAATATGATAGAATAGAACCAAGAAAACTACAGCAATAATGGTTTGGATAAGGTAAATGCAAGTTCATCATGTTACAGCAGATTAAATTGGCACTCAGCTGCAAACTGGATCAAATTAAAATGTGTTTCTTGGATGGCTCGTCTGTCAGTGGCTTGTCATCTGCATGAAGAACCATCCATGTCAGATCATTTGACAGTGGCCTTTTCACTGTCAGCAAACCAGCTCCCCCGACACCTTGCCCTGGAGCTCAACACACACTGAAACATGATGAAATGATCACAGCTTGATACACACAAATTTGCAAATATACTCTTTGTGTTTTCTGACAATTCGTCTGCCAGTATTTTGATAATTGACTAATGGTTTGTGTAAGTGGTCTTTTTACACCATTGACTACAAACGTATCTTATCTTAGCATTCATCCTTCCAGTTTTATATTATCTACAGTCTTTTATATATCTTTATTATTTTGTAAGCCAGTTAACTGCACAGGTTTCCCACAGGGTTCCCACCAAATCCCCTGTACACCTTAAAATCTAAGACAAACTGTAGAAACTTGTGTTTCTACAGTTAAGCCTGTTATGGTGAAAACCAACATGCAACAAAACGCATGCTGGTATATTCATGTAAAGTGACAGAAGGTTCATTCACAGATCCTCCCGGATATCCTCAACGAATTTGTCAAATTGCATCTCACAGTTTGTATCACACTCCTCTCAGGATTCTTGACATTACAGGATGAGTGGGAAGCCTGAAATTCAGTCCTCGCTCAACAATCTCTCCTTTTCTGCTTCTCTGACCGCTGCTAGATTGCAACAGCCCTGCTTGACCTCTAAGCAGCAACATGACAACCTGACATGACAGCAGACACTTGGATCCTTCACCTTCCCTGGCACACAGGCAGAGCAAGGCACATATGCCAAAAGCAGCACACCGACGGTGGAGGCACTCTGTCACAGAAACGCATACATATATTTTGCCTACAAAGTCGTGTCAGAATGCTGTCAGAGATGTCAACTGGTTTCCCAGAATGCCATTTGATCACTGCAGATGTAAAAGAAGTAGACAGCAGTGCTCCGAGCAGCGGCAGAGGAGATTTATATGCATGTATATTGACTTAACACACTCTCCCGTCACTGTATTTCTAATCAGGCATGGCAGAGGACTCCTCAGGTCTCCTCTGTGCTCACTGCAGCCCCGGGCCCTCCTCCTCTGTGTGTGTTGCATGTGTGTGAGTGTGTGTCAGATCTGTTTATGTTGGGCGCTAGTCTCTTTGAAGTCTCTCTTAAAAACAGCCTGGCTCCATATGACATTAAACAGACACAAAAATCTCCATCCCTGCATCTCCGCGCTCTCTCCCTAATCCATTAACATATCACGTTTCATCCATCTTTCTTTTATATCTCCTTCCTGGGCATTCCTCTCTCTCTCTCGGCCGCCCCACCCCCACGTCCGTTTCTCAGTGATGCCGTCTCTTTTCAAGAGCGGTTGCCATCACTACTTCCCTTTAAGAACACAATTTCCCCCTTCACATCCTTTTCTGTGTCTCTCTGCATTTCCCCTCCTCTCCTCTTCTCCACAGGCTGCTTAATCCCTCTTTAGAGATTGCACAACCAGAGTTTCTCACAACCATTTGGAAAAAGTCTGCAGCGAGAGAATCACTCGCTTCATAATTTATGACCGGGAGCGGTGAGCCTCCCTTCTGGGGAATTCCTGTTTATAAGTGTAAAAGAAAATTAAGAGGGAGGGAGGAAGATAGTAAATATGAGGAAGTGCCAATGAGAGAGGAGGATGTATGCGTTACTAATCAACACATAGTTTGTGCTGCTGATTCATATAATAAAATACTAACAGTTTATTTGCCCTCTCTCTGTTAAGCCTAGTTTATACTTTATAAATCCAGATATCTTTTAATTAAACTATTTTATGTCATAAACAAGTGTGTAAAAATACATGTTACCATTTGAAGCATCTACGATGAGAAAACAGTACACTAGAGATGCTATTCAAGAGGTCATATAGACTTGATAAGCTCAACTGTTTTCAAGACATCACTGATGGGAGCGGCGATTGTTAGAACAGTTGCAATGCCTCAATTGGAGCACAATGGGAGCAGGCTAATATTAGGGAAGTGAAACAGAACAAGGTGGTCTGAAGCCCCGCCTCCACTGATCTCCATGGAGTAGTGGAGGTGCACTGCTGCTCCTGGCAAAAAGGCTGGAGTCACTTCATTTCCAGGTCATAACCTTGACTCGGGAACAGAACTGGTCCCACAGAGGAGAGCGAGGCAAGGACCAGGAGACAGAGCTCCAGACCTCACACCGGTTCATAGAGACAAAGAGTATACACAGCACATGCGTCTGTGGATATATTCATAGAATACATTGTGTACTGTAGATCCAATATTGTCACATTTATACACGCATACATACATACAACTGCAGATTTTGCGTCCGTGTTTTATAGTGAAGGAGGAGCACATCCTCATAAAAGTTAATACACTTTCATGAAACAAGACATTAACCTCCAGTGAAAAAGAGCAGAGGCGTTATTTCACGCTACACACACCATAAACTCTTACTTCATGAATATAATATCCAAGCTTCCCCCAATTCAAATCAGTTCTTTAGCAAACCCAGGCTTGTTTCCCAACTACAAAACTACCGGAATAGCGAAGAAATGGAAGCAGAGACAGAAACGGTCTCAGACATGGAGGGCAGAGCGATGCAAAGCAGAGCGACTTGATTCAGTTTGCTGAATCAACGCTCTTTGGTCCGGGCAGGATGCTAGCGAAGTTGGCTATGCTCCTCTGGAACCAGATGATGGTACAACCTCCCCTTCTTCCATTCAGTAGGATTGACACCTCGGCTGACAATCTGTCAGCAGCGATGCAAGCAAATAACCTCCTCAGCGTACGAAGATCATGTAAACTGAGTCGTACTTTTCACTTCTTTGATTGTGTGGAAATCTGATGTTTCACATCACAGATGGTGAAGAAAGGCATTAAAACCGGTTAAACGTGAGACTCGGTAGGCTGTTGTATTGTATGGTTCTGGGAACTGTAATTTAAAATATGAAACGTGCTACAAGTCTGTGAAAAAATTAACATTGCTTAAAATACCATATTTTTTAAACTGTGCTAACAGTGGCCTTGAAAACCAATTATTGTTCAGACTGTAAGACAGTATACTACTCAGTATAAAAAAGGCAAAGACCGAAGCAGACAGAACTGCCCATGGCAGCTTAAAAGTCCTCAGCTGTAATAGATTATCAATGCAAAGCTTGGCACTGGCACAAAGTGGAATTAAACACTTCAATCTCCAATCACTCCGGTATTTTCGGCCAAAATCAATATACATTATTATCACAGGGGGTGTTCCCTTGATGGTTGGAGAGAACGTAACTGCCTGGCTATACAGCGCCAGCAAACCACAGACACACAGGCAGACACACAGCTGTGAATAAATACATTACAGCAGACATTAGAACACACAGCATCATGCATCTTGGACTGAGGGACACATGTGTGCTGTAATTGCTCTTTGAAACGTATGATGCAACATTTTCCAAAAATACAGTGTATAGACTTCTCCAAAGATATTCCCTCTCACCACTCATGACTCACTAGAAGTGAGTGGTGGTGTCTGTATCTGCAGAGCTACTCGGTACTGGTACTTCTGTTTGGACCCGCTCAACCACTGCTGCGCTCTCTCTCGCTCAGTTCTTGAGTGAGGGCCAAATTTCAAAAGCTGTGTTACCGAAATGTGACGGCTTATTATAACTTTAACAGTTCATATGCCACGGAGTGGAGGTTTGGTGACATTGATGGACACTGTTGAAGGAAAATAGCATTCTACTATTTACACAATTATCATATAATCACAGACTGTGTATTAAATAATGTTTACACACACACACACACACACACACACACACACACACACACACACACACACACACACACACAGATCAAATCACAACACTTCCAGAGCTTGTTTGACCTGGCAGGTTTGTGTGTCTGGCCTCTGCTGTGTGTCAGCTGCTCTCAGCCTGCTACGTCTACTAATAGTGATGCCAAGCGTTTCCAAGGCTCTGGCATCACAGCAGGGTTTCCCCGCCTACGAACCACATCTACCTGGACTGAACAAAAAACTGACAAAAACGTGTTCCAAAGCAACCATGCTATTTTGTACACGATGAGCGACAAGAGCATTTTGTTCGTAGGTATGAACAGAATCTATGCACAGTCAAGAGCACATTTGTGTGCCGACACAAGATTTTTCATTTTGTTTTATTAAATTCAACTGTTTAATATAGGACTTAAATTACAATGATAATTTTTCTCATTGATAATAGTTTTAATAGTTATTTTAGCTTTGGGCAGAATCACTCCTATACAAATGTTTGCATAATTGCCAAATTCATTGCTGTACGATTTAAAATTGTATTTGAATTATAAACAGTATATACAAATGTGTCAACAGTGTTGTTAATTTGCGTTATTAAGCTATTATCTATCATACTACTACAATATATTTACAGCCACATACAATGGTATTAGGGATGCACGATAATTATCGGACCGATAATTATCGGCCCGATAATAGGAATTATGACGTCATCCCGATAAATCCGATACAATTATTAATACCTCCGATAATCCGACGATAGGATGTGTGTGTTAAAACAGTGCTACGGGTGGATTGGGATGAGGGACGTTAGTTTTTTTCTAGGCGCCTCCCGTTTAGCATGTGATGTGGTTACTGTGGTATCACAGGTTTCAGAGGAGGGAGTTAATCCACAAATTGAGCGCTCCCTTCTCACGCCTGGTTCACACTGGACGCGGAAGCGCCGCGAATAGACGCGTAGCGGAGCCTGCTTCCATTTGGCGCCCCTGTTAAGCTATGGTGTCGTTCACACTGGACGCGGAGCGCCGCGAATACGCGTGGCCCTCCCGTGCCGTGAAGCGATCGTTTCGGCGTCTGCTCTATTTTTTGCGCGTGCCGCGAGTGAACGCGTCAATTCTGGCAGGAAATCACACAGAAAAACACGAGACAATCCGGTCAATTTTCAAAATAAAAGCAATTTTCAAAATAAAATACCGCGATTGACAAACGCGACCATATTTGTGTATCTAATCTCGCACTGTCGGAAACAGAAAGAGACAATACATTTAATAAATGTGAAGAGTAGATAAACAAATATGTGTATTTCAACGGTATATATCTTCACATTTATTATATATATATATATATATATATATATATATAAAATAAATATTGTCATTTTATTGAAGAGTCAAAACTGTTCTTGGCTTTCTTTTGTTCATAGTATTAATTATCATGTCACTGTGATACATCTGGTATGGTGTTTGGTAAAAGGCAAAGCTATGCTAAATCTACCTAAGCTTAGTCATTAGTGTTTTTGACCTGAATTTGATCTGAATATACATTCAAAAACAAATAACAATATAATCGGTTATCGGTATCGGTCCCGAGGAGCAGAAAGTTATCGATATCGGTATCGGCTTCAAAAAATCAATATCGTGCATCCCTAAATGGTATGCTAATCTGTTTTATACATACAACACTCGGGCTGTCACAATAATGATTTTTTGGTTGATGATTGTCATACAAATAATTGCAATGAACAATGTAATTGTCCTTTTCTGTTGATTTCCTGTCACACAGTGCTGCTGCTGCTGCTGCTGCTGTGTTTGGCAATGCAACTTGACCTAAATCCACATTAATCTCAATGGCTACTCATCTAAATGATGCAGTTGTGGAACGGGAATTAATCTGCAAATAGGTTTCTGAAACAAGGTTGCCCCTCTTACTCTGCTGCACATGGACTTCTTTGAAAAATCTTGTTGTGTAGCCAAACCTAATGTAACTAAAGCATGATTCAAGACAGTTCATTTCTGTAAAATACTTCATTTTAGTTAATAGGCAACAGGGAAACACAAAGCCAGTGTTTATGCAGCATTCATTCAAACAGTAACTGAAACCATAAATGTACATTTACGACTACAAGACAAGACTTTATTATTCTTATCTGCTCCAAGCACCTTCTCTCCCTCTTGCTTGAACACACACTCAGTGCACTTGCACTACGCATGGAGCAATTTCTTAAATTACCCACGCTACTCCAATAAAAACATGTTTCTCTCCAAACATTTTCATGTGAATTATCGAATGAGAAAAGCTGGATGGAAGCCACAGTTCCAGCATAACTAACCGTAGATGTGAGCGAATAAATCAAAACAGCCGATATCAGCATCTCTTCGTCATTATCTTGCTTCAAAAAGCAACAAATATGGTTAAATATAAGCTGAAACAGAAGGACCTGCCCAATAACAGAAAGATCTAAGATGCAAAGACCTCTTTTTCTGTGTTTTCTGTGTCTGACATTGGAAGCTCATGCTCCAGTTGGACGCTTGTTTACCCAGCTGATAGAAATGCATCTAATTCACTTCCTATTTGTTGCCACATTTGTAACATTGGCTTTAAATTCCCTTGATCGCGCAGTCCAGCGATTATGCAAAGATGCTAGTAATCAGCTCAAATCATCGTAATCGGGTGATTATGTAATAATTGCAACATTTGTTGGCATATGACATATTTATCTTAAAAACACAGCTACACTATTAACAATAGTATACAGAGCTTCAGCACATAAGAAGACAGTTGAGATGGGGATGCAGCAGCAGGTGCTGTTGGCAGGAGATTAACAGCAGAATGGCAGTGAGGACCAATGAATGTTACACCCCTGACATATCTGGTGTTTTATATGTCTTTTCAGTTTATCGTCTTCTCTGTATTATTTTGGTAGTTGGTGTCCTTGGTCTGTACAAATATGCATCGTTATGTGTGGCTGAAGCTAATAGCATTCATACACTCATACCTGTCCAGTGACTAAAGGGTCTCTCTGGTTAGATGTGCAGGTTGCTCCACCAGCAGGGGGGGGGGGGGGGGGGGACGGAGCGTCAGAGATCCCACTTCCTCCTTTGCTTGTCACTCAAACATGCTTCTTGAAAAAAAGAGAACCAGACACAGAATAAAAACATTGTTCTGCTACAGATGTGAAAGAGCAACATGCACGCTGAGGAGTTATGCAAAATTATGCGTGAGATAAGCTAATAATCTAAAGACGCTTTTGTCTTTTTATTCATGTTGTTAACATGTATTTCTTTTTATTGGATTCGAAGACTGTGGTCAAACAGCTCAGGCAAGAGAGCGGATGTGTTCTTATCTCATCTCGGTGAAAAACCGCAAAGCAACCATAGAATGGTCTGAGAGAAGCTCACACTACTTCCTGGCTGTGCATGCACGGTAACAACACTCATCTCTCACATAACCACACAGTCAGAGTCACAATGTCGACAGGCATGTTTCCAGTTGCACCAACGTAAGTAGAAATGCATCATCTTTCAGGCAACAAGTTTCCCAGAGTCCACCCTGAAAACCGGCCTCTGGAATTGATGTAAATGATTGTCAATCATTTACAAATTGTCATCCTGGATCTTTGTATTGCGTTATAAATCCATCATCCCTCCACACCCACCCAAAGGTCATACATGACCAAAGACACTCTGCCAGCCTCGGAGCAGGATTTAACGAGAAAGAGAGGAGACACAGGGATGAAGCCCTAGAGGGATATTAGGACAGACAACTGATGGATTCTCAGAACTGCTCATTTCACTGGATTAATCTATTTTTAAAAAATCCACAGAGAATGAAGACGAGTGTGGGAGTAAGTGCATGTGTGTGTGTCCTTCAATCTGGACCTTGGCCTACTTTAAAGCCAAGTCATCTCTCTGGCAAGCCTGTGTGTGTGTATTAAGAGTCTGTATTACAAAGAAGAACCATACCATAAATCTCTGCCAGCCCACACACTCCTGTGTGAGAGAGTGTGAGGAGGCTGTACTGCAGTGCAGGAATGCTTCAGTACGTGAACAGTCCTGGCCACCAAAGGTGTCTGTCTCTCTCCTCCGGGGTGAGTCATCATTCCTGCTCTCCTCCCGACTTTTCTCTCTCCCCCTCCCTCTGTCATGTCATGAACTGTCTGTCTTCTCATCCCTCTATTCTCTACCACGTCTTACACACGCCTCTGTAAAGTGAGAGTGGAATGTAATCCATCTGCAAATTTGAAAGCAGGACAAGCAAGAGCTTCTATTAATATTCATCAGATTCCCCTGACGATCACAAAATAAACCTACAGAACCACAACACTGCAGTGCAAATAGCAACCCGTCTCTGTCGCTGTCTGCAGAGCAAACCAATTTCCTCTCCTCATTCTGCCTGTCTCATGCAGGAGCCATATTAGTGCTATGCGTTGAGTAAGAAACGATAAAGAAAGCAACCGCAAAGAGCAAGAGAGACAGACAGCGAAGCACATTGAGACAGATTTCATCAATGTTTCGATAATACTGTACATAATAACTGCCATGCAAATCAACCAAATTTGAATTTGAAAAAAATGTATGAGAGCAATGTATGAGATGTGCAGCAAGGTTGGGAGGTCTTCCAACACATGGAGCTACCTCAGCTTTTCCTCCACCTGGGAACTAACTGTTCCCTTATTAAATGTAAAACCTGACCTCAGTACTTTAAAACACAAAAGTAGTTGTAATAGATACTACAGCCGTAACACCAATTCCTATGCATTGTAAGGCGACCTTGTGTGTCCTAAAAGGAGCCCTCGATTAAAATGTATTATTATTAGTTCATTGCAAAACCAACATGTTGGCAACAACAAAGTAAATTAATTCCATCTACCAACCCACTAAATTCTGTTGATAAGTTTATTTTCCAAATATTTATTATCAGTCTCTTTTCGAAATCCACATGAACCATTCTTTACATCGGCATAAATTAGATCCAACACACAACACTTAATTAAAAAGAAAATATGTCCGGTTGCTGTCCTTTTGGTGACAAGCAATCTAGCATAAAAAGTAGTAAAGTAGTTTCTAAATGGAGCAGTGTGATGTGTGTTTCACACAAGTCGCTGGAGAAAACACATTAGGTAAGATAATGATACATTTGTTCAAGTTACCTAGAACATTTGCTTTGAAAGTGACATTATGTGTAATTCATTGTGCAGTTAAAACAGGATAGAAACTCTTGTCACTGACTGAATAAAGTCCCATGGGGAACATGCCCCATATCTCTATGGGCCAACTACCATTAAGCAGACATTTACTGAAGTTTTTCGATACCAGGCAGGACCAGCATAATTTGGTTGGTGTATTATATGCCTTTTCTTTATGGCAAAAAACCCCAATGCTAGTAGCTAACATTATAACATTGTTTTAATGCTTAATTTAAGTTAAGTCCAGCAGTGAAGATGCTGTACTTGTTACCACTCCTCTGGTCAGGTAAGTGAGGTTGCTAGCCAACCAGGTTATTCTCTTATGACGTCACTCATCATATCTGTTTAAGTAAATGCTGTAAACGACTACTGATGAAGTATCAGGGTCTTGAAAGGTTGACCCATGTCATGAATGAAGATTTCAACCACTGCCCCTTGTAACTCTGTTTAAGTCGCAAAGAGAGGGCAGAGTCGGCCTACACCTAGTGCATCAAGATGCCATGCCTCAGTGGTTCGGAGAACAGATGGACACTTAGTCAGATGTGTAATGCAGAGATGGGCCTGTCCAAACAGCGAGCTGTGCCAATGGAACATGACATTATTTAGGCCAACACTGCACTGACAAGCATCCAGAGAGCAGAGACAGAAATGAGAAGGAAACTATGTGTCCACTTCGTAGGAGGTTAAGAGGATGGTGTTTTTGCAGTGCCTCTCAAGCCTCTCTCATAAAAACAGCTCTGTCCTGTGACATGATTACCAATTTCACTGTTACATTGTCTCTTCAGATCCTTCAGCAGTCTGTAGGAATAAATCGATACAATCTGTCACACTCCACTTTATTAAGCGGATCAAGTATTGACCAGATGTGAGCAATCCACATTAATTTGCTGCAGTCAGCTTGTTTTTCTGCGTCAAGCCCTCAAGTCAGAATACAGTAAAATGCTGATACATTGTGGGTTTTAAAATCCCATAAACCTTTTAGCAGTATATAATTAAAACATGCACAAAAAGGAACGATGGTGTATGAATGTCTACACTTACAGACCACTTACAGCTCAATGCAGTGAGGCAGCTATATATTTTAGATTTGGGTATTTTGAATTGGCAGTGTTTAGTTCACAGAATCTGTATTTGGAGAAGAAATAAATGGTGGATCTGTGCATCCCAAATTCTCTGCTTCTTATGGTCACCATCCATCTCGTATGCTGCTTAACTTCTATTTGCTCCAGCTGTGACCAGCTGAGAACCAACACTGCAGCATGGCAGCCAAAAGCCTTGGTCATCGTCCCACCCCACTCTTGCCTCCATCTCTGGCCTACAGAAAACTCCCAATTATTAATCCACAAAGCCCGTCTTTTCTCCCACGCAAACCTCTTTCCATTCAGACCGGAGCGACGCAATTCCTGTCGTAAATCCAAAAGACCAGTTGCTGAGGGAGAGCTCAAAGAGAGGTGAGGGCGAGCTCATGGGTGGACTAATGATGAAATCTCTGCTAGCAATCACAAGTCCTCTTTCACCAAGCAGAAATCACTTAGCACACACATCATGCGGCTTATGCATATGTGCACCCACATAAAACCCTGCAAACTAAACATGGCATGCTAAAGCGTGAGGCCTCTGAGGCTTTAAAGCAGGACTGGAGCCAAACATGGTGGAGGAGCTCTGAAATGACCTTTGTTCTAAACAATTTAAATGGTAGCTGAACTAAAACTAACAGACAGTCAAATCAGTCCTTCACGATTCTCTGAGCTTAAAGTCAACACATGGTGACCAACCAGCCTTTGTGATGGATTAAATCTCTCTCTCTCTCTCTCTCTCTCTCTCTCTCTCTCTCTCTCTCTCTCTCTCTCTCTCTCTCTCTCTCTCTCTCTCTCTCTCTCTCTCTCTCTCTGTATGAATTCAATTCATAAGGCTTTATTGGCATAACATAAAATGCGTTGCCAAAGCACAATTTTACATATTATGCATACAATAAAATAATGACAATAATAATAAAAATAGTACCAGTACCCTGCCTTCGCCCAATGACAGCTGGGATCGGCTCCAGCCCCCCGCGACCCTGAATACAGGATAAGCGGTAGACAATGGATGGATGGAATAATAAAAATAATAATAAAAGATAAGAGAATAATATAGCTAGTTAAAAATTAATTCTCTCTCTCTCTCTCTTTCAGACAAAGAGAGACGAAGAGACTGCAAGAAGGGATTCCTAAAGACTGTGCGATAGCTTGCTATGAGCACGAAGTGTGCATGTGTGTGTGCGTGTGTGTGTGTGTTTGGTTCCCAGCCAGCGTTTCTAAATGTGTTATGCGACTCTGTTTGTAGCGTATGTTGAAACAGAGGGAGTCCAAAGATGACATCTTTGGCCTTAGCAACAACAAACAGTGCTGTGCTAATCCTGTGCCAACTGCACCTCCTTCCAGCCCTCCCTCCGACCTCCTGTGCTGTCAAACACCTCATGTCTCCAGTGGTGTGGGAAAGGAAGGCCCTGAGGGGCCTGCAGCGCTTCATGCACGCACAAAACACCAAATCCATGCTAAATAGGGACAAGAGGAAAGGCAACAAAGATGACAACAACAGTTTCACAGGGAACTGTAGCTGTAGCTCAACCTTTCTGACAGCTTTCCAGGGGAAGCCCAGGAAGGAAAACAGGAATGCCAGGAATAGAGCAAGGAGAAAATAGGTAAGAAGCAAGTGGTCCAACGCCCCTGGACGCACCTCTATGTCACACTTTTCCTGGAAGAAACTTCTCACATAACAGCCTGTTTTGTTTTCCATAGCTGGGGGAGAGGTCCTGTCACTTTCTAGGTGAACTGTTTGTACTGGCAGCAGGATGCTGGGTATGAACAGACAGAAAGGGACAGAAGAAAGGAAAGCCGCAGACAGAAAGAGAGAGATGTGCTTCCTGTTCGCTGAGAGTACAGAGGACAGCACAAGAAACAGAGCAGCATGTGGTGACATACACAACACACCACCCTCCCTCCTCTGTATCCTGAATGATTACACAGAACAGATTTAGCCTCAAACTTTCCCATTTATCTAGGTGTCTTGTGTCTGTGACATCTGGAGGCTTGTGATTTGTTCTTGGTTTCTTATCGTCCTGCTGTCCTTCCCTGCTCTGGCAAGCTTTAAGATTAAATTAAAAATTCCTTGTAAACCCTTTAAAATCATGTCACAATTATCATCATCTGTCATCTTTTCTTCCTGTAAACCGAAATACGAGGTATGTTTACGTAAGCTACCATCAACGTATTTCAACTAGGGATGGGACGATATAGGATTTTTATCACACATCGGGATAAATAACACTCATAATGATGAACAATAATGGTGAATCATGGTGAATATCCATTATTTGGATAATTGTAAATATCGTTATGAGTGAGGTGTAAAAAGATGTCTAGCTCGCCATCATGGCAGAGAAATGGAAAATGGAGCCTTATCTAAAAAATACAGGAGACAAAAATAAGTTATTTAAATGTATTTATCCTTTATTTGTGCAATAAAAACAATGTGTTTCTTTACTAAATGTTGAGTGATTCCAGTATGTTTTAGTGCCATTTAAGTTTTAAGAACATTTTGATGATTATCGGGATAATATTTTAAACCGCAATTACTTTCGCCAAGATAACCATATGAAATATATCCTTCCATGCCGAGTCCTCTGTAGCTCAAGCTATCCATGTCAATCCACGTTGCCAGTCAAATGCGAAGGATATTATTTAACTGTACACCGTGGGTATACTGAGGAATACTCAGAAGCATAAGATAAAGATGCTTCTTCTGTTCACTAGGACTTTATGTGTGCATGCCACCAGCTGCGTGCTCAATAGCTCCCGGCAATATTTCCAATCCAGGACCTAGCAATTCTTCCCAGTATGCAACCCCCCCTCCTCTGGTGTCGCAGCAAAGTGTGGGATTAGCACATTTTCTGTACAACAGAAGCTGGTTTACTTTACTTTCCACGTATCAGTGACTCAGTGCTTCTAATGCAACAGAGTTAGGATGACATGATACATGTGAAAAAGACATTTGGAGACTCCATATAATAGAACTGGTAAACTGAGGGCCAGATTTACTAACAAATTTGTGCCCACTTGAGGCACAATCCGTTCGCACCCAGCGCGTAAAAACATGGAACGGTATACTTAACAGGGCGCACTTGGGTAAAAGCGCCGATTTCGTGCCACATGAGCGGAAAGAGGTAAGAAGCACTTTAAATATGCACTCATGGGAGGGTCATGGAGAAAGATGGGAGGATAAGCGTCAACTGCTCCTAATTATAAATTCCCAGGTATTTACTAAACTGTAAAACTGCAAGTGAGAGTGCGCCACTATTTTGCGGTGGAAATTCTCCGCCTTTTAAAAGCAGGTCTAAAGCAGGAAGCGCCACATAAATCATATTTTACAATCATGCGAAACAGAAATCATTGTTACAGATTAAGCAGCCATGCAATACTATAGTTACTGGACTTGACCTACATTATTATGTTGAAATTGATTGTAAATAAATGTGTATATGTAAGTGGATGTCTCAGGTCTGGGTGTCTCAGGTCTGGGTGTCTCAGGTCTGGATGTGTTAGGTCTGGATGTGTCAGGTCTGGATGTGTCAGGTCTGGACGTCTCAGGTCTGGGTGTGTCAGGTCTGGGTGTGTCAGGTCTGGATGTCTCAGGTCTGGATGTCTCAGGTCTGGATGTCTCAGGTCTGGACATCTCAGGTCTGGATGGAACATCGGAGGTCCCCTGCAGAATAACGACCATGCCTGCAGCGATGGTCCGTAGTCATTTGTCTCTTGCTGGTGGCGACATCATTTGGTTACCGCTCTGGCCATTCCATTAATTGCATAAAGCGGTTATTGTATCTGCCCATTATTTCGTCTCCTTTGGTGGTTTTGCTGCCCATTACTGGACATTCATATCTGGTGGACCTGAACCGGTTATACTCGCCTGTGCCCTGTTGTAACGTTTCCTTGGTTCGCCTTTTTATCGTTTCAAGATCCCTGTTACAAGCATGCCCATTCATTGCTCTTTTAGAGGCGTGCTAATTACGCTGGAGGGCGGAGTATGCACTGTTCGCCCGGTGGCTGTCAGGTTTGATTAATACGATGCAAAATGAGGAAGTACAGCATGCTGTGTTTGCAAAGTTGCAATTACAAACTCAACGCAAACTGCGCTTTTCTAACCCTACCCTCAGCACTACCCCTGAGAGTGCTGAGTCACTGCAAGTGTATATAATATCTACAGCATCAGTCTTGAAAGAAAAAGTAAATCTGTTGTTCATTCACAGGAAACATTAACATTTTCATCTCTTCAACTGTTCAAACAGTGCTGTCCATCAATGGCACTCAGCAGCCAATGAGTCTTTATTAATCCTTCTATTACACTGCTGGGCCACTTCCAAGTCATTTGATCTATGAGACCATGTGTAGAAAAATAGACACTCAGAAGCCTATTGGCTGCAGCAAAATACATAATTAATCACTGGTTAAAGTTCTCAATATACACATCCAACACCATGCACGCACACACACCTTAACCAAGCAAGCGCTATCAATATTATATTTAAGTGCCTCAACATTAGGCTTCATCAATAGCCCCTGCACACGCGCGCGCGCGCGCACACACACACACACACACACACACACACACACACACACACACACACACACACACACACACACACACACACACACACACACACACACACACACACACACACACACACACACACACACACACACACACACACACTCCTAGTCACACTACATAACCTTCAATAAGCTTTCATTGTCTGAGTCCCAATTGTTCAGCAATAACTTTGGCCAAACGGCTGCAGGTGAAATCCATTATGAGCCTCAGGCATAACTCGTCTGGCCATCCTCTTTCCAATCTAGCTTTATTAAGAATTCACACAGATCTGAAACTCAATTTCTATCACCATGGCCTGTAGACTCTCGTCTAATAAGGCTAGCTCTGCGAACACTTTTAGGGAATATTAAAACATGTCTATTTCCATACAGATAAATATGCTAAATAGCCAAACGCTATATGCAAATGCACAACTCGCACACAAAAAAAAGTCAAATCTTATGTTTAGGTCATCCCCTACTTATTTGCAATTTAGAAAAACATATTTTAACCGAGGCCAGTCCCCCTCCAGTAAGTAGAGAGACAGCATCCTGCTGCAGTCTCTCCCTGCAGGGCTGCAGCCACACTGACCCACATCCCAGCCTCTGGCAGATTAATCTGCAGCACATACGACACACACACTCAACACACATTCCCAAGATATACGAGAATCAATGTATCTGACATTTGTGGTTTGCAGAAATACAATTTTTGAGGGCTTAGCATACACACCCACGTGCGCACTGAAAAAACAATGGGCCTGTTGTTCTGCAGTCAATCAGCCAGGAGTTGATACGGCTATCGGTGTGACCAGGCCAGAACAACTGCACTGAAAAAGGTCCTCAGACACACCACAGACAGACCCACACACATGCAAACAGACACTCGAGTAGCGGCTTGGTAGGAGATAAGAGCTAGAGATGGATGATTGTGTGTATACGGGCCCAGAGGCGAGTGCTGAACCTTGGTCAGGGTGAGCCTAGGGCAGCATGCTCTGTCACACAACTATGACTTCTAAGTCTTCTTTCCTGCTGTATACAAAAGTTACACACACTCCATTTTGGATACACACTTTGCCCACGGTGATGTTTGCAACATTAAATGCTCTAAACAACATTGAGAGTGCAGTCACACATTTCAATGTATAGTCACAATTCTGGTTTCTTATTTCTATCAGACCAATAAACCATATATTTTTTGGGTGGTTGAGATTTTCCCTAATGAGAGGCAAGGTAAACAAAAGCTACATAAACTCACTCACTGCTGGAGTTTTAGTAGGGCGACATCAAATCGTCTTTTCTATTTAAGCCATAACATTTTTGGGGGGCAAAAAAATGTTCTGATTTACTATCTTTGCAAGCACAAGACTTTTCATGACTGTTAAATAAATAAACCATATACCCATTCAATTGTTTTATGGACTATGGTGTTGAGCAGTTAGGGAAGGGACGATATAGCATTTCATTGTGGATCACAATGAAAAATGGACACAATAAGTTGATTAATGGGACAGTGTAACACATACACATTTATTAAACGGACGGATACCAAAATAGTAACAGTAAGGCAAAATCTCTCGATGGTAGGCACATTGATACAGCACTGATCTCAAACTGACTTTGTTGTGAAAGCATCAGATTTTTCAGAAAGATCCGTCATAAACTGTATCAAACCATCATAGTAAATGGCAGCCAATTCTAATCTGTTTGTCATCTTGATTTCATCAGTGAAATCAGGTAAATGTGGTTTCCATTTTAAGCCCACTCATATTTTGAGTGATTAATACCATTTAGATACGTCAGTTAAATGATGAAAATACGTTATAAAAGAATCAAAGTTTTATTACAGTAACTGAACAAAATCATGCAAAACAAGTGCCTTTTCCCACAACAATGTACTTCTTTTTACTGTGCATTGCTTTCAGTAGTTTAGGTCTCCACGTGAAAGCACTGTGTGATCAAAGACCAATAAAGAGCCATCCTACATACAGGGTTCTCTTCTTAAGACTGAAAGCGGTGAGAATGGAGAGGTAAAGCTCTTTAAATCTATGGGCTTTCTTGATTTAGCAGCTCTGTGGATATGGGGTCTTAGTGATTTGCAGTTTTGCCTCACAGCAAGAAGTTTCTGGGTTTGAACACTACTACTACCTCGCCACTAGGGCTGAGGCTGTTGTTGATGAGTGGCATGCTACAGCAGGTACACAGCTGCATGCTGCTCCTAAACTGTAGGGTTGGGGCAAATGCAGAGGACACATATCTCCACAGAGATCAATACAATGTAACTTAGCCAGACCGCCATGTACACAGAAAACACTATTCCTCTAATTCACAGCATAGAATACTACTCTTTTGGAGATTAATCCCGTGACATCCAGGGCTTACAAAACAAACGGTGAAAACACACTCGCAAACAAACTGTGTCAAACACATTAAGAAGGCAAACACACAATCGGACTGGGCCGGGAATGAGGGGAGACATCTGTGTGAAAGTGTGTGACACGCAATGGTTTCTCCATGAGCCAGCACAAATTGGACATATTCCACTTCCTCCTATGGCGGGTGTGAGAGGGGGGATGGGTAAGGAGCAGTCCTGTCGCCATGGAAACCGTGTCTTTTCCTGTTGGGTCATATCTGAGTAAAACAGATGCTGTACAGGCCGTGATCAGCACACTCTTACAAAGAAGGGAATTGTTGGAGCTCAGCTGAACCCAATGTATAGTGTTACTCAATGCTACAAGGCTATGCTGTTGCAGTCCTTTATTAGTTCACTCTATTCGGGTGTTCAAGTTGCCTCTTAAAGCTTTGTACGATTCAAGCACTGTTTATGAAGTCAACCTCATAACAGGATGACTAGAAGTACTAAGTCAAAGACAGTAGTTGCAACAACAGGTTAATTGCAGATCCAACTGGATTTCATTCAAAGCTGGCCAAGTTGCAGTCTTATGTCCAGGTGTATAAAGAAGAAAATAGGATTTGGAGACGGTCTTGACGACACAAATGAAAGTAGGGTTCAACAACATTGACATGTATGTCCTGTATTGACATCCGTTTCATCTTACCCACAAAAACTAGATTCTCATGCATTTTACCCACTCTCATAATATTCATGTGCCAAAAACTGACTCAGCTCTCACGGTCCCAAACCACAGAATTCCAGCTGTCTCTCATCTTCTTGCTTTGTGTAGCTATAGCCCCTTTTAGACTGCCTTTTCGTTACGGGAGTATTCCATCTTTATTCCGCTCCTCACCAAGGTGGATAGGCATAACCGAATATTATGCCTCTGAGAGGCAACTGAGGTGGTCAAAGAGCGGCATCAGAGGCGATGCGGCGTGCTATCTAAATGCTCCGAGCACCTGAGGTGGAAAAGACGTAGTGAATACATGTTACCAGGGTGACAAACCGTTGGCGGATTTAACGAGCTCAAAGCATAGATCCGAAGAAGATAAAACGCTGGTAGACGCTGGTAGTTGCTGGTAGTTGCTTGTAGTTACTTGTACTTGCGGTTGAAGAGTTGCGTAAATATCCGAGACGAGCAAAACACCTTTCATAGTTGTTTTGATGCATCGAGATGCATAGAACTTGCTGCAATTCCATGCCCATCTGATCAGGTTTTGTTCTTAAACCTGCAGTAACTGATGTTTTTTGGCCACTTGGGGGAAAACTGAGAACACAATACTGGCATATTAACTTTTAAATGAATATGGCAAAGTTAGCAAACACTTTGTCCTGTTTCTGGACATCTTGAAAATCTAAGCCCAAGTGTCACATTCCTTTTAGCACAACTTTAAAAGATTTTTACCTCATTCTCAATTACAATTCATTATTATTTATTTGCTGATGCAGATCACTTGCAAGTTGAGACTTGCTTCTTCAAAATATCGATGTGTTCCAAACCACAATGATGCATCTGACATTAGTTTTTCCCAGAAAACAATTAACTGTGTGGGTGGTTGCATGGCCAACGCTGTGGAAGAGACCATGTCAATAATAAATGCAGAACAGTAATTGCTACAGACCACTTGAAACCATGCCCATACTCATAACCGTACTCATTTTCACACCTAGGGCACACTCACACCAGGGCCATACGATCCATACCGTGCGTCGGCACGATTGCAGGGGGGTCCCCGCCGGTTGCACTCACACTGCTCCAGCCCAAACAGACCTGGCCCTATTGCCTCTTGTACATACGTCATCACGTCATAATACAACACACACATGACTTGATGTTGTTTTCGAGAAGTCTCAAGTCATCACAAAAGAACAACACAGAGAACATGACTGAAACTGAAAGTCCGTCTGCACATATGTCTAGTCAACACTCGGCCTGAATCAGCGCATGTGAGTGGGAGCAATCGTGAGCGAGCAGCCACGAGTACCGGTCCAGTTCTGCTCTAGTACCACTCACACCATGAGTCTGAAGCCCCAAGCCCGACACAGAATCCCACTGTGTCCTACACACTCATCAATAGTATTTTCAGTTATAAATCGTCTTGATAGCGGGGGGAGATCCAAGTTGAACACTGAGTGATTTATCAATCGGTCTATCAATTAAAGCCTACGTCATGTCAACATTGCGTACCCGTGCATACATGTGCACACACCAGGGCTATTCGAACCGTACCGTACTCAAATCCACCTCTTCCAAGCATGCTGGGGCAGAGGAAACGTACCCTTCTTAAGTCCGGAACAGAGCATCACACTGACCAAACAATCCAGACTTTAGGCTCAAGTGTGCCTGGGTGCGGTGCGGTTGGTGTACTGTGAATGTGTCCCTAAACACACCTGGCCGGTGGAGGCAAAAAAGCGGTTTCAGAGTGAGACTATGCCCAGAGACCTTCTCATTATGAGAAAAATGATCTCCAGCATTGTCCAACTGTCAGAGAATGACTTCATCTGAAGCGGCAGCTTTGACTTGTATTGGATGGAAATAGTTCAGTGTGAGCGGTGTCATATTGAGCAATAATTTAATCTTTCTAGGTCTTGTTTCCTGTCTACATATTACTTGATGTCACTTCAATTCAACAATGCAGGGACATAGGCAAGCAAACTGAGAACAGAAATAGATTACTTATTCCTTGTCAGAGGATAACCAATGTGGAAAACAAGAGACTGCAGCTAGCAGAAGAAATAAACCTCTGCTGACTACTGGACTAAATCCTATTTCCTTATCATTAAGTTAGCAGAAACACTGAGTCCATCCGGCTGAGATACATGATGGGAACTGTATCATCCGTCGAGGCCCTATACAGTCTAAACATACTGATCCACAGCTTGCTGCTCTCTTTGCCTTCACAGCTTTATAGCATATTTACTTTCCTGCAAAGCTCTTTATAAGGAGTCAAAGTACAGTGAACAGGGTTAGTTATCTCAAGAAATGACAAAGATCAAACTCCGTCTGCGCATAAACAAGGCGCACCAACAATCTGAACACACACGCACACAACCAAGGTTTGTGTGTTTGTGTTGGTCTTTAGTTGGTTCCAGCCTGAGAGGGAGTGTGGAGCTGGCAAGACTCCCTGGTGGCACTGGCTGACCCACTTCAGTGCAACTCTATCCCTAATGTGACCCGCTGGAAAGCCAGAGGACACACAAGCATGGCAAACACATGAGTGTGCACGCACACACACAACACACACACCCACACACACACACACACTGCAGTCGATGGCTATCTCTCTCTCTCTCCTTCTCAGTCCGTTCCGTTTTCTGTTTCTCTCACGTTGTCTGAAGATCAAGCATTTAGGTCTCTGCTATCTGATCTAGCTAAATTAGCTATCAACATCCGGGATAAGTTTCTCGAAGGTCTGCATTAAATGTGCCAGTTTTAAGAAGGTTGTCGAGTAGAAAAGGCAATCTAATCCACCTAAAGGATAAATAGGAAGCACATCCAAGATCACTTTGATAAATGGGGCCTACAAATATAATCACACCTGGTTCGAGTTCGACCTTTCTTGCTTGTCATTTGCTTTCTTTCTAGTCTCACAGTTCCTGTCAAACTCATCTATAACGCTCAACTGTCTCCTAATAAAGGCTAAAAACAAATAGCCCCCAAAACACTGTGAGAAGCAAATCAGATTTTTGCTGCACTGCCACATTGCTAAAACTAATTGATGCATAGTGTGGAAACAAGTCTGTCTGATGCTGTGATCAGACAACAAAATTAAAAACAAACCCTGTAAACAAAACTCAGTAATCAGATGTTGTGTGAGGAGGATTTGATTAAAACTTTGAAGTAAACAAAGTCAAACAGACATTTCGCTGCTAGATTAGATAACAGAAGGTGTCTCTACGCTTGATCCAGTCTCACTATGACCATATGTCTTGGTATTAATCAATTAGTTATTAATTGGTTGGGTCTAGAAAATGTCTGTCAATGCTGAAAATTTAACAATTTCTCTGAGCTTAAGTTGATGTCTTCAAATTGCGTGTTTTGTCTGACCAACACAAATACTCAAAAGGTTTTAAACTGAAATAATACACAAATAATTCATCACAAACTGAGAAACTGGTATCACAGTTTGCCATTCCGACTCAATACATAACTAAAGGATGAACTTCTCTGTTGTCAACCAAGTAATTGAGCAATTGTTCCAGCACTAGTTACATTTTTAATCATGCAGATCTCACTCATTTCACATGCCTGTTTTTATTGTCAAGCGAGCTGCAGCTTATCAGATGAGCTACATCACAAAGAAGAACCACAATAAATTCTGCTCACAGATATTTTCTGCGATTTGCGGCTAAACATACTAACCAGCCACTCAGAGAAGCATACTGCTCTGCTGTTAATGTCAAGTCTCGATGACTGTGCAGGCAGAGGCTTGATGTTTCACGGTCTATTTATGTAAGCAATGACAACGTAACAAAGCAGAGTGACCTACGTTTTTGGAGTTAGGCAGGCTGCTCTTGCATGATGTGTAGATGCATGTGTCTGTTTATATGTACGTGTGTGTTTGCAAGTGTGTCTGATCCGGCCATAGTCATAGTCAAGAAGGAGGACAATGGCATTCCTGTGCTCTGAGCTCCAGGTGGCTTTGGAAACCCAATCCCAAACCAAGCCTTGCTGGCACACAGAATGCCGGGAACGCCGAATGCTGCTGCCTCCCTCCGGAGACATGAGCCAGAATAGAGCTATTGTTCCAGACCGGCTCGGAGCAATAAATGCACCACAGCCAGCATCTATGACAAGCACATACACTCACAAATACCAATGCACACCAACCGAGTGGATATCAGAGATTTTCACCTTTACGACTTTCACTTCTAATTAAATATATTGAGCAGCAAAATCAAGGGAAAAAAAACGACCATTTTCTGACCATGATTAACAAACATAAAACAATTTTAAACATCTTAGTTGCATTTGTGCACGTACTTTATAATTGGGAATTTTGTACACGTTCAACTTATTACATTCCAAAGCAAAGTATTATCATGATTATTACCACATGTACTGCTGTTATACCGTGGAAACACACACGAACTAGTACTTACACATGCTGTGGTAAAACCACAGTGACACATGCACATGTTCTTAAGCATGATGTCATTCATTTCTTACACAGAACCTAGATATCGTAACCCAAGCACTCACCTCTAAATAATCTCTAGATTGACAAAAAAATGTTCCCGATTTGCAAAACTCTCAAATCAGCCCCAACAAGTGTGGGACACCAGGACACGTACACCAAAACAGGCACATCTGTTGAAGCCTGAACACACACACACACACACACACACACACACACACACACACACACACACACACAGGGCAGGAAACGCATCATGCAGACTACATGGCCTTGAAATGAGGAACATGATTCATTTCCTTTCAATGTTGGAGAGTCATACCTTAACCCAGGGCTGAGTTCAGATACACAGTTCTGAGGCAAGCTCCTAGACATGACACACATACCTAAATCAGAAAAGAATGCCTGTGCTGAGAACTTGCAATCACATGTACTGTATACAATTAAAAAGGGAACAACCCCTATATTTGACGAGGTTGACCTACAAGGTCAAGACAGTGCTTCTTTAAGGTAGTTCAGCTGTAGCACACAGATATTCCTTTTAAACATGTGATCAAAGCAACCAGCTCATGTTCAGACACCATAGGACCAATGCTACAGGTAGCATAAAGCTCCGGCAGCTTCCCTCCAGCGACACAGCACATTGTTCTACTGCGCACACACACACACACACACACACACACACACACACGTATAAATAATACATGCTCCACTTTTTTCCCCTTTAAGGAAGATGACAGGTTCATTTAACTGGTTCCCCGTCAATGCTACATCTTCATCTGCTCTGCTCCGCAACTGCAGGCTCTTGCAGAATTGATGGTGAATGCATTTTCTTATCTCAAGAGATAATTGCAGCATTGTAAATGCATGCTCACTCATGCATGCTCATTCTCATGTCTTTCATTTAATCATTGAGTTTCTTTTTTCTCCCCCACATGCTTCAACCAAACCCTACAAAAGGTCTTTTGGTGATTAAATTACATGAAATGTGATTAACCTCTGTCCAGCAGAGGAGCAGGGCCCTCAAAAGCTGCAGACTAAAAAGGAAGGAAAGCGGGTTCAACTCGGCCACTGGTTATTTTTCTCCTACATGCATGAAGCTAAGCTAAATGATCTGACCTCCATCAGGACAAGGGAGACACTCAAGGTACCAGGCAGGGGTTAAATTCCCGGCGGATAGCTCATCTTTCCAGGTTGTGATGCAACTCTGAAGCTCAGACATGCCCAACCTCTTATAAAAGAGGAAACGTACAACAGGAAGAGTACATATAAACCGTCCACATAGTAACCATCATTCTCAACTTTAAACACGGTCCGGTTTGTAGGTCTTGTACAGGCTGGCTACCTCATAACTGTCTCAGCGATCATTTGAATGGACCGTTAGGAAAAGTCGCTGCAGTCAAATGCGGCAAGTGTGAGATAACGTTAACCTGGCCCGCACACGCCAACAGTAAACGCTAACACAAGATGGCTAGAAAAAAAGTATTTATGAGCGCCTGTCTTAATTAAAAGCCTGGTCTTATTTCAGTGAATATACTTCAGGCTGGTCGAGGACCAGCCACTGTGGGAGAAGTGGTTGCACGTAAAGTGAAAATGCGTGTATAAAGGCGAGTCGCATCGCATCCCGTTGCTTGGCTGCTTCTGTCAACAAGAACCCGCCGGAGAGCCTCAGCGCTTCACCCGCACACAACCTCGCGTTTGACAAGAGTGGCTGAAAAAAACACAGAAACAAGTATAATGCAGTGTTTTTCCACGTGTGTTGTTTTCTTACCTAGAGTGACAAGGCACCTCAATCCACCACGGTGGCGCAAGAGACGACAAGCTAGCTCCGAGGCAGAAAACTGACGCCGATACGGTTCAAAGTATCACGGCTAAGTTAGCGGGCTAAGCTAGCTTAGTGAGCTAACGGTAGGGGGTGGGGGAGTGTGGTCCTTTCCGTGTCGTCGAAACAAACCTAAAAAAAATCAAGTCGGGGATGAGGTGTTGCTCACGTTTAACGCAGACACGGGAGCACCGTCCAATGTCAAAGGGCGGTATAAGGAGGGACATCCATTAGAAAAGACCGTAAATGCGTTTACGGTTGAGCCGGCGGTGAACGCTATGCGGTGTGTGTGTGTGTGTGTGTGTGTCTGCGGGCGGACGCTGCCTCTCCCTGGCCTGAGTCTGCCTGACTGAGCTGACTGGAGCTCCGCTGCTGATGTGCGGAGCAAACAGAGGCAGCATCACTGCTGCTCATCCCTCCCTCCGCTACCTCAACCCGGAAGAAATACTTAATCCTATCCCATCCTCTTTCACACAGCCCCAACATGTTACATCTCCATCCAAATGCTGTACCGCGACTACAGCTGGATCTATAGTCTTTGTCGGTGATATTGGCGGTATAAGGTTGGATTCAACCATAAATATGTTCATTATTTGGTTCATTATAAATTACAGAAAGAACAATTTATCTTAGAGTCCAATACAGCATCAATGGCATCACTTAAGTCTGAATGTATGTGTCATACAGTCTGCTAGGATTTGCAATATACTTGTAAATCACACTTTTAACAATTTAAAATGAGTGATGATGCTTAAGTGTTTGAACAGTTGTTGTTCAGTTTCAGAAAGCTGCTGCTTTACATGCAGAAAACAGGAATTCAAACTCACATATTTCCAAAATGCTTAAAATATGTGTGAAAGTGGACATCAAAAGATGCCTTCTTATCTGGTTTTAGCCACCAAGCATAGCAAATGGTGTGAAATACAAGCTTCTTTGTCATCTCCTGTGTGTTAAATGTTTGTGATATTAATATTTGAACAAGCCACGCAAATTACGTTTTTTTTTAACCTTGCTTCATTTTTATTGAAAAAGCAAGTATTCAAACCAAACAATAGCTAAAAAAAACATTACTGTTTAACTAAGTTTTGTAGGGGTTTTGAAAAAACACAGGATATGAAAAGTGGTTCCTGTAAAATATCCCTGCCACGTTCTTCTATTTTTAGTGATCCGCCCACCTATCTCCTGAACTTATCGGGCCGTATTAATCAAAGCTGCTTCATGTTCTCAAAGTCTTATCGGGTCATTGAATGATACAATCTTAGAGATAGTGCAGGGACATTTCATATTTTAATTAATTGGGGAAACTTCATCGAGGAAGGCGAACACATGTTCCTTTATGCCTTTTTATTTCAGGTCAGGCCTATGAAATAAACCTGCATGTTGGAATATCTACACATAAACTCCAAATCACTGCAGGGACTGGTGGGACGCTGTAAAGGGTCGGTATGGCAGAGGGACATAACGTTTGCTTGTTTTTATGGGCAACTACTTGCAAACATATAAGAACTGAGAGTTTGTCGTATATTACTGTATATTGAGAATAAAATTGGACAGAAAAATGGGGGGAAGAAAATTGCTTCCTTTTTTTCAACAATGAGGAAGAGGAAACTGGTTATGGTAAATGGGATACTTTCAGTTATGGGGTCCTATAAATACAGTAGGATGTCAACAGTATTACTCACTGTTGCCTGTTCCAGGAGAGTGTTTAAATGTCTTGACTGCGGGCATAATCTTTTTTTTCTGTCACGATTTATTACCAGAATAAGAGAAGCATGGAAGTGCTCAGACCGCTGCCAGAGCCAGGCTTCTTCAACTGATGCCAACTTATTGACCACTCATTCACAGGAATGGTCAATGCTATTTCCCATTGGCAATTCATTCCTTGATGTAGTTCTGTGAAACAGTCACGGCGGCCAGCATATGACGTGCAGGATGTGGTGTCACTCCACTTTCTCAGCGTTACACATGCAAATTGGTTTGTGTCAGCATTGCTGCCAAACTCCTGTTGCGCATAATGAAGTCGGAGAGGAGTCGTGTCTCATTTTTATGACTCAATGTTCAACTTGCACAGGCAGAAAACCCTCCACCTCGACTTGATGAGATGCAAGCAGCAATACGGCTGCACTTCTGGGTCAGGTCATGTAGAATATATTCAGGAAGCAGGATTCAGCACAGCCAGTGATTAAATATGTGATACACACAGCCTATTTGTATTCTCCCCTGACAAGCTTGCCATCTTGTATTAGTCATTATGCATCTGCGGAAGGTTCTTATAACTTTGGTCTGGTTTTATTGTCCGTGAATATATCTTTCATTTAGAAGAGGAAATCTAATTTCAGCTTTTTTGGATGAGGTAAATCCACAAAGGCCTTCATTTCATGAATCAATTCAATTTATTTTATCCTTTAGAAATAAATATTGTCCACATCATATAGGAGGCATAACTGAAAAAGATTAGCAATGAAGCACCAAACACACACATTAATGTAATCCTTCCATACAAATGTCCTCAAACCAGAATCTGCCCACACACACACACACACACACACACACACACACGTGAGATCTATCCATCTGCATTACACACATTTCCAGGACCAGTCAATGCCCTGCTGACACTGATCAATAAGTTGTGCTTCCGGCTGCGGCTGACATGTTTGGCTTGCATTCCATCCAGAGTCACTAGAGTAGAAAACCCCACCAACACGCTTACATAATCTCATTATGACAGCAACGAAGACTCTAGATTACATCCCCAGCAGCATGTAAGCCTGCATGCGTGTGAACTTGTATTTTCTATGATTATTCGTAGGAGAGCATCGCAGGCGGCCGAGTGCATTACAAAACGGTTTCCTCTTGTTTGACAGAAAAGCTCTGTGTGGACCCAGATGTGTTAATGCTGTGAGCTTGAGACCAGCTAGCACAAGATCTTTGACTTTGATGCTGCTGGTTGCTCCAGCTCCAGCCAGCTGTCTGTGCCATATAAGTGCTGTGTTCATGGGGACAGCGGTGTGTGGGTCCAGTGCCTCACAGTTACAGTTACTCATATTTTAACTTCACCCATGAAACATTCATATCCGTTTGCAATTGAGCTGGAGCAGGGTCTCTAGATATACTTTATTCATGTAGCTGGTAGCAGCAGTGTGCCAGCGCTGAAAAATGAATGAGACATTTGGAAAGATCTTCGTCTGAATCAGCATTTCCCCCGTGAACGTGGTCCTCTGTTCAACGTAACACAGCACAAGGACAGGTCTTTGTGTCTCAAACACACATCCGCTCATACAGTGTTACACCAGCATTCAGTTCATCAAGGTCTCCGCAGCGGCTCAGAGGGCACTGTGTGGAATTTTGATGTAGATCTTTTTTGTGTGGAGATGTCTGGATTCTGACACGTTCTTCCCTGGTGGGCTATCGAGACTGATGGATATGCTGGAGGCACTTTCCCCTCAAAGATGTTGGTGACTGAATGACAAGAGAATACCCATGTATATCCCAAGGCATAGCATCCTGCTCTAATCAACCAGCAGATTATCAGAGGCCAATTCAGCCTGCATAGTTATGCTGACAGATGAGCGTGTCTTCATTTTACCTGAACTACTTTGTAGATCTGTGGAAGAAAAAGGTTTTCATTCTTTCAGAGGTCAGCACAACTTAAATGTCTTTGGTATCTTTGTATTCAGGGCTGCACGGTGGTGTAGTGGTAGCACTGTCGCCTCACAGCAAGAGGGTCCTGGGTTCAATTCCCGGGTCGGCCCGGGTTCCTTCTGTGTGGAGTTTGCATGTTCTCCCCGTGTAAGCGTGGGTTCTCTGGCTTCCTCCCACAGTCCAAGCCCTGTGATAGACTGGCGACCTGTCCAGGGTGAACCCTGCCTTCGCCTGATGACAGCTGGGATCGGCTCCAGCCCCCCCGCGACCCCAAATACAGGATGGATCTTTGTATTCAAACTGGACTTCAGAATTATTTGGCCATGCTTACATATAGACCAAACAGTTGTCACAAGGAATGTGATATGTCACAAATTAATTAATGGTACAGGAAATAAGAAACATTATCAGATTCCATTTTTTTATGACCTTTCTCTGAACTTTGTTTTGTTTTTTGGATTGATTGACTGCTTCAGGCCTCTTACACTTTCAGATTCAGATGAAAACATTTAAGAGATTAACAGAAAATCCCTCTTTGGTTAAAACTGCTCACAATTTATTGATAGAGATAGAGACAGACTGAAGAGTGATAACAAGCAGTGTCTGCTTGCATTTGAGGGATTATCAATCAAAAAATGATGATGACACAATTTGTTCGGTTAGTCAGGTCACTAAAGCTGAGCTGTAAAACTTTACAGCTTTATTGTTTGTGTCCATTGCAGAAATAAAAAAAAAACATAATAATTAGTGTTCATCCATATAGTCATCACGAGTTTTGCCCTGATAATCTCCAATTTTCTGCATGCAGAACCTCCAATTAAACACACGGTGGCGCCAGCACCCCACTGCCAGTCAGTTGGCCCTTTATGTGTGTAAATATTGTTTTACATAATTTGTTTCCTATTTGTTTAAAATCTAGTCTAATTGATTAGAATGAATAATTAAATGTGTTTTTATTTGGTGTTTGACTGTATTTCTCTGTTTTTTGTAAAGTGACCAAACACACTACATGTCATTCAGAAAGACGCGCATGTGTAAGTGCGCGCGCGTGTGCGACATTTGTCATGCCATTCGACTGTTCGCTTAAATCACGCGCCGACGTCATACGCTTTGTTTCTCGTGGAAGTATATGAAGATGGCATCTCGTTACCGGACTTCGCAGTCAACACTAGCAGGACAACTGAAGGAACTGACAACGATGGGCTTGCTGACCTACGACGCCATGCCGACGCACGCGCACCGTGAAGGTAGGCTAAATGAATGGCGTCGATAAGCCAATCATTCCTGGCTAAACACCCGGATGTTTTTGTTCAGGGGAAAAAAGTTGAAAAGTTGTTGTTCTGCACAAGAGCTGGTTTTAACGTACTGGAGCTGAAGGGAACCTTAGGCACTGCTGGGGGCGCGATAAAGCGTTGCACAAGCACGACGCCGTTGTCATGGCAGTTCTTGATTTCAGTTTGCCCAGCATCTGACAGCGACTCGTAACCAAAATACTAGTGTGTCCAATCACGTTGCTCCATTCAAGTCATACATCTGGTCTAGACAATTCATCTGGCAACAGAACTGTGATTGGAAGCTTCTAGTATTGTATGAGCAGCAATCATTATAACCCTGTATAATGATATCAAAGTGTATTAGGCTTCATTAATTAATGTTAACATTGATCAAATCAAAAAATTTTAATTAATCAAATTGTACAATTCTCAAATTGAATATTCAGGACCACTGACTCCTCTGTTGGGCAGTAATGTTCCAGGCAGAACAGCTGGGACGACCCAAATAAAATGTTGGTGCACACATTGTAATTGTATGTAATGTATTGGCATGCACTGAGTTGCTTCTTATAGTAAAAGTCTTATAATAAGAGAAGTTAGAGTTACAAGTCATGACTTGTGTCAGTGAGGGATTAACCCCTCTGCTCTCTTGTTTGGTTTACAGTCACGTCACGAAGAAGCTCTCGACTGAACTCCACAGGATACTACAACAGTGAAGGACAACCATGCATCACCTACAAGGAGACCTTGTACAGGTGAGCTGACGTCTGTGTGCTGCGGTCATGCTTATATATGTCCTTGAGTTTCCTGAAAGGTGCCCATAAATAAAACGTATTATTATATGTAGCCTCCACATGGCATGTATGTGTTTAACACTGTCATATGTTCTTTGATACACAATATGCAGGATTTTCAGAAGACACAGGAGAAACCCATGGATCGGCACATGGGAGAACACCAGCAACGATGACAGCAACGATGACAGCAACGAAGACAGCAACCACAGGGCCTCCACGGTGTTCACTGTTAGGATTTTTGGCTTTCTCTTCTTCATTCTCCCACTGTGTTTAGGTAAGCAATCTCTCCTTCCACAAACACTCATATATATCTAGTTCACTAGCTTGTGAGTTTAACAAAGTGCCTGTCTTTTGATTTAAAATGTTGCTGTTTCTGCTTTTCTTTCTTTCTTTCCATCCATCAGGATTTGCCTACTTGATTCCTACTCTGGGCAGCAACTTTCTGGACTCAGGACCCCCGGAGTCACACACACCCAACCCTACAAATAGGGTATGATCATTAAGGGCTTTGTTATTCCATCTGTGCACCGATAAACACAATCAAAGCCCAAATATGTCCTCACCTGCATGTGAAACACACATTATTGTTGAAGAAAACTCTTCAGGTCCAATTCAGTGGCTGGTTCAAATGAGGTTTAATCACTGACAGTGGAGAAAAGACAATGTCGCGGTTGCCACACAGCCCAATCTGCCCTGATGTGAGGCAAGAGACAACTTATACAGAACCAAAGGGGCAGGTCTAAACAGTGGATTTACATAGATTCAATACGCGTCTCACCGAGGGGAAGAGACTTCCTGAGACAACATAAAGGTGTGACTTCCCTCGGAACAGCTGGGTTCTTTCTACATAGTGTCACAACAGGGGCCATTCATGAAGGCCTTGATCAAGTATGTGAGGTGAAGGTGTTTCGGAGACGGTCCAGGAAGGGGGACAGATCAGAGGGTCTCATCATTAACATGACAAGGCTTACATACAACGAATGCAGCTCAGCAAGACATTTGAGGTTCCCGAGAGGAAGTAATATTTAAACAAAACAAATTGGAAGGTAACACATTTTCTTCTACAATGTCCAAAGTGCACCATTAGATGAATCTCCTGTCGCTTACAGGTCTTGAAGACAACATGTGAAGAGAGAGCAAACCTCCTGGCAGAGCTGCAGGATGAGCTGCTGAGGTTAAAACACAAGATCAACTACCTGCTACCGGTGGGGGACACTTTGCCCAACTTCGCACTGGATTCACTTGGTGAGAAATCGAACTCAACCTCATCATTCTCATCCGTCAGATTGTAACGAGCATGCTGTTTAGGTATGAGATCATTTTCTCACCTTCTCTGTGTGTTTTTGTATGCAGGGGCCTACGTTGTATCTCATCTGTCCTCAGTAACGTACGAGCCAGAAGCCAACTGTTTCTTCTTTGGGATACCTATTTGGAAATCTCCTGTAAACCCAAGTATTGTTATTAAGGTAGGAACTACACGCATTAAACACATGGCAGTACATGGTGTGGCTCTGTGATGTCATGGTTGGGATTGTTTTTGCTCTTTCTTTTACTCTCTTTACTCAGGTGTACTCACCCCTGGATGTAGGACGCTGCTGGCCCTTTGCAGGAGGGCATGGACATTTATTAATCACGCTGGCCTACCCTGTCAACATCAGCCATGTGACACTGGCTCACATTTCAAAGAACATGTCCCCAACTGGCTCCATTCCTAGTGCCCCAAAGCAGTTTTCCGTCTTTGTAAGACACAAATTTAACCTTATTATTTTATTTATTTAATAAGTTTATTTGTATCAGGGACAATGTACAAAATAACATTAGTCTCGAAATGAGACGAGATGCCTTGTACCGGATTTAGCTTACTAGCTACTTTCCATCCGTAGTCCCTGGGCAGGTGAATAAGAACAATAGAAATATAAGAATTATCAATTTACATAGCATTCTAAACATCCATACACATATGCATATACACCCTCTCACACATCACAAACACTCAGGACATAGTCCTATTTCATATCGGTTAACAAAACATACAGTTATTAAAATACTTCACACTTTGCCAAGGTTAAGAATAATTTAGGCTCATGATTAATGCTGACATGTCTGATTTCTTAGGATCATACACTGCAGGCTGTGTATGTGTATAATTAATTGTGTTTCATACACAACAACAAGGTGTTCAACCATGTCTCTGTCTTTCTCTCTTTTAGGGCATGAAGTCTTTAGGTGATGGAGGAACCCAACTGGGAACCTTCCTTTATGATCAAGACGGGGACACAGTACAGACTTTCAAAATGCCTGTGAGTATTACATCATTCAATGAAAGACAAGCATAGTCTGTTATTTCACCAACAAACTAACGTATGAGAGTCTCCTTATTGTACTCCTTATTCCCCATCCTCTCAGGGTTTGCTTAACTAACACTCTCTGTTCATTTCTCACATCTCAGGATCATAAACAAGTTGCCTTCAGCTACGTGAAGCTGCAAGTCGAGAGCAACTGGGGCCATCCGGACTTCACCTGTCTGTACAACTTTAGGGTCCATGGGAAGCTGGCATAAAATGAAGCAGCAGGATCAAATCTGGGTGCAGATAAACATGTGTGCTCCAAAGTAAATGATTTGTTTCACCTTGTGTTGTGGGTTTTCACGCCATAAAAATGTGAGCAACTGACCCTGTGGTCACTCTGTGGCCGAGTAAGCAGGTGAGTAAATTAGTGATCAAAGTTGCACCATTGGTCAACTTTACTATACGTATGACATACTGTGAAGGGTCACCGTACATCCTCCCAGTTATCCTCCTCCCTGCCAGGTGAAAAGAAGCTGCTGGAGGCTCCAAGTAGATCTGAGGTGATACATGGCTGACCTCACACCACAGTGTGAGGGGGAATTAGCCATTTGCTGCTCCATCTTCTGCACAGATGGTTTCAGTCTGGTGGCAGTGGTGTTAGGCTCCAGCTCAAGTTCTCTCTCTTTTTTCTCTTTTTTTTTTATATTCTCTCTATGCAGCGTGGGTTTACTCCAGGTGCTCCGGTTTCCTCCCACATGCAAATATGTGCTGATTAGATTAATTTGATGCATTCATATAAATGTTATATTTACACAATAGAGATCAAGAAAAACTGGTGAGTTGGTCATCAATTTGAAATACCTCAACATCTTACAATATCCCATTATTGATCATGTAACAACTTAGCATGTACAGAATGTGTGTGTGTGTATATATATATATTTTTTTATATATATATTTTTTTTATATATATATATATATATTTTTAGATATGTTTTTGTAATGTTTTTCTCCATTCACATTTAACTAAATGCACATTTCAATAAAGTTAAATAATAATCACACTTATTGATAATTAATTATTCTTATTTTCACGAGTTCTAAATGTGATACCGGAAGAGAAACAATTCCATATCCGGTTGAAGCGATGTTTACAATGCGGACGTCGGACGGCTAATGCTAAGTATCGAGAGAGGAATCTGCATTAACATCGCACATTAAACACACTTTGCTCACCACAAATGGCGTCTCCGCTCCCCATAACCGTCAGGGCTCCGCCGCCAGCCGCCGCCGCCGCCTCGGCCGCCCTTCGGGGGAAGAAACGTCCCGCTAGTCCGGCGGTTTGTGGCGCCGCGCAGGTCACCGGGAGCAGCGGCAGCAAGAAGAAGAAAAGCCCGCTGACAGCCACGCTGGTGGCGACAACACAGGCGCAGGTGAGTAACAGCAATGTTTACACTGTCAAGCTCATCAAACATTACTTTGAGCTCAGAATCACGTCTCTGATAATACAATACAATACAATACAACACACACACACACACACACACACACACACACTCAGTTTAAGGCTGCTGGATAAATACAACACAGCTGAAGGAAAGGAAAGCTATGTTGATTCATCTGCATCCACTTTCTTGATTGACCTTCACTCACAAACACTCCCATTTGAGAAGTTGGATCCAGACAAAGAATTACATGATTGAACAATTCTGTAAAAGTCTAACACCACGAACAGAGTACATGCTGCGTAGCACAAGGGTGAGTTTCATGTAGACAGTGCTATGAAATTGGATCTTTAAGGTTCATGTTACCCCGTGTTTAGCCAACTGCAGGTTGTTTATATCCAAAACAAATGTAATGAAAGTAGCTCAAACTCAAATGTGGTGAGTGTTGGTCTGATGTTGTCGTCCATGTTTCTTCAGGTAACAGCAGTGGAGTCGGTGGCTGAGGTGAAGGCAGTGGGACCCGTTGACTGCGGTCCGACTGCCGTCACAGAGTCCACAGCAAAGCCTCCACCGTTCAAAGATGCCACATTTATGGTGAGTGTCTGCGTCCATCTGGACTTTTAAGTGTATCTGCTTCTATGGCTTTTCCCTAATTTGCCCCCCCCCCCTTTCCCCTGCCTTAATCTCTGCAGCATTCTGGGATCGGTGGAGCAGCAGCAGGTAAAAAGAACAGGACCTGGAAGAATCTCAAACAGATTCTGGCTTTGGAGCGGGCTTTACCCTGGAAGCTCAATGATCCCAACTGTGAGTTTATCTTATTTTTAGCCGGTACATCTTGTACACCTTTTATCTCTCAACAAGTATCATTAAAGTATGTAAACATGTTCTTGTTGAAACCTGAAATACAACCCTGAAAATGAGCATATGTCCCATTTAAATTACATTTTAGGCAAAAAGAGGCTATGGCTAAAGTTATTTACAGTATCATGTATGTCAAAACTGTATAATATAACATTAAATATCAGACTGCAGTGATAAGACCATACCCCTTTGAGAAGAAATGCCATTATAACTTTCTGTATCTCACAGACTACAGCGTTGACGCCCCTCCCTCCTTGAAGCCAACCAAGAAATATTCTGACATCTCTGGACTTCCTGTAAGTTGTCACTTTAAACAAAACCACTTCTAAGTCTTGCATAAAGCACACACCGAATACTCTCTCTTGTCCTTCCTCAGGCAAACTACACAGATCCTCAGACAAAGCTACGCTTCACATCCTCTGAGGAGTTCTCCTACATCCGCCTCCTCCCCACTGATGTCGTTACTGGCTACCTGGCGCTTCGAAAGGCAACTTGCATCGTGCCCTGACAGCCGAGCAAGTTTTGAAACCCGAAACAGTTTCAAACCAGAACTGAATTCATGTCAGTGTCGGACCTGTTTGGCCATCCAGCAGACTGAGAGCACAGGCTGCTCACAGAGACAACACTACTGTCACAATTGTCACTGTGTGACAAAATAAGTGTAACGCAGTGAAACTTCAGGTTTTGAGTGATTGCATATTTCATTTGTGACACATTTCTACCTAACAGTGTCAATAGCAGTTGTTATATTGTCAGTCCTGTCTGAGAATGTCGGAAAACATGTTGAGAAGTAAATTCAAATATCAGCAATGGCATATTGTTTTGATAACTTGTTTGAATGCATTTCCTAGTATGATATTTTCCCATGGAGTGCTCCTATAAACCCTGGGTGAAATATGAGAACTTGGCATGGATTTGCACCTGCTAACTCTCTGTGGGACATACAGTTATTTCTCAGTTACTGAATACAAACAGTACTGGCAGGAATGCTGTACGCCCCCTTGTGGTAGACCATCTGTCTCCAGTGGTTTAAATTCAGTCGGGTTGGATAAGTCAAAAATGTTGCAGAGCTGTCAGAAGGAGTTTGTCCATTTCAGATTGATACTTTTCTATAAGGAGCTCATCGATACATTTTCTCAGATGAAAAGAAGAAACTCATTTTGTTTGCATGACGACCTTTGATCACATTTGTGAGACATTGATACAAAAATACTCTGTGCCTTAATAGAAACATCCACACTGTATCTGTTGTATTCAGTAGCCTGTAAGTAATGCAAATGTGGCCAATTAATAAGAGTCACCAAGCAGGCCTAATTCCACATGCTTCATATGTAAATGTGGAATTGGTTCCACATGCTTCTAATTCCACAGCCGCATTAGATGCTTCATTTGCTCTCCGACTGGAAGCGAGGATGTCTCATTAATCACACATAACAGGCGTCTGATCATTGCCATGGTATATTTTACGCTACTTTTCACAAACGTGATGAATGAGGGCAGATGTATTTCTCATGTGAATGATCCCTTTTATTCAAAAACAAAGAATAAAAGACACTTGCCACGGTCATTGAGGACCTGGAGCTTGTGACAATGACAAAAACCCTTGAGTGAAAATCAAACCTGTTTAAGCTCACCACTGTGACCATGAACTGTGAGTCCTTACCTGTTGAGATGGCGAGATACACCTACATTATAATACTTCAGCTTCTGCAGTGGATGCTCTGTGAAAACAGATCACCCCGTAGTCTTGTATAAAGAAATCAGCTGTATGTATTACCAATAAAGAATGATAACGTGGATTAAGATCCCATTGTTGGCCAAAAGCTAATAAAAACATACATGACACCGTTGCTCTGGGTGACGTGTTTCAGAATACAAACATATTAGCTTTCAGGCAGATGACCAGTATTTGTGCCGGAGTGTTACTTCTCCCAACTCTGGACTTTGTTGAAGCTGATGAAGGCAGTATAGTATATCTATGAGAGTCAGACCAGCATTTCCATTCCTGCTGTGGCATCAAAACCTCAACATAGTGATTAATGAACAGTGCCAGGGATTTCTGCTACCTAAGCACACGACCTGCTAGAGAGAGAGTGTGTGTGTGTGTGCTTTTACATTTTGGGGGCCTCCTTTCTGTTGTATGTGGTAAAAGTCAGGCTCAGGTTAGGGTTATGATTTAAGGAATAAATGGTATTATTAAAGACTGGTGATAGAAACCTGTAGTATACACACCTTGCATTCCTGTCTATGAATATCTATCACATAAGTCAACCCCAAAATAAATGTAAATATAGAGTGACGTGCTGTGTATGAGCTGCTTCTCACTTATTTCACAGTCAAATCTCGCGGGTACGTCTGTATTTTCAGTCACTCTTTGTCACCACTTGGGTGCGCCAGAGCTCTGCTAAGTCTGCCAGCCGACCATGCTGAGTGCATTCAGTGTCCCCAGCCCCACAGTGAGTCAGTCAGCTCACATGAGTGTGTGAAGCAAAGTCTCAGATTTATCCACTTATTCAATCAGTTCTGCCTGTCTTCCATGTATCAGCAGGTGACTGATGAATACTACCAACCAGTAACAAGCTGTCATAAATCATGTGAATAAGCTTAACCATAATACAATTAATACATATTATAAATACTACTGCTATAACTGACAATCTTCATTAAAGTGGCATATAGTGTCCATTTAAAACTACAGTAAAAACACGAGCACACTGATTTAAAAAGGCTGAACAAAAATCATGACTGGTTTTAGTACGAAAACGGAAATGGATGTAAGCAATTTAGGACAACAGTTTAATCCTATAATAACCTTCATTAAGAAATTGATTGCAATGCGCATAAAATCTTCCTTTGATGGAGGATTTGGCACCTGCTTTCAGAGAGCACATGCACACACACACACACACACACACACACACACACACTCAGTCTCAGCTGAAATCAACTAGTTACTCGTCTGTAGATCTGGTTTTCAACGTATGTTTTTAAGAACTTCTGCAGACAAGTTTCTACGACAGCGAAGATGATGTCATGATGCTTATGTCTTCCCTCTGGTTTTTGTCACAACTTTTTCTATGATGGAGATGGCATCTGGGCTGTGTGATGAGCCTAATTATATGTCGTGTTTCTAGGATTTTTTTTTCTCCTGGCACCTATTGACTTTATACATACAGCAGCAAGAGCATCGTCTTTTGACAAACCTAACTGGTATTTGAATCAGGAGAATGAAATATAATTGTTGACTATTCACAGATGATGTGTGAAGATAAGGTCTTGACAAAAAGTCATTGGTGCTTCGAGTCTAGTAATCAGGGGGCGTCTACCTTGAGCAGCAGCAGCAAGATGAATCCCCCCGAGGACTCCAGACACTGGTGGCGGTGGCTGATGGTTCTGCTGAGACCAGGCGGTGACGGGGAGGTGCAGGACGGCGTGTAACAGCAGCACCCACGTACTAAGAGACAGGCAGAGAGACAATCATATTAAAAAAAAGGGACAGCAACAAGACGATAGGCTAACAACGTGGTGCGTCACCGTCTGTTGGATGGATGCGACCAGCTGATATCATGACTGACAGCGTCAAATGATGACAGCAAGGTAAGTATGAGTGAACATTGGAGGATTATATGGAAAGATGAATGAGAAATAAACTTCAGGCTTAAAGGTTGAGTAGGTGATTCTATTCAGAAACACATTCTGTTAGACTTGAAATCCTCGTTACATACCGATAATGAATAAATCAAATGCTCTGACATAAAAAAAAAAATCCCCAAAATGAATCTATGGCCGTGGCCGGACTGTAAAACCCTGTCCAATCAAAAAAGTCGGACTAGAGAAAATAATTGGACGGTCTGCCTGTCTGTCAATGCTTACTTCCTGTTTGCACTCAGCCGATCTCCAGCATCGTTTGGTGGAGTGGCTTTGAACAGAGGTTTGAACGAAGGGGCGGTTTGGCGATGCCTTCAAAGTCAAAGTCTCTGTGGTTTTTCCAAAATACCTACTCTGCCTTTAAGCATGCAACAGTACAGTCTCACCGAATTAATTTCATTCGTTTGCACCAAATCAAATCCATGACTTTTTTGTCCAACATGACTAAGAATGCCATCACATCCCGCCGCCGCCGCAAGGACACGTGGTCCAGCCTTTCACAGAAAAGCTGGGTAAAAGCCGTTGATATGAGCCATGAGTCATTACTCATCTGACATGTTTTACTTTCTCGGAAATATATGAGACAAATTAATGAGAACTACCCTCAAATGTCATGCCGGCGAAATGCACCCCCAGCTCTGGTAAGCTGATCGATAGACCAACTCCAGCGCCTGCTGAGCCAGCAGGGGAACTTTCATATTTATGTTTTTGACCTATTGGCACAGCAGAAGGAGCATCGTGAACCTCCCTGTTAACAAAGACATAACAGTCGGAACGCTTTCGCTGCTGCAGGCGAGGACAATATTTATGGTGGAAGTTCTACAGTTGTCTCGACATGACACTGAACACCTAACTAGAGATAGTGTCATCGCTAGACACTCGAAGAATGATCCGACTGGAACTTTATTTGACAATGATCTTCACCATAGCGGTCACACAAACAAGCACCACACTCATAGACGTAGACAGGCATCTATGAGAAATATAGCAGAATACTTCCCCTGAAATGTTATTCGGCCAGTAGGAAAGTGAAAAAAGCTCCATACCATTTTTTAGCAAATACCAATATACAGGTGGATGTGAAAAACGGGCAAAAATCCAAGTTCTCTCAAATGCTGGACGTTAGAGATGGGAGGAGTTCTGACCAGCAGATCTGTTGGAGATGACAGAAGGAGGAGTCACAGGGGCACAGCTGCTACCCAGCATGCACCAGGTCCTCAACACGTCTGGAAAAGCCACACTTCTGTATTCTGTTTACAGATCCCTCTCTCTTTATAATCCACATTCATGTTCAGACCTTGTAATTGTATTGATTTGAATTCATATTTTTGTATGATTGGATTGCATGGTGGCGCCTCAATGTGCTCAAGGTTTCTTTTTTTAATTCAGGCGTTAAAGACATTACATGCGTTATTTCTACAAAACTAACAGGAACAAAGGTTTAGATGGAGCTCGTCAAAGCGTGCACTTCGTCCTGCAAAACCACACCTGTGTCGTGACATACGTAGGTTTTCAGGGGGTCTGGAATCTTATTTTATGTCGATCCTAAGTAACCTGCAGGGACTCTTTACGGTCTCATGAAATATGGAAAATACCCTCCATAATAACCACACAAAATTGACTCTTCTCACTGACTGTTTAATCGGTTCAAACACAAAATATATAACAACTAGAGAGCGTTAAACTTGCCGGTGGGTGGATTTTGTGACCTTTGGACGAAGCCAGGCTCGCTGTTGGCTCCTGTTTGGGTCTTTATGCTGAGCTAAACTAACTGACTCCAGGCTCACATTAACCGTACAGATAAGAAAGTAGTATCAATCTTCTGATCTAACTCGTGGCAAGAAAGCAAATAAGTGTATTCTGCCAAATGTCACACTATTCCTTTAAAGGTTCCCCCCTTTAGTGGCGTATAATGGGGCCAAGCACCAGTGATGTGTAGACAGTTACACTCCCTTTCCTCAATACATCATCACAACTTCTCCACGTGTGGCCGTCTTAAATCACAGCTCGCAGCCAGATATGTTTTTGTACTGTTGCCTTCTTCGAGAGCTCTTGCCCTTCACCACCTTCATGGTCCTACTTTGTCACTGCTTGTATGATGAAAACTGATCTCGCACCATAACGGATCATGCCATGGCCGCTCACACAGTGACACAGTTTCATGGTTCATTTAGCCGCCTCAAGGACTTCTATGTGAGTGTTCTTTCCTTCTCTCTCTCTCTCTCTCTCTCTCTCTCTCTCTCTCTCTCTCTGTCCCCATACGAATGCAGCCTAAGTGAACAAGTTGCCAGTTGTTATTGGACTGTAGAGGTCAAACAGAAAAGTGTCATCAGATAGCTAATCAACTCATTCAGATATCATTACACCGGGCTAAATCCCTGTTAATCCCACTGAAGATTCAATCAGCGGTCCCTTACAGGTCAACTTGTTCCCCCGTGTGTGTCTGTGTGTGTGTGTATGTGTATGTGTATGTGTGTGTGTGTGTGCACATGTGAGCATAAGGGACAGCGAAAAAGGTAATTCTTCATGTTGATAGACAATGATTGTCCTTTAATGGGCCACATTCACCGCCTCCTCTCCGTCTCTCTCCTTCTCTTCTTTTCCTATCCTATCTCCCCTCCTCACCTATCCTGTCTTCTTCTTCTTCTTCTTCTTCTTCTTCTTCTTCTTCGTCTACCTGTCTCTCTCCTTGTGTGTTTGTGTCATCCCTCTGCTCAGCCCCCTGCTTCTGTAGAGAGCAGAAGTGGAGGTACAGACACACTTTGCATGTGGAAATGCTGCCTGCTGTGACTGTTGCCTGTAGTCGATAACACAATAGCTATTACATCATCTGCTGACTTTCATCTAAGCCTGTTTGAGATCCAGAAAACGGGGGTTTCTGGCACAAGCACATTGTATATCTGAAACCACATGTAGCCTTGTGTCAAGCAACAGGAGATTGCGTTCACTCTAGATATGTGCAGCAACTACAGTCAACGGCCTGTTAAAATGCTGCTACAAGCAGTTTTATTGATTGGATTAAACGATTACAAATTTATCAGCCGCATCTTTCAGAAAAGTAATCTTGCCACCTCCTGTCGCAAGGCAACATTAAACTGACAGGTTTATGAATGGAGTCTGGCCTGAAATGATCTCCCTATGAGACAGGAAGTACATACTTTTCTTTTTACTCGAGCTGCACCATGATTGATACACCGATATTGATATTTGACTGAGAACCAAAAAAATCATAGAAATGAACCACATGATGTATCTGTCTAACCATCCATCTATCCGTCCGTACATCCATCTACTTTTACTCGCCTTCATCTCTCTCTGTTGCTGAGATTAGCTCCATTCATCGCAGACCTACATTCAGGTGAATAAAGTGTCATTGGACACAGAGAGATGTAATAGGAGGGATGTGACCCTTCAACCCTCTCCACGACAGATGGAACCAATCTCACCAATTCAGGACAGACCATCTATTCATACCTACCTACCATAGTGGGCTTGTGTGAGTGTAATGATTGCACCCATCCATTCACATTGCTGCTGCTGCTGATGCTAACGTGTGTGTGTGTGTGTGTGTGTGTGTACATCTTTGAACCTATGTCTCAGACCTGATATTTTATCACCAGCTCAGCTCCAAAATCCAATTAACTGTCTGCTGGCTGTTGTGTGAATTTCATCTGCCAACTGGAAAAATAATCTCGAATGACTTTGAATGAACTTGTAAATGTTCCGTTTCCCCCGCGAGTGTATAATGCTGATTTTCAGACCATTAGATTGTACATGAATCCATACATTTGTCCATAAACGGAAGTGTCACCCAAAAAAAAGAAGCGTTTTTTTTTTGTGAGATGAGAATAAAAAGCGCTGCCTGGCTGTAAAGCCCTCTCCCATGTAGCTGTAGAGAAAGTTTATATTGATACCGCAAAGGCTTTATGAGCTACAGTGTCTGCAATAACTACTCCCCCTTCTCACACAGACACACAATCACACACATTTACTGCCTGTCTCCCAGCCATATTCATACATTGGATAATACTCCGCAGAGAGAGGAAAGAGGTAATTGCATTGACTTTAGAAATAAAACAACAGTTACAGGCTTAGTGTGTGTTTGTGTGTTAAGACTTTTCATCCATCCATATCACCGTGCGTAAGAGCCCTGGTCCATTCTGCTTTATGCTCTGCTTGCCCTTGTAGAACAGTACAGTGCCTATTGACTCCAGCTAATAGAAACAGGTCTCACATTCACTATCATTTACCTTTTTAAGCATGTGTGTGTCTGTGTGCATACTAAGTGTTTGTGTATATGTGTTTGTTGGCGTCAGAGAAAGCGCGAGACGAAGAGCACGTACATTGAGGGGAAGAAGGACACACACACACTCACACACTCACACACTCACACACAGATGCACAGTTAGTGTTTTGGGAGGTTGTGATGGTAAATGAAGCGTGAAATGAAGAGTCAGAGATGCTAGAACATTCCTTCCCCAGGGAACCTCTGCAGCGGACTGACACCGACCAGGCCAAGATAGATCAGGACGGCCGAATCTAAACCTTCAATCAAGGGTGTGCTGGCACGCCCCCTGGTGGGTGCAATATGCTGCTTCCCAACCCGTACCCTTTTTGAATGTGTATACCACATGGATGAGCATGACTTGAAATGGAGCACTTTATAAATACCTCTGGATTTGGCCATTAGAGCAGTTTTACTTTTAGATCTATTGATTAAAATGAGTGCTATTCAGGTGTTTGAACTTTACCATAAAAAAAATGATCCGTTGAGTTACAGACAATTCTTTCCCAATGTGACACGATGGAAACAATCTTTTTGAGCCCAGTGACATCATGTGACAAACGTGGATATAATAATTTCATTGTTTGGCCACGATGTAAAATCCATCCACCCATAATCATCCATCCATCCATCCATCCATCCATCCATCCATCCATCCATCCATCCATCCACCCATCATCATCCATCCATCCATCCATCCATCCATCCATCCACCCATCCATCCATCCATCCATCCATCCATCACCATCCTTCCATCCATCCATACCCCCTTCATCATCCATCCATCCATCCATCCATCCATCACCATCCTTCCATCCATCCATACCCCCTTCATCATCCATCCACCATCCATCCATCCATCCATCCATCACCATCCTTCCATCCATCCATACCCCCTTCATCATACATCCACCCATCCATCCATCCATCCATCCATCCATCCATCCATCCATCCATCCATCCATCACCATCCTTCCATCCATCCATACCCCCATCATCCATCCATCCACCCATCATCATCCATCCATCCATCCATCCATCCATCCATCCATCCATCCATCCATCCATCCATCCATCCATCCATCCATCCATCCACCCATCCACCCATCCATCCATCCATCCATCCATCCATCCATCCATCCATCCATCCATCATCATCCATCCATCCATCCACCCACCCATCCATCATCATCCATCCATCCCTCCATCCCTCCCTCCATCATGTATGTCCTTTTTGAATCCTCAGTGAAACAGAAGTTAGTGTCTCTATCTTCTGTACTGTGATTGAGTATTCCTTGGTGCAACAGAATATTTGAGCGGTGTACAGTGACAAGAGGGATTTAATTCAAATCCTTTGACTTTGATTGAACCGCTAACAAGTGTGTAGAATGTAATGTGATGCAGAGTGACAGAGGACTGTAGCTCCACCCTCCCTCACCTCTAAAAGAGGTAAGCTTATATAAGCACACCTCAAATTTGTTTTACAGAAATAAAAGATGACCATGAGTTGGTATAAAAATACGTAGAATTCGTTTTTTGCACATTATTAGATCTGTGCACAATAGACTGCAGATGTCATTGAAAATATTGTGAAAGGCCTGTTTCATTTAATCTCCAATTTAAAGTCTTATTTTCTAAATAAGTCTGAAAAGGTTCCAGTGTGGTGGCAATACTTCAAGTTGCATGTTGACATGTTTGAAGACTTTTCTGAAGTGTGTCTTACAAACAGTTCAAATAGTTTTGTTGTGCTGGCAGATTTTGTTTACTTGTTTTAAATGTCTTTCCCAAACCCAGTAAAGTAACAACCACCGGTATAATCCACCACCATCCTCCACTAAGGTAATTAGCTAGTGTGCTTGTCGTGAACATGAACTAATACAGACCTCAGCCATGTGAGTGACGTACTCCAGCATTAAAATGAGTGGTATGCCTCTTTAATGGCCATTGTTAACATTATTATCCCAGACTTGACTGCTGTAGCAGGTCATCTAATTCTATTGGCGACTGCTTCAGCCTTTCTCTCCTCCACCAGAGTCCATTACAATCGGGTCTTATCTCTTCTAATATGCTCTGCTGTTAATGAACAATCAGGCCCGTTAATGTCCTGCTAATTAATGGCCCATCAGCCTCTTCAGAGTGGTAATTAAGTGCCATTTGAGGGGTCTAATTGGCATGGTTTCTGATTGGATTGAGTCACGCCTGACCCTCTGGGACACAGGAAGTACATTATAGCGTTGTCATCGTTGTGGAGAGGACTTTGACAAAGACTGCTGACTTGCTTGTTTAAGAAATAGAATCGTTTTGTTACAAGTGAACTGAATGACTGTTGAAGGACAAACTGTTGAATCCGAAATTTAAGAACAATCAATGACAGCGTCCTGTTGTCTTCCACGCTTCCACAAGAGAAGTCACATAAAAATCCAACCTCAATATAAATTCAAAAAGGGGTCATAAACTGTGAACAAGAAAACAAAAAGCTTAATCTGCTGACGCTGTAAAACATTCAGGCATCCAAACTCACAAGGGCGAGTGCCAAAGATGCCAAAGTAAATAAAATCAAATTAAAAATAGTAAAATTACTTCTGTAATTGTTTTAACTCGTTCTGCTTTTGTGCCTCAAGGCTGCTTTAAAGCAGCAGGGATGAGGAGCTGGAGTGGTTTTTCCTCGTCCCAGTGATCAGCACATCTGGGTGTGATGCCATCGATTGTGTGTCAGCATGTTGGATGTTTTTCCATTCACATACACTGCCGCTGTGGAGCAGTCAACACACCTGGTGAACCTGTGGACGGATCTTCCAGTCCTGGCATTTCATTTGTGTTCACCGGCATTGTGTCACTAACGTGGGCTTGTTGTGTTGACCTCAGTATGTGTTGCTAACAACGTGTGGCTGGTAAGTTTCTGGGTGGAACGCTTGCTTTTAGCGGAGCAGAGACTCTTCTGGGTCTGGTTGTTCTGATTACGATACCAGTAGGAAATGCCTCCGATACTGCCAAAAATGCATCGGTATTGGCAAGTACTGGAGTCCAGGCACCGATCGATACCATGTAATTTATTCTAAATAGGAGTTTATTTACTGGTTAGCTCCGTTAGCTTTGACACAGTTTTTCGCCGCTCTTAAAACAGTTGCGCTGTGCTGCCATCACCAGCAGCTGCTGTTTTAGAGGGGCGAGGAAGAATTGATCAACTGACACCTGTTAAAAGGAGCTAATGTTAGCGCATCATGTTGGCGGTTTGGCAGGACTTCACAGATGGTATCGGTACTCGGTATCGGCCGACACCCACAGCATCGTATCAGAATCGGTATCTGGAGGGAAAAATGGTATTGGAACATCTCTGGTTTGTTATATTTGCACCCATCAGTGTATTTTACCACTTGGGGGCTGCACAACAAGCTGTAAACACAAAATGATTATCAAGTGCCGTTAGCCAACAATTGCTTATTTATACGTCCAGCAATATTCATTCGAGTCATGTTTCTGGACAGCTGGAACGCCTTGACAAAAATATTTGCCATATTAATCACAAAATCCATTTTTGTTCACTGGCTGGTTGCTAACTGCTTACTGCTGAGCAGGTCACATAGCATGGGTTTATTAAAGCTTCCTCTGATGACAGCGGTCAGAAAACCAAGTGGGGGCTGTAAACAACCGACGGAAAATAATTCTATGATTATAATTGCAATAATGATACTCTGTGTTGACCCTCTCCACATTAAATGTAACCATTTCCTTAAAGAAAATCATCATATATGAATATTAATCATAGCTTCAAGTAAAGTAAAAAGAATATATATATATATATATATATGAAATATAAAAATGCACTTAGTGTGGTATCCCTTAATAAGGGACAGGACAGAGATAGCTTGTGGCCAACACAGTTTCAAACAAGGCTACCAAACAAGCTTCACACATGGCTGATGGTGAGCCTTCACTAATTAGTTATACCGAAGAAAAAAAACACACAATAGAAAAGAATTCAAGGCAAACACGGATTCTGCTAGAATTAGATTCACATATGGTTGAACGCTGGCTGCGAGCTGCTCGCTTAATTAGTTTTACTGTTTAGAAAGAACAGAAATAGCCAAAGGTTTAGGGCAAAGTTTAAGGCAAAGAGTAGACTCGATATAATACAAGCTAACAGTATGAGGTGGCAGTTTTCACTCACATATGGCTGACTGGTTGCTTCAAGCTGTTGGATAATGAGAGAGAGAAACGTAAAGAGAAAGGGTGGAGGGAGGGGTGGCGAGGAAAAAGGAGGCTGAGTGTAGAGGGGGAGGCGAGGGAGGGGGGAGAAAAAAAAGAAAGAGATGGGGAAGACGAGAGAGGGGAGAAGAGGGTAAAGTGTTTTTTTATAATGAGGGGACAGAAGAGACAAACACCTGAGAGAGAGAGAGAGAGAGAGAGAGAGAGAGAGAGAGAGAGAGAGAGAGAGAGAGAGAGAGAGGTGGTTGGAGGCAAATAAAGACTCCATTTGGCAGCTACACACACACACACACACACACACACACACACGCACTGATGCACACAGTATACTGGTTGCTTGGAGCAGCTTGGGATAATAAGAAACACAATAAGGTGGTTTTTATAATGAGAAACAACAGCTGAACCACCGATGGCAGAGAGGAGAGGAGCGGAGAGGGTTGCAGGCAACGGACAGCTCCACTTACTGTACAAAACAAGGTTCTGCACGGAAATAGAAAGTTGTTATACGACACCTATGCTCAGTGAAATAAGAAGTATGAAGTGGAGATGCTTAATGCGCCCCTGACTAGCCGTGCACTGTGTGCGACGGGGATTCTGACTCAGAAGTTTTTGCAAACTATGGCGCTAACGAGATGTAGACGAGATTGTGAGACGGTGGAAATCAGTCACACTTTCATCATTTACTCACTGGAACTGTCCAGTTATGAACAAATTGTATTCAGACTCTCCGACTTGTTAACCTGAAAATGTGGGCAGTGTAGCAATCTGCAGAACGTTTAGAAAAGAGGAAAAAGCAAACTGATGTGGAGCACTTTACGACTCGATGTTTTATTCCAAGGCTTTGAATGAGAATTTAAACGAGCATGCAGGGAAGGGAAACTATAATTAATCAGTCAATGGAACAATTCAATCCTGAAAAATCAAAGCAGTTTAAACAGTTTGGTGACTTTGTTTTGTTGTGTGGGCGGAGCGTCACAGGGGACACCGACTCATAATCTCAGCCCGGCTGCAAATCATAAAGGGATGATGTGGTGCGTTTGTCGGATGTTTGAAAACACACGGCGCTCAAAGTTGGCCACTCCTCGTATCAGGGGGCGAGCGAGGGAGCGAGGTACAGTGAATGAAGAGAGAGAGAAAGAGAGAGAGAGAGAGAGAGAGAGAGAGAGAGAGGCATCAGTAAGAACAAAGCAGTGAAACAGGAATAAAAAGCTTGTTACAGGAACGTCTATAAGAGAAAATAATATAGGCAGAGGGCACAGTCTCTGTAAACACACACACACACACACACACACACACACACACACACAGACACACACACACATTGTTGTTGTTTTGTTTTTCCTGCATATAACACCATAGACGACTCTTGGATTTCACAGAAAGTGACTTTGAACATTATTATGGGTAAGCCTACAGTAGCTATACATCTGTTTTTTTCTAATTGAATTATTACAGTGACTGTTGGGATCCAGACAGGAAACGAGAGGATGGAGACAGTACGTCATGCAACAAAGGCCCCTCAGACTGGAGATGCTGCAGTTATTTGAAAAGTTGAAAATGTTACAAGAAATGTGTCCAAATCTGTGTTTACATTCTGAACAAAAACTACAACTTGGTGGTTGTACGCTTCTGCCCACCAGTCATGTCCGTACAAAAAGTCATTTTATACCCCCTTACAGCTTTGTGTGAAATTGTTACAATTAGCATATGAATCCTTCATTTTTATGGCCAAAAAACCCCCACATTTTGTGAGGTCATAGGGAGCTTTCACCAGGACATTCTAATCAGTCCATTCGGTGGTCTTTCATCCTGACACGTCTACGTCAAAGATGCAAAGAGTCGGAGTGGAGAATCTGGCAGCGATAAACCCTGCATGCAAAAAGATAAATAGACCAGAGAAGTTTTTTCACAGCAGACATTTTGAGTAGCAATAGGAAAAGCACAGGTGTTCCTAATAACTTTAACGATGGCTCTATTATGTCATGACAGTGTGCCCAGAATGCACAACACCAGGACCCTGGAACTGAAGCATTCATTTTATTATATATATTATATATGTGTGCTTTCTTACTGCTGTGACATGTCAAAGTGTCTTCTGTGGAGAACGACACATTCATTCATTCAGTCTTAAATAAACCTCCAACAAGTTATTTCAACATTGGTAGGAAAAGTGCTATATAAATAAAGTGCTTCTTGTTGTCCTTATTACTATTTGTTGTTATTATTATTATGTATTAACTGAATGAAATGGAGAGAGGACATGTGTTGACATTGTAGCAGGGACACACAGCCCAGATATGAAGACAGATACATTATGGCAAATGTGTGGTAGAGACATTTAAAAAGCTTTTTTTCTGTTTATGTTCATGCATGTGAGCCTATTTACTGAATACTGAAGAGTGTGTGAGTGTGTGTGTGTGTGTGTGTGTGTGTGTGTGTGTGTGTGTGTGTGCGTGATCAGAGAGCTCTACAGCCTTCTTCTTTTTTTTCTCCTGCATAAGCACTTTGTTGTCCTTGGGAGACTGCTGGTGCTTGGCTCCTCGTGCACAGTCGCCATGCGCTGTTCCACTGAGCTGTGCACGTGAGGTGACCTTCCTTTGCCTCTGACTCACACACACACACACACACACACACACACACACACACACACAGGGGCCTTTGGGGCCTCAGGATAACACACTCTGTCCCCTGCGATGTTTCATACTGACAGACATCCTTTAATGGACCAATGGAGACGCAAAACCTGCACATTTACACACATGAACACATACGAAACCACAGCACGTTACCTGACAGCAAGCGGCAAACCTGAACTATAAAGCCAAAGCACAAGTGTCGAAAACTACAGCTCCTTCAACGGCCATTAGAGGTTGCGATAGCGAGTCAATCCCCACAGACCCCCATGTTAAAATGCACCACTTTAAAGCAGAAACTGTGTTCACAGCCTCGTTTTGGTCTCTAGAACTCATTTCACTGATAACGACAACCGTACGGGAGGTGCATTTTTATATAACTCACCTGTTTAAATTATATTCAAGGCTTCGAGTTATGCATAAAGAAGGGCGTGTCTGTTTGAGTGAGTGCTTGAGAGACATTGTATGGAGTCAGCTGTTCATTTTCTCCAGGAACTACAAACAAGTCATTTTTTCATTAGCTAAAATTAGCATCCTGATTAATATCACAGTAACATGAATTATGGATGGACCATGAAAACCAACTAATGAGCTAGCATTGGCTATGCTAACTGTACCTTCCCTGCCAGGCCTCGCTCCTCCATCACTACGACACCGTACATAGATCTGCATAAAAACCATCAGCCATATTTACTGTACGACAACGGCGAGAACTCTCTGTCTCCACAACAATCATTTATCAGGCATCTTGTGGTCGAGTTCAGTGTTCACGTTTGGACCCGGTTAAACAATAAGTCAGATGTTAGCAGACATACATTTTGAATACGAAATACGTCTTTCTGAATCAGGGTTTGTCTCAGCTGTGTAGATCAGAGGTTCCTCTAGTTTCACCACATAAAAAACACAAGGTGACATTGGCGCTAACTGCATTTTTATACTGTTTGACAAGAAATACGCAATAAACGTCTAAATCACCATATCAAAAAAATCCTGCTCAGCTGCAGCAGGTGTCAGCAGCTCAAGGTTGGCTGTTGTCATAGCGATACACTGACAACCAGTGAAGCTATTTGTCACTGTTAACTGTTAAATGCTGCTACATCTCAGCCCTCAACACAGTCTGAGACAAGCAAACCTGAGGAGATTAAAGGAATGACACTCGGCGATGATAGTGATGATGATGATGATGATGACTTGGCTTATAGTTTTTCGGAGAAGTTTTGTCTGCTATCTTCAGGCTCAGAGTTCTGAGACAGGTGCAGTTGAGTTGCTATACACCTATTGTGACTTACTGATTATACTTCTTGCAGCAGTAATGTGTAACCATCACATGCTGCAGGTCATTTACTTTATACACTGCTAGCTTGAGAATCCCCCTTATCTTATATTAACCCATGACAATACACTATATTTTATTTCTTGATTATATTTTGTATTATATCTGCAAAGAAACTGAAGTCATTATTACAAAATGGAAACACTCAAGTAAAGCACATGTACCTCAAATTGTACTGAAGTGCTTGAGTGTACTTGAATGTACTTAGTTACTTTCCAACACTACAGTTATATATAAAAATCAGGTACTGGAACTATACTTTCTGCTAATTCTTCTTCTTATTTTTGATAGAAGATAATCTCCGAGTGCGCCGTAGCCGTCTTACAACCAATGATGTTTATTTCCCTGAAGTCCATGAGTGTTTGTCATCTAAACTACATTTAGGAATACCAGTACTACAGTGTAACACCTCTGTGGTTTTAAAGACAGCAGTGATAAAAGTGTTGCAGGGTGTGACAGTTGTTCTTTCAGCCCAGATGTTGACCTCGCTGTAGAGCCTCGGAGCGTCTCTGAACACGGGCATCAAATCACCCCTGGTGTTACCGTGGTTATGGGGTCTGTGCTGACAGATGCTCATTAGAACAAACAAGCACACGCGCACAAACACGCACGCACCAGAACACGCACGGATGCTCTTGAACACATGTACGCCTTGATTCATTAAGGATGTATACTTCCTTAAAAACTTGTATGAAATGTACAACGTGTGAAGAAAACGCCTACACTGCGTTCTGGAAGTGTTTTGATGTGTTTGACGTTTGATTGGGCTCATCTCAGAATGTTTCATGTTAACTCATTGCTGCAAATTTACAAATAATAACCGGGCTGGGAGTTTGAGGGGGTAAACCCCCCCACACACCTCACAACTATGGCTCCCTGAAGAACGATTCCAATCTGACACATACCGGATGTCTGCTGCATCGTTAATTCCATTCTAAATTGTTGCTTGCAACTGTGATTTAATTGTAATTTAAATACGCCCTCGAGAAAAATTGTGTTTATTTTCATATACTTCTTTGAACGAAAAAAGAGATATGTTTTGTTAATATTGATGCTGCCATGTCCCAGTTTCTCTGTGGAGATTATAAAAGTTTAATCTTCTTTTCTTTCTTATTTCATACCAAATGTGAATACAAACTCTGTGGAGCCACAGGACCTGCACAGTGTTAACTGTGAGCAAAGAGGGAGAAGTGACACTTATTCTCCGTAGACGCAGACATATTTATTCATAGATTCACTCCATCAATGTTTAATGTCAATTTGGCCATCATGCTATGACTGAATGCGACTAAAAATATTCTTCTAGACTTTTGATCCGGTCTGTGCATCTTCACAATACACCTGAGTTTCATTATTCTGCATTTAAAAGCTACCAGCAGGTCATAAATGTACAACACATTAGCATACAGTAGTGGTTATTAGCAGTCAGACAGGTGTTAATGATCCTCCGAGGACTCAGATATTTATTCATGGATTCACTTCTGCTTAATTCCGTTCCTCTATCCAAATGCACCGTGATGGCCCATCCAATCTTCCCTCTGTTTTGATGTACCTTTACTGTATATCAGGCAGAGCACGCTGGCAGGACGTGTCATATCAAATCCTCATCATCGTTGTCCGACGGCGGCTTCTGCCTTTATTGTACAAATGTTTTTATGTGCAGAATAACATGGGCGTTTTTTTGTTGGGATTGAGATATTGATAGATTCAGTTCATCATTGATCTAGTGAATTCAGTAATGTTTTTCACCATTATAACTTTGGCGTGTAGTTATTACTACAAATCGAAGTGTATTTATCACACTGAGCATGTATAAACTGTATTCTGCTATCTGGTTTTTGTGATATATTTGACTCAAGGGCAATTATTATTGGGACTTAAGAAGATATGCGACTCACCAAATCCCCTGATCCTGTAGATGAAAGTGGACGCAGAGACACTTTCTTTACTTTTTCTTTTTAGACTTTGAATTTCCGTGCGTATTTAATCACTGAAAACATATTCTTATTTAAAGCAAAAGCCTTGGGGAGACATTTAAATTGAGTGATTGTCATCTTTAGGGATTCTGAAAAAATAAGTCCTTTTAATTTATTTTTCCCCGTTTTAATTAGAGCTTAATGCACTCTTAGTATATAGTAGATTGGGAGGAGGCAGACAGTATTAAATGATCCTCTGTGGATTTTTTCTCACAGATGTCGTTAATAAACACTGTGCAAATGACATGAAAAAGCGAGATAATCACATTTTGAAATGCAATATTGATATATGTTTGATTTTCAAGTCACTAAATGAAGAGGAAATACAGACAACCAGGATTAAATGATATATATATATATATTATATTGCTATTTATTTTAGTTTCATTGTATAACCTGCAATGACAATAAAGAGCTATCTATCTATACAGTAGTTCGACTTATATCTGTCTATAAATTCATATATTCTATTACATGAACACTTTCATAGTGTGTCACACACCTTCATTGTACAGTAAGCACAGTAGACAGACGGGTGGACGTAATCCTCTGTGGCCTCCCATCTTTATTCATAGATTCAGTTTACTCTAATTTTGCCGGCTCATTGTTGTGTCTGTTGCAGGCTCCTCCCTGGCGGTGGCGTGGCTCATGCATATTAATGAGCCCAAATCTGCATAATTAGATGCAGTGTTATCATAATAATAAAGGTCTACAGTATATAGTATCTCTGATAGGATCCGAGACCTCAGATCAGATCTTTGACCCAGAAAAGAACAAAGATGACTGCACTGCCGAGATCTCTCCTTGGATCTGCAGCACAGAGGCACAAAACATTCTTGTCTCGGAGTTGTCTTGAATATAAATATGGATATGTAGGACATTAAAGCCACACTGTTGCAATACATTCTATTTATTGGGCAAACCGTATCACCATTCAGGAAGTTGGTGCTCCAGTAAAACCTTTTTATGTTCAGAAATCATTGGTGTCTGGCAATAGTTGACTCATCACTGACTCACATATATGTAGATACCATTCATGCAAAATGCACACACACACACACACACACACACACACACACACACACACACACACACACACACACACACACACACAGATCTCACAATGAGAAACACACATGTGTGTATGAACCCATTCACTCATGAGCTTGTATGGTCAAATTATATGCATATGCATGTACAGACACACACACACACACACACACTACACACATGCTATACAATACACACGTGCAAATAATCTCCTTTACCCCCCCATCCCTCTGCCTCAGTCACACACACACACACACAACACACACACACGCTGGCTGGCTGGCTGTGTCCTGTGGTCTGTGTGTGCTGATAAGGGTTTAATCCTGATTGGAGCCTCAGTAAAAGGCTTTGTTATGAACACTAAATAGACTGGCCCTCGGCGAGCACACTGGGACACGGCTGATAACGTATACACACGTGCACGGATGCACGTAAGACGGATGCACACAAACACACGGATGTGCACGTTTACATTTACAGTATAGCCATAATCGCAACACCTCCAAACTCAGGCTGTGTGCATTATTCAGCAATACACACTTACAGGCAACGTCCTTTAATTACACGCCTGCAGACACACACACACACACACACGCACAATAAAATCTCTTCATAAAATCGTGTGTGTGTCTGTATGCAAATGCATGTGCGTGGAGTTTATCAGCGGCTAGATAAAGCCGCGGAGCGCGGTAAGTGTTGGCAGACCCCAAACTGAAAACGCTGTAAATAGACTGCTAATAGAGCGAGAGATTAAAGGAGGGGAGGACAGTAGAGGAGAGATATGAAACAGAAGAGGACGGAGGTGAGAGAGGAATAGTAATGTCAGCAGATTTCAACTCTGCATTTCATCAAACATGGGAGGAAACCCCGCCATGTTACACCTGTAGCAGGAAGTTCAACTCTGTTTATCATGGCACCTGTTAGCTGCCTGGCTCAAGGGGTTTGTCATACGTGTCTGTTCTTAAACAGTTAAAAAGCGTCCAGCAAGCCTGATTATATCTAGTCCTTCGTTTCAGTGAGGATCAGTTGATTTTTTTGCTGTTGCTATAATCCTCCACCTTACTAAATCATTTGTAGAGCAATTCTCAAGGCAACGTTTTACTTGAAAGCGTGAGCTTATCCCACATAGGCGATTTAAATAGTTTTTATGGGAAGTATTTGCCATCACTTCCCTATCCAAATCTCTCTTTCTGTCTTTATCTATTTTAGTTTCATTCTCTCTATTGGCTATCTTGAAATTGAGGAAGACTCAAAAAGAAGACAGATCTTTTTTCCCCCTCTTGCTCAGTACTCAGCGGGTCAGCGGAATGGATGGAGGATAACATCCATCCATCCATCCTCTACCACTTATCCTGCAGGGGGCTGGAGCCGATCCCAGCTGACATTGGGCGAGGGCAGGGGACACCCTAGACAGGTCTCCAGTCTATCACAGGGGGACATGTAGAGACAGACAGGTAACCAGTCTATCACAGGGCTGACATGTAGTGACAGACAGGTAACCAGTCTATCACAGGGCTGACATGTAGAGACAGACAGGTAACCAGTCTATCACAGGGCTGACATGTAGAGACAGACAGGTAACCAGTCTATCACAGGGCTGACATGTAGTGACAGACAGGTAACCAGTCTATCACAGGGCTGACATGTAGACACAGACAGGTAACCAGTCTATCACAGGGCTGACATGTAGAGACAGACAGGTAACCAGTCTATCACAGGGCTGACATGTAGAGACAGACAGGTCCCCATCCTGCATGTCTTTGGACTGTGAGGAAGCTGGAGAGAACCCACGCTGACACGGGGAGAACATGCAAACAAACCCATGACCCTCTCACTGTGAGGCAACAGTGTTACCCACTACAGCACCGTGAAGACCTATATATAACCAATAACCAATATCAATATCATTACTCTTTTATTTTTCTAAGCGGCTTATGTTCTATCATATAGGAGAGCAAAGCATCATGATTTCCGAATTAACAGGCTACTTTTGTATAATTATCAAATTATTATGCGCTCTCATGTAAGAACTATGGTTGAAAGAGCAGATTTAGCATTTTTTTTAATTTTGTTTTTAAACTCTTCCTGTAAGCATTTCTTTTTACCATTCTCACGCGATCGCCTCACACGGATGTCTAAACAAATGTTTACTATGCACATTCTTTGAATGAATCATGTGGTCGCTGCAGAAATGCAGCAGAGAAGAAAGGAGTGCACGAAGACTGTTCATGTGCCCGGAAGGTGATCTCACATCAGACAGATCCATTTTGTTGGGATCCATCCTATCCCATATTTAAAACAAGATACACACTGGTCGTACCAATACTTAAAACATCAATCAGCCCTTCCACTCGCTCTCTCCTCATGTCTCCCGTCTGTCTTTGTTGTCTTTCCGTCCTACTCTAATTCCTGATGGGATGATCTGTGAGCCAGTAATCTTTGATACCAGACCCCCAGCGTTTCCTCCGTGTCATCTCTCTCCCCTCAAACGACTGTCCAGTCAGTTAATCAGCTGATCCGGCCCCTTCCTGAGGTCACGGTGGCTGTGGGACATCTGCTCTTGACCTTTCATCAATGACCTTTCTGCTGCCCAGGGGTCATTAGATGTATCCCAGAATCATTACAAACGTCCCAAGAGGTCAAACCTGAGGTCAAGGCTGCTCCTAGAGGTTAGAGGTGAAAGGTCGCTGATCTGTCATCAATAACAAACGGGGTGGAAGGCCTATTGTTGTCTACAAGTAGTGACAGGCAGAGATGGGGAGGGGTTCGGTCCCCGAGGGCCACGTCAGCAGGACGAGGAGCATGGCTCGGCTTTTGTTTGTTTGCATGTGACAGTTATTTTAAAGGCAGAATCATTATGGACCGCAGCTGCATTGTTTGTTGCCCTTTTGGTGTTGAAACCACTTTCTCAAGATGAAGGTTCACCTTGCATTGTTCAGTCAGATGTGGTGACTTATTCAGGCATAAAGGCTTCACTGATTCAGTCCACAAGTTTCTTGTTTTTGCACACACACACACACACACACACACACACACACACACACACACACACACACTGGACCATTTGCTCTCCCTGCCTCATGTCCTCAATGAATAATTTTGTTTCCTTCTTTTTGTTGGCATCCTATCCAACAAACGCAAATATTTTCCAAAACCTCAAAGTGAACAAATCTGAGAACTCTGGATTTGCTTTTTTAATTTGGACGGGGACACAGCGCTTTCCAGAAGTGCTGATGTCTGAGTGTTTGGTAGTCATGTGATCCATGACACATCCAAAATGGCTCACCGGCACAGTTTGCTCTCAAAAGCCTCAAAAGCTGCAGGAAGCAGCTTGCATTCAAACAGCACACCGCTGCCGGCTGAAGTGGCCCATAGAAACCCAAAGAAGGGTGTTTTTCTGCTGTTTCATTGTAGACGTAAACAAACATCTAAAACTGCGAGAGCGAACGGAAAACTTTGGATTGGTGTTTTCAAATTGTGGACATGACCTCTGTCACCTCCCTGCTTTTCACAATCTCAGCTTTGTTTGTTCCTCCTTTTCTTTCTCATTCAACTTTTTCCTCCGTTTCAGTCTCACCTTCATTTCCTTATCCCCCCCCCCCCCCTCCCTTCTCACCAGACCCCTCCCTCTGTGTAACCTTGCGGGATAAAGCTCCATTGACATCTGCTTCATATGTATTCAGGACTCAGCGCCTTTGACATTAATCAGCCTACAGTACATTATCTCCCAACCCCCCCCCCCCCTTTTGCCTCTGCTCCTCCTCTCTCATCCCTATCGGCCCTTTTTTCACCTCTCTTGCTGCTGCCTCTCTTTGCTCCCCTTTCCCTCCCCCTTCCTCTCCTCCCCCTCTCCCTGCCCTCCTATGCTTCTCAGCTTTCCATCCACTGTTTTCTTATCTCAGAATGATAACCAGAAGAGAAAGGGCATTACTAGGTATGCATGTTGCCTGTCTGAACGTCTGGCTATCGAGATACATTGTCTGCCAGATTTGTTTGCCTGCCAGTCTTAAGAGTAAGACAGCAACTTTAATGTAGCCGTCACAACACAGCAGGGTCGACTCAGCCAGTAAGATTAGAGTTTGACCAAACAGGGCAAGTCCAGACAAGCAAATATTTATTTTTCTTTGGTTGGACTGGAACCTGGACAACTGGTACCCTGATTTGATAGGATCGAGCCCCCCATGACCCCGAGTGAGTACATAAAACGGATGGATGGATGGATCGTCTCCATGCACTTTGCAGCAGAACACACTCACGTTTTTCTACAACCCTCAGGGTTATTGAATGTTTATTACCAGAACTAAAACTGAGCTGATTCCCTGAGTATATATTGACGGAGGGGTACAAAACCGCAATGACACCTCACCTCAGATTTAACACTTTGAAGTTTCTCAAGTGTTGTAAATGTTTCCAAATATTTATCATTTGTCCCTTTCAGAAATCCACATGAACCATTCATTTTAAATGAAAATGTATTACTTTTAAAGCTGGTTTGGCTGTTACTCCTTTTTTTCTTTGAAAACCGTGGTGGAGGACATCAGGTGCAAAAGCCAGGAGTAGAGTTTTCATTATAAGAGTAAGAATAAGAATTATGACGGGTGTGTTAACTGCGTGCCAGAGCACACAAGGCCAAATTGCCCCCTAATTCACCGTATGACTGGTTGCTGACAAACAACGTAGCATTTAAAAGGCTATTTTTTACACTGAGTCTGGTGCAGTGCTGAGTCCACATAAAAAGCACAAAGGCTACATTACATCACTTCCTGCAAACCCTACAGTGAAAAATGTGAGAAAACCCGCAACACTGATCTGTTTTATTTCTGGCGGCCCGCCAGGCCCGTACACTTACGTGGGAAATATCGATATGAGAAAAGATTTTACAACCCTGAAAATTTATCACATAGAATATAATTTTATCCTCCTCCTCGATGATTGAACAGAAGAGTTTTCACAATGAAATTCATTTTACAAGGTAATCTACCATGAATGCATGCTTCCATCCATGGCCATCGTGGTGCATTGATGGATGATGCCACATTGCAAAAGTTGAACCAACTTTTGTGCTGCAAAAATCCTGTTTTATTTTCGCCAGAGCCCTTTGTTGTGGCCACATTGAAATGTATGAGAGGGTTAGGCAGTGCAGCGCTTTTGATGATCCTTTCCTACAGTAAAACTATGAGCATCATAACTTCAGATTCCAGTCAACGCCGGAATCCTATTGGATGCATATTTTATCCTCAAGGGTATTTAGTTGAATTTTGGCCACACACTACATGAGAAGCATGTTTTCCCCGTCTAAATTATTATATAGTTGAACACAGCCACTTATTCCTCATAGAGGGGGAGCAATGGAGAACACATTTGAGATTGAAAGGGAGCAAAAGCCGTCCATTCACTCACACAGACGAGGTGTTTGAACACACATTATCCTGAGGCATACACTTTACTATGCTTTGAATGCTGTACAACGTAACAGCAGGTGGATACTGTGCCTATAATGGCTTTTCACGCCCTCTGGCAAGCAGAAAATGGCTAACATACATACTTTACAGTTTGCACTGTGATTCTGTAGTTAGCTTAAGATTGAAGAGAGAGCATCCTGACAACAACTGTGCTGCGTGCCAAAATACATCATCACCAAAGTAGCTGATGGAGAGACTATCCCAGAAGGAGTAGCTTATGGGAGTAGACGAGGACAAGGCGAGGTGTATAGCTGTCACACAGCGCTGGGATTATCTTGGAGGTGTGATGTATGCCTCCGCTGCTAGCTAACAAGGGATTAGACAGCTTCGCATAATCCTGGATGGGCGGGCTGGCTCAGGACTCTCACTGTTACTGCATTAGCATGAAGCATTAATAGTGCCCTAGCATTAGTGTTAGCAGCTAATAGTGTCCCGGAATACATTAACAGCTAATAATGCGATGCTGTAAGATTAGCATTGACTTATAATAATGCCATGGCACACATTATGAGTGTGCGTGTGTGTGTTTGAGTATTAAAGGGCAAGATGCGTATGTGTGTGTCAGCGTACATACAGCCTGTAACTGTGTGTGTGTGTGTGTGTGTGTAGGAGCTGGTGTGTATGAACCAGTGGTGTGTGTACGAGCCTGACTAGCAGGTGACAGAATTTGTACAGAGAGACAATAGAAGGTTACTGAAGACCCTGGGAGGAAGCGGAGGCCGTACCAGGTGAGGGGTTTAACAGAGTGTGTAGCAGCATGCATTAGTTACTAGCAGGCACTGATGCAGCAATCATACCTGCACACACAAATACAAGGTCCTCTCACAAAGGATGCACCCTTCTCTCAAATGCCACAGGAAGGTCAAATCAAATACAATAGAATCAGATCTACACACTTTTGATAGACCAAAATTACAAAAATAATTTATATAATACCACCGCTGTGGTTTGGGTCAAAGGCGAGGATTTGTTCCAAATTAACTAACTCGCACAACGTGATGTTCAAAGGCAAAATCGATTAGTTCTTCTAAATGGCCACATTTGAAAAAGTCATAGGGAGGATCGAGGCATGATAATTGTTCAAATGGGGGATAGAACAGCAAGATGGATGGATGTATAGATCTGGTAAAGTCTGGACCTGTCCATGAGGAAGGAAGAAGAAGGGAGTACAGACAATAAAACAGAGGAAGGACTGACAGAGAAAAGGAGAGAATAGTAACAATAAATGCCAGACAAATGAAACAGACAGAGAAGCAGATAGAAATGCAGAAAAGGCGGAAGAAAAAGACAAATATCTCACAGAAAGAGGTATAATCATGCAGCTATTCAGTAGAGCCATTATCAGGCTGCAGGCTGCCCGGTCCTTTACAGAGGAACAGCAGGGGGTTCAGAGGAGCTTCTAAGCCACCCACAGATACACGCACCGAAAGGTCCTGCCAGCTACAGTACTATCTTTAGACACAATTTTTTAAGTGCCATACCACTCAATCTTAGATTTTCCTCCTGTGGCCGAGAGAAGTTGAATCAGGATTTATGAACTTGCAGATTAAACTGTGTATTGCTGAGGAGGTGGTGAGCTGCTGAGCAGGTGGGTTTGATGCTGCCGTCTTATATTCTTATATGATTAAATGAAAAAGCAAGAGAGGGAGAGAGAGAGATGGAGAGATGCAGACTGTTGTTATGTTTATAGAAAACACATTAATTACTGCTGATAATGATGCCACAGATTACCACGTTCGATGACACAGGAAGGCTCACAGCTGAGACTGAGGACAGGCGTGTGTGAGTGTCTCATGGTGACCTCCCAAGGTGCCTGAAATCACAGTGCTATTAGAAGTGCATGTCAGTGTGTGTAAGTGTGTAAGGTTGTGTGTGTGTGTGTGTGTGTGTATGAAAAATCCAGTGTAATTGCCCTGTCTATCTATATCCATCCGCCCACAGCACCATGTGGGACCCCGGCTAAAGTGGCTGCCACTGCTTTAGAAATAGCCGCCTAAATGGCTGGAGGGAGTTATAAAATACCCAATTGTCTCGATGGTCTCATAGCAAGGCCTTAAGGGTCCCATTTACTCAGTCACTCCAACAAACAGAAGGGGCACAGAAACTCTTTCCTTATTCACAGTCGGATTTTCAGGGAAACGCATGGCGGGGAGTTGTGGCTGAAGTTTTTGAAGCGACGTGATTAGAGTTCTTGCTTTGTACAGTAGACCTTTCATGCAATCCTCAGAAATACCAAATGCCCGGTCTGCCGAGCAGGAAGTGAACTATTTGATTGCGTCTTCCTTGTTAAATGGATATCTTGACATTTTTCAAGTTGCTTGCGTTCACGGGCCAAACTGAGGGGAAACGTATGCCTTAAAAAATATGCCTATACATCATTAGGATGCGCCATTAAAATAAAATCTAATATCTGACCTTCAAGTCGTGGAACAAGAATAAAAAGAAAACCTTTGATGGGCTCTTATTATTGTTATGATGAATTTGTATGGTTTACTTGGATTAATGTCTTTTAGACATCGGTGTTGTTTAGGCAAGCGGTAGAATCAGAACTCAGGTCACACTTTGGTGGTGACTCATTAGCCACCAAACAGTCCTTTGGATACATGCCTCTTAGCTGTAAAGGAATAGTTCACAGTTTTGGATAATATCCTGATGAGTTTTCCTTCCAGCAGACCACCCTCATATCTGTGTATTTTTTAGAATTAGCCTAGCTTAGCACAAATACTGGAAAGAAATGGTAGCATCATAATAGTTAACACATATTACATATAATAAAAATGTATGCAGAATTACGTGCTGTAAATGTTTTTTTTGGGGGGGCAAACCAGGTCAACTTATTGTCAAGTTGAAGTTGCCTGGCAACCAGTGGAGATGCTGCACTGAAGTACTGGGTGGACTAATAACCCATCATTTGTAAAGAAGCCACCCAGATGTCACCCATCTCCCTCTAAACCCACAAATTGTTATTTTTGTTCCGATTAAACAAATAAGATACAAAGTGTTAATAGGTGAGCGATCGTTAGGAGGATTTAAAAAAAAACTTCCACCTGCTTCAAGGTTTAATGTTAAGCTATGCTAATTGCCAGTGGGCTCTTGCTCCACACTTAACCCACCGATATAAAGAATCTTCTCATCTAACTCTTCCCAAAATGTTAAACTATTATTTAAAAAAAATGCCTTAACACCTTTAGTTGGCATTCAAGGTAGTCAGACTTTTTTCTTCCTTTCTTCCTTGCCTCAGTCTTCCCAATGTCTTTGTCTCTGCTCCCCCCCCACACACACACACACACTTGCTCATTAAGTAAATCCTCACTGCAGCTCTCTGAGAAGGTTTGTGTGTTTAATATTTGCATATGCGCAGAAATATGTGTGTTTGCCTATAATGTGGTTCATTATGTATTTTGCAGAACATCGAAGCAAACTCACCCACTATCAGGAGTAATTAATCAAATCCTGTCACCAATCTGTAATCATTGACATCACTGCTGCTTACTATGTCTGTCTGGCAGAATGTGTGTGTGTGTGTGTGTGTGTGTGAGTCACCTACACCATCTGGAGTATGGGAGAGTGTGCAAGAGCATGTTGCAACACAGAGGGGGACCTCTGCAAAACACACAGACACATTCTAACATCGCCCTCAAGCAGCAACGCACATACAAAACACACACAGATTTATGTGTTCATTACTAACTGTAATCAGAGACTAGATCTCACACCTGTGTTCTCGTCTCGTTGCTCGGAGATTGTGTGTGTGTGTGTGTGCGTGGTGTGTGTGTGTGTGTGTGGCGTGTGTGTCTGTGATTGAAAGGAACCCCTCATTTCCTCCACTTTAACTTTGTACTTGTTTTGGGAACACACAGTTGCAACACAGGTCTCAAACTACCGACGTCGTATGACATAGCGTATGACCACTAGACCACTAGACCACTAGACTACTAGACTACCAGACAACTAGACCAATAGACCATTAGACACTAGACACTAAATCTCTAATTGTACAAATTGTATTGTACTGATAATAGGATTTTTGTTTTTACTGAGCTGTGGAAATGTTCTGAAACTTTGGTGTTGATTTATTTTCTATTACAGAAATGTTTGCACCTTTTAAAAAGTCAATATAATTGTTGCAACAGTGCATTGCCACTAACCTCCCATATGTAGAACTTTCTTCTTTTGTTGTATTTCACTCCTTTAATATCTCGTAAGTATATATAGTCTGTGAGTGGATTTGTTACTTTGTATATGTACTTGTAGTCCTAACACCTGTAAATACACCTCCAAATGACCTGACATAATATTTAGCTTGACCCTTTAGAACCCCAAATAGAAGCCATTCTCTGATCTGACGCCCCGATCGACATCATTTGTCTGTTACTTCCAAAAACATTTTAATTCACTGTAAACCTGGTGTTATGGTTCGGTTAGGACAAAAACAACTTGATGAGGTTTAGGGAAGGATCATGGTTTGACTTACAAGAAGTAACGTTTCCATAACACTACGTGGTCAAAGTTGAGGAAAGACCATCCTCCGCTATCAAATCAGGCACGTTGCATGTATCCATCTATTTAGATATAAAACAACAAAATCAATCAATCAGTAAATCAAAGTCAAGTTGAGTCAATTTATCTATAGAGCCCACAATCTGCCTCAAAGGGCTTTATAATCTTATAATCACACAAAAACCTCTTGCCTTAAACCCTCAGTCAAATCAATCAAATCAGAGACTCTATTGTTGTGCTTGTCTGGCATTTGGAAGTCCTCTAACAACAGTATCTTCAAAGACAAACAAAGTAAAGGGCTGTCTGGCCGGGTGTGCAGGGGTATGAACAGAAAATGAACCGTCGCAGGAGCCGTGCAGACACCGAAAGTTTGCTCAGCGGTGCTCTCAGAGATCTGAGGTCTTGAAAGAGATGCCAGCATGCCTCTAATTTAGTGAAGTCCCAAGGCAAGAAAGGGCTTAGCTTATAGAAAGATGCAGTCTGAGGCAGCATGCACACTCGAGGACAATAACCTTGATCATGGGAGCACTTCAGAATTCATCGCTGCTTGGAAGTGTGATTTATGTCTGAAAGAACATCTTTCAGGACGCGGATAGAAACACAGGAGGAAGCAGCACTCACACCATAAAGGCAGGGGTTCCCTTTGCACACTTCACTGTGAGAAGACACTCAGTAATGTCATTACTATAATCCAGAGGCTTGTTCGGGGACAGTTTCAAAAAGAGAGAGCTGCAGCTGGGATGTTTCCCCTTAAAATCAACACAGGAAACAAGCTTTCAGGCCTGGAGCTGAGTAATGCTGGGAAGTGAAACAGATGCTTCAATATGATGACTGGTGAGACGACTGTGATGGGAGCCTGACGCAAGCAGGAGGCCGGCCCAGTCGACGGCCATGTTCACATCATGAATACATTCACAGAGGCGTTGGTGGAATTATTGTGTGTGTGTGTGTGTGTGTGTGTGTGTGTGTTTTCCCTCTGTGTTCTGCCTACAGCATTTTAACACAGTATGTACTGTATACAGGTTATTTCACCCAAATAATTTACTTTTTCATTATGCCATGAATGTTGTGTTCTTCTACTTTGATTTGAAATATGAGGACTGCTTAAACTTTGTAACCATTTCTTAATAACTGTTTCCAAATTCTTTACAATTCTAATGATAACGCAATACTGTGGTATAATTATTATGGCTGCAAATATCTCCAGATCCTTCATAATTCAAGTACCAGCCTGTTTTTTTATTATTATGTAGAACATTTATTGCCAACTAAACATATCTAATGACAAGAGAAATTCCATAACAAAGCAGAGTTTAGCATAAATGGCAGATGCGAGTGTAAATGTACAAAGAAGCACCAGATGTTGCAAGAATATGCCCCAAAAGACACAAACTGTGCTACAAACACTTATCAAAGGCTTAAACATAAATACATATGAAAATGTAGTGATAAGCAGAACAAATCACAATATCACAAGTGGCTACTTTGGGTCAAAATAATATCAAATCAAGCCATCTGTTTATCCAACAGGAATGCAACGGTTCTCAATATAATATTGACCCGTATGGTACGCCATGCACGGTTCAATAAGCACTTGTGAAGTGAGGTATTTTTGGTTTTGCAATAAAATTTCATGTAATTTCATGTTTCCATGCTTAAATTTCTCTCTGAATTGGCTATGTCGGAGCTTAGAGGAGCACTTGAACGCAGCATTTGTTCACGCTGCGGATGCGGTGCTGAGTAAATATAAAATTTTGGAACAGATAAATAGCATTTCTTTTCCTCCTTACACACAAAATATTGACCGAATCAGAACCGTAACCCGAGAACCGAGGTACGTATTGAACCGTGGTCCAACTGTATTGTTGCATCCCTAATATCCAACAAATGAAAAATGACTGATATCAACACTCTTTCTTTCAGGGTTATTGCTTGTACAAAATAAATTAAGAATTAAGAAGACTACCAGATTCACCTTCTCCGTGAAGATGGTCATTAATTGAAGAAGAAGAAACCCAAAAGAACAGGAAACATACAACGCTTTTGTCTTCTTAAGGACTTAGAGGAGATGATTTTTCTATTAAATTGGGATAAAAATTCACCCACACGATGAATTAATTGATGGCTATGGTCTTTGTTTCTATCCTTTATTATTAATGATTATTTTCCAACAATGCTACAGACGCTGTCAGGTACTACACACACATGCAGATTGATTTTGCTGCCCTTCTATGTTGATGAAGTTTCAGCCAAGCTCTGGATTCAGCAGCGACATTCTTATGTATAAACACCTTGTGCGTGTGCGTGTGCGTGTGTGTGTGTGTGTGCCCTCATTCAACTGGATGAGGAGACCTGGCTACAGTAAACACAAGGTGGGTTTCCTGCTTGTTTGTCATCTTGATTAGAGATATTGTCACTAAAGGAAACTTTAAATGGAACAGGCTCAGCCCCCACTATGTCAGTTCAGCCTGTCGGCCCCGAGGCTAGCTGAGACAGTAAACTGGGGACGGAAGGTGGTGACATGTTGGAGGATTTATGAGGCCCACAGCCGGCTGCACTGCAGCAAGTGAAAAGGACCAAAGTAAAACAAAACTTGAGAAGTGGAGAGATGACGTGGACGAACGACTGGTTGGCTTTTTGTTTCTGTGCTTGCTGTAAAATGTTGACATGTTACATGTTTAAGCAGCATTACTCAATTTGACCTGATGAACCCACCGCATATAGGGTGCAAGGTCTATGTTTTGTTTTCGGCATTCGACACAGAGAACTTATAGAAGCATGTGAATGACTTCTAGGGGGAACTATGAGGTCTGAGCTGGACCTGCAACTGATATAAAAAGGTAACATAAAAAATGCTTTATTACATTCATATTGGACAACCTGCACGTCACAATGTGACTTCATTGACTGACGTGGCCCATCTGACTTTTACATGACAATAGATGAAAGTTTACATCATGTAACAAACTGTTTTACTGACTGTAACCATTCCCTAACCTTAACCAAGTGTTTTAGCTTCCGAATCCTGACCCTTCTGTAATTAGTCTTCTCTAGTCATAACCATAATGTTTTCCTAATCATAACAGTAACACTGTCATATGCAGATGTTGTAGAAACAAGGATGTTAAAAACATTTGGCAGTGGATCTAAAAAAAGAAAATGTCCTCAATGAACCTAATCTGGTGTTTTGCAGAATTGTCCACTAACAATGTTCTTGTCTGGCGATGCAGCTGCTACTTAATTACATTTGCATTATACTGTATGTATCCGATATAAGAGGAGGTTTTATGGCTGCAGTGAGTGATGGTTACAATCCCCAAAAACATCAATGAGATACTGTCGAACAGACAGTTTCTGTTTTGATTCGTTCGTTTTGATAATGGCCAGTAAAGAAGTCACCAACATTTTGCCTCTCATAAGCTCTGTATAATAAAAATATAAGCTTTGTTTTTCAGAGACTTACGATGTTAATTGGCCAGCTCCCGGATCCTAATTGGACTCTTAATTAGTGCTGTAATAAAAGCAGGTGGACTCAAAAGGTCAACCAATTACTGTTTCTTGGACAGGCTTAGTGTTAAGATGAATGTGTACTCGGTTGCCTCGCTTCAGATGCCTTATTAGTGCTCAAGATGTAAGTCACTCACAAACCTTTCTAAATGCTCTTATTTGTAATCTTCACTAATATTCTCTCCTTCAGAACTTACATGAACGTCCACTCTGAACTGCAGACATCAACTACTCCATAATATTGAATCTGTGAGAATAAAAGGCTAGAGGTCAGCAGCTCAAGTGGCTGGAAAACATGAAAATATGAATGATTCATACTGATAACTTCCCCCACTGTTATCAGCTAATAACTATTCCAATGAACCAATCCTCACAATACTTGCATTTCATTAACACTTGACGAAGGCATTGGACTGAGACAGTGGCAAAAGAGACGGTGTTTTAGGGGAATAAATGTGATAACAAGAGCAAAGTTGTTCTTTCTCCAGTCTGTCTCCTAACACTGTATCTAATGAGTAAGTGTGTGTGTGTGTGTGTGTGTGTGTGTGTTTGCAGTCCCAGCGTTAGCCTGTTTCTCCCTACAGACTATAGTGTGACTATATTCGATAGATGTTTCCCACAAACAGCAGCTGATTTCTTCCATGCAGTCATGACATCTACGGCTGGACAGAGCTGAACGGTCGCGTGTCACAGAAAGGTGGTGCGGTTTTATTGTTATGTTTAGTAAATATGTAAGCAAACCTATGGAGCAGATGACAATGAAGTGCTGTCTGATCTGGACCTGGCCTGCTCTGGCATTTGTCAAATCAATAGATCAAGAGAACAGGGGACGGTTTTATTCTAGAAGGCAGGAGATCGGCAACCGGAGGACCATAATATCCTCACACTATCCCCTCTTTAAATGATGAGCTTTAAAGCTGTGGGGAATCCTGACTCAAGCTCATAATTGAAAACTTTGACATTTCTGGACTATTTAAGCAATGAAAAAATGAAGATCATTTGAAGAGGAAATAAAAGGGTAACCACTACTTGCAGAAATGTAGGAACGCTCACATTTAAGCTTCAGGGTCTGTACATTACCTCGCATGGATCCCTTCAATGCAAACTGTCTTGCAAAGGTTGGTTTTGTCTGAAGGAACTATCATGAGGTTATTTGGGAGTTTTTCCTCATTGATGTCAACAGTTGGCCAATTAGCTCTAAAAAATGTACGACTGGGGTTGCGGTCTAAAAACTAACACTTCATCTAAAGCCATGACCTTTCACCAGGTCTCAAGGTAAAAGACGAGATAAACTGCCTTGTGAGTAAACTTGCTAAATCTTCTGAGTGGACAACAGCTCGTAATTACCAAGAAGAACTCCTTCCTCTACATATGGTGTCTCCATCTGGAGAATGTGAGATGGGAGACAGCTAGTTACAGTATGTACTCTCCAAATAACTCACACTTGCTAACTACATCTGCAACCTGACAAAGTTTATACAGCCGGTTTCTTTAGAGCTCAGAGTACTTGTATGCTTTGACACTTTCAGTGCATATACACATAGAGTACTAATGCTTTGACACTTTCAGTGCATATACACATGCATACTATATATCTCACATATTAGACTTTGTAGAATAGTTGCATTGGATCTGTTTTTTCATTACCTCTATGGACTACTGATACTATTTTCCACCCCATCTCAATGATTTTGTAGTTTCACTCAAGCATTCGACAACATTTGCAGTATTCTAATGTTGTTGTTCATTGTGTATGTTTGTATAACTCCTTCTTGAGATTTCCTTTTTATTTCTCTCTGAAACAGACTGACACCCCCACAGGAATAACTGACACTGGCTAATATATCCATTTTAACATCATTGCTAAATAATCCCTCTGCATGCCTTTAAACAATTACCTGTATCGTTGAGATGATTGGCAGCTTTCATCTCATGTTAATAGCAAAGCTGACGTTACTCAAAATCCAGGACTGGAAAGAAATCCTGGAATCTTTAAAGTGAGTCTGTGCTGGAGGAACAGCCGTCTCTTTTCAAAGTCCCCTGGTTGTTTTAACCAATACAATGCAATGCTGGTTGTGTTTGTTTATATTCTATTAATCATTGCAACATAATGAGATCATGTTTTATGGATATGAAAACATTAAACACAGCACTTAAAACGTTTTATTTAAAAAAGTGTTATCTCCCTCTCTGCACGATCCACTGTCGAAAAGAAGCATTTCTTCTATGAGGCTCGTGGGAGGAAGGCAGATGCAGCACAGACGACCTTTATAAGTTAAACTCCAATGGAACTTTAAGCTTCCTGCAATAATTGGAGTCACACTCGGTCACTATGGACTCAGACTCTTTATAGAAAGGCCACAATATCATATTACTAATGGGTGAAACACATAGAAACAGCAGTTTCCAAAACACCGTCTCTTTTGTCATGATGACATGATTAGTAGGTAAGGTAATCTCTTTGCTCCCTTTGGAGTAAAATGAGTCACATTATCACATATGTATTGTAGAAGTAATTTGCACAAATTCTGTCTTTTTTTTAAATTGGACTTGTGCTCTGTGTGAAGATGAGATTCAGGCAAAACTGTACAGTGGTTCAGATTAATAGCCATGTGCAGCAGAGCAGGCGGCAAGGCTTAGAGCCAACTGTCCCTTATGCTCATATGGACAGGGCCAACAGCCAATTAAAGCCCGTGTTCAGGTCTTGGGCCAATTAGAGCCATTGGTCAGTAAGAATGAAGTATTGGTCAGTGCTTTTAGCCAAAAACTCAGGACAGAATGTGGTTAGTCTGCTTCACTCATTGCTTATTATTCATCACTGAATCGGCATGTCTTTTGCCTTCTGCTTTAAACACATGATTGTACTTATTTTAAAGACTGAACTGGATATTACGACTGAATTGTGACACTAACAGGCCGAAAAAGAAACAACGTTAGCAGATGAGCTGTATATCACGGAGCCCACAAGTACCAAATGTGCAGTATCTGTGCATGATGGTTGTGTTGAGCTGCCCCTGTTGGCTCGTCCTGCTCTGTCCTGTCATGGTCAAACATGGGTCGAGGCTTTTAGCCAAGAGAGGAGCGGAGAACCATCAGTCAGCAGCTTGAGCCAATAAGACCCTCTGCTCTGCAGTGGGAGCCAGACAGAGAGGTCATGCTGGGGTCAGGTGGTCAAGACTGGGGTCAAATGGCAACAGACTCCCTCAGTGAGTGGCAGTAATAAATGTCACACACACACACACACACACACCCTCTCTAATGACTGGCAGCCCTGTCCAACAGTGACCAGTGACTGTGACCGATTGTCTCTGCTGCCCAGACCTTCATTTAACACATGGCCTGCACTGATTTGAATGAGCAGCGAGGAAAGGCGAGTTGGAAAGAGCTCCAAACATCTTAATGATGCACACAGCACCGGGCTCTTCATGACTGTACAAACGCCACAGTGTGACATCTAGGTGTGATGACTCGCATGCACTAAGTACACGCGTGCAGAAATCCAAACAAGACAGATAAAGAAAACAGATGAACGATGATGTACGGTGAAGACGAGGGGAGAGAGTTTGGTTTGATTCTAATCTTTTTCTTCCCTCCTTCAAGTGGCCTCTCTCAATAACACATCACGGATTCAAGCAGCATAAAAGAGCAATCACAGAACAATTTAACCTCTTCTGCTTCTCTGCTAACACTCTTAGCGCGTGTGTCGCCACAGCAGAAGTGGCAGTAACTGCCAATTCACAAAGCTCCCACTCGACGAATTCCTCACAAATGATAACTTTCGGGGCCCCCTAGCGATAAAGTAATTTCTCCATCTCTCCTGTCGGGGGCTTGGGGGACGGCAGAGGGCTGTGATAATCTCATAAACAGAAGCTGTGTAGATATGGGCCATCTATTATGACCGGGAACAGTAGCGTAGATAGCGGCATTTATTATCTGAGACAGCAGACAATACATTCTCATTCTGTGATACTACTGCTGACAGACACAGAGTGATCCATCTTCACCGACCGAGCGGGGAGAGAGGAGGGTAGAGAGAGGTAGCGACAGATGGGAAGTGAGAGAGGTACAGAGAGGGAGAGAGGGGGGGGGGGGGGACAGCAAAGAGACTGAGAAAGGGAAAGTAGAACCCAGTGTGTGTGTGTGGCGAGGTGGGAAGAGAGGGAGTATATGTAGGAGAATTATTATTGCTCTGCTCCGCATTAACTCTGCTGCTGTCTGTTCTAAATAATCAGACATACTGTACAGGTATGCACACACACACACACACACACACACACACAGAGGGGGTTTTTCCACCGGCTGATGTAGCTGACAGGGCACCAGTTTGCTGTTGCCTGAGGCTACAGCTAAATAAATAAATAGGTAGATATAGAGGTTTTACTGCCAGCAGGCTGTTATTTTACAGCTAATACTAATATTTTAGTACAAACAAACTGCCCACCCAGCCTCAGTCTGGCATTCAGTCCCACTGTTTTCCTCGACTGCAGCTGCTGTATTTGAAGTGGTGCTCATAAAGCATTACAAGAAATCATATGCACATGTTTAGCACTGTGTGTGCACTGTAATTAGTGGTATAATGTAACCAGTGTGTTGCAACAGATGAGTTTAAGTTGCTGAATACTTAAATGTGACTCATCTTTTGTTGTAAATGACATGATATGTGGAGTATTTGCAGGATATACATGAAAACTACAAAGGTGCAGACAGTAGACGGCTGATCTCTGCCAAGCGTGTCTGCAATGGTGTGATCGGATGAATACGACCCACCATTGGCCCGTCTACAACCATGGACTGTATAGTGTCGTTAAACGCACTTCATCAAAACTCAAAAAGAAGCAGCGATGTTTGCAGGCAGTCGGCTCAAAGTTGTGGTATATTTCATACGATCTTGCCAAAAAGGTAATTAAACTCACCAACCTGCAGCAGCGGCTCAGCAGTGGACCGGTAGCTCTGTTAGCTGTTAGCCAAACACTAAAAGTGAGCAAACCTGGTCTCTGTGCGCCGATTAGCAGCTGAGGGTTGGCGATGAGCTCAGCTGTGTTATCAGTAGCGGTGCCTGGCAGACGGGGGACGGGTCACTGTAGTGAATGAGGCATCGGCAGGCAGTCAACGGCAGCATAAATGGTGTTTTGAGAAAGTGTGAGTCACCACAACCACAAGTGTCCTTAAACGTGCCACATTATTTCAGTTTGCTGTAGCAGAATGCAAGATTAGCCATGGACGGACACAGAGGTGCACACTCACGGTCACACACACACACACACACACACACACGCACACACGCGCGCACACACACACACACACACAAATAAAGTGTGGTTGTAATGACCTTAAAGACCTCGTCTTTTAAAAAATTATTAACATTTTGGAAAATATACTTTCCTGAGACTGATATCTCTCATGACTGTGCATTAAGTATAAAGTTAGATATTATCTTAAGTTAGCATAAAGAATAGACCCAGCACCATGTTAGCCCTTACACCCACGGCCAGTGATAAATAATACACTGTAATGTATCTGCAGGTTTCTGGCACCAACGCATACTGAAGTTACAGGACATTGGATGTCTTGGCATGAAAGTTGCATATTCAGAGGAACAGAAAGAAAGGAATTAGTAAACAAACAAGCAGAAACAGAAAGATAATAATAGAGAAGTTGGCAAACAGATAAAGAATGAGACAGAGTGGAAGCGGTGGACGGAGTCCAGGTGATATTTTTATTATATTCTCTCTCTAACTCGGAGGACAGTGGACTGAAACAGAACAGGAATAAACACAGAGAAAGCTGTGGCTTATTAACAGTGTGTAATGACAGACGAGAAGAGACACAATTAGAAAGAGCCATATGGATGATCATATGGTCATTTTATAATTAGCACTTTCTTAAAATGGAACACAGACTCGCATAAAACAAGGGAAAGTGGTGGTTGATTCACAAATAACTTTTAAAAGAGAGTGATTTGATTCAATTGCCGAATGCAGAAGAGGGATCTCAGCAGGAACGTTCTCCCTCTCCAAGGCTCGTTGCTAATCACTCATCAGCATTCAGAAGGTTTTCAGACATATTCTTAAATTGGTTCATTTGTCATTTATTATGAGTAGTCCAACCCACCAGTTAACTTCTGCATCTGCATCAAAGTGGGACTGGATCAGGCACATCATCTCTTCAATGAATGAATTACCAGCCAAGTTTATGTGTAAACAAACAGAAATCAAAGATAATGAGAGACCACCGAGATGGAGCTTTTTTGTGTGTTTAAGTATTAATAAAATGTAATGAACATATTCTATATCATGAAATATACAAATTGCAATATAATACCGACTGTAATCCCCATTGTTTGGAGTAAAGTTTCTCTGACTGTTTTTTTAATTATAAAAAGTATATTGGGAAATGTTTTGATTGTATCAAAATGAGTGGAAATGTGTTTTTTAAATGACTCAAATTAATTGAGAATCTGGATGATTAGATGTAAATGAGTTAGATTTTTCATTGTACAAACCTAAACATACTTTAATTTGAGTGGTGATGAAAGTGGTTGTTCCTGTCATTGGAGCTCTGGCATCCTTGTGATCCAGAAAAGGTCACCGCCACACAAAACACACACAACAGCTGCAACATTTTCACACGACGCTCCCCAAACACACAGGGGTTACCATGGACACGGACCGAACCACTGCCTGTGTCCCAGAACTAGAAACAGCCTCTCTCAACACTCACCTTTACAGCTCACCTTTAGCCATCCCCACCTCATTTATGTAAATATATATTTTTTATTTTTTTTTGTCTATATGTTGTGTTTTTGTGCTGTGAAACTTGAATCCGGTCCTGCAGTCAAATTAAACACGGCGACACGGAGCGTCATGGTGCCTCAGAGGGCTTGTGCACAACACATTCTCTCATAAAGCAGAGACAACGTAAACATAATCTCAGGGAACGGGGAAAAGGCCAAACGCTTACTTTGAAAGATCACATTATAGGAGAATAAAAAAAATATGATCATGTAATGGGTTCATTGGAAGTTCATTTCATTTCTCCATAACAGGAGTGTGTTTGTAAAGTGTTTGCCCTCTGGAGGCATATAAAGTTGATTTAACAGTGTTGACAAAACATGTGAACATTAGAAACCGCCGAGTGTTGGAATAGTAATAAGTGTTGTCCTGCTGATGAAACATCAGGCGGCCACTGATGCTCCAGCACAGCCGCGGGGATACATGCATACGGGCTATGTGTGTCTCTGAGCATGAATGTGTGTGGTGCACATGCCCTGCAGGGTGGTTATATGTAGCTGTAATCATGCATGTGTGTGTGTGTGAACCTGTGAGTATGAGTGTGTGTCTGAGAGACAGATTGCTTGTGTGTGAGATGGGAAAAAAACATAAGACACAATAGAAGTGTGGGGAGAATAAAAGAATGAAATCTCTGAAGATATTGGAAACACTGAGAGAGAAAGAGGAGGAGGGAGGGAGGAAGAGCGCTGAGCCTCTGAGGAGGTCTTTGCACAATACTAGCTTATTTTACTCTCTCTCTCTCTCTCTCTCTCTCTCACACACACACATATATATATATATATATATATATATATATATATATATATATATATATATATATATATATTATATATATATATATATATATATATATATATATATGAGATCCATGTTACCAACAGGAACGTTGCTGTGAATAGTAGCATTCAGTAGTTAAACCTCCAATAACCAATTTGATGGAACACCGACGTCTTATTATCTTTTAAGTTGCTGTGGTGAATGTGTTAGCAAACAGTTACTTATTCACCAAAAAGTCCTCCTATTGAAAGCAAACAGAGATGTTGTTGTCCAAGCACTCTGGAAGAACACATAAAAGTGTTTTTTGATCTGCCGCCCACAGCAATCACAAACCAGGGATGAAAAATAAATCTGTTTTATGATGGGAATACTCTGTGGTTCAGCTCCGGCTTAGGGACAAACAACGTAACTAAGTTGTGGTTTTATTAATGGAAGGGAAACATCTTGGATTGGTTAAGAGATACAATTTGCTAAGATTAGGAGATAAGGATTGTGTTGCCATGGACACAATAATAAACATGAGGTTGAGGGAATGGAAGGATCTTGTTGACCCCTCCCTACACAGACTTAGTTGCTCTATAATAATGAAGTCTGAGGAGCCGGCACACTTAAAGAGATCAGCAACTCAAGACTTGTCGAGAGTTTGCTCATGGACGACCAGCGCTGAAAAACAACTGGAGGGCGACCTGGTAAAATCTGTCGAGACCACTGGTGGGATTGAAAAAGCATGGACGTGAAATCAATCATGAAGTAACAATATCATATTGATGATGCCACAAGGTTAAAAATATAAATATTAGAAATTAGAAATTAAAGCACAAGAAACAATAGTGATTTTGAAACACAAGACATTTATTGAAATGCAGACGGAATAGTCGGACGTATTATTCTGTGCCAGTTTGTAAAATTCATATTTAACCTTTTATGCGTTGTATAATTCTCATTCTTATGAAAACCACCTCGCCTCAATATGGATTTTAAATTTGTATTCTACTTTATTGTATATACAGTGTTCACTGGCTTTGGATTGCATGTAAATAGAACAGTATATGAAGGTAATTTCATTATTGCAATTCATTTTTGATCATGTTGTTATCGTGTGTGGACCTCAGGAAGATGATCTGATCACCATCAGCTGATGGGGAACCCTATTTAAATAAACACTATGAGTGGTGAGCGAACCAAAAAGCAAAGTTGCTGGTCAAAACAAAACAAATGAAACATGCTCAGCAGCGCTGAGGTGATCTGTCATTTCATTCATTTTTATTTGAAAATATATTGATTATGGCAGCTTGAAGTATAGGATATGTTTCATTTTTTAAATCTATTTTTATTCCAGGAGTAATGACACACCTGCCTTGATCTCACATAATTGGTTGGCTGCAGCACACACAAAACACACACACACACACACACAGTCATGTGATCCATTCCTGGAACAAACAAAACCTAAAAACATCAACCTGATGCTGCAGTGACTGCCTTTGTACTGCACATGAACTAAATAAGTAATGTCAGTTTCAAAGCCAGAGCTTGCATTTGCATACACTGCTGTGCTTTTATGTGTGTGTGTGTGTGTACGTGTATAATTTGCTTTCAAATCTGTGATTATTGCCTGATATGCTTGATCTTGCCATTTAAACGGTACACTGGGAGTCAGAGTGGACAGAAAATAAAAGAATATGAATTAAATGATCGTCCTTCAGGGATACATGTGATAGTTTCTCACCATTTTCAACCATTTGCTCTCTCTAACATCCATCTGTTCGAGGCTCCAGAATCACAGAATAAATGGCCCAATCTGTAAAACAAATAGAAACGTTTCCATAACCCTTTCACTCACTTCATCTCTGTCTCTCATCCCTTCTTTTATTCTTCCTTCCTTCCTTCCTTCCATCCCACCCCTTCACCTCTCTGTGTTTCCGAAATATGTCTGCCTTTATCACATGTGACATGGCAGGATAGGCTTGTCTGAAGCAGGTAATGATTTATTTTTTTTTGTTCTTATTCCTGCATTGTGAGGGGATCAGAGAAGTGCTGGTTAGCAGGCCATTTATTACCCTGCCAGCTCGCCAATCAACTGTCGGGGTAAATACAATCTCTCCTGATTCACACAATTACCCCGAGATAGAGAGGGGAAGGGAAACATCTCTACGATGGCATTGTGAGTCAGAGAGAGTTTAGCGCGTTCCCAACCATCCACACCTGCAGGTTTTATGTGCAGGAGTGCTGTTTACTTGTGTGAATATGTGTGATGATGATCTACAGAGGAAATAAACGTGCCACGGGGATTGATCTACATCCTCCTCTGCAGTCTGTGTAAGTCTTCTGTTATGGATCCATAATGAACATTATACAGTCGCATTATACATTATAAATGGAGCTCAAAGAGAGCACATTAATCCTATTTTTATTTTCCAGATTCATTTAACTAATGAAGCATTTCTAGAGCAGGCTGTAAAGACCAAACACAGAGAAAGAGTGTGTGTGTGTGTGTGTGTTTGTGTGTGTGTTCACAGTATTTATAATGCGGTTGATGGAAATATGATTTTTTATGAAAACTGATCTGACAGGCTTGCTATTGTAGAAGGTTTTCTCAGTGCTTGAAATAAATACACATACGATAATAATAAAGACAGCAATAATGTACATTACACCATCAAATGTTCTCTCTTAATCCACTGATATGTACACTAGCTGGTTTTCAGCTCCCAGATTAATGTTACATTTACACCTACACGTATTATGTAATGAAGACAGTGTGATACTGTTGAAAGCTCCAGAGCTTAATGTTTAACCTATAGATTGGATTTGTTTTTTATATCTTCTTGAAACTATCAATGAAGATGTGTGTGACAGACAAAGATGCCATTTTCCTGATGAAAAGCCACCTGCAGTGTGTATTTTGTGTGTCCTCTCCTCGGTTTTGGGACACTCTATCCTGTGCTAATGCACGCTGCATTCTGTTTCACCAGTACAGCGGGAGTCATCAAAAACGGCAAAGAAACAGGCCACATTTCTCCCCTAGCCCAGCACTTCTGCGTGTGTCTGCAAGTGTGCATGTGTTTCAGTGTGTGCATGTGTGTGTGTGAGTGTGTGTGTGTGCCTGATGAGAAGAGCTGCTCAGCAATATTTAGCGTTACTGCGACAGAACAGCTTTAGGACAGGACAGAACAAGGCTCACCTTCATAAAATGAGAGGCAAAGAGACCCGCAGAAAGGCAACCAGACTGACATATATTTAGACTTTTTAGTGAGTAGGAAATATCTCGACGACAAACCACCTGCATTTGCTCACACATGTATGACTCACCTCACAAAAAAGGCCAGTGAGAAAAACGACCTTTTGACCTTTTGAGGAGAGAAAAAACATTTCATGTGGCCTTCAATTGTCCAGAAACAACAGCAGCACATCAAAATGTGTATTATGAACTTAAAGAGAAATTTATTTATCGTATATAATTCAGACTCCAGGATGTGTGTGTGGCAAGGAGTCATAACTCTCAAAAGCAAAAAGTGTTATCACCCTATTACCCTTTATGTGTCCATGTGTTCATATTGGGGTGTAAGACAGCAGCTGCATATGAGGGGCCGTCTGGGACATAATTCAGAATTACCTCTCACACACACATGTGAAATGCTCTCATATCCACTACTGAAACACTCTCACATAAACAACTGAAAAATTATTTGCTCACACACACTACTGAAACGCTCTCACACACACTACTGAAACGCTCTCATACACACTACTAAAACACTCTCACACACACTTCTAAAATGCTCTCATACATACATGTAAAACGCTCTCACACACACTACTAAGACGTTTTCATACATGTAAAACGCTTTCACACACACTACTAAGACGCTCTCACACACACTACTAAGACGCTCTCATACATACATGTAAAACGCTCTCACACACACTACTAAGACGCTCTCATACATACATGTAAAACGCTCTCACACACACTACTAAGACGCTCTCATACATACATGTAAAACGCTTTCACACACACTACTAAAACGCTCTCATACATACAGTGTGTATGACAGTGTTTTAATAGTGTGTGTGAGAGCGTCTTAGTAGTGTGTGTGAGAGCGTCTTAGTAGTGTGTGTGAGAGCGTTTTACATGTATGTATGAGAGCGTCTTAGTAGTGTGTGTGAGAGCGTCTTAGTAGTGTGTGTGAGAGCGTCTTAGTAGTGTGTGTGAGAGCGTCTTAGTAGTGTGTGTGAGAGCGTCTTAGTAGTGTGTGTGAGAGCGTCTTAGTAGTGTGTGTGAGAGCGTTTTACATGTATGTATGAGAGCGTCTTAGTAGTGTGTGTGAGAGCGTCTTAGTAGTGTGTGTGAGAGCGTCTTAGTAGTGTGTGTGAGAGCGTCTTAGTAGTGTGTGTGAGAGCGTCTTAGTAGTGTGTGAGAGCGTCTTAGTAGTGTGTGTGAGAGCGTTTTACATGTATGTATGAGAGCGTCTTAGTAGTGTGTGTGAGAGCGTCTTAGTAGTGTGTGTGAGAGCGTCTTAGTAGTGTGTGTGAGAGCGTCTTAGTAGTGTGTGTGAGAGCGTCTTAGTAGTGTGTGAGAGCGTCTTAGTAGTGTGTGTGAGAGCGTTTTACATGTATGTATGAGAGCATCTTAGTAGTGTGTGTGAGAGCGTTTCAGTATAGTGTGTGAGAGGATTTTCAGTTAAACCGGAAGGCATTTCAGTCAAAGCGGAAGGTGTTTCAGTAAAACCGGAAGGTCTTCCGTTCAACAAAACTGCGCAATTAACAGCGCGATTCAAGTGTTGACCGTCAGCCACGTTGTTTGCAACACTAATGTCTGCTCAACAGCCTGCAGTAGCCTAACCGAGGCAGCAGCGTTACTTTACACTGTAAAGTACTGGCTGGCGTCAGCGCAGACCATCAGAACCTTGCGTCAAATGCGTTGTCGGGCAGCAACTGGCGTTGCAAATCCAGGCCGCGACACGCTGGGCAGTCATATCGCGTCGCTTTTCCCCTCCCGGACAGCACAGCAGCATAACGCTGCCAACTGCAGCTCCAGTCCGTGTCCATGTGCGCCGTGTTATCACGGGCAACGCTTCATCTACATCAAGGAGGAAAGGGTAATTATGAATATTGTTTTTTCTAAATTATTGTTTAATGAAAGTAACGCAACGTAATATGGCATGGTAGTGAGCTAATAGCTAGCTGTTTGTGCCACCACTACAAACATGCGGGGGATTGAGCCCTCACTTTCTGCTCAGTTGTTGTTTATTCAGAGATATTGTGTGCGTGTGTGTCTTTGTGTGTATCTGTGTGTGTTTGTTTGTTGGTTTTCATCTCTCTACTCTGTTTAGATACACAAATACGATCGCATTTGTCAATCGCGGTATTTTATTTTGAAATTGCTTTTATTTTGAAAATTGATCGGCTTGTCTCGTGTTTCTATGTGTGACTTCCTGTCAGAATTGACGCGATTGCTCGCGGCTCGCGCATAAAATAGACCAGACGGCGAAACGATCACTGCTTCGCGTCTGGTCTGAACTACTATCGGTTAACAAGGACGCCGAAAGCCGGGCTCCGCTCCGTGGCTATTCGCGGCGCTTTGGCGGCGGGCGTAACAGGGTTTCCGCAGGTCCTAAGTATCTCAGATCTTCTGCAAACAGCAGTCAGCAGGTAGTAAAAGCAGCTGTTCTTCACCTGGTGTGTGAACTGTCTCTAAGACAGTCTGAGCAGCCTCACAACAACACCAATCAGAGTAAAAGAAAAATTATAACACAATGTCACTGCTTGTGTTTTTAGCTGCAATAAATATAAACAAACCAGCATTCCTTTGGAGATATGTTTTATTGAACAGCCAGTGCATCCAGCAGGTAAAGTTTTCCCCTGCTTAGCCTCGTGGCGACTGGCTCCTGTTTTTTATTTTTTGTTGTTTTTTTGATAGTCACTTGAGTGCAATTTGGACACATGACACGTTCAATATTAATACACCCTAATAAAATAAACCAGCGAACATCGCTCTCTCTATATATATATATTTGACCTAAATATGAATATTAATGCGTTAAATATAACTGATATTAATAACCATTACCCATTATTGATATAATATTGATAGGGGGTGGTGGTAAGTATTTGGTTTTGTATTTCCTCTAGCAGTATGACTTATATTGTACTGGCTGTTTTCATGTGGTCGTGATTGTGGCATTCTTATTTCAGAGTCAGGACACAGCAGCATAACCATTTCAACAAGGACGTAATACTACTCCCTAATCAAAAACAATCAAGCTGAACATATGCTCTGTATCCCTTTCTGTGCCTCACTTTCTGTCTCTGTTTGTTTCTCCCTCTGCCTGTTTAGGTCTCTGTTTGTCTCTCTTGACCTGTCTTTGAACGTTCGTTCCTTTGAACAATTGTTGATCCATCGTCTACCGCTTATCCTGTTTTCAGGGTCGCAGGGGGACTGGAGCCGATCCCAGCTGACATTGGGCGAAGGCAGGGTACACCCTGGACAGGTTGCCAGTCCATCGCAGGGCCAACATGTAGAGACAGACAACCATTCACACTCACATTCACGCCTACATGCAATTTAGAGTCACCAATGAACCTATCCCCATCCTGCATGTCTTTGGACTGTGGGAGGAAGCAGGAGAACCCCGAGAGAACCCACGCTTACACAGGGAGTACATGCAAACTCCACACAGAAGGAACCCGAACCGACCCGGGAATCAAACCCGGGACCCTTGCTGTGAGGCAACAGTGTGACACTACACCACTGTGCAGCCAGTGTTTATCATGTTCATTTATTTTTCATAAAATGTTTTAATGTTTTTAATGTTTTAACAAAACTTTAATTCACGGAATACACTGCACAAGTCGAGAAAATGTATTAAAAAACCTTAACATAACTCAAATGTTATTCACTGAAGACTGCAGAAGTGAAGAAAAAACATCTATTCCATGGTTTCCATCATTTTCAATGCAAATTTTCCTGCATTATTAATGAGACCTGAATGCCACAGCTGAAGAGGGGTCTGTTGTGTGAAGAGGCCATGGTTTTTCCATTGATTTATGAATTCTGTTACTACTCTTTCAATCCTTGGTAAATAAACATAATGCAGACAAAACAAATGTAGTTCATTCAATGAATCCAGTACACCCTGTTCCTCCATGAAGTTAAAGATGTTTATAAAGTGTCTAGATATGACTCTATTGCGTTCTATCAATAGTCTCTCAATCCTTTTGTTGTGTACTGATACACCTGTAATAACACTGTTCAATCCTCTTCTTTCCAACATAAGACTGGCAACATTTATATTTTCCATACTATGATCACATCTGACCCTTAAGGGCAATCCAAATTCTGTACTCCTCCTAGAAGTAATGACAAGACGGTTGAGGCTCTGTTGTTGGACAAGCACCGTAAATATATAATAGTCCGGCTGAAGCCATCCACACAGCCATGAAAGACCACCTGACCAGCTTGTGGTTGCCATCGTAAATATATATATATATATATATATATATATATATATATATATATAATGTGTGTATATTTATATGTATACACATATACTGTGTGTATGTATATATATATATATATATATATAAAACAGTATGTTATATATAACAGTATATATATACACGCACTGAGTGTGTGTGAGAGCGTTTTACTTGTATGTATGAGAGCGTTTTAGTAGTGTGTGTGAGAGCGTTTTACTTGTATGTATGAGAGCATTTTAGAAGTGTGTGTGAGAGCATTTTAGTAGTGTGTATGAGAGCGTTTTACTTGTATGTATGAGAGCGTTTTAGTAGTGTGTGTGAGAGCGTTTTAGTAGTGTGTGTGAGAGCGTTTTACATGTATGTATGAGAGCGTTTTAGTAGTGTGTGTGAGAGCGTTTTACTTGTATGTATGAGAGCGTTTTAGTAGTGTGTGTGAGAGCGTTTTACTTGTATGTATGAGAGCATTTTAGAAGTGTGTGTGAGAGCGTTTCAGTAGTGTGTATGAGAGCGTTTCAGTAGTGTGTGTGAGAGCGTTTCAGTAGTGTGTGTGAGCAAATACTTTTTCAGTTGTTTATGTGAGAGTGTTTCAGTAGAGTATATGAGAGCATTTCACATGTGTGTGTGAGAGGTAATTCTGAATTATGTCCCAGACGGCCCCTCATAGCTGCACACACCACATACATGCACCTTACACACACCTCACACACACACACACACACCACATACATGCACCTTACACACACCTCACACACACACACACACACCACATACACACACCTTACACACACACTATATACACACACCACATACACACACCTTACACACACACTATATACACACACCACATACACACACCTTACACACACACTACATACATACACCTTACACACACCTTACACACACACACACACATACATACACCTTACACACACCTTACACACACACACACACACACCACATACACACACCTTACACACACACTACATACATACACCTTACACACACACACTACATACATACACCTTACACACACACACCACATACATACACCTTACACACACACACCACATACACACACCTTACACACACACTACATACATACACCTTACACACACACACCACATACATACACCTTACACACACCTTACACACACACACACACACACCACATACATACACCTTACACACACACACCACATACATACACCTTACACACACACACACACACACCTTACACACACACACCACATACATACACCTTACACACACCTCACACACACACACACACACCACATACATACACCTTACACACACACCACATACATACACCTTACACACACCTCACACACACACACACACACCACATACACACACCTTACACACACACTACATACATACACCTTACACACACACACCACATACATACACCTTACACACACCTTACACACACACACACACACACACACCACATACATACACCTTACACACACACACCACATACATACACCTTACACACACACACACCTTACACACACACACACACACACACACACCACATACATAAACCTTACACACACCTTACACACACCTTACACACACACACACACACACACACACACACACACACACCGCATACATACACCTTACACACACCTTACACACACACACCTTACACACACACACCTTACACACACACACACACACACACACACACACCGCATACATACACCTTACACACACCTTACACACACACACACACACACACACACACACACACACACACCACATACATACACCTTACACACACACACACCTTACACACACACACCTTACACACACACACACACACACACACACACACCGCATACATACACCTTACACACACCTTACACACACACACACACACACACACACACACACACACACACACCACATACATACACCTTACACACACCTTACACACACACACACACACACACACACACACACACACACACCACATACACACACCTTACACACACAAACACCTTACACACACACACACACACACACACCACATACATACACCTTACACACACCTTACACACACCTTACACACACCTTACACACACACACACCTTACACACACACACACACACACACACACACACACACACACCGCATACATACACCTTACACACACCTTACACACACACACACACACCTTACACACACACACACACACACCGCATACATACACCTTACACACACCTTACACACACACACACACCACATACATGCACCTTACACACACCTCACACACACACACACCACACACACACACCTTACACACACACACACACACACCGCATACATACACCTTACACACACCTTACACACACACACACACCACATACATGCACCTTACACACACCTCACACACACACACACCACATACATGCACCTTACACACACCTCACACACACACACACCACATACATGCACCTTACACACACCTTACACACACACCACATACATGCACCTTACACACACCTTACACACACACACCACATGCATGCACCTTACACACACCTTACACACACACACACCACATACATGCACCTTACACACACCTTACACACACACACACCACATACATGTACCTTACACACGCACACACACACACACACACACACACACACACACACACACACACACACACACACACCACACACACACACACACAGACCAGCTGGGCAGCTGAACAACAGACGTGCCGGCCTTCGACATGGCACAGCATCAATTAATCCAAACAGGACGTCTATCACGGCTAACCTTAGAGCAGTGACCCCCCCCCCACACACACACACACGATGCATAATAATATTCCCCTCATACATAATGTCCCATTAATAAAATACCAAGTCAAGTCAATTTCATTTAAATACAACAAAATGCAGAATCAGATAATATTAATTGCAGCACCTTCTACCGTTAGACCTTTGTTTCGGAGATGGAAGAGCTCTCTGAGAAAACTCTCAAACAGGGAAGAAGCCTCATGAGGTGCAACAGAGGATGGATCCCTCTTCATATGCTAGCCACGTCGCTCACTTTCTTTAAACTTTTGTTAAATAAAAATGTGTTTAAAAAGCAATTGTTTTTATTTTGTTGACGGATCATCATCTGTATGGGTAGTTAGATGCAACATTTTATCAATAGATTGAATACATAACATCTTGAAACATCTTTCTCCTGTCACATAATCCAGACTGTGCACATTATTTTGAAGTAAGTGTTGTAATTCAGTTTTGACATTTATTTCTACATTCACTGTCAACTTCTTTTAAACAGCGTAGCTTTAAGAGTTCAGTGTAATGATGATGGACAACGCTACTTATGGAGTAATTAAAGTTGCAGTAAAGACAGGCATGAAGCAAAGAGCTAAACGTCTGTATCAGAACATTCTGGAGAAATGGTGCATCCATTATTCAATCAAACTTTAACCAATTGAACAGAATAAATAATAGCAGTGGCAAATCTGTATTTGTTTGGATTACAATCCTTTTGGGGTTGCTCACAAGGCTGACAACATACAGAAATGTCCTGTTTGTCCCCAAAACTAAGGGAGGTGCTGGAAACGCAGTGTGAGGATGACACCGACTACAGAACACTTTCCACTTTTGGCTCCAATTCACACTCGTGTGAGCTGCAGTGAAAATCCTCCCTTCCACCTTTAGAAATGACTCATACGTCCTCAAACGGATGGTGACGTCACGAGTGAATCTATGAGGGGCCGTCTGGGACATAATTCAGAATTACCTCTCACAAACACATGTGAAATGCTCTCATATCCACTACTGAAACACTCTCACATAAACAACTGAAAAATTATTTGCTCACACACACTACTGAAACGCTCTCACACACACTACTGAAACGCGTTCACACACACTACTGAAACGCTCTCATACACACTACTAAAACGCTCTCACACACACTTCTAAAATGCTCTCATACATACAAGTAAAACTCTCTCACACACTACTGAAACGTTCTCACACACACTACTGAAACGCTCTCATACATACAGTGTGTATGAGAGCGTTTTAGTAGTGTGTGTGAAAGCGTTTTAGTAGTGTGTATGAGAGCGTTTCAGTAGTGTGTGTGAACGCGTTTCAGTAGTGTGTGTGAGAGCGTTTCAGTAGTGTGTGTGAACGCGTTTCAGTAGTGTGTGTGAGAACGTTTCAGTAGTGTGTGAGAGAGTTTTACTTGTATGTATGAGAGCATTTTAGAAGTGTGTGTGAGAGCGTTTTAGTAGTGTGTATGAGAGCGTTTCAGTAGTGTGTGTGAACGCGTTTCAGTTGTTTATGTGAGAGTGTTTCAGTAGTGGATATGAGAGCATTTCACATGTGTTTGTGAGAGGTAATTCTGAATTATGTCCCAGACGGCCCCTCATATGAATCACTGACGTTCGGAGCTTCGTCTTTGCTGGTCGAATATTTGATCTTTTTACAAGTTTACAAAAGTCCAAATCACAACACAACACTTTTTATGTGAAAGTGTGTTTGTGTGTGTGCGCGCGCTGAGAGCTGTCTGCTTGTTTGTTTCATTCCTTACGTGTGTAGCCGTGCGTAGGTTATGTGTGTGTGTTTTTGTGTGTGTGAGTGTGTGTTTGCTCAAATGATGATGGATATGTTGTTAATGTTGTAGGTTATTTCTGTCGAATGACAGTTGTAGAGGTGGTTGTGTGTTGTGCATTTGTGTTCAGCCACTGTGTGTGTGTGTGTGTGTGTGTGTGTGTTTAATTGGACCTCCCTGAGCCAGTCTCCAGGTGATGGAACTCATCTGCTCTTCCCCTGATTAAGGACAACAGATGGACTGGTATCACAACACACACACACACACACACACACACAAGCACGCACATATGCACACACAGAATACTTTCAGTCATGAGTCATCATCACACATACATATTGTACAAGTCATATGGCCTGTAATCAATACTAAATACACAGAGAGTCAAAAATACATCCGTCCCCTAGACATGCATGCGTGAGGCTCAAATGAACCAGATGCCTCAGTTGGTTCATCACCACCGACCTTCTCATTATCATCACCAACTCTGCAAGAAGACGTGTCCTTCTGCAGCATTTCCAGCTCCACATCTCCGCTGTCCTTCTCCATCCGTTTGACTGACAGAGATTACAGAGTTCACTTATTCAACCGGAGAGACGCAGCCAGATTCAAAAGAAAGACGTGACATTGAGGCCGGCAAATAAATCGCCTTTGCTATCGCGAAATGAGTCGTATTTAATGACTCTCTAAATATTCAAAATCCATAATATTTAATTCATGAATGTTTTCAGTCCCGCCTGTTGACTCACAAGCAGATTCAAGCACAAATGAAAATCTTTGAATAAAACGCCTTTGAAGCACATAACCTTCGGTGTATTATTACTGTAAGCAAACATGTTATTAAAAATAACAAAAGATAAACAGGACGATGGAAGAGAAAGCAATATTTCCTTTTTTCTATGGTTGATAATAATATTGACACACTGCATGCTTCTATCACACACCACATGTTAGAACGCAATAACAGGTACAACAAATACAGCGAATGTACATATTTGTATGATGGTAATATAATAATATGTAAGTCATCACTTAATTTCAACATATTATCAATTTTCCCAGCGATCCAGAGTCAGTATCCAAGTTAAAGTAGCGAAAATCCACTAAATAATTCAGTGAGACCAAGTTTCTGCAACAACAGACCCTATTAGCTCCAATAAGATCCGGTGTTGAAACGACAAACTCTCATTACTGTGAATACTTGATCTTTGAGTGGTTCCTCTCTGTAGAGCCGAGTCGTTGCTCTGACCTTTAACAGATGCTCAGCAACTTTGCTGCAGCCCACGAACTTGAGTCGCCGTGTCCTTCAGTATACCTGCCTCATTAAAAACGCAGCAATACTAATAATTACAGCTCAGTAATGTGTACTTTCACACCCTGGGACTCATTAAGCATATTTATACACCGTCATTCTGGGTCTCGAACTGATTAAGTGAGATTATGAACCACTTTAAATCTGTCAGTATTCATTTTTAAGGTGCCAGACTGCTGTTCACATGAATATCAAACTTGACAACCAGGTTTTAGATGATCCCTGATTTTTTAAAAATATGTACGAATATATCAGAAGCATATTTTTCACTTCTTTTTAAAATTCATATTCACGTGATATTATTCACAACTGAGAGAGAAAAAAAAATGTACGAATCAAACTCTCAGAATATCTCTGTTTGTTGTTACATAATTTGGACAGGGAGCAGAGGAAATCCTGGATCTTGCAGTTAAAACTTGCCCGTGAACCCGATGTGACCCTGGAGCAGATATTAACTCTACTCCCATATTAATCCGGCACTCACTGTAAAACACTCCATTTGGTCTACGCCCATTTGCCTTCAGGGCCACATTAATGATAATTACAGGCGCTCAGCATGCTAGTTAATATCCCCCCATATAATCCATGTCAGGATGAAAAACAAAACATAAACAAAGATAGAATATGCTTAGCAGGTGATGAAAGAAAAAAGAATTATGGACTCCCAAAAATAATACACAATGGGACAATATTTAAAAATCTGTGGAACACGCTGTGATAGCTGAATCAAATTGATGAGTGATTTAAACACACACATACACACACACACACACACACACACACACACACACAAAGACGTAACAATTTCCATTCTTATCTGCCCAAAACATGGCGCCTCGCCGGAAACGCACTGAAACTAACACATGCTCAAAAAATAGAGAGAGAGAGAGAGAGAGAGAGAGAGAGAGAGAGAGAGAGAGAGAGAGAGAGAGAGAGAGAGAGAGAGAGAGAGAGAGAGAGAGAGAGGAAGGAGGGACAAGTAGAATGAAAGACAGAGAAAGAAAGAGAACGAGGGGGGTGATAACAGCTTCAATAAATCATCCGGGCCAGTCGCCGCTCCCCGGGGATGTGGGATGGATTAAATTAAGCACTCCCTCTACCCGTGAGTCTACCCGGCTCTCTCTCTCTCTCTCTCTCTCTCTCTCTCTCTCTCTCTCTCTCTCGCCCCCCTACGCCGTATAAATGCCAACAGCTGATCGCGAGACGGCACACTCGCTGGAACACCTCGCGGACGCTGCAGAAAGAGAGAAAGAGAGAGAGACCGAGGGGAAGAGAGAGAGAGAGAGTGAGATAGAGAGAGAAGAGAGAGGGATACAGAAAGAGAGAGAGAGAGAGAGAGCGGGGGACGCTGTTGGTCCACTTGGCCGCAGGGACTCTTATTGTGCTTTTTTTACCGACCCGAGTAGACGTCATTAACGGGGATTAAGGACTACTTCAGCGGCAGAGAGGGAAGGGCACGGTGTCCGACATTCTTCCTTTTGAAAGCTTCCAAAATCGTCCTCTCCCCCCCCCCCCCCCTATTTCCCTCCCTCCTCTTCCTCCTCCTCCTCCTCTTCCTCTTGTTCCTCTTCTTTAAAAGGGGCCCGAGAGCCGTCGCACGCGCTTCAGGGTGCCTTCCATCGCGTGTTATATTGTTTTTTGTTTTGTTTTTGGACTGCTCACGAGCCTCTGCCCCCTGGTCTGCCGCCTGCCCGCGAGCACAGAGTGCGCGAGGCACCCCCCGGGGTGAGCTGTCCGGTGCTGAAGTTGCATTTCTCCCCTCTCTGCGCGAGGACTAAAGCAGGGGACAGTCAGACGGACAGAGAGAGGAAAGACATAATAACTCGAGACACCAACCAACTATTTTACCGGATCAACTCCGAGCTCGCGCTTCGTCCAACACCTGAACACAGTCTTCCTCCGGTTTCGCGGGTCTCGCTGGTGTTCAACGGGCGGTCCAGCACGCTGGCCAAGCCGTCGGCGAGCGGCTGTTTGTGAGCGTGTGTCGTTGTGTGTGAGAGTGTCGCACCACCATGCCAAGGTCTTTCCTGGTGAAAAAGGTGAAATTGGATGATTTCACCGGAGCGGATTTGGAGAACGTCTACCGGCACAGGACAGACCTCAGCCTGCGGCTCCACAACAAAGGTAGGTCAGGCTGCCTGCGCGGCGAGCACCGGCGAGCACCGGCAGTAACAGGTGTCTCCGAAACCAGCGAGTCTGACGGAGCAGGAGCGGGATGACAGGCGGGGAAACGAGGCTCTAGCTGTGTGACTGGGAGGCGGGCTCGCCTGTGGGGTCCCGGAGGGATTCCCCGGGATTGATCCCAACAGGCCAGCAGACCTGCAACTCAACATCACTGTTAGATTCACACGGAGACTCATGGTGTCAATAATACAGTATTTATCACGAGCTGAGCCCTTTTCAGTTTTGCATGCTGTCCCTGTTCTTATAATATCCTAGTCTCGCCTTTCCATTTGAAACATTAGTGGGACGTGGTTGTACCTCAGGCAGATAAGTAGCCTATAATCATTGATTACAGAACAATGGCAGACAGCACAGAGTTAGCACATAGTTATTACCGTCTAATGGATATTAAAAGCTTCAAAGCTCCGCACTAAGAGGTCCACTGCAAAATAAGTAATTCTGCATGACTTCAGAGGATGATGAGATGAACGATGAAACACGCTTCTACCACACCACAGACTCCAGCTCTACTGGGACTATTTGAGCTAAAACACGCTTGATTTAAGCATCTGGTTGGTTGCAGGAGTTAAGTTGCCAGTGGAGCCGAAAGGTCACTTGAGAAATCAACTAAATCTGGCTGGTCTCATATTTCATTGATTTTGGCTCATAGTCAATGGGGACGTCCCCCCCACGCAGGCTAAGTAAGGTTAAAAGAGATGAAGACAGGACAGCGGTTATTAATATCTGGTTCACTTTCATGGGTTTTTTGGTGAATTAACAAAGGCTCATGCCAGCTGATGCTTCTGCTTGAGTCTTTCTTCTTTAAATCCTGTAGGTTTATGTAGATGTTTTATTCAGAAAATAAACTGGCAAAATATATTGACAGTTCATGTTTGATAAGTTTGTTTTAAAACAATATAATTCATGTAAGGTGCAGCACAAGCAAGCAGTGGTCTCTCCTTAATGTAACAATAATGTGTCCACCGGTGGTCCAGTCCAGTGTTTTCTCCATGTTTGCACATAAAATCCTCCTCTTCACATGCCCACATTCAACTTGGGGGGTTTGTGTTCCCCATGTCAGGTGGAGCTGTCACATGACTTGACATTCCCGATGACTCTTATCTGACTTGACAGTGATGAACTGTTGAATATAAGTTCATGGAAACAGATTCTGAATGGAAATCTCTATTTCTATTTCAGTTCATGGACTGTGTTGGTATAATTGTTGAATATTGGTGTTATTCGTGGCAGTTTAGATGTTTTGGTGTAACAAAGCCGGGCCCCGTTGCAACGATGTGATTCATTGTTTAGTGTTGCCTTTTTGCTCCTGAAGCCCTGAACTTCCCCAAACCCTGCAACTGTGTGCGTCACATTTTTCATAAAAAAACAACAGGGATGCCTGTTCTATGTAAATGTAGCCCCTACATTGCCTCCACCCAGTGTCATTGACACGCTGTTGCACATCAACATGTGTACTGCGTGTGCAGTCGTGCCTGCGTTTCTCTGCTCGTAAAGCAAAAAGCTGTCAGTGGTGTATTTATAATGTCGAGGTTAACAAGCCCTGCTCGGCTTGACACGCGATCTGCCACCTCAGCAGCGCCGTGTGACGCTGCCTGTCCCAGCCACCTTTTGTCTCCATCCCTAACATCTGACGGCAACAGCTGAATGCAGCTTCGGCATACAGTACAGCACGGGCCTCTCCCCACAACACCACGCTAGGAACAACTCTCTGCTTGAACGAGCGGACCGTTGGAATAATTCACACCCACCCGTGTGTGTTCCCTGCGTTGTGTGTGATGGGACTGTGTATTCAGATGGGACACTGTGGGAGATATGTAGGAGCTGTTATCGTATGCAGACAGATATGTGGCGTCACGTAGAGCGTGTTGCTGCTGCATCTTACTCAAAAACCTTCAGATACTCCATTTATAAATTGATGTTGTTATTATCATAACATCAATTTATTAAAGGAATTTCTTCTCCAAGAATGCACGCTTTGACCACATCTGTCTTCCGTGTCCAGTTGATCACAACGATACACACTTATATCATATCATATTTTGTCCTTTACTTTTGGTTGGCTGAGTGTAGATGTAGCTGTTTGATATAGTATATGTGATGAATTGTTTCTATGATTATGCATGCAGTGTCGCAGGTTGTGTTTATGGATGTTCAGCAACAGTTTAGCCTAACAATTGTGTTTACTTAAACCACCAAACCTATGATAGACGCAAAGTCACAACGCATGTGTATGTTCAACAAAATATGTTGCATTATCAAACAAAACAAACAGTAAATGAGCAGAAAAAACATGTGTGTTATGACACATTTGTAGATTCACAGAAAAACCTATCTAGACGTACTGCCAGGGAACCATATCTAAAGGTTTTATATAATGTGTGTAAATACGCTGCTTAGTATGTATTTATGTATTGTATGTGATTATGGCTTTCTATATTTAGAAATGTGCATACGTTTTCACATATTCATGATGCCTGAGAAAAGCATGTGTCAAATGTGAAAGAATGAGCTTTTATTTTATTCATTTTTTTTTTTACAGATTATCAACAGGGAGTGGTCATCATCCGACCTGCTCATGTGTATCTATACTGTTTTAGAATGAGTTGCAGTCACGGTACTTTGCCCAAACAGCTCTCCATGCAACTGTTAAACCCCCTGATCTGTAAAAAGCCCCCACATTGTTGCCCGCGGCGACTGAGCCCGTGCAGCTGCCTTGCTGTCACTGAGCCATCGACCTGCACTGCACTGGATCTGTCCATGGTGCTGATGCTCATTTTCACAGCCTAAATCAGCTTTCTCGAGTTCAGGGTCAGCCTGTGTGCATTTATCTTCCTCAGAGGAAGTGTTTAAACTGCAACCTTTGAGAACTGAGAGGAGGCGTACTGCTGAATTATCTGTGGACTAATAGTGAGGCTTCCTTTCACACTCCGCTACTGGCCACAGGTGTGCAGCAGAGAGACAGATGTTCCGTGTTGCAATATGCCAATTCAGATTTTCACATATGCTCCAAGTTGTTTAAGTAGTTACAGCTGCTGCGTTACTGGTTGTGAGAATCTTCCCGTACTATTGCGGGGTAAATGCAGGGGATGGGGTGCTGCAGTATTACTCCAGGGCAGGTACATGCTGAAGGACGAGTGACTACCACAGTATTTTGTGTACTTTTACACCAGACAGGTGGCAGCTTTTATGAGTAGATTTGCAGTGAGAGGAGGACCATAACACTCATACATTATATAACCAGAGATGATGTCCTGGAATGACACGTGAAGTTGCTGACCTAGGATCAGATTTTACTGGAATTTTCTGTTTCACCTACAGCGTCTTTAGTTTTCTGCTCTTTCAGTTTAAAGGAAAAACACTTCTCAACACACACGGGTCTGCACTGCCTGTCATGTCATGTCAGCAGTCGTGTTCACTGAGTGAACAGCTTAATGGTGTTTCTACATTCAATATACATACATACATGGAAGAAACAGGTTACTGGTTGAACGAACATGCTGCTGGGATTATTCATGCCAACCCATCGTCTCTATATTTTGTTTTATAATAAATGCACTCGACTGGGATGCAGACGCTGAAAAAAACACCACACAGCTGTTTAAGACGAGTGGTGTATCACTAATGGTGTAGTTGTTCGCATCACTAAGTATGCATTTTTCCATCACACCAATTCAGACTATGTTAAGCTGTCAGCATACCAAATATCAGCATTATTGTCTCTGTAAAGAAGGATACGCTTAAGAAAAATCTGATTTCACTCTGTCCTTCCTGTCCAGCCGGCTACAACAGTTTAATGGCATTAATCCAAACGTTTCCCCCGTGGCGTCCTTGTTAGACAGACGTGTGCAGTAGAGAATGTCCACATTTCCGATTGAATATTTGAGCTGTGGGTCTCTGGTGTGGTGGTGGAGAATGTAAGGGCATGTGCCCCTCTGTGCCTCTTAATACAGCAAACCTTCTACAAGTTATGTCACTGCAATTTCATATATATGCCATATTCCCATACCATGCCTCTATTTGTGAACTTCCGCCTCAGTGTTCCATACCCTAACACTGTTTTATTTTTTCCATGTCAGCTGGTTACATCAGTGATTACATCAGCCCTGTTGTGTACGATGGCGAGAGCGACGGCGGGATCAAGGTGCCCTCCCCCGACCCCCTCTACGATGGCATCCACAGTGACTACGGCGCCCCCGACTCGGAGTCCCCCGACAGTCCAAGCTCAGAGATCACCGACGGTTACATCAACGGAGATGCTGCTGTGAGTGAGGGTTACACAGTCGATGCCTTCTTCATCACCGATGGCCGCTCAAGGAGGAAAGCTATCAGCAGTCCCAGGGCCATCCAGAGGCACACCTGCAACGAGTGCGGCAAAACCTACGCCACGTCTTCCAACCTGAGCCGGCACAAACAGACACATCGCTCGCTGGACAGCAAGCTGGCAAAGAAATGTCCCACCTGTGGCAAGGTGTACGTGTCCATGCCCGCCATGGCCATGCACCTGCTCACCCACGACCTCAAGCACAAGTGCGACGTGTGTGGGAAAGCGTTCAGTCGACCCTGGCTATTACAGGGCCACATGCGCTCTCACACGGGCGAGAAGCCGTTCGGGTGCGCCCACTGCGGGAAGGCCTTTGCAGACCGCTCGAACCTGCGTGCTCACATGCAGACCCACTCGGCCTTCAAGCACTTCAAGTGTAAACGCTGCGACAAGACCTTCGCGCTCAAGAGTTACCTGAACAAGCACTACGAGTCTGCCTGTTTCAAAGGCCCCTTCTCTCCTCTCGGCCCCCTAGATGCATGACCCCCTGCATAGATTAAACATGGACACAACTGCAGACATAAATGACCATTATCCTTACAAACTGAACTGCAGACACAAACAATCTATTTTTGGTCAGAATATGACCTTGCTTTCCCTCCTTCCCCCCGTCTCACTCCCCCTAACCTCCTTGCTTTCCCTTGGAGCCTATTCATGATGAAGATAGCACAATTTTTCTCCTTGAGATTTGCCCACTTAAGGATTTAACTGATCTACGCATGCACTTCCTCAAAAACTCTTCACATCCTCCTCCTCTGTCTGTTCTGGATGGAGGCAATAATAACACGGCTTCCTTCTGGCATTTAGATACAGTATGGCATCATATATTTTGTGACACTGAGGATGATGAGGATGACAACAAAGACAATGGCTAAAGGCTTCCTCCCCGCACTGAAATGCAGCAAAAGAGTTTTTTTCCTTACAATTTTGTTTTTTAGGGGAATAATAGTAAGAATAATAAAAATAATAATAATGATAATACTAATAATTATGGTAATAATAATGTTCTTCTGCACCAAGTGACCATATTCTCTCCACTACTGAGGTAAAAATTCTATTTATTTATTTATGTATTTATTTGTTTATTTATTTATTTTATTGTATTTATTTCAGCATTTGTTCTTTTTTATTTGTTGTATGTTTATACTTGATTTGATAACAATGAAATTATGTCGTTAATTTATTTGTTGCACTTTAATTTCTGTATATGTATGTAGGAAAATTGCCAACCTCTTTCTATCACTACAGGCCAAAGCATATGTCACTTTTTTGAGTACTATTTTTCCTATTATGTTGTTTACCTCTTTTTCTTATTAACGTTATTGCATGCAAAAAAAAAGAAAAGAAATCTATGCCAACATCATAAAAAGCTTATGATTTTTGCCAAATTCCTATAGATTGAACCTGAGGGCAATATGTTTTTCTCTTGGAGCCTCCATAGGACTCTTTAAAAGCAATAATCACCTAATGCATGGTATTTTATGATGAAGTTATGAAGTATTACCTACTACTGTATAGCAGTTAAAATCAGGTATGTTTTACTTCACCTATAGTCATAAACAGAAAAATACTAATATTACAGACATCAGGGAACATGCCAATGTAGTGTTAGAGAAACAAAAAGAAAAGTCCTGTCTTTCCTCTCTTGTTATGCACTGCCTGCCTCTTAGTGAGTAGAACTAATGTAGGATGTAGGCTAGAGAGGCTGGGATCAGCTGCCTGCTGGGTGTGAGGCCTATTGGAGGATAACTATACCCTGACAGACCTGTGCTTGGCTAATTCTAGCATGAAGGAAGCCTGCTAACAATACCCTAACAATTGCCCTCACTTTGGCCTACACTTTGATTAAGCCTCTCAACATTTGATCTCAGATTGGTTCGTTGGCCATTTCTGATAGTTTCAATGGTTTATTAAAGGTTCTGGGATGTTAAAATGGCACTTGTTGAAAACACATGTCTGTGTCTTGCAGCCAAATAAGAAAAGTCATTTAACAGAGCTTTTAATAACCATAAGAGACATAACATACACTCAATACAGCAATCAGATTGGAGAACTTTGCAATAAGATGTGCAACAACCCAAAATGATACTAAGCATTCAGTATGCTTTCAGTAGAAAACCAACTCAAAGTTTGATGCATAGTTGAAGTTGGACCCATGTCAAATTTATATGTAATGCATTATTCAACTACCGTATGAGTGCACTTCCAAACCATAGAGCGTGCATTCTTAAACCACAGAAAAAAGCATGCACTTTAGCTGGATGGTCTGATCACAGTTTAACTGTTACAGTCCAATAGATACCTGAGGCCAAGGCCTGATTATTCTGCAGTAGGCCCCATTTAGCCCTGCCGGGCCGACCATGGGCTAACTCTACGAGTGACATACCAACAGACAGGCTAAGTCTCATCAACCCCAACCCACAGATAGTTTAACCTTTGACCTACGTGGCCAATACAAGTGTTGCTGAACCCAGTTCTCTGCAGCTCGGAAACCTTTTTTACAGATTCATGGAGCTTCCTGAGAGACAGACTGACGACACACAGATCTGCACAAAACATGACATGCTCGGTTATATGCCATATATCATTGGAACCTTCATAGACACACAAGCGTGCATGACCACACACACAAGCACAGGGTGCCTGCTGATCAGCTGTTGTGAGAGATGCATGGGGAGAGTCCGTCTATGTTGAAGCTTCCAACGATTGAAAAGAAACGGGTTTAATATTCAGATGTGAATCTCTGACAAAGGAAGTTTTGATAATTGCAGTGCTTCCTCAGGCATAAGACTAGTCGACATGATTAATATCCAACACCATTTAGGGTTTTAGGGACAAAGGGAGAGTCTGTGCTGGTACACGGAGCCATTTCTAATTGCATTTACATCTCAGAGACAAAGTTATGGGACCTGTATGACATCAAAGGCAGTCAGCTCTGTTCTGGAGTCAAATGGGCAACATTTTGTAATGAAGTCTTGTGTTGCAGGAGAGTCTTTCAGAAAGAAGCTTCCCCCCAAAGGTATCTCAATAGTCCGTAAGAAAGAGGCTTTTTGTTGTTGTTGACTGAAGCAATCAGTATGTGAGTCAGCACATTAGAGGTCTTATCTCTCCTTGATGTGTGAACTACACCTGAGCTGCGATTACTTGAATTGTATCAGACGATTAGTCATAGAGCTTCAACTTGTTCGGTATGAAGTTTTGTCTTTATCTTTCTATCCGTGACTTCGAAGCCAAAATACTCATAACAAGTGGAGTTAAAACACACGTTCCACACAAATCCAAATTAAAAGCACAAAGTTTGACCACATATGCAAAGAAAACAAAAGTATTACCTTCATATTTCCTTACACACCGATCCCTGGTAGAGAAATAAATAAGAATATGCTATTATTTTAACCATCAACTCTTATTTCTCATTTCCATCTGTATAAGAACACAAACAGTAATAAAAGTAATAATAATAATTTCTTCTAATGTCGCTAAACAACCCACTGAGAGGTTCTCTGTCTCCGTTTACTTACCACTAATTGTACCATTCTGTATTAACTCTTTGCAACTTTGCACTGCAGTCCAAGCATCTTAAGGGTATTTGGCTGAAGCTGTTGTTGGGGGGCCGTTAGTGGTTTGGAGAAGCTGAAAAGCTGAGTGTGCGTGTCTCTCTGACTGTCTGTCTCTGGGCGAGCTCCACGTCTGTTCTCTCTAAGCACTTCCATTCTAGTCATCTCCACCTTAAAGAAAGTAGCACAATGAAACTAACTAGAATTCAGGTAGAGAAGAATTAAAAACCTTGTACTAGCTTGACCTCTCTTCTTTTTTTGTATTTCCAAGTTGAAGAATGATGATAACCTAAATAATCATTTATTGCAAGAGGGTTTGTAAAGAATCCTTTGGATTGAGACATTTTTACTGCTGTATAGCGATATCTAACACACCTTATCTCAAGAGGTTTGGCTCTCTGTTGCAGAGAGAAGATCTCCTGGGGTGTTTTTTTGAGCCAGATTCAGACAATGTAAGCACAATGAACACAAAGCATTTTGTGGCACTTCATAATAAAGAATAATCTTAACCAACTGGGGCAGTTTGTTGTAGTTCTGTGTCTCGTCTTGTTTTAAGGATGTCCTGAGTGAATCATCAGTGAATACACACAACATGGAAAATAGGAGCAGGATTGGTCTGTAACTGCTGGGCTGCACTTAAGAGCGACGCCGTTGTTTTATTCATCCCTTTTAAACTCTTTGGACCCCCATCATTTATCTGCTGTTTAAGTAGCTTCTAGAGTAATTCATGCAAATACAGGAAGTTTACCTTTAAGTCAGAGGAGTGTTCATTTGCATAGAATAACACCCAACTCTGCACTCCACGGCCCATACTTTGTATTAGCTTTGTCAATATTGTATGTTTAAAGAGGGACTGGGCTAACACTGGTGCACAGTGTGCTCATTAGCACTCTTTAGGCTGGAAGCTATCTACCATTAATGGGCTGCCTGAATGGCTAAATGCAGCAGCCAGCTCGTTCCATATTTGGACATTTAGCAGTTAAGTAGGGTGTCGCTTTCACCCTTTTTGTTTCAAGTCAAAGTGTTTTTCTATAACCTTAATTATGGATCATTCAAAGTTTAGGGGGAAAATATTCTTTGTATTAACATCTCATCTTGTATAAGGCTATTTGTTACATCATCTATATATGCTATCACTGCAATTCAACTGCTGCTCAGTACAAACACTAAGAATATATTTTACTACACACACCCACCTACACATACACACACACACTACACGACACACATACAGAGGTGGATTTAGCAAATAAGGGGATGATAACAGAAATAACTAGGAAAAGTTTTTCTTCGTTGCACTAATTTGTGTCGGCACAAATCCCACTGTTTCACTTTTTAAGGGCCTGCTTTCTGCAGAAGCATAATGCAACACTCCTGTTACAGAAAGATGGAACCTGAAATATACTGAAGGAGGATTGCAGAACTTATTTTTTACCCTCTACACCAATGATAAAGACATGGAAACACAACACGCCCTTGCAGCATGGGAAAATGACCAACTAACCTTTATCCTGCCGTGACTTTGAATTAAAGGTGACCTGGGCAGGCTCCGTTTCAGCTGGACCTCACCTCAAAGCAACAACTTTTACTGTAATTGGCCATTTTGGAAAGCCTCACAGCAGAAGCTTTATTTCTAGTTATTGAGCACAAAACAATTTGACAACTCTCTCGTTTGTTGCCATCAAGGGAACTAGTTGATCATCTTATTCTGAAATGAGTTTGTATGATCACCTGTTACATCACATCATACATGGCCAGCCCATCCTTTAGTGGAGTTACAGTCCAACCTTGCTGTTGGCTTGTGCTCAGACAGTCAAAATCCATTGTTGCTATGCCAACACTTGTGGTATCCAAGGCAATAAACTATCTACGGTATCTTTAGTAGTAAACTATCTGAACTGCCTCAACTAAGACACAATGCAGCACTCCGCAGCTTTATGAAGTACAGTATATTTCCCTAACCAGAAAATAGGTTTCATAGCAGTTGCAAAAAGACAGAAATGTGGCTGCCCACGTCTATGAATCACCTTCTCCTCCCTCCTGTCTTCAAACTTGTCCTTTTCTCCTCCCTCTGTTTTCCCTCTCATCTTTTTACCTCTGTTCCACCTCTCCTCACACCTGGGTTTCTCTCACCTCCCGTCTCCCCCCCATCTCCAGCACCTGCCTGCTTCTTGCTCCCACCGGTCTTCCTTCCTTCTGCCTGATCTCCTCCACCCCTCTCCCTACAACCATCTCTTCTTTCTCTCTCCTGCCAAGTCAAACCAGGCCATCAGCCCTTTGAGGACCTGAAAGTCATTTAACTCCTGGTAGATAATAAGTCTTAGAATATAGCTCCTCTCAGATAATAAGCTTTATCACTTGATTGCTCTGCATGCTCCCTACTGTCTTTAGATTCATGTCCAGGGACCTAGTCAGGCGAATCACACTATTTCCTTCCTGGCAAGTCAAATTAACAGTGTGCGTGTGCGTGTGACAGTGTGTGTGTGTGTATCAACGACTACTCATTACAGGGAATGAGAGATTGCTGAGGGTGCAAAATAAAACCTAACCAGCCCAAAGGTTAGCTACCAGGAGTGAATGTGTCCGGTGGAAATAGTTCAACAGTTGAGATTTAATGGCCCACAACTGTGACATAAAGCTCTTTATTTAACCTCATGCTGACTTTAATTTTGATCCGCTTTGATAGTCCCTGAGAAACCTCCGTCCCTTCACCTGTCCTCCGTCCTAATCTGCTCTTTTACTTTCACTTTGACCTCCTCTCTCCTCTGCTCCACTTCCTCCTCTCATATCTCCTCTATTCTGGCCTCGCCACTGAACTCCTATCTGAACGGAAACCACTCCATTATTTGACTTAATCATCATAGCACCTGTTGATGGCGCAAGGAAGGAAATGCAAGAAAGTAGACAGGAAGTGGAAGAGGAAAACTTCGGAAGGATGATAAAACGATGTCACAACCCGTGAAGGCATTGGTGACACAGTGAGACTTTACAGTTGACAAGTTAGCTCATATGGTTGATTGTTAATGTGATTTAATGTACTGAGAAAGTTTAAGAGAGTGGGAGACTGCAGGGGAGCTTGTAAGGAGATAAAAGACCAGTTATGTAAGTAGTGCAAGCATGCCGCTGTAAGTAAAAGCTTGTTTTGATTTGCTGACGCAGGTGTACAGAGACTTATAGTGAGTTGTAAATAAGACATAAACAAACATGCTTTATGACAAAAATCACCCAATATTGTAAATCCTCCTGAGTTAAAGACAGCAACTCCGCGACTGAGCCGCCTCATTTAAGCTAAGCTGGTCGTCCCCAGAGACGCCAGAGGAACACGTCAGGTGTCAGAGAGCACATATTTAACAATGTGGTGTCATGACTAATAATGATGACCTCAGATTTGTCTGTGATCAGCTGTGGGAAATGTTTTGCAGGTTGAGAAAGCAGAAATTTAATGAGCACATCAGTCATCCTCTCTCTCATTCTTCCCATTCCCTCGCCTCTCATTGTGTCTCCTCTCATTCATGTCACTCCTCCTCCACCCAACCTCTGTAATATCAGGCAGAGCAGTAATAAATCCAGCTTCCTCTGGGTTCCATGATGTCATCTGTCAAAGCAGGCATCATTATGTGCTTTATGAACTATGTCATGCCATGCTGTGCTGGGATAACGCATATCAATTTAGACAAAGTCCAACTGAAATTAAATTGCATTTTTTCTTGTCTGCTTCAGCAAACATTTCGGCTCTGTGAACCACTTGTCCTGTGTTCTCCTTTGAGGAAATCATAAGATATCAAAAGGGAGACATCTACATTTTATAATTTTTTCGGTGTCATGATGGCGCCGCCTAGCTTGTGTGACTTTGACAGACTACCGGAGCGCTCATAATTATAAAACTACAGTGAATCATCACCAGAATCTGCAGCTCCACTCAGCTTTACAGACTGAAGGTGAATAGCAGCTCATTGTTTAGCTGCCCGTCCCACAACTTCAATGGTTCACTTTCACCGCATCCTTCCTCTACCACAGCTGGAAGCAGTTTTCAGTGTAAATATGTTGTTATTATTTAAACAATGAATACATTTTCTTTACAATAAGATGGTTAAAAAATCAAACAATCAAATTTAAAGGTCCCAGCGTATAATCCATCCATCGTCTACCGCTTATCATGTATTCAGGGTCGCGGGGGGCTGGAGCCGATCCCAGCCGTCATTGGGCAAAGAGCAGGGTATTCACACTTACGAGCAATTTAGAGTCTTCAATGAACCTATCCCCATCCTGCATGTCTTTGGACTGTGGGAGGAAGCCGGAGAACCCGGAGAGAACCCACGCTTACACGGGGAGAACATGCAAAGTCCACACAGGAGGAACCAGAACCCGACCCGGGAATCATCATTCTGATGTCAGAAAACGGGACCCTCTCGCAGTGAGGCAACAGTGCTACTCACTACACCACCGTGCAGCCCCCAGCGTATAATGTCTATTGTAAATAGTAGTGAAATAGATACCAAATCCAGCTATATGAGTCAGTGTTGGACAGATATCCAATATGGGTATTGTAACATCCCTACTCATCAGTGTAAATACCACTGAGTCAAGGGAAGGGAAGCGTATTCACATTAATATTTTCCGATACAGACATATCTCCCAGAGCGACTCCTAATCAAAAAAGGGATACGGTCGATTGTACAGTCAGGGTACAATCCCTTGTGAACATGGGTAAATAAATGCATCTACTGGACATATTTAACTTGGATTATCTGCTGTCAAACAGTGAACGTTAATATTGTTATAATATAATGATAAGAAATCTGTATCAGTGGAGCCACATCTTCAGCTCCAACTCCAGATGTGCTTGATGCTGAAAGCAAAGCAGTGTGGGACAGGGCTGCGAATGTTCTCACCATACCCAAGGCTATTTGTAGAGATGGCAGCTGTCATCAGAAACATCAACGGGCTGAAGACAAACGCTGTTCACAACTTTGGTGGGTGGAAGTGTGGAATGAGGGGGAGGGATGCTGAGCCACGGGATTTAACACCAAGATTTCTCAGTGGTTTTTGGATCGCGAGTGGATACCTTCTCAATTAATGGCATCATTATGAAATGAAATGTACAAAATGCATTCATCCTGTTCACCCTACTCAATGCACATGCATGTAGAAGAGATGATATTGATCTGCGCAATCACAAGACGGAAATTGGAGAACAATACCATCATTTCTTTTTTTGCTCTCTTTCTCATGCAGTTGTAAACAGACACGTTTTTTTCCCCAGACATCTAATGTGCTGGTAGATTTACACATGTCTTACACCTGGTGTCAGAAAACAATAACATTCCTATTCCCAGAAGAGCATTCGCAGGACAAAATAGCATCGTTGCTGCAAAGAAACCTCACAGCCATAAAATCACTTCCTCTGGATGAGAGACATGGAAAAGATGTCAAAGCTGACACATACAGTATATATGTGTCATCTTAAAAACAGCAGCCATATGTAGCTCGTGTAGCAGCAGACCTTCTATAGAGCTGTTAAACTGGTTTCAGCTCAATCTGTTCCAAGAGACAAGACGGCGCTGCATCCGGATACACCGACGTGTATGAGAGCATGGGTGAGAATACCTTAATTGCTGTGCTGGTGTCGATGCTGCATGCTTGCATCCGTGTGTGTTCATCAATGTTCGGCTGAAGGAGGAAGACTCATAGTCAATAAAGCAAGACCACATCATTTGTCTTACAAATACTTTTGTTATTCATTAAACACTATGTGTTGTTTTGGTGACGGTCATATAGATAAGACTACACACACACACACACACACACACACACACACACACACACACACTTGTGTTCCAAGTTGTGTTAACTGTAGCTCCTAATTTGATACTTCCGTGGTGCACTGCAGGCAGCAGATTTGAAGCGTCAGCAGCAGCGCTACCTGCGCTTACAGTGACAGGACACGTTGAAATGTTTTATTTATTTAGTGGCCGGTTGTCAAATTCCCTTCTTTCTTTTGCAGAAACCTAGAAACAAACAAAAAGCCCCATAGTCTGCGATGTTCCAAACGCAAACAAGCTCAGAGCAGATGAATTCTAGCTGATTGCACCACTTGATGCTACATGTGCACACTGAAGACAGATGGCCCATTGAAGCGGCTCTTGTCTCATTCAGTTTGTAAGGATGCTTCTGTTTGGACTCAAATGATGATGCTAATATCTGCTTTTAAATAATCTGCTGGTGGGAAGCAGAAAGGCTTGGCGAAGGCCTTCCTGCTTCTCCTTCATATTATGAGTAGCTCCATAGCAACACAATGATGGGGTCACCAAAACTACCATTACACCTGTTACTTCTTAATGGTAATCATCACTATTACTGTGCCTCCGCCAAAATAAGAGCTCTGAACGTCACCCGTTCAAAAGTATGACTGTAAGCAGTGCAACAACAACATACAACTGACACTAGGTGAACCGGTTATGACCAATACTGTAACCTAGTACAATCTGACCACTTAAATCAAATGGTGACGCAGTTAGAGTTGGTGAAAAAAGGCTCACACTCTTTGAAGGAATCTGAGCATTAATGAGGCGACTGTGCTCAGATAACTTTGTCTCTTAAACACACAAACATGAGCAGTGAATGTTAGTAGAGTCAACAATACAAACACATAAGGAGGAGGTTAGCGGCGGACTGTGTTGGCGTGCAGCAGAGGGCTATGAGCACTGTGAGGCTGCATGTACACCTGTAAGAGGAGGATTGGATGCTGGAAGCCAAACGGCTGGCGGGCGAGCCGCATGGTGTTGAAACACGAATGCCAACCAGCATGTTGTTTCAGCCTAAACTAACACAACGCTCCATTAAAGAAGAGACAATTACAACAACATAGTGTTAACACTTAGTAAGTTTTGCTTGAGTCACGGAAGGTCATTGCATTACGCACATACGCACACACAAACACGGAAAATAACAAATTATTCATCGTGCCTCAAAAATTTATGGGCATCTTTATTTGACTTGGACACTGGATGAGAGCACGGGTCTGCCTCTGAGCTCTGTAGCTAAGCAAATACTAGAAAGAGGGAGAGTGGGAGAGAGAGAGGGAGGGAGGGAGAGTCTTAGAGATAGAGAGAGAAGGGAGAGAATTAAAAAGAAAGAGGGGGAAACAGAGAGGTGGGGAAAGGAGAACGGAAGAGAGAAGGTGGGAGGAGAAACGAGGGATAAAAGGAAATGAGACAGACAAAGAGAGAGAGAGCACTTAGGGAGTTGAGCAGAAAGAGAGAGGGAGAGAGAGCGAGCGAGCAAAAGAGAGGGGAAGAGAGAGAGGAGGAGGAGGAGGAGGAGGAGGAGGAGAGGATGGAGGGATAGAGGTAGCTCAGGGAGGAGAGGAGGGAGACTTGACCCAGATTGGGAGCCTAACAGCAACAGCAGCAGCAGCTGAGTAAGCCGGTGAATGTTTAATAGCGCCAACCACTTGCATGCTGACACACACATGCATGCACACGCACGCACACACACACACACACATCCATCCACCCCCACACAGAAGCACACAGACACTGTTGACTGGGACTCTTGTTGCTGAGTTCAGCTCAGGCCTGTTGAATTCCTGTGGCGTTGATGTGATTATCTATGTAACCAAGATTTTAAAGACAGGTCCAACCACACACTGGGTTTACGGGGGATTCGTACTGAGTATGGCCATGGAGAAGCCTGCTTTCTGATGGTCGATGTGAAAACCCCCCCATTGGCTGCCATTGCATATTCAGTGAAGAACGCAAATCCACACCTGCACACACACACACACACACACACACACACACACACACATTGTAGACTCTCCTGTATTCTTTGGGCAAAGGTTTGGCCCTCTAACATTTGTGAATTCATTCTTAAATGCTTCACTTCTGCTTCACATCTGTCCTGCAGCAGCCCTTTAATGGATGCCGTTTAATCTTACATCAATACTGCATTGGTGCTGCAACAGCCACTGCAACCTGTGAGCCCAGTCAACAGGCAACCTGCAACTTCAAATGTTGCTGTTTTTGTAATTGTATACGATTCTATTCTATTTGGGTGTCTCGGTAAGCCATGACATTGTGACAGGGAACCAGCATGCACAATAGCAGCACCCTGCAGCAGCTAAATGGAATTCAGCCATCAATAATTTTGATCATTTACACATGTGCTTTCCCAACTGTGTCAAAATGTTTTCTAGGAAAAAAGGGACCATTATGGCATTGTTTCCAGTGAGTAGACGCACTACAAAGGCCTGACACAACCACCTCCGTTTAGGGGATAGCCACACCTGGGTTGTAGCGATAACAAAAGCTAACAGTTGCTTATAAGAGAGCCAATCTCATCACCTTAAACACCCGCGGTATTACGGTAGCACTGGGTTTCATAATAAAACAACCTAATAACCCTTGGTTCCTGAATATTTGCAGAATTAAGGTGAATTTAAGGTGGAAAGTGGCAGCCCAGTCTGTCCAAACATAGAAGCAGAAACTTAAAGGTACAATCCATACAAATACAAAAATTGCATCCCCAGTATCAATGTGAAAACACCTGCTATTCATATTGCATATGGCCCAACCCTGTATGATCCAGTTATGTGGACTACAGCACTGTAGCTTCCTTTGATCAGCATCACCAGAGCTGCCACAGTTCAGAGTTGAGCAAGGATTGATTTCTTGCCTCTCTGGAGGTCACGCGTCACACTTCATGGTATTTACAGCTAAAACTGCAAAGATTGGACTTGAAATGAGTCACCTACTAGACCAGATAATACAACAAACCTTTAAAAAACATATTTGCCAATTATCAGCACTTTTAAATTGGTCATTTAAAAATAAAGTTTCTGTTCCAAGGTCATGAGCGTTTTTCTTCGCAACAGCTGCAGCATGAAGAATATGGAAAACAGAACGAAAGGATTAGTAGGATAATATGCGGCTACTCCCCTAAACACACATAACCCTCCTTCCCCTGTCTCACACACACACACACACGTACAGTACGCTGCACTTTGAATGCAGCAATGCTGAATTTCAGCGCTATGCACAACTAAGCAGAAATGGGACTGAAGTGGAAGCGGCGCTGTAGTCGCTTCTCTCCTTTCTTTCTTTTTGTCTTTCTTTCTTTCCGTGTCACCCTGTTTCTTTCTCTTTGGCTCCCTCTCTCTCTGTCTCTGTTTTCCTTGTTTCAGAAGTCAGCATTCTTGTTCATGTTTTCAGCTCCAGTGAGTCACCCTGTGTGTGTGTGTGTGTGTGTGTGTGTGTGTGTGTGTGCCAGGCTGCTATTTCAGCACTTTCCAGCGCTATCGATTCAAACCAGCCTGCAGGGGAAAAACCAGGCCCCTTACAGCCACACACACACACACAAACACACACACACACACACCCACACACACACACACACACACACCACACACACACACACACACACACACACACACATAGTACAGACACACAATTGAAAAGACAGATGTACACTCACTCACACACGCATTATGACACACATATATCACCTTTTACAAGCATACACTTGTACTGTAGTTGGTGATCATGTGTGGTCTATGTTCACACATTCTACACACACTTGTGTAGTCAGTATGCATGTAAGCATGTACACCATGTGATTGTGGGAATGATGGTGTTTGTGCAGGTTTATAGTGTGACCTTCACTTACAGTGCTATAGACCCAGCAGGGAAGGGAAGAGAGGGGCTACGCGCATGCAGTGTGATGACTCAATGTGTCTCAGAGAGGAGAATATGTTAATGTGTGTTGGTTTGGTTGTGTGTGTGTGTGTGTGTGTGTGTGTGTGTGTGTGTGTGTGTGTGTGTGTGGGGTCAGTTTTTCAAACGCTACGTGTCCAAAACAGTTTGAGAGTAACTAGAGTATTTGTGTTTTTGACTGTGGGAGAGAAAACAATACACAAACAGATGTGTGTTTCCAGTGAGGCAGGACTGGATGTGTTTGGACTCCCAGTCAAGGTCACCCACACACACAAACAAATACACACACACACACACACACACACACACAGTGGACACCCTCTAATAGTTACCTGTCTGTATTGGGACACATGTGTTGCATATATGCATGTGGCTTTACACACACACATACACACACACACACACACACACTCACCCTCTAGTGCTTGAGTGAGTGAAGGATACGCAGCAGGTGTGGGTCAAACCAACGGAGTCACATCACACCTCTCTGTGTGGCGTAATCCTCCGCCGCTGACCTCAGCTGAAAATAGAACCAGGAAGTAGTTATTTCAAGACCTCATTTCCACCCGCACCAGGGGCGGACCACAATTAGCACAACATCTCCGTCTCTCTGACTGCCTCCTACTGGCGCTCCGCTACCTGCCTCGCTGTAACTACGTGGGACGCTGTGCAAGAAATGAAATCATTTCTGCCATTCATGCTGTAAAACAAGCTGCATTTTTAAAATGGGATCACTGAAACTGCTAACAGGCTCGCTGCCTGTGAAGCAACAGCATCACACATGATGACGTATCATCATTATCAACTCTCTCTCCTACAAAATATATTCATAGAGCTACTTTGTCGAAGAAGTGGATTGCATTTAATGAAAAAACGACTTCCTTGTCCAGCACAGACGTCACAGAGGAGACACCGACAGCACAAGGGTTCCTACTGTTATTTTTAAGGGGTCAGTATGCTTCAGACCACTGGCTCTTCCCTCACCTTTCCATGTCATAACTCATTTTTGTCAAATTTTCCAACTTCATGGAGCAATTGTCCAGATTTATGATATTGAGACAGGATTTTAACTTCTCTCTCTCTCATTTTTCACTCATAACTACTTCTTCCCTCCACAGACCACAGACCAACGGGATAAGTGATACGTGTGAATGTGAACGGTTGTCTGTCTCTGTGTGTCAGCCCTATGATAGACCATCGACCTGTCCGGGGTCGACCAGGGGTCTACCTGCCTCCTCCATGTCCACTGGGATCGGCTCCAGCGACCCTGAACAGGATAAGCAGTAACGGATAATGCATGGATGGATGGAACTACTTCACTTTTCATGTGTGTAAACGAGTGCATGAACATCTCCAGGGAGAAAGTCTCCCGCAGCGTGCATCATTATTTCCATTTGTGTTGCATGTCACACTTTCTTCAAGCATTTGAAACACTTTTACGTCGAACAACGTGTCATACAAAATGTGTTTGTTCCACGCATATTTCAACCTTTAGGCTATCAAAGCACTCTGAGGTTTTTATTGGACAATCAAAAGGGAGGTAGCTGCTGATTACTCCTAAAGGTGTCTATAGAAATTGGTTTAAAAACCTAATACCTGTTGTTTGTATAGATATCACTTTGTGATCTTATCTCTCTATCATTGGCTAAAGGTTTTAGATTCTAATTCTTCTCAGATCTTCTATTGTGTCCCTTCTGACTCATTCATCCGTTCTCTGCAGCATCTGTGTGTGTGTGTGTGTTATACTGTTTTCCTGTATTTCTGTCTTCGTCACTGTGCTCTGCCTCTGATTCCCTCTACTTATGATTTATCCAGCGTTTTTGTCTTGTCTTCTCATCCGTTCGCTAGCTTTCTCTCCCTGTCTCCTTTCTCAACGCTTGGTAGAGGTTCTGTCTATCCTGAAGTATTTGTTTGGGAGACACATAGAAGTGTATAAAGGAAATCAAGGTTGTGGAACATTGTGTTTAATAGAGTTTTACATAGACTTTTGAAATTGTGTCCCAACTGTGTCCTCATGTCAATGGACAAAAGGTAATCATTAAAGGCTCTAAATACCACATTTTCTTAAAACCACATATAGCATTCATGTCGATAAGTGGTGTTTAAACATAAATACATGAATGCTAGGCAAACACATTTTTAAAATGTTCCTTACCAGACCAGAACGTCATCACAAGAAATTCTCACCACTTTTGCAACGCATAACTAATTGTTGGACTTAATCAATGAACACAAGCAACCCTCAGGTGTGTTAATGTCCAACCAAACATTTCCATGACTTGAGCCAAAAATGAGGGTCTCTGCAGACACACATCAGTCCAAATTATGGGGAAGTCATGAGTCAGCAAAATAGACAAACTCTACCTTCTGAAATGCATGACCACAGCAAAACCCATGAGAAAAGGACAAATAGGACAAAAAGTTTGGATTCACAGAATGACTGAAGTGACAGTACAAATGATGATCAATACAAAACATAAAGGAATATATTGTCTGAGGTTGTACAGTATATCCCCCCCTGCTGTGAAGCAGGTTAACAAAGGCTGATGTACAGACCTTGGAATGATCTCTGAACATTATTCCAGGAACTAGAATTTGTAAATGAAACACAGAGTTGGATGGTGAAGATAAACTGCATGTGCATCTAAAAACATCAAATCACGGACACAAAGTTTCATATTCTCCAAGACTGTGTATTATATTAGATCTCTCCTCTTATCTCAGGAGTCGGATTAGTATTTTCCCTGTTCGTGAACACTTGTAGTAATCTGTGCACATAATGGATTACAGGAATGCATTTAGCAGTCAGCATGGTAGCGCCGCTAAAAGTCACTGCAGGAAATCATGGATTGAAAGATTGGATCAGAAATGAACGGATGCCTGCTAATCTGTCTCTGAGTGTGTCTAAACAGTCAAGTGTGTGTTTATAATGCACACCCTCGATAAAGCCGGTGTTCAGCTGTTGTAAAATGGGATCATGGAATAGATGGCTGCCAGCTAATCTGGCTTCTTTAGTTAGTCTCATCCTCTCACTGTCTCAGTCGGGGAACCCACACACACACATACACACACACACACACACACACACACACACACACACACACGCACGCACACACACACACACACACACACACACACGCACACACACATACACACACACACACACACACACACACACACACGCACGCACACACACACACACACACACACACATACACACACACACACACACACACACACACACACACACACGCACACACACACACACACACACACACACACACACACACACAAACACAGAGGGTGTCTCCATTAATCTTTACAGGGAACATTGAGACTGCAGAGGGAAATAGTGTAACAGTCAGCCAGAGTTCCTCTTTTTAGACAACTTCCAATATGCACCGGGGACTGATGCATCACCATCCGGGAGACAGTGACATCACTGGAGACGCGCCTAATTGTTTCCTTATTCTCCTCCTTTATTGCTAATCATGAAACAATTAAAATCAATTTCTCATTTCCTTGTTTCGGGAAAGCTGAAGAAGAAAAATTCAAAGTGTAAATTCGTTTTTTGTTATTGGATTGAGTCACTTGCCAAACTGATTATTTCCCTGCGAGCGCGTGGTACAAAGCCCCGCGATAAAACGCTGACGAGCTGTGACGAATGTTCTCATTTTTCTCCATGTTATGCTGACGCACAGCTTTTTTTGTAATGTATAATGCATCTTTTGGTTATCGCAGGCTATGGTGATACAGTAATAAAAATACAATTGCATTCAAACTGTCAGTCTGTGTGTCTATCTCCCTTTTTCTTTCTCTGCATCTTTCACTGCGGGACAACACTCCTCTCCAGCAGCCATTAGCTCACTTTGGGTCTGCGTCTCCATGAGAGTTGTACTTCTGAAGCCCACCGGGCCGGTTTCTCTCTCTCTGTAACCTCTTTTCTTCATTGACTCAAGTAACCCACAGACTCACACTGCATGGCTCTTTTCTCCACTGTCCTTGCGGTTGATTCAGTTGAGTTTTGATAATAATCTCATCATCTTCATCAGAAGTAGATGTCCCCCCCGTCCATATGTTGGCTTTGAAGTTTCAAAGATCCCAATTTACTTTGGACAGCAGATATTATCTCCTGATGAAGCTCATGTGATATGATCGAAAGCTACAAAGTGGACCCTGTGGTGAGTTTGATTTGTCAACTGTTGTACTGGAAAGGGGGGGGGGGGGGGGACTTCTATCCTGGCTCTATCTAACATTAACAGAATAACACCCCCCCCCCCAAAAAAAAACCCCCAAAAAAACGAAGCTTAAAAATGACACAACTTCATGCAGCCATGTAATAAAACCATGAATTGTCTTAATTACACTTTTTATATTAAGTAAACAAAGATTTTACCAACAGTGTGTTTGCCTAAATGTTAAACTATTCCTTTAGAGAGGACAGCACAGCATTGAATCCAGGCTGGTCTGTGACTATCCAGCTTTTTGCCTTGAGGCAGGAGGAACACTGTTAAGTTCATGCCACAGCACCTGTCACTCATCACCGAGTGATTGGCTCCGACACACTGAGAAGACTGGAATCTTGTGTCAGCAATAAAAAAAAAGCTCAAATCTACTCTAGAGCTTGGAGTCTCTGTTATTGCTGCCTTTGGAGGTTCATGTTGTCCCTAAGAGGAGATTCAGATTACTGTAATGGCTAATGCCTGATAGCTGCTGTTACATGGTCTGTTTCTAAGGTAATGTATGTGGGCTATACAACCAATTATTAGGCTAGCCCTATTTTCATTATATATTGATACTCAGAGCCCACTGTATCATGCCTATTGATTCATTGCCACTCTCCATCCTTACTGGAAACAAAACCTCCCATCCCCTCAAACGCTGGCCTCGAGACAACACACGGAGACGCAAGTAGATACTAAAAGCTCTGTTATCACCCCCAGGCTCCCTGCTCCGGTTGTCACTGCGCGTTTGTTATTTGTTTGGTACTCTGAGATTTCAGTTTTAAGATGCGCAGTAGAAGTTGAGCTCCTGCATCCAGTACGTCTTCATTCTCGTCTGCCTCTCTGCCACCCACTGGCTCCTCATCTCTGTTTCTCCTCCTCGCCATCCTCCTGTATTCATCTCACTTCTCTGTCTCTCTACCGACCCAAATAGTGGAGATCTCTCTTCCGCCTCCTCTCCAGCGCTCTGTCTCTGCTGTAGGACAGATAATTAATCTCAGGTGGAACTGTTAGCCCCTCTCCATGTTTACATCCCATGTGTGTGTTTGGGAGCGCCTCCTACTGTAGGTGTGTGTGTGTGTACACAAGTGTGTTTCAACTGAGTGTTTCTCTGCATATTTATATGTGTGTTTGGATGTGTAGAGTTGTGTGCGTGTATGTGTGTGTGTGTGTGTGTGTGTGTGTGTGTGTGCGACTTGCTAATTTGATTAACGGGTGTAAACAGTTAAGCTAACAGTAATGACTACCAAGCAGTCTGCTGCTGTAGCCAGTGGGCTTCATACTGATTACTATCATCATGAAGATAAACCCATGGAGCAGGATGTGTGTGTGTGTGTGTCTGCGTGTGCACAAAGTAAGCAGGGTGTGTGTTCTGTGAATATGTATGTGTTTCCATATTTGTGTATTGGACGAGTGCTAGGCTCTATGCCTGTTTTCAGTGTGTGTGTGTGTGTGTGTGTGTGTGTGTGTGTGTATGTGTGTGTACTAATCTATTATTGCTCAAAGAGAAGTCGAGTAGGGAACGATAACCTGCCAAATTCCCACCACTGATGCCTGCAATGAAACAAACAGTGACAGTAAACATGTTGTCCATCACTGATGATACAGACTCCTCTACATGGAGACGGCTGTGACTCTAAATGGGAAGATAATTAACTAAATGAACATCATGCTGTATTGAAGAAGACTTGAAACTAGCAATAAGACCATAAACTGATATTTACAATATTATCTGAGATAATAAATCAAGTGAGAATTAGCCTCATATTCTCATCAACTTCTATACAATTAGGTTTCTTCTTACAACTGGAGGAATCTTCATTCTCCAGACCCCGAGGGTGCCACCTGGTCCTGATGAGACTGTGTCATCTAGCAAATACAAGCATTTCTATCCAGGATGAAACTGACTGCTTTTACATGCACACTAATATTCCACTATAGACAAAATGTAGAATTCGATATGGGTCATGTAAAGAGCGTATTTCATCTGAGTGTTCTGATTTAGGCCTTATCTTAAAGACATGTGGGATATGTGGATATATTATTCAGATTTTAGGAGCATTCTTTGGACACAACACATTCAGAATATGTGTCATTGGGTTTTTTTTTTTATGTTATTTGCAATTCATGCCTTGTGCCTGTCTTTGATCAGCTCTGTGCATTGTACACACACAAACCAACTAGCCAACAGTTTGCAAGGCCGGGTTAGAGATGATGATCAAAAGAAAAGCCCACATTTCTGGTCGGAGGGAAAAACACACCTACTTTTAAACATGATGAAAGACTTGGACATCAATGGAGTAAGACACATGGCGTATGTCATGAGGCCGCTTTACATTAATCAGGGTATGCACGGCTGCAGACTGAGAATATTAGTGGATTATTCATTTTAATTAGGCATGTAAACAGTTTAGTAGAAATATAGATTTTTTTGGATTCATTAATTTGTGCATGTAAACAATCCTGTTCTTCAGTGTCTTCAAAATTATCTGCCACCTCTGTAGTTAGTGTTAGATGTGGTTAAGATTAAGCAACTTAAACTACATTGATTGACTACATTAAGGTTATAGTGACATGTGATCACGGTTTTAAGAGACCAACGCTGAGTCCCTGTCTCAGTATTTAAGGTTCCACCTGGATTCTCAAGTGATAACATGCCAGGTGATTTTTGAAAATTCCAATGTTTTTTTATGATGAACATAGTGGGAGTGAAGCCACAAACCTGTGGAGCTCCAGTATTGAGGGAAGGGAGTCAGAGGTCTGTTGTTTTTCTAACATAATGGCTTCATTTACAGTCTGTGCCATCTTTTGTACATCTTCATTTCCTGTTGGAAAAATGGTGACTGCATTAACGTCGGCTTTGACGTTGCCCTCAATGAGGAACTAAAATTAAATTAAATTCAGTTCAATTCCATTTAATTATATGTCAGTGAAATGTTGCGGAACGGTTTGCATCAATAACCTACTTATGCAGTTTAATCTGCAGCGGAGTCGTATTCTGATATGTTCCACAATATGCTCCTCGGTTCCCCTCACGGCTCTCTGCTCAGCGTTTAGGTTCACACTACACACACACACACACACACACACACACACACACACGCCCTACACGCTACATGCACAAACACAAACACAGGCATGAAAGCTCACAAACAGAGACGCTAATAAACAGAGAACACAGACACACCAGCACTCACACAGCGGCAGAATGCAACTGGGAGGCTGCTCCCTTGCCTTGCCTGGAGAGGGAGAAGCTTATTATGGAGCCTTATTGAAGGCTTCAAAGAGTTTAAATTAGGGTGGAGAGGGAGGATTAGGAGAAGACTGAGAGAAAGAGGCGAGGAGAGGCAGAAGAAGAGCGGGTAAGTGAGAAGAAAGGAGGTAGATAGAGAGGGAGGAAGTGGGAGAAGGAAAAAGAGGGACAAATAGGAAGAGAGGATAAGATATGAGAAAGGGGAAGTTGGAGAGCAGAGGGATGGAGAGGGCATGGGGGAGGAGAGAGACAAACGGGGAGGAGGTGAGTCAAAGAGTTTGCTGGCTCATGCTGATCTTACACTAGATGATGTTTGAAGTGATTTCAGAGTTTATTTCCGTGGTGGGAGTCGCAACTCTCGCTAGGACTTAAAGTCAGCCGCAGCATCTTCATACGCTGTCTTTTCTCATAATGATTGTTCACGCACAATCAAACACGCCACTGTAGGAAATGCACAGCTGCAGGTGCAACACATGAAACGGTGTGTGTTCATCTCCTGTACAAAAAAACAACACGTTTAACCTTGACAGAACAAACAAAGGATGTACACGGCAGCTTGGAAACAACCAAAGAAGTATAAACTCCTATCGCGATGTGAGACACTAAACAAACACAGTCAGAATCCATCACTTCCTCCACGGGATGTTTATCAGCTGGTTTGATTTCTGTCCGTAAGTGATTCAACATGTGCGTTGGTATCTATGTATTATTACGTTTCTGCTCTCAGATTAAAGCTCAAGATCTGGGTGAAAAAAACATGATTTTATGAAACTTTAATGGACTTAAACGATATGAAATATCAGGCTTTTGGCAAAAATAAAAACCAGAATAAGTTACCACACTTGAGACTGGAAATGGATGTAGAAATAGATTAGACTAGACTAAACGTCCTTTAGTGTACAGGTAATTATTGATCTGCAACATCAACCTACAGGCTGCAGCTAAACAGTTAACATTTGCTCAATACTGACGATTCACCGGACGGTGCATTGAGTTTGTAGAAGACTTTGTAACAACAAAACACAGAGACATAAATCAGAGGTTGTGAGTAGGGAGGAAGGGATGATGGCAGCAGAGAAGGGGGAGAAAGAGAAACTGTGAAGTGACGAGATGAAAGAGAGGAACGAGAGGAGGGAGAGACGAGGGGACAGAGAGCGAGGAGGGATGATTTGACCTAGAGGGATGGAAAAAGGCTGTCAAGGTTGCTAAACATGGAGCACAGAGAGAAGACCGGGACAAGACGAAGAACAGAGGAGAGGAGATGAAAAGAAAAGGGAAAGAAGGAAAAGAACAAAAAAAGAAGGCATTAAAGAGGCGAGTGAGAAGGATGGAGGGGAGAGGGGGAATAGTGCGACTCAGAGGGACAGAGGAAGGCTGTCAAGGTCGCTAAACAAGCGGCAGAGACGAGGACCTGAAGGGATTGGCTGCAGCGCTGAACAGCAGTGACCTGTTAGTCATGGTCACACACAAACAAGGAGGAGAAGATCAAATACAACAGGAATTTACTTGCAAAACAGAGATGACAAAGATATAAAGTACGGCCGAACAAGTGGAAAGGGAGAGGAGCAAACAGATAGAAAAAAAGATTTTAAATCTGGTTTTGGCTGAACTGAAACGATGAGTATCCTTACCTGCACGTAATGTTCTTAAACGTAAAAGATGCCACATAAATGCAGGAGGTCGTTTGCGTTTCCTTGAAATCTCGTCCACATCAATAGCAAACGAGTAAAATTAAATTTAATGAGCTTATCTTTTTCTCCCCTCCCAGCTAAACCAATTTGGGTCAATTCAGTTTGCCTGAGAATTTTGTTGTTTTTCTTAAATGTGCCACCAAATTCTGAACACTGAACACCATCGGGATACATGGATGATACGTGGATAGGCAGATAACGACTGTCCGTATGGTAACCTGTCTGTTTGTCAGTCTGGATAGAGTTAAAAGCAGAGGTGTGTGTGTGAGTGTGTGAGTGTGTGTGTGACTGCTCTGTGATTGCCCCGGGGAAAACAATGTGGCATAAAGCAACAGTCACCTGTGTGTTTGTGTGTCTGTGTTCCTGCCTCGGGGCATACAGAGGCAACAGCGCAGTAACAAAATCAGCTACAGATTTTCAGAATATTTGTACAAACACAACTCAGATCTCAAAGTCACAGACCTGCACCTGAACCACAACACTTGGCAGCTTAGACCTTTTAAACAGACATACGGTGCTTCTGCAGGGAAAAGATGTTCTCTCACCTTTTGTATGTATAATATACCAAAACATAAATATGCATTTGACTCATACTTCCTGAAAACGTGGCAACAATCACTACTTCCAGTCCATTTAGGTAAAAACAGTTTGGTTTTTACATGAGCTGCGTTACGTGCCGGCACCAGCAGCTCTGAACCAGAAAACGGGCCCACAGCCTCAGAAAATGTGGTTTATTCCAGTCACTGTACATCTAATTGATTTATTTACACTAAAAGGCAGCTGCCAATTTCTGCTGAATGTTTCATGTTGTGTCTTCTGTAGTCTGCTCTTTGAGGACTTGGCAGCGCTATCAGCTTCCTTATCATTGTCCCAGTTGGAAGAATAAATCAAAATTGTTATAGAAACGGGATTTGCGCGCAGCTCAGGGATGACTAGAAGTAAGTGCCGGAGTCTTATTGTAGAAGTAACAAATTATTGATGGAAATGGAGTTATATGGATATATTTTAACATATTTATGACAAATATGGTTTCCCTCTCACTTGCCATCTTTCTTTCTCCGTCTCTATTTGTCACTGACATGCAAAAACGCGCACAGACACAGATTTCAGTGCGACTATCGGAAGCCTTATCTCTGCATTGCAGACTATTAAACATTGATGTGTTGTTATTGTAACAGCGGCAATCTGGATCATCCAGGCTGAATGACCCAAAATAAAAACACTTTGGCTTGCGACAACACGGATTCTCTGATAAACAACTGTTTTGTCTGCAGTGAACAATCACAGCGAGCTTTGCTGGGACCCATTTTGGTGGAAGATAATCTTTTTTAGGACGTTATTGTTGCGTTTTGGGGGAAACTGGTTTCTATTAGCATCAGAAAGCACTGAGATGCTCAGAAAAAGCTGTAAATAGGACCAGAAGTTGTATGTATGACCAAAGAACTACTCGTTTCTGTATTTGATTCATGTGGATCAGCAGGACCGGCTAAAAAATGATCTAGAATTACTTCCTCGTTGTTGTTCGTTAACAGCTATCTTTCCAAAATGTCATCACTTCATTATTTTAGCCAATTAGACAGTCATTTAAAATGATGATAATTAGCATATCCATTCTTGAGTTATGGGCCACATTCTGTTTAGTGAGGTCACAGTGACCTTGGCCAAAATCTAATCACTTCATCCATCAGTCCATCTGGGTGTTTGTGCCAAATTTGCATTTCCTCCGTGGCATTCCTGAGGTATCACGCTAACGAGAATGAACAGGGCAGACGACCCGGCCAACGTGGAAACGTAAAAATGAATATATTTTCGTTTTTTTTTCTGAGTACATCTTCCATAATGATACATGCTGCACTAGTGAGTGAAAATAAAAAGTCTGTTAAGCTTTCTCAAATGTTTCAACAAGTCTTCTCCCTACTGCCTGTGAAGATTTATCCTTCCTGTTTAAACCATGAACACATTTGGATGTTTGGACACTGTTCAAACGTCTGACAAGCACTTTGTTCAAAGCATACTGACCCCATAAAGAAGTAATGACACTATTTCATGGGACCTTAAATCGGTCTCTTCCTCTTCTGTCTTTACAAGTACAATATTAAAGGTGTTCTTCCACAGGTGTCCCGCTGGCTCCAGGGAACCGCTGGGGAAAGAAGGAACTCAGCAAATTCAAGTCAAAGAATATGCGTGAATGTCTCTCCATAGTGGAATTAAGGAATTACTGGCTTCCAGGGTGACTAATAGACAGACCGAAAGGTTGGTTTAATTCGGATGGGACTTGTGCCCTCTCTCTCTGTCTCCCTCTCTTCCTCTCAATGTGTGTGTCAGCAGCTCAGTCAAGCAGGATAATTCAGTTCTCACTCAGCGGATAAGGACTTCTATCCAGCTTTAGTCTGTCACAACATTTGTTCCACATTTAAATTAGACTGTTGCAGAGGGATGATTGCACAAAGATTTGCAGAGGAGGGAAGAGACGGGGAAGGGGAGAGAGGGAAGGTAAAAGAGGAAGAGAGAGGGTAAATCGGAAGAGAGATATTAGAAAGGGAAGAGGAGGGAAGAGAAAAGACACAAAGGAAGAGTACTACTTTTCCTTGCCAGAAACATTCAGTACAATCAACTGTTGTTGTTACACCATCACTCTGGTCCCCATGACAACTGTCCTGGATTCTGATGAATGCGTCTCACACAACAACACGCATCTATTATAAATAGGCTGGAAATCAGACATGGCATGTGAAACTGCCTAAAACTATGCAAATGTACTTGGAAGTGCCACATACTGTACGCTTCTTCTTCACACCCAGTCGATGGGACACACTGACGGCTGGATTAGTTTTCTAAACTAATATTCATTTCTAATCGGGTGGGTTTTACAATATGATCATATGTTTAGTAGGGACGCTTTTTGACCCTAATCTTGATGTTATTAAATGTTGGGTATCGGCTAGTCTCCTAAAACTGATACCTGGGCTTCGGGTATGGACCATACCAAGTACCAATACTTACCAATACCAGTGTTTTATTTATTTATTTGGCAGGATTAAAAGCAAGCAAGCGTAAAATACCTCGCAACAGTGGACTATTGTGAGCTCCCTCATCTTTGCCGTGTCATGTGTCAGCTGGTTTGCAGCAGCATGATGTGTATGTGTGTAATAATGTAATCACATGTAAACAAAGACTTGAATTGAACAGATTGGCCCCACTGTCATTCATAGCCTATCCAGCTAGCTGAGTCAGTATCCCCTGATTAGATTTTATATTTATACTTTATTCTAATAAAGGTGGTGTGGCATATGAAGTCATTACGGCAGAGTAAAGTGTGTAGTATAAGTTTTTATACTTGGAAAAGTTATATTAACTGATTTGCACTAATACATTTACTAATTTTGAACTTGGGCATTAGAATTTCTCAATCTCAGTGATTTCAAGAAAATTTAATTATACAAAAAAACAACAATGTTACATAAATGCATTTGGTGGCTTTTATTTCTCAGAAAATAAATTGTACACAAAATAACACCATAAAACTGGTATCTTGTGTGCTTTCCCAACAAATCACACACATTATGTCCGTGACAGCGTTACCTAACCGGCCTAAACAAGGTGGAAGATGGCTGGAGGCAGATCGCCTGAGAGTCTCCTACTTGCTGCTGGCTATACTGATAGTCATTTCCAGTAAATATAATAATATAAAATGTGTTTTCTTCTGTTTGAGAAGTACAAGATAGCAAGTACAACTCCCCATCGCGTCTCCAGTCTCCAGAATGATGGGTACGTACTTTGTCTAGATGATGTTTACATTGCCGACACAGTGTCGCTCTCTCTGCGGCTGAGTTCTCTGATATCATTACAGCTGTGAAATAATATTGTTTTGCATTCATCAGTCCGTATTCCAGTGAATACTGTGTGTCGTTTCTCTAAGCAGACAGGAAACAGAGAGGTCACAGTCACTGACTGAGCAAGAGACCCTGAAACATGAACACTTACAACATGAGTTTGTCACCAATGTTTCTTTCTCCTCTGCTTGCTGAACAAGCTCCTAAACAAATTGCATGTCACATAGCTAATTAATTAGTCACTTGAGCAATTTAAAAACACACATGCAAATGTTAACAAAGGTCAGAGATGCTTAATAGTGCGTCTTATTCTTCTGTTGCTCACACAAACCCGCGGGTCCCTCGGCGTGTTTGTGTGAGTTTAGTGGTGTGTCAGTGGCCTGCCAGCTCAGCTGTCAATCAAACTCAGCTCAGATGAATGGTGGCTCAAGGAACTCATTTAACAATAGAGGTATTGCTTTGACACTGATTGGGATGACACCATGACATTCATAAGACACACTGGCTATCGCAACCCTTTCAGGGATTTAACAACTTATCTGATAAATTCAACAATTTAAGACTCAAGACTCAAATTAAGGCTAATTATCAAAGTGGCTGTTAAAGGGAAAAAACGCCTCTCAAACAGGTGGGGAGTGTTCATTTCCAAACCTGTCTGGGCCCCACATAACATGAAGAGTTTAATAAGGAACTACTGGGAGCTGCACATCCTTCGATAAGCTTTTTAGAGTACGTGACACAAACTCCACTAAAAGGAACAGGCTACTGTTTAAATGTGGTTTAGCATGGCTGGGAGGTACAGCTGGTGGATATATTGATGTTAAGCCTTAAAAGCTACAGATAAATGTCTGCTTATATCGGGAGAATCATAAAGTGGAAGCCTTCTGTTTGCACTGCTGAATGAATTCTCGCCAAATACATTATAATTCATATTTCACTGTTCATCCCGGAGCCAGCAGCGAAATGTGTGTGCTGCTCTGCGTGCGAGTTAGAAGATACATGAAGATTTATTTTCTGTGTGTGTGTGTGTGTGTGTGTGTGTGTGGATGTGCATGCAAGTTATGGCATTGAAGTGTGTGTTTAACTATTCTTATATGTCTGTGTGACCTGTTGAATGCATGTTTTGAACAGTACACATACAGTATGTGCAGTGTGTGTGTGTGTGTGTGTGTGTGTGTCATATCCAGCACAGGGAGCTTTGCCTGAGAGTTATATTCCCCCCCCTCTCCGTTTCTCCCCCTCTCCTCCTCCGTAACCGACGGTGACGGTTGTTCTTTTTAAAGCAGAGTGGATCAGAATGCAGGCGGAGCGGCTGTTAATTATGGATGGCCTGTTTATCCTCCCAGGAGCACCCAGGGTGTCCATAATACCGGTTCTACTGCGAGCTAACACCTCAAAGTAACAGCCCCGCTAACCGCTGCTAAACATACACAGAGCGACATACACTAATTCATCTGGAGTCCAACGACTGTCCCCCATGCACCAGCTAACATGTATAATCACTAAACAAACCACTATTTAATGAACATACAAATGACACCGATGTTGTCACAACATTTTTTTTTATCTCTCTGCCTTTCACTGATCCCTAACTGGATATGTTTAACCTTGTTTTAGACAACAAGTAAAACCTTTACCTGCCTGAGTCCAAACCCAGTGGTATTAAGTGTTATGTAGACAGGTTACTAGGCAACATTTGCGGTCATGCTCAACACCATTTGTTTCATTATATTGTCAATGTTTCCATATTTTGGAAACTTTCACTTTATGATGTATTTTTTAACGAAGCAGCAGGACTGAAACTATCTGTTATTACCTGTTTATTTATTGTTATTTCCTTCAGCCAGTTATTGTTTAGAATACAAACGTATGACATATTTAATTAGCGTTGTCTGGCCATTAGACCTAAACTCAAAGATATTCAGTGTATCTGACTGTTAAGTTTCTTTCCCTGAATGAGGCTTTGAGATAGAGTCAAAAATCTGTAAATCTTGACGCAGAAGGTAAACGTTATAACACAAGGTCACGTTTAGGTTTAGGCAACAACACTACTTGGTTATAGGGTTCAATAAAAGAATAGTTTGAGTTAAAATAAGAATGTTTGTTACTTAAGGAAAGCTATGGATGTGATTTTATGATGACATCACCCTAAAGAGATAAAAAGATCTCCCAACCTCCTCTAGCTCGGAGTTGCAGATTGATTGATGGCTGGATGATGTTATTGGTTGTAATTGGTTGGTTGATGCGTCATATTTTGTTTTCCAGTATAAAACATTGATCTTGACAAAAATACAAATAAATATATTTGTTATTTAATTTTTTTTTTGGCATACATTGTTAGTGTTGCACAATATGACCAGGGATCTGATATTAAAGGTTTAAAAAGCCATCTTTTCATTTCAGCTCAACTTTAAAAATGCATCAACAGCAATCTGTCCCACATTTACGAAAGCGGAGTGATGCAGAGGGTTTTATTTGATGTAGACTTGAGCTGACATCAGTGATACAGTAAGTTTGCAGCAGTGGATACCGCAAATGAATTTAGTTTGTTTACAAATCAATCTGTGTAAATTGCCTACGAGAAGATATTGAATTTTCATTTTTCATATTTTGTGCAACTTTAATGTAATTCTATTACACCTCAGCAGCAGATTTGGAGGTGAATGGCATTTTATTTATTTCATCTAAATCCTTTTGGAACCCTTATCAAATCTGTTTAGGTTCAGTTTTTAACATTTGTGAATAAAGTCAGCTAATGATAACTACACCAAGAAAATACCAAAACAGATACAATCTGAGAATACAATGAGCAGGCGGGTGCAGATCTGGAGACGAGGAGAACAGTAACTATGTGTTTTCTAACATCGTCCTTCACATTCTGGTGTTTTATCAACCTCTAACCAAATCCAAGCTCCACCAATCAGAACCCTCATCATCTGTGGTAGTACGGCATGAGGAAGGTCACTGGTTGAAGACTGCCATGTCTTACTATCACATTTCATCTACATAGGTATACTGTAAAACATCTGACACAGCAAAATGTGCCAAAGGCGTCGCGGCCAAGAGAGCGGTAACTTAAATAAGAAGCAATGTGATACTTTATTGATCTCTGTAGGGAGGATCTCTCCCCTCTAGTCTCGTCTGCACTGACTGACTGCAGGTCAGTCGTGTAAAAGCACTGGAGCTGCTGGAGATTCAGTGTCTTGCTCAGCAGGGCGAGTATTCACTGCTTGAACCTGGAGCCACACACACACACTTGCTTTTTGTCAAGAATTGTCTGGCAAGCAAGGGCACTCGCACAGCAGCATTATTTTTGGCTATGAATATGAAGCGACAATTGTTCAAAAGGATGAAGATGATAGAATAGTTTGCAACCTTTTGTCAATGTATAAAACTGAGGTTTTGTAGATAAGTGATACGCAAAGTAAACGTATGACTTATGTATGAGTGAAATACGTACAATAGAATAGAAAAGAATACACTTACTATTGTTTTTATACAAAGAATATATATATATATATATATATACATTGCAATCTGCTACTGTCTTTTTTATTTTACTGTTTATGTACTGTAAGAATTCTCCAAATATACTGCAGTCACACATGAGCTATAAAGCAGATGAGCTGCCTTGGTTAACTTGTTACAGGATCCTCACAAATTATGACATCTAAATTCGAGGTTATTATATTTGGCAGGCAGCAAATAAACTGAAGTCGACATCTTGTACTTTACAGCGAGGGCTGTGATAGTAAACGGGATACCCGTGTGAGCTGCAAAAACACTGCAGCTAATTCTTCCGTGCACATCATTGGCCTGTGATTTAACGGCATTCATTATGTGCACTGCCTTGCTGAGTGAGAGTGACATCAGCAGGACGAGATGCAGTAGCAGTTGTAAGATTTTATTGGCAATTACATTTTTTCCACATTATTAAAAATAAAAAAGCTCCCTGTGGGGAGAGTTTACTCAGTTTCATCTGTTTTGGGGTGTATGTGACACAGTGAGAGCATTCGTCTTTCCTATGATGAAGAGGCAGCATCCCGAGGGGCACACACTGCAGAGAGCTAATGTCAGTGTTGTGAATGCAGATAGATTAGCAGTTACACTCTATAAAGCTGCGTTGATGTATCTGTAAAAATGTACTGAATATTATTGCCTGAACTAACTTATTCAACATGCGGTGTCAAACAGAAAAGTGTTGCATGAGGTTTTTAGATGAATGTGTTTCTCTGAGTGGCTTTCTCATCCTCAAAGCCCCAAACCAATCAGTCAGTCCTCAGATGACTGAGGCTCATTTAGCTCGTTCCTGATTGGTTCTGAAAGCAAGGAAAAGAGCGAGGATTGCCCCAGTGGGAGGTTGGGAATTGGAGTTTTGAAGTTCTTTATGTGTTTCTCCTAATTTCCCCAAACTCTTTAATGTTTGTCTGAATTTAATATGTGTATGTGTGTGTGTGTGTGTGTGTGTGTGTGGACGCTTATTCCTCTAAGTGTGTATGCAGTGGACCGAGTAAGACTGTGTAATCAAGAGTGTTTGTATGAAAGCCTGTGTGCGAACATAAAGACGTTTTTAATTAGCTAATGCTGCCACACATTGAGGCAACATGTGTTAGACAGAAAAGCAGATGTTTATTGTTTTTGATAGTCTTACAGCGGTGATCTCTGCCAGTGCTGCGTGGTGGAGAGAGTTGCCTACTGTGTCTGAAGTCAGAGCCAGAAAAGGGAAAGTATTTAGTACAAACTTTTACCCTCAACTGTTGATATGGAAACATGCTGATGGATGGATGGTGTTTCATCTCAGTGACAATCATATTAAATGTGAAAATATACAGTGTTATGAGAGGACCCTTTAGGACACAACGACAACACCAGCAATTATGTTTCCAAGCAAAATCGATATTTTGAGTTGACTTGAACATTTCACCCATTCCACCACTGCACATCATTTACCAACCATTATTGACTGGTTCAGTCCACATCTCCACCAGGATATATTGATCCAGGTGAGGTGAAGCCACAGAGCTTGAGAGGTGAGAAAATGTGAAAAGCAACAAGCCTCAGATTCAACGTTTCCTCTATGTATTTCATCGGTGTATAAACTGGCAAACGTGCAGCACAATGAGGGGATCCTGCTGAATACAAAGAGAAAAAAAAATCTAACAGAAGTGACAGCTTGATGGGCAACAGCATAAACCCTCACTGACATTTAATGTTTATTTTTATTTTGGAGAGCCAGGAAGACAATACTGGTGCACATTAAACAATAAATGAATAACTGAGCTGGCTTGTTGGTCTCAGAGACGAGCTTGTCTTTCAAGGATGTATCGGGCATTGTGGGTTTTTATATCAGCATTTAGGTGAGTGGTGCATCTGTCGAGAGGAGAAAAGCGGCCATAGTACAGGAAATCACATCAATATCCACAGAAAGAGAGACAGGAACCAAAAGAACGCAAACAAGCAGACGGACTAACATCACAGTTCCCTCCGTGAGCTGGGAAGAATCAAACACTGCAGCTGCAAACAGGTTCTATCAGGAAACATGAACACTCAACAATCAGTCGTACAATTCTACTTTTAATTGTCATTATTTTGTTTACTAAAGTCACAATGGCGGCATGAAAAGCGTGTCACTACAGAGTAACATCCTTTGGCAGAAAGTGAGGAGCAGACAGAAGTGGCTCTGCAGAGAGCAGATCCACGGCTGCACGACTGAGACAAGACTATTCTCCAACATGTCAGCGTCACACTTCCACACAGGCTGGGGAGAAAAGCAGTAATATTTAAAATCAATGCAGCAGAGGCTGATACATCACCACTGAAATCTCTAATATGGGTCAACATCTAAAAACGTGCGGTTCTACAATGCAACGCAGTAATATGTTAATGAGTTCATCCCTCACTGGTTCACACCAACATCTTAGAAGATCCAACCCAGTTTGGAAGTGAGCTTTCTGTGAAAACGGATAGTCTTCAAACCAAAGAGAAGAACGTAAACTCTTTAGTCACACGTTAAGTGGAATGACGGAGCGCTTTTTAACAAACCATGAATACATCAGTGTTTATCACATTACATTTGCAGGTAGGTGCGATGCAACATGGGAGGATGAATGTAACGGAGAGGAAAAGTACAGCACAGGCTTCATTGTCACTCTCTCTCTCTCTCTCTCTCTTCTCTCTCTCCAGTCTCAGCACCACTATCCTGTCTCTGCTCATTTGTGTTTCAATCTGTCACTGCAGATGTTTATAGATAAAAAGATCTCAACTCTCATTCATGAAGAGATTCGTTGTATCACAGCTTCACGTTAGTGCTCCTGAAATCACATCTCCATCTTGTTCTTCCTCTTTTTACCAGCCAACATTCTCTGTCTCACACACACCACACACACACACACACACACCTTCAGGACAGGAAGAGATCAGGAAGTGCCCACAGGCGCCAGCCAATCAGAATCCAGCACACAGCAGTAAAATCCCCCTAGGCCTGCCCACCGCACGCACACACACACACACACACACACACACACAGTATACACACTCTCCTATAGGTTGGGTTGCCATAGTGCCTAGGGAGTACAACCAATACAGAAAGGACACTGGGAAGGACTACACACATGTAGCTCCTACACACGCACACACATGCATACGCATACAGACTCCCTCCAACACACACATACGTACAAAGGGGAACGGGATAAAAATACTGTGCTGACAAGTCAATTAATCAGATGTGAAGGTGCCGAGCAGAACAATCCTTTACAAGGCTGGAGTTCAAAACCAGTGAGTGAGTATGTGTGTGTGTGTGTGTGTGTGTGTGTGTGTGTGTGTGTGTGTGTGCGTGTGTGTGATATTGAAGTTTCGGTGCTGAATAACCTGTTTCATAAGCTGTTGATCAAAACATTGTAAAGAACTGAGTTTAAACTGCTGCATTCCTGCTGTTTTGGATGAGAGCGGCACTATTTCTGACTGCGTGTTTCTCTCTATTTTGGTCCCAGTTAATGTTCTGGCATGAAAACGTCACTATACTTTTCAACACAGTGCGTGTGTCTAATTAAAACACATGGATTGAATAAAGCATGCATGATAAAGGGTGTGTATAGCCTTTCATGATAATCACTCACACGATAAGGCATGAAAATCTGTCTCTTGAATATTTACAGCTACTCTCCAATTAAGAAGTGATATCCTGAACTGCACAGGCAAGAACCATCAACATGCCATTTCTGTTCTCTTCATCAAGAGGAAAATATTCAACAAATGATTCCTGTGATTTAAAAATTTAAGAACGTATTTATTTTCCCTGCAGTCAGTCTCGTCTAACTGCATATGTGTCAATTACAGTTCACAAAATAAGTCTGTATGAGTCAGTATCTCTTCTTCAAGCTATCCTCTTCTGTGTCCATACCAGGAACAGACACTGCAAATGTGTCCATTATGCATTTGTAGTACAAATTTGTTTTAAATTATATTTAACAAAACAATAATGAAGACATAAGACATAACTTAAAAACATGTTTTTAAATGTTTAAAGGGGGTAGTGACCATGTTAAGAAAACACGTGGTAAGAAATAGAAATCCTAAAATAGACAGTTATCCTATTATATATTTCATGATTTGTTAGAGAAAGCATGTTTCTTATATGTGATGATTCTCAGGAAGCCAATTTAAATACCTGACACTGTTTTAGTCCCATCTGGCCCTTTTCTAGCGACCAGCGGAGCGTGGAATCGCTGATTAACTTGTGATACGTGGCTTCAACCAAAGTGCAACTGACTATTTTTCAGATGTGAAGCGATCCATGATGCCATAATTAGCAATCCTGATTCTACAGGTAGGCCAATAAGTTTACTGTGGTAATAAAACAGACTTCATAAATCATCAATCGCCAGTCGGCACTGTCAGCACCACTCAAGTGTGTTGACTTTGGCTTGGAATCAACAGTGTGACTGACTGACTGACTGACTGACTGACTGATTGACTGACTGACTGACTGACTGACATCTCCTGAGTGGTGCTGAAAGCAGTCAATCAGCAGTGGGTGCTGCAGTAATGACAGGGATGTGTGCACTCCCTCAGGAAGAGCTGTCAGGTCAATGGATCATTGCCACTCTGAAACCCACACACACACACACACACACACACACACACACACACACACAGACATACATACAGAAACAATACATCAACTTATAAAATATGCTGCCATTTTGCCTCTGCACACACAGTGAAACTCTCAAACATGCAAACAGTTCAGTGTTGACAGACTCTCGTGCTGCTTCTGTTCCTGTTATTCATTATGGATTCTTGCTGGCGGATCGACATGCACGCACAAATACAAACACATAAAAGTACTTTCTGTGCATCCACTGAATTGGATTACGACTGACACACATTTAAATAACAGTAGCTGAAGGTTGAGAATATCTGAGGAGACGAAGAGTATCGTCTGAGCTTCGACTGCAGAGACTGAACTGAGTTTTGCTGGTTGATGGATGCTTCCTAATCCTGTTTGTTCCAGGATATTTCATCTGGCCCGTGTCTCAGCCTGAGCGACTACATTCTCTCAGTTTGGGTCCCCACACGACAAGAGCACTAATATGTTTTAAATTGGCCTGAGCCCTGGGGTAAGAAACTACATTCCCTCTGTTTGGGTTCCTGCGTGACAGAAGAACTATTATATTATAACGGACCTGGATCACAGACTTATTTTCTCATCAGAGGTGAGGATTGAACAGATTTTCACTGTTGGTTTCGGTTGCAATACTAATTTGTTGGAGATCGAAATGCATCGAAAATCTGAAAAAAAGTTTCAACAAAGTACTTTAAACTTTTACATACTCCAAATGACTGGTATGATATGAATTACAAATATTTGCAGTGCAGCTATGAGTTCAGTATCATTCACAGAACCCTTTTCTGCACTGATATAGAAAGAAAATGCATAAAGAAAATCATTTATTTCATAACCCCAGTTAATTAACTTTTGAGTACACAAAACTGCCACAGCAGGACTGGATACATATAACCCTCTTTTCAAACTTTGACTGTAAGCAACAAGTTGAAAGTTTCCATCTGGGTTTATTTAAAAACACTCTGGAAAAAAAAGACCTAAGTAGGCAAACTAAAATGAAAAATGTACAAAAGAAATCATCACAAAAGCGCGTTGGTGCCCAGATTTAAATGTGTGCAGCACGTATGGAAGGTCCTTGCCCATGTTTCAGGCTTTCTCTATCCCCACACCTCCCGCAGAGAACAGCAGGAGGTGTGGGCTCGGCTATCCTTCCCTGCAGCAGCATGGCCATTCATCCACCCAGCCTCCATTACTCTCCCTCTTGGCATAACAATGGCAGAATAACTTTTGGACTTTCGGGGCTATACACCACAAGTAATTTGTTGCTCCCGTCTTAAAAGCTCAAAACCAGGTCCTCACATCCCCATCTATAAGTCTCTCCTATATATCGCCCTCCTATACTTCCTCCAAGGATCCTCCCTCTCCTCAAAGGTCAGACGGCCGGGCTTTGTACTTGATAAGTCCGCTTCACTGTAAGTGACAGTGGGTCTAACGATGGACCTGTAATTTAAATGCAAATGAAAGCGCACAGAGAAGAGCAGCTCGACAAAGTAGTCGACAGGTTGTTTTAATGACCTTTCATATCGTGCAGGGACATGGTTGTTTACAAACAAACAGAAAGCGGTCAGACTTGTTTACCAATTAAACAGTAGTGACAGATGTGTTTACAATCCACAAACAGTGCCAGCCGCTGATGATTTTAATATTCATACCTGGCCTCTTCTGAAAACCTCAGTAATAGCGGAGCGGAATGCGTTTAGAATACTTAAAATATAGATTGAACACATTTTTAACGCTTAAGAGAAGATCGGGGACATATAAAGAGCACTTAGAGGGACTGGGATGAGCTCTTTCCATGTCACCAAGTCAACTCAAGTCCTCAACGCACCCTCAGACGTTAAAGCTTAATACGGCATTCATGCATTACTTCTCACAATACCAAACTTTGGTGAGGCTTTCACAACGCCTTGCATATAATATTATAAGACTGGGAGTTCTGCAGATTTGTGTTTATTGCTTTTGTTTTCATCATTCTCTACCACAGGTGTAGCTGCCTATAGAAATGATTCATCGTCTGTTTCATGTTTGCAGCGTTTCTCCACTGCTGTGGACAGGTGGGCAGTGGGGAGTGGACAGCAGGGAAACAGAGAGAGGGTAGTTGAAATGATGAAGAGAGGTCAGGGGAACATCGAGAGGTAGAGAGTGTCAAATAGACAAATAATAGATAAGATGAGACAGCTGGAAAGAAGGTTAGAGAGGCAGATGAGAGATAAAGAGATGAAGAGTAGAAGAAAAGACTAGAGTGGAGAGATTTATACCTGGATTTACTACTTCAATTTTCTGTATGTTCTTCCAGGATTTACGGCCTTAGGAAGTAAATGTTGCATCACCAGAGAAAACGTACAATATAATCAAAAATAACAAAGGGTAGTATACAATATGTCAAACTTTAGTGTCATTTCATATAATGCATTCCTTTTTCAGGGTAATTGGTTACCAACAGTATTGACCACAACTTGAGGTTAAGTGTGTCACTTGCTTCTCAGAGAACAGTAACATATGCAGTGGGCAACTTCACATGCATAATAAACCCATGCATTAGGCCTTTGATATTGCCTTCATGCACTATCTTCTTGCTCTTGAAAATTTCCCACGCTGCTACAGAGTGAACCTCCGCCACTGTAGGACACATTTTCTTTGATGTTGTGAAGGAAATTCATCGTAATGTAATGAACTTTGGCCTCCACATTGCACCCGCTGCCGTAGTATGTTTCTCATTTAACTAAAGAAGACATTAGCCATTCAGGAAAAATATCACATCTTACTTATCCAGTGTTAACAATAAAATCTCTATATAAGGATTCACAATATAATTTGTTTTAGTGTTTAGTACATTGGATTAGTGATTCAACCACAGATCTAACTACTACATTTATTTGAAGCAGTCTAATTGTTTAACACACTATATCAACTATTTGAAAATGACATATACAGTACACACAAAGCTAAGGGGAACATAGCACAGTATGTGCATCCATTAAATGTATTATTAACGTCTATGCAGACTAGATAACCACCATTCTAAAGATGTATTACTTTTAGCTAATGATGAGATGTTGACACCTCCTAACAGAGAGAAATCACACCAAGAAGAAGAATAATCAAACTATGGTTTTTAACCAGAGGCAGTGAATACCGAATGAATGCAGACCGTTTCAGATGAGAGTCTGGTGATGTTCAACATGTGGATGGAGAAAGCACAACGACCCTAATGGTTTATCCTGGTTCAGCATGAGCAGCTTAGAGGCAAGCCCTCCTTGAACTATACAGCACACAGTGGTACTGCATGGCTTCACATGACCTCAGATGTCCTTCTCGACCCCCTCACAGCAAGACGATAAGCAGACAGAAGGACCATATTTATGGGTATGAAATGCCGCCTTCTGCAGCTCAACTTGGATTCATTCACGCTAGAGCAACCCCAGTCCTCCCCCCTCGGGGAGAGTCTGTCTCCCATTCAATGCAGGATTCATCAGTACTTTGAATTTACAACTATCACGCAAACTATAGCAACAGCACATTGAAAAAGTACATTGAATGTAAAAAGTAAACTATATATTCGACTAAATGCAAAAGCTCGTCCCCGTGTATCAGGGTGTGTTACACGCTGACTAAAGTGTGTTTGTCAGTTGGAGTTGTTATTTTTCTCTGCAGCATAACGCCTCAATGGGCTGTCTGTCTTTTTGGATGGAGCTGGGCAAGACAAATTGACAGCTTCACACACACACACACACACACACACACACACATAAAGATATATACAAATACGCTGCCACAACTCCCCACCGTGCACACACAACTCCCAAACCACAACCACATGAACACACACACACACACACACACGCACACACACACACGGCTGATGGACTGAGTGACAGTTTATTTTCGGGACTTAAATGAACAGAGGGATAGACTTGATGCTTTGAGGCAAAGGAGAGCAGAGTAAGCAAAAGAATATGAGGCTGGACAGATTCCACATTAGATGACATATGCAGTGGCCTTTGTCGCTGCCGTGCAACTGTCTGTCCGTGTAGCATTCAATGACCATTAATAACAGAGATGCTGAGAGAGCAAGATGACAAAGAGAGGATATACTGCACAGACGTAGATATAGTGGTCATCCACACGTCTTGGACTTGAACGTTGCAGCAGAGGAGCAACAGATTCTTACAGAGGATTTGTCTTGAAAGCCACACTGTATTGCAGTACGTAATTGGATCTATTGTTATAGAAAAATCCTTTCTGTCATACAATTGGATGTCAGACCTTTTCCTGGATCAAAATGTGAAAAGCCTTTTATACATTTCCACTCAGTGTGGATCAACAGTGCAGCAAAAAGGGAGACTTTGATCATGGCTCTGGTTTAAAAGGAGATAGTTGGGATAGAATCGGCTACTTACTGAGGCAGAAATGGGTTTAATTAGGATGAGTATGAGTCTGAAGCATTTTCCATTTTGTGAGCAGGAATAACATGACATAATGTGAAAAGAGAGAGCAGGAAAAGCCTTGAGAAAAGCTGACTTCGGAGATTTTCCCTCCCAGTAGTCTAACGTTACATGGCAATGGAGGTGGAGAGAGAGGCTGCGATGAGAGAGGAAGAGGACGAGAGAGGAAGAGGACGAGAGAGGTCAGAGAGAGGAGGGATCATCCTCCCCCCTTCACCTCCTTCCCATCACTTTTTCACCTGCATGTCCCTCCCTCTCTCTATTTTGTCTATTCTGCTTCTTTTCTCCTTTCCATCCCTTTCCTCTTGTCCTCAGGCTACATATCACATACATTTCCCCTGTTCCTCTCTCTTTGCACTCTTCCCATTCCTTGCCCGTGTGACCGGATGTCCTCCACTCTTGTTGTGCTCCCTCCCTCTCTCCTCTCCACCTTTTTTGGTCCTCCTGCTTCTCTCTCCTCTGACAGATTTCCATCCCCTGATCCTCACCCTTCCTCCTGCGTCCCACCTCTCTCCTACTCTCCTCTCCCTCCATCCTTCATACCCTTCTCTTCCGTCTCCCTGCTGCTACTGTCCTCTAGCTCGCCTCCCTTACCTCCTCTCCTCCCTCCTATTGTCCCATCCCTCCACCTCCCCTCTCTTTCCCGGTCCCAGGGCTCGTTAAACAATGTCCACATCCAGCCGACATCATCTGCAGAGAGACGCCTATAGGGGTGACAGCATGTGAAAGGGAAATTATGTATATGGGTATACTCTAAATGAAAAGACTGCAAGTGTGCGTTTTATGCCTTGCAGAGGAAATAGAAAGAGTGAGAATATGCAGAGGCCCAAGAAAAGTATCTGCAAAGTCTGCTCTAAGAAACACACGTGGAAGTTCAGTGGTTTGGAACTGTGCTGAAAGTGAGAGGGAGACAAGGACAGAGAAAGGGGGAGAGATAAAGAGTCTTGCTGTAGACTTTTATCAGCGCAGAACAATTGGTATTCACCAGAGTTAAGCACACAAGCTGTTGGTCTAGAGACAAGCACCGAACCCTCTGTCAAACCCAGCCGCTCAACCCCCCCAACCTCACCAGCCACCGCACACTGATTTCCAATTTCCTTTTCTTTCCCCCTTTCTAATTCTTTGTCTGCTATCATTCACACAATAACCCCACCTCTCTTGTTCTCCATGTTTCCATTCTCTCTCTTTCTTTCCTCCCTAAAATGTATTTTTTTTTGTCCAAATATCTTTCTTTCCTTTATTTCTCTCCATGCATCTCTTGCACTTCATCCGTCTGGATCCTTTGATGTCAGCTCATACCTGCTGTCACATGCCACCTGTTCAGTTCTCAGCCGGACGGGACCGGATTAAACTAAACTGTACGCCGCAGTGGACGGGACTGGCTGAGCTAGATCCCCCGCATGGGATTGGACAGAGCAAGAAGGCTACAGCAGTTAGATTGGGATGGCACACAGGTAAAGAGTTTCCTTCAACTTTGGTGACCCTGGTTAATCCCTGAGGGAAAGAAGGTTTCCATTGTGAGTAAAGTTTTCTTTTTCATTAGTTTGTTCAAAGTGATCCTAACCAACAAGCAGACGGCACTCCATGGCATTTAAGTCTTCAGCGTGTCATTTACACAACCTAAAAATGGCTCCCACTTGACTTGAAGTCATCTTTTCCTTTAAAATTCATTCAGAAGTTTTAAGGCAATTCCACAAGGGCTTTAACATTCGCTTGATTTTCCTTTTCACTCTGAGCTGGCTCTGATCTTTATCCTGGTCATTTCAGTTTAATTCAGCGAAGACTCTTTTCTGTTTTAATCTGTCCTGTCTAACATTGTTCCGCTTTGCTCTTTTTGTTTCTGGGCTTTTCCCCTCTCTCTCTTCTTTGATCCAAAGCAATGGGTGAGTTGAAAGGTTAGCTCCTTCTTTGACCATGACCGCTCGAAAATCCTGAACAGAAACAGGAGCACCGCTACAGTATAAACTAAAGGAGAGAGGCCAGAATGAGTGTGAATGTGTGTGTGTGTGTTCTCCCAGGTGACGGAGCATGGGCGAGAGAGATACTCGTTTGATCCCTGGAACAAAGAGAGAGGGGAGGGCAAAGGAGAGAGCAGCGGGAGGGAGAGAAACAGGAAGGGAGAGAGATGTGGGAGTGAGACAGATAGCTGAAGGGTGGAAGGGGGAGAGAGAGACAGGAGGGAGAGAGAGTGAGACAGGGGGTTAGGAGGGATCAGGCCTCACGAGAACAGAGCTTTGTTGAAGGGGGTTTGAAGATCACGAGCAGCTTTGTCAAACAGAGTGAGAAGGGAAGGAGAAACGTTGTGTCCAAACACTGCTCAATGCACACACACTAATAGTTGTAATGGTAGCTGAGCTGTCTACTGTTGCATGAAACGGGTAGAAACTAAAATCATGTTCCGGTTGATTTATGGTTACATTTTTTGTTTTTTTTAGTAGTATTACTTAGTCATGGAGATATTTATGATATGCTTAGATGTTGAGATCTCTCTCCTAGACATCCACCAAAACATTGGCCTCCATCCCAATACAACGTAGGTAAATAGAAATGTTCTGGGTGGTTTCCAACAATAACGATAAACAACATTCAACAATACACACAGCTGCAACTATTTCAGGAAATATTGCCCCATTATTCTGAACAATCCACAGACCTCACTGTCAATAGTTTGGACTGGAAATAAGTTTCTACTGAAGAAAAGGAAAACTGTTCAACATCGTGTGGACTGTCCACGGGAACACTGATTCCAGAAAGATATGCTGCTGTTGAATTTGTTTGTTTGAATTTTAAATGTTGTCAGCAGCACAAATCTATCAGTCATGTCTCATTGAACTTAAAGTCCGTATAGGTTTTTGCAACAACAAAATAAGCTTAAAGGTTGAGTAGGTGATTCTATTCAGAAACACTCGAAATCCTCGTATCAGTGAATGAATTTAATGCTCTTACATAATAAAAAATGTCATCTGTGGCCGTGGCAGGACTGTAAAACCCTGTCTAATCAAAAAAGTCGGACTAGAGAAAATAATTGGACGGTCTGCCTGTCTGTCAATGTTTACTTCCTGATTGCACTCTGCCGATCTCAAGCCCTCGCTTGGCGTTCTTGTGGAGCAGCTTCGAACAGAGGTCTGAAGGAAGGGGTGGGATTTTTTGGTTCGGCATTGCGTTCAAGGTCAAAGTTTTTCCAAATAACCTACTCCACCTTTAATGTGAATTTATTTTTATTTCTTTATAAATTATAAGTGAAAAAAAAATCAATAAATGTGGCAAAGATTAACATTTGATTTTCTGCCTACAAAATGTACTCATGATCAACATTTGGTTACGATTAGGCACTTAAAATAAGAGAAAGACTGTGATCTAGGTTAATTGAAAAAGTCAACAGTGTAGGAGACGGCACGTGTTTACCATGATATTGGACAAAAACCTTTCCTAACCTTGACTAAAGTGCTTTTCTTGCCTAAACCCCACCACACAGGGCACTTGGGATGCAAATCTTTGGTGTCAAAGCCCTGTGCTTATGGCCACTGTTTCACTGGGAGAAATGCAGCCAGTGAATTTAATCCAGACAACAATTATATTTCCCTCAAAGTACAATACAAATAAGTAGCATAGAAACATAATTATCGACACACAGGGTTGAATCCATTCAGCTCCGTCTTTTTGTGGTGGAGTCAGAGACCATGCAGGGAGATATTTCATGGCATTGTTATATTATACGTCTCACCAGTGGTAGAAGGTGTGTTTTGTAATTTGGGTGAACGGACCCTTTAACCACAGTTCTCTCAGCAAACAAGATTGCCATTTCAAAGTCTGTGTATTTATAGATTACGCTACAATTGTTTTCTGCCACTGGACAGTTTCATCATCAGTGCTGCTGTATGCACAGTGGGGTGAATTCTATTACCTTGCCTATGCAATCGCTCCCGGAAAAAACAGCCTACACTACCATCATGACATTTTACTGATGTCGGAGAAAAAAAATGCAAGGGAAATCATTTTACATCCACTACGGTCATCAAGGCTTCTGATCAGCAGGTACTGTAGTGAAAAGTGTTTCGACGTGCTGAAACGACGAAAAGGAGGCAGAGGAGAGGAGGAGGTGGGAGGAGGAGAAAGAGTGGGAAACAGAGGTCACAGCGGCGAACATTTTACAGTCAATTTTATACATTATTTCCATGGCAATGCCTGGCTTGGAGAAGCCAACATACAGTATTTTAAAAGGTTTTGTAATATGTTCTTTCATCTAAAAAAAACATTGCTCGATGCCTCTAATCCAATTACAATCTAATCTGGGTTTGTTCATATTCTATATGTATATTCTATATGTATCCTGTCCAAGGCCACCGCATACATTACACAATGACTGGATCACCTTCATGCACATATGCACACTATATTATTATGTACACGGTAAACCAGCCCCCATCAGGCTCTCTCTCCTTCAACCCCACAGTTCTTCACCTCCACCAAAGACATTTCACTGCACCGTTAAACTGCAGTTTATTAAAATGGCTTTTGCATGTTGATAAAAAAAAACACTCATATATATTCCTGTCTTTTAAAATGCTGCTGTGGGTAAAACATTATTCTATACTCATTCTGTGACTGTATAGGTATCCATGATTCTAGGTGGCTGTGTGTCCCAGTGCCCTTTAGCAAAGCATTTTGCTGCCAGAACAGACTTAATTGTGGGTCTGTTTTCTGAAAAAGTGCAACATATACTCAGTCAAGCCGAGGGTAAGTAACAGTCCAAACTGTGAAAAGTACTGTTACATATGAGTGATCACTAAGGCATCTCCCCCCGCCTCTCTTCTACTGACACACTACTGTATATTGCAAACGACTTTCATCAAAAGCGCCTTAAAATACCAGGGAAGCGCACAGTACATATTTCATGTGCATGTGTCCGGTGGGAATTGAACCAAAGATATAAAACATGTTTTTATAAAACCGAGTTAAACACAGAGCGACTATCAACCCAACCCCCACATCCCCACCCACATCTACCTTTTTATTCTCTTCCTTTCACGGAGACTTTTATTGTGATCCCAAGAGACATGTGACTCACTCAGAGAAACTTGTTACACTACAAGTTGTTAATTTCAGCTGAGCTTAAGATGAGGCACAATTCTAAAAATAGTAATCTATCCAATTTAAAACAATCAAATGAAAATAGATTTTTGCATTGCCTGATCTCCGCTGATATGAACCATATCCCCGGGACTCAGAATAGGAATTATTTGTTGTCGAAAATGAACAGACCTCTCTGTATTCCCTTTGTCAAAAGCTTGCTGGAGTTTTTACACATTTGAATGCATAACCTGTCAAACACATTAGTAAGCGGTTAAACCAACACTGATAATGATGTCAATGCACTGCTATATCTTCTGTTCAGTCTGTGCTGTAAATTCAGCTTATGTTCAGCTGAGCACAACAGCAGGCCTTCAAGCTTCTCTGCCCTCATAAGTGTAGGTGCACAGCTAAACACACTTCCAATAAAGGTTGACCTCGGGAGTCTTCTCTGGAAGCAACTGTGAGAGCAGTAATAAAACACAACAAATGTACAGTAATGCAAGTGATTATAAATCACAAAAGCATGAGCTGGCATTAACAAGGGTGGTGATTTGACTGTAAACTGGAGACCAGCCTCAACGCCAAGTCTTCAGACTCAGCCTTCATTGTGATCAACACACCTGGAAAGTCTCCAGGTTCATCATCGTGCCATGATGGCTCCAACACAGGCTGACATGGTGAAAACAGTATCAGTGTCTCTGTCGTGGCTGGTAAACATACTCGGGTACAATAGAATGTTATTTCATAGGGTCCCAAAATGTCAAGTGTGAGTTTGGAGGTTGATCACTTTTAACATCTTGTTTCCTACCAACAATGAGCATTGCTTTCTACTTCTTTCTAAAATCTGCGTCCAAACGAATCCATTGTAAACGACGCTGTAGTGCATACTCCAGGCCCTTACGTGGCACTGTTTCTGCTACAAAAATACATCAAAACGGAGAAGAGGCGGCGCATGTGCATAAAGCTTGTGCGCTGTATCCAAACAGACAGTAGAAGACCAAACTGAAACCAGCGTAGTGGAAGAGGAGTAGAATATTTTCCCTACTAACCCGAAGCTCAATATCTGCTGCAGCACGATCACAAGCATGGAGGCCGCCATTGTTGTTGTTGTTATGAGACGTCATGGGATAAGAAGTCAAAGGCTAGAGGGTCGAGGTGCGGGGCGATGACATCATCGTATGCGTATTTGGCTTCTACATGAACACGAAATGCAATTTTTCACCCTGGGATAAACAAGAAAACAAAAAATGTTTCCGTGTGGACGGCCTTAGTAGTGCTTCTTTTAACCTTGACAAAAAAGTGTCTTTTAAACTCTTCTTCAATCTTTCTCTAACCTTAACCAAGTCGTAATTTTGCCCAAATCTAACTTACCTACAGTGGTGCCAGATCAGATGATCTTTTAAAATAATGTCGTAGATATGGAACATTTTTAAAGGCACTGGCAGACAGATGAAAAGACTCTATTGGTTATTCTGGGAGGCAATGTCAAACTGTGTCTGTATCTAACTGTTTATCTAAGGAACAGCTCTGCTGAAGAACCTTTAAAGACTAATGCGTTGCTTATGCATTCAAAAGCCTCGGTTTTCTCTTCCTCCGTGGTTGAACTAGCCAGTGTTGAATCTAAGCTGGTAGCCTTTCTCTCTCCCTCTGTCTCTGTCAGACAAGAGCAGCAGAGAGTGCTGACTATGAGCTGGTAGCATGGTGAGTCAGCCAGCAGCTTTACATTTAACACATGCCAACGCTAGCAGGACTGAAAAGGAACGCAGTGGGGGAGCTTTCTCTCCCTCTGTCTTGGTCTCAGTCCGTGGCTCTCTTCCTGTTCCTCTCTCCTCCTCTATGCCTATGTCTCTCCCCTTTCCTTCTGCCACATCTCTCTTTCCATTCTCCTCTCCTTCTTGCCACCCGTTACCCGTTCTCTCCCCCACCCCCTCTCCATTTTTGCCCTCCACCCTGACTCTCCAGCCCCCCTCCTTCTCCTCCCTCCCTCTTTCTCTCTCTCTGTAGTCTCCCAGTGGTCTTGCTGAGGGGCATATGCTGTTGCAGGGAGAAGGGGATGTCAGCTTGGATTTCAACACTGTCACAACAGGGGAACACACACATACAGCACACCACACACACACACACACACACACACACACACACACTTGCAGGTATATGAGCACAGGAAGCAAATGGCCACTTATTAAACATGCTGCAATTCTGTCTCGCACGCACGCACACACACACACACACACACACACAGTCATAAACACAAATGTAACCATGAATCAAATGGCCACTTGTAAAGTGTGTGCACAGACAGACACATACACTGAAAAGAGTCTCACCAGGGTGGAAAACAGTGCTTGTCTGCAAACTGCCTGACAGGCAGAAAATAGCCCTGTCTAAGGAGGTGTGAGAGGAGAGGAGAGGAGAGGAGAGGAGAGGAGAGGAGTGTTGGAACAGGAAAGAGAGAAAGAGTGGAAATGAAGCGGAAGGAGAGGAGTTGAGAAGATTAGAAAAAAAGGGTGGATAAAACAGAGGACAGAAGAGACAAGAAAAGAAAATGTGTGTAATGGATGACGCCCGAGGGCTACAGTTTGTTATATATGCACCGACACTAGAAAACCACAAAACCAACACAAACCAGCAGCTTAATGACAGTGTGTTCAAAGCAACCCATTCATTCTTACATTTCCCACACACTTTCCTCCCTCACAGCGGTTTTCTGCCAGTTCCTTTGTTTTGCTCCGTCACCTCATATTCTCTCAGCTCCTGATATGGTATCACTGACCTTAGCTCGGTACAGCATGGTCACACTGGCCTGACCAGAATCCCATTACTGACATCCTTCATGTGTAACATTGCTGCACTGTGTGCATGTGTGTGTGTGTGTGTGTGTGTGTGTGTGTGTGTGTGTACGCCTGTGGACACGCGTGACATTGCCCTTTCCATAGCAACAACAGCATTATGGGTGCTGCTGAGTAGCAGACAGACATAAACAGACACACCTACATACATGTGTACACAGGCGGACACAAATAGAGCTAATACAAACATTTAGTGACAATATTTGTACAAGACACACAAACACACACTTTGCAGAATCAGTCCGTTCTTCTTATTTCAGCTCCCCCCTCTAAAGTTATTAATCCCTTACACAGGGGTTTTTTGAAACATTTCCGTCTGGGAACTAAGCTCATTAAAACGGTGCTCATGTGGGTACCGACCAGAAAAAAGCCCTTTGAAACAATATGACTTGACACTCAATTTAAAGCAGCAAAAAGTGAATGTGAACTGTTTATATTTCATCTCAAATCGCACACGAGGTTTCAAAGCTCCATTATGGTTTAAATATTTGAATAACACCATTTTCTGGAGTTAAACACATTCCATGGAGATGAGGAGCATCTGCTCCCCTGCCCCTGAGGGCTGCAGTGGGCGGGCTTTGCTATGATTATGTAAATCAATAGCAAATTTGCCAATACAAACTCTCATCTGGAGGGGCAGCTCCACTTAGCCATAAATCAAGGCTGGGAAAAATAGCCTTTATGATGACCTGAATGATTGGACTTTTATTTATTTAGGATTTAAGATTGAGGAAACTTGAAAAGCACTGTTATATTCAGATCATTTAACTTTCTTAGTGTTCACAAATGAAAAGCACAATGCAAAGTTGAGAATATGATCTAATGAGCCAAACTATCAGGAATCTGTCTAAATAGAGTAACAACCATAAGGACTCCGGTAGGCTATATAAGACCCCGTGGGCACCAGGACTCACAATTCTAGACCAGAGGATTGATTAGAGTTGACTTTAACGGAACAACGATTTTGATTTTATAAGCTGCTGTTGAAATTGCTGCATCAGCCCGATAGTGACCATATGCTTTGTTTTATAAGGCTGGACTTGGCAGCCAAGACACTCAGAGAAGAGTTAAGGTTTAGGGAAGCACCTTTATATACAGTATGAATAAGATTGGAACCATTTGGGAATATAATGCACATTTTTTCTCAATAGACAAATCCCATTGTTCAATTTATTTCCTAAAGAGAAAACAATGGAATTTAAAAGAAACAAGTTTGGATGAAAATCACAGTCAATTTAGGACAAAGAATCTCATAAATGTGCAGAATGCAGCAAAAAAAAGAAAGAAAGAAAAAAGCATCTCATGGGTCACATTCAAAGCTTCCTATCTGACCATATACAGCATATAGATCCAATATGGTGGCTGTCAAATTCAACAAGGTTGGCTGATTCTTCTGCAAATTATTCTCAATGATTAATGGTCTTATTACTATCGCCGCCCCTCCCTCCTCCTCAAACACGCACAAGAGAGATACAAGTGTATGATTAGATTGGTGGAAATGAGAGGAAAGAGGAGCAGTGCAGAAAATAGAGGGAGACAGAAGATGGAAAAGCAGAAAGGGGAGGTGGAGAGTGGCTGACAAAACTAACAACATGAAAGCGGTCTTTTGTGGGAATCCTTGCAAAGTTACACTGATTAATGTCTTTTCTGGCAATCGTACAGCAGCTCTCTTTACAAATAAACGAGAAACAATCTTTCCACCCAAAATGCCCCATAATGAAACAAGAAGAATGAACTGTTGCAGGGATAATGACAAATTATATGTGTCAACATTTTGTAAAAATGACAAATTAAAGGAGGCGAATAAAAGGACAAATCTACATAATGCATATTATTGTTGAATTAGCAGTGATAACCACCATTGCATATGCATTGTTTAGCACTTGTTCTTTTGTTTTGGCAGCTGGGGGTAAAAAACTCAGCACTACAACAATTGGCAACAAGAGAATAAATAAAGAAATAAAAACCACAAAAACAAACATAGTCAGTGTGCAGCCTGGCATTTGAATGCTCTACATTCCGCAGCGTTCATCTGGAAACTGCATTCATTGATGAGTACAAAAATGTGCCTTTATGCACGACGTGCTCTGCTGGAGAGTGTCTGTATTTTAACCCGACATGTTGTCGAAACACCTGTACCGTTTTGTAGAAACAGCCTCCGCTCAGTATTCCTGACTGGAATAATGTGAACCTCCGGGCCACAGACTTGTTAGAACACATTTTATGTTACAGAGGTCAATGTAGTAAAGTTATTCTTATTTGTGCTCCCAAAAGAAGCCATTCATTTAGTGGTAAAATAACATCTGTTTCTTCTGTTTGCATGATGTGATGTGGCATTTTCATGGTTTACTGAGCACAAACTTTCTTGTAATTGGTTTGCCTTCCTCTTAGCAAATGCAATGACCCCTGTTGGAGGTGATTAAGTGCTGGGAGAGATGCTACATGTGCAAAACAGTTGATCTGCATTTGTCTGAGACCTGTAAACAATGTAGGGGATTTGTTTCCATAATACAATAACCATTAATAATGTATGAAATGACTATACAGCCTGAGCTGCCTTAACAAATTACTGCAAGATAATTAATAGTTCATTATACTGTATTCTGAGAATGTGTGTCCTCATCATCTCGCTGAACTTTGCAGCTGACTGAACACGCTAGGAGAAATATTCATACTCAGTGTTTTATGTTCACAACTTGTTTTTTCTATCAACTCCTTGTTTGATTAACACGCTCTTTCATTGTATTACATCGTTGTGATTAAATCTGGTATAATTAGGGATAAAGAGAAATCAAACACTAGTGTCGCCCCTGCTAGGATTTCTGTAACTCGTAGTTGTGAAAACAAGTGCCGAGGGATGGGGCGACGCAATATTCCTGCAGTACTGAACAGATGCTCAGAGGACAGGCATCAGCAGAGCAGAGACGCAAACCCACCAGGACAAGAAAAAGTGAAGAAGTGGCCTGACTAATGCTAGATTAGAAATCTAAATAATTAGACTAACTACACAAAGTGCACAAATAAGCAACTCTGGCTTTCTGTTTTACTGCAGCAGTGCACTTAGTGAAGAATGGAAACAAACTCAAATCTTCTGTCTTCTGAGTTTAATGAGAGTAAACGGTTCATTGTTTTTTCTCCATGATTATAGGCCTACTTTTAAAAAGCACAATCATACTGTACAGAAGAACAGTATCTGTTCTCTTGTTTTGCATCGATCCAAAGTCACTGCCTCAAGTTTTTCTTTTTCTTTAACAGTGGAGATGCTGCTCATGTCACTCAAGCCACTGCAGATACATTCTCCAAAAATATAATGAGTGTGAGATCTCCACATGAAGGCAATGTTTTAAAAACAGGACACACTGCCGGTCTGTAGTCCTGTTGATAGTAAACTCTGTTAAGATAAGTTCTGACTTTTTAATGCAGCAAAATAACTTGTGTTTACTAAAACTTTAATGAATTATGAATCTAGTACCATGAATAGGTTATTGACAAAATGACGTAATCGACTACATAAATACGTTTACACGAATAATTTGCGTCCCAAACAACTAGATTTGGGACAGCCCCCCTTCTTCCCTCTGTGAGACTCATCATGTCTGAGCAGCAAAGACGTTTCAAAGTCTCTGTTCCGCTCTTAGGACTTTAGCTTCTAACTGAAACTCTGTGGTCTGAAGTTTAGTTTCTCTGTTAGTACTTTCAGAAAACGTCTATTTTTATTTATTTATTGATTTAGTTTTACCGTTCCGGGTTCTTTCAGCTGAATAGACTCGTGTTAAGTTACCGCTCATGGAAACCCACCATTTCTGGTTTCTGCCACTTCACAATAAAAGCTTAAGAATATACTTTGTTATTCAAAGTAATAGGGTAGTTTTATTGCGAATAATTTATAGGAAATGAATGTGTTTATTCACATTAAACCCAATCCTTCTGGGTCATTTGCCATACCTTTTATTGATAATGATAATATCAATAATAATATTATTAATAATAAGATTAGATTAGTCGATTAATCGAAAAAAGAATCGCTAGATTAATCGTTTGAAAATAATCGTTTGGGACAGCTCTATACAATGGAAATGAAGTAAACCCTGGGAGGAAAATGAAATCAGACATAAAAGAGGAAAAGAAGTATAGAAGGAAGGGGCAGTATTAGAAAGGGGAGGAGAGTGGAAAGGAGCCAGAGAGACAGAGGAGGAGTGGGGATGAGGTAGAGATGGAGGAATGCAGGAGGAGATGGTTCTGACTGGAAAGGTGTGATGCAAGGAGCAGGATGAGTCTCTAATTAGGTTTTTTTTCCAGCTCAAACTTCAATCTCAGACTGTGACCTTAATAAACAGATGACACACACACACACAAACACACACACACACACACACATACATGCAGGCACGGTGTGTGTGACGAAAGTGTTACCTCAGCATTTTCCAGCTAAATGTACTCATTAGCCTAGTTGCACATGGCTGCCTGGGAAAACAACAAAGTCAGCTCCAGAAAGCAGAAAGCATTCATCTAAGAGGCTGTCAGAGTGGGAGACAGAGAGCAGAGGTCTCAGCACCAGCAGAAACTCATGGCTGCATTATTTTCTCCAACACTGACTGAGAATGGATGCTATAACATACATTTCCACGACATGTTTATTTAAGCAATCGTCCTCAGAAGCAGTCCCAAATAAGAGTTGTCATAATTTACACTGCTACCTGTAGAAACACTTGCATGCTTGTTAAGACCAGAACCTAAACAACTCTATAGGCACTAATGTTGTACATGCTGTATAGTACATAAAGGTCCTTGCTGCATCGATAAAGTCTTTTCAAAATCCAAATTGTGCAATAGTCGGGGGATTCATAGGCTAGATGCATGCAGCATTTATTTTATACTATACACCATCTCACACCTCATAACATTCACCATTTATGGACCATTTTAGCTCTCTGCACTGTCAGAGAAAAGATAAACCAAGATATTATGCAGCTATGGCCTTACGTGTCCACCTTTTCATGCACCTGTTGCCACCTGGGTAAAGGTTGGAAATGCATAAAAACGGGCTGAGGAAAGGTTTATCATTCAAAACAGAATACAGTGACCATGATCATCAGAGATCAGTGCCCTTGTTAGAAAAAAGACCAAAATGCTCCATCCCCCGTCCGTATCCCCTGGTGCAGGGACAAAGGGGTCATTTAGTTGGATATGTTAGTGTTCCTGACTCACTGACCTTTTATCTGTCTGAGGTTGTTGCAAGTTTGGATTTATGGGCCCGACCTACTGAAATATCAGTAGCCTAACTCTGCTGTGTACTGATAAATCCATGCCGCTGTCCGTGGTGCTGAAGAAGCAGATGGATCTGTATTTGTGACTTTTCTCTGAGAGTAAGGTTTGACCTTCTCGCAGTGAGGTGACACTTCTATCCACTGATCCTATGACACCTAGATGTGTGTCCAACTTGCACGTCAAAGGAAGACATGCAAACAAGAAGAAGAATTCAGTTGCTACCCGCATCTCAAATTACAGTCAATCTGAGAGCAAGTACAGTTTAAAGATTCAAGAACTTGGTGCCCTCTCACAGTCACAGTTTTGTTAACAATTCACAGGTTCAGCTGCTGTTTAGAAACTGGGAAATATCTGGTCACGACCAGGTAGATAGCTGCATTTCCTTCTCCAGAGTAAATACTAACACGTGGAGGATTTTTGGCAATCTGCAAAAGGCAAACTAGAGAGCAGCAACTCTTTCAAACCATCCTCTCTCATTAGTGGAATAGTGGACAGTCATACACTCACCCATGTCCAAACGTGCCCTTTTCTGAGGGAGGGAAGGCAAAATGACCATCTCATTCAAAGACACAGCTTCTGTCAGAATCTGCTGGAGGAGAGGAGTTCATGAGTTTTTCTGGCTGCATAAAGCTTCAGGCTCATGTTTAGAGTCATGAAACGTGTGAATTCAAAAGGGAAAGGGAAGTGGAAACACACAAAACACACAGACACACACATGGGAGAGAGAGAGGAAGAGAGAGAGTGTTTGCTGAGGACTTTTCATTGGCTTATACATTTGTCAACATTCTTTTCTCAAAGTGACAGTGCAGTAACACAATTCCTTCCTCAACAGTAAATTAGGTCCTCTGAGACGTCTTGCCTCACGATGCCTGAACTAAAGGCTGGTGATGAGGTTGGATGGGCAACCGGATTGTTTCTCACCCCACTAGTGCATCGTTTAGCTTCTCAGGTACACTGAAGGCCGTCTTTCTGTAAAAACACATTGTTTAGTGGAGGCTAGTCCACAATCCAGCACCAGCGGTGCAGCCGCCTCCGCAATACCAAAGATATACATGTATACATACATGTATGGCCATTTTGGTGACTATGATATTAACAATTCAAGGTATACTAATATAAAAGCTTGAATAATCACCAACAGCAAAACTAACTATTTTCCAATAGTACCCATCTAATCGTTAATTACCATTAACTAAGTGTTGTATTTAAGCTTTTCAACAGGATTTGATTGAGGGAGAAGTTTCATTGCAGGGTAATTTAACTGTGTAAACTTCAGTGAATGGTGGATTTCCAAGTGTCCCCAAACACATTTGGCAGATTTAAACTAGATTAGAGAAAATAGAGTGGGCTTATTTGCTAACTAAAGGGTCTGCTGTAGCAAGAAAAGCATTTCTAGCTCCTGCAATAATTAAGCAGCAACCAGCGGTTGGTTAGTGGCACCGTACTGTCAAGTCCCATGTGTATCAAATAACTGAGTCATTTAAGATGATTACGGTCATTATTTCTTTTTACAACAAGTGAGAAATTAATCAAAAGGTGTATTGACATACTTTACAACTAAGGAGTTAAGAGGAGTGTATGTAATACTTAACATACCTCACATACATCCAGGTCTTTAAAAAGAAGTACTGTCAATTCTAATTGACAAGTCAAATATACTGTATATACTGTACTCAATAATAGATATTGTATAAAGGTGAATACTTTTATTTCACGAGTGAGAAATATATGAATTTGGATTATGATTGAGAAGAATAATGTATTAATTGAGCCCCAGTGGTGTCGTGATAATTGAGGAGTTCAATTTATACATATTCATTACTTCATAATGTGCTGTATATATAATCTGTGTGAGCTGAGCTGGAGATGCAAACAAGCTTCCAGTGAAATGTTTTAATTGGTCTGTTCCATTTCCATTTCAATAAGATGTCCCCTCCTCCTCCTCCTCTTCTCCTCCCCTCCTCTTCCTCTTTGTCCCCTCTACTTCTCTCAAGCTGTCCTGTCTGATATTTGACATGTTGGCTGCCTCTCTTCTTCCTGTTAATGGATCGCTTGACTCTGTAATTTGGAGCTGCATGTGAAGAGATAAAGCTGAGTGTATGTGGATGTGGGAGTCTGTGTGTGACTGAATGCAGCGGCACAAGAGTAACACAGGAAGTTTAGAGAGGAGAAGATGGGAAGATGAAAGGAGAGACATGAAAGGAGATGGGACGAAGACAGAAAAGTTGAGATTCCGTGAAAGTGGAGCTCTGGCAACTGAGATGAGATACTTCTGATCAGAAGACATTACAGACTGACACCACCAAAAATGTAATCCAGTTATTCAGAATGGGGACATCTTATCAGCACTTGAATTCAGATAATTAAAGATTGTCATAACCTTGTTTTAATGTAAATCTATTTCAGACTTGGTTGATTCTGTGTGAGGCCATAATGAACACACAAAGTAAATCCTGAAAGTCAAATTCAAAGACATTTAGAAGAAGACTCTCGAAAACAATATTCAAGGCAATTCAGTCATGACTATTCTTTGGAACAAAACATTTGGAGGCCTTTTTAAACTCACTAATAAATAACCTGGATAATAACACTGAAAAGGAGAGAAAAAAGCCATCAAAAACAATATGTTTACTTTTGAGAAAAAGATGTGCGCTCTAATAAGTGCAGTTAAGTGACTTGTCAATACCATTATCAAGATAAAATAAATGCTGTTGTTCACATTGTCTTTTATATTGTGTATTTAACCACTGAAAATGTATATATATAATACAATATATATTTGAAAAAGAATGATTATATAAACCAAAACAAGTTTAAAGATGTGCTAACTTCTTGCAACAGTAATACGACAGCTGTTCCTCTGAGAGGCATGGGAGCAATAATGTCCACATGTCAAAATGTTCAGTGCTGGAATCCTACAGTGTCATGGCTGCTCTACCAACAGCATTCTCTCCATCCAGCCAAGTCAGGAAGCACATGCTTCAACCACCGACCACTTAAAAACCTCTGGCCACTACTGAAATGATCCCAGTTTGATCGTTGATATGTAGATGCAGATGAAGAGGAAGTTTGGAGGAAAATAGCATGGATGGAAAAAAGAAATAAACGAAAGGGCAGAGAGGAAGAAAACCCCTTTCCTGCCTCCTTATTCCAACACTCCTTCCTCTATTTGTTAAAATGACCCGTCTTCCCCCCCATACTCTCTCTCTCTCCTCTGTTGTCCTCGTCTTCCATCCCCATCTCTCCCCTCTCTCCAGGCCTCCCACTTCAACCCCACATATCTCCCTCTTGCTTTCACCCGATTCCCCGTTTCTCTTTTTCCCCCATCAGCCCTCTTTCTTGTTCCTCCCCCTCCATCTCAATCCCTCTTCATCCCCCCCTCTCTGTTCGTCTTTGTGTGCCCTGCCATTCTCCGTGCTGCCCCAGGCTCAGACATATGGCGCTCTCCTCTCTGCTATTGTCATCCATTAACACAGTTGTCGGTGGGAATTACAGACACATAGCGCAACACGCAAGCGTGTGCTCCAGCTTCTGATGTTGGAGACAGAACAAGGCAGGGAAATCTGTAAGGTGTCTTGAAAGAGCAGGAAAAGAAATGTGATGTGCTGCCTTTCAAACATTACCTCAAAGAAGAAATCTTGCAAAATGTACAAAAGTTTGAAGTAATAAGTTATATAATAAAAATGTAATTACAGGATGGGAAGCATATTCACATTAAACTCAAGTCAGTAGTTCAGTAGGTAGTAAAGTGCCCGGGGTGACAGTCGTTTTGAAGGTCGCTCGAAAAGCAAAATAGTTCCACATAGAACATTTCTTGCTCAATACACTCGCTGGTTGAAAGAACGTCTGCTTCTCTACGCGTGGTTTTAACACAGAGAGACAGGCAGCCTGTGTGATTAAGTTAGGAATGTTTAAGGTTGTTCCTCCAGGATGGATTTTGATGCAGTGGTGACAAATTGCGAGTTTAATGTTCACTCCCACTGAGGAACTTCTATACCGACGACATGATATGTGTGTGGCTGCAAGAGGACGAGACCCACAATCTAAGTTAACAATGTGACTTCATATTTGTAGCCTATTATGCTCACCTTTCTCTACTTTTTGTGCCAATGGCCAGCAATATGACCAAGCGACACTCTAACAAAACTCGCTGGCAAGTGACAAAATAAAAGTTGCAGATGTTCCATCATGGTGAAAAATACAAGAACATGCAAGGACGACTGAGAGCAGGGAAGAAAAATGAATTGTCGGCATGTGTGAGGAAACAGTAGTCTGTTTTTAGTCGTAGCCGAGAGATCAGCGGGACATCTCCGGCTGTTCTTCATCTGTTTTGTAAATGGATTGTTCATTAATTGTGAATGTTTTCAGATGGTCTGTTTATTTCTTTACACTATAAGAAAGAAAGTTATTTATCGTGCAATGGGTTTACTGGTTTAGCCCACTAGAGATTGAACTGAGCTATATGTGGCCTCTTAACATGAGTTTGCCTGATGACAAGCACTGTAAAAAATGTCGTCGTGATGAGGCATCAATATGAATCGTTGCTGCAACCCTACTGGTGGCAGAACTACAGTGAGAGAAGAATACTGTCCTCGTCCTGTGCAATGAAAATACACTTCAATCGCACAATTAATGGTGATATCAATAATAATGTACTGTATAAGTACCCCAACGGTGTCTGTGTGCTGCTGCTTCACACAGAATCGTAACAACTTCCTTCAGCTTGTAAATCCTCTAATGGCTTATTTCTTAAATTAGCTTCACACATACATACCACTGTGAAACAGTCCCTGGAGCAAGCAAATGTATTATAACTATTTACAGTATGTTAAACAGTTTGTATATCTATATTCTGTGTTTGATTAAACATGATTTCAGAGTTTGCGGTTAAATATAAATGCATCGTTTGCAGCGCGGTTTATAAAAAAACTAAATATGGGCTCAAAACAACATAAAATGTATTCAGAGAATTAATAAAGCAGCAGTAAAGATATAGAGGAGTCATAATTGAGCAGAGGATGAAGTCGCTCTCCCCCAATGTTTGTTGTAATTCCAGCTTCTACTTGCCTTGTTGAAAAAGCCGGGCTGACTGTGTGCTTTAAGTGTGTGTATACATGGAAGTGTTCCCCATCGGCTGGCTTATGCCACCGCTTTGCTCTGCTCCAATAACTTAACTGTTAGCTCTGACTGCATGTTTGCCATAGTTCGCAATTCCAGCACTGTTAGCTGCAAGCTGCCGGCTCTGCTGTCGCCATGTTGAGAGCCGTTGAGAGGCAATAGAAATCTTCCCAATGTCATATTAAGCCCCTTTAAAAAACAAGATGTGGCCATTGTGATTAGTTACCCCTATAAGATAAAACTACAGTGTGCAGCTCTTCTGACAGCAACAGACTTGATTACTGCAAGATTTAGGCTGGATGGAAAATCCTGTACAAGGACACACACACACACACACACACACACACACACACACAGCGCACACACACACACACACACACACACACACACACAACACACATAAGCACACACTTCTCCAAAGTTCTAATTAAAGTGGTTGTGATGACAGAGTTTGGAGTGTGATGTACAGTATTACACAGCAGTCACTATCACATCCATAATGATGTGTGTGTGTGTGTGTGTGTGTGTGTGTGTGTGTCTGAGAGAGAGAGAACAGCTCTTTAATAATCAGTCCATAGGAAATGGTAGAGCAGAGAGCTGTGACAGCTTGTCTGCCAGTTAACTGTCAGTTTCACAAACACACCTATGAGCACACACACACACACACACACACACACACACAGACGCTGAATCTCAAACCTTACAGTTGTTCCATCTAACTCAATGTCAAAGCGTTATTTAAAGCCACTTTTACTTTATTGTGTAGTACACAGTAGAGATATGGGAGTCAGGGTGTGTTCTGGGTAATTTGGAGCAGCTGAATGAGAAACAGCTTTTTAATGACAACATGACAGCTGATCTCTAATTTGCAACAAGAGAGGAAGCTGCCGTAGTTGCTGCAGCAGCCGTGGCGCCAAATAGATGCCACACTGTAACACAGGTAGAGTGAAAGCTAGACAGATTGACAGACAGTCAGGTATGGAGGCAGACAGACAGGCAGAGAGAGAGAGAGAGACAGAGCCTGGGGTGGTGTGTTTGCATCTCTCCTTCATCGTCTGCAGGTTTTGATTCTGTTTGAAGTTCTCCTCTTCTGTGATGGGTTTTGTTAAGTCTTGTCAGATTGTTCTCTGGAGTTGTCAGGACAAGACGTCTTTAATCTTCCTTATCCACCGTATCGGCAAAGAAAAGACAAATACAGCTCTTTTTTTGCTCATAATAAGATGAGACCCACAAGCTGTGTCCATATTCCGGTAATTCAAGGCTTACTTTGATTTCATAGTTGTTAGATCACATGTTAAATAAATTGACATTTCAGATCTTTAATCGTGTGAGCAGACCAAAGATATGTGTAGGAGCAGATTCAATAATTAAAATTCTGTCTTTGCAATATGCAGGAAACCTCTCACTCTCATACACCCGAGGGTTAAATTAAGAGTTTGGGGAAGATTTTTCAAAAATGAAAATATTACACTTCACTTCACACACATATTATATATACATAAAATTATGTGGGTACTAGGGTAATTTGTGAGTGGTGTGAGTAGTGAAAAATGTTAATAAGTATAAGTAATAAATACCATTTAGAAGCACATCATAACAGTCTGTGAAGTGTAATAATTCACAGAAGAACACAACAGCCAGGTACAACCTATTAGTAAGTGTATATGCTTGTATTCCAATGCTATGCTAGTACTTGCAGGTGCAGTTGTGATGTATTCTTGCTCTGATCCAGTTGGGAATTACATCCTTCTGTCAGTATCAAGCATTAAACATACAATGTTTCTGGTTGTTTGTCTCTCGCAGCTTATCTGCCACCTACTGTAACACCAAATGAAATCTATTCGCAATGGAGAGAGGAGAATTCAACAGAGCAAAACATAACAGCAGAGGACTGAACTGAACGCAGCAGAAAGCTGCACAAGTGCCGAGCAAAGCGTCGTTGAATACCCTAATCTTCAGTGACTTTGTTGGAAAGATCTGGAATCCTTGACCGTTAAAGTTAATCTCATCATAATACGGGTCTATTTTCTAGCTCACAGTTTGCTGACAGAGGAAATCATCATGCTGGGGAGAAACCAAGCGTTCACACTTCAAATTACCAGCGACCCCAAAGCACGTGCACACACACACACACACACACACACACACGTTACAAAGACAAGAGCACAATCACAAAACGCTCACTAACACTAAATTAACAGATGTACAAAGAGCACATGCTGACACACAAATGCACAGATGGACAAATAGACACACAGTAACACACACACGCATACATGAAGTACCTGACAACACTATCCTACAGTTTTACTGATAGTAAAAATGAATTTGGGCCACATTGTAGATATCGCAAGCATATTTCTTTGGAGGATTCAGAGTTGCTGCACGGTGGTGTAGTGGGAAGCACTGTCACCTCACAGCGAGAGGGTCCTGGGTTCGATTCCCCGATTGTTTGGCGTTTGCATGTTCTCCCCGTGTGCGTGGGTTCTCTCCGGGTTCTCCAGCTTCCTCCCACACGCAGGATAGGGACCTGTCTGTCTCTACATGTAAGCCCTGTGATAGACTGGTTACCTGTCTGTCTCTACATGTCAGCCCTGTGATAGACTGGTTACCTGTCTGTCTCTACATGTCAGCCCTGTTACCTGTCTGTCTCTACATGTCAGCCCTGTGATAGACTGTTTACCTGTCCAGGTGAACCCCCGCCTTCCCCCAATGTCAGCTGGGATCGGTTCCAACCCCCCCGACCCTGAATACAGGAAGCGGTAGACGATGGATGGATTCAGAGTTGAACATTGTTGGGACCTCACCATTAGGACTACACAATGCGGCCTACAAAAGCCTTCACATGCGGTCAGAACAAAGGGACAAAGGAGATAAAAAACTACAAGTGTCATTTTGGCTTCACCTCGCACCTAAGTGCGAAGTGCAACGTCACACAACTGGTGCCCTATTGGCTGACAACCACAGGTACCCCAGGGGGTCCCCGGGAGCAGCCGTGAACTATATCAACCGGCGCCGCCTGTAGAACTTGCTCTTCCATCGCAACACCACGTTGCAACAGGAGGTGGACTCGTCCACCGCAGCACACCGCTGCAACAGGAGGCCAACTTATAACGTCTGCAGCGTTTCCTTTGTTCTAGGCCACAGTCTTCTCCCCGATCTCACTGGACTGTTTTTCCCCGTTTTCCGCGACTCGCCCCTTTTTCTTTTACTCGTTTTTGGATCCTGAGAGATATCTTTGTTTTGCCTGCAGAAGAGGAACAAAACCGGTTCCTGCAGTCCAGCTACCAGCTCCTGTCTGAAGTCAGCTGACTAAATCGCCAAGCGTGCGATTATATTGTTGCCTGCGGAAGGAAAAAACACAAAATGTTTTCTTTATTCAAGCTTGATCAATGAGAGGAAAAACGCCCCGCTCTCGTCTGGACTTAGCCGACTCATCACGTCCCCCGCTCACGCCGGGGACTCACGAACGACCGTTGCCGCCCGCCATCGCCGGGACGGACTCGCAGCCTATGCAACGACACCAGTAAGAGGCTATCAGTCTGGGCAGAGACATAAGTTTGATAGTGTAGGATATGCTTGTAATTCTTGTTAATGTGTTTTAAGTTTTGATCACGGACCGCTGAGTCCGTTGCTTTCTGTGTTGTTGTATTTGAATGCTGATTGTGCACCCACGCCACTGGGTTTCATTTCGGTAACAATGTGTGTCCAGCCTCGGACACATTCACGAGCTGAGTAAGTAATCTACCATCAGTTAAAAGACCGGGGTCCCGCCGAACGAACGCCAGTTCATTCCCGTGTGATGGTAATAGCTTACTGATCCTTTGTATTACGCGTGCATTCTCTCTCTCTTTGTTCTGGCTAACACATATGTACACCGCCCCCACACGTATCCTACGCCAGCTGTTTCCGTCTCCGGACGCTAAAGGACATAGCTCCTGGTGGTCGCGCCCGGCCATATCTCTCTCTCTCTCTCTCTCTCTCTCCGCACTCACACGCACACGCTCACACACACACACACACACACACACACACACACACACACACGCACACGCACTCCACGTGTCTCTTCCTTTGTTTAGCTTAGCTTTGTGTGTTAGGTAGGTAGGTAATAAGGGTTTGTTGATTGCAGTGTTATTGATTGTGATCATTATTACTGATTTTAATAAATCGTATTATATTATAACTAGCGGTCTCTTGTGCTTGTTGTGTATATGTCACTGGATAACAGCAGGTTGTGAAGGCTAGAGCTTGAATTTCACGCCTTTTTAATTGTTCGATTGTTTTTATACCTCTATGCCAATGATCACGATGATTGGCATGTGAGTGTAAAACCTTTATATTGAGACTGAATACAGTTTTTGGTTATCTTTTCCCTGATCCCAGGGTGGTGCCCCGTTTATTCATGATTATATCATGATAATATATTAAATATAATTATTAATATCGATAATCATATTGACATTAATAATTAGCTGTTGATAACCAAATCTGCTCCTGCTACTACCCCAACAACATGTACTCAGGGAGGAAAGTAAGATCACTTGACAGTGTTCCCCTTGAAGTTTGGCTTTGTTCCACAATTAACAGACACTCCCACTCTCATCAAATCACTAGCAGGAGTTCTCCTCACCCTCATATATGTTTAAAGCCTAATAAAAAAACATGTTTTATTACAAGCTGGATGAAGCACAAGTGGACAACCATGAAGGAAAGCTATTTGAGATACAAACATGGAAAGAAATACAACAATGCTGTATGCTGCAGACTGCAAAAAAATAATCTGTTTAATTAAATAAATAGGATATAGCTTTATTTTGTTCTTAATTTTATTATCACATGAATTGAAACTGAACACCAAAGGCTGGATTTCTTACCTAGAAAAATAAAAACTATTTTATATTTAATAAAGGCCTGAGCAGGTTAGCCTATTATTAGCTAATTACACCTTAACTGATATGTTCCGCCCATTATTAACCTTATGTTTTTACAAAATTGAACCATGCTCTTGCCAAGATTACCCCATTAGTACTTGTGCTTCTGAGGCCATTTTTATTTATTGTGTAAACATAAGAGTTGTCGGTCTTTGTAGGGATGAGCTCTACTTCCATTTTCTTTCACCCAGACTCACAGGGAGCCTATAGGAACTATAGGCTCCTCATCCACAATGAGGTCCCACCTGCTTTCTGTTTTCTCCATGCAGCTTGCATGGAATTTGGGTCCTGATGGAACAATGAAAAGTCTCACATAAATACACAGATAAACACACGCACATACACAGAACACACACACGCACACACAGGGACCAATGCGAAAGACAGAAGTGTGTGTGTAGAGGCAAACACAGGGAAAGCAGAGGAGTGCTCTAAAAGTCACTTGCAATTAGAAGAGCTACTCATTCAAGGGCATTATTACTGTATGTGTGTGTGTGTGTGTGTGTGTGTGTGTGTGTGTGTGTATGTGTGTGTGTGTATTTGTGCATTCCTGCATATCTGTGTGTCTGTCTAGCAACTCCAATAATGTGGTCACAGTCAGCCCTACCACAGTGCAGTAAAACCATACATGTCTGACAGAAGTGCTGACTAGATTAGAGTGGCTCTAAATCTGAGGGGGTTTATGAATCCACAGATCCCCACAAAACCATGTGTCATTTTCAACATGCATGAATGTACAACTTGTTGTGTTACTTTGGAATGATTTATTATATACTTTGCTGTATTTGATATATATGACGCTGTCGTAGGGCCATTGTAGGAAAAAACCAGGGCAGAGAGAGGGGGCAATACTAACAACCGCCATTTCTGCTAGCGTAACTTCCCATGGATCTACTTTTTTTAATGAATATGTCACAACTACTGTTGATTTTATTTATATGGGCAAAAATTGTCATCTTATGGGTATGTATTGATGGGTGGGTATGCCAGCGGTTATCTATCAACTGCAAATATCCGGTGTTAGCGGAAACAAGCAACGTTGAATTTGATACATTGTATAGTATAGCATGAGACCTGTTTATATCAGCTGTATGTACACGTTCAACATATTTTGTTTTACCAATGGCCCTAATATGCCATCTTAGATATATGTACTTACTATATATTTCATAATATACTATACTATAGAATTATTACCTTTATTTTATATTATAATGAACCATCATACTGTATTACATTACATTATATAATGTACTTTACAATGCTCTACTGTATACTATACCATCTTACATTTCATATTCTGTTATACTATTGCATTATAATCTATTAATATAAACACCTGACAAGTATTAAAACTGTGGTAGTTGCCGTTGTTGGTGAAAACAATACCGGCCACCATATACCATCAAATACAAATAAATGTATCTAGCGACCATCTTGCGACAGGATCACAACAAGGAGGCCAATGGCCCCTTGCCCACTTCACACCTCCCTACTTACTGCCCTCTTGCTCAGACCACAATTATTACATTTTGTAAATGTTTTTATAGACCCCATTTGAAGTGTTTGTGTTGAAAGAGTTAACTGTAAAGTTTGTGTCTCGATTAAAGATGGAGTAAAAAAATGTAGACACGATGAGGGATGGCAACTTTGATTTTCTTTTTTTGACTGACAGCCGACCCTCGTTAGCTGATCATTAACCGTTTCACCAACATGATTAGTGCCTTGCATGTTGAAGTGCTGAGCACGTCGGCCAGCAGTAATGACAACAATAACAATAACGCCACTTACAGCCGCTTTAGTAAGTTTCCACCGCATCAATTAGTTAGCTGCTAGGTTTTCAGCTGTGTTTGAATAAATGCAACAACTTCTCAACACCCAAGCCAAGTTCCTGTCTTGCTTGCCAGTCACCTGCTGGTCGTAGTGAAGGGAGTTAGCCCCTAAGTTAGCCACAACTCCGGCTCAGGCTAACTAAAGGTGGGCTGACCGTTAAGGGAGGCCATTTGTTTGTGTGATTAAATGACAGCAGTAATCTGTCAAAATGCTTTGTGTAAATTACACCTCCAACCTCCCTCTGAGGAAATGGTGTATTGAACATTACCTCCAAATAAATTTGATAAGTACGTGGTATGTTAAATAAATCATGATCTATTAAAATAATTACAATAATTTTCCTGTTTTGGAAAGCAACTCATGAGGCCTCCCAACCACCACTCCGACTGAAAATGTGTTGCATGTGTAATACCCTGCCGTGACTTTATGATGAACACACTCATGCAATCATTTGCAACACAACAGAAGCTCTGTTTAATGTGTTTGTGCATTGCACTACAGTATGATTAAATAATAACTCAAGCGTTACAAAAGCGGGGATTCCTTACAGCCTGAACAAGTACAGGAGGGGCTGTGTGCTAATGGTTCAGCTGCACACAGTCTATACATCCCGCCTGGCGATCGTCTGTTGGCGATCAAATGTTTGGGAGATGATTGATCTCAAGTTCACTCCAACAGCTAAGCCGGGAGGGAGAGAGAAAAGGAGGAGAGAGAGCGAGACAAAAAGATTGAGAGGAAAGAGAGAGTGCGAAGGCAGTTGGTGGAAGAGAACGAGAGATAAGCAGCATGTGTGAGCCTCTAACCACCAGCTGACACTCTTCATCTGTTGTGTTGTGTCTGCACGCCTGTTTCACCATCGGAGCACTGTGGGTTTGTCTGAATACATCAAAACAGCCAGAGAAACAGAGAGTGAGAGAAAGACAGACGGAGAAAGAAATAACGTTTTCTTAGAGAGACTCCAGCATCAGCTTTCTTTCTCGCTTTCTCTTCCTTTCATTTCTCTCTGTGTAATATCATTTTCCCACTCTGTCCTGCTTTTATCCAGCCCCCCCACACACACACACACACACACACACACTCCCTCCTCCTCTGTCTCTCTCTCAGCGTCTCCTCTCAGAAGCAGAGTTGGGAGTTGGGAGCAAAAGGCAGGAGACAGACAAGATAAAAGCTGTTTCCTGATTCTTCAGCTTTCAGCTTCTCTGCTGTCAGGCAAGAAGACGGCGAGTCAAGACAGAGAATTTCCTGCTAGATGTATCCCCGCACAGCTGCTGTCGCTAATAGGCAAGACAGGCAAGACAGGCAAGACAGGAAAGAGGTGGAGAAAGACAGACAGAGGGACAGAAGCAGAACGACTGGTAAGCTCCCATTCAGACAGTAGATGATCCTACAGACCTTCACTCTGACCCTTTGGCAAAATGCAGAGACGTTTGTGTATCACATATAAAGCAAAAAAAACACTTCTTTTTGCAACATCTGCTGGGTGGAAACATTAATTGTAAACTGTTGCCATGGTCACTAACGATGTAAACAAGTAATGCATGTATTGCTGGTGAGAGGGATCTGGACACACAATAAACGATACCACTGTTAAAGACAATAGTGTGTGCACACACACACGTACACACACTGATAAAATGTCCTGGATACTATCATAGTGGCTAGCAGTAAGATGGTAATGTAAGTGATGGAGAGTCTGCCTTTCTGTCAGTGGTGGTTGGTTGTACTGTTTACACACACGCACACACACACACACACACACACACACACACACACACACACACACACACACACACACACACACACACTCACACACACTACTATCGTGATACTATCTTTTGAAGCCCTGGCCTCAAGCTTGTTGTCTTGCAATTTGTTTGTTTTATCTGTGGGGAAAGAGTCTCCAATTCTCCAAGCAGATATACAGTAGATGAACCGGAAGCATGAAATGTTCACAAGCGTATGAAGAAACCCGGTGGTCTGATGAAGGTCTGGATGTGATGCCACACACTTCACTTTTACAAATATCACTTGTTACAGAGTAATAGTGGTTCGTTATCCTGACAAATACCTTGTGTTTTAAAAGCTACTCTTATATGTTGGTGGATTTTGGGAGACTAAATACAATTGCTGTGTAGGTGTGCCAAGTGCTGAAATAATTGTCCCGCATCCTGATAAAAATGCTTATGTTGAACATATCCTAAGCTACAACTAGATTAACAGAAGAAGGCAACAGGTATTATTGCTCTTTGGATAATTACTGTAATGCTGCCTACCTGTCGTATAGGAACACGGTCTCAGCCACATGACAGTGGCAGCCTGCAGTTATCCAGCCTGATGGAAATTCAACACGTTTCATATTTATAGCATTTTACTACACATCCTTTGGTGCCGATCTCGCTCAGTGCTTCCCTTACGCGAGCATGTGTTTTAGCACTGCCACTCCGCTTGATGAGCACACACCTGAGTACACATGTGCATTCTCCCTCTGTCACATGCAAATAAACACACTCTTTCCCACAAACAGCCAGTATCGCGCTTTTGGTTGCAGATGCCAAAAGCACATCAGTCACGCTGTTCAGTCCAATGGTACATGTTCCACTTTAATTATTCACTAACAATTTCCCTGTTTGGTCATGTGTAGTGACACTGATGGTGTTCCTAAAGCATTGCCAAAAAAAGACAAGCTTACTAAGTGATTTATCGTGTATTCTCAGGCCTCAAGCTTGTGTTGAGACACATCACATTACAACACGGCATATGCCATTATCATGATACGTGTCTGCACATCTTCTCCCTGATCATAATTTAAAAAGGGGTAAGGGGGGTAATAATGGGGTTGGTGCCACTGTGAATGATGCCAACCAGTCAAACCAACCAGTGTGAAAGGTGTGCATGTGTGCCAGCTGTGGTGACAAAAGTGAGTCTTAGAGTCATAGAGAGATTACCACTAAGGGCCCTAGTTTCGTAGACCAGGCGCAGTCAGCTCCCAGCGCACCTGCGCCACGCCGACGGGGTGTGTCCGCCTGGACTTTGCAAGTTTCGTGCACTGCGCAGGCTCGCGCAGGCTCGCGCAGGCACACATCCCGTCACTCCCACCCGCGTGGGAAAGAGGGAGGAGAAGAAGGCGTGAGTAGGAGACGAGGAGGAGACGAGGCGTGGACTGGGATTAATACAGCCGATTCAGATCTTCACCAATCAAATGAGCTCCTTTCCTCTCCTTTAATGCGTTAGGGGAGGTTCAGTGCAAGTTCCGTCACTTGACAACCTGATGACAGAAGCAGCGCCGCCGCTCCCACCACGCACATCACGTGCTGTGCGTTTCATAATAATAACAATGCCGATATTATAAAAAACAGGAGAGAGAGAGGGAGATGTTTTGGTCCGAGAGGCTGAGTTTCCGTTACGCGTGCCATCCGCCTTTGATCTGACGTCAGATGTGACGGGACAATCTATATAGATATAAATTCACGTGTTGATTCAATTAGTTGCATTAAATAGTGTTTGTTGTGATTATTTATTGCATTTAAATGTGCCTGGAACTGTGGAAACCTGCCTGTGAGGTCTCGGTGAAGTGTGCGCACTGCGCGCCGTCAGCCAAACTTCCGATCCGCCAGCTGTGATTCGCCTTGAATGAATGGACTTTATTTGCGCCTTGCGCCGAGAGTAGACCAGCTTGAAGCTGGCGAGCTTTCAGCACAGTCTCGGCAAGGCATTTTGCCACGAAACTTCCGCTATGCCAAGCTGAATCTGTGACGCCTCCCCCTGCTGCGCCGCCACACCCATCTTGGCGCAGGCGATCCACCAAACTGCCAAACTGACCGTGTGCAAGGCTGCGCGGGTCGAAACTTGCATTGCGCCGGCTCCGCCACCCCGCCGCCCTGCGCCGCCCTGCGCTGCGCCACGAAACTAGGGCCCTAAGACTCAACCATTAAACTTTGACATTTTTCCATGACGGTCAACAGCCCTTCTTCAGGAAAGCGAAAATGCATTTTGACTTTCAGGTCTGTAATGGCAACCTGCAGCAGCACTGTAAGCAAGCAATAGGTGAGTTATTATCGTTGCCCTATGGTAGGACCAAGGAATGTTTTTGCTTAACTTGAACCTTATCCTTGACTTCCCATCAAATACAATGTCCAGACGTGTCCCATGAGAGTACAACTTTCCCTTCTTTCTGGATCTAATTCATTTGACACCAGTGGTTTTTTTTCCTGACACTGTCTGAGCTACAGAAACATACAGGATGAGTACTGTCCCATCAGACACTGCTGCGCTCTCTCAGCGGAGCTAATATCATTCTCTCAGTCTTTTTCCCCACATCAACATCATTTTTGTCATCCCCTCTCTTGTGGTCTGTCTTTTATATAGCGATCCTCTGACTGCGGACTGTCCCTCTCTGTTTATCTACTCTCTGCCTGCAGGATATAGACTGAAATGTGTGTGTGTGTGTGTGTGTACCCCTTCCAACCCCATAGGGGCTTGTATACGAGTCTGGCCCTCTCTGCCTGCCATTGTTATGCCAGCTTTGTGCTTTGAGCAGCTGTGTGTTCATGCCCATGAATGTGTGTATTATACATGCATGTCTGAGTGTTTGTGTGAGGATGTGTGTGCGTGTGTGTGTGTGTGTGTGTGTGAGGATGTGTGCTATATGTGTGTTTTGCATACCATATGTGTGTGTACGTGTTTATTGTGTGCATGCGAGTGTATGTGCAACTCCGTTCTGCCAAGACCCGGCTCCTCTCTGTGTCCGTCCATTGTGTCCAGTGTTGTGCTAAGTGGCTCTGGGTATTTGGCTGCTATAGAGCACAATGCAGCGGAGACAATAGTCAGACAATGGACGGGATACTCCATGGAGCAGCGAGATGAGGCACCTACCATGTACTTACAGCACCAGGAGTTTGGAGTGCACATCACAAACCATCTCTTCAAACCTTTCTGCCATTCTCTATTGTTTACACAATGTAATGTCCTAATCACGGCATGTAATTATACCTCATTAATTATGGCGTATATTGCGGCACTTAAAAAGCATCAGGTCCATGATATGCACCCCCCTCCCACTCCAATGACCTCCTTCGTCCAGCAGAAGCCAACTGGCAGCTTGACATCCTGTATCTAAAATCTATTAATCATTCCTTCTCCATCGCTCCATCCATCTCTGTCTCAATAAGCCATCAGTGGTTTTGGTTGTGATCCAAATCAATCCTGTTCTGACACTGACCCAAATCATTCATCTCTTCCCGCTGTCTCTCTCTATCTTTCTGCCTCTCTAACAGTAGGAGTGTGTAGCCAGCTGCCAGCTAACATCAGTCATGTTGTCAGGGTCTGGCTCTGGGGCTGCTGTTGGCTTTGAGGGCAAGTTCTGCCATGAGTTTCTCTTCGAGTTCATCCCTAAACAGGCCTGATGCACTGACTGCATTCAGCGCTGATTGCCTTGTCACATGGTTCTGGAGCTGCATTTTAGGCTTTGCAAGGAAAACCTGAGGACTATAATGAATTGGGACTATTTCTTTGATAGATTATAGTTTCAATGAAAAAAAGTGTGATTGTGATTTACATGTGATATAAGGAGACAAAAATGTCTGTTTAATATTCTCTTTTATTATGACTCTTTTGTCAAGTTGAAGAAACTTTAAGAGTGACGTAACGGTATTGTCTTAAGGCTGTGTTTTCATATGTCCTATGTCTCACCACTCCAAATGTTGGCTGAGCCACTTGACTCAGGTTCCCAGGATCCTCCAGATGGACATTATAATGTAATGTTACTGGGAATTAGCATAGCATAACATTACACAGTAGCAATGCAACGGTTCTCAATATAATATTGAACCGTACGGTATGCCATGCACTGTTCAATATGCACTTGTGGATTGAGATATTTCTCAGTTTTGCAATAAAATTTCACGTTTCCATCTTTGTATTTCTCTCTGAATTGGCTCTGTTGGAGCTTTAGAGGAGCACTTCAACGCAGCATATGTTCACGCTGAGGATATAGAAACGCCCGAATATCAAATTGCTATGTTTATTGCAAAAGATTTGCAGCCTTTTTTCATAGTTGCGGCTTCCGTCACCTCACCAAACCGCTCGATCCGCGCTACTTTTCAGCACTAACGTCATTCCAGACTTCTATGAAGCAACAGAAAGGTATTGACGTGGAACTGGCTAAAGCACAGAGTCTAGCACTGACCCGGGTAGTTGGACCTCTCAGGCAACAGACAGTTATCTCACTGTGACGGCCCTATATGTCGGAGATGAAGAGTACTCCAAACTCGTCCCCTGTATGAAAGTCACTTGGCAGAGAAACTTATTTATTTTGACATACTTTTATTTATTTTAATATACATATGTATAATAAAATAATAAATTGGTCTGAATGTCAAAAAAATGTCTTAGCTCATAACCAAAATTAATAAATAATTTGAGACTGTATAAATACTATTTTTTTTCTCCTTGCACACAAAATGTTTACTGAAATAGAACCAAAACTGTAAACCCAAGAACCGAGGTACTATTGAACCGTGGGCTAACTGTATTGTATTGTACTGTATTGTTGCATCCCTAGTACACGGCTATGCACAGGACTCTCAACTTTACCATTATACATATATTGATTTGATTCATGTATTCACCTCGCTCTATGTGTTATCATTGCAGTCAGCAGGTTTGGGTAGCTGGCTTCACACAGCTATCATGTTGTTTCACACAGAGGTCCTGCATTCACAATAACCAACTGTCCTAACCCGGCGCTATTATTCACACCTTACACAGAATACGATCACGTATTGGCCTCAAACAGAGGTAATGTTGTACACACGGGGTGGGAAAATGTCCCGCTCACATGTTTCTGATCGGACGATAAACACACACACTCTCAACAGTGTGGACCACAACACACATCATAGGTGTGAAACTAAACAAAATGTCTTGATCACTCGTTTGATGTAAATTTGCAGTGCTCCTACATTTCAGTCTTCAATGTGACTGACGTGGTCGGTTAAGCCTCCTCACCCAAGAAAACATGCTTTTTGCTGATGTGGCCGGTATGGTAATGCACAGCATGAACAGCTGTTTCGGGGTCATAAAGGTACAGTCAGTGAGGTGTCACTAAAAAGGCTGGGCGTTATCTTATTGTCTGGCTTGTATATTATTTTGAGACTGACTGTGGTCTTTGAACATTATGTTGAATCACACGAGTTCATTGCCTCGACCCGTGCATCAATACTATGTGTCTGCCAAACAGCTGTCACACTCTTCAGATTCAGTGCCAGAGAAGAAAAGCTTCAACCTCTGAGCAGAATGATTAGCTCAGTACCTAAAATAAAAATGATGTTCTCCACCCCAAAGATCGGAATCTGTTACAATTAGATGGTGATTGTAATAGCAGCTGCATTGTACAGTTAGCATGTTCTGTTTTAACTGTAGTTAATCCTTCTTTTCTCTCCTCTCCTGCAGTAAATGTCATTTACCTGTTGTCTACTCTCCAGAGACTCCAGAAGAGACTTTTACAAAATTACGAGAAGAGACTTGCATGTTGTCATTCTCTTTCTCGGCTTCTCCATCTCCCTCTCCCTCCAAAGCCTTCTCCACTTTTCTTTACCACTCCTACACTTCCCGATTCGTTGAGATCAAATGTAATTTATCTACGAAACATGACAAGCAGTTTACAGCTCTTGCAGGCCTTCAAGATTATAAAATGTAAAACTAGTCTGCTTTTTAGATGTATTTTCCACCAAAGCCCACAGAGTCTCCTCCAGATTTAATTGGCCCTATAAATAAACCGTTGTGCTGCAAAAGTCGTTTGGAAGGAGAGAAATAGAGGGGAACACACACAGAGAGACGGAGGCAGAAAGATGGTGTGATGCAGAGATAGAAAAACAGACAGAGCAGTAGGAAGAAGAGCCATCTCTGAACCCATCTGCCATCGGTCCGAGGACGATAAGCATCTGGGGGCAAGAGGCTATATTTCTGGGGTTCGCTGATGTAGCCGGCGGATATCCGGGCCAAGACTTCCTTTTCCGTGCACTGCTACTTGTTTATAGTCCTGAGTGTTTTGCCCGATGAATGCGCAAACCTCAGAGGAGTGGCTTTTCACTCAAAGGAGAAAAGTGCTGGTCCGTCCTAAATGTCACCCTCCTTATGTGTGTCTGAGTCGGAGTATGGGTGACCTGGGGACTGCAGCTGGCAGTAAATGACAGATTTGACCTGCTTGTACATTGTTTGTTCTTGCAGCTTGTTATGCACTTCAGCTACAGCACCATGCATGCATGCAAGGCACTATACTCTTGTTGGTTAACATTTATTGTTGTCGACTGTTGGTCAGAACTAAAAAATGTTATCCCTCGGTCACAAGCTATAGGAAAAAAGCTCATCCCTTCAATGTGTATACATGAAAACATTGGTAGCAGTGTGTAAGACATTTGTAAATGTGCATGTTTATGTTTATGAAAAAAAGCTGAGAGAGAGCAAGCATGGCTGAGATGTGTGTGTGTGTGTGTGTGTGTGTGTGTGTGACACAAACAGAGTGTAATCTTTGCTGTGCAGGGTGTTGACTCTACAGGGATGTGCAGAAACATGCCGTCTAATTAACAGTGTCCTCTCGGTGGCGAGGCTGGTTCCCACAGCCCCAACAGCCATGATTAAAAGAGATGCTCTCAAAGGACAGGAAGCTCTTCCAATTCACTCCAGATACTTCCTGGATGCCAGCCACACACAATCAACCATCTCATCTTGACCACAACGGACGCTCTTTTAACTCTCCGTCTCACTCTGTGACTCAAGTACGCACACACTCTTCTCCCGCGTTCTCTCGTTTCCTTCATCTGTGTGCCGCTTTTTTCTCTCTGCTCTCCTTTCTTCCCCACAAACACTCGTTCTCTCTTCCCTCCCCTCTTGCTTCTCTCACCCTTGCTGTCTGCCAAGGTTTCACATCAAAGCCAATGATTGGTTTCTAACTGTTCAGCAGGCAGTATTTTATCCCGCTTTGTGTGAAGAGACCAAAATAATCAGCATGAATATGGAAAAACTTGCTTCCATGGTAATATCCAGCCCAGTAATATCCATATCAGTCAAACAAACTTGGCTTAATTTGACTTACATACAAACGGGTGGCAACACTTTACTCCAAATTCCCCTTGGCTTAGACTAACATTATAAACACTGACTTTGACTTATGTGTATAAATACACCAACTTGTCAAGGTTGTTGGCAGAGTGCTGAAATTGACTTGTGTACAGAAAAGAACAATTTACTTAATTTCTGTTGTTTTCTTGGCACCATCTCCACCTCCTGCATGTGGTCTCTTCACCTTGGTTCAACTCCTCTGTACACTACCACTACTCAAGGATGCTGGCTAAGTGTTGCGTGGCTGTTTTAAGAAGTTTCTTCAGCAAGGTCTCCAACTAAAGTAATAGTAAAGTGGAATAAAATTTGTCTCTTGTCCTTGGGCTCACATTTTCTGAATATATACTCATTTGGGATTTTATATCAGAAGGTTTAAGTTTTTAATGCTCTAAGAACCCATGTGAAACAATATTTAAACATTTGATTATAGTGTCAATGCATATATGGAGCATGCAGATGCCCACAGTGTAAGGAGTCAACCAGATGATAATAGTAGGAAGGGTTAAATGCTCCTTTAAAACATTCAACTAAAAGAGAATTAAACAGAAAGTGGCACTGCTGCATTCATGTCAGTCTTGTGAAATTGTAGTTGTCCCCAATGAGGAGAGGGCATCGAGCATTTCTAGTTCTCTTTGCCAGCGCTTGACGACCAGAAACAAATGCTATGTGGACAAATGGTACCTATGGCATTGTGATTAAATAAAGCAGTGCTCCTCCTGCAAAACAAGCCTTGGATTAACTACAAATGATGCATAGCAGTAAAGCATTCCAGCCAGCTTTGGCTTTAACTTCAATCCTACAAACTGTGGCCTGACTGGTAAGCTATATCCAGGTTTCAGTCTGAGGTGGAGATTACAAACGGTGTGAAAGGAGGGAAGGCATCTGCCATCAGGGTGTTTACCTCTAGAAATAATAAGTCCTGAGGAAGCATGCTTTGATTTAGAATTACGGCGTGAGATATGGCCAGAATCGTTGTCACATTGTCTTTCTTCCGGTTGCTTTGTGAAATTAATGAATCACAAATGCTTTTCACGAACCAGAAAATGGAGGAAGAAATGGAGAAGGACTCTCACAGATTGAGGAAGGGAGGGTGAAAAGATGTATTTCTCTTTCAAAGATTGATAAAAAGAGATATTTCTGTACCTCTCGGCTAATTCAATGAGTGGTGCCAAATCTCGCTTGGGATTTACAGACCTGGCTTCAAAACAATTAATGAGAATGGGAGGCGTTTAAAAGACAAGGAGGAGAGGAGATCTTAATACAGCTGTGGGTATTTCCCCATGGAGGAGTCATTTTTACAACATCCTTACAGAGTCTCACTCTCACTCTAATACTGCTAGCCAATCTCCTCCGTCTCGTTTCACAAAGAAGAACATTTTCTGAAAGCTGCTGTAGGGAAAAGAGAGGAGAGGAAGGGAAAAGTACAGTGCTCCCGACAGTGTGGACAAATTAAAAAACGAAAGATATGAGAGTGTGAGGTTTGAGATGGTGTTAGAGAGAGGAAGGGGGGAACGTAGAGAGACAGAAGAGGAGATAAAAACACTACTGGAAGAAGGGAGTGGGGAGGCAGCAAAGGAGAGAAGACGAGCTTAAACAGCGAGACAAACGGCAACAAAAAGAGGCAGAAACAGGCAGAAACCCCAAGAAATGGATAAGGCTCAGCAGAAGGGAGGTTGTGGTTGTCTAGGGAGCTGGAAGATTGAACATCCCACTCTCTTTATGAGGACTTCCTGCTCGCGGCCCTCTGTATGTTGAGGGCCAATCAGTGAGTCCATCTGTCCATGGGGGCCAATCAGTCAGAGCGCAGAAGAACTAAGTCAGCATGTCCTTGTCCACACAGGTAATCAAAGACACTGTTAAACCTCGACCACTGCGAATGCTGTTAAAGCAGCGTTTTCCAGGCTGCTGCTCTCACAGCAGAGGCTGCCTTGAGGTAGTTTAGCCCCTTTATACGTGGCAGTGGCTAACTGCAGGCTGAGTTATTGCACTCTATTAACCCTTCGACTTAACCCTGGGGGCTAATGCTGCGTTCACGTGGAAGTTAGCATAATTACCAACTTGTTAATACCTTTCACGTCAACATTCAAGATTTAATTAAAAGCTCTGATGTATTGGTGCAAAATAATAAAGAAGTGCCTTAAAAAGCAATGCCTCATGTGGGACCAAGTCAGTTGTTCAAGGTAATTAAATGCACATTTAAAGCTTCACTCATCAATGAATGAGCCACATGATTACATAACAAGTGAAAGTGGGCACATAGTGACGCACCCACAGATAACACAACTTTGAAGCAACTTTGCAAAGTCAGGTGACTTGGCAGTTGCCCACAACTCTATTGAACTTTTAGTTTTTATGGCCCGTGACATTATGGTTTTGGTTGAAGGTGCTTAAGGTCAAATTCAGAGCATTTACACTATATTGCCAAAAGTATTCGCTCACCTGTCTTGACTCACTTAAGTGACATCCCATTCTTAATCCATAGGGTTTAATATGACGTCGGTCCACCCTTTGCAGCTATAACAGCTTCAACTCTTCTGGAAGACTTTCCACAAGGTCTAGGAGTGTGTTTATGGGACTTTTTGACCATTCTTCCAGAAGTGTATTTGTGAGGTCACACACTGTCTCCACTCTAATTCATCCCAAAGGTGTTCTATCGGGTTAAGGTCAGGACTATGTGCAGGCCAGTCAAGTTCATCCACACCAAACTCTCTCCTCCATGTCTTTATGGACCTTGCTTTGTGCTCTGGTGCACAGTCATGTTGGAACAGGAAGGATCCATCCCCAAACTGTTCCACAAAGTGGCTGACCAATTAATCGGTCGACCACTACAGCTAACAGTGCAAACAACGGCAGAACTGAACTATTAATACTCTGAAGCCCGTATGTAGAAGATTTTACTCTCATAGCTCTCATCAACTGCAGTTTCTGGCACAACAGGAAGTTGTTCTTGTCAACAAATGTGATAAACCAGCTGTGTGCTACCTGATAATACCAAATGAGTAGTGCAGTTTCTGCAGGAAAAAGAGCTACATGTGAGCTTCTTTGGTATGATGATGTGTAATGGCTAACAGAGTCTCATTACAAGTAGCTTGGTAATGCTCTCTGAAAATGACACAACTGAGAGGGATAACAGGGAGGCTTCTCAACCAGCTTTGATGCCAGCCTTGGGCCAAATGCCAAAACTCAAACTGGTGCTGACCATTACTATAAAGCAATAGCCACTCATGTAACACTGAGACAGCATAAAGAGTCAAAAGAAAACAATTATATTTTCAGTGTTATCTTGAAAATCAATCTCTGCAAGTGAGAAAAGGAAACAAATCCAAAGAATTCCCTCCAGGACAGTAACGCCACTGGATACAGCTGCATCACAGAGAGGATTAGTGGGATCAATCGCAGACGACAACTGATGTTTGTCCAATTTATACATTAAGCAGCCCTCCAGGAAATCAAGAGTCCTATTTCACCTGAATTCCAACTCGGAGTGACTCATATTGTCGTCCATATATGTTTTTTTTATCATTTGGAAAATATTGCAGACGCCTACTTGCTTAATTAAGGAGAATTAGAATGACTCCATTGTTAGGTAGCCTTCTTAGGAAGCATCTTTTGTCTTATTGTGATTGTGAAGCATTTTGTAACATTGTCTCATTTTAATTCCCAATATTACTCAGTAACAAACATGTCTTTTGCCCATCCTGCCAACTGTGTATACACACAGAGCAGTTCTCTGTGGTGCAGCAGCCATGTCATCAGACGACTCCCACTCACACCTCCTTCTCTCAGTATGATAAATGGACTCCTCCCCGGAGAGTAAACAACAGAGTCATCCAACCTCAACCCTACCAGTCACTGTCACTTTCAGGGATAGAGAGTCACAGGTTACATGTAGCAGAAATTTTAGACACACTGCAATGAAAACCACAGCCTGTAAATAAGGAATGGACGTAGTCACCGCGTCGGTTTATGCTTTGAAGCCTCGAGGTCGGTGCTTTGGCTGTCACCATCTTGTTTGTTTGCATTCAGAAGTAACATGAAGGGGTGTAGCTAAGTACAACCGATCACTGCATAAAGCACTTAAACAAAATGTTACAATTAACTTTCACACTGTGAAAGGGTTACATTCGTAAGGCAAAAAATCATGTAGCACTCTGTGAACCAGAAGGTAGCCATGCCCTAAAGCAATCCCTGTCTATTTGACTCTAAATGGGATCATGATTTACTAAAGGAACCTCCTGTATTGAAGAAGCCTTGAAACCCACACCATGAACTCATGTTTACATTGTTAAATCAAGCAAATACATTATTCTCTCATAGACTTCTATACACTGAGACAACCCTGCTGAATATTTCTGCCTCACAATGTCCTAAGAAAGTTCATGAAGTATGTGTTTGTATTCATTAATTGTGCCTGTTGATTGCTTTCTTTGTGACAGCTGGGTCTGTTGCGTGATGCCTTGCAGCAGTCGAGTATTGTCCCAGGCTGCCGTGAAATCAATAACAACCTGAGAATCATCGAACACCAAAAGCGGTGCTTATCTCCTCACGTACTGGACTTCTGGCTTTTTGTTAACCTGAAGAAAATTGAAAACTCTTTAAGCAAGAGCACACAGTTGTCAGACAACCACTTGTGAATTCAATAGCTTCTCTGCCTGTGTAGTCTGCTTTTAATTTGGAGTTTCTGTATTATTTGCATGTTAAGGTGTCTCTCTCACTGGGGACCAATTAAATGATAAAGCAGTGCTGTTACAGGTTTATGGAAATTCACCCTGCAAGAGGCTTGTATTGATAAATGGCATGGAATTACAAAACAGCAAATAACTGCGGGTGGTGTACATTATTTTTTTCCCATTGATAAGGTTGCGGAGGAAAATGTTGTGTCTTAGGGTGAGTAACAAGCCTTTCTTGGGGGTTGTTATGTTTAAAGAGAAAAGAAAGGTGTAAAATGAAAGAAGAGGAAAAAGACCTCCAAACGCTCTAAACTAATGCGGTGGCTCAAGAGCTTGTTCAGCTCAGCACACAAGTGAAAAATGTAGTCTCTTATTGTGGCAGCCAACATCATTAAAACTGCATTAAGCAATATTTTTAACATTAACACTGAATCAAATGGCGCCCTGAATCAACAGTCCAGTCTGCAGGTCTGCAGGACCAAATCAATTCTGGTTTATGTAAAAATCAAGGACAGATACTCTGAGCACACAAGTCGTTTTTACACTAGACAGATATACATTAGATTAGATATGAAGCTACCAGCTGCTGGGGAAATAAATATGTATTAATTTGTCCTGTTGTGGCTTTCATGCTTTTACACCTGAACACTTTAAGGTAGATTTGAGAGAAGAACAGTTACAAAGATATAATTCTTTTTTTTTCACGGCACCTGTGGCACATTCCTCTGCACATATGGACTTTTATGAACACTTTGAATTGTTCCTGTTATGAGAAATAGACAAACACTATAGTGACTTTGGGACTTATATCCAGCCGCTGGTCAAGAAGAGAACTCTAACAGCTCATGTTGCCCTCTTTATTACACATTTGTAAGGAGACTATTGTTTCCCAATATGCTTCAGGCTTATTGTTGTGAGTCTTTGCTGCTTTAAAAGTACTAGTACTTATCCCATATGGGGAAACTTAGGAATTGTCTCATCAATAGAACTGGCCTTGTAAAGAACAAAGAACAACTACATGCATGCACTTATTATCTTTAAGGATGGAAAAGGACCATACTAGCCAATAACAAGTTGGACTGATTTATATAAAGCATTTGCATTTGTATGAAGCTTTATCCACTTAGAAGAGACTGACGGTCACAGAGACAGACAGACAGACAGACAGACAGACAGGCCGAAACATACACACACGCACATAAACAATCACACAGCTATGAGTCAGAAAGGCCTCTTGATGTTCTCATCAAGCCAGAAGGCACAGCAGGGACGACTCACTGTCAGGAGACAAATCACCACACACACACACACACACACACACACACACACACACAACACACACGAAGAGGACGAGTTATGTCTAAACATTTGCCCCTGAGAAGCGTTGTGTATTTCATCAACAGTTAACTGTTTGTGATTCTGAATGTGTAAATGTGTTTTCATCCGTCCACGGCTTGTAAACACCAGGCGGTGACCTCCAGGTGTGAAAGGTGAAGCCCAAGTGATTTGCATTCTTTCAAATCTTGTGATTGACAAGTCGCCACCTTGTTGTCCGGTCTGGTCTGTTGTTTGCTTTTGGTCTCACAGCTTTAACCCTTTCACAGTACTGTCTTCAATTCATGAAAGTTAACTGTAACATTTTGGCAGACTAAATGCCTTGATAGAGAATAGATACAGGTAGTTACTGTCCTCTCATTTCTTAATAAATCAGAGTCCCAGATGATACAGATGTTTAGTAATTGCAATACTATTGCGTGAGCACAGAAGAAGATGTAATCAGTCTGCCAGTCAAGGTTTGTGAGCACAGAGGGACAGTTTTTTTAAGTACAGAACAAGTCTGTAACACACAATTGACTGGTTTTGTGCCAAGAACTCACTTGTAAATGTAAATTTTGTGTCCCACCTCCATTTACCACCTTCCTAAATATAAAATGTTTCCTAAATTGCTGTAACCTTCCCACACTACGTGTTATGATTCTTGCAACAGCTTCTTCGGCATTCACACTGACTGCTTCATTAGCTCCTCATGGGCAAAATAATTTATATGGCTGCAAGACACACCGGATCTGAGCCCACAGACAGGAACATGCACACTAAGTATCTCTGAAGGTCTTTAAATTACTTATTGTCTTACATCTTTAATGCTGTCCACTTTTTTTAACATTTAATGTTCTTGTGTAAATTTGACGTAGTCAAATATAACTCATTACTCAAGAAACAGTATCAACTCAAAAGTGAATAGATTCTTCAATGAAGCCGTGATGTCTTTGAGAAAGGAGCACAGAAAGGCAAATGGAAAACGACTTGAATGCACAAAGGTTCACAAAACAAGGCCTTTATTTCACAGAAGACATTTTCAAATATAAAAGAGGGAAATCAATGTACAAACAAACATTTAGAACTCAGCAGTGACCGTTCCTTTAAAATTACAGATGAGGCCAATGCATTTCTAATATTCATCCTGACAAAGAACTCCCCTTCCTCTACAACTCCACTTCACTTTCTGATACTAAATTGGTAAACTCCAAAGGCTCCAGCTATGTTGCAGATCGAGTCATCCAGTTGTTAATTTCCCACAACTTTTGAATCCATGTATGCAGGACACACTTTTAATTGTCTGTAATTATTGGTCATTGTTAACGCCTTCTTTCAATCTGGTGTTTTTCTCTTTGTCTTTATCAAATCACTATTTTCACAACAATCACATTAAGAGCACGCGTCTGCTTTAAATTACTGCGTACATCTGTCAAACAACTGCAGATGAGAGGGAGATGAGAGGTTACAACTACTCATATAATTGGAAATGGTAACAAGTGTGTAGTGATTTAGTTTAGTTCGGGTCAGGTGAGGATCTGCCTGTAACTACAGTGGGATCCTCAATGAAATGTGCCAACTACCTGAATAATCTTTTTCTACTGTATCTGATGGTGAAAAATATGATTTAATGGATCACTCCAAACCTGAAGCTCCATATTTTTTTTAATAATAATACAATATGTCATGGCATGTTGAATATATCCATCATTACAGTATAGTTAAACCCATGGTCCACCCACACAGGGTTTCACTTCCCCTGGCTAATTAGACCTCACCTCAGACTGTGTGGGCGTACACAAGCCGTGCTTGATTGACATCTCCGTCACTCTTCTTGTTCACACCTTGGTACACTGAAAAAAACCCATCAGTAAGGTTTGGAATGACTGTTTATGAGATGGTATTAGTATAAGTAGACAACACATTTCATTTTTCTTCATAATGCATACGTATGTCGATCATGTATTCCCACAAACTGAGCCTGCATCTGCCGTAACTGATCCAGATGACCAGAAACTGTCGTCACTCACACCGTACCTTAACATATCAACTCCTACACCTTCTTTACATGCTAGAATACAGTGTCTTGCATTAGCCTGCCTACTGTAACATTAACACCAGCTCGTAGTCAGAGCCCATCAACTTGGTAAACTCTGTATACCACGGCACAGCCTTTATATACAGTATGTTGCACACTCAATTCTGGCTGTGCCATAGTCTGAAGCTGAAAGTATACTAGTTTTATATCTAATACGATGATTCTGGAGTTGTATGATTTTGGTTTTTGTGCCTGGCAACAGCGTAGAGCAGCTTTATAACATTTTCCGATTTCCGGATGACAAAGATGACCTTGTACACCCCTGACTAAGAGGAATGACTGTAGACCACACCATTATGAAATACACTGTCTTTGACACTCATGCCAAAGTGCTCTCTCCACAGGTGAGCTTTTTTTTCACACACTAGCCCACATAGGGGAGCGTGTGCGTTTGACCTTCATCTTTCCAGCTTATGAACTCTGACAGTAGGAGTTGGTGTTTCTCTTTCAAGTCCTTTTCGAAGCACAAATGAGAAAAAGACTAGACGCACACTGAGCACTAAGAGGCTGCAGTGTACTCTGATAACCCTAAACTGGCTTAAGATCAATAATACAACCATAGCTATGGCAAAGTGATGCAATGAACTGACAGGATGGACTGACTAATAGGGTTAGACTGTCTTTACACTGACAGCAGATGCGGATGAGGTGATCTGCTCTGTGGGTCTGTTCTCATCAGCACATTCTTCCCTGGGAATATCAGCAAACTTTAGCAAGAATACTGTGGTACATGAATTCAAGAGCAGGAATTTACTTTTGTGTCGATTTTAGAAGCAACGTTACAATTATGAAATCATAATTGATATTGATCAGCACTTACAAGGAATGCAAGAAAAAAACATCAGTTATTACGGTTCGTAAGTGGCCTGGCCTTACTGTTCATGAGATGGATTTTCAATTTGCTGTCGTCAAAACAATGAAAATAATTCATTTTCTTTTTAATGTTATGCATTTTAAACTAGAGACCATCTTGTAATGGGATCATACCAGCTGCAACACCAAATCGGAACAGGGATGTAAAGTGGGAATAGCCAATAGACCCTTCCCCACTGCCGTCGCCCTAGCTCAGACCCCACCCATCTTTAAACCAGGCCTTCATTTTGATCTCCACTACACACCAGTAAGATTTAATGATGCCAAAGTGGGGAATACAATGACCCCTTGTCCGGACTACACTCATCTTTCATGACTGTTCATGACTGCATCTTGCAATGCTAAACACTTGCCAAATTATTAAAAACCGCTCTCGTGGCACTTCCCAATACAATGGATATCGCCAAGGTATAAAACAAAAACACCAGCTTCACGGTTGCAGCTGCTAAAAACAATTATCAGCCAATAACTTTTTGGGGCAAGTAGCTGAGATGTTTTACTTGCCTGGTAGCCAAATTTACTTGTCTGAAATGGAAAAAGTATGCCTATTAAAGATACATAAAATCAACAGGGATTTGGACAATTCGCCCAAAAAGGGTAGAAAAAAATATTTTAATTTAATTCATTAATTACATATTTTGACTAAATATCAGCCCTTAACATAGATAAAGGGTATTTTTCAGTAGCCTGGTTGACAAATGCGTGAGGCATTCCACTTGCCCGAACGCAGAATTCACTTCCCGGCAAGCAGGCAAGTGTTAATGTCGAGCCCTGAGCAGAAAAATGTACTCAGTTCTCAATGGTTAAGTTATCGCGTGACCCGTACCTAATGCTACGAATGTTTGTATTGTAAAATTACCTTTACTACTGTATCCAAGCTCTTCTACCTATAAATGTGTTACACACATTATAATCAATTCAGAATGACTAAAGGTGAAACAGACGAGACCTGTTGCATTTATTCAGCAGGTGTCCTTTAATCCTGTCATCTCAACAGCTTTAGATGCCTGCTCAGGTTTTAGGCCTGAATCTGTGATTGTGTGCATTGGCTTCAGCATATCTGTTGAGGGAGGGGCGGTGTGTGTGTGTGTGTGTGTGTGTGTGTGTGTGTGTCCAGCTAGGAGTTAACTCAGGGAGACAGTTGCCACCACCATTTCAGCACCCAACAGTAAAGTATCGATCCCTTTTTCCAGCAGCCCTGTCGTTTTCCATCCCTCTCTTTCTCTCTCATCACCCTCTCTTCCTGTCTTTCATCCCTCTCTTCACTCATTATCTGCTTTTGTTTTGAATCAAATTGGATCTATTCCATTATATATTTCTATATCTTTAATATATTCCCTTCTAACCATTGTGAAATACAATCTAATGCCCCCCCCCCCCCCACTTTAATGCTCATCCTCTCTTTCACACTCACTAACATTCTTAAACCCTCCCGCATGCTGTTTTTCCTCCCCTCTCTTCCCTCTCTTCCCTCTCTTCCTGACTCCTACAGATGTTAACTTTGTAGCACAGTTTCCTCAGGTTGGATTGACCACACACACACACACACACACACACACACAGTGAGTAGAAACAATGCGGAGCTCAATACTTCCACCCTCAGGTGATGATATGAACTTTTCTCGCAGCTTGACGTTAATAAAATCAAACCTTGATGATTCATGGATTTTTACAGCAGTGCTGTAGAGGGCTGTAAATCATTTTAAGATATCATCCTCATAAACCCTTGGTACAGAATCATGGTTCCTATGCAGACAGAGATGTATTGTATCTGGATGCCACTATTACGAGTCTCAATTGTTCACCTCCAGACTCTGAAAGGAACTTAAAAACCTTTTTATCCAAGCTATTATTTTCAATCCAGCTGAAATACAATTTGGTAATCTTTCTCAGACAGACGGGGCTTATAGGGCCTTGAAAAACAACTCAACATCTGGGAAATTGGCCATATCTCAACGGTGTTTCTTACTGTTGAGATAATGATTCGCCATATGCACAAACATAATATTAATAAAACTAATGACATTGAGACAAAACACTACAACAAATGAGCCTTCTGCTACATCAAAGTAGCACAAGGAAACTGATGCAGAACTATTCCCTTTGCTAAGGTGCTCAGCTAGCCACGGTGCGAAACAAGCCACGGGACCTTGCTGTTGATCAGGATTCTTCACTAGTCACTTTCAGGATTACAGAAGCCCAATAATATAATTATTTATACACTATTATACATGATATCATGACACTAACCAAAGGCCAGTCAATCGCACTGCTTAGAAATTCAGATAAGAAAAAAAAAGACCAAAACTCATCACAACATCTACTAGAAAGGTGCTATCAGTAGAGAGCAGATCTCTCTCAGGTGTGCAACGACCGCTGCTGAATTGTGTGATTGAATGAATACAACCCAACACACCTCATCCAAACTCAAAACTGAGCTTCGTGCAGGCAATCAGCTCGAGGTCGCCGAAGCAGCCGAATTACGGCGAGGTACAGCAGTGTGTGTACTGATAGTTCTGTTTGCCAAACACACTGTCCAAAACAAAAGTGAGCCAACTGTTTTCCCCACTGTGTGTTTGGCCACAGCAGCGGCAGAGAAGCACGCAGCAGCGTGTATGCTCGTTGTTCATTTAGCTGGTAACCGAACACAAAGCCCAAAACAATACAGGTGAGCAAACTGTTTCACCCCCACTGTGTCTCTCTGTACACCAGGGGCCGGGGGTCGGCGAGGCACTCATCAGATGTGGTACCACCAGGGGCCGGTTCAGAGTAGTGAGTGAGGATTCAGCAGGTAGCAAATGGCATCATATAACCGGCAATAAAAGTATGAGTCACCACAACCACAAGAGGTCCTTGACCACACAGCCACAATGGTCACCCAAAGTATGATCAAATTTGCTGCTGCAGGATGCAACATTTGCTGTGGAAGCAGTCACATGACTCTCCTGGCACGATAATAACAGCTACATTACAGTTTTGATCGAGGAACTAAACAAGAGACACACAAATGTCTGCACCTCGGTGGATACTCCAACTTAAAGTCTGAAAATTGACGTCTGACTGAGACATAGGATGAGAAAACCTCTTTCCTTTGTTTACGAGAGCTTGTGTTTTGCTTTCATTACTATATCAGAAAAAAAAGATAATAATAAGGATAAGGTGGAGGATGTCAACAGAGAGGGAGGGGGGGCTAGAAAGAGAGGATAAAGTAAAGGCAATAATTGGAAATAACAGACAAAGGAGGAAACAAGAAAAGAAAAGAGGAGAGGCGAGTGGAAGAGGAGGGAGGAAGGAAGGAAGGAAAAGAGAGTGGAGAGAATGAAGGGAGAATGAGAACGGTGGGCTTGGTGAGGAGGGAGTGAATGATAGCTCATGGTAAGTGAGGTGTGGCTGTGTGGGTGTGAGAGAGTGTGTTGTCAGTCTGCTTGCAGATTCTGCTCCTTCACTGTCAGCTTGCGTCAGTTAAAACACTGAAATTGCCATTTTCTTTGGAACGACACACATGCACAGGCACACACAAGCGCACACATACAGGTAGTTGTGAACATAACACACACTTCCCGACTGTTCCTATCCAATTTAGGGAGAAATAAGTGGACCTGTTTAGATTTAACAACTCTCATTATTCTGAACACCAACATGGACGTGAAGTGTGATGCTGCTGTTTACAAATTAACTTCCTGCATCTCCCAGAACCAATTTAAATGATGGAGGTCTTATAGTGTGTTTAATGCTGCGGGAGCAAAGTTTTTCATTGTTATCAGCACATTTCTGAGAATCATCGCAATTTATCAATTTGTATTTTATTGTAAAACAGGTTGTGTAACTCCCAGCTGGTTCATATTTAATGGGGCACTTAAGTAAATGAAATTAAGAATAAATGTAATTCCTGCAGATTTGAAGCAGTTAAGAGCAACATCTCTACAATCAACTAACCCTTCATAAAGACACTACAAATAATCCATGCTATACCCCTGGTAGCTCTACTTCAAATAGCTGGCACACACACACACACACACACACACACACACACACACACACATAATCACAGATACATGCACATGCAGACAGATTCACATTTGAATACAAAGGGATGTGCATGAGACACACACAAAGAAGTTTTCAAGCAGACACCTCTTCTGGCAGCACATCAAAGTGTGTGTGTGTGTGTGTTTATGTATTGTGTGTATCGTGTGTATTGCATCGGTGCTTGTTTGGTTAGTAAAATAGAACGGCTTCTTGGACAAATGCAGTCTAAATAATCTTTCTATCCTGGCCGTCCAGATATCAACACTGCGTCCCATGTGGCTTCATTACTGTTGCAGCTAATTAAGCAGCTCCAAATAAACACCATCTTCTGCCTTCATTAACACAAACACAGCGGCATCAACACATGCTTAAACTGGATGTATTTGTTGATGCCGACATACGTCAATAAGTATGGAAATACATTATTCACTGTTGATAATGTAGAATATTAACACTATATACAATGTGATGTATTAACTATTCCTCAGAGAGTTCATATTCCCAACTGTTTACATTTACCATACTATGTTAGCATCGTCTTACCTCTTAGATCAGACTCATTAATTGATGGGCATTTGTTGAATATGAATCCATTTCTCATGAAGGCAAACCATTTTAGAACTATACATTATATTATGTTTAACAGTACTTCACAATACTATTCCTAATAATAATGTGACATTGATGGATTTGAAAGCCTTTCCATGATAAACTCATATAATTGCTTGTCTGGAACACGTGGCTAAGTCGACAACATATGTGTATATAAAGACAGACGACGCATTCCCACTATTTCTCACAGGGCTATCAAAATTTGCCAAAAATTATGTTTGAATATTTGTTTTAGAAAAACACTAATAGGATCAAAATATTCAAATATGATGTGGCTCTCTCTGCAGCCGAGTCAAATATTCATTTTCATGTTTAAATCAGTTTTTTGCTATTCGGATGCATATTATCAAATACCTCCTATTGTACAGAAGTGAAGCCAAAATATCCTTGATATGGGAGCTGCCATCTTGCACTTTTGACGAGCCTGATCTGCGGCTCTGAGAGGCTGTAGAAACGGCTAAATGCTAACTTATGCAAACTTTGGGTGCAGTCGAATAGTCAAAAAATAAGGTCCTAACTCCTATTCCTTGATCTTTGGAGTAAGCGTCATGGGGTTAAGGAAAGGCGATAGGAGAACTCAAAAGGATTTAGGAAAAGACGACCGTGATGCTCAGAGAATCCGACCAGACTTTCACTAAGCTACGTCATTAAAATGCTGCTGATGATTGACAGCTGATGATCGGCACCGGCGATTGACGTGCGTCTGTGCTGGAGAAACTACAATAATGGACTACAAAAAACGCGTCGTCCACTTCTCATGTTGGTTTTATAAACAGCTGGTTCACTGACCGGCTTCAGGTCCAGCAGCTCCTCCTTCCTGTTTGACCGTTTGCTGTATTTACATTTTATTTGTGGTTTTAGTTTTGTTTCTGTCAAACATTTGTAACATGATTGAAATAAATAAAAAATACCATTCAATTATTATCAGTGTCCACACACATTTATCAACACAATTCATATTACTATATGTCTGCATGGAAGTAATTGTTAAATATGTAAATGCACGTGAGGTGTGCGGCACTTTAAATGTTGCTCTCGCAAAGAATTGTGGGTCGGCGTAATCTCCTTTCCTTTCGCATAGGAAGGTCCGTTGCATCCTGTGCTAAAGGAGCTCTGAAAGGAAGCATTGGAGCTCCTTTCCTTTGCATTTAGAGAATCCGAACGGCTCTTATCATGGCGGCCACTTGTTTACTTCCGGGTCACTTCTTCAGTTAGGAACCTTCCTAAGCAAAATAGACTATTCGACTGCACCCAATGCCTGACAATGCTGACATGTTAAGCAGGTATAATATTTACCATGTTTATCATCTTAGCTTCTATCACACTTCACACAATGTACTGATGGGAAATGTCTAAAGTTCTGCAGGTATTAGTTCATAAACCGAAGTACTGCTGAAGGCACTAATGAAAAGCTGGGGATCTGAAGGTTATTGCAATTCATAGGGGAACAATACTGTCTGAACAATACTGTCTGAACAAAATGTCGTGGCAATTCATCACAGCAACAAGTGGAGTGTTAAAATTTCAGGGTTAAACAGTTGTGAGTTGATTTAAACTCTCAAAGTGGAATTTGAATACATTCTGATTGAAATGGTGCTCAGTGTTGGAGTCATTAGATAAGAGTTGATCACATCAGTGCTACTTTAACTTGGACTGAACAGAGAATGTCGAGGTGATTAGCTAGCTAGCTGTCTACGGCACCTGTTAAGCTTCAGAATATCAATTAGGATTCGACAAATCACATGAAAGCTCAAAGTGTTGAAAAACAAAGCTTTCCATTTTTAATTTATGAATTGTTGTTTGGGGTTGGCCCTAATGCTGGTCTGTTTTTTTCCTGTATAGCTAATTTTTGCCACAACATCAAAGCTGCTGCTCGATGGGGACGCTTGCCAGGAGGCCATGTTTCTGCTCAACCATCCCACAGACAACGCAGAGACTCTCAGCCCCGTCAGAAGCCTTTTAATGACGAAGTGTCGATGTCCTCTCCACCGTCACAAGATTCTTGGATACAAAAGGATTGATAAGTCAGGAGTTATTTTTTATATATATTATTTGAATGTTTGAATTTATTTTAAAAGGTGGACCAAGACTTCACTCTCTTGTTTGGTATCAACATCCTCCATGCGGCTTCAGAAATACACATTTGATATCCAAAGCTCATATTGTGTTTCAGTTGACAGTTTGTATATCATAGATTCGATGTTTTAATGTGTGTTGAAAAGAAAAAAAATGCCTGTTTTGGAAATGTACTTTGTTTAATGGAATTCATTCTAACAATTAATTATTAGTATTTAACACTTTTTAGCGTAGCCTGACACTTTAGGGAGGGAAAACCAACATTAACCTGTGTTAAATGTTAACTCTAGAGAGTGTGGAGCTATATAAACCCACACAAAGTGATTTTACTGTGATCCAATAGATATGGCAACATTGCAATCAAACCCATGTGCAAAGGGAAAATTTGTCAACCCAAGCAAGAGTTATTGAGATATTTCAGTCTAGACCAAAGAGGTGACCAGCATTGCCACCCCTACAGCCACACTGCTAACATGGCTAAAAACATCATTTTATAATATTTTAACCAATATTTTATATATTAGCTGCTGCTCAACATTTTTTTTTCTTTTTTTAGGAGGTTTGTTGTGTTACTATGATGAACAAATGAATGAACAAAATTTAGATAGTCATTAGATAGAGTTGATCACATCAGTGCTACTTTAACTTGGACTGAACAGAGAATGTCGAGGTGATTAGCTAGCTAGCTGTCTACGGCACCTGTTAAGCTTCAGAATATCAATTAGGATTCGACAAATCACATGAAAGCTCAAAGTGTTGAAAAACAAAGCTTTCCATTTTTAACCAACATTAACCTGTGTTAAATGTTAACTCTAGAGAGTGTGGAGCTATATAAACCCACACAAAGTGATTTTACTGTGATCCAATAGATATGGCAACATTGCAATCAAAACCATGTGCAAAGGGAAAATTTGTCAACCCAAGCAAGAGTTATTGAGATATTTCAGTCTAGACCAAAGAGGTGACCAGCATTGCCACCCCTACAGCCACACTGCTAACATGGCTAAAAACATCATTTTATAATATTTTAACCAATATTTTATATATTAGCTGCTGCTCAACATTTTTTTTCTTTTTTTAGGAGGTTTGTTGTGTTACTATGATGAACAAATGAATGAACAAAATTTGGAGACAGATCCTTAGCAATATCCTCAACCCCCACACGTCTACCATTGTACGTTATAAAGGACCTACAGAACAAGGACTTAAACTGTGCCAACATTCATGATTAACACTGGAGGATACGCTGTCTTTCATACATCAACCTCATGACCACTATCTCACTGTAAGGATAATGGAAGAGTCACAATATATCCACCTCCTCGACTGCATCACAGGATTGTGATTTATTAGCAGCCAGCAAGGAGGCAGACGGCAACTGAAGATCTGGTTTAATTAATTTGAGTGGGCAGTGAAAAGTGTGTAATAACAAAAGAGCTGAGCGTGGAGAAATCATTGAATTGAGGTGAATTACATCAGACTTGTTGCAAGCAAAATGCGTCAAAGTCCTTTAAGGACAAGACACACATGCTACGGTGTCTGGCCACATATATTTGTGTCAGCACATGCAGTGTGTGTACATTCTGCATTCATACTTTATGCCTGCACAGCAGTGTGTGTGTGTGAAATAATGAGCAGAAGATAAAACATAATTGTATGCTGATATCTCCGCGCTTCAATTTATTCCTCCTATGCAGCTCAGAGTTAGACACAGTGCAGAGAGGGAAGCCTTTGATTATGAAGCTGTTAAGAGCTAGAACACAACGTAAACAACAACAGAACGCCAGACTGAACTTTTAGCTTTTCTTTCATCAAAAACAGAATTGATCCACGATTTGCATACAAAGACATCTAGCTACAAAATGCTTGGAATGTTTGTTTGAGTTGTTTGCTTGAGGACTGCAGTGTTGCAGTTTTTCACAGAGATTTGCTTTCAAAAGTGTGAGGTTAATAATGTCAGAGGAGCTGCAGAGTCAGAGAAAAGCTGTGATAAAAACGCTGCATAACCCTGTGACGAAAGGACGCCTCGCCTCTCTTCTCATACCCCCTTCAAATCTCCATCTTTCCCCACCTTTCCCATTTCCAACAGTTTACCCTTGAGCACCCATTAAGGTACATAGACAACATAGACCGGAGTGTGTTGGAGATAAAGGGGGAGATCATATCTGTACCTGTGCAAAGTTTGAAGTGAAAGCATTATAGCCTCACGTTTTGAGCTTGTTTTCTAGGAGGAGGAACCGACAAGGAAATCAAATAATCAGAGTTTTAATATGGGTGTCACAAACTAACAAATTAGCATCCTGTGTAGAATTTTACAGTGTTGTTTTGTAGAGTGCTGATTATTTCAGTGACAATTATATGGAGTCGACAAGTTGATGAGAGTGTTGTTTGTTCCCTCATAAAGTTGATGTGTGGTTCTGAGGCAAGTGTTCAAACTGCTTTAAAGTCTAACTAACATTAAAGGGTGTACATTTACACTGATTACTTCCACATTGATTTGTTTATTTGTTTAAATGTCGCTTAATGCTGCCGAGCTTAATGAGACTTCATGAAACCTGAAAAGTATATCTTTATTTTTTAAAGTTCAGTCTGTTTTTTATATCACACTTGTCACATTGTGTGTGTGTGTGTGTGTGTGTGTGTGGGGGGGGGGGGGGGGGGGGGGGTCAACTGTCTAGCTGCAGTAGAAACAGCTCATTTACCTGCAGCTATCGGTAACCTCATTTATTTTATCTCATAAAGAACCAGAACAAGGTTTTTTTTCCAGTATAGCCAAAACAGAAATGTAAAGAATTATTTTTATTTTTAATTAACTTTTAGCAATTTACATGTTGAATTTTCCTTCAGGGACGGTGATGTTGAGTTTCCACATAATTGAATGGTGAATCATAGCTGTGGGAGAATAGATAAAAAACATTTTCTGTGGTGATGCAATGATGGGAAGTGTCACAATTAATGAAAAGAATAGAACGTGTAAAAATGAAGACGTTATGACATCATAATGTGAAACCCCATTGAAAATTCATGAGTATGAATTCACAAGTGCATAATGTGTCACCTCCAACGATCAGCATACTGTCATATTCCCGGATAGTGTGTCTGAGAGAGGAATACTATCATTCACAGTAGTGGAATAACTAATGCTGTCACACAGTGAGCAAGGCTATCAATGCTCAGATCAAAATAAACAATCAAAAAATGATGGCACACAAAAGTAATTGTACATTTTAGAAGAAAAATATGGCCATTTTGAGGCATATTAGCAAACAATATTTACATTTGGTGCTTTACCATTAAGGATTTGATATGGGTGTAGTTTTCCCCATGGTCATGAATAGCTTTAAAGCCATTAATATTTGTATGTTAACAATGTATCACTTGTATGTGAAAGTTGTCATGATGAGTGACAAACCCCAGTTTACTTCTATGGTGCTTTAGTGTCTGTGAATGGATTTAATGTTGATCTGAATCAGTTCTCAAAGTCACTTTGATGACACATGACCAAAAGCAACCCCATGAAGCAGCCATGACCCGATCCTCAATATCCGCTGGACTTTTTAGACCAAAGAACATCCTCACCAAACCTTTTTGTCACATATTTTTTTTCTGCATGGCAGCATGCAGGTTTGAAGATCTCTCCACTGAAACCTGATCTGATGAAATTCTTTTAGCCGGAGAGTCCAAACTCACCTATTTCACGGTAGGGAAAACACTGAGGCTACAAATGAACCAGATAAAATGCTTCTCCATTCTGTCCCGTACAAAATCATTTCCATTTTACATCACGCTGATATAGCGAGTGGTGAATGACATTTCCCCAGGCCAACCGTTAAACATGGTCTGCTTCACACTCACACACACACACACACACACACACACACACAGATAAAATGCATGTGTATGAAAACAAACTGTCTTGTCCCTCTCTGCTCTGTCCGTCTAACTCCCACTTCTGCCCTTTAATATTCTGAAGCAAGTCAAACTATTTTAGGCGGCATTACAGTGCTGCTTGCATGTGTCCAGTGAATATCACAACAGTGGTAAACTGCTCTGATTGTAACCTTCTACAAGATATAATTATCTTTGAGTTCAATATTTGGCCATATGTATTGTTTTATAAGAAACGGCATTGAATGATGGATGCAGGGAGTGAGGGGTGTAGAGCAGACTTACAGGTTGTGATTCATACTCAAACGGACCAGTTTGTCAGCATGAAGCATGTATTTACAGCCAATGAGACAGAGGTATTAAACTTCACAGGGCTCATAAATGAGAGCCGTGTTCAACACATAATATAGTTTGGCTTTTGCATCATTTTTGTTGTTTTCAATATTTTCAAGACAAATTATGATTTTTAAAATAAGTTTGTTAAATTCAATAAAAGCCAAATTGCTGAAGCTCACTAGAAAACAGAATGTATATTGACTGTGAAAGTCTAAAGTAAATAAGAAAGAAAGATAAGAAAAAAACAAATGTTGTATTCAAGCACAAAAAAACATTATAATTGAACTATCATCATTTATGAGCAATCATTTTATTTAACTGGTGAAAAATCAGTTATTTGATTAGGATATACCTTTCTGAAACATTATTATTTCAGAATTCAGAGCACATCTATTGCTTCCTCACAGCTCTTAACGCGGCGACGGCTGAGCCGGCTAATGATGCTCACAGCACGAGTGTTAACAGTGTTTTCATGAGGGTGGGCACTCTGCTTCCACGATGGCACCGTCTGTCAGGGTGGCGTTATCAGCTGTAACCGCCATACGAGTGCAGTGCAGAGCGGCAGCCATAAGCTAGCCAGCGGGGCACTCTCACATGCACTAACATGCACTAAAAGTCACACACAGCCAGCCCGCTATGTAAGCAAAACACAGAGAAGTGCGGATTACAGCACAGAGGGAGAGTGACTTCATTCTCTGATCAGATAGGCATCACTCACTATATCTTTACATAGCAAATCATTGTTTGCCGTTATATTAAGGCTTACAAATCCAGCAGCTTTTACAACTCATGTTCAACAGCAAGAAAGTCTCAGATGATATCTGGGAGAAATAAATTACATGAAACACTTTAGGCAGACACTATTACTCAAGACTGAGATCCATCAAATTACCAATACTCCACCTGAAAGTCCCCAAAGTTAGAGCCACAATAAGCTAGAAGTAACAACATTCTCACAGTCCTACAATTACCATGTATGAAGAAATAGGCATAGAAACATAAGCTAGGAGAAAAGTTATTTCCATCTGCAGAGTGCAGTGGAATTCAGCAAGGAAGGGAACCTGCAGGGTCTTTTTTTAAGAGTTTTCAGATATATCAGAAAGCAGAAAGCTACTCTGTACTTACTATCTACAAGGTTATTCCACTATTAGAAAGCTAAGAGAAGTTAAGGCCCTGTGGGGTTTTTTCTGCAGGGAAGGATGAGCTAAGAGTCCCGTAACACACCATGCTGCATGGGTCGGAACACTAGAATGGATCATGATCTGAATGGGATAGCTTGGTTGAGTTTTCACTTACATGATACATGCAGTTACATGCTGCAGATCTATTCCAGGGTCCTTGACAAGAGCATGTTTATTCCTTCATCTACCATTTCCCCACTTTGATTCCAGTCACCTAGCAGGAAGTCCACCTCTCTCTCTCTCTCTCTCTCTCTCTCTCTCTCTCTCTCTCTCTCTCTCTCTCTCTCTGACACATGGAGATGGATGGACAGTGTGTGCAGGAGTCCTTGGCTGAACTGTAGAAATGCTGACGTGGCGCCAAGCCCTCTAACAGCGTGATGACGCCTCTATCCGTCTCTCTGTGATGTGCTATCTCTTTCCCACACAAATATACACACTCACAGGTGCACGTATAGAGGTACTTCACATATTAATGCAAGGCTTGACACAAACACAGACAAAACGGCACACATCCATGCACTGCATCTGCACACAGATTTATGTGCTCTCACATGCAAATGCATATTAAAAGGCACCGATGCACGCACAAACACACATGGGTGCACAAACTGCGAATGCACAGCAGAGCACACACCTCTCTATCACTGTCTGTCCATCTCATGACACCGTTATCACTCCATCCAGTCTCCTATATACAGATGCACCCACACACAGACACACACACACACACACACACACACAAACACTCAGGTCAGCTGAGTGATGTTGGAGTGTGTATTTCTCTTCTGCCTGTGTTAAAGTGAGTCATCTATCCTTCCACAGCTTCATTACAACCTGCAAGGGCAAACACTATCTCTCGCTCCCCCTGCCTCTCCAGATGGAGGGAGAGAGAGTTAGAGATATTCAGTAGATAGAAGGTGAGATATCCCCCCCTATTTCTCTTTGTATCCCCCCCATCTTGCTCTTTCTTTCTTGTTCCCTCATCTCTATATTTATCTTCACTCTCTGCCTTATATCCTATGTTTTCAATCACAGTCTTTCTCTCTTCCTCTCACCACTTACCCTTGAGCAAGTACCAGCATGGTTAAGCAGCTTGTGATGTAAACATTTGAACCCAGTAAAAACACAAATGCAACAGAGAAAATACACAGAAACAAAGGCCAAAAGTATATGCAACCTTATACAGATAACCGCCTGCTTGGGGCATTTCTAATTGGTTGGGCAAGGGCCAAACGTTTTTGTACCGTTGTCTGCTTTCAACAGTAAGAAAAGAAACAAAAATAACTTTCATGTTAAAGAAGAACTTGATTGGCCTGCAAAGAGCCACAGTATGCTGTAACTGTATAGGCACACATGAATGCCTTTATTTTGGAGATTTGGGGAAGAATGTTCAGGGGACCAGCTATAGATAAATGTAGACATGCAAGGTAACCAAGAAGTATTAAATAGGGAAAAGGTCATTGAAAGGTCATGTATCTGAAGCAAGATGCAGGAGGAAACACGGACTGTGCAAAAATAAATGTGCTGTGTTCTTAGCTACCTCACTCACAGCTCAGACAGAGAGCTTGTAGAAAGCTTCAGTTTTTGAGGCCCTCCAGAAAGCATGAATAATACATAGTTAAAACCTTTTATTCTCTAAATTTTAAATGGCCAGCTGTTATCAAGAATAACTTCATCTGTGGAGCATCAGATGTTGCACGCAACAGAGTGGCTACAATAATATAACTTTGATTCATATTTCCAACTTTCTGAATGTGCCAGTGTCCAGCAGAACCAACGGTCACTCAATAGTGACTCATATTAATGATAATCACTTAGTCATGCATGCATTTTCTAATGAGAATACATGTTTTGACTTGTCACCAGGGCATGTCCGAGATCATGACTTCACTAAAAATAGACTTTAGGTTTTTCAACTGGGAACCTCAAATAACACAAATCACAGTGACATGACTCACCAAAAGGTTGAAATAGGATTCAAGTCTTGGACTCCCTCTACTGGCCCGTAGCGCAGAATGTGAGAAAATGCTGTGGAAATTGTTGCACCGTCGTGGCTGAGACGTCTCTTCAGTGTAACGTCATACCGCTCAGCTTCTCTGAGGAAGATTATAACAAGCTGTTAGAAAAGACACCAGCCTGAACACTGGAAGAACTATGCTGCTTTTGTCCCTTATAATCAAACGACAGGCCAGCTTTATCATTTTACAGTCACTGCAAACAAAACAAAAAAAGAGCAAAATGAAAACTAAAAAGGAAACGTGAGATTTAAATGGTTTGAGGGGGAAAACTGCAGTTCAGCGAAGAGTTAAAACAATTAGTCATAAGTTTCCTATTGATCCCTCCCCAAGGTCTCTTATCCCAACAACTGCAGACAGGCTCATTACTCTAAAAGACAACCTTATAGACAGTAAGGACTGATAAAGCTGGATCAATGCCACTGACCAGTTCCGACCACAGTATGGATAAGCATACAGAACTAGAATAGACAGAAAGGGCATTCTCATTAAATGAAAGCTTTCAAACTGTCTTTTGGTTGCTACACACATATGGCGTAACTTGCGAGGTGTGATGTAATTATCCTGTTTGCTACAGTCTCAAGGAAGATAGTTGAAATACCAATACATAATAGTTCATTGGCCATGGGGTCAAAAGAGATTTGTATCTAACAGTCCACATTAGTCACACAAGTGGACCAGGGAGGCTGTAATGCTCCTTGTGCACTACACAGCTATGGATGGATGAAGTAGAATGTTTGTTCTGGGGTATGCATTTAAAGGCGGTGGCCTCCAATTATAAGGTAAATTTACAAGGTTATTCCAAGGTTATTATCATGAACACTCTAAGAAGCTGAGCCTGTGCCCAAAAAGTCAGAGGCAATAATGCCTTTCTAACTTCCTCCATGGACAAGCATTGAGAAACACTTTTCCCCACTTTTAAAAGATTAAAAAGTATAATTTTTGTTTAGCTCTTTGAATACAAATGTCACAATGTCATACATGATCAGGGGCTTCAGGATGGCTACTAAAATGGACCTTGAGGTGTTATTGCTTTTGAATGCTATATTCAATTCTATCCTCCTAGCTTTCATCATGCAGCAGATGTGCAGGACCCGATCAGCTGGCAGGAAGTCACAACGCTCCTGTGTATTTTGACTCTTTTCTGGGAGGAGTCCAGGCTCGCCTCTCGACGGATCCCGGTTAAACACTTCCTCATATCTTTAGTAAACCCTCGGGGTCTGGCTCACCTGTCGGCTCCAGGGTACAACAGTCAGACGAGTTACTGTAGCTGCTGTCACTGGCGTCACGAATACACTCCTACATCCATGTCAACCGTACGGATATGTGAGCTTTGGGCGGGTTGTTCAGCAGCCCGTTCACTTCCCTCTCCCACGCCAGTGTAGCCACACACAGGCATGCTGCTGTCAGAAGTAGTCTGAGTAGGTTTAACAAGGGCTCGTTTTCACTCTGTCACCATGGGGGAATCGGACACGGCCGCCGGGGCCGTAGCTCGCAGGAGAAGGGGGACTTTCGCGGCGGGGAAAGGTGCAAGTCTGCAGCCGACGAACGTGAGCTCTGCGGCGGCGTGTCAGAACTTAGTGGCCGCCGACATCGGCAGAGCCAACGGCCAGGGAAAACGGGACCGGTCCCTGGAAACGGTCCGGTCCAAACCGAGGAAGGAGAACAACAAACGCAGGAATGACATAAGTGACAGACTGAGGTTAGTTAAGGCGTCAAAACTTCAAGAAAAGTTTACTTTAGTATTGGCTTCCAACGACGTACCGCTGACGTTGCATTTACTTTACGCTAGTTACGTCATTATTACCGCCTTAGCATAGTTTAGAAAGTGAGCTAGCTTACATGTGTGACTTTAGCAGACGCATCGGTTAGCGGGTCGTCTGAGGTCGCCCGGAACCAGCCTGTTGGCTCCGCGTCGGTTGTCGCTCTTTTCCATTCACACTTTGAGTTTCACGTTTTAATGCTTGGTAAAGAAAAAAAAACTTAGCACTCACGCTAGGAATGTGTGTGTGTGCGTGCGCGCGCGCGTGTGTGACAGCTTCATTGATTAGAGGCGTTGGCTATCTAAGGGCCCAAGAACAGTGTGAATTGTGGGCGAGCATAATCCCCTGAAGCAAGTTATTACCAAAAATACTCCAAAGTAAGATGATTAAGCACGGGTTGTTATTTACTTTATTGCGATGTGTAAAATTAAATATTAAAGTAGTTTGTCTTTAAGGGACATATTGAACCTCACCTTGTTGTTAATTAGAGCACATTTGAGCTGCTGCCTCATCATTTTATTATTGGGTGTAGACTATTGTTTTTGCTGATGTAATCCATCTGTCATTACTAAAAATATCAGTTAATCTGGAGGACAAGTATTCTTAAAGGACAACCGTTTCTTTTTCCTAATATTCATCATGTGATGTGCAATTGATGTGACGTTTAAAATGACAGTGATATTCTTGATTGTTTCACCCATTCATCCATCTTATTCATTCTGTAGCTGTCATAAGACACAGGAGTCCCTGCTGAGTTCAACCAGTGGTTACAGTAACTACAGAGGAATCCTCAACTGGTGCGTGGTCATGCTGGTAAGACAAAAGCTTGTGCACACAAATAAACCGTATACATACAGCACTGACGCCATGTCCACACCAGGCTGCAAATAAAAACACATCTTTTATATGTTTTGGCTTGCGACAAAAAATACTGTCCAAAAAACATTCTGCAAATTGGATAATAAATAAGAGACCAATGTGAATAGAGGATGGAAATGTTTCCAGATTTGTTTTCTCCATCTATTTATGTAAATTTAGATAATGTACTTAAATCCCCAGTAGACACTTCAGTTTCCTCAGTAGTGCCTTGTTATGTCCTACATACATTTTACAGTCTTTAGTTTTTTTCACATTACAGCCTCCTAATATGAGTTAAGTGATGATGTTCTGGTTACATTTTTCATATTAAGTGAAAATATCTGTGAAATATATAATGTGCACTAAGATACGTAGGATTGTTGTAATTCAGCTCATATCTGGTTCGTGCTGATCAGCTCATTCCCAGAACCCAGATAATCTACTGGCATGGATTGATACGATCAGATATTTCAAAATCATATAAAATAAAGAAGAATTAGTCCACATTGTTCTAATAATACCCATTTGTTTTCAAACAGACTCACAGTGTCTGATCCTGTGTTTATCTGGTTTTCTGCCAGCTAAGCCACATGGCCAAAAACCTGAGTCTGAGTAAGGGCTTGTGTTGGACAAAGGTGGTTTAAATCAAACATGTCACAGTGCAGACAAATCATTTTAGGGATTAGCGAAAAATGTATGTTTCCTTTATTGTCCACATGTAGCATTTTTGTTGTTGAATGTATATTTTCTTGAAATATCAAAATGATTAACAAGTTTATGTCAAGCTCAACACCTTCTGCAGTTCTTCCTCCTCTGTGCTGGGGAGAAGCGACAGAATAGGAGAGAAGACAAGGCTAGCAAAGCCCTTCTGTTAATCCAGGCTTTGAACACAGATCGTGTTCAGCGCAGGAGGTTTTTCTTCATTCCCACTGAACTTCTGTCCCATCCCCAGGCATAGAGCCTTTGTGCTGCGTAATGAGATATTACAATCCATTTAGAAAGAGGAAGAGCGAGGAGGGGAGATTAAAAAAAATGTGTGGGGGATGAAGAGGAGGAGAAATAGATTGAGGAAGAGGAATGAGATGCGATACAAGGAGAGGTAGGAAAGCAACAGAAGGAGAGAAAAGTGTAGAGGAGGAGAGAAGTGATGTGGAAGGATGCAGTTATTGGATTAAAACCGTAGAAATGAAAATATGAACAAATGAAAGAAACATACACGAGGCAGTCGGATGAGCATCCTTAATCTTGCTTTGTGTTACAGGTGTTGAGTAATGCTCGCCTCTTCTTAGAAAACCTGTTACGGTGAGTACGTTTTCAGTCGTTAGACATTGTGTTCCTGTCTTACCCACATCCTGATAAATGACAACTTGTTATTTCCTGGTATCCTTGTGTCCAGAAAAATGTAAATCCTTGTGTCCAGGAAATGTAAATTCCAATTGTGCAAGTGATGAAAGATGGCAAACATCTCCCTGCTTTTACAGAGTGCTCTTTCTAATCCTGTAATCTCTCTTTATTGTTCTATTTTGACAATAGATGTTTTTCATCACAACAGTTTGACATGTAGAAAAAGCACAGGTTTAAATAATACATCAACGACTGTATTTCACTTGAGGGAACTGGTTTCAGGGTCCTGGTATTCTGCATGTAAAAATTAAACCAGTATCAGAGTCAATGTTAAAAAATTCACGAAACTTAAATTATTAATTTCTCTTGTATAGTAGACATCTGTGCAGCGTGTAATCTGTTAATATTAAAACTTTGAAGAGAATCAAACTCATTAATTGACTTTAACATCATCTCTTTATTCTGGTCATTTAAACACATTTTCAATATATATTTGTCAATTTGAATACCATTTTTGTGTGTGTGTGTGTGTGTGTGTGTGTGTGTGTGTGTGTGTGTGTGTGTTTTCAGATATGGTGTTTTGGTGGACCCGATTCAGGTGATTTCCCTGTTTCTGAAAGATCCCTACAGCTGGCCAGCAGCATGCCTGGTGATTGGTAGGTACACTTTTCATCTGTCCAAGTTACCTGCAAGATAAAGCCACAACACAATCACAGGTGCATAATTAAATAGCATAATTCCTATGTGTAAGTTTATGAACATCTCCTTAATCATTTATAAGAGGGGGGGATAGCATTAAATGTAATGTGTGTGTGTGTGTGTTAAAATGAGCTTAAAAAGAAGCCATTAAAAATTTAAAAAAGGGGACCAAAAATATGGATAGATGTTGAAACTATAATTACTCCGAAACACGAAAGCCTGAAAAATAATATGTGACAAATCAGAGTTGTTTTTTAGACGATTAGATAGAATAATTAAACTGCATTTAAAGCAGTGAACATGTTCTTTTGGTGGCGTGATCTGCCTCATTTAAAGCCTTGTTTGAAGACGCACAGGGTATATAAGGGTATAAAGTTTTTTCAATATTTATTTTTATGGTATATCACAGTGAAGGTCTGCAGTGGTGCAGCGTACAGTGTCTCTAGAGGGACAATCACCTGCCCCATATACTGCACACTGGTGCTGTGCTGCAGAGAGAGGGAGAGGGAGAGATAAGTGGGGCTGAAAGGGAAGGAGCTGGGGGGGGAGGCTTCAAATGGAAGAGAAAATGAAGCGATTTAAGGTCTAAAGAGAGGGGTCGGGAAGAGGGAAAGAATGCAGGGATGAAAAAACACAGAGCAGGAAGAATAAAGGAGTGGGTAAGAGAGAGAGAGAGGGCCAATGTAAAGTGCTGTATCGACACAGGACAAGAGAGGGAGGAAGAGATGGATGGAGTTGAGGTAAATGACCACACTGCGATGGCCAGAGACAGGTGAGAACGAGAGTGTGTTTACAGTAGCACGGACAGTAAAGCAGCCCATCCCCAGAGGGTATTCAGTACATTAGAGTGACTGCAGCAACTTAACTCACTCTCCCACACACAAACACCCCAACACAAAGTGAATTAGAAGCCTACCATTTATGGTAGCCCAGCAGCAAAATGGGTAACATTTGGGAAAACCAGCCTAGAGTCTCCCATTTAAGTGTGCCTGTGAGTGATCAACATAAACATAAAACTGAAGGAGTCTGTTGCTGCCGGGAGTAGCTTTGTGGATACCTGGAGAAAGGTTTACATGTGTCTAACAGGTGCTGAGTGGTGCTCTTTCTTCCAGTTTGATGCACAAGTTGCCTCAATAGTTGATCTTCTGTCACAGACACTCAACAGGCCGGTTTCTGAAACATTAGCTGCATTTCTTGTGGTCTCTGCTCTTCTCTGATACTGTCTTGATGTGTGATGAAAAAACTTAAAATAAAGTAAATACTTTTACATTTTTATTTCCGTAATATCTCATACACATACCCTGTTGAAGAAATAGTTCGACTCAACATGTGGACATTTTTTCAGTGGAACCAATTCTGCTGTTATGATTAAAAAATGTATTAATGTTTTCATCACTCCATAGAGGTGCATTTAGGGGTAATAAAATGAGACATTTGCCTTAATATAGGATTCCATGTACTATAATTTTTTCAGAAACCTGCTGAAGCTAACTTGTCTTACTGCCCACAAATGATGACATGTTGAATAATATTTGTTTAACTTGTGGATGATTAACTTGCCTTATGGATAAATCTGGTTATCATCACATTAAAAAGACAACTTGCCCCCTCTTCCTTTGTCTCTTCATAGTATAAGCAAGTATACCATGAAGTCAAAAACAAGCAAGTGACTGCACCAGTAAACACACTGATTTGGGATGGCTTTGCTGATGAACAGTTGCATTGATGACAGAATGATAAGACCAAGTAATCAAAATATCTGACAGTTAACACATCTGCTCATTCTAGATTAGATTGATTGACACGCTAATGCACTGATTAGGGTCTTAAAATGGAACAATTGCTGCAATTATGTTCCATCAGTGTGGCTCAGCCAGGCCTAGTCAGGGGGGAGAGCAATCTACATACCAGTGGTTCCTTAAGTTCATTTAGCAGAGACTTACCCTGCAGTTTAACTGAGAAATCTACATACAATTCAGCCCAATTTGTTCCACACTGACTCAGGATCAGTGGCAGCAATGAATTCATAATAAAGTGTGCTTTAAATTAAAAATCAGGATATTGTAGCTGTGTAATAACAAAGTAAGTTCTCTTTGATTTCCTTTCATAAAGATCTGAAAACTGCCTGCTCAATCGCCATATCGCTCTAAATAACTAGCAGTTGGTGTGTGCTGTGCAACACATATGCTCTGTTAGTGCTGGCTCATTTCTTTCATCAGGTGTTGCTGTTTAATCGGGTGTGTGTGTGTGTGTGTGTGTGTGTGTGTGTGTGTGTGTGTGTGTGTGTGTGTGTGTGTGTGTGTGTGTGTGTGTGTGTGTGTGTGTGTGTGTGTGTGTGTGTGTGTGTGTGTGTGTGTGTGTGTGTGTGTGTGTGTGTGTGTGTGACAGCAGGGTTAAGCTAAATTCACTCAAAAAGTCAACTTGACACCAAACCGGTGCACACATTAGACTTGAAACCAACATCCAACTGCTTTGAAAAGTATTATATCCACTAAGAAATATATTTTCTTTCCTTTTTTGGATGCATATTCACACGATCATCCTGTAGAGACGCTTCAGAAGTGAGACTGTAAATAAAACAAAGCGTAATCTGAACTGTTTGTGTCTTGACAGTGTCCAACGTGTTCGCTCTGGTGGCTCTGTACACAGAGAGGCAGCTGTCGAAGGTGAGTGGAGGAACCCCGCTTGCACTTTAACAGCAGAGCACTGTGGATTTAAAAGGTTGAATTTGGAGCACTTTCACAACTCCCGGGAGGGATTATTTTTCTAAAACTGACTGACTAGCTGACCCTCCCCAATTGCATTTGCAAATGTTAAATGGGAAAATGAGAAATTAGTTTCACCATCTGCATTTAGGGCATATTCAGTTATGCTGCTTGGCATGAATATGGAACATTGTGAGCTTTTAAAAAACTTGAATAAGCCATCCTAACTGGAAATGTGGTTCTGTTTTATACTGCAAAGATCTGTCAAATGCAAAGCAAAGAAATACTTGCAATCTTCATGTTTAGCTGCTTTACTCTTCTCATTGTTTTAAGAACAAGCGCCACAACAAATGGCTTAAGTTGAAACATCTGCTGATAAAATAAAGACGATGGTGGCTTAAACCGGGACAACTTGTCTTCAAGATTTAATGTAAGACCTCCTGCTGTCCCTCTTCGCCTCTCTTCCTGCCCAGGGGTCATTCACTGAACTTGTGGGATTTCTGGTCCATTGCATTAACATGGCAATCATCCTAACATTCCCTGCTGCTGTGGTCCTACTGGTCCCCTCCGTGACCCCAGGTAAAATGTTTGTTTTTACCGTTATTAAAATCATACGCAGCCTTGCTTCTACCAGCTGTTCTTCACAGAGTTGAGTCAAATAGAAATGTCCATTTAGCAGCCAAACCATTATCCATTCACCGGTAGTTCACAATGTTGCCACGTGAATAAAACAGAAAATAATGTAATTGTAACGAAGATTAAGAGGACGTTCACATCCTTGCCCTTCAGAGAAACAGGCGACCAGTTTGATAGTGCAGTAAAAGACATCTCTTATACAGAGTCATAATTGGTCGGTTAGTGGTAATGGACCAGTTGGTCATGACTGGATTATTTCCAGCTGGCTCTGAGGAGAAGAGAGGAGAGAAGAGATGCCAAAGTAGGTGTGGTTTGCAGAACAGGGTCATCCAAGAGTCACCTTCCTCTGTCTTCATCAGGCTGCCTGACAGAAACCATGGCCGCCCTCCACAAGCGATACCATTCACCTATTGATAAACCAGCTGTACTTTACACAACACGATACACCAGCAGCACACGATACTCCTTTCACTGACTTAATTCAAAACATTTTAGATCCAGTTTAGAAAAGTTGCTTGGTTTGACTATTTGAAATGTAGTTTTATCCAGCGACTCTTTTCCTCAGCTGGGAAGCGAAAGAACAAGCTGGTTTGAGTGAACACATCCTGGTACGAAACACACAGGCATCGTAGCTTCAGCGAGGGACGTCACGTAGGCTACGTTGAGTATGTAGTCTTTCTAATCACATATTTTCACATCCTATACTTCGAAAGTCAGAAGACAAAATGTGACTCTTTGACGCGCAGAATTGGATTTTAAATTGTTAATTTGTCGCACAATTCAAATCCAAAAATGATTTGCCTCTCGCCATTGACTCCCATACATATATATAAAAAAAATAGAGGTCTCATGGGAAACACCAGTCTGACTTGCTTCTTCCTCTCCTTTCCTCTCATCTGTTCTCTCACTGGGTGGTGAAGGAGTAAAGGAGTCAGTCCATCTGTCTGTCTGTCTGTTCTGCTCGGCAATGGCAGAGGGCGTGTGTGCGTGTGCGTGTGCGTGTGTGTGTGTGTGTGTGTGTGTGTGTGTGTGTGTGTGTGTGTGTGTGTGTGTGTGTGTGTGTGTGTGTGTGTGTGTGTGTGTGTGTGTGTGTGTGTGTGTGTGTGCGTGCGTGCGTGCGTGCGTGTGCGTGTGCGTGTGTGTGTGTGTGTGTACAGATGTGTGTGCATGTAAAGGGGGCTTTTATATCTAATGGACACGGCAGCAATCGGGGTGAGGCGTTTTGCTCAGGGACATTTCATTTCAATTTGTATTACATTTCTTTTGAGGGTGGTACGTTCCGTGAAGTCCGACATAGTTGGGGTGATCCAAAGCAGAAGTAAAGACATTGTTAACCATTGGGCTTTATGTACAACAGTTTTGTTGAACTTTTGTTCTTGAAGTTTCCTGTCTTTAACATTAAACCTAAAGCCTGCAGATGTTAACGATGCCAACAATGAACAACTGTACAATACGTTTTTCATGCAGGTAAGTCTCAGTGTGAAAACAGCAGCAGAATAACAGTCAGGCGCTGCCGGGCAAACGTCCTTTAACATTTCTCTGATCACATCTCAGATCAAAACTTAGATACCGGTAATTATCCATATTGGAGAGGCTTTGAAGCAAGTGTGAATTGGCATCTGTATAACCTGCTTTGTTTGAACTTTTTACCCAGATCAAAGCACTCCCCAAAGAGGACAGCCACTTCTTACCACAGAAAATGGAGCATGTTGATTGTAATCTGTGGATCTTTACCCTCCCAGTCTTTGGCACTCTAGAGTCAGCTGACGGAGGAAACATTAATAGCACAGTCGGCCTCGCTGAGATTTTTGCTACTTTAAAGTGAATAGTCGTGCGTTCAAAGACAAATTCCTGATTTTGTTGGGAAATTGTGAGCTGTTCCTCTGGTATGTTTTTTTATTTTTTTTATTAATCCACTTATAGTTAATGCCGCCTCTTTGTGTGTCTATGGTTATTATATACAGTAGCTCTCTGGAGACAATCACATTGTCTAGAAGCCACACAGTGCCAGAGAGACAGATGGTTGATGGATAAGATCTGCTGTGGTTTGATGCCAGGTGCGCTGACCTGCACCTCACCCTACTGGCACAACAGGCAGTTTTTATTGGTGTGTGTTTGTGCATGTATATATGTGTGTGCGTGTGTGTGTGTGTGTGTGTATACTTTGTGGTGTGTCTTCCTCTCTGTTCAGCAAAATCCTTTGCTATCAAGCATATGGTGACTATTGATAAAGCCCTGGTAGGCAAACTACTCTGTGTGTGTGTGTGTGTGTGTGTGTGTGTGTGTCACTTTAAATCATTGTTTTCAAAAAACAAAACTGACACAGTTTTATGAATGCAAAGAGCACACACACACACACACACACACACACACACACACACACACACACACACAGAGAGAAAGAGAGGTAGATACGGTGACCATACTGTATAATAATGTCCTTGGCTTAGTTAGACTGCTCTCATACTTTGAGCTGAGATGATTTATTTTACTTGGCTTGTTTTGCTGTTTGTTCAAGATCAAATGACGACCTTTCTTTCTCTCTTCCCTTCCTTTTTCCACTGCTTTAATCCTCCCCTCTCTCTTTGCTTTTCTCTTGCTCTCCATTCTGTCCCTGTCTCTCTCCCCCCTTCTCCATCTCACTTTTTTTGCCCACGTTTTCCTCTTTTCTCTCCAGTCCTCCCTTCTTTCTCACCATGTTCTACCTTCTATTAGCTTTCCCTCATCTCTGCTTCTCATCCTCATGCTAGTCACTATCACATTACAGCTTTATCCCAATCACAGTGTTAACTCTCATGTCTTTTACTCTCTCATTCTCTGTCAGTTGGCGGTGCATTCGTTCTCGGTACTTACACCATCCTCTGCCTGAAGCTTTACTCCTACAAGGACGTCAACATGTGGTGCAGAGAGCTGAGCAACGTCAAAGCAAAGAAACTGTCCCGGTCGCTGTCTTGTAAGTCACAAACACACATACATATATGTAGTTTGGCAAAAGAGGGTATTCTAAATCCATGACCCAAATGAGAATTCATTATTTGCACATTTTAAGGTCAGTTTCTGTGTACAGTTTAATTTATTAAGCAATCTCTCAGCCATTTGCTCATGTTGATACAGTGACATCTAATGGCAGATACTTGATACTGCAGCTCTTAAATAAAATATAAGTTTGACAGAGAAGCAAACACAGGCTGGCAGAGTCGCTAACTCTTGATTATATCTAAAAATTGTCTTCCACATAATTGTTATTTTATGATTGTCTATGTATTTGTATGTGACCACTCATACAATTACAACTTTCTGTACAATTCATTCTGCCGACAGGTCCCTCAGCACAGCACTTAAATGGAGGTGACCAAAAGGTGTGTTACCCTGGCAACCTCACCATCAGAGGTACTCAGATCCATCTTTCTAGAGTTTGTAGTATTAAAACCTTATTGGTTGTTTCATGTTGTCACATATATTTTTGACTAACCGTAACATTGACCTCCTCTCCATCTCTATAGACATGTACTACTTTTTCTTTGCTCCAACTCTGTGCTACGAGCTCAACTTCCCTCGCTCCCCTAACATCCGCATGAGTTTCCTGCTGAGGAGACTGTTTGAAATGGTGAGGAAATATATAATGCCAGCATCACACAGAAAACAACAGCCTTTCCTCATAGTGATTTATTTTAGTGTTTACTGTTTTGGTGAATTGTGTCACAGCATCTCCCGGAAAATACTTCAGGGCAAGAACAACTTTGCGACTTTTGAGAGCTTAGTGTTTGCTTGAGGATGATAATTTAATTTGAAAATATTTTTTCTCATATAATAGAATACTTTGGGTCTTATGTTTTTAGTTTTGGTCATCATCATTAGCAGTTATGATAATAATTTCCATATTACGTTAAATGCCTGTGACAACAACCTCCAACAGAGCAAGGAACATGAGTATTTAGACAAAGCATCTCTGTTCTAAACAGTACAGTAGATTTACTTCCCAATAATGATACATAAGAAAGCTTTATTTTTCTGTCTACTGATGCATTCCCCATATTCTCACATCATGTCACTCCCTCACGTTTTTGTCCCCAGCTGTTCTTCATCCAGCTGTTGGTTGGTCTCACTCAACAGGTACGATCTTATAATGTCGTCCAAAACTGATGTTTAGTGCTTTATTTGCCTGTCAATTCACATGTAATTTTTTGATGTGATGATATAAGGTGTGTGTGTGATCATATTGTCTCGATTGCCAGAACTATAGAAGTACTTTAGCAAAATGACTATAAACATGACGCCAGTGCTTTTTGCTTTCTTTCCATCAGTGGATGATTCCTGTCATTCAAAGTTCCATGAAACCACTTGAGGTGAGGATAGAAATTACAGTCAAAGTGATATTGCATAAAAACAACGTGTCATTGTGTAGTCTTAAATACAAAGTTCTGCATCGTTTGTTAATCTACGGATGTCTCCCGTCCTCTATAGGACATGGATCTGTCCAGGATGACTGAGAGACTCCTACGGTTAGCTGTGAGTAAAAACACCACATACAGTATATAACATACTGTTGTTTGTTTTCATGCTTGTAATATGTTAGAGATTTACTCACTTTTAAGGCAAAATATTTTGTTGGTGATCTTGTTCATTGGGGTCCGTCCACATCTCTAACCCTTCTCCAGGTCCCTAATCATTTGCTGTGGCTGATGTTTTTCTATGGGTTCTTCCATTCGTCTATGAACTTCACCGCTGAGCTGCTGCGCTTTGGAGACAGACAGTTCTACAAGGACTGGTGGTAACGGATAATTACAGTCATTTCCCCTTTTCCTGCATGACAACAACGATTTTAGACAGCTTTCCATCAGTATTGATCCAACTGTCTTAGATCCATCGTTTGAATTGCATAATGCTTCAACACTCCATTTGCTGACTCTTCTTTCAGGAACTCTGAGACGGTGACATATTTCTGGCAGAACTGGAACATCCCTGTACACAAGTGGTGTCTACGGTGAGTTATCCATACATGAGCACACTGAGAGGGAGCGGGGGAATTTATAGAAGTGAACACAGAGGACAGCACGGGTTCGATGCAGGGAGACAGACTTAACAAGCTGATGTATTTGGGAAATTGATTCATCTGGCTGTGAGAGAGTAAGTGCTAGTAATAAATATGGCGCCTGCAGCCAGTTCCACATACACTAACACAGCAGCAGGAGCAAACGCAGTGAGGTTATATTAAACAAGACAAAGCAAATGAAATGCTGTTTAAAGGGTTTAAAGCCGAGGTTACTTTGAATTCCTGTCAGGGAGGGAGAATTACAGCAAATAAGTGAGTTGAGATATTTCAAAACGCCTCACACATTTACAGTATCCGTCCTAATCCATTTCAACATCTGCTTTTATGTCTTGTAGCCACTTTTACAAGCCGCTGCTTAGGAGAGGATTTAGTAAAATAGTCAGCCAATCAGCTGTCTTCTTCCTGTCGGCTTTCTTCCATGAGGTAAGAGCTGAGACCAAAACGACTTTCTCTGCTTATGTTGACATTGAATACATTACACCACAGACCTTCAGTGTCCTCAAAAATCTTCTTTCTGGTTATACTTTGTAGAGAATGCAATTCATTGTCTGTTTTATTTTTGTTTCCCTGTCAGTACTTGGTGAGTGTTCCTCTCAGGATGTTCAGACTTTGGGCCTTCATGGGTATGATGGCACAGGTAAGACCCAACGCATATCACTGATGATAAACATAAAGCTTTGGTCAGCAAATGAATTGTGGTCTATGTACACACGTTTTATCAGAAATTCCATGCCATCGTTTAAAAAGGTATATTAAAGAGTTTAGATAGGCCAAAAGTAGTGTTGCATTTAGAAATGTGGTTTATTTGTGTAGCCCAATCATATTAAAATTAAAGAAACATGGATGACCTGTCCTTTTGACTCCTATGGGACATTTGAAACGCTGTGCTCAGTGTTTGGCCTTGGCTTCAGTATCATTAACTGAATAAACAACCTCCTTAGCATAACATATTAGCATGGGCATATTTGATGTATCCTGGGAAATATAGCAGGACAATAGGCAATATATTTGCCTCTTGGTCTTTGCTGACTTTGTCAGTTTGTTATCCATTAGTGTGCTGAGTCATAAAACACATCCAAATAATATACACAGTGAATGTGAGACTGTGATTACTCATTAAAAACCTAATCATCCACTGTGTTTGTTCCATTTCTATTTTTATTTACTTCTCAGCTTCCATTAGCCTGGTTTGTTGGTCGCTTCCTGCGCGGTAACTATGGCAACGCTGCCGTGTGGATCTCACTTATCATTGGTCAGCCATTCGCCGTCCTGATGTACGTCCATGACTATTACGTGCTGCATTACAGACAGACAGGAGGCTAAGTGACACACACACACACACACACACACACACACACAGAAGCCCCACTTTGCATCCAGTGCTGTATCTTCACACGTCCAGATGAACTGATCACAGCCTGATCGCAGCATGTTTACACGAGACACTTGTTGGCCGTTGTGTTTTCCTGCAATGCATGTGTTCTTCTCCCAATAAAAATGTTTCCTTTAGCAGGGAAAGTTAAGAAAAGCTGACAGCGGGAAATATTTTGATATTTAAAGTTGAAATGTTAAGTCTTGAAACATCACTTTTACATAGGGAGGAAGGCTTCACTTCTCTATCAAGTGATATAGTCATGCAGCATTTTACTCAGGTGATTTTTCTTCCAGTGTCTTTTTTTCAAATCTCTGATGGCCAGAGTGGGTACTGTATGAGGTTTATCTCCTCTCCAGCTGTGTTTATGGCCAATATAATGAATGTGGATGAATTTTACAACATGATTCAAGTGCTTTTGTAAAAGTTGTTGTGGAGATTCATGATTCACTGTGTTTTCTTTTCCTGAGCCAAAGGGGCCTTAATCTGTCTGGTTTTAATGTGAGATTGAACACCACGAGCAGTAATCTGTATGCTGCTAGGATTTGATTAATATACTTTATTTGTTTAAGAAAGCTATGAAAAGGCCAGTTTTCTGTATGTCTATTTTTTTCTTATTGCCTGAAGTGCCATTTAATAATATAAAACACGTCACATGCAATATCTTTTGTGAATATATTTGGGGGGAGGGGGGGGGGTTGTTAATAAAAGAAAATCAGACAGCATGCAAAATCACTGATTTTTTTTTTTTTTTTTTTTTGTCACGCTAATATCTCATTGGGCTATTGCCAAGAAATGATGTCTAATGATGCTTTTAAATACAAGGTGTGTCTCTAATTTCCACAGCTTCTGTTTATTTATTGTTCTTACAGTAGCTGGCAAATATATGCAAACATTCATCCCCGCACAGTATCGGTGATCTGCTGCTGGACTACTTTTTTGGAGGAGAGTCATTAACAGGAGGGAAACCCTGACCCACATACTGTACATCTAAGTGGGTTACACATTTGTGAGAAAGCTTTTACCAAAACCCAAAATGTTTGGACCATCAGCATTTTCTAAGCTGTGCTTCAGCATGAAAACATGTTATGTGTCCATTCAGGAATTAACACTAAAGGTATTAGTATACAGTCTATGTTACAGGATTTCTAGTTGTACAATCTGTTATGTTTTAGTCAGACTCCCTTTTTTGTTCATCTGTACTAGTAAACTTGCAGGTTGAAGTCACAGAAAGACACTGCATTTACACTGTGTTAGGCCTGTAAAAATCAGACATTACGTCATAATTCTAATTATAATGACTTCTTCTCAGACTGGGAGTAACTTTAATGTGACTGCATAAACCCAACCGTCAAAATATGCCTGCTTTTTATTCACAATTTTACAATCAGATCTTCATGTGACTTTAAGGAATCTGTCGGCCATGTTCCAGTGTGATTCCCTCAAAATTGCTTTCTTAAACACTCCTTTCATTTACATTTTACATTTACAAATGCGTCTGCAACATTGATCCCCTGAACATCGATCCAGTGTTCTGCTGTATTTACCAACAGGTGCTATTATCACATAAAACCATCTTGCAGGAGGCTCTGAAGGAATCTATACTTCCACACGTTGGGCACTGATGGAGCTCTACAAATCTGTGCTTGCTTTTGTAATGTCACTCTTGAGAAGAAATACCACACTTCAGCCTGATCCCAAATCAGCACTCATATTTAATCTCCTTTTACATCCTTAGTATTTCTTCACTTCCATGTCTCTGTGCTGTGTCACTTTCAATTCTCATGTGCTCTGTATTAGTTTCCGTCACAGACATTTAACACACCACAAGTTAAATGACTAAAAATCATTGTTAGCCAGTGATATTCATCATCACTATGAGGCTACCCACCAGGCTTAATATCAAACTCAAGACAGCGATAAACATCATTTCACCACTTTGCTATTGGACATCTCACCCAAGGGCACAAAGCTGTGTGTGTGTGTGTGTGTGTGTGTGTGTGTGTGTGTGTGTGTGTCTGCCTGTGTGCTTGTGGAGATTTGTCATCCAGAAATGTGAGGACAGGACTGTGAACCTGTGTTGTGTCGGCTTGACAGTGAATTAAACAGTAAGTCTGAGGCGTGTGTACGTGCTCTGTGAGTGTGACATTCGGTTAAACAATCGTCAGTGGGGTTTAAAGTGTAGATGTGCCAGGAGACGTGGTACGGTACACGATACAATACAGAGAGTCAGCGCACAGTAAAAACATACACCTTATTTTCCTCCATAAACCTTTTGTTTTTTTCTCATTTCAAATTCTGCAGATTTAAGATTAATCGAGGTCCAAAAGGGACTTGATCCACTGTTTCAGCAGCTAGTCTGGGACAAGTGCTCCTGTAGGGACTCGCTGAAAACAACATGACCCTTCATCGTCAAGACTTAGAAAAATGTTGACCCACTGTGCTCTAATGAGGGGACTTTAGTGGCAAAAAAGCTACACAAGCAGTTTCAGCATCACATGGTTCAAATCCTACTTTGGTCATTTCCTTCAGGGGTCTTTAAAGTCTCACTTTGTTGAACATAAATACTCTGAAGTGGTGGTCTACCAGAGATGCGGAGGGCAAGCAATGTTTCTGCATCTCGACAGGAGGGATATATGTGCAATTATTTGTAGAAGAAATCGATTTCTCACAACCGTCCCCCATAACTGCCACCGCTGCCAAAAAGTAAGCTTTTCCTGCAGGACAGCCGTAATCCTCCATCCATCCCCCGCTCAGTCCTGACAAATAAACCACCAGAGAGAAAGGACGGGAGGTGGAGTAAAAAGTGCAGGAACCCTGTCGTCTTCCATCAATATTCAGACGTTTCTTGACATAAACAAAACTTTCCAGTCCCCCTGATTGGTGTATCACATCCATGCACCTCTCTCTGTAGCTGCAAGCACACGTGTCATACAATAATCTATCATTTCAACAGCCACACATAATGCACTCTCTTCCAGGCTTTGCTTTGTGTATTTTTTCTTTTTCTTTCCCCCCTCCCCTTCTCTCACTCCTTTCTGTCCTGCACCTCGTCCTGGTGCCCGTCCCCAGTAACAGGTTGATCCATGGCTCTCCTCCTGACATCCGTTATTCCGGATCTTTCCGAGGAACGCTGACAAGCTGTGAGTGATGATGATCCTCGAGACAGGAAACCAGGAGAGACAAACCTGCCTCATTCTGTAAGATGGATGGAGCGTAGGTCCAGGAACACGTTATGAAGAGACGGCCGCTGCCTTACGTGTGAAAACCACTTTTAGTCAGGCGTTTGTGTATTTAGATGGATATATGTAGATGCGGCATGAAACAATTGTACAGTATGTCCTTAATGGCAGTTTAAATTAGACACTAACCCTGATTTTTATTTTTATTTTTTTTGCTTCTTATCTGGATTTTTGCAATTGTCAAGACACAAAAACCATGACTCTGGCCTAATTATTGAAAGTTGTTGTATTGAAAAATTGACTAGCTCATGTGTTTATTTCCTCGCTGCGCTAAACCACAAGCAGATAAAACACACTTTGCTAATAACTACACATTGCTATGTACATTAGATACACTCAAAACAAAAAGCCTGCTTGTGTCGTTTACTAAACCCAACGCTCAATTATCAGTCACCCAGAATGCACCAGTGAAAACACATGTTACCAATTACATTGCTTACAAATTGGAGCTTGAACACGAGAAATTCAGGTTTGCTCTTTGGTGTTCACGACAGAGGCTGATTTTAGATAGAGAGAGTGAGTTGATCATGGATTGGATTTGTAAGGCACTTTTTTTAAGAGACCCAAAGCGCTCTGACAGGGTTCCAGGTTCCATTCATTCACACAGTCATACCATTGGTGGTAAACTACGATGTAGCCATGGCTGCCATTCAGTGCCTACGGCCCCTCCGACCACCACCTAAAACATACAGCAGTCATACACATTCACACCAGGCAAGCTGGGTCCGTCATTGGCCAACCCGCTCTACCACCTGAGCCACAGTCACCCCAAATTGCAATGAAATGTATGTTTGTTTACAGTACAATATGCTGATGTCATCTTCAGTTAAAATAACACTATTATTATATGAGTAGTATGTGAGTATTGAGAATAAACACATTGTATTTGTGTACATTGTCCATATTTACAACATGCTATAAATAAATAAAAAATACCAAAAATGCAAGATAATGGTGTTTTATATTTGAGTATATATCAGTATGAGTTATTATTTGGTGTTTGTGTGCAAAGTTGTGATGCACTATCCATCTTTAGAAGAGTTTATCTAGTATTAATTGAGTGCAAGATATACACATTTTTTGTATTTTGTGTATATGTATTTGTGTTTTTGTTTGCAGAGCTTCAACTAAACAGTCAAACAAAATGCATTTGATGAAGAGCCACCGAATACAAACATTTTCTGGCAGCAGGAAGTTAACGGGATATACGTTTGGCTTAATGTACTCTATCTGGGGGAAAAAACTGAGAATTGTATTAAAAAATGTAGAAAAGCTCTTTGTTTCTCTTTCTGTCAAATCATCTGCCTCCTCTCAAGATAATACCCACAATGCAAATGACCTAAACCGTATAAAAAAGTGTCAGGATGAAAAAACATAAAATCACTTGTTCGCCCGATTTGTTTTGTAGCTCAAGCTCAGCAGTGTGAGATGAAAAGGTCCCTTCAGGTTCAGGATTTTGTGTTTTGATTTTATTTTAAATAAATCACTATGAATCACGACAGCACAAATCACAGGGCTTTCTGTCTTCATCTTCCAGTTCAATCCCGTATATCACTCTACATTTATCTTCACATTTGTCATCAGAGACGGGGTTGGCTCAATCCCTTCGCCTTTACTAGTACGTTATTTTCCATCAGAAAGGAGGAGATTTATGGACGCTCAAACAACACAAATTATGTCTTCTTCTTTATTTGTCCACTTTTGGTTTAGTTTTTTATGCCAAATATGATCGTTAATGTATTTATTGGTATTAAGATAACATTCAGTGTCAGTGTCAACGTATAAGAACATATATATGACGTTTTGGGTCATATAATGATGGGTGCAATTCCATTTCCTCAATATATCATTGCACAGTTTAACATTAGTGTAAGGATGACAAAATGTTCATGTCTTCTTTGTTAGTTTCAACCCCAAGCATGTTTCTGTCCACCTGCCTTACAATGTTTGAAATCATTTTTCCTCTCATGTCCCTTGAAATGTGATGTACTGCACATTTAGTAGTATTTCAACAATGTTTACATACCATAAGTATAGGTCCATTCTTCATTTACACTGAGGGGATATTAGGGACGTCTATCATGTGTTTTCAGTCCTTTTTAACTAAGCCTTATACACAACAATATTTGAGGTTTGTGTAGATTTGTACATTAGTGTGTGTGTGTGTGTGTGTGTGTGTGTGTGTGTGTGTGTGTGTGTGTGTGTGCATACTGTACATGGACAGACATGAGGGTGTCCCAGCAGAATGTAAACACATACTAAGACTTCCTGTCTGACGACCAAACCGAGGGAAAATTCAGTGTGAGGGAGGAAAATAGGAAGACATAGTCATTGAAGGGAGAGAGAGAGAGAGAGAGAGAGAGAGAGAGAGAGAGAGAGAGGGAGAGGGAGAGAGACAGAATATGATAGTTGCAGGCAGAGAAAAAGTAGACAAGAAGATGATGAAGAGGACATATTGAAAGGAGTGAGATGTACAACAGTTGAAGAAAGATCTGAGGATGTTTGAGGAATCAATACGGCGAGTAGCAGGCAGGATGACAAAGTGATAGAAATGACGGCGGTGCACAGGTCTGAAGGAGTGTGTTGATTCCTACAGTCAACTGGCACGACTCAAGGATCTGACACGAGAGACACGACTGACACGCTGACAAGAGAAGTTCTCACTGCGATGCTGAACCGGCTCCAGACGGAGCAGCGGCTGATGTGAGCGGACGTTCGGAGATGATACGGGGTCGCAAAGGTCACAGAAAGTTGAAGCATCCTTAACTTGGAAAAGATCCAGCATCACCTGGTTGGACCGTGACGGGCATGAGGACACATCAGCTTCAGCAGAAACAGATTTGATTTATCCTGGTTCGACTGCGTAGTCCCTCCTTCACTAGAGGTAAGTGGATAAACTGTGTCTACAGTGTATTGTTTTTTAAAAAGGAGAGGAAAATGAAAACTATGTTTCAACCAGTAAACCACACTAATCCAAACATGCAGGTACAATGAAAACACATTAAATAGACCGTACAAGCAAGCAGAGTGATCCATTAATGAGTTGCCATCGAGATGCGATGTTTGTAGCATGTTACACAACCAGAGTGCACAGAGAGACCCCCGTGAACTTTTATTGCTAGTACAAGTACAACTATCACCAAAATTAGAGTCACAGCGGCAATAAAAAACGTTCTGTTCGCCTTTAGGGGATCTCTGTGAAGCTATAATTTGATGCAAGACAGCGTGAGATCTGTATTCCACTATCCCATCCTGTCTGCGTCCCTTCCTTTATATTTCTCTCTCTCACACACACACACACACACACACACACACACAAACAGGACTCCCACGCTGTTGGAATTTATTTGGACAGTGTTATTTGTGATCTGCCTCGGGGCCCTCTGGTCTCCTCTCAGTATCACTTTACAGTCATTGCATCACCACAGCCTTTGATGTCGGCAGAGGAAGAGGAACAATGGGATGGCAGCAGTGATGCATTCGATGGATATCGTATTATCTATCGGTGAACGCTCACATCAGAGGCCTACACAAGCTTGCATTCCAGTATTCCATATATTTTAGTATTAGCATTTTCATTGGGAAGCTGCATTTGGGTTTTATATCATGTTACCATTTTATCGTGTGTTGATTTTCCTATTGATATTTTGATATCTGATTGGCTGTTGTTTAGACCAGTCGGCTTAAACATGCATTCTCTCTACTGTCCATCAGGGGGTGACTCCACCGGGTGCAAAAAGAGGTCAGATTGTATGGAAGTCTATGAGAAAATGACCCTACTTCTCAACATGTCTCAATCACTCAATGCAGCACGATGTCCATTTTGTATATGATGGTCCAATTTACAGTTACATAGATGATAAAGCAGGGTGCTTGAGGGCAGGGCTATTCAGTCATAGAGGGGAACATGTTCAGGGGCCACATTTTCAGAAAACTATGGGACCGGGGCCGGACATTTTCCTGAATTATTATTTTCAGGGGTATATTGACCCACTCGGCTCCTTTCTGGCCTCATGATTTAACGCCTTTTGGCCCATTTTTGGTTATTGGGTACCATTTCTGACATGAACTCCAGATATCACATATATGTTTCTTTATATTCATTTTATTTTCAAAAGGGGGACCAAATATGAGGGATACTGAAAAAAAATCTAATTTAAATCAAATTTCCTTCAAATCTACACCACCAAAACGTTTGGATTACGTGAAGAAACAGCCAGCTGTTATATGATAGTCTTGATTATTAGATCAAGGGTGCTATAAATATCAAGTGTGCATCAACAATGGTGTAGTGACAGAAAGATTCTGAGCGGCAGGGACACGTGCACGTAATCGTAGTAACTGTCACTCCTGAATGTGTTGCTTCAATTGACTACATGTATGATCAACACTGATTGATAAACAGGTAGCAAATGTTCCCATTAGGAGTAACTTAACCTGCTGACCTCCAGGAGTTTAACTCCCCACCTTGCTGCAGTGACGTAGGTGGACTCCGTGACGTCACTGTTGGGTGCTACAGCTGCGACCGAGCACCGTTCTGACCACACCAAACATCTTTGGATGGTTAAGTCAAGGATATTCATCTTTCCAAAGACCAGCTTTGACAGCGGATCATTGTAAACCACTGGAACATTCTGCTTGTCATTGCCATTTGTTTCTGAACAAATGAAGTGGTTTAATACACAATTTCCCAAGAGCAACGCTCATAACACTCGTTAGCGCTGTTAACGATGATGAACCATAGCTCGCAGTGAGATGAACAATACCAGGGGATGTTACTGTGAAAACACCCATTTATTTCATTCATTGGTCTTAATGTCTTATGGCTGGACCCATCTTGTTAATGCAGATGAAGCACATTATTCATGCCTCACCCTCCGCAGAGCATGTTGTTCTCATTAGCCGGAGTAGACTACATATTTCATCAGCCCGATGATTATTTCGCTGTGAGTTTCGTTTTGAGCCACGAGCAGACACAACACAAACATACCCAGTCTGGGATTCACATGAGCAATTAAGCTACATTTGTCATGGAAGAATAGGGTAACGTTACAGCCTCCAGACAATGCCCGGTGGAAACGCTTCACGGAAAATATGGTGTTTAACCTCACTTGACTTGACAGTTTGTTTTATCTTCCAAATGCCTGTGGATCCTCGTGGGTTTAAGTCCATCAATACGCTGTCCTAAATACTACTGGTATATCTGAAAGTCAGTGTGCACGAGTCTGTCTGTCTGTCTGTCTGTCTGTCCGTCTGTCTGTCTGTCTGTACATCAGATCCACTGAGCTACATTATGGCACAGTCACTGACTGCCCTCTGCTGTCTATAATAATCACACCTAGATTGTAGTTCATATTTGCATATTTTCCTCCTCACAGCTGACAACACCATATGGAAAGGGTCACGCCGTTACCATGAATGTCTAATGTTATAAAGTCTCATAACAGCAGGGTTTTCCTTGTGCACCAACACAAATGATCAGCACACGGTGAACATGTGAAATCTGGCAGGAAACTGACTTGTTGCATTATGTCACAGTGACATCCGTTGCATCTGTTTCTTCTTCACCTTTAAATGAATAAAAAGCAGTGTTTGTACATAGGCTACAGCTTTTTGTTGTTAACCTTATTTTAGGATCATCAGTGGACGTTTCATCTTGTGCCTTTTCCTCCAATAACTGTCACTGGAGTGCTCCACTGAAGCCGATGAATGGATGTAAATTGTATATAATATAATGACATACTTGCACTGTATTACTAAAAACTTTAAATTGTAAATATCCGGGAAGGCACTGTTATCTTGTCCACACACACACACACACACACACAATTAATCCAGTTTACCCAAATCCCCTCTATTTATCCCAATTTGGAGAAGAATGCGCCATCTTTCTTCAAGGTAAATAAACAGGCCACACAGAGGCACAAAGGGGCTATTTGTGGTTCAGATCTCATCTATTTTAAAGATGGAAAATCGTCTTGTTATGACTGCCATGAAAAGGTCACATCTTGGCCAGAAAGTGGTAGATGTTTTATTTCCGCGTTTTACGAAGTGTGCCAGTAAGGTAAAATCTATATTTTCTACTGTAATAAAAGAAAAATGCTGGAAATAAATCCCCCCCCGACACAACATTGCTGTAGGCATAAATAAACATGGTTACATTACAAATAAATACTCCAAATAGGTTTTATATTGGTTTAAAGTTGCTTTGTCATGGCTTGTCATGCCAACAGCAACACACACTGAGGGGGAGGGAGTGGACGTCAGGACGAGTGGAGAGAGGGGTGTGTGTGTGTGTGTGTGTGTGAGAGAGAGAAAGAGAGAGAGAGAGAGAGAGAGAGAGAAAGAGAGAGAGAGAGAGAGAGAGAGAGAGAGAGAGAGAGAGGGGGGGGGGGTTATTTAGGAAAAGCCTCTAGTTGAGTTATTGTGGCCAAAGTTTAAAAAAGCAATTCAAAACCTGTAAAAAAGTAACTCAATAATAACAGGTTGAATCATGTTCGCGTCAGGTTTACATTATTCCCGCAGTCTTTTTTAAGTGTGTATGTGTGTGTGTCTCCCTCCCTAATGCATGATGGGATAGCCTGCAGTCCCTGAAAAGCTATAAACGGGTCAGATTGAAGCATCCTTCCATAAAATCTCCCAGTTTAAACGCAGACTCAAATTTAAAGAAAATGTTTACTTTATCACAATATTCTGTGATTTTTGCCAGACAGTTCCTGCACCAACTCTGGACCATCATCCTCCTCATCATCATCATCATCCTCGTCATCGCCCTCATCATCATCATTGCCATTACCATTGCCAACATCATCATCATAATCATCATCATCATCACCATTAAGATGGACTTCAACATTACTGAGTCCTGGCTTTTTATCAACACTTCATTTCCCATCCTGCCTGTAATATCCACTCCCAGTAACAGTAGTCGCATGGAAGGCAATCTCCAAAGACTGGCTCATTTAGACGAGGGGCTCTACAACGACTTTTACGGGCTTTGGATCGCACTGATGGTCATAAACTCTCTCATATTCCTGGTAGGCACTCTCTCAGGAACCCTTGTGCTATAAGTAAATATTCTTACATCCAAATGAGAGATTCAAAACTCATACTGCCAATATCACTCATGCACAAACTCCTTAATTCTCCTCTCTTCTCCTGCAGGTGGGCCTGGTGCTCAACACGGTCGCACTTTATGTGTTCTGCTTCCGCACCAAGCACAAGACCACCTCTGTGATCTACACCATCAACCTGGCGGTGACGGACCTCTTGGTGAATCTCTCTCTGCCCACGCGGATCCTGCTCTACTACAGCGGAGGGGCTTGTCTCACCTGCTCCTACCTGCACATCTTCAGCTACTTTGTCAACATGTACTGCAGCATCTTGTTTCTGACCTGCATATGTGTCGACCGCTACCTCGCCATCGTGCAGGTGGGCTTTGCCTCTGGTTTGGTGACAGAATTGGTCTCAGTGACGTGACCGATCATCCTGAAGTCTAAATGAGAACAAACTGCATAGTTCCTCTCGTCCTTGCAGGTTGAAGCTTCTCGTCGGTGGAGGAACTCCAGTGTGGCCAAATGTGTGTGTGTCTCCGTCTGGCTGTTTGCCATCGTGGTCACCTACTCCTTCCTTTCCACTGCTTTCCAGCACCCAGGCTGCTGCCTGTCCAAGCTCCTCTTTCTTACCATCACCGAGTTCTTTCTACCCCTCATCATCATCATGGTCTTCACGTTGCGGATTATGTGGGCACTAGCTGATCGCCGCTTGATGCAGCAGAGCAGGTATAACCAATGATACCGAAATGATGAAAAAATCAATGATACCATTGATACGTATCCAAGCTTTGGATTCAACAACAAAAGGACTGAGATAAAAAAAAATACTCATAGTTGCAATATTGGAAGCACTGATGGGATGTCATAGTGGTGGTTCTAACTTTCAACTCCTCCTCAGGGAGAGGAGAAGGAGGGCAGTCCAGCTGCTGAGCACAGTTCTGATCATCTTCACCGTCTGCTTCACGCCTTTCCACATCAGACAGGTGAGAGAGAGACACAGCTGTGACACGTTGTTCTAACAATAATAAAGTTTTACACTATGGGGAAAACAACATTGATAGTGTTATTGATAATGCACTGGGAAATTGGCCATAATCTGTGAAAAGTAGACATTGTTTTATTTCTAGCAACCAAAAAAACTTTAGTAGTGGATGAAAATGCAATATATGTTGCTGCTTTTCTGTATTTGTATTGGATAAATGTGACCTCATAGCGGTGTTGTTATTGTGTTGCAGGTTGTGGTGTACTTCCACCCTGACATGCCTCATCATGTGATAGCCTACCACTTGACTGTCACTCTCAGCAGTTTAAATAGCTGTATGGATCCTGTCGTCTACTGCTTTGTTACAAATAATTTCCAGGTAAGAGCAGAGCAACTTCATTCATCCCCAAACCCTTCCTTCCTGCCACCTGTCCATCTAGTTATCTGTTTATTTATTCATCAATTCATTGAATATTTTACCACCCTTTTCTCCCTCAGGCCACCATGAGAAATATTTTTCGTCGAGTGGAGCCCGAGCATACTAGCGGTGACATCATCAGTATGCAGCACAGCTCCAAGGCCTCAGGAGGGATGGCGAACGCCATCACAAATAATATGATCATGATGACCAAGGTCCCCACTTCACAAAAAAGAGACAATGTGGGCAACGACCACACACTGTAGATCCCCTTTCACGTGGGGTGAAGAGACACGAACGTTACGGAGACGGCAAGCTCGCCTGCATGGGGAAAAGTGGCTGTTATTGGACTGCAACATATTGATCAGTTATTACAGCATCAGGATCAACAGCCAATGGTGTTCATAATAACAATAATACAAATAATAATAAGGACCAACCAATTCAGCTGGTAGAGCAACATAAACACTTGTATTAACAACTTGAATTAATAACACCATAGACAGGAGACCAGTTTAGTCTGCAAGTAAACATAATCATCATACATCACCCACAACTTTGGACATGTGACTTTTAACTGTGTGACAATCTCCCCATCTACATAACCTGTTTGCTGCCAAACAGACTACAAAGCTGATTCATGTGTATAATGACTTGCATCATATCATCAAGTGAGTCTTGTAAGTCTTGTTTAAACAACAGATTTGATGTCTACATCATCCACATTCTAACATTATATATTCTACCTTTAATTTGTCCAAATACACTTCACTAAATTAATCTTAAAAACATACAAAAACATAATCCAGTTTTTGGTAACATAACAGGCATGGTTTTCACTGTTGTAAAAAGATCTAAGGTTTCCTTCATACTGAATGACAAGTGACTTGTCATTCAGGTCAGGGCAGAAGTGCTGTTATTCAGAAGAGATGTTGCTGATTCCTGATCCCGCCTGATACTGATACCCCCCGATGCCTGCCTGATACCCCCTGATCCTGCCTGATCCTGTCTGATACCTCCCTGGGTCCACCTCACTCTGCATTGCAGTGGAATACACACTGTCAAACAGACTTGGTTTAACATCTCACTGTATACCTGGTGTGAACAGGAGGGAAATCAACGTTATGCTGATGTAAAACATGCCACGCCTGTATCTGTTTATCACATAGAAAGTCAGTGTTTTTTGCCTGGATTACATGATGGCCACTTTAGTAGATCCAGGATGTAATTTGGGAATGATAATCGCTTCTGTGCAGCAGAGGGCGACATTGCACTCCTTTCAGAGACCATTACAGTAAGAGACCAAAGAAAATAGTATCACTCAAATGGAGACTGCTTGTATGATTAAAAGCAGCAACAATGTGAATGTTTGGGCTGTAATATGATGTTGTTTTATGATAACAAAGTGTTATATCATGTGTTCTGTTGCCTTTTTGATTCACCAACAATCATCAGAATCTCTTTTTGCAGGGATAATGTCACATTAAAAGTATAACGCAGAAATTATGGGGGGAAATAAAGGGGTGTTCAACTGAAATGTTTGATTTGCTTTATTTTATCTACTGGTATAGTTTTTTACTTGTTTGTGAAAATGTTTTATTTTCCTTGCCTCAAGCTGATGATATCTGTAGTCATGGGTCAACATGTCTGGTTCCGAATATAGTTCTGCCTGCTTCGTCAAATGTGAAAAAAAGATTCATGAGCCTTACTTTTACTTCTGATGAATGAGATTTGGAAAAAACAATGACTTAAATGCGCCATTGTGACAATTTGAAATAAAATGCCCCTTTTCAAATTATTAAAACATCATAAGAAATATTGATTAAATTGCCTTTTGTAATTTAATCAATATGGTATGCAGGTTGAACGAGCATTTCTACTCTGATGTGTGAAATGCATTAAAGCGCCTGAGAAAAACTGGTGAGTAAGAACATTTCTTAATGTAAGTGAATCATCAGTATTGTGCTTCCCCGCCCACCGTAGGTGAGTAGCTTGATGACGTCATACGCGTCTCTTTCGAGCACGTCCCGCTTTTGTTACTGTGGAAACCAATGAGTATAATGAGAGGAGTGAAGCAGATGGTCACTCAGTTAGCCAGATTGCTAATCCAAAGAACAGGCTTGCGGTCACGTTATCGAAAATTGACATGAAGCGGAACTGCATTTTACTCTACCCGAGGTACGTCACGTCTGTCTAACTTTAATATAACTCTCTCTCTCTCTCTCTCTCTCTCTCTCTCTCTCCTCCCTCCCTCCCTCTCTGTCTCTCTCTCTCTCAACACGCTAACGTTGGCTGCCTTAGTTATTAGCCAACCTAGCTCGCTACGGTAACGTTAGCCACAAACCTCAGTCACCTTAAAGTTGACATTCATGTTCCCCGCTTTAGTGCTTATCAATCGACACCATCCACCATCCCTTACGGCTAAAAGGCACCATTCACGTTTCATTCATAACTAGAGCAGGTTCGGTAGGTGCTCCTGGTAAATCGGCGATACCGACACATGCATGCTGGTTCAACAACCCTCCCAGTCATGCCTCTAAAAACGAACATTTCCATCTCTACTCCGGTGGAAGTTAAGTCATGTCTTGTGTAGACTAGCCACTACGAAAGAGGACCGGTTACTCAGTCACTCCCATCTGGGGGGAGTGTTTCAACGCTTGGTTTATTTTGTTTAAAAATTAATTTATACGTGACTCAACCTTCGTTTGGAATGAAAGGCTGAAAGTGACTGAGTAAACATGAGAGAGATTAACTATACATGTTTTAATGGTTAACAATTCTGCAACTGCTATGGCGTTGTAACAGGGTTTGGTTTAATGAGGATTTTGTTCTTGCCTCTGATGTCCTTGTATCTGTGCCAGTGTTGTGGTCAAAGGTCGTGGTTATAGGCGTTGCCACTGAGTATAAAAGAGTCAAGGAGGTACATGGATTTATAGGGCTCTCCGACAGTTAAGGTGTGGCAAGATCGCTCCAACCTTTGTTCATTTATTCTGTTATGATACCTTATTCCATTACTATAGACCAAATGTAAGTACTGTGTAATAGCATATATATATATACAGTATATAGTCTTAATTGATTGCCAGTAGGGGTGGACGATATGGCAAAAATAAATCTTTTTTTTTTTTCAGGATCTTATCACATTTCTTTTTCATGTTGGTTTTTAAGACTATTTTGCAAGTTACTGAACAGTACAACCAAACTAATTTCCCTATTTAATAAAATATAGCCACAATGTGTCAACATCCGTCACTAGAACAAGTTACCGTCACCCATCAACCCTCACTCTTAAAGGCACCAGCCCTCTGGTGAATGTCTCTCCCCTTTTCCCATTGTGGGTGCCCACAACAGACCAGTTAGGCCGAAGTACCTTTTCAAACTGATTTTAATCAAATGTGCAAGAGCAATTCTACAAAGTATGAACATTCAACAAGAGTTTTGACATGGTTTAGACTTGTACTCAAGTACAATCAGAGACTTTTGCATAACTCCCAAAATGAAAATTGGTTTCAAAAGGTAAACAACAATCAAGTAAAGTGCACTCTTGCTAATATTAAAACAAAATCTAACATTGTTTGTAACAGTCATGTAGCTTATTAGACACATCCTCAGCAAAACCAGTCTATTAACTTTCTGTTTTTTGAGGTAGCAGTAAGCAACATTATAATAAAAATGAAAGACATAACAAGACATCAATGAGGAATGCAATTTTCAAACAATATAAATAGTGCATGTTCCAGGCCTTATGTTGCGCTGTTTCCGCTACAAAAATACACCAAGGGTGGACTCAGTATGTAAGAGACTCAGTATGTGCATTAAGCTTCCGCGCTGTATACAAGCTGTGCGTAATCATTTTAGTTCAGCATGGTGGTGGAGGTACAACGCTGTATTAGGGCCACTGTAGTTAACACCAAAGCGATGCTACCCTTTGTACAATTTTATAGCTCTATCTTACTATCTAACTGCTGTCTGTTTTCTGCAGGTTGTGCCAAGACGTTTCCAGAAGCTTTGACCCCGACTTGCCAGAAGTGCACTTTCATGCACACACATACGTCTGCTGAGCCGCACTCTAATCATACCTAATTCAAACATTGTATGCACACAACCTTCAACAAACACGGACCAGACACAGAACAACCATTTATAATCCTATTCAACAATTCTCATAGCTTACAACAACTACTGGATCCCACACACAGCGCCACCCTCCTTCTCCCACCTCTTCTGTGCTCCTCCCCTCTACAGTACATACCTCGGAGCTACGCAGACCTTCTCTGCTCGTCTTGAATTTTGAATCTACAAGCCACTGTGAGGAACACCATCGCCCAACTGATGACATATCGACATGTTGGCCACAGGATAAAATATATGGAATATATTTTTTACCACATAGATTTTTGGGGACTTTTTCATCTTATTAAAATGATGATTCCTGCCTCCGCAATTTGCAATTCATTGATCTTGAAATGCTGACCAGCAATCTTTGGCTTCTCACACAGTGAGTGATCAAGACGAAAAACCATGGACATTGCATGTTGCATTAGCATATAATAACATAGCTTACATATAAAGGAATTGGCAGCAAAAAGTGTTATACACCGATACCACCCATCAAGCAAAATAAAGCTATTGACAGGATTGTAATGGGAGGAGAAGCCGAGAAGAGGGAGGCTTCCTGCCTTCGGGAGAGGAAGAAACCCAAAGAAGAAGCAGAAGAGAGTGAGAGCGAGAAGGAGGTGGGGGAAGAGGGCAGACGTATGCAGACCCCTCTGCATCGCTGGGTAATGCATGGGGCAGTAATGTTTGGACGGGAGTTCTGCTATGCCATGGAAACAGCCCTTGTGACTCCAGTGCTGCTGCAGATAGGTAAGGAGACACAATACAGTCACATAAAGGCCGATATACTCTCGTTCTACTGATATTCACATAAAAACTCAGCAATACTGGCAGCCCTGGGATTTGCACTAGCACATCCTGCGCACCTTGTTGTGATAGGTATTGGACACAGACATTAGCAGAACAACTTGTGCATTACAGATGGGTTAAGTGCCACCGACAAGCACACACCATCTACGTATACAGTCCTCAGTTTAGGTAGCAGAGTTACCAGACCCCTCCCAATGCAGCAATATGATGTTTACACAAGATGGGAAGTGTACTGTGTTTACAGCTATCTTAGTGACATATTTGTGGCAGTGTTCCCCCTGGTTAGTGTTAGAGAAATTGGCAGACCCACACTGACACTTTACCCAGATTCAGGTGTGAGCATCTTGTTATTTGTTCATTTTCTATCTATGAAAAGTTGGGTTGGGTTGAAGCTTTCAAAAAAGTAGTGCACATCAGTCTAAATTCCAGCTGTAAGTACCAGTGCCAACACCGTGGTATTTCAGTGTTGTTCCATTTGCCAGACTGGAGCTATTGATTTCCCTGTCTGCACTCTTGTGTCATGTAACCTGTCTAGCAGTAGCCAACCAGGGACTATGCCGTTAGATGTCAGGTTTGCCACCATAGCAGAAATGAAACAAAGGCATTTTCCCCTGGCGAGGTATGACAAGAATGTCTATCGCAGCACATTTTACTCTCTGTTTTCCTCCCTATTCACAATATTGTAAGAAAGATTATCTTCAAAAAAGTTTACAGCAAACCCCATTCGGGATGTTTTGAAAGCATTTTTAGGTGTCCAGCTTGGCTAGGTCAGACATTTCTAATTATTAATTTGTTTTATTGAGCACCAACAAAAGAGAGGACATGTAATGCAATTACAACAGAGGTACAGTGCTCACATTCTACTCATCCCCCCTCCCTTTTCCCACCCTCCCTCCCTCACCCCTCCTTCACCCTTTGAACAAATTATTTAAAGTCGGACACCCATGGAACCCTTAAAGTACTCCTTTATTGTAATTCCTACTTAAATAATCAACATAAAACATTTTATATAGTAACTATCAAGGCATGCCAAAGAAAGATCTGATTAATTAATGTTCTATTGAAGCCAGAACATCCTGAAAAACTCAATGTTGAATAATGTTACCACAAAAATTTGATGTCCCATTTTTCCACTTTGGAAAATAATGCAATAAAATGTTGACTGATGGAAAAGACAGAACTCCAATCTGGACAACCTCAAGTGAGACTGAGCTGTCAGCTACTCCAAAGAACTGTAGCCTCATAACACTGAACTAAAGCAGGATGTGTGTTCAGCTTTGCATTCTTGCAACACAAGCCTGCATAGTGAGTGTGTCATAGTTTTAATTCAAAGTGCACTGTAGGAGTGTTCATTAAAACAAATAAAAGTCATGTTGACACAGTGGTTCTCCTCAAAACATATTGGATGTGTCCTTGAGGTCTAAGATATTTAACACATTTTCATCTGAATTTAACATTTGCAGAGTCAATTGTTTTATTTATATATACATATTTGAAACCAGCATTGTTTGCGTCAGTGCCTTTGCTGGAAGATTGCTGTATATATTATTAAAGCTGCCCGTCAAATAGTAGAATAGTGTGAAACCATTGGCAGGTATGTGTATCGCACCTACAGTCTCCACAGGGTACAAGTAAAGACTTGCTGTAGTCCTGTTAACAGAGAGAGTGAGTGGCAAATAGACAAAAAGCAACATTTTTTCTACTCCAAGAAGTCATCTGCTGTTTTGTTGACTTAAGGGAGAGGGAAGGCAGGAGCAGAGCAAGGCAGCGTGGGTAACATGTTGTTCCCGTGAGAACTCATTCAGCCAGCTGACTGAATTTGAGTATATCTGTTGTTTTAACATTGAAAGCACTTCTTTATATGGGGTGGAAAATCAGGATATCGTCATCTAACAGATATTTGTTTTTTACTATAACTGACAGCTAACAGCCGCACATTGTCTCCCATTATCTCTCATATATTTGGGCCAAATCTGTAAAAAAAGAAAAAGAAAAAGTAATGATCAAACCACATACTGATACTGATATAGCTACAGTAAAGGGATGAATGCTTCCTGTGTTTAGTGCATGCTGAAGCTTGATGTCTCATGACGGTCAACTGGAGGTGATTTCAACACTTTTTTGGCTGCTTGGCACATATTTCTGCCTGTGTTGTAACAGCTCACCTCATTATTTGATCTGCTCCTGTCACGCCGAACGCTGTTAGTAAAGGAAGCTACTTAAGAGCACTTGTGGTTCTTAGATGATGCATCGGTATGCAAGGGCTGCCATGTGCTATGCTTTGAAAATCAATGTAACACAGGAAAATATTCACCTTTTTGTGAAGCTTGTCTGCCCATACTTCCACCGTTTTAGTTATTAAGTCCCTGTAGATAAAAGTAGAAGAATAGTTTGGCTTATTGATGAGTTTTGCACCAAGATAGCAGGACTGAACAGTCTTGTAAATTAATCATTCATTACAAAGAATTGGAGTTCATTATATCAGTTCTTTGGTTGGTAATTAATTAAGGTAGGATTTATAATAAAAAGGGATTTTAGAATCAAACTACAATCATCATAATGTTTTAGCGATTTCTACATCATTGACTACAACATGTTTCTTGCTTCATCAGAAAGATAGGTTTCACCTATAGTCCAACTGTAGACGTAGGCTGGTTTCTTCATCTTGAATTATTTTGTTTACGTGAACTTTCTAGGTCTTCCTGAGCAATATTACAGTTTAACCTGGTTCCTCAGTCCTATCCTGGGTCTCCTCTTCACTCCTGTGATTGGCTCAGCCAGTGACCGATGTACGCTGCGATGGGGCCGGAGAAGGCCATTCATTTTGGCCCTGTGTGTAGGTGTGCTGTTGGGAGTAGCACTCTTCTTAAATGGATCATTAATAGGTGAGTATAAGGATTCAAAGGAGTTCACCACGTTACTGTTACTGTTACTGTTTAACCCCATCCATTCATATTTTGTGATGTTCTGTTAGGCCTTTCCCTTGGTGATAGTCCCAGCAGCCAGCCAATTGGCATCATCCTTACTGTAGTGGGTGTGGTGGTGTTGGACTTTTCTGCTGATGCGTCTGAGGGACCAATCAGAGCGTACCTTCTTGATGTTGCTGACACTGAAGAGCAAGATATGGCCCTGAATATTCATGCTTTCTCTGCTGGTAAGACAACATGCATGTATGGACACATGCCGCCCACATAGACCTGTATAAATCTCCACTATTTAATAACAGATAGTAGTGTACACTTATACATTGTCCTACATCTACAAATTATGTCTCAGAATGTGAGGTTTAAAAATGTTTTACACACATAGGCAGTACCATCTCAGAAGCTGCTTGTACTTGTCCTTGTTTCTAAGACATTGCATGATAACTGTGTCTGTGTTTATACCTGTCTCCCCAGGGCTTGGCGGAGCAGTGGGCTACATGCTGGGTGGTCTAGACTGGACTGGCACAGTTCTGGGCCAGGCATTTAAATCACAGGAACAGGTCCTCTTCCTGTTTGCAGGCATCATTTTTATCATCTCAGTCACACTGCACATGCTCAGTATCCCTGAGCAACCTTTGGCACCTTCCAACCAGCTTAAAGTCACAAGAAGTGGGGAGTCTACCAGCCAGTTGTCTTTCAGGCCTCTCGGCCACACGCCACCTTTACTTGATGTGATTGCAGAGGAGGATGCTTCAGCTCGAGCCCCGTCCCGAGAGGCCAACGAATCAGATCGTGAGGAAGAGGAAATGGACTTCCTCGCTGTGGAGCGTGTGCGGAGTAAAAGCGATTCAGTCTTAGCCATGCCAGATGCTACTATAGAGTTAGATTCTGACCTGGACCCAGACACACAACGTTTCCTGCCGGAGATGCATCACGTTCTTCCAGAGACGCAGGGAGAGCTAGAAGATGTTTTCAAGCCATCAAACCATATTGGGTCCTCGTCTCCTTCTGGTGGACCACCCGTCCTAACTGATGGGATGGTGGTCGTAGAAACTATAAATCCAACGTGGCCTGATCTTCAAAGTCCAACAAACAGTTCTAATCGCTATCCTTCTGGCACAGATGACTCACATTTGAAAGCACAGGTGAAATCAGTTTCTACGACGGCAAATACTATTTCTGTTGGCTTAACTACATTACCATTGTTACGAGAACTTCCATATCTGATTATTGTGCTATTTTTCAATGGGCAATATTTGGAATTGACTGACGACTTTTGCACTGTGTTTTATATATGTTGTCCAATGTCTTCAGTTTCCCTTTCTGCTTTTAAATATGTGCCTTACTCCCATCCCAGCAGGTAAAGGCTGGCAATGGTGTTGATGCTGGCTTGTCCTCTGCTAACCACTGCAATGCAATGAAAGGTCATGCGTCCACTAGGCTGCCTAACCGCCCCTCAAACACCTCAGTTTCATCACGGCCACACCCACACACCTTCTACAGACAGGTACAACTGGATTGACCATTTTAAATTCATTTCTTCAACAGTCATTTTGCAAACATGAGAAAGCTGATATTGGTCTTCCTTTTTCTTTAGCCCTCCTTCACTTTCTCCTACTATGGACGAGTTGGATCACAGCGCTATCGTCTGCGAAGGACAGCGCCACGGAGCCCTCAGCCAATTACCACCTCCCGCAGTCTGAACGACTTAAGTGAACTCCAGTGGCGTGCAGACAGACAGGAGTTCCAGCTGTCAGCTAGCAGTCTGTCATCTGAGGGCTCCAGCAGTGAGGGAGGACCAGATGAGGGTACAACTGTTCGACTGCTCTGGTTATCCATGTTAAAGGTGAAGTAAATTGCAATTGTCTTTAATATTACTGGAGTTCTCCTATTTTATTTATTTCACTGCTCTTTCACAAGTGTAGATTAATAAACCAAACCCTTTTTGTGGACGTGCATCTTTATGTCCACCTGTTTTTTTCTGCCCTCGGTAGATGCCAAGGCAGCTGTGGAGATTGTGTGTGTGTCACCTCCTCACATGGTTCTCCATTATAGCTGAAGCTGTGTTTTACACTGATTTCATGGGACAAGTCATCTACCACGGAGACCCCACGGTACGCACACATGCACATTCACTCACACCCTCATGCCTTTTATGTCTTATTTTTATTTATTATTTTTTATTTATTTAAGACCACAGATAAATAAACCTAGCACAATTAATCAAAACATTTTAAAAAACGCAATATGGCCTTCTGCAAAGATGAAATATCAAAATGCCATTTTAAATGTTATATTGTTGTGCTGCAGAGATGTCCTGGCCTACACATCATATTCTACAGACTTAATTTGTTTGGTACAAATAGTCCCCAAAAAGTCATACCATAATCATTTTCACATGTTTTTCCATAAAAATGGGAAGACTTTTGGAGAAATCACCCCTCCTTCCAATATAGATCAGATCATATTGCAATTGCAAGATCAGTCAAAATAATCATAATGGGATATATTTTTAAAGCATTCAGCCAGACAATACAATGTCAGTTATCCAGTCTATTTGTCAAGTCAAGTCTACGTTTACATCACTGGAATTATTTTTTTTTTTTTCAGGCACCAGCCAATTCCACAGCGCTAGTCAATTATCACAAAGGAGTCCAGATGGGCTGCTGGGGACTGGTGGTCTATGCTGCTACTGCTGCTGTCTGTTCTGGTAAAAACACACTGTTTGCATTGCATTTGTAAAATTGAATCTTTATAGTTGCATACAAAACAAGAGGCTGATGATGCAATTTAACTTTTGACCTACCTTTTCTAACCTGCCTTAAGATAATGTTGCTATTTCTCTGTCTCTCTCTTTCCATCTCTACATGCAGCAATCCTTCAGAAGTACTTGGATAATTTTGATCTGAGCATTAAGATAATCTATATTGTTGGAACTCTGGGATTCTCAATAGGTCAGTTGCCTCCACAGAATAAACAGCTGGCAGTAATAGAGTGAAGTACAGTGGATTTGGGGGGAATTATATGGGAATGGGAATGCAGAACAAATGCAGAACAAAGGAAATGCATTTAAATAGCTTTTATCCCTCTATCTTCAGGAACTGCTGTCATGGCAATCTTCCCCAATGTTTATGTTGCCATGGTGATGATAAGTAGCATGGGCATCATCTCCATGAGTATCTCCTACTGTCCCTATGCACTACTCGGGCAGTACCATGAAATAAAAGAGGTATGTATACACACACATCCATGCAAACCATTTGAGGCTGACGATACACAATAAGGAGCGTGGATAGTACTACACACGTATAACAAAAAAAGCATCCAAGGTATATAGGTTGTGTGTATCATTTAACCTTCTGCTAGAGGCATTGCAATTACAAAAACCTTGAAATGTGTGAATATATTTGTTCACTCAGTCACCAAGTGTGTGTACACTCATATTACAGTATCTGTTCTGTATCTCATCCGGTCTAGCAGTCTTACACAAAGTGTCCATGTTTGCCTTGCTTGTAATCAGCACAATAATATTGTTTTAAACTTCACCTGAAAGCCTTAAATACTACATGATGAAAACCTACACATTAACAGTCCATGCAATTGAAGTTACAGTATCTCCTCTACTGTTCCTCTCTTTAGTACATTCACCACAGTCCAGCAAACACTCGAAGAGGTTTTGGTATTGACTGCGCCATCTTGTCCTGCCAGGTGAGCATTCATACTTTCCCCCCCATCAGCTCTAAACTTAAATTGATCCAGTGACTTCCAACCAGAAATGTGTTCTCATTGAAATGAGAAACACTCCAACAGGACAGATTCTGTTCTTCTTTTAGTTGACTGATCCAAAGACACCATAGTTCAAGCCGTGAGCTAAAATCACATGATTTTCCAAATGTATGTCATATTTAGGTGCTTTACATTCTGGAGGTGTTGATAATAATCTATGAAAAGCATTAGTTGTTACAGGATATGCTTTGTGTTGAATCATTTCATCCTGTGGAATCTCCAGGTCTATATCAGCCAGATTCTGGTTGCATCAGCCCTTGGAGCGGTGGTAGATGCAGTTGGCAGTGTGCGTGTCATTCCTGCAGTGGCCTCTGGAGGCGCCTTCCTTGGCTTCCTCACTGCCTGTTTCCTCATCATTTATCCTGATTTGGAGCCCAGCAGCTCAGAGCAGGACCAGAGCTTGGTAGGTTTGCCTGGAGATTCGGACCCAAATGGAGCAAAGACCAGTGACCAGAGGTTGGCTTTACTGAACCTCACAGATGGAGATAGTTTGAAGAAGACAGAGAACCATGTTGTTGTCTGAGCATTGAAATGAAATCTAAAGAATTGTTTAGGTTTCTAAGCACAAGCCCCAGCATGTGAGGATTGTACTAAATGCCTGTGCCTTTCTGACGGAGGAAAGAGGAAAAACATGACAGAAAATTGACTCTACAGAAATCTGGGTGGAATAGATATGGATACATTATCTTTTTGGAGTCGTAGACCAACAACAAGCAACAATGTCAGTGTTAGGCTACTATGCTTATTTGATATATTATTACTACTACCTCAACCATAAAACAAATAAATGTTTAAATGGCCAAATGGATGGAAGTAAGCCATTAAAACACAAAGAGCCTCGTGATAGTGACTTGGTGAGACTGTTAAATTTAATTAAGCTCAAACTACTGAAACAAATGTAAGCCTTTATTGTGAAAACACAAATGGGAAGCACACAGAGCACCTCGTCTCACTTCAGAACAGTATTTTCACATTGATGCTGCAGAATGACGTAATGTGTCATATTTTACTGAACAGAAGCTGCTCCATAACTGCTTAGTGGACAATCACGGTGCTGTAAAAATGTCTACCTTTGTATTACATGTCGACTGAATACAGATGTTAACATTTGTTCCAGTCTGTTAAAGGAATAACTTTATTATGTTGTTATTTTAGAAACGCTGGAAAGTTTCCAAACTAAATGCCTTCTGCGTTTGTTAGAGACATAACAATTTCATACATGACAACACTTTTAGTTCACATTTATGATGTTGGAATCAAGTTGGTGTGCAGTTAGAAGTGCCCTTTTATGATGTTTTATTCTTTCTTGCCTGCACAGAAACACAAACATTCTGAATGCCATGTTGTACTTTCATGCCACGATGCACAAGAAACATTTCATCACAATGTAGTTAAAAAAATTAAGCCAGCAGCTGTGACAATGCATGTTTGGCAATGTATCTGTTATCATGTCGCTTTTTTAGAATTAAATTACCCACCAAGTCCGTTTCAGTGAAGACAGATTTTGCATTCCTGTGAATTCAAACCATATATGGTAGCGTTATCACAGGCCCTCAAATCTGACCTCAGATGGTGTTGGGCTTCAGCGTGATTTGTATTAGAGGGAGCATTCATTTTGCTTTTGATATATACATTCCAATTTAAAAAAAAAAAATGACAAACCTGTTCGTCAGGGCTCATCGCAGGGAGGGATTGCTGTTTCTGTTTGTGCTTTGTATTGGAGAGGCCTACATTAGCCTAGCAGCCATGCTGATCATTTGTCAGCGGTTAAATGGTTCTGCTGTACAGAAAGGTCAAATCAAAAAATAAATAGCTCCCAAACTGCCAGGCTTTAGATGACATAGAATAACAAGTAAGTGTAAGCAGAGTTTGTGGAGGATTATTGTGAACATAAGATAATATTTAGCATAGTCCCTCTAACATTTTAACATATTGGCAGTGATTTAGGCACAATCTTAATTCAAAAGCATAGTCTCTCCTCTTTACAAGTGCATTTTCAGTAGAACCTCATCACTCCTAATTATGCTCAACTTAAGCTCACTAATATGAGCATTATTTCTTTAATTCGGAAGGATTAGTTTCACATGGTCTGTAATTGTTCCAGAAACCTGTGATGCTGCATACTGCATAGTAAAGAGGACCACTTCTATGCAAGGCCAACAACGTGGCGATGCAGACTCTCAATTAATTTGGCAGGGGTGTAATGAATCTTAAAGAGAAATGCTGAATATTCTCAGAATACTTTCATCAAATGATTGTTCAACTCAGAGGTACTGTTTGTGAAATGTGAAAGCATTGCACGGATTTTGACTTTCACGGCATGAAGGTGGTCTACTGTTATGACTTGACATAGGTCAAGATGTCGTCATTGGCTCTTGAGATACCACCAGTATTTGTTTGGACATTGTATCCTGCTAGACATGCATTGGTATGACAGAAAAGTGTCTTCTATGGTGTGAACGCTGCCACTCAGGACTTTAGATCTAAAGCCTCGAGATTTACACAGCCTGACTCACCAGCCCTACCAAGAGAACTTCCTCAATCTGTGGATTTTTGCATCAGATATTTAAGGGAAAGTATTGAGAGAATATTATATAACAATGATGATGATATAAATTATAATTTCCCTGTAAATAATAATCGAGACATTCTCCGTGTGTGTGTGTGTGTGTGTGTGTGTGTGTGTGTGTGTGTGTGTGTGTACTATTGTGTTCTTTAGGAATTGTTCTGGGCCTGTTTATTTTTTAATAGCACCTGTTGACAAGGTTAGGGTACATATGATTGTTTTGCTAAATACTGTATGTTTTCCAATCAATATGAGGTGCTTATACAAAAGAAAATTCACATTTGCATTATAACACGTTGATGTAAATCAAAATAGAACAGCAATATTCCTTCAGTACACAAATTAAAACACTTTTTTTACTTGCACAGAAGGAAATTGGCAGCTGAACCAAAGTCTCTGGTTATCCATTTCCTTTACATTACATTACAACGAGGAATTTAACTTCAGCTGATAAAATGTTTCCATCTCACAAAGAAGGTTTCCTGGGGGAATACTCCATTTAAGTGCCAAACTACTATCCTAAAGGAGAATAAGAGTTTATTGGCCCCTGGTTTATTTAAATTGTTTTGATTTTATTACAATGTGAAGACTTTTAGGATGATATTCTATGTTTCGGTTTAAGAGTCAACCACTTGTGTGTTTTGGGGAATTGTGGCGCTTTCTGCTGCACAGACTTTTGTACAATGTGAACAATGTATTTTTGTACCAATTATTTAAAAATAGATGATGAGTGCACCTTCACTTGTGTCTGTGTTTAATGACAATTGCTCACATATGCTATTTCTACATTAACCCTATTTTATAAAACAAAAACATTCTTTAATGATGTTTGTAATCATTGAAGTAAAAATGGAGATGAAATGCCCTCACATTTTCTTTCAATGCTTGTTTTACAGTTCATAAGTAAGACTTGTGGTGCTGGTGTGATGCTGTCCAGTTGTGGGGGGTTAAATGTATCTTCCCATTATATTTGAGAGAAGGCAGACATCTCTATGGCCGATATCTCCGAAACTAGACAACACGCACCAAAAACAAGAAATGAAGGTTTGCTTCTGTGTGCAATTGGTCAATGCTCAGGCTATGCATCTGTTCCCACACTACCCTGCATATCATACAAGAAACATTGTTCATGCCCCAATATACAGTATGTCAAATGGAATATGCCAAAAACACCAGGATCTCCAACTGCATCTGGTTGCATTTTGCAGTATAAAAGCCAACATGCATTTCTCGCTATTTTGACCCACAATCCTCAGCATGCTTGGGGTGGTTATTTTATATTTTGTGATTTATGTCTATTAAGCAAACCCGACCAAAAAGGTCGGCCTATGCAACTACCACCATCTTCAGGCCAGTATGAGTTATCACAACAGGATTAAGTCACTGTCAAGGAAAAATCCACTGTACACTGGCAAATGTTTTTTCAATGCGCTGCGATAGAACCTGAGCCACTGCTTTGTCGCCATGATCCGGCGACATAGCTCAATAGAACAACCAAAATTCAGCATTAATGATCTCTCAACATCATATAGCTTCATGACCAAAACACCAACATGGCAACGCGAAACGTGTGCAGTGAACAGCACACTGCCAATACATGTAGCCTAATACAGCAGCCAATACTTGAAGAATAATATAACAATAACACCAACAGGAGGACAATTTAAATGTTAAGGAAAATGCATGGAGTGAACTGTGCACTGCCAATACATGTGACATACAGCAGCCAATACTTGAATAACAAAATATATTGACTCACCCATGAAGCTCGCTTATCGAAAGCAGATGTGGCTGTCCTTCATGCTTGCTTCCCTATGGCCTATTGTAGGACCTGTGGTTCCTGTTGGTGAATGGACACAGACCATTGGCATCGATGTGGTCACCCTATCCCTATGTCAATACTATAGTGGGGAATTCTAACCAGACAAAAAAAAAAAAATTGTAAACGGTAGCACTGTCGCCTCACAGCAAGAGGGTCCCGGGTTCCATTCCCGGGTCGGCCTGGGTTCCTTCTGTGTGAAGTTTGCATGTTCTCCCGGTGTAAGCGTGGGTTCTCTCTGGGTTCTCCGGCTTCCTCCCACAGTCCAAAGACGATGGGGATAGGTTCATTGATGACTCTAAATTACCCGTAGGTGTGAATGTGAGCATGAATGGTTCTGTCTCTACATGTCGGCCCTGTGATAGACTGGTTACCTGTCCAGGGTGTACCCTGCCTTCACCCAATGACAGCTGGGATGGGCTGGAGCCATCCCAGCTGCCAGGCCCCATGCAAGCTAAACGTCCACGCGCATACATCTGCACACAATGCTGTCCGTCCGGAAATGGGGCCAGAATATGACGACACATTGCAAACAGTTTATGAAGTAGTAAACACATTAGAGTTTTATAACAATTCAAAACAAACACGTTATTGAGTCTGACATTGGGAAACGCTTCTTCTGTACAACAGCGCCAACTGGTGGGGACACGCTGCACAGGCATTTAGTGCAACATTCAATTGTGATCAAATACAAAGTAGTCAACGGTATCTTGGGGGCTGCAGAATATTTACTTATTCTAGACGTGAAATACTTTATACTACTGCATTGTGCTTCCCCGAATCTCCCATGCCCACGTGTGCGCGTCCACACGGAGAAACAGGAAGCAGAGCGAGCGACGGACGGTAAACATGGTACGGGGACCGGGACGAGCTCGTGCCGGCGTTCAGTCGTGCGGGAGCTCGCTGTGCAGGAGGAGTGACTTCACAGCTCCGGACCGCTGGCAGGGACGTGGGAGGATGCACGAGGACCGCAGCTCGTGAGGAGGTATGTGACGCGAAAAGAGATCTTTTAATGAGAGTTTAGGCTATCTTAACTAAATCACTGGCTGGACGCATCCTCTCACCTGGGCAGCGCGTGACTCGCTAATCACGTGTCGCAGGTGGAATAAAACAGCGTTGGCGACAATCGTTTTGTAAAACTTTGCTGAATTCTACATTTTTTGCTAAACTTTTATTCTGCATAGACTGCGCGGTCCAGGCATGCTTGTAGCTGGTGTTGTAACATGATACACGTTTACGTGTTACTAACGGTGTTGCTTTGGATCAAAACAATGGACATAAACGAGCCTTAAGTGGTAAATTTGCCTATGATCATATAACTATTGTCTTGTGTTGTAGTGCGCCAGTGACCTATTTTTGTGTCCTAACTGCGCACTATTTCGTCAATGAGCCATTCTTTATGAGAACTGGAAAAGTACCGTGTTTGATGAAGAAGATCAAGGAGTGATATTTAAATTAGGAGACGCGACACACCTTAACTTGGTTTTGCACTGCTTTTTATTTCCATCTAATTTATTCTGAAGGTCAGATAGATATTTTTAGACTCTGCACACACATAACTTTTCTTATGGTTACATGTATGCAAATGCTTGTATCAGTTATTTTTTATTTATTTATTTATTTTTTTACCATTCCTGAGCTCTGTCCCGTCACACTAGTTTCCTGTGTTTTGAGGGCACATTTGATTCAGATTAAGAAGCTTGACCGTCCTGAAGGTAGAGATGTCAGACTGTTGTGTGTTTGTGTCATCTCAGAAGATGTAACACCGTTATTGTGTTGTCATGGTTTGATGTGGAACGTGATCATATGATTGAACCGTACACATGTTTATAATCATGTCACATCCTTGGACCAGTGTGGAGCAGCAGCAGCAGGTCATGTGGCCAGCTCTTTTAATGGCTTAATGCTTGACATTCTTGGGTCAGTTATCTTTTTGATTTCAAACAAGGAAAAAGTGCTACTTTGTTGCAATCGTTATTGCAATGGTCAAACTTTTTAGGGTTAGGGTACAGTAAAATAAGTATAAATATATATATATAAAATAAGCATAATGCTGTGGAGATCACTTACATTTATTTTAGGCAGCTCAGCCTCAGCCAAAAAAAAAAACATTTTCTTTTAGAAAACCATCTTGCACCTCACTACAAGTCTGCCTCTGTCATAGCTACGCGAGAGTGGAGGAATTGATGTTAACATTTCATCCACGCAGCCCACCGTTGTGACCCAGTTACAAGTCATTTCCTCTGCCTTGTTGTGTAAAAGTGTCCATCCTCTTCTGCACACATGAGCCTCATTTTCCAAGAAGAGACTAGACCAAGACATGGGGGGAAAATGTGATTTAAAATAATTTGCTCCTCACTGTGGTTACTCACTATGCCATAGAAGGGGAAAAAAGATCAGCAAAGATGTGATGAAGGGTAAAGTGAGCATGCTTTATCACATTATGTGGATGTGCAGTGAAATATACTAATTGAATGATGAATGACATCCTGTTTCATGCATTACCCCCCCACATAGTTTGAATCGGCTTAACCAATTCAGTCGTGTTCTGAGTCTTCGTATGGATTCCTAGAACTTCAGTGGCGCCACAAGCTAAAAATGACAATATTTGAACACAGCAGCAATCCATATCACAGTACATTAAATGTATATACGTGTACAGATGTAGACATTGTGCTAGTAGTAAAAGTAATTTAGAACTACAAATCGCATGTACCATCCAGGCTGCACACTCATGAAATAATAGCAATGATACAGCATTTAATAGATAGTGGTATTAAGCCATGAAGGTAGTTTTGATTTGATTTGTTCAAGTTCAGTTACAGAGACGGCATATCCATAAAACATGATTGTGGATTGATCCATAGAGAAAAACTCTTTTCAGTACATTTTTTGTTAACATTTTTAAATTATAAATAATTGCTTTTTTAATCAGATTTGTGTTTCTGTATTAAACACAGTGCAACAAAGAAATGAATTGCAGAATTCTGAATTATCTCCCGAGTTACACAAGAAGCATAGAAAACGGCACCGTGTAATCTCGGTATAATAAAAACAAATTAAACTCCGATTTTTTTTTTTTTTGTATAATTGCAGAAGAGCTGTTTCTACGCTCCCAAAACTGGAACAATCCTGCGGTGGGAAAATGTCTGACTGGCTCCTTTTGAGAAGTTGTTGTTGAAAACAGCAGCGGTGATAATGAGTTGGAACAAGCACTCATGTGACTTTATTTAGCTGATAGATGTTGTTCTCATGCAGAATGACAAAGATGAGAGAACTTCATACTGTCTGCCTTATTAACACACAAGCTATTATATGTCATCTGTGAAATGCAAACTTTTCTTTTACTCCGCTCTCTTGTCTCCGCTTCTTTCAGTGGTTGTGATCCTGGAGGTCTGAGTTGGCACCTTGGCCCTGTTCTGCTGGCCCCCCCTGGGTCCTGGGCTGGTGTCAGTGATGGCCGACTATCTGCCTCCTGTTCTGCTGGAAGCCTGTGTGGTGGTGGGAGCATCTAGCGACAAACTCAGTGAGGTCTACCAGGTATTTGTCTTCAAACGCACCCGACACGCCTGCAAACTGTATTAATAAGAAAAAAAAGACATTCAGGCATCTTGAAAGAAGGAGTCCAGTTCTTCGGTCATCTCGGTCAAACCCTGATGGTTGTCATCAAAGATTGAATGCAGCCTCATTTCATTTGGACGTTTCTATATCTATAGGTTAACTTATACTATTTTTGTTATAATGGGTAGGGTGATACTGGTTGTAGGAGCCATATAGTTATTGCAAAACCTGTTGTTAGTCATTTACGGTCATTTATGATCACGGGGTGCGGGGTTGTAGGAAGTAAGGGTTATCAGCTGTTCACCTGCATTGTTTGTTTGTATGAATGGAAGGAGAGGGGTGTTGGGAGGAAGTCTACTTTTTGCTGACTGCTATCGCACACTTTTGTTATTGAGCCATTGCACTATTTTTACTGTTCTCGTTGTATCGTGTACCGTTGAAGACCTGGAACAATAAATCCCGAAAATCATATAAGGATTCAGTTCATGATTGACAGCCAGTGCGTCGAGCAACTTTCTCCCGTTCAGCCTCTCGGTGACTAAATACGTTTTTGTTGTTTGGATCGTCACCACTTTACTGGTAAACCCCATGTTTTATTAGCTTTTTATTCTTATGAACCAGACTAGTCCTACTGAGATCAAGCATTTCTTTTTTGGGGGAGACCTAGCCAGGAAATCAATGAAAACTTAACAGTGGCGTATCAAAATGCCCAAAATTCAAAATGAAGAAAAGCAAAACTGCCCATTGGATTTGAACCTCTTTTTGCCACATTTCCTGTCGGTATCTTGAGTCTCTGTATTTAATGAAGACATAATGTGTAAATGTATAATGTGTAAAGATTTCTGTTTACCAAGTATCTTTGTTAATTCAGATTCACCAAGAAAGACTTCCTTAGCAGTAAATAATTGTGCAATGATGAAGGCAGAGGAATGTTTGGGACGCAACAATATTGTCTAAATAATGTCAGGATCAGTTAATCAGCTGTTAAAAATACATTGTATTTCTTTTCTCTTCTGTTAACTGAATGTAGAATATGTGTAATGTCGATTATCCTCCATCCGATCTCACACTCAGGCCTTTAACAATGGATCTCCAGAGCACCACCTGTTGGAGCCGGAGGTACTGCACGTGCTGGCGCCTCCCTTCGTTAGCAGACCGCAAGCCGAGAGTGAAGCAGCGAGGTCTCATGGGAAGAGGCGGCGCTCCTTTCTGAGGAAGAAGAGGGAGCCTCCTCCTCCTCCTCCGGCGGCTGCAGTTCCCGGCCAAGGTGTGCAGCCTGCTAGCTGGTCTGGATCCTCTGTCCACACATAGACACACAGCAGGTGTTAGTTTGTTTTTCAAATATAAAACTTCTGTGGAGCCACAAACATGTAGTCTGCCTCGAGGTTTGTGATCTGTTCCCTGGCCTAACTTCGGCAATTTTACCATTAGAGAATTGCGTAATTTAGTTTTGTATTATTTCAGCAGGTGGAAGTGAAGATGTCAGTGTTCCTAAAGACATCGACCTAATGGCTTTGCCTCAACTCTGCTTCCCGGGTATTTGATATTCCCTGACATACACGTACACAGTCGCACAAATTTGGGTAAACGATTTGCATGTCGTTCAGCCACACGGTGGTGAAAAATGGACATCTTGTAATGATACCGTGTGTTTACATGTGTTGATATTTGTGTCTTGTGTCCAGGTGGGCTTCAGGTAACCAATGAACCGAAAGATGAACAATTCCACTTCCTGGTTTTCACTGACGTCTTTGGCAACAAGACCCACGGAGTAGTAATGCAATGTCACCGACCGATACTGGTATACAACACGTAATACTACACACACAACAGTTCACCTACATCTCAGCTGTGATTAAAAACGTATTGAAGATACAGAAACAAAAATGTTCATAAAACTTAAATGAAAGAAAGTTGTTCTCTCTTGTTTGTTCAGGAGGGGACGTCTTTAGTCCAGAATGGAGCTGGATCCTATAAGTCTTCCAAACTGTTTTCTGCGTACAGTTTCTGTGTCATATCCAAGTATCCTTACTTCACTGCACTTAAAGACTGCCTGTCGTGGTGAGAAACCAAACCGCCTGACTAATTGAACCGGTTTAGTTTTACCATATGAATCGCATCACAATCTCTGCGTCACTTTCTCTGTGTGTTCTTGTCTGCTAGTCTGTTAATCCAGCTCCGAACCTGTCGTTTATCGGACATGGAGGAGAGAGTGAAGGAGTTTGCAGCCAAACTGGCACTGGTGCCTATTCCCCCTCCTGGACAACTGCATCTGGTGTGTACTGTGTGTACTGTGTGTGTACTGTGTGTACTGTGTGTACTGTGTGTACTGTGTGTACTGTGTGTGTACTGTGTGTACTGTGTGTACTGTGTGTTACTGTGTGTGTACTGTGTGTACTGTGTGTACTGTGTGTGTACTGTGTGTACTGTGTGTACTGTGTGTGTGAACAGTCTGAAGTCAGGTACACACATTGTGATTCACAATATCCAGATAATCATAAAATATTCTTGAAACTACATTTTTTTTGTGAAAAATAATACAATAATTAGATGATCATAAATTATAGTTCTTCCTGCATAAATAAAGGATACATAAAAAATATGTAATGTAATAATGTATCCTATTTTTTTTTTATGAAACTCAATTATACCATTATCCGAATAATGGAAATGAACCACGATCAACTTATTGTTTTTTTTTTTATTTGGAAAATCCTATATCACCCAATACCTTGTTGTTGTTAGTAGTAGTAGTAGTAGTAGTAGTAGTAGTAGTAGTAGTAGTAGTAGTAGTAGTAGTAGGTGGTACAGTACATCCTGTGACTGTGATGCAGCCAGACAGAAGAAGACAGACTGTAACTGTGTGTGTGTGTGTGTGTGTGTGTGTGTGTGTGTGTTGCTTACCTTTACAGATGTTTACCCTGCGTCCTCTGACCATCGTGTTACCACCCAGAGAAGACAAAGACCACCCAGCTGTAGATTTAGACCTCCATCTGCCTTTCTTTTGCTTCCGGCCGCAGCAACTCCTTCAGGTACAACTCTCCCTCGTTGTGTTGATGTGAGTGAACCAGGAGCGACTTCGTATGAACTCTTTCTCCGTTTGTCTGTCCCCCGTCTGTAGGTACTGTCTTGTCTGCTGCAGGAGCAGCGGGTGGTCTTATTTTCTGCTGATTGGGCCAAACTCACGCTGGTGGCAGAGAGCTTCTTGCTTCTTCTTCAGGTCAGTTGGAAATCTGTGTTTGCGTGTCTGCAAAGGGTTCCACAGTGTTAAAGGTGCTATGTCCGACATTCAGGGCATTAATATGGAAGCAAACTGTTTGCTATATAAAGATGTAGAGGAGTAATGTCTACCTGCACAGAATGAAGTCACACTAAATAGATTTTTCAAAATTGAATTCATAAATCATATATGATACGATGTAATAATGATTCAATGTTTCTTCCAGCCTTTGTTGTGGCAGCATCCATATGTTCCGGTCCTGGCCAGAGGCATGCTGGACTTCCTCATGGCTCCTACAGCCTTCCTCATGGGCTGCCATCTCAGCCATTTTGAAGAGGTCGCCACTGTGAGTGCACAACCCTTCAAACCAGTTAAAACCTCCAACACAGAACACATTTGATCATCGAAAACAGTGGAAAATTAATGAAATAACTGGAATGCCGTGTGGTTAATACATTTAACATTCTAATATTACATACTAAATGTATGCTAGCTTTTCATAAAATATATCCATCTCTGATTCAGAAATGATGAAGTTAAACTTATTGATCGAAATAAATCAGAATTAAGATGGTTACCAACAGTGGGTGTGAGTCGCAGTTCTGAACATTTTCATGTCAAAATGAGGAATAGATGAATTTCCTTCCTGATCTTCCTTCCATCCAGGAAACCGATGATTTGATCCTCATCAACATTGATAAAGGAAGTGTCTCCACTTCTTGTTCTGAGACTCTTGACCTCCCAGAGATCCCCCCGGCTGCTGCTTACTGCTTCACACAAAGGTGCTCACAGCTGGTAATCTCTGCTAGCACGAGGACAAGAACACAGAATATAAATAAACAACAAACAAATAAGTGACATATAGATTTGGACTGTTGATTTGGACTGTTGCAGCTTTACTGATCCTTTTCTCAAACTAAACAAGACATACGAGATACATGTCGACTGGTTTAAACAGTGTGAGTGTGTTTTCCAGGTGTCAGTCCTTGCAGATACATTTTGACCTGTGTCATTGCCACCATGCAAGCTGCACTGATATCAGTGAGCAGCGGGCGCAGAGAAGAGCCTGGCAACAGAACCTCAACCAAGACATCCAGAGGATCGCACTGGAACTCATCGTCAACATATTCAGGTTCTGTGTATGCTCTCTGTGCACTCAGATCTAACTATGTGTGTGTATGTATAGATAATGTCTGCATGTATGTATATAACAGGGATGTTAGCAGTCATCTCAACTATGAGCATCGAGTGTTTAACAGTGAGGAGTTCCTGAAAACCAGAGAGCCAGCTGAACAGCTGTTTTACAAAAAGGTAAAGAATAACTTAAATGTATGTATTATTACTTAAATGAGTGACCCATTAGTTGAGGTCCCTGAGCAGACACGGGTGCTGGTTCAGGTGCTCATCTACTAAATAACTCTGTTGCAGGTGTTGGAGACGCACATCTTCCATTGCTTCCTCAAGGATCGCCTCAACAGGAAAATGGACAACTTTGCTCGGATGGAACTAAGCACTCGTTCTGAGATGCAGAAGTAAGTCATTAAACTGCTCTGAAAAGCCTCAAACCACGCTTACGTAGTGTGTACTGGAAATACATGGCGGTCATTCAGAAGTCAGTAAGACGTGTAGTGTGAACTCAAATGCACGTCCGATGATAGTAGATAGATCGTTTTTGAAGTCCGCAGCTGAGGAGATGTACCAAATAACCACTGCATTTCTCTGTTCTAACTGTTTGGCAAAATGCAGACCTTTAAAGTATTATTTCTGTCATGTGTTTTCGAGGATGCAGGCTATGGTTGAGGTCCCACGCAGACCCACCATGCAGGAGATTCAAGCCCGGAGGAAGAGCTCCGTCACAGGGACCACGCTGAGTAAGAGACTGGGGATGAGCCTCCCTAACCTTGGAGACGACCATACCATCAGCTTCCAGAGGAACACGCTGCTGACCAGGATCATCATGTCTGACCCCGGTGAGACAGAGCACTAAAAGACTAAACGTGTTCCTGTTGGCCTCCTCCTCCTCCTCATAGTTCCTCTCTCCTTCCCTACCTCTTTGTCTCCTAGCGCAGAGAACTCCTCCTAAAGCAGCCAAGGTGTTTAAGCTCCCAGAGTTCCCAGCCTCCATGTCATTCCACTCCGTCCAAAGTTATTACAACGAGCTGATCCAGCAGCTTGGCAAAGTCATCTTCTCTGTCCAAAATGAGAACTCCACTATGCTGGCCAGGTATTCAGCTTTGATTAGTCGCTCCTGTCTCCACCTTAAGTTGAGTCTGTTTTCATGCTCATTCGTTGATCTTCTTTATTCCACTCAAATACGTTTGAATGCTGGAGGATTGATTGCAACATTCTTCCATGTGCAGATTCTACTACTTGCGTGGTTTCATTAACACACTGTGTTGGCGGCGGCTGGACGCTCTGGGGGATTTCCAGAACCTCTACAAGACCGACACGGCCATCTTCCCAACGCAGCTGGTCACGTGGCTCGTGGACTCGCTGCACCGAGACGAGAGACAGCAGGCTGAGAGGAGACCTGAACTCAAGAGACTAATCCTCAAGGTCGGCTTACAGAAGCATGCTTCCCATCTGGAAGAAGTGGTGGTTGGAGGGCAATCTCAATATGTTTGGTGATGTGTGTCTCCCCCTGTTGGTGATAACGTAGTGATGATGGATGTGATCTTGTCTGTTTTCTCTCCTCTGTTAAGGTGAAAACAGAGAATGAGAAGATATTGACGCAGCCTGACGACCACGTCAAAAAATTCCAGCTTCCCAGAAAGCATCTCCACCGGGAAGAGTTTGTCCGCTGCGTTCAGGAGTGTGGGATTGTTAAGGACGTAGCAACCATACACCGATTGTTTGATGCTCTCACTGATGGTAAGTCATGAGGCTGGATGATGTGTGTGTGCTTTAGAGATCTGTTAATTTTGGATATTTCAAAGACAAAGACTATGCAGATTTATTCTGTTTTGGTTGTAATCAGTTTTGGGGAAATGAATCATTTAAAACTCTTTACCTCAGAATGACAACATGGGGCACCAAGTGGCAGTTTGCACTCACTGGTTGAGGTTGTTTTAGAATGGTTTTCTTATTATTCTTTTCTAGACAGGTTGTGGAATTGAGAAGTCCGTTAAAGCTGCACTAATATTTGTACATTAAGTGATTATTCTATTTGCTAAGGTGGCTACATATGTGCTGTATGTGTAAATACATTGCACTGATTCAGAGGGAAATCAATATCACAGATTTCTAGTTAGTACTTCATAGGAAAATGCAAACTGGACTTGCTGTGAAGTCTCAATGTAGAGAAACAGAAAACACGAGAGAGATAAATAAGTGATGAAGAGGGTCCTAAAATAGATTCAGACTTAAAGTTGTCATGGTGTGATAATAAGCTCCTTCACACAAAATGAAACCACTCCCATTTTTTTCCAACGGGGATTTCTCCTTGTTTGTTTTGACTTTTAACCCGTGTGAAAGGCAATCATGCATGGCTCGATGGAATGGAAAAAACAACAGCATGAAACTGAATGGCTTGTAATCGTGATCTGGGAGTCTGTTTTGATCATTTTGTAACACATGACACATAAAGAACAATCACACACACTATTCTCAGATATACAAGGTTGAATGTGGAAATGGCTTAATCTGTTTGTGCGTGTGTGGTAATGTTGTCTTTGTCTTGTTTAAGTTTGTATTTCTGACCCAGGCCAGCCAAACCAGGTGGACCCCGAACTCTTCAGAGTCTTCTACACCTTCTGGAAGGAGACGGAGGCGGAGGCACAAGACGTCAACTTGCCTTCTGAGGTCATAGACCACCTTGACAACAGCGAGTGTGTCTACAAGTTGTCGTCGTGTGTCAAGACCTCCCATGGCGTCGGGAAAATTGCCATGACACAAAAACGCCTGTTCTTGCTTACCGTGGGACGACAGGGCTTCCTGGAAATCACAAAATTCAGAGACATACAGGTCAGGTGTCTTTCCTCCCCTTTCTCTGAAATTATCTTTGGAAACTGAAATCATAACCCTGCACTCTTATTTCAATAAATCCCTCCCCCATCGTTGTACAGGAGGTGAAAATTGCCTCAGCTCCCTTCCTCCTGGTCCGGATCCCTTCCCTCCACATCCACACCTCTGGTAGGCTTGAGGTGTTTGAGGCCAACCTGAAGGCAGAGACCGAACTCTGGAACCTTGTTGTGAAGGAGATGTGGGCCGGACGCAAGATGGCTGACCAGCACAAGGTGTGAATTCTGTCCTGTGACCTCAGTTACAGTGAATGAATGATGGGCAGATACTCGTAGAGGCTGGTGTTAGTGTGACCTCACCATCATGCTTCGGGGGGCGTGGCTTCTGCCAGGCTGCAACCTCTGGTTCTAAAGAGTGAAGCCAAGGTGGATGTGCCCTTAAACTTGCATTTTCTCTGCTAGCCATCAGGGGGCGACTCCTCTGGGTGCAAAAAGAAGTTGCATGGAAGTCTATGAGAAAATGACCCTACTTCTAATTTGATTTATTATCTCAGTAAACATTGTAATCCTGAGTTTATGGTCTCAATCTTTAGTTTCAAGTCTTCTTCAATCCAGCATGATGTCCATTTAGTACATGATGGTCCATTTAGAGTCAAACAGACTACCAATGCAATTGGCTACTAAGATGACTTTGACCCCTGGCTGTACGTTTGACTTTGCATTAGGAAGATAACTTTGTTAACGGCTTCACACCAGAAACCAGATAGATGCAGTAAGGGTGCCGCTCTGCTTCAGCCGTGATTTAGTTACTTATTTGACAATGCAAGTCCATTTTTAACGTAAGTTTCCATTTTTAATGTGAATCACTTACCACTTGAGTTAATGACGGTGTACTATACTAAGATTTCTTTAACATAATGTCTATTTGTTGTCTCTTTAGGACCCCCAGTACATGACTCAGGCTCTGACCAATGTCCTGTTAATGGATGCAGTCATGGGCTGCCTGCAGACGCAGCGGTCCATCATCGCTGCCTCAAAGCTGGCCTACTTTGATAAGATCAAACATGAAGGTCTGGGTTCAGTCTTGTGCTGCTTTTCTTTCCATATAATAGTATCATTTGCTTTAATCATTTGATCTATGAAATGGCAGGAAATAGTGCAGGAAATGACATCTATAAGGTTGCTATTGTCCAAACAACAGTAAAAAGTGAAAAAGAAATATCTGGTTTACTGTCTCACAATACAAAGAAAGGGTTCATTGATTAATCAATTGATTAATTAACGAATGGTTTTAGCTCTAATTCTTTGTTTCTTTATCACTCTTACCCTCTCTCTCTTCTCCCTTCACCTTCTCCGTCATATTCATTCACTGTGTTTGTGTCCAAGAACCCATGATGGTGCCGAAAACGACCTCAGAGACTCTGAAACACAAGATCAACCCGTCACTGCACCTAGCGGAACCTCAGACTGTACATGTGCTGTTATACACACCAGGTACCACGTTGTGCAGTTCACAGTATGTGTTATTATCGGTTCATCTTTAGTGCCCTACTGTCACACAGTATATCTCCCCATTGTCTTCTCGTTGATATTAAAGGCCCTTTTTAGGTTCCACGTATCGATAATCAGATCATGTGTTCACACACAGAGGCATGTAATAACCGATCCACATAACCTGGTTAGTCCTGTTGTGCTGTGTATTAGCAGGCAGGATAATAGCTGTATTGTTAGTGTTAACAAATAATAGATTGTGACAGAACAAAAGCACCTGGAGGCTACTGGCCTGGTTTGAAGTCATAACTGAGTTAAACTGAATGCAGCAGATAAACAAAACTGTTAAGACATTATAGATGTCATTGACGTTTACTGTGATTTAGTGTGTATTAATATGGTAATGCAAATTACATATGTGCCGACTATCTGATTTGTATCCTTTCCTTTTTATTCACTGAAGACATTTATTTATACAGCGGCCCACACATTCACTGGTCCCTGCTCTCTTACCCTTTATCTCTTTTCCATATACCCCAGGTCAGTTGACTTGCAATGACTCTGAGGGTGAGATGAACCCGAAGCTGTGGGTGGCTCTCAGTGGGGGGAAAGTGGTTGTCTTCGATGCAGCGAGCTGGTCCATGCTGCAGGACTGCATCCAGGTCGGAGAGTCGCAGCTGGTGAGAGCAGGCATGCTGTGCTACATCGCTGGGAGGAACGTTTATTTAAATCAGGAATGCCACCAACTTTACACATCAAAGTGGCTCCAGATGATGCGGCACAAATTTTGTAGGCCAAGCCTGGAAATTAGCATTGCACTGGTTCCCTCGACATAATGCCAAAGGGATTTTTCCACTGGCTCTTGGATCAAAAATATAAATTCACAAGAGGGATATTTACTGACATGTTTTATCATGAAACCCATTCAGAAAAATCATTGACTTTTCGACGAGGGAAGCAGAAGTACCAAAAGTACAGAAGTATGAAGTAATTTCCAGGTTCCTGCAGCACACTATTCTCTGTGTTGATGTCTACTGGAGGCTTCACATACTGGCTTTAATACAGTTGTATTTAAAAGTAATATTGTTTTGATGAAACAGTAAGTATTATGTTTTAAATTAGTAATGCAATTAGTGGCCTCTCCTTTTGGAGAAATGATTGATGACGCCATCATTAATGGGAACACATACTGAACATTTACACTGTGTATTTTGATTTAAAATCGATATAGACCTGTATGCTGGGATCGGTCCAAGAGCAGGTGTGGATCGGCTCTCAGGACTCGGTCATCTACATCATCGACACTCACAGCCTGTCTTGCAACAAGCAGCTGACTGAGCACCGGCAGGAAGTGACTGGACTCACGGAAGACTCCAGAGATCAACACAACAGGTGATGACCTCTAAGTCAGTAGTCCGTTTGATCAGGTTGATCATTAATTGTTTCAATCAGTCGTTTCAAATGAAAGCTTCAGCCACATCCCTTCCCCAGTCAGCAGACGTACTCCTGCAGCAGCGACGGGACCATTCTGCAGTGGGATTCGGCCGGTCTCAAAGTGAAGCGACAGTTCCACCTCAGCTGTGACCGCCTCTCCTCCATACACATCTATGACGGCACACTGTGGTGCTGTGAGTGCACACACATCCCTTTTGTTTTCTGCAACTCAAACACTAAGGCTTCTAACTCTTCTTTGCTATCGCAGTCATCATCATTTTACAGTCTGAATGTGCCTGAACTCATCACTGCTGCTGTCCAACAACAGAGCCCAATGGTGGTTGTTGAAAAGTGTCCGTGTGTGCAGGTTGTGGCGACAGCATCGTTGAACTGAAAAAGAGTGGGACGCCACAACGAAGGATGGCGCTTCCTGATGACATCCGGAGCATGCCCAGTAGCTTCAGCAGCTTCATCGTCATCCCAGAGGTGACGTTGCAATCCTGAGCTAACATGTTCACTTCAGCAAGTTAGGAAATCGTTAGGTCTGCTGTTAATCAGCAAATCAATTAGGGAATGAAACCATTATGCAAGCCAGCATTGAACACTTCATAGCAAAAGAATAAAAACATATAAAAACGTTTGACTACAGATACAATTATTTTGTCAGTGTTGATCATTATCAGGGTGTTTGCACATGCTGCAAGTACACATGTGACTTACCCGTCTTTGGTTCGTTGGTCCCAGCGAGGTGAGATGTGGACGGGCTGTGCAGACTCAGGGGAGCTGTGTCTCTGGCGCATCAACAACCACAGGAGTCCAACCAAGAGAATCCCCCTGCCGGGCAGTTCAGGAGTCACCTGTATGATTCGAGTCAAGGACCAGGTGAGCTAGGATTCTACGACATCTGACTGCTAACTTGTCTTGTATATACGTAATGTGCTACCTTTCCTCATGCCCCTCCGCTCAGATCTGGGTGGGCTGTCGTGGCTGGAGCGGTATCGGAGGTCCGTGCGACGGTCAGCTGAGAAGTCAGGTGTTGGTGATGGACGTGGAGAGCCACAGTGTGGCGAAGGAGCTGCAGGCCCATTCAGACTGCATCCAGACACTCTGCTCGGCCGAGGACCGCTACGTCCTGAGTGGATCTGCACGCCGTGATGGCAAGATCGCCATCTGGAAAGTCGAGTAGAGAACAGAGATGGACAACGCAACAGAAGAGAAAGAAGTAGCAAAAATGTACATGCGAGTACATACACAAGACACTATGAAATGTTTACCCCTAGCTATTTGACTGTGATGACGAGATGGTCCTGTGGGAGGTTCGGTACACTCAGGAGGACAGAATGGTGAGAATGAATAGAGGTGCATTTATTATAAAGTTATTTTCTTTGATTTGGAGTATCTTTGTTGCAATGTTCCAATACTATTGGTTGAAATCACAAAATTAAAAGAGAGCCCTTCAACAAAATCTATGCTGTACTGTATGTGACAGATTTGGTTTCTGACATTCACTGTGAAGGGCAGATCATTACTTGGAAACAAACCTCCACCAAGATGTGAAAACGGTCAACTCGGTGCCTTGAGTGAGTTCTTTTGCTTTTTGTCTACATGTCAACAGCTGTTAAATATTTAATGTGAATGTCGTTCATGTTTGCTAATAAATTACATGTTGAGGTATCATCATGTGTGTCACCTCCAGCCAGATGCACCCGCCTGTTTCATAAGCCTTTAGAAATCAAATGAACCCGACTATAATAGCTGAGTGATCAACAAAACACATCAAGCAATGGAGAATACAAAAAAGGACACTTGTTTTATCGATTTCAGGTCATAATCAGTCTTAAACTCTTTTATTAGTACAAATACAATGCAGCCACAGTTGAACACAGAAATCTTTGTGAATTATCCATTGATGACTTTCAGTATTTACTTATCTAGGCACTCTTGAATGTTAATATAATGGTAATATTAAAGACGATTTAAGCTATAAATACATAGATCACAAAGTAATGTGGATGCTTGGTCCTCTGGGTTGGCAGTGATTCTTTCATGCAGATGGTTGGATGACATGAAGAGCCTCTCTGGTCTCAGTAGTATAATTCCTGATCCCACCAACCTGAGAGATGACAAGCCATAGATTAATGAATACTGAACAGATGCAGAAATGTCAGAGATGACTGAAGTATGTACGTTATAAATAGTTAGAAGAAAGGGTAAAGAATCATGGCTTACTTCCTGGATATCTTCTGACTCCTAACTTCCTAATCTCGTCATAGACGAAGATTAAAATTCCATATGGAACGGGAACGAACCACCACTGGACTCTGGAGAGAAAACAACACGTAATATTAGACCACAGGCAATAGTTGTTGTTTTTTTTATCTCACATATGGAAAAAAAAATTTCACCTTCAGGCCGTGTTTTCACAATAGTTTGATTTAAATTTGTACTCTGAATTCACAAAATACGGGCCGATTTTTCTTCTAATCTAGTGTGAGCTTTGATTTCAGATGGTCACTGCAGTGCGTCTTTACCTGATAGGCATGAAATTGAAAATATTGGGCATTCCAGGGCAGTAACACAGCAGATTACCCAGAAGGAGCTGAAAGATTATGGCAGAAACCAGGACACGGTTCCTGGACACAAATAAACAATAAAGCAATTAAACACGCAGCTGGAATCAATCACAAGTAGAGTTTTATTCAATTGTGACATTTATCACATTTATTAAGCTAATTAAGATATACTCTGTATCTAGTTCAACTTATACTTGAACTTGAGGCTGGGCAAAATGGCCAAAGTCTTCTGTCACAATATAGATGATCTCATATGTATAATGATATAGCAAGTTTCTTTTGGTTATTCAATAAATGAATCGTCTATGAAATGTATGTATGAATCAGGATATCTTGATATGATTTGATATCATCCTGATATATATATATATATTTGATATATCCTTTGAAAGGATGAATTATAGTTAATGATCACCCAGCCCTAGTTTAACCCTGCAGAAATGTGTATGTCGGCTGTTTTAATGGTGTGACGACAGGAGGAGCAACAGGTGTAACCATCTTGGAATAATGCATGAAGACTGAAGGTTTGGAGGTGTCCATGTTAACATGATACAGACACAGAATCAGGTCTTTACTGACCTGAAGAAGCCTTGCTGGAACACAGAAAGACGTCTGGTTTTCCTGATCAGCACATCTGAGATCTGACAGATCTCTATGCTGACGAAAAATACAGTGTAGCACGTATACTGCTGGTACAACCTCTGACTGAACGACTGTAGGCAGAGGACATAAGGGACAAGTTATTTGGTCACTTTGCTGAATCTTTCTTTGACCCAACCACTGTAGGATGAACACACGAGACATAAATGTGCCCAAAGGTAGGATCTCAAGTGTGTACCAACCCATTCTTGTCCATAGCTGTCTGTAAGTCTTGATTATGAACATCCTCCCAGTGACCACGCAGGCCGACACACAAGAGTGGAAACCAGCCCTCCTGTGCCATGGCTGTGAAATAATCTGTAAAACCTGCAAAAGACTGGATGGCTCCTGAAAAAGGAGAGAAAGAAGAAATGAAAAACAGGTCAACACTATCTTAAGGGCACATCAATCTAGCTCAAAGGACGTGTGACATCATTCAGAGGTTAGATGGCGTAGTGGCTCAGCCAGAGGGACTCTGTTACAGTTATTGTCTTATCCACTTTGTTGTTGGAGGGCATACCAGTGGGAGACATGTCCAGCAAAATCTGGGCTATGTGTGTATTCATAGAACTGGAGATACATTCAGGTACACACACACAGTCTCACCTATCTGGAAGTATGAGTACACGGCCAGAGATTCGTTTACCAGACGATGACAACGAGGGTTCCTGGGCTTCAGATGCATGATGTCACTCTCTGCTTTCTCATAAGCCAGAGAGACAGACGGGTACTACAGGACAGACAGGAATACAGGGACAGCATGTCACGCTGCAGCAGATATGATAGTGAGGAAGACTATGATGTAGCTAAGGTCACACCATCACAGGAGAGTGTGAATAAAAATCAAAGTGTACGGGTCACGGTGAAACGTTATATTTAGATACAATCATCATCTTTGAATAAAGAAAAGGAAACAGTGTAATGAACCTGAGGAATGAGCTTTCTGGCTGGTCTGGTACGAATGACGTTTACTCACGATGTCGGTGGCCAGTTCGATGAAGAGAATAGTGATGCAGCCCAGAGGAAGAGGCACGCTGACGGTGATGTAGATCAGATATGGAGTCAGCTCAGGAATGTTCTTGGTTAATGTGTAGGCAATGGACTTCTTCAGGTTGTCAAAGATAAGACGGCCTACACACACACACACACACACACACACACACACACACACACACACACACACACACCTGAACTCAATAAAATAGCTCTGTTTAAATACGCGGTTCATTTGTTCACTTCTATGTGTACTTTAAATGCCCATAGTAACCACCAAGATGACATTGTGTGAACATTTTAAAATAAAGTGCTCTTTGTTAGGGGGTTGGTACTGTATGGCAACCTCTGGGTAAGGGCGTACGGAGTTAAGATTCCTCCATGTCTCACCTTGCTCGACTCCAGTGACAATAGATGCAAAGTTGTCGTCCAACAGGATCATGTCTGCAGCATTCTTGGCAGCGTCTGACCCAGCGATCCCCATGGCAACACCAATGTCAGCCCTCTTGAGAGCTGGAGAGTCATTCACTCCATCACCTGTCACTGCGACGATGGAGCCCTGGGGGATGAAAGATAAAAACATTCACGCTGGATATGAATCCATACAAATCTCTTCCCCTGCTGCTTCCTCATACCTCCTCCCAGGGGACCATATTGAAATAATCTGTCTATCCTTGATATTTTGCTTTTATTATTAATATAATAAGCTTGCTTCGGATAATGTAATTTTTAAATAATGAAGTAAAGTTCACTCAATCATTACTGGATAAAGAGGGCACAATGTCCGATGTGTGTATTTACCAGACGCTGACAACTCTCCACAATAATGAGTTTCTGTTGAGGGGAAGTTCTTGCAAACACCATCTCAGGATGGCTTCGAAGTGCGTCGTCTAGCTCGTCGCTGCTCATGTCTTTCAGCTGACCACCGCTGATCACACAAGCACGGGCATCCCTGCACACAGACAACACCGTCACTTACAGTCAATGAATAGACAAGTCGCAGTCCACTGAACCTCTTGTGAATTCTGTAGTTCTGCGTTGCAGTCACATACAACTAATTAAACATTGTACTGTTATAGATAGACGGTCAAGTTTCTTCTTACGTCACAGAAATGAGCATCCAAAGTGTGGACAGCAGTTACACAAATACCTCTTGTTGACTTGTTCGACGGGAATACGCTTCCTCTCTGCGATGTCTTCCACTGTTTCACTGCCTTCTGAGATGATACCAACGTTAGCTGCTATTGCCCTTGCTGTAATTGGATGGTCCCCAGTCACCATGACAACCTGAAGGTCCAAAAAGTCAAAATGTTATATCTAATGTTATATCTACACACACACAGACATAAATAAATGCACAAATCCAGCCCAGCGGGGCAATGTGAACGCACTCTGATGCCAGCAGTACGACATTTCATCACTGCGTCGGGTACAGTGGCTCTGGGAGGATCAATCATAGAGATGAGACCAGCAAAGCACAATCCTGACGTGGGGAAATTCATCTCATCGGGGTCAAATGGAGAGCCGCGAGGATACTCCTTCTCGTTCAGATAGAGATGACAGAAACCTGGGAGGGGAAACAGGAACAGTAGATGATCAAATTCACCAACAGAAAGTTCCTATTGTATATTACAAAAGATGTATTAATGAATCTGTTATCAGCTAGTACTCCCTAACCTAGTACTCTCTCTCCCAGTCCTCCCAGGTCCATGTAAGCTGTCTGGAAGGCTTCACTCCACTGCTCATCCAGAGGCAGCTCCTGGCCTTTTATCAAAATGGTGGAGCAGCGCTCTAAGATACGTTCTGGTGCTCCCTTCATCACCAACAGGTAGCGTAGGTCCAGAGGATCCTCCAGTTCATGGATAGACAACTAGAGAGAGGAGGTGTTGACAGATGCTTAATCAGAGCACACAGACACACTGTGAATTAGAGGAGTTAAGTACAGTAGTGTCTCATTGTCAAAGTAAGAAATTCCAGAGATAAGTATAGTCATTGATCAAGAATGACCACAGCCCTGCTTTCACCTGGAACTTATTGGTGGAGTTAAAGGGAACTTCCACCGCTTTCTTGAAGCGGTTACGGTAGTCAGCGACGTTCCCTACAGTGAGCTCTGTGAACTTCAGCAGAGCCGTCTCCGACGCGTCTCCCACCACCAGCCTCTGTGTGAGATGGTAAATATGAGATCCAAATGAGGAACAAATCTCTTCTTAGAATCATTTCAAAAAGTGGGAAACAGGCTTCTTTAAACCAAAGATAACAACGTAGACAAAACACATAATGTAGAAATAAAACATGAAGCTAGAGCAACATGTGACATCTTGTCATGATGTTGACAACAAATGTCTTGAAACTGAACGTGTACCTTAGGGATAGGTACACCTTCCTGATCAGGTCTGAATGTAGCTCTGTTGCACAGGGTAGCCACTCTCGCCAGGGAACGCCAGGTTTCTGATGACTGATCAAAACTCTGGCCTGGAAACCACACAGTCACACCATTACTAAAAGATTACTCAAATGTTAAATCATGTTCATCAATCGCTTAAATACATGTAATGGTTGAAATAGCAATGGACAATTTAGCTCATTGTCGCCTATATTATTATTTCATCGTACCATTGCTCACAACAACAGTATCGGGACATTTCCAAAGAAGATGAACAATAACCAGCTTTTGTTCGTGTACCTGACTGATCTTCAGTGGTATCAGCAGCGTGGATGTGGTTGTCGAACCAAAGGTGAGCTACAGTCATCCTGTTCTGGGTCAGAGTACCTGTCTTATCGGAACAGATCACCGAAGTGGAGCCTAAACACACACAGTTTAAAAGTTATACGTGGTCACTGTGCATGCATGGGGTAAGAATTAAGACCAAACTTCCAAAACGTGTCAAATCCCTGAAATCACAACGAACCTAATGTCTCCACAGCCTCCAGGTTCTTCACAACGCAGTTCTTCCTTGCGAGTCGTTTAGCAGTCAGAGACAGACACACCTGGTAACAAAGACACAGGCTGTTAATACAGAGCCTGCAGCACATTTGAGGAATTAAAGCATCAATCAATCATTTTGCTATTCACTGGTCACTTGGTGCCATCATCCAATAGTGAGCATTCATACACTCCAGACCTGAAAAACCTAATGGAAACTAGACACAACAACAAGTGTACAATAGAAATTCACATGTTTTGCGGTGACTCACAGTAACTGTTGCAAGTAGACCCTCTGGCACATAAGCCACCACAATAGCCATGAAGAAGATCATGGCTTCCAGGAAGGCATATCCGATGAACATGGCAACCACAAAGAAGGTAAACCCGAAAAATGATTGCGAGACCGGCGATGATGTCAACAAAATGTTCAATTTCGATGGCAATGGGTGTCTTCTCGTTGCCCACGCCGCTCGCCAAACTGGCAATCCGACCAATGATGGTACGATCGCCTGTGTTAATGATCATACCAGTAGCTACACCTGGAGAGAGAAGACAGTTATACTTATGTTCACATTAAACAAAGACTTCACTAGATGATCTTGTCCATGCTACTTGTATACATGTACATTTACTGCTTATTGTACTGTACCTTCCAGACAGGTTGTGGAGAAGAAAGCAATATTTCTGGTCTCCAGTGGATTCTCGTGAGTGCATTCTGGACTCCTGGTTTGCGGTTCAGACTCACCTGTCAAGGATGAGTTATCCACCTGGCACACAGTGTATGTCATTTATCATTACATGCCCACATGACAAATGATGCTGTTAAACACTATATAAGTACTAAGTACATTTCACCGGCTGGCCTGTTGAGGATTACATTACTACAAGGTTTGAAAATGGGATTTCACTTACCAGTAGGTCAACTTTGACAAAATGTCAATATTTGGAGAATACAGTATAAACCGATTCTATGTGGACTCAAAAAAGGCTGAGCTTGCATTATGACACATACCATTAGTATATGTGTACAAAGTGTGTGTGAACTACCTTGCAGGCCTGACTAGTGATGATGCGAATGTCAGCAGGGACTCTGTCTCCTCCTTTGATCTCCACCAGATCACCCACCACCAACTGGTAGGCGTTGATCTGGTTCTTCTGGCCATCCCGGATCACAATGGCTTGCTATATTTTGAGATTGGAGTAAAATAAGAAAACATGAAAGTGGATGAATTCATACTAAAAGGAATGAGACTATGAACAATGTGCAACATGAAGCTGCACTTCTTTATTGGTTACGTGTGACTTACCTGGGGCACCAAATTTTTGAAGCTGGCAATGATGTTGGTACTTTTGAATTCTTGGTAGTAACCAAAGCAACCAGTTACCACGACAACAGCAATGAGGGTGATGGCCAAGTACAGCTGGAGTTAGAAAAAAAGATGTAACCATAAAAACGGTGCTGGAAGCGGTAGCTAGCAATGACCTGTTTGAGTCGCTGTCCTCCCTTTCATTGTCTTTCTCTGATTCCTCTTGTTCACAGAAATCCACATAAGCCATGGATGCATCTTTTTTTTCTGCAGCGCACTAAAGCAGAAAAAGTCTAAATGGAAACACAACTCACATTGTCAAAGCAGGTGACGTTCCCTCTTGCAAGTTCAATTCCAAAGGCAATGAAGCAGATGACAGCCGCGACCCACATCAGACACTGCAAACCTCCAGCCAGCTGCCTGGCAAACTTCACGTACTCCGGAGTTCCTTTGGGAGGCTTCAGTTCATTAGGACCGTCTCTCTCCAAGACTTGAGCGGCAAATGTGGAGGTCAAACCCTGTGGAGAGAAGAGAACAAAAAAAAATAAGTAAATGAATGAGGATGGTTGGGAATATAGAAAAAAAAATGGAGCTAAGAGACAGTTTTCTTTGAACATCAAGGACCCACAAAGGTAAAAATGCGAGGGTGTTAGACATAGGGTGAAAGGAAAGTGATTATGGAAAAAATGTCTTACCTTGGTAACACTGGTGTTGTACCTCATTTCTAGTTCATCAATTGTAATCTCATGGTCGTCCTGCAGGAGGAGACATATCGCAAAAATCCATTTAGAGAAACCAACCCAAGCTTTTAAAGGGCAGACTGAAGTGAGTGAAGGTGACTGTTCGTAGCTGGTTGGTTGTACCTTGTATAAGTGGACAGAGAGTTCATTCCTACATATTCTCACTATTGTGCAGCCCCGAGGTGTCTGGCTTTACTTACTATATCCATTTCTTTCTTCATGCCCTCCAGTTTATCCTTCTTATTGATCTTTTTCTTTTTCTTCTTCTTGTCCATATCTTCATCCATCTCAAACATGTCGTACGCGTCCTGATGGCAGATAGCGAGAGGCAAAGTGTTTGTAAGCGTACAGAATCTGACTGGATTTAATCGAGTGATTCACTGACATTAATGTAATCACCTTAGTGACTGATTGAAACTGTAACTTGAAGAGAACACAAACGATAATTCAATAGATATACAAGAGGGCCACCTACCTTTTTACTCATGGCTGCAGCTGTGTAAGGGGACTGCTCTCCTAAATCAATGGAGGTCCAGACCACTCGATCCTTCTTCTTGGCCCCCGAAATGTTGGCAGTCAGTTAGGGTCCTGTTCCAAACACACACCCTGTTTCTATCTCTCTGCCGCTTGCTCTCTCTCTCTCACACACACATACATACACACAATGGTCAGAAACAGAACCGATTATCTGGAAAAGTCTTTTATATACGAAAACTCCCCCTTTTTTTATGCACATGCGCACAATCACCTTTGGACAAATACACACACACGTTAATACACACTTTAACAGGACTACCTGCGTAAAATGGTACCTCGGGTAGCAACAATGTCACCTCTAGGCAGGTCACACACATCTCATATCTCCCCTCTGCACGTTTCTTTTCCTGATAAACTGATTGGAGTAAAGAGCGCAGGAACAGTGAAGGTTAGCACAGACCAATGTCATATGAGTTTGCCTTTAAACTGCATCAATTTAGACCAAATTGTGCACTAAACAACTACAGTCTACTACTGGCCATTAAGTCATTCTGGAAGTTGTAATTGTCTAGAAAGCATTTTCCGAACTGAAAATCACTGGCTTCACCAGTCCCAGGTGAAATTAGCGATCTTGTCTGCTGTCATATACGCAACTATGTACTAAGACAAGAGAAGAACTGGACACATATTCAACAGCTTGACGGCTGGGCCACCACCACGCTAGACAGTCAGTGACACCCTGTAGTACTACAAAACCAAATGAAAAGGGAGAAGACATCAGGGAGAAAAGCAGCTGGAGTTAATCGGCAGTCACACCTCATCCCAGATCAGCAGCAGTGCTACAATAGGTATCAGCCAAATAGGCAAGTTAATGGTGTCAGCATGTCCACTACAGTTCCTTTTCACCTCAGGCTAAGTGCTACAGTGACTGGCTGTGTGTTTGCTCAGATGACCATACACTCCTTCTGTCCACATTTGATTTATATGATCCTCTCTGCAGGTGTGTGCACCTCATTTGTCAAGATGCCTGCAGACTGTAATTTTAGAATAACTGTTACACTAGTAACCTCTTTTGTTTTGCTTATTGAGCCTATGGATCAGAGAAAATGAAATAAAAATCCACAAAATCATGACCTTAATGGATAATCAAGAATATCAAGAGCAAAATTGTTCAGGGACATTCCAGCACTAACCTGTGGTACGCTGTTGAGGGTCATTATATCAGATATGCGTCATCAGGCCTCTTTACCATGCTCTCTGAATATCACCTCATTCTAGGACCATTACACTTGTAGAGGGTTAAACAAAAAGGCACGCTATTTTTGATACAGTTTCAGATAATAACCCTCACAAAATATTACTACTCCACAACATAGAAAAATCAACTCCAATTAGAATTATTTTGATTCCTATAATATGGTTACTATCCTGTATTGTAGGGAATCAAGTTCAATGGAGGTCACCCTGTCCGTTAACTGTAACCCAGAACATGTTGCATGCTGGGTAAATAAGAGCCAGGTAAGATAAGTTGTGTTTAAGAAAGTCAACATTGCTCTGTATGGCATACGGTAGTGACAGTGGCTGTGTAATCAAGGCAATGTTATCAGCCCAATTTTATCAGCTGTAATTACACGTTACCAACACACAGACGTGTGTCTGTAGCTAAATTACGGTTGGTGCACTCAAATTATGAAAAAAAAAAATATATATTGTAGTGTGAACTTTTAACTCATTCGTCAGTGCTCTAAGCACCACTGGGGAAATCTTAAGAAATGTCTAAATAAAGATGTTATTGAGTTGCATTGTGGGAAATGTAGGATCTAGCCTCTGCTCCATCAATTTGCGATTTTTAATTATTTTGTGAGTTACCCAACTCCTATTAAATAAGTCAATACGTCATATTAAATTGCTCCAGTGGCGATTTTTTTATTTTAGTCAATTTTATGTTCACATGGTAAAATAACATCTTTAAGAAAAATAAATAATTAAATAAATGTTCCAACCAGCCCCTTGTAATGTATTGTATCGGGGTCTAAATAGAAATCGGAAGGATAGCTACCTCGAAACTTGGGCAAGTATGTTGAAATCAACTTACCTGCTAGGGAATCTTTTTGTCATTCGGAGAACCGTTAACCGTCAACCGGAAGCTAGCTAGCCTTGCTAATTTAAGGGTTAACTAGTTCGCAATTGTTATTATTCCAGCGTTGACTCAGTTTCCTCTAAGTGGAAAACCGTTAAGCTATTTTTTGAGCTGTTTAATCATTAATATTGGAAGCATTAATATTGTGTCCACTTCATTCATATCAACGAAGGTAGACAAATTAATAAAACTACATTAACGGTAGTGTATTAGCTTTAGCTAACGTTAGCGTAACGTTAATATCCAAACTTTACTAATTTATTGAGCGAATGTAAAAAATTCAGTTGTAACGCCAGTTGTTTACAATAAACCGAGTTTACGGAATGTACCTCACCTACACGTAAAAAGACGAGCCATCTCTGTGCACAATCATTTAATATGAGAAAATAACATTTAGTTGTGATTTTGCTTAGTTGAAGGGCGAGTTTGGTTATTCGGAGTGAGTCTACTTTTTCTGGCCAGTTTCAGCTGCGTCTGCGGGTCACGTGATACCGTCTTGCAACGTCATTTTCCTGCGACTGCCCCTGACGCGCCTCAGACAGATAGCTCCATGTGAACAGCTTTTCACCAAAAGTTGCCGTTAATTAAAGGTAAGTGGCACACACATGATAGCCGAAGATGCTATGAGGTCTGTCTGCCTTTGCAGATACAGCTCGGGTTTGTGAGCGCTAAACGTAATGAGTCGCTGCCTGTCAGAAGGTTTCAGAGCGTCTCTTCCTTCTCGCGACAAGGTCAGGATTCAACGTTACGTGACAGGAGAAACATCCACTTTGAGGTTGCTGCCTCCGTTATCATCATGTTTATAACGCGAAAGATGTCCTTTCAGTCAGAGTACCAACGTCAGACATAACCTCAGCCTAGCGCCATTATTGTAACTGTACCTCATGTAAGTCTGCGTTATGGGTCACACAACACCCTCGTTGGTAACATTACACTATCCATGAGCTCTGTACAAACTGGCCAGCGAAAAATGGTTTGGTCGACATGAAGGTGTTTATTTTACAGTATGTAATTGTTGCTAAATTGTATTGAGCAAATGAAGGATTGTTGGGTTGTTTCTATAACATGGTAACTTTCCTTTAACCCTCCTTGTTGCTGCCCCCTAGGCGTGGAGTGGGATGGTGATGCCAGCTGCTGAATTGTGAGCACCTTTCCTCTCTTTTCCTACCTGTGGCCGCTGTCTTGTCTCTCAGACCATGGCCAGCCGCCTCCTGGGCAGATATACCCGTCTGCTCTGCAGGGCCTCCTCACAGACTCCGGCAACAGCTGCACACCTGTCACAGCCTGTCGCTGGGCCTGTGGAAGTGCAATGGGCTCAGGGCTGGCCACGGGCCACAGAAAGGTTAATGTGTGACGCAAGGAAATTGGCCAAGGAAGACCCCTTTCCAAACACACCTACACGCACCCAGTTGGATGAGTTGTTGGAAAAGGCAGCGGTGCCAGAGGACATCCTGCTGGCCTGGGCAGAGCATGGACAGAATGGTAATCAAGCTGCTAATGCCCTGATGAAGTGGACTCTGTTGGTGCTGAGGACGAAGGGCAAGTTTAAGGAACAAAGAGCAGAACTGATGACTGATTCAAGGCTACTTGATATGATGGATACCATATCTCAGCAGGTTAGGAAGACGAATACAGATGTAGTTTGATCATGGTAACTGACATCTTTTCCAAGCCCTTGTGCTTGCTTGTTCATTCCTAATGCGTGTTTTTGGTTTTCTTCTAGATGTCTGCAGTGTGGAATGGCAATCTAGTGTCTGTCTTGCGAGCTTTCTGGATTATGGGTGTGCCCACCACTCATTCAGTACTCAACTCTGTCCAGACTGAGGTCCTGTGGCGAGTCCGCAGGCTAACCTACAAGCAACTGGGCTTCCTGGCAGATTGGGGAGCAGGCAGGAAGGCAGCGCAGGATGTGGCAATAGTGAATGCTGCATTAAAACAGCTGGAACTGCGTTGGACGGAAATTGCTGATGCTAAGACTGTCAGTGCACTGATATCCAATGGACAACACATGTCACCTACCTTGATGGACAGACTTGAAGACAAGGTTAAAAACATTTGTTACTATTTAACACAGCATTAAGCATATTAACCTTATCCTAACTTGCTGCATACAGAGAACATTGAAATGAGAAATCACATGTGTTTAATTGTATGTAAGCATATAACAAAAAAATGCGTTTACTGGTGAGTATGCACTGTGCAGGTTAGAATCTAAGTCTGGAGTGTGAGCAGGTTACATGACTGTACATCTATGAACAGTATGTAGGTCAATTACCCCGTAATCCCAAACCACAGTACAATACTTTTATTTCTTGCAGGCGTTGGAGCTGGCAGAGAGCTTTTCAGCAGAAGAGATCCGCAAAGTCTGTGTATCTTTGGCAGCTCAGAGCCGCAGATCCATCCCGCTGCTCAGAGCTTTGTCCTACCACCTTCTGCAGAAGTCGTCGCCAGAGTTCACCACTCCGCTCATACTGGACATCGCTTTTGCATACGGTAACAACACTTTGTTACATATTCAGTAACACAGAAGGCATGCATCAACCAAATGATGGTGTATACCCACGTCTGAATTGCCCCATCTGTCATCGTTTTGTTCTTCTTTCGGTTTGCCTTCTTGACCTTGAATTCAGACACCAGTTAAAGTAGGGAGGGAAACAGAGGCTAGATGAGAGAAAGCTACAGTATGGTTAGTTTCATGCCTGAAGGCATACAAGACCACAGACAAAAGAGTGAAAACTCCCATTATTTAAAGGCGAGTCCACACCGGACCGAAAAGCGTCTTTGAGAGAGTCGGCGTCCGTGACATGAGTCTGCTTGGTGTGGTCGCTCGAATCGGCCCACGTCGGCCTTCATTTCAGCCGATTCAAATGTGTAATCCGCCGTTCGAGTCGGTCACTCTTTTACCATTCTGATTGGTGGAGGCTAGCAGCTTGACTAGCGAATCAGTGAAGCCCGGAAGTGACGATGGTAAACATACCAGATAACCAGTGGAATCGAAGAAGGTGGTCTAGAGAGGACCGCCTACTTCCGGTTTTCGTGTTTTTTGGCCCACAATACAGATTAGCGCCCCCTGTTGTTTTGGAGACATTACATCTCGCGCAAGCGCGGAACGTATGGCGGCGGCTGTAGTTCCGTAGATGTGAACCGCCCATGTCGTTGTTCGAGTCGGCCATGTTAAGTAGCCCGAGTTCATTTACCGACGCGAATCGGGCAGTCGGTCCGGTGTGGACCCGCCTTAACACTGAAAATGTAAGCTTGAACGCCAGAACAACTCATCCTTAAAATTGAAAACATGATTTGTTAAGCTTGGATATTACTATATATATATATATATATATATATATATGCTGGACTAGTGGCAGAAATCTCATGGGTAAACAGCTTAATGTCTTGTGCATGTCAGAACTGATTAAAGCACCGTCTGCTCTGGAACATATTGTATAATTCTCACCAATCTCATTCTCAAACCGTTTTGTCATTGCTCTCCTATAGGGAAGTTGAGTTTCCACCATTCTCAGGTATTTCAGCGAATGGCCTCAGAGTTATTACCCAGAGTTCCTACACTCAGCTCTGCTGATGTCACACGCTGCGCTAAATCACTGGGCTTCCTCAAATGGCTCCACATCCCTCTCTTTGAGGCCTTTGCTGAGGTCAGTCATACACCCAACTCTAACTCTAATTCAGTTAATTTACAAAAGTGCTTAATCTCTTATTAACTAATAACAAGAATAATTTTTCTCACTCACTGTGTCATTTTTTTATACCAGCACTACACTGCAAGTGGCCAGAAGTACAGCACTCTTCAGCTCTGTAATCTGCTCATGACTTTTGCCAGACTGAGCTTTCAGCCCAGCAAAGGAGAGGAGTTCTTTGGCAAGGTACTAATCATATTAAAGGCTGTCTGCACATGGTTGCTTCTACTTCCTAACTGTAATGCCTTCTCCGTGTTTGCCGTTATGTGTAAAGGTCCACTCCGTGCTGGAGGGCTCTCTCTCTGGCCTGGAGCCCTTCTTGCAGACAGATGTGGTTTGGGCTCTGTGCGTGCTGCAGCAGGCCAAGCCACAGTACCTCACCCCCCTCACACAACAGAGTCATGTCACCAAACTGTCGGGTAAGATGCATTACAGTGGGTGTTTCTTCTTCTTCTGAACTGTTTTTGGCAAATAGTGATTTTATAAATATTCACTTGCTATAAATGGTTGTAGGCTCACACATATTGCAGCATGCGTTCTGTCAGCAGTTCAAAACACCTGCTCCTCTAAACTAGGAGAGCCTGGTGAAAGTGGTTCAAGCACCTGGAAAATACATTTACATTCCAGTTTCTCAAATTGAAAGATTTGCAGCTTGCCTCCCTTTGATATTGTAAATGAGTGCCTTAAGGCCACGCAGTGTTAGTCAGAATAAACAAGGAACTTAAAGATGTCACCGTGGGCTCTAGGAACTTGTGATTCGCATTTGTTGCTTGTAGATTAAAGTATTTATTAGAAAGAATATAAAATATCCTGCACCCTGTTGAAATAATAAAAAATCATCAAATGACAGGTTATAATTAAATTAATAGCGATAACTATAGGTTGTAATATGAATGCTCACAATCTTTTACATGTACAATACCCCGCCCACTTTTCTCATGAGCCTACAGGCCCACAGTCATATTTCAGTAGTATTATCATTTTTTTTCTGGTATTATTATTTCCAAGTTGTTGGGCCAAAGAGTGGGTTATATTTTTGTCTGGGACCACAGAAATGATATGATCATTTACATAGTTTTTTACATCCTTTGGTCTTAATACCGTTTTAGCTCCGTAGATGGCAGTGCAGCACCAATAGATTTCTGGTTAGACAGTCCCATTAATCCCGTTGCCTCACAGCCCTGAAGCAGGGAATTGATTACTAAAACATTCTTGAAGTGGTTTTGCAAAGTACTGATGTACGTGATGTATGAACAGCACTCATTCTCTTTCTGTTGTCTTTTCTGTCTGCAGAGGGCAGTCCAACTCGAGTGGCCAATTATCAGCTGAAGCTCCTCCACGTTGCTGCTACTCTCCACTTGGAGCATTCGGGTTCCTCAGATCCTCCATGCTCCCTGAATGCCCTGTCTAAAAGCTCCCCCCTCTCCCCCCTGCAGAGCAGTCTAAGAGAAACTCTCCAGAGTTTGGTGGGTGGGAGGGCAGAGTGCCTTCGCACTGGGGTTGACACTATTTATGGATGGACTATTGGTGAGGGTATACATAGTATATACTCTGAGATCACATACATGTCATGCTGTCAGTGAGTTTTTAAATCTGTTTTTTTCTGATATGTTTACACTGAAAGAAACATTTACCACATCTCTCTGTAAAGGTCATTCAGGCAGAGAACTTTTTTACAACATACATGCCTTTCTTTAATCAGATGGTGAGCTGGTAGTGGATTGTGACTACAAACCAGTTGACGTATCGATGCTGAAAGCCCCTCACCTTCCCAGTGGAGGAGGAGACCAGGCTTTACCTGTAGGGGCTCAGCGGTGAGTCATAGAGAAGGATCCCTTGGGCGTGGGTTGCTAAAACTATTTATTTTTGCTTTCGTAGCGAGTTATTTTTGCTCTTTTTTCCACTTGTCTCATCTGTTTTCAGGCTCGCTTTTGTGGCTTGGGAATTTCCCAACTTTGGCTCAAAGAGTAAAGACCTACTGGGGCGGTTTGCCATGATGAAGCGTCATCTCCAGTTAGCTGGCTTCATCACGGTGGAGGTAGGGAGATGCAGGAGAGTGGGATAGCCCATTTCTGTTGTGCTTTAGCTACATCAGAGGCAACGTTTTTTTGTTTTGAGCAAGTTATTTTCTCGATGTCTGCAGATCAAGTGTACTAAACCATTTGTCCTTTAGATCAGTTTTTCTAACACACTCACTAATTTTCGAAGGAATTGATAGTGTAAGGCCATGCAAACAATCGACCCGCTACTCTGGTAGAGCTGAGAGCCGGCTCGGTTCCGCTGCAGTCTGTGGTATAAATAGAGCTCCTGTCGCAGCTCTGTCTCATCTAGGCCAATCCAAGTGCTCTCTCTCATCCAGGACACTCTCTTTAGCCAATTTTAGCATCACTTGCCTCTCAGGTTTGCATTGCTGCAGGAAGTATTAGCTGGGCAACTATGTCTACCTGAGACTGAAAACAAGCAGGGTGTCTTTGTTTTAAATATGCTGTAAAATGAGTTTTACAAGTGAGTTCTCTTAAGCACTCGTTGATGATGAGAATATACTTTAGTCGGCCAGCAGCGCTTATTTTCAAATCCATCCCCTTTTCCCTCCTCTTTCAGGTGCCGTATTATGAGTGGCTGGAGCTGAAGACAGATTGGCAGAAGCTGGCGTACCTTAAGGATAAAATGGGGAAGGCTTCGGCCGAGGACATGGCCAAGTGAACTGAACAGTCTTGCAGACTCAGCTAAATCAGAGCTTTCCCAATCAAATGGGACCACAGGGAACACAACACACACACACACACACACACACACACACACACACACACACACACGTTCACACGTAGAACGGAGCAGCATTGTAGGAAAAGCTCTCTCATACTTTGTCAGGAAAAAAAACGACATATTTTCACTCTGGTTCCCTTGGCAACGTGTGGGGCTTTCCCTGTTTCCATGGCGACGCCGAGCAAGAGTTTTGGAGCCAAAAAGAGACAGAAATAAACACGAGCCCTTCTGCAGAAATTGTATAATCAGAAACTAAGTCATTGCATCTGCGAATGACATGTCAAAACAGATGCACCCGGGCCATTCGTAGAATTCTGGCCAAAACGTTGGGCTTAATATCAGCATGTGAATAGATTGAAATAACTAAGTTATCTCTGTGAATGTGTGTCATCGTGTGATGGAATAAATGGTTTTATTGACATTTGTACTTGTTCTGCCTGTTGCACTCGATTGTATTTGGTGTGGTATTCAGATAGGATATGATAGAATTTCACATGAGGCAGCTCGTGGCACACCTTTCTGGCATATTGGTGTGTGAATGCATCAATATTATTAGCAAAACATGGAGTGGATCAGCATAGAGCAGGGTTGATTATGGGTATTCTCAGCTTTGCTAACAATAATAAAATGAAACTAGTTTTTTTCATCCAGTGCCGAAGTAATTAATTATTTTACAGTATGGTTAAAATCATGAAATATATCTATAAGTCCTCTGTTGAATCTAAATAGATATCTTAAAATTCACAATGAATCCATCTTTGTGCACTAAAGTTCATGTGTGTTAAAGAGCAACAGCAAGGGTAAAACACTTTGCTGAACGCTGAAACTGCTTACCCAACATCATGGGCAGCAGCATCAGAGGATTGTAAATGACAGAGAACACTGACAAATGCAAGTTGTGTAGAGGAGACGAGGAGTTCACTGAGAGGGAGCCAAAGAATAACGCAAAGCCAGAGTGGGAAATGAACAGGAAACAAACGCAAAAATGAATTGTTTCTCTGATGAACCATCATGTGGTCTTGGGCCATGCTGCCTACCTCATTCTCAACCCGATTAATGGATCGATTGATGGACTGATGACAAGAAGCCCAGCTAGCACTCCCAGTATTGAACTCTTTTGTCCGATGGGTTTGCAGTGCAGGTGCAGCCAGTCTCCACATTACTAAAGCAATGAAGCTTCATTGCTACATCAAACATACTGCATTGTACTGTATGGAACAGGAAATACTGGTATGATATTGTTCCTGCTCTGTCTCTGTCTGACAGCTCATGCTGCACAGAACACCTGAGATCATGTACGTGCACCTGTTTCTGTGAGTATTTATTGAGGTCAACCAGGCTGCACAGAGGCTATTAGATATTATCCCATATATAACTGCTGAGCTGGCAATCTATGATGGGAAGTTTGGGTTGCCATGGAGACTGCCATTGCTGATTATTTGGCTCAGTCCTACCGCCCCCTCTCCCTCTCCCTCTCTCTCTCTCTCTCTCTCTCTCTCTCTCTCTCTCTCTTTCTAGCTATATTTTACTCACTTTTTATCTATAAGAGCAGAGCAAATCAGAGGAGAACAAAAAAGAGTGCTGGAAAGGTCGCTTAGATGGAGAGCTGACAGATGCTAAAACTTCACCTCGGGGGAAGTGTCTCCTTGCTTATTTCTTAGGGAATGGATGCAACCAGAGCAGGAGACAGATGGCATAATTAGCAGTACACTTTAAGGTTTCGTTTTAGCCCTTTTTATTTGTCTGTGTTTTCCGTTTCTCTCTCCCCTGCTGTTTTGTTTTCCTTGTATCCCCCCTCCTTTCCTTGGTTTCTCCATTTTCCTCTTGTTTTTGCAGTACTGGTCCTTTCCTTCAAAGCTGAGGGCAGCACTGAGAGAGCAGTGGAAATCTGCTGACATCATTCCCCAAGACCCAGTCAGCTTGGCTGAGAGAGATGCAGGGAGGGAGGGAGGGAGGGAGTGAGAGAAGCAGTAATTGGGCATCAAGAGAGGATACTGCAGCTTGCTCTCAGAATCTACACACACACACACACACACACACACACACACACATGCACATACTGTATATTCAGATGAACTGAATCACGAGGCTCTAAAACACGCCCACAACAGCAGCATCACTGTGCCGCACCACAGAGAGAGAGCAGTGCATACTCCCATCTCTCACTCTTTTCCTCTCTCGGTCGGTCCGTCTGTCTCATTCCGTCTCATATACAAACACACACACACATAGACATACACGTGCTGCAGCCAGGGAAGATCTGAGTGTTGGGTCGCTGAGCATTCAGGTCCCCAACTCCTCCCCTCCTCCTTCTTCTCTCACTCTCGCTCCTCTCCCTCTCCCTGGTCACCTTGTCTGTTCCGGCTGTATGGTTTATTGTTGCGTCAGAGGCAAAGAGAGCCAGCGAGAAGCATGCCAGGGGAGAGCTCGCACAGATCTGTCCCCGCCGACAAACATCCAGAGCAGGGAGCTGAGGAGACAGGGCTCCCTGGACCAGGTAGGACTTCTGGGCTTGGGTGATGGAGAGTGGGAGAATGAGGTAATTAAGCTGGTAGATGTAAGGACAGAGACAAGGGCATCATTTTGAGGGGAGAGGAAGAGGATGGAGCAAGTAGATTAAATAGATAGATAGTGTTACTTAGATTGGGGCAGGAGAGAAAGCGTATGAGATATATAACGACTACTGGGCAAGTGAAAGTGTAAACTAAATCTGCTTGAAACTGCTGTGTGGGGTCATTTCTGTCTGCTGATGAAAGTAAATTGTGATTCGTTTGCATGTTAGCCTCATCTTTAAACTGCATGTTGTCTCCCCGTCCAGCAGGCATTAGCAGCCTCCCTAAAGCCTCCATCCCTATTAACAAACAATCTCTCGTCTACTTCCAAAAGCTTTGTGTAATTGCCCTCCCTCCAGCACCAGCCCCCATCCCCATCATAATCCATCCACCCCTATCCCCAGTCCCACTGCCCCATCTTTAGCCCCGGTGCCACCCCATCTGCATCCACATCCCCCTAGCAATTTTGCGAGCTTTAAGCGTAAAGTGGCTCCTCCCTTCCCCCCAGCCCCAGCAGGAACATGACACAGCAGCATGGCAGCACTCGGCAGGAACACACCACCACACAAGAGCCTCTCTCACATATCTGGTCAATTACTGCCCATGTTGCTGCTGTAGGTCTTAGGTTTGTGAAATCCTGAAATGAGTAATTGGTGAAACATGAGCAAAGGAAGAGAGAGCAATAGGAGTAGATAACTATGTGTCGGTGCAGATGGGAGATTGGGAGGGTCAAGATTTTATTAATTTGTCACCTCAGTTACAGTCAAGCAATAATGTTCAGAGTGAGAATGTTTGGAAGTCTTGTGACTTACTGCGTCGCTTACATTTATTGCACACATAGCTTTCAGGAGCACAGTGTATACTGTTGTAAATGTCTGTTCCTCCTGCCAGCCGGAGGTTTGGTTGTTAGCTATTTTGGACATTTTCCTATTTAAACATAATTTCCCTGATCTGTTCTTAGGCTTGGAATTATTTTAAGGTTTCTTGGCCTGATTTTTGGGATGGGAGGGAGGAGAGAGAATTGTCAGATGCTCTAGTTACAACTCTTATTCTGGCACATACTCGAAGAAAGAGGAGAGGTTAGAGGATTGATTATATAATGGCACAAGAGGTGGAATCTTATGGAGACACAAAGACGCATATGAGACTATTGTTGTGTTCCTGTTTCAAAGCTCAGTAGGAGCAGTAGATGAAATAGAGGCTCCCCTTGGGGCTGACAGGCCAGCGTTGCAGCCTCTGTGACGCAGCTCTAGTCGGCTTGCTGCGGCCTGCTCCTCGTACTGCAAGCCGGATGCTCGATTTCACATCGTCCTGCCAGAGGAGACTTGCTGGCTCGGCCAGGGAGGGGGAAGCCTGGCAGACATGTTTGCAGCAGTGAATCCGCAGAGAGGGAGACTGTTATGCTAGCAGAAATAATGCATGTCACTGGCTCATTTAGCAGCCTAACAAAACAGTAGCTACAACAGTGTGCAGCTCTTACATGTGATTCCAATACCTAGCATAGGGGGGAGAAAGATAACGTCTTCCTGAATGTGTTCAATGTAGTTTTTTGCTTGATTTTCTATACGTCAAATATAGAATAATCATTCTTTCCGCCTTGATGCAAGTTGCCTTTTTATTAGGCCAAGCAGGAGGAAACAATCACATGCTCTGCCCTTCACCATACATGTATGTGTAGTGCAGCAGTTGCTTTTGTGCATGCTTAACTTAGCATCTTTCTGATTTGGAGGCAGGTTTTAATCTCTAATGCATGACTCAGCAGGCACACAAACACACGCTAGCTTATTACTGGGGCAGCAATCAGGCAGGGCAGCTAAGTGCTGATGATTGCATCTGCCACCACCACAGGCCGGGCAGGAGAGCAGCGAGGGAGGAGGTATACTATGTGCAGAGAAAAATAGAACATGGAGGTGTTTATTTGGAGGGAGTCAGACAAAGGAGTGAACAGAGGGTGAATTAGAAAGTGATATCTGGCTTCCTGGCAGAGCGAGTGTGTGTGTGTAAGTGTGTGAGGGTGTGTGTTTGTGGCTGTCACTGGGCTGAGCCACTTGGGTGTTATAATAACCAATCAGCATGTGGATTGAGGCCACCATGGCAATGGCCCAGTTAAGGGAGTAAATGAAGATAATGTTCCCTCAATGTGTGCAATAGACAAAGTGGGTTGACACTGTTTCTAGGAAAAAAAAGTTGAAAAAAAGAATACAGGCTCTATTCTATATTCTTCCTCCAATTTCCCCCTTTCTAGTTTATACTCACCCCTACCCCTTTCTTTGATTAATCCTGTCATTTCCTCTTAGTGATTTCTCTATTCCCGATGACGGTTAGGAAGATGAAAGCATGGTCTAGAAAGACAAGAGGGCAGAGAACACCGTAATTCAATGACAGTCCCTTTTGCCTCGGGCTCAATGTGCAATTGTCCACGTTGATACAGAAAGAGAAAGAAAGCGAGAGGGAGACTTGGAGAGGTACAGTGAGATACTGTAGTGCCCATGTTTTGAATCTAGCCTAGTGGAACACTACTGGCAGGCCTATTTTTAATTAGCATCCAAACCAGCCTGGTTTTCAGTCTTGGTGATTATTTGGCTTGCGAAGCTATTGCGGTGTCAAAGAAACACAGAGATGAAAGCTATCTGGTTAATCTACTGACTGGTATTTTGTTAACATTTTTGGAGCTCTCTGTGAGTGTGTGGGAGAAAAAAAAAAGTCAACTTCAGTTGAAGACATAAAAAGTATATGATTTAACAATAAAGGAGGCGTTCAGCATCATGTCTAGTGTTGTGGTACTAAGAGAATTCAGTCAGCTCCACTGATCGCATTGTTAGTCTTAAGTAGTGCCTTCCCTTTATTTAAACAGTTGTTTTGCATTGTTTTTTCTGTTTTTCAGACATGACCAGACACCTGTCTACTGACTCCACCCCTAGTGACAGTGGCTCCTCCCCTAGTGACAGTGGTTCTAGCCCTTCTCCCAGTACTCCTCAGAAGCTACTTCCAGCATGCACCTCTCCATTTGGACCACGAATATATCAGGCAACACCTAGCTCCTCCGGTACTCCAAGACCTCAACCTGAAGGCTCTGACCACCGCAACAACACACCCAGACTGTCCGGAAAGCTGGGTGGTCATGGACCATGTGGCCGCCATGTTCCTGTTAAGATGGAGAGAATCAAGGTGTGTTATGTGTGTGTGAGAATGTTTACAAATGTTATGCGACCAGACACATTTTATTGGTATATTAATATTAACTTTATCATGTACTGTGTGTATAATGTGTTATTTCCAGGTCCTGACTGGTTCTGAGGTGGAGAGTGACTATCAAGAGCCACAGACCATGGATGCAAGGGTGGTGATGGGTCAAGAGACACTGCTCAAAACAACAGAGCTCCAGAAAAGGAAACCACTGGTAGAGCCAAGTGGTCAGGCTATCCCTTTGCCAGCTATTCCAAGCTTTTCAGGTCCCCAGTCACAAGCAAAAGAGACCCAGCTCGAAACCAACATAGAGGAAAACCAAGTCCAAATCCCTCAAAAACAGCAGGATCAGAAAAAAGACCCTATGCAGCCACTAACCACAACCCCTTCCCATTTTCAGAACCCCCTAATTCCTTCCTCCTCCTCCCCACAGCCAGTCAAAAAGATGACAACTTGAAAGACAACCAGGAAGAGAGTCAGATCCTTTCTCGAGATGAAGTGCCTTCCCTTTCTTCTTCTGAGCTGGCCTGTCCAGTTGCTTTGTCCTTTTCTGAGCCAGCCTATGCTGTTGACCCACTACGAGTGGGTGTGCCCACTTCTCTGGACCCTGACCTATACTATACGGCTCCTTCCACCCCAATCAAGATGGCCTCCCGCTCTTCGCACCTTAAACATCATTCATATCCTGGTTCTCCAGCCTGCCCACTCTCCCCCGGCTCTCCATCAGACAGTGAGGACCTCTGTTCCCCTCTCACCTCTCCCTCTGGCTCTTATATTACAGCGGAGGGAGGAAGCTGGACCTCCTCTTACACATCTTCCACATCCCCCTCCACTTCTCCCAACCTCCTCCTCACAGAAGAAGCACAGGAGGCACCTGCTTGCTTTGTGGGCTCCTTATCAGAGATTGGAGATGAAGTTGGGGAGGAAAAAGGACGAGCAGGTCCAGAACGGGAGGAGGAAAGGGCACGAGACTTCTGCCTTTACCGTCCTGAGGATTTTGTCATGAATTCACGTATAACAGGGGACAGTGATCCTCGAGGAAGAAGAGGCTCTTAAAGGGGATGAGATCAAGATTCCCAGAGAAAGTTGTCGTCCTTGCTGGGTGACTGATGATACATCTCCTCAAAGGAGCAGTAGCAGTCGTAGCAGTGACTCCCAGGAGGATGAAGGAGAGTCTGAGAACTCACTCTGCCCACTGGAGGAGGTGGGTGCAGAGGGAGCAGCATACTCTAGATCCATGCAAACAGGCCTCAAACTGCAACTGGAAGCATGCACATCAGAGGAACTTTACGGACAGATGGATGACCACCCAGATCAATCCTCCACTGCCTTGACTCCTGACACAGAGAGCATGACCATGGCCTCATCTAGCCTAAGCCCTGACTCCCCTGTTAGCCCCATGGATGCCTTTTGTTCTGGAGCATTTGGCAGGTTCGGCCCCGGTTCTTTCATGCTTTCCCAGGCAGCCTGTGCTGATGATATACCAGAGGAGGAAAGGATGATCCCCGCCTCCCTCATCTCTTTTCCCCTTCACACCAGCCTTATCTTTAAGGCTGATTCATTGGAAATCACCCTCTTCCCCACAGAGGATGAGAATGATATAGGAGAAGGTATCGACAGAAATGAAGGAAAGGATGTCAATGCTTATGCAGCTGGAGAGGAGGAGGCAGATGTCGAAGATGACGATGATGAAGAGGACGATGATGATGATTATGATTTTGATGATGAGGGTGATGGCAATGCTAATGGTGCTGCTGAGGATGATGACGTTGATGAACATGATGAAGATAATAACAGTGATGAGCCTGATGGGACAGATGAGGAAGCTAAGGTAGAGGTGAAAGTGGTAGAAGAGGAGGAAAAGGTGGAAGAAGGAGAGCAGAAAGAGGATGATGAGAAGAGTGATCGCAAGACAGGGGAGGATCCTACAGATGAGGACAGCTCAGCATCCTTCCTTCGTTCACTTTCAGAGACATCTATAAAGGATGGGTTGGATGAATCCTTCTGTTTCCAAGACGATACAGATGACTCATTAGATTCTGCTTCCTATAATGGGGAGGAAGATGAACGCCTATACAGCACTGAGAGGCATGCACAATCAATAGAACCCACAGCAACGGACACACATGATCTATCTGAAGTCCAAACAGAACCTGAACAGGAGTCCACCACAGGAACAGGTCAAACTGAACCTTTGCAAGCACACCTGAGCACAGACAAAGTTGTGGATCACTCCCAAACCACCTGTCTTTTTGAAGCCAGTGGTGTCCACTCCAAAGGCAATGCTATAGAACCCAAATCTCTTGATGAACCTACAGCCCATGAACTGCAGTCAGACCTTGAACTGGAATCTACCAGTGGAATAGGACAGACAACTTTGCACACACAGGTGAACACAGACAATCCAGTGGATCTCCCAAAGCAATCTGGTCCTTCAGAAGCACTTTCACGTCAACCAGAGTCGTCCAGTAACCTGGATAACAGCGGGAAAGAGAGTGAGATGATGGATATCTCTGATTCTCCCAATCCTCTTGAGCAGCCTAAAGACATCCCTAGTTTAAACACTTACACAACTCCTGTTGTCATTTGTGCTCCACCTGACCCTGTTGCTGTTCGAGTTCCTTACCTCTAACCCTTCTGCCGCTTCTGCACAGGAGACAAAAGACCATAATAGTCCAGTTCTTCCAGAAGAATCGGCTGAGGAAAATCCCCAGATGAAAGATGATGATTTGCAAGAGAGTAATGACTGTCCACAAGAGGAACCACCAGAAGAACCAGAAAGAGACTCTTTCAAATTGCTAATCAAGCCTCGTCATTATCAGACAGAAAGCCACAGGGCTGTTGGAGCAAGTAGACGTGTCTTATCAAAGTCTTTCTCCAATAAATCGAATGTGCCTGGAGGAGCAGAGGCCATATTTAGGACCAGTATTCACAGGGAGTCTGACATTGAGCTTGACCAAAGGAATGGGAATGCCTTAGTTGAGTCTGTGAATGTGGAGTGTAGAAGCATTGATTCTGCCACCAATGACTTGAATAAAGGTGTTCTACTTCTCTCCTGCCCAAAAGACGCCAGCCCCAACCCCAGCAATATCCCTGTTTCTGCCTCTCCAGAGGTCATCTCAGAACTTGCTGACAACCTGGCCCTTACTCCTGGTGACTCTGCCCAAGATAACCTGAGAGAAAACACTTTGAGTACTGACGAGGGTGTTCTGGGAGCTGTTGGATCCCCACACTCCCCCCTTGCCATCTCACCCAAAAGAGAAAACTCTGAAACAGATAGCAGGGGCGGCAACAGGGAGATGCGTCCTGGAGCTGGGGCGTGGTGCGATGACAGAATGGGGCTGAGGTTTGGTCTAGGATTAGGATCAGGGGCTGAATTTGGTGTATGGGGAGCAGGGGAGTCTCTCTCCCTGTCTTTGGGGAAGAGGTATGAGTTAGAGGCAGAGGGTCTGCTCATGTGTGACACAGAGGGCAAGAGCAAACAAACGGCTGTGGTTTCCAACATGAGCAGTGAAGTGTGCGAAAATTACGACAGTGTTCTGCGTTCTGTTCTGGATGAGGAAGACAACAACAGTCTGTGTGGAAAGAGGGACCAGATGGCAGATGAAGAATTGGTAGGAGAGAGAGCTTCTGATACCAACTTGGCCTGCTGGAAGTCTATTGAGGAGATCTCAGAAGCAGGTGGAGGGGAGGATGGAAGCTCCAGATTCCCAGAGGATGATGTGAGTAATCTAAATCCAGACAATGATGGCGATAACACTAGCACACAAATACAAGACACTTGGAGGAACTCCAACAATAACAACGACTCTGCCTTTGACTCCTTAGAAGTAGCCATGTGTGGAAATCTGAATGCTCTATCTGAGGAAGTGAGACCACAGAGTGCAAGTCTCAGCGTTCAAGATTCTGTGTCTAATATTCCACTTGAGGAGATGCCACCTCAGCTTTCAGACACAATTCCAAGTGAAGGGGAACAAAAAGACAGCTCCATAAACCAGGCATCAGTCACAACGCAGCCATCATCCTCAGAGGAAGGTGCCTGTAGCATCACAGTGCCATTAGATGAAGCTCACATGGAAAAAGCTGTAACAAACCAGCAGCTCAGTTCACTAGATAGAGCAAAGACCAGATGTCGTACAAATCCAGAGTGTCAAACAATCACTCCAGAAAGTAACACACCTTTCTCTTTGCTACATGGATCATTTGGTTCCTTTACTCCTAAATGTAAATCTAATGAATCCAGACCGAGTAGAGCTCGTAAAGACAAGATGGAAAATACTGGTTCTCCGTCAGAACCAGAGATGGTTGAGCCTCAGAATGAGGGCCAAAGAAAAGATGATGTCAGTTATGTGACTGGAAGAATTGTTGATGAACCAAAGACTAAAGATGCCTTTAGAGGACAGCAGTGTGTTGTTAGCAACTCAGGGGAAGAAGACGAGGAAGTAAAAGCAAAAGATAAAGCAAAAAAGAGAGACGGGGAGAAAGATAAGAGGAACAAAAAGGAAAGGAAAACCTCTCCTGCAGAGAATGACCCAGAGCACTTTGCATGTCACACCCCTAAAGGGGAACTTTGCACAGATAAACCAATTGCTGCTAAGAAGGGAAGAAGAGGGAAGCAGAACAAAGTCAGGGCATCCCAGACAGTCTCCAGGCTCCAGTCTGACTCCAGCCCTGAATCTGTTGATGATTCAAAGAAACCTTCCGTTCAATTAAATCCCACAGCAGATGGATGGACAAAAGGGGTGGCAGACACTTCTAAAACTAAGACAGGTCGAAAGGCAAACAACAAAGCATCTTCGACGGACTGTGAACTGAGGACACCGGGGACATACAGAGCTGAGTTTGGTTCACAGATGCAGGGGGATAACAGTCCCAGTCCTCCTAGCCATGGATACTGCAATCCCAACACCCATATCCCAGAGAACCTCAATACTGCATTGGCAATGAACCAAGAATTACATCAGAAACAGGAAGTGCTTGATAACAGACCACTGTCTGATAGTCAGAGGGGAATCACAGTAGATATCAATGACAACAACATAGATACTGGCAACAACGCACCTACCCACGATATCATATCAAACTCTCTGACTCCACTGTCTTCCTCACCATCTCCAGTTTCCTCATCCTCTCCTCTACCGTGTGCCTCAACAGAGCCAGAGGATGATCTTCCCACACCCGTGCAGGAATCCCAACCTGTCCTCTCAGCCCAGCAACAGCCTTCGTTGTCCATGTGCCACACAGCCCCTACGCTTTGCTCTACCTCCCCCACAGCACAACAACCCCTCGATTCCCAGTTTCTTCCCGACAACAAGAACCTCAAAGAGGTCAGTGTTGTCCTTTCTGCATCATCTACATCTGCCACAAGTGTCTCTTCACCCTCCCTCTCCACTGCCATGGTGTTAAGCCTGTCCCAGCCTACCCAGGAGTCTTCTTCACCCCTGCCTGGGACTCTGGATTCAGCATGTTTCCCAGACTCTATTTCCTACCCCCAGTCTAATCAGCCTAATCTCAACATCCAGCCTCACAAACAAACCAAGCAAGGTTGCACATGGAGCACACAAGACAGAGGCAGAGGTGAGTATAAAAATGGTTATTTGTCAGATTGATAGCACAGTGCAATACACATGGAAAAATTCCTTATCTTGTATTGTTACAGGCCTGTTGTTTTTAACAATAAATAGGAAGCAGAACATTTGATACAACAAGACAAATGTGAGCTTCCTAATACAAATACGATAAATGGGTGTGTGCTCTTTAAGGTCCCAGTTTAGCTGAGGAGGAGACAGACAGTGAGGAAGATGGTGGATTGCCTCAACGTGGTAACAGATCCCAGGCCAGAAGAGTGACAGGAAACAGAAATGGAGCCATGCAGAGAGAGTTTGGTCCATCCAACCAGCGGGAAATGCAACCTTTCTCTGCCCACCAAATATCCGACAGACAGTCAGGCTGTCCAATCAACCACAACCACAAGACTGCAGAAGAGATCGACCTTTCCTTCAAAAACAATTGTGAGTTGTTTCTGACCTCCTATAGGAAATACATCCCCTAATACCCTCGTCCCTTTCTCTTTCTGCCCCGTCCCAGCTCTCTTTCTGTTTCTACATGAGTAAACCCACAGCTCCTATTAAATGTGTGGAATTACACGTGTTTGAATATGAATTGATGATATATGACAGAATAGCTTAAAGTGGCTGTGCTGTGTGACAGAAAATGATCTACTTCACTGATTAAATTATGGATGGACCTTACTGACCTTGTTGCCACTAACACATTGCTTATAATGTAAAATCACATAGTATGGAGGCACTGTATGGTCAAATGTATTTTCAATGGGGTAATTCAATTCCCTGATGATGATTAGATGAGCTTTTGGATTTTTTAAATGAACGCTCTTCATCAGCATAGCACTAATGAGATACACTATTGCCCTCATGACTTCTAAAATGACCATTAGTTTCTATGGCAATAAGCATATGATACCCCTACCTACACGTGCTTGAATGTGTGTTGAATATGTGCTTGTGTAGGTTCCATACTGGCTTCCTGTAATGAGTCTGAGAGTGAGGGCTCAGTGCCTGAGCTAGAGGAGCCGGAGACACTGAGACCATCAGAGCCCCAGGTGAGTTAATGCTGCTTTATTGGGAACTATCTTTTCTCTGACACATCTTGTTTAATAACGTGTGATATTTGGATTACATTGGGATTATGATGAGAAATAGAACATGCTTTTTCAAGATCCCGACATACTGATTTCATAATTGGGGGGAAAACAGTTTGCTTTGACACTGACAGCTTAAAAAATGGGGATCTTGACATCACAAATTAGAATGAAAGCTGCGGAGAACATGAAGCACGATTTAGCAGCATGCTATATAAGGAGCCATGCACATCTTCTTTAGTTGGGGTTAGTTGGGGAAGTTTAAGAAAGGTTTCGTTATTAGCCATAGTGGTTGATGATATGATACATTTGTATTGTTTTGTCCTCTTAGCAAATTGTTGTTATTGCTGTTGCTATAAACATGAAATGCATCACTTCCTGTGTGTGAAAGAGAAAACAGAACTGCGTGGCATCAGCAAAATAGAAGTGAGTGGGTATAAGATGAGTCAATGTCATAGATTATTACAGTAAAGTAACTGATTTTTCTGATTTTTCCTCTCCAGTCTATCTCCTTTGCAGACGAAGGGCTAAACAGACCAAAACAGAGCCGCAGTGAGAAGAAGGCCCGCAAGGTCAGATTACTGGCTGAAAAATAAAGAAATTAATAGTGGAGTCCATATGACAGTAATGTTTAATTTGTTCCTGTGTGTGTTGTGTAGGCCATGTCTAAACTTGGTCTGAAGCCCGTTCACGGTGTGACCAGGATCACCATCAGGAAGTCCAAGAGCATCTTGTTTGTCATTAGCAAACCAGATGTGTTCAAAAGCCCCGCATCAGACATCTACATTGTGTTCGGAGAAGCAAAGGTAAGTTTCACTCTTTTATTCATTAGTTATTCCAGCTCCAGTCTGTGTGTTCTGTAACCTCTCTCACCTCTCCTCTCAGATTGAGGACCTGTCCCAACAGGCTCACAAAGCAGCCGCAGAGAAATTCAAGGTGCCTGTAGCCTCTTCTCCTTTGGCTCCACCTGTCCCACCCAGCCTCACCATCAAAGAGGAGAGTGAAGAAGAGGAAGAAGAGGTGCTTAATGTCCATTCTATTGCTTCTGAATACCTCTCATGCTAAAACAACAGCTCAACTATGTAAATATTATTATTCTGTTATTAACGTCTCCTTTTCTTTCTTTCTCACTACACATCAGGTGGATGACGGAGGTCTTGAGCAGAGGGATATCGAGCTGGTGATGGCTCAGGCCAACGTGTCACGAGCCAAAGCCGTCCGTGCACTGAAACACAACAAGAATGACATTGTGAATGCTATCATGGTGAGGAGGAAAGGAGGGAGGGAGGGGGGGGGGAGGAGGGAGTGAGAGAGGAAGAAGGAAGAGGGGCAGACGGTGAACAAAATAATGAGTCATAGCCAGTGAGTGGGGAGCGCTTGGAGATGGGAGGGGCGCTGAGGAAAGGAGAAAGAGGACAAATGACAAGTAGAATTTCTCCCCAGTAACTGAGCAACCTCTACGGTTCTGTAGGTCATCAGTGCATTCGGAGGACCACCAGGTGGCAGCAACAGCTCACACTGAGGAACACCAGGGTGTCAAAATGACGCAGTTGATTTCTTCATGATGGGTTGCAAAGAAAGATGAAGCCTTTAGATCACTGGCAGAAGTTGAGAGCCTGTCATACTAACTATCCCAGAGATATATTATTTTTTCAAGCAGTGTGATCTAGAGTGGCTCATGTCTTCGTTTCAATAGGCAACACTGATTTCTATTTGAATTTAATGAAGGTATCACCTGGTTTTGTTTTCAACTGAATTTGATTTTATTCCCAATGACTGCACTGTTTAATTGCACCATTCTTCCTTTAATCATCTGTCTCTGCTGTCTCTCTCTCCCTCTTCCATGTAGGAGCTGACCATGTGAGTGGTGAGGACCGTTTGACTCCTGACCCCCTCCTCCAGCCTATAAAGCCTAAAACGCCACTGACTCTTCTGTATCGCTGCTACTGTATGTTGCATCCCCAATATCTGCTAAATAAAGTCTGTTCCAACGTGGGCTGTGACTGCATCGTAAGATTGATTTTACTGCAGATGGTTTATATAGACAGTTATTTGTTCTAACATCACAGGACACAGTCCTTAAATTAAAGGCCCATATTAAAACTTTATGACACAACTTTTTGTTAGTTTTGCCAATCTTTCATACAAATGTGTAAAAAATAAATCCATTAATAGTTTTCAATATTTATAGGTGGGATATGTGCTCTATCACTGAAACTGACTACATTTTTAATAGTAATTTGAAGGGCGAACGGGCCGATATTTTCAAGCACACAAACAGCTTATTTTCTTTAGCCATATCTCAAACTATATGGTTAAAAATAGCTGCTGTATCATCCCATGCTGTTCATGTGTGGCAGATGCCAAGGACAGGATGATATATTATAGAGATAAATAAAACATCATTTTTCTTAGTGGCTTTTTAGGGGACACATTGCAAGTTTTCTGCATTGTAAGAATTGTTTGGCAGAGGCAGTCTGCAGATATGGAAGAATTACTTAGAAAATCGTTTTTTGCTTGTTTTTTGGACCCAGAAGATTATGCAAGTCCCACAATTACTGAGCACATTTATTACCAACCAGAGAAAAAGCTCATTAGTCAGTGTTTATGTATACAGCTAACATTGTCTCAAATGTTCCCTTATTAATCATACTCCATAGAGATGCGCTCTGCCAGACTCCAATGTGCCATTTTTTAAGAGTGGATGTGTCATTATGAAATTAAACTCTCATTTTGTTCCCTTTCTTACTCTCTTATAATGTCACACAGTACAGATGACACGAGCGTGCCCAGACAGATGCCAAAAGCATTTCTGACAATCTATCAACTTTATTTTACAAAACAGATTAGAATACAAAAACATATGTCCAGGACTGCAGGGTTCTGCTGGCAGCATTAACACAAACCGAGCATGTTGAAGCATCAGCATTAGCTAACCCTCTAAGTTACAAGCAATGACTCAACATGTAAAAATGCGTTACGCCTGTCCCTTTGACTTAACTAAGATGTGAGGCTGGGATGTATTTCAGTGTGTCAAGATATAAACACATTGGTGTTAATGAATGGAATACTGTTACAGGCAAAAAAATTACCAAAATAAACAAAATGTCACTGGAAATGTTTTGTTAGCAACGCCACACAGTAGTGCTTCTTTCACTGTAAACACGTTATCATACACAGATCCCGTTTCAAATGAGAAAAAAACGTAGAATTCAAGTCAGAGTGCATTTCATCTTTTAAAATCCATACGAGAAAGTACTACGTCTCTCTACTCGGCAGGAAGTGGCGCACTTCTTTATAGCGGTGCAGGGGATAACTTCAGACTCTCCTGGAAAATGGAATAAATGCCTTGGGGCTTGAGTCAAGTGTTGGAGATCTTCATCATTAGGTGGTTGTTTAAGCAGGGAGGACGTTGTTCTCAAAGTGTCCCTGGTTAGTGATATTCCCAGCGGGGAAGTATCTGGCCACCACGAAGGAAGACCCGTCCGATGCAGTGGCTTTACCGACACCCAGCTTATTAGTGCTCTTCCACACCATCGCTGTGAAATGGCCTATGTGGTGAGTGAAATAAAACATAGGAAAAGAGTTAAAGGCAGAAAAAGCAGGGAGAGGGGAAGAACAGACTGTTATGACACGGTTGGAGCAGAGTGTAGTTCCTCTAAATATTTACAGACGAAGGAATCTTAATTCCTGTCTCACTCATCAGTCCCAGACCTCCCTCTACGCTTTATTCTTTTCTTTCTGCCAGGCAACTTTACATGAATCGCTGTGAATCTCTGTGATGGGCTCCTAGCAGTGATTTTCCTCGTGTCTGATTAAGTTAAATAGACTCATGCGTGGTGGAGTCTGAGGCTATGGGAAACCATCTGGAGGAATGGAGCCAGACTGGAAGTGACATGTGGGCTGAGGAGTGTTACAGAGGGCCATGGTTTCCCCATGCAGGTCACCTAGTCAGACAGTCACACTGACTGAGGTGTAACATCAGCAGGGGAATAACAACAACCTTGGCCATGCCCGGGTAACCACGACACCGAGACACAGAACTCACAACGGACAGAAAATGACAAAGAGAAGCAGAGCGAGAAATGACATTGTGTGAAATGCATTGGAGAATAAAAACACGAGCAGAAATTAGGTGAGACAAGGCAAGCAGACAGGAAGACATCCGAGAAGGAAAAAACATGAAGATTTAGGTTTTACATGGTGATACACAATACGGATGTTTAAATTAAGCCTCAGGTGAAACTGAGAAAAGAAATGTTCTCAATATTTGAAAAAATATGAAATGTTCCTATTGTGTTCCACGTGATGAGCTATTCCAGGACTTCTATGAATAATTATTTTCAGTATTGATTAATCTGCAGATTTCTTCCTCTTGATTCATTCCTCAATATATTAAGTGTCAGAGAATAGTGAAACATGCCAATCACAATTTCCCAGGACGTTTCATTAAAAAACATTTGGCATATTTCTAAATGATTTATTATTTTTATTGTCACATAATGTATATTGATAATGGAAAAGTTGTCATGTTAATGTAACTATTCTGGTATTGAATTTAGTAATTGGGGCCAATGTTGTTCATAGGGCCACTCATAGGTCAGAAGAGGTTTGACACTGACTGAAATATGAAAGGAGGTGAGAGATGCTCCATGTGTTAATCTCACCGGTGCCGGAGGAGAATCCAGGGCGGTTGAAGTTGTACTGTTTCACTTCATCATACCAGCGGTCTGCCACATCCTTTCCTACACGGGACAAAGTGTAACCTCAACGTCAAGGACAGTCAAATCGGTTTTGCGTCGCACATATTGATCAGAATGGCAGCGATATAAGAGGCCTGCACCCTGGAGCTACAAATCTCTTTAGGGCACACGTTGTTTACAATGCTGCACTTTCTGTCACACAGCGCTGCACTTTAGTGCTGCACCGTAGGAGATGTTTTATGAATCACACCGTTGCGCGCTGACATATTTCTGCAGTGAGTCATGATGCCTGAGCTCTCCAACAGTGAGAAGTGGAGGGTGAATAGATCCCAGCTGTTCACTTTCAGGGTAAGGACAGTTTGCTTTCAGTTCCAGAGACCAAACTTCTGTGTGTAGGAGGGATGCGTATCTCAAAGAGAAAGAGGCCGTATACACAACATCTTTCAGTCATATAGATTCGAATATTAAGTATGAATGTATGCGTATCCATATGTACCTGATTGGTCATAGGAGGCCCATGCCAGGTTCTCTCCACAGCTCCCTCTACTGGACTCCACACTGTGTTTCAGGATCCGTGTACTAGCCAGACTCTCAGCATAACTGTGGACAGAGACAGTTCAGTTTTAAATGGCACTTTTGAAATAGTTTTTTTCTGCTACGAATCCAAAATCCACTCCTGCACAGGAGAGATTGCTACACTGAGTGGCATACATTTTAAAGTGCGTCATTTCTTCAGATTTAGGCTGCCCAGAATGTTTTCAAAAGCTTGCAGCACTGTGCTGTCCAACCACCCCCGAGGATAAACCAGGAAAATCCTTACCTCTTAAATCTACTGTAAATCTGCAAAACAGGCACAGATACTGACTCCTCCAAACAACTGTGGTTAGGCTACTGGTTTAAAGACCAGCTGGGGCTGACGCATTATTTCCTTAAAGTTCATTCCATACAATGACAAAGCGGCATGGACCAACCTGTGTGTTTTATTGACAGTGTTGATAGAATTTACAATGTGGCGTGTAACTACATGCCCAACCTTCAACACCGGGGCCTGGTAGTAGCTGAGTATTGACAATCATGCACTGCCTTGAGACTCTTACACCACAAGAGTTAATGATGCCTTTTGGATGAAAAAGCAAACTCCAGCCCGTCAACTATATTATCCCAAAGACATGCGGCTGTAAAAGACAATTGGTGCGTTACCCCCCTGTATACAGGCAGCTACAGTTATGATTGCCTCGTTTTGGTAAATGCTTTTACAAATATCAAGGACAAGCATGCTGGAAATTGCATTTAGTCAACACAATAAATTGTCAACATACCGTGTCATTTTCATCACAGTGGAAATTACATGGAAATATTGTATTGTATTTTGTAGTTACTTTATTTGACATGCTAGGCTGGAACTGGCACTGTGACAGTGGTGGGTATGCGTACGGCCCGCTCATTTCCAATGTGATCTGTGTGTGCATTAACCCACCGGGTAGCATCTCTGCTTAACTTGCTGCTCAGCTTCAGTGGTGGAGCCTGGTGCTTCCTCCTGAAGTCATTGTGGCATCGCAGCACCTCCTCGGCAAACTGCTTGGAGGCTGACACATGGAGGAGAGAGGCAGGCAGAGTTAGACACCCAGAGAGGGCAAATCTGACAAAGGAGACGTGACGATGCAACACGACGATTCACCGATCGTGGCTGTGGGATACAAACTCCAGCTGAAATGTGAGGTCACCACCTGACAGATGATGGAGTAGAAAACGTCACCCCCCCTTCAGCCTGGTGCCTATCACTCACTGGCCTTTTCATGAGTCCAACAGCCTCTCACTCGAGTGCTTACACAATAGGCACATTGAAAGAGCCACACACAAACAATACCAATACCAATGCTGCCTAACAGCCAGCATCTCCCAAGCCTGCTGCAAGATGAATGTTAACTAAGGATCAGTAAAAAGGCGTTTTGAAACTGGCAGGCATTCACGAGGCAAGCAGAGTTAAAGACGAAACATCCATCCATCCATCCATTGTCTACCGCTTATCCTGTATTCAGGGTAAAGACGAAACAAATTTAATGATTTCTTTTGCAGTTCTGTAATTCCTCTGTCCTGCTTTTCAAAGCTCAGAGACAAACACAGCAAACAAGGAAGCACATGCATGGTTTCATGGGGGCAAAGTTCTAACTCAGGCCAGATTGATACAATCAGAGTTAATATCCTCAGGGTGCAGTTTCCACTTACCTGACTTTCCCATGGTGCTGACACAGGAAGCCTTCAGTAACCGGCTTAGCACTGAACGAAAGCAACCTCTCGCCTGTCTTGTTTTCTGCTCCGGCTCTCTTTCTCTGTTGCTTGTCCTCTCTCTCTTCCTCTGTTGCCACCTGTCTCCCTCTGATGCTTTGAAACAGCTGCTAATGCCTTTTATTTCATGGCCTTTCCTTGTCTCGTCTCACCTTGAAGTTGCAGCAGTTGTTCAAAGTTCCTCTTTAGCTATTTATCCGGGTGTAGTAATCATTGCGTGACATTGCTTCTTCCTGAAGTTTTGTTTCACCTCACTTAGCTGAACCTGCCTGTCTGCCTTGAAACCACACACCCTTCTATCTGCGTGCTCTACGTCTATCTGTCGCACACACGCCCACTCTGTGTCTTTACATTCCCACAAAATGAAAGGGGAGCCCTTGCAGTCGTTGGTGACATCATCTCTGTGAGACACAAGCCCATATATGGCTCTGAGAGTTTTGTAGGGCCTGGACAAGAGTATGTTACTCATAGCAACCGTAACCACGGATGTGGCTTTTCTCACACTGTCATGCCGAGTTATGCAGTGCCACGTGAAGACAATGACAAACCTTTCAGACAGGCCACATGTTGATGCTCACTGTTGGTTCTGAACTGACACAGCTCACTTTTTTTCGCTTTGGTTATAAAAAGTGGACTTTGTACCTCGATCCTTCTTTCTTCAGTAACTTCTGGAGCAGTAAGTTTCTCCCAACACACCCAATTTCAAACAAGTGATCCTTTAACCTCCACTCCGGATGGAATAGTAATGATGGAACAATTTCCCTACTGCAGTTGACACACAGGGAGCAGCAGAATCGCCATTCATCACGCTGCAAAACAGGTTTCTCCTATTTGATTTGTCTGCATGAGGAATGCTCTCTGTGCTTTAATGGTATTTCTGAACTGAGAAATATTTCATTTAATATAAAAAAAGGTACATATATATATACAATATATATATTTTTATTAGTAGTAGTTGTAGTATTGGTGAAAAAAAAAAAAAAAAAAAAAAAAGTAGAACTATATACCTAAAAATACCCATAATCTCATTTGGCACATTTTGGCACATTTTGTGCCAAATGCAACTCCGCCTGGACATTGCCCTGCAGAAACCACTGCCAAACACTCATTTCTGGGTGTTTACTTTCTACCAGTTGTTGGTCAGGCTTGTGGCTGTGACTTTATCCAGTTTTTAGGCCTAAATATAAGAGCCACAGCTAACTCGTTTCATTCAAAAATAAACAAAATTTAGGCGAGGCAAAAAATTGCAATTTCCATTATGTTTGAGCTGCAGTAACTCTGTGTCAGTAACACTTAGAGTAAATCTGACACTTGGAGAAGAAACTTCAAAGGGTTATCTTTCAGGAATGCTCAGGTTTGTGCCTGTAGTCATAGGGGTTCAAAAACAGTAACCATTTTATTTTGTGTGTATCGTTTTCAGCCTTTTCTTCAAAAATAGGACGGCCGTGGAATTAAAAAAGGAAGAAGGGAGGAATGGTGTGCAACAAAGACTCAAAATGGATTTCCCTCATATTTTACTGTACATCTTATAACTCATCTTTTGAAACAGTCTCTGCAGTTTTTTTGTACAGGCTACAACTTGTCCAGAAGGATTACATTAAAAAAATGCTCCCCTCATACCTGCTGCAATCAAAAGGACTTCATTGTGTCAGCACCAAAGGCGTCTAAAGAAACTGCTTAATGTGTAGTACTACAATGCTGAGGCCTGATTGAAAATCTACTAGTTATGAATGTGAGTTTAGACAAACAGCTATGACATGGGTTGTCATGACATTTTAGACATCCATGATCAGCTTCATAAATAAGTCATTTAAGCTGAACGCCAGCTTGCTGCAAGTGTCAAACAATCATAATTTTTCGATGGGATATCTAAGTCATCATAAGACAACTTGAGGAGAGTGAAGAATTAACTGAAGTTTATTTCTCTCCAAGATTTGAAATAAAATTGTAATTATTTTTTGTCCAACTGTCCTGCACCCCCAACATCACTGCTTGGCATGATCCTGCAGATTTGCCCTCTACAACATCCGCAGGATTCTGTCTTTCCTAACAAACTCCTGGTCCAAGCACTGGTCACTCCCGCCTTGACTATTGCAACTCTCTCCTGGCTTGACTCCCGGCCTCGGCGACTAAACCACTGCAGCGTATCCAGAATGCTGCAGCACGCCTTGTCTTCAATCTACCCATATTCTCCCATGTGATCCCCCTCCTCTGTGACCTCCACTGGCTCCCTGTTGCAGCACGCATCCAATTCAAGACGATGACACTGGCCTTCAGGGCCATCAATGGAACGGCACCCATCTACTTTCCAACACTGGTCAAACCTCATGCCCTGAAGCGAGCACTTCGCTCCTCTACTTCAGCTGGCCGGCTGGTACCACCATCGCTGAAATCAAACAAATGTCGCTCAACAAAGTCCAGACTCTTCTCTGTTCTGGCGCCTCAGTGGCGGAACAAACCAATGACCAATGTCAGGACAGCAGAGACACTTGCCATCTTCTGAAAAAGGCTCAAGATTCACCTGTTCAGACTTCACCTCGACTCTGCATCATAGCATGAAAATGTTTTTTTTACCTATCTTGTTCTTAAGGTATCCTTGCTGAACAACTACTGTTGTACTCATATGAGGACCTAACACTTGTTTCTATTTTTTAGCTCTTAGTTCTGTCTGTGTACGTTACTGCAGTAATTAATAGCTCAAAAGAGCTCTCCCTTCCCTGCATCTGCTCTTGACGGTGGCAGATGTCCAACCTAAATGGAGAAGTAATTTCTGAGATTCAATTAAACCAACTCACATGGCGTACAATGGGACTGTGTGTGTGTGTGTGTGTGTGCCACTCTGGCTTAAAAAGACCTCGTTTCGCGGTAATCCGACATTGTGTGCACAAGTTATGTCATAATAATTATCCAAGTGGCAAATGGTTATGAGACAAATTAAAGGGTCACTGATTTAAATTTTAACATAAGAAACAATAAAAAAAAAAATGTTAAGCAAGACTTCTTTTTTTGCATTGTGAGGTGTGTTCACCCATTTAAGTGTAATTATTGAAAATGCCACAAGGTGGGACTGTTAGCAAAGACACTGAGCGAGGATGTGGGCTGGACTATTAGTCACACTAAGTGCAACTAATGACATCTTAGTTCCATAATATGAGTGGACATGATGGGATTCATGTGAAAAGTCAAGCCACTTGATTTCTCATTAGCTGGATAGTGCTATCTTAACAAATTGATTTCCTCCTGGTTCCTCCTACCATCTGCATAGTGATGGGACCGGACAGCTGGAAGGAGACATTTACATAGTGCTCTCCAGTCACTGAGACTTTACAACCATATATCTTAATTCATATTAATTGAGGTGGCTGTGTGCCACGTGTGTATTTGTGTGTATCTGCCGTGGGGGATGTGTGTGTGTGTGTGTGTGTGTGTGTGTGCAGTAGGAGGGATGGCGATGTGATTTATAGAGAGAGCCCCTTTTAGAGGGACAGTACAGACATCGATCCATGCAGATATTACATCATTTATCTCTGCACATTGGCTCTATCTGCTGTACTTATTGCTTGGCTCCCCTCTCTGTCAGCTGCGATATCGTTCCTTCGTTTCTCCTCTCCTCCCCATCACTTTGCCTCTGTCTCTTATCTCCTCCCCACCTTTCCTCCAATATGTAATTTTCATTTTTTGCCTCAGCCTCAGCCCCTAATGAAAATCTTCCAGCGGATTCCTTTTAAAAAAGAAGGAACACCAAATTCTTTCTGGGCCAGAAAATAATTTTCCACTCCTGTCACGACTGAAGTGGATGTGGATTTATGGCAACAGAAATGTGAAATAACTCTAACTGGGGCTGTAAGTGCACTTTGTTGCATATAATTCCTCTTTAGCGGTCCCAGGAGAAAGGTGAGGACTTTTTAATAACTCCTTCCATTCACCTCCATCCTCATTAAGAAGTCTAGTTGAGTGAAAATGAGAGATCTGCTGAGGGGGTGTTGAGAGGATTGATCTCAACCAAGAGGAAGAGAAGTGAGGGGGCTGGAGTTTTTACCGAGGAGTTGTTGGAAGCTCTCTCTTCAGAGCTCTGCTCCAGAATTTGACACATCAAGAAGCCTTTTATAGTGTCATTAGTGTAACTCTTCCACCGGGGACAAATGATTCTGCGGGTTAAGAGGAGTTAATCACCTGCCAATCAAACCTCATCAAGCCACCTCTACGGATGAGTCTCTATACAAATCTCATCATATTGACGAAGCCTTCAATTAAGCAGATACAGGCGAGGTGACGCACGCAGAGAGGAGAGAGTGACAGGGCGAGCTGAAAGGCAAGCTGGGAGGAAGAAAGACGGAGATAGTGGGAGACAGAGACAGTAAGCAGCCGGACGACTGCTGTCTGACACTAAGCAGCAGAAATGTAATGTCTTAAAAGGCCATCGCAGTCAATAAAGTTCCTAATGTGCTTAAAGCAATTACTGCGTCCGGAGAGGAGCAGAGTGCATGCAGGATATTAACCTCAGTAACCCGCTCTATCTGGTCCGTAATTAAATTATCCTCACATCCTCATTCTAATACAGAGACACACGCACACACACACACACACACACACACACACACACACACTTCCAAGCATACGCAAACGTGTTCATATAAATCTGTAAGAGAAGAAAAACAAAGAAAAAGAAAGTAAAAGTGAATACAAATATTAGTCTTGTTTGCTGCCGAACACACTCTGCATCCATTTAAGGAGACCAATGGTCTCTCCTTCCCAGTATCAATTTATTTCAGATCCATAGTTTCCTATAATGCCATAGAAGAGTCAAGCAATCCAATCAATCAATTCATCATAGATGGGCATAATTCAATTTGAGCCAATAATTATACAATAACATATAATGTATGTTTGCATAGGTTTAAAGAAGAACATTTCTTTCAAGGAACTTCCTTTTAAAATGAGCAACTCAACATTTTCTCAGGACTTTGTCTCTATTTTCCCTGTGGTTACAATTCAAGGAAACTTCCAGGAAAATGTTATGGAAATTAAAGCTTTCAGAATTTCCTTCAACTCTGCAACAGTTTTTTTTTAATATATATAATTTTGATTGTCCTCTTTGCTCTCTTTGCTGTGTACATACTGTAGGGCCTGGCTGACATTTGGATCGGCCTCTTTTTTCATCCGTCTGCCTTTCTCACTACATTATGTATATTCAAATTGAAATAGCTGTGTCCAAGTAGTGTAACTAATAAGCTCTTCAAGTTGATTTAATGCCGTTTAATAGTTGTCATACAAAATGTTTTTTTGCAGAGCCAGAGAGGAATCTTGACACTTGATAATTATTGTTTCTGAAAATAACTAACCACCTCAGGGTGGTTAGTTATTTTAGCATAATGCATGGGCCCCCGAAGGAGCTCTCCTCAGCATCTGGGACGGTTTCTGTGGTTGGACTGGACAGCGAGCTAATTAAGTATTTCTGGACGGAGCCTCTTTGGCTTATTTTGGGTTGTGCTTGTATTGTTAGGTAATCTTTTCTGACCTGACATTGGAAATTCTAAGCTGCTGCTTTGGGTCAACATGTCACAAATCTATCTTTTAAATGAGAATTGGGAGCATGATTGTGCTTATGTAAATGTGTGTGTGTGTGTGTGTTTAGGTCAATGTGTGTGTGTGTGTGTGTGTGTGTGTGTGGTGCTTTTCTCTGGGTGTACATTGTTTACCATGCTGAGGAGGACTCCATTGTTCTGGTGAGACGATACAGGAGAATAGGCTGTCTGCAAAAAGGGTGTTAGCCCATCAGCAGACTGTCAAACCACTCTCTGTCACGCACACATTTTTATGCACATGCACACACGAGAAGAAAATACATCCATCAACTACTGACAAATACAGAGCCGGAGATGTGAAAGGTATTTTTTTGTGCCAATGGTGACGGCCAGTCTGGTGCATCCACCAGCACGCATGCATATTCAGGAAGGCATCATGCACATACAATGCCTCATGTAAGCTCTGTCACATGAACAGCAATTTGTCACCCTGTAGTGTTTCAGCTGTCATGATGACTGTGAATATTATGAACTGGGTTAGCACTCGCAATCTAATCAACTGAACTGCTGCAAAACCCAGCAGGAATTACAGCTTAAACCACATTACGGCAAGTAAGCACTTTTGGAAAATTCATACATATGTCCTTGAGGTATTTGAATATCACGTGTTAATGAATATTTAATGATGAAAATAGTAACCTCCGAGCAGACTGGAGTTTCAAACGTGCATCAATGCACATTTCAGAAAATATCTTTAACTGGAGGAAAAACGAAGATCTTAATCCGTATATGTGAAAACATGCTTCATGGCTGTAAAGTGACAGCCTCCTGGCACTGTGAGGAATTAAGTAGGAAAGTTGTAACAGCGTGCTGGTGCCATTTACACAATTATTGCAGTCATGACTGGGAGGATGTGACCTTTGGCACGATCATGCCACTTCTCAACGAGGGGTTTTTGACTCCTGGCTACTGCATCTTGATGGCTTTTTAACGTCTTTTACGGCAGAGATCTTCAACAGGGGGGGTCCGCATGGTTACTGCAGGGAGTCCCCGAAATGATTTGATCCCAAACTTTTTTCTTCCAAAAATGTAAATTTGTCCCAAAATATGCCCCAAATTAAGTTAACATGAGTGCAACCTAAGCAAATATAAATCGTCCTATTTGTTTAATGTTATTTTGTTAAATTGTGATGTAGAAATGCTAATATAGAATTAAAATATGTTCTATAAATATATGAATCTGTCAACAATTACTATTTTAATGGCTTAGCATTGAATCACTCCAAAGGGCTTTTATTCATGGCACTTTAGGCTGTACTACACATTATAAATGGCCCGGTTTAATAAGCAACACGGTTTTATACGATATGTAACAGGGGGTTCGTCCACCGTGTCACTATAAGGGGTCCAATCTACAGACATGCATTCATATACAAATCCAATAAAGTATAGGTTAGACACATTCAGCCTTAGGATGCTGTATAGATGGATTCATGTGAAGATTACAGGCATTGAATGACAACATTCACTACATAAATGAGGACAAATTTACATTCTAGTCTAAATGAAGGACACAAACTATTCAAACGATTCAAATGTAAATGTATGCTCTAAGTGCATATTTATAAGGACAATTTAGTTACAGGGCAAACATGGAAGTCTACAAGAGAGCAGAACAAGCTCAAGAGAGCAGAAATCAAATAACATATATGTTTTGTGTTTTGTGTGCACTGAGAAGCGCTGGCTTCATTGAGGGATAAAGCCAGGACAGCTCAGTACGACATGTCTGTGCTGCTAATATTCATTTTATTTGCTCTCAATGTGTGTTCTCTCTCTTTTTGTGGTCATGGATCATAGAAGGCTAGGGAGAGCAAACAACAAAAAATAAATTAATATGAAGCGAAAACGCATGACCATAGCCTTGGGGAGTAGAAGGACAACACGGTAGGGACCATTTGTGTGTGTGTGTGTGTGTCTGTACATGTGTTAGAGACAAAGAGAGGGACCATTTCTCTCGGAGCCAAAATGAGGTTGGGGAATTGGATAGAAAATTTTCGTTCCCGCCAATGAGAGTGCCTCTCTCTTATATTCGCAGGAGGACATGAGGGGTGTGAAGCGAAGCCCTCGGATGACGACGGGGGGAGAGGAACGCTCCCGTTCCTGGCGAGATGACAAGGAAAATAAAAACCCTGAAACCGAGTTAAGGGGGAATCAGTCGGGGGAGATTGCTGGAGAAACCTCAGGTCTGACACCGCTGTAAACTTTAATGAAGAAACTTCCCGAGTCCTTCCTATGGGAGGACTGAGTGCCAGTGTTACAAGCATAGCAAAACATGGGGATTCTGTCAAACGCTGCTGGGCTGCACAGCGAGTTCCAACACCGTAAAGCACAATATATACAAGGTCCACCTCACCTCACTCCATCACTGTGAATGTGCTACATGTAATGTGATGCACTTAGGCTCGCACATGTGCAAGCGCAACCACGCAGCAACACGCGCACCTTCACACATGAACAAACACAGTAACACACACACACACACGCACACACACAGGCAAGACAAGGTGGTAGACCGTCAGTGTGGAGATAGATGGGAGAGGTAAATAGGGGTGTCATGGCAGTGTGATGGAATGAGGCAGGGGAGAATTCATCCTGTGTTTCCTCTAGCCTCTGTCCCCCTGCTGACAGCCTCCTGAAATAGGGCCCACTGTGTCTGTATATATATACACCTATGTGTGTGTGTGTGTGTGTGTGTGTGTGAGAGAGGAGAGAGAGAGAGAGAGAGAGAGAGAGAGAGAGAGAGAGAGAGAGAGAGAGAGAGTGCATGTAATTCTCTTTTGTATGTGCGTCCTCCTTTTCCCTTTGTGTGTGTGATTTTTAAACTTGTGTGTGTGTGTGTGTGTGTGTGTGTGTGTGTGTGTTTGTGTGTTTCTCCCTCTATGTGTTGTGTATCTCCTCTCAGCTTTAGGGAGCCGGATGCAAGCAGTTAATGTGGAGACAGATAGAGATAACCGGGAGAGAGAGAGAGAGAGAGAGAGAGAGAGAGAGAGAGAGAGAGAGAGAGCCCTCCGGGGAAAATGAAACATCCTTCCTGTTTTTTTTTAATGTTCAGGTCTGGTTTGAATTGGAATCCCACTGGGCCAGTGGTCAGTAAAGTGTTATTAGATCCTGCTGAGCATCTGTCTGTGTTCTGCTCAGGTTGGCAATACCTCAGGGTGATCATTTAAATACCGCTGCTGCTACTAGAAACGTAGCTGTGAATGTGGTGGGTATTTGGTGTGTGTTCTAGCACCAGCGGGACCGGTTTGGATCATTCAAATGATAATTTTGTCAAAAAAAAAAAAAAGGAAACACATAAATGCAAATCTACCTTCTGGTACTTTTTTTTTTAACAATTACTATAACATATTGATTTTATTCTGCTCAGTTTTAGAAAACACATAAAACTTCCGGCATTAGAAAATTGTTTTTGTTTTCTCGTGGTACCTTTCTGGACCGAGACTAACTGTCGTGTTAAATGATTGCTGTTTGGCAGACACAACATTGCCCTCTTGGGAAGTACAAAAAAATGGCATCAATATGACAGAAAATGCCTTTAGAGGGGGTAAAATCTGCAACGAAAAAGCACAAAAACCTGCAGAAGTTGTTGCAGAAAATTGGCTTCAGGCAATGCCAAAGATTGAGAGATAATTGTGTTCCTTAAAGTTTAATACATACAGTATTCATATAGAAGTTGGTTGCTGTAGTAGCAGTACTGGGCATTGTTTGTTTTGCGAGGTTTGTACAAGCAACCTTTGGTTCAGTGGTTGGCCTCGCCGGTCCAACTTGTTTTTTTTTTAGCCATCAGTAAAATAGTGTTGAGTAAGGCGGTGCTGTTATCCTTACTTGTGTAGTTCCACAGTATCTTCCTCTTTTCAACTCTCTGTTTCTTAAATTCTGCCTTTCTTTTCCTCCCTTTCCGCCGCTGTCTGTCTGCCTTTGTCTCCTCCAGTCTCTCCCTCTTTCTCTCCCAAGAGATAAAGACCCTCCCAGTCTTCAGCTCACTGAAGCCTGTGTGGAGTAATTAGAATTAAAGTATTAGAGTTAAAAAGGAGGATTTGAGTCTGATTATGATGAAAGAAAAAAAAAAAAACTATAATCCAAATACTACCTCGTGGGCTTTCTAAAAATTCCGGTGCAATCCACTCTTTCAAACACATAATACACCAAACAGCTTGAACGTTATTTGCATGTTTACCATTTGAAGCTTCCAACATGTGTGCAAGTGTGTTTGCTTTGGGAGTGTGTGCACATTTATGGTTTTCACAGGTGTGTCCGTATTGTGTTGTGCGGCCGTGTGCGCGGGGGGGATGAGAGTGAATGGGCCTCATCTATCTGCCTCACTCTTTCCGGTGAAACTGGCTTTTCCTCTCCATTAAAAATGAATGTCCCTCCTTCTGCTCTCTGTCACGTTTCCTCACGTCTGTCTCCCTCACTGCTCCCTCTCTTCTTCACTGTTATCCTCTTTATATCCTCTCTATTTTCTTCAGGCCGCCTCTATATATCATGCCCCCCCCCCATCATATCACACCTGCACACGTGCACACATAACCTGACACTTTCTCCCCTCCCTCCCGGCTCTCTACGACCCCCCCTCTCTTTCTGAACATATTTCATCAAAGGCCTCCTCACAGGTAACCGTCACCCTGATCTCATTAACTGTTGCTAAGCGCAGAAGACTTGAAAGAACACACACTCACACACACACACACACACACACACACACACACACACACTGCTTGTACAACGGTAGCATAGGACAAGTGAATCAAAGACAGGAACCTTCCAGAAGGCTCATATATAATTCTTAAACTGAGGACAGTTCTAACGATCTAATGATTTCAGGCACGAGCACTGAGATAGGCTTTTATATTGGCTGCGTGTGCATGTATGTGCACGTGTGTGCACATGTGTGTGCGTGTGTGTGTGCATGATCTACCCCCCCTCTCACTCAGTCTCTGTCCTGTTAGTAGCCGTATTAACCTGGGGTCTCTCTGCTCTCCCGATCGCTGTAACCCCATTAACTCCAATTAAGTCTCATTACAGCCCTCGTGAGGATCGTTACCCCGTGCTTTATCTCATTTCCTAAACACCACACTATGCATTCTGTCGACGTCTGCTCGCTGCAACACAATTTTTTGTCAGCAGTTGTGAGTCGTTATGTGTCCCATTGGAGGCGGGACCGGGTGCGAATGTTGGTTTGCCAGTCAACGACTGACAGTAATTGAGCAATTCACCACCACTGCCAAGACGAGAAGGCGGCCCACACTGTCAAGGAAGCTGTTTTTTAAAATTGTTTTATTCTGTAGGCCTGTGTGGAAAACCTACCAGAGAGGGGGGCAGTGGACTGACAGCCTGGCACAGAGTCAACTCTAATTATACATGACTGTCAAGAGTGAAATATTTAGGAATGTGTGGTCATGGGGCTGAATTATATATTCACTCCCGTCAGGACTTCTGTTTCAGAGTGAGATTTGATGTTGTTCGGGCCAAGAGGGAGTGGAATCTGGAGTAAAATGGAGAGCGAAAACACAGGGAAAGGAGTTAATGGAGTGATTAAAGATGAGAAGGGAGGCAGGTTAGGTTAGACATGGAGGAAGTGAAGTTTGACTTCTACAGCTCACCGAAGTCTGCAATATAGGAAGCTGAAAGATGTATGAACCAGAGACATCACAAACATTTATCTTAATTTGACAGTTTTCAATATGCATTCAATTGTTTTAATAAATATTTCCTGGTCATTTTGGGCAGGTACAGATGACTCAGTGAAGCATGGTGATGATTCACGCACATTCTCTGTGAAATATGCTGAGCTAGCATGCTGCTTCCAGTCCATTTAATTTCACTTCTTGTTTTAGTGGGTTTGGCAAGAGATGTCCTTTTTGTTGTGAAACATAAAACAATTCTCATGCAATTCAGGAATGGGTCTGTTGTAATTGTTTTCAGCACATGTGGTGTCATACAGATGGTATAATCCAAAATGGAACATATCGGGCAAAACTTGCGAAGCAAATTAAAGCAATTCAAGAGGCGCTGCCACACTCACATGTGATACACTGTACTAGCTGCAAATATGCAAGAGAGCCTTTGTAATAAGTCATTGTAGCTCTACACTTCTGGTCTGCTGGTGCTGCTAGTTTATAGCTCAGTTTGCAAATAATGCTGCCACACTTACTGCTGCTGCTGCTTTTTTTTATTATTATCAACAATTAGTGCATGACCCACAAATAACAGGTAACATAGGTGCTGAGGAGTGGAACGGCCAATTGGTTGCTTACACAGTGTACTTAGATGTGAAAACCACATTATTTAAACAGCTATAAAACCTTTGATAACTTGACCTAAAATCATAATATTTTACCGTAACATTAAATATTCATCATTAAGCAACAGTCAAAGTGGAAACAAGTATGTCAGTGTGTGTGATTAGATCAGATTTGAGTGACATTGATTAAAAACACCCAACCCTTGTCATCATATTCTGTTTCTTAATGCTGCTAACTCCTGATTGATGCATATTAGTATGTGACGAAACCCTTTTCCAAACTGAGCCTGCCCACTTCAGACCCAATGGTGAAAAACATACAGATATCTATCATGGGAAATAACCAGATCCCATCGCTCATAGTGAGAAGCTGATTGCAAAAAAAAAAAAAAAAAAAAAGAATCTCAAGCTTTTCAGGCCTTTGCTGAGTGATGAGAGTCATGGCTGGAAATATCAACTTTGCAAATATTCTTTGCATGCAGTTCTCTAAATATAATAAATGACTTTTTGTGAGAAGACTGACATTCACCAAAAATAACCATAAATTCTCCCTTGCATAATCATTCGTCATCATGCATTCATTCCCTCATTCATGTTTATAGCATTAGAGCAAAGACAAAATAAAAAAAATGTCACATACATTTTCATTTTTGGGTTAATTGGCCTCATCAACAACAAGGCCCAGGACCCCCACTGACACACACACACACACACAACACACACACACACACACACACACACACACACACACTCATCTGTCTATGTGAATATGTGACATTTTGCACAACATTTTTGCACTTACTCTCAAATTATACATATTAATATTATACCTTGTGTGTGCTGCATATGTAGGCTATGTCTTTGTCATGTTCTGGTATTTTTTATTTGTGTTCTTTACTGCAGTACTTTGCTTTATTGTTTAAATAAAGCTTTTAAAGGCCCTTCACACCCATACTGGTGTTTTCAATTGCTCTGGCTAATTAGGCCTCTGGCTGAAGTCCGATCGTGCTATTGAGTTGAAAAGTGGGTACTTTAATGCACAACAAACATGGAACTATTCTCATTAATGTAAAAATCAAAACGGTTTATGTTATGGCTTTCAGTTTGAATTATTTCTATAAAAAAATTATGTCCATGATTGTGGCATACTACAATATCAGGAGGGATTTTGGCCGATCCAAGACGTGAAAGTGCTCCAGTCACACAGGAAAAACTGACTTTTACCTCTGAGCATCTGAAATAGCTCCTTCAACTTTGCAACTCTATGCAGGAAATGAACTGTTGCAGCAAAACTCACAGGGCGGTGAGGGAGATATCGGTCAAGTCTGAACGCACCCACACAGTCTCGAGAAGAGGTCTAAACAACCTATGTGAACACCTGCTTGGGTGCACGACTGCTGTGAAGGTGCTTTAAGGTTATGCTTTTTATTTAACATCTCCAAATTATTTTAGATTGAATTGACAGTGTCAACTGTGTACACTAAAATGTTTAAAACAAATACACACAATATCCAGTGTGTCACTTATTCTGGGCCTCTGCAATACTGCATGCATCAGTGGTACCACAGAACTGCTGCTCGCTCATTCACTCAGGTTTTATAACCGCTGTGATTAGAGCCTCTATAAAGCCCAGACCGTGTCCTGCTGCTGCTCTGAATGGTAAGAGACAGAAAGAGAGACAGGAGATGTGTGTGCACGTCCGAGGGAGGGAGAGAGAGACAGGGAGGTGTGTGTGTGTGTGTGTGTGTGTGTGTGTAGAGTGAACCGTGTTACAAGGAAAGATTGGATGTGACCCATTAACTTTACAGGCCACTCATTGAGCAACGGTGCAGCAGGGGTCAGTAGGGAGATTTCACTGTAAATCTCTACAACGATCATAATGATAGACCAGAGGGGGGGGGGAGAGACACAGCTTGCAACACTGTTACTTCCTCTGTCCAAAGCCAAGCTAAGTTCCACCAAGAATGTCATCTGTTGCCAATCTGGACTTTATGTCCTTTTGTTACTCATTTAAAGGCTCTACAAAACAAAACAAAACAACAACAAAAAAAACACATTGCCAGCTTAGCTGAGCAAATGATGAGTACATGTGTGTTTGCTTTTCAGCGGGGCCCTCTCATGTTTCGGCCTTAAGAAAAGCTGTTTTTAGATGTGGCCTTTTGTGGCTGTGTCAGGTCACAGCCTGCAAACCCAAAACATGACCTCAAAACGATCGCTCTCGGGGGAGTTGACGAGAACACTCTGTGCCTCGAGGAAAGCACAAACAGCAGATGTGTCATGTGGAGGAGGTGTAGTGAGAAGATGGAAAAGTCAATGTAGCCTCCCAAATATTCCGCCTCAGACCAGGATGTTGCTCGCTCCCCTTTCTTTGTTTCCCTACAGCGCAGCGGCTCCTCGGCTTGGTCACACCTCGGATCCAGCTCCCCCTGCCCACCAGACCCCTGCAGTACTGTGCCACCATCCTCCAGTAGGATACTCCTCTCCTACTCTCCAGAGCCAGCGCCCTCTTTCTGACACCAAATCACACTCTGCAACACATCTTTTCCACTGTAGAGGATTAATAATTCATCCCCCCTGATCATTCTCTCCACGGAAGAATTGCTATAGTTATTCATGTATCTGATAATCCATTACCTAGGGAGCATCTGCTCTGATAACCCCATCACCGTGGAACTCCTACATCACTTCTTTCTTCCCCCTCTTCAACCGTCTAAGGTCTAAATTCCATTATGATCACAGTTCTACATTTGTTGGAGCTGCTTTAAAATAGCACAGAATCCTGCACGAACACACCACACTCAAATATCAATAATTTTGATTATAAAGTACAATGATCTAGAACAGAGATCTTCAACAGGGGGTCCGCGAACCCTCGGGGGTCCGCAGAGTTACTGCTGAGTTACTGCGGACCCCTAAATCTAAAAATTTAGATATGTCCAAAAATAAAAAACATTGCAGGCCTCTGGTCTAGAAAGCAGGTTGCTACTGTAATAGTGAGCCTCATTTCATCCACCAGAATTCATTAGCATACACTTGTGGCTCTAATGCACACTGCGTTTTGCTTAGACAATCAGATATTGCACAGTGTAAAGCCAATCACGGTAATGGCTGTAGCCTGGGAGAACTGGACGCTCCAATCATCACCCTCGCCCGTGAGTGCCTTTTTGTCCAGACTTGACATTTGATATGTGATTGCTGCTTCCATTCAGATTTTGATTTGATCATAGGAAAACCGCCAACGCTGTTTGAGGCTGGATTTGTTTGGCGTGTGAGTGCTTGACTGCAGCTCTTCTGGTCAGCGGGGTCAAGCTCTGTTCTGTTGTGCCTGGGCTGCTGTTGCTGGTTGATCTTTGAGCTTGGCTTCAGAGGGCAAGAAACTCTGGGTCGGTTACAACTAATCATTGGCTAAGGGGAGAAAATGAAAACCCCCTCATCATAGATCGTAAATAACACTAACCCGCCAGATTAATATTCAACTGTGACATTCTCTCTATCAAACAATCCATTGTGTGCTTTTGTTCTTATTTATTGGTGCACGATTTTTCTTTGTTTATCGAGCCTGACCCTCCCATTACACTGACTATCTCATGAGGCGGGTTTGTGGGAGGGGTAGGCAAGGGAGTAATTGTATACCAAACGGAAGATTCATTTTTGTTAAGGTCTCAGGCTAATTACTGCCCAACAAACCAGATCAGTGACAAATTTCATTACATTATCTTGTGTAGGTCTCTGAGTGTGTGTGTGTGTGTGTGTGTGCACTTGTGAGCAAAATACCAATATATCTGTGTCACATGTATACTCACACAAACACACACACTGGCCACATTGGGAAGCAGCAGAGCAGAGGGAGTAATTACAGTGTAGGACAGGTCACTAGGCCTGCGGTTCACCTCAACCCTGAACACTGGAGCTATTCTGGACCTCTGGGAAAATAAGCAGGGCTGCACTGAGAGGCCAACCTCAGTTACCAGGCTAAGAACATTAATTACTCACAGGGCCGACACAAGATTAGACAGTAATTGGTGGTTTCGCCTGACTCACATGAAGCCCCGTATCAGTGAATGATTATAAGGGCTTGGGTTCTTTCGCTCCGCATGAACCACAAATAACCTACTTCTAATACAAATGTGTTGCATTTGTTTTTGCACACATGTCAAAGTAATTATGCACTTGGTCAGGCATGTGAATGTTATGGTCATATAATAGAGGTAATTCAGGGGAAGAGAGGAGGGGGGTGGAAGAATTCCAGCACATTCTGTTTGCATAGCGTGACCTGGACACGGTGGGGATGGAACATTTGTGGAAAGCCCAGTATTACTGCTTCACCGTTGTGATGAGTTAACTGTTAACTGATGAAAATTAAGTTTCATTTTGTTGTCATCTCTTTGGTTTCATTCTGTGTAATTGTTTTTTTTTTAGATATGCATTTCCTTCATGTCCTCAGATTAACTGGGACTTTCAGATTCTCACTTTCCTCTATGTTTCAATGAATGTGTGTAGTTGAGGCGGTATTTGGTAAAACCAGAAAAACCTCAGTATTTTTGGCAGACTGTAACCCAGTTAGTGTTTTCCAGTGTTGCATAATCGGACACAGATGAACCACTGATTTCCCAGAAGAAAGTTGTGCTTGGAAATGTGCCACAATACCTCCCAGCCATACAAACACACACAAGCATAGACAGGCACAGACGTTGTGTAAAGAAACCCTTGCCAGTGAGCAGAGGCACCCACACCTCCCACCTTTTGCCATGGAGTTTCCCCTGTTTACACAGACTTCACCCTGAGCTATGGGAGGGGATGGGCCAATACAAAAACTGACTGAAGCCCCAAAAAATCGGTCAGTCTGAGAGCAATGGGTTAGAAGAGCAGCTGCATGGGCTTATGGGTGATAGCTGATTTGACAACACTTGCTTTTCGGAAGAACCAATAACATTTTGGCGACTATTATTTTCTTACACCTGCCTTGAATCCGGACATATTAAACACTTTGACAGAAATCAAAGGAGATATCATCACCGTTTGTGTCACACTGTGGCAATGTCGGCCGACAGACTGAGCAGCGTGTCAAAGGAGGTGAAGCCAGAGAGTGTGTCGCTGCATCCCCTGGGCACGGCAGCTGCCCCTGAGCAGGAGCTGCTGTGTATCTTTGGGACGGGGGACTTAGGGCGCTCCCTGGGCCAGCGTCTGCTCCAGTCTGGCTACAAGGTGGTGTACGGCAGCCGCAGACCTCACAGCTGTGGCCCCTTGCCTCCGGGAGCTGAGGTACAACACGTCTCATGACCTCTTCCCGAACAACATCTGATAGACTAGAATGTGTGTTGCATGATGCTCCTGGACCAACTCAGATAACTGTGTCGATAAAAGTGCTGGCGGGAGAAGACAAACTGCTGTTATCAGACTTTGGAAGCTAAACAAGGTCACTGATAATGTGTGTGTTCATGTGTGGCTGCTCATGTTGGTTTTCATCTGTTGTGCAACATTAGCTGTAGTGAGCTGTCCCTGGACGTGCTGAGCCTGTTATAAGTAGGTGTGTTGCTACGCGTAATGGCCATGCAATGACAATAGCGCTTGTTTGTGTTGTGCAGGTGATGAGCCACGAGGCAGCGGCCCAGTCAGCCGGTCTGGTCTTTATGTGTATTCACAGGGAACACTACGACTTCCTGGAGACAATTGCGCCTCAACTCAAGGGGAAGGTACAGTGTGTGGAACAGTTAGATGCCTTTGTGAAACACAACAGTTTTCACAAAGGCATGTTTAACTTTTCATCTTCTCTGCTGGTCTTTCACCCATCGGAAGGTGGTGGTGGACGTCAGCAACAACCTCAAGAAGAATCTATACCCAGAGGCCAACGCTGAGTATCTGCAGAGGTAAGAGGATATCAGGCAGCACTGTGATGGAATGACCTAAAATATAAGGAAGTCTCATTGATCATGTTTGACCCGCGTGTTTGTCGTCCAGGTTGATCCCTGGAGCTCATGTGGTGAAGGCTTTTAACACCATTTCTGCCTGGGCCCTGCAGAATGGACCCTCAGATGCCAGTAGACAGGTACTGACTATGTTTGTGATATGTGTATTGCTCTTTAAAATGTTCCATTATTGGTGTTTCTTCCTCTCAGCATTTGTGAAGTCTCTCTCTGCATTTTACAATTCTCTGATGTGTTCACACTGATGACCAACACGTGAAAAATAATAGTCTCCCTCAGTAGGGAAGGCATTTCAGTCCAAACTATATTATGAACTCATTTTGAAGTTCTAATCAAACCAAATCCAAGTAAAAGGAGCCATATCTGAGGAGTCGTGTCTTTGCTGTGAATGCCCTCTGTGATGTATCCTTGAATCAATTAGCTCCACAGGCTCTCTTAGATCTAAGCTCTCCATCACGTGCGTTGTGCTCTCACTCTCATGTGGGTTTTCCATTCAGTTCATTTTCACCTGGTTGTTCGATCCCAGAGGATGGCAGATCACACCATCTTGTGTGTGTGTGTGTGTGTGTGAGAGAGAGAGAGAGAGAGAGAGAGAGAGAGAGAGTGTGTGTCTGTGTGGTGGTGTATCTTTATGTGTGAGTTGGTGTATTTGGAGCACAATCAGCAACATCACATAGGTGTTGACCAAGCATTATTCTTCTTTCGTTTTTACCTGCGTTCTTCAACTAAATATAGTATTTCATACAGAAAGCCTCTCCAAGTGCTTTCATGTTCAATCCTCTGGAGTCAAAGCACTCCTTTCATCCTTGCCTGTGTAAATGCAAAAACATAAATGCATAAACATGAAATAATGACATACACTCCTCACATGGGGCATTTTGAGTGCTTTCGAAACCACTGGTGTTTTCCGCGCTCCAGGTGTACCTGTGTGGGAACAGTGCAGAAGCAAAGCAGGCGGTAGAAGCGGTGGCCACCAAGCTGGGCTTCACTGCTCTGGATAAAGGTTCTCTGTCAGCGGCCAGAGAGCTGGAGGACTTCCCCCTGCAGTTGTTCCCAGAGTGGAGGCTGCCGCTCCGCCTGACAGTCGGCCTCACCGCCTTCTTCTTCTTCTATGTGCTCATACGAGACGTTGTCTACGCGTATGTTGTCGACGGGAAAGACATCTCCTTCAGAATCATGGTGTCGCTGGCCAACAAGGTAAAGACTGTTTGATGTCTTGTAAGCATTTCCACCACTTTGAAAGTAACTCACTTGTATCTGTTTTCCTTACAACCACTGTTTTTTTTAATTCCCCATCTTTCAGGTGTTCCCCATTGTGTCACTCATCCTGTTGTCTCTGTGTTACCTGCCTGGTGTCATTGCTGCCATCCTTCAGCTCTACAGAGGAACCAAGTACAGGTGGGACATCAGAACGGGATGGAATGTTCTTTAGTGCCGGGCAGAGAATGTATCTCACTATATAATATATTGTGTCCTACAAGTCAAAATGTGTTTGTTTCAGGCGCTTCCCTGACTGGTTGGATCGCTGGATGCTGTGCAGGAAACAGCTGGGGCTGATAGCACTTGGCTTTGCTGCTCTGCATGTGCTCTACACTCTCGTCATCCCCATAAGGTTTGTTAAAGTTGCACACATCCTCATACTCCTTCACTCAATATACCTGGAATATCCAATCACATTTCTGATGTTAATATCAACCAAAACAATTAACGGCCACTTTGAACTTGGAAGTAATCAACATTTTAACTACAGTTGTCAGGAACACATAGCTCAAACTAATCTAATAACAGCCCCGCAATAAATCCTACTGCCGTGAAGGTTTTACTGTTAAGCTTGGACATAAATATATGTAAATTTGAGACGTTTAGAGGTATTTATAATATTTAGTCTGCCCGCATTGATATAAATTGCGTTACAGGTTTGTAGCTTTACTTCATGCTAGCCGAACTAAACCTGGCACCTGGCACCGAAGAAAGAAAGAGTCATAAAAAGGAAGTCACACAGGAAAGAGTTCTCAGTAAATCTTTACCTGTTGCTAACGTGTTTGGAAGAAAGGATTATGATTAAGATTTGCCATGCACGTTCATAATAGCATTTTCAAAGCTCTCCATCTCACAGTCAGTGGATGGAGGCTGTTGAATAACTCAAATGTCCTGAAGGGTGGAACAAGTCACATAATAACGTCATTGATGACAGTTGAGAGGACGCTTTTGTGGTTTAGGCACTGATCAGATGGAAAAGTGCAGTTCATATTTTCATATTGTTGCTAGGCAGCCAAATAATGACAGATGAAGCTAGTATGACACAAACCGCGGAATGTACAGGGCTAATAGTTAATAGCACAGTCCAAATGAAAACAACTAACCCGGAAACACACCCCTAATTTTTTACTTTCACTTCTGGTAAATGGCACCAGAGGTAGTCAGAGGAATTAATACTATTAGTACTGGTGTTAGCAGAACATGAGGATGAAGAGTAGAGGCACTTGGTCTTTTTCGAAGCCCTTAACTAAGACGCAAAATTAAGGTTTTAATGAATCATGGTTGGGTAATAAAAATAAACTTCATGTCACAAAGGAAAGAGCTTTGTATCTGTTAATAGTATAAATCAATTGTAGTACACACAAATAAAATGTCAAACCTTAAGTACGTAAGTGCTTCCAAACTACCAAGTTATAACTGTTATTTGATGACTTAAGTGTTGAAGTTACAATAAATGGTAAAGAGGTGGGAGTTTAACATCATGATCATGGACACAAAAGGAAGCGGGCTAGAGTCTGAACCATGCATGTCGTAGTATGACAGTGATTGTTTTTTCACTTTCCTCCCCAGATATTATGTGAGATTCAGGATTGCTGAAAGTACCATCTCAAAGGTAAGACACAAACATGTTCTTATTCATGTACAACCATACATTCAGATGATTTTGCTTAATTTCTGTACAGACATCTCATAAGTTTACTGTCACTTTAAGGTCAGAACGAACACTACGTCAGTGTTCGACACCACCACGGCCTGGCGTGCTGACTCTTACTACTCCATGGGGATTCTGGGATTTGGCCTGTATGTCCTGCTGGGAATAACCTCTCTCCCCTCCGTCAGCAATGCTCTCAGCTGGAGAGAGTTCAGCTTCATACAGGTGGGTACTGGCATGTTTGTCTGAGTCGTATACATGGGTATCTGGATGCAATGGAGTGTGAGCTTCCGTGTGTCACATTGTGGACATGGAATACAGGACTCTAGTGCAAGATGCTGTGCAACCCCCATCAACATTTGGCTGAATCCATGTATCCTGTTTACATAGTGTAAGCGGTCACAACTGCAGGAATGTGGATTTCTTTTTTTTTGTTTGTTTACAGTTTCCAGTGGTGCTGTCCCAATTGACTTCCAGGCAATCTGTTCAACAGATTTAGAACATGTTGGTCCTTGTGCCTGAGTTTTTATTACAGGAAATATTACACAACAGATTTTCCTGGAAAAAAAAAAAAAAAAAGGTTTCTCTAAATTTTTATTCTGGTCACATTTTTCAAAACTTGATCAGCCCACAATTTAAGAAGGTGTGTGTATACAATAAGCACTTAAATGTTACTTTCTTTTTTCTTTTTTTTTTTACAAAATAAATGACAGAAAAAGCTCCACACCTTTTGTAGCCAAAATATTTGCCACTCGTAGCACACAAAAAGGAAAATGAATAGCAGACAAGCACATGTTGTCATTTTTGTGTCATTTCCATGATATTTCATGAGCCAGCTCCTGATAAAATGAATACAAACAATCTCATTGGGGAATATAATTTGAGACAACTGATTATCCCACCCCTACACTGTGGCCTTGAAAGCAGCAAATGACAACCAGATTGATGATTCAGTTAACACAGAGATACATGCTCACAATATTAAACAGGCTCAGTTGGTACCCTCTCAGTGATGCCTGCTGGAGGTATATTAAAGTGCTCTATGAAATGTTCTGTGTACTGCCACCACAGCATTGCACCTGTTTTTGCTCTGGGCTGCTGAGGTTCAGTTAGTGTGGAAATTTACAGAGAAGCTACTGGACATTTAAAGTGAGTGAAAGCTGGCAGACAAAAACATTTGCAACGATATTCATATCATGTCCATGACAGATTAGGACAATTTGTGTGTTTTAGCCCAGATGGAAAACGGAGGGACAGATAGCTGCTTCCAACTTCCTGTAGAAAGTCATCTGTTAAAAGTGTGTCATTTCAATCCTTTCCTTGGTAAATCTTCTACTGTGTTTTTACACAAATGTTTACCCCCCTTCCACACACACACACACACACACACACACACACACACTGGCCAATGGAAAATTAACTCACTACACTACAGGGAACAATCTCGCTCATAAATGCAACTGGGTCATGTCAAGCTCATTTTCTTATTCCACAACCGTCCCCTTTACTCCAGCCCCAAATTAGAGCAGTGCTTTAAATGTTAAGTTATTCATCAAATGTAATTTGGGGTTGCATACATTATCCTTTCCCACAGTCTTTAGGTTTAATTCATGTGTATGGACTGGATGGACGTGCACGTAAATCTGTGTATGTGTGTGCACGTTCTCCATCTGCAGTGGCTGAATGAACTCTCTCTATGTATGTGTGCAGTGTGTAGATGAGTGTGTGCACATGTGTAGGTCAAAAGCTTGCGTCTGTAAAGGTCAGTCTATCACTTAGTGAGCCTAGTACACAGTAATTCCATCTGTGTTTGTGAGAGCAAGTGCTTCTGTGAACTGTTTTTTTCTTCTCTCTTTCAGTCCAAGCTGGGATACCTGACAGTGTTCTTCTGTACCTTTCACACCTACCTGTACGGCTGGGACCGGTTCCTTCGCCCCTCTTCCTACAAATGGTTCACTCCTCCGGGCTACATGCTCAGTCTGGTGGTGCCCTCCGTGGTGCTCGTGCTCAAGCTGCTGCTCCTCCTTCCCTGCGTGGACCGCAGCCTCACGCGCATTCGGCAGGGCTGGGAGAGGACTGATCCGGGGGACAGCAGCGAGAAAGCACTTCTAGCATAGAGACACACTTGCCTTCCAAAAATATACTCACAGCTCTATCGTCAAACAACCCGGCTCATTGTTTTGGATGTCATAGATCCATAACTCTACATTTGCACCAGGGTTCAAGTTATGACAATGTGTGACTCACATACACATTGTATGCATACAAACTGATCTTTTTGTTAAAAATGTAGTTTAAGGCTACAGCCCAGGCAAGGCTACTAACTTGTGCAGGCGCAATTTTTTGTCATGTCAAGCTATTGATCTTTAACGTCAATATTACTCCGTATGTGGAAGGGAAAATTTGGGTTATCTGCGTTCATGGCCAGTCCTCACTCTATGGGGGCTCGGCTCTGGCTCCCACCTAACTCCAACACGGATTTGCACCTATGTTTCAATGTAGACAAATCACTCAGACTGTCATTGTATAATCATCTTGTAATTGTTCTATTTTGTACATAGTATAAGACACAAAGACACTTTATATGCTTTCAGTTATGCAAATACCCTAATTAAAGAACTGTAGACACATGAGAGTAGCCTTTCTAGTGTTTAATATTTTCACTGTGCTCAAGTACATACAGTATTGTACAGACTCTGAGACGGACAACTTTTTTTCATCAGCGGCAACAGTTTGACGTTTCTACATATTGTCGTGCCTTATGTTTATTTGATTTACTTTGTAAATTGAGATTTTTGGATCAACCTTATTATGTCATGTCACACTGAAGCACTGTTCAATAAATTTAAGTGTGGCTGAACAGCAGTGTCTTGTCTCTCTTCCACGTTCCCATGTACATCTCATGCTGGCTGAAAGCTCAGTCAAACTCGGGGAGCTTCTCCACGCAGAGTTGAGTGTGCTCCGTCTCGTCGTCTCGGTCTGATCCATCTCCAGGGTTCATCCCTCAGGCTGAATCTGATGCCGTTCTGGAAACATTTGCTCCAAGCTGCAGGCTTACTCCCTGCTCACCACAGGATCCCATCACATCAATGGAGAGAGGAGCGTGCAGACTCCTCCATCACTCAAGTCCTGTGCAGAGAGATACAATATTTGGATGTGACAGTACTGAGGCCCCTTGATGTTGTGCTGCAGAGAGTCATTGTAGGTGATCGTGAAGGGAGGGAAGAACGCATAGAACTGATAACTGGTCATTAATAGGGACACATGATCAAGCATTAATCTAAAACTCAGACTAGCAGGCAAGCAGTATGTTGTCACACGTGAGAACGCATTCAAATCACGGGGCACGCACGCAAACGCACACCTGTAGAAAGAGGAAGGAAAAGAGAAAACAGCAAAGGACACAACTGACACTGTAATAATTAATATGATTATGTTTCATTTTGTAAATTGTAGGAGGGTTTTTTTTTTACTACTAAAGGAAATTATTTATTGTTTAGTCAAGTCTTTCAGTTTGGCAGGTTAGACTGCATTTATAAAAGATATGGGTGGGTTTGACTTGTAATTGTACACTGATATGACACAAGAACCGTGGCTGCAATGGATGCTAAGTTGAACCATGCTTGATCAAACACATGTTAATGCAGATTGGAGGGGTGACCTGCTCTATCTATGTAGTAGTAGGAAAGCGCTCCTGTTATCGACAGCGGTTATGTTGTAGCCCATGGATTGTCGTCAATATTTAAATGTATTATTATAAAAATTGCTGATCGATCATTTTCTCGAGGTAGTTGTCCAAAGCTCTGACCTCAAGTGAAAACACAGCACCAAAACAGGAAAAGAAAAAAAAGGGAACATGAGCGTGCCCATGAATTCTGTTGAATCAACAGAAATGATTTCATGACAGCAGACATTAATGAACAAGTAGCAAGTCAGTAAATAAAAACTCATATTCTCATTGCAGAAAACATCCTGACAGACTTCAAGGTAAGATCATGGCATGATGTGACATTGACTGTTGCCTTTCCTGCTTGTAAGGGATATTGCAATTTCAATACATTATTTTGTAATCCATTACACACTGGTATTGAATGTATTAGAAGCAGCACAAAAATATAAAATTCATTACATTTTGTCTTTGTATTAGATGGTTTTGCTCCTCCTGGTGATGTTGACAGTGTGTGCTGCAAGTCCTCAAGGTAAAAAAAAAAAATCTGTTGTTTAAAAGTCCAGCTAGTAAAGTTCTAACTAAAGTATAACAAGGAATAAATTGTATTTTTTGTTACCAAAGCACAAGTACAAAGTATCATGTATTATATATGGTATTTTACTGTGAAACAAATTCTCTTTGGGTTTATGATTAATAATATGTCATTTCTTTTTCAGCCAGCAGTTAACAAAATGATCTACGTATTAACTTAAGACGAACAAAAAGGCAGCAGATAAAACAATAAGTGAACTAAAAGGCTAAGGGAGATATCAAAAAGAGTCTTGTAAACAATATTCTCTCTCTCTTTGTATGGGTCTTGTGATCTTCCGCAAAGCTTCCATTTTTTTCACTTTCATAAATTATCAATAATGGGTTGGCTACATGGAGAGCAGCATTGTTCCCCATATTTTCCTGAAAATACTTTTTTTTAAACCTAACCCTAAATGTGTGTCCACAGATGATTTATCTTCAGTTCATTTATTATTTTTTAATGTAAAATCATGCTAAAAAGCAAAGCTGTAAAATGTCTTCAAAGTATCTCCACTAGTTGTTTGTAGTTATACATTTAATACACTCTGTTACTTTCAGACCTGTCAGGTAAAATGTTCACCTTCCCACAAGAAACCAACACAGCGCGTGTGGAACTGATCACATCAAGACAGGATTTCAGTGCCGTGACTGTCTGTTTCAGGTAGAGTTGGTTGTTTGAACTGAACTCTCTGTACCTCTCACTGGGGAAGTCCAGCGTGCATGATCATCTCTGTTCTATGCCTACAGGTTCATTACAGACCTCAGCAGAGACCATGTTCTTTTCTCCCTGGCTACACCCTCTGCTGACAATGACTTCCTGGTCTTCAGACACGCTGTAAAGGGTGCCATCAATGTCTTTAGCAGAAACCAATTTGCAGCGTTTACAGGGCCGAACTACAAGCCGAACACGTGGCACTCTATTTGTTCCACGTGGGCCTCGGAGTTCGAACTGGTGCAGTTGTGGTTTAATGGACTACTGTCTGTGAGGAAATATGTCAGCTCTGGATCACACATCAGAGGATCCACTAAAATTCTCTTAGGCCAGGTACAGTTTTTATTGGGAAGCATATTGTTGATGTCGTATGTCTCTACCTTTGAAAGAAACATTGCACAAATTGTTTATCTTCAAACTCCACAGGAGCAGGATTCCCACGGTGGAGGGTTTGACCTCAAGCAGTCTTTCGTTGGCATGATGTCTGATGTCCACATGTGGGACCACGTCCTTTCTCCCTGTGAGATCCACAAGTATGTGGACGAACTGAACTTCACTCCAGGGAATGTGCTCAACTGGAGTTCACTGCAGTTCCAGATTACAGGCAGAGTGCTGGTCGAAGATAAACAACAGTCCTGTTACTAAATATTTAATGCAAAGTCAAAAATATGGGTAAGGGTTATATCGTTTAATCATATCAACGTTTGGTCTTAAAGCATTTCTTATCTTTCAAGGATTGTTCTAATATTGATCTTTAACATTGAATTGCTTAAAATCCAGTGGTTCTCATCTCCCAGGGTAGAGCACCCTGACATCCTAACCCTAACCCTAACCTGGATTTTAACGGGATGGGCAAAATGCCAACTAATTATTCATTTTAACATTGCAAATTGTCTTATTACTTATTTTCTTAATTATAAATGACCATTTTAACACTTAAAATGGTCATTGGTCACTGACCCATACCCTACCATTACACTCAACCCTATCATTCGACCTCCACCGATCCAAATGAAAATTCCCAAATTGTTAAAACTCAAAACCCAAAGCCACACTCATTGAGAGTGCTAGGTTTGAACCCAAACCTTAGCCTAGATATGGTTACACAAGACAACATACAATTTTCATTTCAATACAAAACACAATCTCAGTTACGCACCTTGATGCAGTGAAGGAAATCGCAAGTGCAAAGAAATAGACTGCATTTGTCCTTAACTTCACCAAAACACCCATAAGATGTTAAAGTAACGTGAGTAGGGCCTTGATTTTGTAAAGTGTCAAGTAATTTTATCTGCTCAATAAAGGAATTCAGAAGGAAACATCTCTGATAACTAATGTGTGAACATTATTTATGCATACCGATCAATTGTTGTGTACATCTGATGAAACACGGATGAATGTATTGAAAACACCGTTGTACACACATAGTTGTTTAGGAACTTTAAAATTATATTTTTTATATATTTAAATCAATAAATAGTCAAAACAAGACAAGAATCATATTGCAGTGAACAAAAAGAAAAAAAGCATAAAAAGGTCCCGGTTAAGGCCTACTTCACTTACATACAAAAATACAGAACTATGATACAAATTCATCATATTTCAACATGATGACTCACTTCAAATTATGTTGATTTGGTAGAAAACACTGTGCCTGGGATGACGCCATCTTACATAATGGGAATATGAAGCCACAAATAAAAAGTAGATAAAGGAAGGAAACAGAGAGAAATGGGGAAGCAGCGAATGCACAAAACTCACAATCCCAGTTAAGCTGCACACAACATCCAGACACACATTTCAAGGTAAGAACGTCACATGAAAAACTGCAAAAAATAGAAATTTAAAGTGGTTATGTTTTATGTAAACTCGATTTTACTCTTTTCACCTGTTTTGTTGATTTTGATTAAATGAATGCACAGTCTGCAGCAAAGTAGCAACTCAAAAGTGTTGATTCATCAGATAAAATACAAAATCAGTGTTTTCAATGGTGTCCTTTTCTTTTTGTATTCGATGAAGATGTTGCTGCTGTTCGTGATGCTGACAACATGTGCTGCACTCCCTCAAGGTAAGGAGCAAATTATTTAACATACAATGCTGCAGCACTCCTTTAAACCTTTAAATCTGCTTTACACACTCATTATTAGGAACAAAATAAACTATTTTTCTAAAAAGACAGAAAGAAAAAAAGTTTCGGCATATGACTGCATTTTTTAACTGGACCAAATATGCCAAAAATCTTTTTATTGGCTTTATAGTACATTTGTCATACTAAACGTGTCCTTTTTGATTTTCCACACACTTCACTAAGACTTTGACAAAATTCACAATGATTACTGATAAAACATAGACAAGTAAAGTTTTATGTTTTCATATCATGATTTCATAAATGTTTGTGAATTTGTTTAATTTTGGCCCTTTTTCTCAACACCCAAAACACTAGTGCTTCTTCCACATTCAAATAGAAACCAATTACTCCATTTGCAGAAGAAATGTAACATATAATCGATTGGATTTGTATGGCACTTCTTTTCAAGACACTCAAAGCGCTCTGACAGGGTTCCAGGTTCCATTCATTCACACAGTCGTACCGGTGATGGTAAACTACCATAGTAGCCACAGCTGCCCTGGGGCAAACTGATGGAAGCGTGGATGCCATTCTGCACCTAAGGCTCCTCCGACCACCACCTCAAACACACAGCAGTCATACACATTCACACTAGGCAAGCTGGGTGAAGTGTCTTGCCCAAGGACACAACGACCATGACACAGTGACAAGGGCGGGGATCGAACCACCGATCCTCTGAACATTGGCCAATCCGCTCTACCACCTGAACCACAGTCATACAATGTACAGACATTTACTTGCAGAAAAAAACAGATAGTAGACTAAAAGAAATTTTAATTTTTTTTAGTCTAAAGTTTTTAATACCATATGTAGTGGCTATAGTCGAGTGTCGATGCGTAGATGTGTGACAGAGTCAGTGCTCCATGAAGTTCTGTCCCTAATTTTTATGCAAAATGACGTTCATATAATATATAAATGTACTGTATATTAAATTAATCGTAAGTCATGTGTTACTGAAGGGATATAACGTTTTTCTCCCTTTTTTCAGATCTGTCAGGTAAAATGTTCACTTTCCCACAACAAACCAACACAGCTCACGTGAGGCTGACAGCATCAACACAAGATTTCAGTGCTGTAACTGTCTGTCACAGGTAGAACTAAATGTGCTAAATTGCATGAAAAGAAAAACACTGTATCTCCGACTGAAAAAGTTATATGCATGATCATGTCATTGCAATGCCCACAGGTCCTTTACAGACCTCAAAAGAGACCACATCCTTTTCTCTTTGGCCACACCCACTAAGTCCAATGGCTTCCTGATATTCTGGGATGAAACACATCATGAGTTGGAGCCCCATATTAATGATGCAAAGGTAGAATATGATGGGATGGACTACAAGCCGAACACGTGGCACTCAATTTGTACCACATGGGAGTCTGCGTCTGGATTGGTGCAGGTGTGGTTCGATGGAAAACCTTCAATCCGGAAATTTATCACCTCTGGATCAAACATCAGAGGGACCCCTATAGTTGTGTTAGGACAGGTACAGTTGGATTAAAAAGCACAAACTCTGCATACCTGTATCCTTAATTTATTGTGTGTGTGTGTGTGTGTGTGTGTGTCTAGTGTTTAGTTTTCAATACAAACAACACAGCTTTGATTTACTGTATCTCAAACCTGTGCAATCTACAGGAGCAGGATTCCCACGGTGGAGGGTTTGACCTCAAGCAGTCTTTCGTTGGCATGATGTCTGATGTCCACATGTGGGACCACGTCCTTTCCACCTGTGAGATCAACAAGTATGTGGACGAACTGAACTTCACTCCAGGGAATGTGCTCAACTGGAGTTCACTGCAGTTCCAGATTACAGGCAGAGTGCTGGTCGAAGATAAACAACAGTCCTGTTACTAAACTTTAAATCAAACCCAAAATTATAGAAAGCTAAAAATGTTATTTTCTGTCCAATGTGAAGAATAATTTACCAATGTCAGCATTTAATGTAAAATCAGTGTTAATCAAAATATTTTTTTCTGGCTCTGATCATTTTACCTGTTTTACCGTGAAGAGATCTCGTCGTAACTGTGCTGTAGAAGAGGAATCAACAGTTTTCCTGTTTCAAGATCAATCCCAAAGCTCAGCTCTCAAATGTCCCAAATCAAGTGGGTTTACCCTTTTATTCAATAAAGTGGTTCTACAAAGGTGTTGCTTTCATAACCATCTTCATTGTGGTGTTGAGAACATAAATGTTTGACCAGAAAGGTACATAAAAAGGACGTGCTATGAGTGAAAGGTTGGGGTGCTAAGGCAGGGAAGAATAACTACATGCTTATATAACGGGGAATCTGGGAGTGGGTGGAGCATGTGTGTGTCATGTGATGATGAAAGTGCACACTTGACAGGCAAGGAAGGATTTTCTGAAATGGAAGGAGGTCAGAATGGAAAATGTGAAAATAAGTTATTAATCAGCTATTTTTTATTCTTTAAAATAAAGTTTTAAACAAACAGTTTTTTTCATTACTAAGGCCATGTCTTTGGTAGCGATATTGCTTTCAAGAAATAAGTGCAAAATTCACATGGATTGTCCAGCAAAATATCACATTCATATACATACATCGTTCCTCATTGTACATCTTCATTAAATGTAGGTCTGCAATCTGCGAATGAATATGCTCCCTGACACATGAAATGTTTATGTGACATATTTATGATATGAGAATTATCACTTTCTTTACCCCATCATCTACCACATTGTCTTGGCACCGACTAAAAATGGTGGTGATGACGTGCCTGATGACTGTGTAATTGTTATTTAACATTAGCCATGACAGCTTTATAGAGATAATATCAAAGCTATGGTGTTCAGCCTGTTTTAAATATACTCCGCCCCCTACTGGCCAAAGATAGGTGAAAGCAGCTTTAACTGGATTCTAATATATCAAGTGCACTGATCTGTTGTTTTAGACACGTAATAAGCAGTATCTCCATTCAATGGGGCAGCAATACGCGTACTGCATTATATGTGCAAAGGCCTATACTACACAGGGTTAAGGTTTCTCCATGTTTCATCACTCCTCCCAGTTCTTTGATAGTAAATCACACATACTCTGACATGGGCTTTTGATTGTTCGTGCGAGTCACTTCTGTGCAGACAGATGCTGGCAGTCTCTCAATCAGTAAAACTATTAGTCTGGCCCATCCACATCCACAATGAGAAGGACTACAGACACTGGTAAATACCAAAGCCATGTGGGGACATAATGATGTTGCATTTTAAAACTGAAGAGGACTCTTGAACATCCGACCGGTCTCACTTGTTGCTTGTTGGAAGGATAAAGCTCATGACAAGAAACTGACCCACAGAGAGTAGGGACCTTTCTGTATTTCATCAAATCCTTAGCAAAAGTGGAGTCAAGTGGAGCAACAAGAACCTTCCACAGTAAATTGGGCTACACATAGCGTTGTAGCAGCAACACGACTCATCATAAACACGTCTCTTTGAAATTCCTGTTGAATCAATGAAGTCTGGACGAAAACTCAAAGTAGCCTCCTGTGTTAAGTTAGCAGGTTCCTGATGAAATATGGGGCAACATGAGTTTGCAATTAACTATTAGTTAAATCCTTTTCAGCGTGACTGTTGTATCTCTACATTTATCATCAGTGGCCGGCAAGGGGACTGTAAAACTTCATCAGTATTTCAGGCATCTAAATGATTAAACCTGACGCACAGTTAGTTGGAAATCATTGATCTTCTGTGCTGTATTGTGCGTTTATGTTTTAATTCAATTCTATAATTTGTGTTGTAACGAATGTACTTACATTTGTATAAAAAATATATTTTACTGTAGAATATCTAATCTAAATAATTATGCTATATAGCTGTCTTGGTACTATTTACATCAACATATATTAACTTATTCACATGACTGATCAGTGTCCAAAATCTATGTGTACCTTTCACAGACAAATATTAATATGGATATTTCATTAAATCTGATATGATTTGACCTACAAGGCTTTGTTTTCTTTATGACTATTTTTGGTGTATATACTATAGTATTCATAATCCCTATTTGAATGGGTTGAGACAAATGTTCATATTAATTGCAACAATTGGGCAAAACATGAATGAATGTATGAGTACTTAATAATGAACTTATCACTTTAATCCATAGCCAATCATTTAAGATTAAAATACAGCAATACATTTAATCATAACTATGAACTTGCCCAGTTTGCAGCCTTGCGTTCATCAATGAGTTGGCAGTCAGGATAACGAGCCCGAGGTAGGGCAGGGCAGGACAGGGATGTTGAGCTGGGCGTGGCATGTGGAATTTACTTTTCGCATTCTGGTTCAAAGATCTGTCAGGTTAAATGTTCATCTTACTGGAACAAACAGTAGCATCAGGACTTGTTGTGGGTGCTGTAAGCATGTCTCGGGTAGTGGTGAATATGCAAAAATGAATGAAACAACCCACTATATCCATGGCAGTAGAAACAATCATGTATGATAATGTCTTAATAACGGATACAGACCCTTTACAAACCTCTGTCGAGGTTGAGGCCTATTCTCTTTTGCCACATCTTCTGTTCCCGAAAGTAAATTACGTATGCAAATCATGAGTTTGATCTCTGGGTCCGCGATAATCATGTAGACCTTAGAGGGCAGGACAAAAAGAATGAACATTCCACCCGTCTTTTCCATATGGGAAGCTGCGTCTGAACCATTGCAGCTGTGGTCATATGGAAACCCATCAAATAGGGAATTCTTGGCCAGGCAAAGCCACTTCGCTTCATCAAACTCTCAGCAAGAAAGAGAATGCACGTACTTATCCTTTAAACTGACAGAGGGCTGACATGAGTCAGTTATCTATGAGCAGTTGGTAGACATACACTTTGTCATTATGTTCGGGATGAAATGCGAGGCAACTACGAGTTTGCAATTAGCTAATTTCTCATCGGCATGGCTATTGAATCTCAGAATTATTGTCTATTAGCTTGTGCGCACAAAATGATTGCTTTTAGCTGCAGCAAGTGTTCCCGTTAAAGTTGGACACAGCTGTTCACATGCTCGTGGAGAAGTGAGCCTCCACGGCCGGACACACATAATCCTATTATGGGTTTTCAGGGTAGCCTCGTTGTGTGAAATTAAACATGAGTGCCGATGATGAATGCAGGCTAGCTTGTTTCACAGCTTGTCTGTATGTTGCTACAGCTTAATTCCTTCCTCGGGCAATGTTGGAATGCTTTATCTAATTTGTACATCGGCGCACACACCATCGGCAGGAAATTGTCTAATATCAACAGCAGTTCATTGGTAATAGGAGAACAGTACAAACAGAGAGGGTGTAAGGGTTTGCAGATTGCGTGCGCAGATAATGCTGTTAGATGCTAGATAACAGGAGGCTTGTGACTAAATGTTCTGCTTTGGGCAAAAAAGGCGCTGCATATTTCTCTTGTAGCACCAGACTCTGTCATGGCGACAGCTGCTCCATTCTCCCCTCTTCCTTCTTCTGCATCTTGATCATCTGATTAATGTCTGCATTGCACATACCAACCTCTCCTGTTCTTCCACACCTGCCACGCTACACCTGCCCACAAGTTGTCCCTACTGAGTCCGGGTCATGTGCACCCAGCTGCTCGTCGTGTGCTGCCTACTTCACTCGATGAACTTATGTTGACATCCATCCAAAGTTTGTGCACTATGCGTTCCTTTAAGTTCCATTGACTCTCTTGAGTTCAGCCTGTCATATAACAAATTCATTAACTTTAATTAACTTTAATTAGATCTGTGTTTTTTAATAATGTCTGAATATATATGCGCTGCAATTGCATCGGTATGTGTGTGAATTTGTTCTCTTCCTTTCCAGTACAAGACGGGCCATCTGACACCGAGTCCTGCAAACTGATTTATTCTTAGCAGGTATGACCAAAATTCACCAGTGGTTCAGACCTGTCATACAAATAATTTTGCCTTCTCCACAGGAGAAAAACCATGATTTGTCAATGTCAATTTACTGAAATGGTTTGATTCATTTTTATTGGCATAAATCAGTACAGCTTATAATTGAGTAGTTAGGATGATTCTCTCACCCTGGCAGCTGCCTCAGCTTCTTTACGCAGGTTGCTGTCTCGTAGCATTACGTTGCCCCGTACGGTGGCTTTATAAGATGTTTTTAGCGTGTAACTCAATGTGAAACCATGTCTACTATATCTGTGCGACTGTCAGAGTACAGCGCTTCTCTGATATGTCTTTGACAGCTGCACATCGTTATATTATAATTGTTTCAGGTCCTCTAATGCGGCCCTGTCAAGTGTTCTGTGAAACTGACTCAGTTCTCTGGCTCATGCTGTGCCTTTATGTATAATATATAATATATAGATTATACAATAGCAGTTTTTCATCTGATAAACCTTTTGAAACGTAGACTGTAACAATTGGTAAAAAATCTCCAAAGTAAACTTTAGTGTGATTGAAAAGTGTTTCTCTCTCTCTCCCCTGTCCACCAACTACGGGCCCTAGTTTCGTAGACCAGGCGCAGTCAGCTTTCAGCACACCTGCGCAGCGCCGACGGGGTGTGTCCGCCTGGACTTTGCAAGTTGCAAACTAGGGCCCTAAATCTTATCTTGTCTGGAAGCTCAGTCAAACTCGAAGAGTTTTTCCCTTCAGAGTTGAGTGTGCTCTGTCTAGTCGTCTCGGTCTGATCCCTCTCGAGGGTTCATCCCTCCGGCTGATCTGACACCGTACTCCAGAAAACATTCGCTCTAAGCTGCAGGCTTCCCCCCACTCACCACAGGATCCCATCACATCAATGGAGAGAGGAGCGTGCGGACTCCTCCATCACCGAAGTCCTGTGCAGAGAGATACAATATATGGACGTGACAAAGCAGTTGAAGACAAAGATGCTGTTGTCTGTTGCTTTTGCACTGCAACAAGTCGTTTTAGCGGATCAAGAAAATGGAACAAATGCAGTTTTAATGACACAACCAACACAGGGATCAGTAAGTCCAAAAACAAAGGTGTCTGTCCATCCTATACATGACTATCCATACAACTTTGATGACATTTCCTATGTTTATGTTCATGGGCATTTTCCTGCAGCTTATTTACATAATCTTGAACTTATTATGATTCAATGTTGCTTAATGTCTGCCGTCCTTAAATCTCCACTTGGTGACCCATTGCTATCCTTCATTGACCCTGCCTGGATTGTAGTACTGATCCTCACAAAGGTCTATTTACTTGTCATATATCACATATGACCTTAGACAACTGTGTTTTAATTATTGCTCTCAGTACAAAATGTTACAGGTATGCATGGGTGTATCTTTGGATCCTAAATGAGCTGCTTTGTTTTCTTTGCCAATCTCCTATTGCATGAAGAATTTTTCACCCATTATTATATCACAGATTAAATCCTGCACCTCCCCAGTAATTAATCCATATCAATTTACCAAGCTAACAGGTCTGTAGTGGATGCAGTACACAGCACACCTCCAAGCCCTGCAACACCTGGAATCACCTTACAACTCTGACACATCCTATTATTAGACTTCACTTCTGCCTTTAATTGCATCAGCATCAAACTCCTCACCACACCTTCTATGAACATTGACCCAGCCAAATGCTACTGGATTTGGAGCTTCATGACAAGGCAGGGTTACTACAGGTGTCATGGACATTCCAGTGAGCCAGCAGCAATACCAGGACCCTGGTCCACCTGAAACAGGGCCATAATTGATGTTAATGATTGATGTCAAAATGGCTGCTGTGAAAGAGGGCGATCACCAGTGGTGCAGTATATGGCAAGGGTATACAGGGTATACCCACCTCTTTTTCTGGGTGCTTACAGTATACCTACCTATCAGGCAAAAAAGCATATGGTGACTATACCCACATCCTCCGCTGTAACCTACCTATCTAATACATGCAACTAATAAATGACCACTACACCACTGTAAAAAAAAAAACTAACCTCTTGCCCTTAGCACAGTGTTCTCTCCCCCTGTTTATTTTCACTGTACGTCACAGGGCCCTAGTTTCGTAGACCAGCGCAGGGCGGTGCAGGGTGGCGGAGCCGGCGCAATGCAAGTTTCGACCCGCGCAGCCTTGCGCACGGTCAGTTTGGCAGTTTGGTGGATTGCCTGCGCCAAGATGGGTGTGGCGGCGCAGCAGGGGGAGGCATCACAGATTCAGCTTGGCGTAGCGGAAGTTTCGTGACAAAAAGCCTCGCCGAGACTGCGCTGAAAGCTCACCAGCTCCAACCTGGTCTACTTTCGGCGCAAGGCGTAAATTAAGTCCATTCATTCAATGCGAATCACAGCTGGCGCAGTGGAAGTTTGCGGCGCAGTGGAAGTTTGGCTGACGGCGCGCAGTGCGCACACTTCACCGAGACCTCACAGGCAGGTTTCCACAGTTCCAGGCACATTTAAATGCAATAAATAATCACAACAAACGCTATTTAATGCAACTAATTTAATCAACACGTGGATTTATATCTATATAGATTGTCCCGTCACATCTGACGTCAGATTCAAAGGCGGATGGCACGCGTAACGGAAACTCAGCCTCTCGGACCAAAACATCTCCCTGGGCCCTAGTTTCGTAGACCAGCGCAGGGTGGCGCAGCCGGCGCAGTGCAAGTTTCGACCCGCGCAGCCTTGCGCACGGTCAGTTTGGCAGTTTGGTGGATCGCCTGCGCCAAGATGGGTGTGTCGGCCCAGCAGGGGGAGGCGTCACAGATTCAGCTTGGCGTAGCGGAAGTTTCGTGGCAAAAAGCCTCGCCGAGACTGCGCTGAAAGCTCGCCAGCTCCAACCTGGTCTACTTTCGGCGCAAGGCGCAAGGCGTAAATAAAGTCCATTCATTCAATGCGACTAATGAATCAACACGTGAATTTATATCTATATAGATTGCCCCGTCACATCTGACGTCAGATCAAAGGCGGATGGCACGCGTAAAGGAAACTCAGCCTCTCGGACCAAAACATCTCCCTCTCTCTCTCCTATTTTTTATAATATCGGCATTGTTATTATTATAATATGCACGCACAGCAGCGTGATGCGCGTGGTGGGAGTGGCGGCGCTGCTTCTGTCATCGGGTTGTCAAGTGACGGATCTTGCACTGAACCTCCCCTAACGCATTAAAGGAGAGGAGAGGAGCTCATTTGATTGGTGAAGATCTGAATTGGCTGTATTAATAGGCTTGTTCGGGATGGACTTGGCTTGACTTGACTTACCACGCCGACGAGAGCTGCAGGTGTCTGAGGGGGCGGGCTCTAAAAGAGACGGCCACCACACGCCGTCAAGTCGGACAACAAAGTCAACGTGACTATAGTGCTCAAGCGATAGAACACAGCAGCAAACCAAAGAGGATATGTTTTATATATATATATATATATATATATATATATATATATATATATATATATATATATATATATATATATATATATATATATATTACACACACACACACACACACACACATACATATATACATAAATACATACATACACACACACATGCAAGGCAACATGTGGAAGGCATTATTTTTTCCAGTATATTTGTATTATCATTCTATGTTTGTATTAACCAGACCTCACATATAATAGGCCGACTCACAACACAATGCACGGAACTTAAGATCAAGCCATGAGATCAAAGCGACCAAAATAAAAAGACAAATCATTTCACCACAAGGTGGCCGCCGAGTGCGGACCTGAACACACGTCATTGTAATTTTAACCAATGAGAACCATTCCGCTGTAGCGGAGGTGTGGACAAGCCGGTTGCAGCCACCGTGGACCGCGCTGCCAAGCGCTGCAAGAAGCGCCTCTTAAAAACTTTTTCCCGCGATGTTTTGGGTCATGTGATATGGTCGCGACCCTGTGACGTCTTTGCAGTCGGCTGCTAAGTCAGACAAAATTCTAGCCATCATGCATCGCTTTCAACCCACAATACATCACGTTAGGTAGCGCGCTGCAGGCGGCTACATCAAGTCGAATTCGCCTAATCCCAGTCCACGCCTCTCCTCCTCCTCCTCGTCTCCCACTCACGCCTTCTTCTCCTCCCTCTTTCCCACTTGCGCCGGTGGGCGAGACGGGAGGTGTGCCTGCGCGAGCCTGCGCGGTGCACGAAACTTGCAAAGTCCAGGCGGACACACCCCGTCGGCGCGGCGCAGGTGCGCTGAAAGCTGACTGTGCCTGGTCTACGAAACTAGGGCCCACAGTCTTTACATTCACACTTTTCTGTTGAAACACTCTGTTGACACAACCCTTTAGAGACCTTATTTTCAAAAATGTTAAAACCCAGTACCGTACTGAGGTGGTCTCATGCTCAACACAGCTCATTATTGAATTCATTGCATGTCAAATCCAAAAATACCCATATAAATAAATGGAGACCCCATCACCACCACTGACTTGCAAATACATGACCCTTGGAACACACATGGCCTAGCAACATCCTGAGGTGGAAAACTAACACAGAACACATCATTGCAAAAGCTTAACAATGCTATACTTCCTTAGGGAGCATATAAAATACCGGAAGCAAGGAAGATCATCTCCGACCCCTCACATCCTGCTTATCGTCTCCTCCAGCCCACTCCCTTGGGGAGAAGCTACAGGTCACTGTCCACTAAGACCAAACGCTACAAAAACAATTGTTTCCATTATCAAGCAGGACTCTGAACTCCTTCCTCTAGCCCCTCCTCACATATCACTGATATGCATTACCATGATTGTCTGCTGTTGTCCATTTGCAAAGAACAATATAATGTACTGAAAACAATTTCTACCAGCCTGGGTTAATGTAGCTAATAAATGATCTAATTTAATCTAATCTAATCTATTGATTTCATAGCCTGCATTATTAAATTTGTTAAATGTCCCCTACCATTAATTTTTTTAAAGTAACTAAATAGCTCCAACTGGATGTATGTGACTGTAATGTGGCTGATAAAACAGCGTTAAACACCTGGAACGTGCATGTGCAATAATAAAAACATTATCTTTTAGTTGCATATTATCTTTTCAAGCACTGTCCTTCAATATTAATTATTAAAATGAGTGTGTGTACAAGGAAGCTAAAAATTCAAATAACATGTCGTTGTAATAAACATTTAAGGAATGAGGAAGAAGTGATGGTATAAAAGTAACTCCCGTTTGCTGTTTTGCACAACATCCTCACACCGACCTCAAGGTAAGATCAAAGTGAATCAGAGTAAATTATGGTGACTGCATTTTCCACCTTTATTGTAATATGTAATGTGTCATGCAATTACAAGTAACAGTAAATTGATTGTGCTATACATTTAACAGCAACACAACATAATTTGATTTTGTGGATTTAAAGCAGCATAATTATCTTGTTGTGTCTTTAATTGTCTTTGTATCAGATGGCGTTTTTGCTTCTCCTGGTGATGCTGACGGCATGTGCTGCAAGTCCTCGAGGTAAAACATATTCATGCTTTATTTAATAGCAGAGAAACAATAAAGTTCCATGCACATGTACACAGTTTGTGACAGTTATATTTGTATTAAAAACATTGTAAAGAAAATGTATTCAATAAATGTTTTTGAAGGATGCAAACAAGGAATTTTGTATTCTGTACAGGATACATATATTTTGTGTGCACTGTAAAATATGTGATTCTTACACAGGTTTGATCATATCCAACAGGGTTAGGGTTAGCAGGTAAACAGGTTGCCTTTAAGTTCTTTCATTCACAGATTTGACATGAAAGCAGGTTGTGTGTTAACTTCCACACAGCAAGAAACCCCGCCTTCAGATCTGTGCAAAACAGAAAAAAATGAGTTTATTTACCATACATGTTTACTTAGCTTCATAAAAAGTCATCATAACATTCATGAATCTTAAATGACGAAGTCACCACATGGGGAGTATTGCTCACACGTATACCATCAGACTTTAAGTGTCAGTGGTTTATATGCGTCTGTACGTTTCTAATTTTCTGTATGAAGACTTCCACCAAACACATACAATACATTCAGCAGCTTCTGGGTTGTAAAAATACTTTTCTCAATCATATTTATATTTTTGAGGCAGTATCTTTTCTAAACATTTGGCCACTGTATGCTGCATAATGTTTTCAGCTTGCATGAACTTTTTCTTTTTTCTTTATTTTCCCATAGATCAGTCTGGTAAAATGTTTACCTTCTCAGAGGAAACTGCAACCGCTACTGTAAAACTGACAACATCAGCACAGGAGTTCAGTGCTGCAACGCTCTGCTTCAAGTATGAATATGTGTTAAGTAAAAAATGCATGAAAAAGTACAAAAAAAAGTATCACATATGATCTCATTTTCTTTTAATGCCTGCAGGTTTGTTACCGACCTCCGCAGAAACCACGCACTGTTCTCTCTGTCCACATCCACCTCTCACAATGCCTTTCTGGTGTTCAAGTCCGCTATGAGTGATGAGATCGAGGTCTATGTCAACAATAAAAAGGCTGATTTTGGAGGACAGGACTACACACTGAACAAATGGCACTCTCTTTGTACCACATGGGACTCTGGAACCGGTCTGGTCCAGTTGTGGTTTAATGGAATGGCCACAATTAAAAAATACCTTGGTGGATCAAAAATCTCAAACCCCATTGTAATCCTCGGACAGGTAAATTAAACTGATATTCACCCTAGATAGAACATACATAGAACTCTAGAAATGTCTGTAGATTGGTCCATTTGGATTCAAATTAATTGTATATCCAAACCTGATTTAAGGAAAAAAAAACCTGCAAAAGCATATCATTGTTTTTATCTCAACTCTTTCCAATCATTACAGGATCAGGATTCCCATGGCGGGAGCTTTGACAGTACACAGTCTTTCGTTGGCATGATGTCTGATGTCCACATGTGGAACCACGTCCTTTCACCCTGTGAGATCAAGCGCTACGTGGAAGATCAAAATTTCACCCCAGGGAATTTGATCAACTGGAGGGCGCTGGTGTGTGAGACCACTGGAAGAGTGCTGACAGAATTCAAACAAATGGGCTGTGGAAACAATCCCATGCCGATCTCAAGAGGACCTTAAGTAATACTCTATATGAGGTCTTTCACATTATACTACACTACAGTTAAAGGTCTGTAGCTTTGTCTTTGGGAAGTTTAGTGGCTTTAATCAGTTTGGATAAAAAAAATTTAAGATTATAATTATAATCCTGATTTCTGATTACCAAATTCAATATAACGTGTGAAATTAACAGTGCAATTCATACATGTAATTGTATGAGATTTATCTTCTGTCATATATGCTGCTTGGATGTTCTCATTAAAAATAGCATCTCTGGGAGTCCTGTCTCATGTCCGTCATTCAAACATTAATCATTTAATAATATTCTGTACTTCAGTGGAAGGCAGGAGGGCCCTGGAAATGTTGGGTATCTTGATAACAGCTCAACAAGCCATGATGCAACATATTTCCTTTAATCTCTAGCATTTAGCAGGACAAGTCCAGCTTTGTGTCCCCAGTCCCAAGTGCTCGACTTTGTACATTGCATCTGTCTTCTTTAGTTACTTATTTTACATTGTGCAAGAGTAATATACAATTTTAAACTTTTGTTATATATGTTTTTAAACTTTATTAGTTGATTAATATTATAATGACAATTAATGGATTTATGATATAGTATTGTTGTGCTTTTTCCTAAGCCTGTAAAATTTACCAAAATGGTCTCATTCATGAATGCTCAGTATCACTTGGGGCCCTAGTTTCGTAGACCAGCGCAGGGCTGCGCAGGGTCGCGCAGCCGGCGCAGTGCAAGTTCCGACCCACGCAGCCTTGCACACCGTCAGTTTGGCAGTTTGGTGGATCGCCTGCGCCAAGATGGGTGTGGCGGCGCAGCAGGGGGAGGCGTCACAGATTCAGCTTGGCGTAGCGGAAGTTTCGTGACAAAAAGCCACGCCGAGACTGCGCTGAAAGCTCGCCAGCTCCGACCTGGTCTACTTTCAGCGCAAGGCGCAAGGCGTAAATAAAGTCCATTCATTCAATGCGAATCACAGCTGGCGGATCGGAAGTTTGGCTGACGGCGCGCAGTGCGCACACGTCACCGAGACCTCACAGGCAGGTTTCCACAGTTCCAGGCACATTTAAATGCAATAAATAATCACAACAAACACTATTTAATGCAACTAATTGAATCAACACGTGAATTTATATCTATATAGATTGTCCCGTCACATCTGACGTCAGATCAAAGGCGGATGGCACACGTAACGGAAACTCAGCCTCTCGGACCAAAACATCTCCCTCTCTCTCTCCTGTTTTTTATAATATCGGCATTGATATTATTATGATATGCACGCACAGCGCGTGATGCGCGTGGTGGGAGTGGCGGCGCTGCTTCTGTCATCGGGTTGTCAAGTGACGGATCTTGCACTGAACCTCCCCTAACGCATTAAAGGAGAGGAGAGGAGCTCATTTGATTGGTGAAGATCTGAATCGGCTGTATTAATCCCAGTCCACGCCTCGTCTCCTCCTCGTCTCCCACTCACGCCTTCTTCTCCTCCCTCTTTCCCACTTGCGCCGGTGGGCGAGACCGGAGGTGTGCCTGCACGAGCCTGCGCGGTGCACGAAACTTGCAAAGTCCAGGCGGACACACCCCATTGGCGCGGCGCAGGTGCGCTGAAAGCTGACTGCGCCTGGTCTACGAAACTAGGGCCCTTGGTCTTAAAACAAGCAATACCAGAAACCTCAATAATTTCTTACCTAAAACTCCACATCAAAGACAGAAAATGAAATGTAAATAATAGATCAGACAAGCAACCACTGTGTGATCTTTAAGCGACCTGTATATTATTGAAAATGTTTAAAATGATTCATTTTTGCTGTAAATAATGCCGGTTCTGATTTTGTGTAAACAAGAAACAGTGAATTACAGAGCAAGTCTGCAGTTTGATGAACTGGGTAGGTAGTGCCTTAAAGTTTTGGTCTACGATTTGGAATACAAAAGATCCATTCAGTCTATCAGCCATAGGTCTGCATATAAATTGACCAATGGGAGCCATTGCTCCAGAAGGCTCTCATTGGCTCTTACCCTCCATCCAATCCCCTTGTCTACCCTGCTCCTTGTCATCCCACCTCGTCCCCTCCCACTCCCGCCTCGTCGAATCGTGGAACACTGAGGGGAGGGGTTTGGTTCGGGGGGGATGCTTTTTTCAAATCTGTCTCAGAGGATCAACTGATTTTCAGAATGTAGACCAGAGCTTTAACAGTCATCAAGGTCTGTGGTGGATTGTTTGCTCGTTGCGTTCATTAGCCGGATCAGCCATTCTTGACCACATTTACTTCCCTGAAAGAATTTCCATCTTTGCTGGAATTATACGGCACTAGTGACGCTGCAGGCTGCTTGCAAACATCCACAATAGACTTCCACAATAAATTAGGCTGCACGAAGGGAGCTGTGGCAGTAACACTACTCACCTTAAACGCCTCTCTTTTGACATTCCTGCTGAATCAATTAAGCATTATGTGCTGCGTGAGAACTCAGAAAAGGCCCCTTGTGGTGCAATAGCTGCTCGCTGATGTAACAGAGGGCAACTTTTACCTCAATGGACTGAGAGAGTGAAAGTTTGGGCATAATGTAAAAGTCTAAATCATTGGACCATGAGCTTGATGCTATTTGTCTCCTTGCCACTGTGGGCCACGGTGCATGTGCACCATGCTGTGTGGCGTTATTCAGTCTGAAATGCAATCCTGAGGCATTGCAGAGTTGGCCTTTCTGATCTGCATGAAAGCAACAGTCCAAGTTCACCATATGGTAAGGACCTTTCTATTTCAGGTATAGACACAGTTTTTCTTTGAACCCAAGGAGCTCACAATTTCGAGTCCACAGAAGGCAAACATGGATTCAAAAATCCATTTAATTGGTTTGGAGTAAATTGATTTTGGGGAGAATAAAAAAAAAAAAATCGAAACCAGTCTAGGTTTACATGACTTTTCACAAGTAACTGATTGTGAGGGCCTTTTTTTTTTATGGACGTTGGATATGCGTACAGCCCTGGATTTCTCTGAACACTAGAGACAAGACATCTAAATCCAGCTAGGTTCCTGCTGGGATGTTATCAGCTTTACTGGTCATAAAAGGGGCTATTAATATAATGAAACATTGTTATCAAGATGAAATTTCAAAAAACAATGCAAAAGACTGGAGCATGATACCTTGATTTCTATTTTTTTTCCAAGTTCAGACAAATAAACCGATTCCCTTGCTTTACAGAACTTTGGCAAGACATTTCAAGTAGTTCTCAAGATCATGTTATCCCAAAGCAAATGTGCAAAAACTCAAGCTACATCCAAACTTTGGCACGGCAAAGTGTGATTTGTCATTTTGTTGCATACCGTTCATTAAACCATCAATAAGCCTTAACGGCTGGACACATGAGTTCCCAACACGGTCTCATCCCAACCTGTCACATACTGAAGTTTGGCCAGACCCCTTTGTGTTACTTCAGGTAGTCCAGCCCATCGAACGTTTGTTGCAGTAAACACGTATTTATAAGTGCAGAAAACACTTTAAAATAACACAACACTTTGGGATGCAAACATTGGTCTCCTGTATTAAAACCCTGTGTTTGTTTGACTCCTCCATCTCTACTTCCCCCATCCTACATAGATTTATTCAGTCTTTAGAATACGTCATCGAACTCCTGCAGCATTTTTCTCCGATTGTCTAATAATGATGCGTTCACGTTTACGTTGTAGTTCCTTGAAAAGGCAATGCATCTCATACAGATGCTAAAGAGCGCCTTGTGCTTCGATATCAGACTCTGAGGGTTGAGACAAAGTACCGGTATTAGACACCCTGGGAATGGGCTGAGGTTTCTGGGTTGTGTGTGTGAAATTAAACAGCTTTTCTTTAGCATGCTACATCTTAATTCTTTCCTACGGCAATGTTGGAATACTCATACATCAGCGCCACACACACACACACACACACACACACACGCACACACACACACACACACACACAGACCTTTTTCAAGAAAACTGCACCGAGTATATCAACACACTATTTTCTATTAATTGCAATGGTTGTGCCGAGGACTTACGTACCCACAGGAGAAATTGGTCCCCACGGCGTGACTGATCTGTCAGATCGTGGCCCCCACCAGCACAGAAAAACAAACAAACACACACACACACACACACACACACACACACACAAACACTCTCTCTAACAGCAGGAAATAAGTCAAAACCAACAGCAGTTCTTTGGTAGAAGGATAACAATAAAATGTTGAGCGGGTGTAAGGGATTGCGTGTGCAGATATGTTAGATGCTAGATAACAGGATGCCTCCGACTAAATGTTCTGCTTTGGGCAAAAAGGCGCTGCATATTTCTCTCGTAGCACCAGACTCTATCATGATGACGGCTGCTCCATCCTGCTCACTTCCCTTCTCGTACTTTCATGTGAATAGTGTTGAACATGCTAACATATCTTATCTTTCCACACCTGCCATTCTGCACCAGCATCCATCACTATTGACTTCCCACCTCTGCTCACCCGCTGCTGCTGATCAAGTCACCTGGTCACCTAACTGTCTTTATTGGCTTTGTTATACAACCTACATTCTGCTCTTCTGCCTCCTACATTGTCTGTTGGTTTACAGCTTTTGCTGTCTGAATCTGTGATCACTTTGGTGTTGGCATGTGTGTGTATATGTGTGTGCATGTGTGTGTAAACTCTGCATGTGGTAATATAATTAGCTTAACCTTACTCTCCTTTACAGTGTGCAAGCATGGTGTGTTAGCGTGCACGTTTGTGTGCCCTTAAGAGGCAGGCAGGTTTGGGCAGGGAGGTATTTCAGTTAGAAAACAGGTAGATCAATAACATCCTGAAAAGAAAGAAAACCCTCGGATACACTTGAAGAGAGAGGGGAAAGTGGAAAACTGTTGCCTATGTTTATCAAAACAATGGGTCATCATGGGATATCAATCTATTTTTCTGCACATTTTTTTAAAAAAAAGATACAGCATAAACAGGAAATCTGTTTTGTTATTTTCCAAAGCTCAATGGAAATAAACAGTAAAAACATTTATTTCCAGAGAGACCTGTCTTGGCTCAAATGCTTTTTTGTTTTGTTTGGCTATTGTACAGTTGAGAGTAGACATTGCAGAATGATCAAAGGACACAATCACACACCAACTGTCATGGACAAAATCATCTTTGGATATGCTTTATTTCCCTGAAGTATTACTCCTTCTATATACCAAGGTGACAAACAGTGTCCATTTAAAAAACATTACTAACTTATATATATGTTTTCACTTCATTATCATCATTTTAATACTATCTGAAATGTATGTATCATTTTGGTAACACTTTCTACGAAGGTCATGTATATAATCATAAGTATAACATCATTAGCACATTTATAACTACCAAACTTGAGCCAGTTATAAAGACACAGAGAACTGCTCTAACGTGTCATAACAGATTATATATTCTAAGTATCTTGATAACTGGCTAAAGGTTGGTAGTTATAATGTGCGGTATATCCCAGGACTTAAACACTGGGGTCACTGGGGCATGGAGGTATAGAGTGTTATGAATGCTGAACTTATATATTCATGTATACCAACTTTTAGAAAAGCCTTATAAATGCATTGTATACATGACATGTCATTTTTTTTCACCGCTCAAAATAACGACTGAATCAACCTCTTAATAATGAGCAACCCCGATGATTTCAGAGGTCAGATTTACAGGTTGGTGGCTTTAATCATCTCCTCCCTCGGCTGCGTCCTCTCCCAGCCTTGTCGAATGCGGGTTAGGCTTCGATCCACACAGGGGAGGAGGACCAGGGCCTTGAGCACCAGCACCACAGACGGCACAATCAGACACAGCATGTAGCCAGGAGGAGTGTACCATTTGTAGGTAGAGGGACGAAGAAATTTGTTCCAGCCGTAAATGTAGCCATGCGCCGTGCATATGGACAGGGTCAGGTGGCCCAGCTTGGACTGAGAAAACAAAAAAAAGTTGGAAGAATATTGAGAAGCCGTAGCAGCAGCCAGATAGCACACAACAAAAAGGCTGAAGCAGCTGGTCAGTCCAAAGTTAACAAAATCCACCTACTAGGAAAACACGCTTGGCAAAAAGATAGTCCAGCACACCCCCCCACCCCCCAGAAATCCCAACGTGTTGTTTTCTCCACTTTGGTTTTCATGCAGACAAGAGCTGTACAACACGAGCTTTAGAACCTGATGGAAGGAGTTTGTGCACAGAGCCAAGTAAGCTGCTTTCTCCTGTTTTCAGTCTTTATGCAGAGCTAAGCTGACCAGCTGCTGGTGGCAGAGGTTGAAAGATGAATGTCTGGCTGTTTTCTGTCCTCCTTGTATCCACAAGTGTCACGATGAGCTCAATATATGAATTGTCTCACAGCTGTTCCAGAGTAATTGGTCTTGTAGCACCAGTGGCCTTTGACGCTTGGTTTTTGTTAATTACTTGTATAATGTGCTTTCGTTTACATTTTTAACATTTTCCTGCTGATGTTCTCATCCACAGCGACTGAGTAAACAGCCCAATAAGGAAACATTCATATTAATGTAGTGCAGTAATGTACGGTGCCTCTATAATGATCTTCTTTAACCCATTTAGAACAGCAAAATCCTTCTGCTGTGAGCATTAGCATTCAATCATTTACATTCCTCTGTTGACAACCCCTGAAAAGAAAAACAGTTTATGTAAATTGATACCAGTTGTTGTATGTTTTTCACTATTCTTCTTACCAGATCACAAGGAATATTGTGACCTAGACCTCTATCTCTGAGCCCCATTCCCTAGCTGAAGTCTGCCTATGGACCTGACCTTTACACAAATGGACCCGTGACCTGTATTAACAATCTCCTCCCTGAGGATTATACCTGGTATCATAATTCTATTTAATGAATAACTTAACATTTAAGATCCTGAGCTAAAGTCAGCCAGGCTTTTCGTTCTGTGTGCCTATGTTAGGCAGTTAGTTAACTAGGCTCGAGGGATATGACTGCCATAATGACATATTGCTTTTACAACACTTTAATAACTGATGAAAATTTGGAAACTCCAAATATAGATTATCACAGCCCTAAAAGACGTTTCTTTTGACTGATAGTTGACTGATAATGTCTGTAGGCCTTAGGGTGTACACACACACACACACACACACACTGCACGTTTCTAGCTGCGCTCTGACCTGAATGAAGCTGAACTCTCTCCAGCTGAGAGAACCTCCCACAGAGGGCAGGGATGTCAGTCCTAGCAGGACATAGAGGAAGAAGCCCAGGATTCCCAGCACATAGAATGAGTCTTGACCCCAAGCCTCTGTGTTATCGAAGTAAAACGGGGTGGTTTTATTTCGCTTCATCTGAGGGAGAAAGAGTGACTATTAAGTATGGTTGGTATACGGGATTGTAACACTGCATGGTTGGACCCAGCCTGCCATACCTCGTCCACCACCAGCGAGATGAGTTTGTGTCTGACGGAATAGCGAGTAGGAGTGACGAATGTGTAGATGGCATGGAGGAAAGCAAAGCCCAGTGCAATCAGACCCATCTGCTTCCTACACAGCATCCAGCGGTCCAGCCAGTCGGGGAAGCGCCTGCAACATGCAAAAGTGAGCGAGGCCTCCGCAGATGAAACTTCTTTTGTTTTTTTTACAAATGGATTGGATTTTCATCCCGTTCTGATGTCCCACCTGTACTTGGTTCCTCTGTAGAGCTGAAGGATGGCAGCTATCACGCCAGGCAGGTAACACAGAGACAACATGATGAGAGACACAATGGGGAACACCTGAAAGATGGGGGATAACTGCATCCTTTAAAAGGGAACATAAATACCATCTACAGGATATTTAACCATGAAGGGGGGAACTTTACCTTGTTGCCCAGGGACACCATGATTCTGAAGGAGATGTCTTTTCCCTGTTCAACATAAGCATAGATGACGTCTCTAATGAGCAGATAGAAGAAGAAGAAGGCGGAGAGGCCGACAGCAACGAGTAGTGGCAGCCTCCACTCTGGGAAGAGTCGCAGGGGGAAGTCCTCCAGCTCTCTGGCTGCTGACAGAGAACCTTTATCCAGAACAGTGAGGCCCAGCTTGGTGGCCATCTCTGCTACCGCCTGCTTTGCTTCTGCACTGTTCCCACACAGGTACACCTGGAGTGTGGAGGTGGAGGTTATTTTTTAAGTGGGCTGTGGACTTTTAAACAATAAGGCTGGTGAAAAGAACCAAAACCAACATTTCGCTCCCCTACCAAGCCCAGTACACCGTGTATTTGTCAGGAACCATTTCCACTCAGTAGTAAGTATTCTATCTCCTGATTACAAAATGTAGGTAAATATTTGCTAGTTTAATAATAACACTAATATTTTGTAGTATTTTAAAGACTATATTTGATCATTTTAGTTTTAATTGGGATGCACTATTTTCAAATATTTGTCAAAATTTTCAAAAGTTTCAGCAGGTACACGGTATCTTTTTATGTCTTATCTGCACTTTTGACTTCGTATAACTTATACATTCTATCAGTCAGTTATTTCAAAAATCAAGTGTATCTTTGCTTTCCTTAAAATAAAAAAGCCTCAGAATAACAACTGAAATAGAAACATTTTCCTCTTGCTACATTCTGCTCAGCTTTTGTTTTTCAGTTGTTAATAATTACCCCAAGATTATTGTCAGATGACTCACCAGCCCTGTTTGGAATATATAGTGCACTGCTGCAATGTGTACACCTACGGTGTCTGTCTACAGGATTACCCTTCTTTTGTTGATCTCCACTGTGCTGTTTCAGTCATTTTGAGATGAAGCCCCTGGAAGCGTATGACTATGCAAAGACGCATGCATACTATACGTACGCTCCTCGATATATAATCCTATTTCCAGATCTTCATAGTGCTGGAGGTTATTACCACACTCACAGCTGTGTGATAAGATGATTAAGTTGTTTGTAAAGGGGGGAGAGAAAAAACAATTCATACAAAGGGAGAGAGCTGGAGAGAGCTGGAGAGAGCTAGAAAGAGCAGTTTGACAGGCATATGGTGGAGTCAGTGGGATTGAGCAGTTTTCCCTCAGGTGTGTGTATAAGTGGACTGGGCAGCCAGCCATGTCTCCCTACATTACTGCACCAGTAACAGCAGGGGACGGCCGACAGACTAAATCTTCATCTGAATGTAAATGTGACAGAGCCACGGCCCCACTGTGGATCTAATCAAATTGCTGGCCGACGAATAGCACACACTTAAAAGCGTGTGTGTGTGTGTGTGTGTGTGTGTGTGTGGATATATACTGTACCTACACATGCAGAGATAAAGACACACATGCAAACACCCCTGTTCTCTCGCAGCTACCTGTTTTCAAAGAAAATAGAGCACGGCAGTGGTGCGTTTGTGTTTGTGTGTGAGGGTTGGAGGCAGATTCAGGTTTGGTCCCCAGAGGTATCAGCATGTTTGTGTTTCTCTTTGTAGCTGTGAAAGGGAAGCTGCGATAAACAGTGGTCTTTCTGCTTTGTAACATCATTAAGTGTGTTTGTTTGTTTGTGCGTTTATACGAGCCGTGCCCTCGTTTTCTCTTCGCGTTGTCGTGGAACGACGGCAAACTCAATCATCTGCATCAATGCGAATTAAAAATAAATCCCTTCTGAAAAAATTCTGCATGGTGAACGATGAAGCATTCATCTCCTATAAGCCTGAGAGCCACTTTTCCCATTGTACTCCAGGACATCTACAGGTTGAAAGGAGTTATTGTCACCAGAAGCAAAACATGTCTTATCGTGATCAAGTCGTTAATCTCCAGAACTGCTCTGTCTTTGTATCTTTACTCCAGTTAACTAAAACTTTCCTTAACGCTCGGAAGCCTCCTGGCTCCACTTTGCCCTGATCCCGCTGACAGCTTTTAACAGATTCCTGACTCGCCCTCCTCTCTCACCTGTTTCCCTGCAAGCAGTCCGTTCTGCAGGGCCCAGGCAGACAGCGTGTTCAGGCCTTTCACCACAGCAGCTCCAGGGACCAGTCTGAGGAACACACGCAGCAAGGACTTTAGTTGCTATTGTTTCTATCTGCAAATACACAAACAGGGAAGGAAGGGCCTCAGAATGGTGAGAATCAACGTTTCCACTTCAGATCTACAGACACACAGCAGGCAGTCCTGCCGAAGGAGCCGCAACCCTGCAAATTCTTTTCATTTCTTCTGGATTCAGTTGAGAGTTTTGATGTCTCATGGTCTAAATGGTTTTTAGGAGTGCACTCCCGAAAAAAAAAGACAGCCAGCATTGAAAAAAGGGCTGTCTCCCTTTGCAAAATGACTGTGGACATGTCTGCAGAAAAGTGTGCTCCATCAATAAAAGATAACATGGATGGAAGCTTTTGTATGCGTGGTGTTTTTATGAATGAGAAGTCCCTCCTTTCTTCTCTTGGCTCACACGGGAGTCCGTTACCTCTGCAGGAAGGCGGCGTTGGCTTCTGGGTACATGTCTTTCTTCAGGTTGTTACTGAGGTCCACCAGCACCTAATCCACCCATCAGCATCGCCGGAGGAGAGGAAACAAAGGGAGGAAAGGAGTTCAATCAAGTCAATTAACTCTTATCTTTTCTCCTTCATATTCATTTTAACAATAAAGGGAGATAGTTGAGTTATTAAGATGTGAACAGAACTGAGGTGATTACAAAAATAAAATTACACTGATTATGCAGTGTCAGCGGTAATACTTTACAGACTAATGTGTGTTTGTGAACAGTAATATTCCATGTCTGATTCTGATTTTCATTTTTCTAAAACTGTAATATTATGTTTTATGTGTTTCCAAGTAAAATATGCCTTACCTGCATTTTTTTTTTTACAGTTTACTTTTATTATGGTATATTTTATTCAATATAATTTCTTGGCATGTAAAGCACCTCTTTGTCATGATATTGGCTGTGTTTTTGTGTCCTTAACCTCTTCATTCTGCCTCCAAGATATAACGGGTGTCACAATGGTAAGAGAAATCTGTGTTTACAGTGTATAACTTCTGCTACAGTTTGTTCATTAGTTTTATGGTGATCAAAGAGCCCTAACATTATGATTCTTATCTTATCTTATTCTGTCACAGATGCTGCACAACATCCAGAACAGTTGCCAAGGAACATATCCAGAATTACACAGGCGTTAATAAATGGCTTCACTGACTCCGCGTCATGGATTATATTGTGGCTAATGATAAATGACTTGACAACAAATACAATGTTAGATCCTACCCGTGAACCTGCATACGTATCATTTGCTTCAGTGGCTCAACGTTGGAGGTCGGTAGATACTTCCACTTCACAACAATGTGCTTGTTTTCGAGACGTTTCTTGTGTGAAAGTGTTATTATTCTGTGGTGGAGCTACTCTAAAGTCAAGGTTTAAAGGATAACTGACTAGAAGCACCCTTTATTATACTGTGTACATGTTAGATAAAGAAGTAGTCCATGACTGTGAGTTGTTACTCAGAAAGCATCATTACCGTTCCATGATCACTTTAACTATCACACAAGAGGGCCTAACATAGGAACTGATAGGTAACAACACACTACTGGTTAATTATTGTTTACATCCCACTTATCACCTGACTGAGAGGTTACTGGTTACGACACGTTGATTGTCTGTAAAGGGGGGATGTAGACGTACAGATGCGGAGGGACTAAGAAATATATTCTAGTTTAAGATCACTAAGTTCTCAATTTACGTTTCCTTGATTCAACACAGCAAGTACTTTTATATTTGACATTTGCAATTTGCTATAATTTTCTGATTTAAAAGGGCTGCGTGCCCCTTAGTGATTGTAACATCAAACCTGGATTCACCTTTCCTTCAAGAAGAGATGCCATGGTCTCCAGGAATGCGTAGTGTTCTCTATGAACACAAATAAAGATCAGGCTGGCTGACTTGGCCGCTGCCGCGTGGCTCATCACCTGTACAACACATAAATCAAGACATAAAGACACAGTTTGAGCTGCACACACACTCACATATGCTGATACATTTTGACGGACTAACAGCGCCGTGTTATGGGTTCGTACCTCAGCTCCCGGAGGCAAGGGGCCACAGCTGTGAGGTCTGCGGCTGCCGTACACCACCCTGTAGCCAGACTGGAGCAGAAGCTGGCCCAGGGAGCGCCCCAAATCCCCCGTCCCGAAGATACACAGCATCTCTGGCACACTCTCCGGCCTCATCATCATTCCCCTATGTTCACACTGTGGAGTTTGATGGTCAATGTTCCTTGCTTGTGTAGTTATATTGCTGTGGAATCTGACCCGCACACTGCCTCTCCCTCGTTGAGTGTACGCAACAACGTGGGATTTTTAACCCGTTTCTGCCCACTGTAAGAGGGTTTGTGTGTGTGTGTGTGTGTGTGTGTGTGTGTGTGTGTGGGAGGTGTGGGAGTTTATTATCTGTAATCAACACCTGGAATCATAGGCGTAGGAGTCATATGATGTGTATTTGTCACTATGACTCATCACTCTACCCAACAGTGTTTTTATTGCTGCTTATGCATTCCACAGATTGATACACTTTAGGACTTTAAACTGTAAATCACTCATGTGGGGAACCATCTGTGCTCTGCCAAACTATATTCTCAGATCCATATAAATATATATATATTTAACATTTGATCTCTTCTTATAAACACAGACGTTTTTACAGGGGGGTTATCTGGTTCAGCCAGAGAATTTGACTTTCACATTTGACTGAAAAAAAAAGAAAAGAAAATGAAATCCTATTCTGCTGCTTTCCAGGGCTGCCTTATTCTATTCCTCTCCACTAGACATGGTGCCATCTGGGAGATCCTGGCCCACAGATTCATTATCATTTCAAAACCCACTGTTCCAACCAAACGACTGGGAAGAGAATTTGTGCAAATAGTGTTCATGTCCCCATGGCTAAAACATCGGCAACGTTGTGACACGAGCACCACCAGAGCAGAAATGAAGCTCGGCCACACATGTAAGTGCATTGTGTGTGGCTGCTGTGCTTTGTATGAATGCATGTCTTCGTTTGCAAGTGTGTGTGTGCCCATGCACGTGTGTGTGTGTGTGTGTGTGTGTGTGCGTGCGTGCACGTCAAAATGGGTCAGGATGATCAGAGCCGACTGGAGTCTCAGCTGTGATCCGCAGCACCTTAGGGAGTTGGCTCTGCAGACAGGGTGACTACCTGGCTGTAGAAATGACATACAGCATCTCATCAACTTTACTGACTATTTGCACAAAAAAAATGCACTCCTCACCATAAAAGCAGCCTCATTGAAACCACAATGTGCATATAGATAGCCGGCAATATTTATGGAAGACAAGCAGCACGTTACCGCAGGAGCTTTTACAGTCAAGTCCATAACTAAAGCATTAATGTCTACCTTGGGGGATATCGTAGCAAAATGAGAAATCATTTTATGCCTAACCTTTAAGGCATCCATTCACTTGCAGCGCTGTTGGAATAGACCTGATAGCAGATCCACTCCGATGACTCATTTACTTGCGCCGCCTCCGGGACATCTCTCCTTTCTTCTCCTCTTCCTTCTCTATCTGCCTAAAAGTCTCTCTCTCTCTCTCCCATGGTGTTGTTCTTTCTTTCTTTCTTTTGCTCCCCACAGTCTTTCACTCGGCCCTCAGTGCTCCCCCACCTCTTTTCCAATCTCTCTGTAAATGAAAAAAACGGTTGAAATCATTCAGTAAATTCAGGTGCAGCTGGCTGTAATTATTCCCTCTGTCTGTCTGTCGAACAGAACAGCGTAGACTAAAAGACCCCCTTCTCCCTCGCACACAGAAACATGCAGGTTGAACATTTTTAAGGGGACTTATTCCTTCCCTGGAGGTTCTCTGCGACTAATCCTGCAGATTTCAGTTGTGATTGATTTGGTGAACCTTTTAGCTGCTGGTGGTAACAAAACTTCAGTTTTAATAGTACAGATTCCAGAGGCATGACATGCAGTAATGTGTGTTTACCACTGGGGGCAGCAAATACACCCAACTTGTGTATATGTGCACCAACATACCTTTCACACAGTCAACCATGGGCCTATGACAATGGCTTGTGTCCTCCACATCACATGCAGTATGTGTATGTTTCATTTTCTGTAGATCTCTAGCATGATCTTTTTCCCGTAAAATGAAGTTTTGAGGTGGTAAAAAAACATATTGCAAAGAAAAAAATGTAAAAGTTAATTGTATTATTTATACATGTCCACTTAGTGGCCAACAGGATTTCCTTGTTCTCAAACAGTTCTAATGAAAAACTTCTTGACATCCTGTACAGAGTACACTTAGTTTTTCAAATGAAAATAAATGAACTCAGCTCCAAAAACTTACTCAAATATTCCTGAGATGTTTAGTGACTTGAAACAATTCATATAGCATTAAAACATGTTTTAATTATGAATATCATGCTTACCTTTCTTTGTTTCATAAAATGTGCTTGTTGGGACGGTAGCCATTTTGAAAAGACAGGCACAGGCCAGTTGGCAAGGCCGCACCCCCAACATGTGGTGTCATTTGTCTCTTTAAGGAACAACAGGACTTAATGGAGTGACATGTATAGTATGAGAGGTGTCAGCAAAAACATAATGTCCACTAGCATGGACAAAAATGAATTGCTGGGTCTCAGGAGGATACTGGCACGTCTGGGCGTGGTTTAGGTGTGACGAGGCGTTAGTTCTATACAACAATGATGGTTCCAGATTAGCGTAGTTGTTGCAACAGTATCACTCAAACTGGAAAGCATTTCTTCATTGAAAGAAGAGCGAAGAATGACCCTGAAGGCTTTTCTCTGTGGAAAAGACATTTTCTCTCCGCTCCTGAATTACATTGGCAAGAGTGTGATTGACAGATTTTTTTTTTAACTGCCTGCCCTTTTCCAAATAGCTTGAAATGATGGTTTCTCAGAAGGTTACAGAGAGTAAACCACTCCTGAGGTTAAGACTTTGCCAGTAACAATGACAATGACACGTATAGAATTATCAATCATCAATCATATTGTCATCATTTCCTCACTCATACACACACACACACACACGCACACACACACACACACACACACGCACACACACACACAGCACACACACACACACACACACACACACACACACACACACACACACACACACACCTCTTCTAGACCCGAGTCCTTGAAGGTTTGCACAGAGGTCCAGAGAGGATTTGAGAGCATGCAAGTGTAATGTGCTTATCTGAAAACATCCTGCGACATTTAGCAGTGATGCGCTCTGGGACATGTTTACATCAAACACATGCTGAACCGCCATTTTATAAATGTCAGGCTGGAGTTGCAGATTGCAGCTCATGTGAGAAACTGAGCTCAAATTGTGTCAGTGTGTTGGATCAGCCTGCAGTGCATTACTGAAAGAACATTCAACTTCGCAATAGTGAACATTAAACATTTATTCTGCCAGTTTAACAGAGAAAAAAAATGCTTGACAACACTGCCGGGCATGCACTGCAAGCAACGTGAAATGCTGTTCCCAAGGGCAATTATTTGAAAGTTTCAGGCAGCATCCAGCTGTTAGAATGCACAAAGAATGATTCAAGGTTATTACAGACAGTTTGGAGTTACAGTGTGTATGTAACTTCCATGCAGCTCCAATGGGCAAAGCCTGCAGGATAGATGAGTTCTGTTATGTGATGGCTACGACTGTAATGCATTACATATGAGGTTGAGATTGAGGTTCTGACTGAGCTCAGGTTTTGAGGTTGTTGAAAGAGCAGATAGAGGTAGCAAGGCACAGAGAGAGATATTGTATATACAATGAGACGCAATGACAGAAACAGAGAGAGAGAGTGAGAGAGAGAGCGAGAGAGAGAGAGAGAGAGGAGAGAGAGAGTGAGTGAGTGAAAGTAGCAGAGAGAGTAGGACACAGAAAACGCGAACAAAGGCAGAGATGCAACTTAGGAAAGCTGAAATTGTGCCTCAGTAGAACAAAGATGCTTGTTGGAACCGGAGTTTCCCACAAGTATTCCCAGAAATATTCTATAAATATTCCATTCGCAGCTTTCCAGACAGACACGCCTGGGATGTTCATTATGAAACACAGAGTTTTTTTAAGGATAATCAGAAACAGTTTGGATGAAAGTGTAGCCTATTTCTGCAGACGGTGGTCTTTAATGAAGTTGCTGCTTTAGGGCTGATGATATTAGTTAATTATTCACGTGCATACATACTGTATGTGTGAACATGCGTTTCTCAGTCTTCTGGGATTTGTTTCTGCGAGTTCCATTGCTTGTCTTTGTGTATGCCTGGTGTAAAGAAACTCTGTGTATGTGTGCGTGTGTGTGTGTGTGTGTGTGTGTGTGAGTTAATACTCTATCTCCGGAGCAGGCCTACATACCATATAGAAACATTTCCGAAGTCAGGGAGCCTCATCCTCTATCACCGCTGTAACGGGACGAGCATCGACTGCATTTTTGAAGTTCCGAATCTTATCTGGCGAGCCAAGCGGCAGAGATCAGAGACGGGGAGTAGCTGCATGAAACTGCAGATTTAGAGATTTTCCCCTTTCGTCCGAACACACGTCGCTGCTGAATTATATTGCTTATTTCAGAATTCAGCCTTTCAACAACACAGGGGACTGTGACGCTTTGAAAATATCTCCACAAAGATAATGCTTGCTCGGGATTGTCTTATCCTCTCCTTGGAAAGCAAGCTTTTTACAATCTCTTTGCCTCATCTAACTTTTCCTCCCCTCCACCACTCACATCACTCCTTGTGTGATCTAAGATAGATGAAACTGAACAGACCCATTTCGGTTGCCATGCTGTGAGTGTTGAGATGAAAATCTCTGATGTATCTGTGTCATTCTATATAATCGTATCTTTGACGAACAGCTGTGGGCTCCACATAGCAACGCGTCCACACAGCTCCTCCCTCGTGGCTGCAGGGAAATCAGGCAGCCCATTATAAGGCTGAAATAGGCCTAAAGAATTTTTCGCCTCATCTCCTCAGCCTTACCTCCAGTCGAGTGAAAGAGCTGACAAGGTAGGAAAAAGCTGACACAGAAGTCTAATTCTATAAGGATGAAAACCTCGTACTCATCAGAGATGCAATTTATCCCTATATATATATATATATTTATATTTTTACAGCAGGAAGGGTAAGGAGAGAAGAGAGTGGGCTCGGCAGCATGCAATTTGCACAAATTTAATGAGCAGTATGGTGATTAATGGTGATTAGGTAAATTGTTGTTTCTATGTAGGCTACATTTTCACACCAAATCTATGGTTAACAAGGACGGGAAATTCTCCTAACAAGGGGGGAAGCCATTTATTCTCATTTCCCTTCGTACTGCCTTCTGGGATACCATGCCACAATGAGGCAACTCACAGACCCATGATTGGTGAAAAATAATTAGGCGCCTGCAGCAGGACCGTTACATCAGTTGCATGGTTACTAAGTTTAATTGAGACCTTGTCTGTAGTTTCAGTGTCGCTGTCTGTCAGTCTCTCTGTGTTGCACGTATATCTTTTTACTGCTTCTTCATATGCACATTACAGAAAATGATGCAGTATATAATCCCATAGTAACAGCCCCACTGTTAACTCTACAATGTCTTTATACCCTATTAGAGATGTATTAAGATATGCTCATGGGTTCAAAGGGCTTTTATTGTGACAGAAAATACAATGTATTTGTGCGTTAAGCTGTAGTAATGAAAGCACAAGCAAGGACTTACATCTTTAGGGTTACAACATTCAACGAGAAAGGATTTATGAACAATTCATGATTTTCTTTTCATTTAAATACTTATTAACTTATAAAGAATATTTTGTCAGAATGTGGTACCAGAAGCCTTCTGTAAATCTGAATTCAACACTGATGTATTTGGCTAAAATTGCCTTTCCTCAATTAACAGTTTGTTTTAAGACTACATGATGTAATGTGAATATATGAAATATTAAGAATATCAGCTCTGTAGGGTGGCCCTGAGGGGCAAACGACAACGACAAAAAGAAAAACACAACCACGTTAACAAAAACACAACAACATTAACAAAAACACAACCACAAAAAAGATGTATTGCCCTCATTGTGACAGAACTGTTACAAAGGTCTCTCAAGCACGCATTTCTGTTCACACACTCACACGCCAAACCTAGTATTTCTTACGCAGAGAAATTACCAGGCTCATAGTTTCACATTCGTTTTTTTCGTCCGTCAAACGACAACCATTGTTATGCAAAGAAACCTCGCACACTGAGTCCGATGCGTTTTTTAATACATATTCATTGCGAAAATTCAAAAAATGAAAATAAATGGAGTCATCAGCAGGGAAGGAGTTTCTGTGATCAACTCACTTCATGAAAAACAAAAAAGAGCAGTGCAACAGTTGGATCGTGGAGATCGTGGTCTTCTCTCTGATGTGCGGTCCCAGTAGTACTGGACCACGGACCTCCTGAAGTCCACATGGACCCGACCGGGTTCGCAGGATCGTTGCGCAGCTTCATTCATTCATTGTCTTCTTTCAATAATAAAATGATCATTTCATCGTTGTCACTACTGGATGATCCAGATCGGGTCCAGGTGGACTTCAGGTCCGGTTTGCAGAGCTCCTGGGACCAAACATCTACGCGATTCACCTGACCGACGGCTGCAGTACGTCTCTGATCCCAAACTGCTCAGCGATCGCTTGCCACAATCTGTCCCTCATCTCTATATCAAAGCAGCCTCTCCACCTGTTAAATAGAAGGACGTGCTCCATCCAATTAGCAATGATGTGTCATAGCAAGTACCTACCCTTTCTAGTAGAAGTTAATGTGGTTGTTTTTGTTATTGTGGTTGTGATTTTGTTAATATCGTTGTGTTTTTGTTAATGTGGTTGTGTTTTTGTTAATGTGGCTGTGATTTTGTTAATATCGTTGTGTTTTTGTTAATGTGGTTGTCATTTTGTTAATGTGGTTGTGTTTTTGTCAATGTGGTTGTGTTTTTGTTAATGTGGCTGTGATTTTGTTAATATCGTTGTGTTTTTGTTAATGTGGTTGTCATTTTGTTAATGTGGTTGTGTTTTTGTCAATGTGGTTGTGTTTTTGTTAATGTGGTTCTGTTTTTCTTTTTGTGGTTGTGTTTTTGTTAATGTGGTTGTGTTTTTGTTAATGTGGTTCTGTTTTTCTTTTTGTGGTTGTGTTTTTGTTAATGTGGCTGTGATTTTGTTAATATCGTTGTGTTTTTGTTAATGTGGTTGTGTTTTTATTAATGTGGTTGTGTTTTTATTAATATGGTTGTGTTTTTGTTAATGTGGTTGTGTTTTTATTAATGTGGTTGTGTTTTTATTAATATGGTTGTGTTTTTGTTAATATGGTTGTGTTTTTATTAATGTGGTTCTGTTTTTCTTTTTGTGGTTGTGTTTTTGTTAATGTGGCTGTGATTTTGTTAATATCGTTGTGTTTTTGTTAATGTGGTTGTCATTTTGTTAATGTGGTTGTGTTTTTGTCAATGTGGTTGTGTTTTTGTTAATGTGGTTCTGTTTTTCTTTTTGTGGTTGTGTTTTTGTTAATGTGGTTGTGTTTTTGTTAATGTGGTTGTGTTTTTGTTAATGTGGTTGTGTTTTTGTTAATGTGGTTCTGTTTTTCTTTTTGTCGTTATGTTTTTGTTAATGTGGTTGTGTTTTTGTTAATGTAGTTGTGTTTTTCTTTTTGTCGTTATGTTTTTGTTAATGTGGTTGTGTTTTTCTTTTTGTCGTGTTTTTGTTAATGCCGTTGCTGATTGCCCCTCAGGGCCACCGTAGCTCCGACTGTGAATGGGTGTTTATTGGTATCAATAAGAACCATGTTGACAAAAGTCTCTCTCCTTACCTCCATAAAACTATATTTTGTTGTGATTTCTGACAGACTGCAATACAGTTATAGTGCCCTAGTTTCGTGGCGCAGCGCAGGGCGGTGCAGGGTGGCGGAGCCGGCGCAATGCAAGTTTCGACCCGCGCAGCCTTGCGCACGGTCAGTTTGGCAGTTTGGTGGATCGCCTGCGCCAAGATGGGTGTGGCGGCGCAGCTGGGGGAGGCGTCACAGATTCAGCTTGGCGTAGCGGAAGTTTCGTGGCAAAAAGCCTTGCAGAGACTGTGCTGAAAGCTCGCCAGCTCCAACCTGGTCTACTCTCGGCGCAAGGCGCAAGGCCCAGATAAAGTCCATTTATTCAAGGAAAATCACAGCTGGCGGAGTGGAAGTTTGGCTGACGGCGCGCAGTGCGTACACGTCACTGAGACCTCACAGGCAGGTTTCCACAGTTCCAGGCACATTTAAATGCAATAAATAATCACAACAAACAGTATTTAATGCAACTAATTGAATCAACACGTGAATGTATATCTATATAGATTGTCCCGTCACATCTGACGTCAGATCAAAGGCGGATGGCACGCGTAACGGAAACTCAGCCTCTCGGACCAAAACATCTCCCTCTCTCTCTCCTGTTTTTTATAATATCAGCATTGTTATAATTATGATACGCATGTACAGCGCGTGATGCGCGTGGTGGGAGCGGGGCGCTGCTTCTGTCATTGGGTTGTCAAGTGACGGATCTTGCACTGAACCTCCCCTAACGCATTAAAGGTGAGGAAAGGAGCTCATTTGATTGGTGAAGATCTGAATCGGCTGTATTAATCCCAGTCCACGCCTCGTCTCCTCCTCGTCTCCCAGTCACGCCTTCTTCTCCTCCCTCTTTCCCACTTGCGTGGGTGGGAGTGACGGGAGGTGTGCCTGCGCGAGCCTCGCAAACCAAACTAAGAGAAGAAACCACATTTAATAAAGCTGCTGGAGAAATGTTCAATATGAAAAATTGTTGGTCTCTCTTTCTCTTCACTGAGAGCTTGTATTGTCTGTATGTCTGTATGTATGTCAGTCTGTCTTTCTGTCTGACTGTTTGCCTGCCTGTTTGTTTGACTAAGCGTCTGGTTGTAGGTCCAGCTCTTTGTCGCTAGAGAGATACATGATATCCAGGGATTAGCTTTATTTAAGTATATTGTGATGTTAATGTAAAAGTTGTGTGACTTAAATGTCTCCGTAAAAAAAAGAGAGGAAATTTTAATTATTTCAGAACCACGCTGCATGTCTTGTACTTCCCTGGAGAAAATACAACCATACATGCTGTCAGTGCTGATAAGACACACCAGTTCCTTGTGCATTTTGCTGTCTAGTGAGGTTTTTTTTAATAGAGAAAGAGAATTATTCATTGTCTTCTAATCTGTTAGGTCTGTAAAACCGTACCTCTGTTTGCCATTCTATGCGATTCTATTATGTCCATTGTGCTGAACATTCCTGCACTTTCATTCAACACTGTGTTTCCAATAGCAGATGGTTTGCTACCAGCGATAAGAAACAGACATTTAGCAGATAAATTAATAAATAAAAACCATGATTGGGTGTAATATCTAATATTCATGCTGCCAAGCTGTCATAAAAGAACACAACTGTGTGTGTGTGTGTGTGTGTGTGTGTGTGTGTGTTGTGTGTGTGTGTGTGTGTGTGTGTGTGTGTGTGTGTTTGTGTGTGTATTCCCCATGTGGTGAGGACATAAATCTGTTTACACTGTCACAATTTAGGACTCACCTTCCTATTATAGGACAAAATGCCCCAGTCCCCAGTGTTAACCATTACATTCCAGGGTTAAGACTTGGTTAGGAGATGGATGTAAGTCAACGTAATGTCCTCTAAATCAGAGATCTTCAACAGGGGGTCAGGGACCCCTATGGGTCCGCAGAGTTACAGCAGGGGGTCCCCCAAAATGATTTTTCTTCCAAAATATGTCTAAAAAATACACATTAACATTAATACAACATCTAATAGGCAAATATAAATATTAATTGTTATCTTAATGTGAAATTGTGATGAAGAAATGCCAAAATAGAATTACAATATGCTCTATATGAATCTGTCAACAGCTATTGTTTTAATGGCTTAGCATTGTATACATACATCATTATAAAGTACTTTTATAAATGGCACTATAGGCTTCGCTACACATTATTATTACATAATGTGTTTAATAAGAGGCACAGTTTATGATATGTAATAGGGGGTCCCTCCACCATGTCACTATAAGCCAAGGGGGCCTTGGCCTGAAAAATGAAAAATGACCTCTGCTCTAAAGGGATGGAAACACAACTTTCTGTGTTATTCTCCCATTGAAGCATTACACCAGCAGTACACACAGCATGTCACATTCTAATGGAAAATATATCTTCATATTTTAAATTACATTTTGACTTAATTTTAAACAATTCTCACAAGAGACTTACATCCATTACAATGGATACTAGGTTTGAAATGAACACATTTTCAGCGTGTACCTGACGTGTGTGTGCGAATGAGAGAGACCAAAGTGTGTGTGCAGGTGAGAGAGACTGAAGTGTGTGTGTGCGAGTGAGAGACCGAAAGGAGAGAGACTATGTGAGCGTATGTGTCGTTCAGGAAAATGAATTTTGAGAGAAGTGTAAATAATTAATGACTTGCGGCAATCAAATATTGGAGAATTCAAGCATGAATGATGTGTATGTGTGTGTGTGTGTGTGTGTGTGTGAAAGAGAGAGTTTGTGTGTCATGGCAGGCAGCTGGGTTAAAAATGCAGCACATACAAACCTGAAATGGCAGGTGTCGGCAAGTACAGGTGAAAATCACACACTGGATGATGCATCAAGAGTCAGTGTGCATGTGTGTGTATGTGACAGAGAGAGTTACACAAAAAGAGAGACTGCATAGGATGCAGGTGGAATATATGACAAAGGTTGGCATGAAACTTGCTTAACACACTAGTTTACATTAGATTCTATCCCCTCCGGTGTGCAAATGACTTGCTAAAATATTCCATTTGATGAAATTGACCCCATTTAGAAGGGCACCCATGGTGAAGAGCGGAGAGGGAGACATGCAGTTCAAATTTGCCTCAGTTGCATTTTATACATGTGTGCATGAATATGTGTGTGTGTGTGTGTGTGTGTGTGTGTGTGTGGGAGAGAGAGAGAGAGAGACAGGGAGTAAGATGGTGAGACCGTACAGTATGTGCAGGTTAATTGCTGTGTGACCATGCTGAGAGCAGTGAACTCTGACCCGTTGAGGGTCAGGCGCGGCCCCCATTTGCTGAAGAGAAAATGTATAATTACTCTGAATACCCTTGCTGACGACCTTCATACTCGGTGGAACACATTCAAGGCGCACATAGCCACGGGCACAAAAACACGCACAGTGTTTTACAAGAACGTGGCGTGGCAAACTTCTCAAATTTGATCATCGCTTTATGTTGTTTAATACGGAAATGCTTTCTACTAAATCCACTGGTACACGTCTAAGGGATCCCTCTCTCTAGAGGTGTTGGATCCTGACTATAGATTTCGTAAAAAGGAAGAATAAGAAACACTCAGTGAAAAACCAAAGCTCCAGCTTCAAAATGTCAAATGATCACATGTTCTATGGGCTGAATATACACAGCTGTGAACAGGATGACAAAACATAGCCCACGGTGCCAACACACTTTATGGGTGAATGCATACGGATGTGACAGGGATCTCTTTGTGTAATGTTTCCCCTCGAACATGTGGTTCTCCGTGAGTGTGTTTGTCAATGTGGGTGTGTGTGTTACTGAGGACAGTAATCCCTCTGGCTTTGCCCATGCCACGTATCCTGTCAGGTAGCCATGGAGATTCAAAGAAAGAGTCAAAGGAACGTCTTTGTGCCAGCAGATAAGTGTAATTAGTCTCTGACTTCCTGAGCTATAGGCTGACATTTAAGTGTCATTCACACGCCTTATGTGTGTCACTGCTCAAATGTGTGTGTTTGTGTATGTGTTTCTGCCATACTTGTATTGTACACATACACACAAACAAAGCACACACTCACACACAACACACACATACTCACCAACAGTCGTGTTTACATTTGGGTACATTACATTAACCCTAACCTTAACCAGCTGCTACCAGCCTATTCCTGCGCCTTACTCTAACCTTAAACCAGTCCTCACACTAAATGTAGAGATTTCTAATTCTTTATTGGGGACGTGCGATTGTCCCCATTTGGTCCCAAAAAAAGGTGAGTCCCCACAATTGAATGTCACATACATGTCCCCACATGGTGCTAAAACCCGTAGACACACACACACACACACACACACACACACACACGCACACACACTACAACAAAAGCCTCAGGATGTGATCTTCCCCTGCTCCCGCCCCTTTCTTTGTCATGTCTGAAGCTGGCCATAATCTTACTTGACAAGTTATGACAGAAAGTATGACATGATATCATATCATCATGGCTGGCAGACCCCTTACAGAGACAGCCTGACTGCACTCAATCCTAAATGGATGAAGAACTACATGTGTATGCAGTCTATCCCGTTTTTGTAATGTAATGTGACGTCTCCTATTGAGCAGTTGAGTTGAGTTGTAACGTGCCACATCGTATTGTATTGTATGCTAATGTTATGTATTGTGTGTGGTAATGCACTGTGGCTTTTACAAGATCATTTTGCATTGTGTTGCATTTCATTGTGTATGTACAGAGACTCATTTACCCGAGTGCAGCTGACATGTCCTGAGGCCTGTCTGTAAATATTAATGTTAGAGAGGCTCAATATTATATTGTGCAGGTGAGCATCTTCCCTTATGATGTTTATGTGTGTGTGTGTGTGTGTGTGTGTGTGCGCTTCTCTCAGCATTAATGCCGTGGAGGAATGTGTGAAAGCTGTCAGAGAACATCAGGTTCCTAAAATAGACATTCCCCATGGGTAAAAAAAAAAACGGGGGGGGGGGGGGATTCACATTTGCAAGACAAAAACCCCAGATTCTAGGACAGTGACAATGACTAATTATAGATTAGAGATTACAGCAAGCATTTACATGCACACAAACACACATATTCTCACACATCAACAGACACGATGCCTTGCAGCAACTTCTAATCATAATAAAAATAATAATGTCTGAAAATGAGTCTTTGCGGTGAAATCAAAACAGGAAATTAAACTAAATAAAATAAGAGAGGTCATGATGTGTAAATGTTTGAGTTGAACTTTACTACTTAACAAACTTAAACCAACTGACATTGATATAACAACGTGGAATGTATCTCTACCTAAATAATATAAGACAAATACACACTAAGGTTCTGACATTATATTGTTTGGACTTAAACGTGTCTGTGGAATTTTACAGAAGTTTAATTTGAACCAAGATGATAATAAGTCAAGACCACTAGAATGAAGATGAAGATGAAAATACTGCTTCACATATCTGGTCGACATAAATAATATAGCATGAAGGAAGTTGAAATACCTGATGTATATAATTTACTCAGTAACTCACAGTAATTAACACAAGGTTGCGTGGATTATCTCGGATGAATAATGTAATGGTTTTTTTAGATTCTTCCTGACCATTTTCAAGTGTGTGAGGTCGAGAGTTTCCCACCATTCTGCACAGACAAGAGTTTCCATTTCATGGCAATTAATTAAAGACTGTAAAGAACTACTTGAGTTGTGTAATCTAGCACAATGAACATTAAGTCTGCATTATATTCCCATCTCTCAGAGGCTCTCCAGACCCAGAGATAAGCGGTTTAGTACATGAGCAAAAGGTGGCGAAATGTGAAAAAAGCGCTGCAGAGCACCATGGAGAGCACAACTCACAGACTTTGTGAGAACTTCCGTTGTGATTGTGTCGTAACGCATTGCAGATTTCCAATTTCATCTGCATCCAAACTGCAATAACAAACAGTGACAACATGAAATCGAAAAAAAAATTATGTTCTTGAGTTTATGTTCTCTGTGATGGATGAGAAAACTCAAGTAAGTTTTTATTTCTAAATTAAAAGAAAGCTGGTAGGAAAGAAACACTCCAAAGTCTAACAAAACAACAACAGCATGGTTTGCCAAATGGCCATCTGTGATGTAAAGGAGACATGATTTGTGATGGAAACAACTGTGTGATGGTCCTTTATGACAATCTATTCCAACAAACCTTACCCAGCAGGTCGAGGCAGCGAATAAGCTGCAGCGGGTCATGGGTCAAGGTAAATATCAAATCACTGAGTGTGATTCATGGCATGGTGACACATTTGGTAATGCTTTCCTTCAACGTACCCTTGCAAGAGAGGTTCAGTTGTCTAGATCGTATTTTCGAAGGCGTGTTCAACATTCTTCACATGTTCCTCTGATGGATATTTTTGTTCTCCGTGCTGGTACTTCCCTTTATTCTCTGACTAATACCTTCTCCCTGTAGGAAGAAGAAAGTCTCAGGTCACGTTAGTATCTCTTTCTAAAGTGAATTCCAATGCCCTGCAGTGAGTGTGTAGTATGCAAAAGAGGGATTTTGAAGGTATAGGGGGAAATGGAGGAGAGACAAGTGTTTAAGAGACTCTTTTTAGATGACAAGGAGATGAATCATCCCTTGCAATATCAGACAGAAAAGGAGGAGAGAGGAGGGGAGTCAATCATCGAATCATCATACACTTCTGGCAGGCAGCTGATGAGGGAATGTAAGCCCCCACTATCTCTGCCTTTCCATACCAACCCTCCGCTTTCCACACAGGAGTGGTGGATAATTAAAAGATAGACTGATAGCACGGGAGAGCAAGAGGACCATTGTGACCTCATCTCTGTTCTCCTCACTCCGACATAATTAAAATAGAGGCTTTATAAAATCATTCACAGGATTCCTCCAACTGCTGTTTTTTTTTCCTCCTCTTTTCCACCACATTCACTCCATCAACAAAAAAAAAAAAATGTTTCAGCCGTAATGACTCTGCTTAACAACACAGAAAAGAGGACCTGTTAAAGACACGGGGTGTTTTATGGTTGCAATCATGGGAGTCGTTTAATTGCTCCAGGCTGAGAATAGAGAGGTTCACTGTGTTATCATAGTCTCAATATAACCAAAGCAAACTCCTCAGGGGAGTAGTTACAGCAGTTATTTATTATACCGCTGTAATTACAGCTACTATCATTTGTATATTTCTGCTACTTTCAAGCATGTTATGTGCATGTTCTTTTCTGTTTCAGGTTAAAAAACATGTTTATTTTTTGTATTTTTTCCTGTACTTTGTTTAAGTCTCTGTCTCTTTTGCTGTGGAACCTCTGTATTTCAAAGAGCTTTAATGGAACATTAAGGCTTTTTTGCATTGCTGAAGCGGTGAGAAAACAGAGAGAATGACCCATTTAAACACACAGTGTTGTATTGAACATTATGTGGAAAATGCTGCAGCTGCACCGATCAACCAAGTTAAATCCCACAGTAAATCTATAGGCAAATAAATAATTTACAAAGAAAATGATTTATCACGAGAGGAGTCACAGGAAGAGATTATAGCACAAGACAAGAAATAGGAATGGGTTTACACTCTTGGTTCCTAAACTCGATGAGAATCAAACGGAAAAGGAAGGATCTTGTAAAATGGGCTCAGAAAGACTGGCTGCCACATTTCATTCCATTTCAGGGGCATTCAGATGAAAACTGACCTCCCTGGAAAATAACAGCATTGCCTGTTTGTTCAAATGTCATGCAAATAATGACTTTTGTCTCTGAGAAGCAAAGGCTGCAACAGAATGGGATGCTGTAAAACCCCCGGGAGGAGAAGTCAGGGTGCATGATCGGCTGTTAAAGGTGTCAGACTTTGACATCAGAGGTCGGGGTTCACATCATTTCACATTTCAACATTTGCTTAGACTTAGACAACAAAATCACTTGGTAAGGTTGAAAAAAACATCATGGGCAGGTTTAAAATAAGTAGATAAACTAAATAACATGTAAACAATGTAACATAACTACATAATATACAATACTTTAGCAGCACTCGTCTCATTGAATGTGCTGTGATTGTTGTTCAGGTGTGAGGAGCATTCAAAATGTCCTCCTCCAGCTAAATAGGTGAGTTAGCGAGAGACAAAGAGAGAGAGACAAAGAGAGAGGGGGGGTAAATGAAGAGAGGGCCGGGCATTTGTGAGAACAAAGCCGTGAATCAGAAGAATAAAACGTTTTTTTTTCTGTTTGTGTTTCACGACGGTCACATTCTAAAGCAAAAATGAACACATTTGCACTTCCTCCCAAACATGCGTGAAGGTGCTGGGTATTGATTGAAAGCAGCCGTGGGAATGAGAATGGGCTGCTCATCCTGCTCATTGGCTGCAGGTTCCAGCCTTAAAGCTCTTTGCTGACACTCAGAGCACCAACCACAGCAAAACAGAGACACACAGACACACACACTTCTACGAGAAGTCATTGTTTTGCATTATACCTTAAATAATCACGTTCATTTTTGAGCTGGGGCAAATGAGTGCTTCTACATCAGCTCTGCCTTGAGAACAGATTGAGTTTTTCCATCGCGACCACCTCACACGCCTCTCTTTAGCCTCAGAGATCGATCGATTCTGCCTGAAACTCGACTCTCCCCATGTCATTTTGAGGGCCTTCATAGCTCCTCTTCCTGTCATCTTGCTACCATTCCCAGTTTTCCCTGTTGTAATCCCTCTCTGTCTCTCTGGCTCTCATTCCCTCACTCTACTTACTTTTTACTCTCTCAATGTACGCCTCTTCGAGTGTGTGTGTGTATGTGTCTGTCTGTCCGTGAGAGCAAGAGAAAGAGAGAGAGATTTTCTAAATCCCAGTTAAGAGCAGAGCTTTTCTGCAGCAGAATTTCATTTCAACACCTCTCATCTTGCACAGAGCAGGAGAGGAGTCTCCCAGTTATGAATCCAATAACCATGTGTGTGTGTGTGTGTGTGTGTGTGTGTGTGTGTGTGGGCTTGAATGTGTCTTGTTTATAGGATTGCAGGTTATTCCCATAAACTCAAACTGAAGGTCAAACAGAGAAAGACAGAGTCAAGTATGGAGAGAAAAGGAGTGGTGAATGTGTGTGTGTGTGTGTGTGTGTGTGTGTGTGCATGTGTGAGATTATGGATGAGAGGGTCAAAGAGTGAGTGTGCAGCGCGGGAGCAAAGTCAAGGTGGCATCATGACACACCAGCACATACTCCCTGTCTGTATGTTAATAGGCTTGTATTGACATATAAGCAAGCATGCTCTTACACACACATTTATACACACACACATATGCATGCTGCAGCCGAGTGGGAAGGAGTGTATTGAGTTACAGAGCTGAGGTCAGCTTTAAATCATTACAGGTCACCATGGCAAAGCCAGCTACCAGATTAGATCAAAGTCTGGCTGATAGACCCAGCCAAGCACATTAAAACACACGCACACACGCCCACACACTTGTGCATGGCATAAACAGAGACGTGGATACCCTCGCTCATTAATCACAGTGAGCCTGGACGTAATGCACTGTGATGTAGCTTTGGTTTCTTGTACAGAAGCAGAGGCAGCTTCCTGACCCCTGAACAGTAAACAGCCACACAACGGATCAAAGCAGCAGCAGCAGTCCCAGTGGAGCAGACCGTTGGGAAAGCAGCCTATTCGGAAGTTGCAGAGCCTGATCAGATTAAAGCAGCATGCGATGGGCCACTGTGCTGGTCCTCTGGCTCCACCAGGGCCACATGACCGTGGAGACTCGCCTGTGTTTAATTCTCTGGGAAACACACGTCTTTAGTTGAGATCGTGAGGTGTCAGTGTGTTTGTGCGTGCGCAGTTTGATGGAAGAGAGGATAAACTGAAAAGAAGAGCAGCTGCTGTTTATCTGCATGGCATCTCCGCTTTCAAGCACAAAACAACACCATAAAGCTCCCTTGGTGGGCCGTACTTTACTGCCAGCAAAGACAGGCCCCATATCCTGCACTCAGCGTGGCTCGCATTATTCTCAACAGCGGCGTAAGATGGAAGATCTCCCTTGTCTCCCCCCCTCTCGCCATCTCTTTCTGCCCCCGCAGCAGGCCTATCTCTCTCTGATAGGTGATGTATGTCTGACCTTCATTGGTGAATTTGCCATTTGCTGCCAAGTGGATCTTTAACTGCTTCCATGATTCACATGACCTCACTTCCTCTGACCCTGCTAGGCACTCCTCAACGTGGATAGCAGCCAAGAGCAGAGGGGCACCAAGCCAGGCCAGATAAGGGCTTCTCCAAATCAACTTGGACTGCTCTCCTCTGCTCTGCTCTCCTCTCCTCTCCCCTCTCCTCCCCTCCTCTCCTCTCCTCCTCTCCTCTCCTCTCCCCTCTCCTCCTCACCTCTCCTCCCCTCCCCTTCTTTCCTCTCCCCTCCCCTCCTCTCCCTCCTATCCCCTCCTCTCCTCTCCTCTCCTCCCCTCCACCTGGTCTAGGGCGATGGAGCCTGTGCTTTCTCAAACACCGTATTTAATCTTAGCTGTCATTGCTTTGATGTACAATAACCGTAGATGAGAGGACTCTTGAGTGTGCTCCTGTGTTTGACTAAAATTGGCTGAGCACAGTGTGTTTGCCATTGTCCTCTGGGACGAACCAGAGAACCCATCAGCAGACTTTATTCATTATTTACCAAGCACCGATGATATTCCAATAAATAAGCGAGCTGCCATTCCAAACAATGTTCTACTGTCACAGACAAAAGGAAACACATTCATATGTTTTCTGGCACCCAGACACAGCGGTATCCTTTGATTCAGTCAATAGCAGTTTGAATCCAGCAGCACAATGCCAACCAAGTGTGGGATCGATGGCGGTAAAAGTTCACGGAAAGAGGTCAGGCCGATGTCTGGTCTACTATTCTGGATAGGTAGTTGTGTGTTCCTGTGTTGGTGCTAGCACCGAGGGTCAATTTTTTCATCTGCAGCAGAATATATGCTGATTTGCTTCCAGGGAGCATACCAAGGGAGGGGAGATGGGGCTGCATAGGGGAGATGGGGGCAAAAGAGGGAGGGGGAGGGGGAGAGGATTTTGAAATATGTGAAATGAATTGCTAGAAGTGCATTAAAACTGCATTTTGACTCTCAACCAGGCTGGAATGTGGCAGAGGGAGTCTGAGCAAATGCATGCAAATACACACACACACACACACACACACACACACGTCAACTAAAGAGCAATATACACACTTTCTCCGCATATGTATGAGGGAGGGTTGCAGTCTCATTAATAGTGTTAGCGCGGCAGCACACCTTAATGATCCTTATCTTTCTCATTGCAACTGCCTCTGACATCATTTCATTTTAACTGCAGGGCCGCCAGGGTTCAGGTCAGGACAGAGCATAACTCATACACTGTCCATATATCAAAGACATATCACAACCCTTTACCAGAGAGACTAATTGACCGCCACCCAAGAGATCAAGCCCAAATCCCAAGCCAGGTTGTCAGCCCTGACAGGCCCAAGTCTGGCCCCCATCCCATATTTTACCCACCGCTCCTCTCTGTTCTATGCTCACTCAACAGAGTCCTCTCCACTCCTATGCTTCTGTCTCAGTGGACCCTTATGACCAGATCTGACCAGCTTCCTATTCCCTATTCCCTCTCCCTGTGCAGTGAGCCTGCACCTATGCTGCTCAACCATGAAACCATAACTAAATATAAATCATCCTTTCTCTTACTCTGTCATTCTGATAGCCCTTCCACACACACTCTCATTTGTTCTCTGTACCCCCCCTCTCTCTCTCTTTCATACTCTCCTTCTTGTTCTCCACCTTACACAAACACAACTCTAATAAATTGTGGCACTGGTAATTACATAGAACCCACCAGTAAATTTCACTTCCATTTACATTTAGATTACAGAATATTTCATTCCTATCAATCTGCAGGGCAAGACCAATGTGTGCATGGCTTTGCCCGTATGCACAACTGTTCATGACATTTTTATATTCTCACTGGTGCACACACATTGGATGCACACACACACACACACAGCTGAGTAGAAGTACACACAAACACGCTGAGCAATAAATCTCAATGTCCACCAGCACACATGGACAAATGCACATATTAAGGATGGTAAATCCTAACTTCCTTGGCCACATACTGTATAAACATATGCTCCTATCTGATGGTGCCTTAAAGTAAAAATGATAGCTCTCGTTTTATTTAGTGCATAAATTGAATGCTGTTTTTAAAAAAGAGATACAATTTACCTTGAACCGAGAAATATTTATCTGATAAAAGAAAGCAGCCTCGCCGTCTCTGTGGAGCTCTTTGCTCTTCTTTGTATGAACGGTAAAGAAATCTTTTTCTTTTTTTGCGAGGGTACTTATTTGCCTCCACACTTGTACAAATTATTTGGATACTATTTACACAACGATGCCATGGTGAGTCTTTGGAGGGAACATACTGATATACCACACACACATTTATTTTCACACAAACTTTCCCACTTCTGGATCATAATAATTCAGATGCAATCTCATCCTCTGTGCATGAAAGACAGCAATATGTGCCCAAAACCTCACTGTAATATAAAACGGTTTATAAGAAGAGAGGAGAGGGAATGAGAGCCAGAGGCGTCAACTGGGGAAAACGGATACCACCGAGATGTTGCCTTCTCTCTCCCTCTCTGTCTCTCTCTCTCTTATTCACTCTGTCTGTCTCTCGCCCTGACACTCCCACCCACCCCTCCGCCCCCGTCCTCTCAGTATTACTGCATCATTGCCAGCAGGAATGAGTGCATGAGGAGCAGTGAGATAACGAGGGAGAGGGGAGGTACTTCAGGGAATAAGTGTTTAAAATATACACAACGGAGTTCCTCTTGTGGACGATCAGTCCAAATACCCCCCCATCCCATCCTCTGCACATCCTCCAAGTATGTACAAGTATAACCTGAAGGAACTGAATCACACACCTGTAACAAACTGTGTGCTTTCTGATCCCTGACATCATTTAAACGTCATTAACTAATGCAAAGGAACTCCTTTTTTCCAATCAATATCAAGGATTGGAAGGATGTTTTTCTTTGCATTGCCTGATTATTCAGGATGAACTCATTACTGCTGCTGCTTTGCACAGAAAATACATATAGCAATGCAAGTGTATGAAACTTAGCTAAAGCTTTTGCAGAAGATACTATAGAGGTCATTTCCTGCGTAAAATTGGTTCCCTTTCTCTCAGTGTGTGAGGAGCGTACTCCAAGGTGGCCAAGTGGTTGAGGAAAAGCATGACGACAGTGTTTCCTCCGCTGACATAAAGCATGCAAGTGGTGTGTAGTTGTCTGGGTGCAGATGAGTGTAGTCATGTTTCTCCACCCATATGGCTGTATTGCCATTAGGGAGTTGTGCTGATATGATCTGCTGAGGTTCGGACCGATGGCTGTGGGAGGATATTGGAGAGCAGCGGGGTGACTTTAGAGTTTAGACTGCTGAGCAGTGCAAAGGCAACAAACTGACAACACCGGCAATTGGGACAGATCAGCATTAGTATACTGTAAACAGACACTTACAAGCACACACTGTTGACCCTCAGGGTTAAAATGAACAGGCAAAATCTTATAGAAAGCAAATCACCAGAGATAGTGTGAGCAGAGGAAAGCCGCTGTACTTGAGAGCATGCAGACCTAATCATGCAAAATGACCTGATCAGCACAAAAGGAGGAGTCAATAAGAAATACTGAAATCATCCGTCCAAGCACCTCCTCAGGAAAGCTTGACCACGCACCCACATTTCTTTCAGTGAATGTTTAATTGTTTGCAAATGTTGTATCCCAATGATGGAAAACCATATATGGACAGCTTTTCATCAACTAAGACAAGCAGTGCTCTTTTCAGCTTGGAGACGAGGCATTTTTCAGATAAATCAATTTCTTTAAGTCACTTAGCCTAAGAAGCAAGATGACCCTCATATTGGATTGCATAAAATGCAAAAATACAACATTTTGAAATGCATATATTACAGAGAACAGTGATTCTTCAGAGTGGAGATTCAATTCTGGTAGGGAATTTTATTTATTTATTGACCTTAAATAAGTCGAAATTGAAAAGAATGCTTTGCTAAGAAACATTTAAAAAATACTGGAATGAAACACCCCAAGAGTCTTAAGACACAAACGTTTTCCTTGATGTAGACCACTGTGTCCTCAATAATACTGCAACCTTTCACACAGACAAGAAAACATAAATTCAAAATATTACGGCATACAACTACTATTTTATATAGCCTTTCCCTTTTATAGCTATACAAATGACAGAGAGAGACACTACTGAGTAAGATATGATGTGATATGAGCCTTGAACTTAATACTTCAAAGATTATTCTCAGCTTAAAACGAGTTCTTGGCCGACATCTGCCTCAAAAAGGAGACTTGATCTCAAAGTTTGCCTTGGCTGTGTTTTTAAATAAAAGTTGTCCTTAAAAGTAATCCGAGGCCCTTAAAGTTAGTGCCCACCTCTTCTTTATAATGTTGACTCAGACCAGCTGAGGTCACTTCAGCAGAACCGAGATACATTGTTTTCTCACAGCATCACATACAACATAGTACCCAAGTACACTTCATTACAACAGAGAGGACAAAAATCACTGGGGAACCTCTGTCCACGGCCTCCTGGGAAACCACAGAGGGTCACCATATTAAAGATGTTTCTGTAATAAAAGTGTGTGTGTGTGTGTGTGTGTGTGTGTGTGTGTGTATAAGCATGAGCAGTATGTTACAGACAGACACATCCATGCTTCATCCTTTCTGTGTTCACTGTAACTGTGAGCTGCAGAGTCCCAGGGGAACAAACCTCTTACATATCGGTGTGCATAGAAAAGAAATCACCATCACACGCTCTCTCAGTCATAACAGATCAAAACCAAAATGCTACGTTGCTTTGACTTGCATTGCTCCGAGGGGGGGTGCAGTGATACAGGCAGCAATAAAGGCCTGTGGTTTGAGCGTAGCAGCACCTGACCTCCATGTACCACGTAGAACGAGTGGATGAGGAGGTTGCAGAGGAGCAACAGTAGGTGGTTGCCGGGAATAATTTGCTTGCAAAAAGCTACAAAAGCTCAAGGGTCAGCCATATTTGTGTTAGAGGTGTTTAGAAGTTCACTTGCCTCAGAAGCTGCGTCATACACCAAAAAGTTTTTCACAAAGTGTCCTTTGGGTTTAGTGAAAACAAGCTGCGATAAAAGAACGTTTTGTTGAGGTTCTTTTTTTCTTTTTTTTAACCCTGAGCATCAAAACAACAAGCAGCACCTTGGTCTTACTTTGATTTAGTCACTGTATGAAGACAGATATTTAAAGAGTCCAAAGCAGAACTGATAGCTGCACTAAATCTGACGACTTGGGAGGATAAGTGGCCTATCAGAGTCCGACATTGTTGTTTGAAGCATAACTCATGTACAGTGGCAGGTGTCCTACCTTAAAATAAGCTCGAACTTGATAACAAAATGAAAGTTGATCTAACCTGAAGGGTATATAGCTATATATAAGAGCAGAGAGTGGACTGTTGTCCCTCTGTGTCCTGCTACCTCGTGTTTACCTCTAAAACCCGGAGCTGTCTGCGGCGTTCAGTGTTGACGTGGAGCACAAAAGGCACCCTAATCCCGGGCTGAATATGCATGACGCGCCGCCGCCGCCGCCGCCGCTGTGGCTGCTCGCAGTTTAATAGTTTCAGCACCACGTTGGCGAACAGCGCCATACGCCGCTGAGACACACTGAGGCTCAGCTGCAGCGAGCTGCGAGCGGCGCTTTGACGGCACCCGGCGCACTTTGACAGGCCGAGCCGGAGAAAGACCCTTTTATCTGTAATCAAATTGGCTCCGATGTTGCAAACCGAGTGAGGTTTCCTTTCCCCCCTGATGATACCGAGACCTTGTAAAAGCATGGCGCTTTTACTTTGATGCACTCAAACAGGGAAAGAGGGGGTGAAACGAGGCTGAGGGCGCACGAGAAAGAATTTGCCACATTGTCGGTGATTCACTTGAAGATATTCTGAAATGGCACAGACTGACGCACACCTTGTGAATAAAGTTGAGCCCCATTTCCATTCTGAACAAGATGCGAAAGAGGAGAAAAAACTGAAAGAAGGGCATCATTGAAGAGGCAGGACAGGAGGAGGAGGAGGAGGAGGGAGACTTTGATTGGGAGTTACTCAAGCACAGCGTGGACAGGAGTGATTCCCCTAGTCCCTATCCCAGACCCACGCATGGGCTAGGCTGCATATTACAGGCTACAGCAGACAGGAATCTGGTCCAGTGCAGCCCCCCGAGAAGAGAGGGAGGGAGAGAGAGAGAGAGAGAGAGAGAGAGAGAGAGAGAGAGAGAGAGAGAGAGAGAGAGAGAGAGAGAGAGAGAGAGAGAGAGAGAGAGAGAGAGAGAGAGAGAGTTTCTTCCCTGAGAGGTAATCTGAACCACTTCAGCCTGCAGCCCGATAATAACTACAGGACGGCTCTGGATGAACGGAATCTCATTCACAAGGCGGGTGGTTCTCAGCCCGGTGTCAATCAATAGTGGGGAGAGGGGAAAGAAAAGGGTCACATGTTGTCCCCTTTCTTCTCTCCTCGACGAGCGTCGGAGGCGCACCTGCGAGTGTGCATGTCCCTCTCTCTTTACTGGGGGAACTGGGGAGCTGCGCTGCTGCTGTTGCTGCTTGGCTGAGGCTGCATACACTTTTTGAGACTGGACCAGTGCAAGAGGAAAAGAGAGGGAGAGAGAGAGAGAGAGAGAGAGAGAGAGAGAGAGAGAGAGAGAGAGAGAGAGAGAGAGAGAGAGAGGAGGGGTGAAACAGAGATTGGATGGATTCATCTCCTCCTCTGGCACTCCACAGGCGCTCATTCATTTATTCAAGCCCGACCGACGACAGCATGCCAAGCGCAGACTCCAGCGGCAGAGCTCGGTCAGTATCCCCCCCCCCCCTCTCTCTCTCTCTCCCTCCCTCCCTCTCTCTCTCCTCTGTCTGTTTCCCCCCTTCCTGTTTGTAGTTCTCACACACATCACATAAGCAGTCGTCTTCTAACCGTGTCTGCCTTTTTGAAACACTGCCACAGACTCTCCAACACGGGGAAGGAGTGACTCGTCCTCCGTCGCACCGGCCCGGTGACGCTCTCACCTGCGCAGCGCCCGCGCGGGACTCGGCATTGGCGCCCTCGCGGGAACGCAGCTGACACCCGGGACCCCGACGCAGAGAAAGTGAGGAACCCGCCGTCTATGGGCCCGCAGCCCCGTGAGACCCCCGGGATGGCCTGCAGCGCATGTTACTATCTGGTTATCAGCTCCACGCACCTCAGCAATGGACACTTTCGGCGCGTCAAGGGGGTCTTCAGAGGACCGCTGTGTCCCACCGCGAGCAGCGATTCACCGGTAGGACAACACGCTGCTCTTGATAGACGTGTGTGTGTGTGTGTGTGTGTGTGTGTGTGTGTGTGTGTGTGTGTCGTGTGTGTGTGTGTGTGTGTGTGTGTGTTCATCATTTCCTTGAGCTTGTAAAATAATTGATTTCATGCACTTTTTTCACTTTCTCTTATGAATTTGCCAGTTAGCAAATTGACGTTGCCATAGGAAGGTCCTCACAACTATAGAAAAGTGTGTTTGTAATTGTGTGAACAATGTGTGCAGGATATAATAATCCATCCATCCATCATCTACCGCTTTTATTCTGTATTCAGGGTCACGGGGAGATATAATAATAGTCATTTAAAACACAGTCCAGTGGCTCATCTGAGGAGGTCTTATAAGCTGGTCTTTTGCTTTTTGTGAGTCATAAAATGAAATATTTTTTTTTAGTAGAGGAGAGTAAGATGAGAATATTTTAAACAGAGGAGAAATTGGGTATCCAACCATGAAGCCATTGTCCCTCCATGACTCCTTCTCTCCCTCTTGGCTATGGGAATTAAACCAATCAAATTACATTAGTGCTTTCAGGAGGAGATGAATTGTCCAGCCGAAAATAGCACTAATTACCTGGGGAGTATTTGTTGGGTGTGTGGGTCTGAGTGTCCGTTAGTGTACGTACAGGAGTGAGTGTGTGGGTGTGACCTGTCTAGCTTGGTGGGGTGACTCCATGACCTTTCCCTGGTCCCATGTGGTTCCTTTGAGCCACCGAGCTGATCTGCCATTTAGTTGCAAACTGGCTCTCAGTTTGTGTGCACTTAGTGGATTTGTGTTTTGGCACTTGCAGAGACAAAGAAAGTGTGTGTGTGTGTGTGTGTGAGAGAGAGAGAGAGAGAGAGAGAGAGAGAGAGAGAGAGAGAGAGAGAGAGAGAGAAAGACAAGCAAAGAAAATGACAGTACGTGTAAATATGGATGATATTTTGGCCTGTATGATTTTGTGTTTGTGTGTGTGAGTGTGTGTAGGTGTGTGTTTTGTAGATTGAGGAGCTGCTCGGAGGGTCTCTGGTAATCACACATTATTCATGAGCTCTTAATGTGAGACGAGACAAACTGGCAGAGCTGATGACAAGTTTGATGAGAAGGGAGGAAAGGAGCAGCTGGTATGTGTGTACAAGCGCTACATGTGTGTGTGTGTGTGTGTGTGTGTGTGTGTGTGTTTATGTGTGTGCGTGCGTGATCACACTCAAGTCATTACCAGTCTGTCATGTTCGGCCTGCGCTCACGATGTGAAGGGAATGAGTGAACAGTGTTGAGCAGAGGAAGAGTCACATTAACAATATACTCACAAACTTTTTGCCCACACACACATACTGCACTTCCATCTTTGTGAGGACATAATACATTCCCCTACAATCACCTTAATTCACAGCTCAATGCCTGACACTAACTCGAACCTGAATCATTAAACCAAGTCTTAAATCTCAAACAGGCCTTTAAACAACACAACAACATTTATATCACATCTTTTTTTTAAAAAAAACTTTATAGAAAGGGATGCTAATCAAAACAAAGTACTTTTAGAATGTTACCAAAATCAGTATAATAAACTATTGACTGCTGTCATGTATCAGCTAGAGACAAAACAATTAGTCAATCAATCAATTTTTGATTGACAGAGGATCAATCAGCAACTATTTTTGAAAATTGATTGAGTACCTCTTGATTGAGTTGTATCATTGTGAGCTCAATATCTTTGGATTTTGAACTGTGAGAAAACAAGCAATTTCCAGTTTGTGATAGACAAAGCAGTGAATCAATGAATCAATGAATCAATGAATCGGCAAAATGAAGAGTAGACTGGCTGATGTTGTTAGTTGCAGCCCAAATCAGGAATCCTCTAACTTTACTTTATATTTTATGTAGACAACATTTGCTTAAAACACAGTGAGTAATAGCATATTTTGGTATATGAAAAAAAAAATGTATTCCCTAAATGTTTAAATGATTGGTTTAGTTTCAGCACCTAAAGTCGTGCGTGTATTGGCAACATTTTCAGAGGCTGCAAGGGACTGTTTGAAAATCCTCTCGTGTCGCTGCACTCAAGTGCTTGTGAAAGATTCTGATACTGCATTTACTAATCGAAATCCGTTTTATCTGGAACAATTCAAGCAAACAACCCGGGGAGCAGTGACTCAGAAGATTCCCTATGAACAAAAACATCTAGACACTTCGCCCTGCTGAAGTGTCCTTGGTGAAAACGTTGAATCCATAGTCAGGATCTGACAGACTCAAGTATAGCAGACCTCCATATGGACAAAGGCAAGTAAAAATAGAAGGACTGAGAACATTTTATTCTCTTTAAGCAGAAGGCTTCCAGTAAAACGTGTCATTCATGGAAGCAAGGGCATCAATTACCTCTATGTCCTATAATGGAGATAAGTGTGAAAAATCTTCGTTGTGGGAAAATGCTGTGTAGGTTGTTACGGAAGGTCGAGGGGAAAAAAAGAGATGTGCTTTCAGATTTATCCATATTAGTTTGGACATGGCTGGATTTATGGGCCTGTCAGCATGATAAACAGTCAGCGCTCGTGGTCAAGTAGTTCAAAAGTGACCTCTTCTGCTCGGCGGAAAAACAAGTCCTCCAGCCGGAGCGTGGGGGTTGAGTTTAACGCACCTCTTCAAGACTATTAGACATGCTGAGCAACATCTTTTGCTCCTGTCCGTTCTGCTGTATAGGACGCCGGCCCAACGGCGAGCTGCTCTTTGATTCCACTTAGATCAGGGGAGTACAAAGGATACCACAGCTGGGATTTGTCAGGGGTAACTTTTTGTGTCTCCACTTTGATGAGACGTTGTAGCATTAAGAAAACACTGCATGCCTACGAGTGGTAAGAACCGCTAAAGAACATCGAGACACGTGGCCTTGTTTTTTCCCCTCTCTGTAACAAATCCTCTCATGTTTGTTAAGAGTTCTGTGCTTTGTTGTTTGGGTAGCTTCCCCGCGGAGAGCTGCAGTATGTCTAGATAAGGATTTTGCTCATTACTACTTTATCATCATTAATTAGTCATTGTGATAGGTCTCTCGGACGTGTCTACGGTTTGGTTCCCGTATGTATATTAGAGCCTAATCACCATTTGTGAGTCATTCTTCAAACTCTCATTAACACTTCAAAGGTTTTTTCATTCTTGCTGTCAGCATGGGGGGGGGCGGCAGGTGGAGCCCTTTGGCTCCCCCCATCATTCAAACAGCTGCAAAGTGATACAGACCTTCCATTTCTTTTGCTGTCTCTTTTCCAAACATCTGCCCAGCCTTGTCCGCCCGTCTCCCCGTAGAGCCGCCTCCGTCTGTGCCGTATCACAGCCGTGCATACTCAGCTGCTCGTCCACCGAACACCACTTTGATGTATATTTCACTGCCGTTGAAGGACGCAGATGCATCGCTGGCTGTACGGCACAGTGTCAGAGCGAGTGCGAGCGTGCGTTTGTGTGGGAGAGGGCTGTTTGTGAATCTTGCACCCTTGTGTTTTCATCGATTCCGCAGGGAGCGGAGCAGTGTTTATGGAAATGAGGTGGCATTTAAACATATGCCCCGAACAATTAGCTTGAAACAAGTATTTAGCTGCACAAAAACACGGCCGTGTTCGGAGTGAGTCAAGTACTTAGCCACAAATATTAAGCCGTCGCGAGTGGACAGAGGTGAGATGAGCCATTTGGCGTGCCAGTTGGCTCACTCGTGTAAACAAGATACCCAGGAATCTCGCTGTGCTGTTCATGATGATCATTATAATAAGTGTTGCAGGCTCGGTATCAATCGTACAGCCGGGGGGGATGATCAGACCGGCGATAGCGTCTTGACATTTGTGAAGTACGGCAAATGTCAGAAAGAAAGAGATTGTTCAAAATGTGAGTTAAAAGTGATAAAAAGGTGAGACCGGCTTAAAAGCTGCTGTAGAGTTCTCAGGTCTGGTATCGTCAGAAAAGCTATTTCAGAGTCATGGCCCCTAACGCTGCAGTCACTCCCATTCATGCAGTGTGACGTTAATGCAAACACACACACACACACACACACACACACCAACTCAGCCATCAGAGCCTGCTGGGGCAGTTTGAGAGCGAGCAGGTGAGTGCTGCTGAATACTAAAGTCCTGTATGACTGGACTGTTCCTGCTGACCACTGCAAAGTGCTCCCACTGATCACTGCTAATGTCCTCCATCACAGTTTACACTCAACACTCCAGAGAAAGAGTGTGTGTGTGTGTGAAAGAGAGTGTGTTGGGGGGAGTAATTGGAACAGATGGGTGAGATAGGATGAGGAGAAAGAGGAGGGTAGAGGGGGGAGAGTCAGACAGTTGGCATTGATTTTAACACTCTCTCAAGCTTTTATTGACATTTCATTTAGCTAATGAATTCATTAGTGCTTCATAGCATAATAACCTCTACTTGATAACCAGGATGGTTCCCCAGAGGATGTCTCTCACACGCACACCTCTCTGCTTCTTTTTCTTTTACCCCCCCATTAATTTGTGCTGCATTGTGTAACTTGTAAATGAACTTGTTTGAGGTGACATAACTCTCGCAGCACACCGTCAGGAATGATGGAGAAAGAGACGGAGGCGTACATGCACATTCAGCCCTGACTATGCATAGGTGTGTTTGTGCTGCCGCTCGTGTTCACCTCTTAGATGGAGGTGATATTTATTCAATTTACTGACGACTGAGTCACTTTTTTACTCGTGTGCCTTTGACCTGCTGCTTTGTGGAGATGCAAACATGCAACCCTGACTTGCATGAATTGAACAGCCGTGGGTTTTTTTTAAAAATGCACTCAAAACTGTTTCATCAATGACATAAAAGGAGGATGCTTCACCCAGAGGCCTCTTCTTTGTACGCAGTTACAACCCTCCATTTGGACTAAAGTTCTGTCAAACTTAAGATGCTGGTTTATGAACTGGAAGCATTTCTTTGGCTGAGAGCTTGAGCGCTGCTGTGTGGACGTCTTGGGTGCCGAGCTGACCAGCGTGAGCTCTGCGTGGGTGAGGGCGCGTTTGGAGGGTAGAGTGTGGGCTGAGCGCTTTTTGGTTATAGTTTGTCTGCTTCTGTTGACTTAACATTGCCATCGTGAGGTTTGTAAACATTCTGCTGTGTGATGTACAGTATGTTCATACGGACACACACCGACACAACAGATGGCCAACCGCTCATTTTGTACATTACCATGGGACAGATGTTTGCCTGTGTGGTCATTAGTGATCGCTGCATCGGATAATTACCTGGAGACACACATAGCAGCAAACACACAGACACACACACACACACACACACACACACATACGATTAGTGAGTGTTTGATAATTATAGGATGTTTGATGAACCATCTGGAACACCAGCACTGGTAGAAAGGGAAAGACAGGTTCAAAACACCCACAAATACCTTAAATCACAGTTATCAAAAGAGCATCATTGCTCCAAACAAAACACTAAACGTGGATTGCAAGACGACGATTGAGAGATTAGGAGATGAAAGTGTTTTTGTTTCACAGCCATTAGGATGTCATGTCTCATTCAACGTTTGGTCTTATCCTCTTTTATTCTCCCTGACTCTGCATCCTCTGTCTCTGCCTCTTTCCCTTTTTAAAAAAACGCGATCGTTCCTGCACGTCTGTCTCCTCACCATCCTCTCATTCTCCAGGCGATACCTTTCCAATCCAATCCCTCCCCCTGACACTCTTTTTTATCTCCCTCTCCTATTGCTTTTCGTCTCATCTCTCCAGCCCATTCATTTTTTAGCAGGTCAACGGGTCAAATGTTTAGGCCTTTAAGTCTTGGTGTGTGCGTGTTTGTGTGTTTGTGTGTGTGTGTGTGTGTGTACAGTATGCCTATATGAGTGTTTCTGCGTGTGTATGGGATGATAGTAATATTGCAGTGGCAATATTGCCGAAAAATCCTTGGAGGGATGAAAGAAAAGAGAGGGTGCACTTTATATTGCGGGTCAGTATTTCTGTTCCTCGGTAACGTCCATTTTAGCCTGCTTCTTATTCTGCTGCTCTACACAGATTCATGCTCTCATGTACTGTAGGAGCAGATGTGGGATCAATTATAGCTCCATTAACTCAGCAGGCTCGTGTGCCTGCATGCACTCATGGGTGCACAATATTACACATATTTGCACCTGTGTGCTTGAATGCCTGCATGCGACTCCGCCACTGACACACCGGGCCAGGGTTAAGAGCAGCTCAGACAAATTAATTATCTCTTCTCTGGAGGAGCGATGACTCACTGAAAGAGAGGCTGCGAACAAGCACCTCATGGTTGAGCAGAAGCTGAAGGAATTACTCCCAGCACTAGCAGAGACCAAGGGGCACTCCTTCTGAAAAAAAAAAGCAACTTGGATTTCATCCTCAGCTTGATGTTCAAATCACATTTTCTTCCCACTTTTCATGTGCATAAGGCCAATTTATAAAAATAACTGCGACGGAAAGAAGTCGAGCAGGCGTGTTGCATTTATAGATCAAAGTGGCAGAGGAATTTTAATGCATATGAACAAGTTTCACTTCCCTGAAATCGTTGACATAAGATCAAGGCTTAAAACCTATTATATAACATGTATACATTGTTAAGATGTATGTTGAAAATTTCACTTGGGCGTCTGCGGGAATTTATTTTTTATTGTCATGAGGGAACTTGATGTTACAATAAATCTGTTACTTTTCAGACAATATTTTTGATATGTTATAACTTAATCGCAATTATTTTTTGTCAGTGAGGCTTTGTTGAATCCTGAAGGTGAGGCTTTCATGTTTCTGCTGTCTCAGCCAGAGCCCCTTACCCCTGACCTTTCCACCATTCCCCTCTGACCTCTGACAGATAGCCCTGGGGGGAAATATGTGATGAAAAGGTCAATGCTAGGGTCAAGGCCTGTTATTGAACTATTACCTTGTTATATCCCTGTGTACCCGGTCGTATACTGCTGATATGTGCACACATGCAGCAGAAGGCCCTTGTACATACACACCTACAGGGAGGTAAGCAAACGGACCAAGAGCACGAGCATGGCAGAAATGCGTGTAGTATTATCATAACAGTGTGTATGCTCTCATGTGTGTTCATTCTGGCGTGCCCTCATGTTTATTTATCAAAGCAGATAAGACCCACTAGGACATATTCGTAGCACGGGGTCGGCCATGCATCAGTAACGATGCATCAAATTATATCAGACTTACCTCCACCAGCAGCGTGAGCCATGATGCAGACACTAATAATTCATGCCGTTTGCTTCAACCAGCCTTCGAATCAGCCGCGATGCAGAGAACAACCCGCCACAATTATCATGAGCAGCAGCATTCCTATGTTTAGCAGATTGGAGATGCCAAGCGCTCAGCTTAGCGCTGTGCAGAAATGTCCTGGCTGCGCGCTGCAAGGATGGCAGGATCACAGTGGTCTGCAAACAGCCTCCAGCTAGCATCCACCAGGCCTTGGCCACCTCCTTTGGACGGGCAGGTTGCCTGTTTCCCCTCTCTCTGTTGGTGGATGTATGTTTGAGTCTTCTATGGGGGCCGTCGTACCCTTGCTGTGAGGTATATGCTCACCTTGTAGTGCTGGATTAGTCACCACACTGGATGGGAAGACATGAACAGCAGCAGGGGGGGGAAACCCCACAAAGATGAGACGAAGTGCGTGGGTGGATTGTGTGAGTGCATGTGTGCCGGCATACCATGGGTATTCATCAATTTCCCTAAGATTCTCTACTTTTCCGCTGCCATAAAACCCAGAGGCAAGAAGTAAACACAAACTCTAAGAGATCTCCTTTGCTCGGCCTCTTTTTCTATCTCCCTCTGTCATTCCTCCCTTTTCACTCTCTTCTCTCCACAAAGTTAGCTACGGGTTTGCGTATGCGTGCGAATGTTTCGGTTGCACATGCAAATGTGTCTCGCATTGTCGTGAGCCTGTAGAACGTGAGGTCCGGAGGATGTGGAACATATTGTCTTTCATCTCTGAGTGTGCAGGTGTTACCACTGAGTGCTTGTCGTGAACAGCATAAGCCTTGTTGTAGATTCTGGCAGTTTGTGTTGACTTGTCTCTTCTAGGTATGACGGAGATGTGTGTTTTTGGAAACGCGTTGGCGCATGCACTTCGTCGAGGAAGCCAAAAAATAAATCGATGAACGCTGTGTGTGTTGCTGCATGTGGGTGCTTGTTTGTGTTTATGTGTGAGCGTGTGAAAAATGGCAGCGTGTGATTTATGTAAATGAGTATCATCGGCCGAGAAAGAGGCAGAATTCCCAGGCCTGACGAGTGGCTTAATGATTCATCAGCCTGGCTGAGGCAGGCATCAATAATGGAAGACAGAGTGGGTCATGCAAGATTGCTCGCCCCTTGATTAAAGTGCTCCACAGCTAAACGCCTCACTTCCTCCCTCTTCTCACCATGCCTTCTGCAAAGATGAATACAGAAATGTGCCGTACACACACACACACACACACACTCACACACTTTCACACATGGTTACACACACCTCTTCCTCAATCTCTTGCCATACAGCCTTATGTCATCTCACCTCTCAAATGCTTAATAAGCTCTCATCCCTTCTTCATCGCCTCACTCTGCTTCTTTGGTCTTAATCCAATCACGGTGAGTGAACGAGGGAGAGAGAGAGAGAGAGAGAGGCAGCAGGCGAGCAGGAGAGGGAGAGAAAGGAGATAGCGTGGGAGAAAAAAAGAGAAAGCTGCAAATGAATGCTTTATAATTTGTCTGTACAGAAATGGAACCTTTCTCTCCGGAGATAAGACAGCAACATAAATGTTCTTTCTGTCGTCTCCACACACGGAGCGGGGGGAGGCGTTTTCTCTCCGTCTCTCCCTTTAAGCTGTATGTGGGTGTTGGTGTGACAGGACAAATCTCTGTCTATTAGGAGACATAAACCTCTAAACCCCGAGCTACACGGCCATACATACTAATGCAACCATACAGAGGGCTGGATAGAAGTTGGGAATGATAGCGAGGACACACTGGGAACAGAGGAGATCTGGAGAGTAGAGAGATTGGAAGGAGGCAGAGGAGGATGTTGAAAGCAGAGAGAGTCCTGGCGGGATTTCAATCCCCCGGCCGGCACAGGGTCTTAACTGCTACACAATCTTTGAGTACAGCAAAACCAGCTTTAACAAAGTCGGACTGACTCGCACCGCAGAGCAAGTTCACTGAGTTTGTTGTGTGTGTGTGTGTGTGTGTGTGTATCCCCCAGCACAAGCGTTGATGTTGTACCGGTTGATTCCAGCCTTCTCGTCTGTGGTATCAGTCATTCACCATCCACGCACTCGCACTCGAATGTGCCAGAGAAAAGATCACTCACTCTTATTGGCCACACTCATGTTATCCCCTGATAGCTTAGATGAACCACACTATCACGCACACACACACACACACACACACACACACACACACACACACGCACACGCATGTGCTCACCAGTGCTCCTGTAATCATAAATGCCTGAAAGACAGTATTCCTCATTCCGCCGACAGTAGCAGCCCATCACTCTCTCTATCTGTCTCTCTCTCACTCTCACTCTCTCTCTCTCTCTCTCTCTCTCTCTCTCTCTCTCTCTCTCTCTCTCTCTCTCTCTCTCTCTCATCTGTGAGTTTCTGAGTTAGTGAGACTTAGCCGAGCGTTAGCGGTGCGGCGTGTAATCTGCGATCACATTAATCCTGTTCTTTAAATCTGTCTTCTCCCAAACTGATTACCTTCATCTTCTTAACTTGTCTTCCTCTCTAATCTGTATCATCACACTCTGACGGATTACAGTCTCAGTTTGATCACTTTAAACAGATAGAGACGCAATCCTCTTTGAGGCAGTCAATCAGCCGTCCTGTGTGGACGGACAGATAGAGTCCTGTACATCATGTGCAGCTACGCCATCTATCCATGCTGGCTCTTCAATTGTCTCTGCAATTTAAATGGCAAGAGAATATGGTCCATATAAATCCATTTTTCTGACGGCCGGGAGAGGAATGCATTTAAAACTGGAGATGACATTTAGCAAGAGAGGAGAGACGTCTGATAGGCACACAGATGGAAGCACACATTTGCTGTGTGTCCAGAGCCCCTAAGACTCTCTCTCTCTATAATCTGTCAGTGGTCTTTGTTTCTACGTTATCAGTTATCTAGTTTAAGTGTCTCTGTTTGCTATTTTTCCTTGTCTCATATCATTCATTTGTCTTTCCTCTTTTATTTTGTAGACTCACTCTTCATGTGCCATGTTTTATTTGACTTACTGTCTTTGTGTGTTTCCCTGCCCGTCCGATTGTCCACACCTGTCCTCAATTAGACTACTCACCTGGCCCTGATTTTGCCATCAGCACCTGCCAGTATATATATTCCCTGATTTCCCTGTTCCTCTGCCAGATTCTCTTTGTTCTTCACTCTCTGTCTTCATCCCTTTCCTGCATTTGCACTGCTTGTTTTTGCAATATGGGCATTTTGCTTTGCCTTCTGGTCTTTGGAGCATTGCCTTTGCCGTTTGGACTGAATACCTGTGTCCACCTGCCTCGAGTAAAGCTGAGCAAAGACCTGTTTTCTTTTTTCTTTTTTTACCTCGTGTCCTGTGCCTGCATCTTTGTCCAACCCAAAACTGTTAAACACATCTCACAAGGGCTTACAGTGCAACGAAGAGGGAAGCATACACAAACTGTGAGCGGAGATATTATTTAAAACTCAAACAGAAAATTACCTGAAATAAATGGAGGGAGAGTGCAGGGTGATGGAATAACAGATGATCAGATCTCACCAATCTTGCCATCGCAGGCTCTCCTTATGTCATTTTCATCCCCAGAGGAGCCGTGGAGAGAATATCAAGGAGGGAAACAAGAAGTGCATGCAAAGCAACCTTACAGTGTATCTATTAGAAATTTCAGAGACTAAGCATAAAGTTCACCTCTCTATCCTTTTATACGCGCCATCCTTTGTCTCCCTGTAATTGGTTTATGATGTTCTCCTTAATGTGCACTGAAAGAAAGAGAAAGGAAATCTTCGCCTTTTTAGGGAAACAAATGCGAGCCCCCGAAGAGCACCGTGAGTGAGTGGTAGGATAATAAAAATACATTTAAATTCACAGAGGAGACCCCAGTTTGTAGAACGGCGACTATTTTAGGGAATTTGCATGCATGCTTTCATGCATTTGTGCTTCGGCCTGGATCCCATCACAAAACGTATCCACAAAACGGCTGGAGAGAAACTGAGGGTCATGTTTGTTCAAGCGGAGAAAAACGTCTTAAGTTGGCTTTTTTTATTCTTTGTATGAAAGCAACGCTCCGCCCGGGTGAATCAGTTTAACTTGTCCGGCGCGAGCCAGCGGCTGAACTCACATTGCATTCAGGATGATACAAACACAGGGAGATTGAGAGAGGAGGGGGAGGACGTTGAGAGGTGGGTAGGGTTTAAATGTGGCACCCAATAGGACTGATCGATGAAACGGCGTGAATTACTCCGTGAAAACAAGCAAGCCCTGTTGAATATAGAGAAGATAGAGAGAAGAAAGGCGGCGAGGGTGGACACATCTTTGGTCTTTGTGATGAACAGAGAATTAATTCTGATCGCTTGCTGAATGATCGTTTGGTCGGGCTTTGTGAATAATCGTAGATTTGTGAATCAAATGGAAGTCAGTGTGATTTGTTCCTGCCACAAGCTTCGTGCTGCTGCCTCAGACCAAAAAAAAGCAGTCAATTATAGCTATGAGGGGTCTCTGCTCTCATTATTCTTCATCTTTTTTTTATATTTGGATGTGATATTTCATTTACAGGCTACAAAGAAGTCAGGTCACTATCCTGTGGCTTTTTTGTCATTGATACCTCCAGATGTGTTTGGAGCTCTCCAGCATTGTAAAAAAGACTACTGTTGCCTGTAACTATTTGGGCAGTAATATATTTTCTTTTTTTTTTTTAACTATAAGGTTAAAGTGCTGACTTTCTCTTTTAAGTGTTTCTGGGTGAGTTCATGTTCATATTGAGTGAACAATGTAGTGCAGCAGGATCATCTGCTTAACATCTGTTTATTTGCTGAAGTGAGCAAAAGGTCCCAGAGATTGCAGAGTTTTACAGAGATGCTGCCAAGTGACTTCAAGTAGTCATGGGTGTGCAACCAAATGTTGAATATGCTGACTTTAATAAAAAAAAAAAAGAATCACAAAATGACTATTGCACCCCTAAAAATGGGGTTTGTGTTTAAAAAGGGACGCAATTCCTGTATGTTTCATCTGATTGGCCCACAACTGATTTTACACCTGAAGTTTTGAAAAACAAATGTATTTGCTACAGTGAGTACAACTCAACCTGCAACAATCATGCCTTCTAAAGTTGCCATGATTTTGATTGAAAATCAGAAGTTGAAAGTAGAAACAGTGATTGTTCCAGTCTTGTTTTCTCTCTCCATCCCGCCCCAAAATACACCTCGCGACACAACGTAGCTTACTGGCAGCTTGTAAAATGTTGCCTTCCCCTTGATTTATGCAAACGCCGAACGCATCATTGACAGAGAAAATACAGATTTAGAAACCAATGAGCAACCAATGAATCCTGACACAGAGCATAAAACCAATGATCTGCTGTTCTTAACGAATCAAGGCTCTTTCGATGGCGTAGCCGTCAGGGCTGAAAAAAGATGGTCAAGATCAAATCGAATCGTGACCTGAAAAATTGAAAATCAAATTGGATTGTGGATGTGGAGAATCGTGTCACTCCCTAATGTCTTTTGTGGCTCTACAGCCAAGCTGTGTAGGTGAATAGGGACATGGAGTTTAAAGAACGTGGGGATTTACCAGACTGGCTAGGGCCAGGATATCTCAGCCTCTACTTAAGCAAATATAACCAAGTCTGTTCTTGCATGTCCCTTAATTTTATGGAAGTACAATAATAAATGATTAAAAGATGCAGACTCTCAGGTTAAGAATCAAATCCAGGGCAAAGCATTCCTCATTCCAACGGGACAACAAAGGGCACAGGGCAAATTAGCAAATATAATCTCTTCATCATTTATTCATTCAGTTTGTTTATCTTGCATGCTGCTCAGCTTAAAAGGTCAGAGGGAGACTGAACATTTCGTTTTATTTTGAGCAAGACAACAAGGGAGAGACTTAAGGTGATTTGTGCTTAAGATAGCGTACGGATTATGAGGCACGACACACCTGACCCTGAAAGTGCATCACTGGAATCGTACTTCTGCATATGACTGTGAATGATGTGGACAGGCTGAACTCTCCTTCACAGGGTTGGTTCCTGGCAGTGAGTGAGATGACGCAGCTCACTGCCACGACTCACACATCTGTACTTTTGGCTGAAAGAAACCTCTGACCGTATCTACGGTCAGCACATCTGCGCTTTTGGCTGCGGCTGCTCTATGCGCTTGTTTTGGCCATACTTCTAACTGGCTTTAATGATGTGGAGTGAACAATGATAAACAAACACCATCAGACGGTCACACAAAAAATACAGGCTGAGACCAACATGCACACACACACACAAACACACACACACACATCAGACGAATAAATGGGTGGATACTGGCCAGAGAGGCGTATTAAATGCAGTCAAGGGAGATGCATTAGGGCTGCAAATATGAGCTCATTAACACCCAGCCTTCCTGTTTGGCAGTCGTGTGTCTGTGCGTGTGTGTGTGTGTGTGTGTGTGTGTGTGTGTGCCGAGATCTACAGGTCATTACAGTAACAAGCAACTTAGCCCTCAGGTCAGCTGTTATTAGATACAGAAGAATGGCTTGAAATCAACATGGCAGGGCCAGACTCTCTCCACGTGTGTGTGTGTGTGTGTGTGTGTGTGTGTGTGTGTGTCTGACTTAGAGAATCATAGGAACACTTTAGAGAAGTAAAGACGGAGAAGAAAACAGAGGCATATAGACTGAGAGAGAGGGTGCAGAGCGGCAGGCAAACAGATTTGCTGAATTACTATTTCTTTCACCGCTAATGGAATTGTTTCTATTCATTACACTGGCCAAGTTAGGGTGATAATTATAGCTGGATATAATTAAAGACTTAATTGGGCTTGATAAACAGTTATGAATATGTTTATTGAATTGTCCTCACAAGGCACGGCAGCAATTAGAATTTCTCTGAATTCACAAACGCCTCTGCCCCTGTGTCACGCTCCTCTCTCCTCTTCTCTTCACTTTCAAAGATTCATTTATCAATATTAATCCATACGGCCTTTATATTGTTGTGACACCTTGTCTTGGATTTTCCAAATGTTGTTTGTGAACTACAACTCAAGTTTTTGCTCCTTCTATTATTTAATAATTCTTCATTAGAAGCAGTGGTTAAAGGCAACCGTAGATACATCACATCAGAACAGAAACATTCCTGTGTGTGCATTGGACACACACTCACATCTCTAAAAGGATGCACAGACACACACATGCCAAATGTAATGCATGCGCAGTCATTCAGTGTGTTTAGCAGACATCAGTCATCAGGTATGTGGCCAAAGGAGTAGACTATAAACGCAGCTCGTTCTGGTTTTAGATTAATGTGCTTTACTTAGGAATTGCTTGACGGTGACACTATTTGGCAAGTAGCCGACAGAGTCTCTGCCGATTGAACCAAGCAGCTCGAACTGTGCCAACTAGCTGGGCTACCTACGCAGTGAAATACGGTCGAATTCTTGTATCACATCACATCATCTACTGAATTTTAGAACGGTCCCATGTCTGCAGCAGATAAAACAAAAAAAGCCTTTTTCATGAATTTGTTCCCCTGCCCCTCTAACATCCTCCACGTCTGCCTGCTTATGGTTTGTGGCTCATTTGTTTTTGTCTGCAATAAAAATCAATACTTTAATACTTAACAATAGCAGCATGAGTAAGCTGAAAGAGGCAACGTCTTTGAAAAAACAACAATGGGTTCCTCAAAGTAAGCCAAATTCATGAAGTTTTTACTTTCCTTCCATCTGCTGTAGAAGTTGTCTTCAGTTTATGTATTTGAACAGAGAGAATGTGTTTCCACCAGTTAGGTTGCTACTGAGCTCTCATCCCCCCTCTCTCTCTCTCTCTTTTTGGACTTTGGATATGTTCTGAATTTTCACTTCATAAGGAACCAAGATTGCAATTAAAAAGTTTGTTGCCTTGCTGTTAACAATTATCACATCTGAATGTTTCCGTCTCAGTAAGTTCTAGACAACAAATCTAACCAGTCAGAGGACAAACAAATTCACACTTTTCTGCAAATGGTAAATCCTCACCACTTGCCACAGCCACTTATCAACACATGCTGTTTAAAGTATAAAGAATGAGAGACACAAGGGGAAGGAAAAAAACATGTCTGTGTGTATTAAGGGTTATCTCATAATGTACTTTTAGGCTTATATAAGGTTGTTTTTCCTCTTTTTATTCTGGTGTTTTTCTCCCACAGTGAAAACACATTTGTTTAAACCTATATTATTTCTCTGTGTATTATGTTCCATTCAAGCATTAAGTTTTAAACTGGAAATACACACAGTACAGACGCAAAATGCTGTCAAAATGAGTGACGGGTTTATAATATCAGTCTGATAGTCCTCACTTTCAGCCAGCCATCCATGAACATGCTGTTCAATATTTAATTACAACTATCAAGGAAGTGACCAGTGAGACGAGGAGAACAATTTAGCTCAACTAGCTTTAATTACTGGTTTTTACATAATTAAATAGTCAAATCATAACAAATTATATGGGGATAGGTTAATTGGTGACTCTAAATTGCCCGTAGGTGTGAATGTGAGCGTGAATGGTTGTTTGTCTCTACATGTCGGCCCTGCGATAGACTGGCGTCCTGTCCAGGGTGTACCCTGCCTTCGCCCAATGACAGCTGGGATTGGCTCCAGCCCCCCGTGACCCTAAATACAGGATAAGCGGTTAGAAAATGGATGGATGGATAACAAATTATGCCAAAAATGAATTGTATTGAACATGAACTCTGCATGTAGACCATCCGTATCACCCTGAGCATAAAAGTAAGCTTCTTTCTGAGTGTTTTTGTCTTTTTTTTAAATTTCATAACCACTTCAACCAACAAACGTGAAAATGTTGTTCTGTCCATACAAAATGATTGACTGCGAACCTTCAGAACAGTTTTCATCACATATACTGTATATTCTTTTTTAAAGGAACAGCAAATAGTTTATACGATAGCTGAACCGAAAACCAAACGGCACGTTTAAAATTAAAAAGATGATGGACAGTAATTTTAATGGTTAACCTCGTTGCAATGTCAAACTTGGGATCATCCATTTCTCTCTCTCTCTCTCTCTCTCTCTCTCTCTCTCTCTCTCTCTCTCTCTCTCTCTCTCTCTCCACCTGCAGTCAGCTTGATGCTAAAATATTAGTAAGAGTAAAGTTATGAACGTGATTGGCATTTCATCTATCGTGTGTCTGACTTTCCGTGCAGATCAACAGTCTTGACGTTCAAGATCAACAGATGAAGACTTCAGAGAAGCTTTAAGCTTATTGGAAATCTCCTTACGTCTCTTTGCAGGATGCTGGCAACTAATAAAGGTCTCTTTTTGTATTTAGTATGCAAAGAAAGTGAGAAATAAACCAAGAGAGCATTTTGAACGGCTAGGATTGCCATTGGCAGTGACAGGGTGATTGCATCAGAGAGGAGCCGCCAAAGCTTCAGTCTAGAGGTTCCTCAAGGGATGTTGTCTTTCTAAAGACTTGAAGTTCTTGAATAGGTTGTATATCATTACTTTCCAGTGTACACATTTTCACATGCTGCCGTACCACGTGTGCAAAAAACACTTTAGGTGTGACCTGTTAATTTCCACAGAAGCTCGGACATTGAATTACAGGCCAGTTTGTGCCTGAAACTGAGTTATGGCTCATAACTACTCTTATTTGTGGCACGATTTCAGCTATGAAGAGTAATAACATGGCACTTCTCACACAAATTGAGGATAAGCGGAAAAGGGGGCGGCACGGAAACTCATTCGCATTCGCAGCCCCGCACACACTCACACACAATCACACAAACAATCACTGTCCTTTCAGGTTTGCAGATATCCGTTGTGCTTTCTCTGCAAACTGATTTATGCTCATGAGGTAAATTGAGGTCTAGGTTAATTTAGCGCTGGTATATCAGGTTGACAGACTGCGTGTGACCGTGCATGCCGAAGTGTGTTTGGGCTTGTATGGATGGTATTCTGCAAGTGTAAGCATTCTGTGTTGGTGCATAAGGGTGAAGAAAGCAGATGAGATTAATACGTTTAAGGCAAATGAAAGCTCTCATGTTTGAGTTTAGTATTCGGCAGGAAACCAGGCAATCTGCTTTCATCCATTCACTCCGTGTACATCCACACCACACCCCCTGTCTGTATAAATGTGTCCCTCTCCAGATGAATTACCCTCACAGAAACGGTTACACATGATGTATGAGTGTATGAAGAAATGTACTCACTGAGCTCCAATGTGATCTAGAATAAGCCCAAAGTTTGACAAATACACAGCAATCATTATCTCAATCTCATCACCCTGGCGGCGCTCAAAGGAAGGCGGCTCTGGGTGATTGGATCATTTCCTGGTCGTGACTTAAACCTGCAAAGCAGATCGATCTTCCCCCCCCCCACACACACACACACACACGCACACACATGCACACACACGCACACACACACAGAGTAATCAATGTATATTAGTTACCTTTCTGTTCAGTTCAATATGGGAGAGCCCTGTCAACCTTGTTGTTCATTCAGCCTCACCTCTTCACCTATCTGACTGATGGCCAGATGGAAAGAGCTGGACAGGTTTTTCCCCTATATAAGTGTGTGTGTGTGTGTGTGTGTGTGTGCGTGTAGTCAAACATTACCTGGCTATATAATTGTACATGTGAAAAGCATTGTAATGTACAGGGATGGTTACGCGGCGGTCATAATAATGCCAGGTATTTGAGCGTGTGTGCGTGTGCGAGGGCATGCAGGGGTTGTTTCTCCTCTCGCCCGCATCCCTGTCCTCCCTCTCTTTTCCCCTCACCTCTGTTCCTGTGTGCAGGCGTATTACTGAAGCAAATTGGGGCCAATAGACTCTGTCACTGCATGACCCAGGGCTCACCAAACAGAAAAGGAGCAAGCTTGACGGAGAGAAAAAAGGCAAATAGATGGGATTAAAGGAGAGATAAAGGAAAGGAGTAGGTTGGAGGGGGGGGGGGGGGGGGAGGCTGGGACAGCAGGAGAACGAGCAGAGGGAGGGCGAACAAGCCAGGAGATGGACGGAGGAAAGGAAAGAAGCAGAAAAGTGAGAGAAAGAAGTGACAACCTCAAATTAAATTCCCATCATGTCAGTGTAGAACCGAATTCAATAGTGTTTATTGGCAGCCCCCAGCCTCAGGGAAATTACATTCTGAAGCAGAGCATGGCATGAATGCACACAAACACACAAATACACACGCAAGCACACACATTTATTATACACAACACTATGCATGTCCTACTACTATCCCCCTTCCCCCCCAAAAAGAGCCCCTTTGGCTGATGTGAGAATGCAGACAAGCGGTTTATCCCCTGAGGTCCATGTGCCACTTCACCAGTGCATGTGTACCTCTGTGTCCATGCCTGTATGTGTGTGTGTGTGTGTGCACTTTTCTGGAACTTTCTCTTCATCACTAAAAGACTAAGTTGTGCATTTGAGATGCTCAGTTTTTCTGTCTGTCGGCCACAATTGCCACTTTGTCCGCAGACACACTATTTGCCATTATGACTAGGTTTCTATTACAGTGGCTGTATTAAACGTGTCCCCAGACTCAGGTTGCCATGAGCACAGGGCTCCGGTGCCTTTGTCCAACCTCCAGCAGCAGCAGCAGCAGCAGCAGAGGCGGCACACTTTAATGGGAAGCCGTTTAACAGTTTTATGCCGAGCACATGTAGAGGCTATTACTGCTGATGTCTCAGGGATGCAGATTCCCTGTAAATGGCGAACAATCTGCCATTCTTCCAACCCCCCACCCTACACACTCCTCTTGCTTCTTATCTCTGCCCCTCGAACCCTTTTGTCTGATCATGCCTCTATCTCGACTCCCTCTTGTCCCCCCCCCCCCCCCATCCCTCTAACGCACTCACCCATTCTCTCTGTTTCTCTTTTTCTCCAGGAGTGTGCAGAGAGAGCTTTGGGCTGCTCAGTGGAGGATCTGAAGGCTCTTTTCTACTGTGAGCTGTGTCACAAGCAGTACCTCAGACACCAGGAGTTTGACAACCACATCAACTCCTACGATCATGCACACAAACAGGTACATGGGATGCACGGCAGACACACACACTCACACACATTCTATTGAACTGCACATGGACAGACATTTTTGTTACGATCTATTGTCATGGAATTTGAGTGTGTTAGCATTATGCGTGTCGACGGAAAGCTACTTCATATTTCCATGTCAATCTGCCCGTTGGGTACAGTTTACCCAGCAGGTAGCAGTAGGAGTGTGACAACCGCATCATGTGGTACAAGCACACACACAGAGGTGGAACACCCCCCCACACACACACACACACACACACACATAGTGTGGCATTTATTCTATTTTAACAGGCTGATACCTCAAGATTAACTTTATTGATCCCACAAAGGGCAATTTATTCCCAGCAACGAACAGCAGCACAACAGAAGTACAAAAACTACACCGTGTAATATCAAGCATAAATAGAGTTAGATGTGCTATATACAGAATATAGACACACTCAATTAGAAGTTAGCAAACCTTGTGTTTAGTTGAGATTTGGATTTGGATTTTGTTTTTGCGGTCCCACAGACAAACACATGCAGGACATGTTATTGATGTTTGGTGCCAGTCTCTCAGGTTAGAACCATTATGAACTAAATTATAAAACTGCAACAACTGACTCACTTTTGGGAGTTGAGAGGGAAAGTCCTGCGTAAAATGTACTGTGAGGCCTGATCACAGATATAAAGCACATGAAAACGCATATAGACTGTTATAAAAATGATACATGTTATATAAATGTTCATACATTAAGGTAAGGGTTGACAGCAACAAGGTTAGAAAAGTATCTTTTGAGCTGTTAAAGAAGGAAATAAAGTAGTTTAACCATAAAATGAACTTCCTAGTTTCCTTTGGATCCTCAGCAACTCACCCGCCAAGTGTAAGAAGTCCATTATGAATGATTGCAGACAATTTTTCAGATTTGTTTTCCATTCTCATTAGACAGAAGGTTTTTTCTCCAGTTAAAAATTTAGAGCACTTTATTTGTATGTATCTGTTACGTAAGGATGCTGCTCCAATATTTACTTCATGCTTGAATTTAGTCTTCCTTCAAAAGAAAAATAAATATTCTGAACCAAATAAAACATGGAGCTATTAGTCATGGCTCAACTCTGATTCTCTTATTCCGGTTTGGACAAGATGAGGCCAATGGACCATTAGGAAAAGGCCCGGCAGCAGGTTTTCTCCTACGTTCTGCCTTCACATCCATTCTCATTCACAACCTCCACTCTGGACTAACAAGCTGAAGGTTCTGCTGATAGCACACTCTCCTACAGCAATCTATTGCCATGCCAAGGCAAACACACACACATACATACAGACGTGCACTTCCCCCGCGTACACACTCGCCCTTAAACACAGGCAATCTCTGAACCAGGCCAAGCCACTTCCCACTTCTGAACGCCCACACTGTGCAACATGAAATGAACATTAAATAAGACTGTTCCTTCACTGTCATTGTTCTTTGAAAATGAATCGAAGCAACTGCAGGCCAATGTTAATGCTTTGTTTTAGCCAGCGGCAGGCACATGAAACGAGCTGCATGAGGCACTGAGCTGACAGTAGCCACTGGCACTATAGGAACACACACACACACACACACACACATGCACACACGCACATGCATGCACACTCGGCCTACTGTGCAGCCAAAAGATGAAATTCTAACAGAAGACAGCTTCCCTGCAGGAGTATTGGCTTTGAAGAATGGAAGCTGATTGCGTTTGTTCTGTCTCCTTTCCTTGTCGTCGATTCAGGGATAAACATGTCTGAATGCAGCGCTTCATCAGCATTGACTGCTGATTACAGAAATTGCTCATTACATGAGAATTATTATCCCTTTTAAATAAAAGAGCAATCAGCCCATTAGCATGGCTCCTCGCATGCTACCTAGGAATACACCAGGCCCTCTGACTCATCCATATAGCTGCCTCAGCTTGAGCACTCCTTAACAGATCCAAAGGAATATTGATCAAGGCTTTGACGGACGGATTGAGCTTCGCGGCACACAGCTGGCATGTCGGAGAGTAATGTCGCTTCCTGCTGTTGGGGACATGGCATTGTCTTTGAAGACGAAAGCACCCGGTTTAGGGTGCGAAACTAGGAATACCTTTATATCTCTGCCCTGTGTGCTCGGTGAAAATGGTTCTGCGTGCAATATTTTGTTTGGCTCTAAATATAGCTACAGGTTTCCCTGCAGTGGGACCTGTTTTTTTTTTTCTAAGAGAGAACAATAACCTGGCAGAGTGCAAATGCAAAAGGAAGACAGAAGAATGCATCTTCGTTCCATCTATAATAGACTGCTTTCTCTCTCTCTCTCTCCTTCTCAGCCATTGCCACGGACAGCTACAGTACACCGACTCTGATCTTTTCTTCCTCTCTTCCGCGGCCGTTCATTATGTATGTCTCTCTGCTTGAAGATGATTAATATTTCCCATAGAATGAGTTTGGCATCAAAGCCCCTCAAAGCTCCTTACTGCACATAACAAACACACACGTGATGTCACACACATCTATGATGCACGAGCACCTACACTCTGCATGTTTAAGGGATACAAACCTACGAGTGCTGCTTGGCTGGCACATACTTAATACTTGCTGTCTTCAGCGAGCTGACAGTGGGATGTTAACCATCGAGCGATAATGTAAAAAGACACCCGATTGTGTAAGACTCAGGAGAGATTAACCTGACGACTGTCAGCTCCAGCATAAGATCTGGGTGTGAAAGAGAGTGAGTGTATAAATAAATCTGATGTCTGAGGGGCTAATCTGATGTGTGCATGGGTGCGTGTGTGTGTGCGATGCACACTGTATGGGTTGGATAATAGCGTAACATAATCTAAAAGTGAGAGTGGTGTAATCCGGTTGCAATTTATACTACAGGATAAATTCACAAATATATCAAATAAACAACGCATCCTGAATATAAGCCGTGGGTGGATTGCTCGCTGAGGTATTGCTAAAATATACTGGGTGAGCAAGAGAGAATAAGTCAGAGATAGGAGGGATGGTGGTGTACGATACTGCAGCTATTCCCAAACTCCTTAGTCCCTCCGTAGCCTTCACACAGACAAACAGAAACACACACACACACACACACACACACACCTGCCAAGCATGGATAAAGGGGGGATTAAAGTGTGTCAGGAAAGGAAACCGGAGAGAGCGAGGCATGAATCATTGTTTCCCTGAGAGGACTGGCACACCTATGGCTATAGGCTCATGGTTTCACACAAATAGACACATGTGCACTCACCAAAAACACACACCAATCGGAACACATTTTTATTTTCTATGCACAATGAGGCTGGTGAAGACCAACCAGTTTGTTAAATCCCTCACTGCACACAGTGACGTGAAGTCACGCTATGCTTCTTGCAAACATGCAGCTCACACAATCGTGTATTTTTCCAGCTGAAATCTCTCGTCTTTCACGATGTCTCAGATATTTATTCTGTGGCCATGCCTTTGTGTTTGGTGACATGTCATTTGAGCATCAGCAAATCAATGCATTTGGTACACTTAAGCTGAAGAGATCTCAAACCAAGTCGTCAAGACTGACGAAGGGCTGAACATTTTTTTTTTTAAATTTCACTCATGTCACTCATCTCAATTGCGTCCGCAATTTGCTATTCACCAGTTTGGGTTGTGTTTGCTCTCGAGCCGTGATTTGGAGAAAAACGCTTTCTTCCAGGCTGAATGGAGTTAATTGGAATTGAGCTCAGGAGGAGAACATCTGCAAATGCCACTGACTGATGTGTAGGTTTGAAAGACAGCTGACTGCAGAAAGCTTCCTTAAACTAATCTGTCACTCTCTCTTCTCTTTGTCCAACTCTTGTGCTTCTCGCTACCCTGTTCCCTCCACATACTTTTACTTTCCCTCCCGCTTTGCCCCTGAATTATCAATTTTTCTGCAGAGACTGAAGGAACTCAAGCACAGGGAGTTTGCTCGCAACGTGGCCTCGAAATCATGGAAGGACCAGCGCAAACAGGAGAAAGCTCTCAGACGCCTGCACCAGCTTGCACAGCTGCAACAGGAAACCCAGCGGTGAGTGGGATGGAGGATTGTGTGACTTGTGGTGTGTGAGTGTGTGTGTGTGTGTGTGTGTGTGTGTGTGTGGCGGTGTGTTAGTGTCAGAGACCAGGGGCAGGAGTCCAGAGGGGTTAGAGTGTGTCACATCCAGTCACTGTTTCTTTCATATGATGGATGTATCCACAGATGTTTGAGTACCAGGTCGTCCTAGATAGGCCACAGAAGACGTAAATATATTATGAAGGCACATTCTTGGCGATGCTCTGAGAACAAGGGCAAGGCATTTTTAGAGAAGAATGAATCAAAGTTGTATCAAAATTGTATAATATTTTAAGTAGTAACTAAAATGAATGGAACAAGTCGAGAGATGAAAGCTTGCCTCTAGGTTTGCATACCTAAAGCATTCACGACGGATAAACATACATCATGTAATAATCAACGTGATTGCTCCTGTTGCTCGTGCAATTAAATGTGTTTTCCTATAATCAGACGATGATATGTGAACTGCATTGCTATGACGACCAATATCAAGTATTTTTTCTTTGTTTCTTCATATCTGTCCTTCTGGTTCATTTTTCATTCCTGCGTTTTTTCTCTCTCTATCTGTCTTTGCTACTCGGGCACATTTTTGCTGTTACATTAATAGAACAATTCAAAGTTTATTTTATTCAACTAAAATCAAGAATCTTTCTACGCTCTCTGTTTCAGAGTCCCAGGAAGGACTTCTGGACAAAGAAGTGCAGTCAGGGCTGTGAGACAGCAGCAAGACAAAGACATGGACCAAAGAGACTGCAGCCCTGAGGACAAACCTGAACCCTTCAACCCCACCCAGAGACCCCCTCCCATGCACCCCAGGACAGAGCGCCTCAGCCATCAGCCAGAAGATCCACGCCAACATCCGTCCCAGATGCCGCCAGCCACTTCTCCTGCAGTGTCTTCACTAATCACACATCCGCCTTCCAAGGACCCTCCCGCAGTGTACCCCCAGTCCTGCCTGGGCTTCTATCCCCAGCTGCCTCTCCCCGTGCAGGGGAGAGTAGGAGGCCGACTCGGGGTGTCCTTCTGCTTCTCACGCAGGGGGCCCAGGCTGGAGCCTTCTGCCTCGGTCTTCTCAGACTTGGAGGAGGAGGAGAGAGAGAAGAGGGAACAAATGAAAGAAAGGATAAAGGGGATGATGGAAGATATTGACAGTAAAATTGAGCTTACAGAGGAGGGGAAACACAATGAGAGTGAAAAGCGCCGGTCCGGATCCGACAGGCTAAATGATACGGGGCCAATCTCCAGAGAGGCTGCTGGGGAGGAAGGGGAGATTGAAAAAAGCGACTCCGTGAAAGCACACTCTACTATTTCCACAGGAGCACCTGATAATCAGAGCCATGATTCACTTTTCTTGCCACCGCAGGCCGAGTTGTCCCTGTGGGGCACGGCGCTAGCAGGGGCACACATGGACACTGAACACACCGATAGTGAGACGGAGAGAAAGCAAGAAACGGAGGGGGGGAGCAAGGCGAGTCAGTATATGTGTGTGCTGGGGAAAGACGGCTCTACTTGTCTGAGATGGCCTGTCAATTTGCTTATGTTCACCAAGTCTCAACCACACATCTCCTACAGCAGCAACCCACTCTGCTTGAACCGACAGCAACCAGAACAACTCACCGCGGATCTGCAGGAGTCAGAACAAGCTCCGCCGTGTGATCTCTCAGACGAATCAGATCCACGTGTGCCGGCTATTCTTACACCAGACACACCTCCCTGTTCACAAAGACAGGCAAGACGAGAGCTGGAAGCACACAGACGGGATGACGCTGAGAATAATTTAAAGGCAGAGCAACACATCGATCTGGAGACAGAAGCACAGCTGTTTGTAAAGAACGAAAACCTTTCATCATCAGACACAAGAGCAGCTAGAGGAAGGTGCACGCTAAGAATGGATAATTGTGACAGGGCAGCCGCCCATCCATTTGACCCCGCCCATAGTGAAAGCTCTGACACAATCTCCCAGAATCCTCTGGGAGGCAGATTAGAGGGTGCCAGTCAGATCAGGGGGAGAGCCATCATAGCCCTGAGTTGTAAATTAAAGTCTGTCACCCAGCCTGGCACACACAGCATCATCAGCCCGTCCAGGTGTGAGTGCGGGAGTGAGACGATGTGCAAGTGTGCCGGCGCTCCGCAGCCACACATGGGCGTCTCTGAAGTTCCACGCAAAAAGAGGAAAGCCGGCACAAAGAAACACAAGCTGGGGAAGAGGAAGAGGGGCAACAAGGAAAAAGCTTCAAACAAGCGCCAAACGGCAAGGTGCAAAGTGAGGAGTGTTGTCTCCACAGTCTCCACTGGCAGGGAGACGAGTGGAGACGCTGGAGGGAGCTGGGGGAAGAGATGGAGGCAAGTGGAGACGTGGGAGACGGAGACAAGGAGGAGGAGGAGGGTGCAGAGAGCAGGGAGCAGCTGTCTCCTGGGGAGATGTGAGGCTGAGCCAGTATTTGTCTCTGTCAGGAAGAGGAGGCCTCACAGGAGCCGCAGCTCTGAATCCCAGGCCCAGCCAGACAGAGAGCAGGCAGAGCACTGCAGCGCCGGCTCCCCGCTCGCCAGGCACACGGCAGAGAGACACGACGAGGGGGAGGGAGAGCGAGACGGAGAGGCAGTGACTTTTCCCTGGCGGTCTCACTTCTCCTTACACTCCTTCTCACCGGGGTGCAACTCAAAGCTGTTTTGGGAAAGGGGTCACCATAGCAACCCCAGGAGTTTCATTGACTGCTGTTACCCTGACAACAGCTGTGGTTGCAGCCCAGCAAGAAAGAGAAAACTCCTCCACAGGGACAGGAAATTCATTCATAGTAAGAGGAAGCGTTCGAGGCACCGTGAAGTCTTCGAGGAGACAGGGAGAGCCAGGACAATGGGAGGGCGTTCGGGTTGCAGAGACAGGGGCCCGATTTCAGATACAGAACAGTGGGAGTGGATGAGGGGGGGCTGCCCTGGAAGTAGTGAGGAGGGCAGGTCAAGGAGTGGGTGGAGATCAAGAAACAGAGAGGTGGACTGGGATCGGGGGTCAAGGTTTAGCCCCAGTCCCAGCACCTGGGCCCGGGGAGGCAGACGTCTGAGCACAGAAGATGTAGACTGGGACAGGTGCAGCGTGGACAGACTGACGTGGGGCAGCACTGACAGCTGGGAGGACAGGGGGACACACAGGTCCGCATCCGGCTCCAGGACAGGGGCAGACAGCAGAGAAAGCCCGGACCGTGTGTGGAAATGTGCAGGCACCGGACGCTCCAGCTCGAGACACTTCTCCAGCCCTGAGTGGTGGACGAACAGGCAAACATACAGCCCTCAACGTGTGATCAACACACGGGCCAGCAGATGCCAGAGCCTGCGCTCCTGCAGCCCCTGCAGCAGCATCAGCATGTCCGAGCTCAGCTGGGAGTGGAGCCGGAGCAGCACCTGCTCAGGAGTCACGGTGGACGGGTTGACAGTCAGCTCCTGCAGGACGTCCCCAGGGGCTCCGGGACACTCATCTGAGGCCCCACAGGAAGCCAAGAAGCAAAGCAGACCCATGTCCACTTCAGCCGGCCTTACCTCTTGCTCCATTCCTCATTCCTCACCTCACACTTCTTCTTTCGCTTCCACAGTCCCGGGCCTCAACGCACACAATTGTGGCAAAAGCCCTTCTCAGCTTAATGAGCCCAAATCACAGTCTGACCTTCGCCATGGACCCTCTGACCTTGTCAACACAAGCAGTTCAGGCTCAACTCTACCAGGACTATCCCCCAGTAAGGCTCTGCCGCAGAAACCAGCCAGGACGTTGCTTCTCCCTTTAATAGGGAAACTACCTGCGATTCAGAGAAAAGCTAGGAGGAATAAAGGGCTGCTGGAGAAGAATATGGAGAAGGAAGGGGAGGAGGAAGAGGAGGCTAGAGGCAGCAGAATGGATCCAGGAGGGGTCGTCAGCCAGCAAAAGTGTCCTCTGGACATGATTGAGTTGAACCCCCGCAGCACGCCAAAACTCTGCCCGTCACAGATTAGAACTGATGACAAGCCGACAGGTAGAGAGACAGCTCTGCCAATCAGCTTCACTGCTGAGGAGATGGACAAATATCGCCTCCTGCAAGAGCAGGCGAGAGAGCACATGCAGAAAGTTCTGGAACAGAGTGCAGATGTACACACCAAGTCAAACTACACACACATGGCACAGAGGGAGCACTGTGGGGCTTCAGAGGAACAATACACACCCATGCACAACCCTCCACAGACTCATCTCCGGCCCCCCCACACAGACACGATGCAAACACAAGCACAGCACACCCTCCAGGTCAGCCTGCCACTCCCCCACGTGACCCCACAAGAGACCTTCACTCAACCCATGACTCTTAGAGTTGCCAACCTCCCCCCTCTGTCCAGCCTCCATCATTTCATTCTGCAACACGCAGCCCTCGCCATGCCCCCCTCTTCCACAGCCTCCTCCGCCTCCTCCACTTCTCCCGCCATCCACCCACACCTGCCTCACCCTCTTCCCCCTCTCCACCCCTCCCTGCCCCATCACCTTCACCTCTCTCCCTTCTCCATATCCTCCCTGTTTCCCTCCATCCTGCTGTCCCATCATCCCATCCCTCTGCTCCCCCAGTCCCCCACTTTCCACGCGAGCCCACTCGCTCCGCTCTCCCAAGTAGCCCTGCAGCCCCTGAACCCACAGTCTTTCATGGACAGAACGTGGCCTGTGAGGTTTCAACAGAAGGCGTTGTAATTTTCAGAGAGTGGCTGCCATGCTTAATAATCTTCCTTGGCAACAGAGAGAGTGAGAGAAAGAGAGGGATTTTTTGGTTCGGACAAAACCTGCTATTTGGAATGAGGATGCATCAGTGCTTTAACTAGAATCAACTCCAACCTCAAACACACACACACACACACAGAGCCCCAACTATTGACTGTTTTCAAATGAAAATGTGTTTCTCCATATAGCCTCCACTGTGTTGCAGCAGACCTTGGGAAAACAGACTTTGATCCTTTACGTTCTCCATCATTCCTCATTCAGGCCTGGAATAAAGGGAGAGGTGCACCTGCTATTCAAAGACAAGCTGGGCTCGTGTCATCCTCTCTTTCCTTCTGAACCACAGACAGAACAGCTGCCTTTTGAAGTATCCTTCATACCAGGGACAGAGGGGCAAGGAAGACTGATAACAGTCCCCCCTTATCTCCATTTCATACAGGTTATCTGAGTTAGTGTGTGACTTTCAACAAACATAAATAACGTTCCAGGGACCGAGCAGTCATTTTAACCTTGGTGTATACTGCATTTGTGTGTGTGACTGTAAGTGTATAAGATAGAGGTAATTCTGGGCAGACACACACACAAACACACACACATTCACAATAAGAAACTCATTTCCATATCATGTAAAGACCTGTTCTGTCTCTATAGTGTAAATATTCTGGCAGTGAGTAATACCTTTAGAACGGAGGGATACAATAAACTAAAAGGTGGATTCAACCTTGACCAGTGTTACAATGCTTATTCCATGCTGAATCAGTGTTACAAACGCTTCAACTGCTTTCTGTACTGATGTGTGAAATAAGATGTATTTCAGTCAGTCGTTGAGACAGAATGAATGAATCGGATCTGTTACATCAATACTTGGGTGAAAATAAACAGGCCTTGACGCTTTTTCTTATTCTGTTTGATTCGTGCTGATGTGCAACATGCTGCAACATGCTCCAAATAAAGAATTAATACCGTGTGGTTTACCACATCTCAAAGAGAGAAACGAAATCCCCAGACTGAGAAGATCCTAGAGCTGTGGCTCCAAACCTTGCTTGCTTGTGAGCCGTTAACTTGAAGCAATATCTACTTGACCACTTGTCACAGGGTGCATGTCACTGGACAGATGGCATGTCAGTCACAAAGGGATTTTTTTCGCTTATCGGGCTTTTTATTAGAATAAGGAACTTAAAATGGCAGAATTTGCAACCTCTTTTTTTCCTACACTGGTAATTATCTTGCAAGGTTATTATACTAGAGTGTATTGGGTTAATGATGGCATTGAAAGGTCTGTCTGGCAAGTGAAGTATTTTATTTATTGATAAAATGTGCAAAGTAATGTTTAACATCCTTTATTGAACATTTCTAAAATAAAGAAGGATCAGTCTGAAAATGTTTTGTGTCATTCACAGACTAAGATGCTCCACTTTTAAAAAGTATCCCATTTTGTTTCGATATTGTGTTATTAGTCATTCTTTGAATGAATTTGACATCCAGTTTGACCTTTGGTTCACGGCGTCGAGGACGTCGCAATCTGCAGGAAGTGAGTTTCAAGACTCTTAATCGGCACTAGACAGTTGTGTGAAGGTTATGGTGGTTAGTAACTGTTGCTATGCAGTCATGCCTGGTGATTGGTGAAGGCAGGGATGTATTAAAGCTGCTTGCCAAACAGTTGATCACTGCAGCGGCCGGCACTCTGGGAGCAGAACACAGAAGAGAACAGAACGGCATCCAGATGGTCTATGGACTTGGACTACCCAGAGTGTTTTTAGAGATTGGATTGATTTGCCCTCCGTGATATCAGTGAACACAGCCCAGCACACAGCGAGCGGTGACATAAATACAGACACAAAAACAAGACACAAAGTGTACACCCCTCGTCCTGAGGTGTTGGCTGGAAATATAAGTCAATCCCCTGCAGAGATTCGGTAATTAGAGCACAATTCCTCTTTCTCCTCCTTGTGACCCCTGAGCTTGCTCGTATATCTGTGTGTGTGTGTGTGTGTGTGTGTGTGTGTGTGTGGACAAATGTGTACATTTGTGAGAAACAGACAGAGAATCCCTATCTCGCTCCACAGGACAGGAGATCAAACAGACTATGTGAAATATAGAGCAGCAATAATTAGAAGCTGTTACAGCATCAAACCTCTCTATCTCTACCTCTCCCTCTTTGACACACACAGACTTTAATTGAGAGATACTCAAAAGTGCTGTAACTTCTCAGTCCTCCAATATTGATGATCGTGGAGAAAATACAAAATTAACCTACTAAATTTTATTTTTTCGCTCCATTTTCTCTCCGGCTTACGAGGATCAAAATCTAAAAAGGGCAAAATGAATTTTGAAGAGTTACATCACGCTGAAAAGCAATTACGGTACTTGAATGGCAAAGAATGGTATTTTAAAAGCAAATTTATCCATGAATACAAAAGGCTTCACTGCATTATATCGCACACAAAAAAAATTATAGGTCGCATATACGCACGGGAATATCCACACAAGGGTCAGTGTGAAAATTAGTAATCACAGTATCACTGTACTTTCTGTCAGTGACTGATTAAATCATTACCTAAGCCCTGAGATTCACCCCCCTGGTGTGTTTTGCTGTGTGTGTGTGTGTGTGTGTGTGTGTGTGTGTTGTGTGTGTGTGTGTGTGTGTGTGTGTGTGTGTGTGTGTGCACGTGTGCGGGAAGATTTATGATGGAGAAGAAGCGGTTTCCTCAGTCAATCGCTCCTGTGAATTAATGAGGTATAAAAACTAAAGCTGGCACTCTGTCAAATACACCAGCAGTCACAGAGAGCTCGCTGCACTATTGGCACATTTGATTGTTAGATTGTGGGTATAGATTGCATTGATCAGAAAAAGAGACCCTCACAGCTAGTGAAGCGATCCATCGACCCAAATTGCAACACTGTATAAATGAAACACTTCCCGTCCCTTGCTCTCACCCTTTCTTTCCTTTTTTTTCTGGTGGTCTCGCCTCTTACCCTTCTCTTTGATTCAACCAGGTGAGTGGGGCTGCCTTCAGCCCCCCCGGCTGTTCTCTGACTGTGCAGAAGAAAAGGCGCCATTACACTTCATCCTCTCCAATCCCCCTCATTCAGAGTCTACATATGTTTCTTTTATATGTTTGAATGCTGTACAGCGCCGACATTCACGGCACAATGCACTTTGCAGTATTATCATCACACAGAGAAAGTCTTCCCCACATACCTTTTCTCTGGCGGTGACATTCATTAAAAGTTTTCCTGAGTCGTGGCAGAGTGTGGCATACAGTACCAGGCTGCTCCACTCCAATTTACATCTTTTAACTGAATCTCTCTGCCTCATAGGAATCGTAGCTGCGGCAAGGATGATATTTCAACTCTTCTACTAACAAATGACATCAAAAGTTACAAGCGAAAAATAAAGTTCAAAGGGATCAAGCCTCTCCAGATTAGAGTGCACTAAAAGCTGAATAGAAATTCCAGTTTCCGTCAGTTGAACGGCCCGGCGTCCTCTGGTTTCTGTCGCATTCCTGCTGCTTTTAGGTTCCCGCATCACTTTGTTAACTTTTGTGAGCTTGTGAACTTCCATAAAGGTACACTTCAAAGAGTAATCTGTCACCACTGATGCATCAAGAGACTCTGCTGTTGCTTTGGGTGCCATATATGGGAAGCTAAGTGGCTTCAGGCTGTTTAGAGCTTTTACATCAAAAAGATGTATCACTGTGTATAATTCTGAGCCAGCAAAACCAACTTTATCCTATAAAACACCGTCTATTCTGTTGTGTTATTCTACTTACTGTATGCGCTGCCTTGTTGAGGAGAGACCTGTTTGTGTAGGACTTGCATTGTGTAGATGTAACTATGTGCATTCAGTTCTATGATGGATTTAAGGATTAGAGGAGGTAGTGGGCTCTGTGATACTCTTAAACCTGGCAGGCGCCCCAAGGACATGACACTGTCAGCACATTGCTAACACGCATCTGCATGCACGCACACGCACGTAAACACACACAAACAGGTGTAATAGGGTATAATTTAGGAGGCTGTAATAGTGAGATGTGATCCTTGGTTGTAAGACAGCATGGCTAATTCCCTGGTTGTGTTATCTCTGAGAGACAGATGTTCCCACCAAAGATTATGCATGCACACACAAAACAACAAACAACACGCTGGCAAACTGTGTGCATGCAGAGATGCATTCACATTCAATTCTCAGACAATAGAAGCAGCAGGGGAGTCTAAAATAGCCCTATTGACCAAAGAAAGCACAGATCAATGATGAGGACAACTTCTCTGAGAGCTAATTATGAGTAATAGTAATGAGTTTCTGCAGAATCCAATGAAGAGAAAAACATGGAAACTTATTCCTCCTGCAAATATTTCATTTAAAAAAACAATCAAATGAATCGGAATATGGACGTTGACCTCTTGCCATATTGATTGCAGGAAAAACACACATTTTCCACTGTGAGACAACATATTACCTTTTAATGATTACATTAAGCCCCGCCAAGCTGTGAATATTAACCCTTTGCCTCAATCAATCAGTCTACCCCCCCCCCCCCCCCCCCCCCCCCCCCCCCCCTGCACTGCACCGTTACACAGGAAATGGTTTAAAGGTCATTTGATCATTTGGCTTCTCACAGTGGCTGTCAAGAAAACCCTCGGGTCAGATAACCATCACTCCCATGATGTCGTTGACTCACAGTTCAAATGCACGGCCGTGGCGAAGAAAGGGGTGTAGATGAGTGGCGTGCAGCTCCTATCAGTCAATCCTCAAGTCAGGGGAGTCGATTTTGTCCTTGGTCTCCTTTTGTACTGCTTGTCTGCATTTCTGTCACTTAGTATCATTGAGTATCCATTGAAAGCTCTCCTGCATTCAAGCACAGGTTGTCTGTTATTAAAAAAAAAAAACAACTGCGGTACCGGCTGAGAGAGGTTGAGAGAATAGCTCGAACACCTTGAAGCAAATTTGAGTGCTTACGCTTGACTTCAAGGGGACAATTTACACAAATGAACATGTGAATGTGTGTACAAACATTTGAACCGCCTCTCAAACTCCCTTTCTCCTCCGAGTCCTGATCTCCCTCCTCCTGTTTCCGTTTAACTGGTTTCAGCTTTAAGTCTCCAGATTCTGATAATTTCCCCCTTAATCCCTTCAGAGGAGCACCCAGCTTAAATCTCTAATTAAGTCCATGATACACACACATTGTACATCAATGCAGGATCACACACACACACACACACACACACACAGCTTGTAGCACTCAGCTATCCTACAATTGCTGATTGTCGTGTGTGTGTGTGTGTGTGTGTGTGTGGTGACTGAGCGTTTTGTGTGTATTTCTATGATTAAATCCAAATCAGGATGTTGTTATGACGACACATGCATTTTTAAGCTGTTAATCCAGGATTATTCTCCCCTCCTCGTCTTATTATGTCGATTATTAAAAAACGCACACAGGCCCATGTGCACACACACAAATACTAATTATGGGTATGGTTTCCCTGGAGACGGAACACATGCTGCTGGTTTCCAAAGACCGCTTGACATGCAGGTAAAAATTAAGACGAATCTGTTAATGTATGAATTCACCTCAGGCATTGACTATGCATCCAATGTAATTATTATTTTTCATGCATTTATTTGTTAATTCATGGACATTGAAAAGAAATCATGAAATATAAACATAGATTTGCAGTGTAGCACATTTTATACAAGGCTGATTGTGTCTGTGCTTTGCCCTTTCAGAGAGCAATTTTCAGCCCAGAGTGGGAAAGAATGCAGGTAAACAGCGAGTGTCCTTTCCCTGTGATTGAATGCGCGTCCTTGTGTAGAAAGTGCACTCCCCTCTCTCAGCAAGGGAAAACATTCCTGCAGTGCCGAGACTGATGTACAGGTGAGAGAATGGCCAAGGATTTTGAGATCACCCGGGCTCCGAGTCCACTATGGCCCGCTCACAGTAGGTCAGCTCAGAATAACCAGAAAGGGCTGACCACCGATATTCACTCACCCCTGGAGTCATTAATCACACGGCACTGCAGATGGGCCGCACAGACACACACACACACACACACACACACGCACGCACGCACACGCACACGCACGCACGCACACACACACACACACACACACCAGAGAGCCTCTTTTAATTATAAAATCAAATGCTAGATGACTGCATCGTTCCAGGTAGTCAGTCCTCCAGGCTTGCACTCCTGATGCATTATCATACATTAAACATCACAGGAGTGAATTTTTCTCAGCAAAGCCAGGTCCACAAATAACACACGCATTAAGCTGTCAATATCTGCAGCATAGTCGCACACACACACATGCACCCTCCTATCTGTTCCATTTTTTCCTCCTGACTTTATTTGACACTCCCTAAACACGCACAATCTTACCGTGGTATCTGAGCCCCGCTATTCCATAAAGGGCCCTCCGCTTGCAGCTCGCAGTGCTATCAGGGGCAGGATCTCAGATAACGTTCCCATTTACCGGTTATAAAACTCTTCAAAGGGGCCGCGCAACAGTGAATGCCTGTGGTGCGTTTGTTAGCAGGCATGCAGCATGGATAGATATGTATACACACACACACACACACACATGTGGATACAGCATGCTTGTCACATACAGTCCCACATAAAAAAAGGTATCCTGGGAGAAAATGGCAGTTTTTACCAAAAATATATGGTGTGTCCAACATATTTTGCCAGTTGCGTACGTGGTGGGATAGATCCCCCTCAGTAGTGCTGGTGAATGCAGCCTTGGCCCAACTCCTCCCACAAACCAATCAGCACCCAGATATAAGGCACCTGTGGCCCACCGGTCAGCCTCTGCTTCCTGCTCTCTGCTCTGGCTGGTGTGTTTGTGTCCCAGTAGCTGAGATCGTTGTTTGCTCTTACTGGAGCTTGTGTTTAGATCGGTGATTCTCACTATATTTTTTCCAGCAGCGCCACATTTGCAAGACACCTTGACTGCAAAATACCAAAAGCCATCTCCAACTAAGCTGAAAAATTAAGACATTTCCTGAAGAAACATTCTGGTAGTTCTTATTCCAACACGTGCATAAATATGTAAGTGTTAGTGCAATAATTCATGGAGGAGTCAGAATATACCACCCTTGTTTTTTCAAATTGATAGAATTAAGTGTTTTTTAGCTTCATGGCAGCGCAGACTGCAAAAGCTAAGATGTATTTTGGCATGTCTAACATACAGGAAGCAAATCGTGGAAGTATTGCATTAAGATTTTTGCCTTTCCAATTTTTAAGTCACACAAGTTATTTTTTTGGGCTGTGGAGCAACAACAAAGAAGACAACAAGTATTTCAGCTGAATACAGGAATTAAGTGAGAAGAAGGTGCATAACGGATAAAAATGTTGCAAGCAATGCTGTGTCTCTTCAAACACAATCAATAGGTATATCAAGCATGTTAAAGTAGCTGCGTACACTCCAGGTTTACATGGAGGATTTCTGAAGGTAAGATGCAGTATGAGTCATGATTGCTTAATTCAAAGAAAAGCAAGGTGCCATTTTCTTTTAAATATTTTTAGTCCAGTATTGCCAGAACATCCGTTTTCTCTTGGTTTTCAGTCATTCTGATGTCTAATATTGTTTTCTGTTTATTTTGTGTTGCAGGACACGTCCACACTGAGGCCCAGATTCCCCTGCTTCGCACGCCAAGGCTCATCATGCTTGGTAAGATCCCAGTACTTGACAATACACAACACATGCTGACATAAGGGGTTGCCTATTTACCTATAAAGTATATCTATATCAAGTACTGTGAAATGTCGAACTCTATCAGTTGAATGTTTTGCACTGTCAAGTTCTTTTTAGGAGCGCCAAGAACCAACTGTGTGACTGGTTTAGATTTCACTTCTGCCCTGGCTGTTCTCTCTGGGTCAGTGTTCAACAGTGAATATCCAGCCACATCACCAGAGGTAAGCACTGATTGTTGTTGATATTCTTCACTTGGGATGGGATTATTTTTAAAATGTTTTGATATGGTCTCCTCCTTGAACCGACACCTTACCGTGGTGGAGGGGTTTGAGCACCTGAATGATCCTAGGAGCTATGTTGTCCGGGGCTTAATGCCCCTGGTAGGGTCTCCCAAGGCAAACAGGTCCTAGGTGACAGGTCAGACTAAGAGCGGTTCCAAACCCTGTATGACAAACAAGGACGTCTACGTCGCCCGGAATGGCGTCACCAGGGCCCCACCCTGGAGCCAGGCCCAGGGTTTGGGCTTGCAGGCGAGCACCTGGTGGCCGGGTCTCTGCACATGGGACCCGGCCGGACACATCCCGAAGGAGCAACGTGGGCCCGCCCTCCTGTAGGCTCACCACCCGCAGGAGGGTTCAGAAGGGGCGGGTGCGGTGTGATTTGGGTGGCTGTCCTGGGCGGGTGCCCCGGCGTCCCGATCCCCGGACGGTGACACTAGCCATGGGGACATGGACTGTCACCTCGCTGGGGGGAAAGACCCTCGGCTTTAGTCTTTAGTGCCTAAGACCAACTGGGCTGCGTTAACGTTCCTTTACTTTATTTTGTTATACTTTGTATGTAGTCATTGTCATTGTTTGCTGTTTTTTGACCATTTTTGTTTTTTGTAGGAAGAGGACTACACAGAAAGTGTTTCTGTGTAGTCTGGCGCTCCATATGGACTCCGCTTAGTTTTCCTTTTTGTTGTGGTTGGGTTGAAGTTCATTAGCAATTCCTGGATCTTAACATTTTAAATTGAGGCCTTTTTAGAAATATTTGTAATTAAGAATTTTCAACCATTTAATTTACGAGTCTTTGTTATTTCTCAAACTTTATTTCTCACTCAACAGTTCCAACCATGTCTGTTAATATTGATTATTTTGATTGCTTAAAATAAAATCTTTAATTTAAACTTATTATCACATCTCTGCCTGTTGGCAACAAACCTGGGTCCTGTTATTTCTCACACTATCTGTGCACTTTCAAAGATTTCTTGGGGTTGAAAGTCCCCAGGTGGCGTTGTCTGGCAACCCACACAAATGGATACTTATTATATTTGGCCAGTCAATCCAAATTTTGCCAAAGTGTTTGAAAGATCTCAAGCTACAACGTCCAAGGTCTCTAAATGTTTCAGTCTGAACTTTGGACCGAAACCAATAGTTGAGGATTCGCCCACGAAAACTCTTGATCTTCACCCCGCTGCCCTAAATTGTAAAAAATATGAAAGCATGTGAAAAGCATGGGTAGATGTGCTGTTCCATTATACTTAATAGCCTTGTCTGAGAATTTTAGAAAGCAACTGTGAAAACCAGTTGGGGGGGGGGGGGGGGATAGGAGTGAGAGTTGCCTGTTTCTCCGGTGTGAAAGGCTTTGTACCAGCTACTTTGAACCATCTTGCTGACAGAAACGCACACTGCATAAGTTAATGTCGGCTTCTCTCTATTGTTGCCTTGTTAGAGTCCAATGAGCTATACAAAACATGGGGAAAATACAAAGCAGCATCATGAAAATTCAAGAATTACACATGAACTTGGAATATTGGAACCGTTAGATGTAAAGATGGCATTGACTGTTGGCAGACCTTGTTTTCTAATAGTACCCACTTCCTGTTGAGGTATTTCTCTCTGCTGCCGTCTGAGAGGAAAACACTGCTGCTGTTGCATTGAGGCGCTGGAGTCATTGACATGCAGCCATGCCGTGTGCCTCTGCTTGTAGAGACCACTCTCTCTGTGTGTGTGTGTGTGTGTGTGTGTGTGTGAGAGAGAGAGAGAGAATTCATGAGGTTATGTGTAGGCGCACCTTGTGGATGCAAGAGGTGAAAACAGTCAAAGGTGTTTCCCGTTCGCTGCCGGTGAGAAGTAAAGCTCTGAAACGAATTTCTTTCATCAGCATCAGTCAAGGAGATTAAGGGAAGCGTTACCCAAATATGCACTCAAAGCATTAAGCATTGAACAACTCGGTAAAAGAGATCGGGTAGACTGCAGCTTTTTTAATGCCACTCTTTTTGTGCACCTCACTTCAAATTTCATCATTGATAAACTAGTGTGAAAGGATAGTCAGTACAAAAGGCACGTACGAGAGTGCACTAGAACATTTTAACTAGAGGGAAGCATGATGGGGGGGGGGGGGAGAAATCACAGCGTAAAAGCAAGGGGGGGCTGTGATCAGTGTTCCATGGGTGCCTCTGCATCCTCCTCCTCATCATCACTACAGGGTTCGTAATCTTCATCCAAGAGTGGGTCTCCCTCCTCTGCCTCCAGCTCTCCTCCCAGATCGCTCAGCAGCTGCTCCACATGCTCCAACATCGGCTGATCGTCACATCGCAGCTTGCTGTACAGCTGAGGAAGAGGGAGAGGAAAACGAGGATGATGCAAGTATCAAACAGGCTCGTAAGTAGACTGGAAAAATGGACATTTTAAATTAGAATCTAGGTTATACAGCAGACATGAAGTGCAACATGATACCACAGAGGAAATACATGAAATGAGATATGGAGGGAAAAGCTCTTCCGTCGTGTCACTGAGGAGAACGGTGCGTCACCACGGCATCGGTGAGCTGCAGCCCTGAGGTTTTAAGTCTCCAAGTGCTGCTTAGTCTGCCTCAAATTTCCAACAGCAGCTGCATTCCGTCAGCGAGGCCGTCACGCTCGCAAAACACCGGTAAAGACTTTTTGTCTTTCATTCGGCAAATCAGCACATTTGATGCACCGTTCATCTGCACGAGAGACGAAAAGACCATTTATCTTCCTTTTTGCTGTTGCAACATGAATGCATATATGGTGATGTGGCGTACATGCACACGTACACACACACACACACAACAATCAAAGTTGCTATCTCAGTGAAATATGGCGTGAAGGAGAAAGGATCATTTATTTATTTATTTATTTTAAGTGCCGTTCTCAAAGCAGCCAGCACATTTATCTCTGTAAAATACCCAGCTTGTGTGTAATTACTGAACTCGAAGTGGAGTTGTGTGATAAAACTACTGGAGCTACCACCAAGGACAGCAATGCATAACACTGTGTGTGTGTGTGTGTGTGTGTGTGTGTGTGTGTGTGTGTGTGTGTGTGTGTGTGTGTGTGTGTGTGTGTGTGTGTGTGTGTGTGTGTGTGTGTGTGTAGTACGGGGAACTGATGCAGCGATTTATATTTATGCTTTTCTTTCCAAAACCCAACTAGAGAGAACGAGGGCAGAGCGGGGAACGGTTTATTAGATCTCACAATATTATTCTATTTAGTCCAACATGCACACACACGCACACACATGTGCACACACATGGTCCCCTGAGCTTGTGGACAATGAGCAGCTGAGTGCCATCATTCTCACTAAAAGTGTAACAAGGCCAGGAGAGTGAAGAAGAGTGTGTGTGACTGTTTTACCCCAGGACCAGTCTCTAAGCAACAGCAGGTCCTGACAGGAGACACGCAGTCCTATGGGAACTCATTTGGAGTGTAAGAATGTGTGCAGTGTGTGTGTGAGTTAGAGTGTGTGTGTGTGTACATATTTAAGTGGATGGTGTCTCTGCAGGTTGGCGCTCCAGGGAGGTGGAGCGTGACCCAGGTCCAGGCACAGGGTCTGATACTGGGGGAGATTTGACCCTCTTGTCATCCTTAAAGCAACGCCACACACACACACACACACACACACACACACACACACACACACACACACACACCACACACACACACCACACACACACACACACACACACACACACACACACACACACACACACACACACACACACACACACACAGAGGTGGGAAAAGAAACACTGATTTTCATTCTGCAAACGTCACTCTGGAACGCCTGGAGATGTTTATCCACAACAAGCACTCGGAATAAAAGTTGGGTTTGCTTTACAATAGACTCAATACCCCACAATAATTGCACACTGCAGCCTTGGGTAAGAAGAGGAGGGTGTCTTTCATATGACTTGCATGAGAGAAATTCAGTGGACGTGTGCAAAAAATAAATAATACAAAATAAATAAAGAAAAAACACTATGTCCTGCAATACTGAATGCTATTCGGAGATTGCATTCGTACACGGTGATATTTCCTACGAATCAATAGCATAGTGTGTCTGCAGGGATATACTGTGATTATTCATTGTGATGCTTTCAGCTAGCTAAACATACAGGAGCTATTCTTTACACAATCCACACCGAACGCTGCTGAGATCAGCACCGCTGCCGCCGCCGCCAGAAACACGGGCATTTCTCATTTACAGCAGCCTATGTTTTCTCTTCTCACTTTCACGGCCCAGAGAGCTGCCTGGAGCGGGAGGGAGAGCGAGCGCGTACGTGTGAGTGGATCTAATTGTATAATTCTTTCACGGTCCACTTTGCTCTACTTTCAAGTCCTCAGTCACAGGCCCGATATCAGGAATTGACCACCATCGGAACAACTCGCCAGCCTACGCACCGATATTCTACGGCGGCACGAGAAGCCCACAGACACATCTGTTCTCACCGACAACTCCATCAACTTTTTAGCCACGTTAGCGCCATGAAAACCCGTCGGCCGCTCCGCCACCAATCCAAGAACCATGATTTGGACATTGGTGTTTCAGAGAGAAAATATCATGGCAGCAACCGGATGCAATGTAGAAATGGTGTGATGATATTAGAAGAGGATATATTCTTATGACTTCCTCTAATGCACCATGAGCACAATTTCTATTGAAATATCTCAGTATTTAAGAGGAGTTGTTCATGGTGCCTGTTGTGATTCTCCAAGTTCTCGAGGACCATCATCAAAATATAACTTGGCTAAAGACCTGCTGAAGGACCAACATTACCATCAGCCTCAGATGTAGTTTGTGTTTAGTGAGAACTGTCTTTCTCTACTTTTAAATGCATCTTTTCAAATTGTTAAATTCGATGTCCTTTGCTGCTGAATCTTCACCTGGGAAACCGTCAATGTTCTAAACCGGGAAACCAATTTGAAACTTGATTCTTCTCGGAGTTTCCAGAAACCCGATGTGAAATAAATCAGCGTGGCAGATTTCATCATGAAGAAACTCTTCCAGAGAAGAGCTTGCTAGTTTGACTTCATGATAATGGCAGTAACGGCTCCAATCCTTGGTAAGAGAATTGAATGGGCCTATGGATTTTAATACAAAACAGAATTATGTTCACTTTCGGTGGACAATGCAGTGCAAGTGCTTCTGGGGTTGAATGAGTTCTCACCCTGTTTATGGTCGTTGTATTGCAGCTTACAAAGGGCTTTCTGCTCGATTTAAAGATTACAGCCTTTTTAATGAAAAAGTAAGAAAATAATACATTTACAAATTTGACATTTGAGCCATCTTTAATTAATTTCTTTCTCTACAATAACTTAATTTCTTTAGCTATATAGAGTGTGGGCCGCTATAGATTATCTGTAAGTGCTATCGTTTGTGTGATAATAAGCAATAATGTACCCTTCATACCTAAATTGATTCTTTCCGCCTCATTTTTGACAGAATCCTTTTTCTTCCTTTTTAAAGAAACACTGATTTCATGGTGAAAGCCTAATCATTCCATCATTGTTCACCTCCTGTTCCACACCTAAGCTTTACTTCCCCTTTCATTTCACCTCTTCTTTCATTTCATTCTCTAATGCCTTCATTCTCCCGGCTCGTCTTCTGACCGTTTTCTCCTCCCGCACTCTGTCTTCGGCTTTCTGTCGCCTGCACTCGTACGCTCTCACCAAATGACCTTCCCGTCAAGGAGACAGATACCTCTTCATACTTTCACATCTTATACTTGAACTCGCATGCACACACCAAAATCTTGCCCTCCTCTCAACCCCCTCCCCCCAATCCTGTTTCGACCAAACACAGCACTCCTACCGCATGTCTCGTCGTTAGTAAGAGAACATTAATCAGATGAATTGTTTCGACACATTTCCCTCCTCTTTTGTCTCACTCTGTCATACAAACACACACATGCTTCCTCGCCGCGTGGGTGTGACACTGGCTGAGATTAGACCTTCTTGAGTGTGAACATGTCGCTGGAAGTCTCAAGAGGGCTGATTGCAAACTCACACACGCACACACAGACACGCACAATTTAACACTTCAGTCCTCCAGTCACATCCTGGGAGAAAGGCATTAAAACTACATGACAAGCACAGCTCGGACCAAGCCTACCCACAATATGTACACATGGGATACCCCTTCCACCACATCAAATAGTGAAGCTTTTGACCTACAGTTGCCCTAGCTGCCTCTGTGCACGCGCACCTGCACACTCATGCACCCACATAAACATAACATTGTCCTCTGTGCATACACTGCAGATCCTTCTTCTATCGCGCCCTATCTCTGGCTGAGACTCAAATTACATTTCACGTCCGGTTTACTATTGATTTTACCCTCACCACGATTGGCCAGCTCCACCCCCTGCACCCACACAACCACACAAACCGTCCAATCGGTTCCCTTCCTCGCATTCCCTTTCATTCTCCCACTCCTGCTCCTCTCCTACACTTCTTTCTTGTCCTCGCAAGCCATCCATTGCTCCCAAATCATTCCTTTTAATAGTATCTCAGCTGAATGCACCATGTATGCGCGTGTGTGTGTGAGTGAGCGATTGAGAGGGAGCGTGCGGGCGGTAACGTTCACAGAAATTACAGATAATGAAGACATTTCTTAACATATAATTAGAAATGCAAGTTGGCACACACAACCAGAATTAAATATGTGCATCCACAAAAGGTGCGCCTACGCATAACCCCATGATTTCTTCACACACACACACACACACACACACACACACACACACACACACACACACACACACACACACACACACACACACACACACACACACACACACACACACACACACACACACACACACACACACACACACACACCCTCTTTGCAAAGTCATAAAGTATGCAGAGAAGTGGACTGGCGCCAAAACAAGCCGTTGGGCTTTGAGGCCTCATTTCCATGTTGGAGCCCATTTTAACTAGCAGACGGACTCATCCTAAATAATTAACACTCACAGTGACTCTCGGAAACAAAGACACTGATAGAAAAAAGAGAGAATCTGGACTACACAATGTACAGATGCACACGTATGGGCTAAAGCTGCAAGATGAGGAATTAAGTGAACCACGGGGGGCTGCTTTTTCTCCACACTCCACATCACCTTTTCAAGGTCTCCATGCATTTGCTTCTCACATTATCCTGCGCCTGTTGCTTCACTCACTCTACAAAGAAACAGCGTTGCTGTTTACTTGTCATGCTCTGATGACTCAGCCAATTCTTTTGTAGGCCTTTCACCTTTTTATCCCTTTGCTTTCTTTCCCTCTGTGCAAAAACAGTTAAGTAGTTAATTCTTCACATTTCTCAATTTCCATTTCTTTTTCCTCAATTATTTCTTCTGTATTAACTCTCACACTGAAAGCTTGCAGCTGAAATGTACTCTGTGCCTTCCATCCTTTCTTCCATTCTCCCTCTTGGCAGCTCAAAGCCCACCTTGCTCCCGTCCCAGTGGATGCTGGTTAGACAGGCCTGTCACTAAACCGTTGGCCAGAGACACAGGCATCAATATACCGCCACTCTGCTGCCCCTACTCATCTGCAGAGGAACACGATGTGGCAGGAGAGCAGGCGGGGAGGTGGGGAGGTGAAAGGGAGAGGAAAGTAAAGAGAGAAGAGAAAAAGGGATCGTAGGTGGGGCCTGCCATCTCGCAGTCTGTGTCTGATTTACAAGCCTATTGGATTTTAGACTAACATGAATCACGGCCCCAGAGAGGCACTGCTCCCTGACAGAATGACAGAATGAATGAGACACATCACTCCGAGTGTGTGAGCGTGTGTGCGGGGGAGCGGGGAGAGAGACAGCGGTATATTTAAACCTCTTTGAGATCGTACTAAAAAGACATTTCTGTGGCAACAAAGCAGCTTAGTTAGAATCCTCCCATGGTCACAGCACTGCATGTACTGCGTCACTGACACGAACCGGTCCTTAGGAGTCTTACCTTTTGTGACAGAGTAGTGGATGTAACTAGTTGAACCCACAGTTGGTGTGCACAGTGGTGTAAGAGTGTTCATATCATCTACTCAAGTGTCAGTACCAAGAACCACACGATATAAATACTCGATAGCATGTCAGAGTCCTGGATTATTACTTGTACTTTAGAAAAAGAACGTAGGTTTTATCAGGAATGTCCGGATTATCAGGATGGTACCAAAACAAAGTGCACATAAATAGTCCCTATGGTATATTATTATTATGTTATATAATTCCATTATTATAACTCATGCATTATTATATAAGCAACTATTGTTGGTTCAGGTGGAGCTTTATTACTTCATAGGGCTGCAACTAAGGATATTTATTATGTTATAATCTACTAATTATCTCCTTGATGAATCCATTAATAATAAGCTAGTTTATGAAAACAATTCAATATTGAGTATGTCCATCACAATCACACAGAGTTCAAAGTGACACTTTCAACTGTTTTGTCCAACCTGTTCCAATCTCAAAATCATTCAGTTTCCTGCAATTTGAGAGAGAAATGGTCACATTTGAGAAAGTGAAACCATATATATTCTAATGTTTTTGCATTTTTGCAAGAAAAATGGCTTCAATGACGAGCTGATGAATCTAACTAGGAAATATGGAGTAAGCAGGGCTTATAGTTACTAGGAATTATGGTTGTCAGATAGATGTAGTGGAATAAAAAGTACAATAATTCCCTCTAAAATCGAATGGAGCCGAAGTATAAAGTGTCCTGAAATGGAAACACTTAAGTAAAGCACCACTAAATCAAATTTTAAATTTAGGCCATGTACTATTAAAGGATTAGTCAATAATCCAGTGGTGTTCATATACGTGATGAACCACAAATATGCCGTTTATGATCAGTATTACCTTCTTAGCATTGGTCAGGTACGACCTGCCTGCCTCCATCAATGCCTTCCGCTCCTCCGTCTCCTCCTCCGTCACTTGTCTTCCCTCGCTTTCCTGCTGCTCCTTTGCCTTTTCCAGCTGGAGGTAGCATACCCAGCCAGAGAGATACCACACCTGGAAGGCACAGAGAGAGAGGAGGGGGGGGGGGGATTCAGACAGAGAGAAAGTGTTCTTTGTTGCAGTAAGTGAGCTGTGACTGGGGAAACAGATTTGTAACCCTCTGCATGAAATCTCACATCCTTCTTTGACAAATAGGGTTCACACACACAACATCACAGAGACACACAAGCGATCCATCTCTCCCATAATAACTGTCAACCTGATCAAATCCTTGCATATACTGTACTCATTTACAAATGATGTATGCACATGAATGCATGTGTGCACTTGCTGTAGCGACACAGTTCATTCAAACCTGACTTTCTGACTCTCACCATCTGCCACTACCAATTTGTTCTCTTTCTACAGCGGAAAAAAAAAGAAGCAATTACTTTGTTGAAATGTATACAAAACATAATATAATAAATAGAAAGTAAAATCCCTCAGGCAAATATCTTTTCTGCATTTCAAATAATATACTTAAATTCTGTGTTGTGTACAATGTTACTCATTAATTCAGAGGATAGAATATTGTCCTTTCTAAGTATTTTATTCTACATAATTCTACCTCGAGATGAGTTGTGGAGGAACAGAAGTACCACGGCCCCGGGGCCTGCCTCAGAAAGCAGGATTAGTGGGCTAACAAGCTAACTTGGCCTTGACTCTGGTTAACTGATGACTATAATTTCAGTGAGATACATCGCCATGGTAACTTTAGCTCTGAACCACACCTGCTCCAGAGAAGCTTATGTTAAGGCCATTAAATTCAAACATGTAAAGACAGGAATCAACTCCCTGGAAAAATAAACTGCATCTGTGTTAATTAGAAATTATAGCCAGTCTTTATAGGTTCAATTCCCATATTTCACACTAGACCCACGGTATCATGTTATTGTATATGTCGAGCTTTAGCTCCATGAATTATGCTATAAAAAACACATCACATAATCCTGTTGCTTCACAGAATTCAAACAGTGGGTGGACGAGGTCTTTTAACTGTAAGTTAGCATGCTGAAACACACCACATCTTTCTTTTCTACAGTCACACTTTCTTTCTCCCACATAATTACGTACAGTGTGCTGTGCTTGCTCTTCCAACCCTAAACACGATCGGATTCCACTCTCAGTGAACTTGGAGGTGTGTGTGTGTGCCTCTCATCTCAGGCCAAAGATCACCCACCCACCGTTCTTCAAGCACCAAGACACAAATATTCACTTTATTCATTATTCATTGAGGGCAGAGGCTGTAGAGATCTGCACCTCTGCCAAATAAACCATTTAGCTAACAAACACATCAAGGCATAGCACACGGAGTTCAGAATTGCCACTGAGCAAGCCGAGTGGGTGGCTACCCCCTACAGCCATACTTATCAGAACAACAGCAGCACTGGATAAATGTAGTAATGTTGCAGAACCGGCAATATGACATCTATATCATTGAACCATTTTCTGAGAATGCCGAATGTGTATATTGTGTGTATCGAGGAGAGGAAAAAGTGAAATGGGGTCACTTTAATACAACATGTTAACTTCTTCACAAACGAGAAGCACTTCATGTCTTCAAAACCGCTCGAACAAGGCTGTTCAAATTCTTTACAGATGGTCCACGGTGAAATTATTGGAGATGTGGTAAAGACGACGTCTCCCTCCACACATTCAAAATTAAAAACATGAAAACAAAGTTGGCTAATTAAGAATCCACTCTACCCAAACGCAACGTCAGACAGAAGCGCACATAATAAAATAAACTCTGCGTCTGTCAGTCAAATCACTGAGACTATTGTCATTTCAAAGTGAGGCACATCTTAGCTCCCATATGGTGCTGCTGAAGGAAGAACAAAAGCATCATGAATCAACGGAATACCTTTGAAACAGGATTTGCAAGGAACTAGCTCAGTTGTTTGTGCAGACTTAACATTTTATAAGTAACGCTCCAACATTGAGATACGCAAGAGCCAGAAGACGACGGCGAAGGCAAGGAAGTAAGAATAAGACAAAGAAGGGGGAGAGCGGGGGGTGCAGAGGGCGTAGTCCTCACCATCACCACTATGACTGTCATTAAATAACTGCAGTGTGACCAGTCCGGACACATTTTGACCATTAGGACTGGACATGTGTGATTGGCTGAAGGGCCCGCTCAAACGGAGTGTCACAGCTGTACGTCTCTGGAGCAAGTTTAAAAGTTCAGCCCCGCGATGGCTGCTCTCAATCTGTCAGCTCGGGGGTGTGGTGTGTGAGGCTGCGCCTGAGGGGGAGTGGTGGGGAGAGAGAGCGAGAGAGAGACTGCCATGCTCTTCAATCTGGAATGAGTGGCTCACCTTCATTTCATCTGCCACTGACAGTGAGGATTTGGAGCCCAATGACAGCACATACACCCATTAAAGCACAGGAAATACTGTCATTTACGTTTCTCTCTAATAAGTATTCATATTCTCAGGTCTGTGAGAGAGCACACAAAGGTTGGGGCAGGAGCAGCAGGAGCAGCAGGAGCAGCAGGAGCAGCAGGAGCAGCAGGAGCAGCAGGAGCAACTAAGTGCCTACATGCGTCCACACATCTCCTCCAGAACAGAGATTTATTGACTACCCTGGTTATTATACAAAAAGCATGTTTGGTTCAATCAGCATGACACTGAGTTCATGTAAACTAATTACTTGGTGTTCAAATATTTTGTTTTCTTTTGCTCGGGCCAAGCAGGAAGGGCAAGCTGTAGTAGCTGTAGAAGTGGCTGCTGTTAGCTGTACGTTTTTTAACCACGATTCAAGAAACATGCAGCTTTAAGATTTGATATTATCCACACACCATTTCTCTGTTGCTTTTTCTTCATGAATGTAGCTCGGTAGCTAGCAAGCTATGTGGACATTCTCATCCCTAATCCCTACAAAGCTCTGATTGGTGGATTGTGTCCCGAATTCACATTTAAACATTTTCAATGAAATCCCATTGGCTTTTTGTCAAGGGAACCGTTACAATGCTAATATGTGGGGTTTACTGCTGAGCTGTTACTTCAATGCTTACCTGGACAACTTCATCATCCTCCTCCAGAAGACCCTCCAACACCTCTACCGCCATCTAATGCACAGACATAGGGAGAGAGTTGAAATCATCTTCAACATCAGAGGACAGTCATACAAGAAAATATCTCACTCTCACACACACACACACACACACACACACACACACACACACACAGAGCTCCATCAGTCACAGTGATCAGAGGGTCTGATAAGCGTCTATGAGGTCGGCGTCCCATACACAACGCCGTCGATACCAACAAGACAACGGACATGGCCGCCGTCGATACACAAACTCACCAGTGCTTATCGCACAGTCGATAGTCACTATAGCTGCTCTGTTCGATAGCCCTGTTAATCCATTTAGAGACATTGACGGTCAATGGATTGTTAACCGGTACCACTCCACAGGGAGCAAAATAAACTTAAATATCAGCCTGACTCATCGTCTCGATCACCCCCCCACACACACGCACACGCACACGCACACGCACACGCACACGCACACACACACACACACACACACGCACACACACTCCTCCCTCTCCTTTTGAGGTTTAAAATGAATTTAATGTTAGGTGACCTTTGCCATATAGCATTACTGTCTGGATTAGATTCTGTCTGCGGGAAGTTTCTATTACAGACAACAGACCATGACTAAAAAAGGCTGTGTGTTTGGTTTGTTCTCCCCCTCTCCTTGTGGATTATGTGGTTGTGGCTTGTGCGTGTGTGTGCGTGTGTGTGCGTGTGTGTGCATGTGTGTGCGTGTGTGTGCGTGTGTGTGCGTGTGTGTGCGTGTGTGTGCGTGTGTGTGTGCATGTGTGTTGGAGGCCCCAGGTGATGATATATTGATTTTTGTCAACTTCAGGTTGGAGGCGACTGTTAGCCAATCACCCGTGGTGAAGGGCAAGAATAAAAGACAGGCACAACGCTGCACGCTCTGACACACCGCTGCACGGTCACACACTTTAACAAAGCTACACACAACAGTGAGCACAACAAGCAGCACTTGTTTCCTGTTAAGGCGGCCTTATTAGCCGGAGAGCTTCCTAATTTTTTTCCACTCCCGCTCTTCGGAGTACCCTTCTCTTCATTAAGCAGACGTGCTTCCAGTGGCGATAGAGAGGTCAGTAGCTTGTGTAGACTGTGGGAGAGTCAGGTTAATTGAGAGTGTGAATTAAGAGTGTGCAAATGTGCATGCCGGGGAGTCAGCAGGTTGATTGCTCCACCAATTATCAGCTGAAAAGCCATTGTCTTTAATTAATTCATCGCTGATTAAAAATACACAAACAAAAACACTTAATCCCAGTTGATGATGAGTGGATTCATGCTCAGCGAAAAAAATGATTTTCATTGTATCACAACATTGTGACAGGAAGACACACGCACAACCCCAGAGATACACACAAAGCACAGTAATTCAACCCAGGGAATAGATGTAGGAGATAGGAGTAAAGATCTGTCCGGGTATTAAACAACGGATAGAACAGGCAGTTTTTTGCGGGCAACAAAAATAGAACAAGAGATATCTGGAAGCCAGGATAAGCAAGCAATGATAACCATTATATCGTCTCCAACTGTACTCCTTCCTAACGACACTGGTCAACCCAGGGGCGAGTGATTAAAGATTCAGAGATTTTTAAGCCGCTTCACGCTCTAAACAACAACAAGATTAATATTCGGTGAAGATAAGGGGAGGAGGAGGAGGAGGAGGAGGAGGAGGAGGAGGAGGAGGAGGGGGGGACGACGAAGGAAAAAGTGAGAAAACTGGAAGGAAGGGCACCAAAAAAAAGTATCTTAATAAACAATGCAAAATGGGTCCGTGAAAAACAGCGGTGCAGCGCACACACACACACACACACACACACACACACACACACACACACACACACACACACACACACACACGGGGCAAAGACAAGTACATGCTGTCCTCTTTATTTCAAGACCTGTTAAAGTTTAAAAAAAAAAAAAAAAAAAACAGCAGCACTCTGGGAGGATCTCATTTATAATGGCCATTGTTTTTTGTGTGTGTGTGTGTTGTGTGTGTGTGTGTGCGCACACACACACACAATCTTCAGGCAATTTTGTTTAACAGAATCATTTTACTGAAGCGCACTGCAGAGACAGGAGAAAGACAAATCACTTTACAAGCGAGGGCAAGCCGTATCTCTAACACACAGAAACTCCAACAAACGCACACATGTGTGCACGAACGGGGACGTCTACACTAAAGTAAATAAATCCCGGGGATGTCAGTGGCAACTGTACTCGCAAGCAACATTGGAAAGTACAAGCTGTTCTCTGTCGTGAGCTAAATGTGAGAACAGAAATGTTCAAGGAGCAGCATAAACGCAAACAAGAATGACAACGACGGGGAGAGTAAGAGCCGTCAGCTGCTGTGCCAACTTCACAGAACAGACACCTTAATGGTTGTCAGGGGAGGCCGTCTGCCCGTCTGTCTGTCTGCCCGACTGTCTGCCATGTGGCAAGTGAATTAATGGTGATAATGGGTGATTATGATGGCAATGTGTGGCGCTGTGTGTTTGATTGTATTTCTCATTTAAACATGAAACATGTCAGTATAATAAAGCAGGAATTAAGGGATACAAATAATAATTAATAAAACATTAAATAATATCTTGATTCATTGTTTATGCTTCCTAATCTTTACTATTAAAATTAAAGAAATTATTGAAAATCCTCCTCATACTGACTGCTTGGTCCAAAATTCAAAAGTATTCTGCAACAATTACACAAAGCAGAGAAGAGCAGCAAAAAGGATGGTAAATGACTTAAATAACAGATTGTCTCAACATATAGTAAAACTTGCTATGAAAAAGAGAAAAGCACCAAATTCACCAACCAGAAGGCTGAAGACAGGAAAGGTTTAGTATTTTTGAGTGACAACGTTTCATATTTCATCCATCAACCGATCTATTAATTAACTACCGGTAGCTGTTTCAGACAGAAGTGGCTCAGACACATTTGAACAATGTTCCCTTCAGAGTTGTGTCACTTATCCTGCTTCCAAGCACCCCTGGTGTGTTTCTACTAAATTCCCATTACATTTATGGAAATCAAAGCCAGATTTGTATGCATTCAAGGGTTTCTCCTCAAAAGACCTTGAAAAGCAATTTTTGGTGACTTTTTCCCCCCTTCTAAATTAAGTGGCACATATCCACGTCTCGCTGAGACAGAAGACTGAAGAGGGGAGGAGCCGTCCTGAAATGTTGGTTTACAAGAATGTATTAGCCTGATATACTATTATCATTTATGCACAACGCATTCCTACTTTGGGTTTATCATTGTTATGCTGAGGCTGCCCACCGGCACTGAATATGTGACCACCTCTGTTAATGTCACGACAAATTAATCGGCTTTAATGAAAAAATCCCTAAAAGAAGGGGAAAAAAAGGCAGAGGTGCCATTTCAGACAGTAAAGGTCACATGTTCAATGTGTGAGATTTATGTTTGAACTGTCACATGCAAGTCACAAACAATACGATGCCATCTACCTAACAGCCTTTGTTATTGGAAAAAAATTGTTTTTCCAATAACTACATGATAATATAATGCACCAAGACAAGTTGGCCAATGGTTGGACACTGTTATTCTGCCAAATGCCTAATTTGCTCCAATTCCAACTCAAACAAACACATTATGACCAAAAATGCATTCATCAGACAAAAAGGCTTAATCTCCCTTAACAGAGAAGGAGAAATGTTTGTTGGCAAAGAACAGGGTAGTTCTACCACAACTTCATAACTATTATCTACCAGAAGTTTACTCTATGAAGTTACAAGAAACACACAACAAAATAAAATCTTTATTGTGTTCTTTGGTCTATATATGAATCAAAATTCCAAAGCCGTGGCTCCGTTTGAAGGACCAAACTAAATATCCACTGGGGAATAAATACAGGCACTTTGGCACCATGCTAAGAAGGTAGCCTTCAAACTGATACAGACTGGAAGCACACAACTTTACAGAGAGTTTAGCAGTGAATAGATTTATGGTCCACGGGGAGAGATATTGAGCGCAAAAATGAATGAGTGTGCGTGGGCGTGTGACAGAGGAGGAGAGGAGGGAAAGAAAAGAGAGGATGTTCCTATCAAATCCGGCTAAGTCCCAGTCTGGGAGAGACGGACAGAAAATAGCTTGCGTCTACTACACGTCCAATCCGTAAGCTCAATTTCCCTCAGAAACGTCTAGAAGCAAATATGACCAACCTTGGGTTTGGCATACGTGTGCATAAAGCTAAATAAACCACTCAGAATGTGTGGACTTTTCCGTTTCGGGCTTGATGACACCAACAGGAGGATGAAGACAAACGACATGTCAGAAACTGTGGACCGAGACGCTGTCATTTTACTGACACACCTGACAGCCCAGCTCTCTCTCCCCGTCACACACACACACACACACACACACACACACACACTTATATACACACACATACACACACATTTACACACACACACAGTGAGGGGGGGGGGGGGGGGCTGTCCTCATTTCCTGTCAGTAATAACCATAAACCACTCAACAAGAGTGAGCACAAATTAATCACTGGATCACAACAGGAAATAGCTGGACTGCTGTTGGCGTGGCAGTAATCGCAGAAAAAGACTTCAAGCGTTAATGACTGTTTGAGGTTTTAGCACCGAACTGACGGCAGTAAGCCACTAAAATCAAGGCCATTAATACTGGAAATTCATGAGTGATCTAGAAGTGTGCCGCATCACAGATATGGCAGGAATCCATCACACTACAGCTCCCCCCCCCCCTTCACATCCCTCCTCCCCTGCATGCCCCCTCACCCCTGCCCCCTCTCTGTAAATACCACTCTTTAATTATTGAGACTGAACTCCAGAGGGGATGGGGACCAGGCGTGGCCTTCCCACCTTCAGTGCTATTCACTAGAAAAGAAAGCACACAAACGCATGCGCCACCACACCATACACATAAAACTGCCAGGCCGCCCCCCCCCCCCGGCATGAGAAATACACCGACCAACAGCAGCACAGTGAAGGAGCACCACATTTTACCTCATATTCCTCAGACTCGATGAGCAGTTTGCCTGTGGTGACTCGAGACTCGTACGGAGGGATCTCATTCTGGAGAAGAAAAAAAAAAAAGAACGTCGTCACCTCGACAGTGTTAACCAAACATAGTTTTTCCCTTTGTCCGATAATAACCCGATCCAATTTCAAGGTACAAAACATTCCCGCAGCTATATGTGGCTGTTAATCACAGGAAAGTGTGGGCAGTGTGAGTTCCGATCAACCTGCTCCTGAAGATAAGAGTCATAACAGCGGTGCCACCAGGATTTTAGTCTCACATCATCACCTCGTCCCCTCTTATATCATATTTGCTCAGTATTTGAATGCAAGCTCAGGTGCCGTTTATTTAGTGTTATTTACGGACCGTCCTTACTTTGACATTACAGCCATTCCTTTTGCCAAATTTCTAACAATAATTTGCTCAAAGAGTGTGTATCCTTTGTACACTTTCCTGGTTTCGCCTCGTGCTTTCATACATGCTTTACGCCGACAAAAAACACACACACACACACACACACACACACACACAAAAGCACAGAGGTTTGTGAAGAATTTGTTCTATCTTTTATTTTTTATTATCCCTCAGTTTTATTATCTCTTACTTCTCATCTCTACTGGTGTCCTTATGTTTGTGCTCACTGCAAAGCACACTGTGACAATCCCGTTAGTTGAAAGTGCTTTATAAATAAACCGGGATGTTATGAGCGTCGCTTGCTGTCAAGAGAAATACTAAGCACAGCTCCTACTCACCTGCATGTCTTCCTCTGTGCTGGAGGACGCTGCACACTGTTTCTGGGCAGGCAGCCACACTGCCACACTCTTCAACAGGTATTCTTTGCCTTCCTGGAGAAAACACAACGCATAGATGTGTAAGTTCAAACAACATCTAAGCCTGCATATATACACGTAATATATACATGTAGGTGGAGACACACAAAACGACTCAAAAGGAGAGAATTTAAATAATGAATACTTCATAGATGTCAATGGTCTTTTGGTTAATTTGAGGTCAATTCTAATATTATTCTTGTAATTATTACCAGAGCACTCCTAAATAGATTAAATGTGGGCTATACAGTGTGACTGGAGCCAGCCTGACCCCTACAGTTTACAGCTAGTATTACAGATCCACGTCAGCCCTACAGAACTTTTGAGAAAAGTTATATGAGAAGAAAAGTGCCTTTCCATAAACAATGCACTGCCTATGATAATCCACAGATGTCACTGGGGACAGTTTTCTAAATAGTTTTACCTATTATAAGAGAACTGCTCATACTTGAAAATCCAACTAGTTTTATTCAACTCAAAGATAAATTAGTGACCTTGTGAGTTAGGGTGTCAGTCATCATGAGTTGCAAAATCTTGCCCGTTGAAAAAGCCAAATGGGACGCATTCGTGAATATGTTCTACTAATATTTCCCACAGAAAGGTTTCACCCTCATTGTTCACTGCCTTTAATAATAGTTGGTAAAGCAGCGATATTTTAAATGTCTTGAAATTAAATATATTAAAAAGTATAATAATCATAATAATAATAATAATAATGAGTAAAAATAGATATATTAATAAGAGATTCTTCCAAACTCACTGTCAGATGTTTTATACTGCAAAGCTCGTGGCATCATTCATTTCCAAATTGAGTCCAATAGGCTGCTGCTCTCTCACTTGTCAGATGACCTCAATGATCTACCCAGTAATTGACATTCCTATCAGCATGACCTGTCTGTGTGTGTGTGCGTGTTAATGCAAGTGTCCATCTGCTGATTAATGGCATACAATTCAATTTGCTCAGAATAATTAACTCAGCAGATTCCCGCTTTAATGTGGCGATAACTCATCCTGTGTGTACGTGTGTGCGTTTGTGTGTGTGCGTGTGAATGTGTGTGAATATGTGTGAATATGTGCGTGTGCCTGTGTGTGTGTGTGTGTGTGTGTGTGTGTGTACTGACCTGGTTTCTCTCTGTACTGAACAGGTAACTTGCCATAAGCTGTAGAGCCTCAGGGTTGTCATGGTGATACTGTAACGCTTGCTCAATGAACTCTCTGCACTTGTCCGCAGCTCCCTCTTCCATGCTACACACACACACACACACACACACAAACACAAACACATACACACACACACACACACACACACACACACACACACACACACACACACACACACACACACACACACACACACACACACACACACACACACACACACACACACACACACACACACAGGCAACGTGAGAATGACAAATCCGAGTCATCACTAAAGCAGTCACATGAAATGGGGTTATAAGTATCAAAGGTGTAACTGGATGTGCTCTAGTACCAGAGGTCTGTGAGGTAAATCTCAGCCATGGAGCAGTAAGCTGCACAGACATCCTTTGCTGTGGGGAGCTGGGTGTCCTCATCCAGTGAGGCAGCAGCTCCGGCCTGATCCTGCTTAAAGAGCAAAGAGCAGATAGCTTGAAAAGGTAGCAGACATGCATTTTTTTATTCAACATTAAGTTTTCTAATGAAGGAAAACACCTTCCCTGCATTTCCACTAAACATTTTGACCTGTGACAGTTAAAAAGTCACGGTTGTAAAATAATAATATGAGAAGATATAATAGATGTATAATAAATATAATGGTGGCTGAATTCTATTTAGCTGATTCAGGTTCTGGTGTGTCAGTGCTGGCTTACTGTCACTACTGGAACACTTGAATAGAATGGAGCCCTCGTTAATGCTATTAGTGACAGTATTGCTTTTCCTACTATGACATGTCAAAATATCTGTTGTGATATGGGCCTTTTAAGATTTGAATTATAAAGAATAGCCTAGGCCTTTTATCTTTTATGTATAAAAAAAAAAAAAGAAATTATTAGATGAATGCAACACCTTAAAGCTGAGCCATTATTAATAATTCTCTGGGTAATTAAATGATGAATTGAGCAAGTCTTCAAATAACTTTTGGACTTTTGATTTTCTACTACTGAACAGTGAAAACAAAACAAAACAAAAATGGAAAATTCAAAAGCAAAGTTATTCAAAAACTTAAGGACGCAAACTTCCATGGAAGAGCAGTCCAGTGAATAATCTTCACAAGAAGCTGAGAGAATGCCTCCGGTTCCCAAGTCAAGTCCTCGGCTGCAAACTCACTTCATAGCACTTCACTATGCCTTACATTAGCATATTAACATACACTTTGGAAATGATCAGAATCATCAGATAAATCCTCATGGACAAGATTAACGAATTTAAAAGGCACTCATAGGGAGGAAGAGGTTTGAGGGTTTCTTTTTTCTTTTTTAAAAGAAGTATTTTATTCTATTACATTGTGGCATGTAGCCAATGTGATAGTGTTTCAAAATAAAAACATTTGAAACAATAAGCGGGGCGCGGGTTTGATTCCCAGTTTGGGTTCAGGTTCCTTCTGTGTGGATGTTCTCCCCGTGTAAGTACGGGTTCTCCGGCTTCCTCCCACAGTCCAAATGCATGCAGGATGGGGATAGGTTCATTGATGACTCTAAATTGGCCGTAGGTGTGAATGTGAATGGTTGTCTGTCTCTACATGTCGGCCCTGTAATAGACTGGTGTACCCTGCCTTCGCCCAATGTCAGCTGGGATCGGCTCCAGCCTGCCCACGACCCTGAATACAGGATAAGTGGTAGACGATGGATGGAAACAAGAAGCTAATAGAACTGCCACAGGACTTCAGGTTTGTGTATGAATTTAATAATAGCTAATAGATAATTATTGCATATATTGTTCAACAGCACCCTCTTGTGAAGATAAATACCAAAACACTAGCATTAAGTCTTAAAGCAAAGGTGTTGGAGCATGGAGGTGTATGGTGTGTGTCTGTGTGTGTGTGTGGGTGTGTGGGTGTGTGTGTGTGGGTGGGGGAGGCACTCACTGTGGTCTGTGCTTGTTTGTCCAATGCAGACAGCAGGACTTGTATCCCCTTTGTGTAGTAGTTCACAGCCTCCTGGCCAGTGTGGATTTGTCCCAGGTACATGTACTTACTGTGGCCCACATCTGGGCTCAGCTCCACTGCACGCAGAAAAGCTTAGAGATAATCGGTCAAGGAGGCTCACTGCACTCAAACAGTATGGATTATATCAGTGTTAATATTAATTGGCTGAGCTACTGGCATTCACACTACAAAAAGAAAATAAACCAGCAGAAAGGATATTCCCTTAGCTTTCTGTACATTTCCTAGCTCGGAGCAGATGTGTCCCTGCATGTCCAGAGCTTGCAGGTTGGTGGACTCCACGTCCAGGGCCCGTTGACAGAAAAGGCCAGCCATCTCAAAGTCAAAACTGTCCATGCATTCCTCTGTCTGTACAACATAGGATCATATGACATTTAAAAACACATTTCAAAGGGCATGACAAATCTGAGCCATGTCTTCGTTGTGGATATTTTGGCACCGTCACCTTTTCTAGCAGCTGTTTCACAGAGTACCTCTCAGCACTCTTCTTCTTGGCTTTTTCATGTACTCTTAGTTTCATCCTTTCTTGGGGGGACAATCCAACAAATCCTGCATCTGCTGTGGTTAAAAAAAAAGCGAAGAGTCAACGTTAGTTTGGTCTAATCTGGTTTCGTAGAGTTGAAATCAACGCATAACATTCATTAATTTCGTCTGTCCACTGTCTGAAAGCCTGAAGTTACATACTGTAACGTTAAATAACAAGCAAGATGCTTAAACAAATGAACAAAAATACTCTTTAGGCAGTTGTCTTTCCTCTTCGGCTTGCTTTTCTTCTTGCCCTTTGACTGTCCTCCCATAGTGGTAAAAACCCGTCTTATATTAGTACAATTTCTGTCTTCAAAACAGACTTTTTACAGGAGGTAAAGTATGCGTATTTCACACACGCGTGAAGCTGAGCTAAACGGGTATAGTACGCATGCGCTAAGCGGTGACTGGGTGGCTACTACGGAGAGTGGTAGTGGACATAATGCGAACGACCTGAAATATCTTTTTTTTTTACACGGGAGCACAGAAAAGAAGACATTTTTACGGTCCGACATTGCGTTTTGAATTTCTGATTAACATTGAAGTAACGTTAAATTCCACATCGAATTGTAAATGTCTTCCTCCAAGGCGCTGACAACTTAAGGCGGGCTTTAAATGAATCAAACGGTTCCCTGTTTGTGGGCGGGTGCTCAAAAAGATTGACAAGCCTATAGACCATTGAGGAAACGCCTTGCGGCCGTACCCTTTAACGCAGCTGGAACTTCCTGGATTTCAACCAATGGGCAGTCACGTCAAACGTACGCATAGATCTTTTTTTTTTTTTTTTTTTTTTTAACAATTCTGTTGTAAATAAACGAATGACAGAGGCGCTGCTGATATTTGAGATTACTACCAAAATATAAAATCAATACGGAATCTCATTACGCGACTGTGTATCAAGGTAATTAAGATTTAACGATAACTATGACAAACAGTATGGATTCATAAAACTACTTTCGGCATCGTTGTAATGTGAGAAATAATTGAATGACAAAGCACTGAAAGGTTAGCTGCTAGTATAAATGCTAATGCTAACTGCTGACATTACCAAGCCAGCAACTGCACTTAAACGTTATCGCTGACACCGTTATTTCACAACAGCTCTATAAGGTATCAACGCCGCTGCATATAAAATGCTAACGTTAGCCCTATCCTGTGGTCAGTTTATTTCTAACCAACCGCTAACGCTAACTGTGACGTGAACGCAACTGTTAGCGTTCTTACTAGTTAATATGAAGAGCGAGTAGGGTATATAGTATTACGCTTCTATATAAACTATCGATATCGCGCAATTCTCGCATTAGATGAAGAGGTATGTGTTAAACCGTGTTCCCAAATGGTAACCTTCCGTCCCATTGCTTTGCAGGCTGGTGTGGCTACGTTGATTTTCCGCCAGTTTGCTGCCAGCCACTAGAGTCACACTGTCGTGCAACACGGGTAGCTTGTGGCCAATGCCACAGGCTCGACCTGCTGAGAGAAGTGGGCTATTAACCTCGGAAAGACCTACGAAGTTGGCCTCAACAGACAGAAGAGGGAGTGCCTGTGGACCTACAAGCAGCAAAATACTGTCATGTCGGACTTAAACAAAGAGGTGGTGGATTTGGTTTGGGGGAGACCCTCCAGTGGAGCAGTGTCTGCCTCCATCTTCCGTAGATGGATGCAAGGTATGATGCTCTCTCCATATGTTGATATTAATCAGACAGTGTTTTTGCAGAACAGGTGTCACAATACGTCATAAATTGTAGAGAGCTAAGTGTATCCATGTTTTAATTCTAACTTTAAAGTACAACAGGTTATTTCTTTTGTTAGGTTCTCCTCACCAGATGAAGGTGAGATCAGCATTACAGTACCCTGCTGTTATGCATGTGGTTTACTATGAATATTGCACATGATCATTTCTGTTCTAGAGATTAGCCTGAATTTGGTCAGTGGCCTTTGGTGCGAGAATGCATAAAGTTGTTGCTTTCTTATGTGTGAACCTTAAAACACCTTATGTGTTCTCACTGTGGACTTTAAAACGCTGTCTTGTCCATGTCTTTATCACAGGATTTGTTTTTTGTGAGAATGAGCAAACGGCTCTGGAGCAGTTTGAAGGAGGGCCGTGTGCTGTCCTTGCACCTGTCCAGGTATGGTCTAGTTCACCATCATTGTACTACATTCATGGCTCACTCTCAATTTCCAGCATATTCCCTAAGTATTAAGCCCTCACACACCTCCCACATGCTCACTGGCTGGAAGTGCTCAAAGTTATGTTGTTAAGAATGGGACAATTTAGTCTGCAACATTCCACACCTTCCATAAGTTTACTTGGGGATTTTACAGTGAGCCAGCTTTTACACCTGGCAGACCGACTTGGAATGTGCATGAACTATTATGAGTGTTATGTGTGTACGTATGGGTCACAATGCTCAATTGATCCCACATAAATGATATGATAATAAAAGTCTGTGAGAGCAGACTGCAGACAAACAACATAATTGCATATTGCACCATGGAATCATTTCGTGCTAATTTTAAGAGTTTGTTTCTTTGCAGGCTTTCCTCTTAAAGAACATTCTCTTCAACAGAGAAAGTTCCAACTGGAGACAGATGACAGGTAGATTGTCCACACAGAAATGCAAACCATTGTGTTTGCTATTGTTTTATGTAGTTGTATGGCTTGTTAAATCACGTATCGTTCATGTGCATGTCTGTTAGAGGAGGAGCAGAAAACAGCACTGTGTTCCACGCTGAGTGAAATCCTCGAGTCTGCCTGCTCCAGCCCCTCCACAGGGTACTGCCTGGTGACCTGGGCCAAGGGACAAAGCCCACATGCTAGCACACATACTAACACGCAGACACAGTTACAGTCCCAAACACAGGACATGCCAGTGCCAGAGAGCAGCCAGTCGCCACAGGAACAGCAACCCAGTGAGTCCTATTCCTGTCACATCCAGAATAACAGCGCTAACTAATTCTCACGTATTTGTCTAAGCTTCGTCTTTACTATTAATCATTTAAAAAAAAAAGCAATTTTTAATGATGAACTATTTGAAAGTGTGTCATGTTTTTCTATGTCATGCTCTGATGCCACCATGTTTTCTTTTGCCTAGCTGCTTTGGCTGCCGAGGACATTAGCTTCGACCGATTTCACAGTGTTCTCCAGTAAGTGACCGCAGATGACACTTTGCATCTTTATTCATCTGTCTCTTCCTCAGAGCAGACAATGTTGACATTAAATAATACTGTTGGTCTCTAGAGGGATTAAGCTCACATATCCTTGTTTTACATTTGCCAATATACAGTACTGGGATAGAGAACTACATATTCCTGAGAAGATAATACCAGCAGAGGGGCGGGGTGGTATTTAAATCATCGAGTCTGTAAGAATTGGCTTTGCACATTGAATTGGTTATTTCAATGTGCTCACACTTTGCTGTCTCGGCACTTTAACTGATTGCTTGGTAAAAAAAAAAAGAAGCTACCTCTCCCTACTCTTTCTTACATACATACTGTCTGTTGCACACGCCCAAACTAATTGTATGCAAGGCTGCATTTGCCAGAGGAATATTGATATTTCATCACACAGCATACTGGCAGCTGAGACCACAGTCAGCAAAAAGCAGTGCTGACGCACAGTGAAGAAGTGCATGCTAACTAAGACCGACAATTTCACTAGCAAGCTTTCCAGGTTCCAAAAGAGTGTACTGGCATGAAAAAGACAAGATTAGATTGTTCTTTGCTCTGATTAGGTTAATTTATGTCTGCCCCACTATGAAAGTTATATTTACCAACCTGACATGACGGATACAATTAATACATCAGTGTCATTGAGCCTAAAACCCAACAACAACAAATCTGTCTTTTCAAGTATTTCATAAGTCAGCCTGATGTTTGTTCCCATCCTGCAGTAGGCGGACTGTTTTGTCAGTGTCTGGTCTCAAGGAGGAAGTGTTATCTCTCTACCACACCTGGAGGGGGTGCTGTGGAGTCTTGCTTTTCCTCTACTCTGTCATCCTCACCAAGGTAAAGAAAAGAAATGGCTAGAATTAGTGTTGTTGTTGTCTCTGGTAGCAAATGTATTTAGTTATTTGAATACAGTGACAATTTTTTTTTTTAAACCTGATAGACATACGATTTTCCCTTTTTATTAATGCTGTTTTAATCATTGTGTTATGTCATTTCAAGTCATTTTTCCTGTGTGTCGCATCAATGTTCAAATACACAAACATAATCTAAGACTTATCTCTTCTGTGCAGGGCATAGAGAACATAAGAAATGAAATCCAGGACACAATGGAGCCTCTCATAGACCCTGTGCATGGCCATGGCAGGTATAAAAAAGACTTCTCTTCATCAAAGAAAATTATAGGTGATTGCAAAATCCTTTTTTTGTGAGGTTATGTTTCTCTCTCAAACTCTTGATGTCTCCTTTCTTATCTGTCTGTTCAGTCAGAGCCTGGTTAACCTCCTTGTAACTGGCCATGCTGTCTCTAATGTCTGGGATGGAGACAGGGAGTGTTCTGGCATGAGTAAGACTTCCAAGAAGTTATTGCATACTCACACAGACATGCCATATTCACACAGCATGCACACATATCAAACTCACAGAACTCAGTTTTGTGGCCCCAGATTTAAACCATATTCACCAGAGGGCAATAATTCTTACATCCCACAGCAAAAGGCACAAATTAATGCCAGTTTGACATCATTTAACTAATCCTCATTATGCTCTTTTTTCTCTCCCTGTCTTGGTAGAACTGCATGGTATTCACAAACAAGCATCAGTTGGCTTCCTCACGCTTATGGAGTCCCTCCGTTACTGTAAGGTACAGACGACGCATACATAATGAGGATTTGTGTTTTTTTTTTTATTTTTATGATGAAGGCTTTATTGAGATGGACACTTACTGTATACACTAGGAGAGTGCTAGGAATACAAATAAACACAGAATGTTCACTGTTACTACTAAGCTGTGTGAAAACAAACCAGAGTGAGAGCTCCCGTGTGAACATATGTGTTTGGAGGGAGAAGTCCCAACAGACCAACAGTATACCCTCTCCAACTCTTTCTCACTACACTTTTATTTTCTGATACACATGTACTGTTGTAAAAATAGATCACAAAATAGATTTATAAATATGACTTACGTGACAACGTCTTATTGAGAAAATGGAATCTTGGCTATTTATTTATCATTGCCAAAATAAGCAAGCTAAAACAGCTGGAGTTGATACATGATCTCTGCAAGAAGGCAAAGTAAGCCGCTATAATAAGTTAAAAGCAGGTTTTTATTTTTGCCAAAGAAGGTTATTAAGAGGTGGTTTAAGAGACCAACTTGTATCAAATAAGGAGAGGTCTTATCATATATACGCCATTAATATATTTGGTTTATTGTTCATGCATGGAAATCAAGTTCGAGCGGCATGTGAAGAAGAGCCGATAACTAATAAGCAACAACTCATGTGAAAATGAACATTAACATTGACATTGATGATATATATTTAATTATGTAACACTATTTCTTGAGCATTCAGAGAAGTATTATGCTGTTCATATACTGTGACATGTAATCGCTCTTCATAAATCAATGTACTTAATGAAAAGAAGACTTGTTTTTAACTCTAAACAATTACTGATACGTGATGAAAATGACTGAAAATAGATACTCATTCATTACACATTCCTTTATTGTGTGTGTTTCAGGTCGGGACATTCCTCAAGTCTCCAAAATTCCCTATTTGGATCCTTGGCAGTGAAACTCACCTCTCTGTGTTTTTTGCCAAGGCAAGATCAATACACTCATCCATAAGCAACACATATTTCACTTACTCTGACAACCAGTGTGTAATATGAGCCGGTCTCCTCAGCAAGTTTGAAAAACCAAAATATGGAATGCGCTTAACAGATTTAATATAGTGCCGGTCAGATATCAATGTGGGGGGAAGAAAAGGAGGCAGAAAGGAAGGAGAGGGGGAAATGAGCACAGGAGATTGTCATATATGGCCAGTACTGTTTCTTGGCTTTTCAACTATCCAGCATTAAGGGAGGAAACTTTCCAAGGGTGAACTCAACAAGTGCACACACACACACACTTTCATCTTCATGCTCTCTCTTTCTCACTGACTCACACGAAAACACACAATTTAAGTTTCTTAACCATCTGTGATCAACTAAACAATGTGTAGTTCATGATGTATAACAATTATGTAAACTGCTGAATTTGGACTCCAGCGAGACCCTCCATTTACAGTATAGTTCTGTCTACCTTCACTGTCAGGTTAATTTCAACAACATGGATCATAGGTTTTTCTGTCTTGGCACTTGTTCATAAGAACATGTTTTTTTTCTCCCAGGAACTAAGGAGACCCAGAAACAACACTCAGGAACTAAATAAATAGCAGCTCCTTTAGTGTAATCATGTTTGAGTTTCTGCTGCATCTCAACAAAAGAGGAATAGAATAGGAACATGGAAATTAGATTTAAAAGCATCTGCTTTGACTGAGGAATAATAATAGCATAGAATACGACATCACACTGTTGATTTAGTGACATTTAGATACATGTCAGAAAGGAGATGTTAGAGATAAAAGGACAGTTAAGCAACATGCTGCTTACTGCTTTGATAGCAAGTAGCAAATACTAAAACAAAGGTCCATCAAGGGCTTGATTGTGATTTACTGCTTTTTACAAGCTGTTGCATGCTGGATGCTTTGACATTCTGTGCTTCAGAAAGTAAAACATCATAGTGTAAAGCTTTTTGTGAAACGTCCAGGAGACGAAACTGGAACCAGGTTAATGTGGTTAAATGCAGGAAAAACAAAATCTAAACATCCGGAAAGTGTCCCAGGTCTTCTGAAAAAGAATGCACAACCTGATTGAGGTCAAGTCTGTTGTTGTAATATTGATGGAAAGTTTGGCTCTTACACGTTTGAATCATTGCATCACTGTGCTAGTGTGAGTGTCTGTGTATATGCGTGTGTGTACACACGGACAAGCATGTTTATCATCTGTATCAGTGAACATGTAACATAATACATTGCTCTAGTCGATGTAGTTGAGCTGGCAGGTTTGGTTGTAACAAATTGATTCTCTCTGCTGTTGTGAAAATGGCACCAGAGAAGCAGAAAAATCTGAGGCAATCATCTCCATCATAATGCCACACCCTTAATACACCATTGATTAAAAGCTCCGTTACATGCATTAAGCAGAAGCCTATGAGGCGAGTGGATCATATAATGAACCGAAGTCGTCATGCATGTGCTGATGACCAGACTTACAGATTGCTACAACTCCCCTGGCACTAGTGACATGTTCACACACACACACACACACACACAGACACACACACACACAGTCTGTCTCTTACACATACATTCCAGAGCCCAGGGAACCTAATCCTGATTAGCATTAGTGTGTGTTTGTGTGTGGCTTCAGGTGGATGGCTTCCTGTAGGGAATGTGATTCCAGAGTTCCCATCTGGATCCATTTGTCCCATTGGAGACTGAACACACACTCAAACACACATGCATGCATACGTACTGACGTATAGGGCTGACGCTACACTTGGCCACCTCTACAACTTTGAGCCCAAGCTGAAGGGGGAAGCCACGGGGCAAGGGCACTCTGCCGGTAGACGGCACTCAGTGTGACCCTGTCCTCGATGAAAGTGAATCTATGTTTGGCGCTAATTTGATGCGCGCTGAGATTTCCCAGGCCTTAGTGATACAAAAATACACGCTACCTGGTTATGTAGCTTTTAGCTCCGATATAGAGCCATCCCCACAAAAGCAGAAAACCTGATCCCTGCTTCTGATGTGTCAGCGGCTCCTTCTGTTTGCCATTGGGGACGGGTGTGTATTCCCCCGAGTCAGTGTCAGTGTGTGACTGTGGCTTTCAGACCATCAGCTTAATACCATTAGTGTTTTTATCTAATCTGCTCTACACAAAGGCCATTCCACCATCTCTGATCCCTACCCACAAACCCCCGCATTCTCTCTCCTCTGTTGTATTAATGTGTGTGTGGATGTGAGAAAGAGGCTGAGTGTGTATAATAGCATGTAATGGGATCTGTTTTTGGACAAGAGTTTCTGAGACGCCAGAGGAAGGAGTGAAAGAAAGACCGATAGACAGAGTGAAGGAGACGAGGGATGGGTGATGTATGAGACATATCATGCAATATGTTTAAAAGGGGATCTTTCTTCCTTCCTTTTACCCTCCTGTCTTTGAAGTAACGATCCACTCCAGTCTACTGCAGGTTGGTTGCCTAAGTAAAGGATTCCCTTGGGCATCTCAGCAAACCTCTTCAGATTATTGGTCCCTCATGGGAAGGAAAGGGAAAGAAAGGAAGTAGAAAGGAAGGATGCACATTAAATATGGTGCAGTGGTCACTCAGGGGAAGGGAGGGGGGGGATATCCTCCTGTGACACCTCTCATCGGTCTTTCCTCTCCTCTCGCTGAGTGATGAGGTTCACAGGCTGTATCTCTGCTTCTCGAGGGAGATGCATGTATGTTTCTGTGTGTGTCTGTGTACAGTAGTCGTGTTCTGGGTCAGTGATTTAAGAGGAGAGAGCAGCCGCCGTGGCGCTTTGTGTCCCTTAAGGCTTGAGCTCCTGTCTGCAAATCGTCCTGCGTGGACTGGTAAGGAGCAGGAAGTTGAAAGACAAGTGTGCAGACAAAGTTATTGTAGGTCCGTTTCCTTCAGTGAGGCTTTATTGGCAAACATTCAGCAATAGTGTTGCACATGTTTCCAGATAAAAGAAAAGTATCACAATACCCTGCCATTATAAATAGTACTATACCCTATGTATTAGTCCCACACATAGACACATGAAATATGGACGTAGTCTCCATGATTTCACCCATAGGTTTCAGAAGACTCAGAGTGGGTCGCCCTCATGGCAGTAACCACACAGCCCAACTCTATTGGTGAAGAGGTGGATCATTTGGTTTATGCAGCAGAGCAGACAGCTAGACATTTAGTAATCACGTTGATCTTTTGTGTTATATAAAAGATTCACCCACATACAGCTGTCATGAATGAGGATATTGGCTAAAGAGACACAAGTCTCAAGTGGCAATTTGAGGAACTGCACTTTTTTGGCACTTCCATGTTGGCTATTTGCAAATACAAGTGCTCTTGCCAGCCGTCCACGACTTGTCGACAAAGCAGTCACAGCGTGAAATTTGACACTAAGTACTGTTGCAGAGAGTTTTGAATGCAATAATAGGAGAGGAGTCATAAATTTCATAAATTTGATTCGTTTTTATTGACGGCTTCATCAGAATCAGTCATTTGAATTTATAACATGATATAATATTAATGCAACGTTTACTGTATATGCGATACTGAATGATGCTCGTCCCCCCGGTGTTCAGAAAGGTAGTTGGAACAAGTGTGTGCTGTCTGTTAAAGAGGATTATTTCTGTTAGGGTCAGTATGATCAGACGCTTCGGGTCACACACAACCACAAAATAACAAAGCGGTGTACATTAACAGTCATTAATAATCTGTGACAGGTCAGACAATAGGTTATTGTAGTGGGGTGAAAAGCTGTCTGTGTCAGTGTGTGTGTGCTGCATTATTCTCCCTTTTCCCCCGTGTGTCGTTCCGTTATAGGACCCATCATTACGCTATATAGCTATCCTCTGGTGTTGCCTCTCTTTTATGAGGAGACACAGTCTTTCTCATCCAAGACAGCTCCATAAATCACTACTTTGTCCTGTATGTCACACCAGGAATACATACACACACAATACAGTAGCTCCTGCAGGCACTCCTTATGTAGCAAGGGAGATAGGTTTTCCATTGTATTCAAAATCACATGGAGAAGGCTAGTTAATAGGGGTGTAGCAGTACACTAAGTTCATGGTTCGGTATGTAATGTAGAAAGAAACTTGTTTTATAAATGATTAACATTTAACAGTTGCTTATTGCCATAATTCTTACTTTTACAGTTAACAACCTTTAACAAAATCACAGAATATGATCTGACTAAAATGCCCATGAACCCACATTGTACATTGCACGACAGTCCTGTATTGTCTATGATCGTGTGTGGTGACATACAGCAAACGCAGCGATAAACACTAGTATTATTTATTGCTGTGGCTCAGTCTGACTCTGCAGTGGGCGGCTGCCTGAACCCTGTGGGGAGAGGGACTCGCCTTCCAGTCTGGTTTTGTTTTCTTCAGCTAATCAATACATTCTGGCGATACCTTCGTAAATTAAATGTTTGAACTGCTTCCACAGGTGAACCCGACTTCACTTGAACAATGTCTGTGTGTAGTTTGACCCAAATCGTGGTCCAATGAGCTTCATTAAACCAGCCAACGGGGCTAAACCAACTAGCAACTTGTGCGCTGCCGAAAAATTCCAGGTTGAACTCCAGAATTTCTGTTCCACGTGTGCGGGCAGTAGACACATACCAAAAATGTCTGGTCCAAACACGTGTTCTGCCCCTACTAGTTAAGGTGAAAACACACAAACACTGTACATAACCAGCCCACAGACTCCCTCCTGAGTTTCCTCCTCAGCCTGTCATGTAGTAAGGCTGTCGCTGCCTGCTAGGAACAAGGCAGGAGACACTGTCCGAGACCTCTGCTTTGTTGTCTTGAAACTGATCCCTTCAAACGCACTCTATGGCCACTCAGAGCCTCTCAGCACACACAATAGCTCTTTGGCTGGACCGGAGGGAAAGAAAGAGTAACTCTAGTAAAGTACTATGCCTACCTGTCTTTCCTGAAGTACCTACCTGCATGAGGAGATAAAGGACAAAGGGGCGGGAAGCAATAATGGAAGAAAAAGTCAAGGGTTGGGGTACAGGAAATACTCCAAAATTGTAGTTGCTATTTAGCACAGGAAAATGCGTGTACAAAGGGGTGGAATTGGGCAAGCGAAAGAACAAGAGAGGAAAAAAGCCTCGGGGATGAGTTGTCAACCTAACAGAGCCACTAAGTCTAGCAAGGAGAGAGCAACAAAAGTGCAGATGGCTATAGTTGAAGGTTGAGGCAGTGGTCAGTAGAGCCTCCCCAAAAAGACTTTACCTGGAAGGGATTAAAAAAACAGGATCACCAGTATTTCTTTGGTCATTTGATATTGAAGAAGACTTGTTTGATTTCATTGATTGTATTCTTGTTTTGCTGAGAGCAAATGTCCTGCTCTACTTTGTGTATTGAAGTCCTTAGTGACGTGTGATTGGGTGTCTGTGTTGTTCGTGCTTTGTTCCTATGTAGGTTAGCTTGTTGTTGCTCTGTTAAGGGGGTCAAGGATTTGTGCAAAAAAAGTCCGACATTGGAATTGATTTCATAAGGCACACGTACACTGTTGCACTGATGCCAGGTCCTTCTGGGAGAGTGTGTGTCATTACACTGCATCTCTGCATGAGGAAGAACATTTGCGATGTTGAGAGAACGGGATGCCGACTTGTATTATGAGCAAACAACTTTCGGCAGGGTGCAGGCCTGATTATTGCAGATTTTCTCTCTTACTCAGACACACATACGCACTGTAACACAGTGGGATCGAGAGGAAAGAAACACAAGAGACACAAAAATACACACACATACCTTCCCTGTGGAGAGTTTTAGCTCCATGACATGTTTTCCAACTCAGCAGCATCTTCCTCAGGCCTCTAATAAAACATAGATCAAAGACAGCCAGGCAAACCTGTCATCACACACACACACACACACACACACACACACACACACACACACAATCATGTAATTTCTGCTGCCATTGTGTGTCTATGCAAGATTTTACCCTCACATCAGCGTTGTCTTTTCCATGTGAAAATCAGCCTCATAGTGTGTACAGATTAACAATACTAGTATGTTTTTGTTGTTTGGTCTGTAGATTAACTCTTACTTAAGTCTATCTTTTCTGGTAGTGTTACTATGGTTTTACCAGATGATTTATAGACTGTGTCCATACAGCTCTAGAAGTTAACTGAGCTTTGGTTCACAAGGCACATCTGACTTACGGCAGCAGGATTGTATATGGCAGCCAAAGATCCTCATCACTTTGGGAAGAGATCCATGTTTTCTTCAGGTCAGGTATACTGTTTATAAATGCAATGCGATTAGTTCTAGCTGCGGTTTATCATAACAAGTCATTTTTCCAGATGCATGGTTGCTTGTTAATTCTACTTTTGGGATGTTTGTCTTTAGAATGCAGTCGAAAGAACTTTTTATAAGCACTTTATTCCCCCCAAGACACTAAAATGACCCTCGTCCACCCCTGTAAGTGAAACATAGACATATCAAGCTAATGACAAATGGACCGTCAGATTTATGGAGCCTGTAATGTTAACACACCAGGACCCTGCTATTCTCTATGTGACAGAACAGTGTGTGAGCGTGTGTTCACTGGCCTCTGCCTGTTTTTCTTTGCATCTGAAGAGCCGGCAGCTGGGAGTCATCTCTTCTCGATGTGTCCCCCTGAACCCCTTAGCCCACCCCCCTTCCCCTGAGTAAGCCCTGACTCGTTAATAAGTGGACCATGAAACCCTAGCAGCCTCCGTGGATCTGAGGCTCAAGCTTTAATAAACGCCAGCTAAAGGAGATGAGCAGGGTTCATTTGCTCTCCAAAAACATTGTGTGTTTGTCCATAAACACAATCCCTCCCTCACTCATAAGGAAGGACAGTGAGAACCCTCTGACTCTCGCCTCAGCTCTTTGAACGTGTGTGTGTGTGTGTGTGTGTGTGTGTGTGTGTGTGTGTGTGTGTGTGTGTGTGTGTGTGTGTGTGTGTGTGTGTGTGTGTGTGTGTGTGTGTGTGTGTGTGTGTGTGTGTGTGTGTGTGTGTGTGTGTGAGAGAGAGAGATGGATACGGATCTTATTTCATCCTCTACTAGAAAAATATCCCTTCCATCCTGGGTTTCTCAACTCCTTAAAATGATTTTATCAGGCAATATATGTTCAAGAACCTTGCACCCTGTTATCATTGCTTGCTTGCTTGCTTGCAGTGTTCAATGGTTATCGCACTGTTTAACTTACTGTAAGTTCTGGAAAAGATCTGAGTTTTAAGATATCCGATAATGCTTAGCAATATAAGATAATGGAGGGCATCAGAAAACGTCCGTATCCCACGGGATCCGTCTGTGGGTTTAAAAGCATGCTCAAAACTCACGTGTTCATTCAATGTGTCATCTAACAGCATCCCAGGTTCAAATGTGGACACCAGTTCAAAATGGCCACACTCAGAGAAACTTCGTCTGGCTATGTCCCACTGCTTCCCCGACCCCTCTGTGTCTTCTTGTGTTTCTTTAGTATTTCAATACAAACTAATCTTACAAACTTGTGGACCGTTTCATGTGGCATTCGTGTTGTTGTGCTCAGTTGCAAAAGGGATGGAATTTGTTGAAAAATGAAAAAAGGCAGTGGTGGTGATATTTGTCAGATTCACTTGTTTCAGAAAGTTACAAAAAAGTGTCCAATGTGGATACATACATGTGAGCTGAGGAGGTTTTATATGCTTTTAGATGGTCTGACAAGGATTTAGTTTGAAGCACGCTGAGGCCCTTATAGTGTAGAGTACAAGGAACTGTTCATTTAATCAGCATCTACATTGTAGTGGCCAGTCAGGCAGGGGCATCACACACACACACACACACACACATTTCTGATCTCCCTGCCAACGCTGCTCTTTTAAACTCCAGCAACAAACAAACACTGGAGAGCTTGTCATAAATCATGGGCTGTATATGTAAGGCTCGATTTCCTGATTGTGTGTTTGGAGTCAAAACAAGCCGTCTGACTTTATCAGTAGATCAGTTAATAACCCCAATGGATTCCGGTGATTGCATTGGCCCCTTAGATTACCCATAGTCACACACACATGCATGTACGATGTACATTAGTACTGCATCCCACACTACTGCAATGGGGGGTAATGCTGTATGTTGACGGCTCACTGTAGCGTGTCCTACATTAGTGCTGCTAAACCTTGACAAGAACAATCAACATTAGTTGTGATCTAGAGAATTGTTCTAAAGTTTCAGCACTGATGAAGCTACGTTCTCCACAATGTGATCAAATTCTTCCTCGCGTCCTCACTCTATCTTCACTCCTCACTTTAGTCAAAAGTGTTGTCACTTTTCAGCCAAAACTCTTTATATTGCTATACAAACCCCTCCTTTTGCTCTTTTCTTCCCCTCTCACTCATTTCTTCCTATCTTTCTGTTTCTCCTTCCTTATAGGAGATGTCCCTGGTCGGTCCCGAGTCTCCATCAGAACAGGCCAGGAGGGTCTTCCAGTCATTTGATCCTGAAGGTAATGAACAACAACTGTGTGTGTTGTGTATATTGTACACCTCATTATGTTGGTCTGCCCCCCTTCACCCCCAGCACACTTGTTTTTATAGACTATTACTCTTTTGCTCATGACTACACCCTGGCTTTATGAAAATCCTGGCACACAGATGTACTTTGATTAATCGTATCTCACTCTAACAGCCACACACAAACACATTGCGTTAACAAAATCGTGGCTTCGTTGCGTTACTCTTCCCTTCCTCCAGGTTGAGCAGATGCATTCATAACCTCCACGGCCCTCCTCGCCTCTTCTCTCTTGTTTCTTGTCTCCATTGTTTTTGTTCTGCAGTCAGAACGCGGGTCTGTTCCTCTCCTCTCATCTCAACTGTTGTTGTTTAGGTTGGTGAGATCAGTTCCTCTTACAGCTGAGTCAACCGTTCCTCTCTTCCTTGTCTCCTCCTCCTAAACCTCCTTTCTTGTCACTTCCAGGTGACTGGGGGTAACAGGCGAGGGGAAATAATGACTGTAGAAAGTTTAAAGAAAAGACAAAAAGTCGGAAGGCTGCCACGTTCATTTATATAGCCAAAAGTTTGTAGTTTGCGTGTGTTCGCAGGCACAAGAAATAGTACTGAAATTAAGCATTTGGTCCTAACAGCTGCTGTGTAATGTTTTTCTTCTGCTGTTCTCAGTTGCCATAAACATGATTCACTATCATGCTCATAGGAACAGCATCATTAGAGATCCGTGGTGTAATTACAGTGAGATTAATCCTATTAGCTGAAAGTGAGCTATCTTTACTTTGACAGCAAATATGTAAAATTAACTGTCTGAGACCTTTTTCTTCCCCTTTGTTCTTCAACTGTCTTTTTCTGTTACACATAATAAGGCATTTCCCATTCTCAAATCCACTTCTGGTATCATCTGCCAGGATGTTCTGTTTGCCATATGCTCTTTTCTCACCCACAAAGACACACACCATGCATGGGCCACAGTATTTGCATCCACATAAATACACATGTATACACACATGGAAGAAAGATGCACCATGACTCACACACACACACACATAGTCACACACCACAGTGTATGCACACATGCTGTAGTTGAGAGCTGTGTAAAAAGCCATTAAATCTGCCTCTGTCACATGTAGAGTCAGCACAGCTCCCTCTGTTGTGGAAAAGGGGCGCCAGACACATTCAGACGCACTACAGTGAGTCACAGGGCATACACATTCTGCAACCCGCTGTCTCATGATGTTCTTTAATCGGCTATATGGTGTTTGTCATCACCCCAGTGTGTGTGTCTGTGTGTGCGTGCACATGTGAGATTGTGTGTGTGTGTGTGTTCGGCTTGCTGCCAGACCATCAATTGTAGCTTCAAGACAATAACAGCTGGCATTGAAGAGGGCAGATTAAGTTGCTTGAGGGCAGACGAGAAGAGCGCCCGTCCGTTAATTCTTCTTCTCAGCACAGTTTGAGTTTATGTGTGCACCTAAACAACAGGCCACATTGGCTCACCTGCTGATGTTTAAATGAGACAAATCTGTAAGTGCCCAGACACAAACACAAATATTCTTTCAGGCAAAAAACACATGTTAGTGTTTAAAGTGTCCCTTCTCAGGTAAAGCAATCATCAGAGCCGCATGGAATGTAGGTCAGAGAGAACGGACAAGGTGTGTGTGTGTGTGTGTGTGTGTGTGTGTGTGTGTGTGTGTTTTTATTTTTATGTAAAACACACGCACTGTTTTATGTTTTGTCAGGGTCAGCCAGTGCATCAGTCTCTCTCTCTTTCTCTCTCTCTCTCTCTCTCTCTCTCTCTCTCTCTCTCTCTCTGTCTCTCTGTCTCTCTCTCTCTCTCCAGATAATGGCTTCATCCCGGAGTCTCTGCTGGAGGACGTGATGAAAGCCCTTGACCTTGTCTCCGAGCCCGAGTAGTAAGTGCTTGCATGTTCAAGTGTGTGTGTGTGTGTGTGTGTGTGTGTGTGTGTGTGTGTGTGTGTGTGTGTGTGTGTGTGTGTGTGTGTGTGTGTGTGTGTGTGTGTGTGTGTGTGTGTGTGTGTGTGTGTGTGTGTGTGTGTGTGTGTGTGTCGCACCTGTAGAGCTTCTAAAGTTCTAACTCCTAAGTCACGGCCAGGCCAGGTCAGTAGCCCTCTGCTCATGTTTCACTACCAGGCAACTATAAAGTAAGACCAGAGAGAGCCCACTATAAAAGCTCGGGAAGAAAGAAAGAACGAAGGAAAGAGTCCGAAACAGAGGCTTAGAGGGAGATCATTAACGGCCGGAAGAAAGACCGTGAGAGGGAGGAAATGCTTTAAAGTGCCGCTTCAAACAGAAGCACGTTCTCATCTGAGGAACAGTAAGCCCAAATGCTGCAGCCATGGGCCTCGGCCAAGTAACTGGACTACTGATCTGCTCTGCAGAAGCCCAGATGGGCGATACATCACAACACACAGCTTGAGTTATTGCACGGATTTCACCATTTGAATAAAGTAACATCCTTAGTTCTTGGGGGAGGGGGATGATTAATAGAAGTATGTAGGCATACTAAATTGAGGGCTTTCATCAAAAGTGTTTTCAAGTGATGCTGTAACGCTACTTATCCTGTGACCAGTGGCCATCAGCTGCTATCATTTGTGGTTAGCCAACTTTGTGAACACCGACTGTTCTCAGTAAAAGTCAGGACACAGCTTCAAGGAATTATCGTCTCTTGATCATTTGCTTTGCAGTGTTTGGGACAGTTATTCACACTCAAGAGCTTAAAATCATCAATTCTTGTGTATTGTGATATTTTTTCTCTCTAACTAATTAAACTTTAAAATGATGAAAAAATGTTAATCCACTAAAAAGCACACTGCCCTGAATGCCACTTCAGCTTCATAATAAACATCAAAACATGCAGTAATTAAAATGTTTAATTAATTTCAGTGTGACAAGAACACAATTTAAATCACCTTGGGTATCATTATTGTGTCCACAAAATGAATCTCCCATTTATTGCATATGGACCAAATCTCGGATATCGACTCCAACAAATTACTGAAAAACATTGACAGATTGTTATTCCCTGTCTTTGTGTGACTCTTAAATAAGACAATGCACAGTTAGAAATGATAAACACGTGGAACCATCATCTCATGTCCGGTCCAATGATGCGTTCATGAACAGTATAGCCATAGAGTATAGTCGATCACATGCAAACCCACCACAAACAGTTCATTCCCTTGAACACACAACCCCTTATTGATGAAAACTAGATTTGTCTTGAACCCTGTGGAGATATTACTGGATTTGTCATGTTGCTCAATGACACATCAGCAGGGCCACTACCTATTCTGTATGCTGTCCTGCTGCACATGCTACTTGTAATGATAGATGGCTGGAGAAACCTTAATTTCCTTCCCTCTGTGTCTTTGAATAACCCCTGCTTCTCTCCTTCCTGCCTTAAAAGGGCAATCTGACCAGATTTTTTTATCACGGTGGACTAATAATAACACTGATCTAACACGTAGGAATGTCTGGAGAGAGATATATTTAGTTGCACCACGATATTCATGAAAAAATGCATGTGTGCACCAAAACACGCATCATGAGTCCACATTGAGTGATGAGGTGATCGTAAATTTGACTTGGTATTCATACGTAAAACATCGCAGACTGTTATTTTGTGCTGATCTGATGGCTCCTTCCAAACCTCCTCTTTTTTTTTTCTTTTTAAATCTGCATGTTTTCTGTTTCAGGATTTCTTCATCTGTTTTCCTCTACTCACTTTATATTTACTTCCTTCCCCATTCCGTCTCTCTTTCTATCTCCGTGCCCTCTCAGTGTCAGTCTGGTGAAGAGCAAACTGGATCCAGAGAGTTTGGGCATAATTCTTCTGGGCCCGTTCCTGTTGGAGTTTTTCCCAGATCAGGTATAAATAAGCATGTGTGAGGAGGTGGACTTCACACACACACACACACACACACACACACACACAGTATGACGAATACCTTCCACCAGTCATATCATCCATATCACAGCTAAAACACATGGACAAAGAGTGATACACACACACACGTTTGAGCGACGATAATTCCAAAAGCATATGTGGAGTGCTGTTTTAGCAAATTAAAGGTTTTCATGCCCAAATACATTCCTGTGGTGTCTCATGTGAAATGTATGCGTGTGTTCACCATCGCATGGTGTTGCTTGCAGAACAGCAGAAAGAGCGGTAAGACGCCTTGATGAGGCAGAGCAAGCGAGGAAGAAGAAGAAAAAGGGGGAGATAGAGGGGAACTGTGTTAAAGTGATCAGGGCTTCAGGGACTCACCAGAGGAATGGCCCCGAGCCGCAAAGAAATTATACTACCATTAGCCAACTGGACACGCACTCAGACACATGTGGGATTGGGGTGAGGGTTAGGGTTTCATATATAGGCATATAAACATGAGAGGCTGGACACGCTCCCAGACAACACACCCTCTTATCATTCTGCACCTTTCAGGCCAAAGTCCCTGGAAGTGTTTTGGCTCAGTGTCATTTTTCGGACGTTTTTGTAATGTTGAACGTTTTCTGGTAATTGGAGTTAGGCTTTGCTTCGATGCACAAATGCACCCGCTTAAATTGAACAGGGATTTGATGTTAAGCTTTGGTTGCAGGCAGAGAAGTGTCCTTTTTACTTTTCGGTCCAAAAATGTTCTGCCTCTGTGGTTCTTTACCTCCATCTCAGTGAGAACAGTTTGCTTGGAGCCTCTTTAACAATACTGCATTTTTCTCTCTCCGCTCCCCGCCTCTGTTCCAGGATTCAGGAATTCCCAGACTCATTTCCCATCTACCACTACAATGGACTTAAACAGTCCAACTACAACGAGAGGGTAAGCCACTATTTCATCTTCAGGTTTGTCATCGCAACTGATTGTGGTTCGTTTTCGTATTCCCTCCGTCTCTCTGCCTGTTGCTCTTCTTCTTTTCCCGTCATCATTAGTGCACACACACACACACACACACACACACACACTCTCACACTCACTCACACATATACAGTTGGAGGCAGCCACTCCAAAATAAACAGAAGCTATCACAAGCCCTAATAGCCTGTCCATCCACCCAAAAACCCTGGCTTAACCTTCTATTTCTCCAATTTCAACACGGAGGCTCCTGTCAGCTCCCTCGCTGTGACAAATGTTCAAATGCAGGCCGATCGAGCAGGCTTAGTTTGATGGATGCTGGTCAGAGGCTGGAGTTGGTGGCTGTTTAAAAAAAAAAAAACTGGTACTCAGGAATATCACTTTCGTCATCTGTCAGCTTTGTCTACTCTGTAATGCAGATATTTTCCCTACAGCTACCTGCTAGTGTAAGAAGGGCACCACATGTGTGCCCACACAAAGCACACGCCTCCACACACATATACACATGGCAGCAAGGCGCCTATAAGGTTGTGATGGCTATTCCATTCCCATAGCTCCAGATGGGGAAAACAGACCTGCTGACTGCAATCCCCTGCAGCTGGGGTGTGTGTGTGTGTGTGTGTGTGTGTGTTTGTTGTATACTTGCATCTATCCTTTGCATCTCACCCTTGAAGTGTCTGAACAAGGTTTGATAGAGTCAAAGATGGCAGAAAGTGTTTACATCTGTTGTTTCGTTCACTCTGAGCATCGACCCCCCCCGTGCGTGTGTTTTCAGGTGGAGTATGTGGAAGGGACGGCTTTGGTGCTGGGCTTCGAGGACCCCATGGTTCGGACAGACGACACTCCGGTCAAGCGCTGCCTACAGACCAGGTGGCCCTACATCGAGCTTCTGTGGAGCACCGACCGCTCTCCGTCGCTGAACTAGCACCGACACAGTCCGTGTGTGTGCCTGTGTACGTGGATGGACCACACACACTCTCCAACTTCCTCTCTGCACGCTGACCCGTGGACGGTCAGCAGGTTACGACTGACACGCACACAGATATACAACATAAGAATGAGGAGAAGACACGAATGCACACAAGAGACTGAGACAGACATGTTCATGGACTAAACATACATGCCTTGAGATCCATTCTTCCATCCTGACACATTCCACAAAAAGTTCAACCTCACCTTTACAGTTCATGCTTCTGTCCGTTCACCACGGCTTGTAACTGACACACATGATATTTGTGATGGAATAATTTAAAAGGAGGAAAGAAAGTTTTTTATTTTATTACAGCTAGAAAGTGTTTGGAGAGCAAACTGGTTCAGTTCAGTGACTCCTGTGTGTCACGGAAACACGTGCTGAACCACATGTACAGCCAGTTGACTGAAACATACTGTTAATCCAGCTATAGGACTGTTCGAGGGAATACCTACCAAAGCCTTCCACATGTGAGAACACACACACACACACACACACACCGTCACACTCACTGATAAGCGTTTACAGCATAAAGGGACCAACCCGACACAGAGAGCAGGAGGTTCCTTCATTGTTTTCACCCAGATGAAGCTGGTTTAGGTGCTCTGTGTGTGAGCGTTTCATGCCCCACATTAGGATGTTGACCAAGTGTCCATGTATTTATTATCACGCTCAAAGGTTCTGGAATAAACACTCTTTTTTGTTCAAATGCTGTGTGGTTCCGTAGCTTTACAAATCATAGATGTCCTCTTCTGTGTGTCTTTTTCACATAAATCTCTTCAGGTCTGTCTGGATCCCCTCGACACCCCTGGATCACACACCAACTCATGTTTCATGTCCCAAGAGACTCTAAATTAGTCATTCTAAATCACCAAGACACTAATGGTGACTGAAGTACCTCTCTGTAAACAGAAACGATTCCTCCTCAGACATAAAAACTGCATGCTTTTGTTTGCTCATCAACATTCCCCAGAAGACGAATGAAACCTTGTCCTTTTTATAAGGCATCCTAAAACACAGCGGCCCACAGCCACAGTTACTACCATTCTGCATGTTAAGTCGCCACTAAAGTCAGGTGGCAAGTGTTGAGTCGCACTTTCTAGCACAGTACTGGCTTTGGCGTTGGTGTACCTGCAGATATCCTGGCTCCAGTATACGTCCATGCACACGAGGGTTGTAATATTGGCTGGGTGTGTGTCTAATGGATTTGTCTAATGCAGAAAGGATGTGGGCCTAACCTGACACAACAGTGTGCTGAAGAGTCTCAGGAGTTTGTAAAGAGAGATGTGGGCATAGTGGGTTGAATATAAAGCACTACTGTGCAAGAATCAATCCAGACAGACCTGCAGTAAATCTCATCAGTGTGTGAGTATATATGTGTGTATGTGTAGTCCCTGAAAACTGAATAACTGAGAGTTTTATTGGACGTAAGACAGCGGAGAAAATAATAACAGATGAGAGTACGGGCACGCCGAAACTGAGCTGCATTAAACATGTTACCTGACATCCTAACACAGCCGCGCTGGTGCCAGATAGGGCAAACGGACAGGAATGCATCTGCTGCCTCCTCATTCCATCATCACCATCTCTTTATTTTTCTTCTTTTTCTCTGCTTCTTCATGTTTTTCCCTCTCCTCATGGGTTTCCGTAGTAACGGCTGAGAAAGGAGAGACCCTCTCCCTTGCTCTCTGCTCTTTCACACACTCTTCATTGTTGCACAAAAAGGATCAGCTACCTGAAAGTTTCCACTTCTAATGGAAAGCATAAAGGAAGTAGACATGGTTACTGGAAGGGTTTGAGGGATGGATGGAAGGAAATGTGTTGAAATGGAGAGCAGGGCAGCTAGAGGGCATGGGGGTGAGAAACGTCTCCATCTGGCGGGTCAAGGTCTGGGTTTTTCTCTCACGTTTTACCTCACCATCTCACCTGGTTCTTATCAAGACCCCTGACAGAAAACACACTCCGCTGACAGGAGTGCTGCTCCGCTGCAGTCTCACTGTGAAGCCATTACTAATGTTCCCAGAAAGCTTAGTTCAATTTCAACAAACTCCCCAGGCTGATCAATAGCAGATTGGGACTTTGAAGTATAGTTGCAACTTCCACTTCATCTTCTCCTCTTCATACAGATCTAGATTTAAAAAAATAAAAGAAAGTGAGCTGAATATCCCCAAAAACAGACAGGTCGGTCACCTTTCTAACCGTTTTTCATTGCACGGCTTCAACAGTCGATTTAACAATCACTGACGGAATTACAAGAGATGAATCCCAACGGAAGGGAACGCAGCCCCGTGAGCTGGATTTGTCTGAGAGGCTGGTTTTACATCTCACTTTAATATTATTTATTGTTTCACGGTGAAGCCTCCAATTCCCCACAGAAAATGTGTTGGTGCCATATAAGGAGCAGTGACGCGCCTTTGCGCGCTCAGATGTGGTCTGTGCCGTGTGTGGGTGTGTGCGTGTGAGTGTGTGTGTGTGTGTGTGTGTGTGTGTGTGTGTGTAGGGGGTAAAGTTTGATCCAGTGAGCGGGGGCGCGGCTGTGGAGCTGAGACAGAGCTGGTGGTTTCAGGGTGTCGGGAGGCAGTTTGGGGGACCGCAGTAATCCATTGACAGCTAGTTGGCGGTCTCGACCCGGATAAACCTACCTCACCTGCACGGAGGATTCTCTCTCTCTCTCTCTCTCTCTCTCTCTCTCTCTCCCCCTCCCTCTCTCCCTCTCTCACCCAGTTCCCTCTAACTTTGTGAGCAGTGCGCGTCGGCTTGTTCTTTGGGGATGGAGCGTGCACCGGACTGTGCTTCGTCCGCCGGGATGTTCATCCTCGGGGTGCTGTCGGTGCTGTGGCCGGGGCTAAATGGAGTTTGGAGCTTTAACCTTTACGCAGAGCATCCTACGGTTTATAAGGGACCCGACGGGAGTTATTTCGGCTACTCCGTGGACTTCTACCAAGCCAGCTCCGACAGCAACACGTGAGTGACTGAAGTCGTGCCATCAGAGATAAAGTGTACCTGTAGTTTAACCTGCCAGGATTGCTTTGCAGTAGACTCAATAGAATAGAAATGAATCAAATGATGAGAGGTGGAAAGTGGGCTTCTATCCACAGACACAGCAATAACTCAGATTTCTGCTGCACAGAGCAAAAGAAAGTCATGAAAGTAAGTTTGCATAATGCATTGTACACTTCCCTGCATGTACCGTGGTTTTTCTTTTACCCACCAGGATCAGTGTGTTGGTGGGGGCTCCCAAGGCGAACACCTCTCAGCCCGGCATTATAGAGGCAGGGGCCGTCTACTACTGCCCCTGGCCAGGACTCCCCGACAGCTGCAGACAGATACCTTTTGATAATTCCAGTGAGTAACCTGAAAGCTTTTTCATTTTGTTTTTAATTTCACGGATCCCAACCAGACCTCCTGGGGCCCCACTGCTTCTAATCATGGTCCACTCCAGTTGTAAAGAGTTTGTGTTGTTTTGTGCCCTTTTATAGTTGGGGTGGCCCCAGATGTTACTCCATCTATTTGGACCCAGCTTTGTAACCTGGATGTGTGTGTGGATATGCGTTGGCACGTGCTGTTGCATAGAAAAGAAAGATAGATAAGGCATATGGGTCTCATCAGCTTCATCTACAACAAAGGTGGCTGCCGGCTTTGCTGCTACAAGCCTGTGTCATGTTGATTATGGTTTTCAATATATTATCATCAAGGTTAGCTGTCCAATCAGCCTGTGTTTGTGGGTCTAATGTCTCTGATGCACGCTTTTCCATCTGAGCGGCGAGTGTGTGTGCAGGAGGTAGAGAGGTCGAACAAGTGAGAAAGCGAGAGAGAGGGGAGGGGGTAAACTGTATGCACATGGGAATTTAGCTCCCCTTCAGACAAAAGGGGGATTGGATGAGGTCTGCTTTTTATTAGATCTCGAAAATGTATCCCTGTCTCCTCTCCTCTCCCCACCCCTGGTCTCTGTCTCCCTCCCTCTTTTTGTTTTTCTGTTTGTTTGGGTGGACTTCTATTATCTTTGTGAGGAGCACAAAAAGAGAGATGCAGAAAGAACTGACCTTCTGTTGCACTCTTGACTTTGATGGAAGCGTTTAAATCATTTGTCGGGAGAACTTGAGTATCAGACGGGAATCAGAGGAAGTTTTAAATACATGGAGATTAGATTGTAGCCGAGTTAACAGTATCACAAGTTCAAGTTTGAGTTGAGAAGTATGTTAGATGTGTGAATATAATTGGGTCTTTTGCTCGCCTGCTGCGTGTCGATGGCGCATGAATGAAACCGCTACTAGCCGATCAGCTGATGCAAGCAGGACTTCACTTGTCTGCCTGAACTAAAGCAAGGCTCCATGCAAATGAGTGTGACATTCCAAAGGAAGCACCATTTTTTTTTTTTTTTGTTATTCTGGTCCAAAGGGATTCGTTTTAGAGTTTAAAATGTATTAAGGAAAATGTGGATACTAAAATGAGGAGAGGAACACATGTGTGTGTAGTCACATGTTCATGTGTGCATCCATTCAAGAATGGGTAGGTGATTGATGACGGTGGCCACGGTGGATATTTCTAGAGTTACAGCAGGCCCTTTATTACAGGTATAAACCAGACTATACACATATACACTCGTGCACACTGCTAAAAAGAACCAGCACGAGCGTGCACCACATCTGTGTGCACTGTACTGGTTAATATCCATACGCCGGCCTCAGATGTGCCTGAGCAGTGTGTGTGTGTGTGTGTGTGTGTGTGTGTGTGTGGTGTGCGTGCGTCGCTTCAGTGACGTTATGCAGATGTATCATGTTGTGCCAGGGCTGCAGGAGGTTAAGACAGGGGCTGATATGGTGATGGTTATTGCATGTCTGTGTACCAGGAAAGGATACACGCATCAATCACAGAATGAATTATTTAGAGAAAATACAGAATTATTTTTTACATCTCACTTTCCATTATTCAGGGAAGCCTGATAGAGTGATCCTGTTCATACACAAATGTGAGAGCTTCACACTACATTCAGTCCTCTGCTAAAAAGGGTTGCTTGTCTCTATTAGAGGATTCTTCATTCACTACCTTAATGTCTAAACCTGTCCTGGGTTTAAAAAGAACTTTCATGAGTCTGGTTCTTTTACCTTCAGGTCTATGATACGATGAGCATGATGTCCTCTTGTATTAAATATAGTTTATATCTTCAGATATTAGAATCCTTTATATAAGAGCATGCAAACACACAATGTGGACGTCCTCATATATCCTGCAAGTGATGGTGGTGACAAGGAATAAATTGAGAGATTGACTTCGTAGCAAATAAACTTCACAACAATCGTCTATGCACCTGCTGTTATGTATTTATTGTCTGCCAGTACGGTATGTGTGTGTGCCTACTTATAGTGTGTGTGCATGTGCTAAAGGAAGGTGTTTAACGCGGAGGGTTTCTGCACGGCTCTAAAGAGACCCAGCTGGTCTTTAACAACGCTGGAAAATATCTACAACAGAGCAAAGACACACATGCACTCACACCAAATCTGACACTTTATTGTGAGTCGACTGGGAAGTGCTCTTAATGTGCAAATACAACTGTGTGTGTGTGTGTTATAGTCTTTTAAGTGTTATGACATTTTATAGGCAACGCTTTGACTGAAGAAAAGCCTCCAGCACCCTGACAAATGTTTCTGGGGGGCAAATGGGGTTTTGATGTTTCTTATAGGCTTCTTTAAGACTGTTGCTGTTTGTTCTTGCTTATCAAGGACAAATGCTTTCCACTCACACGGGCAGAGCTGCAGGCCACATTACCACAGTCAATATCGCCTTTTACTGGCGTCATTATGAAATGTCGTCTTTCATTCCCATTTTAATGTCTTTTCCACTCCCCCACCGTCTCCGCCTCTCCCCAGATAACAGGATGATAAAGGTAAACGGCACCAGGGAGCCGCTGGAGTTCAAGTCGCACCAGTGGTTCGGAGCGTCGGTCAGGACGCACAAAGGAAAAGTGGTGGTGAGTGGAAACGGCATCCATTAATTGTCAGACATCAGTGTTTCTTCAGACGGGGAATAGGATTGTTATTTGTTGTGCAGGCGTGTGCTCCTCTCTACCACTGGAGGACGGTGAAACTGAGCGGGGAGAAGGACCCCGTGGGGACCTGCTATGTGGCCGTCCAGAACTTCAGCGCCTACGCAGAGTACTCACCCTGCAGGACCAGTGAGTCACTCTGCAGCCTCGTCTCCCACTGTCTCCATCTCCCCTTTTACTGCCTTCCATTCTCCTTCCCTTTTGTTTTTCTCTGTTGCTCTCTGCTGTCAGTAGGAACAAAATGAACCGTAGCATTGAGAATGTTATGGCTTTAACAGGCCGTAGTGTAATATACTATGTCTTGCATCAGTGTCACATGTCATATGTCATAATATGGCATAAAGTTTAAATACGGTGAACTGATTTTTATGTCCGCCTATAAAACATAATATCTTGGCCTTGGGTTTAAAGGGTCGGTTCACTGAAATAACACGCAAAAAAATTCTCACTTCCCTCCGTGCAGATAGTTTAGACCTTGATTTGTCCATGTTTTGATACATCTGTCTCTGAGATAGCACTGAAATGTATATTTAAATAACCCAACTGCAGCATATATATCCTGTAGCGATGCGCCTGCTACCCATGATAATCCACAGATTTCACAGCGGACAATTAGCATTGAATCTGAAGTTAAAAGTAGGGGTTTGAATCTTTGGCTTCACAGCGATTCGATTAACGATACAGTAGTTGGTGATTCGATTGAAGGACGATTTTTTTTGTTGTTGTAACGATTCGATTCGATTTGATTCTGTAAACCACGATTCGATTCAGTAACTTGTAACCAAAATTCTATATCCATTAAATAAACGAATGGATATAACGAAATAAAAGCTATTTTTATTCTTCTGAAAGGTGAAAAATAACATATTTATTCTATAAAAAGTAAACCTGCATAATATTTTATGCTGAATACAAAAATGTAATTAAAATATGCTCGGTTATTTTTAACATTTTCAGTAGACTACATGCTGGCAGGGGAGAGAGTGTCTTAAACGTATTAAAACATTAATCATAATAAGAATCACGATTAATCCGATTAAATGCATTTATATCGATTATTAGTGAAGCCAAACGATTCATTCTATTTATTTATTGTAGAAGATCGATTTAGTAGAATCTATAGGACCGACAATCGATTCATCGATTCATCGAATTAATCGTTACACCTCTAGTTAAAAGGCTTTATGTTGATAGCATATTAAAAACACACTTCTCTTGTATTTGTGCCGAGGCCGATATCTCACTGCTGGATATCTCAAAAGCTGATATCTCTTCTTCCTATCATCAGTTCAGTAAATGAGATTCATGGGATTCTCCGAGATCTATCCCCGTCTTCATCTCCGGCTCTTTCTTTCTCTTCGGCTTTCTTCCTGTGACCCGTCTGTCTGTACGGTGATATGAGGCACCAGCAGAGTATGATAAGGAGAGACGGAGGCTATCAGGTGGCACATCGTAAACAGCAGATCAAACACAGGCCTTATCATCTACTCCACCATCCGCTCTGCATAAAGTACCTCACTGCTCACACTCACACACACACGGCTTCATGCGTACACTCCCTCTAGTAATTGAAGGTTGTTAAAGATCTCTACTTTGTTGTTTATGTCAGTTTTGACTAATCAAGATGAGAATAATCACGTTGTAAACTGGATTGTTCTCAAGGGGGGAAACACTGCAGAGGAAGTATTCTTTTATCGTGTTATCAAGTATGATTTCTCTGCCAGAGACAGATTTTTATTTTCTTGCTTTATCCCAACGTGAATCTATGGCCACTCGGACTATTTCAATAACTCACAATTAGTATATATGTGCACGTGTGTCGTTACACATCATTAAGCTTCACATCAGGGTGCCTCCCAGATGGGGAACAATTCATAATGTGCGCATATGTTTTCAGTATTTTAAACAGAAACACACCACGGTGGTTCAACATTTTTATGGAAACGCTAATAGCTTTTTCATAATTATTTTTTTTAGAGTTAAATTGTTTAATCTGGTAGAAGTAATGCACTCGGCAAAGGTAGCTGGGAGCTTCGTTCCAGGAAATGTATTTTATTCTAACGATTCAGATGCTTCTTCACAGTGTTTGAAAGACATGTTTGTGTGGTTTTCAGATGATCCGGATCCAGAGGGACAGGGGTTCTGCCAGGCTGGCTTCAGTGTGGATTTCACCAAGGTGAAGTTTGCCGCATCAATCAGTACACTATCGCCATGACAACACCCTGCACACAATTTGTCCCCTGTAAAAGTTCAAGAAGAGGGGTTTCTTCTAACAGGAGACTCCCTTCTGAGATTTACAGTCATTGGGAAGATGAGAGTTTGTCCCAAAAGGATCCCCCCCCATCGCCTCCAAACATAATAGAACAAACACACACAATTACACATTCTTTCACTGCGTAGTCAATGTGAACTGTGACCTCTGTCTCATGGGCCAACTCTACCCTCCTGTACAGGAAGCTGTCATTCTCCAAAGGGTGTCAACAGGAACGCACACACAGCGACACACGTTCCATCTAAGGAACACATCCATACATACTCACAAACATCTGTCACATGACTAACCCTGGCTCTCTATTCGTTCCAGGAAGGAATGCTGGTGGTAGGAGGACCTGGGAGCTTTTACTGGCAAGGTAACTGCAGCCACAGTGTGTAAGCCTGTATTTGGTGTCTTCATTTCAATGACTTCATCGATGGGAAGGTGTTCAAATGAATAGAGATGAGTTTAACAGAACAGCCCACATACACACACAGGCACACAGACACATTTGCCAAATCTGCATTTTCATTACAGGAGCCTTACGTAGGAGGAGGTAGAAGGAAGCCTGTCTCTTTCCCTTGCTTTGCCGCTTGCCTTAGCCCTTTCCCTCCCTCTCGCTTGCTCCTCTACTTCATGGCTGTCTGTAACAGCGTAACAGGAAATGGGTGTTTGGGCTCTGTAATGAGCTGATCGGGGGGTAATGGAGTGTGGAGGAACTGCCCCTCTGCCCAGTGATAAAGCGCCGAGGGGCTTGGAACAGCTTCAAGGAGAGGAAGAGGCTCAAGGGCAGGCTACAGAAGAAAGGTGTGGAGAATTTAAAGAGTGATGGAGAAAGAGAGCAGGGAGGACAGCAGGAGTGATAGAGGATTGTTAAGGAGATGATAGAAACATGTTGCAGCGTGGTGGGGGGGGGGAGAAAGATGAGAAGTGAGGGAGTAAGTCAGACAGAGAAAGAAGAAGAAGAGAGATGGAGCTGGCCGATAAGAGGTCAGCTAGTGTGCTGGGTATGCAGGGCTCGTCCAGGCAGAGGGATGAAGTGTCGTCATGGGTGTAGACACAGCTAGAGTTTGTCAGAGTCCAGCTGTCGCTGTGTGGCTCTACTCCCCCGACTCCAGGTGTGTGTCTCATCCACATTCATCAGAGCTTGTGGCCGTTTTGAAGGAGAAAGGAGACACTTAATCATCATTTGCACTAATTTCTCTTTCCTTTCTCTGTAACCCCGACGCGTCACTTCAGCATTGGTTTAGAAAGAAACATGGAGCAAGAGGTCAGAAAAAAATCGAGAGAAAGCCAAAATGAGAAAAATGTCTCAGTGATGGATATTTCATAAATGCTGCTACCTATTTTTCAACAGCGTTGCTGCCATTATTAAATATGATTTAATAATAAATGCTCCAGGATAGACCGCTCCATCGCAGACAGCTTAATGGACTGCTCCTTTTCGGTGCCCTCTCGCGTGGCGAGGCTGGCTGCCTCCAGTTAAAACACTTCCTCCAAATGTTTATAAAAGCACTCGGCCTGGATTTTATGGCCTCTAATATACAACGATTATCCTCAGCCTTCAGCCTGAGTCACCGTTTCAAAAAAAGAAAAACTCTTTTATATACAATCTTGTTATCTCTGAGTGTAAAGGACACTTCGAATTAGCTGCAGTGACTTATGCATCTGTGTTAGGCTTGTAACACGGCGTCTCATTAATCAGACACAGGGATAATAATGACTCGATGTAGTGATATGTTATTCTGGGAGATAAACCCGTAGTGCAGGGTGAGAGAGAAGAGGGAGGGGGGAGGAAGAGGAGTTGGAGGGAGGGTTAAGAGGGCACATTTTCCTCCCTGTCAGCACACACACACACACACACACACACATTTAGCAGGATTTATGGAAGGTTGAGAGCGGCTTTAGATAAAATCATTTGTTTGTCTGACCTCTTGTGTAACAGCAGAGGAAGGGTGTTATTTGTGCGTGCTCACCTATAATTCAGCATCCATCGCCGCAGAGAGGACAGGCATTTTCCTGAGGGTCCTTTAAAGCGCTATTTTTCCAGCTATTCCTCGACCATCGATGTGTTTTAGCTTTCCTCGGGGAAGGCTGCTATGTGTTGCTAGTGCTGTGCATCTTTCACGTGGAGCAGCTGGGTCAGCTCCAGCAGGTTTCCATAGCAGAGGGCAGCTTTCATGAAACCACTGGTCATGAACAGATGTGACTCTCTCACCTTTATTGTTTGTTTTTCTCTGTCGATTTATCTGCTGTGTGTGTGTGTGTGTGTGTGTGTGTGCAGGTCAGGTAATGACAGCGGGGATCGCTGAGATACTGAACGGCTACTCTTTGAAGGCGGTGCTGAGACGGGTTCCAGGAGAGAAACACACTCGAGCTGCTGAAGACACACACGACGACAGTTACCTCGGTAACGCTCATTCACCAAACAAACACTCACAAAGTGATAACAGTCTTGATCTTAAATCAGAGATCTTCAACAGGCGGTCCGTGACCCCTAGGGGGTCCGCAGAGTAACTGTAAGGGGTCCCTGACATTATTTGATCCCAAGCTTTATTTCTTCAAAAAATATAAGTATGTCAAAAAATACACTTTAACATGAATACAACCTATAATAAGCAAATATAATTCTTCCTGTATATTCAATGTTATGAGGTGAAATTATGACGTAGAAATGCCAATATAGAATTAAAATATGTTCTGTAAAAATATGAATCTGTCAGCAATGATTTACTTTAATGGCTTAGCATTGAATACATACATCATTACAAAGTACTTTTATACCTGGCACTATAAGCTGCACTACACATTATTATTGACCGGTTTAATAAGCAACACAGTTTTATATGAAATGTAATAGAGGGCTCGTCCACCGTGTGACTATAGGCCTCGGGGTTCTTGGCCTGAAATACGTTGAAGACCTCTGATCTAAATAGTACTCCTACATTACATTACTTTACTTATATCACACCCAGTTGTACACCGAGCTAGATTCACAGAGCTAACCCCCCATATGTCATCATGTGCAACCCATTCCTCTCTAGGTTACTCTGTGGCAGTGGGAGAGTTTACAGGAGACTCTGAACAAGGTGAGAAAGCCAACAATTCATTACAACTAACCGCATGCTGCACCAGAGGAATCCCCCACTAACAACCTCAGACGGCGTGCAACACCACCGGCAGCGCTCGCTCCTCGTTCGTGCTCCCCGGCTGCATGCCAGCTCCCTGGTGAGGCTGATGTACGCTGAGCGATAAGGAGTGGACAGCTGGGTGACAGTGTCTTGGTCTGAACTCAGAGGCAGTAATGAGAACTGTCTCTGCGTGTCTGGGTCGCGACCCTGAGGGGACAGAGGTTTTTTTTTTTTTTTTTTCGGGAACTGCTGATAAAGGGATTTCCTCTCCGCCATTTTGACTGATTAGAATGATTAGTGGCAGACCTCTTCAGGGCTCGAGTGAGTCCAGAATCTCTCCTGGACTTGAAACATTAGGTGGAAAAAGAAACAGGGACGATGTGCATGTGAGTTCTGAAAGGCCCATTTCAACTAAACACTCTTTTAGGAAAGGAAATGAGGAGAAATAAAATGTGTCCAAATACAGTCATGTCTACATAATTTTCTAAATTGTTGAAACCATATTTTTTATTGCTTTCTCTTCAAACACTGTCACCACACACTCATTCTTCTGCAGCTCTGTCACAGACATGAGACGCTCCTCCCCCAATGCCACTTCCCCATTCATCATTTCCTGTCCTTCAGAGCCCCTTTTCTAATCAACATTTAATGGTATCTTTACGGGACAACTTTGAGTTTACGTACCCCCCTGCAAAGGCCCCGAGCCCCCTCCGGCACAACACATGTCAGGGAGTCTTAAAGTGAGCCTTAAGAGGTTTCACATGCCTGTTGTTGCGTTGTGTTGTGGTGCGAAGCTTGTTGTGGTCTTGTTCGAACTCTCTTCAGACTGGAGAACTGGTCCTTACTGGGAGTTTTGAGTGAAGATGGGTCTGGGAAGTCCTGGTTTACAGGCTCCGTGGTTGAGCCTTTTGGGTAGAGCTGGAAGGCAGGAAGGAGGGACCATGTCTTCCCTCTCTGGGTGGGTCCCTCAGAAGTCCCTGGAAGTCCACAGCACCACACTCATCAATCAATACACAAGCACAGAGCACCCAATCACTCAGTGTGTTCTCAGCCAGGCTCGGCCCTTCTGACAGGGTGGGCTGCGTGGGGAGTTAAGGGTTCAGGCCTTCGAGACAAACCCCTTTCTGACACATACACAAATGCTAAGTCTTCATTTGTTTGTGTATTTCCCAGAGCTGATCGCCGGAGTCCCAAGAGGTGCACAGAACTTTGGATATGTGAGTATGAAGCTCTGGGACATTTGGATGCATCCGACAGCACTCGACACTAACATCATGAAAACGGCAAATTAGGGAATATATTCTGGACAGATGTTGTTTATCCCTCCAGTATATTTTCACAGACATGTGGACTCCATGCCAAGCACCTTTGATGTCATTTTGGTGGCTCATGATGAAACTTAAACAGTATAAACTTCTTGTAAATGTATGTGTAGCAGTGTGATCTGAGAAATGTTTTTTTTACACATACGTACAAAATACAGTTCTTTTAGATTCATCTGTTTTCAGTGTTTCATATTGGATCACAAGCCTTACTGTACGCATGTGTATCTATGTAGACATGGGAAATGTAGTGTGTCCAATGTTCTCTTATGGGAACATGTCCCCAGGGCTGACAGTGTCAATCCTCCCTAATGACGCACAGCTTCCGCTGCATGTGGAGGGCGGTGACCCCACCTAACCCCACTAACCCTTCTCTACACACGACCCCTAACCCTAACCTGCAGTGTAACCGCAGGACACGCCACGCTGCACACACACACACTGCAACTGTGTGATTTTATGTCGGGGAATTGTAGCTGGAGCAAGGATGCTCATCATGTACACAGTGTCTTAGAGCAGGGGGTCTGTCAGCTCGCCGTAGGGGGGTGTTAGCAAGGGAACGCCATGTTTCAGGCCTGACATCAGAGTAGCTGTCGACCCCGATCACGTTTCATCTGTGACCAATTGGATAATTCAGAGTGCATGAAAGTTAGTAAGCTAGTGATTGAATATTTGCCATTACTTTTCCCTTGCATCTGTGTTCCTAAGTGGATCCTTGTTTAGTGTCTTTGAGACATCTGTGAATGGGTCAACGTGTATCCTCGTGTGTGTGTGTGTGTGTGTGTGTGTGTACGTGTAGCCCCCGGCTGTCTCCATGTGGTTGTTATTTTAGGTCTTATGAAGGAATTCTCAGCCCCCCCCCCCCCCCCCCCTCCTTGTCTCCCCACGACTGGGGTTAAGATGGGGGGAAGGAGAGAAAGATCAGGGGGAAATGGTAAAGGCACAAAGATGATGATGGTGGGGGAGGGCAAGAAAAGAACAGGCACTTTAAAAAGCTTTTTATGCATTTTCAGATTCTTTTGTTTCTCTCCCCCTGCATTCCTCATGTGCCTGTTTGTCAGATTGCTTGGCCGTGCGCCTGCTGTGCTGTGAGGACAAAGCCTGGTGCTTTTAAGTCCAGCCGTATTGCATCTGACAATGTCTCTGCTTGTTTTAGGTGGCAATGATCAATTCCACCAATCTGACTTTCATCCAGAACTTCACAGGAGAGCAGGTAGGAGCATCAGCACGGTCATAATACAGAGCATATGAACGACTGCACCACTGGCACCAGCTGATATGGATTCTCGTTCCATTTTTTAATGAATCAAATTCAAATGGGTACGAAAATTAATGAAACTACAATGTTGCCCATAAAGTTGGAATATTTGGTTTTCAGACATAATCCTCTGTTTATTCCGATTTAAATGCATCAGTAATCACTTTTGACCAGGTGCTATGATTACATTATGTGTCACAATTACCCAGGAGAAATGAATTCATGCATAACATTTGTTTGGCGCTATAAAAGACAAGACATTTGCAAATGATTCCAACTTTATGGGCGACCCTTTATATTGGGATTGTGGTTGAGATTCTCATGTTCCTTCCTCGTCTGTCCCTCAGATGGCCTCCTATTTTGGCTATTCGGTGGCCGTCACTGACCTGAATGGAGATGGGTAAGTCATAAATCTCCTTGTAACACAAGACACACATAGTCTCATCTTTTGTAGTCTTTAAACTACAGCTTACGTCCCACCAGGACCGACGATGTGCTGGTCGGAGCCCCCCTCTACATGGAGCGGGAGATGGAGAGCAAACCCAGAGAGGTGGGGCGGGTGTACCTATACCTCCAAACGGCGCCACTCACTTTCTCCGAGCCCGTTGCCCTCACTGGCACGCACACGTTCGGACGCTTCGGCACGGCTATAGCACCCCTGGGAGACGTCAACCAGGATGGATACAATGGTAGGCTGAGGGGATGTAAGACAGAACGAGACAGAGGAGAAAGGGAAAGTTGAGATAAAAAAAAGGAAATTGAGCCAGATGATGTTCATCTGAGAATTACAAATATTCTAGACGAGGGATCCATCAGAGAGGAAAAAGAGAAGCAGATGAGGGAATTAAACAAAATAATTTCATATGTTTTGTTAATACGTGAACCTCTATGTGTTGTACTTGCATGTGCAGCTGGTGTTTCTAAGTAAACCCAATGACAGACACGTCTGTAACCCGTGTAACCTGTGTGTCTCAGACTGTTTTGTCTCTGACGGAGGAAATCCTATCAAATGCGGCTGCTCGAGAAAACTTAAAGCTCTTCAGCCAATCAGGAAGCGCGGCGATGAAAGGTTGTCTGTGTGAGCTTGTTTCCTCCTGTGATGATCGGGGATAAGGCCATGTGTGCGCAAGCGTGTGTGCATTGGGGTTATTTTTAACTCGCCAGATGTGCCCCGAGATAAAATCATCTGGGAGTTTCTGTCCGGCAGCTCGGAGTTCATTCCTCTTCAATGTGTTTGTTTTATCCTCACTTTGATTGGCCAAAGACACATGCACACACACATGTGTACTCACACACACACACACACACACACACACGCATGTGTACTCACACACACACATGTGCACACACACTCACAAACCCGGCAGCCTGCAGGCCAAATGCTCCATAAGGCTAAGGCATGTTTAAAGGTGTTTTAAAAATGAATGAACTGATGAACATCTGGCCCTCGTGATGTTTAACTTATCGTTTTATTTATTCATGGGCAGCTCGCGTTAATGCGCGTCTCAGCCCTTTAAAGCCCTTTAACCATCAGATCAATAACCATCGGATCAATACTGAAGCTTTCTCTGGCCTGAAACACACTGTAAATCACATCAGGCTGTCTGTCAGGATGTGGCCGTCTCTGAGAAGCCGACGGCGTCTCTCTGCCAGCTGCAGTGACACACACAGCCGATCCTCGTTGAGAGCTAACCTAATGAGTACAAGTCGATGTCGGCCCATGATTTCATTATTCGACATTACTTCATGGTGTCATAGTGGATACATTGTGATCAGGCCTTTCATCAGCACGTCAAACTGCTGCAGTGTACCTGTGTCCGTGCTTAATCACTGACAGACCACTTCTCTGTCCGTGACGGCACCGAGGCATCAGCCCTCCTCACATGGCGGAGACGTCACCACTCCGTGTCCAAACGTCTTCACGAGAGCAGATAGTCCTCTGATCTCCGTCACAGCTGCAGAAAGAAACCTGACATTTTGGTTAATTCAGTTTGTGATGTGGTTGAGAATGTCTGTCTGTCTGTCCCCGTGGTTCAGAGTGTCTGTCTGTCCCCGTGGTTCAGAGTGTCTGTCTGTCTGTCCCCGTGGTTCAGAGTGTCTGTCTGTCCCCGTGGTTCAGAGTGTCTGTCTGTCTGTCCCCGTGTTTCAGAGTGTCTGTCTGTCCCCGTGTTTCAGAGTGTCTGTCTGTCCCCGTGGTTCAGAGTGTCTGTCTGTCTGTCCCCGTGTTTCAGAGTGTCTGTCTGTCTGTCTGTCCCCGTGGTTCAGAGTGTCTGTCTGTCCCCGTGTTTCAGAGTGTCTGTCTGTCCCCGTGGTTCAGAGTGTCTGTCTGTCCCTGTGGTTCAGAGTGTCTGTCTGTCTGTCCCCGTGGTTCAGAGTGTCTGTCTGTCCCCCTGGTTCAGTGTGTCTGTCTGTCCCCATGGTTCAGAGTGTCTGTCTGTCTGTCTGTCCCCGTGGTTCAGAGTGTCTGTCTGTCTGTCTGTCCCCGTGGTTCAGAGTGTCTGTCTGTCCCTGTGGTTCAGAGTGTCTGTCTGTCTGTCACCGTGGTTCAGAGTGTCTGTCTGTCCCCGTGGTTCAGAGTGTCTGTCTGTCCCCGTGGTTCAGAGTGTCTGTCTGTCTGTCTGTCCCCGTGGTTCAGAGTGTCTGTCTGTCTGTCTGTCTGTCTGTCCCCGTGGTTCAGAGTGTCTGTCTGTCCCCGTGGTTCAGAGTGTCTGTCTGTCCCCGTGGTTCAGAGTGTCTGTCTGTCTGTCTGTCCCCGTGGTTCAGAGTGTCTGTCTGTCCGTCTGTCTGTCTGTCCCCGTGGTTCAGAGTGTCTGTCTGTCCCCCTGGTTCAGTGTCTGTCTGTCTGTCCCCGTGGTTCAGAGTGTCTGTCTGTCCCCGTGGTTCAGAGTGTCTGTCTGTCTGTCTGTCCCCGTGGTTCAGAGTGTCTGTCTGTCCCCGTGGTTCAGAGTGTCTGTCTGTCTGTCTGTCTGTCTGTCTGTCCCCGTGGTTCAGAGTGTCTGTCTGTCCCCGTGGTTCAGAGTGTCTGTCTGTCTGTCTGTCCCCGTGGTTCAGAGTGTCTGTCTGTCTGTCCCCGTGGTTCAGAGTGTCTGTCTGTCCCCGTGGTTCAGAGTGTCTGTCTGTCTGTCCTGTGATCACAGTGGGTGTTCGGATGTTTCTGCTGTGGATATCTGCATGACTGGGATGCTGTTCTGCCCGCGAGTGACTTTCACATTATTTGAAGATTACACTTTTTTTTTAGTATAATGTTGTTTTACACAGCTATTCGGTCATGTACACATACCCACACATACAGATGTGCACACACACACACAGGCTCATGTATACACTTGCATACACACATGGTTGCATTTATCCTTTCTACCCCACAATCTGCTTCATGTGGAACCAGTTGTTTAGGCTGTGGGAGAGGGGTCCAGAGACAAACAGGATGTCTAGAGGTGTTTGGACAGTGACAGTACTGAGGGAGACCCTACTAATATCCAGGACAGTGTGGACACGGAGAGTAAACATCTCAATGAGTTTGTGTGGTAAAAGACTGGCTCTCAGTATCAGGGCAGGTGCCTGCTGAATGTTAATTGCTTTATTTATCTTTTCATGTGGCCGATCTCGTTTTACTATGAGCGATGGGGTCTGTTTTAGTTGGAAAGGTTTTCAGGGGGTTTGAATTGATTTTTCAAAACACGTTTTCACTCTCCTTCCAAGAATTGAATGAGAAGATTAATACCAGCCTCATCTGTCAACTATCGAGCTGGAATCAGGAAACAATAAGCATAGCTTGATAAATTATAGTTTGTTTGTTAATGTTGCGTTTCAGACATCTTGGAACTCGCACGTTTCCATCCTACTAGAAATAGTACGATGGAAAGCCATTCAAAGTTGGAGTTCCTACTCCGACATCACAAAGAAGCAGTTGTTTGATGTTACAGGACATTGGATGGGCACAGTGTATAGGTATATGGGAAACTAAAAAGGCAGATTTCCTCGATTTAATTAAAAATACTATAATAACTGAAAATCGTGATGTCAAGATAACTCACCACATATGAGGTAGAACAATCTCTGAAAGTTATCGCTGCACAACAGGTATTTGATTTAACGTTAAAATGGCTGAGATTTAAACACTTGCCAAAGAAACAGATCCATTTTTCACAGTCAGTGACGTTTCTTTGTTGAAGTTTGGCATCGTGCACCTCTTCACCTATAACACCAGTGACAGTCGCATCGATCTTCTCATCTAAGTCTCGTAAGAGATCAAACAATTATATTTCCAGATATGTCAAACTCAAACATTGTCTGCCATCTAAGCATTTGTCACTTATTGTGTGATATTTATCCAAATGTTAACCAAGAATTAAAGAATTGCCTAATCAGACAAATAAAGAAAGATGTAGGCGGGACGAGATTAAAAGATGAGTCAAAAAAGTGGAGGTAAATGAGCATGCCAGCCTTGTTCCCCAGTGCAGGTAAAGGAAGGTCAAGCTCTTCCTTCTCTCTTTCCTTCCACCTGTATGTTTTCCTCTGCTTCTGTCTCCGAGGGGCCTTAACCCTGCTGATGTCTAAAGCAGCCGTGTTTGTGTCACCCTCAGACGTGGCGGTGGGCTGTCCGTTCGGTGGCGAGGAGCGGGGAGGCAGAGTATTGATCTTTAACGGTAACAGAGATGTATCCACACAAGGCCTAACGCTGAGCCAAGAGCTGAGAGCAGCCGAGACCCCCAGTGGCAGCTTGCCTGGATACGGATTCACTCTCCGAGGAGGCCAGGACCTGGACAACAATCAGTATCCCGGTAAATACACTCAACAAGTCAATCCTCCTCTCAACTCCCTATATTATAATCAAAATTCTTTCTCCGACTTGCATTCCTTCACTTTTCCACTTTCCTTCCAGCAGCCTCCCTCCTCTTCATTCTTGACCTCCACATTTCATGCCCCCCCCTTTGTCATGCACATCCCCATGTCTTCCTGTCTTGCTTTACTTCTCGTGTCTGGTAAAGTCATCAGTCAGAGGGGGTTAAAGGATGAGTGCCAACGAACTGCTGCTGCGTCAATTCTTTGGGGATTTACAACATTAAGAAGAGAAAACACAAGACTGGGGGAAAGAAAGAAGTATAATAAAACCGCATGTTCAGTCCGCCAGACATTCAAGCCCTGGCTCGTATCCCTCAAACTGTGAGCAGACAATGCAGCATTCAATCAAATTACATCCATGCAACTCCACACTTTATGTGCCACCTACTTACTTTACTGAACGCCTCCAACTTCTGACTTTAAAAACATATTAGAAACCCCATTTCAATCATAAGAGAGCTGAAAAGCAGATGCTTTTTTTGTACAAGTGCAGAGCTGTTTATATAAGAGTTTTCGCACTGAAAAAAAAAGTCAATTTAAACATAGCCGGCCTGTCAAACCGCTGTTTTACTGCCTCATTTTCTCCCTAATTTAGAGCCACTCTGCTCTCAGCGTTACTCTGGCTTTGTGCTTCCACAAATTAGGCTGAAAAAGAGAATTTGTTTAGTTTTACCTTTTCTTTTCTTTGCCCCCCACGCCCTGCTCCCCTTTTTCCTTTTCATTCTGCTATAATAACATATTTCTTCATTCAACAAACAGGATATCAAGGAACACACACACACACAGGATCACATGTGCGGCTTGTGATCAGTTTCACTGGCGGCCACAGTGTGTGTGTGTTGAGTGTTTGCCAGGCTCCGGGTCAAAGCAAGACCCTGTCCAGACCCGCTGCAAATCAGAGGATTAAAAACATTGTACAGTAAATACACACCGGTTGAAACTGAGGCTGTTGGAGGAGGAAGTGGAGTAGAAACTCATGGGTGGCATAGCTTTCAGCCAACACACACACACACACACACACACACACACACAAGCATGCAGCGCCTGTGTCGTCTGTCATTAGAGAGCTGGCTGGCGGAAGTGAAACACACACACACACAAAGCGTGTCGTTAGCAGGGTAGTAAAGTCACACTGTTCAAAGGGCCCACAGATGTTTGATCAGTATTATGGGAGGACTGCTCAGGCGTCTGGGAGGCCCGCTGAAGCCACCATATGCTCCTCGTAGATGGTAAATGTCATTAGCACTGCAGGAACAGAGAGAAGGAAGATAGTGATAAACCTGCACAGTAGGAAATGAAAGGTCGACGGGAGGGAAATGATAAAGAAGGTGGAACAAGAACCAAAATGTCACACACGCTTAAGGTCTAAGGCTCAGATTTAGGCTTCATTAAACTTAATGCAGCTTAATTCATGGGGCCTGGCAGAGAAGAAGCACTGAGTTGGCCAATAAGCAGAGTACGGTCCAGACTAAAGACTGGAGTTAAGGTTAGGGTCATTGTGTCTCGCAATGGGGTCAGATTGCCCCAGGGTGCATTTCAGGTTCAGCTGAGAGTTCAAAGGTCAAAACTGCCAATGTTTTACCCGTCAATCACACTTGGTCAGAGAGCTACAGACACAGAGACATGTTGGGGTCGGGGATTTGGATGTAGGTGTTGGCGAGGGGTCGTCAGGTCGCTCATTAGGTCGGTAAAAGGTGTAAATTGATTACTGGTCTCCTTGTCTACTCGTATATTTACTGGCGAGCCGTATTTTCAGCTCATTCTGGATGTACTTACGAGGTAAAAGTTCTCATATTTGCACCTTTTGGAGCGTGCAAACTTCTTGTTCCCCCAGCATTAAACTTTTATACCCCAAATGTACTTTAAAACAAAGCCTGGTATATTAGTCAATCCTGAGAAAATCCTCCACAATGTGGAGCAGACATTTCCCAGAGTCTGCACTGTGAAAGATGTACATTTCAGGCCAAATATAGAGTGTTGAAAATGTTCATTATAGCTGGCAAGCTACCGAATAGCCTAAAAATCCCACACATGCATCCAAGAATTAAGAAATCCTCCATTTCTCTGTTAAAAACCGCCTCCTTTTCCACTGAGTGCCATTGACCTTTGGCATTTCCTCGTGGAGGCCAATCCCTTGCAGCTAAGCAGGCAGCCAGTGACAGCTTGACAGTCCGTTTAAACATTGGATGTGTTTTCACAGCGCGGGACAGACACCGTCAGCCTAACAGACTATACCTGAGACCCGCCATCGGGAGTGTGTAGGAGTGTGTATATGAGAGTGTGTGTGGGTATGGTATGGTGTGTCTTTGCACACGCCCACACACACACACACTAACCTCAAATCAACAGTGGCAGCCAAGCTTTCCTGTGCACAAGGAAATGGGATTGAAAAGGAAAGTGGGCCGTTATTTGATTAAGCCTTCGGTGCAGCCATGCACGCACTCACACTCTCACACACACTTAACCCCGAAGGTGCCCTGTCCACAAATCAGTCTCATGTCACGCCGTGGTTCTGAGAGCAAACAAAAGAGTGAGGATAAGGAGCGCAGACAACCTCCATATCAGAGACTCACAGATTTGACAGGACTGGAGTTGGATTTCCACGTTACACAACTCCAGCAGCGGGATGGACGGAGGAATTTGGCCTGGGAGTGTGGTGGTCCCTCGCTGTCTCTCTCTCTCTGCTGAAAGCACACCTTGCTTCTGATGACTTTCACAGATTGCGGTTTAAAGGCCAAGTACACTCTTCTCTGCCCTCCCTTTTCTTTCGAGCATCCCCCCTTCCTCCTGCTGCGCTCTTTTCCCCCTTTTACGTACCTCTCCAACTGCCCCACAAAACCCACATCTTGAGGTCTTTCTTCGTTGCAGGCTTTTCGATACACTACACACACACACACACACACACACACACACACACACACACACAGTGACATAGCACACACTCAGGGGTAGAGGGACAGGGCCTTAATGTTTAATGTTGTGGTTTCAGGGGGACTCAGTGACTGCAGCCAAAGGCAGAAACAGATGTGCCTCTCTCAGATTCAATTAGTCCCCCTCTTCTTAAATATGCAGGAGAGGAAAGACAGCAGTCTATAATGAAATATATAAATAATCTCTATAATGTTTATAAGGTGATGTTCACAGTTTAATGTCATTGGCACAAAATAAATCTGCACTGTCCGATAATTATGTTGGCATTTTTTACAATTTTTCTATCATTTTCAAGGTCAAACAATGAATAAATTATTCCTTAAAAAATAATAACCGATTAATTAATTAACTAATAATATAATATGATAATCATTTGCCAGAGCTCCAGTTGCTTTTCACATCAGCATGAGGTTATTCTGTCTTCCTCTGGATCACACAACTTAGTTTTGTTGCATTTGGCTGCGGTGGCTTGTATCCATTAAGTGCCTCTCTTCAGTTTCACATTGTTTTAATCAGTACTTCAGTGTGTGTGTGTGTGTGTGTGTGTGTGTGCCGCTTTCATTGGTATGTGTCCCCTAACCGCAGCCGTTAAATGCCAGGCTCTATTTTAAACTCATGAGAGCCAATTAAAAGTGTGTGTTCATCACAAGACCCATGAAAACAAATAAAAATCACAGATAGATGAGATCGGTTGCTGCTTACAATTAGGAGCTGTTGGGAAATGTTGCTCAGCGTAATGTGATTGGAGCGATGTGAACTTTGTAATGTCGCTGGAATGCAGCATGGGGGTCCCCCGTCTCGCAGCACAAACACACACACACACACACACACAATGAACTCACAAACGTACACATTAATGCATGTTGTGTTTATGAATTTAGTCTGAGGCGATTCATGTGTGAAAGGAAAAGAATAGTGATATCAGACAGAATGTCAAGGCGATATCAGTCTGTGTGTGTGTGTGTGTGTGTCTGTGTGTGTGTGTGTGTGTGTGTGTGTGTGTGTGTGTATTAAACGTGAGAAGTCTGTGTTGGATGAAGATTGCTGGAGACCTTGAAATCAGTCCCATCTGTGGCACTCTTTGAAGCTCTCCATTCCCTGTGTCTGTCTCTCTCCCTCTCTCTCTCTCCTCTATCTTTGTGCAGATCTGATCGTGGGGGCGTTCGGGGCGGGCGCCGTGTCGGTGTACAGGTAAGAAAGGTGCTCCCTCTCGTTGTGAAACGCTCGAGTAGAGCAGAGACTGGTTCCTCACGTTGGTGAGATCCTGAGATTTCTCTCTTTTGTTGGTGTGCAGGTCTCGAGCTGTGGTGTCTGTGGAAGCTGCAATGATCTTGACTCCCAGGATCCTGAACCCCGATGAACGACACTGTCACCTGCCTGAAACGGACATCATGGTCACCTGGTGAGAAGAGCACGCTGAGATAGAGTTTAGATCTCACGTTTGCATAGTTACCTAAACACGAAAACACATATCCACTAACAAAAAGCGTATTTACTCACCCTAACCCCGCTGACAAGCGGTGTAATCCTTTCCAGCTGTGAGGATTATCCTTCACTTCTGTTTGGCACTGCTTTGTGGGGCACTAGCATCCATCAATGCCACACGCAAATGAAGTGAAAAACACTAACTATCCGTGTGTGTGTGTGTGATGTACCACAAACCGTACCACTCATACTCACTTACTACAATAAAATGGTATGCAGCCTTAAGTATACACATTCACAAATCACACAGAGTCTGACAGGTGTGACAAATATTTCACCCCTGTGTTCCAGACGTCTGCCATCAGCCGAGGTTTGAATGTTCGTATAATGCAATCATTTAGAAGCGCGGTGAAAATGCTTACTCATACACCCTGGAAATACAGATTTATGAGACCCTGCTATTAATTTGAAACAGCATAATTCTGTTTTGATTATGTTATTGTTCCTGTGGGTAGCAGGCTGGCTTTGAACAATCTGGGGACGGTGAGGTCCACTGAGGGGAAACGGGTCTAAAGGCATCCTGCTGCTTCGCCGCAGTCTGTTGTTGGTCCAATCGTATCGGGTCTAGAACCGCAGTTGGACCATTTGGACGGGAGAAGTGTGTGTGTGTGTGTGTGTGTGTGTATGTGTGTGTGTGTGTGTGTGTTGGCAGCGAGTTAAAAAAAAGGAACAGGGTTTGGGTTGGATTGACAGAAAGCACTAAACTCTGGAATTCTCTGAAAACATAACTCAGCTTATTTAAATAAACCGCCATAAAGTTTGGGCCGGGTGGAATCAGAGAGGACGTGTGGACTCAGACACACATGCAGAGAGTCAAACAGCACCTTGTAGAATTAAGGGATGTCTGAGGCTTTTAGCTGTTTCTCTGTCAGCGAGAGCTATGAGACACGCGATGGGAGGTGAGCTGCAGTTTACGCCGCTCATGTGTTACCATTACATTACCGTCAGAGGTTAAGCATCAGGTTTTTGGAAAAATAATTCCCCAGCAATCTGGGAAAAAACCCAGAGGGTCTTTTGACAACACTGACCGCTGTTCTTTATTTCCAGAAACCTCAAACACTCAGACCATCTGGATGAAAAACAATATTCTGCCTGCCGCACAATTTCTTTTTAATTTTTTAGTATTTTGGGTAATTTTAACCCTTTATTATAGACAGTGGAGTTGCACTTTCTTCACTTAACCCGAACAAAGATGTTAAAAATGGCATTTCTCCCTGGTGGTCACTTTGTACAACTTGATCTAAAATCAAATTTAGTTATATTTCTACGTTTCTGGTCAATACTTTATACAGTATTCTCACACAAGCTAACATTCGTTAGTTACAATAATCAATATAATTGTGTTAAACAGATGTATATAAAAGGGCTTGCTTATAGTGGTGAACCAACAGAGAATCATCACGTAACTCTGCAGTTCCTCTCAGCTCTACACCGCTTTTTAGTGGGTTTCAGCTCATTGTTGATGGTTTCTTCTCACAGAGTTACTGGCTTCTTCTCACCACCACTTATACACATATATATAAACAGATTCTGTATTCTGTTGTCAGACGATGAGATTGCTCTTATAGTTGGCCGGGGGAATCAGCTGTTCATCTCTGAAATCTGACTCTCTACCTGGCGCCTGCAGACTCACAGAAATAGCGACTAGCTGGTGAACATTTGACTGAAGAGCAAGATGTTTTTCTCAGGTTGAAAGGAGAATATCAGCTTCATGAGGTGGACAGAAACTTAATGTGTTGCAAGGTATCAGCTGGACCTGTTTGTTAATATAGTTTAACGTAAATTTTTGGTCCACAGGTCGTTTCTGTTGCCTCCAAGTTGCCGAAAATCAAATCAAAGATTGCAGGGAAATGATTTTTCAGAAAATCTGATGCTCTGTGACTGGAATGTAATGGTGATGCATGAGAGGCTGCAGCTAGATGGATGAAGGAGCGGTGGGAAAGGAGGGGCGGCTCCTTAATGACCACTCTTGAATTGAACGTTCTTCCTCACTCATTAAGGGAGGGATTTATGTGCGCCTATTTGCAGGGATGGCTGGCTGGCCGTGTGCAGGGTGGTGGTGGTGGAGCACAGATGCATTTTGAGGAAAATTACATACAGTAATGACTAACCATGCAGCAAGAGCTGTTGTCAGTAAAATGGGGGTCATTTCCGTGCTGATAACACTTAAGTTTGACACACGGTGCTTATTAGAGTCACACTAGAGCACACCCAGCCAAACGCATACAACACACATGTGCTTACATGCAGCACATATTAAACACGCAGGAAACGTGACATAGGGGAGCAATTTAAAAAAAGAAACCTGTATTCCATCACTCACACATAATCTCACATTTATTTACCTCACATTCAGAATGCAGGAACGCTGGCTCATCATTATAGTGCCTGATGATGGGGATCCTCATTAATATAGAACAGGCAAACATCCACAACATCTGCTTTTTGGATGTTGGAGTTTGTGGACTGAAACCAAACAAACACATTAAGTACTTTACCTCATGACTTGCTTGTAGAGAGAGATTATCAGAAGTGTTGTGTCTGTAGGTTTCCTGAGATTAGTGGATATTAACAGTGCAGAGATCCGAGTGTGGGAGTCACTTTCCTGTTCTTGATTAGAGAGGTGATAAAACACACACACACTCTTACACATGCACTAATACACAGTGCAATAGAGGAAATACAGAAATGTTTGCCAGTCTCCCATGTCTCTATGTCCAATTGAGGGGCTCACAGGGCCCTCAGCGGCATTTCCCACTGCCCCCTGGGGCACAGGAAGGAATTAATGCCTTGCTTATAGGCAGTTTATTGAGCTATAGTTTGGGTTTTTTTCATGATTTTGTCATGCATACAAATATAAAGGAAGAATGTGGTTGAAAAACGTCTGCAATGAATAAATCATAATACCGGGTCTTAGTTTGTGGTCATGACTTCTTCTAAATAAGTCAGCACCTAATTTCTGTGTGCATTAACCACACAACGCATGCTGATTTTATATATACGCTGCAAATATGACCAGCATGCAGTGGCTTAGGACACCACAAAGCAAATATAAATACAAACAACATTCATAACGCTACAACCCAAAAGTAAATACTATTTCATAAATGTCCAGACCTCCATTTCCACATTTTGAGACAAAGTATCTAACCATAAAACATACAAAATAAGCAACCACTCAATTGTTTTATCATCTTTACTTCAGAAAACATTTGAATGAAAATCACTTAATGTACCTTTTATCAACACTTTGTTTGAGCTGCCACACTTAAACATGCATGGCTTATTATTCTCACAGGTTTTATATCCTGTGATTAATTGGTAGACTCTTTATTAAAAATAAAAAAGAAAAAAATGGAATGTAAGGTCCCAGTAGGAATCTGATTGTAAATGTTGGTGCATTTTGTCCAGTTTGTCAGTGTGGATGTGGGTTAATAGACTGTTGACTGTGTTGATCATCTACAGTATAGTTCCCACATCAACCCAATCGTCTGCCTCTCACTTGTCTCTTTATCTCCCTTCCTCCAGTCTAAAGGTGGCCGTGTGTGCAGCCGTGAGCGGCGTGGGCATCCCCAGCTCTGTAGGTAAGCAGCTGTGTACAGTGTGAGGGAATGAGAGAGGGAGGCAAAGGGGGGAGAGCAGAGAGGGTGGGGAAGTCATCAGAGCCACCTTATTAGAGTTCCCGCTGTGAAACGGCAGCTCTGGAGCACCGATCGGAGTGGAAAACAAAGGCAGGAGGGCGGGGTGAAGAGGAATAGGGCAGACAGACTCACACAGTGGAGCTTTATAGTGCATTGTTTCCACTGTCTAATGATGCTCTGTAGAGTAAAACGCCTACAAGTGGCTCCTGACTCAGTGACGAATGGAAAGTCGTGTGCACACGTCTTGGCATAAAGGGATTGGATCGTGTGGAACAGGAGCGTCTGATTGGCTGGATCGCCTCATTCACTCTCACTGTCACTCATGCTTTCATCTCACCGTTGCCTTCTGTCCAGACCTGAGAGCAGAGCTGCAGCTGGACTGGTTGAAAGGCACCAGAGGTGGAGTGAAGAGAGTGTTGTTCCTGGATACCCAGCAGCCTCAGCGCACGGGACTCCTCAAACTGGGGAAGAACCACCCACGTGCATGTCTGAGCTACACCATTTACCTGAGAGTGAGCAACACACACATGCAAACGCAAATTCATGAGCTTTGGCATTTCTTACATTAGCTGTAGATACTAATTTGTATTTATTCATTCTTCACCTTTCTTTCATTGTTTCAGGAGGAGGAGGATTTCAGGGACAAATTGACCCCAATCTCACTGGCCCTGAACTACAGCTTAGCTCCGCCCACTCACAGCCAAAACCTGCCACCTGTCCTCAACCATTACAGCAGTACCTTCCTTCAAGAGCACGTGAGTGTTAATATACAGATTGTAGGTATATAGTATGGTGTTGGTTTTCTTATTTTCCATATTGTTATTTTTGCTATTTCGGTTCCATCTTCTGATTGTTTGGAAGAGGGATTCCTCCTCTGTTGCTCTTCCAGAGTTTTTTGGATTTCCCCTGTTAAAGGGCTCCCTGGGGGAGTTTGTCTTTAACCCAAATTGAGGAACCAGGATAAAGGTTGTCATATGCTTGATAGATTATAAAGCCCCTAGAGGTAAATTTGTGCTCTGTGATATTGGCCCAAATAAATAAAACTTCCATGACTTGACGAAGCCCAACCCTGAACACACGCTGCCAAATTTGAGAATAGACTCCAACATGATGTTAAATTACAGTTTTTGATGAAAACAGTTCCCTCAGACACATCAAAATATAATCTGCTTGCCTTTTTACAAGTTAGATCAGATGATCATTGCTGGTAAACTCAACAATCAAGAACTTTATCTATAAGCAAATCAGTCAGATCAGTATAACTCAGTTTTAATGGCTGCAGGTCAGTCCAAAAGAAACGGAGAAAGGGCTTGCAGCACATCAAAAACTCAGCTCTGGACCAACTTAAAAGTATTTATTTTTCTAACAAGCAAGTCTGATAAAGAATATGTGAACCACATTGCATGCTCTTTTAAAGAGCGAGAGAGAGAGAGAGAGAGAGAGAGAGAGAGAGAGAGTGGAGAACTTATTTGTCCAACACCTGGATAGTACGACTCTAATGTGGATGGTATGAGTCTAGGTAAACAGCACCTGCATCCTTGCATGTCCCACCTAACGTTTATTTCTGTTTGGTCTGATGATGATGTCCAGTGTACCTCAACCATTTCCTCCCTCTCTGTGGCCCTCTTCCTCTCAGGCCTACATTCTCCTGGACTGCGGTGACGACAACATCTGTATCCCCGACCTCCAGCTCTCTGCCAGCATGTAAGACTGACATGCTGACCTCAACCTCTAAACACTCTTCACACGTGTGCACACACACACACACACACACACACACACACATAGCTAAACACAGAATGTGTGTCTGTTATTCCTCACACAATGAACAAAGTTTACACCGAAGTTGCTCCCATTATAGTTCCATTTACCTTATGTTGTGTGTGTGTGTGTGTGTGTGTGTGTGTGTGTGCGTGTGTGTGTGTGTGTGTGTGTGTGTGTGTGTGTGTGTGTGTGTGTGTGTGTGTGAATTAGCCTACTCTACATAGTGTTTCCAGCTGTACGATATCTCCATGGCAGCGTTGTACTAACATCCTGTCACCCTCTCCTGATTGACACACACACGTTTGTGTGGGTCAGGAGTATTACGTTCCATGCAGCAGAGCAGAGTGAAAGTCCTGAAAACGTATATACTAGTTTTTATTAAAAAAACACAGGACAAAGAGTTGTAGATTCTTTCACGTAACTGCATCAAAGTGCTTTATTTGTCATCTGTGTCCTCAACATGACTGAAAGATTCATTTTCTCTGTTCTCCCTCCTTTTTTAAAAATAACACACACAGGGACCGCTCCGAGCTGGTCATTGGAGACGACAATCTGGTCATGTTGACCATCACGGTGGTGAACCGAGGAGAGGGAGCCTACGAGACCGAGCTCCACACCCTGATACCACCGGAGGCCGACTATATTGGAGTGGAGCGCAGGGTGGAGGTAAATAAACACACATTTGTCTGGAATCGGCTTGTTGGACATCAGGGGCCGGCTGAGTGGATTCTGAAAATAGACGTTGGGATGATGTGTGTGATAAGTGATCGTACGAATGAGGAAGTGAGCTATTTGAGGCTGCAGTTACAGTATGACATCACATCCTGTTGTGTCTCCTTGGTGTGTTTGTTTGGAGTCATTAAGGGGAGGCTATCAGCAGCCCAAAAAACCCCTACTATGATTTACAAGCTGCATTAGTGACCACGGAAATGGATAGGGTCAACTGTGTGTGTGTGTGTGTGTGTGTGTGTGTGTGTGTGTGTGTGTGTGTGTGTGTCGTGTGTGTGTGTTTGCCTGCATGTGTAATAGGGGCTAATGAGTGTGTAATGGGGCTGCTTGATTGATGAGGTAGTTACTGTCAGAGCATCCATCACTCCTTCCCTTCCTCCTGTGTTTTACGTCCCTCCATTGTTCCTCTATTTACCTTCTTGATGAACAGAGCTCTCTATTTGTCACTCTTGTTCTATTTTGCCTCATCATCTCACCCCCTCTTTCTCCCTCCCCTCCCTCTCCTCTCTAGTCTTTGTCCCAGCTGAACTGCGAGTACAAGATGGTCAACGAGTCCAGATTGGTGGTGTGTGACCTGGGAAACCCCATGGTTGCCGGGACAGAGGTGAGTTGGAACACACAAAAGCACACTTTCTTTTTTTTTTTTTCGTTCAAACCTCCCTCTCCCCGCTGAGAAGGTACGACTGTTACTCCTCACGCTTAATCCACACCGATTGATGGTTTCCAGCGATTGCTGATCGTCACCTTGACCCTCATTCCACACACTGTGGCTCCCTCGGCTGTGCTTCACACTCAGTGTGTGTGTGCATAAGTGTGTGTGTGTGTGTGTGTGTGTGTAGTGTTTAATAATCCGTTTAGCTCTGGAATGGATGACACATGCAGGAAGTCAAGGCTTTGTAAAGTAAAGAGCGGTCCTTTCCGACATGAAACTCGACCACGCCGCTGCAGGTTTGTGTGCCACATCGCGGGTCACATGTGGTCCAGCGGGCATGTGATCAAGCGTGTGTTTTAACGTGAATCACGGGGTTTGGTAAAGGTGTCAAGGCCGGCGCAGAGATGTGTTTGAGCCGTGGAAGGTGACACACGGCATCCTGATCGATCAATTATGTGGTCATGTTTCACGGTTGGGGGAGGGGTGCATAACAAGGCATGTGGAAGGGACAACGCATGTTCACCAGTGTGTGTGTGTGTGTGTGTGTTTCGTCCAGATGTTTCCCATATTTAACTCTCCCCTTGCCCCACTGGACGTTCAGGAATCCATGACCTGCTCCAGAACACACTTCCACATACAGACTGCAGTTATATTGTGCAACCAAATCGTCCTCATGGCTGGAGTTCATTTGTTGTGCCACATGACACAGCTGTAGTGGCTCGCTGGGCAGGTCAGCGTAGGAGGTACACGCCTGCAGGAAACCTGGGTTTTCGTGCCTGTCTGCCTGCCAGCATCTGTTTCACTTTTGCTTTTCTTTTGCCTTTTTTTTTTTACACTGGTGAAAACAACACGATATGTACAGGACAGTTATTTCAAGTCTAGACAGAAAAAAATAAAGAAATGAAATAAAAACAAACAACAACAAAACTCAAATATTACACAAGAAAGTTGCACTTGGGTGTATTGTTGATCTGGAGTATATGTGCGTGTGTGTGTGCTTTTTTAAAATTATTATTATGCATTATTATTTCTGTGCCATTATTGCTCAGTTTACAGTGTTGTTGTTTTGTCTTGATTTTAGTTCATTTAGCTTGGGTAAATTTAGCAAACATTCTTCTTAATGAGCCAGAATTCAAATAATTATTTATCGACCGAATCCTACTGTGGTGATATGATTATATTGTGTATCGTAAACAATTAAGATGTCACACACACACACACACACACGCCATCCGGAGAAAAATGGTTTTACCCATCTACACAACCTAGCTAATGTCCGGCTGGATTGTCAAACGTTACGTTGGGTCATGCAGATGATAATTAGATTAGCACTGTACATCCGGTCATCTCTGTCAGGATGATTTACATTATATATCTAAATTGTTGCCTTGCAAGCTAATAATAAAGGTAACTTACTGTTTTAAAGTAGGTGCACTGCACACGTTACAGGTTGAACAGCTGGTCCTGTGGTGCCGGTGGTCCTGTCTTCAAACTATCTTGAGCACACAAAAAACTTATCTCGTGGCCACAAATTAATTAAAATGAGGGAACAAATTAATTTAAACGTGGCCACAAATTAATTAAAATGAGGGAACAAATTAATTTAAACATGGCCACAAATTTACTAAGACGTGGGAACAAGTTGTATCTCGTACTCTCAATGTAGTAAAACGTGGCCTCTATCTATTTATTTTTCTCTGTACATTCTAGTGTTTAACTTATAAAGAGAGTAAAAGAGTAAAAGTAAAAAGAAGTGATTATTTCCATACATCATACATCATGTAGGTGTAAGCCTGAACGCTGACTCCAGACCACAATACATTAGTACAGCTTTGTCACATGACCAATTGTATGAAGAGATTTCAATAAAGTAGTTTGAAGCTGAAATGCACCCGGCGGGTGTACTAGCACCTCCCCAGCTACCAGCCACGTCCTCATGGACTGAGCTTTATATTTAATTATCATCAACATATGTCGATATTGGAAACCTATTCTTTTTAAATATTGACGTTCATTTCAGCCACATCACACTGCCTTATATTTAAGTGTCCTCATGATAACTATTTTGAGTGTCAAACAACAGCTTGTAGTTTTATCCCTCTTGTGTAGGGTTGAAAAAACGTTTAATAAAGCCATTAGATGTGAAATAAAAATACAGCAACGTTGCTTTGAGAACGTTTCTGTAGATGTTTTCGAGGATTTTTCTCCACCTTGAAAATATCAAAGTCATTGTCACGAGTATAATTTCAAGCTGACCATAGCTGCTGGGCTCTCTAAAGGACACGCTTGTACTTTCATGTTGGGGAGTGATGCCCCAAAGACTAATTCTCAGAGACACCGTTGACCTCATCAGCCTGTTGTTGGCCGTTCAGCTCATCATCATAGAGTGACGTCTTCTCTTTGACCGGCTCGTACTTACTTGGTGTCTCTTTAGATCTTCCCTGCCTGACTTTGTTGTCCTGACCCCCCCTCCCCCGCAGGCCTGCCTCATGAAGCGCTGGTCTGCATACTGTCATGTCTCTCTTTGACTCCACGTTAATCTGTCTTTCAGCAGAGTTCGCTCACTCGTGCACGTACGTTAGCCTAGAAGACCGGATTTAAACTGGTGAGGGACAAGAAACTTAAACGTGGCTTTTAAGTGTGTCTGGTCTGGATTCACTCTGATATTAGAATCCTTCTGTCGTCACACACACACACACACACACACACAGACACAGACCCGATGCTGCTTATGGATCAACAGAGGGGGGGGCTAACAGGGATTTTATTGTCTATTACTGGTCACTATAAACATGATGTGTCCTCTGATGTACAGCATTTATTTATGTCTTTCTTTCCTCTCAGTCATTTTGAGTCACATTGTTTTAATCCTCTCTCTCTCTCTCTCTTCTCTCTCTCTTCTCCAGCTGTCTGTTGGTTTGAGGTTTTCCATCCAAAGGCTGGATGATGCCGGACCAAAGATCAGCTTTGAGCTCCAGATCCACAGGTGACACGCCCACCAACTCTCACGCACACTCCCCCCCAACATGACACATAATCGCACACAAACACACACAAAGAGCTGTTTGTCTTCTGAGCCATGTAAATAGGATCTGTGTCTGTCGTGATCCCGTCGCTGTGGTTTGATGAAACTAACCGCAGAGACAGGAGAAGACAGTTGGCCCTGAGGAACTCCAGAGAGGAGACTGGCTCCACACAACATGTCCACTGTTTCCTTCATTGAATTGATTTACATCCATCACATCATTAGGCACGGACGGTTAAATGTTGGCCAAGTCCGCTGCGAGGGAAATGCTATTTGGAGTTAGCTGAACATCATAGAGACGCTGGGAATAGTCAGCTTGATGTGTGTTTTGTTTGACATTTAAACTGAAGTCCTTTGTCAATCTCTTCACAGCTCCAACAAAGATAACTCGGACAGCAACCCGGTCAGTCTCAATCTGTCCATCGTTGCCAAAGCTCAACTAGATTTACGTGGGTGAGTCCAGCAGCCCGCCGTCTTCTGTGGAACATAGTGGCGACCGTCTCTGTTTTACAAAGATACACTTGCTCTGGTTTCAATCTAAACGTTGTGGAGTTTGCATGATATTACTGCCCCCTTTTGTGATATTTGACTTTGTGGAGAATGTTTACACACAGATGGAGAACAGCATGAAAACACATGAAATACATTCCGACTAATCAGTTACACATGGGATACTTGTGAGCCTTTGACGTGTTACGGGATGCCCATACCCCACTGACACACACACACGATTCAAAGCTTGGAGCCTTGCGTGGTTTGTTTGGGTGTGGTCAGCTGAACATTCAAACAGAGGACAACCTGGGATGAGAGATACGAGGACATGAAAGTCCCCCTGTTTGTTTCGTGAAAGTGTCCTGACTCGGCTGTGTCCATGAAGCATTTTGAATTTTGTCATCAAATGAGGCAGAGTTCGTTTTGCAGCAGTTACGTTTTTGTTGTTTAATATTAGTTTGTTGACGGTATCGTAAGTAAATGTGAAGGACGGAAAAATGAGAAACACACCATAATGTAGTCCACCACCTTTTTACTAGGACCTCAGTAATGACCTCACAGCATCTGATGAAGGACGTAGAAGTCTATTATCTAATACTCACTGCCCGGGTACAGTACGTTGATATAGGTATTGGTCTATGCAGTCATTTTCTTCCACATACTAGACTTGACCCATCCTAGTCAACCCCTCTGTAAAAATAGCTTCCAACTCCATACACTTGTTGACAGTGACCAATAACAGTTTTACATTTAGCCTCTGGTTGCATATATGTGACACCGATCTGTTTCTCCTCTCTTCAGGGTGTCTCATCCCTCTCAGGTGGTGCTGCCCTTCCCACGCTGGGAACCCAAAGAGAAGCCTGTCAAAGAGGACGACGTGGGGCCCCAAGTCACACACATCTATGAGGTACACCCCAACGCCGCCGTACTGCTCATTTTCATGTGAGGAGGACGGTAGAGGTGTGTTCAGACATGAGGAGGTGAAGAAGGCTGGGTTGATTGTTTTTGTTGTTGCTGGTCATGAAGCAGGCCTCGGTCGCAGACTGGCAAGATGAAAAGAACAGAAAAATAGGTGTTGGAAGTTGTAAATTAGGGAACAGCAAGAGGGGGGCAACACACACACACACACACACACAGGGAAACCAGTAGCTCTATAAAGGATCAGGCTCTGGCTGATCAAAGGTCTGCAGCTCAGGAGTAATTACTGCTGTGAAGGCGGGAAAAACAGAAGGGGAAAATGGAAGGAAGGAGCGAGGCGAGGAAGGAGGAGGAAGGAAGGGAGGAATGGAAAGAGGAATTGTTCTTCAAACTGGAAACAGTGTAATGAGTAATTCTCACTGAGAGGAAAACAGGGTCAAACAGAGGTACAGACAAGCAGATAGAAGGATGGCAGACACACTGGCGACAGTTTACAGTAAGGGCATGTGCACGTATGCATCCATGCACCGCACATGTGATTTCCTTTTGTTTTAAAGGGACGGCTGCTTCACTGAATCCCAGTGCAGCCGTGTCTGGCCCGTCCTGCAGCTGATAATGATTTTCATTTGTGGTGCTTTTCCCAGTTGGCAGCTGCTTCTAGTTAGAGAGGACAGACTTTTGCTTTTCTTTTGCTGTTGCAGAATTCCTGCCCTGCAGCGCCAGAATCATGTCCTGTTTGGATGACTTGCTTTAGCGTTAATGACTGTGTGTGTGTGTGTGTGTGTGTGTGTGTGTGTGTGTGTGTGTGTGGTGAGAGAGACAGAGAAGACATGTCTGGGTAAAACATGAAGATTTATTGAATTGATGGTTCATTTAAGCTCATAATTCATTTATCCTAATTCCGATATGGAACGATGAGTCAGGTGATGCTGGAGGTTTTTCTTGTCTTGTATTTCGATCCCCAGTGACTGAAGGCTGCATTAGTATTAGTTTCACTAAAACACAGGTGGCCTGTGTCATCATCCCACAGTTATGATAACCTAATTATAGCCTCAGCCACATGAGACCGACTAATAAGAGAGAAGAGAGCACAATACTGACTTTATGTGTTTTTCTCTCCGTCTCCAGCTCCATAACTTTGGTCCCAGCAGCGTTCAGGATGCTGAGCTCCAGGTCGGCTGGCCGTCCCGTTTCCGTGACGAGAACCTGCTTTATGCCATGGAAATTCAGACTGACGGACCAATTAGCTGCCGGACGAACACCAGCCTCAACCCACTTGGCCTTCAGGTAAGACAACAGGAGATGTAACATATACACGCTTATGCATGCAGACGCATAGAAAAAGCCATTTCTATACCCAATTATATAATTCTGGACAAACTGCCATGGAAATAAATGCTTCATAGTATTTATAACCTCTTCCTCGCATTCTACCAAACCACCAGACCTTCTGCAATTTTAGGCTTTTATTTATTATATTGCTATCAGCTTGTTCATCCATCTGTTGATCCATCATTTATACCTGCTTATTTAGACATAATTGTGCCCGTTGTTCTGGATGCTTTCCATGTTCTTTGCCAGTTGGCTCACAGCGATAGATTATTATGCTTATTAGCAGAAATTAGAGATGGAGTATGTTCCAATGCCTATGATATCATCTGTAGAGTAATTCTAAAAGAAAGCATGCAGTGTTTTGAAAAAGTGCATAATTATGTCAGAACATAAAGTGCTACAAGTTGTAATCATATAGGAAAACATGAGACGAATACACAGCATGTGGTTATAGGTAAGTTTTTTTTTTTCATTTGCCGTTTTTGTCCAGATGTGGTCCTTTCCATTTCCCATCATCCTCCAGTGTCGCTGTCTATCCCTCTGTCGACTAGACTAATGGATACACACTGGCAGTGAGGAGTGTTATCACAAGCTTCTTTTTTTGTTTTGTTCTCCAGACTCAATCAATCAATTAATCAATCAGTTATTTGAAATGTATTCATTACTATTTTGAGAATTGCTGAATCATTTTAGTCATTTGTGTAAACGGAACCTTCAAAGGAATTATTTAAATATTTCATGGTTAAATGATTAATCAATAAATCAAAACAAAAAAATTAAATTATAGATAAAAATAGAAGCCACTATTGCACAAACATGATTCAACACAACCTTCACACTCGCCAACGTTGACATTTGTTATTATTGGCAAGTCATTTTCTTTGGGTCTCTATGCCAACCGACATTTAGTAAAACATTTATTTTACAGTCATACATTTTTACACCTCAAACCATCCCAAAATATCGGTATTGTCATCTGTGACCTCATAGACAGTCCATCGTAGTATGTCAGGAAAGGTCATGGTATAGTATAAAGTCATAGGATGTCTTTAAACAGTCATGTAGTCAATACTTTGTAATTAAAAAGAATAGTGGTATAGTAAGTCATGAGTGCCTGCTGATGAGGATCAGGTGTGTAGGACGGGACTTTTTGACCACGTCGGGTCGTCTATTGTTAGAGCGTGACTGGCATTCTTGAGTTTATTCATCTCTGAAAACAGAAATCGAACATTGAGGGTGTCTACACACTGCAATGGTGAGCATGTGAATACACGGATCAATAGATCTAAAGATATGCGTATAATTGGACATTGATTTGTTTGCAGCCTAGAACCCATTCCCCCGTCCGCCCTTCAGTGTCTTCTAGATAACAGTGGAGAAAAGTTACTTCAATATAGTTCGTCAAATAAGTCATAGAATAGAATGGAAAATATCATACAATCGTATGTCATAAAAAGATAGTATAGTATGACATTAAAGTATGAAAAGGTATTATATAATAAAGTAAAAGTATGTCATAGGAAAGGGAAGTCATCAAAAAGTTATAGGAAGTCATAAGGTCAAGTATATGATAAATATTCATGCAGTAATAATTCAATAAGTTATAGTAATCTAAATCATGGGGCGTTGCACAGTACACAATACTACATCACAAAATACTACGTTGTTAAAATTCATACTCATAGTATGTAATAAAAAGAGTATAGTCAATAATAATGAGTCATAAAGTCACAGTATTGTAGATTATCATAATAAAGTCATTGTGTAGCCATAAAAAGTCATAGTATAGTTGGTTATAAAAAAAAAGCAATGGTATATTATGTGATAAAAATGTGATATTATCAACTATTTATTTATAACATGATATCAATATTTAATTTTTCATTTAAATATTACAGATATGGTCGTTTTCTACACACATTGTTGGACTTTAAAATATGTTTTGGCCTCTGAAGAGATAAAAATGAAAAAATGAATCTGTTGTCTGTGTCTGGTGTCATTCAGTCATTCATCTGCTGGCTGTAAGTTTGGTTGTATGAGCTAGAATCAGAGAAATCTAATTCAACAGGGTTTCTCTGAAAATATGTTTAAAATCTTTCTATCTCCTTCTGGGAGCTCACATACAACACAGACCGCTGTGGGATCATTAGTGTGTTCTAATTACACTTTTTCACAATTGTTAACACACGTTTCTCAAAACAATAACAGCGTTCTCAAAACTGCAGCCACAAAACTGGAAGCCTCACACACAACATGCTCAGCCTGACACGCCCTTTGCAGGACGACTCTTCCATCAAATCTACTAACTGTTCACTAAATGGAACTCTCATTTGCTACACAGACAGATTCTCAAACGACACACACATACCATTGAATACACACGACCAAGCATTTGCTGCACAATGAAGTGCAACATAAAACAAACAAACATGCAGCACAAATAGTTTTATTTCAGTTCACAGAGAACCGTACACTACTGTAAACCCGTCTGCCCCCCTACACAAAAATCAATTAGGCATCCTGTTGGTTGGCCTCCTCCTCTTCCTCCTCCTTTTTGTCTTCTGCCTCTTCCTCTACCTCCTCCTTCTTGTCCCCCTCTTCCTCCTCCTTGTCCGCCTCTTCCTCCTCTTCCTCTCCATCCTCCTCCTTGTCCTCCTCTTCCTCATCATTATCCTCATCTACCTCCTCCTTCTTGTCCTTCTCTTCCTCCTCCTTAATTGTCCTCCTCTCCCTCCTCTTCCTCTCCCTCCTCCTTCTTGTCCTCCTCCTTGTCCTCCCTTTCCTCCTCTTCCACTACCTCCTCCTTAATTGTCCCCCTGTTCCTCCTCCTTGTCCTCCTCTTCCTCCTCCTTGTCCTCATCTTCCTCCTCTTCCTCTCCCTCCTCCTTCTTGTCCTCCTCCTTGTCCTCCCTTTCCTCCTCTTCCACTACCTCCTCCTTCTTGTCCCTCTCTTCCTCCTCCTTAATTATCCCCCTCTTCCTCCTCCTTGTCCTCCTCCTTGTCCTCCTCTCCCTCCTCTTCCTCTCCCTCCTCCTTCTTGTCCTCCTCCTTGTCCTCCCTTTCCTCCTCTTCCACTACCTCCTCCTTAATTGTCCCCCTCTTCCCCTCCTTGTCCTCCTCCTTGTCCTCCTCTTCCTCCTCCTCTCCCTCCTCTTCCTCTCCCTACTCCTTCTTGTCCTCCTCCTTGTCCTCCCTTTCCTCCTCTTCCACTACCTCCTCCTTAATTGTCCCCCTCTTCCTCCTCCTTGTCCTCCTCTTCCTCCTCCTTGTCCTCATCTTCCTCCTCTTCCTCTCCCTCCTCCTTCTTGTCCTCCTCCTTGTCCTCCCTTTCCTCCTCTTCCACTACCTCCTCCTTAATTGTCCCCCTCTTCCTCCTCCTTGTCCTCCTCTTCCTCCCCCTTTCCTCCTCTTCCTCCTCTTCTTCTTCCTCCTCCTTAATTGTCCCCCTCTTCCTCCTCCTTGTCCCCATCTTCCTCCTCCTTGTCCTCCCCCTTGCTCTCCTCTTCCTCCCCCTTGTCCTCCTCTTCGTCCTACTTGTCCTCATCTTCCTCCTCTTCCTCCTCCTTATCCATCTCCTCCTTGTGCTCCTCTTCCTCCTCCTCCTCCCACTCTTCCTCCTCTCCTTCTTCAAAGTTCTCTATTGTTCACCAAACAAAACGGAGGCTGAAGACACGTTTATGCTGCAGTCCTGATTACAAACGGCTCACAGACCTGAATGTTAGAGATTTTAATGTTTGTGTGTTGAAGGTTGATGATTTGAGATTTTATTGAGAAGTGTGTGCACCAACTGAACATTGTGTGTAGTGTTTTGACAACGAGGTGATGTGTAATTGACATCAGAGTGTAAAGAAGGAAAGGCAGAGTCTAATGCAGATAAGAGTGTGAACAATTGTGGAATACCGTAATAAATGTAATTTAAATGTTGACTGGAGTCTCTCTTCCTTTGTCTCAGGTTTCCTCTCTCCAGGACACACCTGAGTTGTTGGGTTTCCTGAGGAACGCCAGCGCTGCTCCTCGCCGCCACAAACGAGCCGTCGCTGCTGCTGAGAGCTACAGCGGCAAAACCTTGGTGAGCCTCACGTACATTCTGCCAAGAAACAAAATCAAATGTTCAGTGATTCACGTCTCTCTTATTTCTCTATTCTGTGTTCTCTCCCCACAGAACTGCACCAACATCTCCTGTCTGAGGATCTCGTGCGTCGTTGGTCGGTTGGATCGGGGGCAGAGTGCCGTGGTGAAGATCCGCTCCAGACTCTGGGCACACACTTTCCTGCAGGTCGGTGTCTACGACGGTCCCTGAAAGCTTTTATTTGTTGCTTATTTGTCTGTTTAAAGCAGCAGTTGTAAAGGCAATCTCATAATAAGGTCAATTTTATTTTATTATTATTAATAATAATAATAATAATAAATGTAATTTAAATAGTGCCTTTCATGAAACCCAAGGACGCTTTACACAAAATAGGAAACAAAAAAACGATTCAAACAGAAAACAAACAGACTGCAGTTCTGGAGCTTTCTAAAGATCACATGATCTTCATCAGCAGATGGAGTTTGGCCCGTTATTATTGCATTAAGTACTTTAGGGATTTCTCATCAATGTTTTATAGTTCAAAATAAACATCATTAGAAATATATGATTGCTCAACCTGCACCTTCAAACAATCATGTGACCTGTGTGTTACAGCGGCGTAACGACCCCTACATGCTCAACTCCACCGTGTCCTTCATTGTCACCGCCATGCCTTACCGCATCCAGCCGGCCGCCCTGCCGCAGCACACCGCCTCGGTACGACGCCGGCAGTGACGCCAGTGTGTGAGTTTGAGTTTCAGCGCGTCCAGACACCTAACTGTACCTGTCTGTGTCCCGTAGATGGGGACCCTGGTGTTATGGGGTACTCCCGATGTGTCCTTCGCCGTGCCCCTCTGGGTCATCATCCTGGCCATCCTGCTGGGGCTGCTGGTGCTGGCTATGCTAACATTAGCTATGTGGAAGGTACACACGCACATCACCCAGCATCCCTTGCAGCTGTTGGATTATCCAGTCCCCCACTAATGTTGATGTGATTTCTGCAGTGTGGTTTCTTCGACCGGGCGCGGCCACCGGCTGACGACGACGTCTCCGACCAGGAGCAGCTGACGTCCGATCAGACAGGGGAAGCCTAAGGTGGTGTGAGACAGCGCCCGACTGGAGGACTGTGGTTTGGGAGGGACGTGCCCCTTCTGAGTGACTTAAGTCAGATCTTAGATCTGTATTAGGTGGAACTTACATTCCTTGGCTGGAGGTCTTCCTACCTCTATGGCGCTGAAACAGAACAGAAGACTTCAGCGCCACAAAGAACGAGGTTCAAACCAAGTGGGATGAAAACACACTTAACAGGCTCAACCACACGCACACACACGTTGTTCCCCATCGTGATCAAGCACCCGGACTGAACACACAATGGACTTTGTTGTGAAGACAAAGCTTTAAGTGAATGCGTGTCTGTGTAAGTGGGGCACAAAGAGACTTGACATCTATGCACAAGTGAGTGAGTGTGTGTGTGAGTGTGTGTGTGTGTGTGTATGTGTGTATGTGTGTGTGTGTGTGTGTGTGAGTGTGTGTGTGTGTGTGTGTGTGTGTGTGTGTGTGCGTGCATGCGTGTGTGTGTGCAGGTACTGTAAATATGTGTGTGTTTATTAGGAGCCTCTCCTGTCATCCTTTCATTCAGTTATGAAATTCTTCCCCCACCTGGTTTCATTAACCCGAGGTTCCCGCTAACCAGGCTGTATACATCACACACACACACACACACACATACAGACGCAGCCACATGCATAAACACACAGGCACAAAGATGATGTCTATATTTATGAATGTACGTGCAATATTTGAGTGTTGCGTGATACTGAAGCTTGTTTACACTGGCAATATTTTATTAGAGCTTAACGTTTTCATTGTTTTTGTATTAATTGCTATATTAGATATTACTGTTGCTGAACATCAAGAGCAGTTGCTTGGACTGGTTTACAGTAAAGCCCCGCCACAAAGTAAATTGACAAATAACTAACTTATTTTTGTCCTGACAGAATGACTTCAGAATTGTATCTTTGAAGAACCAGACCATATGTCCACAGCCAAAGCCCGGCTACTTCAACGTTGTCTGTTATCTGGGTTTTTTCCACATGCAGTTGATAAGACGTCATAGTTGTAGAGATAAACCTTGCATATTAAAAACCTACTGTGGACAGTCTGAGACTGTACATGACTGCACATACCCTATAGCATTTAACAGTTCTTTTGATGTTGCATATTAACGTATTGTGCACAGGCAGAACCACGTGGTCAGCATCAACAGGCAGAACCACGTGGTCAGCATCAACAGCACCCTGGATTACCTTCTAATGTGTTATGTCATATTTGGTTTATGTATCAAGGGTGATGTTTTATCAGCATAAAGTGATGTTTGATTATTCATTCTCCTCCTTTGCTGTATATAATGTAACTGAACTGTACATTGTCCTCCTGTCCAACATGAAGTTAGAGGGAAATCATCAATGCATTTTGTGGCAAATAGAGCACAGAAACATAAAATGATTAAAAATTGGAAAAATGTTTCATTTGCTCTTTTTGAACACGCTTTGATGTTGGAATCAAAGTACACATGGATAGAGATCTGAAGCCGTGTCTTCCTTATAATTAATTAGAAACGCTCCACTAGTAATAAAGCGTTAGCATCAAAGCTGACGTCTCCACCTCAGGGGAAGGACTCTTGCTCCCCCCAGTGGTCCAGTGGAGAAATACACCTGCATGACTTTGGGAAGGAGATGTGAGCGGAACTGTATCCATTCAGTCAGGCACATTTACAAGAGGTCTGTCCATGATAAGACGTTTTTTAGACATTCTTTACGTAACAGTTTAAGTGTCTCGACTGTAAGCAGGCCATAACATTGCATCTTGCGACAGGGATCAGGGTGCGGGGTCTTCACAGGGCTGACATGTAGAGACAGACAGGTAACCAGTCTATCACTAGGGCTGACATGTAGAGACAGACAGGTAACCAGTCTATCACAGGGTGACATGTAGAGACAGACAGGTAACCAGTCTATCACAGGGCCGACATGTAGAGACAGACAGGTAACCAGTCTATCACAGGGCTGACATGTAGAGACAGACAGGTAACCAGTCTATCACAGGGCTGACATGTAGAGACAGACAGGTAACCAGTCTATCACAGAGACGACATGTAAGACAGACAGGTAACCAGTCTATCACAGGGCCGACATGTAGAGACAGACAGGTAACCAGTCTATCACAGGGAGACATGTAGAGACAGACAGGTAACCAGTCTATCACAGGGCGACATGTAGAGACAGACAGGTAACCAGTCTATCACAGGGCGACATGTAGAGACAGACAGGTAATCAGTCTATCACAGGGCGACATGTAGAGACAGACAGGTAACCAGTCTATCAAGGGCCGACATGTAGAGACAGACAGGTAACCAGTCTATCACAGGGCCGACATGTAGAGACAGACAGGTAACCAGTCTATCACAGGGCCGACATGTAGAGACAGACAGGTAACCAGTCTATCACAGGGCCGACATGTAGAGACAGACAGGTAACCAGTCTATCACAGGGCGACATGTAGAGACAGACAGGTAACCAGTCTATCACAGGGCCTGACATGTAGAGACAGACAGGTAACCAGTCTATCACAGGGCTTTGATCATTAGTATGACAGACAGGTAACCAGTCTATCACAGGAGACATGTAGAGACAAACACCGGTAACCTAGTCTATCACAGTGGCCGACATGGTAGAGTTTACAGACAAGGTTTATACCAGTCTATCACAGGGCTGACAATGTAGAGACAGACAGGTAACCAGTCTATCACAGGGCTGACATGTAGAGGACAGACAGGTAACCATTTGTGCTATCACAGAGAGACATGTAGAGACAGACAATGGTAACTTCATTGTCTATCTACAGGGCTTGACATGATAGAGACAGACAGGTAACCAGTCTATCACTAGGGCAGACATGTAGAGACAGCACAGGATAACCAGTCTATCATCAGGGCTGACATGTAGAGACAGGGACAGGTAACCAGTCTATCACCAGGGCGACATGTAGAGACAGACAGGTAACCAGTCTATCACAGGGCGACATGTAGAGACAGACAGGTAACCAGTCTATCATAGGGCCGATCATGTAGAGACAGACAGGTAACCAGTCTATCACAGGGCCGACATGTAGAGATTTTTCAGACAGGTTAACCAGTCTATCACAGGGCTGACATGTAGAGACTTTTCAGACAGGTAACCAGTCTATCACAGGGCTGACATGTAGAGACAGGACAGGTAACCAGTGGCTATCACAGGGCTGACATGTAGAGACAGACAGGTAACCAGTCTATCACAGGGCTGACATGTAGAGACAGACAGGTAACCAGTCTATCACAGGGCTGACATGTAGAGACAGACAGGTAACCAGTCTATCACAGGGCCGACATGTAGAGACAGACAGGTAACCAGTCTATCACAGGGCCGACATGTAGAGACAGACAGGTAACCAGTCTATCACAGGGCCGACATGTAGAGACAGACAGGTAACCAGTCTATCACAGGGCCGACATGTAGAGACAGACAGGTAACCAGTCTATCACAGGGCTGACATGTAGAGACAGACAGGTAACCAGTCTATCACAGGGCCGACATGTAGAGACAGACAGGTAACCAGTCTATCACAGGGCCGACATGTAGAGACAGACAGGTAACCAGTCTATCACAGGGCCGACATGTAGAGACAGACAGGTAACCAGTCTATCACAGGGCCGACATGTAGAGACAGACAGGTAACCAGTCTATCACAGGGCCGACATGTAGAGACAGACAGGTAACCAGTCTATCACAGGGCCGACATGTAGAGACAGACAGGTAACCAGTCTATCACAGGGCCGACATGTAGAGACAGACAGGTAACCAGTCTATCACAGGGCCGACATGTAGAGACAGACAGGTAACAGTCTATCACAGGGCGACATGTAGAGACAGACAGGTAACCAGTCTATCACAGGGCCGACATGTAGAGACAGACAGGTAACCAGTCTATCACAGGGCGACATGTAGAGACAGACAGGTAACCAGTCTATCACAGGGCCGACATGTAGAGACAGACAGGTAACCATCTATCACAGGGCGACATGTAGAGACAGACAGGTAACCAGTCTATCACAGGGCCGACATGTAGAGACAGACAGGTAACCAGTCTATCACAGGGCGACATGTAGAGACAGACAGGTAACCAGTCTATCACAGGGCCGACATGTAGAGACAGACAGGTAACCAGTCTATCACAGGGCCGACATGTAGAGACAGACAGGTAACCAGTCTATCACAGGGCGACATGTAGAGACAGACAGGTAACCAGTCTATCATAGGGCTGACATGTAGAGACAGACAGGTAACCAGTCTATCACAGGGCCGACATGTAGAGACAGACAGGTAACCAGTCTATCACAGGGCTGACATGTAGAGACAGACAGGTAACCAGTCTATCACAGGGCCGACATGTAGAGACAGACAGGTAACCAGTCTATCACAGGGCTGACATGTAGAGACAGACAGGTAACCAGTCTATCACAGGGCTGACATGTAGAGACAGACAGGTAACCAGTCTATCATAGGGCTGACATGTAGAGACAGACAGGTAACCAGTCTATCACAGGGAGACATGTAGAGACAAACAGGTAACCAGTCTATCACAGGGCCGACCTGTAGAGACAGACAGGTAACCAGTCTATCAGAGGGCCGACATGTAGAGACAGACAGGTAACCAGTCTATCACAGGGCTGACATGTAGAGACAGACAGGTAACCAGTCTATCACAGGGCTGACATGTAGAGACAGACAGGTAACCAGTCTATCACAGGGCTGACATGTAGAGACAGACAGGTAACCAGTCTATCACAGGGCTGACATGTAGAGACAGACAGGTAACCAGTCTATCACAGGGCTGACATGTAGAGACAGACAGGTAACCAGTCTATCACAGGGCCGACATGAAGAGACAGACCGGTCTACGCTTATACGGGGAGGACATGCAAACTTGGAATCGAACCCAGGACCCTCTCCCACCATGCAGCCCCATTTTCTGACATACTATGACTTTTTTTTAACATACTACACTATTAGTTTTTTTGTGGCTTTCTTCAAAATAGTATACTGACTATTTTCAGCATGCTATATTATCACTTTTTATTACTTTTCCTGACATGCTATAATATTCATTCATATTCATTTTTTATTCAAATTTGACAATCACTTTTTTCGAGACACTTTACTATTATTTTGACATTTTGTTTACATGCTTTATTATTTCGACAATGCAATACAATACTATGACTTATTTTTATGACGTTTTCCGGCATGCAATAATTGACTTTTTCCAGTCAGTGCTTATTCCATCTGCGGCCACTAGGGGGGGCCCAAGATAGCTTGAACGTCCTGGAAAAGTTATGTTTGTTTTTTTGTAATATTTTGGATTGCTAATCATAGAACATTCTATGTGCTTGTTAGGAGTATGAATGTCCCTAAAAAGACCATATCCACCATCCATCCACCTGGAGCAGAGAAGAGGGAAAGAAAGCAATCAGTTGATGAAAGAAACAGCAAGACAAAGGTTTCTGTTTATGTCTGCATGGCCTTAGTATCAGTATAAACATGTATATTTGTATCAACAACAAAATTGGCCATCAGTTTATGTGATGTCATAAACAAAATCTGCCTCCAGCCAGGAAACACAGATACTGAGGGTAAAGTGGAAAAGTGAGGGCCTTTCTTCAATGTGCTATACTATGACTTCTTCACTTTGACATAGCATTATATAAAATTGTTTTACTCAACTCTTTCTATGCTATACTATGATGTTTTTCAACATACTATTATATGACTTTATTCATGACTTTTTAATACTGCTCGACATGCTTTACGACTGGCAATCTACAAACAAACTGCTGCCCATAAACACTACATAGACGAAAAAGAGACACTGAATTTCTTCTTTAGACTCTTTTATTTCTTTGAATATAATTGATCAAACGTAAAATCAAACATTTGAAGTAAAGACTTAACAGTTTCTGACTAGCAAACCGCAACACCATCAAAATAAGGGAACATTATTGATACTTACTACATACTGTACGTAGGACATACTGTATCTTAGCTGAGATTTATCCAACAAACAGACCTGAATTACAAAATCTCTTTTTAAAAGTATTTTACTCACATAACGTCCTGTTTTTTTTAGCTGGTGCAAAACAAAATATCTTAGGTGAAGCAATATCCTGTATTTCTGTCAAATAAATGATGTATTTTTGAAATTAAACTTCACTTCAAAGGTCTGTACATGGGGATCGGTGTTTATCCTCTCCACTGTCAACAAAGGTCATACCAACATTATAATGGAAGACTTTGGCTATTTACAAATCACTGAGATGCTGTACTGTTAGTGTACACTTTCTCTCAGACACGCTGTACATTACTTCGGTGTATTAGTTAGACTAAGACACCCCCAACCCCACCCCGTATAACAAAGTGCAATTCTATAGATCACCATCAAGCGGTGCTTATACACCATATTCAACATTATTTAGAAAGGCTTTGAAGATTACAAATTCTAGGGGCCCAGATTAAGCAGATTTGTGACAACAACTTTGTGGGTGTGCAGGGCCTTTTAAGGAACTTATCAATTTCCCATATTGGGAAAAATAACTTATATTTGCTTACTTGCCAAAAGCTCAGGTAACTCTCAGCAAAAATACAAACACATTTTCCAAAATGTGAAATGATTCCTTTAAGCATTAGTTCTACTTTTCAAAGTCTTGTCTGTCAGTATCTAATTTCATGTCTGGATTTGGGGAAAAAAAGAGAAAAGAAAAGAAAAGACAAGGCCAGGCTCACAAGAGAGTAAATGGTTACAAAGAAAAAGTGACGAAACAGTACCTCTACTTTGTAACAGTGAAGAAAATATAAGACCACATCATTTTGGAGAAGAACAGTCACTGGGCAGTGTTAAGCCTGAGCCGTCAAACACAAACATGAGAGAACAGTCTGGTTACTGGGGTTACAATAAACACCTTTCAGGAGTTATAAAAGGCTCATGGCTATTATGATGAACTGCAGACACGCACACAATCTATGTTACAGTGTGCAGATCAAATATAATTCTGAAGAGGCCAAATGTATGTCGATGTTCCCAAAGAACTGTAGCACATTCATGAACATTAGATCAATACCTGAACTGACAGAAACGATAGCAGGATCACTTGATATTGGTGAGTTAATGGAATGATTGAAGGAGGAGGCGCTGTGGCACATACAGTACATAGGCTACATAAGGGTTAGAATATCTATACACACACACACACACACACTCACTCACTCACACACACACACTGTACACTCTCGAGGTACGTTTACTGTACATAATCAACTCTCACTGGCTCTACAACTCTCTCTTGCTTTTTCTGTATCGTAGATCTATCAGTCATCAAAAATAAAGTTGAGATAGTCTGCCCGATGTGTGTTTACATTCCCTGCCCTGAAATATAATGTTTTCTCTCAATGATAAACCTGTAGGACAGTTGAAAAACAGTCAGTTTCCTTGTGTCTAACAGCTGAGGACCAGGGACACCACCACCAACACCACCCTCCTGCTGGATGCTTCATCAAAGTGCTGCTGCTCAGAACACACTTCCACACACTGAATGTGAACATGCACACACTGTCTCATTCCTTCACAAACACACACATACATACAGATACACACTGTTCCTGAGTATGGTAGGATAGGATATTTAGTTTGGCTCTACTCTAAAAAAGACATTTACTGAGCTGAGAAAAAGAAAGCTGTTTTGAATCAGCCATACTGTGATAGAACAGGTATGGACTTAAGAAAGGCATACCATCATTGAGGAAAATATGTTTTAATGGTAAAACCTTTAAAAAAAAAAGCATGTGCTGCTGTGAACTCTGTTTATTATCTAAGGCCACAGTTTCTGTAAAGAAAGCAATTGGAAAGTCAATAGAATGGGAAGCTACAACAAACAATATTTCCATCAATATGTAAATATCATGGCATGTTTTATTTGAATTTATGTTGCGTTAGCATTGCTTTCATTAACATATTTATATTAAGAATGGTTCAGATGGTTGTGTATGTTTTTTTTAAAGGGAGACAATAATTACTAGACTCTGCAGTTCCTCTCAGCCCTACAAAGCTATTAGCCTCCTTCAGCACGTGTTGTTTGTTTTATCACCTCTCATCACAGTCCATTTCAGGAGCGGCAGATAGTTATCAGTGAAAAAGCACTAATAAACCCATTCTAAACAACCTGCACAGCACCAAACAACCGACAGGCAGACTGAGCAACCAGCTGGTGACCATGATGGAGAATTTAGCAACTTAAGGGCCAGAGATTTCCCTCAGAAGCTGGTCGAAACCAAAACAGAGTGAAAAGTAGGGTGTGCTGGATTTATATTAACCAGACTGCATGAAACATGACTGGCCAGGATTGTTTTCCAAGTTTGCCATAACAAATCTAGAAGGTAATCTGTTGTGTTTAGTTTGCTTCGCTGCCCCCAAGTGGCCAAAAAAAACAAACAATGAATACAGGTAGCCAAGTTAACAAACTATGGTTTATATTGCAATAAGAGTCCATATAGAAATCAGTTTAAAACTTATATAGAAATCAGTTTAAAACGTATCTGCAGGTATAAGATAGAATCCTCCCTATTTGTATAGATTTGAAATGCCACACATAGCAGGGTTAAAGATGAGCATTAACTAATGACACATGCCATCTATCAACGGAATTCTGAACTTCTAAACTATCAAGGAAAATTTGACAGAGGAACTTCATCGGAGAAATGCACCCATGTGCAACTGCTGTCACACACACACACACACACACACACACACGCACACACACACATTGCAAAAGCAATAATAATGGAAATTCTACACTGACTGAGGACTAATTTAGTAATTTACATTCAGGCCTTTTCAGTCTTGATATTTGCAGGTTGTATCTGACTGAGCTTACAGCTACTCAAACACACCGTCATTCTGTGTCTGTCTGACAGCCACACAGAAAACCACACACACACACACACACACACACACACACACACACCACACACACACACACACACACACGCACGCACGCACACACACACGCACACACACACACACACACACACACACACACACACACAACAGACAGACAGACAATTGGCACAAGGCCACCTGCACCAGCACACACATCTACAAGGATATGACAATGAAAACAATATATAATAAAATAAAAACTCAAACCTCATTAGTCAGCAGAGAGCACAGCCGTGATGAGCGAGCATTGTGATTGAAACCTCATTGCGAGTCAAAATATGATTACCCACTTGTTTAGGTTGACAACGGGGTCTGTGCTTGTTCATGTGATAAGAGGAATGGTCGACTGGTCTGCATCCAACAGGTGGACTCCACGTGACTAAGGAGATCCGGCTTATAATATGTGACAAGCAAGTCAAATGTCTTTCAGGTGTCTGGCTGCCACTCACACTCAACATTCACGCTGCATTCATTTTTGCTTTCAGCATTGATTGCACTGATCTCGTGTGTGATACCACTTATGAAGGTGCTCTACTGTACTTCATCGTAGATATCAGAGTAGTGTGAAAGAAAGGAAACCATGTAAATACTGTGTAAACTCAGCCTATATTACAGTAGTCTGGGTAGAGTGGAAAGAAGGGGGATAAACAGAAAGCAAACCACAGGTAAATCAACATTTCGTGAAATTCTCTCAACAGTCTATTCTTTTGTTCAAGCACCGTTCCCTCCCAGTACTGGAGTGGCCCTCTATGCTGATTTTAACCTCCTGAGGGATGAAGGAAGGTTTGGGCAGAGTCAAAGGAGGCTCCTCCTCAGCTCTCTCAGTCTGGTCTCGCTCCGGAGCTGACCAGCGTCTCTTGCGGACTGTGGGTCTGTCTGGATCGCCACTTTGTATTTTGGTAAGAGCAGGCATGTCTGTTTTCACTGATTCCTGTCTCACATCTTCATTCCCAGAAACTGCCAGCATTGGTCCAGCTCCATAGGTCCCCTCCCCTGGTCCTGAAACTAGTCCCAATCCTGGTAGTAGCTCTTGGCCCGATCCTGGTCCAGTGACCTGCTGCCTCTCCAACCTGTCTGCACTGGAAGCCTTCATGAGGAGGCCACTGTTTCTGCCTGCAGCAGAGCTCATTGGACTCGCACTGTTTCTTACAGTGACGTCCACATTGGGACAGAAGTCAGAGAGGTGACCAGTCTTCTGCTTGGTCCCCAAAGCTTGGCTGTCTGTTACTGAAGTGGTCCTCAAGCCGCGGAGGGTCAGCGACACGCACACATCCCCCACACACAGCTTAGCACAGGACAGCTCAAACAGCTGGGTGGTCCGGTCTGGGCAGCACGATGACCAGCCCTGGCCAAATACAAAGAATGGATACTCCACCAGCACCTCCACACACACCTGGAGATGAGCACAACAGACAGTTAGCTTGATAGCTTGTAGCTCAAATTAGAAGATTTGTGGAGGATTTATAAAAGAAAGACATCTGTATAAACTCACTATGTGCAAATTTGTTTGGGATTAAGGGCATCTTGGAAATTATTCTGTTGCATGGCTCCAAGGTGCAGCCATTCTGGCGTGCAAGCGTGACTTAACATTTTCACATTTTGCAAGTTCATCTCTGTGTATGTGTTCAGTGTTATTTTTTTCCCACCCGCATTCTGCCAACTCTGCCTCTGATTTACTCTGACACTGACATTCCTATTCGCCGAATGCAGGTGGGAAAATAATAAGGCATGTGTTGTGTGTGTGTGTGTGTGTGTGAAACAGTGCACTGTGCTGACATCACAAGGCAGGTGGTGATGTACACAACCTGCCTCCCCTGTCCACAGCAAGCTGCCTAATCCGGAAAAACTTGGAGGCACCAAAATGATGTGCTGGTGCATTCAAAATGAAGAATGTAAAATTTTATTCTGAAGCCCTTTTCACAGAAGATAAATTGATGCCGAAGGTGACACTAAAATGAATGATGGCTGAATTCCATTCAGCTCACTGTCACGGCTTACTGTGACACTTTTTTGAATTGAGCCATATTATATATTCTTATTTATGTCTTCTGTGAAAATTGTTTATTTTTGAGCCAGGACAAAATAATTGCACACCTAATAAATTAGCTTTTCAAAGATATATCAGTATTGGCGTATATTTCTGTTTTTAAAAAGTAGCATTGCAGTACAGAAATGGCAACCATGAGTTTGATGGACAAATGTTTTTTTAAATATCCTCAGACAGCATCATCGCTATCAGTACAATTATTCAATAACCAAAATTCAACTTATAAAAAAATTGTTTGTGCCAAGTATTAATTATAAAAAAAAAGGTTTTAAAAAGTTTTACATTTCACTCTAAAATATTTAAATTGGTAAGCATCCAGTATCAGTCAACTACGGTGCATCAATACCAATATTGGGACGATCAGATATTGGTAGCTGTATATGTATTTATCTGTAAAATTTTGTTTTATATAGTTGGGAATGCAATGTTTAAGTCAGGCCTGATAAAGACTTACACATAAAAGAATGACCCCAGTCACTTCCACACAGTGAAGCATACGGCGTATTCGTTTTATTTCACACTTGTATCGGATCGGTACTCGGTATTGACCGACACCCAAAGCCCAGGTATTGGGATCAGGACTGAAATGTCGGCAGCCCCAAAGATTGGGTCTGTGACACAGCTGGCTTAATTCATCTGTAAAAGTAAAAAAGCCTAGGTCTGCATAACCAAATGTTATATGTTTGCATCTGGTGCTCATGTGAGAGCAGTGTTGGTACTGCTGGAGAACAATCAGTACCTTGAAAAATAATGATAAGAAAATAATGACATGAAGGATGATGGATTTGTATTTTGTAGCTGAGGCCTTCATAAATGACCATAGTGAACATGAGGGGAGCTCACTTGTGTTTATCATTAGTGGATCTCTTCATGCGTTTACATCACATTTATAATGACATTACATTTAGATCCATCTGCCATAGTGGCTTTTTTAATACTATCACTGCCGTCAAAGAGAAATTTAACTCATCATACAAGAAAGACGAATGAGGAATCACTTACTTGGGCTTTGAGCTCCCCCACAGAAAACTGTATGACCACAGCATTGGGACTCTGTCCACTGTCAATACGCTCAACAGTGCTGGAATCGATCTTCAGCTCACTGCTAATCTCAGCGCTCTGGATGAAGTCCTCCGTCTTCAGGTCCTCCACGCGCTTCAGCTCCCCGTCGGCGAGCTGGATGATGGAGCCTCGCATGAAGAATGGAGGAAGTGCCACAGGGGAAGAGGGCGAGGAGATGGAGTGGGAGGCTTGGATGGAAACAGGGGCGGGACTGGGGACGGGAGCGGGAGTTGGGGAGGGAGCTGCCACTACTGCAGGAGCTGGGATTGAGGGCAGGACCGGCATCGCTGGCGCCTGGGCGACAGCAGGGCGTGGTTGATTTCCATCTGGCCCAAGCGCCTCACACTTGGACAGAGCTGTGGCCAGATAGGCATGCGGCATGGCGGTGGATATTTGAGGGGTAGTTGTGGTCGTCAGGGCACTGACAGTACGACTAACCTCAATTTCTGTGCCATTATTGGTACCACTGACTGGGATGAGGAGGGACTGGCCACTTGGGATGACCAAGTGCTGAGGCAGCGCTGCATGGTAGCTGACAGCATGCTGATTTGCACTGGTGATATAGCCAATGATGGGTGGCTGTGTTGAGGAATAGAGACTGGCTGGAAGCTCCTCATGGGGTAGAGTGGTCTGGATGACTGTATGAGGAGCAACAGATTTAACCACATCTGAGGAAGAGAGGGAGGTGAAGGAGGAGGACCTGGACACTGGTTTCCCCAAACAGATGCCTCCTTTCTCAGTCTGGACTAAGGAGATCTTATTTGAGCCAGTTTCACGTTCACCTCCATGGTTGGGCTGGGCCAACAACACCAAGGAGGTCTGGAGTCCTGCAGGGTTTTGCCCGTAGTCTGCAGGCAGGAGGATATGTCTGGCCTCGTAGCTCTGGACCTGCTGATGATTCACTTGATGACCGAGAGTTTTAGTCTGTTTGACCACCTCAAATTCCCCATTGAGTACACCTTTAGCATGCCCCTCTGGTTTCTTTCCAATTGAACCATCGGCATACTGTACCAAAAGCTGGGAGGGTGCCAGGGTGAGCGTCTGAGGGAGGACGGCAGTGTGAGGGTGGAGCTGGAGGTGGGTCGTGGGAGAACTGACGGCATTTCCGCTGACAGCCAGGGGTGTTCTGCTGTCCAGATGAATGTACTGGCTGGTGACGTGGGGAGAGCTCGGAAGTGACACAGGTGTCAGTTCTGTGGGAGAAAGGCCTATTTGAAACTGATGCTCCCCTTTGGTGTTGGGGGAGATGAGCGCAGTGGTGTAACCATCCAGCTGGGGGCGCTGTCCTATGACAGAGCTGTTCGGTGCAGAGCCATGATTGGCAGAGATGATGTGAGAGGAGATGTAGCCGGCATAGGGCCCAGAGCTGATGAACTGAACGTTGGGTGCGAGCTGTGCAAACTGGATGGTCCCGGTCTGCTGGGGAAGGGCTGTGGGGTAAACTGTAGGCAGAGAGGCCAGGGGTACCGCAGACAGAGGAGTCGCCGAGGAAGTGATGGAAGTGGAAGGGGGAGAGGAGAAAGTGGAGGAGATGGGACATCTTGGGCTCTCTGCATCCCTGGATTTGCAGCGTTCACTGGCTACACTTGCCAGCCATGCTAGGTTCTCTGTGTGGGGACTGTCAGTAATCACTGCAGCTGGAGGTGTTGCTGTGGCTACTACCACTGGCCTTTGCTCCAGAGCCAGGATCTCACGCTTCTTAGGAGGAAGACATCCATTACTCCTCTCCTGGTTAGATTTCATTGTGCCAGCGTGGTTTTATTATTCCCAGTTAATAATTCGTACTTGTCCTGGGTCTTTCCTGCTCTCTCTCCTCCACTCGATGGTTATGTGCGATGGTCTGCCTCTCTGTATGCTGTGTGGCTCGGGCTCTCTTTGTGTTCACTGGTAGACAGCTCCAGGTCTCAGACCAGAAAAGATGGCGTCACTCCAGCTCACAAAATGAGCTCCGTAGACTTCATGAGGAATCATCTCTGATCGATCCACCTCTTCCACAATGTCTGCAGGAATCTGATGGCACAGAAAAGAAATTCAATTTAGTCCAAATCATATGCAGCACAGATGTTAAGCCTTCTAGGACAGCTTCTGAATTTGGGCTATATAGATCAACTTGACTTGACATTAAATGTACTACTTTACTACAGAACTAGCTCATTAAGCACAGACTGTGTTTATGAACCATATACATTTTTTTTCTATTCATTCTTTTTTTTCCTGCAGGGCTGCAAATGCAAAACAGAATCAGAATCAGCATAGTGTGCATGCAAATTTGTGCATCGCTCTCAATGTACTTTCCTGGAAATATAATATAACAACAAAGCTGTGTACATAACAGCAAGTAGTGAAAAAGAAGAACATATTTATTTATTTATTATTTCAGGACAGTGCACATTGATGAACTTATACAAAAGTATGTGTAAATGTGCCAGATTATAGCCCCGGGGCTAATTTCCATTTTAAAAAAACAGAAGATATAGTAAAACTAGCTGTACAAAACAGCAAGAAACAGAAAAAAGAAAAAACAGGACATTCATTAGTATGTTTAGATGTGGTTGCAAGTTTAGTTGCAACCACTAGTATATATATATATATATATATATATATATATATATATATATATATATTATATATATATATATATATATATATATATATATATAAAACAGGATTTCAGGTAGTCGCATAAAAAAAAACATTTCATGTTTGTGGGGATGTTGTTCTGTATTTTGCCACAAGGTGGTAGCTGGTTTAATGCATCTGATTTGTGTTAGTCCAATGCACAACATGTAGGCTATTCTGTCAAGACTCAACCAGCATTTCCATGAGTAATGATGTATGGCAAACAGGAAGGTACAGTACAACGTTGTGTGTCATCTTTTACATAACATGGAAAAAGCTCTTTCATGTTTCCACCACCAGGCAAGAGTTTCCTGAACTGTGGTGTGTGTGTGTGTGTGTGTGTGTGTGTGTGTCAGGGTGTGTGTACAAGCTCATGTGTACAGGGTAAGTGTATGTGCATTGCTGTTGGCTGTTATCTTGCTCCAGGCTCTAGGGTAAGAAAGCAGAGCAGAGTGAAAGGATAACAGCACAGAGTAGCAGCCTCAAAGGAGCATGTTTCTGTCTTTGTTTTAACTCTCCAGTCTCGTGTTGAGTCAGGCTCTTGTAAATATAAGATCCACCAACAGACAGGAACGCTGGGTCAGTGGGCTCATCAGAAAAATGAAGTGAAAACAATATGACCTGAAATTTGATTATGGAACATTCTCCTAGAAGCGTAAATGGGTCTCACTGAAGTGCTTCAAAATATTTCAACAATGGCTTTCTGCTGTACCCTCTTTGAGTAGTGTTTCAAAGTTCAAGGGAGTGCAGAGTGGACAACAACCAAGTGAGTAGGCCCTCTTGGAGTTTGGTTTAGTGAGAGGTCTCTCTTAGTGTAACTCTTGACGTAGAAGGCAGGTTACTGAAAGCTAATTAACTATGTCAACAAGCAACCACAGCAGCTAGCCATCAATAATGTTTGATAGCAGGGCTTCCCCAAAATACAGTCTTGTACACTCAACTGTAGATTCAGGTGTGTATGCCTATATAGCTAAAACATGCACACAAAAGAAAACACAAGCAATTTGCAGTGCATATATTAATTTAACGACAATATGGAGGATTTTGCTTCCCATGAGCTTTCACAGTTTCCTTTTCAGTCCGACTGTTCTTTCCTGCAGGCTTATCTGTGGGTCAACGCACACGACTCTGAGTTGTTCATTAGCCAGAAGCAACACAAAGATGGAGTGTATGACACACTCACACATCTATCTATCCATTCATTCATTTTCTACCTCTACATTCCATTCAGAGGTGTCGAGATATTTTACCGTGCTTAATTGTATTTTCATATCGCTAGGTTCACTATAGCAGGCTGCACAGACGTTACATAAAGACAGATGGGGGTAAAAACACAGAAGGCGACCTTGGTCCGTTTCTATTTAGATGCATCTAGCTCTACTGCTGGCTCTGACAAGGTCACTGCATCCAAAAGCAGTGAAAAGCTCTGTGCAATTCATTTAACCATAAAGCCTGGTAGATCCACCAGATGTAACAAAGGGGTAGAGTAGCAGAGCTGGAGAGAAACGGAAACAGAAATAGGAGAGTGAGGGGGAGGAGAGGGAGAAAGGCAATGTATGATGACAGTCTGTGTAGAAGGAAGAAGGGAGTAAGAGGGGGGTGAGAGAAGAAAGAAGATTAGGAACGAGAAAGAGCGAGCGAAAATGGGGAATGGGGAGAAGACAGAGTGCTGCTTCTCCTGACCCACATTGAGCAGCGCCTGCAGCATCAGAGCGCCATAGCCCCCGCCTCGCTGAGAGATTCCCGATCAGCAACACAGCCGCCACTACAGCCTGAGCTACACTGTGCAGCAACGCTCAGTGGCAACAACCCCACCTCAGCAACACCGTGTCAACACTGTAATGACATCACATCTCAAGCACAAGTACCTCCTATGATTATAGCAGCATTCGAAGACAAAGCCAGCATGATCTGATTTCCAAACGCCACAAACAGACGCCATTACTGTCAACAGACCACAGATTGTTTAACAGGATGCTCTCCAAAGTGTCTCCTTTCCTCGTATGACCTGCACAGAGCACTCTCTGCACATGGTCACACACAGAGTGCGCAGCAGCCAAAAGCCTCACTACATTTTCCAGCGTCAGCCTATTATTAGAACACTGACACAAACAAACATAGCGTCTATGTGATTCTATGGAGAACAAAGGGGATCTTTCAAGACGTGACTGTCAAACCTAGACGGACAGCGTGGGATCCCTGAGTCAGTCCCCTCGCCTCGGACTGTCACCTCTGCGGGGGGATGACAACAGAGAGTGCACGGGGGACGGGGATTGGGTCGCTCTCGGTTTCACTCATCACACTGATGCTTTTCAGGTCTGACTGAGAGCGACTGAGCCAGCTTTGCATTTGATTGCACTTTCATACTCCCACATAAAAAGCAGCAGCAACCAGGTTTGTGTGACAGTGTCTGCTGTCACAGTGAGCACAGGAGGGCAGATGACATGTTTTCACTGAACCGCTTTTTCGTTGTCTCCAGGTGAGAGGCCCCCCAGCTAAGTTACATCTCCTCTATTACGCAGTAGTCGCCAGTTCCTCCAACCCCCCCACCATCACTGCTTTCACCTGTGCCCGAGCCCCAAACCCACTATTGACTCCTTCCATGGATACAAACGGCTTCATAGCAGTAACATTTCTCTGCAGCAGGATAATGCAGTGAGGTAATAGAAAGGCAACAAAAAACATGTCATACAAAAAGCTAATCAAATAACCCTGGGGTGATTTACCTGTCATCAATACCGCTATACATTATGTTTCACCTGCTAGACCAATCAGAGACACACAGTGAATACCCCGTACAGCAAATGGCTATATATAGAAAACAAAACATCATTATTAATCTAAGCGCTGACATGAAACAGAGGGGAGGTAAGGTGTATGACAATATGTTCTTGCGTGCATGTGTGATTTCCCTCAACCCCTGACAACCATAGCTGCCTTAACCACATAGCAGATCAATACAGTGTACTGCTTTATCTAATACCCAAAAGAGCCATTTTACTGCCCCTTCTCTATACAACAGTGGGTGAGATGATGTGAGAGGAGATGTAGCCGGCATAGGGCCCAGAGCTGATGAACTGAACGTTGGGTGCGAGCTGTGCAAACTGGATGGTCCCGGTCTGCTGGGGAAGGGCTGTGGGGTAAACTGTAGGCAGAGAGGCCAGGGGTACCGCAGACAGAGGAGTCGCCGAGGAAGTGATGGAAGTGGAAGGGGGAGAGGAGAAAGTGGAGGAGATGGGACATCTTGGGCTCTCTGCATCCCTGGATTTGCAGCGTTCACTGGCTACACTTGCCAGCCATGCTAGGTTCTCTGTGTGGGGACTGTCAGTAATCACTGCAGCTGGAGGTGTTGCTGTGGCTACTACCACTGGCCTTTGCTCCAGAGCCAGGATCTCACGCTTCTTAGGAGGAAGACATCCATTACTCCTCTCCTGGTTAGATTTCATTGTGCCAGCGTGGTTTTATTATTCCCAGTTAATAATTCGTACTTGTCCTGGGTCTTTCCTGCTCTCTCTCCTCCACTCGATGGTTATGTGCGATGGTCTGCCTCTCTGTATGCTGTGTGGCTCGGGCTCTCTTTGTGTTCACTGGTAGACAGCTCCAGGTCTCAGACCAGAAAAGATGGCGTCACTCCAGCTCACAAAATGAGCTCCGTAGACTTCATGAGGAATCATCTCTGATCGATCCACCTCTTCCACAATGTCTGCAGGAATCTGATGGCACAGAAAAGAAATTCAATTTAGTCCAAATCATATGCAGCACAGATGTTAAGCCTTCTAGGACAGCTTCTGAATTTGGGCTATATAGATCAACTTGACTTGACATTAAATGTACTACTTTACTACAGAACTAGCTCATTAAGCACAGACTGTGTTTATGAACCATATACATTTTTTTTCTATTCATTCTTTTTTTTCCTGCAGGGCTGCAAATGCAAAACAGAATCAGAATCAGCATAGTGTGCATGCAAATTTGTGCATCGCTCTCAATGTACTTTCCTGGAAATATAATATAACAACAAAGCTGTGTACATAACAGCAAGTAGTGAAAAAGAAGAACATATTTATTTATTTATTATTTCAGGACAGTGCACATTGATGAACTTATACAAAAGTATGTGTAAATGTGCCAGATTATAGCCCCGGGGCTAATTTCCATTTTAAAAAAACAGAAGATATAGTAAAACTAGCTGTACAAAACAGCAAGAAACAGAAAAAAGAAAAAACAGGACATTCATTAGTATGTTTAGATGTGGTTGCAAGTTTAGTTGCAACCACTAGTATATATATATATATATATATATATATATATATATATATATATATATATATATATATATTATATATATATATATATATATATAAACAGGATTTCAGGTAGTCGCATAAAAAAAAACATTTCATGTTTGTGGGGATGTTGTTCTGTATTTTGCCACAAGGTGGTAGCTGGTTTAATGCATCTGATTTGTGTTAGTCCAATGCACAACATGTAGGCTATTCTGTCAAGACTCAACCAGCATTTCCATGAGTAATGATGTATGGCAAACAGGAAGGTACAGTACAACGTTGTGTGTCATCTTTTACATAACATGGAAAAAGCTCTTTCATGTTTCCACCACCAGGCAAGAGTTTCCTGAACTGTGGTGTGTGTGTGTGTGTGTGTGTGTGTGTGTGTGTGTGTGTGTGTGTGTGTGTGTCAGGGTGTGTGTACAAGCTCATGTGTACAGGGTAAGTGTATGTGCATTGCTGTTGGCTGTTATCTTGCTCCAGGCTCTAGGGTAAGAAAGCAGAGCAGAGTGAAAGGATAACAGCACAGAGTAGCAGCCTCAAAGGAGCATGTTTCTGTCTTTGTTTTAACTCTCCAGTCTCGTGTTGAGTCAGGCTCTTGTAAATATAAGATCCACCAACAGACAGGAACGCTGGGTCAGTGGGCTCATCAGAAAAATGAAGTGAAAACAATATGACCTGAAATTTGATTATGGAACATTCTCCTAGAAGCGTAAATGGGTCTCACTGAAGTGCTTCAAAATATTTCAACAATGGCTTTCTGCTGTACCCTCTTTGAGTAGTGTTTCAAAGTTCAAGGGAGTGCAGAGTGGACAACAACCAAGTGAGTAGGCCCTCTTGGAGTTTGGTTTAGTGAGAGGTCTCTCTTAGTGTAACTCTTGACGTAGAAGGCAGGTTACTGAAAGCTAATTAACTATGTCAACAAGCAACCACAGCAGCTAGCCATCAATAATGTTTGATAGCAGGGCTTCCCCAAAATACAGTCTTGTACACTCAACTGTAGATTCAGGTGTGTATGCCTATATAGCTAAAACATGCACACAAAAGAAAACACAAGCAATTTGCAGTGCATATATTAATTTAACGACAATATGGAGGATTTTGCTTCCCATGAGCTTTCACAGTTTCCTTTTCAGTCCGACTGTTCTTTCCTGCAGGCTTATCTGTGGGTCAACGCACACGACTCTGAGTTGTTCATTAGCCAGAAGCAACACAAAGATGGAGTGTATGACACACTCACACATCTATCTATCCATTCATTCATTTTCTACCTCTACATTCCATTCAGAGGTGTCGAGATATTTTACCGTGCTTAATTGTATTTTCATATCGCTAGGTTCACTATAGCAGGCTGCACAGACGTTACATAAAGACAGATGGGGGTAAAAACACAGAAGGCGACCTTGGTCCGTTTCTATTTAGATGCATCTAGCTCTACTGCTGGCTCTGACAAGGTCACTGCATCCAAAAGCAGTGAAAAGCTCTGTGCAATTCATTTAACCATAAAGCCTGGTAGATCCACCAGATGTAACAAAGGGGTAGAGTAGCAGAGCTGGAGAGAAACGGAAACAGAAATAGGAGAGTGAGGGGGAGGAGAGGGAGAAAGGCAATGTATGATGACAGTCTGTGTAGAAGGAAGAAGGGAGTAAGAGGGGGGTGAGAGAAGAAAGAAGATTAGGAACGAGAAAGAGCGAGCGAAAATGGGGAATGGGGAGAAGACAGAGTGCTGCTTCTCCTGACCCACATTGAGCAGCGCCTGCAGCATCAGAGCGCCATAGCCCCCGCCTCGCTGAGAGATTCCCGATCAGCAACACAGCCGCCACTACAGCCTGAGCTACACTGTGCAGCAACGCTCAGTGGCAACAACCCCACCTCAGCAACACCGTGTCAACACTGTAATGACATCACATCTCAAGCACAAGTACCTCCTATGATTATAGCAGCATTCGAAGACAAAGCCAGCATGATCTGATTTCCAAACGCCACAAACAGACGCCATTACTGTCAACAGACCACAGATTGTTTAACAGGATGCTCTCCAAAGTGTCTCCTTTCCTCGTATGACCTGCACAGAGCACTCTCTGCACATGGTCACACACAGAGTGCGCAGCAGCCAAAAGCCTCACTACATTTTCCAGCGTCAGCCTATTATTAGAACACTGACACAAACAAACATAGCGTCTATGTGATTCTATGGAGAACAAAGGGGATCTTTCAAGACGTGACTGTCAAACCTAGACGGACAGCGTGGGATCCCTGAGTCAGTCCCCTCGCCTCGGACTGTCACCTCTGCGGGGGGATGACAACAGAGAGTGCACGGGGGACGGGGATTGGGTCGCTCTCGGTTTCACTCATCACACTGATGCTTTTCAGGTCTGACTGAGAGCGACTGAGCCAGCTTTGCATTTGATTGCACTTTCATACTCCCACATAAAAAGCAGCAGCAACCAGGTTTGTGTGACAGTGTCTGCTGTCACAGTGAGCACAGGAGGGCAGATGACATGTTTTCACTGAACCGCTTTTTCGTTGTCTCCAGGTGAGAGGCCCCCCAGCTAAGTTACATCTCCTCTATTACGCAGTAGTCGCCAGTTCCTCCAACCCCCCCACCATCACTGCTTTCACCTGTGCCCGAGCCCCAAACCCACTATTGACTCCTTCCATGGATACAAACGGCTTCATAGCAGTAACATTTCTCTGCAGCAGGATAATGCAGTGAGGTAATAGAAAGGCAACAAAAAACATGTCATACAAAAAGCTAATCAAATAACCCTGGGGTGATTTACCTGTCATCAATACCGCTATACATTATGTTTCACCTGCTAGACCAATCAGAGACACACAGTGAATACCCCGTACAGCAAATGGCTATATATAGAAAACAAAACATCATTATTAATCTAAGCGCTGACATGAAACAGAGGGGAGGTAAGGTGTATGACAATATGTTCTTGCGTGCATGTGTGATTTCCCTCAACCCCTGACAACCATAGCTGCCTTAACCACATAGCAGATCAATACAGTGTACTGCTTTATCTAATACCCAAAAGAGCCATTTTACTGCCCCTTCTCTATACAACAGTGGGTCCTGTACCTTTAAGAGGCGGACCGACCGTGTGGCAGACTAAAGCAGACAGTAAGAACAGGCAGTGGGCTCAGGCTGTTTGTCTTCACAATGACTCCAGAGTTCTGCATCACTGCCCGACACACACCAATCACACAGTATACAAGCAGAGCGAGCGTCCCTCTCAGCGAGCACCACTACAACCAAACAGAGTCAACGCTGTTGAATCCCGCAGCTGTGACTCTGGACAAATGCGGTGACTGTAGCCTCCGGGGGCTTTAGAATGACAGTGAGAGCACATGAGTGTAGTAGCAGGGCAGAAAATACTACTATGCCACAAATCAAGAGGAAAAGACAACCCCCCACCCCTCCTCCCCTCCTCTGGTTAGAGTACTAAGAATAGCTCACCAGCCTCTCCACAGCCACTGCTTGCAGAGCATGTCCAAGGATTCTTCCTGCCTCTCAGTGTGTGTGTGTGTCTGTGTGTATGTGTGTTGGAGACGTGTTTCCTAGGACTCCTCTTCCTGAATCTCTCCTTTGTGCCGCTCTCCTCTCCTGGAGCTCGTGCTGTAGCTGCTCCAGCTATGCCTTCCTCTCTGGACTCTCCGGTTTGACGGCTACGCTGCCCCTGCAACGAGTTGACGGTAAAGGAAGTTCCCCACTGCTGAAGCTTACACCAAGTCCTCCGTTGAAGGCTGCTCTAATGTGTGTTATGCAAGGCCACCAGACCGCCAGCTCCCTCTCTGCCTGGCTGCTTCTCTCTCTCTCTCTCTCTCTCTCTATCTCTCTCTCTCTCTCTCTGCCCCTCTCCCTTTCCCTCTCTACCTCCCTCCCTCCTCTTTCTTTCTCTCTCTCTCCCTCTCTCCCTCTCTCTCAGTACTCCACTGACACAGCTCCTCCCCCAGCCAGCCTCATCAGCCGCATCAGGTATTCATTCAAAAAAACACACTCTACTTGGCTTAGCGCCAGTCTACGCTCACACAGAGAGAGAAGGAGGGGGAGGGAGCAACAGACGGAGGGTGAGGGAGGGAGAGAGAGAGAGAGAGAGAGAGCTGGAGATTCAGAAAGCGTTTGCTCAGATAGACATATTGCATGAATGTGAGTGACTGTGGAATATTCACATTGCCATATAAATGTAGAGACATGATGCATATGCCCGCACACAAAGCATCAGAGCATTAAATTGTTCAGTGTTAGCATTTCAAAGCTGTTGTAATGCCCTTCTTCCTTTTTGTTCATTTCCATGTGAATTTTCCCTGCAGAGACACTAATTGTAGAGCTGAGAGCAGCTGAATAGAGGTCTCAACCTCCATTCAGCTGCAAAGTGACTCAGTAACTTACCACCACCTCCCCAGGTCTCCCCAGGCTTCTGCTTCGCCATCTCTTCCCCAGGGATGTTTCCGTCAGCGCAAGCAGGCACTGCTGATAACCCCCCCAACACACACACACACCACACACCTAGCGACTTGGCACTGGGGCCCTCCTCACCCGAAGGCCTCCTCCTTATCCTTATCCTGCACACAGCAGAAAGAGGCCAGCTGCAGTGGCTTCACCACCAGGTCAGCCAGCTATCTGCTCCTCTTCAGGCAGGACGAGCAGGGTGTCCCCTCTATCTAGACTGCAGACTGGGAAAACACAGAAAAAGAAACAAATCACATTATGCCGCTACTACGACACAAGCCTAGTGATCAGAATTACACCCACAAAGGTTTTTGGTTGGGGAGGGGGTTCCTTAAATTTCTAATGGCTGCATCCTGTAATAAGAGGTGTAATGTGCATATCTAAAGGGAATCTTGTGCAATAGCAAATTGCATGTAGAAATTATGTTTGAATTACAAACAATAAAACCACCCAATTAAAATATTGAATTCTTTATCTCTCAACCCACCTGGTTCAGTTCTGGGTTTCAACTACAGTAGCGTGACTGTCTCACACACAGAACCACTTAAGTGATGTGGGGGGGGGGGGGGAAGCGTCTTGCTTGTCAAGGGGCCAGAACCTCATCGTCCTACCATGACTAATATTCCTTTTAAGCTGCCAGGTCAATGTAAACCTCAGAAGCAGCACGATCAGGACAGGAAAGATACATGTCAGAATGTAATCATGAAGCAAGTGGCAAGAGATTGTGTTTCCTTGCCTTGAAATGTCTCACAGTTCATTTAAGGTCATAATTAATGTCAGCCAAGTGCGCTGAAACAAGCTTTGTGAGAATATTTCACAAATCCAGCTGGAGTTGCATGGAGCAAATATGTTCACTGCACTGAGTATTTCAAGAGTGAGACCACATAAAGACATAACTGTCAAGTATGTCTTCCTGTTTGCAGCTCCACCAAAGACTTCCCCTGCATTTCTGCACAAGGAAGTCTGTAATGCTTTAGATTTATTGTACAGTGCACACCGATACATGCATGTTAGGTACAAGGGTAAAAGATAGTTGGGCAATAAGAACATAACCTTATACTGTAGGTACCTACGCTAATATTAGAACTCTAATGTTACAGGGTGCAGCCATTACTGAGCATTAACCTGCCATTTGGGGAGAGGACTTACACTACCAGGGACCCTTTCTACTATGAGTATGAGCATCCTTTACAGATGCACGCAGCTCACAAATCAGTCCATGTTGGCTGGTGAAGTGAGTCGCAACTGAATACAACTGGATGTTGATTATTGCGGTCCAACCTGAGGGAGCGGTTTTGCTGGCCCAGTTGCATGTACTCTTTTACGCCGAGAACACACACAACTAAACATTCGTCCATATATTCAACACATAATGAGAGGGAGTGCTCCAATCCATAATAAGCTCTATGTTGTCTAATAAATATTACCATACTGAAAGCTGATAATCCTAAAGAGTAGTAGTAGTAGTTAGAGATGCACCGATCCGATACCTGGATCGGATATCGGCTCCGATATTGACTAATTCGCTGGATCGGATATCGGATGAATGAGGCCGATCCAGTCATTTCATTTTTATTAATATCATACACAGCAATACAGTTACAGCGGCCTAGTCACTTCAATCCTAATGCAACGCTGGTTACGTCATCACGCAGAGCACGCAGAGCAGCTAGTGATGAGCAACACAGAGCAACATGGAGCAAGCGCCGGTTAATTAAGCCATTGTTTGTTGGGTTTCAGGCAGCTGCTATATTTTATATTACATTTTTAAATATCTGTTTGCCGTGCACTTTACATGGTTACAAGTGTTATTTATTTCTTTTTGCTGCTAATATACACTTTATTTGTTAATAAATAATATAAAGTACATTTATATCTGTGTTAATTTGTTACCTTTTTTTAACAAGGCTAAATGTTTATGTCAAGCCTGATACCTTCACTCATGGCAAGGTATACGGTTCATTCATTCAACAGTAGTATCGGATCAGCCGATATGCTCAGCCCAGGTATCGGTATTGGTGCATCTCTAGCAGTAGTATGGGGGTAAAGTATTTGCAGCAGCAGCAGCACTCACCATCTCAACACTGAATTACGCTTAGGCCTACATTCCTCCATTTTTTAGAGACACAGATGATCTTCTCTGCTCTCTCTTACTCATACACAGTATTCAGCCTTCAGCAGAAACACAATGCAAAACTCGAGTGGGCTTCGGTTGCTGCAGGTTACCTCTCTGCCTGACCTTTACTGCGAAGCAAAACACAAACTTCAATTTAAGTTATGCGTTAACTTCCCCCCCCAACCACAACCTCGTCACCGAATCTCAAGAGATAGTCACATTACCTTGAAACTATTTTGGTGTCCGGCTAACAATTATCCCAGCATCATTACCCACGTCCTGTTCAGCAGTGAGCCTCGTCTAATGCAGCAGACATGCCCAGACATGTCAAACTAATCCTCACACACACGGGAACCATGTATGATGTGCTACGGTTGTTCAGCATTTTTCCCAAAACATTCCCAGGAAGCTAATTAACGCTAGCACAGTTTCTGTCAGACGCAAGAGTCGGTGATGGTTTTACACATTATAGTACGGAGGTGGAAGACTGAAGGCAACGCTGCACAATTCACACACTGCATACCTATTGCAATATTAGCCTGCTAGCTAAATTAGTTAGCATATTTACGTACACACATTAATTACCCATTGTGAAGCTGCTATGTGAATTGACACTTTCTTGTTTTTTTTCCTCCACTCTGCCCCTATTTTCTCTTCTGATAGCATACTTTTCATTTTTTAAATGACATAATTGATTCAAAGTTCACACAAAGTTCTCAGCAGTGAAAAACTACTGTTTGAAGAAGGACTACGAGTATATTTGCCCGGATTAGTGGGCTAAACCATGTGCACCTTTTGGGTGGGGGTGGGGTTCAAAACAGACTTTTTATATTAGACTTTTTGAGGGCCTTCCCTGTGGGGCCATACCTTAAAAAGCACTTCTATTGTTACAAGACAAAGCAAAGAATAACAGCAAAGCCAAGAGAAATATAATGACTTTTTCCCCAATGGGAACTACTATGCATTAGTAATAAAGAGAATGGAAAGCGGAGTGTGGGTGGATTTTTAGAGGGCATCTGGTATCGGAGCGGGAGGTAAATAACTCTGGCTCGGTTCTGTCTCTGCTGCGCTCCGGTTTGGAGGAAACAACATGCACACTCCACGCTATGTGGGGAGAATGTGAAAGCGCTTGCTGCCATGGCAACAAGGCAGCTCCACAGTCTCCAGTCCCCATTAAGAAAGATGGGTGGCAACGTGGCTGTAGCTCAATGGTGGTGTAGCATGACACGCTGAAAGAGCCTATTGAAAGCCAGTGAATTCAGCAGTTAATGAAAAGCGCAAAGGGACAGCAAATCCACCAGGCAGGTGATGCCGACCTCACCTCTCTATGCCCCAGATGTAATACATCTCCTCGGCTTCACAGGTTGCGATCAGTGGCTGGGGGTTTCAAATCAGAGAGATTGTCAATGATTTCCAGCTGTAATTACAATAGAGTCATTGTTGAGTCCTGCCTGTGAGCCCGGTTCAATCAGAGTGAGAAACAATGTCCTATTTATTTAAAGGTTATTATAAGGTCACGTCCAGGAAATGGTTATCTGCACGAGCCTATGAAACATGGGCTGTGATGTAATCTATTCCTGTCTACTATATGACTGTGTGGGCCATTTCACATCACAAGTTTCAAGTTTGGAAGTGTTTTGTTTATTCAGGGTCTGAATGCTTTCCTTACAACAAACAAGTACAAAGTGATTCACAGATCCCAGCGGCTACTTTGATATGAGGTAAATTGATGAGTATTAGGCTATTATCTTATAAACAAATGTACTACGTCACACAATTTTTTCTGTTATTATAATGCTAAATGTTGTATTTATGTTACAAAGGCTCACTTACAATCACATGATACGGCAACATGAGTCAGAAAACAGGTCATTTGAAAATCATGCTTCTCAGTGGATTGTGGTTTTACTGTAGGATGCCATTAAACCGAGTTCTTTAACTCTGTTACACGGAACTGTGCATGTGGTGGAAGCCAAATTCAGCAGAACAAAACAGATTTCATCCTGAGTCCAAATGCCAGGAATCTTTTCATTCAGCTGAAAATAGCAAGCCACTGCTTACGCACATCTCCAGATCATAGTTTAGGCAACTAAAGGATTGGGTGGGAGTTATTTGTGTAGGAGGAACACAAGCCACTGAAGGAACTCAATCAATTAAGGGAAAAAAAAACATCAAATGATGTACTGCTGAATTTTGGTTTCCAAGATGTCCATATGTTGGATGATTTAACAGAAATTCAAATTCAAAAGAAAACTCCCTTAATGACATTATCCATTGCAACATTTATTTATATTAACATCTAGTTCGTTACAGACTAAGTTACAAATAATCAACACGGATCCATGCTGTTTCTTACATAAGTGGCCTGATTTGGTTATTCAAGCCAGGAACCCAAGCATCATTGAAATGACCTCAATGACCTCGGTGAAAGCCTGCCCACGCCTCCTACTGTGAAATAGTTTCAATACCAGATTCACACAGCAGAGGGCAGCATACGGGCTTCTTAACCTGCAGATAATAAAATAAAATAACCCACTAATTTATAATACTTGAGAAGAGAACATCAAGACTAGTTTTTCCAGATTGGAATTTTTGTAATATTACAGTAATATTACCGTATACCAGTAAATGTAATTTAAATACAAAGATGGATAATATATCCCTAATATCACATTTAAAACAGTTTGGAAAGTAAATGTTGGATATATTCTATATTTCTAGTTCTTGAATGCTGATCCCCACTCCCAAATTTACATTTATATTGTATAAAAATGTAAAATATATATATATATTTGACCAAATATGTGGGCTACTGTGTTCTGACTTTCTGTCTGTTTTTTTACATCCAGCATTGATGATAGAAATGTCTTTTTTTATATATAATTTAGCAAAATGCTGGAACATACAGTAAAGCCTGTCTCTCTTTGTTTGTTCCTCCGTCTTCTTCAAATGTCTGACAGTGTTGTGTTGGTTATATTGTAAATAATGCAGCTGTTGCCAGGCAAAGTATTCAGCACCTTCTTAATCCAAATCAGTGGTGAAGTGGAACCACAGTCTCTCTTGATGTGAGGCTGTCATAAGATGCCAGGCAGCTTTTGAGATGTTACCAGTAAGCAAACATATTGAGGCCAATTTCTACACCTCGGTCTCTATTCAAATCATACATGCATCAAATTCACATCAGATATTGTGTTCCCCTGAAGCCACATTATCTGAGAGGAAGAAGAAAGCTGGATGTGTCTGTGGTAACCAATACATCCTCCATGGTTGTCCTGACAACTCAAGCTTCTTGCGGGCTTATGCAGAAATCTTTTGTTTTCAAACACAAACAAACACCCAGAAACCTAATGTTATGTCACTGAAATATGGTGTGAATGCTATACTGCTCCCACTCAACACACAAACTCACAGTTTCTCTACTTCTACGTCACTCTTTCTGAGTTTGTACTCACCTCATATTCATGTATGTGTGAAGGAAAAGAAACGGCATTCTATATCAGGAAAAAATGATTTGACAATTATTTATTCACTTTCGTCGAAATGAGTTTATTTGCATTGTAAATGTAACTAGTAAAACTTGTTTGATCATAAAGATGTAATGTATATAATGAGTTTTAAACGGTGTAACTTTGATATGTAAATGGGACAATACTTTTCAAAATATTCACCACTTTTCACGTTAGAAATGATGGCAAACAAATAACAGTGCATCCCAAAAAACAAGAAAAAAGAAAGCCAGGAGCTACTTTTACTTGGTTATTACAGTCTAGAGTGACAGCTGAATCTGGCTGAGGTGGCAGCTCTGAAGGCTGAAAGAAATATGAATCTGAGAAGAGAACATTTTAGAACCTGCTTTACAAAAACAGACTACGCTCTACTTTTTTAACCACTATTGTCCATAATAACCTCCGTACAGTCCCTTGTCTCTGGTGTCGGAGCAGGCGTTGGCATCCCTCCCCGTAAACAGCCCTCTCCACTGAGGCAGCGCAGTCAGCCTGTAATCACTGACTCCACTTGAGAGGAGAAGCATCAGGCACAGACACGCTGGTGGAAACAACATCGCTGAGGAACATTTCACTCCACAGCACCTTTCCACCACTTCAAAACATCTGCACACAGCTGCCATTTAACTATTCTCATGAATGAACGGTGACTTTAAGGACACAAATTGTCGTTGGTGCTGAGAATAGTTTAGTCCGGTTGAGCACCAGACTGTTTACCTTATCCCTCCGGCCTACGTGGCTCTGTTGAGACACAGACATGCAGCTGTCAGAGAAAGCTGTGAGCCCTTCATGCTGCCTGTAGATGACTCCCTTGTTAAAAGAGCCAAAAAGGGTAGCAGCCAGAATCTCAGGCTGGACACCTCACCAACTCAACGCCATATGGCACGCCATGTGGCAGCAAGGAACTCGATTTGTCAAGCCTGGAATGAAACAACAGACACAATCAGACTAATATTTTTGTTACAGTGAGGATAGCTGTGTCCGAGTTCACCTCCTTAGTCCTGGATGACACATTATTTTACAAAGAACGAAGTCTTTATTTGAACATTTACTTTCAGCCAATGGAAATGGCAGGAATCAACTCTCACAAGTGAGAAACATTGGGATTCCTATTTATAGACACAAGGATGATCATTATTGTAATTGAAATCAAACATTTGTTTTATTTATAAAATTGCTGTTTATTTACAGGGGATTCCAGGTGTAGTGCAACATTTAAGTAGTCTCACACAAAGGTCTGTCATAAATTGCGGTAATATTTGTTCCCTCAAGCTTTTCTTTTGTCCTGGATATGAGCCACAGCATGTCGATACAAAAATAGATTACAAACATGCCTCCACTCCAAATCGAGCTGCACTCCCTCGTCACTATACGGTGCAGTAATGGTGCCGGGTACGGTCTGCCCACACTTGTTCCTCAGTAAAGCCCTCAGCAATATCCATCCATCCATCGCCTACCGCTCATCCTGTATTCAGGGTCGCGGGGGGCTGGAGCCGATCCCAGCTGACATTGGGCGAAGGCAGGGGCCCTCAGCAATATGAGTTACAATATTACATTGCCTACAATAAGAGGGGGTCACTCTGTAATCTGGGAGTACCATCTGTGGCTGTCAGCTGAAGACTCCACTTTATGGTCCTAACACAATCACCATGTCAACACGTTGCCAATAATTGGTGCTTCAACAGTCCTTGCCAATAAATAGGCAACATGCCAGACAAGAGACACGTCTAAGTTGATTCAGACACCCTCAATTTAGTAGAGAACTCCTTTTCCAGGGGGGGGGGGGGGGGGGGCATTGGGCGAGGCGGGGACGCCAGTTTATCGGAAATAAACATTCACACTCACAGCTATGGGCAATTTACAGGCATGTTTTTGGACTGTGGGAGGAAGCCGGAGAACACGGGGAGAACATGCAAACTCCACACAAGAGGAAACCAGAACCAGGAATCAAACCCCGGACCCTCTCGCTGTGAGGGGCCACAGTGCTAGGTTATTTCCTGACATATTTAACTGGAAAAACATGTACATCATATTACTGTGGAATTAAGAGTGACATTTGGACAAAATATTAAAGTTACTGTGAGGTACCAGATGGAAACGTACAAACGGGTAGTAAAGGAAAAACCATCATAGTGTCTCAAGTGGTTAGGACCACCACAAGTTTCCAGAGCAGCTTCAATGACTTCTGCATAAATTATACAATAACAGTGGTGGAGACATAAAATAGTTTCTCCACTCATTTATTTATCCCTCTGTGTCTCTCTGACTAGTTAGCTTTCAAGGGTTAAATACATAAAAATAAAAACTATTATTAGTTTCAGCATAAACTCATACATGCACCCATCTCACGAGGCAAATATAAACCACGTTAATGAGTCGATGCTGCTCAACAAAACTTAATGACACTTAAATAGTATAAACACACTGTAAGAATGATCAAATAGCAGACAAACTGCTAAAATACAGACTCACGTGCAGGTAATAGTGGCGGTTTCATTTAATCTTAAACGTAAAAAATAAATGTTTATCACATAAAATGTGTCATACATTAACTTTTAGGTCACACACATGCTGCCATCTGTTTTGATCAGGTTTATGTTTCCTTTTAATACATTTAAATGTGCCCTTCAGCATCTGAGAAAGATGATCATTCCTGCATCGATGAAAGTTGAAAAAATGAGTATACTACCTTTAAGATGAAACTTTACTACACAGAGATACTGAAGGTATCATCTCATGAACACACGACCAGTAACTTCAATACTGAGTGATATGGGACATTACCCTGAATCTGGAAGTATTTAAAAAGAGGCTAATTTTGTGTTAATGAATTTCCTGTCTTCAAAAGGAGGCATAGATTTGGCACAGGAACAGGCTCTGAAAGCAGCATGTAGAAATACATGCAGGAATACAATATGTATCCAAGACAAACCCAACACAAGTTGTCGGGAACTGGTATTGTTCATGTTGATGTGTATCAAACTCTGCAGCGACCTCAATGCTCCGGCAAGTATCTAATGATACCTTGGAACGCTGATCTGAGTTCTGCAGGCATTAAAATGCACACACACACACACACACACACACACACCCCACCCACACACAGTGCCTGCTCAGCATTGCTGTGGTACTCTCTTCTAGATCGGTGTGCGTCATCTGATCCTGGAGCGCTTGACAACAATTGTACCAGCCACCATATCATACACAGTCCTGTTGTGCTGGAAGAACAGGAGCGTGATGAAGGCCGGGAAAAAGAAGGCGATGGAAAAGTTCTTGTTCAAGGCTCGGACAGTTGATCTGTAGAGGGAGACAGACGCTGTGACTTCAATACCTGTACGGCATTTAGCAGACGCTTTTATCCAAAGCAACTTACAATAAGTACATTTGTTGGAATAAAGTACATCACTATCAGGAAAGTAAGGATTTCACAAGAACAAGTTTCAAGCTCACCCTATTGCTAAGTTAACATGTAGCTGGTATACAACAGAGATAAGTGCTAAGATACAAAGAGCAAAATACTAGTACATGCAACAAGCAATGAGTACTACATTGTTGTTTTTGTTATTTTGGGGCGGGGCGGGGTAGTAGAGGGAGGAGGCTTAGCAGAGTCCAGGTATGAACGCTGTACAAGAGGAAGAAAAGTCATGTCTGTTGTGAAAAGTTTGAAAATGAACTACTCACGCAGACAAGGAGACATTAGTCGCTGGCACGACGTGAACCCTGTTTGGTTGAACCAGAACGGATGAGTCACATGTAACAACTCTGAGTCCAACTAGAAACTTCCCTGGAGTGGCTCCTCCTGCTCCCCAAATGCACACGATCTGAAGAGAGAATGGCGTCGGAGATGTCACGTAAATGCACGAAGGGCCTTTTCCAAAATGTACACCTTACCAGTGTTAGGGTGCGTAAAACTGTTATACTGTGCTCACCTCATAAAAACACACTAATATCCGGTACACAAGTGCAACGAGCATCATTTTCTGTAGCTCCTCCATCGACGTGTCCTCATCTATTTCCTCCACTATGAAATGCATGGCAAACTTGGAAACATCCCTGAAAAGCAAAGTCAAATATTTCCACAATATAAATCCAAAGCCTTAAGGGGATGACAAAAGAAATACAGGCTTATCAATATTACATCACCATCTAAAAAAACCCAACTCACTTGATTCCACTCAAATGCATAATACTGATGATTATGGTCGCTTTTATGAAAAACAGTATGAAGAAATCCACCATCTCAGCCAGGAATCTTTGGAGGGGTGAAGGGATGCCGTACTCACGGCCTGAAAAGCAGCAGAAATGCAAAGTCAAGCAGGTTCAGTACAACTATAAGACGAAATGCCCCGACACCCACATGTCATCGCAAACCTTTCTATTTCCATATGTGCTGCTGTAACAGCCCCCACTCATCTGGAGGGCTTTCAGCCACGTTAAGGTACAAGGAGCAGTTTGTGATGTTGGGTGACAATAATAACATTTAGGGCATTTAGTATAATAATAATATTATAATAAGGCTTGGTTCGCCTTCAGAGTTCCAGTTCGTCCCATTAGTGGGGGCTTCCACATTCGCTAACCACGTTTTGAATGGGGTCAAACCATCATTTCTTATTTTCAGGTTTTGTTTGGTGCAGTTTGTGTTACAAACACATTTACCTGTAACGTATTAGCTCACACACTAGTCGCCCTGTGAACTCATAGAGCTACTGTTGTCTGTAACATCTGCAACCCGTACCTGGTCTCGGTGCATTTCCGTTCTCCTGCGGTTGCTGCTGCTGACCGACCACCGCAGCCCCGCCGGCGGCTTCACCTGACCGGGAAGTGACGGCGGGAGGGTAAGGGGACAACGGAAGACCCAACGGACCGTTATACCAGTTCTGGGAGGTGATGTCAAGCGGCGTCGTCAGAGTCCCGCTGTCTGACTGCAAATAATACGGGTAGGACATGGCTGACGCTGCCATCCAGCTATGCCAGTTGACATATCCCGTGTAGTACTGCCACATCCACCCCTGCAGCTTCTCGCAGTATTCCGTCGTGGCGCCGCTTTCACCGGCGTCTTTCTTGCCCTCGACATTCCTTTGGTTGCATATTATTTGTGTAACCGCATCAGCACGCTGTTTAACAGTGTTAGCAAACGGTTTATTCTTGTCCCTATCGACTTCCATGTTTGTGTTTTCTTCGTCAGCCATGTTTGATGAAGGCATCGCGTCATGAGAGACGTCATTCCGGATCAGTTCATCGGGATGAAGACAAGATAACTGTAGAGTGAACGTTGTGATCGAGAAAAGAGTATTGTTGGGGATTATATTTATGTATTTAAATTTAAAAAATGGATACTTCCATAAGATAGCCAACCTTCCACAAAACTATTGTCCATTTCACGACAAAATGAGACTCCCTCGACCTCCCCTCAAATTGGGATAAGTGGTACTTCCCAATCACAACCTGCTATTACCAAAATCAACCGCAAGAGGGAAGCATTCTGCGAGCTCGAAGCAGCAGTGAGATTATGACATTTGGGTTCTTCAAATTCAAAGTATGTAATTATTAAAATAAGTACGTACCGCAGAAAACTCCTCAGCCTTGTTTTTTTTAAGTTATTGAAGCAAACACTTGCTGTTTGCAGTTACATATGCCAGTATGTTAGACCACTTTGAGTCCCATATCAATTTTCATAATTTTATATATTATAGATTTAATTTATAATCAGTTATAATGGATTAATTCAAGGCTGGTAAATTGAAAGAATTCAATAATTCTCCAGCTTGTTTGAAGGGGTAAAATTTCAAAAGGGAGGTCTACTTAAAATGATCACCCACACACCCTATAGTAATCTTAATAGGGTATTCAGAGATATTTGTACAACTTGCGTTAATTTCAATGTATAGTTAAAACCGAACATGTTTCCACAAAAACTGTAGCCTACATATTAATGCATCATTAGGTAGACTAAAGACTTGTGCAAAATGCCTAATGCAATGTTCGAGCGCATGCATGCAGCATGGTTTTGTACAAACGTAGCACTGCAGACAACAAATCAGCTTTTCATTAGTCAGCACTCATTGTTGCCAGAGCACCAGTCACATTCACTAAAGCCGGGAAATCCGGGTCTCAACCCCCTGCCCCCAAATACCCTGATTAACACAAATTAGGTGCACTTGCTTGAACTCGAGCTGTGCATCCAAGATGAGGGGGCCTGGCACAAATGAGGTCACTACGCTAACCCCAAGCAGGGATTTGGCCTTTCCACCTCCCATCGACCCACAGCTTTGTGTGGCCTCACAAGACATGCTGCTTTTCCTTGTTTGAACAAAAGGCATTTGTAAAGCCCCTTGCCCATGTCTAATACCTTTATAGTCTGAAAGAATGACTGAAGTAGTTTTGTTAACCGGTCATTGCACCTTGAGGTGTTGTGCCAACCCAAACATGCATTTGAACTTAAGATCCACATGCTTATAGTTTAAAATGCAAATCCTTCCATTTAAACCCACACAATGCAAATACAAAGACCACTTTGGTTATCCATTCATGCAGAACTACTGCAGACTGAAGTCACTGTTTTCAGACTTTATTTGCATGTTTGGCAATAATGCAGTGCATTTCGTGTCTTGCAATTGAACAGAAGTTGAACATTAAGCTCCTTTCTCATAAGTCCTCAGTGCAACCACGTCCTCCATAATGCATTTCTGTTGAGACAATGTTCAAACGTTAAGACAGTTTGCATGATAAGCAAAGTTGACTCTTTTTTTTTTTTTTAATTAAATGCAAACAAAACCACTTAGCATAATAACCAGTCGCTCATTTAAATTACTCACAGCTGTTAGTTTTCCATCTTGGATCTCTCGTTCCAGGGTCGTCTTCTTTCCATCCCACGTCTGCTGCTGCACAAGCTTGCCATTCTCAAACGTGATGATGGTCTAAAAGAAGGAAGAACATGTTTCTGTCGGTCAGAAACTTCTTTTTTTAAGTGCATAAAGTGAAGCAGACACAAGAGGAGCCCACCTTGGTGTTCCGGCCGTCTGCGGTCGTCTCGTCGAATTCTTCGCTCAGCTTGAATTTGATCTCCGCGGTCTTGAACGTGGTTTCGGACTTCATTGAAATGAAGCCAGCATCGTCCATGCTGATCTTCAGATTGGGTTTGGCCATGTTGCCCATTTGCCGGGTGGCGAAGCTCACACCTTTCAACATAAGATGGGGTTCAGGTTGTTAGATGTCTGGTAGGAAATATTGAGTTACAACACTAGTTACAGCAGCGCTAGAATAATTAAATAAATCCTTACCGATGGCCTTCATGTAGTCATCGAAGTTCTCGCTGGCAGTCAGAGTCCAGGTTCCAAAAAATTGCTCGACCATGACGGCGAAGAGTAGAGTAGAAACACGAGTTGCGTCAGAGTTCACCGTCTCACCGGGAAAGAGCAGAGAGACTGAAGATCGGCCACAGCTTCATTATTTGAAGCCCGGTCGAACGTGCGCTTAATTCAGGGCCGACCAATCAAGAGCAGGCGCTGACGTTGCCGTGGAAACGAGCGGATTAAGGGGGCGTGTCTTTAAATCAGATTTTCATGATGTGTTTGATTAGAGTGAAAAAATGTGGAGTTATCCAGGGTCTGCTGATTTCAGCATTAGTTGAACAGGTGACAAGGTGGATTTGGTGTTGCAATTCGACTTAATTTGAACAATAATAGTATAAATGAAATTAACATTAAAATTATCTTTATTTATTGATAAATCAAATCGGACATTTGTAGAAAACTATTTTTTTTAAGATTAATTTGCCCATCAAGAGTAGCCTAGCCTATGTTGTATGTTTCTTACAATTGCAACAGGTTGCCAATTTCTCTGGAAAATAAAATCGTCTAAACTTTCACAATGTCACATATTGTGTGATTTAAATATTAATTAAGAATTACGTTGTTGTTTTTGTCTATTTCTGTGCACTTATTGTACATTGAGAGCAACAAAATACTTATTCACATTTACTTGATTTGTTACAGCTGATTCTGATTGATTGGGCCACCAAACGCCATCACTCCCCTTCCAGTCAATCATAATACTGGTTTTGAACAGCAGATGGCGCCTGTGAAAAGCAAATAAAATAGTTCTTTGGGTGTTCTGTCCATAACTGAGCATTTTTAGCACATTTGTAAAATGTTTAAGGGTTGAAATAGATCAAGTTATTTTTTTTGTCATTGTTTTAATGCTCGTAACTCATGTGTATTTCCTGACTTCATTATAGCATGCACAATGCATTTACAATTAAATGGCTTGACATTTAATTTGAATTGCAAAATGTAAGGAATTGTAAGCCAATCAAAACTGTCTCACAAAACCTGTAGCATAAAACAAATCAGATGTCTGTGGCTTTTTATCCAAATGTCTGACAGCCGTGTACTGCCTCCCAATGGTTTCAGTAATACATTACAGCAGGCCTCTATGTGGCCTTCTAAAACATCCATCCAGACAGGTAACCAGTCTATCACAGGGCTGACATGTAGAGACAGACAGGTAACCAGTCTATCACAGGGCTGACATGTAGAGACAGACAGGTAACCAGTCTATCACAGTAGAGACAGACAGGTAACCAGTCTATCACAGGGCTGACATGTAGAGACAGACAGGTAACCAGTCTATCACAGTAGAGACAGACAGGTAACCAGTCTATCACAGGGCCGACATGTAGAGACAGACAGGTAACCAGTCTATCACAGGGCTGACATGTAGAGACAGACAGGTAACCAGTCTATCACAGGGCTGACATGTAGAGACAGACAGGTAACCAGTCTATCACAGGGCTGACATGTAGAGACAGACAGGTAACCAGTCTATCACAGTAGAGACAGACAGGTAACCAGTCTATCACAGGGCCGACATGTAGAGACAGACAGGTAACCAGTCTATCACAGGGCTGACATGTAGAGACAGACAGGTAACCAGTCTATCACAGGGCTGACATGTAGAGACAGACAGGTAACCAGTCTATCACAGGGCTGACATGTAGAGACAGACAGGTAACCAGTCTACCACAGGGCCAACATGTAGAGACAGACAGGTAACCAGTTTATCACAGGGCTGACATGTAGAGACAGACAGGTAACCAGTCTATCACAGGGTCGACATGTAGAGACAGACAGGTAACCAGTCTATTACAGGGAGACATGTAGAGACAGACAGGTAACCAGTCTACCACAGGGCCAACATGTAGAGACAGACAGGTAACCAGTTTATCACAGGGCTGACATGTAGAGACAGACAGGTAACCAGTCTATCACAGGGTCGACATGTAGAGACAGACAGGTAACCAGTCTATCACAGGGCCGACATGTAGAGACAGACAGGTAACCAGTCTATCACAGGGCCGACATGTAGAGACAGACAGGTAACCAGTCTATCACAGGGAGACATGTAGAGACAGACAGGTAACCAGTCTATCACAGGGCTGACATGTACAGACAGACAGGTCCCCATCCTGCATGTCTTTGTACTGTGGGAGGAACCCACGCTTACACGGTAAGAACATGCAAACTCCACACAGAAGGAACCCGAACCAGACCCGGGAATCAAACCTGGTCGCTGTGAGGCGACCGTACTACCCACTACACCACCGTGCAGCCCTTCTAAAACATGCAACCCAAAATACAAATACAAAATTTACCTTCTTGTTCTGCTGTTTGAGTAGATATTCAACCTAGTTCTAAAGACGTCCTGAACATAGCAAGCACAGAACCCACTGCTTTATAATAGTGATTTAAACAGATATTTAATTTATTTATGTATCTATTCTGTGATGCAGGCATTCCTGTACAACCAATAATACTAAGAGAAACAGCGTGTAAATCCTTTTTCCCGTGTGGCTCTTCTGCAGACAGAAATGATTCGAGATGCTCAGAGCAAATCTGATCCAGATCAGGTGAGGGCCCCGTGACACGTCTCCTCAGCGAATTCAAATGGATTCACTTGTTACATCCTTAATTGATTGTCTCCCACCGTGTGGTACCTTCACATTTTAACACGTTATGTGGTGCTTTATAAAACCCACTTGAAACTGATTCGTCACTGTCTGCACCGTATGAACTGGTTGTTAAAACATGGAAGAAACAAAAGAGAAAAAAAACAAAGAGAAAAGTTTCCAGGAATTAGTTGGGCTTTCTTTCATGCTTTTGCAAACGTGTATTGTCTATTTTAATGCAATAGAGTGATGTCTGTAGCCTTGACATCTGCAATTCTGCTCTGAGATTAAAAACTGTAAGAACCTTTTTTTATTCCATCATGAGCCAAAAATAGTTCAAATAGAAATAGCAAAGCTCTTTGGGTTGTGTAATAAGTAGGCATAATAATAATAATGGAGCTGCTGACAGTGAGTATGCAGTGAAATGTCCCCTGGGAGCCCATTTCTGTCCTGTTAAGCTGTAAGAAGAAGGAGAAAAAGAGATGTTTGCAGCCCTGAGTGAGTAACTCTGGCACCAGGCTCTGCGTGCCATCATCATTTTGTCTAGTGTTTCTAGCTTTAGATGAGAGATGCTCATTTTTATTAATATGAATTAAATCTTCCAAGAGCAGAGGTGTAACATATGTGACACCACTTTGACGTGGACTCATCCTTTTATACATGGTCGATGCTGGTTGTACAGCCCAAAGAGACCCAGCTTTGATATATGATGGAATGTTTTTTACCAATCCAATAAGCCGATTACTTGTTGTTCTGTCACCCGGAGGGGGGGTACATACAGGTGGCCTCCAGCAGGCGCAGAGCCCATCTAATGAACATGAACTCTCACTGGCAGCCACAGACAAGTCCTTTCCTCCTGGTTTTCATCAACACTTCAGCCCCTATTGATGAGAGAACAGTGGCCATGGACAAAAGCTGTATATACTGTACAAACACAGCTCTGAGCGGCAGCACACTGACTCATTCTTCAGTGTGTGTGAGAACGGAGGGGGACCCCTTTCAGGTCCTTTGTGTTGGTGTCTGTCAACAGTGTAGTTGGAGGCAGAGGCCATTGTGGCGGCCAGTGTTTCGTATTGACACAGGGCCTCGCTCAGCTTGTTCCCAGGGTCCAACCTGAGGACTCATGAATAATGGAGAGAGGATCCTCAGGGCCAAGGGGGAGTTCACAAGTCTGACCGGGGTTGTTATAAACCTAAACTACAGCTTTTATGCCACGGCAGGTAAAACTGCGGTCACAGCGGATCGTATTGATAGGGAAATGTTACAACTCTCTGCAGCCAATGAGCTGGCACGGTGAGAACCTGGTTGAGGAGGGACGCCTCATAACGTACTATAAATTAAACAGGTGCAAAACATTTAAAAACACACATTTCCAGATAATGAAAGTCTTCCCTTTGAAAACCTCAAACTTTCTATTCTGGGTCAGAGATAGAGGATATGACTTCTCCATGCAGTCTATGAGAGCCTTTTAGCAGTGAATTTCATTTAGGCCCTATAGTTGATGTGCAAACCCTACTGATGACTTAAAAATGTCAAGGAAAACTCAGTCTGACTCGTCCAGGAACAACAAAAAGTGTTTAACAATAAAAATGTGACTGTGTGGGGCACGGCTCAGTGTTAGAGTTGGGTTATGTTTGTTGAGTAAGAGGGACCAGCCACAGACATCAGCTCAGGTCTGGTTCCCAGCAGGTCTCACAAGACCTGAGCACCGTGCCATCTCCTCTTTGCCTTTTTACACGGCTGCTATGAGAGAGACCCAGATGCCAGGGTGGGCGCCGATGTTCTGAAGAGAAAGAGTGTGTGTGTGTGTGTGTGTGTGTGTGACTGAGGTCAGAGAGGTGCCTCTTGCTTGTATGCTTTGAGCTGTTTCATGCTTTCTGCTTTGATCTTCTCTCTCATCCCATCATCCCACACGCTCCCTGCGCCTCAGGCTTCTGGTTTGCAGCACACCGACGGTGGGGCTGGGGAGGCATGGGGGGGGGGGGGGGCACTGCCTCTCACAGAGACACTGCTTGTTCTGTCGATAAGGGGAGAGGCGCAGGGAGAGCAGCCCGTGGGGCACAGCCACCGGGTGCGGAGGGCAGTGGGCGGAGGGTTCACCGGGAGCTAAAGTGATGCATACTGTACTGTTCTCTGCTCCTCTTTTATGCTCTCTTAGATCCCCTAACAGTGGGCTGGAATTCTTGTGTGAAAAACAACTGCCACAGCGCTTAGAGGGCGGCCTCATGACCCCTTACAACATGGGAAAGTGCACCCCTCAGCTGGTAGTTATATAAAGCCAGGGCCAGGGGCCTGAGAATCTCTGATAAATCACTTGGCTTGAGGCCTCTCATGTGTCTCTGCATCTCACATGGGTCAATAAAATATGCTTTCCGCTTACGCTTTTTATAGGCTGTGTCCAAAGCGTTGCCACATAATCAACGTAAGAAGTGAGAGACATGGAACGTGAACAGCCATCATGCAAATGTGTGTCAGAAAACAGATTTGCATTATTTTTTAGCCCTGTCTTCTGTCTGCTCAGAACCTGTTAATCCTCATATAACATCCCCCCCAAAGACACGCACACACACGCACACATAAACGCACACACACACCATCCCACCTGCTGAGTCCAGACTGGGAAACACAAAAGCAGAGGAACAGCAGTACCCCTAATTGAAGATTAATAAGAAGAGAGGGGGGGTACTTACCTTTATTTAGACATGTGGTAAGTGTTAGGCTGTGACAATTAAGTCACCCATCTCAGCAGATGACTGCATTTAATATTTCATGAGGTGGTGGCGGGGTTTCTGGGGGTTCTGCCGTGCATCCGTGCATCCGAATAACCAAGACTTTCATCCCTTTCAAGACGATGACAGAGATCATAAATATCTGTGACATCTCCTTGGTAAACTGACGAGTGCTCTCTCACCTGTCCTGTCAATTCAGATCATCTTTATGTCAAACGGACATATTAATGTGGAGAGCAAGTGTAATATGCCATTTACAGTTTTTGAACAATGACTGCTAAGAATTGAGGAAAACAAAGTCAGTGATGCAGTGACATAGTTTTATATATGATTGAAGATAATTAGAGTTGTATTAAGATAATTAGAGAACGTACTTTTATTTTTGTCAGATTTTCAGAGATTTTAATGAAAACTGTCTAAATAAATTAAACGTGACATGCTACATAATCACCGGGTCATTCTAGCTTGAAATGTTAATTCTATTTTTTTAAGAATGAAAATGTTGCACAAACCGTGTGTATTGTATAGAAAATGATGTATACAGATAGTAGCAGCACTGGAATCAACAATAGGACTTGGAGGGATTCTGATGCATGTTTGTGTGAGTGAGAGAGAGAAAGAGTAAAGGGGCTGTGCTAACAGGCTTTCTGCAGATCACTGGCAGTTTGACTGCAGTGGAGAGTAATGGGGCTGGCAGGGCGGAATCAATTACTGGCCACAACAGATTTTCCCACAGGTCGGAGCTTGGGAAAGCAGTACTTTACTGCAGCGCAGACAGCTGGCACAGAGCATCCACTGGGAAAGGAGCCGGCTCACAAAAAAAGACAGCTATTTTTTTTTTTTTTTTTTTTGATAAACTTGTGACACACCATAAATTGCCTCTTTTCTGTTTCTCGGTCCTGTCCAAAAACATAAGTTGTTATAGACAGATTGTATTCCAAATGTAATCAGGCAAATATAAAACAGGTAATAGGAAGGACTAAATCATACCATGATCGTTACAGAGGCAGGTCTGTTCTAAAACATAGATGTTTCTTTCCACACACACACACACACACACACACATATACACATATATACACACACACACACACACACACACACACACACACACACATATACACATATATACACACACACACACACACACATATACACATATATACACACGCACAAAGCAATGATCCACAGCTTGACTCGACTTATATATGGCCAGCGCCTGATAGGATCCCTTTGCTTGATGTAAACCTGGAGATACATTTCAATTAGAGCCACAAACACCCACCACTTTGCCACACACGTACACACACACACACACACACTCACACAAATGCTCACACACTCCATTGATATGCAAACAATGTTTTTCCTGTGGCAACACAATGTGTGGCCTTAAAAGTAGCTGGCTCCTCAGCCCCCTTCTCTCTGTGTGGACATCACGTGCTGTCTCCTGTTGTGCTCATTTGGGAAACCAGTCTTGTGATCTGCCTTCCCTCTATTGTGGACTTGCATAAGTTAACTGGTAATGGGCAGCATACTGGTAAACCATATGAACAATCACATTGTCAGGGGCCATTGTGAAGGAGTGTGTGCTATTGTGGAAAAACGAATGACATAGATTTTTATTTATGCAAGAGTGACTCAAGTCATCCGTGTTTATTTCAAGCCAGTACATCATTATTGTCCAGGTCAGAGATCAAAGTTTTGCTTGAATCTCTTCTATGCCCCGTCACTGACTCTAAGCCCTGTAATTGGCAGCCGGTGCTGAGATCCTGGTGTCAGTATTATGATCTGAGGAGTCCTCCTTAGAAAAAAAAAGCTCCTGCTGAACAAAGAAACAAGGAAGTCAACATATCCTCCCTGACTTTACCTATCCAAAAAGCACAGGGAGAATGGATGCCAACAAAGGCAGGAAAGTAAAGAATGAGAAGGCGGCTGTATTACAATCAAACAGTGGGAATGGGTCTCAGGCCTGGTCTGGTCCCTGCCCAATATAGCGCCTGGGTGCTGGCTGGAACCAGAGGGGACAGACAGGAAGCTGTGGCCCATAGGATAACATTGTTGTATGGAGGTTGTCTGGAAGACATTTCCCTCAGTCGAGTGAGCTATTTAGGACCCGCATGGGTGGCATTTTCTCTGCCTTACATAACGTGTCACAACTACTGTGGGTATCTGCGGCAGAGTTAATACCTTTGTATGTGTGGGCCTACCTCCGCTGGGTTTGAATAAAGCATGCACAAGGCATGATCTCACACACACAGAAATATCCCCCAGATGCCCCCTCCAACACACACACACACACACACACACATGCATGCTTCGCTGCAGCAGTTGTTGAATGACAGGTATAAGATGTCAGGATGGTGTGCACACAGGATGCAGGCACGGCTGCGAGCGTCGCTACCGCCGACAGCCCCAACGGTTGACATAGTAAATCAATCCTGATGGGAGGGTTGGTGGGACGGAGGTGGAGGAGGGGTGGGGGAGGGGGTCCAATGGGACTGAGCCGGCCTCTGTCAGACACACTCAGCCACTCAGCCAGCCAGGGAGAGACTGTCGACGGGTGGGAGAACACTCGCCGGGAAGCGCTCACACGGAGATTGAGTTACCACGGAATTAGATCGGGGCTGTGGGAAACGGCACCTCCTAAACACACTCGCACACTCTCGGTCACACACACATAAACACATGCAGACACACCAGCACACACTCGGGCCGCACTCTTGCACACAAAGAGTCACCAAGGGAAACCTGAGGGGAGATTGAGGAAGGCAGCTGGGCACACGCCAGTTTCAAACAAATGCTTGCTTATACCTCTTAGCTTCCTGGCACCGGCTCCAGAGTGGTTTTCTCCGAGTCGTGCCGAGTTAGGCCCACGGTCAACGGGCAGACTGGCATGTTCCAGTTATTAAATGTGGAAGATTCAGAGAAACGTCGCAATCACAGACAAATGAGGCCTAAAACCAAACACACTTTTTCACATCATCCAAACGTCAACTGGAGTAGAAAATGCTCCACAGTCAAAAGTCAAGGAAATCCATAATTATGTTTAATGGATCACAGAAATGCCGGGGCTAATGTGAAGGACCTTGACAGTCAGGTGTGAGGGAGAGTGGTTTGTATCTGCTTAATGGAGACCACATGATTCGGCCTGTCGGCAGCACTGTAGAGTCCTATCACCATAATAGCATATAAACAGTACAGAAGTGATCCCAAATAGAGAGTCATGGGAAGGCCACGGAGGTTTGGCCGCCATAGGGGGCAAGGAGAGGGCTTGTAATTAAACTGGCTGAGGGTCTGTTTAACTGTCCTACAATGAAAAAATGTGAAGTGAAGAGTAATATGGAGCCATCTGAGAGGGAGTGTGCAGGCCTCGGGGGCTTTTCACCTCAGATTATACATGTTCAGGTCTATATATCAACCATGTGGGAGTATGGGAGTGTAGAAATGCATGAAATGGCTGAAGGAAAGCATGGTTTTAGTGAAAGTGTCTGCTGACAGGGAGGGGGGGTCGGGAGGGGAATGTGTCGGGGATAGTGTGAAGGCTCATCCACACTCAGAATGACTGAAGCTTGCACATTGTATCTGTCACCACCGAGACCCCTCTGACATTCTGGGAACAGCGTGTTGGCCCGCAGTTGCTCCCTGAAATCAAGCTCTCATCCGCACTTGTGTAGCTCCCCAATGCACGAGTTAACAACTGACCTGATGGACGGAGCAGAGAAACAGCTGCCGCTCTACAAGGTAGTGGAATGGAAGACAGCAGGGGGGTCACGCTCCCACTGATGGCCTTACCAGACACGTCAGCCTCAGGATGCAGGAATCATATCAGCCTCAGATGCTGTCTTTTCCCCAGACCTGACATTAGGCTGCTGTTTTATATGGTATTTCATGTCAACTTATATGATGGCCCTGTTAAGTTAAAGCAGTGATCCTACACTATACAATTGTACTTCACTTACATGATTTATTAGCATAAAGTGTCAAAAAATAAAAGTAGTCCTATTATAGAAGTTTTCATTCTTAGATCTTTAAACATTTGCCTTTTATTTAAATAGAAATGTATTTATATTCAGGCAGAAATATGAGTCCCTCTTTCTCCCTGATACACAGTCAACAAACAGCCAGAGGGGATCACTTACACAGCAGAACATAAACATTGAAAGCTCCGTGTTTTATATAGTTTGTCCTCTGACCTGTGAAAATTAGAGGGGTCAAAATGTTTAAACCATCTGCAGACGACTCCTGCTCCCCATCCAGACAGAGGCACGTTACTGCTTATACCTAAGTAGGTTTGTATGTTTTTTTTACTGTAACCCACAAGAAAAATGAATTCATCTACAGCTTGAGTTGTTCCACTTTCCCACTACACAGCAGCGCGACCTACTCTGTTTTCCCGCGGCGGATGAATGCTTCCCTGGGAAGGTCTGTCTGTGGCAGTCAGTTGACCTGTTTGCAGCCACGGGGGAGAAGGTGGAGGCGGAGGGGGTTTCCTAGGAGAGCCTGGCAACGCTGGCCGGCTAATGTTGGGCCTCCCGGCTGATCAATGTTGTGGAGCCACACAGCTGACAGCAGACAATGAACACCACACTCTGCTAATAGGCCGTGTGTCCTCCACAACACCAAAGAAGAAGAGGGCTCCCGCTACAATGGGGCCTGTTGCTCCTGAACTGGGGTCTCAGCAGGGGGACCGGGGACCCGAGGCCAGGAGTCTGAGCTGTCAGGCCTCAGACTCATTACTCTCTATTAAAAGACATGCATTCACAATCAGTGCAGACATTAGTTTTCAGTTCCTCTACTATTATAAGCTTTCGTCTGAGACCTTAGGCTTGTTCATTGATTTTTCTTTCTTTCTTTTTTTTCATGTCATTCAAAGGCCAGCTCGATTTTAACAGGCTGAAATCTTCTCAAGCACCGCCCATAGTCGTCCGGGGACCCCGCCCCCCTCTCCCCGCTGTGAAAGTGATCAGAGCAGAAGCAGGTCTGACGTTTAAACTGTTGCACAGACCCTCTGCTGTCAGAGCTCCAGCGGACTTTTCTCCTAAAGGACTACTTTTTATCGCCGGGAAGCAAAATGAAGCGAAGCCACAATTACAGCTCCTCGGAAAGCGACCTGGAGGACACCGTCGAGGTGGAGAAGGACAGCGGCGACGAGAATGGGTATGTTGGCTTTGTGTCGTTCGTTTTTGTCATGTCATGTGTACTCAAACAGATTTGTACGTTTTATCCAACTGCAACATTGTTTCATGTGCATTTTAATAGGTAATCTTGTGTTGAATGATTCAGAAGAACTATGTTTTTTTTTTGTTTGTTTGTTTTTTTGTAATCAGTTTATATCTGTTTTTTTTTTTCAGTCATCTTGATTCTCACGGCTCGATGTCACCTTCCACTACAACCCAAGTCCAAGCCAGAAAACGGCGCAGGGGGGTAAGAACTCATTATCTCCGGTGCCAACTTGCGCACTGCTGTTTGATAGACGGCCCCCCACCTGTGACCTAAACGAGCCTATATGTTTCCTTTCACCCGTTGACAGATTATTGAGAAACGCAGACGTGACCGGATCAATAACAGTCTGTCAGAGTTGAGAAGATTGGTGCCAAGTGCTTTTGAGAAACAGGTAAAGGGTTCATCCTTCCATCCTTTCCTTATGGGCAGGCACATTTACCCCATGCATGTTATTTTCTACATGGACACGAGAAACATCAATATCATCTAAAGTGACACTCTTCTCTCCAATTGCTTTAAAGGGATCAGCTAAACTGGAAAAGGCGGAAATTTTGCAAATGACTGTCGACCATTTGAAGATGCTTCATGCTTCTGGTGGCAAAGGTAACATCATTTATTTGACTTTGAGTGATAATAAATAAATGAATGTTGCCATTTTCTACCCTAATACTCATGAATATGTGGTTTCCTTCCCTGACAGGCTTCTTTGAGGCTCATGCTCTTGCTAAGGATTACCGCAGTCTGGGCTTCAGGGAGTGTCTGGCAGAGACGGCTCGCTACCTGAGCATCATAGAGGGTCGGGACGGTACAGACCCCCTCCGTATACGTTTGGTGTCCCACCTCAGCAACTACGCCTCTCAGAGGGAGGTGCACACTGGACTGGAACACTTAGCCTGGGGCTCTGCCTTCGGGACTGCCCCGGCTCATCTCCCCCACCCCCTCCTCCTACAGCACCCCCAGGGCAGGACACCTGCAGCCAGAAGCAAAAGTAGCCCACCCTCCTCCTCTTCTTCCTCCACATCTTCCTCCCCCTCCATTGAGGCATCTGGGACATCCAGACTCGGTGTCATGCCGCCCACAGAGACCCTCAGGGTGCCCCCCAACAGCTCGCTGGCCCTCAGTCTGTCTGTGCCAACATCCAAGCTTTCGCCACCACTTCTTTCATCCCTCTCCTCGCTGTCGGCGTTCCCCCTCTCCTTCAGCGGTTTCCCATTGGTGTCCCCTACGGCCCTCAGCACAGCCGGCCCCTCCTCCACCCTGTCAAAGCCTTACAGGCCGTGGGGCACGGAGATCGGGGCCTTCTGAAGCAAACAACTGGACTGATGGCAACAGCTGAGCTGTGCCCACCGCAGACCAGGCAGGATGACCTGCCTCTGTTTTTATAGCAATAAAACACAGGACAACAAAGCAAAGTGATTTTATTTGATTAAATAAACTTCAAGAATAAGTGGGAGAGGTCGCTGTGTTTGTCATTGCTCTAAAGGAAGGAATTCTAAATGATTTGATGTTTTTATTGACTAATTTAGTTAACATGCACTGTCTCCGGGCTGAGGACTGATACCATGGATTTACTGTAAGCACAAATATAGAGGTGATATCTCTTAGACCACATACTTCTACATTTGTCAACCACAGATGTCTGCATTTAACATAATGTAGAGTTATTAATTCAGTCTGCTTCTTTAGTGGTATCAGCACTCGAGGAAATGAATAAGCATATTATGAACGTGCCATTGATGGAAAACTAACCACTTGAGAATTGGAAACTTGCATTCTTGTATCTATTTGTAATATTTTTGTACCAATAAATTGAGTTAAAAGTATAAAAGAAATTGATTTAAACCAAAGTTTTTGTTTCTGTTGCTCCTTTAACTCTCCAGATTTTCTTGTTTTCATAATACATAATTCTATATTTTTTTACAAGCCGGATAACTCCCCTCCAAGTGATTAAGACGTTATCTTCCAAATATATCCTGTAATCTGCAGGTGCATTTTTGTTCCAATCCCATAGAAGTTAATCATGAGATAATAAGGTCGGTTATTGAATGAGGGGCAATTCCTTCACTGTGTGCCAGGTAAGTAACTTAATCTGAGAGCATTGTTGCCCTTATGAATACCCAGGAAATCATTAAGAGCCAGAGGAAATCCTTTACAATGTTGCCCTGACCTCACCAGTTTGGGTTGGTCTCAAACGGAGACAATAGTGTGAACAGGATGGGGACTTTGGAGGAAAGCGGTTAAAAAGTCACAACAATACACGAGACAGCTGTATAAATCCACCAATAAATCACCGTTCGGCTCCACCGCTTTTTTCTGGTTCGATTTGAGTGACACCGATTTTTAGGGCTTCAGTGTTTTTTAATGATCCATCCATACAGAACGTCAAACCTCCAGGAGAGGAAGTCTGTGATTGGTTCCCTGAGGGCTGAGGCCACATGCACGTAAAAGTATATTCAATATATTGTCTTCCTTTGAGATTATAGTGAATTTAAAGCATGATATACAAAAATATCTGCTTTTAATGTTCCGATTGCTGATGAATGACACAAACCTTGAGGAGGCCATTTGAGTTCATGCTTCTCATGAAAAGATTAATTATCTTAGATTTGATCAGCGTTTTCATGTTTCTTCAATATTTGAATTTGATATATTGTGAACTCTACCACAGTTTTTGTATTGATATCAAAGACTGTATGAATGGTTTTGGCTCCAGCTTGGTCCCTTTCGCCTAAAGAAATCTGCCACTGCCCCCTAGTGGAGGAACGTTGTCTCTGCCTGATGGAGAATCATGGATTCATGCTATGTTTATTATATATTACTATAACGCTCAAGGAATTAGCCTGAACATATTTTAAACTATTCCAAAAAAATTGCAAGAAATATTCCAAATTAATTCACATTAGACTGAAACACAAATCATTTGGGGAGGAGGTGTTTCTCAGGATGTGTACATAACTGGTTCTTTTATTTGGCAGTTTACATTTCCCCCCTCTTTTAGCACAGAAAAATTATTAACGGGACATGCCATGTTCACAGAACCTCAAACCTTTATTCAGCAAAGCTTTCACAGAGAAACACAAGCAGCGGAGGATGCAGGCAGATATCAGTGGTACTGTATATTAAAAAGAGACTAGTTCAGTGTGCTGAATTTAAAGCATCCTGTATCCATTCTCCATCTAATCCCCTAAACAGAGCAGGGTGTAATGATGCCTGGTGGTAATGTCGCATTCACACACACCCACACAGACACACGTTATGTTCACACTATCAACATCGAGGTGGAACCAGCAGCACATTCCACTGTCCAAGACAATATTTGCAGGGTACCAGTATGGCGTTGCAACAATCGAGAGGTTAATGCCCAAATACTTAACGGAGCTATTTGATTAGCTTAATGGAATCATCGAGAAGTGGTAGACAGTCGCTCCCATTGGGTGAAGACATCCTTAATGACAACGAAGCACCTATCAAATTCGTTATCAAGCTAATTTCAGAGGGGGGGGGGGGGGGGGGGGCACTGTGGATCTGTGGAGTTCGGTGTACTGTTAAGTTCCAAGCGTGCGCGTTCGAGTATGAGTGGGTGTGTGTGAGACACATATGGGATACATTGATATCTCGAGGAGCCTGTGGCGTAGGTACACCGTCATTCTTTACAAAGACACAGAAACATCATCATCGTCATCGTCATGACATCATCAGGACACACTGCAAATGTCAGTTGACAGCCAACTCACAACACCGACGGCTTTCACAAGAAAAATGGTTTGTCGAGTCAAATTTCAAGAACTGAAACGTTAATAAATTACAAACTGTTTGAAATTGTACAGCGCAGTGCAGTACAAGCTTGTATTCACTTCACCTACCGTCAAAGATAGATAGATAGATAGATAGATAGATAGATAGATAGATAGATAGCGAGAGAGAGAGAGACTTTAAGAAAAAAGTATTTACAAAATAATAGCCATATCCTCACATTTTCTCCAAAATCAACAAATCAATTCAACTCTGAAGACGTGTGTTATTGATGTTTGTATTCACTGATAATACTGATAGTGGTGAGTACTGGTGGTGTGGTGTGTTGTGATGTGGTGGTGAGGTCCTCGAACCTCTGAGCCTCGGGGTTGTCTGTTCTGAGGAGGGTGAGGGCGGGGCAAGGAACGTGGGGGCGGGACTTAATGGAGGGACGTTGATGGACCATGGAAGTCAGGACGGGTGTGAGGCTCATGCTGTCAGCTCTTCCCTCAGCTCTTTGTTCTTGCGCACCGCAGCTGCGTGTCTCTCCTGAAAAAACACGAGACACAGAGAATAGCTACACATCTCACGGCGCCCAAACTCAGGTTCTCTTCAAAGAACCTCCCAGAAACCTCCAAGAAAACACAAACAACTAAGAGCTCTACAATTCTCACCTTCTCCTGTAGACGCTCCATCATGGCGGCCAGATAGGCTTCACGGTTCTCCTTGATCTGCTCCATCTTCACCTGGAGCTTCTCCTCGGCCATCTTGCTGAAGTTGCTGTTCTCTTCCATGGCCTTTAGCAACACGTCCCTCTCATGGTCTCGCTTCTCTGCCAGAGCCCTCAGCACCTGGCTCTCCTGATACTAAAGACACACAGCAAGGAACAAATAGACCAACTCGGTCATTTGGAATGGTTTGAAATCCAATTGGACCTTCCACTTCAAACACCCTAAGCTATTTCAAACTGGTGAAATGCTCACCTTCCTCCGGTCTTCAGCAGCCTCCAGTTTCTTCTCAATGTCCTCCAAGGAGATATCCCTCTTAGGGGGCGAGGGGAGGTTGTGGGCTAGATCTGACACTGGAGACAGGGGCTTGAGAATCACCTCGAAGGCCTGGCCAGAGGCTCGCTTGTTCAGACTTTTCACCTCCATGTCTGCAAATCAGACGATTATGATGACGACAACAGCAATGTCCGATAACACCACAAATAGGTCGTTATTACCGTCTGCATGTATTAAACATCCATGGGGGGCAATTTGTTTGATACAAAAGAAAAAATCAATGTTTGAGTTGATCCATACCTTCAAACTCAGACACAAGCTTGTTGCGTGTCTCCGGGTAGAAGCAGGAGCAGATGAGGGAGAGGACAGACAGCTCCTTCATCTTCTCTTTGTATGCTGAGGGAGCATTAAAAACACAAAAAGCTTCCTGGTGAGTCACTCTGTTACTCATGAAAACAGTAAAAACAGAGCTGCTCAGGTTTCTTCACAATATGACACTGAACAAACAATCTCACAATCAATAGATATTTCTAAATGAGGATATTACAAGGTAGAAAACGGATATTTGGACAATTAGCATCAGATGACTGACGCATGTGAAATTTATGTCAGTGCCTTGTTAATTAATAATTTATTGGATACATCACTCATTTGAATCATAAAATAAAAAATGCGTTATTCAATTTCCTGTCCAGCTGATTCTGCCCTGCCATGCTCACAATAAGACATCTCGTCCCTCCCCTGTTGTACCTGAATGTAGGTGTCGTACTCGTCAAATACGGCTAATAAACGATCTTGACATTTATATCTGGATCTGCACATTCAACAGTTCCTCTGTGACTATTCTTAATCTCGTCTGCAAACTCGGTCACTTTTTCCACGCTCCCTGCCGTGCTTGACAAACAGCCCACATGGCTGTTGGGAGAGGACTACAGATTGTCAGCTGAGCCTTCTGCTGCAAAGGCCAGTGTGTGAAGCAGGGCCCTTGCTGCAGGGCTGGCCTGCCTCCCACCCTGCCATGCACCTGTCTCCTCTGCTCCATCTCTGCCACCACACGCCACAATGAAGCCGGTCTGCACACCCTGCTGTATTCCAGAGGGACCAGACGAGGTGCTTCTAATAGGCCACTTCTGTATTTTAGATACGCATAGAGGCCAAACAAGCCCCATGAAAACACACTATGCTAAATGGCTGGCCTACAACAATGACTGTCCATCAGAGGAGACAATTAAGGCAGACTGAGTCCGAGCTGCTAATATGAGATGCAGTGCTGTACTCCTACGCCACTTTTGCATTTGTGTAGGGTATTTTTTATTTATTTATTGGCGAAATACATTGCAGCACATCCGTCACAGCTGGTGATGCATCCTTAAGAAATATATGAGGGAGGGGGGGAGGGGGGCACGAATAAAAGGAGCAATCCCAAATAAATAATCAGGAGATGTTTAGAGCAGCTACAGAAAACACGTTTTTTAAAATAATAACAGCTTATTTAATCAATAAGCAGAGCGAAGTGATATAGGAGTCGGGCGGATGAAGCCCTCCCAGATTTGGTGTCGGCTGCACGGCATCTTGGGTGGGGTCCGTCTGCATTATGCTGCATGTCGGGGCCGCTGTAGCATGAACCGCAGGTAGTAAATAAAGCTGCCAAGGGGCCGATCCGTGTAATCTAATTACAAACCGCTACACAATATAAGGTCAAATCAAATTAGGACTAACACGTTGACGGGGATGATAGTGATGGGGGACATTTAAGTAGCCTATAATGACGGAGGATGCTCGGCTCTGTAAACCCACATTCCCGCTGTCATCACCAGAATGTTGGGCTGAGACAAAAGGCTCACAGACGATAGAGAAATAACAATTACATCAATCTTATCATTTTAATCATCCAAAAGGAGAATATTTTCTGAGTGGGGGCTATTGCAGAAGCACGAGCACAGACAATACCGGGCCGACGTGGGCTCTACACAGAACTAAATCATCCATCCATCCATCCATCCATCCATCGGTTCTAACACGATAGTTTGGGCTCGCTTACCGGTTGCGGTTTTGGCCATGGCTGATGTATTTCTCCGCAGAGGATGCTGTAGCTCTGTCCAGGTGAACGGCGATGCTGCTTAAGGCACTGAGTCAGCGAATAAACCGGGGGTGGGATCGGATGGCAAACAGGAGGTGGGCACGGTCGGGAGCGCGCAAGCAGACCCTCCTCCCTCTCCTCTGACGCGCAGAGCGCTTTTCAGCATCCTGTATGTGTGCGTGCGTGCGTGCGCGCGTGTCCGTACAGCAGAATGAAGCGCAGACAAGCAGGGAAGCCATCGATAAACGTGTTCTCTGACCGGATACTTGCAACTTGTTTCATTGGATCCACATTTCTGAGAAAAGATGTCCACGGAAAGCCGATGCAGCGATGCAGCAAATACCAATGTTTAATGTCACTTTACAATCGATCATTTCTAATAAAACGTGCTAATATTAGAGTACTTTACTGAGGAGCCAATCTGCTGTGCAGGTAACCATCTCGCCTACTTGTCGGAAATAACAGAAATGCTATTAGTCAGATAGTCCGGTTAAAACGCTGACGTCATCTCACGTCAGTTTCGGCCTAGAAAGGAGAGTCGGGAGTAGAGTCACCCAAAATAACCCGTTTATCTCAGCAGATATTTCAGGTTGAACCCAGTGACCGCTGCTGAAGTTCTTGATGCTGTTCATTGTCATTAAAGTATCTGGAGTAAGGGGTTCAATCACATGAGATGTTGAGTGGAGATGTTTAGGAGAAGAAACAGGGGCGTAAACATAGACAGTGCAGACAGAATGGTTGCACTGGGGGCCGTGGGATGAGGGGGCCCATGGAGGGAGCAGGCCCTCCAATTTTGTTTTCAGTGAAGAACTGGGCGGATTGCCCTAAAAAAATAGGCAAACTCATCTCCATCAGGGTTTTTTTTTTTCTTTAGGTGAAATAGTCGGCAGTTCTTATTAAATGTATAATCTCTTATTATAATAGCACATTTCTAATTTGATAGATTTAAATCAACGTTTCAGTAGAGATCATCTTAAAGAAGTTCCCTGCTATTTTTAGAAAATAGTCTGCAGTGGATGTTGGTCATACTGCATCAAACCTTCTGCTTCAGTGTGCTTCTTGCACTGAGAAAAAGCAGTAGGTTGTTGTAAACCCGCTCTACTCATATAACCCAAAACATAAAAACAACTTCACTGCATCAGGATTTATTAGTGTCAAAACAGAATAGACATTTTGTTGCAGTTTTTAGTTCTAGAAACCTTACAGAAGCCGATATGTTGATATCACATCCAATGCCATCATAGAACACAGATTTATCTTTATCAGTATCGTTTTTTGTTTTGTTTTCACACACTACTTAACACTTCTAAAATGACAGTTTGAGGTAATTTTGTTCCAGCACCATTTTAAGCATAGCTTTACCGAAAGCCATGAAGTGATTCAGGTCTTATGGATGAGGAACTTAACATGTTGTATTTAAACGGCGGCAGCATTAAATAAGACATATTTGATGACTATGTTGCTACATAACATTTAAGTTTAGTTAAAAACAGTGAAATAGCACCTTAATAAATACAATGTATTAAGACACTGAAATCAGTCAAATAAATAATGATAAAAGATACGGTGGCCCTGAAAATGAAATAACGAATGGAATGAAAAAACATCGTCACCAAAACACAGGTGGAGCACTAAAACATCAATTTCACTTGGAAATAGCACTGCAAAAAGCTCATAACACAACAGAAACTGTTACCAGGGGATGCACACAGCGTTTTAAACGGATGCTTCTGGTTATCTACTTTGCTGCTGTAACCGTGCAAATGTCCCCGCCCTGGGACTCATAATGGATTATCTTATACACGTGGACAACTGGGTGAAAAATATTACATCATTACCAAGGTTGGAATTGAAATTAAAAAGGAATATAAACCTTCAATCCCAAAGGTGTATATGATAAATATTGAGTTAGTTGTTTGAATTATGGAGAAGAGGACTATATAATTGTATTCTTCCTACTCCTTTTCAGACATGTCATATTTATTTAAGTTGTATTGTTATTGACAATTTGTTTATTGACAGTTCGCTATATTTACTGTTCTATTAATTTGTTATTCTTGTTTTGTTATTAAGAACAGAGAAATGAAGAGATTGTCCCTGTCCCCTCATATTCATCAACAATCCCAAGTATGTGACTGTATGAAGATAATTATTAAGTCTATACAAGATAGGCATCCCGTTTGTTTTCATGAATAGCGGAATGGTGTTTCTTTCCTTGATTGCCTTGGCTATCCATCAGTGTGTGTATCACTTTTTACTGTTCTCTGGAAACAGTTGCATTTATGTGCAGCGCTATTTCTAAATGCTCCACGGGTCGTCAGGTGACGTATTAGTGCGTCATCATGGTGACGTTTTAGTATGTGGTCAACTTGGTGAAGATGTTTTTTTCATTTTAATGTGTTTTCATAATTAAGTTGAGCTCTCAGGGCCACTGTATAAAAAGATAAATACAAGTCAGTACATAATATAAATAATTAATCGATTATTATGGAGGTATTAAAATTATGGCTATTGAAGGAAAGAATGTATACAAAAAAAATGTTTAAAGCTATGTCATTGCGTTGCACCCTGTTTTCAAGAGATTTTCATGCATGCTCGCATACCAACATCATAACTGTTGCACTTAGATATGTACAACTCTGCTCATCAACTGCTTCTTAATGTAGGAGCCAACCAGAATCTGAGGACGTTGTTGGTAACTGTGAAGGACCTCTTGGGAGACGTTCAGCTGATCCCCCTTAAGCCGATCCAGTAGTATCACACAAACCACAGCCGCTTTGCCCAAAAATAAATAAATGTTAGAAATTTGACGGGATGTAAAGACAACTTTCACGTCATACCGGTGTTGTCATTTCTTACCACGCAGACCACTCAGCTTGCACATGGCTGCAAAAACAGACGACTCCATTTCAATATTGCAGATTCCTGCTTCTCTGGCTCTACTTAGGTAGTCCCGTTTGTCCTTCTCAGTGTAGGAGCAGAAAGCACCATCCAAACGGGCTTGACCTCGGCGATTCACCAGGAGGAGGAGACGGACAGAAAAGATGGCAGAAGGTGAACATTAACTGAAATACTGAACACGTTGGCGAAAAAAGGGATCAATACATCAGAGATGATACCTTCATAGAAATCCAGTGTACACATGGTGTTGCCTATCACCGTATCGAACTGGTTTAGCTCCTTGCTGCACTGCAGCAGCTCCTCTGCCAGGCTCGGGTCCAGATCAGTATTGCGCACCACTGTCCTCCCCAGGATCACCTGCTCAAACTTGGGCAGGAAGGTGGTGTCCATCGACTGCTTCGTGACAACAACTGTGCCAGGCTCAAGCCCTGTACGTCAAAAACGGTTAAGCAATGATTTCCAGTCTGAAAGTACACTTCAATTAAGGTATTTTAATACATGTTAAAAATCATGTCTGTTTTCAAATAAAAACAGAAGAAATTCTTAAACCCTTTTTATTCTAAATATTTTAATTTAACGTGTTTTTAGTTTAGTTTGTAACACAGTGGTACAGTTGTCGTAGTCAAAGGTGCTCCAATTAAATCAAACTATAGCCTCAAAATAATATACAGTATGTGGCAGTCAAAGATATATCAGAGACCAACAACCAATGGTCCATGACATATTGAGAAACACAAATAAAGGTTGGTACCCATCAGAATGAATATGAATAACTCACTTTAAAACAAAACTAGAGACCATCTTGCAATGGGGTCCCACCAGCCAAACCGCACCGGGGGCCCTGGCTTGGACCACACCCATGTTCCAACTTCCTTCTGATCCTACTTACACACCTGTAAAGTTTGTAACTGCATCTTGCACGGTTGTGATGCTATCTCGTTGAGAGCATCTGTTCAGACAGACAGACAGACAGACAGACAGACAGACATATAAACACCCAAAACTCAAAACCACCTCTGTGGTAGTTCCTGCTAGCTCTTTAGGACCACATTTTGCCATGATGACACACATACACACAGATTGACAAGGCGAAAGCAATAGCATGCAGCTGTGCCTGGTAAACACCAGTTTTCTCTAATAGCAACAATACACAAATAGCCATATTGGATGACACTGCTCGAAAATCTAAGGGACTTTGGGCTCCCTCTTGTGGTAAAACTAAGAAAAGGTGAGAATGCCAGGTACTCCAGCGTCATTTACCGCATGGACACACTAACTCAAGGTAATTTGACCCTCACAGGTAATTTCATCAACATTACGTAATCTTTTACAGTAATCACAGGGAGGTTAGCAGTATTTATTTCTTATTAATGCAACACATGACTTGTGAGATGTTTTATCAGACATTCAGCAAATAATAAGCTTACCTATTCCACCAGATGTTCCAATGCGTACAATTGTAACACCTGTGCAATGAGCGTGATGGAGGAGTTTTATTAGCTCATGCAGCATTATGGCAATAGATGGGATGCCCATCCCATGCTGCAAAATAAAGCACAGACAAGTCACGCATCATTATCTATCTGTGTTTTCAAACAGAAGAACACTAAAGACACATATCATTGGGTTGACTGCTATGTGTATGTTATGTGAGGTCTTACATACACTGACAGACAGCACAGGGCCAACTTTGTACATAGCGTAGCGGTCCGTTCCTGCACAGATGTTTGGGTACTCTGATTTAGGGTCTTCCATCCTGAGCTCAGCAGCAATGTACTCAGTGAATGACTTCATTCTCCAAGGACTGCCCCCGACACACACAAACTGAAAGAAAACACACACAATATATTATATTATCATAGAATATTTACAGAATATAAATAAAGATGATTATAGAGTAAATCATTAATGAATGTAAAAAAAAAAGTACTTTGACATCACCAAACATAGCTGGTAGGTTGTGTGTTCCAGTTCCTAAGCCGAAGTGGTAAAGGATGTCAGCTTTCATTGTATCCAGGTGTGGGTTGTGCACAAAAACAGGGCTTTGGGGGGATAACAGATTATTAAAGGTGTCAGTTCTAGCTTGATAATCAGAATGCATTACCATTTCGTTTCACTTCATTAAGTGGCTAAACAAATCGGACATGTGGGTTTCTATATCCCAGGTCAGTTCAACTAAATATAAATACATGATCTATTCGTGCAAATACCTTCAGTTTTTAGAGTTCAACCTAGCTATCTATTCAAGATGTGCTTACCCAAATAAGTGCAGACCACAGTATATAAGGCAGCACACACCATTTACCATTCTACACCCTCTTCAACGAGCGGTGTAGGATCGACAGGGCCCCCTGGTAGGGGGTTCCCCTGTACTTATACAACTACACCCTCTACTGAATCTATGGCTGCGAACCGCCACAGTGCTTGCTGAAGGTCACGGTCTGATTGAGCCAGCAGGCTGCATGTAGGTGTCCCATCAGGTCCTTCTGTGTGGGGTTCTCTCCAGGTACACTGCCACAGTCCACATGCGGTTTAGTGATGACTCTTAATTCCCCATAGGTGCGAATGCCCCCACGCATCAACAAATAATGGATGGACAATTAATTTGGATTGGAGTACCCCTCATGAACCGCTTCATGGTGGGATTCCCATTAACAGAACCACAAATTACATTTCTATAATCTCAATAACACAAAATTATACTAATGCTATTCCCTACTAAACAAACAATAATTACATTATTACCCCTCCTCCCCGGCGATGGCATCGCATATTGGGAACCAATCCAAGCGTTGATAGGACGATCGCCTCTCTAGACTTCCTATATCTTCATTGTTAGAAATTGATTAATGAATTAAACACATTTGTGTAGACACACACAGAACTACTATACTTTTTAAAGGGTGTAAAGAATGTATTCAGTGAGAAATTGTGGAGAAGGAGCAGTAACACCACCTGCCTCATTATATGATTATATATATATATATATATTATATATGTTCAACAGTTGAAAATAATTGTAAAAGCAATCAATTGTAAACAATGCACCCTATAGGCCAAATTAAGAACTGACATGTACAATTTCGTTGGAACTGGACGATAAGTGTCTCTGTGCCTCGTAGCTAAGGTAGTTAATATGGCAAATATTAAATCTAGAACTGCTAAGAAAACGTGTCTGTCCTGTCACACCTATAGTTGGTATGGTCTACAGAAACGTTAACTCAGCGGAACTCCTCACCTGCCGCCTGTGGTCCACTTGTTGTTGTCTGGATTCATTTTCCTGAAAAGAAAAAGCTGTGTCAAACTTGTTGAATGATGCGAAAGTGAAGCGTTACGATTTACAAACTGGGAGAGCGTGCTTTATCTCACACATGGTGAGAAATCGCAATAACTTCCACACGATTAAGATACTTTTTCTTATCAAGAGAAGCCCCGCGTGGATTCTCAATCAGACACAGCAGCACTGCGTCGCTCACAGCGGGGAGATGAAGCTCCATCAACGACAAACCTACAATACTCAAACAGCATAGACGTTTACCTTTGGTTCGTTGCTGGTCGGCCGTCGGTTCCTCCGTTTCTCACAAATTAGTATCGCTGTCTGAACAAGTGGTCGACGCCACGACGTGAGCCCCCAGCTCGCAATGAGGTGACGTCACGGGCCATTGATAGGACGCGGAGCACGTTCACCTATATCCAGCGTGAACACATAAAACGCTCTGATTATAGTTTGATGATTATATTTAGTCTCAAATCCACCACAAAGCCCAAGTTAGTGGTGCTGGAGTGAGTCATGCTCCAAACTTCTAATACTAAACTACTAATATTAATAAAGTGCTGGTTCCTGCTCTGTGAAATGTGCTAATATTGACTGGCGTTTAATAATAATAATTAAAAAAAAGTCAGATTGCTTGATTTCGAGTACCTTCAATACATTACAGTAGTTCATTGTGGTTCCACTTTGAAATATATGCAGAATATTTACATCCCTCTCATTGGATGCATCAAAGGTGAAAGTTTGATCATGTGGGAAAATGATTTGTAGTGATGTCGAGTGTTATGTGAGACATCTAGGAAATGTTTATTCATGTATTCGTATCAAGAGAGGCCATATTGGACCGTTTATTAAAGTAGAAGACAACATTTGATGCTGCACAATTAGAGCTGCATTTATTAATTGCAAGTGTGTTAGCAAACAGCTGTCTGTGTATACATCCAACTGACAATATACCCACCAGATTGATTTTAGCCCAATGTTCAGCTGTGTTTCGGTCTTCAACAGCCTCTGAGGGAAAATATTCATTTGGCCATTTGGTGCAGGTGGAGTACAGGTTTATTAGAGTGCTTTTGCTTCAAACAGCTGACAGCTGACGCTGCAAATGAGGATGTGAGCAGAGTAGTGGGCAGAGAACAAATAAACACCATCTCCATAGAACTGAGGAGTCGCAGAGCTGCCATGTTTCTTTTTGTTTTTAAGAGCAATAGCTTTCACATGACACACACTGTCAATATCAAATACACTTATTGCAGCTTTGTGTTTTAATCATGTGAGAGAGAAAATGTCAACACACAAAACTGTTGAGCCAACCATTCCTTTATAAAGAAGTCAACAAGTTAAGTGAGACATGTTAATGAGTCTTTAAACGAAACATTACCACCAGAGCTGACAAGAAGCCATTACTGTCTTATGTTTAAAACACTTACTTGTTTTTTTTTTTTTTTTTTTTTACAAAATGCTAATACTTCACTCCAGTCAAAATTTTACACAGCAAAAGAATGGAAGCCAAAATGCAATACTCAAATAATAAACATGCAAAATTAAACAAATTAAATTAAAATCACCAAGAAAAGCAACAAGCACAGAAAAACAGAAACACTCTTTGGGGTAGTGAACACCAGTGCAAATTTCTTAAGGCGAGTGAAGCCTTTCTGCCTCCCTAAAAACAGGAAAAAATATTGACAATTGTTTTTTTAAATACCGAAATGTTTATACTTTAAATCTTATTAAGACACCACTAGGCTTGGGCGGTAGTACGGTATACCTGGGTTTTGAGAATCCCAGAGGGTAAGATGTTCAACACCGTCATGAATACAGACACTGTGCTTTCTGTGATGCTGTATTGATGTGATGTATATAGTGCTAGTTGCAGCTGAGCTCAGACATCTTAACCGTAGACATCCTTCGTTTATAATCATATTATTTTTTTCAACTGCCAATGTGCTCAGTTCAGCCCGCTGAGGTGCCATTGGTACCCAATGGGTGTGTTTGAGGGAGACAGAGAGAGGAGGGGAATTTTAAATTATCAGTGAAGGTATAGCTGTGAATTTAGCAGTGCAGCGTTATGATGTGAGGAAGATATGAAAAGACAGATACCACCCAAGCCTAGATACCACTTTGAACCCAACATCAATAATAAAGCATACAGTTAATATACAGCAAACCTATAGTTTTTTTTAAAGTTTCAAATAATAATAATTAATAATAATAATAATAATAATAATAATAATAATAATAATAGGTATTCAATTCAAATCATAATCTAAAATATATAATTTAGTATCAAAAAGGCTTAACTTAAAACTCACATATTTTCTTTTCGCCCGTTGCATCTCATTTCATGACGCCTTAGCTGTCCAACATCTCTCTGTAGGATAGTATACAAACAGAATTCGATGCAGGCAGCACAATTATTATTTAGTCAATTCCACCATAAAACCGAATACCAACAACCAACTTACGGCCTCCATCAGGACTATGGGGTGCTCTGGCAAGAAGTCCGGCTTCTTCTTGGCTTCGGGACAATTTGCCAGACCAATTAAAAAATCTCTGGAGTAAGATATTCTGCCTATGACAATATAGACATATCTGTTAAAATGTTAACTGCTTAAAGCAAACACGTACACACAGACACAAGCATTATAATACAATTGCCCAGTTTCCAAATGAGCGATATTCATACATTTTAATAGTTTAAAACACTGTGTCTTACCTTCTTTCTGCTTTTGGAGGTTGATCATCCTGCAGAACTGCTGTATGCCAATAGTTGTCTATCAAGCCCAACATTAGAATAGTTTTAGAAAACGTAGCTTTGTGTATACTGTCTGTTTAACAGGCAAATTGTTTGGTTAATTGTTTTTTTATTTAAATGGAAGAAAAAGTGTGAATCAGTGAGACTAAATATATCAAAGCTGAAAATTAGACAACCCAAGTAAATTGGCAACAATTTTGATAATATATTTAGTTGTCATTCATCAATCAAAAAGCCTAATACTGACTGCAAAGTCCCAATTGTTATGATTTGCTACAGGTGGTTAATTGAAAGATAATCAACAACTTGATAATGAAAATACTGGTAAGTTGTAACTCTACTACTGTCTTTATTGGCATTTCTTACCTGTTGCTCCTCTTCCTGCACTAGTGCCTGAGCACATGTGGCATTTATTTTGGGCTCTAAATAAAGGGATGAAATTGTCATATGAGCATGCCAATATATAAGGACACCTTTGATATTCCTATATATTTGATCAACTGCTTACCGATATCAAAGTCAATGTCAACGTGGATGCTGCGGCGCAGGGGTCTCGCAGGCTCCAGGTGTTTCTGGAGGACTCTCCTCCTCGATATCTCCATTCTGGTGCCAGTGAGGTTCAAACGTGCTTTAAATCTAGTAAACTCTACAAGGAGTGCTCATCACATGTATACCAAGTAGTGCTGCATTACCACAGGCTTTAATGGTTCATTGCAGTGGGTCACAGCCACCAGCTGCATGTCTGGAATAATAAAACTCCCACTCACAGGTGTATAGGGGTTACTAAGAGTTGTGTAATGGGGTGGAAACTTTATGATATTAAATCATTATCTAATCATAAGTATCTACATATTTTGATAGCATTTGTGAGCTAAATTATTAAGAAGTCTAATAAATACCAGGAGGAAAAACACCTTTGGTACTGAGCAGGGACGTGTCAGGTTGATTGTAGCATAACAGCTAACGTCCAATTAAGAGAATCGATATAAAATAGTTAATTCGCTTAAGAAGGTTATATTAACAATACGTTAATATATCTGTGAACACGAGTTGTCAGAAAGTCGTTTTTTAGAGCTCAACCTTACCGGCGAGTGAAAGAAGCAACGGTGGAAAACAGGTGGAAAATGGTTGTTGCCAGTCACAGCGGTTCACGGCAGACAGACATGGACTGCATGGCAACGCGGCTCAGGCTGCCATTAGTGGCTCCGTTCAACGTTTAAGAGCCCATTTATGTAACGGTCGACACTAACGTCCGAACATGAGCTCGTATTACAATTTAACGAGACATACTTTTAACGTAAGTTAATGTTAAGCGATGACAAACGAAACTTGGACAACGCTGAAGTTTCAAACTCTGCGAAATCGTATTTCTAAAAAGCACTAACGGCAGTGTAACTTATACCGTAGCATCACAAGTTAGAGTCAAGTAATTACACTTTAAGGAGACGTTTAATTTAAATTATTCACCTGCAGTCCTAAAAAGTTGGCTTGGCGTGGTTTTCTGCTTGTAGTGCTGCTCACATCACCGCCCAGTGGTAGTGATACTAGTGAAGGCAAAGTCGTTATTTCCGGCTAGAAACTTTCAAAATAAAATCTTCGCTAGTAAGTAAAAGCCTAAACTCGATATTATCATACCGTAGCGGAAGTATACTTAAAATCTTCATAAATAAACACACAGCACTTCTGGCTCGTATTTGATATTGCAAATTAGAAATATTGTGGCTGTCTTAGAAAGGTAACATATCAAACTTTACTCACCATGTCACTGTGTCAGGCATGGGGCAATAATATGATTATCTAAATAAAATAGAATTGCGATTCATAATATTGTCCCAGCAATCATCAAAATGTACTTAACACTCTTGGATGACACATAAACATACTGGAATTACTTTATGTTAAGTAACATATTTTTATTGCTTCACTGATAAGACCATTTTCTGAGTTAACATTCTTATTAGGGAACATAATAAATCTTAAATAAGATAATTGTTAATGTTCTCCTGAATTAATAAAAGTTCAATCAAATTTGAAAAATACATTTTTGTATTTTTTTCTACAAAGCTCCATTTTTCACTTCTTTACCATGATAGTGAGGGAGACATTTTTGAAGTCAACTTTGACGATATTTAAAATGATAAAAATCATTAAAAAATCACCACAGCAGTTAATTGCAATATATATTTGTATGTTGAAATGTTTATATGCAGCTTCTGTCTGCATGGGCTGGGGTGGTCCCTGTGGCGGCGCCCCTGCAGTCATGGACCATGTTTCCTCTCGGTGTGCGCGGCCCCAAAAGGTAGCTTCTTCCTCACCTCAGATCTCGGTGCCCAGCCATGTCTCCTCAGCAACAGCTAGTGTATGTTGGTGGATGTGTGTGTGTGGGGGTGTGAATGTCTGCGAGTATGACTATGTATGTGTGTGAGTGTGTATGTCTTGGTGTATCTCTGTGTATATTTGTGGGGGTGGGAGGTTTGGGTTTTCATGGTGTTTCCTTGTTCCTTATTTTTCATTTTGTTTTTCTTTTCTTTTCTGTGAGGCACTTTGTGCTACTGCAAGGTATGAAAAGTGCCATATAAATAAAGTTGATTGATTGATAGGCTGTACATTTTGCACAAAGATCTTTCAGACTGCTAAAATGGTGAAAACAAAACTCAAATGGCCTTTAACTAATACACTGGACAATTTTGTGCATGTGATTCATTATCATATTTTCTTCCGTTTATGACTTTTCTCTCTCCTGTTCACCCAAAGATAAGACTTAATCATGTGTTTATTAAGTCATTCTAACTAATCTAACCCACAAGTGTGCAAATCACTTTGTGTTAAATTATTTTGAAGGAGCGAGATAAATGTTTACAATACACATCGGATTCTCTTCATAGTGATTCTCATTTTACCAGTCTTGCTATTGAAATGGGTATTTATAAAATACACACACTGTTTACCACAATTTAAAACTCATGAATACAGAAAATCACAAACAATCAACAATCACAAACAATCAACAATCAATAACAAATTAATTTTAATTGCCAATTAACCTGCACTTTATACAAAATAAGATTTACATGATCAGAAAAAAATGTCTAAACTATAACACATCTGTGAAGAAAAGTGACAATTGAAAAGGTATGCATTTTTTTTCATAAAAAGACGTCACACCAAACACGTAGTAAAATGCAACGTACAAACGTGATGAAATCGTATATGAAACAAAAACATTCAAATGAGAAAATCTAGTTTCACAAAATCATTGCATACAAAACCTATATCTAATCAGACGATTTTTTCAACAAATACATTGAGCAAAAGAAAATAGTTAAATGTATTGTATTACACAATCAAATAAAGCCATGCCATGAAGAAAAGAAAGACCCAATGCTACCCTTAACTCAACTTCTGTCATCAATATAATGTACATGTCCAAACTACAATGCGACGGTGTATTGTGTGCCACGAAGTGCAAGTATTCATACTTTCATACAAGTATAAGCTGTATTTTTCTTGGACCTATTGGTCTTCCACTCAGTTCCTCAACTGCAGTTAAAGCCTCCTGACGGGACTCAAATACTGCAGTCGCTGTGCCTTTAGATTTTCCACTCGGTTCATACTGCAATGAGACAGATCCAGGGATAATGCGATATCCATAGCAAAAGTCATAGATTTCTTCACTTCTGATTTGGAATGGTAAGTTCAGTAGCTTAACACAGGTGGGACCGTCAAAATGCTGCACTGAGGGACCAAAGCCACCATGACTGTGATTACCTCTGTCATGTGGAGCATGTGGGCCTACTGCACAGGGCTCAAAGTCGGAGCCTCCATAGTTAGCCTGTGCATTATTCATTGGTGTATTACCATCGTGACAAACCCTAAAGTCAGAGTAATCTGTGTTACCCGGGCCATAGGATGCCTCGCCTCTCCTGCCTGAGTATCGCTCCTCTTGTGACGGTAGCTCTTGCACAACCGGCTCTTGCACCGGTGGCGGCTCAACACCCAACTGCCGCATCTGAGAACGTGATATGCATTTCAGCATGACTTCCGACCCCAGAAACCTTTGCCCATTGAGAGAGAGTGCTCTCATAGCCTCCACTTCAGATCGGAAGAGAACCAAAACCTTCCCAACTCCCGCACCTTTGTGGTCACGTAGCACAAACACGTTGTCCTCTTTGATATTAAACCCAAGGAAGAAGTCCACGATTTCAACTTTCCGTACGTCAAATGGCAGATTCTGCACAAACAGACACACATTCTCTGTGTCATGAGGATCCTTGGTGTAAGATGGAGGCCTGTCGTGAAACATTTCAGAGTTTCCAGGAGATCCGGCATCTATGCTCTGGGATTCCAGAAGGGTGATCATTTTCTCTCGGGAGACTGGCCGGGTGTAAATCCAGCGGTTCAAAAACTGCCTTTTTTCAGGAGTTAAGGCATCGCAGTAGTCACGCAGATTTTTGAACAGCACAAATGCAGATCTTGTTCTTTTCCCATCACCGCCAATTAAGTACAGGATCTGGTCATCATCAAGTGTTGCATTACGAAAAAGTTTCTTTATGTGTTCTTTGTCCACTCCATAGGACATATTTTCCACCAAAACGCAGTACTGGTCATCAGAAGGCACAATGGGCTGCGGAGCCAAAGGCGATTGTGACCTTGCAGGATGTGGATGCCTCTGCTGGCGAATAGGAGATCTCTCCCTCCCAAAGTTGTCATCTCTGTTGACATCCATGGACACTTTACCCATAGCCCGATGCCAATCATCTGCCGTTGTTGTGGAAATCTCCACATACCTTGACCCAATGTATTGCCTATCCCTCTTCAGGGCTTCACTTGCATCCTCTCTTGTTGCAAATTTGACAAGACCTTTCCCATTTTTTGCACCATATCCATTTTTCATTAAGATCATTTGATCAACAAGTAAACCACAGAAAAAGTCCCGGACATCATCTTCAGTTACAGAGAAAGGCATTCCTTTTAGAAACACATGCAAAAAGTCATCATTAGGGTCTGATGCCCTCTGGTGCTGAAGGGGAGGAGTATAGTCCGATCTGCTAGCTGATCTCCTGCCCATCTCAGGGTCCACAGATCTTCTAGCATGTCTTGCATTCTCTTCAAGTCGCCTCTTCTGATCTAGCTCTACATTTACTGTACTTCTTTCGAGCATATTGTCCATCTCTGTTTTGCTACTTAGTAGCAATGTGACAGATGCACCTTTAATGTGACCTCCTGACCGTATCATGGCCCTTCTTGCATCTTCATCAGAAGCAAATATAATGAAAGCTTCCTCTCGCTCGCCACCAATTATATGCACCCCTCCATCTGGAATTCTGAGGCCAGTGAAGAACTTGCGAATATCCTCAGAACCTGCTGTGACCCTTAGTCCCTGTAAACGGATGACGACCGCCATGCTGAAGTACAAACAACAGCACCTGCAGACAGAAGGGTATAGAATAGCATTACTGCAGAGCTGCTCCAGCTGAGCGCTCAGTTTCCTGGCATTCCAATGTAACCACTGAATTGGAATAGCAATGTGAGACAAAAGGACATCAGAGACAAGGGACACCTTAACAGTCAATGTCCACAACAGGCGCTTTCAAATGGAGAATCACATTTGTGAGATAAACATAATTCAAGCTCATGCTCAAGGGTTTAAAGTCCCAACACACAATATTAACTTTAAGCATCTGCCCTTTGTTGAAATGGTAGCTAGAGTAAAATATTCACTACACACCACTTTTAAAGCAAATTCCAAGCAAATTTCAATCAAGTTTCACCCAAGACACATCCCTTCACCACACATTAACTAATCATAATCAGATTTTCAATGCAGTCGGATGTCGCTTAAAAAGGACAATATGACAGCAAGTCAAAATATAAAACGGCAACACAGTCCGTCTGGCACAATTATTTACCCATTGTCCTACATCAATCAAGTATTTTAACCAATCACACCATAGGTTAATTATTGTAATTCATCATATATAATTCAATTTAAGCAGGTTAATCTGAGAAACACAACTTGCTTAACTGGTTTACAAATATTCATCTTCCAAATTAAATATGAAGGCCAGTGATTCAATACACCATAGCTGATAAAGTCTGAAGGCTAATACTGAAAATGTGTCACCTCCCAGAATGCAGCAGTCCAAAAAGGAATCCCCATAGCCAGAATTTCACATTCATGATCCTTCCCCAACTTTAACGCTGCATCCAGATGTTGCGCATCACAACTGTAGGTCCAAGTTTATCACCAAGGATTTCCATTTATTCGATTAAGAAGTGATCAATAACACCGGGGTTGAACTTGGCACATGAATTTTTTGAATGCATTTGGAGTAGCCTCTGGAAGCGAGGGGAGCCTTGTAGATCCACCATAAATTAGGTCTTGATTTGCTTGACTTGAAAGAAGGCAGTTCTTCAATAGGAATAGAGCTATTACACAGCAAGGACAATCGTTCGCTCACAAACACGTCTGCCTTTTTATGACTTTGCTCACAAAACAATGTTCTATCCTACAACTAACTTTTATGGTAAAACATATTCTCCGATGCGGTTAGGTGCTGGACTGATGAGTAGAATAGAACCCCCGCCTACATGTAGTTCTGATCTGAAGTCTCTGCTCCATGGAGCACACCACGTTTCTGACAAAAACATACCAGTAAAAAGAAATGCACAACTCCATCAACTTTACTGCACATTTGCAGGAGATCGCTCAAATCGGGACATCATCACTGATAAAGGCTCACCTACTGTATCGCCACCTTGCTCTAAGTCCTCTAACAGCGAGTCCAAAATATCCCATTCATGGCAGAAAAAACAATGTTGTGGATTGCATTGTTTGGCAGTCTACACCGCTGCTGCAGTCTGTTTGTTCCAGAGGCTGGTGTTCTGGTTAATCCAATAGTGGCATGTCCCCTCTTCTTGCCCTTTCCCTGTCACGCTCTGCTCGCCTCAGCAACATTTCCTCTTCTGTATACTCTGGCGCAAATGGTTAGAGTATAGACTAACAGCTGTTACCTAGAAAGTGTAATTGTCTTCCCATCAGAGATCCTATTCATTATATTTGGAAGCATTTATGTCCCATCATGTAGCCAAAACGGTCTTTCACCTTGAAGTGACAAAAACATTGTCATAGACAATTCAGTACAAACTGTCAAACTTACAACTAAATGCACCACCAGAAAAGCTTCACAAATGACTCCACAAAAAGTCAAGTGTTTCACCATGATTCACTGGCTACAAGCTGATCTTCAGACTGTGGATTTTGATAGTGAAAAAAAAATTAGCTTAAACCAAGAGGACCAAGGGAGGTAGAAGAGGTGCATTTTGAAATTAGGACACTTGCATGAATTCAGAAATGGTTATCAGTGATGTAAATTCTGAGCACTTTTATGGGTCCTCAAGATTTACAGTAACTTGTTAAGCATTATTTCTGATATGGCTCAGTGACGCCAGCAGACAAATCCTGTACACACCATGCGAAAATGTTTTTGGTGGTCATGCAGTTGCATACTGTTGTTACCACTTAACTGTTCTTTTAATGGCGTTAACCAGTCCCGGCTCAACGAGGGTGCAAAAGTAGGAATTGCACCCTCAGTTAAATGGGAATAAGAAATGCTAGACTCAAGGCAATACGTCCATACACAAAGACTGTGTGCATCATGTGCACCTATTTTGGTTCATGTGTAGCAAGGCAACGTCCAAATGTTTGTTGTATGTACAGGGTTTTGTGTTATTTCGGAGCCGTCACGTAATTGACTCGTAGCAGTCAATTACGTGACACGTAGGCTCCCCTCATTGGCCACCTACGTAGTCAAATCCACCAAGAATGCATTCAGGTACATATTTACGTAAGATCAGCGCCACCCAGCTGAGCTATTTACCCAATGCAGCAACGTCACGCAAACGAACAGGCATAGCAAGCTTGACGCCATTAACAATGCCAGCACTTCATTCCAAACTAAATGTTTGAGTCACTAAACATATATCATTTTAAACTGCTGTGACGTCGTGTGCAATTTAACGTGGCTAACGTAATTAGCGAAGGTGGTGAGTATTGCTAACACACTTGCCGAGGAAACAAAGCTCCGCAAAATGTCGATCTTAGCTAACTATAGCTCTTTTGCTAGCTAGGCCTCTAGCTTTAGTGTTAGCATGACGGTAAGCACTTAGCTGTGGCAATGAGAATGTAATCTTTAGAAATAAAAGCACAGTATAGACACCTACATAACGACGTAACTTACACAATTGACAAGCACAGTCTCTCGTGCTAAATCGAAAAAAACGATCGGTTCGGATGAGTCAAGCGCGTCTTCGTGCCGCTCTCTCGTCTAGAAGTGGACGTCCTTCTTCTTCCTTGCTTCTAATGTTTGCCTGTAAACTAATGTGAAAGGCGAGTGCCGCCACCTACTGTGTCGCGTGGGTAATATCACGACTTTCTTAGTAATGTTTTATATTTGTCCCCGATCTCTAATATACCTCGTCTTATATTTGTTCTTACTCTTATAGGCTTTTGAAGTATGTAATAATATTTAATTCTACCACAGCAACAGCTGGTAGGGCTTCCTCGGGGCCTCGATACACCATCACAAATCATGGTCGAGATAAATACAATTAATTTGGTACATGCGACTTGCCACTGGCAAGTACCTGGCTGTTGCTCAGTTTTGCCTGTATGGATTATTCTCATTCAGTTGGTCTAGCTCAAATTCAGACCAGGTAAAGTTGCTTCCCGGTTAGTCCTGGGTCTCTGCCTCCCTGAGGCTTGCTCTCAGACAAGTTGTGTGATGCTTTCAAATGGATATGTTGGCTAAATACATATTTTAATTGTATTCTCTAAATCGCTAGATGTTGATGACTCGGAGCCGCAGTGCGCTCCAGGGTTCGCGCCAGCTATGTTCCCACATCATGTGATGTTGTTGAACCGACAGCTACAGCCAAGAGACACTGTGAGGATCAGTGTGTGGAATTAAAAGAAAAAGGTATTTCATTGATATGTTTATAATCATTCGAGCAGGCCGGGTTGTCACTCGTGTTGTATCGAGCCAATTAAGGCACGCTGTGGGGGCTTGGTTTTCTTGGCGATTTGTGTTGTCGATCTGTCCTCTTAACTCCTGGCTAACGTTAACTATGTGAGCTTATACTAGCTCGATAGTACCAGCGTCCACCCGGGCTGAAGCCGGGGCGCAGCAGCAGTGGAGCCTCCAGCCGACGATCATTTCCGACAGCTCCGTATGGATTTGACGTCGGCATACATTGTTGCTTGATGTTTCACAAAAGGACGATTGCCGGTGATTTCGAAGATGGGGGAACCCTGTGACCTTAAGCACTTCGTAAAGTGAGTACCCCGTGAACCTACGATGTTTTACTTACCATTGTGTTAACTGGGCTCTGTTTAGCCATCTTACTACACACAAGTGAGACAAAACACCACTAGCTAGCATGCTAGTAAGCCGGGTACACTATATCTTTAAACGGAAACGTATACACAAACCCTCTCTGCATATTCATTCAGTCAGAAAATATCGACCTAATCACGAGAAAGTATTTACTTTAACCAAACATATCCGGCACAGATCGAAGATCGATAGGTATAACAAGAGTTAACAACAGTAACGTTAGCTTAGCGGTTGCTAGTACAGTGCCAGAGTTGGCCAACCTAGCTTGCCTACTAGCATCAGCAGCTAGCTGATGCTAGTAGAGTTCCGTCTTCGGTTATGGAAACAAATGTGTTTGTTTACGTCTGCTCTGCAACATAAAACCCCGCTAAATGCCACACTGGTTGTTTTCCCAAGAACGTATGTGTCTGCCAGCCCGCTTTAGCAACACGAATTATACGTAGCACAACACGAGCTAACGCTATCTTTAAAGATGGTACAAGAAAGCTCTCTGTTAATGTTAGCATACCCGAGTTAGCTTAGCGTTAGCTCGTTCTGGTTATTCGTATAAACCAGCGTTGCGCTCGAACAGCTAAGTTAACGCCATGTTACCTACCTGCTTACTACTTATATATGTGCTGTAGCATGATGAGTTATCAAATCTTGATCACATGTGTCACCAAATTGGTAGGTTTGTTACACACTCTATTCGTTTTCTAGTGAGTAGAGCCATCATTTTAAAGGCCATGTTTTGGCTGCATCCAGTTCTCCCGCACAGGCCATGCTGTAGTAACTTTATTAATTTGCCTCGAACCAGTCACCGTTTGTTTTCACGGTAGTGTCTATGTGTTCTTTCACATAAACCCTCGTTGCACAGACATCTTTTGTCCGCAGCAGGTCATTTGCCTGCGTTTTACATACATGCGTCTAACAATACGATGCTTGTTCTCTGCTCGTCCCGCATCCATGCTTTTCATCTTCGACCATGATAGTACTATTTATAAACCATAGGTGAGCATAAGATTCTGCTTGTGTTGTTGCTCTGATATAACGCAAGAGACAGCAGAAGAGGTTAACAGCCCACCAAACCGAGAAAAGGGTGAAATAATCGTCCCATAGCAGACATTCATATTGAAACGTGCAAATGGCATTTGTGACAAATTTCAACGACAGATAACAGTAGCCTCAGGAAGGGAAGCATGTGTTTCACTATATGGCACTGTATTAAGGATGTCAACCTCTATCTGATGATGACAAAGTTCCTGACAAAGCTGTCGCTGTAAACTGCTGTTGTGGACAAACCAGACTCAGTTCATTGCAACCCTATCTTTCTTTTTGTCAGGTGTGGCGTCACTTTGGAGGGGTCATTTCTCTGATTTGGATTATTCTTGGCCAGCAGCCTCTTCAGGCCTACTAATCCTAGACGAGTTTCTCAATGGACACTCTGCTCAAATCAGAGATCAGGTATTAGACAGCACAGTATGCTACTCAGAGTGCATGTCTTGTTTAGATTAGTTTGATATTAAATTGGACATAATTTTACTATAGTTTCCAGGTTGTATTTTGTTTTGGATGCAGTCTGTGCAGATATTTCTGGTACTTATTTACTGTTGAAACATTTTACAGGGATAGTTTGGGTGTTTTGAAGTGTCCATAGTCAATGTCTTATCTAACGTAGGAGGCGGTCAACACTAGGCATGGGGCAATATGACATTTTCCTGGCCAAAATTGGGATTCACAGCATTAAACTGGAATCAGGATACACACCATGGATACACACTTAACATTTAGTTTAAAAACAAATATTTTGATTGCTTCCCAAATAAGGCAGCTTTTTTCACTGAACATCCTTTTAGTAAAATGATCAAATCATCTTAAATAAGATGATCATTAATCATAAGGTGTCCCTGCATGAATAAAGGATGTATTTTGTTTTTTTAAAATCAGTCCCTATTTATTTGTCCACCAATGACAGCTTTTTCAAGTCACCCGTGGTGATATTTACGATTATCCTGATAATGGAAATTCCCCACAGTCGATTATTGTGAGTGTTTTTTATCCTGATGCGAGATAAAGTATCTACGACTATATTATCCCTAACCCCAAACAGGCAGAAGTAACAGCACGGGAAGCAAAGCAATGTACTGCTGTGGACAGGGGCTGCAGCAGATCATATTTTACACGCCTGGAAAAAAGACTTGTAACTGCGGGGCCCATGTTGGTACTCCTGCCTGTTTCTCCAAGCGAGGGGCGTGTCCAATGCCATTTACTGTATGTAGTTGCGTGACTATGCATATATACTTTTACAAAACCTCATTAAAAAACACCCAAACTATCTCTTTAATATCAAGGTCATCTTTAGCCCAAGGCCGTGTCATTATTTATGCATTATTCATGCATTATTTGACAATTAAAATTACAAGACTATCCTTTGTAACATGTTTTGGGCTCTTTTTTTAAAAACTGTTTATGTCTGTTAACATGTTGTGTTCATATGTTTTTATCGATGTTGTCATCTTTGACTTGTCAGTGAATAGATACAGACGGTATGCATTGCATTAGTGCCTCTGACAGACAGTAGTACAGTGAAACAACTGAAACAAAACAACAAAATTATATCATTGGCAGGTTAGGAGACATTTTTTAAGAAAATGAATTCTAGGTCCTGCTGCCAGGTATCAGTTTATGTCACCATATATATCAGATGGATGGCCACAATGCTTGCCATGGGGTATTTTGTTCAGTCATGCTCACGGTTTATTAATGTCCTTGAAACGTAAAACAGATCTGTATTACCGTTGGAATAATATTCCTGCATTTGGTGTAAAATATTTCTGCATCATTTTCCTAAAGGGTGAAATTCTTGGTCTGGTAGGCCCCGTCCATTAATCATTTGACTGCACTCTGCATGTTAAAGCCGTTTCTTTATAACATATTGCGACAGCAGAAGTGTCTCATTTTGAAGGTCACAGAGAAAAAAAACGGGAAGGAATAAAATCCTAAAGGATTTAATGACCCAATTGTTTCCTAGCACCCATATTGAGCATTCCCTATGGAAAACATTCAGATTTTAATAGGACAAAAGGGGGGGGGGGGGGGGGGACTTCATATTCTCATTTCTTACATGTAGAATACTTGCACCTCTGTTTGTTTTTATTGTGATTTTTCTCTTTAATGAGTAATGAAACACAAAAATGTCAAAAAACAGACCCTTCCTGGCATACAAATAATAATTATTTCATATCGCCTCTACTTTTAGAAATAAAATAATGGATTCCTATTCAGGTTTTGCATCTCTCTTAATTCATAGCAGCCATAGTGGATGCGTTTGGTTTCTCACTGGTGTTGTATCATGTGAAAAAGTGAACCATGCAGACTATTTGGTCAAGTACATTTCCCCTAACCGTTGCTATATTCCTGTCAACATAGAAATGTATTTATGAATTAAGTAGAATATGAAAATCTTAGACCTTGAAGGTAGGTCTTGCAAGCCTGGCTGTTACTGTGGGGGTATTTCATTGGACACATATTTTATAGTTGACAAAAGGTCTATTATTGCTGTTCTCTGTATGGTGGCTCATTGTGTAGAGCTGTAGCTTCACAATAAGAGACAGGTCCCACGGTTGAATAGCAATCCTGTCCGTCCTGTTTGAGCTTCCATTCTCTTGTCCTGTTTGCTAGGGCTTTCTATATGTGCAGGGCTACAGACTTACTTTTTTAAAACCGCTTTATTTTTAAGTTTTAACACAAGAATACAGAAATCTACATGCTTGAATAGCCTTAATCGGTCAGGATCAGCAAGGAAGGTCCCTTTTCAGGATTAGGCATTTTACCAGGAACAGGGGAGACGTGTTGGAGCAGTTACCTCCGCCGATGATGTTTTGTCTGGGCCTTTGAAGGCCGGGCGGGGCAGGTGTAACAAGCACCGCAGCTTGGTGAAAAACAATATTTCTTCATTTTAATTTACTGTTGTTTTAAGGTTCTGAGGAGGAGCAAAGATGCACAGATAGACCTTCTGAATGTCAGGTGCAGCAGTTTAGTTGTGCTTGACAGAATTTTGCTTGCATGTGCGAGCACTGGGGTGTGTCAGTTTCCTGTTATGCCAAAATCATGCTCCTGCTGTTGAGCAAGGCACTGGCTTTGAGAAATTAGTTGGTACTTAAATTAATTAATAACTTTATTTTGAACTTAGTTGTTTTATCATCCTGTTCCCCGAACACAGCAGTTAAGCCTCACTTGGCCTCAAACCATGCACTATTTATGCACTAGTGAGCAAGAAGCGCCCTAATATTGATACAGCTTCATGGCGAATACTGATTGTTTGTTTGCTTTTTTACCACCATCATCAGACAATATAAAACATTCATAATGAAACATTCATAATGAAAAAACACTTCGATTTTAATTGTATTCAAGTTACAATGGCCTCATACTCCCTTTGTTCAGCTATTCCAATGATTTGATCACTGTGTAAAGTTTTGGATAATCCAGTACATTTCCTGTCTATCTACATTATTTGTAAATGGCAGAAGTGGCTAAAATGAGATTATTTTTATGAATAAAAATCTCAAGTATTCTTATTTAAAGTATTACAGGCTTGCTTCAAGATACGTGAAAACAGAGTTACAAGAGCAGGCAGTGGAAGGAGCCCACCTAATACTGTTAGATTTGGACGCAGGTGTTGTGCTTCAAAGTCATTAACACTTAGCAGCAAACACAATATGTTTAGGGACATGTTCACGTCCCACAAGGCTGCATTTTGGCTGCAGTTTTTGGATTCTTATCCCTCCTGATCTTCTTAACTCTCATTCTACCAACTGGGGTCCTGTGTCTTTTTGTCATATCTCACAGATGCTTTGTCATCATTCCAATGTTTTACTTTGTCAATCAGTTTGTTTCATATCATTGTTTTCAAATCATCTTTTTAAATAATTTGTGTATAATGATGAAATAGAATAAATTAGGACTCATGGCAATCATTTTATCTATCTAAAGTGACTCTCAGCCAGTTTGAAGGTGTCACACAGATGCAGCAGACAGATTTCCTTATGTTTTCTGTTTATTTTCATTTTACATAATATGCAAATTAACTAAAATAATAGCTGTTTTATTTCTTCATATAACATTAATAACACAACTAATAATGTTTTGAGGAGAAATAAGTTAACTTTTTGCTATGATAGTTGTTTCCTCAGGGTTCCCAGGACCCTCAGTCAGTGGTCCATGTATGTTAGATATGTTGGTAGGATGAGGGTTGAAGTTATTGTGCTGTATGAACTTTGTAAATTGATTTCTGTTTTTCCTCTCTTGTATGTTCCCATGATGCTCTTGTGTAAAACCAGAGAGGAGGGGAGTGGTGCTTCGGTAAGTCTAAACAAAGTTAATCAACCGTATGTCTTAATTTCACGATTTTCCAAAAACTCAAGTTTAAAAAAGGTCTCTCTTTTACTCTAGGTAACAGTGGAGGGTCTATCCAAGGCAGCTCTAATCAAAAGCCTGTCTCCCAGAGTCATGCTGTCCAACCATCTCTTCCCTAAAGGGACCAAGATGAAGGTCAACCTTGAAGATCAGGGTCGCCAGAAAGTGTCCTTCAGCTTCGCACCGACCAAGAAGCCACTGCAGAGCCCGTTCTTCATCCCCACCAGTCCCGAAAAGTCTGTCACTGAGCTTACCGCTGCCTCATCACAGTCAACCTCAGACAAAGGAGAGCAGAATACAGACAGCACAACTGAAGAAAACCAGGCAGCCGTGGTGCAGACATCAATAACAGAGACACCTTCTCCAACGCCAGTCTCCTCAGCCACCAAACCGAAAATGGACTTGCCTATAATGCATTTCAAGAAGCAAATTATCAGCGTCTCTGTGACTGAAAATAAAACAACATCTGCTGTGCCAGAAGAAACACACTCTCCTCAGTTGCAGGTTTTGCAGCAACCAACCAGTGTACCTGAATTTCCAGTACCCCAGCCTCAGAATGTCGTCAACGTCTGCCTCTCTGAGAATGCTCACATTGAAGCCCCTGAGATGAAGGGAACCCCGAGCCTCAAGAAGCCAGCTGCTTTTCCAGGAAAAGATGCAGAGCTTTCCAGCAGTGCTGAGCAGGATAGTAAGGTAGACAAAAGGAAAACCAGGTCCCAATCTGATAGCGCTCCCCCTGGCTCAGAATCTGATGGAGATTCAGGGCAGATGTCTTCTAGTCGCAAATCAGTTGACTCCAAAAGTAAAAGAAACTCTGACAGCAGAACCAAAGAGGTGAAAAAGTCTTCCTCTGGTTCACATGTGGACGAAAAGGAAAAAAGCTCCTCTAAGCGCTCAGAGAATTACGAAAGGTCTTCAAGTTACTCCAAATCAGACCGTGATTCTAGACACACATCCTCACGCTCATCTCGATCTGACAAAGATCGCAGAAGGTCCAGGTCGAGATCACGGTCAAGATCAAGAGGGTCTCGAACAAGTTCATCTCACTCCAGATCTGAGAGATCCCGAGGCGACAGAGGATCACGCTCGGAAAGGTCATATTATCACGATTCTGATCGACGATCACACCGGAGTTCTCCACGCAGAGAGAGAAGACGCTCGCGCTCTCGCACTGACAGAACTCGTGACAGTTCTGACTCTGAGGATGACCATAGGAAGACGAGGACAAGGACAAGTGACTCTGGTAGATTGTCCTCCCATTCAAGCTCATATAAAGAGTCTAAATCATCTTCTTACTCAAAATCTGAGAAAGGTTCTAAGTCTTCGGATTCTCCCCATTCTTCAGAGTTGGATAAAAGAACACAATCGTCAAAGTCTGAGAGGACTTCAAAGCGGATATCAGACTCTGATTCCCAGCGAAAGTGCTCTCCCGATCTGGACTCCAGTTACCGTAAATCGAGCACCCATCACAAGTCAGAGACCAACAGCAAATCCTCTTCTTCCAGTATGCATACCCACCCTCAAACATATGAGAAACGGCAAAAAAGTAGCTCTAGTGACTCTGAGGCAGATCACAATGCGAAATCGCAGGCCTCTGACAAAAGCTCTGGCTCAGAGGAGAACTGTAGAAACTTCCTAAAAAAAACTAGCAGGCCAGACTCAAAACAGGCGACTGCTTCTAGAGCTTCTGTAAAAACCAGCAGACATGATAGACAATCAAATGACCTATCTCACAGTGGCCAAGCACCATCATGTACAAACACCACAGAATTAGGTTCTCAGAGTGAAAATGAAAAATCAATTTGTCAACAAGGTGGAATTGAACATAATAGTCGGGAATTCAAGGAGATGATGTCTTGCACTGATAAGAGTTTGCAAGAATCGTCATCCAAGCGATCAAGAGAAACAAAAGCCGATATTGAAATTGAGACCTCAGCTATAACCTCAAGTGAAAGCGTAATGCATGTAAATACCGCCCTGGAAAACTTGACCAATGTGAAGGATAGCCTTTCTTCTCATAATCGACCACATTTGAATTTGAATGCAGCTACCTTGAATTCATGCAGTAGTAATGATATTATAATGTGCAGCCAAGACAAGAAGGTTGTTGACTGTTCACCAGGGTCACAATCCTTACTTTTCACAGCTGATACACCTGTCACCCATGATGTCCAGCCGAACACTAAACCAGAGATTGTTAAAGTTTTGACAGTCGACGTGCCATCTGGCACAAGTTTGCCTCCCAAATCTGAATCACCATGTCTTGAATCTGAGGGACAGCTTAAACTTGAACAGCAAAATATGAATAATGTTAAAAAGAGCAGCAGTGCTACCAAAAGGTCCAGGTGGGATATTGTTGGACAGGACAGCTCAGAGAGCGATAATTCACAAAGGACAGTTTGTGTCGAGAGCAAGCCTACTGTTAAAAAAGTGATCTCATTAAAAAAAATAGAGTTTTCTAAAGACAATACCGAACAAGACATAAAAGATACTATTCAGCATGAAGCTAAAACACATTCCATACTGGTTAAGCAGGCTGAGATCCCTAAGCAGGAAGACGGCTCAGGCAGCAAATCCATGACCGATCAATACAAAGACCAAAGTGAGCCTTCACAAGCAAGCACCAGCGTTGACCACTGTGACTTAAAACTAAGCGCTTCTCAAAAAGCAAACATGGATGAGCCGTCACATGTAAATGATGCATCACAGGTCGACAAGGCTGCAAAGATGCAAAGTTGGAATGGCGATGATCACGAAGATAAATCCAAGAGCAAATTGAGTAAGAGAACGTTGCTTAATCAGGATGCATTCGGAGAACAGAGTGAAGTCAGTGACAGTGACAACTCGGAGTATGACTCTGATTGCGGCGAGGCTATAAAACGATTGCACTCTGTAGTGGTGGTGCCAAAGAATTCTTCCCTCACAATAGATACACAGCACCTAGGAGCATCCCCATGCAGTCTAATGAGTAGGTCAGAACTGCAGAATGAGAATATTGCTGAAATCCCAAATCAGGGACTTCAGCAAACGCAGGGGAGTTCTTCCACATTCGTGGAGAGCAGTGGTCCATGTGCTGGTGTTCATGATATATCCTATAGTCGCATGTTGTGTCTATCCCAGAGTAATATGATCGATAGCACCAGCCATTCAGAGGGTTCCAGCTCTGTCAGCGCACAGCCTTACGTTGCTGGTCACATCGGTGCCCATGGAAGTGCTACAGACCCTGCCCACGGCATTGATAATTCCAGACAGTGTGAGCAAAGGCACCAACAGCATAATATAAGCAGCAGAGGCGAAAAGACATTCACCCACTACCAACAGGTTGATTTCAACAGTGCTGACAATATCGGTGACAGGAATGGAATCAGCCTGGGTTGGGATTTTTCGCAACCAGAGCTGCCCAGTAGTACGTGCCAGCAGCCTGATAGCAGTCATGGGCCACAGATGCCAAGCACTAGACTGACTGAAACCTCTGTTATGGGACAGGAGCACAGGCAGAGTAGCGCCACCTGGAACCACCAATCACCAAACACACAGACTAGCAGACAACCCTACCTCCATGTGCATGAACATTATCAGGATCTTGCAGGTGAAATCCACCCCGACTCCCTAACTAATGACCACGACGACTACACCGGGGATAAACTACCTGATCTCAGTAAAACAGCTGTTGAATGCAGTGGACCCAACACCTCAAGCTTTGTACAAGGCCATGAAATAAGCAGCAACAGCAGAGGCTCTGCTGTGCCCGATCCCCCGAGAGAAGACAATTTTAGACCCCACAGAGGTCGGGGCCCTCCCAAGAAAAGGCGGCCAGAGATTGAGTCGGATTCAGACAATGAGGCAGAAGCTGGGCCTGCAGGCAAGAGGGAGCGTCAAGGAGACACGGACTTCTCTAAGGAAACTCATGTCAAACCCGAGGTGCAGCGTCCAACACTCAATCTGCGAGACTTTCGAGATGCCAATAAATGGAAAGACTACTCCAGGTCTAAGAAGATGCCACCTTACTTTGACTTGATTGAGGAGAACCTGTATCTGACTGAGAGGTAAGTTGTTGTCCAGCCTTATTTACAAAATAAATTATTTTGTTTCTATAAAGATTTACATTTAACATATTCCAAGCTTGAGGTTTGAACATTTTTAAAATGTTTTTTTTTTTTTTTTTTGCAGAAAGAAGAGCAAATCTCATCGTGATATCAAGAGAATGCAATGTGAGTGCCCAGTGCTGCCCAGAGAGGAACGTTCGAGGGGAGTACTGGCATGCGGGGAAGACTGTTTAAACCGCCTGCTGATGATTGAGTGGTAAGTTGATTATTACAGATAAAACATGGAAGAACACAATGTTATTATATGAAACATTTTGCAGGGTTCCTAGGTTAGGAAAATGATTTACAATAAACACATTTTTTAATTGGTAGTCAAAATGATTGCACAATAAGTGTAGAAGGTATAGACAGACGTGTTCAAATACCCTTTATCTGATTTTCAACCCCTGACTTATTCAGCAATATACACATCTTGTAACATGGACTAATTAATAGGAACGAGTAGTCATTATAAATCATGCTATAAATATTCAGCTTAGTTAAGCCTTTAAAATGTAGTTGTTCGCATTGGAAAAACATCTCTTATAAATGTCTCTTGAATGAAGATTTTTTTTTTTTTTTGCAGTTCCTCACGGTGCCTGAATGGAGCCTACTGCTCCAACCGCCGCTTTCAGATGAAACAACATGCAGACTTCGAGGTTATCCTCACAGAAGACAAGGGCTGGGGTCTAAGGGCAGCTAGAGACTTGGCTCCGTAAGTCATTTTTATGTTTTTCTAGCATTTATTATTAAAATATTTACAAAATTAGACCTACCTACTCTATTGGATTGTATTATTATATCATATTTTTATTGCGATCCCAGAAACACCTTTGTGCTGGAATACTGCGGGGAGGTATTGGACCACAAGGAGTTCAAAACCAGGGTGAAAGAATATGCTCGCAATAAGAACATCCACTACTACTTCATGTCGCTAAAGAATAATGAGGTACGGGATTATAAGACACATTGCAAATAATATTTATATTTAAACTGCAATCTGTTTGAATGATTTGGGTAAATTGGTAGAAGTAGTGGACATTGTTTTATGTGCTCTTCAGATCATTGATGCAACGCTGAAGGGTAATTGCTCTCGGTTTATGAACCACAGCTGCGAGCCCAACTGTGAGACCCAAAAGGTACCATGGCAACATAAACAACACTCTTATCAGATGAACTTCTTGACCACTGATTTACCTGATGATGATTTTAATCCCATTTCAGTGGACTGTCAATGGCCAGCTTAGAGTCGGTTTCTTCACCTCCAAGGGAGTCACTGCAGGAACCGAACTGACGTTTGACTACCAGTTCCAGAGATATGGGTATTGTGTCTCTGCAGACATTTCTGTCCCTACACTTTTATTTCATGCTGTCAAAGTTTGGGCAGCAATTCTAAAAGCACATATGTGTTATGTTGTGAAATTTGATATCATCACATAGATTCATCCAGAGTGGTTATTTAACCTAAACTGATAGTTTAGCTGCAGTGACTCTAACCTTTTTTGGTTTGATCTTTTTCTACAGCAAAGAAGCACAGAAATGCTTCTGTGGAGCACCCAGCTGCAGAGGCTTCCTGGGTGGGGAGAACAGAGTTAGTGTTCGGGCAGCTGGAGGGAAGATGAAGAAAGACCGCAGTCGAAAGAGTGCTCTCACCACGGTCAGTTCTTTCAGTCATATTTGAAGTGCGTCCTGTCATCGGTTTACTGCCAGTAATGTTAATGTGGTTGCACAGAAGTCACAAGCACCATAATTAAATTAATCTGCTTTAATTGGCATGTCGTTTTTAGATCAGTTTGTGTTAACCGTGGTGATGTTGGCACTCCATTGCATCGATACAAGCCAATATCACTAAGCCCGTTTCTCCAAGTGAAATGTGTTATTTTAAGCGCTGACATCACTTTGTCCTCCTGCAGGTTGATGAGGAACTTGAGGCGTTGCTAGAGAATGGAGAAGGCCTATATGATGAGAAACAGGTGGTGTCTCTCTGCAGGCTAATGGTCCGAGTGGAAACCATGGAGCAGAAACTCATCTGTCTTAAGCTCATACAAGTATGACCTGATGGTTGATGCCTTTTTTAAACTGTTGTTGACATTTGTTATTGTCATTTGCAGTATGTAATATGCCACATTTGCATTGCGCAGGATACGCAAAATCCATCATGCCTGAAGCAGTTCCTAGACCATCATGGATTGTCTTTGCTGTGGATCTTCATGGTGGAGATTTCTGAGGCTAAAGGCAACTGTGCCAATAACATCAAACTGCAGTTAGAGGTGACATATCTCATTGACTTTGCATAAAACATTCATCATTTTATGACAGGGATTTTGAAATCCTCAGAGCCTGTACGGTCATATACGCTGTTTGATCACTGATACGATATGATTCTGTTTATAGATTATGAAGACCCTGGCTGTGCTGCCTATATCTACAAAGAACATGTTGGAGGAGAGCAGAGTCCTTACTTTCATCCAGCGATGGGCCCAGACAAAAGCTCTCCCTCATCCTGCTGAGATGGACGGCTACTCCAGTGAGAACACCTCCCGTGCTCAAACACCCCTCAACACTCCCGATGGGCCCTCGACCAAACTGGGACCAGAATTGGACGGGGACACCTCCAAGCCCGCTGTGTACCGTCGCCTTAAAATCATCAGTGAAAACAGTCTGGACAGTGCGCTCTCTGATGCTAGCAAAGCATCTGATGGGAAGGAGGAAGAGGAGGAGGATGATGATGAGGAAGAAGATGAATCCGCACATGCAGGACATCCTGATGGCAAACCGTTGAAGGCAGAGCCGGTGTGTGAAGCTGTAGAGCCGACAAAGGAACCAATGGAAGAGTCGGAAAAAGAAGAGGGTCAGATCAAAGGGGAGAAAGAGGAAGAGACAGGAACGAGTTCAAGCAGCCAGCACCAACCGGAAACTGAGGAGGTAAAAGAAGAAATGGAGTTGGATTTGGAGAAGGAGATTGAGATTGAGAATAAAGCTGACATGAATGACTGTCATGCGGATGAACTTGATGGGCCAAAAGAGCCTAGTGAAGAACAGGAGAGTGGCGAGGAGCTGACCAGTCAGCCAGGGACAGAAAAGGCTGAACTGGAAGGAGAGCAACCCACTGTAAAAGATGTTGAGCCAGAGAGTAAATCCATCCTAACGGATGTTGCTGACCTTCCACCTGATCCACCTTCAGAGAATATGGAGCCCAGGCAGAGACACAAGAAGCTGAGAAACCTCCTCCTAGCAGTGAGGCACCACCTGGTGAATCTACTACTGATGCCGCCCCAACCTCTGAGACCACTGAGGCCAGTATCCCCTCTGAGGTCATAGTGACCCCCGTGGACCCATCAGTGATAGGAACTCCTTCTCAGGATGAAGAGGAAGGTGTCTCAGATGTGGAGAGTGAGAGGAGTCAGGAGCCCCAACTCAATGCTTTGGACATAAGTGGCATGGCTGCCAGGCTTCTGGACACCTGGAAAGATCTGAAGGTGAGCTCAAACAAGTCGACTTTTAAAGGCAGACATAATGAAAAATTCAAAGAAATACGATCTGTTTGTAGTTAAGTTTGACAGCAAAAGTTTTGCATGACCTTCCAGGAGGTGTACAGAATACCGAAGAAGAGTCAGGTGGAAAAGGAGGGAAATGGTAAGTGGAATCCAATGCTGACTTTTTTGGCCTAGATTTGTTTTCCATATGATTTTTGCTAACTATTGTTTTACACAGATCGCAGCCGAGATCGAGAAACAGCTTTGACTCCACGCACAACTTCACGTAGTCGAGAACGGGAAAGGGAGCGAGAGAAGGAGAGGGAACGTGACAGAGACCGAGATTATGAAAGAGACAGGGATCGAGACTGGGACAGGGACCGAGACCGGGACAGAGATCGCGACCGTGATCGAGATCGAGTCTCTGACAAAACTCCCCAACGCAGCACAGAGAGACGGAGGAGACGCTCCTCTTCGCCGCCCTCATCCTACGAGAGGAGCAGCCGACGCACTGAAGAACGGTTAGAATTCTTGTTTTGGGGGGAACATTGTGGAGAGAGTCCTCTCGTAGTGTAATCTGTGTACAGCTAGATATCATAATGACGTTTTGGTATTCAACTATGGTTTTGTTCTCTGGAATTTTAAGGTTTGACACATCAAACAGCAGCAAGGCACGGGGAGTTGGTACCAAGGAGCGCAACAAGCTGTCCACCGAGGAGCGCAGGAAGCTGTTCGAGCAGGAGGTTGCTCAGCGGGAAGCCCAGAAACAGCAGCAGCTTCAACAACAGCAGCAGCAGCAGCTACAAACCATGGCTTATGACCCTTCTCTGGCCTATGCCTCCAGCCCTGGCTTCATCACCTACCCTCCTGGATATCCTATCCAGACTTTTGTAGATCCTACCAACCCCAATGCAGGCAAAGTACTGCTACCGACCCCTGCGGTTGACCCCAGCATGAACTATGAAGAGACACCTCCCCAGCGTCTGATCACAGACCTGGGACTGGCCTCTCCATCCTCCACTTCCCAGGCCACTCCAGTCGCTAATCTTTCTCAGCACATCACCACCACCGACCTCACCCCTGGCAACCCCCAACAGTATGCCCCGCCACCTGTAGCACCTCAGGACGCAGGCGTGGCTGTCCTCTCTGTACCTGCCCAGGTGGCCCCTCAGGTACAGGGCCAGCAGAGCTACACTACTCTCTGGGATCCCACTACTCAGCAGGCAGTGACTGTACAGACACAACCTGCACAGCAGTACACCACAGCCCCAGCACAGGCTCAGACACAGACAGCTATCTATTACCAGGGTCAGCCATGTCAAACCATCTACAGCATCCCCACCGCCTACCCACAGGCCAACACTCCAGTTATACAGGTAGGGCTGCCTGCGCCTGATATCCTCTGGTGATTTTGCTGTGCTTTGATTAACTTATATTTTCCAACATCAATGATATACAATGTTATAAAACAAACTATGTTAACATATATTATCTATATTAATATATAAAACAATTAAAAATGTTTGTGGTTTGGACTTGATATGTTACTGTAATAATAACATCATTTTGCCTCACCGATTTCATTGGGGGTTTTTTTCTTCCAGAAACAAAATAATAGAAATAACAAATATAGTATTACTGAATATCACTATACACAGTAAGTGCTTTTTAAATGTGCATAGTGACCATCTAATCCGATTTGTATTTTGTATTTCTGAAGGCGTATGCTGAACCCACAGCCAGCTACCTGCACGGCCAGCCTGTGTATCCTGGCCATCAGCAGGGAGTGGTGGTGCAGCAGGGAGGCACAGTCACCACCATTGTCACATCCCAAACTGTCCAACAGGTAATGCATGCACACACTCTGTCAGGGCAGTTTAGTCTGCTTTTGAGGAGCTTTGGGCTTTTCACAATGCGATTTTGAGGAAACGTCCTGTCTCCGTGTGGCCACAAGGGGGTAGAATACATCTAAATTATGCAGCTCTTAAGAGCTACAGTATGTGGGACCTCTCTCATAATGACAAAGTGCCATGTAGGAATCCAAAAGAGGCACTTCAAAGTGAAGCCACATGGATTTTCTACGAATACTTATTTTCCATTTCTTCTCATCTACAGGAAATGATTGTACCCAACAATGTGATAGACCTTCCACCCCCCTCTCCCCCCAAACCCAAAACTATCGTCCTACCTCCCAACTGGAAAGTGGCCCGGGACCCTGAAGGCAAGATCTACTACTACCATATTTCCACAAGGTAAGCATTGCTGTGTGTCTGTGAAGTGTGTGTTTGTGCCTCTAGAACCCCCCCTGCATTTTATTTCCATTTGTCATGGCTTCCCTCTGTGCATTAGGCAAACACAGTGGGATCCTCCAACCTGGGATGGATGTAGTGACAACACTAGTGTGGACCATGAATCAGAGATGGACCTGGGAACACCCACTTATGATGAGAATCCTTCCAAGGTGAGCTTTTAGCAGTGATCGTACAAGAGTTCTATGAAATGTAAAATATGCGTGGCGATTGTGGGCTAGACCTTTTTTGGAGTTTCTTTTTTGATAGTAGAAACATCTACGTTTCCTCATTTGACAAAGGGGAAGAATCTACTTCACATTTTTGTTTGGTTCCCAGAAAGAATGTGCTGGGATGCAGAACATGATTATAGTGTTTGTTCTTGAGGTAATTGAAGATGCTGCACTAGTGATTACTTTCAGCTGTGTCTCAAGGGGGGGAGAAAAAAAAGAAAAGCCTTCAGCACGACACCATATTCAGTGAGTGTTATGTCCTCGTTGATGACTCCTCCTCGCAAAATGGCTCCATCAGTAACTACATGCAGAAGAAGATTTGAAGAGGGATTGAACTCACTCCACCCCCGGCTCAGCTGTCTGTCCCCTAGCCTCAAGGCCATAAGGGGAGGGGTGGCTCAGCTCATCTCTTCCTCCTCTGCCTCGTTTGTTTTCCCTCTTCATTTTTAGCCCGACTTTGATGATAATAGAAACCATGTGGAAGACCTTGCATTCATTTATTTGCGGTTTCTTGTTTTATAGTTTTAACTACGCAAGTGTCCCTTTTCTCTCTTTTTAAAAAGACGTAAGTTGGAAAATGGCATCAAAAACTGAGATGGAAAGCTCCGTGTTTGTTCATGCCATGTTTCCCACCAAGTACAGCTACAAGGTCATGGACCATTTCCCAGCAGCATGTGTTTAGACAGTGGTGGTGTGTCCACGTCCAGCACTTGAAAAGACGGCACATGCTCTGCACTTGCAGAGCGTCCCACATTTAACTGGTTTTGATTTGCTGTCCCTGGCACTGTGTTGGTGTGAACCCTCAGCGCTTGCTTCTGATCCTCGCCACTTTGTTGTGGGTGCAGGCAGTCAGCTGTTGCCTACTTGCCTTTGTTGTTGAAGGTTGGTGCCAGAGAGGCAGCATCCTGGCAGGATATCCCTGCTTTGTGTCAAGTAGCTGGTGAGCAGGTGCTGTTTGATGCCCCACTGACCTTGATAGCTACTGTTTTGCGGCCAGTTGCCACGGTTGATTGAGCAGATGCACAGGTGGGGCCTCACTTGTGATTTTAATTGTAGAAAATGACTCTGCCTGGTTATATCACTATGACATGGTCTAACTCGTTTTGACAAATTACACTTGCAAGCCAAGGGGTTTCATGAGAAAGAACTATGTTTGTTTGCAAGTGTTTTTAATCCTCTCAACCGTCTCTTCTTGGTACAGTTCTCCACTAAGACAGCTGAAGCAGACACTTCCAGTGAGCTGGCTAAAAAGAGTAAAGAGACATTTCGTAAAGAGGTGAGCCAGAGTCTCTGTTAACATCATGTTTCAATGTTCCAAACCTTCGCTAGCAAGTTTCTTTTTAACAAGTATTTTCTTTTGTGTTCCTCAGATGTCCCAGTTCATTGTGCAATGTTTAAATCCTTATCGGAAGCCCGACTGCAAACTCGGACGCATCAGCAACACAGAAGATTTCAAACACCTGGCTAGAAAGGTAAAATGGAAAGATACGGTGTTCACAAATACTGTTAGAATTTGTTAGGGAAGCTGTAAACCTTTCCTTGGCCTCTACTTGGTCAGAGCACAATGAAAGTATTGGTCAGCTTTTAACTTTAAAGGCAAAGTTTTCAAAGTTTCCTTCTAACCAGAACTAAATAGTTGAGCTCCCACAATTTCTTTTTCCAGCCAAATGTTTTTGTATTGTGCCTCTAGAGGAGACTAAGAATACACTGTACATGTAAACTATTATCTCCCTCTTTGTTTTACTCATTCTTTTCTAAAAGCACTTTTCAACCAGCGTTTCTTCAAAGCGTATTGTTCTTTTTTCCATGGTTCCCAGTGGGTCCGTGGATTGTGTATGTAGGGAGTGGTTTGCACAGCGAATGCCACTCGGACATACCACGGGTACAAGAAACAGAGAGACGTGCTGGGTTTCACTCATTTAGAGACTGCATTCTTTTTGGAGGGCAAATTATAAAGGGCAAAGTCACTAAGAGAGAATTCACCATTTATCGGCTCTACCGCAGCTAACGTCTATATTGTTATTATATAATTTCATGTTGTCTGGTTACCAGAAACGTATAAATCTTTCGTCATCTCTGCCCATTTCCTGTAGCTAACTCACGGAGTCATGAATAAGGAGCTGAAAGCTTGCAATAATCCTGAGGACCTTGAGTGTAACGAGAATGTGAAGCACAAGACCAAGGAGTACATCAAGAAGTACATGCAGAGATTTGGCACCGTGTACAGGCCCAAGGAGGACACCGAGGCCGTGTACTAGCCTCAGAAACCACAAACGTTACACTTGTCCTGCGCTAACACAGGGGATGCACAGATTTGCCTTTCCATACACTCCTCCATGTACGCGCTGGCCTGCCTGAGCTGTGAAGTCGTTTCTTACGCATATTTATGACTTAAGAATTGCACTGCTGCCCAAGAAGCTCTCCAGGCACTGCGGATCACGGAGGAGCCCTGAGACTGACGGAGGCTCGAGTGTCGCTGAACGACCTGAGCGCTCCAGGTGTAGTGTTGTCAAGGGGATAACGCTGCGGGGTGCTACAGAGACTAATGTTGTCACTGACTGTTTGATTTTAAGCATTTTCTTTTCATTTGTGGCTCTTAAATGTTCCCGAGATGATCACCTCAATTCCACTTTTTAAACTCTTCTAGTCCTGAATGAGGATTACTCAATGGAATCAGCTTTGGTATCATATTTATCAGAGTCTCTTTGTTACTTTCCACTGTTAAAAATGGATCAACGACAGAACAGTCCAGTTCTTTCCCCCCCTCCCACTTCCCTTTTCTTGTGCACGCTTCAACCCCCTGCCACTGACTCTGTATCTGGTGCTGCTTTTAACTGGGCCGTGGAAGTCCAAGCTTCCACTCCTCAAGCCCTGCCTTCTTAACCACAAGACTTTGGAGCCTCTGTTGTTTTATGAATGCATGATGTAGGCTGAGGTCTGAGTGGTATCCTTATGGAAATTCCTACGTTTTCCATATCTCCTGCTTCAAGTAATATGGCCCTCACTGGGATGAGCTTTTACTCACAACACACTTAGGGATCAGCCAGGAACCAGCAGGTTGATCAATATGTCTTTTATGAATTTATGTATAATTAACGGGAGCAGGGTTTAAATGCCATGTTTGATGTGCTCTTTAGCCATTTCCTGTCTGGTCCATTCTCCCAACTTGTTCTGTTTGGTCTCCTTTTCTTATAGGAATAATTCTGATAATGAAGGTTGTAGCATTGCAGTTTTAACCATTTCTAAACATCTTGTGTGTTCTGTTTTTTTTTTTTATCACTGTCCTCATTAGGCAACAATTTTCTTCAGCCTTGCTCCACAAACTCATTCATTAAGTAACAAGATTTTCAGGAATGTCAAGGCCGTTTCATTAGCATAAGTTCACTGATTTGGTCCAGCCTATTAAATTGCATTTAACAAAATTCCAACATATGTACATTGCTTTATATGTGAATATATTGAATAATAGTTTTTGGGAATGTTTAAATAAGCAGACACTTTGTAAAAGGACTATCATTTCATGATTGAAAGTGTAAATAATGTGTAAATTTACCAAGGCTGTATGCAGGAGAGTCCGGTCAGGGAGCCCACCCACTCATCCTGACCAGCGCCGCCCTCCTGATGCAGTTCCCACATCAGTCTGTCAAACTTAGGACCCCACTGACTCACAGTCCTCTATTTTATTTCAGCAGTGGGGGAGATTTTCTTTTGTTTCCTTTTTTTTTTTTGTTTCTGTTTATTATTATTTTTCTATGTAAAAAGTAAGTTTCACCCATTCTACTGTAAGTATTGTGTAAGCACATTGTCATACTGAGTGTACAAACATTTTAAAAGATAATAAACTTTTTTGTAAAATGAAGATAAAATTTTCTCTGCTGTGCAATTGAACCGGGTTCACCTGGGCGTTAAGTCAAGTGACCTCTGTTGCACGATTTAAGTGCTGAGTGAGTGCACACCCGATCCCACATTAGACCGGCTCCCTCCTCTCGTACGGGTCTGCACATGGCACGAGTGCCCCTGCAGCACACATGCAGTGTCGAGCCAGATGTTCGGCCCCAGCCAAGGGAATCAAAGTGATTGTGTGCCTGCATTAGAGACGTCCTGTGTGCTCTAAATACGGAGACCCGTGACGAGAGGAGAGAGGCTGCTGTGCTTCCCCTCTCTCCCTTCGGTCCCAACCCCCCTCCCAGTGTACGCACATTCCGCAGCCCCATGTCTGTGTGCTCCAGACCGCAGTTAAGCAGTCCCGTCTGGAGAGTGTGACGGCATCTAGCGCTGCCCCAGGCCATGCAAGATGCCTGCTCCCACTTAGGACTGAATGCAAAGTGATCATTAACAGATTTGAGTGAGCAGCGGAGGAGGAGGATTTTGTGTCTCTGAGAGAAACGGGGGAAACTTTACCGCCTGAATATTTTTGGATGAAGCTATTATTTTCATTTCACCCAAAAATTATTAAATACCTCTTAACTGATTTCCTGTCAGGGTTTTGCACAGGAAATGTTATTAAATACTAAATCCCTTGATATGGGGTAGTATATTCCAAATATGTCCAGACTTCCTCACTGTGTGATTCATCAAATGGATTTGAGATTCAGTGTAAGTGACAGACATGTCTATAGGGCTGTGGTTGGAGTCCAGCAATTTTCATATTATGTTAAAAAAAAATGTTTCTTGCCATTGGAGGGAAACAAGCAATACACACAAAGGCAATGGGTGTGTGCTAAACATCTAGTTAGATGTCAAATAATAAAACTGCAAGTATTAAACTAATGACGCCTGTGAAACAAGTACATTTAGTTATCATAGCTGCTTTATTGACTTAGCTGCTACTAAAACCGTTTAGCAAACCATTAGGCTACTTTTGCTAACTATTAGCTATCTGTCTATTTTAGCCATCTATATTAGTCTACTTCTATCTATATCCTATCTATATCTCCATTATCTTTAGCTAACTATCAACTGTTTGTCCATTACTTTTGTCTTATGTAGTTTATTTTAACCATTTATCCACTATGTTAAAACATCAGCATTTATCCTCTAATGTAGCAGCTCCCCATCCATTAGATTAAGCTAACTATTTCAACTGTACTTTTGGATATTTGGACTGTTTCATTGCTTTTAGTTAGCATATGAATCCATTCATTTTACGTAGTTCATCTGTTAGTTTAAGCAAACTGTTAAGTTAAAAATAAAAATGAACCCTTTTAGATCACATCCTCAGCCATGAGCCCTATTAGTTAGCCATCGCTTTTAGCTGTTCTCAACTTCTCTGCTTACTTGCTAACAAGTAGGCCTATTCAGGCACTCTTAGAAGTATATTCATTTTGTATTCAATTAAGCTACTCCACAATCACACCACAAGAAACTGCACAGGTGGACTGTGAATGCATACAGACTTGAACATCGTCTTAGTCTTAGGTAGGCCTGCTTCTGTTACAAAAAAAGGAGCACTGATTAATCAAAGTTATTTATTAAATGAATAAAACTCTTACAAAAACACATTGGGGCATAGACCATTAGGAAATATATACACAAAACCATACACGGCTGGCGGTAAAAAAATATCAAACCATCTGATGCCATCTATAAAGTGTAACTAGCACACAGCCGATGTCCATGGCTCTCATAGATTTATTTAGTTTTATACTTGGAACAGTGATGAAATAAATACAAAAGCAAGATGGCAACTTGGACACAAGCATCGATGTTAACGGTGTCTTCGGATTTTGTGTTTATGTGTCAAATCAAGGCAACCAAAATGGAGCTGTTTAATTCGAATGTAAGGAGAATAATTTCATTTCTTTTCCTTTTCTTCCATCTTCACAGTTCATGAATGATCTCATTTCAAAACAAATCAATATTTAAGATATTTACAATCATAGATGGCTATTAAAGAGCTAAGAAAGTTGTTTTTATAATTCACAGAATGCTTAATTTCCGTGCTTTCTAATGAAATTTCAAACATCGCTGGTGCGTGATATATCCTCAGTGTGAATAAATACCAAGGCTACTTAGTGACTGCAGCAGAAAAAGAAGGGGGAACAAAACAAAACAACAGAACAAGACAACAAACTTAAACAATCGAGTGAGTAGTTCCCATCTACACATTAGATTGTCTTCTTAGCAAGCAACATCAGGAAGGTTGATCACCTGGCCATGTCAACCAAACTTGGTTTCTTGTTTTCCCTTCTTTCAGGCGTGATCCCAAATAGAGAGAAATGATCCCAAATAGAGAGTCGCGTCAGGTTGGAAAGCCGTGTTGCTGAACCGTCCTCTTCAATCAACTGAAGTTGCTGAAGTTAAAAACAATCTAGAAATGTGATGAGACAAACTGTAATTGTTTACAATAGCAGGTGGAAGGCTGATATTTTCTATCGGGGCAGGAGATAAATACATCTGATTTCTCTCCACATAACACGTAAACAGTGATTTTGTTTTTCATGATAATCCCACTTGTGCACCACATTTTGACCAGGTTTCATGTGTATGTAAACCACATTGTAAATGTACTGTTGTAGGTGTATGTGGAGCTCATTGTCATTCTAACCAAATATGATCAGACTTCTGCAGTGTCAATTGAGGCTTGATTGAAAATGTTGCTCCCTCGTTAGTGGTAATGTTGCAACATACAGTATATTCAGAGTTTTCATGTGGACCGGCAAGATGATGTGCTCTGTAGCGATGGTGGACACGTCACAGGAGTGCTGGCATGCAGATGGATCCATGTCAAATCTAATGGGGTCATAAACTGGTACAGAGGAAAGTGATAACAATGAATATTTTTTGTTTGGTTAGTAAAAAAGTAAGTCCAACAAAGCAACCAGAACAATCAGTGACAGATGTTGGTGTCTGAGTGCCTTCCATGTCATTTCAATGAGTCCGTGTCATGCGTGCGTTGGAGGAGCCTTCAGACCAGAGAAACACCCTGCATGGGGCAGTTAAGAGCCGTGACCACGTCAGGCCTCTCAATGCGGGCCAGTGCCGAACACAGCAGTCCCAGAGTGGACCCTTCTTTCTGGGCCCAGTTAGAGAGGAGCGTTTGAGTGGGGGCCTCTCCACGCCCAAACAGGTCCAGCTGTTCAGGCTCATAGCCCAGCGCCACGCCCAGCTGCCTCCACCCCCGGCCCCCTCCCTCCTGCAGGAGGCGCTCCACCTCTTCCTGCCTGTGGGGGGGTAGGTTGATGTACAAACGGTTGTCCTGCTTGCTGTCCCTTTTAGTACCTGTGGAAAACGCAAATATAATTAGCTGAGCATGTGGCTATTTATATGCAAAGAACCAATTTTCAATAATAATATGAATATTAGTCATATTCAGCGATTGTTTCCTAAAGCACTGGGTGCATCTTTGAAGCCTAACAAATGTGTAATGCATTTAATTCCTCATAAATCATTTATAATTATTCTTTAAAAAACATACATTTATTCAAATTGAGCCTGCATTGTTTACATCCATCCAATGCTTTTTTGGCACATTGCTCTGTTTCATTGTGCATTACGGTCACCGCCTGTTAATCAAGGACTGTGTCTACACACACCTTTGCTGGGCTGGTTGTCCTGTATGCTGTGTGAGTCCAGAAACACACCACTATCACTTTGGAGCTTTTCACCCTCGGGAGATGCTCCCAACTCAGCTGCACGGGCCTTCGAAAGAGCCCTCTTCTGTTTACATGATCGCCAGCTGGGAAGAGCAGAAGAAAACAATGTCAGCTAAGCGGCCCACAGTGAGCTATTTTCATCGCAGGACGGTTCTTCCAATCTTTATTGCATCCATTTAAGGACCAGGACTCATCCCTCGCGAAAACTCACCATTTATAAGCCACGTAAAGAAGCAGACCGAGCACAACGGCAGCCAGAACAGACACGTAGGCCAGAATGTTGTTGCTGCCTCCCTCATCCTGCGGGGTAAACTTGGCCGTTCCAGGGGCAGGACTAGTCTCCCCATCGCCCCCCGGCCAGCGAGGAGCATCAGACCCCCCCAGAGCAGGACGAGACAGAATGTGCAGCTTCTTATCTGTTGAGTTTGAGAAAGGGAGATATGTCAGGGCCAGAACCGCTGCATCTGCACACCAGAAACACATATGGGCTGCATAAATTAGGGCCTGAAATAATTCCACAAAAGCCTCTACGCCTGATGTAATGATAGCCTCAGCCATCCTGGTCCCCTGGGGTTTTGAAACCTTTCATTGTCCCCATTTTCAGCCTCGTTCTCCCTCCTGCGGTCTGGCTATTTTCGGATCAAACACTACACGGTGCTGCGCTGACCTCCTGGGGGTCAAACGGTCATGACATATGGACCCAGAGTGTGTACAGATGACTGTACTCCTGGAGAGTGAGCGTAGCCATTTGGGAGCAAGCCGACTGGTTGCCGGGGTCGGCAGCCTCTCTTGGCCTCCAGGTTCTTGGGGGCAGCTAACCTAAAGACCTGTCAAGCTCATACCAATTGGATTACAGCACTTAAGTGGGCTCTTTTTCCACCGCTCATGTTTCTCAGCTCAGATGGGGAGTGGATGCAGGTGTTGACCACATGTCCTTGTATTCCCACAGACCCTCCCACTCCCTGTCCCCCTCCCTTCAGCTCATTCTTTTATCTTTTATCTTTTACTATCGCTGCCTTCCCCTGCATTAGATCTTTAAGGGATAAGGCTGGCACTACAACTGGAAAATTCCATTATAAAAACTAAACCAACAAAACATTAATCTGTCTTTCAAATTCCCTTAGTCTGTCCCCACTCTTGGTTTGAACAAACATAGCTAAAACAGGAGTGAATTGTGTTTGTTGCAGACTATTTTCAGCTGTGCATTTGAACGCAGCAGCAGGACAATGACTGTAGGATTGATTCAAAACCAGGATTTAAAAAATTCTATGTATTTTCTCATACTTCCTTACAACTCACCCATGCACAGTGTGTCCGAGTTGGTTATGCAGTGACGGATCTCCACCTCGCTGTCGGAGCACTGGGTGCAGGTCTGGCAGGGTTTGGTGGGAATAGTCTCTTCAGAAAATGTTCCTGAGACACAGATCTGGCACTGCGTGTCCCCGTGTGGACCGCACTCTCGGATTAAGCCCTCGCCGCGAGTGCATCTGGAGCACGGGGCGCACAAGCCATGGCTGCTCAAAAAGAAGAAGCCGTTGTCGCATTCGCATTGTGTGTCTTGAACGGCAGAGCAAGTGGCCACCGTGGGAACACTGAGGGGGCACTTTGCACAGGGAAGGCAAGGGCCGAGGTCTTCAGAGGCGGAGAACGTTCCTGGGAAACGGACGACAAAAACACCGTCAGTCTGGAGAAACTGTGTTTCTCTCACAAATATCGGCGGCAACGTTGTTTAAATCTTGACAGAGATAATGATAAGGCAGGTGGAACATACTCCACATTGGTGCAGTAACATTAGATTATAATTGCTTACCCTGTGGGCATGGTGTGCACTTGGTATCCTCTTTCCCACACTCTACCTCCACTCCGAAGCCGGCAGGACACAGACTGCAACACTGCCCTGATTCGGTGAGCTGGCCGCTGGCACAGGCATCTCCCAAAGTAGCCTACGGGAAATAAATGACAGTTAGAAAGAGAAATACCACTGTGTAACTCAACAAACACTATCATATGTCTCGGGCCATTTGGAAAGTCACAGGGTTCCTATTTAATTGAGGTAGTTGCCAATAGTTGTTTTTCTGTTCTTTGTCCACAGAGTGCCTTACACCACATGCACACACATCCTGCCCCCGTGCGATTGAAGAAGCAGGGAACTGGGCGAACTGAAAATTGCCTCTTTTTTTTTAATCTTTCTATCTGCCTCAGTTTTCACCCTTAAAGTGCTCAGAGTCCTTATCTGCAAGTGGGTAATGGAGAGCCCAGCTTGAGTTCTGACATGAGGGATAGATCAGACATTCCTAACGGCCTGTGTAGCAGGGCTGGTGCCTGTCAGGAGTGGCTGGCTTTAATCAGATGGCTTTGGACCAGTGGAAAGAATAAGACATGAAGGGGTGAAGGAAAACACTGAGAGAGGGAGGAAGGAAGAAGCATAAAGAGCTTCCGCCCTCCCACTCATTCCAAATCACTACGAATGACAATGTGTAACTGTTTGTGGGAATACACTGTATGAGTGTGCATTTCTTCAGAAAGGGGAGGGGGGATATATATATAAAGGACACAGTTCCAGCCCCAGGCAAGGGTGTCAGTTAACCAAGGCTGCCCAGCGTGTAAGTGTCTGTTTGGGTGAGAGGGGGGCCTTTGAAGTCACAGGTGTGTCTATGCGAAGGTCAGTGTTTCGCTAACTCCCTCTGAACAACGGCATCTAAAACATGCACACATTTAAGGGAGATTGGCCCTCTCCGCCCGGGGGCCAACAAGAGCAAACAGATGTCTAACAACTAACCTCCTGCAAAGGGGAAAAGTAACAGCTAAACTGATGTCTCTCTTTGTCTCTGAAGTCTGCCAGCAAACACGGCAACGTGTGTGAACCTGTCCGGCCTCAATCATGAAGCCCACCAGAAACACACACACACACACACACACACAACACACACACACCATGCCCCCAGACGGAAAACACTGAAATATTCTATGCTGATACTACAGGAGAAACAGCTTTGAAAGGCAGCTCTCCCCCGTTCCAAAAGCAACAGCCAGTTTTACTGCAGCACCTCGAGGAGGCTGATGATATCTGAGCAGCAGCCGCAGAACCCAGATCAGAGGTATTAGGGTGTCGGGGTTGGTAGGATCCAGCAGGCGGGAACCAGTGGGGTGTTTGGAGATGGCAGACTGTGACCAAGTCTGGGCCATAATAACTTCTACCTCTGGTAGTAACTACCTCTGGCCTCCCCATGTGACAGATGGAGCTACTCTGCTAACACGAGCTAAAAACCTTTAGCCCTCAATATATGCTTTGATAAATATTGGGTGACAGTGGCTCTGTTTTATTTTCACCACCAGCTTGGATTTCTGTCATTTCGCAGCGCCTGGTGTGTGTCAGGGCTGGTCCGGCTCTGTAAACCTGCCTGGAGGACAGGAACGACTAAAGGCTTGGCTCTTTGCCCACTGGTGCCCAGTGCACAATGAAATATTTACTCCATGCCCCACTACAGGCGAGTGGGAACACTGATCTACTCAGTAGAGGAATGACTAAGTCATTATCTACAGGGTCATGTGGATAATGTAATATAATGTATACTATCTAATACAGTATATGAAATAGCATTATATATGGATACCACTTCATGTTTATTGGTGTGAGAAACTTTTTCAGCGACCAATTTATATTTATTACAGTTAATAAGGTAATGAGACGGTAAAGTTTACCACATGATTTTAAACTCAATTATCATTAGATCAAATTTGGCATAATGACCAATAAATCCACCTCATAATAGAAAGTGTTATGCTTCCTTTAGGTTTTGTAACAACACAGGGAAAAATCAACTTCAAGCAAAGATTGATTTGCACGCTCGGAAGAGTATTCTGTCTTCAGGAAGGCTGGAGGGGAAGAGGGGGGGGGGGGGGGGGTGTCTGCAGTTGCTTTTTCCATTTAGGTAAGAAGCTGCAATCTGAAGGGATTCCCCAGTGAGAACAGACGGACCACCGAGGAGGACTGCTCAGTGCTTTCAATGGGGCTCTCAACTCCACGGCTGCCGGAGTCACTCATTCAACACGGATCACACACACACACACACACACACACACACACACACACACACTTCAGCCGTCTCTGTGCCTGAAACATTTTCCCTGCCCTTTTGAAGTGAGGCCACTTTTGAGGCGGGTAGGCTGGAGTTTCCAGAGTTAATCTAATCTGCGTGAAAATAAACACACAAAAGGATGTTCTCTCCCTGTGAAGACGACGACCCCATGAGCCTTCAATCTGGGCTGTGACGCCAACAGACAGAGGTCTTTGAGCCTGGGCTGAGGGAAAGTTGTCAAAGCTGCAGCCGTCTGCACTGATTACTGTCATTAGTACACAGAGAGCATGAGGGACAAATTAAAGGACATGGGTTTCCCTTTTTTTCCAGGCAGAAAGCTCACCCAAAACTATGATCCTAAATCAAGTTACGTGTTAACCTTTAATTTACTGGTTTTCCAACTCGCACCAAAGAGTTGAGAGGTGGTTCAAATTCCTTAATGATCCTGAACACATCTGCTTAACTACACCATGGAAATTCAAATGACTGTGGTAATAAAAACACACACACACACACACACACACACACACACACACACACACACACACACACACCACAAATTGGGAGAAAATTGTGATAATTGCTTTGCTCCGGATATCCAGACTCTACTAGACTCTACTGGCCACATGCTAAGCCACATTTTCACCAGGAATTGTCATAAGCAACAAATATGGCAACACGTACAGTAAAGTACGGGCAAAAGAGCCCGGCAGAAAGCCGTGAAGACCCGGCCCACGCTGTGAGATACTTCTGCACTAGATCACCCAGTGAGTAATAACACCATCAGGCAGCACTAAAACCTTTCAGCAGCCGAAGAAACATACTTAAAGTGACTCTTTGTTTGAGGAAGAACATCTTGGATCTAACAAAGGAGCCCTTCTGATATGACACCCTTGTAATAGGAGGGAGATACACATCTTTTAAGGACTGGAGGTTTATCTAAATTCTTTGATCTCACAAAAGTGCTCTGACTCTGAGGAGCATGTCCCGACAGGACTACAAGCCCAGTGGGCTTTTTGAGGTAAGATGATTGTCAAATTATTTTTTCTTCAACAGCGGAGGCACTGGTTTTCTTTTCACATGGCTTAATAACATGCTATCAAACGCTACGAAAACTGTAATTTGTCCATTAAAATACACCATTTATCACTCATAGGGACATAATCTTGTTTAATTGTATGCTCCTGTGTTTTGTTGCCATGTGATTTTCCAAAGTGAGTAACTCATCAAAGCTTACGAGGCTGCATAGGAGTCCGTGTAGATGTACAGTAGGTAGGCCACAGTCCAAGAAAAGCAGCATTAGAGCAAAACAAGCAGTGGTTTGACTTTTGTTTAGTCACGGGAGACTTTAGAGAAAGACAGGATACGATGTAATCTGACGTCGCCCTCTCACTCTTTCCGCCGCCAATTTACTAAACGACAACAAACATATTCCCCAACAGCGGCCTTGTGACAGCCTCAATGAAATGTGGCTGTGTGGAGTGAGACAGATTTCCTCTGGGAACAATGGTGTAAAGACTGCAGTCGGTGGTTGGAGCTCACAGCAGCTGTTGGTACGATGATGATGATGATGATGATGATGATGATGATGATGATAGAGACATATGAATGAACAGACTATGAAGGCGTTGGAGTAGTGGAAGAGTGTGTTAACATTATCATTAGCTGTTGGTTACCTTTAAGAGCAGCAGCGCGCAGATGACGAGCGGTCTCATGTCTACAGAAGTCCAACGTCCTCCTCGGCTCCCAGCGGGCGGATTGGTGCGTCTTTTTTTTCTTTCCTTCAGTCTGCAGCCCTCAACAACCGGATAAAAAGTGTCATCGAAACTTCACCTCTTCGAATCTAAACGTGACACTGGAAGAAGCGGCTCCGCGTAAAACGCATCGGTTACGCAAACGGGAAAAGTTTGCTCATGGTCCAGCAACGGATGGTTGTTGTTTGTTTGGTTTGTTTCAGGCTGTGTAATCCGTCGACTCTCCCGTCAGCTTCTCTCTGCGCGTCCCCTGCTGCTGTAGCGTGTTGAGGCAACACAAAGTCACTTCTGTTTCGGCTGGCAGGATGCACGGCGCCGCCACCTCTCCCGCAGCTTCGCAACAGATGAGGCAGGAAAAAGCTCCCGCAAGCTCTCCTCGGCCTTTTCTCCTCCCATCTCCTCAGCTTTCAGCGCCGCGCCGTGATTGGCTGCATCCCCGCGACGCGCCGCTGGGAGCAGCGATGTAACGGAAGAACCGCGACCGACGTGTGTGTGTGTGATTAGTAGTCACGTTATGCTGCTGGATTTATCTAATATATGAAGAGATCACTAAGCAGTCATGCATATGGAGGCACATATAAGTGTTCAACATTGAGTGATTAAACGGAACATAGTGAAATAAAAATGAATACATATCAGTTTACTCAAATAGCCTGATGTACACAAGTAAGTACGAGTACAGTACTAATTTACTTGAGTATTACTACCTGGTGCCACTTTTGTTCTTTTTATGCTTTCATTTGTATACTTACCATAATTACCGGTTACCTTACACATTTAGACACATTCAAAACATTAGCAAACATAAGTACATTTCATTGTAGTTTATTAAACTACCATTATGTAAATAGTCACAATGTGGATTATTTAATTGTAATACACATGACATTGAACATTTTATTGAAGTATTTTTACTTTTGATTTTTGGGCACACGTTGGACATGATACTTAATGTAGGCTACCTTCACTCGAATAAGCCTACTTTTTTAATCCCTTTATATTATTTGTATAATGTTTCACTGTGGTACTTTTAAGTCATCTTTCTCCACCACATCAACATGTATGTAAAAGAACCATGAAATAGAGAAATAATGTATTATGAAATGCTATGTCTTATGTTTCCATTATTTGTTTTATGTCTTAATTAGCATATCTATTTATTTAATATTTAACACTTCTGGTCATAGTTATATATATATATATATATGTTTACATGTATGTATAGCAATTCTGTGCAATTTCCAGGTCCATTGTATGCTACTTTACAGCTACTGGTTACTTTGTAGATTCAGATTAATAATACAATAATAATTAAACTACTCAGCATTGGATAACATTGTTAATAACAATGCAATGTACAATATTCTGAACCAAGGACCATTTTGCATTATGAATATACTTTTGGTACTTAGATGCCAATACTAATACTACTTGTACATTTGAATAAAGTAGCATTTTGAATGCATGAACTCAGAAGTTCAGATGTATAAAGACTGGAACAATTACATCATTATGTTTACTCGTAGAAACAAAATGTGTAAAAAGCTTATCATATTATGTTTTACAATGTTAACTATATTCAAAGTGATTTTTTAAATCAACAACCTGTGGCTCCAAGATAAAACCTAATTTTACACCACTTTACAGCCCTACGGGGATACTGACACAGAGCTGTGATCAGTTGTTATCAGAAACAAAAGAGAGCATGTGAATCAAACAAGGTGCTCTTAAGAAGAACCACATGTTTGATCTCAGCAATTCTAAAGATTAGAAAACCAACGCAGGGTAAATTACACACCTTGTAAATTCTAGTGAATGCATCGCAGGGGGGCTGGAGACATCAGAGGAAAACAAATGGAGAGATCTCTCAGACACAATACTACTTGCACTTCAAAGCCGGCTGAGGGACGAGAGGAGGAGGATGTTCCTGCTCTGATAAAACGTCAAGCCATATTTCAGTCACATGAATTCTCTTTTATCTCCTATATACTCATCATTCTAGATGTTTTCTCCAATAAACTGTAAAAATGTTCATCTTACCAAGTAGTTTTTTTTTCTATTTTTGTGTTTCGGAATGTCTTATTTTGACATGTTTCCAATAAAAACTTTTTTTCAAGATTTCTTAAGAATAAAGTGTAATTTTTCTTAATTCCAGTGCAGCAATCTGCCTTATCCCATCTGCTTCTATTTGATATCGATACATCTGTCGAGAAAAATTCTCAATGCAAGTATATTTTTATTGGCAACATGTTGTTGTAATCTTATCACACTGGTTATTTTCTTAAGGAAAAATGCTTTTAGGACAAAATCTACTTGGCAAGATGAGGATTTTGCTTGCAATGCATTAAAGAAACATCAAATAAGTGATCAAATAAAAGTTTATCAGCAGTCAAACAAATAAACAGTTCCCCTCACTTCTCTATTCTTTTCTCGTCTAAATGACCTAGCCGTAGGGCCACAGACTCTTATCTGAGGGCCGAGTTCCTCTGTGGTCATACATGGGTGGGAGTGATTAAAAAAAAAAAAACATGAACTTGTTGTCCACATGCAGAGCAGAAATGGACCTGGAGGGGGGGGGGGGGGGGGGCACTGAGGTCGCTGGCAGAAGGCCTGTTCGAGGGTTGTTTCGCGGTTCTTGGCAGGAACATCTTGAACAACACCAAAATTGCAGCAATTCACGACATCCCATCCCCTCAGCCTGCTCTCGGGTCTGGAGAGGGGAGATACTAGCAATAACTGAGAGCAAGGTGTAAACCCCTCCCACCATTGTCAACGGAGCCACATCAGAGCCACTGCATCCCTCCTCGCCCTCCCACTCCACTTCCCTTATTCATTATTCTGTGGTTTGTATTTGACTGGGGGTCTCCAGGTCGGTTTTATCACCCGCCTCACCCCTCCCCACCCCTCTGAATTGTACCCCCGGAGGTGTTTATGGGGAGGCCGACAGGATGCTCGGCCCACCGGGAGATCAAAGTCCCCTCTCCAAGTAAATGTGATGCCGCTCACCGTGACCTTTTCAACTCCACCAGAGTTAACATCACAGATGCATGTGAGACTAGGATTACAGTAGACGAGCTGGATGATCTACGTTGTGGCAGCGGATCGGTTTCCTTCCTGCTGTGGTTTTTTCATTTTTCATTCATCGTCCTCAGGACATGGGCAGCGGTTCACAGTGGATTCCTCAAATAGAAGCGCACACTCACAACTATTGGCCATATTAAGACAATTTCGAGGAGCATTAAGACTCAGACAGACAGACTAACAGACAACCACAATCCCAACTGTCATGTTAAAGTTTTTAAAAAGTGTATTTTCAACATCTTCCAAGAACATTACAAAAGCTGGAGGATAATCCAAATTCAAGGCGGTGCAAACCTTCGCTTTTTTGTAGGGATCAGTTTTAATCCAAATAAGGTCATTTGAACAACAAATAATACAAAAACTATTTTGATAGAGGACTGTAAATGTAAAGACCCAAATGCTCCATTTATTAAAGTAAGACTCCAAACTTTACTGCATAATTAAGAGAAATATTACATTCGTAGCAATTACAGTAAACCTGGAGCAGCAACACAGTTGTGTGATTGAATAAGATGTGACAGCAGACAGCCTGGATCTAATGATTCTGTGTGTTTCCAGAGTGGAAAGCAGATTAATTACTAAGTAAACATTTCAAATATAGTTTATTCCAAACTTGCTCACATGTAAGGTTTTCTGAGTATCATTTACAAAGATCATTTGTATGTGTGTGCCATGTTATGGGCACGGCTTCACCCAAATAGCTCCCTTTGTCTCTGTCCCGTGATGACACGGCACAACAACTATTTTGTTCCAACCACAGTAAAAAGACGCTGGCAGGAAGTGAATTCCTCTGAAACTCGCTCACAGGCCCACGTGTTCCCGAGTCTTCATGTCTTCAGACATATCCATCATCAAACAGAACAATACCAGTACAGGCAAGAACGTTTGAGTTCATTAACAACATGTTATACACATCCGAGTCAGAGTAGAGCAGTAAGGAGTGTTTAAATGGGGATCAGCAGGGCAACAGTCTCACATACAGAGATCTTAAAAGAAACAGATGACTGGAATACAGTGTTTAGACACGGCTCAAGACACCAGCTAAAAGGCACTTTTCAGATGAAATAAAAACGGGGATATGGTCGTGTGATGTACAGAGGAATAATAATCACCTATAGGTCTTTACTCCACTGTGTGTAAGGCAACAGGAGGCACTCCTCTCGAGTTTCATTGCATCCAAGCTCCCCAGTCATGACAAAAAAAGTGAATATATTTCACATACTTGACCATCAAAGCAGAGTTGGCTTTAATTGTAACAGTTTCACATCCGGTAGAGCCTGAAGGAATGCCGGACCACATGCTGTGGTGCTGCGGTGCATTCCTGCTGCAAGGATCCTGCCGTCGACTGCCGAGGATCACAATACAGTATTGGTTCACTATAGTGATCGGCTAGCCCCCTCTGTGTTCCTTTTACAGTGTCAACCCCCGTGTGGTATTTACCAGTATTGCAATGTGGAAATCTGGAGCAACATCTACAGCGGTTTTCAAGTTTCCAGGAGATTTAAGAAGGTGCCAATGCCAAAACAATGGCTTTGTGATATTTAACATCTGTGATCACAGCTGTTCCTCTGACCAGTCAGGAGCCAAGAACACGGAGCCCGAAGAGTTCACAGAGTCACTCCTCTCAGTGTCTGACGCTGCATGTGCATCAGCGTGAATCACGTCCCTGAAGCGTGACTCACTGTTCAACAGCAGCTCACGACCTCAAACGCCGAGCTCTTCTCCATCCACAGAAAAACAAAGGCCACTCTTTGGAATGATGCTGATTAAAAACAGTACACAACTGTGAATGAAATATGCAATAAAATATCAAATCATTTAAGAATTTTTTTTTAAAAGTGCACAGTGTATAGTCTCTCTCAGAGAGATCAGTGGCTGAGGAGGATCGTTTCCCAGCTTGTGAAGGGGAACAAAGGCCTTGTCGAGTCTGCTGAGCATCTTGGTGGTGCAGGTATCTGCAGGCAGGAGAGTCTTCAAGAGTTCTCCACCACAGCTCATCTCATTTGCCAGCATTCCCATTGGGATTATACTCGGTTTCACCTGAAGACACCTGAGAGATGCGGCGTGTGGAGCCCCAAATGCGACGGGAGAATTGTCCTGAGCGGACCTGAGAACGGGAGAGGAAAACATGTTAAACTCCACCGGAGGGCTACTAATATGGAGATGTCAGACTAAAGACGCTCAATTATCATCTGAAAAAAAAAGGGTTTTCAACAAGCACTTAGCATATGATTACCCCCCCTCCCCCTCACACATACAAACATACACCACCACCCCATTCCCGCATCTCACAATCACTTGATGTGCCTGCTTCTCACCTCCTCGGGCTTCCCTGCCCCCACCACTATTAACTTCCCATCCTCCAGTCCCACCAGGATGTGGCTGCACTCTTTGGTGATGGACACACTCCTCACAGGAACCTTCAAGGCCAGCGGTGTTACGGCAGCATTCAGGCTGTCAAACGTAGAAGGGGTCAGACATAAAGTTACTAAACGCGCTGCATTTTAAAGGACTTCACGGCACATTCTCAGTGTATTTACCTGCATAAATCCCGTATGTGGAGGCTGCCCTCGGCGGTGCCCAGGATGATGTGTTCGGACACCAGGTGGAGAGCGGTCACCTGCTCCTCCATGGTGAAGGAGGACAGCAGATGGCCGTTTACCGAGTACAAATGAATGGAGTACTTGTCCTGTAGGAATTAGCAGAGTTTTAAAAGCAGTTTGAGAAACTTGTTTGTGTATAAACTCTTATTAAATGTATTAAAAGTACCTTTCTTTCCGAGCGTTCCTCCAGCGAGGTTTGTACCACAATCTGGCCCTCCATGCCCACCTGGAGCTCAGAGATCTGAGCCGGTACACAGCTATCCCCGGAGGGCCGCAGCGTCCGCAGGTACTGGCCTCGTCGGACCGTGTGCACGATCACGGTCCCATCCTGACAACAGCAAGAGAGGGTCAGTGAAGACGCCGATGTAAACCGCTCTCTACTCTTTGTGTATGTTTTTTTTAATAGGTTCACCATGCAAACCAAAGCCACATGGACCCACAAGTAGCAAGTTTATGGAGTACTTGGCAACCCGTCGTGCTTTTGGCAACCGAGAGAGTCGTAACAAATCAATGTAAAGCCCTGAAATCTACAGCTTGCCATAATGGTCTTGCATGTTCCACATCTCCTTCTCTAATTTAACCAGTTTAACCAGTTTGGAGCACATTATAAAAAAAAATTCAAAATAAAATTCAGCCAACACTGTGGTTTGCCCTTAATTTGGTGACATCACGCTCTCCAGGTTTGAACCACTGCTGGCTATAAGATGGCAACATCTGTCTCTTCATACCTATAAAGAGTGTAATTTGGGGGGTGTAGCTGGTACAGATTGCATTCCCATTTCTAATGAGCCACATCTCACTGTGCTTGGTGAGCATCCAAGTTGTGTTTTTTCATTGAACAGCATTTTTAAAAGCCTTCCCAAACCTACAGAACTCAAGCAATTTATTAAGAGAGGTTCATTTTATTAAAAAAAACCTTTTATAATAGTTTACTATGGAGAGATGAATCAATAATTAAAAAATTACTTTGCAACTATTATAATATTCAAGAAAATGCGTTGCTGCTTTTATTTGCCTTTCATTGTGGTAAACTGGATGTTTGGCCTGCTGCTCAGAAAAAGCTTTTCATAAAAGAAATAAATAATGTCTCACTAATAAATTATAAAAATAATTGTGCATAATCTGCATGTTTGTATCAAGCTTATAACTGTTAATAGAATGTGACATCGCTGACCTTCGACCCTGAGACAGCCATGTCCAGTTCAGTGCTGATGGCCACACAGGTGACCTCTTTGTCGTGTCCACAGAGGATCTGCACCGGCCGAGGAGACAGACCGCTGGAGAAGCCACCCTAAAGGACAAAAAGAACAAAGGACAATCCATATGAGAAGCCATAACTTTGAGAGCAGCTCATAATCTTGCACATGTGTGAGTGAGGCGAGATGAAGGCGGTGAGATTTGAAGCTGTTTACCTGCTGGAGAACCTGCCACACTATACAGGATGTGTCCCTTGAACCAGAGATGAGGTAGATGCCACAGAGATCCAGAGCCAAGCAAGTAACGACGTCTTTGTGAATCACATGAAAAAACAAATAAGTAATGTGTTGAAACAAAGCATATACAGTGAGTGTGTGTAGATATATATATATATATATATATATAGTTAAACATCCGCTCACCGATGTGCCGGCAGATCCTGCCCACCAGCTTGCCTTTGCCCAGCTGGGTGACACGGAGGCTGCAGTCCCAGTGTCCTCCACTGAACAGCAGGCGGCCGTCGTTGGACAACACCAGCACCTGAGCGCTGATCTCCACCCCCGGAGAGAAAGGGCCGCTCAAGAATCGCTGCGTTCTGCACCACAAATCAGGAAAAGAAAGATCAAAGTTAAGAAACAAGTGAGCCGAGGCCTAAATGTGGAGGAGATTTATAATCAGCACATTAAACTGTCATGACATCTGCAAATTACAACCTGCGTGAAATCCCGCGTTCAAATGCTCTTATCCTGATTTATTTTGCGTTTATGTGATCCATGTTAAAGGTCAGTTTAGAGTAAGATTGGTTAAACCACATTTCCCTTTATTAAAACAGGCTGTGAAGCTTCACAGACAAAGAGGGACAGTCAGAGACAGAGGGAACGTTTCCATCCAGCTGTTTGATGAATGAAATAGTGGGAGGTAAGTGTGTTGAAGTAAAAAACAGTAAAAAATAACATTCATCAGAAAAATGTAAAACCTTTTAGTACAGAGAAGCTTTATACGGTTATTTTCAGATTCACATTCTTTTTGATTTACCAGATTTTGGTAACAACCTTTTTATTAGTCATTTTAGAGAGCGGATGATTGCCTAAACCGAACAAACTTAAACATGGACTTGACATTGGCGTATGTTTTAGGGGAGGCACTCACTTGGGATTAGTCATGGTGGGGTCCTTAGTGAAGGTGAAGTAGTTGGCGATGTTTTTGTCGTATGGCAGCCAACTGTGTGTCCCTATCAACCCGTTTGAGCTCACAGTCACCTGAGGAGGAAAAGTATTTAAAATGACGTGTTCTAGTTGTTTTGTCTGCGTGGAGTTTAACGTGTAGGACTGTAGAACCGTACCAGGATATCTGAGCCCTGGATGATGAAGGAGCGATTCTGGCTCTTTGGTACCACGGCCTGGACCAGAGGAAGGCCATCACTAACCACCTGAGACACACACACATCAACACATGGATACACACTAACACATAATAATGAAAGTAATTATATCATGACTGAGCCCACCTCTACAAATGGCCGGAGTTTGTCGAGCTGCTCAAAGATATTTGGGGGCAAAGTGTCCAGGCGGGCCTGCCGCCTCGCTGCGTTCTCAGCTGACATCCGAGGAGGATGGGGTTCCTGGTCCGAAAGGAACATGATGTAAACTTGATTTTATTTTGTTCTTTATTTTGTTATTTTTTCGCTTTTTAAAGATAACAGCCTTTAGTAGATTATCAAGGCTGTGAATCAGTCTGGGAGTTGTACCTTGAGGAGCTGACAGGGAGTCTGTCCAAAGTTGCTGATGATGCCTTCGAGGGCCTTACGCTCCGTCTCGTTTGCGATTGCATCCAAATCTACTGCACCTGCAGAGGAGCCACACAAGGAGCAAGAGTGAGTCTCATACAAGAGCACAGGAAAACACCCTGAAGGCACATATGGGACATCAGGAGCAAATTAGCGGTATTAGCAGGTTGCATCCATCACTAGTAGGAATATTCACTTCTGCCTTACCTTCATAAGTGCAGTAGTAGAAGACGTTGAGGGCGTTCACGGCCTCGTCGCCTCTCTGCTTGTAACCGAAGATGAGGTCGATCCACTCGTGGAGGTGACTGGACACATGCTCACATTCCTAGAGGTTAAGATACAAGATGTTGAATAGTTGTCTTAATAATGTCTTATGTTAGAATATGAATGCACAGTTGACAAGCTGAGTTTAAGACTCACCAGGGCTTTCCTGTGTTGCTTGATGAAGTCTTCTCTTGATGTGGCCCAGCGGGGCAGCAGGACGTTGTTCACCGGGTCCTGAGAAATCTGCAAGCGTCCCAAGTCGAAGCCTAGACAAAAATACTGCATTAGCGTCAACATTTCAACCGGAAAAAAAAAAGAAGCAGATTAATTTGCTTTCCAGCTGTCAGTTGACCCCAAAAGGTTCGGTCTTCCTCACCGTTCATGTTCTGTAGGAATTCTGGGAAGTAGAAGAACTCTGGGATGAGCTCTTTGACGTCAGCTGGACTCTCCATGCGAGCCTGCCAGGCTGCTGCCACCGCGTGGAACTGTCTGTCTGCACAGTCGAACCTAAACACCGGCGACAGGTACCAACATGAGACCGCAGCATAGCAGGAAGCTTTAGGGAACACAAAGCACCAGGCAGCATCCCCACCTGCCGCTCTGCAGCTGGATATGCAGAGTTGTGAAGGGCTCCATACGGATCATGTAGTGCATGACTCCTGCTGCATTAGAGTAGTGTGTGCCATAGTGGAATTTGTCGATGGTGCCTGTTGGGTCCTCAAAGCTCTCGTATCTAGTGACAAACGGGGAAAATCACCTCATTATCTTAAAATCATCTCAGCTGGGCTCAGATCTGCAACCTTTCAATACGACCACTTACTTTTCTCTGACATTCTGTGCATGGCGGGAGTTGACCACACCTATGGGTTTGGACAAGTCTCTGAAGACTGACGGGTCCTCCAGATCCAGAATGGGGGAGGTGTAGTCACACAAGATCCAGGGGAACTGAAAAACCAAAGAGACTGCAACATGATGCCTCCTCACAGTGCATTCATGATCAAATAAACAATTAATTATCTCTCTTTATATATAACATATGCAGAGGGGGAGGGAACTCACCACAGGATACTGCGAGAGGTCGTTGTAAGTGCGTCCAGAAATGGTGTTCAGTTGCATCAAGTACTCGAAATTGGAGATTTCCCTGCATACCCATTTCTGTTCGACACATCAGCATCGGAAAATTCAGATCATTGCAACACATCACTGAGAAGCGAACTGAAGTCAATAATTACCTGTGTAAGCCCAGATGCCTTCAGTAGCTCTTGGGGGGAGCGGGAGCCAAAGTAAAAGAGATTGGGAGGGCGCAGCCCCAGGATCCTAGAGTACACTTTGTTTCGTACCTGTGAGGGCACACGATAAGAATTTAAAACCATCCGTTTCAAACTATAGCACAGAAGGAGTTAAATGCGATCAGAGCATCACCTTCTTCCTGAAGTTGATGAAGTAATGAGCCTGGTCTATGAAGAACAGCTCCAATGCCGATCGCCGCAGGTTGTAGCGCCTCAGATGCACTTCTCGGAGCTGAGACAGAGGTCTCTTGAAATCGAACCCGATTCCTAATGACACAGATATTACTCACTTCTGTAAGAACCCTTTGAAGAGTTAAAAAAATAAAAAGCGTGGTGTTACCCTTGCATATTTTCTTACCTTCCTCCGTCTCTTCTTTCTCACTGCTGCCATCATAGAAGTAGAGATGGTGCGTGGTGACCTCCAGACGACCCGGAACGACTGCCACGATGGTGATGAGCTCACAGTCTTCAGACAGAACTAGTTTCTCTTTCTGGCTCTCGTCCTCTCCCTCCACCCTAACCCAGGGGAAGAGGTTAGACCATTACAGATTCAAGGACTTTTCAAATCATTTCAAGGCTTGTTTGGTGAAATTTTCCCTCCTTGTGTTTATGGCTCACAAGTCAAGTCACGTTTATTTATACAGCACATTTCATGCGGCACGCGCAGACTCAATGTGCTTTAACAGACATGCCGAAACCTGAACCCGTCTCACTTGTTATCCAAAAAGACGATGTCCTCTTCTCCTAACTGGTCATCCTCCATGTCGCTGACTTTGGCTTCCTTTGCAACAGCCAATGGGAGGGGCTCCGAGCTACGAGGGCTTTCGGCTCCTGAAGATCACAAAAACGTCTTGAGTGCTTTTGACTTTTTATTTATCAGAGATCATACGTTTAGACCCGGTGGCGTACCCATGTTGTCCCTCAGGGCGCTGGCCTCAATGTGAGGGTCGTAGTTGTAGTCGGGCACCAGTTTGAGACGCATCTTGGAGTAAGTCTCTGCATTGGACAATTTCAGTTTCACCTCTGGTTGAACTCTGGCACAATAAAGCAAAGGGAAAATCCCATTTTAGTCAATTCAAGGAACAGCAATAAAGGACAGTATAGTGTTTCAGATTAACGTTTTACTCTCATACTGGATTCCTTGTTATTCTTGGTCAGAGAGATTTTAGGGTAAATATACTGATGTAGAGTCAGAAGTTGTCATACTTGTTGGCCCAGGCTCCTCTCTCACTGGTCAGAAGCCTGCGGAGAGCTCTCCAGTGCTGCCACACCACCCCCTGCTGGCTGGAGCTCTGCTTCTGCCAGCTGAAGTACCTGCTGTTCTCACTTCTGACCCGCTTCAGGTAGGGGTCCACGATCACTTCCTGCTTTCACACAACCAGATGCAAACGATCACACAGTGAAGCGAAAGGTTCGACTGCACATTTTTGCATTAGCATGAGCAAGCTGCTACATGACACAGTTAGATGCATGCAGTTTGAAAGTTTCTTAACCTGAAACTTGGACTTGCTGTCTGATCGTTCTTTGTCCCGTTTAAAAGCCGTACTCATCAGGTCATCGAAGCATGAATTCCAGAAGTTGGACATTATGTCATGGCTCCTCCCAAACGTGTCCAGCTCATACTGCAACATGGTGGGCTGAACCTGGAGGTGGATTTAGAGCACGTCATTACCATCATTTATACAATCCCTAAAGGAAGAATACTGCATGTTCAATGCATAAAACCAGAGCATTCTCTCTGTACAAATCAGAGTCAGGGCTGTACTTCCCCTTTTCTTTAACAGTTCCCCCTTATCTATTGTCCATTGTGTTAGAGGAGATATATTTTTAAACTACTTCATCATCTAAACTCATCTGCTGTTTTTTTTCCATCCTCCCTCTGACTTACCACGTCATGCCAAAAACCATGAAGTTGTATAAAAATATAAAAAATAGCCGATACATTCATTAAAAACGAATGCAAACACACACACTTGAGAAACCGGCCTCAGCCAAGTTTCACAACCGTTATGTCAGCCAATGTTATGCCACACCGGCTAATGTATTGCTGGATGTATATACAAAAGTAATCTAAACACAACAGATTTATGAACGTGCACTGTCACACAGGGCGATGAGGAATCCAGCTAGTGGTGAGCGTGTCTGGCACTGGCTTCAACCTTGAACTGAATCTGGTCTCTGGGTCAGCTGCTAGAAAGCTTTTTAGGGAGTTTCAGGTTCTACTTTCCAAACTTGCAATAGCAGTTTTAAAAATATGCAACAGATTTCTCAGCCCCCCACCATGAGTTAACCTGTCTGGACCAGAAAGCAAGATTGTAGAAATCCTGAATGTACACTAATGTGACAAAGAACAGAGCCAGCGGTGTCTCAGAGAGGATGCGTGATTACACCAGCTTAGTCAGCCTCCTTAAACAAAAGATAAATGCCATCTATTTTTAAAGGCACAGCCGAAACACTGACCTGCTGCTGGTAAAAGCCCTGCCACTCCGCTGTGTGGGAGTAATCCTTCAGGTCCTGGGCGAAGGTGGTGCTCCCGTTGGTCACCGGCAGGTTGGGCAGCAGGTTTTGGAGGGTGATGGGGTCGGCATGCTGGTCGAGCAGCGTTCGCACAATGGGCACAAGCTGGGAGAAAGTCTCTGCGTGTCCACAGTTGGTGCTGTCCATTACACCTCCTGGCCACAGGGGGACGCCCAGCTTCCCAAGCAGGAAGCACACCTCCTCCCAGCTCAGGCACAGCACCGTCTGAAGGAGGCTGTGGAGCTTCACGTAGGCCATCACACACACCTGCAGAAGGGGGGGAATCATTTGCTATGCTTCTAACGGAGAGCCATAGATTTTATAAGATAGTATGATAAATAAACATATATGAGATGGTATTTTACCTACAGATCTACACCTCTCATGAGAGTGTTTGTCATGGTGAATATAATCAGTGGATGAAGGATGCTGATTCTTAGTAAACCACATTGTATTAATGCTTCTGTATTAAAAATTCATAGATCAGACACAAAAGTACTCGTGGAACTGGAAAATGGCCCATGTGACGATTATATTAAAGTCGAAGTGTTTTATCAGCCTTTTTCAGAAAATGCAGAGTCCGTCTGTACATAGATATTCTTTTTGACCTGGCAGGCAAACAAATTATTATTAAATTGTTACACCTGAAGCATTATTCTAAAAGAAGTAGTTTGCATATGTTGGGCAGCTTAAGTAATAAAATAGTATCATATTCCATGAGCTGATGATATGATTTGCATGAAAAAAGAAATGTAGTGGAGTAGAAGTACAAAGTATCATAAATCGGAAACACAATACCTCTCAAGTTCAGTACTAGAGTAAATGTAACACCAATTAAAATCCACCACTGGAATTAATAAAGCTAAATGCGTGTTTCTTTTATTCTGATTTGTGCATTCACTTCACATAAGAGGCTCCAGGCTTGTTTAATGTCCAACAGTCCTGCAGCTGTGATGTCAGGGTGCAATCAAGTGAATTTATTTTAAACCTGATACTGTGGAAAAACAAATGGCTTAAGGCAGGCTAGACTACTGTGGAGACGAACCCCACCAGCAGTCTGCGATGGAAAGCCTTATGGTCAGTTCATTTATAACCACTGACTCTATCGCACAATCCTACAGCGAGAGCAGCAGCAGTCATAACTCTGAGAGGAGCTGCCCTTTTGTACAGAACACTCCCCAAGAGGAATGACTGCAATGTCTTTGAAAAGGAACCCGTAGAAGGCCTGGTATTTCCAAACGGGCTTTATCTCAGTTTGCTTATCGAGTTTAAATAAATACTGTAAACCCCTTTAAATGTATTTCCAGCGAGGTTCAAACGCCCAGGTGTTTGTGTTGTGAAAGACATGCTTGGTGAGAGACATTTTTACATTTATGGTGGGTTTACTGGCGCTGGTGGTGATGGACTGCTGACCTGTGAGTGCTGCTGTTGGATGTATCCAGTGATGATACGCAGGCCAATCTGGGCCATTTCTTTCAGCTCGGTGTTCCCGGGGCTGCCGGGGGTGCTGTGCCAGGCCTGCAACTTGTCCAGCAGGTTCACCACCCCCTCAAAGATCTGCAATACAACAACAACCAGCGTCAACAAAGGACTCAAGAATAAGGCTAAACCTGTTTCCACACCTTGCATCATCGACGGCAACCTAAAGCCATTTAGTACATTAAATTAACACATATTTTAATAAAAAGGTGAGGTTTAAAAGAAGTTGCTCCCTACACCCAAGCAGGTCTCTCCACCCTCCAGTAAGACAGGAACATTGCCCCTGACCACACCCAGCATGCTTGTGTTTACGGTTGGCCTTACTTATCTGATCTGGTCTTTAATATCACGTGTAAAGATCTCCTTATCCAATGTAACCCAAAAAAATGACATCATCAGATCCTGACAATGTTCAAATATTCAAACATGTACTGTGTTTCTTGTGGCCCCACTGTAGATTATTATTGCTTTTTTAAAAAGTCACATGACACCTTTGCTTGGAGGACAACACCCTTTCTTGTTCTGTGCCACCAGCTCAACCGCAGCAGGAATCTGCTGCATTGCTTTTTGGCAAGAAGAGATTGGACTGTTGCTCTGACTGGACTGAACATTAGTTATTCATCAGTGATCTAAATTCCCCTGGTGTGTACTAGGCCTATTTTTAGAAAGCAAACATGCAGCCTGCCGAGCACTGGTACGTAGGAAACTCCTTCTGTCATCACAGTGCAGACGGGAATCAGACGACTGTTACTCGAGTTAGCTTTCTCAAGGACTAAAGTCAGCAAAATACACCCAACGTTGGAAGCCGACAGCATGGATGTGGAATACAAGTGAAATGTGATGTTTGAGGATTATTTGGGCTACAAATTGGTAAGTATTATTACACACATACTGCTGGAATATTATCAACTGGTTTATTTTATTGATAATATTCTTATATAGTTGTAAGATAAAATATCAGGCTTTGTCAGCGATGAAGGCCTTATTTCCTGTAGCGGCCCTCATCGAGTCACACCTTTATCAATACGGCATATACCTTTTCACTCCACAGTGTGTGGTTGTCTGTGCCCTCAGCAAACAGGAAGTCCTGCAGCAGCCTGAGCAGCCGAACCAGGCTGGGACAGAAGGGCAGGGACACTCCCTGGGCGTCCCTCAGGTCCGACAGGGACGACTCCAGCATCATCTCCAAAAGACTGGCACACAAGAGCAGCAAACGGACTATGAATACATCGCCCCGCAATGACACAATAACATTTCTGGATATTTAGACAAAAGGCGACACAGATGAAGGCGTGGTTCAATATATTTTTCCACTGCAAAGATGGCTTGGCTGCCAGCGCAGTGTGTTTGTTGGCTGAGTGCATGGAAACGTGGAACGAGTGTCAGTGACCTGCGTTTGATGTCATCGGGAGGGCGGACCAGTTGGCAGGAGGAGCCCAGTTTGGTGAGAACAGAGAAGACCTGTCCTCGGTCCCTCCACACCACGTCTTCCTCCGCCCCGCTGCGACTCCACAGCACAGAGAAGACGATGTTGGTCAGCAGGTTGCACAGCTCCTCCTCAGGCGTCTGCTGTAAAACAAACAACACACGGTGCCACATCCTAGAGAGATGACCAATAATGGGCTTCGTGTGTCAGCACTATCTAAGCAGCCATACCTGTGGGTTGGAGGCATTGGAGATGGTGTCTCCGGTTGGAGGGTCCGTCCCATAGCTGGTATCATCCAGCACGTTGGACAGGCTGGAGCTCTTCCTGGGTCTGGTGGGTGGGAAGGGCTTGCAGTGCTCGAGAGGAGATGGCGTGTTTGTCAGACTACCTCCGGGAGTCTCTCCCATCCCCCCTAGCTCAAAATCAAACGGGGTACCGAAGGGGGATTGGGGGTGGTAGTCCCTCCCCTCCTCGTCGGTGCCCGATGTGGGGATGTACACCGCGTTGGAGGTGGAGGACGAGCGGCTCCGTTGGTCCACTGACTCAAACGACTTAAAATGGAGGGAGCCTGTGAAATTTTTAAGCGGACCTCCGCCGCCACTTGGAGGCGACTGGGATAAATCGGAGAATCCCTCAGAGATGTCCCTCCGGCCACCTTCATCCTCCTCTTCTTCTTCCTCCTCATCCTCAATGTCCTGCAGGGTGCGGTAGCTCAGGAAGATGTCTGTGTTGGTGTCCTCTATGACCAGAGCCTGTTCCCTGCGCAGCGGCGGCCGGTTGTTTGGCTCGAAGGAGCTGTGGGTGCTGGAGCATGCGGTGCTGGAGCATGCGGTGCTGGAGCCTGCGGTGCTGGAGCCTGCGACGCTGGCGGCGTGGGACTCGTAGAACTCTTTCACGTAGAGCTTGGTCAACATGTCCTGCCAGCCGGGCTGCTTAGCAAGCTGCTTCACGTAGTCCTCGTTGGAGTAGATCAGATGAAAGAGCTGGCATGATATCAGAGAGGGACAGAGGACGGGGTTGGTTTTTAATCACGGAGATGACAAACATGCTTCGGATAAAAAAAATTCACACTCAACAAGTCGCCTGTGGTGGAGTCAACATCATGTGAGGTGACTGACCTTGCGGCAGACGTCTAAGCGGACGGTGAGCTCAGCTCGATGGGACAAACAGACCACAGCCAGGAGGTCTCTGAAGTTAGGGGTCGCATCTGTGGGTCAGCAGAAGATATCATTTTATTATAGAGACCTTATTTGTTATTATCAGTTATAAAGTTATTTTAGGTATTCCAACATATATGCAACAAACACAATTTAAAGGTAACACTTACAGGTTTGCTATTTCCTAACAATGTCTCGAAACCAAGATCCTCTAGGAGAACTTTACTTTATGATAACAGGAAAATCAAGACAAAGTTATGAGTCTGGTATTCTAATCCGTTTAGTTGTTGAGCTGAGTTTATAAGAAGCTTCTGATTCATCAGAGAAACACAACTGTCAATATAATCACACAGGCCTGAAGAAGCAGATGAGTTTAGGAGGATTCACCTCTTTTACTTCTATCTTGACTTCTGCTTATTTAATTATTTAGAAATACTTAATATAATAATAAATAATAATAATAATAATAATAATAATAATAATAATAATAAGTTAGGGTCAGGTGCTTGACCAGAGCTGTTTCGGTGTTACCTGTAGCAAGGACCTGCTCGTACAGACATCGCACGGTTGTCATGGTTACTGGAATTTCATCAAGGAAGCAAACCAGGCCAAGGTATCCAAAATCCCTCAGCTTGATGCGCTGCTTGTTGCGCTCAGACACTCGTTCGCTTTTGAGGATTTTGTATAAAACCTGCAACGTTGAAGGGAAATCGATCAATTGAGATTTCTGTTTGGATAATATCCGAGATGGGGAGCAGGAAATCTGTCAAGTGACAAGCCTGCGAATTTAGGTAGAAGTTAAGTCTGTGGCTCTCACCCTGAACACCCTCTCTCTGGCCTCGTCTCCGAAGCTTGGAGTGAGCAGCAAGCAGTACAGCTGCTCCACGCCCCAGTCCAGCAGCGCGGCCTGCACCTGCTCCCGAGGGGGGCTGCTCCTCAGGAGCTCATACAGCACATCCAAGGCCCTCACCGCCTGATCGGGAGAGAGAGGAGAATCATGAGGACAGAGGATATAGGTGAAGGAGGATGAGATACCAAGAAATATGGCTTTAGGGAGGGTAACGTTTTAAACGCTCACAGGAGGAGGTTGAAAGAGTTGCCAAAGGATGAGAATAAAAAAAATGTTCGATGATAAGGGGAGAGATGGAAGTGAAATATCAAGCTAAAAAGGTCAATGATAACAAAATTTAATTCCTTAAAGAAACACAGATGAAATATATGAGCACTACCTGCTTCTCCATCTCCGACAGTCAGAATATAGGCGAGGACGCTGTGGAGCTCCTCTGGTGTGGGAGACTTGAGAATGTCCTTCAGAAAGGCGAACAGAGAGGTCTGAATCGTCTGCTTTTCATCAGACAGACAGCTGCCATCTCTCTCCACGCTACGACCAATGACATGAGTAAAGAAGTTAAGAAATCTTGTGAACAGTCAGAAATCATGGTTTGAAGTAGGAATAGAAACGTAATAAACATCATGGTGGATGCCTGTGTTCATTTTGCAAGCATTGTGTGAATGTCGAAGGTTCACCTGTAGTATGTGCGAATGGTATCCAGAATATATTGGACCCCGTACTTCCTCTTCATGCGCTGCTTGCCTTTGTGTATCACAGATGACAGGTACTGCACGTGGGCTTTGGAAGAGAAAGAACACTGTTGCCGTCTCCCTCCAGTGTGACATTTAGAAATGTCAAACCAATATGCGAGTTTGTAGCAAAGAAGTGAATTAATTGACAAAACAAGGTACTGAAGTGCAGCTCGAGGCACAGCTTCTCTTTTAATCCTGAACTGGAAACATTAATGTATTCTAACCGTGCTGTTTCTGCTTTGAGCTTCCTCTCGCTCCTTTCAGTCTCACGTGCACACATTACAAAAGGGACATAAACAGCTCCGGCAGAGATGGAAAGTACCAAAGGTTCATTATTTGACACGTGAAGGCTGCTTGTGCCTTACCCAGACAAACGGCAAAATGGCTTTTGGTCCAGATGCGGAAATCAAAGAGCAGGTGGTGGTAGAGCTGCTGTAGAAGTGGGCTGTTCCCCTCGTTGAAAACCTGCTCCAGCAGCAGCTGACAGGCCATCAAAACGTTCATGTCCATCATGCTGCCAGGAACCTGCAGCAGAGGAGGGGTCTGTGTTTAAGTTGGTCTTCATGGATTTATCTGTGTGAAGGGTTTGTGTGGCGTCTTTTTTTCTACTGACACTACTGACACACAGAAGTGCGTCAGTAGTGTCGAGTGCATATACAGCACACAGGTTTACTGCAGGCCTATGTGTGTTTCTGTCTTTGCCACTGTCAAACATGGCAACCCCCTATGATTATTAGGACATAGCTTCCTAACAGGATGCTCCGCCTCAACATCATGCATTTCAACACATCCTGCCAGAGTAGAAACCACGTCTGTGCTACACCAGTGTAACACCTTGTCTCATCTCCGATGGTAGCAGCCAATGCAACGTCTGAACTGAAACACGTTATCATCATTCTGAAGAAATCATGGCGGATTGCATAATGAACGCACCTTTAGAAGACAATCACAACAACGATTAAACCAAGAACCGAGAGCAGGAGTGACAGCAGGGCATCACAACTCACGGTGGCTTCAGTGTCAGTCATACGACATGTCATTTTCACTTTGTGTTAATCTGCACATCATTTTAAACAGATAGATTTCAACACATCATTTTCAGGCAACAGATTGTATCCTTGATATCTGTTGTTTTCGGTCAGAGCGACCACACATGCTGGCAAACGCTGCATAAATGTACCCACGCAAGCATTATGATACTATCATAATTGCTCATTAGACAGCAGAACTACATTGGTAAAGGTCAAACCCCTTTCAGATGGTAATCACTTCTTTTTCACAATTATTTTCCACTTGCCAGTGTGAAACGTGCAGGGTGCTTACTTTGCTGAGCATGGCTCCGATGGTGCTGGGCCCGTGGCAGTGCAGCAGGCTCTCCTGATTGACAGGATGATGACGAATCAGGTTTTTCACCATCAGCAGGAAGGCAGCGATGCTGTTTCTCTCTAGTCTGCCCTCTGAGAGAGAAGAAAATAGGGCAAAACATTTCCTGTGTGTTACCCACAGTCGTGTGTATATATGCATTACCAAGCACTTTAATGTCATTTTCATATCTCAGTGTGAGTCATGGGAAGGATATTTGTCTCACTTTTGTTAAGCAGTTTGCTCATGTATGTAAATCTGTTCCGTTGTGCTGCTTCTTACGCACTTTAGCATTGATTTCACAATCTTTGCTATTTTGTCAGTTGAATAGTAAAGCACGTGTCTCTGACTGTCTAGAACATCCAGTTTGTCCTTGCACATCGTGCATCATAGATCGTGCATAGACTCTGACTCACTGCCGTTCAAAACTTCTCGAGTCTGAACTGCGCTGAAAATCAGAGTTAGCATTTAGCACTTGGCATAGAATTACAACTGCCAAAAGAGTCAGGAAGATCAATGCTGTTAGCATTGTTAGTCGATTTAGCAGAACTACTAAAACAACTGACCTGAAGACTTCAGCGGCAGAAGCAGGGCAGCAGGGCCTCTGGGGGAGGTGAGCTCTGGTCCCAGCAGGTCTGAGATCTCTTGACTGCCGTTGTTAACCGGCTCAGTCTCACATACCTGCTCCAGCAGGGGCAACAGAACCCCTATACCTCCCACCACGTTTACAACATCCTGCAGGGGGGGCATGCATTATGTGTTTTAATCTTCCACATTCCACAATGAATTGAATGAAGACATCACCACTGACAGCAGAAAGTGTTTCATATCGAACCTTGATGTCCCAGTTCACTACCCGGTGTCCTGTAAGCCTGCCGTCATAATGGTAATTGGGCGACAGGTCGAGACATATCTGGCTCTTGAAGGCCTGTAGGAGACAAATGCACACATCACTGTTGTTGTGTATAATTGGCATAGTGAAAGCAGCGTCGTAAATGAGTTTCAGTGTGTCACCTGTGGAGTGTAGTAGAGCAGAAGTTTGCTGTTGAGATCAGATAACTCTCCCTCCGCTTTGAATAAGGACACGTGATTGGGGCCTGGCGGGCAGAAATGTGGGTCATTATGCAAACATTACTTTGTGTAAATGAAAAAAAAACTCCTTGGAGTATGCTGGGTTTTTTTTATTGCTGGTTTCTTGTAGATTCGATTGTCTAGAAGAGGTTAATGCTGGAAAAAGACACGTTGAAGGTGTAAAATGTGTACGAAAACACTTGCGCTGCAGCAGAGCATGACCTACCTGCAGCATGCAGAGCTCTTGTCTGTGTCTGCTGCAGAGCCTCATGGCAGATGAAGGCAGTGCCCAGGAGCCCATCCAGGGACGTGGGTGTTCCCCACTCGGTGTCTTGCAGTCCTGCTGGGATGGTGTGCACTGAGGAATCTCCCATAGGGCCCCAGCGGCCTCCTGAAAAGGTGGCTGGGAAGGACTGGGACCGGATGAGGGACGGGCCAAATGCGGGGAAGGCAAACTCAGCCGACGCATAGGAGGAGGAGGGCAGATTGGGGGAGGTAGTGGTGGTAGTGGTCCGGTGGCCTGCAGATCCGATGCAGCAGGAGGTAAAAGGCTTCAGGAGGCAGGTTCAGGTGAGGGAGGGAAAGAGGAAGTGAGATTAAAAGAGGAACTACTCAGTAATAATGCGTGGCCAGGATATATTAGATACTAGTCTCAGTTACCTCACTGAAAGATGGAAAGCGAAGCTGTGCAGTTTTACATAGCTCTCCATCGATGTAGATGGTGACCAGGTTCTGACCAAAAGGACGACGGCCAGGGATGTGGACTATAGCCACTGAATGCTGTGAGGGGGAGACATAATAGGACACATTTCTACTGGTGACAACAATGAAAAATGCAAATTTGGTGCTCAACATTTAGTGCGTAAATTCTTTTCTTTTTTTTTGCATGGAGCAACACAGCCTCACATTTGACAACTTTACTGAATCCGTATTGATAAACCTTGAGCCATTCGTCTCTTCAAGAGGTACACTCCTCAATCTCTCACAGTGATTATGCTCCAAGGTTACAGGCCCAGACAACTCCACTGAGGAAATTAATGTGTGATTTTCTCCCTGATCGAGTCTATTTTTATTTGGGACAGGCTAAATGAGGACAACTGTTGGCCACACTCCTTTCTGGACTATGTGTGTCCACACTCACCCAGCATGAGTCAGATAGTGGGTTCTCTGGCAGCGCGACAGCCATGTAGTCTTTCTTAGTGCAAACAGCCACCACCAGCACTCCCTCCATTGTGAAGAAGGCCTCCAGTCCAGTTCCACTTGCTGTGAAGAAACTTCACAGGAGAAAATACACGCTGTCAAAACATTGCACCAACGCGGCCGCGTACATGTGGACGCTTGCGATGAGTCTCTCTACCTGTAGAGCTGCTTCCTGCGCGGTCCTTTCCCCATGTCATGCTGGGCCCCAGAGTGGACAGATGCTTTACGGTGGTTGGAGAACTCCATGTTGAGGCAGAGCCAGGCATGAAAGGCAAACCCACTGCCTGGCCAGCGCTGGACCGTGGGCACCATTATACCGGCCATGGGGGGCGTAAGGTCAAAGTACTGCAAGGCACTGTCCCGGCCTTCTCTCGCCGCTATGGACGAGAGCACCTGGATGACGCGCGCACAGTAGGGGTGCACGTTCCCCACCACTGCGCCGTTGTCCTGATCCACCCTGAGCAGTCTGAGCAGGCTCTTCAGCTCCTCTGGCCTCAGACACAGGGAGCCCAGGTCCTGCAGCAGGCCCAGCAGGGCGTCTGCACACTGCCGGTCCAGATTCTGGGGCTGCGAGAGCACCTGCAGCAGAGCCCCCACCATGTCTGCCTCCACAGCCACGGTACGACAGGATAAGGAGCCGCCACAGACGGCAGCCAGCCACTGGGCCACCAGCAGCTGAAGGTCCCTCTGACCCGACAGGTCCGGCAGCCACTGCAGGAGCAGCAGCAACGGCTGCTCATTACTAATACCAAGGTGATGAGCATGGGCATGCTCGCCCTCCACTGCCTGGAGACAGAGCGACAGAAACACGCTAATAAGACGTTGCCACATCCTTAATAAGTCCAGGTTAACCAGCAACGGCATTTGAATAGGAACAAGAAGCTAATTGACTTCTATTGTCTCTGCACCCAGTGGGGAGGACAAGGAAATGTGTGTTTCACCATGTTCATCAGCTCCTGCAGAAGCCTTTTGGTGGGTCGACCTTGACTCTTCAGCACATCAAACAGCTGGGAGTAGCCAATCCTCTCCTTGAACTCTTCCTGAGGGGGAACGAGACAGAAATAGAGTGGAGAAAGCGGCTCCCAAGGGGGGAACTAGTTGGCACACTTTCATGCATTGGAAGGAATCTTTTAAATGAACGGAAAACAGCTTTCCTCTTCAGGCTCTATGTATTTGCTGACATTTTATCACAGTATAATATGCTTTATACACGTGCAGAAGTATGAAGGATATATGATTTGACCGTAGAGCATCATAAAGGACCTTACCTTAGCAGAGGGCGAGTTACTCATTATAGCTGTGAGGACTCCTAAGGCATGAACTGTAATACTGTCTGATCCTTTCTCCCAAACCTACATCGACATAAGGATTGTATTAAAATAATGTTGATTGGCACTGCAGAGCTCAAAGTGTGCTTCATCACGAGTTGACACCGAAAGCCTGAAAAAAGGTGAGAACATTCCAACTGCACATGACCAAAAAAAAAGAAAATAAATCAATTCTGAGGAAACTTTTCACCAGATGAAAGGATGATTATTCCACACCGCAGTTATTTTAGCAGACTAGGTCAAAGTAAGTGCACCGCTGGATCAGTCGCCAAACAATTGTCTCTTTGTTAATTACTGATAGATCCCAGCATGCACAAAACCCAAATGCCAACCACCAACAAAAAAGAACCACAGGCAACCCCCCAACTATTGCTGGAAATGAGGTAAGATTAAAACCCCTGGGCATGAGCCAGGTCTTTCACACAAGCACAACCGGTCACACGACAGAGCAGCCAAAACAAGACAAAAAGAAGGACATGCATTTTTTGAGAAAACACCATTTCATGCATGACGAAAAACACAGCATGCTCTTCTTGTGCCGTGTTGTCACCAGGGAATTCAGCCTCCAATTCTAATTGTGATATGAATCAACACTCCCACACAAGCAAAGGTTAATCCTCTCGCTGATCATTTATATCTGAACTTTTTTCGTTTTCAAGTTGAATTCAAGTCGCTCCAAATAACAGTAAATCACATGTGACACGAGCTGTAAGTGGATATTCCAGGTGGACAGATACAGACAACAAATATCACATATAGCCGCACTACCTGCTTTATTTACAAATGAGTGTAAGCCAGACTTCCTGCCCAAAGCTTCCTGTTTAAATAGCTCAGAGCAGCTAACGAGTGGCGAGAAGGCTGAGTTTCCTGCTGACAGACCGATATCAACACCAAGTGGAGGGAAAGTACCTGGTCCACTTCGACCTCTGAGAGTAAACATGTCGTGAGGTCACACTCAACCTCACGCTCCGGGTTACGCATGTTGCTCTGAAAGAGCTGCAAGACATACACGCCACACACACACACACACACACACACACACACACACACGCAAGCACACACAAGACAAAAAGACGGACAATTAGACAAAAAAGGTCATCTGTCCGACGACAGCTTTGATCCTGGTCTCTACAGCTGCAGCAGGACACGCGTGTTGCAGCCATGCGGGGAAACAGAAGCTGGAAGCATATATACATTTTTTCCGATATTTCACATTGAACTGCGGCATGTGGGATCCAGGCAAATAAAAGAGGCAATAGACATGACATAAATAAATAAAGAAGGTGTCACAGCAGACAGAAACACTTCAGATGGACAGGGTTCTGACCTTGCTGTTTTGAACGAGCCTGAGGATGTGTTCAAAACAGTTGTTGTTGAGGAACAAAGCCTGCAGAACGGGTCTGTCGGAGCACTGCAAGATCTCTGGAACAGCAGCTAGAATAAAAAGCAAGGATTTATTTATCACATCCCGGGGAAATCAATTATTTGGCCTTCAATCTGATTGAGAGAGATTAATAAAAAAGGAATTCTTTACACTCTGCTAGATTGGAGGCCTTGTGGGTGTGGTCTTACTTAGCATTTGTTTCTGGAGGGAGATCAGGCTGTTTTCCATGTTCTGCTTCTCCTGCTGCTCACTGCTAAGTGGACGGTTCCAGTTGAGGAGCTGGAAGTAGCTCTCCAGTATGGCCCTGAGCCCCACCTGCCGCTCCGCAGGGCTGCTGGAGTGCAGCAGGTGAATCATCACTGTCAAGCACTGCAAAGTGAGCCGCGGGAGTCCCGTGCTCTTGAGTTCACTGGGGGTCCGGTAGCACCACGATCGCAGGACCCCGAACAGGTCCTCAACAGAGTCAGGGGTGATGGAAGAAAGGCCATTCTTCTGGAAAAGAAAATATGGACAAAATCATTCCCTTGTAATCAGTTTGAATCTAAACTCTGCACTGATGAAGACGGCAGACAGGCTAGCAGACCTTTCCTCCACTGATGACAGCACCCTGGAGATGAACCAATCTGAGCGTGAGGAGCTCTGGGATCTGCTCGCATTCCTGGAGACTTTCTGTGAATGTGTATTCAACCCAAGAAACAATGTTATGCAAGCTTTTTCTTAACCACAATATAGAAAACATTAACTCAGTGCTGTTAAAATATCGACCATACCGCAAAAAAGTATATTGTTTTATTTGTTTGTTTGAAATGTACAAATTGTTGATGGTACAATGACTAAGCAGAAATCCCCTGCAGTGCCACCTCTGCCATTCAATGAAAAAGAAAAGCCTTTATAATTAGCTACGTCTTACGCAATTAGCTCTTAATTTTCTAATTAAAGAATGTTATTACGTTTAATCCTCCTGAAATGTGTACATACTGAAACGTACCAGGCTGAGACTTCCCACATGGCTTATAGATTAGTGCTCTCTGATCAAATGGGCTTCTATAATTAGAAATGCTTAAAGTGGACTGATTGAAACCTGATAATTAGTTGCTGAATAATTAAAGTTTTTAGCTAAAACTTACTGGCTGACTGGACTGGGCAGTTCTATTTTTCATTATAAGCAACATGGCAACGCATGATTTACTGTTAACTGGGAGGAGAGGAAAGGTCACAGTGTTTCCATGTCGAAGATGACAGATCCTGGCTGTGTTTGGGCCGTGGTGGGAACAGTTTGATTCTTGTGGTATGTGAGGTCTGACAGAGATCACAGTGGCAGAGCAGAGGAAAAGGGAGTGTCTCACCGTGGAAGAGAGCAGGCAGCTCCTCTGGCAAGGCCAGCGGGGAGAACTTATACTTGTTCCTCTCCAGCAAGCTCACCTCCTCCCTGCAACACACAAAGCCTCCAAATCACTGCACTGACTCGCATCACGCCTAGTCAGTCGAGGACTGCCACCAACAGGCAACAAGAGCGGGTGGATACGCATCGCACAAAAGACCGGGGCAAGACGTTAAATTCATAAGATAATCTCTGGGTCTTTGTGTGACTAAATTCCACCTCCCACACATTCACGTAGGCGATCTGCAGGGCGAAGCAGGGCACACTCACCCTGCCAGGCGTCTCCTCCACGTCTGATAAGGGTCAAACAGACTTTCACACAGCACCAGTCCATACTGCACCACCATCTGCAGGGATGACTGCTCCCCTTGTCCCTTCTTTAGCTGTCCGAATTCAAAGTTTGGACACACATTCATCTGTAAGTTCAGCATCGATGCACCTGTCTTGCATTCACCGTGCAACAAAATCAACACATTCCATTACGATGAATAGAAGTTCAACTACGAACCCACTTTTTTTTTTCAGTGCAAACCAGTTCTGTTACTTCTGCATGAGGATGTGGTGAACAGAATATGCTCTGTATATAAATAATATTTGCATGCTTGATATACATGCAGTGGAGCCAAGCCCCGTCCTGAATAACTGTAAATAATCTGTGTGACCAGTTTGAGCTTAAGTTTATAAAAGTCTTACCTGATCCAAACAGAAATTCAAAAGCTTGATGGTTTCGGAAACAAAATCAGGGATCTTTTCTGGGTCGATGTTCTCCATATTCCTAGAAGTAGAGAGAAACTTGTACAATTAAGTGTTAAGAAAATCTGCCATATACCTACACAATATGGCAAAAGAGGCAAACCCAGTGGATGCACTGATTGTACATGTAAGGGTACAACTTGTTGAGATGGAGTTGCAGTCTGTTTGCAGAGTACACAGCCTGAATTGTAATCTTTTGTTTTTGGTCCAGATTTAATATGTAAAAAGGGAACTGTACATTACTTCAACTTCTCATATAATTTGTATTAACTAAACTGTTGTATTGAGCTGCGACTGGCATATACATACACAATAGGCTGGGCCCTCACCTGCAGACAATGATGAAGAACTTGATGAGGAGCAGGGGGTGAGGGGTGGTGCTGTTGGACTCTGGGGTGGTGCTGTTGGACTCTGGGGTGGTGCTGTTGGACTCTGGGGTGGTGCTGTTGGATTCTGGGGAGGTGCCATTAGACTCTGGGGTGGTGTTGGGCTCTGGGGAGGTGCCATTGGACTCTGAGGTGGTGCTGTTGGGCTCTGGGATGATGCCGTTGGGCTCTGGGATGATGCCGTTGGGCTCTGTGGTGCTGTTGGGCTCTGGGATGATGCCGTTGGGCTCTGTGTTGGCGGCGCCGAGATGCTCTGCACTCTGCCATAGCTGGGTGCCGAGGAACACCAGGACCTCCCTGGGAAGCAAGGGCACCTCGGAGCTGCACTCCTCCGGCCTGGATGATGGGGGATGTGGGAGGTAGAAAAGGCAGTAGCAAATAGGCAAAGGGGGTCATGATAGGGGCTGCGTTTACACAAAACATAAACATGTCAAATGGTATCTCTACAGAAGGTGAGGGTTCATCCTCCTTTGGGGAGTACAAAGCTTCTGGCATGGTAGTTTTGTAAATAAATGTTACTACACACCTCCGAGGCTCCAGTGAGGTCGCATCAATGAGCCGCTCAAAGGAAGCCACAAATGCCTCTAGCCACTGCTGCAGATAGCCCACTTCTTTCTGCAGGGGCAAGGAAAGAACACATGTGAAAGAGGCCAAAGGTCAAAAATTAAACCGAGACACACTGTGGTTGCCAATATGGCACTGACTAATCGTTATGACCTGATTTTGTAACAGGATGTTGCAAAGAGATGTAACTCACAGAGGAACAAATGGGCAAATTCTTTCCTTTTTCAAAACAGGGAGGTTCAAAGAAACCAAGTTCCAAACATTCAACTCACAATACACAGTTGGTCAACACACAACAGCAACCTCTCACTGTATGCACCGCGATGCTTTAAAAAATACATTCCTGTATGACTGCGTCCTTATGGTGTCATCAGATGGTTTAATCGTGTGAGGATGTTTACATACAAACTGTAGTTATCGCAGCCTTAATCTGCCTCTGCAGTGCAACCTCCTGCCACTCTTCCCTCCTCACGTCGCTCTCTCAATGTCCCGCAGACCAAAAAGCACAAATGACACACGGGTCATCATTTTAGATGAAGGCCCGGCAGTTCAAGTGGTGCGGCTCAGCAGTGGGAACCGTGCGTCACTATTTCAAAACCACAAGACGATATGAAATGTTCTCTGACGAGCCATGTGATGGAACAACCTGAACATTCTGATTAGCTGCATGAAGCCACTGTTACATTTGACGCTCCTGCAGAGCAGAGGGAGGGCATGCGTTGTCTGACTGACTCAGTGTACACAAATAACATATAGTACAGCAGACGGCACATGGAACAACAATAAGTCAGGCACTTCCCATGAGCCAACAAGCAAATAGGTCAAAAAGAAATTAGCAATTTGTAGTATGCTGCAGTAGATGTAGTTTACTTTGAAAGCTTGCTAGAGTACGGAGCTTATTGTGCAGCTAAAAGTACATTACCAAGTGGCATTGACTTATGTTCCAGTCCATCTCTCATTGTATGTAGCTGAGCAGGGGGCCAGGTTCTCGAAGAACCCAGTCTCAGATGTGCCTCAGAAGCTGCACACCGCTCCAAAACGAGCACCAGCGTCTGACTCCTTTCTGGTTTCTTCCAAATGTCAGGCGAGCAAACCAGGAAATGACATGTCACTTTAACCGTAGCTTGTTTCCTTCATGTGCAGCCTGCTCATCAAACCCCTTCCTCTTTTGTTTCTACTATAGTTGTGAACAGATATGAGTCAGGCCTCTATAAAAAAAAATAAAAAAAAACTTCTCACAGCAGCAATGAAGCACTGGGACGTTCTAAATTTAAAGAACCTAAGATGCTGCAGGAGAAACACTCAAATTCATCTCTTTCACTTGGAATATAATGTCAGCGGCTGAGGCACTGAAATGTGACGAGCTGAAGCCATGGATGTCATAATGTAAAGAATACTGGGAAAAGAGTTGAGTTCATTATGCATTTACCATGTGACCGTAGGCTTTATACACAAAATGGGATGTGCAATTGAAAGACTAATAATATAATGACGCAAATCACACACAAACTGAACAAAACGCCGCATGTACTCTATGAAAACAGGAAACCTAAACAAACGTCTATTGTTTAGCATTCAACATCTGGACAATCAGGTATTTGAGACTTGAGAAGGAGAGGCAAGAGACACATTGGCAACACACCTTCGGCTTTGTTTCATTTTCCAATAAAAGGTTCAGTGGCTGAATCCTCCCTAACGTTACTCTGCATTTAACAACAGGTTCTTTTTGACAACCATCCAGCCCTGCTTAGGGTATGTCATCACTTCTAATTCAGCCTGTAGGAGGAAACACAATAACAGGGGTTAATCAAGTGATGTCATTTGTAACTTCATTACCAGCCTTTCAATAGTTGGATGACAGATCTAGAAAGGCAGAGAGACAGTGAGCACACGGACCAGCTTTTATATCGTGGAAGGCCCAGGGGAGTTTAATCAAGCTAATGACCCGTCCATGTCAACCACCTGCATGCTGAGGTTGGCCCGGATCGCCTCCAACACAGTGGGAGGGGCGTCACATTACACGTCATTCTGTCTGTTGGACACAGTTTGTCCTCACTGTTGCGTCACAACCATGCAAGCAGTCGCAAAAGTTAACAGGCGTGAAAGTGAGGTCACAATGATGACAGAGGTTTCAAAGATGGGTGCGGACCGAACAAGGGTTGCCAGGTGCAGGGAGAGGGATCGGTCTCTGGGCTGCATGAGAGGGGCGTCACACAACGTGAAGGGGGTGTAACTTGAAGTTGCAGCTGCGGCTGGTTGGCTAGTTAAATCATTTTTACACCACACTTTCATGCTACACTGGTTACAGAAACGTGCCAGTCATCTGGAGATAGCAAAGTGCTTTCCTATAGTGTGACAAGAATGTGTGGATGAAATATTAAGGGCTTGCTAGTTAGCTATCTAACCCGCAAATTCTTTATCTGAGTTTTAATGGCTTCACAGTCTTATAAGACCATTACTGCCACCTACTGGACTGGAGTGTGTAGCAGTAGATTTGCAGGGGGGAAACAAAACGAAATGCTCTATTTTATTCCTGATACACTTCAGTAATTAATTAGAATTAGTGTGATTGCAATGATTCCTTTCTGAGCAGATTCCCAAATGTCATATTGTGTTTTAATCAATGAGATATGAATTCCCTTTTTTCTTCATCATACCTAATGCTATCTATCAATACAAGGTTTGACAGTTTCCAGTTCATTTGGGTGATAACAGTCTGTGCATAGTCCAGTAGGGTGCTTGCCTATTGCACATAAATAGTGTATAATTATTAAAAAATAATAATAAAGCAATTCATATTTACAACCACAGAACATAAGTGAGAAAAACATTGAAATTAAAATGCATCAATTGAATGTTTTGATAAGATATCATGTGCAACAGTTGTAGGCCGTAGATTGATGCTATTGTAAATTGGGGGTTAGGAAATGACGACAAGGCCATTGGCCCTCCCACTTTACCACCTAGGCCCGATTTAGTGTCGCAGCTGGTGAGATGACATAGTAAGACGGCCTCTAGTTTTCACACTGAGTACTAAACGTAGCGCGTAAGCTTTGCATTATAATTTCATGGGAAAGGAAGTATCATTATTTCTGTTCCCTGTCAAGTGAAGTTGCTTGGGCATGATGATTAGGTACAATCAAGCTGCAGGGTGTAACTGGCACAGCTAGATTTTTAGAGTATATTAAAAAACAATTAGATCACGGATCGGACATGAATCTGGTTTGCTAATGAGAAGTAAAACCAGAAGATGTGCATGACGTTGTTCTGCAGTAAAACTGGTTCAGACACCAGTTAGAGCTCTCCTTTATGTCTGCACCCTTGACCTAAATAATCATCCCTTACAATATGACTATTGATCAACACCTCAGAAGAAACACGCATCCTATGCTTTCAGTTCGATAACGACGCTATTAGAACAGATCACAAACCACCCATGAGGTACCAACCCCTATAAACTGTGTCATTTATCTCCCTTTTCTCTGCACATGGCCGAGCAGCTGTGTCGCTCTCTGCTGCTTGGCATTCTGCTTCGCTCTAGCTTCCTGCAAGTGAAAGCAAAGAGCACTTTGATTTTCCTGGATGGCTTTTCTGTTGGTAAACAGGGGAGATGGAGGCACATGAGAGACTCGGGGCTCATAGGACAGTCGTGTGAGCTGCAGGGTTGGCTGTTGTTGTTGTTGTTGTTGTTGTTGTTGCTGAAGCTCTCATATTGACGTGAATCATGAATGATCTGTCAGTGAAACAAATACAGAGCAGTGTGATGATAAAAGCCAGGAAATGTGACTAGTTCTCTCCTCATAGCAAGCAGAGGAGGTGGTTTCACCACGGTGTGGAGGGGTGACAGTCGGGTTGTTGCCGTGGTCCATCTCTACCGCTACAGGCTTTAATTAGTCCCTCAGCTACTGATCACAGGATAATAACACACTATTTCTCTGCCAGACTTTCATATTACTGCGTCAACACAAATGTGCTTCTTTGTTTCTCACTTACATCCAGAATGATAACGTAGTTAAACTGTACTTAAATCTGTCTTGTGTTAACCAGATGAGCTCAGTATATATAAAGGCTTTCTTGCTTCATCACTGAGTATCATTTACAGCCCGAGTTGATGTCTTAAAATAGCTTGTATTTGTCTGATTAACATCCCAAACACCGCAAATCATCAATTTAATTTCACAAAAAGATGCAGAAAAAGCAACACCTCTCTCAAGTTAGAAAGCGAAACGATTGATTGTCTTAATTTAAGGCTGAAAAATTACTTAATCGATTGATCAATGACTATGACTAATCAGTTAATCGTTTCAACTTTACCTGAATGTTGCGTGTCCATTCTCTTGCAAAAAGTTACTTAAGAAATAATACTTCATTGCAACAACAGCTGAATTGATGAGTACATTTTTATTTTATTCTAGCTTGAACAAAAATAACTTTTAATGAATTGCTAACTTCATCCTCAAAGGACTCATTAAAAAAGCTCCCGCCAAACAACCAACATGTAACCAAAGAAAACTGATTCAACAGAGTACAGTCCAACAGAACTACTGTGTTATCCAAAAAAGATCCCTTCTGTGTCTTCAGACATGATCTAACAAGTGAAGCTCCTCTCTCAGCGAGTCGTCACTCTCTTCTGTCCGTACCTGGCAGGAACGAGCGCTCAACGTGGGTCTGAAAGCATTCTCAGATGTGGATAAACTGAGCCAGTGTTTCCCTCCATCAGATGAAAGAGATGAGCCTGTTCTGCTTGACTTAACATGCTCTCAGTGAGTACATTCTATCACATCCTCAACTCATTTCATAGATCTATTTGTATAAATAAATGCTTGTCTGTGATGATATAATACATCCATAATGTGTTGTCTCGTCTCCCGCTAGTATCACCTATATGGTTACTGATTTGGGCCAACTGGTACAAGATGCTTCTAAAACACAAGGTCTTCAGTCGTGAATCTCTGCTGATCTCAGAGTCTTGCAACGGGGTGTGTGATTTCTTGCACAATCGGAGGAAGCGGAGCTCCTTTATCACCGGCAAGCTTGAGCACGTTTAGTTTTCTTATTGAAAATACACAACGACTGCTGGAGCGACGTGCGTGTTCTCAGACACGGAATCAACTGTGAGGATTCATTTGAGCTTCGTTATACTCTCTAACTCTCATAATTACATTTACTAATGCATTGACCACTTAGAGCAAAGATGCTGCCAGGACACAGAGGGTCGTGAATGCGGGAAATGCCTTGAAATATCTGAGGGAAACAAGTCATCAATGGAGGCATACAAGACGGAAATATTTACAGCTGCCAGGGCGTGTTTGCTGTCCCTGAAAGCCGAGTGTCGAGCCATTGCTTCTATAAGTAAATGCTTGTTAGCAGCACTAAAAAGCCAGATTAAACACAGCTCAGATCTCTTGTTCAGTTTGAAAGTCAAAACTTTCCGTGATGTGCGACCAAACAAGGCCTGTGCTGCGAGTCGGAGGTGGGGTGTGTCCAGTTCCAAAAAAATATATAGTTGTGTGCCGACTTGACAAACGGAAAGACAACAACAAACGTGGTGTGGTATTATATAGGAGAGGCAGCTGATTGTTTTCTGAAGTGGTTCTGCTGCCTTTCTGCAGCCTATTGTGTTCCTCTGAGTCACACAAGGTGGTGGCACTAATCCTGCTGGGCTCTATTTAATCCCTCGCCTTCAACACCCATCATCACAGCCCGTCAATAAGGGCAGGCCATTTGCACATATGCAAAATCTAAAAAGAAAGCTTGCAAATCTCTCTCTGGTGTGTAATGTGTAGAAAAAACAAGGGCAGAGAGAGAGAGAGAGACACACACACACACAGCATTATAAACCTTCAACCTTGAGGGCAAATGATGAGAAATACAGCCAAGAGGCAGCTTAATAGGGAAGTAGTCGATCCATAGAGATGCTTGACAGCTGTCACAGTCAGATTCAAGGACCCCCCCCCCCCCCACACACACACACACACACACACACACACACATCTCTAGCGATGGATGATTGGTGAGTATTTTTAAAGACAGACAGGAAAGTTGAGAGAATCCACTGTCAGACGTGCAGCAGCAGCCCAGAGGAGAAGTAACGGATCAGAAACACACTTCCTCGAGGATGTGTCCAAAGTGACCACAACGACCACTTTGATAGTAAATGATGCAAGGGGTGTGTTACTAATACATTTAGAGCATTTTTATTGTTTTTGCAGTCATTCCAACTTTGACTTCCGTCAGGTTAACCGCAGCAGGAGCATTCAATAGACATAGGTAATAACTCTTTTCGTTGCCAATAAACCTGCCCTTTAAATCCACTGAGGGAATGAGAGCTCAGTCTTGGTGCCCTGAACATGCATACAAACTTGGAAAGAAGTCTCATCTTGTTTTCTTTGTCCTCGGGCATGGGAGCAGATTGCAAACACATTAAATAGTAATCCTTACTTTGTTCACGGCCAAACTGTCTTCCTCACACAAGACATGATAGCAGATACCCTTTTACTACTAATTTGTTTTCATTGTTATTGCTGAGATGTTACGCCTTAATGAACAACGAGAGGAATGAGCCCCAGTCACACCCACACTGGGCAATTGAGACCAAAATTAAAATAATTTTGACATAGGGAAAGGAAAGGAACAGGAAGTAGCCACAGTGACATGCACGCAGGTACCTAGACCGCAGGTACAGGCTCAAACCCACTTCAACCAGCGGGCTAATCTGCTTCAAAAACCATCATCACTCAGAGCTTTCTACAACTTCAACCCCTCTGTGACACAGTCATAACGTACGACATGCTACACCGGTCCTATATGCACAATAAGGCAGCATCCACCGCTCCGGGAAATAAACAGCTGCTGGACATGAACATAATCGACTTCCTCACGTTTACAACAAAACGACAGAGACAACATGGCTGAGGTAACGTTTCGGATCACACACACGTCTACGCTCGCGTGTGTGTGTCGGTGTCGTGTTACACCAACTTCGGGCTCAGAGGACCTGCTGGCTGCAACAGGTGTCCCCGCCAGGTCTTCCGCACTTGCACTCACCTTCGTGTAGTACAACATCCACAGCTCGTACAGCCGCTCCTTCGATGCCATCCCGCCGCCCTTGTGGTTGCTCATATCTCCCCCTTGTTTGCTGTTTTTATTTTAATAAACCATGAAAGCCAGGGCTGTTTGAAGTTGTTCCCCCGAAGGACGCGGCGCGCGGACGTGAAGCATACCTGCGAGTCCACGCGCGACAATCCTCGCGAAAGCGCTTAAAGTTGATCAAAAACAAAAACAAAAAAAGCAGAAACGCGACGGTGTGTGTGTGTGTGTGTGTGTGTGTGTGTGTGTGTGTGTGTGTGCGGCGACGGTGCGTCTCGCTGTCGGAATGATCAGAGCAGGAACAAAAATGCGTGGAAATGCACGTCTGGAGGAACACCCATGTCCGCGTTCAGAGCTTGTTGCTGAAGGATTCCTATTGGAGAGAGTTCCCACGGAAGCGGACAGGCCGCCTGTGTGGATTCAGTATGTGTTTACAGTCCTGTGTATCTCGTGATGATCAGCAGCATCATCGTCAACTAGTGTCTGACTGTATAACGAGACACACAGTGAGGAGTTGACAGGAGATCATGCTCACAGGTAGGCTGATATTCTTAAAGACACACGCACATAAACACAGTGACGGACTCCTCCAGGACAACAAAGTGAAAAGGGGACGTTAAAGTCTACCTACACATTTAAAAACAATGTACTACTACAGCTACTATTACTACTACTACTACAAAAAAAAAAAAAAAAAAAAAAACGTTCATACGGCATAAGTAACCATGTGGTCATATTTTTCCTGAAAAAAAAAAAAAACTTTCTTGTGCAATTCCTTTAGACTGGGGATGAAGTTGTGACTTTGCACTGCAAGCAATATTCAGTACTGATAACATGAAGACACACAAACAGGCACATAGCTGAACTTCAGACTCGTAAGCTCTCCTGTAATAAATAATTATTGCATAGGTTTATCATATTGTTGATAAAGACCATGAATAAAAAAAATCCTGCAAACACCGACAGCCCTACATTGCTATAATTGATCGATAATGAAAGTAAAATATAGGAATTTATTTGAACTATATGACTCCAGTGTCAAAATAAGAAGTACTAATTTTGAAGAATGGTCCTTACCTCCCTTGCTGAAAGAAGTTTTTGTGCACTTTGAAAATGCATCAATTTATAAGAAGTAAATCTGCTAATTTGTTCTGTAAATCTACATGGTCCGTCAATAGCTTGACTTCACATACATTTCCATTCTGTAAAAAAGAAAGTTATTGATGATATGTTACGACATAGTGAGTACAAATGTTTGTTTAAACACATTTTATTAAAATAAAGACACATCAACAAAGCATCATGTATGGAATTTGCTTCCTTTCTGCTATGGTTAATCTATAACAGGAGTTAATTTGTCTGTTGATGGACCACCAGCATGGACTAAAGTGGTAATATTAATTAGTCTTATAATATTTAGCCTCGTAAGGACTCGTATTACCATGACATTGGCCTACTATTAAACAAGACCTGTCAGTGTGCCAATCAATATATTCCTCATTATAGTCCATTCATGTTTAAAAGTAGCCCATAAACTAGGGAAAGCAATTCAATGTTAAGCCTAATCCCCATGTCAAATATATCCAACTGAGACCCAACATAACATTGTGTGTGTGTGTGTGTGTGTGTAGGAATTTGCTTTTGTAATATATTCAAACAGGCTGCTGCAATCGATGTGCTCGACGGTCGGCTGTCCGTCCTCAAGGACGGTTAATGGACTCCAGAGCGCAGTGAGCGGCGTGTATAGTTCAGCATGGAGCGGAACGTTGGGTCGCTACAGGAGCAGGCCCTGAAAAGAAAGGAGAGGCTGAAAGCATTAAGAGATAAACAGCTTCATGTAAGTGTCTCGTCTGCTGATATCTGGTTTCTGATAAATGAAACGTAGCCAGCAACATAGCCCGTTTTGCAAGTGAGCTAACCTTAGCCGAGTTAGCTTGTAGCTAACATTAGCACATTTATGTTGTTAGCAGTCATAAGTTCGGTTCGTGGTTTTGTTGTGCTTTTAAAGGCTATGGGCTTAGATGTTTGATTCAGAGCTAGTTAAGTTTAATATTTAATATGAGACTGCGTTTATAGTAGTAGTTTGCTTGAGCAGCTAAATTCCCAGGCTAACTAATTTGAACTTTTACTCCGAGACAATAACAAAGTGATCCAAGCTCATGTATCAAGCGACGAATGAATATCATAGCTACATTTTAGTTAATAAGAATGAAGAATGAGAACCATAATAGTGTTTCAACCGCCACGAGAGTGAGAAACAGATCTCTGGTTCAGCTTTATCTAAAGTGGTCAGCTGTTAGATGTCTGCTACAGTGAATTACCACAATCAATTAGCTTATTGATCCGTTGTGAAATCACCTGTTAAAACAAGGCACTCTGTCGTATTTTATATCCACATGTCAGAATGGTAAAACCAGAGCTGAAGCAGAAGCTATATTTATGTGTTCTGGCTATATTTAGGTATATTGTGTTTTGGGTGATGATGAGCAAAACAGGTCAGGGCCTCAATATCTTTACTGCTTAATGTAAAAGAAAAAGTGTGTTTGTTAAGTGTTTAGTGACAAAAGCACAGTTTCTTTGGAATACACCAGACATCTAGGGCTGCCACTGGTCTCAGAGGTCTTTTAATATATTGGAACACAGAGATATATTTTTCACATGGGGGAATTGGGAAATTAGTATAAAATAATCAGAATCTCTGAGGGTATTAGGGAATTTGAACTGATCACGTTTCACACATTTTGACACATTTAGAAACTGATATTTGTCCATTTCAATTATTCAACTTCTTTCATAAATGAATTGCATTAAGTTTTCTTCATTGCTACTGTCTTTAGTTTTCATTTACCAAGTACTTAATCACACAGTATACAAAATAGGCTTGCGGTTGTTTAATATAGACTATTTATTTATTTATTTGATTAACAGCAAAAAAATGTTATCCCGTGATATGCTGTACATCGTTGCTGAGAAATTTAATGACCGAGGATATATTGAGCATGTCGCCCAGCCCAAGTAAAAACTGTTGCTGCTGTAAAAGAGGATTTGAATGAAGTATGGATATCTCAGTTGAGCAAAAGGTGCAGATGAAAAGCTGTGTAGGCTATCTGTAGTGTGTGTGTGTGTGTGTGTGTGTGTGTGTGTGTGTGTGTGTGTGTGTGTGTGGGGGGGGGGGGTAGGTAGGTAGGTAATGTGTAGCAATCAAACACAGTAAAACAACAAAATAACAGCACATCTCAGTGGTCACCACCACACACTGTCCAGTGAAATGTTACAGTATGTGTACTTTGATTAGCCTAAATCAAGATGATGGTGTATGCTGAGCAACATTTTCCAGTGATAATTGTACTAAGAAAATCATGTAAACACTTTTGGTCTTGACTTATCTATCATAGTAGACTGAGAGCAGGTTGTTGGACCAGAGTTTCTGTTGCTGCTCAGTTGGGCTGTTGTTTGTGTTGAACCATTGACACATTACTCAGTTATTCCGCTGTGACAATCGTTCAGTTATGAATATGAATTCTTCCTGCAACAGGAATCCCCATTCAATATGCAAGCCACTGTTTTGGCAGTTAGACCACATTGTGTTTCACTAAGCTTGTGTTTAGCAAAGGCATACTGGCGTCACTAGCAATGTGTGATACATGACTGTTGACATTCATGATGCTGGGGGTTGTTTTCCCTTTGTACAACACTTCAAGAATGATTCAGTCCCCTGAATTGTTCTAGCAGGTGGCCAGGAAACCTCTTCAGGAAAGTGCACGCTGGGAGGGGTTGATATCCTTTGTTATCACTTTTCACTTGGGGTCAATATAATTTTTCTGCATTATGCAACTCTATTCCGTCATTTGTATCCCAATGGTTTGTGTGGTTGATTTATTTGTTTTAATGATGGCATAATTATATTTTAACAGGGGATAGAGCAGGAAGATGGGGAGCCAGAGCATAAAAAGGCTTTACTAGAGGAGACTCCTGAAGAAAGGCACAGGTTGGTTCATCACCCCACACACAAAAATGTCTTATTTTTGTTTAAATCATATTTTTCATAAAAGCATGTCATTATTTCTTCAACTCTTGCTCTATATTGCTCATCCGTATAGCTGATTTTTTCTGAAGCTGCACAAACGGAACTGAAACTGATATTGAACTACACCATCTGAGCATTGATCCTTCCTTTTATCTGCACACCATCTTCTTGTAACACTATATTGCCTGTCTCAGTGCAGGTAATGAGATGCAGTGTTTACATTGGGCTGGATCACAGCCTCCTGCTATTAGCTGCTCAAATATCCTGCAGCCTACTCAAATTTGTGTGTTAGCCAGTAAGAAGGAGCAGCCTTCTTTCCTGTCCTACAAGACCTTTTTTCCATTGTTTATATTTAATGACTGCACTGACAGCACTGAGGGAGTGCCACTGTATTTCCTCCGGTCCAACAGGACAGATCTCTCACATGAAAATGAAAATAGCTGCAGAGTTTAAAGTGTAAGACCGGCGAAAATGGACCCCATAGTCTTTTTCACCATGAAAAAACATCAAATAAGCCATCCAGACATTATTTTTCAATGATCACCCATGTATCGAGAAAGCCGCTAACAGCCCCATAGCGCTAACACTGATTAGATTGGGGCGATGCACCTAACGCATCCACAACAGCATATTCTAACCACTAATATTGCTCAAAATGGCATCAAACCTCTTCAGTAGCATGATAAGGCTCCTTACACATAAAACTAAGCACCAACAACGTAGTTAGCGAACCCGGAGTTTATTACTCCTTTACTTACTCCTGCCTTGTGCTCCCACAAACTGCAAGCTAAGGAACTTGCAGTCATCTGGACTGTGTAACACTGGCTGGAGAGCTTAGGTGGGCTTAAATATTTAAATTCCTTTTTAGGCTTGTTTGACAACCATTGATGTAATTTCCGTCTTTTTATTTAATTTATTTTATTATAGTTGTAAAGACTCAGTTCATCTTGTATTTATATTTTGTTTTGATTCAAATTAATGCAATAAAAAACATTATTATTTGATTAATTGTGACTGAAATATGAGTGGCATGAGATTTGAGTTGAAGGATGAGATGGATAGAATGACATATTTCTTTTTTAAGGAGAGATTCAGAAGGCATAGTGAGAGATTTGAGTCCCTCTGAGTCGGTCAAAGGCAGAACAAGCGAGCCTTCCTGCCCATACCCATACAAGGCATCGGGTTGTCAGTTGGCAGCAGGGATGTGATGAATGTGTCGAGAGTGTACCCTCAAGCCTCATCACAAATCCATGTTAAGCTCAGAGCAGCTGATAATGTGCTTGGTCAGACAATAGTTTACCTCTGCCTCTGGATTTTAAATATGTATAATCTGCAGAGATGGCAGCTAAGCTTGCCAAAAATTCCTCTGTGTAGAGATGTGATGAAAGACTGCGTAATTCAAATTCAGGGCCTGCATTCCTCAGCTGTTTGCTGTGCCCAGGAGCAGGTGGAACATGTTAATCGCACGTGTACATAGGAATAAAGAGGGACATTATACCCAGTCACCTCGAGACATTAGATGTGCAGCTGTGCAGGATTTGCAGACAGTCTTTTATCCGCTTACTTTTCTGGAATATATTGTCTACACTGCCACCTCCTGGACAGTCACATGAGTGTGGGGGAAAAGAGTGAGAGCATTGTTCACTGATAATGCTTCATGATTTCTGTCCTCAGAGAGCTGAAGCTGAGGAATTACACTCCAGAGGATGAAGAGTTGAAGGAGAGGCAGGTGCCCAAGGCCAAACCTGCATCAGGTGAGAACTCTTTAAATCCCATACAAGCTCTGAAAAAAAACATGAGCCTCTAGGAAGGTCATACAGCACACTTTGAGCTACTGGACGCCACCCCTTGCTCACAGACTCCTGCTGTCACTATCACATAATTTATGACTGATGGAGAATATTCTTTGATTGCAGTGGAGGATAAAGTGAAAGACCAGTTAGAAGCAGCTAACCCAGAGCCCATCATTGAAGAAGTGGTGAGTGCTCCTTTCTGGATGTGATTTCCTTCGTTGAAGTACAGAAGTTGTAGTTGCTTTATTGGGCTGGTTTCCTTCCTCAGGATTTGGCCAACCTTGCTCCGAGAAAACCAGACTGGTAAGATGCTTTTGCAAATTATTTTACAGCCTGTGTGACGTAAAATCTCTGCATAATTATAGATAATTTGTGACTGACATTGACCTTTTGATTCTGAATGTAGGGATCTGAAGCGTGACGTGGCAAAGAAACTGGAGAAGTTGGAAAGGAGAACACAGAGAGCCATCGCGAGAGCTCATCCGTTAGTAAAACCCATTTCACGTTTTTGCGTTTTATCACCGACTTTTGTGACCACAGCAACAAACATGTCTGAGCTAGGCGTGAATTATTAGGCTAATTGCTTGGTGGTTTCTAGATTCCACAGAGGCTTCAAGCCATCTGATTAAGTCAATGGAGTGATTATGCCACTGATGTGTGATCCACATTCTTATAATACCGGTAGTCCAACTCTTTCATATGTATGCAAATGTTATGGGGTTTTTCTCATTTTAATTTGAGACACCAAGAATACAGGTTGCCATGCTGCAATAACCCAATTAATGTTAGTGAAAATGAACAGCAGTCACTTTTTTTCAATTTGGTTATAGCTTTTTGTGCAAATGTAGACACTGTTACATTTTGATGTAAATTAAACATGGCAGTAGGCCGATTTTACTATTAGTATAAAGACTTTGTGTTGGAAGAAACACTGCAGCCTGTCAGCCTGACTCAACAACAGGAATGCTTGGTTACAGGGTGCCAGTGGTGCACTCAACTTGAATAATACTTTAATAGCCAATATGCAGGATCTACACATTAATGCAATGACTCAATGAATGGATGAGACTGACTGAGTGTTTATGTGTCCAGGGGATCGTCTCCGAGGCAGTGAGGAGGAGTTGGCCAGTGCAGTGGGAGCAGTAGGATTGGAGGAGGGAGACTCGGACTGAATCCAACTTCTGACGGATAAAAAAAACAAAAAAGGAGGCTGCAGAGGGATGGCCTGGGTTTCCTGGGACTGTACTGTCACAGCTGCGTTGTGCTCGAAGAGGCAGCCACTTTCATAGCTGCAGGGAGTAAAGTCATGTTTTCTCTCAGGTCTTCAGATCCCCTTGTGTGTCCTGCTTTGCGTTATTTGATTATTACATATGAATATGTAGTAGTGCATTCTGTGTATGTGGTTTATTGATGTGGATTGGTAACTTTACCATCAATATTATATTTTGTAAGTTTTACATTTTCAAGTAAAATAATGTGAGTTTTTCAAATGCCTGATCATTATTTCCATGATTTTGCTGGGTGGGAATGTGGATTACTAACTTTATCACATGAGTCATCATATATATATTTATATATTATATCAATATATATTTTGATACTAATATTTCTCAAGCATCCAGAGATGTTCACAGTATAGGTGTCACATTACGTTTCATGCTCTTATTAGTGTTTTGTATCCAATAACAGAAAAGACACTTTTAAGTACATAATATTTATTCAGAAAATGATCTGAAAAATTACCGTTTAGTCCCCATCAAGTGACCCCTATGAGCTCATGGTAATAACTGCAACATTAATGTCTTGCTACGATTGAATCAACTTAGTTTAGATCCAATGGGTGATAAATAGAGGAACGGTGATGGACAGATAACAATAAGCATTTTTTGGTATGACATTCACTAGTGAGATCTATTGCAAGCACCTAAATACCTGTTGTGAACTGAAATGTTTCTATTCTTTCACAATAAAGTGCATCTTCTGTCTACGTAGGCCCAGACTGTCTCCTCAATAAGGAGGGAATTGCACATTCATTATATTACCACTCTTAACACAAGGCCACCTGCTCCTTCAAATGCTTTCCTCTGTTCTCAAAAGGCAACGTATCAAGCCTCTAAACAAAAAGCATTCAGTCTGACTTTCACTGAAACTACACTAATATGTGACTTAAGTGTCATGGATATGATTAATAGCCCATACTACATAGACTACAAAACAGATTCTCCTACACACTACAATCTTCAAAAACATACAACGTTGGAGATGAAGCTCACAATACAGACATTAATAGCATAATGATTACTACTGCAAAAAAACGGAAGTTGTTGATATTGTGGCTCTGGAAGCTTGTTGAAGCTGTTTGAACATGATGTTGCTCTGAATACTGTGATGATGAAGAAATCCTGGATTTTGATATTTAATGAATAGAAACTGAGATGTTGTAGTTCGAGGAAGCATCAAATATTAGACCGCGGGGGAGTCCGATGTTGTTGGCACTCGGAGTGTGAGGATAAATACTGCATGCAGATTAGCTAATGTTAACGGTTCTCACTTGTCAGAAGCAGAAAATGGCAAAAGAGGAGGCCTCAAAACCGAACCTCAAAAGGTTGGCATCTGGATTCCACACAGACCCACAGATTTAGCCCTTGAGCAGGATTGCCGTTGATCTGTTGATATTGTAACATTATGATTGGTTGGTAGTTTGGGTGGTAATCTGGTGCATTCATGGCTTCCTGGTGATCACCGGGGACAGGAAGTGGCCGATTTAAGGCTGTCAGTCGCACTGTCCTCCACCAGATTCAATCTTCCTGGCTGCAGGTCCCAGTTCCACCTTGCACACCCTCTGGGCGAACTTCAGAGAGCACAACGTCTCTCCCACGTTACTGTCCAGAGCAGACACCTTTAGGAGAAACAAAACAAGGCTCACAACAAGCATCGATTAAGTAATACTTAATACTGACCTTAATGCAAATGTGTCTTAGTCTAATTTTGGAGCAGTAATCCCACCTGCACCACCATGACGGTCTTGCTGCCTTTGCCCAGGGAATCCTGTAATAAGTACGTAAGGCGAGAGTTCCTGAAGGGGATGTGAGTCTGCCGAGCTCTCAGTGCCTGAATGACGTCCCCCAGTGACAGCAGAGAGCGGTTGATATTCTGGGCCTCTTTCAGCCTCTCTCCCTCTGCACCAGACTTCCACACCCTCTCGGAGCCAGCCAGGTCCACCAGGTTCAACTTGCCTGAGGAAAGAAAAGTTAAATCAGAGATATGAGGAAACAGTGGAGATCAGAAGCTTATCGTTTGTGCTGTTTATCGTCTTTACTCTCTTTCTTTCTTAAAATATAGTCACAAAGATATCATTTTTAATTTGGCATTATGCAGTAGCTAGACTGCACTCCTTTCAAGTACTTGCACAATAGAAGGAGAACGTGACTGACCGGTGGATTTGGTTCCAGTGGCGAGGTCGGTTCCCTGAACGGTGATGCAAAGCAGAGCATGGGAGCGGGAGCTGTGTTGGTTCATCAGAGTGCCGAAGGTGATCCTGTTCCTTCGGGCTGTGGCTAAAATCTTGAGATACAAGAATAATTGGCATAAATGTAACTTTTTGTATTTATAGTGGTTTGGTTATTGGTATTTAGTATCCTGTCAGTACCGATTGTTTAAAAAACGGCGTGTCACCTTCTTAATGTGCTGAAAGCTCTTAACTTCGATGAGCCTAAGGCCCGGCACGTGCAGCTGTCCTGTTCCGTCCGGGTTGAGCTTAATGTCCAGTTTCTCTCCATCCTTACTCAGCAGGTCTCTGAGAAACAAAATGACAAGTAGTTTGTAGGTCTCGTATATTGCAGGCTAACTATCCAAAAAAGAAGAGTGCAGCACAGTGTACCTTAGCACCTCGTTGTAGATCTCCACAGAGCTGACGGTGACCGTGTAAGACCACATGTCCTTCCTCTCCTCAATCTCACTGAACAGATGCTTCAGGGCTCGCTGGTTGATGCCTGGGTTCTCTACACTGCCCTGAAAACAAATGATACTCAGCCTGCCGCCCAATACCTTTGTGACATGTGACTATTTCTGTCGTGCCTCTTTAGCTCATACGGCTGTAAAACTAGAGATTATACCTCCATCGTGTGGGTTTTTCCTGAACCGGTCTGTCCGTAGGCAAATATGCAGACCTGGTAGCCATCGATGCAGGATGTCACGAGAGGCTCAATCTCCTGAAAGACCTGAAGAAAACCAATAAAGAGTTTGAGTTCTTGTTCCAATTGTATTTCCTGCATATGTTGATCATGTTCATACCTCTTCCTGTGTGGCCTGAGGGTGGAAGACCTTGTCCAGTTCAAAACTGCGACTCTTTCCCTTGTTGAGGACGTTGAGCGAGGACTCGTTGTTGGGGTCCGTCGTCACCACCACAGACTGGCCCTCCTCATGCTGGTCCTCCTTCAGCACAGGCTTCACTCGGCACAGCACACGGATGTTGCCTTTAAGCTCCACCAGCTGCTCGTGGTACTTCCTGCGCAGTGCCACCTCCTTCCTATATTTCTCCAGGAGGTCTTTGTTGGCTTCAGACATTTCACTGATAGCTGCTGAAATCTGCCAAAAATATAGCAAAACATTTCTTTTTTACTCTTGTTGATCATGTTAGATTTACTCCTTTACATTGTGTAGACATCATGTGTGATATCATGTACGTACCTGTTTTTTTGCTTCACTGATGGCTGCTCCATAGAAGTCTGAGAAGTTTCGAACCTGGCTCCTCAGACTGGTGTAGTCTGTCTTCATGGAGCGTAAAGTTGGAGGCAGCGCAGTCAAACGCTTCTGCAAGCCTGATAAAAATAAAACAGCATGTAGACGCTCAAATAGTGTCTCAATAAATATATTTAAAGGAATAGTTTGCCATGCTGGGAAGGCACTTATTTGCTTTCCTTCAGTTGGGTGAGAGGATACCTTCATATCTTTCTATTATTATAAAGTTACAGTCAGCAGCTGGTTAGCCTAGCTTAGCATAAAGACTGGAAACGTGGAAACATTTCCAGGTAATAAAATCTCCCTCCCAGGTTCTAAATCCTACTTTTTAGCATGTTCTATTTTGTTTGTTAAAAGTTTACCAAAACCAATGAAATGTATTATTTGGATTAAAGAAATGAGATATCAGATATTCATTTGTGTGATTTAGAGGTGCTTGGCAGGTTTTGTCTTGGATCTTTATGCTAAGCTAAGCTAACAGGCTACTGTCTGCAACCTCATAGAGAAAGATATCAATCTTCTCATCTAATTCTCGGCAAGAAATCAATGTGTTAAAAACTTTTTAATGACATGCGTTTCTTCTCTTTCTTTGGGGGTTTGAGGATTCTGCTTAAAGGAGAAATGCGGTCATTTTTGACCCCATTTTCATTGTCCCCAGGGTCATTCCGACTTATCAGAAGCAAAAAACCTGACAAAAATGTTAGGGATTTGTACCTGCCTGCCAGCCTTCCAGAATAGCACCAATGCTAACCCATAGGGGCAAGTTTATCTGCTTTTCTGGGCCTCCGAAAATAATTCCAAGAACCATAGGTCATCTTGGGCTAGGTCAAGTCAATTTTTGTCTGTTTTTTTTGCTTCTAATAAGTCGGGATGACCCTGGGGACAACGAAAATGGGGTCAAAAATGACCGGATTCTCCTTTAACTCACTGAAAAATTGGTCCTGCAGGTTCTGAAAGTGCTCGGCCGAGCAGGTGGCTGCAGCCTTCACAGCCTCCTCCTTCCTCTCCTCCAAGTGTCCGATCTCTTTCAGCAGCTCCTCTCTCAGTTTGCTGATTTCTCGCTCGTAGGCTGCAATCTGTAAACAGCACAACAATTTGTCAAACTGTCAGCTGGACTGGTCCGATCTGTGCAGGCTCAGATGTCTAATGAGTTCCTCTTTTCATGAAATTGATTGTCGGGTTGTCAATTTACAGCAGTGTAAAAGTGGAAACTTCCTCCTTCTGCATTTGACTTGTTTTCCTTTCATGATGTGTTTTTCACAACTGGAGTTTACCGAACCAAGAGCAAGACGTTGCCCTGAATGCCTCCAACTCCCACAACACTTTCCAGGTGAGTTTTTCTTCTCCACTCCTTCCCATGCCATTCACTGCACATCTTCTTGTTTCCTCTTCTTGACGTACCTCCTGGTCAACAGCTTGCATCTCTCAGATGTAGTGGCCTTGCTCCACGCCGGTATACTGGCGCCAGGGCCAAGACCGCTCCTCCCCTCCTGCACTCGGCCCATAATGTCCTTGTGCCTGAGTGCTGCCTTTGCTTGTTCAGTTGCAGCCAGTGGGGTCCACTTCCTCCCATTGGCCAGGATGGGGGCAGCTTGGGCTACAAATGGATTGCTCCAATCCAGTAGCATCATCTCCAGTCTGACTTTGGCGCACTTGTACTCCTCTGCCAGACTTGAAATGGGCAGGTGTAACATCCCTCTGTCGTAGAGCCCAATACTGCTTAGACACCTGAAGGCCAAGCCACTTCATATAGGTTTAGTGGCCACAGGAGTCGTGGAAGTAGTCCATACTGCATGCACCAGAGCTTCAGCTTGCCAGGGAGGAGGGTTCTGTCGATGTTCTCCAGGCCACTGGCTACCTCCTTCCTGAGCTGCTCTATATTAATCAATAACTCCACTGTTATTCATTACAGAGACTCCAAAATCACTACACACCACAAGGGTCTCCTTGAGGGTCAGGGTGGCCGATTTGGGGCTATATTTATCATTGTTATTATTATTATTATTATTATTAGGAGTGAATGTTCGCAAATTAGCCATGTGCACCAAACAAGACTAATGTTGAGAAGTCACACTAAAAATGGCTAGCAGCGAAAGCTAAACCAGAGTGTTTCACTAGTCACACACTGTGGGTTCACATCCAAAAAGGTGGCTGAATTACAGGGCACTGCACCGGGACAAACATTGGAAAGAATGTGCATAGCAAGTCACACGTATCTCCCCACGTCAGCTTGAAGCTGTCTTCACTCCTGTTTATGGACCTCAATGGACCTCTTCTGGACAAATCGGACCCAGTTCCATTTGTCAGAAGCTGGATTAAAGCAGGACATCGCCTCTCTTCTTCCTGGAAACCAGGACGGCAACCACAAGAAGTCGAGCCAAGGCATGTTCGGTCTATTTTAACTTAAGGTACTATCTTTAATAAATCTGGATCGATGGCATCAGGAGGACCATCTGAGATGTGTAACCTTAGTTTCCTTGCCTCCTAGCCAACTTTAATAATGTGTACTGATAGATATGTAGCATTCCTATGGAGTATTATTGTCTAAAGCTCCGCTTCCTGCTGCCAGAGACATGTTCAAAAAGTTGTGTAGCACAATTATTTACCTCGAAAGACGGATATCACCCAAGTAGAAATTGTTTTAAACTTAAAAAAAAATCAGTTTAATCTGTGTATGAATACTTCAAAGGTGATATGACAGAATAATTCACACCATACCAGTTCAACATGAATTTGTTGGCCGGTTTTTACCTTATGCTGCAGATTACAGCTGTATTCATCTGATTTCCTGATGTGTTCCTCCAGCTGTTTGCACCGCTCGTTCTGATTGGACAGCTTATCGGACAGCAGCTCATTCTTCTGTCTGGCTTTGGTCAGCTGCTTTAATGTAGCTGGCGATTCCACCTCCACGGTCTGGGTGACGTACTGCCAGAGGAAAAACATCTCATTAGGGTCACGTCAGAAAAAATGTTGCAATTATGTTCTTTATTCTGTTTTACAATAAACACTGTTGTGTTTTCAGCCATCAGATCTCTCTTAGGTAAGATTTACCTTCACCACTGGCTCCTTGCCTCTCTCCCTGTCCAACTCCAGCTGGAGCTCCCTCACCCGGTCCTCTCGTTTCCTCAGCTCCTCTCCTCTCCTCCACTCGCTCTGTTCGCTCTGTCGCTCTAGATGTGACAGCTGCTCGGCACGCTGCTGCAGGGACATCTCCAGCTGCTGCACTCTGCTGCGGAGGTTCTCATTCTCCTATCGGAGCACATGAAACAAAGGAAATCAAGAAAATGTCTGTGTTTGCAGTTCGAGCTGCGCTCAGCTGTGTCCGTGTGCTTCACCTTGATGAGCATGGTGCTGGACTGGGAGGGCATGGTTGACAGCTGTTGCAGGAGGCCCTGTGTAACGCTCAGGTTCTGCTTCAGACTCTCGTTCTCTGCTGACAGACACAGAACCCGCTTCTCTGAGTCTGTTGCCCCCTGAGGAACCGCAACAAAACAGATGCATCAAAACCAGGATTCAGTGTGTGGGCAACTTTGCTGATGACGTGGAAAGTGACAAAGACTTGACAAATGATTAACCGTGATAATCGTGATTAATAATCCATAGATTGCATCGCTTACGGTGGATGTTCTCAGTCTCGACAGCTCCTCCTCACGCTCCTCTATGCAATTCTTGAGCTCATCGATCTGTGCAGGAAATGAAGAGGGTCAAAAGTCTTCATTCCATTATTTGTAGCACAATGTGATTTAACTCTGCACATTTATATTTATGAAGATATGCATGTAATTCTGTCTCCATAATTCATTTTCCAAATTGTTATGGATATGGTATTTCTAATTAATGAGGGTTTTATTAATTTTCGGAAAATATACATTTTAAACCAACTTTCTTGTTTTATTACTTAACAAACTCCATAATTTATGGATTTTGACAGCTATTTCTTGCTAAACAGTTAAATCATTTGCCTACCTGCTGTTGAAAGGCCTGTATACGAGAGTGTCTGTCCTTTTCCTTCTGCTCCAGCTGTGAGTGCAGCTGGCGGAGTTCTCCTCTCAGCTTACTCCTCTCACCCTGCAGACCGTACAGAGACTCCACCAGCCGGTGAACCCCAGCTTGTGTCCCTGCATCGCTGCTGGACTCACCTGGGGGACAAAAATAAAGCAAAACTAGAATCAGCCTCTGCATCATCATCATTGCTAGCCTGAATAACTAATAACCTTCATCATATTTTGTCATGTTTGGACCCGTGTTCATATTATGCCACCCAGAAATAGTACCAGCCAATAACCTTTGACCTTCCCCTGACCTGTCTATATGTTTTCAGTTATGATTAATTTCTACAGGTATGCTTGAATGCTCATATGTGTAATATTAATGAACATTAAGTATGCATTTAGAGCTCTTTTCACACCATGTCGTCACAGTGCATTAATGTTATCATTGCTGTGGTTCCACTCTCAAGTCTCCAGGGCAACCTCACCGAAATAGGATTACTGCAGCTTCTCACGTGCAGCCTGCAGTGATAGAGGAGGGTTAACACCTGCAAAACTCTCCTAATATTCATCACACACCTGAACAGCATTTTAATCATTTTCTTCCACCTCAATACTTGATCAGGCTCTGTCATGTCGGATTTTCATTGCAGGGCCTTATGCTAATACTATCAACATGCCACGTCAGGTTTGCTGTGTCACAATGGTGCAGGGAGAGGAGAGGTGCCGGTGCCAGGAAGACAAAAATGGAGGAGAGGTTGCAGCTGTGCATCAGGGGTGTCAGAGGAAATGTGAAAACTCTGCAGAGGCACTGAGATGGTTTGGTACATTTTGAAAACAGCAGCTTAAAATGATGACATTCTTCCTCCAACCAGAAAAAATAATGAAGCTCTTTAACATTTCCTGGTACACATTGATGAATGACCACTGAATGACGTACCAGCCATTCATTAAAATTAAATTCAGAATTGATGATACAACACAGCCAAAGTGTACTACAGGTGGAAACAATGCACATCCAAGAGGCATCACTTATGCCTGCACGTTGCAGTCCAGTAAACAAACACACCAAACAGCCTTGTAGCACTTGGGATTTCGGGGCTATTTTTAGTCCAACACAAGTACACGTGGCGTCTTGCATGCGCCAGACCTTGTAAGTGCATTTGCAGGGACTGAAACAGCACTCCCAGCCATGTTTTATTCATGACAGGAGCCACAGAGTCACTATCCATGTACCAAAGACCATCGTCACAGAACCATGTATCTTTGTCCTGCGACTAATGAGAATCAGTGCACATGGGGTCCTCTCCATAAACAGACCCACACAGAGAATAACCCAGTCTGGTCATCACACACCTTATCAATCATAATGACATATTTCTCCGAGGCTGTATCAGTCAGCCTCAGGACAGGAATGTAATCTCACTGCAGCTTCATGTACTTGTTAACACACTGTACATATTCACAGAAAGTGATATAAAACAGTGCAGTTTGTTCTGCTCTGAGGTCAAAGAACCATCTGGTCAAATCTGAAACATAGCAGATACCCACATCTAAAGCTCTAATCGGATCAGTCTGCTCCTCATCTTATTACTGTATTCTTCTAGAAAAAGACAGAATGTCTGGCTTCTTATTATTATTATTATTAATTGTCCGCTTAATTCATCTTCCACCATCCATCAGATGATCTCCTCTAACCTGAAGTCTCCTATTGATTTCAATCTTTAGTCCACAGTGCCATTTCCTGATTCTCTTTTTATTCCAACCAACCAGTGTATGGTTATTAAACCAGCCTCTTGACCTCTACTTCTCTGTGTTCCATCGTCCTCACACCCTCCACATGGAAATGTAAACTCATTAATTTCACCCTACCCCCATCCCCCTTCCTCTCTCCGCCTCCTTCCTTCCCTTCCTCCCTCACCCTCGCTCAGTGGACTGGGGGTCTGTTGCTGCCCGATGGCCTCCTCCAGGCTGCTTATGATGCTGCTCTTGTCCCTGAGGCGCTGGCGGTATGACGCTCGCAGGGCCTTCATCTGGCGGCGGTGCTGGACGCGGTGCCTCTTCAGCTGGACCCGGTACTGGTCGGCCTGCTGCTGCAGCTGCTGGAAGTGGGAGTACTGCTCCAGAAAAGTCAGCAAGTGGGACATCACGGCCACCAAGGGAGAGTCTGTCAACTGGGCAGTATAGAAGCACACACATATAAAGTGTGAAGTTCCTGTTTGGAGAACTGCTCATTTACGTATCAGGTGAGCAGCTCACACAGATTCTCTACCTTTGCTGTTGTTTCCAGCGGAACCTGTGAGGCCCTTCTCTTCTCAGCCTCCTGCTTGAAGGACAGAAAAGCAGCCAGAGGAGTGCATGCTGGGATATCAGGGCCATCGTCCTCACCTCCATCACTCAGAGACATTTCATCACTGTCACTGCTACTGCCTGGATGAAAACAAATCACATAAACATTAAAGAGTTAAGAATACATATTAAATAATCAATGAGTAGAAACTATCCACGTTACAAATAATGCATCATTCTTCTATATCATATGACATCCAATATGTTGGACTATAAATAAAAGCTATGTGAGCACTCACTGGATTCACCAAGCTGAACGCAAGCCTTTTTTCCCATTTTGGAGGTGTGGCCATTTTTCCTTCTGCTCCCTGTTCCCATGGAAACAGGTCCTGGCTCCTGAGCACAGCAACATATATTAGGGTCAGACTGTAATACACAGGCAAAAATATTTACAAAATGCATACAAAGAAATTTAAACAAATGGCAGAACAATGACACCACCAACTTCTGCATCCTTATTGATGGAGACGTATTCTACTGTCAGGTGGTAGATGACGCATGCATGTTCCCCCAAAAGAAAATGTTTATTTTTTTCCTGACAGAGCATCCGCGATGCTGGACATGATTTGACTAGACCTACGTCTGGGGAAGATCCACGTGCCCCTTCCAAAGCTTCATCCTCCTCCTTCTTAAAGACAGTGTAGAAGATGTAGACTAAAAGGGAGTAGAATGCGTACATCTCTACACCGTCCCTGTAAAGGACAGAATAGATCAATAATTACACACATCTCTATGTGCAGGCACAATTCTATTTCTTACACTGTTATTACTGTAACACTCAAGTCTTGGCGATAATCAAAGGATGCATGCATGTAAAAACTGGTCATGACACATCAGGGCTTCTCCAGAGACGACTTTTTTTTAACAATCACCCATTCTATCATACTGAAATGTTAATCTTTTTTTTTTTTTTTTTTTTTACCTTATCACATATCTTTGCCTCTTTGATGATGATGACAATCAGGCATCCTAGTTTTTTGCATTCCCCCTCCACACTCCATCTGTGTTGCCAATGACAAATCTTCCCATGCAGCCCTTGTTCTCAGAGCTGCAGCATCCGAGCGCTGTGTGTGTGTGACTCCCTCTCTGCCCTCCTCTCCCCTCCCCTTTTCTCCTCCTCTCCACTTTGCTCCATCTACAGGCTGCATCTGCAGCGAGCATGCTCAGTGCTGTTTCCTGCTCCGCTGCAGTGGAGGAGCGACAGATTCAGTATGGAGACGGATTGAGCCGGGAGGTGGTTCACGCTGGTACCGGCCAGAGGTGGATGACAAATGCCAGGTAACAGGTGCTCATGAAAATCAGAAAATGCAGCATAATTCACTGGCGAATATTGAGATGCTTGCAAGGACTGTAAATGTATAACAGTAGAATAAGAGATATTTGAAATGCAATGTGAAATGACTAAACTGTAGTGATTTTCTGATTAACATTTGCATTATTTATTCAAGTTATGTCAAATTGTATGTCACATTTTTGTTTACATAAAGCAATTACATTAAAGAACAAATATGAGTACATGTGACATTTCAGAACTTCAGAACACGTTTCCAAAAAAAGGGGGAACGAGGAATCATAAAAAAAAAAAAGCCCAGTCAGCACAATTATCATTATCATTCTGGCACCTCAAACTCAACAAAATGTGCAAAGTCATTAAATGTCGCTGGTCCCTGGTGTGCCTGAGGTGTGTAAAAGGCATCGTCCCACAGACAGGAACAGCCACAGATGCTTGTTGTAATATACTGCAGTTAGACTGCTCACAACTCTGAAATCCTGAGAGAATATTAATATCTTGCGAAGACAACACTGTGGACAAAGATGAGGTAATTCTGTTAACAGTATCACCAACGCACACCAAGGCAGTAAAAATGATAAGTATCAAATGGGCATGATGGGGTAAGAGCAGAGATATGAGCTTAGACCACTGCAGATATTTAAACAGTGGTAGTGCTGAGGCTGCACAACAAATAGGACCTAGACTCTGAGGCAAAACTGCTAGAGATATATGGCCTGAGAGAAAAAGCCTCCTCGACCCAACAGGGCTCTCAATGTGTCTAAAAAGGTTGTTGTTGCATCAGTGATGCAGAATGTCACCAAGGTATCAGTTGTGAAGTGTGGTCACATATTCTCATGCAAATGCATTTATTCAGTGGCACCTGACTCGTCTAATTCTGTGCTTTTAATCAAATTAAGTTCAGCCAAGGTCTTTGCTTTGCAGATACTGTAAATTACAGTAATAAACCCAGTGTGGGACATAAAGGAACAGGCCACCCCAAAAGGAAAAACATACTTTTCCTCTGACATGTTATTTATCAGTGCAGATTGTTTTTGTGTGTAGAGATGTCTGTAAATAATATAATGGAACTATGTGGCACTTGGCTTGTGAAAAACTCAACAGCAATGTCTCTTTCCAGAAACATGACCCAGTAACTCAAAATCATCCACAGACCTTGCTGTGAGCAGTTCCATAAATGAAGATAGATCTATAGGTAAGAAAAATTATGTATTTTTGATCTTGGAATAAAGAACTTGGAAATTCCAGCTCTTGTTTGACCATCAAATCATTTTTCCATGCAGACAATTGGACTTTTTCCACTTTTAAACACAAGGCGTAAAATGTATGAAAGCAGTTATCATCATATTTGTTTTTCAATATATCTCAGCCCAATTGCTTTTGCTCAATGGTTACTGCTTGCATTATGTCCTTAAACATCTATAAAAGCAAAGTTATTCTGTTGATCATGTGGTCTCCGATTTAAGATCTAGAACTGCATTTTTGTCTTCTTTTATTAATGCCTGCACTCTCCTAGAGCCAAAGTTGCCGTATTCAAATTGCCTGTACAAACTCTCTTAAATACAAGGATATTTCATTTATAATGACGTAACACAGAGAAAAGCAGCAAATCATCACATCTAAGAAACTGGAACCAGCTGTTTTGTTTTGCTAAATGATTAATAATTGCTCAAGTTTTCAATAACATTTTAATTATTGCTTTTTTTTATTGCCTAACAATTGACTAATCATTTAATCCACTAATCTATTGGAAAATTGAATTAAAATACAAGTTAAATGTTAGTCTTTTTTAATATGTTCCTTATGTATATGAAGATTTTATTATTAGTATGTTAACCTGTCTGTTCTGTTGCACTATGAGCTCATGAAGGCAAATGCCTAACAATGTTATTTCTAATCGCAAGGCAACTCAAATCCTTGCAAATGTCCTGATATGCTTTTGGAGTTAGGCACATTCATTTTTTTGCACTCTGCACCAGTTGACAGTCCATCAACATACACAGATCTTTATTCATTGTCTAAATGCTTATGTTACATCGGTCCGTCACATCCAACAGAAACCTGCTGAGGGCCTGTGTGGAGGCCCAACAGCCAACAGACATGGAGCCCTTCAAAAGCCACTTGATGAGACCCTCAGTTGCAGCTGGAGAAATGAGTGGAGCAAAAGTGTTTGTTCCGACCCTCTGAGCCATAAGCAACGGGAGGCTGAGGACCACACTGCCGAAGGCCCCTAAGGCATTACCGGCAAACAGACACACCGTCAAGCAGCAGGACAGGGAGGATAAACCTAAGCAGCGTGTCATAAGTGTGAGAGCATCTGCTGAAATCCAGTCACAAAATCCCAGCAGCAGACAGGAGCCACACAGGAGAATATGTGCTGTGTTGCGGTCTTCACTGAGCCACAGGAAGTCGAAGGAGACCAGCGTTGGAGCCAAAACCTCGCCGGCCCACTCTGCTTCTCTCTGGATAGAGACGAGGTATGAGCTGGAGGGACGCAAGAGGCAGAATGCTGCAGAGAGTCCAAGCAGGAAGAGGCCCACTGAAGAAGCCCTGTGATCCTGCCGAGAAAGGCAAAAGCAGAGCAGTTTTAACTAAAACTAACAGAGATCTCAGCCCTGGGGTGACTAGAATACATACATGCATTAAGTATTAAAAAAAGATATGACAATTTAGCTGCAAAATATCCAACAGATATTTAAAGTGTCAATTAACTTACCAATTATTTCACTTGATTAGTAAAGAAAAGTCAATAAAATGTCAGAAAATTGTGAGAAAATGCCCAACACAATATCCCAGAGCCCAAATTGTCACTGAAACTGCTTGTTTTGACCAAATAACAGCCCAACCCCAAAAGATAAACAAAGACAAGAATAAATACTGAAATCGGTTTGATCGTAATTATTACATTAATATGCTGTAACTGTATCTACATTTGCACCGAGGTGAATGACACCTACCTTAAATAGTCTGTAAGAAGAGTACAAAGCTGTGGCAGACAAAACAATGTTTGAACAAGACGTTATCCACTCTGGTACCCATGACGCCATTGATCTGGTGGCAACGTTACCGTTACTAACGGCAACAGAGAAAGTGGTTTGTGACGAGCGTGTGTGATGTAATTACTGCAACTGTTGCATGTGTCTGAATGTCGTAGTGTTTTATCAGTCTGCTATCTGCTAAACACACAGCACACAGGACCAAAATTCAGGCAGGAACGCTTGCAAGTTTGTTTTGACACGTGACAAGTCCGGATATGGACAGTGCGCATGCTCCCAAAAGATGCCTTCCCTGCTGCTCGTAATCTCTGATACTCTACCAGCAGAATAACGTTCCCAACAAAACGCAAACTGTACTCCCGACCAAAGTGAATTAATTGGAGTACTTATTTCAATTTATGGTCTGTTAATGACCAAAGTATTTGATTTCTAGTGTTTCTACTGTCATTCTCTAAAGCCATATTATTTGAGTTTGTATAAAACAAGTGGCATTTATTTTGTGAAGCTAACTTTTTGTTCCAACAGTGCAGTAGCCTTCACACGATCTTGTAATTATGTTTACTCTGTTAAATAATTTGACAGGATTTTGAATCGTTAGTGCTGTATCAGGTTATGTGAATTAAAGACAATACATGACTAGCGGGTTGGAAAACCAAACGTGCCTGAAGGCAGCTAAAGTTAGTTCGAAAAGTATGGCGGCGGAGTGTTTGACAACCATAACAGAGCAATGGATACGGGAGAGATTGCAATTGAAACACCCCTACCTCGGTAATGCTACCTCATGCTCATACAAACTACAAATACAAAGATACTTGGTAAAATTGCGGGTCAAGCCGCGGCGTTTAGCTTCTGTTATGTAAAGCAGTTGTAGTTACTTTTCCCGAGCCTTAGCCTCAGTGGCTAAGCTAACGGAAGCTAACATAGCCAGTAGAAATGATCAGCCACCTGCTGCAAACCAAAGCCCACAGAAACAATAACGCGACGAGGTCTCATGAATACATATATTATGCTCTTCAAACAGGTGATGTCCGCTCACTGAGCCTCCCGGGGACGTTTGAGGAGAAGATAATACATCTGGGAAACGCACTGAATAACTTTGTGCGTCTTAAGTCTCTGGACCTCTCCTGCAACGCGCTCGTCTCCATCGCGGTAAGTTGAATGTGGTTTAAAGCCTGGTTCGTTTATTTTTAGCTGTAAACGTGTGTGTGGATGTTAAAAAAAATCCACAACAACGTAACTTAAAAGAGTCATCCATATAACGTCTAGTTATCCCTCTTTATGTCCTTTTTGCTATATATTATTGTTATGACATTTCTGTTAGTAACTGTAAATGAATGGTTCCTTCCCCCAGGGGGTTCAACACTTGAAAGTGCTGGAGAGGTTGATCCTGTACTATAACCGCATACCTTCTCTTGAAGAAGTGAGAGTGCTGTACGAGCTGCCCGCTTTGAGAGAGCTTGACCTCAGGCTCAATCCTCTGATCAAAAGTTACCCACAATACCGTCCTCGTCTGGTGCATGCCATGCCCAACCTGCGCAAACTAGGTAAGACATAGATAAATTGCCCTGATTGTGCTTCCCCCAGGTCAGTTTTCAGGATAACCGAGTGTCCTCCCTTGCCTTTTTTAGATGGTTGTTCAATCAGAGACACGGAGCGCAAAGCTGCCATAATGCAGTTCTCCTCTGACCTTCTCCCTCTGCAGAAGAGCTCATCTTTGAATGAAGTTGCTCACCAAAGGTACACTGATTGTCAGATGCTTGAGTTTAGGTGTTGCAGCTCAGTTTTGACTTGATAGAAGGTCTGCCAATGATCTTGAGGACGTGGAAAAAGTGAGATTGTATAGCAGTCTTTGAGAAAATGATCCTACTTCTCACTAGATTTATAACCTTAGTAAGAATTATGAACATGAGAGCTTATTCTCAACTAAAAATATCATTTTGGTTGTACTAACTTCAACGTTCTTCTCATGTTACTTCTGTTTGCAAAATAAAAACAAGGTGGCTATGGCCAAAATACTGAACTTTAGTTTAGTATGTCACAGTGACTACATCTGCTTTATAAATATAGTCTATGGTGAACCCCCAGATGACAAAAACACCCAATAAAAGTTACCATTATTTAGATAAATACCTTTCCACTATTTGCTTGAGTTGTACCTTTACTGTCTTGCTTGGGGTTCCCAGAAGCAGTGATCAGAGACTGGCTTCAGTTAACCGCGTAACCAAGAGGCTCTCTCTCCTGACCGACTCTGATATTGTGTTGAACTTTGTTGCGACAAATCACGGAAGCGAAAGTGAATTTCAGCCCTGCGCAGTTCTTAAGGATGCAAAAGGTAAGATGTCAATTTCCGTACACTAATAGTCAAATCAAAACTAAACCAGTAGTATTTATTTCAAACGTCTATTCCTTTTAAAAGGGTTTTCTGTCACAGGAACCAAAGAGGACATATCTAAAGATTGTACAGAACAGAGGTGTTCTACTCCAAAACAGGTGATTTTATTTCACTGTCGGGTCAAACAATATTATCATTTCTACATTTACATTATCATATATACTGTATGTGCTCTTTTTTCAGGGAACTGCTAAGTCCATCCTCAGGTGTCCTTCCACAAAATATGGTAGGTTTTTCAGTCCTCTGTACAGAGAGTCAATTGGAGGTATATAATTAGTCAAGTGTATGTTAGGGATTTATTATAAAGTTATTAAAATTGCAACAGTTATGATGGAATTTGTGTGGTTCTATCGTCATTTCTCTTTAGTTGCAACTTTTTGTTGATAAAAGACATTATGATCTATGATCACTTAATTTAAAATTGGCATTTTTGTAAACAAAATTCATAATTTTGATTTGGTGTTTGAAGGTTTTTAGGTGAACACTTTCTTCTTCTTTTGGATTAGGGGCACTAAATAAATGGTATCCTGACCATTAGCCTGTTTTTTCCACTAGGTGGAGAAAGAAGCCAATTTTTTTTTTTTTTTTTTTTTAATAATGAACATCTCGGGTGAATTAATATCAGTTTTTATTATGTCATTTGTAATTTGACCGGGTAACCCAGAGTCCAAAGTGCCTCACAGGAAAGAACCAGCCCATAAACGAAGCTCTACCTCATTAAAAGTGACTGAAAGACCAAAGGTATCCTTTGGTCCCTATGTCGAGAAACGCAGACATGCAGCCAAGGGACATTTTACCCCCAATCCTGGTAAGGACAAAGTCTGTATTTAATAAAATAATTCTTCAAGTATTAATTTACATTAGTATACATCCACAATTACATTTCTCTGCATTTTGTTGAACGTGTTTTTTGATATTTTTCCCAGATCAAAGTCATCGTCATAGTTCCTCATTTTGTTAACATCCGGCCACCCAGTCCTCGTCAACCTGGTTTGAATTTGTCTGACCCCTTCAACCCCATCTTGCATCCTCCGAGACTGACCTACTCAAGCTGCAATCAGACAGAAGGGGACTCCAGCCGGCCGCAGCAAGGGGAAAAGAAAAAAAGGGTGAATTAACACACTCAATCATTATTTATTTGTCCTTACTACTAGAACATAACATAATGTGCTTGTTTCTTTTTCTCATATCAACCGATCTCTTATCTCACCTCCCAGGGTTGTTATAGGAAACCCCTGGAGATGCTCCTCAACCTCGTGGACAAACACTGGACCGGAGAGAGATCACTGCATCATAACAACAACTTCCTGTGTGAGTTGGGGGTTTGGTTTGGGAAATGTGGTATCTGATTGCAGGAGGTTGAAGGTAATGGCCATCATCATTTCTATTTTTGTGCTCTAGCTCAGGCGGTCCAGATCCTTTCTCTGATGGAAAATGATATTTCCAGCCGGGAGGCTGAGGTCAGGACCTTAAGACAGGAAGTGGATGCACTGAGCTGTCAAGCGGCTGCACGAGAGAAAGAACACCAAACTGAAATTTGTAACCTCTCCGCTGAGCTGGAGAACGGTCACAGTACAGTTGTGAGTGGAATCAGCACTAGAGAACAATGCTGAGCATTAGGAAGCCTTGATAGTGTTGATGAGGACACTGTATTTATGTCTTTACTCTAACGCAGGGCAAACTAAATGAGCAGCTGAGAATTGTCTTGGAGGAAAATGTCGCTCTACAGAAACAGCTCATCAAGTTAGAACGGCAGTATCTCAAGTCTATGATGAAAAGTTCACCTATTACTCAGATTAAAGGTGGGTGGAAATGTATTGTGCTTTGTAAAAGTATTCCACATCCTTGTTGTCTTTCCTATTTTTTGAATACAACCTAGTATTTTGATTGATTTTCATTTGAATTTTATGTAATGGACCTACACAACATAGTTACAATTGGTGAAGTGAAAAAAAACCTTAAAAAAATATATATGTATATGTAAGTCGTGCATATGATCCCCTAAATATCTGAAGACCTAACTATATGGTGCTAAGAATTACCTTCTGATTCACAAAATGATTTAAATAAATTCCACCTGGGTCAGTGGGTGCAGTCTCAGTCATCATGACATGGTATCAGTATAACCCTGTTCTGAAAGGCACCAGATGGAAGACCAAGGAGCTCTCCAAACAGATCAGGGACAGACTTGTGCATCAGGATCTAGTACAGATCAGGGTTGGGTTATAAAACAATATCTGAAACTTTGAACATCCCAAGGTGCACCATTACATATATTCTAACAAAATTGATTGAATATGGCTGGCTGATACTTTTGCAAGGCACTGTGCGAGTGATCATTTTGGCATTTACCTTTCAAACTCTCCCACTTTTTACTTGCACATTCATAGAAGCTCAGACTGAAGTGGAGGAGCTGCGGAAAGAGATCGAGGGGTTGAGAGTGAAAGTACATGAGGCTGAGAAAGTTGAGGGTTTGTCAAATATCCTGCAAGAAAGCCACAGGTAAATAGATGCGACCTTCTTATTGTTGGTACTTGGTTTTGCTGTATCCACACACCCACAACAATGATGTTCTCACACCTAAACTAGCCCCAAACTGTGTCTGTGTGTATGTACTCCAGGTCCCTGATGGCTACCAGTGAGGGTTTGTTTGCTGAGCTGAAGGGAAATGGGGAACTTTAAAGAGGAGTTGAACGGAATGAAAACATCAGAGCAATACCGAAGAACGTCATATCAGCATTGCATTGGCTGCTTTTGAGGCCCAGCAGATATAGACTATTTTTTATGTTTTTATTTATTTATATTTTCTATCATTGCAGTGTACATTTCACGTTTGTGTGTATTAAGTTCCTCACTCTTTTGGGAGAAAGAAATCTGTATAGGCTGCGTTTGTTTGATGTAAACCGTAACGGGGAAAGGCAATTAATTCAAGGAAGACTGTGTATAAGTGTGTGACAGGGCTGTTATGTTAAATTATTTCAAGAGGGAATGTTAGTCAGAAGGTCATAATGTATTTCCTGGATGAGATGCAAGATTGTGTCTCTTAGCTGCTTTCCACCGTTATTATTTTTTTAGGTCACTTGTGTCTCCATCTGCTTTGTATGATGCAGTGGAATGAATGCACCTAGATTCCAGCTGCACTGTGACTTTATTTATACCTCTGCCTGAAGGGCTGGAGAGCTAAGCACACACACACACACACACACACACACACACTCACTCTCTCTCTCTCTCCTCTCACAAACACTAATGCAAGACCTGGCAAGCCAGGTTGTGAATGCTACTGCATACACTGAGTGTAGCTCTTGTTTATGTGTGAATGTTACAGGTCAGTGGTCGGTGCTACTGGTTGGGAGTTTCACAATAATCCTGAAAAAGCCATACAAATGTAAAACGCTGTTTGATCCTGACACCCTGTTACCAACCTCAGCAGGTTGGAGGGTGCGTTTTTATTTTCAGAAATGCACTACAAATCATGAACACACATTAAGAGATCTAAAGAACAAAAACACTGCATGCACTGGGGCACAACATTAAAAGTTATTTGATGGAAAAAAAGGTACACAATACTGTTCCTCCACATTAAAGGTGCACGTTATTTGGTATTAAGCACGGAAAACAGATCAAGCTACTGCAGCAGACAGAAACCTAACACATTGATAGCTGCTAGTTTTGCACTTGATGCATGATTCTTCATCAGCTAAGGCTACAGATAGTGTGTGTGACAAACACTGTCACCATGTTGGAAAAATATTCTAGAAAAGTATATTACTTGTTTGCAATTTTCCCTTTTTATCTTATTCAGTTGAATTTGTGCCTTGGATGAGAGTACCACACATAAAAGGTCATTTACCAACAGAAAGATATAATAGCATTGGAGCGTAGCTGACTTTTTATGTACAAGTTGATACATATTGATTTCAAGCATTACAAGATTTTATCACGATCCCGCAATATCAAATTTAGCAAGAAAATATTGAAGTCTGTGCAGTAGTCTGTCCTCAACAGCAGTTCATAAACTCCTACAGTCATCTATATGCTTCAGAATCGAATGCAATATACATAAACATGCACAAAGTACAGCAATACAGAAAAAACAACATAAAGCCAGTGTCATAAATTAAGCCATGTGGCTATAACCTTTTAGAATATGCACAATCTTACCACAAATATATTAGAACTACAGTATAGAAATCTGATGAGGAAATATAAGTAAAATGTTAAAAATACAATCTTGTACCACTGAGCTCTGTTGTTAGAGCTTCCTTCAGCTGAATTCACCAATTTTAAAAAACAAAATGCATGTTGGCAAAATGGCTTGTGGTCTTAACATTGTGAGAGAAAATAGATGATCCTATTATTTTTTGTTGAGGTTATAAGCAGGCATATTTAAAATGTTTGCACTTAAAATGTTTTACATATTCACAAAAGTAAAACTATATGGAATTAACTAAATTCATTGAGTCTGCAAACATTTCAAAACAAGTTGACAGTATATTTTCTTGGTTTGTGCTGAAGGCAAATTATTTGGATGACAGTGTAAGCTTATAAGAAAAATGTTTTTTTTTTTTTAAAGAACAGCAAATTTCATACAAATGGTTATGGAAGACAGACAATGATGACAATTAAACAATTTAAGATTTCAAAAGAAAAACAATGATAACATCTCTGTCAAAAAAGCGCCAATTCTCACTGAAACTCTGCAAAACTAAGTTTAGAATATTTAGAAACATTTCAGTAAAAGTGCAATGTTGTTAATTCATGAAATTTGTCCTGATTTTGTTTTTCCTGGCATGTTCATTGTGCTCAATAAATATAAGGCCCTATCATAACAACAAAGCTTGAATATTCATAGCATGGCAGTTTTCTCTCGCTTGTTCTCTTCAGTGTTTGGCAGTAACTTGCAATCAGACAGGAATGTACCAGCTGGTGACGACTTAGTAAAAATAGATGTAAACAGTTTTCCAGTTCTCATACTTCTCACGAGAGGAACTCAAAAACATCTCTCTGACACACACACACACACACAACATATATGGGTGGGGAAATATATGAAATCCTATTATTTTGTGCTTTCTTTGAGTACTCTTTTAATAGAAAATTATCCTAGTAGCTGATCAAATGTTTATTTCCTCGCCCTCACATGGGTTTGCCCACGGTAGGTTTATTCACTTTCTTTTCGTATGACCCTCGATGTTTGTACCCTGAGACGTATCCAGACGTGTCAACCATGTCCACTCGTCCCGCCTTCCCCTTCCCGCGGCCGCTGTCATCGAACCGCTCCTTGTGTGACCCTGTAAACTTGGTGGGGTCTGTAAGACGGCTCACTGTCGGCGAAGCCACGGCTCTCTGCGAGGAATTTCAGTCAAGTATTTGAGTTTATTCTGTGATTGCTGGTATGATAGTTCACTAATATTCACGCGTTGAGTCTTACCGTGACTCCAGCGATGACGGGTGTCTTTCCCTCAATCAGCTTGAATACTTCTGCCTCGGCCTCCTCTCCACTCTTTTCTTTATACTTCTTCCTGGCTAGCTCTCCCAGTGCAGCCTTGAACTCATCATATGTGATGGTGCGGCAGGATTTCTTCCTGGAAGTCAGGTGGAAAAGTAGTTTAAATATGGGATAACACTATAGCACATCAGTTCCTCTTGCTTTATCATCCTTTCTACAGCCTGTCAGCAGAGTTTGAAAGTGTAAAATGAGCGCAGACCCGGACAGTAGTGTACACAGAGGTATGTGAGATCCGTCACAGCATGGAGATGGTATCCTGCTGAGATAAACAACGAGAGACCGTTCACTGTTTGGATGTCTGTACTTAACTGTTGTCTGAGCAACCCCACAGACTTACACACACAGACGTCTGAAGGCTGTATATATGACTGGGTCTGAATATTGTGTATCATATTGTGTTCAGCTATATATTTCAGTTGAAGTAGGACTGTCAGCCCTAATGTTTTAACATTCCAGCGAGGGACATTAGACCTGCCGAATCCCCTTATTTTCATTAATAAGATCAAGCCATCGTAACTGCTGACAGACGCTGACACCACCACAGGTCATCATCATCAGTCATTCTCCTTCTGAGAGTGCTGCAGTTGTTTAACTGGCCATTTGCCCGTTTCACTTCCATGCAAAAAGTGCATAGTAACACAAACACAAACAGCCATTGCCGTGGTGATAAATCACCTAAACAACATCGTATAAAGCCCACACTGTTCCTGGGCAACCTGCTGTCATAGCAACAAGCCACGGTAAACAGGGATGTTTGGGTTTATTATTAATTTGACTCATCCAGTGAGTAGTGTTTGGGCGATCCATCAGTGTTAAACATCTGAGCGGTCCATTCCACCGAGCCTGTTCCATGCTGTCTAATGTCAGAAGGGAAACTGGTCTTCCAGCTGCCCTTTCTGTCCAAGGAAGATAACCGTCCTCTGCACATATCCCCATGCTGAGTTATTAAAGTCCATGAAATCACAATCTGTGTGTGCTGTAATAAGGTTAAGAAGGACAAAGTTTAGAGGGTGAGTGGAGCTTTATTAGTTTTATTTTATATATATACTGGGTAGCTGTTTATTTTCATAGTTCAACCACCGGCCCGACATGATCCATATGGATCTCACACAACAGTAGTTGGCAGTAGTAGGGCATCTTCATGCTCTCGTGCTCCTGCAACGCCTCTATGATCATGTTAAGTGATGAGGAAATACTAGGAAAGACTAGAAAAAGTCACCATACGACCATGCTAGTAATTAGTCCACACCAGATTTGTACCTCATCCATAGTTTATGCCGTGGTGTTCTGGCTCCAAGCAGGCAGACAGCACAGCAGAGAGTCAACGTGGTGCAGCAGACCTCCGAACCCACAATAAATACGGCTCCGTTCGGCCGTGCTCTAATTAGCCAGTGCTCATTAAGTTGTTTAATTTTTCGTGTGCAAGCAAAGAGCTTTGACACTGATTAAAGGGAAAGAAGAGATATGCATCTCTTGCATGGCAGCCCTGCCCGGCTCAGTCATGCCTGCAGTCAGAAACCACACGAACATGAGCCCCTCCCCCAGTCTACCTCTTATGCCGTGGCTGCCTCTGAAGTGTTCACACATAACCTTCTACTGTACGACACAGCTGTGATTCAAAATGCATGTTGGACTAGGACTGGGACCCTCATCAGAACCTAGACGACCCACATCTGAGCATCTCATATATACAACACTGCTCAGGTTGACCGTGAAACGTGACAGGAGACACACCGTATTCATTGTTTGCACATTTTTAAATCTTCTCACCAATGGAGTGGGATGTGACCTGATTTCCTGCAGTTAGCTTTTGAGGACTTCAGCACTGTATTTCCTGAACACTCTCTTTAGAAAAGCATGAATAAACAGTTTCAAACACAGAAACATATTTTGGAATCTCCTGTATATAAGCCTGTACACAAAGTGACTTAAGATTAAACTTCAGATGGAAAATCCATTAGAACATTGTGAGATTCTCACTCCTGACGACTTGATGAGTAGCTTCAAGCCACATTCCTCTATTCTGATGCTATCTAGCAGAACAAACTTTATTCACAACATTCAGCGTTGTGTTGTTTCCTAACTAGCTAGCTAAAACGTTAGTTAGTTAGCTGTTAATGTTACTCATTATGGCTTTTCAGAGAGGCTTTAATTGCTAAGTTTTGGTCCAACACGATTAAATTTGCCAGCCTAGTTTACCACATTATTTAAAGTTTAAACCATGACTCAAACGATGCATTTTTGTTGTTGTTGCCACCCAGCCTTATTATCTACACTGTGTCACTGTGTGTTAGCTCAAACACTCACAGCACCCTTGGTAAACGTAAGCACAGCTGTATATGAAAGGTTTTTCTTCTCTGGTGAAATAATATTGAGGTCACAGATTATTATTAAATTCTACTTCACTTGGGTCGGGCAGTAAAGGATGAATCAATGTGACCTGAGGAGATACGGGATGAGCCATCCTGGCCTCTTGCTCCGGCTACTGCTTCTCATTTACAGCCAAATAAACTAATATAAGAAAAACAGGCATCTTTCAAAACACTGAAAACATGGAATCCAGTATGTGTGTTTCTATCATACTCATGCTACTTTCAGTTTGACAAACGTTGTTTGCTTTATGTTACATTGGCAGACATGATGAAGCAATCGACACATTAATCAGGTGTTATTAACAAGGCTAGTGGCTGTTTAACTTGACTGTACTGAAGATGATGCTGCTGATTCTGTTCGCTGAACACTAATTAAGTAAACAAGAAGACAAATTTTCTCTTAACAATGATGTTTGCACCACTCTAGTGGTCTTTGGGGCATGCTTATCTGGGTGACATAGCCTGTAGTCATCTCTGCTGCTGCAACAGTAAAGTCACACCATAAAGAATCCTGTAGCGACACGCCTGCTGCAAGATCTTAGGCTCAGATGGTCACAGATTAATCAACGGCCACAGACCTTTACACCATGAAAGGAAAATCAAACTTCAACATTGCCTTTCTTACTTGACTTTGCTGAAGACGATGTCCACGTCGGTGAGGGTGATGTTCTTGCCGTCAATCACCCCACAGTCCTTGCAGAGCTTGGACCAGTTCTTGCCATGCAGGTCCTTGCCGGTAGCGCGGGTGTCACCGTGGATGGCGAAGCGGCGAAACGACTCTTCCAAGGCGGTCACCTCTACCGGTGTGGACGAGCCCGCGCCTCCGTCGCTGGTCCCATTAGAATCAGTTGAAAGCCTTTTGGACAGCCGGTCTTTAGACTGTTCACTGTGCGGCCGTAAAGGGACCGAGCCCATGTTGGGATGCTTGGCTGTCTGGACTTTAAAGTCCTCTATGTTGTCTCTGAGGGAGGAAAAAAAACATCACCCGTGTGATGTAAGAGGTGTACATGGCATGGAAAAATGAGTGCATGCACTGAAGCCTTCTGAACCACACAACTGAGTATTTAGAAGACAAGAGGTCCTGTTGACTGTACATCAAGTAACAACATGAAATAATTCTCGTCGAGGTTTACAGGGAAAGCTAACGGAGATCAAAATCAACAGATACAAGAGAAAAGGACATTTAGTCACAGCCTGTTCAAAAAGGAGGAAGAATATCTGATGTAGTTCTGCAAGAATTTGAATCAGGTAAGCTCTTCTGTGGAAAGTGAATAATGCGTCATGCCTTTATGTCAAGACACAACTTGCTTTTTGTCTTTGGCTGTCCCTTTTTTGTATACAATATGACTCCAGAGGTGTGTTTCTGTGCTCACACTTCCTGTGAACAATGTCTTGCATGTTCTGACACAAAGGTGAAAGGCGTACACTTCAGGAACCAAGAGAGCAGATGATATCTGCACAAACGCACAAAATGTGAGGTGAAGGCTCGCACCATGACTTTTAAGACTTACTTCTGGTCTGCCATGTTTGTGCAGGAATTTGGTTTCTTCTGTGCGGTGGTTGGATTAGCTGACTTTAGTTTTCTCTTTGTGCTGTGGAAAAGACGAGACCGGAGGTGAATACTGTGAGAGGATGTGTTGGCAGAAAAGAAATCAAAGCAATTAACATATTACAACAAAAAGTGCAATATTCAATTCTTGTCTTTGTCACTTTAATCGTGCTCCAATAAAAACACTATTATTCGAGAAATAATATCTAATCCAGTCAGACACACAGGGCTACAGATAAGGAAAACCTATATAAAAACCACAGAAAAGGAACACGATCAAAACCTCATCAAATCACTGTCTATTAATCACTGCTTGTTGTGACGCCTCTTCAAAGGTTGCAATTTGCACGCTGAGCAATTAAATTTCTTCCCTCTGTTGCTTAAGATGATTGCATTTCTGTGGACAGCAGCAGCATTTGTCTCAACTCAAGCCCACATCTGAAGTCTCTCCAGTTAGCCATCGAAGTCACATAACTGCCACACAAAACAGCAACAAGAAAAGCCCCTCTATGAAGAAAATGCAACCCCGAACTATATTTGTAGAAGTGATGGTGCTCTGCTCACCTTTCAGCTGTTCCCATACTGAGCTCAGCATCCTTACAGGATGTGTGTTGCCATGGCAAAGTACATCCCCAACATAGTCTCTAAAACCAGTAGTTGCACTTGCTACATTAAAACCAGATACAAACAAGATGCAGAGCGGAGAGAAACGCCGTTCCCCGTGGATCCCACCTTCTGCTCCAGCTCGCAAAGTTTCAAGCCCTCAAGATGCCAGTAAAACGTTTCACTCACCCCCGATGGCACCGCGTAAAGCGAAGGGTTTTGTTTCCACGACCCCGTGGCCAACAATCACAAATGTGACCTCGCTAAGTACAGTTGACACTTAAATGGGTACAAAAGGTCCAAGATTGACACTGCTTTAAGCCATTATAATCAGGATGTCAATTCTTAGGGGGGAAAAAAGAGATTATTAATGTCAATGAATAATGGCATTCAGAGCAGCAGACACTGGGAACCCATTGTACAACGCTCGTGGCTCCTCTGTCTGACCCATGGCCATTTCTGAACACGCATGGTGACATCGCAGAGTACCACTATTGATGGCAGGGGTTTCGTAGTCATATGTCATCGAGGACTCAGGCCAAGACAATTTAGATTGATCGAGGATGTTGAAGCCTCAGTCTTTTATTTCTCTAGTATACATACACCTCTAAAGTACACACAAAATATATTTATCTTCTCGCATCAATACCAATTTACATATACTATATATATAATTACTTTATATACAGATACATTTAGTCTATATCATTTAGTTTGTTTTGTACAACAGCCCAAGACACACAATTTATAAATAATATTCAATTTAACAAATAAAAATCATCACAATGTAAAATCATCACATTTGAGATGCTGGAACCACAAACAACTTAAAGATGAATTGATTACCAAAATTGTTTGCAATTTATTTTCTATTGATACCTAATCAATTTATCATCTAAGTATAGCTGTTACTTTATAGCATGGGCATATTTACAGATTTATAATCAATAGCATTATACTGTCATTCAAAGGAAGGAGGTAAACTATGAAGTTAGATCTGCTTTGTTTGTTCATGTGATGCCCACACTGAGGTTCCATCATAATTAAGTTTACAGTAGAGTGGGGAGACACATGCTTTAAATGGAGTGGCTTGCTGTGTGTTTCCCTTTGTGCTTCACTGACAGCGAAATCAATGTGAAACAAAGGAATCTTTTCACTCTCCTCCAATTTATAGTCGCTAGTTTCAAGTGTCCAGCCCTCACTACAACGAGCCTCCTCAAACACATCATGTTCAATACATGAGCGAGAGGTCATTAACACAGTTCAGTGGCCTGAAGTAGAACAGACAATATATAGCATCATTATAACTGTAAAGAGTGGATAGAGAATATTTGTGAAGCTGAACTTCACAATAGAGTGTTTTGGGGCAAATTCTTACTCCGATATATATTTTTTAAAATGTGGCCGAGTATAACCATCATTGTAGTTTTGTCCTGTGCCTTTTTCCCCCTGTCCTACATTTCCACACACACACGAGTAGCCATTTGGTTAAGGGCAGATCTCCAGAGACAAATCTGTGACTGGATGACAGCATGCTTACATACACTCGCCTTCTGGCAAAACACTGCACAGATGAGTGCTTTAACCATAAATTGACCCATTTCGAACCGCATCTATTCATAGCAACAATACGCCGCCATGGCTGGAACATTCTATTCATTCTCAAGGGAGGAGATCAACGGGTAGACAACATACAGGCTGACATACCAAAAACCTACATTTGGGATTCAAATGGTTAGTTTGGCAGATGGTGTTTAACTCACAACCCGATGACGCTGTGGTCAGAGTGATGAGTGTGTGTGTGTGTGTGTGTGTGTGTTTAACAGAGGCCTACTTCTCCATCGTGATGAGTGGGCATGCTGAGATCCCATCTGCTTTCGATCTATAAATGTCATTTCCAGGCTGCTGCTGTTTTACCTTGTTGTTGCTGACACTGTCAGTCAATCAGTGTAAAACAGAGACCACCGTTACTACACTGAAGCCCCCCAGTGTGGTCACAGCAGCTTTCTGCTCTTTATACCAGTGATTTCTTCAATGTGCCACACATCATTATTGCCCTAAATTTGAGAATTTATAATAAATGTGATATATTTTTCAGAAAATAAATAAAAACATTTGATGACATCAGCTTGTTGTCAAGGAAATAGTGATGTTTTATAGACCAAATGAGTGAATGATTAATAATCTGCTGATTAATAATTCATTAATTAATCATATTTATGCTGCTTCATTACAATGAATGTGTGGATTGTAGTTTATTTTGACATGAAAGCCCACATACATCATTCTAGTGGGGTTCATGGTGGTTTAACATGTCTACCATCTCCCCTCTTTGCATCTCCACTGTCAACAACCTCATAAAGACATGAAATATGACTACATTTGAATGCACCTGTGCATTACTACGCAGCAGAAAGTAGTCCCCAACAAATGCCCTATTTACAGTTTATTCGTTTTAATGTTACATTTACTAAAAACTACAGTGCCCAGCTGTTTTCGATTTACATCATCAGTAGAAACCAGTGGCACAGACAGCATGGCAACAATATGGACTCCCTGACGCTCAACAACCTCTCAACACCACTAAATACAACCTCTTTGCAATTTTTTGGCCACAATCCTCCACCCTCACTCACCCCCCCAAAGACATAAGGAGAGTGGGTATGACATCAGCATGCTGCAGACCGGGTCTGAGGTCACCACCATGCTGTCTCTAGTCAGTCCTCGACTCCCTAAACTTTAACTACTCTATGAGTCAAGGATCTTGGCATTGTGCGGTAGAAAAACAAGATGTTTGAAACAAGCAGTTAAAATGGTTATTGTTGGCAGCGGCAGCGGCAGCAGCAAGCCAAATAGAGGTATAAGGCAGTGCAAAGGCAGCCCGGGGGTCCTTGTGCAACCCTGCGTTTGTGAGGAATACATGATGTCAGAGACAGCATAAGTGTCCCTGACAGGAGGGGGGCTGTTGATCCAGCAGCAAATTAACTCTGAAGATCAGAAGATCTTAAGATGTTTAGAAGCCAGACTGTGTTGTATAATGTCTCGCCAAAAACACAATGGCAACTCTTCCTTAATTTCCTGTCTCACTGCAACACTTAATTTTGCCCTGAAGCCATCCTTTTATTTTGAAAACCTGACCTGAATGTGAGTCATCACAAACAAAATAGAGTAATTTACAGTCTGAGATGAATCTTGTGTGACAGAAGCCAAAGGCTCTTGGGCCAAATGAAATCTGGGACAACATCAGTGGTTGTGTCTTCTCCTCATGCATACTTAATGTAACCTATGGGGAGACCGTCGTTACCAAACTCATTTGCTGAGGACATATAAACACATTACCTTCCTTAGTAACACGGTCTTTGCATGGCCTCCTATTACTGTATTTATTACCCCTCAGAGCTGAATTCACAGAGGACCAGGAAGCTAATAAAAGAGGGCATGATGCTTTATTATGTAACGCCTTGTAGTCGTTCTCTCTGAGCTCTAACGGTCTTATAGGAGAATCCTTCCTGCAGCTCTCAGCGAGCCCGCGCTCAAACATAAACAGAGGAAAGGCTCGGTTTCCTCTTACTGGACATGGCTGCAGCTGTGTCAGTTACATAAACGTGCAAATGAAATGCCAGATTCACACCACGTCTACGTCATCGGTGTGTTATTGTCGGCCCCTGACGGACGTCTGTCAATGCAGATCCTGGCATTAAAAGGTGAATGTGAGTGAAGTGTGGGTGAGCGTGCCGCCACACGTCCTCACATCTGTAACGGCATCGCAGGTTGCACATGCAGTAGCGCGCACACACACACACGCACACACACACACACACACACACACACACACACACACAAGGGGGGGGGGGTGCATGCAAAGACACGGAAACAAAACAAACCGCCAGGAATCAGCTGAATTCGTGCGGGCTGGCACACACACACACACACACACACACACGTCGAATTCTTCACTTGTCGTATTGTGAAGCCATGCAGGTCTACCATGAGCCAAAACAAGCAAGAATTCAAGCAATGACGCCAAATTCGGTTCTAATCACCTGGTGATGTAATCCTCCACCTGCTTTTTAAAACAATAATCACAAAGGCATAATTGCGCGTCGCAGGCTCCTGAAGGCTCCTTCCTCCCCGCTGCCGGAGCTCAAGTCTGCGCGACGGCTCAGTCGCTCCGAGATGCTGAAGAGAAACCAGCGCGCTGATTGGCTGGGAGATGTTTTCTTCTTGCCTGGGTTGATGCGGGCTGCGATGGAGCCACAGAGCTCAGTGCGGCGCTGATAACCAGGCGGGTTGAGCTCGGAGCATCTTCTGCTGCTTTGAAGACGTAAACGAAATTACGTGGATGGTTTCATATTAAGGGTTATTTGCAGCCTCGTTAATAAACAGCCAGCATGAGTGTGTGTGTTCATGAGGGGTCAGTGGTCACATACAGTAGCTATAAAAACATATTTTTTTGAAAGTTGAGTGCACACTGACCCTGGCTGTTGTCCAAGCACAGGATGTCTTAATGTCCCAGTTGGTTTCCAGGAGGGATCGACCCGAAGGAATACATTTTATATCACGATGGGAAATTCTCAGTTGGCAAAAAGGATGTTTATCTTCCCCAAGACTGCCCTCCAAACATCTGGAGTCATGTGATGTCCAATGAACTGGTGTTGCATAACCAGTAGCCTAATGGTTGGACATGGATGGACATTATGTAACCATACTGGTGGTTCAAATGATGTAGTACCAAACTCTCGGATATACAGTTCTATTATTCTATTAAATTGGATTATTAAGACACAGGCAAGTGGCAAAAACATGCATGTCTATGAAAAAGAGAAAAACAGCCAGAACGTAGTGAAATGACTTGATGACATAATAGTCCATCTCATGCTGCTTCAATTGCGCCACTGTGTGGTCAATAGCCGCCCTTGGCCCATTTTAGTTTTCTCAATAGATTCTCATTTCATGGAAAATAATAAATGGAAGGGCTAAGCCTATTATTATTTACAGGCAATGTGTTTAGTTGTGTCATTAAAACACTGATTTATGGTCTTATTTTATAATGAATAAGACCATAAATTCACTGTTTGAGGCTTTAAGCTTTCAGTGTTGCTTGCAGGTATTGTCTTCCTTTCAGACAAACAATAACAAGAAGTAATATTACATTATTATAACAGGAAATGAACAAAAAAAAAATGATTGCTCTGGACTATTGGCCCCATCGCTGAACAAAACACACACACACACTACCCATAATACATGTCACGAATATAATTATCTCTCACAATTTGTAGAACTGAAGAAATGTAATTAAAGCCATTACAAGAAATAACTAAACAATATTCTCCAATTTAAAGTAGGTCACGTCGAGGTGACTGTGGAAGAAAGAAAACAAAATGCTTTAATTTCCACTCAAACCGTTCCTGTCATTTGAATACCAGCCTGAAGCCCTCTTGTGGTGAAAATATGTGACAGCCTACAAATGGACAAACATTACAAGACTATAGTGAAGCTCATTTCACCAGCTGGGTGTCTGACAACAACACCACGGGCAATCCATGTGATCTAGCCCTCTTATCCGGCCACACATCGCTCTGTTCTCAAACTGCTTACTTATGTGTGTTTGAGGTCTTCTTCCAAGTCATTTTCACTTTGCAGAATTAACTCTGCCTCCAGTTTTCTTATCCCCCCTGTTTCTTCCTGTTGGCCTACCAAACGTGTCTCATAATCTGTTGCTCTTCCTCTGCAAACACGACCACATGATTAACAGTCCGGATATCCATTTCAATTTGACTTTTCTATCTTGTATGGCTCAAGCTGAATCAACACACTGGACCTTATCTGGACCTCTGTGTACAAAGACCCTCTTTAATGCTGTGTCTTCAACCCAACAGTAGCCCGCCACCTATAGAGAGAAACACAAGACACTAGCGGGAGGTGGTGGGACTTTGACTGTCTAGGGTGCCACTGAGTGGTCAAGTAGCTTAACAATGCAGCATTCAAGAAAAATACAATGCACTTTCAAGAATATGTGAAACACATCAATCTGTCTGTCTCTGGCCCGTGGAACGGAGGCTAGCCTGGACGTTGGGCTGGACTTTACACTGTATGCACGTCAGTGAGATAAAAAAAATGCTTTAAATCAGGGGTCTCAGACTCGCGGCCCCCTACCTGAAATCAAAGCTTGGTGTTTGTGCGGCCTGCATGTTTTTTTCTTCTTATCTGAGTTGTTGCCCTGTGCGTTTTGTATTTTTTAACACTTGTGGGCTACCATAGCTCAGGCTTGTGACAACAACACGAATTAGCAACGTTGGTCACTTGTACCGTAATTTCCGGACTATTGAGCGCACCTATTGTATTGTATGTATATAGTAGGAAGAAGTAAGAGAAGCCTATGTTCTGAAGAACCGTTCATGTTCTGCATGTTCTGAATTGTTATTAGTAAGAACTGAGTAGATTGGATCTTGGTTGTAGGCCTACTTTTTTGTGGAATACTTGATGTGGCCCAGCCTCACCCAGAATCTAACTCCAGCGGCCCACAGGTAAGTTGAGTTTGAGACCCCTGCTTTAAATAAATCAACCATTATAAAAACATATTGTTTAGATAAAAAAGAGGAACAAAACACAATGACGGGTATGCAGTCACTCAGACTGCCTACAAATGTCCACTGTCCAGGTCGTCCTCTGTCCTCATCCACAATGCTCCGTGGTTGCGTGGCTCAGTGCCATGATGCATATCTTCATCATAAATTCACCTCAGAGCAGCATATGCTGATGCACCACCAAGCAAGCATGGGTTACTGCTCAGTATCATCTGGAATCATAACTGAGCTGCCCAGAGGGTCCTGCACTTCAGGGACGTGGTGATGAGACTTCACACTGGCGATCTGAGCCCCTTTAGTGTCCGCCCTCCAGCTTTTGATGTCCCTCATAGACATTTCCCCTTTCAGACATAGGAAAGAGGAGAGGAGTGTTATTTACTAACGCCGTGGAATAATACTCTTTGGTCATCCATACTAATTAAGTTGACTAACAAAAGTCCCATTATCTGTGTACAATAGATTTAGATGCATACTCTATTTACATTACAATTACGCCGTTTTGCAGTCAATCCTGTTGCAAATAATGTGAAACTTGAGTCTGAATTTTGTGGTTTATTTATTTGTCTTCATTTCTAATACCTTTGCTCCTCTATCTTTGTAAAAGAGCGTGACACAAAGAAAGGTGAACAATAGAATGCGGCAAGGAAGGATGTATTTTTGTAGGCCAACCTTAGAAAATAGCAGCGGTTCCCTCAACAAAAAGCCAATGGGATTTTTTGTGTGCGTGGATTATTGCAGAACATAAGCTCTGCGGCAAAAGAGATTATGATACTTGCACATTTTGTTCAGCAAGATAATCTTTACAAATGAACACCACTAATGATTTTGGAAGGAATTTGTGGGTTTTAGGACTCATTCTTGCAGCACTCTTTAGTGTTAATAAGTGCAGTCAAATACTTACCTGCTGTGTCCTGTGTGGGATTTTCCGTGCCATAATGGAAACTATTCTCTTTATCTGCTGATTTCTTAAAGTTCTCCACCTAGAAAGCAAAACAGAATTTGAATGCAGTATCACCTGTTTGATGCATGTAAAATAATTCAACTGAGATCTATATGCGTACCTCAGTGCATAAGGACCCTGAAAGTCGGCCTGTGAGTGGGTCTTTATCGTCGTATTTACAGGTACTGGAGGAAAACCAGAGTGGCATTAACTCTCTCAAAATCAGCTTTAATAATAAGATAATAAGAACTGTTTTTTATTATCGGTTACCCTGAAACCTCTGATAATGCTGGTTCACAGTCAATTGAGCTCTCTTGACTCTTTAAAAAGGAAAAAAACAAAACAAGGTTTTACAACACCTGACAGAATTTAACTAATGACTGACAAAACAGAAGGACTGACCTGGACGACCTTGTTTTTGATTTCCGCATCTTGTGGATTTCCAGCTTCTGTGTTTCTGGCTTCTTTTTGGCGCTTCCTCTTCACATGATCAAATGTGCTTATGCCTTGGTAAACTGTCAAGCCAGGAGGTGAATGGTTAGCATTGATGCCTGGATGAGTGGGGACAGAGCCCTATAAATGTCTGTCTAGAAGACTCACAGAGGTAAAAGTGGAAGCCCAGTAGATGGCCGAGCAGCAGCATACAGGTGATGCTTAGCAAGGCTGTTATGAAGGCTAATATGAGGAGACCAGCTGAACTCATCTTTGTGGGCGCTAAGGGTAAAAACACCAGCCAGGTACCATTTCCCAACATACCTATAGAAAGACGGCGCAGAAGACAGATAACAAAAAGCTTTTAATGGTGTTATTAAAAAATCATGACCAGAAAGCTCATATTTGTGGTGACTCACTGTCAAACTGCGGGGCAGTCCGTAGGCTCTTTGGATCCAGGTAATGCTGAATAAATATGAACAAGATGACAACAACCAGCAGGAAGACGCCGAGCAAGGCAGAGGACAGCGCCACAAAGAAGCACCTGAAGGCAACACACAAAACCTGAAGTCACTTTACAAAACATTCCACCTTCTATTAAAACATCGGCCATTAAGTCCGAAACAGGAAGTCCACCCAAAAGGTCGACTTACCAGTAGTTTCTGCCGCCCACGCAGGTGTTCAGCCATTTGCAATGGTGATCAAAGTCTTCCACGCACTTGTTGCAAACACCACAGTGTTTTACTTTGGGGCCGCTACATGATGAGTGATTATTATCGTTAAACACAACGCATGATTTCCAAATGACATCAATATTCATTTTTAAAAAAGGAAAAGAAAAGAAGCCAAATCACATGAGAGAATACTGCAAAACGTACACCTTGACATCACACAGGTAACAGTAAAGGTCGTGGATGACGTGTGGTTGCTTCGTCCTGTCAAAAAGTGGCACTGGACTGGAATAACTCCGTTTGGCCCTCACACTGACGTCTGCCGGGTCGATGGTCGCAGCGGCAATGTGGGCGAAAAAGTGGACAATAAATGCCAAGCCTGTCAGCTGGACACAAGTGTCAAGGAATATAATATATGTTGTTAATACACTTCTGAATAGTAATGAACCCAAGTATACAAGAAACTGTTAACGCTTGTGTGAGAAGTGAAGAAATCAACTGTTCTTATGGCTGCATGAAGCTTAGTTGAATGAACCAGTGTTGACATCATGCGGCATTCAGCACGCGACAAAAACACCACTGATAATGTCTTTTGGGCTTAATAGACCACAGTAACAGAGAGAGAGAGTCACGTCTGGTGTGACTGGAGCCCATACAGACAAATCACACAACAACACCCTTGTCTTGTCCAGCAGTCCACACAAAAAAACGCAGCAGAGTCTAACATTTGCTCCGTATTCAAATCTTAAACACACATTGCTGCACACTTACCGGTCAGCTACCATGACGACATGATTTCATCAGCGTGTGAAGGATACAATATAGGCCGCGTGGCTCCACGGCTGAGGCAGAAGAGGGATACAGACGCCGAAGCTGACTGTGGCGAGGTAGCCGTACACCAGCCAGCCAACCACTTGAAAAGCCTGAGGGGGCCATGACCATCCGTTCATCCTGGCAGGCTTGGAGGGGACCAGCTCATTTCTGCTGCTGCCGTGCATGGGAGATGTGCGTCTCAGCCTTTGACCGAGGCAGTTCATCTAGAGAATAGACACAGTCAGATGAGAAAAAAAGCTTCCTCTAGGCACTTCCAACATCCATCCACACATTAGACATACTACACGCAAGTCTATTTCCAGAGCAGCGTAGATGCATTTGCTGGGAAATGAGTTGAGTGAAATTATACAGGCCTCGAAACTGTTCAGCCATTATGGACCTACACCTAGAGACTGTGTTTAGCTCACTGGCAACTAATAACACAGCTGCTGTAAAAGAAAAAGGGTGGACGAAATATTAGGAATATAAGTCACAGAAATACCAAGCAGAGAACAAAGACATCGTAAAGTTCAACAAAGACTAAACATACACTTCATGAAGGTAGAGCTAATATTAAATGTCATTAGGTTGAGATAATTGGACTAAATTAAGGGCTGTGTATTGTGTGACAGAGGCAGTGGAAGGAGCCTTTCCCCATCTTCACATTATCACATAACCTTCAGAAAACAGCTGATCCAGAGGAACAGAGTGCCACATCCCAATCTGTAAAAGGTCTTGTAATCACATGCAATGTTTTTGCTCCTGGCTTTACGACTGACACAACAGGTTTAAAGTTCAACACATTGACTACAAAACGTGGAAATAAACATAAAAATGACCTTTTAACAATTTAAATATTTTGTTTACGGGTTTAAAGAACACATTCATGCCAACTTTTTCTCCAATATACTTTGAGATCAACTCTGGAGTTTTGATCCAAGGAGGATTACTTACTTTGCCTTTGAAAGAAAGCGATCATGAGATCGTGTTCAAATACAGACGGAGATTTGTTGATATCCCGTGAGAAGTTCACTGAGCCGAACAGGTGCTACAAGGAAAAGTCACATTATGAACACTAACACAACGCCAGACAGTCGCGAAACAATTAAAAAGGAGAAAAACTCCCGTAATGACGGATAAAGTGCTCCGACATCCTTAGAATAGCGTGACCGAAGGACGTGAATCAGAGGTTTGAGAAACGGCTCGCTCGGCAGGTCGGAGCGGCGCTATGGAAACCGTCCTACTGCGCATGCGTAGCCTACTACAGCAGAGGGTTTTTTTTTCGTTACTGTGGCCCTTCACTGACTGGACAACTGCGCATGTCTCTTGCTTATCACTTTGCAGTTAATTTTCATATTTTTAGAGCCAGGTATTCACCAGTGTTTCTCATACGAGCAAGATGGAACTGCAACCAGAAATACATGCGACACTTCTGCTTTTAAAAATGAAGCTCAATTCTTTCATGGCAGACTTTCATCTTAGGTGTGATTAACATGAAACATTATATTGAATCTCAATGTATACTGGATGTGTACTGCTCACTTCCCTATTGTGTCTCTCAAACTGAAACAACTTAATAAATAATAAATAGCAAAAGAACGACGGACGACTACTGAGCACATCTTTACCATAGCGTAAATTTTGGATGACTATAACGGCTCTAAAATCCAGCTGATAATAGTTTGCTTATTAAACCACACACATTTATACAGGTGCAAGCATTTATTTGTTGCACTCATACAAAACCATACAATTACACTACAAAGAAGGCGGGCGATCATATTCAGTCTTTAAAATGGGTCACAGTTTTCAAACAGTCCAAGACCGGCTGCCCAGTGCTGTGGACACCAGGACAACAACATGGCAGTGAGTGTGGTCAGCTGTTGGCTGTGCTCTCTGGTTCCGGAGACTGCAGGAACTCGTAGGGGTCGTGGACCATTTCAGACTGGTCCCCAACGCCCAGGTGTGCCGGGCTCCCTGTAGAAAAGAACATAGGGCTCTTATGTTGTTGCACTGGTGTTACAATTCTGTGGAAAGCAATGGGAATTTAGCAGAAAACCAGAGGTGTAACATTTAATTCATATCTAGTAGCACACAGTATTATGGCTTGTTAGCATGGAGATAATAATGTTGTTTACAGTTGAACTAAAATTCATTAGCAATGCTACTTTCTGAGCACCTAGTTTTTATTCTTACTCTTATTGCAGATACCTAAGTGGTGCTGATCCCTCTCTGATGCATTAGAGAGGGAGGACAGGTTGGACGACGGTCTGGAGCCGACTCTGTCCACCTGAGCCTCCTGGAATTCCTGCAGGAGTTTGTCCGCTTCGTCAAATTGCTGCTGGCCCTCCTCGTTGCCTGGCTCCTTTTTCACCGTTTTAGCTGATAAAGAAAGAGAGATGGTATGGTCATTGTAGGCCCATTAATGCAACGTTAGCGCTTGCAAGGACTCCACCTTACTCCTCTTGGTTAGGTAAGGACTGGATTATTGGTGTACATGTAAATATCACTTAGAGCGTTGGTGAGGATAATTACCTAATGAGTTCAGCATGGACATATCCAGAGACATATCAGGATAGTTCTTCATTGACATGAAGTCCAGGACTGAGCCACTCTCGCCCAGGCCAGTGCCATCTGCCATCTGAAAAAAAAAAAACAGCAACAAAATACACCACTTTAATCAGACAGCTGGGCGATCATGTAAACGCATAAGCACTGTTTAACAAGCTACAGCATACCTGCATGTCACAGATGTTGGATTTGGTTTCATCAGGTTTGAGCATAATGTTTCTTTTCTGAAATGTAAAATCAGCATCAAGCACATAATAAGTCCAGTCAGCGGTAGAATTGTTCAAGGCAACCCTGGACACAACGAGAATGATGGAAGCAATGTGTGCAATACTGCATATTGCTGTATATTATGTACTAAGTCGGATACCTGTCGGATTTGACTGACGGCTTTAGTGTGATCGTCTGCAGTCATCTTGTCCAGAAGGTTGTCAACCCAACACTTGGTGACACTGCTGCAGCCCTTGACAAACTCCTGTATGCTTCGGGTGAAAGTGAACACATTACAGGCTGAAAACTCCACCCATCAAATCTAAGTTCTGATGATGGAAAAGTCCCCCTACCTAAGAGCACACTGTACCCCCGTGTCATCTCCATAAGCTGAATAGAGCGTGTCCACCTCGTCGGGTAGCAGGTCTGGAAAGATGGAGTTCTTCTGGAGGGTCTGAACGTTGTAGGCACTGCTGAGGAACGTTACTGTAATGAAAAGACATTATCTCTTAGAAGTCAAAGACTTTGTGACAATTTTGAGCAATTGTTAATTACACTAAAACGACTAATATGTATTAAATCAACAACAGTGCATGTTATGTCATACCTTTCTGTCTTCTGTCATCTTTGAAACCCAAGGTTGTTAATCCAGGCAGAAGCTTATTTGACAGAGAACTCAGGTCCACTTTTTGAGTCTCCTCTTCTGCAGAAGAATTAAACATAGCTTTACTGATGAAGAGCAGGTCTGGTGTGAACATACGGCCTTGAAAGATGTTTGAAAGACGAACTCTGTTATAACAAACCTTCTGCCTCAGGGTCAAGCTGATTTACAACAGTGTATAGAAGAGAACTGTCTTGCTCTTTACGCAAATAGCCCATCTGAAAACACAGAACAGAGAAAATATATTGTCACTACAAACTTCACATAGGAAGTAACTCGCAGATGCATGGAAGCTTTACTACCAACGTGTCATTTTATGTTCACTTGTGGAAACAGTGTGTAGAAACAGAAATGTATACACAGTGAGTCAAGAGGAAAAACCTTGGAGTTGGGCATGTATCGGTTGATCCGATCCCGAGCTTCATCTGCAGAATGCTCAACCAGTGCCAGGACATGCTCCTCTGCTGTACTGTCAGTCAAGCTGCAAGCGTTTCCCTCTGGTTCAAACAGGTAACTGAGACAGCGACAGCATCACCAGATCATTATACTGATATTATACACAAGAACTCACATTTAATGTAGATATTACAAATAAGGAATACCTGATGACTTCCTTCATGTCTTTGACTGGTTGCTTCTTAGACTTCTTGGCTGATTCCACTGGGATGGGGATTATCTCTGGAGGAGGTATATCAGCTGCAAGATCTTCATCTCCCAAAATGGCTGCCTGCTGGGTGAAGTCCATTTCCTGCATGAAAGACATGCTGCGTTTCAAAGCCAACAGACGTTCCTGCGCACAGGGCAGAAGAAGAAAAGAAGCAACACTTAACGTTGTGTGCTTGACTGAATATGTGTTGATGAGAGGAAATGAAATAGAAATGGATAGTGGATAGATGTTGAAGATAACAGCATTGTTTCAAAAGGGGAAATCCACCTTAAATCACAATGATTTTTGACAATACAGTCAATATCGAAAACCTTTGGGCAACAATATTTGGCCCTGGTCAACTGACACTGACATTTGTGATGGCTTTTTTGCTTCCTACATCTATATAAGCTTTGTGTGTGTGTGTGTGTGTGGGGGGGGGGGGGGGGGTGTACTGCTCACCCTCTGGGAAGTATAAAATGTCAGAGTGCTTTGAATATGTTCTATTGTTCTATTATTAAACAGTGCCATGATTTGACTCTCGGTGACCTCATTACTGCATCTGTCTGTTGTTGAACACATTCAAATTCCCAAATTGAAAGTGCAAAATTGATTAATTTATTTTCATTTAATCTATTTACTTTCAGTTTATGGATATAAATGTCACGACCAAAAGCAAAAATAAATGGAGTTGAATTGCTAATACAAGTGTGTCACTAATTTCAATTAAGTTAAACTAGCGAACGTGAACAAAGTTGGTGTCACAAAAATATACGTCAATTTGACCTCATTACCTTGCTCATCATCTTGAATCCTGTATGGAGCAGCTTCTTGGCAGCCTTATAATAGACCGTCTCTGGTCGGTTGTACACCATGGCATTGTCGCACATCAGTTTAAAGTCCGCCTGAAGGCAAAAACAGGCATCAGACAGGCATGAAGGCAACCCTGGTTTACACACACTTAACTTTTTAACCATCCAAACTCTCTATTTGTGTTGAAAAATATCCTCACCTTGAATTCTGTCACCGTGTTATAGTCATTGTTCATTATCTTGTCTTTCATGGTGCTGAAGTCCATAGGATGTTTGATGATCACTGAGTAACCAGGAGCAATCGCATCCGTTACTGGAAAGGAGAAGAATCCATGGGGGTCTTTCCTGGAAGGTCAAGTGATGCATGATGTTATTCAGTATTGCACCAACCTCCAGATTTGTTTAGACTTGAGTGCAAGTGCTCTGAGCATGCCGGCACAAGTTATCCATCAGGTAAAAACAATCTTGCTCGTGCTGTGATTTGATCAACCACAGCACATTGGAATTTGGCCAAATTTAAGTTGAGTCCTTAAGTTGAGTGTTTGACTGCAAACTATGGCTAATACTATGGCTACAACAGGGCTAATGCTCCACTCACAATAATACATGCTGGAATAGACTAAAGAGCAAAACAACAGCCCATAGAGGAAGCAATGTTTGATTAATTTATGATATTTCTTGTGTACATGTGTTAGATGATTGAAAAGAGGTTCACCACAACCATCAGGATTCATCTTCAAGGACTAGTATCAGCCTTACCCGTAACTTTTAGTGTTTTTGTTTCTTTAAAGTATGAACTGTGATCTAGTTAAAACTCTACAGGAGCAGCACTGTGGCAGAAGTGGATACAGCAGTTCAACTGAATCATTGTTCCTCACCTCTGCAACTGCCTCAGAAAGTGCTCCAGCAATTGTTGACGAGGAGTGGATTCACTCTCTGCATTGGGCAAACATAAAAAATACAATTATTTTATTTATCAACATCTGCAGAAGAGAATAATTGCTTTAACAAAATGTGAGGTTCGTTTTAAAAAATGTTTGATAGTGACCTCATAGGTGGTCATTCTTACCTTGCTGTGTCCTGCAGGCTCGGACCGGCCTGTCTCCTTGCTGATCAAGGTCCTTGTCACTGGAGTGAAAGTCATCCTCTTCAGGCTCAGGCTCTAGCTCAAAATCTCTGTCTCTCTCCCTTTCTCTATCTTTCTTCTTTTTCTTCTCTTCCGGCTGATGAGATACAGTCATGATGGAATTGTGTTGTCAGCAAAATCATGAAGAATTTATTGGTCATATCATCAGGTTTTAGTTAAGTTTACTCACCTCTAATCCAATATTTATACTTTTTGGCAATGTGAAAGGTTCAACAGGCACACCAGTGTTGGCAGCAGTAGACGCTGCTGCTGCTGCCTCTGATTCATTATGCTCTCTTTCCCTCTTCTTCCTCTTTTCCTCCTATATGGTGGGATTAAATACAATTTTAAACTCACAATGACACAAAACACTGGCAGGGCAGATATGATATAATCTTCTTTAGTAAACTAACCTTACGCCGTCTTCTCTCATCATCATCCACATATTTGTCTTTATCCTTTTCAGACTTTTTCTTCTTCTTCTTCTTCTTGTCTTTGTGGCGTTCTCGCTCGTGGTCTGATCTGTCATCATAGTAACTGGAGTCATGGCCCGAACCAGAGAGCTCAGTCACCTCACTTCCTCCCACTTTGAGCACAAGCTTCAGGGGCTTCTCAAGAGCCTTGTCCTCATAGTCTACAACAAAGGCAGGTGATATTTGAGATATTAATTCAAGGTGCAAGAGGAAAAGGAATGAGCATGTGGGATGATGTTTGCATGAGCTGGTAGGAATACTATAAGCGTTGTCTATTACTTTAGATATAGATAGGTTGTGTATTTTATGATAAGTTGTAGGTTCTCTGCTGTGTTATTGGGCTGTATTACATTCTACTGTGCTGTTTTGTTGGAGGTAATTCCGTAATATTCACTAAGTTACAATTTTAAAAATACCTTGGTGTCTTAACTGGGTTATAACTTACTGGCACAGACAAAAACAAACATACTAAGAATACTTAATACATTAAATTCAAACGAACGGATTTCAGCATTACATTATACCATACAGATGTGGGGTAAGCAGCGTGTTGGTACGGATGATTTCTCTTAAGAAAACAAAACAAAAAAACAATGCAAATCTGCTGGATTTTCCAGTTGAACTAGCTAGCTATGCTAAGCTAGCTAACGTAAAGCTAGCTGAAACAAAAGCATCGCAGTTACAAATAGCAAAATATGCGTTCGGGTACCATCAACTGTTCTCCACTCCGGTTTATGTTTCTTGTGTTTTTTCCCCATCTCTCCGTGTTTACATCCGAAGACTTGCGTTTATTCCATTGATATCGCCACCGGTCGCTGTCGTTACTCTAGTTGTAGCAACTATACAACAAGAAGGCTAGTGGTACACACCGGAAGTGATAACCCCAAAACAAACGATATATTTCCGGTGTAACAAATCAGCGCGCTGAATTCGAGTGACCGTCGGCTCTCTGACAGCACAGCCGACTGTCGCTAGTTTCTTGGGTGCCAGACCTTCTCTGGATGCAAGTGCTCGTATCGATTACATACATGTTTTAAGGTATGGTTTCAGTTTTGTCGACGTCCGAGACGGTTTACCTCCACTCCGTCACGGACGTTTACGTTAGCCGGCTAGGTTAGCTAGCTACAACATTAAGACTTAGCTAACGTTAACGAAATGGAAACGATGCTCTTGTTTATGTTCTTAATGCTGCTTTGTTGTCCAGGGGTTTACAGTAATGGACGGTGACAGAATGGAAATGGGAAATCCGAAACAAAACATCCACGTTGAGGTCCATGTTAAATCACACAGGTGGGTTCGTCGAGTAACGTTATATCAGTCCGTATTCAATATCAGTCAATACAGATGTGATAAGGAGTCCAGGTCAAACCACAGAGGCTACCATGCATTCAGACAAGGCACACATTTGCCCACTGGATCAAAGTCTCAGTTTCCAAACAGTTACATTGGGACATGCCTGAAATCATATTTTTGAGTCTAAAAACTAGTATTCATATTGATAGAGATATGATATCGACACTCACAGCTGGGATCATCGTCATTTATTCTTGTTCACATTCCAGCACGGCTAAAGAGTCTGAGGTGAGGATGCATGTTCTGGCTCTACTGAATCGCCACAGCATGGTTTTTGGAAACTACAGATGGACCGAGTTTGATGAGGAGTTCCTGCAGAAACACGTGGAATCGGTGGCTATACTTGATCTGGAGGAACTGGCAACACAGGTCTGTTACATTGGTTTTCTTTGTGAATATCCTCTTTATCTTTGTTTTTTCAGAACGATGTTATGATGCTTTGAATTATTATTAATAGTTATTTTCATGAACTCTCCCCCACTCAGCCCTTTGATTTGAAGAGCTGCGCTGTTTCCATTCATATCTTTGCACTGAATGAGGATGGACCCAGCACGCTCAATTTGGAGGAGGATGAGGAGCTTTCAGCAGCCAATCACTGGTTGCTGCCAGCAGGTGACATTGTGGAGGATGGCTTGTTGAATAGAACATCATGTTGATAATGATTTATTTTTCCAGTTGAAGTTGGGCAGTCAGGAAAAAGTCAATATAGGAAGGGATCATTCTACAGTGAAAACCCAAGAATTACCAGGCATTCAATATACAATTCAGTATGACTTAGCCTTAGTCAGCTGATGGTGATTGTTTTTCTTAACATAAACACAACACTGTGTCTAAATCACCTGTGGTTCATAACACTGAAATCCATGAAATTGTTTTTTAATCATCTTTTACATGGGATAAATAATATATAATTGAAAATATGGTAATGGCTAGGTGAAGCATAAATTAAAGGAATAATGATGAATGAGTTATAGTTTATGTATGAATATTTGGCTCATAACAATTAAATCTTTGCTGAATATCCCGAAAATAACTTGATAACTCTATTTTTCAGCTGAATTCCATGGGATTTGGGAGAGTCTGGTATATGAGAGTGGAGTCAAAACCCAGGTAAAAATGAAATGGCCTTTAAAAGAAAAATGTTAGTAAGCTTTTTGCCAGCACGGTCGCCTCACAGGGAGAGGGTCCCGGGTTCGATTCCCGGTTTGGTTCTCTGGCTTCCTCCCACGGTCCAAAGACATTCAGGATGTGGATAGGTTAATTGGTGACTCTAAATTGCCCGTAGGTGTGAATGTGAGTGTGAATGGTTGTCTGTCTCTACATGTCGGCCCTGTGATAGACTGGCGACCTGTCTAGGGTGAACCCTGCCTTCGCCCAATGACAGCTGGGATCGGCTCCAGCCCCCCCGCCACCCTGAATACAGGATAAGTGGTGGATGGGTGGATGGATGGATGGATGGAAGCATGTTGCCTTTAGCAGCTAAACTTCTCATTGTTTTCTTTTTTCTTTAGCTCCTGGATTACGTCACAACAACAATTTACTTCTCAGACAAAAATGTCGACAGCAATCTGATTTCGTGGAACCGTGTTGTGCTTCTTCATGGTAAATAACGAGTGAGCAATCTCAGTGACATTTTATCAGTTGAGATTGTGTTGGCGATGATGTAACTAAATTATTGCTTTTGTGTGTGCCTACATTCAGGACCCCCAGGCACAGGGAAAACCTCACTGTGCAAAGCTCTCGCCCAGAAGCTGTCGATCAGAATGTCGAGTCGGTAAGGCAATCCACATTTTACCGAAACCACTTCAGCAGCAACTGCACCTGCTTTTTCATTTCAATAGAGAATCCTCTCCCTGCAGGTATTCTTATGGGCAATTTGTCGAGATAAACAGTCACAGCTTGTTCTCAAAGTGGTTCTCAGAGGTACACCTGGCTCCTTCTTTTTGTTAAATGGTTTAATTGGAGGATGTTCTAGATGGAACTGGTATTATATTCATCATGCCTCTTTGTTACAGAGCGGTAAGCTGGTCACGAAGATGTTTCAAAAGATCCAACAACTGATTGATGACAAAGATGCTCTTGTGTTTGTTCTGATTGATGAGGTAAAGAATCTGCTTCTTGGAAATTAACATGATATTGTTATCTGTCTTATCTGAGCCCTGACATTTATGTATTGATTTGATTCCTTTATTGATTTGCTCCAAGATTCCCTGAGATAAAACAGAAGGCCGTCTTGTGCACGTGTTATATGTTATCTAATTTTCAAGAGTGTCTTTGCTGTGACTAAGGCAGCTTCCTTTGTGAACCTGTTTCATGGTAGGTGGAGAGTCTGACAGCAGCCAGGAGTGCCTCCCAGGCGGGAACGGAGCCCTCTGATGCCATCCGAGTGGTCAACTCTGTTCTTACTCAACTGGATCAGATCAAACGGTAGGAAGCAAAATAGTCTATGTACTGTTTTGAAAACCTCCCTTGTAGAATATGACACCTTAGATCTTAGTTTTGCAATCTTGATTATTGTTTTCACCTGAAAATACTTCCATCACACTTTTATTTTGTTTTGTGTTGACTTTTCATATTTTAGACATTCCAACGTTGTGATCCTGACAACTTCCAATGTGACAGAAAAGATAGACTTGGCGTTCGTGGACAGAGCTGACATCAAGCAGTACATCGGCCCTCCATCTGAGAAGGGCATCTACAACATCTACCTCTCCTGCCTGGAGGAGCTGATGAAGGTGACCTTACAATGAGGCAGTTTCTTTCCCCTTTTAGAAAAGATACTCAGGAAACGCATTTGAAATTAATAACATAATTATGAACTTCATTACTTCATTCATTATTCATCCTTTTATAATGCAAAACATGTGCCAACAAAGTCTTCAAAGAGGCCATGTTGTCCAAGTTTTCCTGTGTTGCAGTGGGTGATGGTTTTACATGTTTACTGGGGGAATTTTGCAGATCAATATCTTGACATAAGATAGAATCATGATCCCTATGAGTTGCAAGGCTCAGCAGACAGGGCTCCAGACTAACATTTTACATTGGCTGCACTGGTGCGCCTAACTTTGTAATTTAGGTGCAATACAAATATACATTTTCTTTATAGTTCCCATATACACTGGTCTTTTCTTAAAGGTGCTGTTGACAACATTGATAACATCCAGCCACTACATGTCGCTCTCGCACTCCATTGCATTCCCGTCACAACACAGCTATTGCTCGAAGCCATGAGCCCTCAATGGGTTGCCAGTTTGTTGCACAACCTGCTTTTTCATGGTCGAGACTTGACAGTCATGTCAAGTGATGAATCTTTCGTGGTATAAATTAATTTTGCAACATGTAGCTATACATTTGGGTTACTTACCCACTTACTGTCAAACTCAGCCATTTTTCCATTCTAACTGGCAACCCCAAAGACTCTTGACCCCTGACTATGCAGAGATACCATGTGATAACAACGTCGTTATTCTATTGGCTCACAAGCCTTGCTAGAAGCCGCAGTCACACGTCACACAGAGGTAAACAAAACATTCAATTTGGACCCGTCAACATTTTTTCAAATGATAAATTTACAATCCAAAATGTTTTTTCACGAGCAGTGACACTTTGATTCTGAACCTTTTCTAAAAGCTCTGTGGATGTATGTAAAAATTATATATAAAATATTACATTTAGCACATGTGGTCTATAATTTGGCCATAATGCGACTGTAAACAGGAATAAGAAAGTAAATGTATAATATCGGCCCGCCCACGGCAAACCAGGGACCGAATCAAACGATCAGTTCTTAAAACTACGCCCAACTGGTCGCACTCTGGAGGCCTGGCAGATCAAGCAGGTTGCCCACTAATCAAAGGATTGGCGGGTGGTTCGACCCCAAGCATCGTCTATCAAAGCGTCAAAGGGTTCTCTACACTCTCCAAATCCTTTTGGCCATTCTGTTTGACAAAACAGAAAACGCAACCATTCACATAACATGACTGAGAGGATGTTTGTGGATTCCTGTGATGGAAAGGGAGGAAAAACAGCAAGGCAATAATGAAGTAGAGTGCTGCACTAATATCAAGAGGACAGTACTGGATTCCAGGAAATTACTTAAAAAATGTATACGTCTTGAAATACAAACAAATCTAGCTGCAGATTTTATTTTACTTTTTTGCATGAAATAGAAATGCTGGGCTGTTCCAATTAATACTGATATACAGTATATGTAGCAGTATTTGCAAAATATAAATGATGTGTAAAATGTGATGATAATGTTGAGCTTTACTAGGCAGCAACAGTTCAAAAGTAATGTTTAATTTAATAGATGATACATTTCCTATATGCCCATGATCATGATGTGTGTTTTGTGCAGTGCCAGGTCATCTACCCCCGGCAGCAGCTGTTTACCATGTTTGAGCTCGAGACGATGGGCTTTGCAAAGAGCGAGGTGTCCGAACACAGTCTGAACCTGAGGAAAATTGCTCTGTGAGTCTATCCTCCCATAATGCAATAGAGCCCAAATCACACAGCCTCTGTGCTCGACTCCTAACCGAATCAAGTACCAGTCAGAACTGAAACAGCCACAGGCTAATGTTTTGTTTTTCTTTTCATTTCCAGAAAAAGCAAAGGTTTTAGTGGAAGAGCACTCAGGAAGTTACCGTTCCTAGCTCATGCACTGTTTGTAAAGGTAAGTATTTGATTTTGTTCCCCAGATTGTAGAAGGAAAATATTCATGTTTTTTTTTTAATGCCGTTTGTTTGTCTGCAGACTCCAACAGCGACTCTAGAAAGGTTTCTGGAGGCGATGGACCAAGCAGTGGATAAACAAAGGGAGGAAAAAGCTCATTTGGTCAACGGTGTCTGAACTTACTACAATGCCCAAAGACGAGGTTTGTTTGGAGTCTGGAGAACTACAACCCTTACATCTTTTACAAAGCTTACTCGGTTCATTTGGCAGCAATGTGTTAAATATATTGGCAGGTAACTTTTTCTTTTAACAAATTCTATCTATAACATAAGTTCTGTTCAGGTATATTCTGTTGGTGACACTTCCTTCAAAGACCATGTCGGTCTTGGTGTAGGTGGTTTGGTTGAAGATGGAATACCCAATGCTTGAATTTTCTACATTTGTTCTGTTCTTAGTTTCAAAGTGATGTTTTTATGTAACGTTCAGCTTTAACCTCAACGGTGCCCGTTTGTTTTGGCTCCCATGTTAAAGGGATGGTTCAGAATTGCATTAGTTGCTCTCTTTAATTGAGATCACCACATACACATTAGCTCAGTCTGGATTTTATTGGCGGTATCCCAATGAGATGGCGATGTGTTTTTGTTAACTGGTTCCAGCTCACTGAGGTGCCGACATCCACAGGATGTGTAGAAGGAGCTAAACTTCCAGCTTGTGTTATGAACTGTCCCTTAAACATGCTGGGGTTTCTTGTACACTGTTTATGTGTTATGTTTTTTAAAGGGATGTTCCTCATGGACTATCTCTTAAAAATGCTCAGTGGTCTTTGTCACTTCTATATTTATGTTAACAACAGATCATCTTTAAACTCCATTTATGCGTTCATAACGACTTTATTTTGTATATAACATTGTAATAAATAATATCGCTTGCGCTCGTGTGTGTTGTTGAAGTTCTACAGATGCACCTGGGGGAGTTTGACAGAGCCTTAAGGCCACCACTTGGTGGCGCAGAGATGCTGTCGTATCATTTTAACATAGAGAGACTGATTTTATTTTTTATGAGATGTGATAATCGCAATAAGAGCAGTGAGTGAAAAGGCCCACTGCAATAAAAACAGTACAGTTGACCTTGAGCCTGCCTCATGTTAGTTATGTTAATAACTTTTCTGAGCAAAACATAAACCTCAACAAATAATTTTAATTAATTTTCTAATATCTTGATGTAAAAAGGGCTGATCCAGGTTTTACTTAATGTCATTGTGCAGCCGGTGCTGCAATCAGGCTCCTGCGATGGGACTCAAAGTGATAGACGTCTGTTTGTGAACAGTAAGCACCATTTTGACCTAAAGACAAAAACTCTGTCTGGAAAGATGATTCAGTTATGAAATGTATCAGTCATATACACGGTTTACACGAACAGATCAGTGGCTCCATTGTTCGTGTGAACATGTTTTGCATTCTGTGAATGCTCCGCTGCTTTGCATGTCAGCTGCCGGCTTCAGACAATGTGCCCTTTGTTTGTTGTTGAGCAACAGCTTTTTCACTCCACTTCAAAGGTGGATTCTGTAGGCTGGTCCTGAATGTGAAAGGAAAGCAAACATTGAAGTGCATCCTCATTCACACGCTGTGTTTCTACCCAGTCCTGTAATCCTGGACTTTTTAAAAATGACCTATCTTGGGTGATCTATTGAGAACATTTCACGTGATATTTTGGTGGAGGTGACTTTACTGTCCGCCTTGAAGATCAAGCAAAAAGAGTTACACTTTAATCAAGGCCTTCAAGGACATATTTCCCTTAAGTATTGGGTTTTACAAGAAACCCAGAATGGATTTCCCCTCAGAGCCCCCATTTCATTAAAGAAACATAACTGTTGTTAGTTTGAATAATCCCTTTAATGGCACTGTATCTGTTACAGCTAATTGTTTGGCGCCCCCCATTTTTATACACTTTGTGATGAATCACATGAGGAAGCTCTACATCTGATCAATGATCGCAAAGTCAAGGGCAAGACAGGGAGAGCTGGTGGAACGTGGTAAATAAAACCATAATTGTTCTGTCTGGAGGCTTTTTTCCCCCATTTGACTGAAGTTGCTCCAAAACCAGGCAGCTGTTAAAAGGCGATCAAGGCTCAGAAGGAAGAAAAGTCAAAAGCGTTATTGTTTCAGGGCATTATCACTGTTACAAGCGGTTTGAAAATGTCAGAAAAACTCCAAACAAAACAAACAGTCTGATGTTTATCCTCTCAACCGTTGTTCAGGTACATGGCTGAAAGCAATGGAATATCTCTTTATGTGCCAACGGTGATTCACATAGGGAGGGAATTAACTTACACGGATGCTTATACGCATGCTAGAAACCCAACAGATCTGCACACAAAACCACGGAAACTCACTCATTTGTCTGAGTGCGAGGTTGTGATTTACATTGAGATGATCTTTTCTGTGATTTTAAAGTGCATTCATTGACCTTGCACTTTTGCCAGTATAATGATCCACATCCTTTTGTGTCAATAAATAATAGCCCGCAGAACTTAATCTGTGTCGGGGCTTCCTCAATTCTTCATCTGCATGACAGCCTTTGATGATAAACCAAGACTTTTATCCAGGCGATCATTGCTCTTTAAAGAAGATATCAACTCCTCCTCTGTCTGTTCCCAATCCAAACTATACTATCAGTTGTATTTGCTTGAGGTGTTTGTTTTTTGTTTCTGCATGTATGCCATTGGTGTGAGTGGGAGAGCAAGGATGAGGGAGAGGGAGATACCTTGTAAAGAGGCAGAATCCTGGGAGCCAGGCTGCATAAAGGAACGGTGATAATTAGGCACGGCAAGTAGGATCAAAGAAAGCTGCCATCAATGAGCATATGCAAATGTAAGCTCATCCTGTCAGCCGCAGAGAGTCTGCAAGGAGTCAAATGGCAGACAAATTGACAGGAAGAGCAATAAAGCTGCACTCCACATTCATCAAGGTATGGCAGTGAAACTGGGACACTATGATATAGCATCGTTTTCACAGGATATAAGATGTTCTTCCAGCAGCACAGATGATATGCATCTCTGCTGCTGTGTTTAGGTAATAAAGGATAAGGTTTAGTGATTTCCTCTGTGATAGCAGCCCATCAGAGCAGTGAGTGAGCGACTGACACTTAAGCGTATAATAGCAGTTTATGCCTTGATATCATGCGATCAAAGTAACATCTCTGCAACATCTTGAATGTACTCTGCACTGGAATGTGATATTTACAAAATGCTAACATAACATTCATGTTTTCATATTGAGCTGAAGGTGAATATTCATAACTCTTGGCATGTGTTCTTTGGCCCGGGCCTTGTTTTAACACCCTGCCAAAGGAAACAAACTATAAAACTGCTGAAGAGCTTTTGATGTCTGCTGGGTTGAAGTACAGCGTGTTCTTCCCGGGGTTCCTCTATAAACAACGGTTTATCTTGAGCATCTGATGTGCACGCTCCTAAATCAAATAATGGAAATTATAACAGGCAGCGTATCAGTGTGTGGCTAGCACACATGCAACAGAAAAAAAAAATCATTTACTAAATAACAATGTCTTTAATTGCACCTTTTGTTTGCGTTTATCTCCACACACCAGAAAGCCTGTCACTGCCAGTTCATTAAAAAAGAATCTCATTTGCCAGAATAAATGATGTTACAGTTATTCTGGTTTAACAACATTACATTCAAACATAAACTGTGTCACAAATATAAATCTACACTGAAAACTATGAATGGAGCTTTTAGGAAAATCACGCCAACAGAGGACGTGGTTTCACATCCAGCATCACATGAGCTGCTAAGCGTTCAGTGTCGGTGGAACAAAGCCGGAAATCAATTAATGTTATTTTCAAAATAATACAAGACTTTTTAGTAAAGCTAGAAATAAAAACCACACTGGAGAGGAAGAAATAGTGATTAACTTGGTCCGCTCAGAAGTTCCATTACATTTGCTTAAAGTAAAATACACACATAATTAACAATTAGTTACACGAAATGTATACTGATTGCAAAACAAATAAATATTTATTTGGCTAACCAGGCTGCTGGTTAAAGCTTCACCTCTCAGATGAAGTGCAGCACACTTTAAAGGGACCAAAGGACAATCTTTAACTATGATAGGCTACTATTAGATTTGCATTGTAATTTAGCAAAACGTTCACTATTAAAAGGTGACTTAACCCTAAAAGGTGACTTAACACCCATTTTTAAAGACTTATCTTTGGCTTATCTGCCAAATTGGGTCAGGTGCTGGTTATTATTTAAGAACCCTTTAAAGACTAATTACTACATTATTTTAATAAAAAGATAACTGACCCAGATTAATCAGCACAACCCTGATGGAATGAAGAAAATAGATTAAACATACTTACGGTTAAGCAGGCTGGATATGTGATTATTATATGATTGATGTTGATCCAACATCCATGTCTGCTCATGTCATTCTATGTCTTTTGGGAAACAATAGTTTCATCAAAGCTGGTATTTTATTTTGTAAAAGCGCTAACCGGAAGTTCCGCAGCCGCTCGCTGCCTTGACGCTGGTTCCGTCGTCTCTGCTGCGCTCAGAGCGCCTCCACGTTCAGTTGGACTGAAGGGAAGTCTCGGACCCTCTCTCTCCTCCGCACGCGGACGACTGATGCTTCAATGAGCGCGCGACCGAATGAGCTGCCGTTGGACGAAGTTGGAGTTTTGTCGTTGCACCACAAACACAATGTGACCATGTTGACGCAGTGACCGTGTCGCCCGCGTCCGATATCGGAGTACCTTTATTGATCCGGGGAAGAGGGACTTAAACATGGGGAAACTCCAGTCAAAGCACGGTAAGAAACGTTGAAGTTCCGCACTACCGAATAACACAAATAATGTTTTTGATTTTAGTCTCACAAAAACAACAACTAATGATTTGTCTTTTACATGCTGGTGATGTGCAGCGTGTAAGCGCAGAGAAAACCCCGAAGGTGAGGATGATATCGATTATTTTGCATTTTCTAATTGACGATAATCCCATCGGTGGAGTCTGGCATGTATAGCTGCTGATCGGTACATTGTCTCCGTGTCGCAGGAGACAGTTTTGTCGTGAACGCGTTCCTCCGGAGAGGGATGGAGGAATGTGAGCGGTACAGCGCGACGGATTACAAGTTGAAGAACATGCAGGTATCAGGCATATTTCTTCTTCTCTCTCTGTTTTATATGTAGGCCTACTTGAAATGACATGAAAACACTGTGAGGTTTTGAGGCTGGAAGACATTTTTGTAACAAAGAGTAAAACAAAAACTTTCTTTAATCTGAACGATTCAATGTCGACTGTTATAGTTAGAGAATCAGCCCCTCTTGTTATGCTGCATGTGCAACATCCATGTTCATTTTTATGTGATTATTGGGGGTGGGAGAGAAGTGTGCCATGTGTGTGTGTGTGTGTGTGTGTGTGTGTGTGTGTGTGTGTGCTGATGGGATGGGCTCCTCAAGCACTTGAAAGCTGTCTGGGTGAAGCTGTTGCATCCACTCTTCTTGAAAGACGAGCTGAGAACGTGAAGACTCGAGAGAAGGGCAAAACTGTAAGACGTTTTTGCAAAGTTGTGGTTGTTGTTCTTTCTGTCACGGCGGTTATTCCCCCGCCAGCATCACTGGTTATGACAGGCATGAGCCATGTGTGTGAAGCAGCACACACACACACACACACACACACACACACACACACACAGACAGACTGTGGATGGAAAGGCCCCCTGACTGAGGGGACGTAACGCTGGCTCTTGTGGCTGCTGGCATCATGACTCGGGGCGGTGTCCCCCCCCACACCTCAATGCCTCCCGTTCTTGCCGAGGCTCCCGGTGGGCAGCCCACTGTGGCACAACATTACTTCAATTAGTGTTGTCGCTTTGAGGGGGCACACGAGTCCGGAGCGCTCAGACAGAAAGTGCCAGAAGTTCACAGAGGCGTCCTGACAGTCCGTGAGGTGGGTGGTTGTAACAGTGGAAGAGTTACGGATTATATCAGGGCTGTAAACCCGCCCACTCGTGGCAAATTAAAAGAGAACTCTGCTTCAGAGGAGTCAGCGTTCACACTCCCCATTGAGGGAAAACCACCAAAGGCATAAGCTTGGGACTTATTAGTAGGTGGGTCCCGCCCTTCCTTCTATCAAAGTCAGGCCTCTGATTTATTTTGTGCCATTAGTTTGATTCATTAGAAGCTGGTTCAGACCAGAACTGGATCACTGTCAGCATGAAGCAGCCGATACCTGCTCTCTGAGACTTTAGGACCGGTGGAGAGGAGGGGGAGGAATCAAAATGCAGTCACGTCTGTCACCGCATGCTCCTGATATGTATTTAAGGTGAAATATTGCTAAATAAATAGTAAGTTCTGCTTTTTTTGAGGCAGAAAAAGCATGATGCAAAGAAGTAGTGAATGAATCGAATGCAGGTCAACAAATGATGAATTGTTACATTGTTGTAGACCAAACGATAATCAATTTATTTGAGGTAATTTGCATATAAACAGATAATGAAAATATTGATGGGTGCAGCGCTGATGCAAAGGAGCAAATGCCAAATAATCGAGTATGACGAATGAAATGGATACTATGATGACAGATTGTATCGCAGAGGGAATATCTGAAGGCCTGCTGGTGTAGTGACAGCGACAGTGACGGCTCTATTCCTGCTGCCGAAGCCTAAATCTGCATTCATGCCCCGTCTGCATTAATGTAGAGATAGATGACGTCTCTGGGGATGTTTCTCCTGCCATCTAGTTTCCCGTCTAAAAGACTGACTTTCAACACATGTAGGATTTATCTCGGCTGTAAGACGGTGCACCATTTCCCTCTTTTGATCCCAACGCCTTTAATTAATTCTTCACCAGGATCCCATTACATTGTCACTGTTCCAGATGTAATTATTGGATTATGGCTTCTTAGTTGAGGTTTAGACAATGATTAAACGAGTCCAAGTCAAATAGAAAATAGCTTTATGCAGTATTATATATAAAAAGGGGGATTTGAAGTTTAGATTTTTAGCCACATCGTTTTACCATTAGCTCACCAAATATGGCCACCACTCCTCCTGGTTGATGAGCAGAAGAGACTGCTGATGGTTTTGTACAGGGGGAGATATTGGCCAAACACACTGTTTATGTTTAGCTCTGACCATCCCCCCTCCTCATTGTAAACGGGGGAGTAGGATTCCTGAGCTTTCTGGCTGGGACTTCAAAGCACAGAGCTGAGAGTTATAAAAGGGCTCTGATATCAGTGGAGCCTCCGAACCCTCACCCCTCTATCCCCCTGTCCCGGGGGAGGGGAGGGGAGGGGGGGCTAAAGGATGGAGTACAAGCAGGGAATAAAAACAAAAACAAGCGCTTACATAGACAGTGCCCAACATCAGTTTGTCGAAACCTGTGAGTCTCCTCAGTAGAAGCCGTCATTTCTATTCAATGAAATTGCCAATTGCTCTGCTGCATTTTGGCAAGAAATAACAAAAAGATCAGAGGACCCGTTTAAATATTGATATCACTGCAAACCACGATCCAAGATTGCAGCTGGCAGGTTGCCCTCAGAGTGGTGTTTGTGGACAAAGACGGCGTGATTCAGCACCGTGACTCGTCCCGGTCGCGGTCGGCGAGGTTTCTTTGCAGGTGCTCAAGGTGTTGCCTGTTGAAGCACCTGGTGTGATGTAGGAATATTACAGGTGAGATCAAAGCGGCTGTGTAATCTCCCTTCAGAAAATCCGACCGTGGTTATTGAATATGTAAAAGGAAGGAAAAACTCCTCAGCCAGTTCTTAACCAAACCTGTTCATTAGTGGAAGAGCTCTGTGAAGGTTCACTGTGCGTTTCACCTCTGGAAACATCAACACGTCAACAGTCCGGAGCCTCACATGCACAACCACGGCTTCAAACAGACGCGCTTGGATGCCCAAAATAATGACAGGCTAATTCAGCCTTTCAGCACCACCTTTTGTCTCCGAACTTCCCGCAGACTTTGCCCCGTGAAGAGGGAGCGTGTCAACATTTTAAACACCACAACAAAGACCTTTATTATTCTACTTCAAAAGGTTAATAATATCACACTTCAGTTGGATGTAATGATGTGCCAAAAGCTCCGAGACGCAAATGTATTTTGACTCGCGGAGCGTTGCGCAGCACTCGCAGCACTCGCAGCTCAATAATACATTTAGTTTAAGAGCAGAGTTCCCAAGCAGCTCACTCTACTAATTGTAAGGTAGTGTGCTTTTTTTAAACATTCATTTGGAATCTGTGAATAAGACTTTCCCCTTATATATTTAAAAAAATCCTCATTTGGTGATCCTGCTCAAAAAGGGATGTTGTGTTTGGACAATGTTGGGTATTTGGGTATATCTCCTCGTCGCCGTGTTCATGTGAGTCAGTGTTTGGATCTGAGGCTGGGAGATCTTTGTCATCAACACTGTGCCTCTGATTGACATCTTATTTCTTTAAGTTTCAAATTGAGGTTTCTTTGGAGTTGTGTGCATTTGTGTAGCTCCCGAAGACTACAAGCACTTTTCTCAAGAAACGTCGCCGGCGACACCTCGTGACTTTTCCCCTCCGCCTCTCTTCCGAACACAAAACGTCAAAAAGGCCCGTCGCTGATGCGGCACTGCCGGGGCGCGGTACGCAGCGGGGAGACGAGACAAAAAGGTGTGCTCATATATGTACTGCTTTTGAAGGGACTTGAAGGCATTTTGGAGAGTTTGTTTTTTTCCACCCCCATTTTTTTTTTTGAGGGGGGGGGAATTGGCTTCACAAGAAGGCGAGCTGTGAGCCTTCATCTCTGAATGAAAAGCATGTGGCTGGCATCCAGAACAGCGGGGTCTTTCAGCACGGCCCCGGCAGACATCTGTTCCTGGTTTGTACAGCAAAATCCTGGAGCAGAGAGAGGGGCTGTGGTGGGAAGGGGGTGGGAGAGGCTGGCGGGGAAGAGGAAAAGAGGAGGAGGGGGGTTAAGGGTGGTTTTTTCATGGGGGAGATATTTGAGGGGTTTTTAAAGGTAGTGGGGGGAAGGGGAGTAATGGAGCGCCTCATCCGCCGAGTCCACTGCGCCGTTGTGGGTGTGGCTGCCATTTGTCCAGAGCAAACATTCGTCTCTGCTGTCAGTGTAAACACCATCACCTGGTCGGCTCTGACACTCTGTCACCGGCGCGACACGCTTGTTGAAGCGATTCTTCTTTCGTGTCGGAGTGTTGAAGTGCGCATCGCCGCATGGCTTCGCCTGAGAGTCAGAGGTCGAGTCCTCTCTCTCACTCTGCCCGTGTGTTTGTGAGTGAATGAGTCACGATGAGTCAAAAGAGGCACAGAGTGGTTGGTGAGGCCAGTGCCCTAATGGAGAAAGACATTAGAAACACTGCAGGCAGATTAAATGTTTATTTTTCTGAGGGATATTTATACAGTCTGAAGTACTTTGAAGCCATTTGCTCACTTTCACCCTAATTCCCCTGTGACCTGCACTTATGAAGGGAGCAGGGCCTCTTTGTGTCCTTCAGGAGGAATCAAGGCGTCATCACACATCAGTCCTTCAGCACAAACCAGGGCCGGTTTGTCTATCAGGGGGCTTATGGGAAAAAGTGAGCTGTGGGCACCTATTGACTCTCCCACCCCTTTGATTTTTGGGACCGAACCTACATTTTTGCAAAAAAGTTAAGTAAATCCTGCCTCCACCTTAATATTTTGGCCCCAGGCCGTTAGTCTTGGAGCAGATGCCTGTTTTGCCTAGTTGGTAATCAAGACTTTTCTCTTAGAGGAATAGTTTGACATTTTGGGAAATATGCGTAAGATGAGGAGATCAATACCGCTCTCATGCCTGTACATCAGCAGCTCAAAGACTGGAAACGATGAAACCACTACGAATAACCTCCGAGCACCTTTAAAGGTGCTTTAAGACAGCCAGCCGATGTCGCTGTCACAACTTTTGGTGCAACCCAACATCATGTGGCAAAGTGTGTTGTCCAATCACGAGGCTACATTCCTGGTGAATTACTTTGTGATTGGTCACTGCGTCCTGCCCCCAAAACAGCCCGACGAGATACGACGTGTTAGGGAGTGAGCTCCAGAGGGGCTCGTATGCACATTTTTGTTTCAGAGCCAGACCCAAGCTACAGTCAGATAAGTCCCCTGGCTGTAGCTGCATATTTACTGTACAGACTGGGAGAGGTATCAGTCAATAATATAAGCTTGTAATGCAGCATACTTTTTTTCTTTAAACATAATACATCAAAATAGACGTTTCATCAACATATGACAGCATAAATAATTTATATATATATATATATTTCTCCTACAGCTCAAAAGAGAATACTATAATGTATATTTAGACAAGAGACGTAACAGTGGCTTCCTTCATTATCGGAGCTCTTATCTGCAGACATATGGAATGAAGCGCCGTCGCCTTTGGAGCTGTCTCGGTCCCACGGGCGCCGCTTTGAAGTCACTTCTTGTCACAGCTTTTTTCGTGATATTTATGAGGTATCTGATCGAGTGCTTCAGAGAGATCAGCAGGGCTTTATGGGCCTGGATTGCAGCAAGGCATGCAATTGTACGTGAATAGCTCGACTTCCTCAATGGAGCCCGTCCCAGGCTTTTTAAAGTGACGCTACATGACCTAGATGTGCGTGGTCAGTGATGACAGCAGGGAGACCTCACTTCCCCTTCATGGTGAGTGTGCTGGTGGCTGTTTTGGGGCAGCCCCGCCTATGGGTTAACACTGGCCTGTGTCTTTGCTCTCGCTCGCTCCTTGCCAGGGGAAAGAAAATACCTGAAGCCGGAGCCCAGTGCTTAGCGTTGACATTTTTGGCAAAGGCTGCTGGATCCGAGTCTGTGTTTGATCTTGTGCGTCTCCCAGCCAAGTAAAACACCGGGAGACTCAAAGGTTATTACATTTTAGTGTGTAAGGTATGTTTCCACATAAACCCCTGTTCCCCCTTAGAAAGCTTTAGCTCTCTTCCAAGTGGACTTCATTTCGCAAGCCTCAGAGCCGCCGGGGGAATATCATATTTTTTCAGTTATGGTTGTTGGTGGTGTTATTATACGCTGTCATTATAAGCCATTGTTAATTGATTACATTGTTGAAATGCCATCTCCGGTGAGCTTGGTGCATGTGTGGAGTTCGGGGAGCACGCAGAAAGTCGATGTATATCTTAAACACGACGAGGAGAGTCGGCACGGATACATGTTTGCTCAATATTTTGTTGCTTGGAGTATTTGCAGCTTGAAAGGGAGAGGAGTTTTTTTTTTTTTCTGCTTGTTTGTGTAAAGAGGACAGGGGATTCCTCTTTTGGACACGGGTTTGTTATCCTATGAAATCCAGCTAGTGGAAACTTGAGATTGTCTCCACAACAGGTCAGATGCTGACCTGACATATATTCTATTATACAAGCAGGGGGGGGGGGGGGGCACAATACACTGAGAGATATGAATATGACTTAGAAGGTAAAACCATGGCATGGATACCTCTATTGTTGTTATTAGGATGAGAAGTAAAAAAAAAAATCTAAAAAAAAAACACTAATTCATAGTCAAAATTAAAAAATATTAGTATATTATTCTCTAAAAATGTATTATGGAGCTACTCATCAACACTTTTTTACATTCACACAATTGCATTCACATTCTGTGTTGTTCTTGTACAATGCAGCTTTCAGAGTCACCCCTGAATGCTTCGAAAACCTCAGTCCTGCTCCACATTCCTGAACCTGACGCCCTGCTAGGTTTGAGACTGGAGAGTAAAACACCACACACCACAAACCCTGGCTTCCTGTATGCTAAAAAAAAAAAAAAAAGCCCAGCGGTGGGCACTCGGAGCTGCTGGCATTGTTGCTCATTGTTATGATGTTTAACACCTCTGCTTATGAAAGTATTACTTACATCTGGATCAAGCATTCTTCAAGGGTGTCATACTCAAGGTGTCCATACAAGGAGTCAGTATCTTAAGCTCAATTGTATGTGTGGTATTCACAGCAGAACTGCATAGGTGAAGAGATTTTACTCAACATCCATCTTCCTGTCTCCCAGTTTTCATATAATGCCATAGCACGAGATTTATCAAACACGCCCCAAAACCCAGACCCCCGAGGAGTTAGGCATCCTTCTCTCTGCTCTGAGCCGAGCCTCCCCCTCTCTGGGACCCCGAGCCTGCACATGTGTAGGTATCGCTATTACTCAGCTCATAAAACGCCACAGTCCCATCTGAAAGTGGTTAGCTTTTTTGAAACACACTCGCAGCTTCAAAGCTCCGATCCAGGATCCGCAGACAGCACAGGCCCGGCCCTCCCTTCTGCACATCGAAATTCCATCTCCGATGGGGAATGGCTGCAAACTTGCTTTCTTTGCTACACAAAACCTGTTCCCATCATCAAAAAAAAATCCTCAATGGGTCTCCATTCAAAGGAAGTGGTTTATTTTTGTCACGGGTGGTCATTTTTCAGGGGGGAAGTTAATTTGGGAAAACGAACGACTGCAGGAGGATTTTTACTTGCGTTACTGTGCGTTACTGGAAATAAGAAGTCAGCAGTTCTCACCTTCTGAACCGGTGTATTTCTATCCCAAAACAGCCTTTGTGCCGTTTTCTATACGTGACAAAAAGGGAGGGGAGAGGATGAAACAGCGCTGAAAGAGGCCACTGTTCTCATTTCCTCTGAAGGGAGCCTTCTTTTCTTCCCCCACCCATTTCTTTCCTGAGCCCCGTCCACTTCAAAAGCTGACCTGGCCCTGTGTGTGCCATGTAGCTTGTTTACCTAAAGGCTCATTTCAAATAAACAGCAGTTCTCCTTGAGATCCCCCCCCCCCTCACTGGGAGCCTTTCAGAGACACCATCTGTTTGGAGGAGGTGCTTCGCTAAGAAAACGCACTCTTCTAAATCAGGATTCTATTTCATGATATTGCTGTTGGGTGACTTTTTGTAGCGTGCGGCTTTATAAAAAAAGCTTACAGTGTACCAACGTGTGTTTAAAAAGGTAAGACAAACAGCTTCAGACCATAGAAAATGGGCTTTTGAACGTTTGTGGTAGAAGAGTAACAGTGATTACAGGCAGGAGACTTTCCTATAAATGAAACACAGGACGGTTCTCAGATTCAGCAGCTCTGCTCAATAACCAGCACCTACTGCTCCTCCGTGTTGATAGGGGCCGACTGATCCTATCACCTAAAGAATGCCAGTGTATCAGAACTTCTGAACTTTTACCCCCAGTGTCATGTGCTCGGCTCTCTCCTGACAGCACCTGATTATCTCATATGCTTTTAAGGTGTGATAGGGCATCAGCCCCTGCGGGCTTTTTGAAGCCTAAAGTGCCTTTCAAGAACTTTTTATCCAATATTAAGTGTTGCACTTAGCGTTTATAAGTGGACGGCCTCTGGACGTGACAGACTCCGATCCGACCTGTCGCTTTAATACCTGAGATAAGGTGAGAACGCACAAGCAGCGAAGCTAAGCTAACTGGGCTCATGTTCAAGTGCTCTTTCATATTGCCTCATGGCCCTGGTTTCCAGTAATTATGGCTGTGAAAGCAGCGGCTCTCTGTGCGCTCCGCTGAGCTGCCCTCTGCACCGTAGCCTTTTGATCTCTGCTTGTGCCATGGATGAATTACGCTCCAGAATTTCACACTGGGGAACAGTGTTTCAGACACACACACGGCGAGTCTGTCAGGTCACTAAAGTGCACATATGGCAGCTCCAGTCCAAATGGAAGAAGCACAGATGTTGCAGTCTCGCCAACCGCTGCCTCTCCGCTCGGCCTATTTCTCTGATGTGTCGCAAAAATAAAAAGAAATTATAATTCATGGTTTGCACCGTCAGGCTTCTAAAAAATCTCCTCTTGGAGCTGCGTTTTCAAAAGTAATTCATCATACGCCACCCTCACATCCTTTTAAAAAAAATTCGGCCAGTAATTCTCTTTGAGAATAATTCAACAGAAATATGAATGAGTTTTGCATGATTTTGGTGCATTGGTAATTGGCCCATGTGCTACTTTCTTTTTATTTTTCATCTGTTCATACTCAGCTTTATACTTTGTCCCCTCGTTCATGGGAGGTTGCGTTTCATATAAAGCATTACAGCCAGTGGGCGTTTGGCAGGGGTCCATTTTACACGTCCAGGCTTCCTCCACGCCGTCTGAACATGGTGGAGTCTCCTCTGCACCTAGCAGGCGTGTGTTTTCAGGAATCCTCAGGAAAACACTTGGTGTTAACCCCGGGGTGACCCCCTGTCCAGTTCCAGGACTGTGAGGAACTTCACAGCTTGGATTTAAGCCTGTTCTTGCAGTGTCAAGAATTCTGGTGGTCTTTGAGACTGGCAATCCCCACCGGCTGGAACAGACAGTCAGAGAGAGAGAGAGAGAGAGAGAGAGATACTCAACAACATCACGGCCAGACAGGAGATAAAAGAGGTGCAGCCACTTTGAATATGCAGCAGCTCGTTTTTTATGTCAGATTCAAGATATTTGTTAAAACAGAAACAAAAAAGCCTTAGATATTTTATGGTACACAGTATGGGACCTGAGGTTTGTGTCATTGAGAATGGGTATAGCTGATTTCTTAGGGGCTCCTCCTGAGTGCTGGCCTCTCCACCTTGGTTATTTGTTGCATCCTACTGCACCGGACTCTGTATTTTGGCAGCCTGTGACCAGTGAGCCGGCTTCTCCCCGAGGGCTGGATGCAGTAATAGTACAGTACAACAGCCGCCTCTCTCTCTGCCCAGCATGCCTCACAGATGGATGTGTTGAGAGTTCATGCTACATTACCAGCTGATTGGTCACGTCTGCAAAGGCTCCTCTTATCGTGGTCAGTCATATGGATCCGTACTCCTCTGTGTAAGTTACCCACAGGGAGCAGCAACTGGTGGACGGTAAGAGCAGTGGTTTTGACCCTGAACCTGTTGTTATCCCACTGGGAGACCAGTTCAGGGAAACCAGCAGGCAGCTGATCCACCGGCCCACAAGCCCTGAACGGCAGGAGTTCCTCAGCTTTAAGTGAGACGCCAAATGTGGTGGATTAGATAGACAGGATCATTCAAGTGTATTCTCCAGTGTTTCCCAACCAGGGATACTTGGCTTTGATTTTCCAGGGGGTACAAGCTCAAATGAACCAAAATAAAAATGTTTTCATTGTAATTTAATTTAAAATATAGCCTAATATTTATGTTAGGAAAATAAACAGCTCACTCAGACTCTAAATGGGCTCAGATCTTCAGCAAATGTAATGTTTAAGCTGCACATCAACCTAAGTCAGTCGTCACAACATGTTGCAATCGTGAGTGGATAAGTAATAAGTGACGGATAAATGAAATAGCTAGAATAAATAAGGAAAAGAAAAAAGAAATACATACTTTGAAATATTAGAACGTGTTATCTAAATGATCAAATGAATGATTAAACAGTTGGAACTCTGCCACAGCAGTACAAATATTAACTTTACCAAAGCAACCACTGACAATTTAATGAAATAAAAAAAAACATATTGTAACAATATCCACTTAACATCCAGTTTATGATCCATTCATAAACACACATTGGGAACATGATGAAGTGCTGTTGATGTAGAGGTCGCGGGGCTCATCTGATCATCATCTGTTGGCACACATCAGACACAAGGTTGGGAACCGCTCCACATAAACCTCGGGCCGTGCTGCTGCTCCTCCACGCCGGCGTGCAGCTGTCCTTCCCCAACACGGTTTGTTTACATTTCTCAGTCACCCACAGGAGCAGTGTAACGGCTGCAGTTTCACCAGCCTCCGACCACAGAGCCTCGCCCCTATGAACTGCTGGGCCTGCCTTTCAAAGCCGTGACTCAAATCCCTCGTAGCTTAACAAGAACGAACAGTGAAAACAGTGGCGTCGGTGGTTATCTCGCAGGTGAGGGCAATTATAAATGACATCTCAGTACGAGACAGACAGCCGGGAACCTGACGCTGACTGCACAAAAGGGTGTCTTGTACGGGTGAGAGTGGTTGTGTTGAAACGGTTTTCAGACGGGGGTTGGAGAAGGTGCTTTGTGACGCTGACAGACAACCAGTAGTTAATCCAAATGAAACATTGCAGCTGATCAGCTGGACACATGTAGAGAGCGCCGAACTGTGAGAGGTGGAGTCGCTCCGGACAGTAATGGGACTGGCATCGCAGCCACCTCACCCACAACCTGGCATTCTCCGATCCACTGTGTTGTTTAAAGGGCCTGTGGAATGTGGAACAAATCCCCTCAGCTTTATCGGCAATGGGCGCGCTCCCCATTGGCCGGGCTTAAGAGCCGGGGGCCTGCGCGGGAGCTTACAGAATTTCACACGGAGGCCAGAAACAGAGGAACATCCTGTTTGAGTCTAACCGCCTGTCCCACACTGGCTTTGATATGCCGTCGCCTTGTGCACTCACTCCTTTCTGGTTTTTCAGGGTGTGTGTGAGCATGTTTGAAATCCTGACTCTTTATATCCTGTCTCGTCTCTGTTTACCTTTTCCTTTTTGCATGTGGTGCTGCAATACATAGTTCATTTGAAGGCCGAAATGGTTATTAAGTTCATGAACAATTCAACTTGGTTTTGGACGAAAAGAAGATATTTCAAGATGACAATTCTTTTTGATTGATTTCCTGATTTTATACATAGTTTCTTTTTAGTTGAATCAAGTTGTAGTTTATTCACAATTGTTTAACATTGCAAGTTAAGTTTTAATTCTTAATATCTCCTTCATATTCCTCATCACAAGACATGTAGACTTCAGACACGACCGAGAGTGAGTGGAAACTTTGAACAAAAACATTAAAGTCATGAGTTTTTACCCAAAATCCCAGAAGCAAAATAAAGTAAAAAGACATCAGTTGTGACTCTTAAAGGAACCCATTTCACCAAACTTTTGTCTGAGTAGATTGTTAAACGCGTGAGCGTACGCATGTAACACATGGCACTGGTCATATATGAGTCCACGTAGAGACTATTGCATTACCCCGCCATGCCCTATTACCTCTGAAATTAAAGCAACATGCTCTCTGCGGTGCAGTCCTAATGTGTGTGGCACCACATTATAAACTTCACTTCACTTTTTCTGCGTTTCAAATACAGCGAAACCATTGCAGCCACTTTGTTTTTCTCCTTCCCGTAGCTGATCAAATATTGTTATGATCTAGTGCCTCTATAATTGAATACATTTGCCTAACCCAGATTCACGAGTGTGATACCAGTCTCTGGTATGGAGCACATGGTTTCCAAGTCCCTACAGTAGCTGCCTGTGTGACAGCTGAGAGGAGGGCACGCCATTACATCAGACTCCTATCAAAGTTCATTTTAATGAAGGCGAGCTGATTACAGCATTGGTGACAGATGCGGGCTGGTCAGCCAGCGATGCTAATCTTTGTTTATGCCGTCTGGCAGGTCACAATCAAAGCGAGAGGAAGATCAGTGCGAGGGTAAGGAGGGGACTGGAGGGGCGTGCAGAGTTTAGGAGATAGTCTCCGCTGATTGAAGGCGAGCGGGTGACTTTCGGTGGTTTACGTGCTCTCGCACAGACAGGCATGCGTGCTCATCTCTCCCCACAGCTGTTGTTATACTAGGGCCGAAGAGGCTTCACCCCGGTGATTCATGTCCTGCCAAGGGAGAGGTTCTGCCTCCTGTTTGACCTCAGAGAGAGTCCCGCTACCCTGAAAAGCCCATAACTAGGACATCTTGGCCACATGGGTCCGGTCCAGATGACAGGATGGCATTCTGCTCTGATCTCATTTCCATTCATAGAAAGACATGTCAATACCAGATCAAATGCCCTAATTAGTGGACAAAGGCACATTTTAGGGCTGTCTAGTAATGGCGAGGATTAAAAAACATGAGGCTGAACTTGAAAATACTCCAAACCCTTTAAAGGGCCCTTGGCTCAGCCACGATAACACTGCACGGTTAGAAACGGGATCCTAAAAACACGCTTTTAGCTTGTGTTTTAATGAAGGTTATTAGGCAGACTAACTCAAATCCAGCAGTGTATGCAGCGCTGTTTGTTTTAATATTACTCAGTACAGGCTGAGGGCAGTCTGCTCTGTTGACTCTGAGCACAATAATGATCTTGCCTCGGACTGAAAGCTGACGCCTGATGAACCAGAGGGAGAGGGGGGAACCAATATATTGTTCTTTTAATGTCTTGCAAGAGAATAGACAGGAGTTGTGCAACTGGCCCCTCTCTCTTCAGCTCCCCATATTTTCAGCCCTGGTCCCCCCCTTCTCTCCACCCTCATCTCCCTCTCTTTTTACTCTGCCTCTCTTCAGTGTAACCGCTCACATCTGGTTTTGAGTCAAGGCCAGGTTGGTTTCTCCTGGAATGGAGGGCTTTTATTTCTCAATGGCCCCACTCCCTCTCCAGTTTCATCCTGCGGCTGGAGAGTATGCAGTTTGTTTATGAACTGGTGTTCCTTTCTTTATATTGATTATATTTTCACCATTGACGAACCCTGCAATCATCCCCCATTAATGGCCAGTGGGAGTGGGAATACTGGTCGGCTGGTGGTCGCCGAGGCTTTCCTGTGGCGCCCTCCTAAGTGTCAGTTCCAGGTGACTTTGTATTTCTACAAAGTGTGTACATCCTGGAGAACTCCCCCTGTTAGCTTTTAGCATTCGTCTCCCAGGACCCTCTCTGCATCAAATCAAGGAAATAACTTAGATTTTTGGTCTGGTTTGGACAGAATTAAATATACGCAGTTGTAGCACCTACTGCGCTAATTACATTACCATTTTTATATAAAGGGTTAGCTATCTGAAGTATTTCAGGAAACCACATAGCTTAAAAGCACACGAGGAAGCATCCAGGCAGTATCCTGTGTTTTGTATTTTTTCCAGCATGTGTTCGTACTTGGAAATGTGTCCAGATATCTGATCAAGTTGCCGTAGTTCATACCCCGAGGTCAGAGGAGCCAGGTAAACAATCTTCATGTGAGCCTCCCCCTGGTTTGAAGATGGGATTTTCAAAATCAGCTGTGCGCCGTATGGTTTGAAGAATGGACTAAAGTAGAAGTATGTGTACTTATATTTAGGGGGTGAGCTAGAAGAGGAGGGAGGGGGGAGAACAAAGATGTGCAGTGTTTTCCAGCGGGAGGATGGGTGGTAGGCAGGCGGGGAGGGAGAGAGAGGGAGAGAGACTGCTGGGGGATGTCTGATGTCACCTGGTAGGGAGCTATGAAAGCTTCCCCTGGTTACCCTATCCCACATAAAAGTCTGGCAGTAGGCTGAGGCTTTAGGGAAGCTTGGCAGAACTGCTGCATTAAACAGGAAAAAACATCACACACCTCTCCGCCTGTCTCTTATGTCGAGGCGTCTGGGAGACAGAACCTGTTTATATGGAACACTGTCGCTGCATATTTTCAACACGCTTCTTTTTGTCAGACAACGGAGATCTAATACCTTATTATCTTCCTGTCATCCTTGTCGAAGCGTCCGTCCCACACACCCAATCTTCCATCTCTCCCCCCTCAGTTACCTAATATCACACACCGTGTAGATGTGTGTGTATCGCGGGCCTCGGGCGTACATCACGGGCGGGAAAACTAGAAACACGTTTCTCCGAAATGCTAACACATTTGCGTAGCCCACTGAGCGGGCTTGTGATCTGATAGTGAGCGAATGAGAGTAGCCGCATTCCTGAAAGCGGTTAATTACACATGTGGCGGGCAGATTGGGGCCCGACACCGTTGGCAACGTGGATGGAGATGCCATGTGTTTAGACGTTAAACTGCAGACTGTGGTCAGACGCAGCCTGCTCTCTCATTAGCTCCCCCGATGGATGTAATGAGCATGGAGGTGGTGGCGGTGAGGGGGACGCCATGTGTTCAACACAAGGCCCTGATGGTCCCCCTCCTTGTGCGCGCAGCGAGACGTCTCCCCGATATCAGAATGTTAATTAGAGACGAGGTTCACTTTTGGCAGTCGCTTGATTGATTTGTTTCATTCTATTTAACGGCGGATCCTGTCTTTCATTTAGAGGTGCTCGTACCTTGCCTCATGGGAGCCAGGATAAGGGGAATCAATGGTTGTCTTTGATGTTCCTCTGAGCTGCAGAACAGCATGTCTGTGTGAACTCCCTCTTCCTACCATGCTGCCCTTCATTAAGGGACTGCGCTACAAAGGGTGGAGATAAAAGCTTCCAGCGCGGAGAGGAAACAACAACTTGGCTGAAGAAGCCACAGAAGATGGAGACTGTGTGTGTGTGTGTGTTTTCTTTTCGTGCGGGGATGCACATCCAGCTGTCTGGTTGCTAGCGTGTATATTTGGTGATTAAAGACTGCAGCTTGTTTGGGGCCCAGGGAGCGTTACCAGTTGTCTCCACCTTTCTGTGAAGCCTTCCACAGTCTGTAAAAACCCACCTCCACCTCTCCCACTGAGCTCACAGGAACCTGGAGTAAGCAATAGATAGGCCCTATCTCCCCTTTAACAAACCACATCCTCCTCTGCGTCTGCTCTTATCTGCGTCTCTCCTCTCCCATCTTTGTTCCTCTTATCTTTCCTTCCCTCCTTCTCCTTTGTGCCCTCTTTCCTCTGCCCTTCTTCCTCTTTATTCCTCCTGCTTTCCTGCCCCTCTCTTGTTTCCTTCTCCTCCTCTCCTCAAGGCTCACCTCCCATTCTTTTAGCTGTTTTCTCTCAGTGTCTCTGGTGGCCAATTTGCAGGGGGGGGGGGGGGGGGTGTCCGAGCCTTGACCCCGGACTGGACCGGCTCCCCTCTTCCCCTCAGCGGTGAAGGTCAGGACCAGATTACAGGCTGGGGGTATCATCCTCTGAAGTGAGGAATAATCACGGGCTCTGAGATTGTTAAATAGAACCACAGGCCCTGGCGCTGTCATTACTCTGAGAAAGAGGGGAAGGGGAAAGGGAAGGGGGGGGGGGGGGCTCGTTCACCTAAATGCATGCAGATGTTCAGACTCTCGCTTGAGCCTCGGCTCTGTTGAAGGTACATGGAGTTCTTTTGTTTTCTTGCATCTATCTGTTTTTTATTTGTCTTGTTTCACTGGGCCTCCTTGATTCAATCTGGTGGGGTTTTATTTCAAAGTGTGTGTGGAGCAGCTCAGAGGACCGAGATGACGTAAATAAGATGAATCATTTGTTGTTTAAATACTTGTGGTTTAGGGCCTGTGCTGCACTTAATTTTCATTGTTTCCACAATCCAGTAATTAAAGAATGGCTGCGTGTGTGTGTGTGTGTGTGCCCATGGAAACCCTGTTGCCTCAGTGTGCCTCTGCATTAGCACATGTGTGGGATGGTTATGAATACATTGTGGTTCTGTTTTTATGTAGGATATAGATTATTCACATATGACAGCAGAGCTTTCCCCCCTTTCCATCCCCTCGGCCTTGCTTTTTGTTTTACGACTGTGGAATTGTGTATTTAATCAGTCCCATCCTATCTGCGTGGAAATTTCCATCTGGCAATTATTCTCCATTCAAAATAAATACGCACATGTTGCATGAGAGCTTATTGTGAGGTTGGTCTAACATAAACCCAACGTCTCTGAGGCGAGCTTTCAATGAGAAATACAACAAAACTTTCCCCTGAACTTCTTCCTCGCTGGGCTTCATGTCAAGCTGGATGAGAATAAACAGGTTGGCTCAGAGAGAGAGAGAGAGAGAGAGAGAGAGAGAGAGAGAGAGAGAGCACAGATGATGACGTGCATTATGGGTTTTTTGATGGATGCGAGGAGTCCGTTTGAAGGGCTTGGAGGAATCTTGAAAGCTTGGCTTTGGCCACACTCACCATGTCCCAGACAGTGAAACACAATAAGCGTGCAGATGTTCAAAGTGTTTGGCCGCGCTGGAGCCTCCAGCCCTCTCCTCTCATCTGAGTAGGAAATGCTTTAGCTGGAACTGTTTGTTTTCTCTGTGTCTGTGGTCTGAGCTGTAGATTCACTTACATCTCTGACCCCCCTCCCCCCTCTTCTCTCTCTCTCCCCCCTCAATTCTTTCCTTGTCCCAGGCCCAGGGATTTCCAAATGGTGAGCTGAAGGAAAGACAATTCACAGATCAACACTGTCCTCTAGAGGGTAGGTTGAGAAGGATGTCTTCTCACTCATAAGCTTTATACTGAAACAATGCTTCTAACGTGTATGATAGATGAGTGTATGTATAATTAGTGTAGCTGCTGAACCACACAAGATGTCTAAACGTAAATGTGTCCTCCTGTGTTGACAGTGGTTCTTCCTCCAGAGAAGGCTGAGGGCTGTGAAAGCTACCTGCAGTACCTGCACTCAGAGGACGGAGTGCGGGAGATATTTAGAGATCCAACCAAAGCTCCCGGAAAGAAACACATCAGTCTAGATGTAAGCACTTATATTACCTGCCAACACTGCAGTGCTGTAATCTGTCACATGTTTGTACATGAATGTGCACCAACGCGGTGGCACAGTGATTTGTCTTGTAGTAAACGGGGTCCACGGGTCTGACCCAGGCCTGTTCTGCTGGAAAGTGCATGTTCAGCCAATGTTGCAAAAACACACAGCTCAGGTAGATTGGGACCATTTATTGATGGGAGTTTGAGTGGTTGTCTATCTGTGGTGGTCTTGAGGTCCAGGGTCAGAAAAAGGTCATGAGAGCTGAGTGTTGAAAAAGATTTGTGTTCCAGTGAGTGAACAGGATTTAAACATAGTGTGGAAGATAAATGCACAGTGGGTTACCTCTAGCCACAGCTGTATACCTTCACCCTGTGCACAGAACATCTGTCTGCATGTTGACACTGCTCCAGACCATATCCTGATTGAATTTAGGGACCAATAAATAGAATAAATAGATTGTAATGTTTCGACATGCATGTTCCCAAGAACTGCTTGGATCTACTCTTTGGTGATCACGACTGGTTATGTGAGCCGAGGAGATATTATAGAACCATAAAGGGCTGCTTCTCTCCCAGGGGTCTCCTCCTCCTGTAAATGCACACTGCCTTTCACACAGTGTCCGCTCTCCACCATGCCTGCAGCAGGGCCTATATTTCCAGATGTTTATTTTTCCAATTATGGCCATGTTACTAGATACATCTGAATCAAAATGACTGCCAGAAAAATGGTTGTAACTGAGAATGGTGGCTCTGCTCATTTTTCCTGGAAGAAAGTAGAGAGGAAAGGTCATCGCGGTAGGGCCCACCATGCTGACTTACTTCCCCACACAAGGTTAAAGGGATCTGTTTACATGTTGAAAACCAGAAGTTCAGTTGGCCTCTTTTCTATTGCTTTTGAGATTTTAAGCATCGTACACTTTTCCGTTTTTTTTTTGTTTTTTTTGCATAGGAAGTCAGTCTTTACATTCACTTGCTGAAGTACATGATTCACATAAGGTGTGTCATTAATACCTTTTATGATCAGTAAATATTCATGCAGAATGAAGGAAAACACATTTCCTTTTGTGAATCACAACGAAGACAGTTAAACTGGACGTGCTTTGCTGCCCCCTTTTGTCATGAACGCCGTCTATGGCTTTACTTATTATTTGCAGTAAAAAATATAGAATGAAACTCCCAACTGTTTATGTGTGTTAAGTATGATCGTGTTTGTCACAGGACTTGGAGTGTGACGTTTCCGTGGAGGATGGCAACCGTCAGGAGTGGATCTTCACGCTTTATGACTTTGACAACAGTGGGAAAGTTACAAAAGATGTGCGTCTTTTAGCATCCATGTGTTGCTCTCTCCTGTCTACGCTCGTATATATATGTCCCTTTAAACAGTTTTCATTTTGTCAAAAGTAGGACTGCAAACATTACCGTGTTTTATCTGTCACTGCAGGACATGTCCAGTCTGATGCACACCATCTATGACGTGGTGGATGCGTCTGTGAATCATTCCTGCCACAATAAGAGCAAAACTCTGCGTGTCAAACTGACCGTCACTCCAGAGCCCAGGTGCCACAGAAGAGAAGCGGGAACAGGTGAAGATGACAAAAACAGCTTCGTACTTCAGAATTGTCCCGCCTCCTAGTCTAAAAAATATTTCTGGATCATTTATGTAGCTGTATTAAATACAAACAAATCATTTAAATTGTTGTCAGTGAACACTGTTTCCTGGTCTGAGCTCTTGTATTTGACCTCTTCAGATCGCTGTCACCAGGAAGAAGGACGTGCAGCTGACAAGCGGCTGTCTTCCTACGTCAGGTCAGCACTTTGCTAAGAGTGTTGTTATTATTCTTTCAGCTTATTTGTGTGATTAGCTCCTCTAATAATGAAGCTTTTACTCATTTTCCAGCAGCAAAGGGCAGAGCAATGAGGTGCCAGCCACTGAGGGTCAGCATTACTGTGTAGATGAGAACACAGAGCGGAGGAATCACTACCTGGACCTCGCTGGTATTGAGAACTACACCTCCAGATTCGAAGGTGACAGTCTGCTTATTGTTGTTGGCTCCATCTGCATTTTTATAATACTATGGCAGATTGAATGTCGACTATGGGGAAGTCAGCGCTGCTGTAAGTCATATGTGTATAAACCTCTGACCCTTTGTCTGTCCTTCAGGAACTACGTCTGCCTTCCCTCCCCAGGAGCCTCATGTTCGGAGCTCCCAGAGCCAAAGCCGCTCACGCTCCCAGGAACCAGAAACCCAAGTCGTCCACCAGCGCCGCTCACAGGTCATCAGCGACAGCTACAACCCTGCGGAGTCTCGGAGCAGGGGCACACAGTTCGTCAAATCGCCCAAAGGAACCTATAAGGGCTCTGGAGGCAATAATGGGGGCAGCGGAGGTGGCAAATCCACTAAATGTCACGGCTACCACCCGCCTCTGCACAGTGCCAGCGCAGCGGGACACGGGGGTCAGGATGTGTACCACTTGCCACACCAAGCCCAATCCTCTGGCCACCACCAGCACCCTTTGCAATACAGTCACAGCAAACGCCTGAGGGCGAAGGCCCGCGAGGCCATGTCCCCATCCAAAACCCCGCTGTCTCCTCAGGCCCACCCCCAGCAGCAGCCCCCGGTGCCCTCTGTGCTGCCGGGGCTGGAGAGGGAGCCGGTGTCCGGCCCACCTGGGAGCCCGGGCTTCGTGGTTCCTGTGGTCCAGCGTCACGAGCACCACCATCACCACGAACACCACCACCACCACCACTACCACCATTACCATCAGACATGACCGCGTTCAGTGTGCAGTGTCTGAAACTGTACAGGACCAACCACAACCAACCAACCACACCTGTCTGAAGGACTTGACGCCATCCCCCGGGAGTCACTCACGGTCTGTCCAGGATCTTCTTACTCTCCTCTTGCAAGCTATACAGATATATCCTGAGATGCGGTGGCTGATGATGTTGGACCGGAAGGATGTTTTTTTTTTTTTTTTCCCAAGTCTTTGTGTAATAACAAAAGATGCGTGGCACAGTTTTGAAGTTTTTTGTAGATTTTCTGCTGGGACTGCTGCGGTCGTTAGTCGAGTACAGATGCCAGAAAGGAAACAGATCAGACGACTTTTTGATGTGACATCCTTTTCCTCTCTGATATTGTGGATTGAAGTCCCTGGAAGCTATATGTCAGAGTCGGTGTGTTGTTCTGTGTGAGACCTTTTCCAAAACATGGATCTCAGGTGTAAAGGTGCTGCTGCTCTTGAGCTTTTCACAGAGGCTTTTACCTCTGGGAGGCCTGATGTGGGCTGAGGGGTTTCCTGTTAGGGGAGGGAGGGAGTGGGAGGGGGGGAGTATGAAATCACCACTGCCAGTTTTAATGCAAAAATATCTTGCTATATGTATAAAAAAATCTATATATGTAAACACATTTTACTGTATAATTATTATACTGTATATGCATATGTCATCATGGATATAATTATGCATATATGTATTTTGTCTTTTATATATTTTAATAAACGTTATATAGTTCATTTATATTGTTTCAGTGACAGTTTATTTCTGCACGTGACACACTTTATTATGATGATTATGGTGTCTGCTGCCACCATGTGGTTGGAAACAGCAAAACCACTCAATATGATGTTGGTTGAGATTTAATATTAAATGCTAATTGCATTATTATTAAAAAAAAAATGTATAAAAAAAACACCATATATTACATAAGAACAATGTCCTGTGCCCAGTGTCAGTGATTTGTCCTTTTAAGCTATTTGATCAGGTGGATTAGCCTGTGATCATGTGATAATTATCACAAGGAGATAAAGTACAAGCATTCGCATGATTTAAAGGTTAGAGACACCCTTCTATATAAATATACCGTGGGAACAGCAGAAACTGTTTACCTGTAATCTAAATTGAGTGTTTTTACAGATGGTGTGTTTTTGGCCACAAAGTTGAACATAACAAAAAAAGCCTTATCTTTGAAAGCAGAAGTGTATCATGTCTCTTTCTGTTTGCGCTTCCCTCTCTGAGAGAAACAGATCTGAGAAAACAGTGGACTGGCTATTTTGGTTGATCGTCTCTATAGTGTGAACAGTCAGTTTAGTTTAAGGTCAGAACACAAACTCGGGATCTTGAAGAGAGCTTTAATATCTGACTATACTGAATTTACTTTTGCCCCTCTGGTGGTTTTATATGTAGTCTTTACCCCTGTGCTTGTCCTGGAAAACAAAAGGGGCCCACAAACCACCATGAAGCTGGTCACCAGGTCTGTCTCTGTGTCAGCCACTAGGTGGCGACAAATATCCATCAATGGTACCTACAATACAGTGTTGGAAGCCATCAGTGAAGTGCTCCTGGAGACACTGAAATTCAGCAGGGCTACAGGCCAATGTTACATCTAGTGGATTCATGAAGTGAGTATGAAGAGGTGATCATTGTGGAGGAGCATGCTCAGCAGACATACATGTATAACACAAGGTAAAGAGTGTTTGATCCACGTGTAAACTAAAGAGCTGTTTCAACAGCAAAACAGAGACACGTGCTGGCTCTCTCAAATTGAAAACTTCTCATTTGTTCTGATGTAAAAGTTGAGGTTCAGTATTCATTCTTGACCTTGGAAACAGTTGACAAAACAAGATCACATTAAAAGGTCCATTGAGAAGCTGTTCTGTAGCTTTTGAGCACATCACATGATCTTCATCAGTGGATGAAAAGCAAAAAAATAACTTCAGGTATTCACTGGAGCCTCTACTAGTATAATGTTTTTGAAGCTGTTAGAGGTTAATTTACAGCGTTTGTAAAAATAAAAAATAAAAAACTCTTAAAACAGGCTATAATAATATTTAAATATATTATTGAACCTAATTAGTATTATTCATAGTTCCTGGTGTCAACATAAGTGAAGGGTCAAATTGAGCTGTCACCTTGGTGAACGTGCCTGTGTCACGTGACCAAGATGCAGCAGCCTGGTCTACCTGTCAGTCATTTTAAACTTTGGGATGAGCCCACTAAAGACAACATGTAAACTAACTCAGCTGTGCGTGGTTTGCGTTTTCCCGACGGCCAGATTATTTAATGCCGGACTATTATAATTTTAAAAACTGTTGGCATAATAGTGTCTTTGTGTGGCTCCGTATCAACGCGCTTTTGTTAATTGGCCGGCCGGCTCAGAGAAAGCAGCATTCCCCGCTCCGGTCGTCAGGGATTTAGGGAAGGACTGAACCCGAGCCCCGACTGAGACAAACAATGGCAGCTATGAAAGGAGAGGGGAGGGTCGTCCTAATGCAAATATCCACTTTGTGCGCCTTAGAGAACCTGCACTAAACACTGACAACTACCAACTTCCACCAGAGTGAGTAGCCTGCACGTTTCATTTTAACACTCTGCTAAACAGCTTCTTTTTGGGTGACATTCCTCGCTGTTTTTTTTTTTTTGAACACACAAGTTCTCTCGCTCCTTTGCTCCAGCGACGGGTGTGGAAGCGAGGCGGGGACCGGGTGTGTGGAGACCGGGACGCCGCCGCAGCATCTCCGCGATGCGCCGAGTGCACCTGCCGAAGGACCGAGCGGAGGGGTAGGAAACAGCATCACAGTAAGCTAGCAGTAGCATAGCTTACTGTGAACGTACTTCCTAAACTTCCTTTCCCGTCACTTCGACGTTCACGTGTACGTTTTTCCTTCCCGTTTCCCACATTCCTCTGCGCTACTTTTCAAATGTACGAAGCTTTCGGTGGAAAACTTTTATCGCGCTTCAACATTTTCTTTTCTCCCCCGTGCGGCTTATTTAGTGCAGCTAAAGCCTGTCTCCGGGAAAACGTGATTATCCTCAGACCATCGATGCGCTGGCTTTCATTCAAGACATGCATGAGAAAGGCTTTGCAACATAATAGACCAGTGGGAGCCTGTCTGCTTGTATAGACGTGGGGCGAATGGAGGGGAAGCTCGCTTGAATGTTGATATATTTGGGGTGAAAAACAGAACAGCGTTTTTATTTAAAGTATAGGCTGTTACGTGCAAAATGTGAAATGTGGTGTTTATTTTAATGTGGGCTGGAAAACACCATGAAAGCACTTGGTAGATTAAAAAAAAAAAAAAAAAACTAAACTCTGATCCCCTTTTTGCATCATCTCTGCAGCCTGCACCTTTTTCAAAGTCATGGAGTGAAATGCTACTGTAAAATCCCAGCATATCCCCCAGAGAAACATCAAAGCAGACTCAACATGAGGCCTTTATCTGAACAATTGCTCCATTCTGGCCTGCACCCCCGATCCCCCCACCCCCCAACAACCCTATTCCCAATTTCCACTTGATTAAGCCCTAAACTGAGCAGACTTGAATCTGGAGGGAAAATGCTTCACTAATTCTGCCTCTTAAGTTCTGACACAAAAGAAGGAAGACTTGTTCTCTGTTCTAATACAAATCCATAGGCTGTCGAGACTTTTCTCTTCTGGGTTGAAAAGCCGAATTGTTGGACAAACATACACAAATGAAGAAGAAGTGACGGATGAGTATTATCAGTTTAATCGTCGTAAAGCTGCTGCTTAATTATTCCAACCTGAGGATGCACAACTGCGTAATGTAATAATTGTAACATAGTTGTGCAGGGGAACCAATGTATCTGGTGTTTTACACCAAACCAGAGTGAGATGTTTATTATTATCATACACGTGTAACCATCTATAAAAAAAAATGCATGGGCAATTAGGCTGTTTATTTAGATGCGGACGCTAGTTTTTGAGGATCGGTGTGAATGCCACCAAAGCAGTTTATGACAACTTTTTACAACTCAGGTGAACCGCTCTGGCAGCTCCTGTTTGAGAGTCTCTTTATTGTTGTTTAGAAACCTCCCTCTCTGCCACTGAGCTCAGAAACCTCAACCAAATCTGAACAGCACATAAGAAATCCATTCTTTGCCATTGATTTTTCCAAGTTTTGGCAAGAAATGATCTGTGATGGTGAAAGTATGCAGAAGCAGCCTGCAGACCACTGTACACATTCCCTCTCTGCCGGTGAGGTTGCCAGGCAATGTGAGCTGCTGGATGAAGGCTGCTCGGCCTTTTTCTCCCCGGCTCTCTCCACCTCTTTCTGTCTCGCGACCCCCCACCTTTCCTCTCAGCTTGCCGCTCCTCTTCTGCATACTAATAGATGGACAAAATGCTGATTACAAACCAGGCCTGTCAAACCGATTATTAATATTCTTTGCTTTGCAGTCTGTTTACGGGGACAGCGGTTAATGTGAGCGTCCTCTATTGTTATTGGGTTATATTTATGGTGTTCACTAATTCACCGTGAAATACAGTACAGACAGAAAGTCTAGCAGTCTGGTCCATGTGCTAGTCCTGAACGTTATTCTGTCGCATGTTGTCCACCAGAGGAGGGCAGCGTCTGAGTCCTGTTGACAAGCAGTAAAACCAGCAGAGTAGTGTTTTTGAACCATTTCTGCTGTGACATGTTTTGATAGAATGTTTGTGAAATATCTTTAGGAGCTACAAACGGTTTGTAGACGAGACTATCTCCACGGCATCTTTAAACAGGAAGGAATCATTACTCCGACAACAACTCACAAACAGATGGCGAGCGTTTAGTTGACGTAAAAACAGGCACTTTCAATTGCAAAGGAGAGCGATTCACCGACAGCACAATACAACGTCAGTGTAATGAACATGGGAATATGCTGTTTGTATTTAGTAGTCTTTGGATTATTTTGTCTTTTTTTTAAATGAGGATGAAAGCAGCTTGCTGGTATTTCACAGACCTGGTTGACACAGTAACAACTACATTGTTCTTTACCCAAAATAATTTTCCCATATGAATTTGGACATTTAGAAATGTTTAAATCATAACATTTTTATAATATCAGACACATCATTTCCTCTTTAAATGATGTGTAAAGTGCATATATGTATGGATTTCCCTTTGGCTCGCTTATGTTTTCCATGTTATGCTCATTTGTGCATTAAGTTATCTCCCCCAGACATATAGGAAAGTATAGAAACTCAGCGTTTTGTCATTGAGGAGTTGCTCAGTGACAGAATTCCTCTTCCTGATAGGCCCTATCCTCAAGAGACAGGTATAATTAGAGCTATGGAAACAGGAAACACCTCGCCCTCCCTATCGTTTTCTCCCCCCTCTCTCTACCCCCTTTTTCTCTCTCTCTCTCTGCACCTCTCTCTCTTCTCAGATGTGCATTTATTTACAAATTATCAGGTGTAGAGCGGTAGAGTGAGGCCTATAATGAGTCCTGTGATGGTTATCAGTGTGTCTTACATCCTTGAGTTTACTGGAAATGAGGACATGGATTTTGTTTTTTTTCATCCAGAAAGCAATTAACAAGCTTCAGTTTGGACAATTTGACAAAAAAACAAAAAAATGCTTTCATTATAGATTCAATTGTAGATTTCTGTATATATATATATATATATATATATATATATAGTTAAAAACAACAAGTAAACAATTCCATTACTAAAGTGCTTCCTTATTGCCAAAAAGCAAGAAGGCATTCGATTTACAGTCACATGAAATACAAAAAACAAATCTTTTTATTACAGTTTTTTTAAGCATCTAATACCGATCGTTTACAGTTTTGTTGTTGGTCCACACATTGATTAATTGGCTAGTTGTTAGAGCATTAGTTGCAAAGCTGTAATAAAAAAAAAAAACAGAATGTGACAGAATTAAACAGACATGTTTAATAATATAAATTTTCTTGAGGATGTCATATACATGAAATTAAAATATGTAATATGTTCAAATAATTGACTGCAAATTCATGCCGCTTAACCTCGATCCCCTTACACTCTTCAGCTTGACTTGACTTCACAATGCTTGGGCTTTGACTGCCAGTGATTCATTTGTGGTGGATATTTACACGCCCTCGGTAGTTCAACCCAACGTGGGGGATGTGGGACAGGAGCCTCTAATTTCTATTCCTTCCTCCAAAGATTACAGACCCTGTGGAGACCAGGTGTACAGTTGAGACCAAAGATTAGCCACCCATCGCACGTCCCTTCATCTCGGACCACGTAAACGACATGCATCGCACTCCGTCTCTGTCACACATTTGCCTTTCAGAGCTTCTCTTCACTTAACCCATTTCACAACAGTCTCGCCTTCTGCCCCGGCACGCAGAGTTCAAGAGAGAGAAGTCAGTGCTTTTTTATTGATTCAGAGAAGCGGGTCCCACCTTTCCCCTTCCTGGTGTGGAATGCACACCTGGAGGTGTTTGCTGAGTGGCTCTAGTAATCCATATAACAATGCAGGCCGACATCGGGTGCCATCAGGAGCACTGAGGCAGTTTGCCCCGACAGGCGCTGCATTGTCTCTGCAGATCAGTGATGCTGTTCACCTCTTTATTGTGACATTTATCTTTAATCCTTTCTTTTACCGACAGCACAATCCACACAAATTGCAGTCCACGTTTTAAGTTGAAAAGTCTTTTAAATTGTCAGGAAATGGAACTGATTTGAAATAATAAACTCAATCGTAACTTTTTTGTACATTGAAGGCCATGAATCGGGCAGGTGAAGTGCAGTTGTCTAGACTGTGTTGACACGGCAGGCCAGTTGAGTTGCATTGCTCCCGGGTCTCCCAGTGTACACACAGGAGGGAGATGGGTGCAGATAAAACGACTGGGTTACGCCCCGCCGAGGAATTGGGATGCCTGGGGGGCTGGGAAACTTTCTGCCTGGCTAGCCTTAATATTGTGATTCTCCTCAGTCAACACAAAGCAGTGCGTTTGATGGAACATGTCAGGTTCCTCCAGGACTCGGGGGCTGGCCCTCTCCTCTGGTTAGACAGCTGTCAGTCCGTCGGAGCCCAGAGAAGCAGCGACTCGTGCATGTGTTGTTGGAGACTTCAAAGCCGGAGAGCGGAGCGAGGTGAGTGCTGAGTTTCAAAAAACAGTTGAGCAGCTTTAGCTGGTTTTAATTTGGATTCTTTGTCGGGTCGTTGAGTTAAGTTGAGCTCAGTGGTCTCGGGGGCATTGTTCTGTCTGCTTGTGTGTGTTCTTATTTGTTCTCAGAATTAAACCCGTCTTCTGTGAGCTGCAGCCACAGTTAATTACACTTAAATCTAGGAGCAAAGACAAGCTAAGCACTACGATCGTTGTACAGTGTTTCATATAGAGGATGGCATTATTGTTGACACTTTATAGCGTGAAAATAGTTAGCTTCAAAGAGAATTTGAATCTGTTGAATTATATAATAATAATAGTGCTTATGTCGATCTACTGTATACTACTTTTGACTGGAAGAGTTTATATTAATATAACAGTGATAACTAAAAGAAATACAGTGTCATACAGCCACAATGCATGCTTTATATGACATAGTAAGCCAGTTTTAGTGGTTGTATGTTGTTGTTGAAGCAGATTGGTGCGTGGGTGCTCGTGCAGGTCTGTGCAAGGATAGTAAAGTGTGTTTTAATATAGAAAAGATTTTTTCATGGCCTGTTCTTCTTCCAGTTAGATTTAACTCCATGCCATTAGACTTTAAAGGGGAGGAAAGCTTGGCTGCTGTAGGGATAGCTTATTAAAAGATATAAATCTTGTGCATTAAATTATGAAGTGTAGTCATACTCCGCTGCGCCGCATGTCTACAGTTCGTGCTGCCGTGAATGCACACTTGGTCCGGCTGAGCTTGTCCTCTCCTTGACTCCCTGATGATTTCAACGGTGGGAGCCACTGCTGTAACTCGACCTTGCCTCCTCCAGCCACCTGTGCTCGCGCGCTCAGAGAAAACACTGGCTTTTGTGTTGGAGTGAGACGTCCACACAGCGAGGGGTCTAAGCTACGTTAGTCGTCTATGACAGGTGGCATACTCTTCCTCTGATTCCCCGCAGTAAAGAGCATGAATGTGGTCGGGCTCGGGGTGGAACAGCTGTACGCCACTGCCTTGGAGGTCAAGGGGGGGTCTCTTTTCTGACAAAGACATCAGAAACAGAACGTCTTTAAATGTAGTTTTTAAGACACATTTCTTTTTAAACACATCAGTGGAATGTATGCATGTCCGGATCTTTCCCTGCGTGGCAGTGGGAGGCTGGGGGTTAGGGTGCTATGTGGGTGTTTGTGTTTGTGTAGCTGTGTGCATTTCTGTAGCGAGGTAATCAATCTGAATCCTGGAGCCGAAGGGCCGCGTCTGTTGGAGGAGGAACGGTTCGTTCCGAGCCCCCAGTAACTGTTTTTACCCGCCAGCTGGGAGTGCTGGAGAAGGGGGCAGAGGGGGCAGTAGCTCAGCCTGTGTGAACCTGGATGGTGATGTGATGTGAGTTCCCATGGCTGTGTGAGGCGGTCAGAAGGAGAGTGATGACTCGCTCACTCTGTCCTCTACACGGACTCAGCTGCCGTACATTCTGACCTGTAAGTATAAAACCTCTTCAAAATGCACTTCTTTGCTCGTGTTGTTTGTATGCAGACAGAGTTCCTGAGTTAGTGACTTCTGCTGTATCCTTGTAGAAGAATCGTAGATAGAGTCATCGTTGGAATTGTGTAATTGTTTTTTTTTCTCATGCACTGAGAGTTGTCGTTGTCATGAGCAAGGAAGTGTACATGTTAAATGAATTGGCACCATATTTGATGATTGATTGATGTTTTAAGGAATGTTACAAGCAAAGTGCCAAAATCTGATTAGTTAATCAAATGAGCATTAAAGTAAATGAGAATGTGGCAGGTTTTTGCTGTTGGTCGGACAAAATAAGACACTTGAGAAACAGATTGATCAACAACGAAATAATCGTTAACAGCAACCCTGATTGAAATGGATTTCCTGAGCTTTTTGAAAAGGATGTTCAATTTAGATGCTCTTAACGGAGATCCCGCTGCTGTAAAGACACATGAGCATTAAAATGACTCTTTAATTACTGTGATTGCTGACAACATATTGACTTAACTGTTACAGTTTGAAATATCATGCTTTACTTTAATACGGAAAAATGGGGTGAGGTTTTGTTGTTTTTGTTGTTGGGTGGCCTGTGTGGTACTGTGAGGTCGATACGAAGTGAGGTAGGACCAAGGTGTCACATTCCACAGTGTGGTGTGTTTGTGTGTGTGTGTTTGTGTGCGTGAGTGTGTGTGTGTTCATCACATGTACTTGATCTAATATTGCTTAAAAAACAGTTAAACCTCACATGAATCCCTCCATATTGTAGTTAAAGTAAAGTATGTGTGCATGTATGTGTTTATGTCAGTACATCTCAAACAGACTGCAAACAAATCTTTCAATCTAAATCCAAACAACTACTGTGTCCAGTAAGAGTAAGATACAACGATGAAAAATGATGAAACTGCAGCTCTCGTGTCATCTGACTAATTTGTTCCCCTGATTGCTTTATCAGATGGCACGTCACCCCCGGGACCGCCATATCTGCCTCTTCAGATCACATAAATAACGTTTACAAGAAGCCTGCGTAAATGGGGCTATTTTTAACCTTATGCCGGCTCATGGAATAATAGCAGGAAAAAGTGTAATTCTTGTAGTTGTGCAAACATATACATTTAAATGGAGCTGATGTTTTACTGTCCCCAACGTTACTGCTGTCCTGATTTGAATCAGAACGGACTGTAGATAAGAAAGAAGCCCACACATTTAGTCTCCAGAAGTTTGGGCTCCATGAATACATGTTGTTTGCTTTTTGTCCCAGTGCAGCAGGGCTTGATCCTTAATCACCAGGAATACCAACAAACATAGATGGACAGGACGTACACAATAAGAGGGGGAAGTATATCTTTCACTGGATGACCATCATTTCAACTTAGTTAGGAGCCTAAAACCTGTCATCCTTCAATCAATGTTACATCTGATAAGAACTGATTTTGTAATTTACATTTATGTCCCAGTCACAATTTTGTTGTGAGCCTTTTCTACCTTTGGAATAGCTTTTTATATATGCCTATTAATGCCAGTTTTCTTCGTAGTGAAAAATTGCTTCTAAGTAAGGAAACGGGAGTAACTTGTAGTGTAAGTGCCGTGCAAAAAGAAGTCCGATTGTATGGAAACGTATTAGAAAATGACCCAATTTATGAAGCAGGGTGTACTTGTGTGGCAACCTTGTGATTGACAGCTTGTTACTACAGCATTGTCTGGTCAGGGAGGTGGTACTTAAACCTTTTCACACTGTGTTCTCAGTCCATGAAAGTTCATTGTAATTTTGATCACCTAACAATGTCTTATTCAGCGTTCAGTTGTACTCCACCCTCTGTTCTGTTTGCAAGAAGCCAGCAATCAATGGGTGATGTTACGGTGACTATGTCCACTACTTATAAACACATGTCATGGCACACATGTCAAAAATCGAAACATCATTCCCTGGTGGCCTCGGGGTTTAGGCGCCGGCCCTGGAACACAACGTTCCCAGCACGAGATCCTCGAGGGACTCCGCTACATGTCTTTCCCCCGCACTTCCCGTCGTCTATTTACTGTCAATTTCAATTAATCTACTTTAAAATCTTAAAAACACAACTACTCACTACGACAGACTCTGCTGCAGCCAGAATAGTAAAGGGCTGACTACAAGCTGCTTCAGCGGGCATCCTGCCGGCTCAGTTGTCAGTCGTCTGACGCGCCAGCATCTTGGACGTGTGCCGACTTGAGACTTTTGTTGACTTCGACTTGAACCGTTGAACATGTCACTCGTGTACCATAATTTCAGGCCAATGAGATAAGTAAGAATTAAAAAGAAAGAAAAGAGGGAAAAAAAGAGGGAAAGGCGGCGACATAAAAGGATCAAATCTGCCCTCACTGACAGAGAAACCAGCCCAGTGGAAAAGGCCAGAGGAGCAGAAATTATAGGGTCCGGTCTGGCACCCACATTATGTGACTTTGAGAGACAGGAGTGTATATTTGCATAGTGCATATGTGAGGTATGTGCCCTTCTGTTTATACGGCAGATTATACAGTAGATATATACAGACTAAATGTAGATCTGCTGTATATATAACATTAGGTGTTACCGGTTTATGTTCGTACCACTTAGTTTACAGTAATGTCTCTGCTATTTTGTGACAAGTGTAAAATGTTTTTTGTCAACATGAGAGTAACCACAGAGTGTTTGTGTGAGCACATGTGTGCAGCCAGCCACGGCGTGTCTTCTCATCTGGTCGGGTCATTGTGAATCAAGTATCGAGTGCCTCTAAATATAAACCAAACCCAATTTCCTATCCTCACTGCCGTCTCTGTGTACACAGGCTGGCTTAATAGGATCTTCACATTGTCACACAAAGTGCGCATTCTCACCGAGCAATGTTTTTCCCCCGACTGTGCTGAGGAAGAGGTGGGAAGGAGCTGGTAAACTGTCACTTTGCTGCATTCCGGGGGTAAAAAAGACGCTCACCTCTCCTGTGTTTATTGTGTCTCGTGAGGGTTTTCTTGTGACGCCTGTCAGATGTCATCTTCATGGAATGCTACCTAATGATATAATTGGGTTTCTGTGGGTGTGTATTAAACTCAAAGGCAGCCTGTTCTAAAAATCTGAAGGAACTCTTCAAAGAACAGTTTGTATATTGTTTTAGAATCTGCCTTGATGGGGTCCTATCTGTCTTATATAACAGGAGGATGTCCCGCATATGTCAGTGGTTTGTAAGGGCCAGTTAAAGGATTGGGTCTTTCCCTGGCAATATTTAAGAGGAGCGCCATTGTTGTGAGTGACCTGAGCCACCAATCCTATGCTGATGTCTTCCTTTCTTTTTCCTTTTGAAAAGCAGCAGAATAAGCTGAAACCCTAGTCCATTTGTATAGTCGGGACAAAGAGAGACCATTGTGGTAGGAGGGGTGGAGGGGAGCTGTCGGTGGAGGTAGGGGTGCAAGGGGTCAGGGGGGGCAGAGAGGAGTTAGTCCCGACCCCTGCTGGGTGGAGTGTGGGGGCTCCGGGGCGGTGGGGGAGTGCAGGTCAGGTAGTGTGTTTTCTCTCTCTCTCTCTGTCTCTGAATGATGAGCCGAAGTTGCAGCAGTATGCATTTATCCAGCTGGAAGAGGCTTCAGTAGCAGAGCAGCAGCAGGGCGGGGGAGGTTATGTGGAAGGGAGGGAGGGCGAGTGACGGGGAAGCCAGCGCTCTGCCTCTCTCACGCTCCGACAGGAGTTTATTCTGCTCCAGCTGCCTTCACCACAGCACACAGGGCGAGCAGGACAGAGAGAGAGAGGCTCGGGACCTGTTTGATATCACAGCGATGACTTACAGCACGTACAGAGGGGATTTTACACTGGATTCTAGCACTTGGAGTTGACCACACTCATTTATTGAAGTGTGATATTTGGCCTGGTGCATAAATGCTGTCGCTGGGCAAAATGCACTCCAGAGCAAAGTCCCGGAGTTGTGACAACTACCTGAGCATTAAGGTACAAACTTTAAATGTGTCTTCATCAGTTTCACAGAGGCTTCTTGGACGTTCCTGTGTCTTTCTGTGTATTTTTGCATGCGTTTCAACTCGTCTGTATCGAGTGTAAACCGTGTGTTGTTGTGCACATAAAGGCGGATGTTTTTAATGTCTCCGCTCATGTTGTAGATGTAGATGGCTCATGTTTTGACTTCTTGCTCTGTAGCCACAACATAGCAGGTTCCTATTTAGACATGCATGAAGTGAGGGAGAATGCTGATCCAGCATTTTATTATTACTCCGTATATTTATATCCCTCTATTTCGTTTTATTTAAATTTTTTTCAAGGTCTTTTTTGTTGTTGTTAAAGTAAACATACCAACATACGTCACAGCGTGTAAGTGTTTGCATTTTTGTCTGCCGCTCTCTGATAGTTGCCTGTTTGTGGTACTCTGTGTTCACTTTGAAGGACATTAGCAGTGTAATTCTTCTTTGATGGCCACTCAACTTGTTCTCAATCTGTCGAATGACGATGACAAACTGAATGTGGTGATTAAAGACACATTAGGCGTTCAGCGCTAAACCCTGCAATTGTAGACCATAACTCATAAAAACCAAAGCATTTCAAAGCTTGAATTTCCTTCTTCAGTAGATACAGACGTGGCTGTATTTTGGCCATCATGGTGGCAATGGTGGGCTTTTCTCCACCAAAGTGTTCTATTTAGCATTTCTAGAGTCAGTGAAATGCACAGGTTTGTATCCTCTCTGATAAGTCTGTTTCCTTTATCATCCTCCCACTGGTTTTGGTATGCCCCCGTGCTATATTTACTCTGCAGAGGTATCAACAGACTTTGTTAGTCTCCTTTGTCTCTCCTGTCACTGCTCATCACTGCTCCGATTGGCTGAAGGACGAGCATTCACTTTTTGTCTTGCTGTTGTTGGGGTTTCCTCGATGCAAAAGGCCTAATCAAATGTGTGGATGTTTTTTTGTGTTGTATACAGTACAGCATCTATCTATAGGGTCGGTCAGCGCTGCCCAGGAACAATATCCTGTCAGTGTTGTTTGCATCCTGTAGGACAAAGTCATTAGGTGACGACATAAATCAGGTCTTTCTTTTAACAACGTGGGAATCTGTGAAATCCTTCCCCGTGCTGTTGGGGTACAGTTACATTTGGTCTTATTTAGGAAGGAAACGGCGCAGCTGTCTCTCTGTCTCTTCATCTTTTGTTTTGTGCTTTTTAATGACACAGTTTGAGAAAGTGTGCCATACACTTAACCTATCATATGTACATATAATTAGCATGTAACAGTCAAGCCATAGGAATGTTGATGTAAATTAAAGGGAAAATAAAAATAGTATATTTGGCTTAAGCGGGTGGTCCAGTTTATCACCTCCAGACTTCCATTATTGTTGATCTCGCTGTCTCCTCATGGACCAGCTGTGTTTGGCACACAATCAGTGTCGGCTTCACGGGGTTAAAGTTTATCTGCTCAGATAACATTATAACATTTACTGAAGTGTCTTTCTACAATGCCTTTCTAATCGGCCACTGTCCACTGAAGCGTGTGCTCTGTCGTGTTCATACACACAGAGACGTAGTTTCTAACGTGTTTATATATGTGTGTGTTTAAGTACAATTTTGTTTTAATTTGATAGGAAGTTTGTGTCTTTAGTGTCTTGTTAGGAGGGACTTGAAGCAGAAGTCAGATAAAAGATCAGCAAACTGCATTTAAAGCTCCCAGTAAATTTAATTAAGCAATGTTTTGATTTAAGATCTTTGTATAGCAAACATCCTAAATGTATCCAGAGTTATTAGTACAATGTTGAGATCATTTCTCTGACTTTATATCACAGCCTCTCTCCTCTGCTCCTCTCATAAGATAGGATTTCTATCGCCACAGATCAAAAGCTGAATCAAACTGCGGGTTCAATGGTAAGGTCTCACTAGGCTCTTTTGTTGGCGTCCTGGCACCTGGAGCGGGGCAGGTCTGAGCAACCTGTGGCCATTGTCAGACCGCTGCCTTTGAGGCTGTTGGTTAGTGAGCAGTCTGTATGGGGGCTCCAGGGCTCTCCTGTTACACTCCCCTGGTGGCTTCATGCTCCACTGGAGGCCTGGTAGGCAGCGCCTTTTGTGTCCCTGACCCACTAAATGTGTCAGTGACCACCTCTCACTCTCTCTCTCTGTCTCTGTAGGTCTCTCGCTCTTTCTTTCTCTGCGATGCACCCCTTCTCTCTTTCTGTCCCTCTGACTTTGATTCTTTCCTTCTTCCACTTTGTGATCAGACACATGCTTTCAAAGGTGCTGTGCTTTGAGTTACCAGCTCACTTACGAGCTCTGTGCACCTTCTGAACAGCTGGTTTACTGATGGTGCAGACAAAAAGCATCCCACCTGGAGCTCGAAGCCATTAATTACCACCTCGGTCCTCCTTCACACAGGCGGCCGCGTACAAAGACCTGGCATCAGAAGGGGAGGGACTTCCCAATCTGTTCCTGTCGTGGCTGAGGGACTGAGGCTAGACATACACAACCATACACACTGCATTCCTCTGTGGCTCAGAGCGGATGGGATGCTCAGCTCTGGTGGCTAAGCTCAGTGGTTCTGCTTAGACATGCAGATATATCTCCCACTAGCCAGGTGACACTTTTTGAAAAGCTTGCCTGACAATAGACAGCAATTATGTTGTACCTGATGTAAGTTATGATCTACAGGGTGATGATGTAATGCACATTTGTCACTACTCTGAAGGTAAACACTGTGTCATGCAGATGTTGTTCAGATAACTGTGGTGATGTTCATGTTGTACCATTGGATTGCGTGCACAGGAACCTGTGCAACAGCTTGAAAAGCATTTGATCAATCATTGATCGCACTTATGTGCAATAATCATTCTTCAAAACACTACCTCTGATGCTACCACTGTTTTTTTTCTGCCCTGGGAACCTCAAGAGAAACTTGTTGGTGTGTCCCAGCGATGTAGTGAGGGCTTTCCTCCCATTGTTAGCTTTCCTCCAATAAAACTCCATGTTATTCTTCTCCTCCCGGGTGCAACAGTGACTAATGCCCAGAGACATTTTTGTCTCACTAAGAGCAGGCTGACTGCTAATGGAGGTGGGCGCGCTTTGTTTTAGGGCCCCAAACACTGTACAGCACATACCACTTAGAGAGGCGGAGTACACAAAGAGCGCCTTGTAGTGGAGTCGTGGCATGTGTACCAATGCACTGAACTGTAGTCACTCTCCTCTAATTGATGGTGCTGAGCTGCTTAGATCAACAGGACAGATCCTACAAAAGGGTGAAACATGGGCTGTCTGACTCGCTAAATTCTCCGGAGCACAGGCGACCTCCCGATTTTCCAGGCGTCTGTGTTTTACACACTTTTCTTGACGTGTAAATGCAACAAATACAAGTGAAAGTTAGGAGCTGCGTCCTCACCCCCACGTTCTTAGGCATGGTGCGCAGTTGTCATAGTATGGGACTTTCCCTGGGCTTGCTATCTATCCGCGTGGTTATCACTGGAGGCAGATGTCTCTATTCCACTGTTGTGTTCCACTCGGGAAGGACAGATAGCGGAGGGATGTTTGGCCTTGGCTCTCACTGCTGGGAGGAAGGTCATTGCCTGAACCGTGATTCATAACTACAACAGCAGGTCATCCTCATCCAGGACTGCTGTAATCCCAAATGTCCAGTTTCATCCCCAGACAAGTTGTAGCTAACAGTGTCGGACATGCCGTCTGCTCCGGTGGGGCCAGTTGGTGGCGGCCCAGGTCATGTAGGGGGTCAGGTAAAAGTCAACGATGACATGGTTGTTATTAGTGGGTAACATTTCAGCTGCCCAGCCTCGACTGGAGTCCAGTCTGTACTTTCCAGTTCTGCTGTTTGTGTCCGCTGACAGTGACGTCACTCCGCCAGGTGTTTCCCCTCTCCCTGATGGAAAGACCATCATGGCTGACATTTCCTGTCATGTTCAAACTTCCTGACTGTCTGACTAAGCTGCATCATGCTCTAATGTTTATCTGGTTGATTTCATGTACAGTAAGCACATCCTTGTTATTTGGGCATATTCATGCAACATTTATGATGTTTTTAATCACATTGGCGGCATGGCTGTCAGCATGGTCCGCCAGTCTGTTGGTCACTTTGGTCCAGGCAGTTACATCTCAATCCTACTAATGTTTGTGATCCCTGACGTTAAATGAATAATTAAATTAAGAAACGTCCGTTAGCCTGTGCTGTGATCCATATTTACTGCAAATGCTAGCATGTTAACATGCCAAACTACCGTGATGTACATGATAAGCATTATATCTAGCTGCTAAATATGACCATGTTAGCATTGTCGTTGTTACGTGCTGAACATTGATATTATGAAAAGTAGAGCCTCACTGTGCCACTAGCATGGATCACCATAGACAGTGGTGACGATTAAACTCTGTTGTTTTGACTGATTTTGATTGTTAAACTCTGTTAAACAAAATTAATGTTTATGTTTTAGACTTGTCTCTATTGTTTTTTTTTGTTTAGTTCTGTGTTTTAATTTGCTTTTTACTTTCACTACTTCCACACATCTGAACATCCATACAATGGAAAGGGATCACAAACCAAAAAGGTTGGGAAAAGGCCTTTGATGTAGCTTTGAGCCTTCTTGTTACCATAACATATTGAGCACAAACTTACCCTGATATAAAGATATCCAACCTAACCCAGCTCCTTTTCCCCCCTCAGGACACTGAGTCTTTGGACAGCTGCATACAGAGCACCTTGTCGGCCCTGTACCGCCCCTTCAGTGCCACAGCTGCCACCGTCCTGTGGCAGCTCTTCAGTGTGGTGGAGAGGCAGTACAAAGGAGACGGCCTCCGCTGCCTCATTGACTTCTTGCTTCCTGCCAAGAGGATCCTGCAGATAATCCAACAAGAAACCTGTGTGAGTTGTTGCAAGGTTAAATCGATATAAGCTTCGGGGATTTATTTCAGAGTTCATGTTGAGTTACAACAGATTTACCAGCTACTAACCCAAGTGATTTCATGCACTGTTGGAAATCAAATGTTGAGAAAGGGGAAGTAAGGTCTAAACATGAAAATAAGACAAAAGCACCACTAACACATGCATCCCTTTCATAGGACACAACAACAGAGGTAAACAGTGAATAATAAACATCTTGAGAGATAAGCGACTGATGTGACAAGACAGAAACATTTTGTGATAAAAGAATGTGAGAACAGTGGTGCTGAGTGTGAATATCGTTGCCGAGTAGGCAGAGGGAGACTCCCACTGAGACTGAGTTGATTATTGTTCTGAAAACAAACTGAAAAGCAGCCGACTGGAAAAATTGTGGCCGGTTTGAGAGGCTGCCATGGGCTCTTGGGCATAAAGTGAAATTCAATATTCTCTCTCACAAGCTTTGATTGCTGTGTGTTGGGACTCTACAACCAAAGCGCTGAAACTTTATTCCTCTGTATTCATCTCCGCAGTGATTACACTGTGACGATAGCACAGAGCAAGCTCCACCTAAGCCTAGCCCCTGAGAACGGCTTGCCGATGCATGAGAGCCTTTGTATTGCAGGCAATATGAGAGGCTTCAGAGGAAGATCAAGTCCTCGGTGATTGCCACGACATTGATAAGAGATGAAATGAGCCTGTTTTCTATTCTGTCACAGTGAAGGCTTGTGTTTTGGTTGCTGCGAAACCAGGCCTGATCAGACAGGTTTTTCCACTGACAGTGATTCATCCAGCTCGTCCCATGAAAACATCTTGCCACTCCATTAAAGTTAAACATGTGTTTGAACACAGCGTTGCAGATGTCAGTCATACCACAGCTGAGCCATGACACCCAGAGGATAATCTTTTATGGTAGCGGGTATTGACTGATTTCTCTGTTTTTCTCTCAGGTGAGGTTCAGAGGATTGCTATTCTATCATGAGGGCTGGCCCCTCTGCATCCATGAGAAGGTCGTCCTGCAGCTCGCCCCTCTGCACAAAGTGCGTCTAAAGCAAGGAGACTTTTACCTACAGGTCGTCCCATTAGGCCGCAAGACTGCCAAGTTGGTAATAAAATGTCTGTCGGGCAGTGGGCAGGCCATCACAGAAGTCCCCATCACAGAAAGCATGTATGGTAGCGTCTTCACAGCTGAGTTCTTACAGAATGTAACACGTGAGCGAAACCTGCACCCACTACAGAACTGCCTGCTTACCACGGGTACGGCTGTGTACAGGACGCCGTGGAAGAACGTGGTCAACCCACTGTTTGTCAGCAGCACGGCGGACAGCATCATGCAAGCACACTGCGGCAGAGGTGGCTTCCGTGGCCACCTCAGCACCTGCAGCACCAGCGGATCCACCGGGACTCTGGACAGCCACCGCAGCTCCAGAGAGTCCCTGCACTCTCAGGGAGCCGACTCCATCTTCTCTGAGCCCACCTCCCCAAACAGACAGCACAGGGACTCCAGCAGTGAGAACGGTGCGCCGGATGCTGCTACGCCAGTCATTAAAATGGAGAGACCCACTGAAGAGTGTGTGACAGGGAGTGAGGATGGTGGTGGGAAAGAGAGAGGGTCTAAGATGCTGTCTTTTAGTACAGACCTCAGCAATCCAGGGCCTCGGCGCCGCCTCCCAAGGGACTCTGTTGCATTTGAGAGCCGGAGACTTTTCAGGAAATCTTACATGGAGGCCCTGCAGAACCCCATGAGCCTGGGATCCAGCTCTGAATCGATCCTGGAGGAAAGCCCGGAGCACAGTACTAGCCTTAGAGAGAACAGCGTGACACCAGGCAGCAGCCCCGACACCCGGACGTCCTCCAGAGAACACTTATCTCGGAGGTTGGGTAGCCGGAGCTGGCTCAGCGGTGATGACTCCAGACCCAGCACGCCTTTACTTTACTTACAGAGAGGCCTGAGGAGCGCAGAGAGACGGGCAGAAAGACGTTCAAAGTCACTGGAGAGGACTAACAAGGCAGGCCAGGTGAAAGGCCACCGGGAGCGATCCTCTTCTGGAGGCTCAGTCAGCACCTCCCCCAAAAAGCTGATGAATGGCTACACTCTTCGTTTTGGGAAGCTGGATCTGGAGGCAGCTTTTCCTGGTTCTGAGAGGAGAAGCAGCAAAGACGAGTCAGGTATGTGAAGTTACTACGAATGCCATATGTACTTTGCAAATTAACATTCTACATTCAAAACATATAACATGTGAAGCATCGTCATAGACTGAACACCCACCTGTAAACAGTATGAAATAGATGAAATCAGCTCCATCACAACCAGCTAAAAATGCTGCTCACACATCGATGCAGCATTCATAATAATCCTAGTATACTATATGCACAATATATTATTCAATCCACTACTAAAATTACCTATAAAGGGACATTTTTCATAGTAACTTTAAGTACATTTTGCTGATAATAGTACAATGCTGGTTTAGCTACTTTTAGTTAATGGATAAAGCTATCCCTTAACTAAGTCCAGCAATTTGATTGTTTTGCCAGAATCTCTTGAAAATACTCAGACCAACAATATAAAGTATTTTCTGTGTAACCAAAGTATGAAAAGGCTTAATTCTCTGTGCCAACAGACCTTCCTGCTGGGAACTGTGAAAAACACATGATGTACGTGGTGCCATGAACATGGGCACTATTTTGAGTCAATCCCATTTATAGTGATAATGATTAATACTCAATAGAGCATCAAAATATGTATAAAATCTATAGTTGGATATAGTCCACCAATAGTTTAAACTTTTCTAGTTTTTCTATAGTTCAGCTGATTTTGGAGTTTGCTTGGCTTTTTTGGGAGGGAACTATGTTTTCTTTTGTAAAGATGTATATCTTCAGGAGGAATGAATGTCAAAACAAAACCTTCAAAACTTCTTCGATATTGGCTGTTTTTGTTTTTCTTCAGTCATAATAACAGTCCAGGACTCATCATGTCTCTCTTATCAAATACTATAACCTAAGGGTGTGAAAGCCAAATGTCACTGGTGGTTTCTCATCAGGCTGAGTAATCATATAGCCTGCAGCAGTGGTTATTCATCAGGTGGCTGCAGTTGGAGTCTGAGTTGAGACAGATCTCAACTCTGGAGCTTTAACACTGTCATTGGTGAGAGATTGATTTTTCAAAGCCCACTCTGTGTGTTCTTTGGCACGTTCAGGGGACAGGTATGGCCCTACCCTGGAAACAGAACTTTACTCATAACACAGTGTTTTCTTTACCGCTGTCAGTCTGTTTTTTGTGTTGTTCATACAGAGTAGCTCAGGAAAGCGACAATGCCAGAGTACCACCTAGGGAATCAGGCATTTTTTTAAAAACACAGATTCTTCTGTGAATTGAAAAATGAGGTGAAAACTGCCTGAGTTATTGACTGATTTGATAAATAAAGGTGATTCTATTTGATATTTTGATTTAAATGTGCCAATTACACTGCAGAAACAGCAGAAATACAGTAGTTAAATCACATCGCTGGTGCTTTCCTGAGATTACCTCAGAGGGGATTGTATTTCAGCTGTTGCAAAGCAGGTTTCTCACAACGACGTTTCAAAGGCAACAAAGGATCCTGTAAACCCTGTAAACCAACCACAGGACCCCAGCATCCCACAATGAGAAGACCCTACAGTGTTATTGGGGCTGGGGGCTGCACTCGTCCCAGATGGGTTGGCTCATTTATAAAAGTTTCCTTTGTGAATCAATCAGCCACAGGGGATCCACGGAAAAACTCCTTTCAAACTACGCCCGTGTCTTTGGAGAGTCCATTCAGTCCAGAAACACAAGACCTAACCTGCCCTGACTCACGCTCCTCTGAAAAAAAATACTCCAGAAGGGTCAGATTAGTCTTGATATGAGCCGGCCAACTCTAATATCAAAAACACGTACTCGTATTTATGCGATCAGTCAGTCAAAGCTCCAGCAACCAGAGCAATTAAGCCTCTTTGAGAGCGAATGTGTCGCGCGGGCTGCACAAAAAATGGACTTTCACACAGGACAATACTGAGGAGGCTTTACTCTACATTTGTCACTTCCTCTGAAAACAAATCAATTTAGGAAAAACATGCAGCAAACACAAGCCTAGCCGCACAGTCGCACAGGAAATGCAGTGACTGTTTGAAGACAATAGAGGCTGAGCTGGGAGGGTTTACTATCACAGGCCAGAGCAAGACAATACAAGAGGCCTCAAACTGTTAAAAAACACAACACACAACAGGTGACCATCAGACACACATCCAGAGTCACGGATCAGTAGAGTTGCTTGAGCAATGACCCAGCAAGGCTATTGTAAATTGCCCGTCAGTTCCTGGATGACTGATGTCTGTGTTTATGTCTATGCTGCTCTCTGTGAATGGAAATGTTGGTCAGCTGGCCAGTCCAACGCTTTGGTCCGGTCTGAAATATCTCTACAACCATTGGATGGTTTGCCATGCAACTAACATTCCCTTGGGGATGAATCCTTATATCTTTGTGGATCCCACCACCGTCAGAAATTCACTCACTTTTGTACTTTTTGACAAAAAAACAAACAAACCCTGCAACGCTCTTAACATTCCCATCAGTCTCAGCTTTGTTTTAGTGAAATCAAAATTCTGGCGCGCTCACAGGCTACACAGGGATGGTGAAACTAGTAAACATTACACCAACTAAACATAAGCATGTTAGCATGCTGGTATTAGCATTTAGCTCGAAAGCATCACTGTGCCTAATTATAGCCTAACATGGCCACAAGCATGGCTGTCTCTTATTATATGGTATTTAAAATGTTCTCATAAAATATAAGTGCTGTTTCACAGCCTGGTTTGTAGACTGTAACAAGGAAAGCACACTCAAGAGTACATTTGATAGTAAGATCAGTGAATTTATGACAAATTAGTAGAAATTCGTGAGTCTGCAAGATCAGTAGGGTAGGAAGTGGAGGAGCTGCATTTAGTAAGTAATGCAAGTAAGTCAAGTTGTTTTAGTATCTCCTATTTCAGAACAAGGTCACCAATACAATCACTGAAGGAAAACCCAACAAAAAAGCTGTGTGTGGGTCGAGGAGATCTTGCTGCTCTGGCATGGCCTTATAAACAGGGCACACCGGGCCCAGATGTGGACCATACCAAAACCCCTGCAAGTAGCAAACATGGCAACCAAATCAGACAGACTGTCACACTTTTTACTACAAATCAAAGACCAAAGATGCTACTAATGTTTTTTATTTATTTTATTGAATATATTAAATAATCTGCCAATAATTTACAGTTATTTTAATCAATTAATCATTCTAATACAGTTTCAGAAAATAGTGAAAAATGCAATTTAGTCTCGTCTAAAGTGACAGAATTCAGAAAGTCAGAATTCTTGCTCTAACCCTAAAAACAGACATATGTTGGCATCTTAGCTTGCGAAGTTACTGAAAAAGATGATCAATTTTGTTGCCGATTATTGTTCTGCTGATCAGCTAATTGATTCATTAGATAATGGGTGCAGGTTTCCCGTATCCATTTTGACATTCACAGTACTTGGCTAAGGCACGGTGAAGTCTACAAAGAGTCAAGTCCACAAACTGTCAGGAGCATTCCTGAAAACAAAGCCTGGAGGGATGGGAGGCTGCGGAGTAGGATGTGAAGATATGGGAGACCAGTAACGGCATGAGTAACCCACGACTCTGACTAAACACCTGGTCTCTCTGATGAGTCAGGGTGAACTCACTACGAGAGCACACCTATGTCACCAATAATAAACACTTTCTTCATGACGTGTTACGGTTAGCACTGAGGTGAAAGGAAGCTTCTAATTTATATTGATAGTACTGTATTTTTGTACAGTTGTAACTCAGTAATTATCGCTTAGACAATATGTGCCCACTATTTATACTTATTCCTACAGGACAGCGTGATGACAGCATCGACGGTGAGAGCAGGAGGCTCAGGCACAGTGGAGAAGAGTCACACATTCCCAAAGCTCCAAACGGGACGGCCATCAGGCCGGCTTCGGCGTCAGGCTCCTCCCACGAGATTAACGCCGCCCTCCCCAAATCGGTGTCAGAGGTCAATCAAGAGCTGCTCACATCGGGTGCTGTGATCCTGCCAGGTAGCGGACGAGCGATTAGCACTCAGCTGATCTAAATTTTTGATGCATTTCAGTACATTCACTTTACAACACATTTACACTGACTTGGAATAACTCTGTTCCTTTTGACTTATCATATACATTATGATATATAGAATACAGACAGACACATATCTCAGAGACATTTAGCTTGACAGACGGCAGCACAGACAAGGCAGAATATGGTTTAAAAGGTTAAAAGAAACACTAGAAATGAAATAATGATAAGTAGCAGTTCATGTCATTTCATGTCTTCTCCACTGCTGGAAAGTAGCATCATACCTTAACGGAGAACACAGCACCATTATCCCCCTTTTGTGTGTGTGTGTGTGTGTGTTTGTGTGTGCTTGAGTTTTTAGAACATTCGTTTTTTTAGTTTATGGATAAAATTGTACTTTGATCTCTGGAAAAATGCTGAACTGCAACCCTGGATATTGCTTTGTCAGACCATTGCTTTTTGTGCTCTTACTTATAATTTAGCAGATATTTTTAAAAACAAGTACTGCTGTAAATAACATTAGAATGTGATCTCTTCCAGGAAACAGAGATCGCAGTGGGAGGGCAGTGCTACAGGTGTGCACGAGAGCTCAAGTGTGGGCAGGTGAGAGTTGCACGGTCAGTAACCTCACCTGTTTACTAGGCTATTACTACTCCACGCTGCGGTAAGTCACGCATACTCTGGCTTTACTTTGTCTGTCTTCAGTAGCTTTCACACCTGTCTCTTTAGCCCTCGGGGTGAATGTGACTGCTGTCCTGTGCAGTCTTTATTAATACTTTCCTTTCAATTTAATACATGCATTTTTCCAATTGTCCTAAACCCTGTAGCTGTTATTTAGAGCTTCTAGAGGAATGAAAACATCAGTGTTATTTATATAGGGCATTGTCCGTAAGCTTGAGAATGAAAAAGTCTTGTCAGCCTCAAAGTGTTTCTCATGTAGCTGTTATATTTGTTTGTGTTGTTTAAATGTGATTGGTATTTTCCAAACTCTCTAGACCCATCTACAAATGTCCTAAATAATTGTACACTTCTGTGTTAAGGTTTTCCTCGTTTATCAGAGTGTATCAATTTCTTCGCTGTCAAAATATGACGTCGCATGCAGTCGAGTGTTTGACAAAGACAGCACACTAAGTCTAATTACTTTGTTTTCAGGAAAGAAAGGTGCGATCAAGGCCTAACTGTTGTAATAGACAGCAGGAGGACGCAGCCTGTTCCAGTTCTGTTGTCATCTCTGTCTGAATTGCAGGTGAGTCCGCAGTGGAAAATGTGTAATTACTCTCCAACACACGTCCAACGAGTTTTCAGGTCCGGCTAGATCTCTTTGTCTTCGGAGCTGTAGCGCTGCGTTTCATGGATGTTATTACACTGTGGCATTCCCTACACATTTCTTATTGTCGTGTCTCTCAGCCTCAGACACACTTAGGTTTTCGTTTTTGTTGAAGAGGCACACCTTTAAATTTGTGGTGGCTACAGATCCAAGACATTTTTCTGAAAAAAGGCTGGCCCCAGGGGCCCTTATGCCGAAGCCTGTGCTTACTTGTCTGTTTCTAACCGCACACTGTGAGCAGGCTGGCTGCAGCACACTTACACGTCATCATGTTATTATGATGGGTTTTCTTACTCAATTCTGTAAACCACAACACATGCATACAAGTCAGTTTAATCTACATTATATTATATATTATGATCTATTCTCTTCATTTAACATGACAATATAAAATAATTGATTGTTTTTTTCAGGCGTTAGCACCAAATGCACTTTACACTGTCCTGTTCCTGGTGGACAAGGAGACAGCAGCCAAACCTGAGAGAGACATCGATGTACAGGTAAATTAAGGCTCTTGTTACCAGATTGATGAGAGGTGTTTCAGATAAACTGATGTATTCATGTTGCTGAATGCTAGATGTAAGTAGATTTGATTTGCAGTTATTCAGTAATAGTTGTAACTGGATGAGATAACATTGAGATTTGATGAATTCCTATCTAATGTCATCAACATAAGGCCGTGATGACAGATATTATCAAACTGAGTGTCTGTTTGTGTTTTTCTTGACAGACGGAAACGCTGTCATCTCTGAAAGCCCTGCTGAAGCACATTGACCAAACCCAGCTCACACGAGACCTGGAGGGCACCTTCCACTACGACCACAACCACTGGATCCACTTCAGACAGGTGGGTGGCTCGGCTTCATAAACATTTGTATGCTCACTGTGGAGCATGGCGAGGGTGGAGGAAAAAAGAAGACTAATGACTAAATTACTGTTTTGCCAAAGTTATATCGTAATAAGAAATGGCGTCTCTGTTAATGAAGTGAAAAAATTGATATTCTTGAATCAATCCGGTGCATTTCAGACAGAGACTTCTCCAGAATGGCCTGCAGATTTCTAAGAATGCCGACTGGCTCCAGTAATTTATTATGTTTTGACATTTCTAGTGCTAAAAATCTCCCTCCTTCTGTTTCTCTCTATCTTACAGAAAATCGACCCATTTGCCAGCAGTTGTAGCGCAGCCATCTCCTCCCTCCAGGACTCCATCAGCACACTGAGCAACAGCGGCAACCTGAAGACCTCTAAGGTCAGACCCAGACCCCTGCAGGCAGTCTGGCCTTCTGATTTACGTGTCTCCGCTGACACACAATAGCTCTCTGCTGGCCTCTTTCCTTTTAACCAGTGTAAACAGTTGACGAGGGTGTTTCATGACTCCCTCAGTGCTGTTGAGTTCAATAACAAGGTTTAGTTTAGTTTGAAAAATACAGATATTTCACTTCCTTTCATGATTTGTATGTTATTTACTGTTGTGCGTGTTTAATTCAGGCAGTGTCCGAGGTGATGGAAAAGCAGAGGCACCTCATGAAGTGTGTTCTCGACGACACGCGTCTAAACAGACTTCGTCTAGAAGGAGGAACGATCCTCGCCCGCATCAGGAAGGAAGAAGCCTGCGACAATGAAAACTACAGGTACTGTAGAAACAATGTGTGGACTCTCAACCACATGAGTCAAAATGAAGACAAGCTGTGGGGATAATAACATCAACTTCTCCTAACCTGTTTGGCCCTCTCGTTGTTTTCCTTCCTCATTTAGAGATGCTGTAAACATGTTGAATGCACTGTACAACCAAGTAGATGAAGAAGTCCATAAACTGGTGATCCTCTCCAACAAGTCTCAGAAACAGTTAGAGAGCCTGTTGGACGTGTGCAAGTTTGAGGAGCAAACAGAACAGGCGAGCTACAGCTATTTCACTTTTTTACTTGTTCGTCTGTGCTGCTTATTTTTCTGCTGCTGTGCTTCTCTCGACCAAATGAGATGCTCAATCAATAAACGAATCTTCTTCTCTTTCCAGATCAAACTGTGGTTCAGCGTAGAGGGAGAGAAGCAGCTCACACCTCTGGAGTCGCTAACGATGTCTGTGGCCAAAGTCAAGGAGATGCGAGAGAGCTTGGACCAGTTTCTGGAGGAGTCGGTGGTAAATGGGACCAGTTTTGTTTTGATTGTTTTCACGATAGATAAAAAAAATGCAAATAGTCAATCGCAGCTGACAATATTAGGTTGACGTAGAACGTCAAAATAAAATGGAAAGTTTGTACCAGTAGTTGCTTAAATTTAAATACTTCCAAAATTGATTCTGTGGAGAGTTGAATTCCTGTGCCTCAAAAGATTTTCATGTTTCGTCCTGATACAAGACCCCTAGAACTGTGATACATGTTTGAAACCAGGGCTGCCAAAGTAGGGGAATTTACCTAAACATAGGCTTGTGGGCCACTATGGAACATTTCAAGTAGACAATCAGTGCTAAATCAGTTTTGTCGTCATCCCGACAGCACCAGCAGAGGCACGGCCTGCAGCTGGTGAAAGCGTCTCCAGAGTCCCTCCCGGGTTCGGTTCTCCTTGACTTTAAGCAACATCTGGGCTCCGTCTTAAGCAGAGTGGAGAGGAGGAAGGCCCAGCTAGACATCTTAGCCAACCTGTATGAATTTTATGACTCGGTAAGTATTTAAAGCTAATCCTGTCAAAACTTACATTTCATCATATTTGAAGATTAAAATCAGAGTGTTTTATAATGAGTATCATAATGCTTACATTCAAATCTGCAGGCGAACCAGTGGATGGAGCACTGCCAGGATTATTTCCGTCATCTCAATCTGGACACGACAGGTGTCGCAATTTCCCCGACTGTGGTGCAGGTCCTGCAGGATTACTACACCGAGGCATCCAAGTTCTCCGTGGACAACTTCAGCACCCTGAACGACACGGTGCTCTCCCTGGAGAGTCCTCAGCAGCTGCAGCAGTGGAACACAGTGTGGCACAAATGTCAGCAGACCAAACAGCAGTTGGAGGAGACTTTAGCCCGAGCCATGACGGCAGCCCCGAACTCCACGGCTGCTGACGAGGCGGCTTCTTTAAAGACGGCAGAAAACCAGTTTGCTTCAACAGACCTGCAAGGAGCGAAACCGTGTGTGCTCTTACCGACAGCGATCACACCATTAACTTTTGAGGACAACAAGCCGTTCTCCAAGAGCCCAACCAGTTCAATCTGCTCCACCTCACACTTTACATTCTCACCCGACTGCGACAGCAAACTGAGGCAGAGCCCGTCCATGTTCGACGACACGGACAGCGACTGCACCATCGACTCGACTATCTCTTGCCACTCGGAGCCCGTCTACTCTGGGGCTGCCCGCCTCCGCAAGCAGCCGCTGAAGAAGATCATGAAGAAGACCATGAGCTACGAGCTGACCCCGAGGGACAGCGGCCACTCCGACGTCAGCCACATCCATGGCTACACGGGCGTGTACATCAAAGGTTTGGAGGTGGCTAACAACGTGTCAGCAGAGAAGAAGCTGCAGAGGCCCGATGTGATGAGCCCTGCATTAGGACGCAGCCGCAGCATGTCTACGCCCTCGAGGATCCACAACCGGTGCAGCAACGGAGACGGCAAGAAACAGAGCAGGTGAGGAAGCGAAGCACAACATATATACGGGGGTATTACTTTACGTGTTGTATTTTAAAATGTGTACTGTATGTATAGAGCATGGAAAATATAACAAACATAAAACACTATGCAATTTGTGACCAACTTGTGTAAAACTTCAGTTAAGTATTTTCCACATAAAAATAATCGAACTGCTTTAAATCGGTCACATACTGTTTGGAGTGTATTCAAACCCGACGATTCCTTTGCAAACATGGTTTAGTTATGGTTTATGAGGCCCTACATATTCACTGTATGATGCTGAGAAAATAAGCAATCTTTATTTGAGATGCTGTAATAAGCAAGATTTTGTTTTTGTATTTTTAATGTTTCAAAACAATCATCTAACTGTTGTTCATTTTTCTTGTTGTTCAACTAAAGTTGTTTGGTGTTATATTAGTCATTATAGCAGTGCACTGTAAATACCATGGATACTCACCTTCATGTCGTTTTGTTCTCCAGTAAAATGCAGCACATCGTGGATGAAATGATCTCCACAGAGCGGGAGTATGTCCGCTCTCTCAGCTACGTCATTGAGCACTATTTTGCCGAGATGGAGCGCCTGGACTTGCCCCAGGACCTGCGGGGGAAACGCAGCATCATTTTCGGGAATGTGGAGAAACTGTGGGACTTCCACAGTCAGTACTTCCTGAAGGAGCTGGAGTCATGCGTCGACGCCCCGCTGTCCATCAGTAGCTGTTTTCTTAGACATGTGAGTCCAGACAGTCAGTCAGAGGCCCTGAGGCGGCGTGCTGACAGCCTAAAAACGGCACCCAGGTCTAGTGGCTCCCAACAACTGATGTGTTGTTGTAGTTACTGTTTTTTTTTTGTTTTGTTTTTTTCAAAACAAGTGAATGTTTCCAGCGTAGTTTCAGGGTTTTACTATCACTTTTGTTATTGTTCCAACGCCCATACAGTCACTCATCGACAGCATGATGAACCTGAAATTACATTTACTGACTCTTGGGAGCTGAACACATCATAGTATCTGGCAAGGCGTGCTGAAATGCATGCTTACTACTAAAGTCAGTGTTGTAACTTGTTAATCTTGTGTGCAGGAGGATCAGTTTGGAATGTATGCTCTGTACAGCAAGAATAAGCCCCAGTCGGACGCTCTGCTCAGCAGCCATGGGAACGAATTCTTTAAGGTGCGTCCGGAGACTGGTTGCATTCCTCACACACTGGCAGGTCAAATGCATGATGATTTATTATAATCCCTGTTTTAGGATTTCAAAAGGGTATACAGACATTTGGTTTGAGTTCATTTAGAAACAGTGTCATTACATAGTTTGTCCACCAGAGAGCACTAAAAGGGTGTTTTTTACTGAAAGTGTGCCACACGTTCATATATTTGTCACAATTATTTAATAAGCCTGTTTAAAGGATTCTTATTTGTTTATACATTTATTTGAAAAATGAATATCTACTTAGATTTTCTTTCTAAACTTGTTGATACTTTTTATAGCTTTAATACTCAAGATACTAGTCGGTAAACACACGTCCGATTCCCAACACGTGTTCAACAGACTGTTTATTGGTAGAAAAATGCAAGCATACTGCAATAATAATCCTCTCACTGTCTCTTCCCCAGAATAAGCAGCTGGAACTCGGAGACAAGATGGACTTGGCGTCCTACTTGCTGAAGCCCATCCAGAGGATGAGTAAATATGCACTGTTGCTGAAAGACCTGATCAAGGAGTGCAGTCAGTCCCAGGAGCAGGAACTGAGTGACCTGCGCACTGCAGAGGAGATGGTCAAATTTCAGCTTCGCCATGGCAACGACCTGCTGGCTATGGATGCCATTCGGGGCTGTGATGTAAGTAGAAATACATGGGCACAGATACATGTTCTTCACATTATGCTAAGACAATCTACTAAAACCACAAAGCTATTTTTGAACTGGAGGTCATCCTTCTTGTATACAGCGGATTGAGGTCAGAGTCCCACCAGGAACTGTATTGTTCTCTCTGACGCATGTTTAACGGCCGTGCTTCCTCTCCAGGTGAACCTAAAAGAGCAGGGTCAGCTCCGCTGCCAGGATGAGTTCATAGTCTGGTGTGGACGCAGGAAATACCTCCGCCACGTCTTCTTGTTTGAAGACCTCATTCTTTTCAGCAAGACCAAGAAGATAGAGGGAGGATATGACTTTTACATCTATAAACAGTCCTTCAAAGTAAGAGTTTATTGTTTGAGGATTGTGTTTGGCACTTTCTTCTGCTTGTTTAATAACAATAAATGGAGTTTCTTTTTCAATTCTGTTCTATTTAGACAGCAGAAATTGGTATGACTGAAAATGTTGGCGACAGCGGCCTACGCTTTGAGATCTGGTTCCGTCGGAGGAAGTCACAGGACACGTTCATACTCCAAGCCAGCTCCGCAGAGGTCAAAGCTGTGTGGACGGCCATCATAGGGAAGATTCTCTGGAGGCAGGCGCTCAGGAACAGGGGTGTGTTTTTAACTGTAACTTTGAGCTGAACATCAATGTGACATCCAAACCCTTCCTCTCATTTAAGACCAAGGTTTTGTCATTAAAGATGTTCATCTCTGGATTCCAGAGTTGCGCATGCAGGAGATGGTTTCCATGGGGATTGGAAGCAAGCCTTTTATGGACATCAAGCCAAGTGATGCAGCGATCAGTGACAGAGCCATTGACTATATCATGAAGGGGTCAGGTGAGCTGCTCTTGTATGTATTTTAAACTTAGACTGCTTTTTTTTTTTTGCATCTTTGTGTTTCACCTCATAATAATGCAGATACACAAAATCTGTCTTTGCTGAAACCACAAAATCTTGCTTTCAGCTCACTGTGTTTGTCTCTCCCGACAGAGTCGAGGACCAGGGCGTCCATTGCGGTGTCTTCATTTGACCACTCCACTTCGTTCAAGAGACCTCACTCCACCATCTCCAACAGCAGCACCTCCTCCTCCAGCAGCCAGTCGTCCTCCTCCCTGCTGGGCTCGCTCAATCTCCATCTTTACTCCTCCCCCTCTCACCCGCACACTCATCCGTACCTGGTGACCGGCGTTCCCTCCTTTGCCCAGTGGCCCTACGACTGCATAGAGGAAGATGAGCTGGAGCAGGACACCGGGAGCCAGCCCTCCATGAGTGAGTGGCTATTTGACCTGCTGTCAAACCAATAAGGCCCTTTGTTTTTAGTTAGGTCAAATATTTTTTGTTTTAAAGGTGAACATCGATACAGAAAAAACATCAGGGGGTTAAACAAGATTTTAGAACTGTAGTTTAATTGTTAACTGTCATTTTCACTTTCTTAGGGGGACTTTGGCCAAAATCACCAGCACATTTGTGCTTTTTTCCCTCCTTTTTCCTCTTACTGGAATGATTTTCTGAGCCGTCAATGTTGTAAAAGAACCTAATATAATTTAAACCGCTGTAATCAGCGTCGTCTTACAGCAAAAAACACAACAACTTCTTGATGAGTGTGGACATACATATTGATGAAAGAAACTGAAAACAATGAAATTATAATAAAATATATTTGTTTGCACTATTCAAAACAAATACAAACGTATTCACCCGGTTGGAAATTATTAGGTTTTACTCTCTTACAGCATGAAAATCAAAGTAGATTGAATTTGGCGTCTTTGACACTTGAAGAATGAAAACAGATCTCTTTAAAGTGGTCTAAATGAATAACAAATAAAACATAAAAAGAAAAAAACTTGTTTCCATAAGTAAGTGTCTTCTTTGCTGCTACCACTAGGAGTTGCCAATGTCTGAAAATCCCACACATAAGAGCTGAGACTCGACTAACTTGACTGGCCACACAAAGACCTTTCTGTAACTTTTATCTCATATGCTGTTGTAGTCATGCATCTTTCTCTTTGTGTCATGTGACAGTCACGGAGAGCTCAGAAACCTCCTCCCAGTGTACCTCCAGTGACAGTGTAACGGGGCTGAGTCCCCTCACTGGAGCCAGGAACCCCAACGTTGTCATGGACTCCTACAACAACAACAACGAGGCCCCCTCCTTCCTGTGCTCCTCCACGCCTCCCTCCTCCGTCGCGTCTCCTTCGATATTCCAGAAAGAGGACGACCTCCAAACCCAGGGCACCAAGTTCATCACAGCAGTGAGTGTTTGATCGTCTTCATCATCTTTAGATGACCATTAGTTCTCTTCATTCACATATTCATCTTCTGGGACATTGAAACCAGTGTGGGAAAACTAATTATATGAATAATTGGGAACGTTTTTATCTGGATTTCAGACTTTCAGAGTTTTTAAGGGCGCTTTCATGTTCGTCTGGTCCAGACCAAAAGAAAAATGATACATTGTTGCATTTAAGTTCGGTCCAGTTCCTGTTCACCTTTTTACAAACGAAACGTCATCGAACGTCATCAGAACAAACATCTCGTACTGTAATGTTTTGGGTCGTATTGCTGTGGGATTGCTGTCATACCCTTAAGTACACAGAGTCTGAAACACGTGCAGCAGGTTTTTTTTTCTCCTCACAATATCTTTATTGAATTTTCACAATGTTTCCAAAATACATAAATATACAGAAATAAGAGTGCTCTCACATCAAGGAAGGGATAACTAAATTATTGTCCAGCATTTAAATTGTCCTTCTTTGCAAGTCAGGTATTTATGAGATAACATAGAGCAACACTTAGGTGAAAGTATAAGTATATAAAAAAAACAAGACAAAAAAACAACAACAACCCAAACAATAAAGGTTTCTCTGCCTTATCAAGAGTTGGCCCAGGTTATTTCACTATTATGTGTAGATCAAAAATACAAACAGTTCACACAGAATAAAGAAATCAAACATCAAAAGAAAAGAAATTACTTTGGATCACTACTTTGGATGGACTGCCGACATCTACGCCTCGTCAGCTTCATTCCACACTTAAGTCCACACTCTCCATATATTCCATAAAATGGCCCCAAATGTTTTGGAATAGTGGTAGTTTTCCTTTAATAATGTAAGTTATCTTCTCCATAGGTAAAGTTGTGGATATTTCCTTAACCTAGTTGATGAGTTTTGGTTTACTGGTACTCCTCCATGAGAGTGCTATGACTCTTTTTGCAAGCAGTAAACATAAATCCAGGGCAGTGATTATTTTTCTAGACATGTGATGTCTATCAGGATATAACCCTAGAATAAATAATTTAGGGTCAAGAACTAATTTTATACCTAGTATAGTTTCTAAAGTTTGTCTAATCTCCCGCCAAAACTGTTGGACTTTGAGACGAGTATTGGTACGTGCAGCAGTTTGACCAGCTTTTGACTTTTGAATCAGGGAAAATATCAGCACCAACGTGCATATGTGTTGATTTAATGAATAGGTTGTATACAAGGCCTTATCCATATCAATTATAAGATCACTTCACCGTCAGCAGACTGATTTGTTAGTAGTTTTGGGTTTGAAATCATGCTAGGATCACACACCTGCTTTCATATATCCTGTGATTTGGACGTTTGCTTTCACACCAAAAACGTATCGCACCAGAGATCCAACTTTTCAAGACAGCCTTCACACCAGCCCAAAAGGAGCAGACGCTCGGGTTAAAGCAGACCGAGCAGATGACCTGTGAGCGGGATCTGGGCGGTAGAGGATATTTGAAGCTGCAGTTTTTCACTCACCACCTTTTTGCTGTTTTGTTTTTACCAGAGCAAGAACTCTCATATAGCAGTAGGCCTCTCTACTGTGGTCTGACTCAGAGCTGAGGGGTTTTAGCTCAGTAAGTAAGTCAACATATGTTCTTCACAGCCTCACTAACAACTGTGAGGACCCCGACTGACTACTAATCTGTGTGAAAACGTGCTCTTCGGTGCCTGTGTTGTGTGCTGCATGGCGGTGTGTCCTGATGGGTTTGAGGGCGGTTTGCTTTGTAACCTTCTGGCTCGCTACACGTTTCCCTCCTCCTCCCTTTTTCCTCTGTGCATCCGTTTTGACATGAGGGTGAAATATGCGTCAATATATGTTGTCAAGAGTATTTTATGTGTGTTTGAACACATGCATGCTCTGATGCAACCTTTGTTTTGGGGCTTTGGAATGCACTTCTGTTTTTTTGTATGTTGAGTGTTGTGTGTCGAACTATTTAACTTGTTGTTTTTATTTGTTTCTAATGTTCAAATCCAACATTAATTGTAGTTAAAAATACACAAAAATATGAAATGCATAAAATATTACAATAATATGAATATAATATAATACAGTACAAATAGCAGCAGTACATTGACCTGCTGGTTGTAGGAATTGTACTTAGCAGAATGAGATCAGCCTCACTGTAATTATATTTAAGCAAATTAAATTCATGTGGAATAAATAATAACTTCACTGCTGCCCTTTGTTGTAAAACCTTAATGGCAATAAAACAGCCACATCCCACAAGTTAAATAGAGATAATAGTTTGGTCAGTGTTTAACCAGAAAGATCCCAAAAGTAGCATCACATATTTAAACATGTTTCTGTTAAAATGCTGTGATTTTGTGAAAGGTCAAAGTCATTTTTACTTTTATTAAACTTATTATTTATGCATTTTATTGTGCTTCCCCGAAACCTCGCCTGCTGCGTCGCTCAGTGTTAAGACGTGTTCTTTGTTGTCCCGTCAGTGGTAATATTCATTTTCATTAGCACAGTAATCTGGTCATAAACATTCATTTGTAAATTAATAGCGATGTTATGGACTTAAAGATTTCAAATATGTATGACTATGAACATATTTTGACAATAACATTGCTTTAGCAATTAAAAAAATATATATTTTTTTAAATGCCATAGTAAAGCATCAATAAAAAATAGATTTTTAATTTCCCACAGCTGGGTTTATCTCCAAAAGATTGTTTGAGTAACATTTTGCTTAAAAATCTTGTTACACTGGAGCAATTTGTTAAGTTTTACAAATTTAGGGTAACCCAATTATTGGTTTAACAAAATCTATAACCTCTAAAATAAGTGTTGTATGATGCCATTTTACAACTAAAAGGTATTCTGACATTCTTCAGCTCGCATGCCGACACAAGTAAACTCAGCGAGTTCAGAAGGATGTTTTTCTAATTCTTCTTTCTCGTGTTCTCTTTCTGCGTAGCTGTGAAGTCGTCAGGCTGAATGATGCAACGCTCGCTTGTGCATCACAACGAGGAGATGCGAAGCAGAGGACCAGAGAATTTCATGGATGAAGCTCACCTTTAAAAAAACATTTCATTGTGATACTGTAAATTGAAAAGTGATACCTAATATACACTGCCATGATGGTACGTCAGCGGTCTGTACATTTGTTTTAATGAGCTAGATACGAGTCGGTGTTTATATTGTAGATGAGTTTTATAGCAGGCAGATCTATCCTTATGACGTCTTTTCTTTTGTTGCCAGTCTTTTTGTTATCTCAAGTTTGTACAGTTGATTAAAAGGTTTAAAAGATGCTGTATTCATTTCTTTGCCACAGATGACATGAAAAACATTTGGCTGCCGCCTGTAACACAAATCCTGCACAGCTAGGTGCGGCTTTCTGTATGTGAAAGCAGCTGGGAGTGTGAATGCAGATGAAAATACATGCAGATATTTCCCCCTGATAAAGAGCCGTGTCAAACCACACACACACACACACACACACACAGCAACAATGCGAGGCCCACTGCTACCGGTACACAAAGCGAAGCAGAAGTTGATGAGCGTTTTTTCCTCTTACTTGCGACGAAATGACATATATTTACCACAAGAATTGTGTTCTCAGTCCGAGTCAAACATCAGACACAGACCACAGCCTGGGGCTCTGCAGAGGTCTCAGCTCAAAGCCACACATGGTGCACACACACAAAACAACAAGTCTGCTAATACAGATGCCAAATTGCAGAATTTGATTTGAAGTATTACATTTTCACGTCTGCTCGATCGAGCTCCGTCATGGGGATTTTGCATGTTTCTCTTTAGAGAACCAGAAGCAGAGGACCGCAGAGACCGAGACCTCAAGCAGCAACACGCAAAGTTCCAGCACCTCCATCTGTGAGAAACACAGAAGTTTTACACCAGCAGACGTGTGAATCTATTTCTGAATGTTTGTCATATTGTCTGCATGATCTTACCCTCAAATGTTGATCGTATTCATGAGTCCAGTGAGCCAGGTCAACACCGATTAAACAAACTGATACTGCAGCTACAATAATACAACCCCAGTTAACCATGAGGGACACCTGGAACACAAGCCAGGCATTATTATTGGATCGTGTATCACCTGATTGCTCTGGGTTGTTTGTCGGGCGTGTAGTGAGTTGTACTTACAGGCAGTAATCCTGGATATTTGAACAACAGATTGGAAACGAGTCCAGCAATGATGAACTGCAGGGGACAAAAAGGCAAAGTCGCTCAAATCTGGAAGACCTTATAGGTTCATCATGTGGTGCGTAGCTTTTTGAATTGGTTTAGTTGATGTTGGCCGTTTGAGCCGAGACTTACGAGCGCTCCGCTCAGCTGGGAAACTCTGAACAGACTGAAAAGAGAGTGTTGCATCTCCTGGGTTAATGCGAAGAGAATTCCCACGCCGACACTGAGGAGACCGCTCACGATCTGCACAGACTGGCACACGCAGAATGGATTCAGGACAATGCATGGGCTCTTACTGGATACACCAAATACACACACACTAAAATACTAGTAATAACAAGGAATACAATACACAATATCTATATGCCGCATGAATCGTGTAATAAATTCATGTTTGTTCCCCAAATTAGATCATCCAAATATCGATGATAGATGAACACGGTCTAAATGAACAAATGACAACATTGATTTAACCTTTGACAAAATACTGTACATATATTCACAGGAGGATTATGTGAGCTTTTTACTAAGAACACCAAAAAAAGCCTCAACCAAGCGTTTCCTGTTTTTGCACCTCAAATGTGGTTGCATGGGGTGTGATGTAAATGTATATTTTAGTGTGTGTGTGTGTGTGTGTGTGTGTGTGTGTGTGTGTGTTTGTCTATCTTATCTACTGGGGTCATACACATTTTGAGACTTAATTATGAGGTCCCAAACCCAAGTTCAGTGTGAAGGATAAAATATGTAAAACTGGGTTAGAGTACAACGCCGTCAACTCCAAACATACACCACGACGATCAGCCTCTGTGACACAATCTGGATGACAACATGACCTCCTCAAAGGGGTTTCTATCGGCATGAAACTGAGTCGTTTTGGCACTCACCCCAAGTACAGCCGGTTGTTTCTTCAGCAGGTCATACAGCGGCCCTTTTCTCTCTGGTATGAGCTCTAAAGCCTGGTAATGTCTCGTCATGGACTCTCTCTGCCTGGCTCTGCGCGGCGCCTCATCAGCTCCATGGATGTCCATGTCAACATTGGCACAGGCCATGGTGCCTCTCTGACCTGGAGGGGTGATGGTGTGTTTTAATATGTAACCTGTGGCCTCTGAACATGGGACACAAACACAGCTGTAGCTTTAAAGAGGAGAGTAAGTTGTGATGCAATGCCAAACAACAATCCTGTAATAAAGTGTACAAATAAAGATTTGGCTGTCGTTGCACCATATTTTTGAGACGGCTTGTTGTTGTGGGATTACGTTATATTTGAATGTACCGTATTGTCAAAACTAAGAAGAATATCTTTCAATCAATCACCAGAAAAAACAGATTGGAAACAAAGAACCGTGAACAGCAAACAACATTTACAAGAGTAGAGTCAATCAAATCTAACACATTGAAGAGTCACAAACACTTCTGTTCCACTAACGTGCGTATGCAGGCTTGAGGTGCCCTCAAATTCACCCTCTCTATGGCAAATATGTACAGAATAGCTTTTTTCAGTGCAATTCAGTGAAAATCTTACCTGGTTTGACTTGAGAAGTATCTTTTTCACTCTCTGCGTCCGTCTCAAAAAGGTGCCTCACTCTGGAGGCATGGTTTCCACTTCCCTGCATATTCTTTGAAAGATGAGGTCAGTTCACGCCTTCACTTCCTCTCTGACACTGGTCCCTACCATGCCACCATCTTCAGCTCAACACGGTGCAACATTTCTGATTCAACATTCAGACATTTCTGAACACAAATGAATGCAAATAGCAAGTTTTGGTGGCTTTTTTAATGTTTACCAAATCAATACAATCACTGAACAGGTGCGTGTGTGTGTGTGTGTGTGTGTGTGTGTGTGTGTGTGTGTGTGTGTGTGTGTGTGTGTGTGTGTGTGTGTGTGAGAGAGAGAGAGAAGAGGGGGGGAGGATTGAGAGACAAAGACAACTGGCGGCGAGGTCATTTCCTTGTCAAGCTCATTTGACAAAGCGGAGAATTTCAGGCCTGAATCAAGATAAGAGGAGAAGAAAACAAAGGTATGTTACTGAAAACCTCAACAGCACATCACCAGATCAAAAACAACATTTTACATAAAAACTTTCTCTGCTTCGATGTGTTCACAGGAGAATGAAGAAGACGTTTGTGTGTGATGAATCAATGATCATCACTATTCCCATCGGGAGACTGAGGGATGCTGGAGACGGTCAACTAATGCCGGAGAGCTTCCAGTGTGTCTACAGGGATTCCTTCAAGGTCTTTGTTATTAAAGGGAAACCTAAACCTCTGGGAGTACGTCAAACGGTTTCTTACGCAAGAAGACATCATAATTCATATTTCATAACTTAATCATTCTATTTTTTGTCAGCTTTGTAATGCAGTATTTTCTGTTTTTGTCCTATCAGGCAGCCCAAGCCATCGCCGGTGTGTTCATTGTCTCGCTCGGTCTCATATTCACTCAGACAGACGGCAGCCGGTTCTACACACTTCCCAGTGTTCTGGTACATGCAATACTACACTTTTAATGAGCTCCAGGAAGTATGTCACTACTCTGGATAACTAGGTCACACTGCAATTACAAATCATTTTTTTGACAATTCCTTTTATATGTTTACATATTATTTGCTTTTTACTTATTAGGGAGCAGTATATCTCTAGCATCGGTTCTCATCCTTAATGTACATAATGTTTAACATTCTTTTGATGTTCAAATAATTTCTAACATGTTTTATCAATATCTTAGTTTGTGATCTGTGGCATGCTGTCCTATGCAGCTGGACAGTCTCCAAACATGCACGTGGTAAGTTATAAATTAAGTTTTATCTGTGAAAAATCATCTACAACTGGGGAATTGAAGGTGAATTACAATATAAAATAATGGCAAAGGCTGACTGGAAAGTATTGTTCTAGGATGTTATGTTTAATTGAGATTTAGATACGCTAATCAAGTTTATCTCGTAAAAATAGAGGACGACTAAAACATAGTGACATATAAGATGAAATTGATTGTTTAATTTAACATCAGTCGTAGAAGTGGATGACAAATTAAAAGCACTTGTGAGTGGTGAAGTTATTATTATTATTATTATTATTATTAGTAGTAGTAGTAGTAGTAGTAATATTTTATCTGCCATCCGATTAGATTTTGAACTGATGGTTTTAAGTTATTTTTCTTGATAAACTTGCACCACAGAATGATAGTAGCTTTTCTGATCCTGATTGTATTATTATTATTTTATTGTTTTGACACCTTATGATTTTCAGTAACGTCTGCAGTATTCACACTTTTCTCACCTTCCAGACAAAGCTGTCCTTCTCCCTGAACATCGTTAGCTTCTTCTGGTCCATCGCGGCCGTTTCTTTGTGCTCGATCAGTTTCCAGGCTTCACCAGGAATCAGCCCGGATAAACTCAAGGTAAAAGCAAAACATCACTTCTCTTTTCTTATGTGACCTCTGGCTTTCTGAAATACAAAGCTAACGTTCATTCTCGTCCTACTGGCTCAACTTTCATCCAGGTCCACGAAGGCATCAAGGGACTGATTATGACTTTGTTGGTTTTGGAGAAGTTTATCGCCCTTTCCTTGATCTACTGGTTGAGTAAAGCTGTATGCAGACAACATTTCAACATTTTGGTATGTCTTTTTCTTTACACACACACACACACACACACACACACACACACACACTGCGGCACATGTTGCAAGAGGAAAACAATGTTTTTGTAAGCCATAGTGTTTTGTCGTGTTTTCTGCAGCCCATCATTCTGCTGAAACAGGGAGACTGAGGCTTGACGAAGCTCAACAAGCCGACCAACCACCTATTTACATGGTACTTTTAAATTCCTTATTGTATCACCAGTGGCTTACATCAGTGTAATGAACATCCTTCAGACACAACACGCAAAGAATGAACTATTGTTTTTATTTCAGAAGCAGCTGAAGAATATGCAGGCCTGTGGGTGACCCATTGGATGTAGATTACCCATTATTTGTGTTTATGTACAGCTAGCTGTTGATATTGCATTGTTTGATGTTTTGATAATTTTGTAACAGAACAATGAAAAAGAAGTATCTGTGTTTCCACACTCTAAAATCACCTTTTATTCTCAGTCCTGGAGAATGTTGCATTGCCTCAACTCCTGGAAGTATGGATCATATTTTAAAACTCCTTGTATTGTAATGATTGTTTGCTGTAACTTTGTTTTGGGCAAATAAAGATGCTTATTTTGTTTATGTTTTAAAAGCAAATCTACATTTGGTATCACTTAGAAAAATAATGTAAAACATTTTGTTGAGATACATTTGCTGAAAGCTCCAAATTAAATGTTCTATTCGTAAGATAGCCTTGAATAATCAAGTTATTGTGTGTTACAACCAAAAAAGAAAAGAATTGCCATGCAAACAGGCAAAAGTTGTTCGGCTATTTGGTAAATAATTCTACAAAACGGTCCTGGTCTTTATCGTTTCCAGGCCAAGCAAAAGTGCTATATAAAATATATGTATAATTATTATTATTATTATTATTATTATTATTATTATTATTATTATTATTATTATTATTATTATCATTATTAGGACCCCCTGGCTGATAGTGACACGATGGAGGGACCCCTATTACATATAAATTGTGTTGCTTATTAAACAGGGCCACTAATGTGTAGTGCAGCTTATAGTTCCATGTATAACGGTACTTTGTAATGATGTATGTATATTTTATAATGCTAAGCCATTAAACTAGTAATTGTTGACAGATTCATATTTTACTTCTGTATTGACATTTCTACATCACAATTACACAACATAATATTAAGCATTATATTAAGCAATATTTTTGTTTACATTTTTGGAAGAAAAAAGTTTGGGATCAAATCATTTCGGGGACCCCCTGCAGTAACTCTGCACTAGGACCCCTGTTGAAGATCTCTGGGGTAGAAGTTAGTGATACTGCGCCACCCTGCGTGGTTGACTCCGCCGTCGGTGTGTGAATGTGTGAGTGAATGGGTGAATGTCAGTCATTACTGTAAAGTGCTTTGGACAAAAGCGCTAGATAAATGAGGCCATTTACCATTTACTCCAGTGCAAAACATGCTTTTTGCAACCTTAATTATCATATTGTGCATTATTCTCTTAATAGCTAGGTGCTCCATATTGACTGAAAGTGGGGAGATTGTGTGTGAAACAACTTTTCAACCCTCTCAGCAGATACCTAGAGACCCCTGCTGGGAGCTTTTTTGGTTTGTTTTGGTTCCGTTACATGTGAAGCCACATGCGGCCACAAGGGGGAGATAAACACACACAAAATGAAGTGAAGTAAAGTCAACTTTCACTGAAGGATGTCACGTTATTCTAGGAAAGACATTCATTTGACATTCATATAACCTGCAATGTTCAGGTTTCCAAAAACCTGTAGGCTTACATATTTTATTTGTATTTCTGTTAAAATAGTTAATTGATCTGGTAGATTAAATCAACCTCTGTTCATTTGACACGCTTTGAATGAAAGTCCTTGCATTGAGGTCACGCTCCAACAATCACAGCAACCGCAGCACATGATGGAGGGCATGTGAACTCTTCCGCTTTGGGACACTCCCTACAAACATGTACGCCAATCACAAACAAAAGTGCAAAACTTCTCTAAAACTCTCTTTTTGAACCCTCCGTCGCCCATTCCGCCCATCAGCACATGTGCTTTTACTTTACTGCCTTCCCGTGTAATCTCGTGTACTTGTTTGAACCGTCTCTGGTCCGTAGTATCAGTTAGTGTCGGTTGCTGGATCACTTTCTCATGTGAGGAGCTGCTGCTGCCCCCCTGGCTGAGTCCTGCTATGGCGTCGGTGTACAGCGGGTCCCACACCTTGAGCAAGGATGATGTGAACTACAGAATGCATTTCCGAATGATAAACGAGCAGCAGGTTGAGGATATCACCATAGAGTTCTTCTACCGGCCGCACACGATTACGCTGCTGACATGCACGGTGCTCAGTTTGATGTATTTCGCCTTTGCGAGGTAAGTCGACGGCGGCTAGCGTCAGTTAGCTCGCCGGGCTAGCTCGGTTAGCTAGCGCTCGGCTAACGGCAGTGATGCTCTTGACAGCGCCAGGTTACGCGGGGCAGGTTGGCTAGCATTAAGCTACTCTTTCGTAGGGGGGCTTCGTCATGGAAATAAACTTTACATCCGCACGAAGGCCCCAGGATAACCTACCCAGTGATGACCGACTACACCTCGCTGTGATTAATCGTAAACCTATGCTAATAAGGACATAGACATGATTATTATTAAGTGATGAACACTCTTTCCTGCGCTGCCGTTAGTTACCGTTACAGCAACGGAACTAGCGAGGAAACATTTACAGTGATTAAATGCTTTACAAACCACATTTCCCTACAAATACGTGAGTGTGAGGCACGTTTACATGAGTGGAGTTGGGGAGGGGGTCTAAACCATAGGCTAACATCACGCTGTTTAACATCTACCACAACATCACTGCTCGTATGAACTGCTCGTTTAGCTAATGTTTGTGTTTCCCTGCCCGCAGAGATGATGGGAACCCTGACAATAATCTCTGGGTGGGGCTCATCCTCGTCATCTCCTTCTTCCTGGTCATCAGTGTTTTGGCATTTCCTAACGGTGAGAGAAACAAAAACCTCATTGTGATCCTGTACAACAAAACAAAAAAGCAAAAGGGACCAAGAAAATAACAGATTTCATTGTTTTGGCACTAAGAGAAACGTATTACTCCTGTGCTTTAGATTATATTTGATTTAGTATCTGTATGTGTCTATCTTTAGGTCCATTCACCAGACCACATCCGGCAATATGGCGAATAGTGTTTGGTGAGTATTGCTGTAAGTCTGAGAGGGTTAAAAACCTCAGAGGACCCTTCCTAACGGCATGTCTCTCTCACCGCTGTTCAGGTCTGAGTGTCCTCTACTTCCTCTTCCTGGTTTTAATCATCTTCCTCAACTGGCAGCAGGTGAAGCGGCTAATGTATTGGTTGGACCCGAACCTGCGTTACGCCAAGAGAGAGGCAGACATAATGGTAAGCGGCGTAGGCTCGCACAGAAAATAATAATTTTCATATTGATTCACGTGCAGTCGTCGTGATGTCCATGTCTGCGCTGCTCTCTGCAGGAATATGCCGTGAACTGCCATGCCATCACCTGGGAGAGGATCCTGAGCCATTTTGACATATTTGCATTTAGTCATTTCTGGGGCTGGGGTATGAAGGCCCTGCTCATTCGAAGCTATGGCCTCTGCTGGACCATAAGTATTACTTGGGAGCTTACTGAGGTAAGGAGGAACTCGCCAGATGAGGTTATTCCAATATCCTGAAGCATCACTACCTAATATCACTTTCTCTGGCAGCCTCTCTCTCTCACTCTCTCTCTCTCTCTGTGTGTCTCTCTCATTATAATGGTCATATTTTAAGGTGAACTAAGCTGGTGATGCTTTGTTTTTTTCATTTCTCAGTAATTTCCAATAACCCATGTTAAATATTATTGTAGCCTGTAGATATAATGTAGAGTCTCATAGCCTGCTTATCTTCTGTTCAGCTATTCTTCATGCATCTGCTGCCTAACTTTGCTGAGTGCTGGTGGGACCAAGTCATTCTGGACATTCTGCTGTGCAATGGAGGAGGCATCTGGCTTGGCATGACTGTCTGCCGCTTTTTGGAGATGAGGACCTACCACTGGGCCAGTATTAAGTATGATCCTACAACTACACGAAATCATGTCCAGTTGTGTGTTCATCCTAGCTGTGTTGTATTAGTTCAGTTAGTTTGAGGTTGTGATAAGAGAAGTAGGGTTATTATTGTAAGCCTGGTGCATGCATTTCATGTTATCAGCCCTAATTAATTAAATAATACATCTAACATATTTGCACTAATACGTTATCACTGTAATTTAAACCGAAATGTAAAATATATCCCTAAAGAATGAAATCACAAGCTAAATATTTTGTCTGTGTTCTTTTTTGGTCTTTATATATTTTTTAATGCTAGCCCATTAAAAGATAGCTTTACTATATTTAATTACATTGATAACTTTTATCCATGTCATGAAAGTAAAACTTGTGTGTAATATTTAAGAATATCATCAGAGTTAGTAAGATATGTTAACTCAGGGGAGTAAGGGCTTTCTGAAACATCAAGCCAAAGCAGTTTGAGAAACCATAGATTCTTGTTGTGAAATATGATCTCACAAGCTCATCATGGTGGAGTGACTAATGAATGATTAACGTGGTGGCATTACCTTTCACCTGGCTTTGTCTACTGTACGGACATAGTATGTATTGTTGTCTTTTTGATCCTCCTCCTGTGCTTCCCACGCAGGGACATCCACACCACCACAGGGAAGATCAAGCGAGCCGCGTTACAGTTCACGCCTGCAAGCTGGACCTACGTACGCTGGCTTGACCCAAAGTCTTCCTTGCAGCGGGTGATGGGAGTCTATCTGTTCATGATCATCTGGCAGGTGGGTCACTGAGAAATCCTCTCTCGCCTTCTGGTGGTGGCTAAGTGCTGACGAGTCGGGGATCATCCGGTGTGCTCTGCGTGCTAAGTCCACGCTAATCTAATTGCCTGCTTCGCTGTTGAAATCCTAAACCTGTCTCGCATTGGGTCCATATAATGCATGAGTGTCCTGCTGTGTACACATTAACAGTTAATCTCATAGGGGTTAAAGACGTGCTGGATTACTTGGGAGCAATTTGTGGTAATGAGAAGACCATGGACGGAGAATTTGAGTAAGCTCCATTGCTTTCAACTGGAGAGATAATTTTAAAGCTACTGTTTCTCCCGTTTTTGTGTGGAGTCCGTCAATCGGGCAGTTCCCAACTCTCAAGGCGTTAAATAGTAATTATAAGTCTTTGATAATAAGTTGTGGGGGGGGGGGGGCAGGCCTTCCTCTCATTATCTTCCAGTGCGAATGCAAGGACAGAGTTTCCCCCAAATATGAGTTGCGACATTTGTTGCCAATGTGTTAATCGCAGTGTGACTCGCATTATAGGAGAATCTTTGTCCGTTGGTGTCCCCGCTGAACCGGTTGACCTTTTCAGTGTATCTCCCTGTAATAAAGCATCTAGCATTAGGCAAATTGAGTCTCGTTGCCATAGATTTTGCTCACAGAACACAAACTCAGGTGTGACTAAAACATAAGGCCTTCCTCGTATGTGGGCCAGTTCCAGAGTTCTACTTTTGGGCATGCAGTCTCACACATTGGCATGTTAACAGAGCTGATCTGTCATAACATGTGCTTGTGCTGCGATGACATCAAAACATCTGCTGTAAGAGAGATTTATGGTCCCTGTTGTTTGGTTAAGCCACTAAACAAAGTCAACTCATGACAGAGACAAGTCAAGATGATAGTAATATTTGTCAGAAAGGCTTAAGTGTACCTTTATTTTTATGTAATGTGGGTCATACAATCAAAGGGCATTCAAGTCACCTGACCTTAATCTAACTTGCCTTGTGTTACCTTGTGTTAACCTGTGTTACCGTGCTAAGAACCACACTGAAGATGAAACTCCCCCTGGAAACAAACGATGTCACCTTGAATATTAACATTTTTGTGCAAGATTTGGAAGCAAACATTAAATATGAATACTTTATTTCTTCTTAAATTCTTTACTCAAGACTATGCATATTTAGGATGTTGTGTGTGTTTATGAATATATATAATATAAAATCTTTATTATTATTATTCCCTTCTATCTGTGTCCCTCTTTGCCCATAGCTAACAGAGCTGAACACATTCTTCCTGAAGCACATTTTCATCTTTCCTGCAAGCCATGCTCTTAGCTGGTGTCGGATCCTGTTCGTTGGTATCATCACCGCTCCAACAGTCAGGTAAAAACACAAGACAATAAGGAAATGTTCCATGGAAACAATGGTAGGATTATATTACAGGCTACATGATTAGATTCAGTTTCTCATTTCGACAGATGAAGCAAGCAAACTAACAAGAACTGCAGGTGAAATTAGCTAATGTTTGCATTGTGTTTGTTTTTGCTCTAGGCAGTATTATGCATACCTTACAGACACACAGTGCAAGAGAGTTGGGACCCAGTGCTGGGTGTTTGGGTAAGTGAAACCTAAATGTTGCCTTGGAAAAGTAGATTGTCCATTTTTCTGCCAGGTAAAAGCCACATATTTGTTTGTTTTTCTCCAATGAAATTAAGAGTTTACTGCAGGTCAGAGGCTTCAGTTGTTTGTTTTTCTCCCTTCGTTCACAGGGCGATAGCCTTTCTGGAGGCCTTGGCGTGTATTAAGTTTGGACAGGACTTGTTCTCAAAAACCCAGATCCTCTATGTGATCCTCTGGCTGCTGTGTTTGGTAAGATGGGGATCACAGTAGTGTCGCATTTCTGTGTCAAAATGAATTACTCCGGTCTTCTGCAGTCCGTACTCGGCATGCTTTAGAAAGGATGAAATCTTGTGACTTTCAAATTGCCACTGACACACCATGAATTTTCACGTGTCTTTCCGTTTCAACAATTCATCAAAAACTCTGTGCTGTAAATGATTGATTATTAATTGTGCGTTTTTAGGCCTTCATTACATTCCTGTGCCTGTATGGAATGGTGTGGTATGCTGAAAACTATGGTCCAAGACAAACGGTATGTATTTGTCTATAATAACGAAAAGTAACTAATGTTGGTCTCTCTTAAAGCTTCTTCTTTAATCTTGTCAGGGATGCATGGAAACTTAATTTGTGTAAATAACCGGTTAGTTTATGATGTGCTTGTTAAAACAAAAGCCCTTTTTGGACATGGTTATGTAAATGTATACATTTTACATAATAAGCACCACTTTAACGTAAAAGTCACAGCACCAATGCTACTAGGAATACATTGTAGTATTGTAGAAGTACAGCATTAATGCTGCGTGTGATGAAAAGGAGAACATTCTTCTTCCTGGACGGTTCAGGCAGCTGTTCTCACCGTGCCAGGTGCTAAATACTACACATGTATAGTGAGCTGCAACAATCCTTGACACCGATGTCTGAGTGACGACAAGCCGTTTCTTCAACATGTAGACGAAGCCAGGAATGTTTCACTGTCCATGTCTAAAGAATCAGCTGACTTACGCTTGAAGACTCTCTGAATATAAATGTTCTGACCTTTATCCTTTCAAGATTGTTATCATTCAGTGTGCTATGAAAGCTGTACAAGGTCAGTTAACCGCTCTATGCTGCGTGTCCAGTTAACGGTGTGTCACGTGTCTCAACCTCTTCTCCTCTCACAGAGCCTCTCAGAATGTGAAGACAGTTATTACGGCGATTCTGCTGACCACGTGTCAGAAGTATTTAAAGGTACAGTGACGTCACTGTTATTCATCAACCGCATGAACCGGACTCATGAAAGTAAACATTAATCTTCATCCGTAATCTTGTAAAGGCTGACCTCTAGTGTTTGGAACAGTGTTCAGTTAAATCGTTTCATGACCTCATGCCCAAATGTTTGATCCTCGTGTTTCAGAGGAGACCGATGACGACAGCCCTACAACCCGACGTAGAGGGGTGGGCTCCGGAAAGACCAAATCCAGCAACGGCCTGGACAGCCAGTAGACGATTGAGCCAGAGGCTGGCGTGCGACTCCTGAACTCACTCCAAGGAGCCAGGTGTGAAGGATCACAGGTTGAAAAGGGGGGTAAAGATACAACCACTTCCTGGTGTAAATAAAGTCTAGAAAGCCTCCACCTACAATAGAGGGAGTCTAAGCGGATGAACAGGCCCATGTGGTGTTATTAGGAGTGCACAGAGGCTTGGACTAGAGAGGTGCACACTTCACTGTGTGCTGTAGTCATTAAAAAAACTCCTAAACCACTGATCACAGGTTTCTGTGTGCAAGAAGAGAGAGAGAGAGTGTGGTTGTGTGTGAGAGAGAGAGAGAACGGTGGCAATACAAACTGCCAGTAATATGTGTGACTGCATGATCATTGTAGCTGAAAAACTATAATTTACAAACATTTATTCTACGATACAGTATATCATTGATGGTCAATGTACATTTGACTGGTTGACACCAGCCTTAACCCCAGTATGTCGGTTCAACACATTTCAATGTTCAAAGCCATTATGTAGAATTTATCACGTTAATTGGAGCCTCTATGTTTATAGCAGAGAAAGCAGTCTTTTTTCTTTTTTTAAAGCATTCATCATCTATTGTCTATTTACACCATAGATGTCAATGTTTTGTGTTTATAACTTGAATGTGGGCAGGATTTCAATGCAAGGCGGCTTTAGTTCGATAAGATCATCGACTGTTTGACCTGGAACAAAGCAAAGCACACAGTTTAAGCACTTTTCAGAATGTTTTTCTTTCAAATACCGTACACTTTGTAATGTTTGAGTATTTTGTGAATCATTGGGACCCTGAGTGATTTTAGTCTCCTTGTCCATCTGTGGCTGCTATACTTGTTTTTTACTGTACTGATAATGGAGGGCAATTATTAGAATTTCTGCATGTGTCGTGAGGCCCTGCTTGTCTTAGTGCAGGTGTGGCTTTGTTTTACTTTCGACCCTCTTGTTATGGCATATATTGCATTTGCATGGCTGTGTCAAGTGTTGTAGTTGGAAAGTAGTGAAGAGATCTTTATGTAACACCACACACCAGGGCGCCAGTGTTGTTCTTTTTATGTCTTTCACTGTCATCACATTTTAAATCACCCCTTGTGCCTCTTTGCATCTTTTTTTTTTCTTTATTCCCAACTTTTCTCAGTTTGTATTAAGATTAAGCTTTTTGTGTTCTGATTCTTCTGCTCTCGGGTGCTTTCTGGAACGTTTATTTTCATTTGCTCTGTCAGCATCATCTCAGTACAGATATAACCCTCATAATCCTCGACAATCCAGACGCTGACCTCTGTGGAATGGACCAGGCTCCTGCGCTGCAGTAGGCACTAAAAATGGTACATTGTCTTTGGATTTAGATGTAATTTGCCAAAAAACAATTCTGATGAAAATGGCTGTTCTTTTTCACTGTGAAATAATGAAACAAAATAAAATGTTTTACATTTCCTCTTAAACTCTCTGCAAGTTATTAATTGGGGTATATACCATTTTGCTTATATCCTACTTTCACCTATAAATGCCTTTATTACTTATAAATATTTTCATTCATTAAAGTAGGAGGTAGTTTGCATACTTAACAATAGGAGATCATGAATGACCTTGAGCGAACCCTGAAGTGCACCCTGCTACAGTACTGAAGTACCGGATTGGCTGACTTCAGTACTGCTTGTCTCATATCAGATTTCACTCCGTCTGCAAATGATGAAACTCAGAGACTGAAATAGCTGCCTCGTGCTGACCTACAACAACATGTTTTTGAAGGAACAGTTCATGTTCCCTTTTGAAAAAAGAACAGCAAAGACTGTTGTATAGTCCTAAACATGAGCGGTAGTAGCAGATGTTTATCTTGAAATTCTCAATGCCAAAAGAAAAAACCTTTGAATTTCCAGCAGCTGTCGCACCACAGTGAGTGTTCGGCCACACGGTGGTGCCATGTAACTGCTCTCAGAGACCCTGGCTTTGAATTCGGGCAAATACATTTATATTATAATATTTTATTTAATGAATGTTTTTTCTGCTGTTGTGTGTTCCAACCGATGGGCTGTAAACACCCTTTCCAACATGTGTGTAAGCTGATTTCCAGTGGAGGGCAGCAGAGCGCCTCAGTGGTATGCAAAATGTCACGTGACCATTTGGGCCCAAAGCACCGACCAAACTACGACATGCTCTGCCTTCAGCTCCCTCTTGTCGTCGTTTCCATTTCATTCTCTCTTTTTAGTTTCCTGACCCTCCAGGATCCTGCATCAACCGACAGATCTGTCTCCGTGGGTTTTAAGGACATCGGGACATGGCCAAGAATCCTGGATCTCCGCGTCATGCTAGCCTGAGTCCTGAGAGGATTCTGAGAGAGATCCAGATCAACTTGCTGGAGTGTAAGGTCTGCTTCGAGAAGTTCAGCACTCAGCAAAGGGAGCACAGACCACAGAACCTTTCCTGTGGCCATGTGCTTTGTCTGGAATGCATCAGGGCTCTGTCCCACCCTCTCCTGAGGAAGCTGGAGTGCCCGTTTTGTCGACAGCTGTGCAGCGTTGACAGCACCTCCCACTGCCAGGCTCTTTGTGACCTGCAGGAGCTGCTATTGTGCCGGAGTCCCACATCCTCTACTCCTCCTCACAGGGCAAAGGTGGGCCTCAGCTTGGCCGCAGGTCTGACATCATCAGCTCTGCACCTCTGCACGACCTTTGGAGGGTGGGGGACTCTTATCAACCCCACTGGGATAGCCGTTTTGGGATCTTCAGGGACAATAGTCGTGGTGCATGATGGAGAGAAAAGGGTGGCAGTGTTCAGTCCACAGGGCAGGAGGTTGCATAACTTTGGACGAAGAGGACAAGGCAGTGGGGAGATCTGTTACCCAGTGGATGTGGCGGTGACTCCCTGTGGTCACGTGGTGGTGACAGATGTGGGGGATAAATCTGTAAAGGTGTTCAACTCCAGGGGGAAACACATGTTGACCATCAAAGAATCCCTCCAGATGCCCTGGGGTGTGGACACAGACAGCTGTGGGCACATCCTGGTCTCGGACGTCCAGGTTGGCACACTGTCCCAGGTAAAGGTGGACTATAATCACGGTCTCGCTCTCAAGCATCTAACGCCCATTTCTGACCTGCAGCATCCAAAAGCTGTGGCCTGCTGTCGGGCGACTGGGAACACAGCAGTGATGGAGCATTTACCTGATGACACATATCCACCAGGGAGGCACCGACACGTGAGGCTTAGTGTGTTCACCAAAGACTTCCACCTCCTTCACCAGACTGACAGTTTCAGTCTGACGCTGCAGTCCACAGTGAGGCTGAACATGTCGAGCGTGGCCTTTGATAGAGATGGAGACGTGATTGTGATCGACTCCGATCACGGGATGGTTTGGAGTTTAGGGAAGCTCCACAATGGGCCGGCGCTGACCCCACTGGTGGGAGACCACCTCGTCCACCCCGTTGGACTGGTGTCACTGAACAACTCACTCATCATTCTGGACAGCGGAGATCACACAGTGAAGATTTATTCTGCTAAATCTGATGCCGGGCCCATGATATAGTTTGCGTACGAACAGGAAACCTGCTCTTAGTCCCAACACACCAAATAACGCAGCTTGGTCAGCGCTCGCAGTCCTCACAGTGAGAGGTCACTTAGAATATTAGAAAATGATGAGGTGACCTGGCAGGTTTTACATTGAAAATGACAAATGTGAATATAATCAATGCTATTAGTTACTCTATGCTTTGTTTTGCACTTAAAATCAATGTATAGCAAGTGTATAGCAGTTTATAGACAGTTGTGCAATGATGAGGATTTAAAATATAAATGTTACATATAAAAATGTATATTATTGTTGCTTTTTATTGTTGTTTTCTTGTGAAATATTGGATGGTTTCACCACACAAATCCTTCAAAGATTAAAAAATATACATAATTCCTGGTTGATTGATTCACGTTAATTCATGTTCAAGGTGATGATGGGTCACACAGATAGAAATGACTTGATTTCAATCAGGTCAAATGATAGGAAAATACTGCTATACAAAGCTGTATGTCCACAAGGATACAGAGAACATGTCTTTCATTTATGCCTATAAAGTAACCCACATGTTGGGAGGAGGTTGGAGGGCTGAGGTTAGGCATCGATGAACTGATTTATGAACTGATATACAAGGAAAGCTGAATCACAATACATCATTTTCATGCTTTTGTGATTCAAAATATTTTTTTTGGTTGCATCCAAATATTGGTAGGTGGGGCAGCTTGTACTCTTAAAGATCTGGCTACGGCCCTGCTGCTGTTTATTATAAATATGATTATTGTTATAATTATTATTATCATTAATAATGATATTCTGGCAACGTTTATTAAAAATGATGAACCATTAAAAAAAATAAGAAAAAACTGTGAGTCAGAGAGGGGGAGACACATGTTTATTATTACCGTTAAACTTCCCTGTGAATTACCGCCCCGCTCTTCATTCTTCCCTCCACACAGCCTTTTTAAACGATGCTTATGGTGGCAGCACGTACATTAAGTTGTCAGCCCGCCTCACGTTCCTGGTCCTGGTTCCTCCCCGGTAAGCGGCGTGGTGCGTAGACCCGGTCCCCCTCCGCGGCTCCGCCGTCCGCCTCCAGTGTGAGAGGAGAGCAGTCGCGCTCCCAGCGGAAGATGGCGGTGGGGATGCTGTCTGCGGCCGGAGCACAGTGCTGGAGCCGGAGCACGGCGCTGGAGCTGCACTGAGAACTCACCCGGGTGGATATAACATGAACATACTGCTCATGTCTCTTCTCCTCGAGGTCTGGACTCTTTTTGGGGGGTTTAACTAGAGTCCGCTGCCCTTATTTCTGGCAGAAACCCGGGCTGCTCGTCGGGGGATTCACGGGACTATACGTTGATAGCTCGGCGCACAGACGGACAGGGAGGGGGCGAAAAGTGGACGAAAATGTCGGACTCCAAGGTGAAAGTTGCGGTGAGAGTCCGGCCCATGAACCGCAGGGGTAAGTGTTCAAACCACGGCTCCTCTTTTGCAAACACGTCTCGTCACATTATCACAAAGTTTGGATTTTCATTCGCCATTTCTGCTCCTCGGCTCGAAGAGCCCGAAAGTCAGACTCGAGTCTAGTTCGCAGACGTTCAAAGTAGCTCGGATTTGTTTTAACTTTTCACACCCCGCTGTCTGCTTTACTTTGACAACAACTTCTGTCCGCAGAAATCGAGCTGAACACAAAATGTGTGCTGGACATGGAGGACAACCAGACCGTGCTGCACCCGCCGCCCTCCAACGCGAAGGGAGACAGCAGGTAAACAAAGCTGAAACACTGCCAAATGTTTAGATTTGCAAGTAAATCGACATAAAAACGACCGTAATCAAGGCATCATTTGCATTGATGTGGTTAGTTTAAGTGCAGAAAATAAAAATAAGTGTTTGCAGCACAGAAATGTGCAGAATGCACTTTCCCTGTACTAACCTCGTCCCTCCCTGGTTTTAAATACATCAACAACAACATTAAGGGCTGAAAATACACCAAGACATCAGACTGCACACGCATGATCTTGAAACCTGTTGACGTGGATTAAAACCTGTACACTTTTAGCTTGAATTCACACAGTTTCTTCACATAAATCCCGTTAAGTAAATGCAGTAGACGATAAGCTGCACCCCTGCTGCTGCTGAGGACATGTTGCCTGTCACCCACCTGCTTGCAATGTGATATTATGTTGTGCAATTCAAGGGAACTTTCCAATATATATCACCCCAGCATTACCCTCATGCTGTATGTTGCATACCTGATTCAAGACCAGGGGAGCTGGCTGAGTGTGTTTGACACACGATGATGGCTGTGAGACTCAACCGGTGAATGTCGAGCCTCAGGGAATCACCGTAGTCAGCACTAATTTAACTCGTGTAGCGTTCAATGTGGTATTTAGACCACACTGTGTATAAGGGCAGGATGCTGCACGCTTTTATCATGCCATTTTATGGCAATAAAAAAGTGTAGAACAAAGGAAAAGCTTAACATCCCCTAATGTTTCACACTCTGCCTGCGTGGTGAAGGTGATCTGACATGCTTTCACATTGTAATGAGGAGATCACACAACATGCAGGCAGATGATGGCTGTCTGCTGGGAAGTCATTGGAATGTCATATATAAATATATATGCAGTTCTGCTAACGTTAGTGTCACATGTGATTAAACAGCTGAGCTGATTACCCACAGGCATAAATAAATCTAATAGGATACTTAAAAAGGAATCATTCAAATCATCATTTTCCCCTCCTTTTGATTTCTCAGTGAAATCCTGTCAACAACTCTCCGGTCTGCATGACTGCTAATAATGAAGTCATAGGAGGCATGCCACAGTCGAGGCTTTTCTCATGGCCCACATCCAGGCATCAGGTTAAAGAGTAACACTTTGTCCGCCGTTTCGTGTAACATTCAGCACTAATCGGTCGTGAGCTCGCTCCCTCGGTAGCTCGGCTCCACACATTAACCTGCATTTAAGGCCGTTTTCAGAAACAGAAATTGCCACACAATGGCGTCGTTCCAGGCAATTAAGCAAATCAAGTTCAAGGCTAACACATGTTGGAATGGGATACATAACGAGCGAGCCCAAAGCTGCCAGGGGTGAGAGGTCAGAGGAATGACGGTGATTGTGCTGAGATTCAGATTGACATCTTCAGTAAAGAGTGCTGTGGGAATGAGGCCAGAAAACCTGGAAATGCATTTTCTGCCCGTCTGGTTCTCTCGTCTCAAAGTCAGCGGGTCCTTTTTAACTGGGTCTTCGATTTAGACGCCTGCAATAAGGTCTGTGGTTAACACGAGCTTAAGGGACTTTAACGCTTTCTGCAGCATTAAGTAGTCAGTAAATTTCCCACTCATGAATTGTGAAGCTTTTATGTGTCTTTTTCAAAAGGCAGTTGCTAACAAGTGGCTAAATGAGACTAAGCTAATTGTCATCATGCCCATCACTAGTTCGCCTTTAACTCGGTAGCGGTGATGTGAGGTCATGTGACCGTGGTGTCGTTCATTCATAGGCTGACCTCAGTTTTGTTTTGTTATTGTTTCTACTAAAAAAAGTCATAAAAGTGGTGTTTACTTGTGAAGCTTGTCTCGCTGAATAAAATGTGTAAGTATCAGAAACCCGGCTCGCCACAGACCTTATGTTCTGTCAGACGATAAGCCGGCACACGTGACTCTGCATGCAACCTAGCAACTGGCTATGCTACTGTCTTGGCTGCTCGTTAGCTTCTGAGGCTAGCAACTAGCATCCAGAGGCTAGTAACCCACTGGATAAGCTAGTAGCTTGGCTTTTTTTATTCTGCCAAATTAATTTCCAAATTTCAGCAATTTTCTCATTTGCTACTCGTAAGGGGTGTGTGTGTGTGTGTGTGTGTGTGTGTGTGTGTGTGTGTGTGTGTGTGTGTGTGTGTGTGTGTGTGTGTGTGTGTGTGTGTGTGTGTGTGTGTGTGTGTGTGTGTGTGTGTGTGTGTGTGTGTGTGTGTGTGTGTGTGTGTGTGTGTGTGTTTTGGGTCTCTGTGTTTAGGCTGCCATGGTTTTCTTAAACCATATAATTTTCCTCTCTGCTCCTTGCGGAGCGGCAGACGGGGATACCCTGATCACGGAGACTTTTCCTTGTTCTCAGGACACCTGTTCCTGTGTTCCACATTTAGTGGGTATTAACATACCAAATATGGCTGCAGGGCCAAGATCATGGGAACTTTTTTCTCTCTCATGGGAACGCTCAGGCACAGCCTCAAAAGGAGACGCAGTAATAGATGTTTTTCTGTTTATTTCATAATCTGCGGCGAACACAGGATTGAACAATGGAAAAAGAAAAACACATAACATTGTTCAGGTTTCAGTGAAACTCTTTGTACTGCATAATACCTGAAATACTAAATATGACTTATGTCTGGTGAGACATTAAGTCCTATCGTGTTTGAACTTGTAGCCACTTTCATGTTGGATAATCAGTCAGACATTAAAAAAAAACCTTCCAACATGTCTGCATTTTTAAGCAGGTCTTGCAGAGACCACACAGCGGCATGAAAACACGCAAGTCACCTGAAGAATTTGAAGGAATATAAGGGATTTCCTTTGATGCTTAAGCCTCAAATATTTGCGCCGCTGAGCATTATGGCAACACTCGTGACCAGCAGCCCGCTCCGCTCCTTCCCTGAGAAACGAGTGATAATCTCAGCGGCAGGCAAACGAAACGTGGATTGTGGCTCCAGGGGGACAGGTTAAGTTTCCCGAGTTTAATCTTTCACATGCCTGTTGAGTTGGCACAAATGCCACGTTTGAAATAGGAATCTGGGAGAGTAGTTTTGTTTTCACGCGCCAGTCTGCTCTCTCCTTTGGGGGTTTAGACACAATGGCGGTGGGGGCGGAGAGGCAGAGACATACCTGAGGCTGCTGTCTGCAGAGGCTCTGATTGGTGGCGCATCATTACAGGAAAATACCCTTCGCCTCACACAATGGGGGCCATATTACAGCTATCATGCCCCAGCATGTCCGTCAGCATGCAACAATTGAATACAGGGCCAACAAGCCCCCCCCCCCCCCCAAGCCAAAAACTAACCACAACTGACTTCTTAGAGAGCCAGAAGGGAGTTTGGTTTATTTCAGAGAAAGGTCTTTGCTTTTCATCGTTGCTAAATAAAACATGTCATTTTAAAAACTCCGCTGGTGTCTCTTTGTAGGGGTCCGACTCTTGTTTCCTGACCCTCATGGCTACTGCAGCCCTGCTGTGTGGCATTTCAAGATGATCAGTGGAAGCAAGTCTTTATCTGATCATGTCCGTAACCAGGCTTGTCGTTTCCGCTCCTTATCACTGATTGTTACAAGAGCTCAGCTGCGTTTGTTTACGCTTGACTAAATTGTCCTGCTTCCTTGGATCGTGTCATCTGAAGTGTGCCAAGAAATTGTGTTAATCAGTCCGTTTTTGATGTGCCAGCAATTCATTTTTAGTAACTTTGTTTCCAGCATTTGTGCTAAGCTAAGCTAAGCTAACCAGCTGTTGGCTGTAGCTTTATATTTACTGTACAGACAGTGGTGTCGATCTTCTCTCTGCCAGAAAGATATTTGTTCCTTTAAATGTGTGCCCTGTCCTCTGCTGTGTTTCCTTTGTGAGGTCCAACCCAATGTGGTCAACATGTGTTGTGTAAAGGCTTTTACAGATCGCCTCTAAAGCTTTCTGTCTGTTTCTAACCCTGACGATACACAGATGTCACGTCTGCTGAATGAAGGTGTTGCGTGGACACGGCAGACCCCCGTGTCGTTGGAGACGTTGGTCACATACGACCAAGTGCCGTCTTTCCAAAACAAGCTTTTACAGAATGACAATGCTGCTTGTCCAATGGCTGCCCTCAGGAATGTTCCCTTTTGTCTTCTCCATTTTGCTCCCTGAGTGCCAATAATCAACCTTTTCCATTCGGTAAGATGTTGTTGTCGGAGTGAGTCTTTCCTCTGTTGTGCTTCATTCACGCATGCTATTAGGAGAAAGCCTTGTGTGCCGCTGATAACACACTTGCGTTCTCCGAAGGACCGTTCCCTGTTTGTTTAGAGGGTGGGACATTGTTTACATCTTGATCCGGAATTGGGAAAAGATGGCGCCCTCCCTCTTTGTCAAGTCTAAATTAATCTCAGATGTGGCTGCTCGTTCAGAGGTTCAGCCTTCGTGATGTTTCACTCTTGGACTTTTCTCCTATTTTTTACAGCTTCTTCCACTGATTTTTTACTTTTGAATACCGTCGTGTTATCTTTACATCACATTAATGTCATGGTGGGATAGGTTTATTGTGGACTCGCTTCCATTCTCAATCAGGGGAAGTGGAACCGAGCAACATTAACAAACTCAAAACAAGTTTTTACTCTCCCTCTCTCCAGAAAGAAATACTCATTTCATTATCCAAGCATGTAACCATCTGTTTGGAATATGTCTCTATGAAATGAATGACTTTTGTGAAGCATGCTTACTCTTGCTTATGTTGTCTGTAGTCCTCAGCAGCCACAGGGCACATGCATTCAGATAAGTGACGTCTAGTGAGGAGGCTGGGTCAAGGGAGGTGTGTCCCGGTAGTAAATGTGTCACTTTCCTCCCCCTGGGGAGGAAGCCTTAACATATTAACCAATTGATGAAGTTCACTTCTTTTTCTGGCTTGTTTGCCTGTGAAACCAAACAGATTCAAGGCATTGGAGCAAATGTGGCAAGTATCCCCCTCCATGTTTTAGCGTGTACACATTCTGCTGCTGGTCCAGCTTGTCACAGCGGCATCAGAAATGCCAGAGAGGATTAAATTAGACCCTGTCTGCGTCATGTGTTGTTAACATTTGTTATGGAAACTTCGAAAGTCCCACACAGGAGTCAGTGTGAGCAGTTTGCACACTGCTGATGGCGCTGCCGTTCATTAAGGCTGTTTTTGAGATCCTGAACTTGGCTTGCATATTGGAACTTTGACTCATGAGGCTGGTCGGCTGTCCCGCCTCCATGTTGATCACCGTTGCTTAGCGACAGCAGTTGCCAAGTTACAGAAACATTCTGGAGTTATGTTGATGACCTAATGAGTGATATCCCCCAGCCACCTCTGAATTGTTCACAGAATGCTAAGTTTAGCATTTAGAACAATGAACCATGGACACATGGACTGCTCATCTAGCCAAGACCAACAGTAGAAGTACATATACATGTGCTCTTCCTAGAAGTCCTCGTACTTGTTATGGAAGTACTTTTCACACCGTGGTTTGGATACTTTTTCTGAAGTAACGGATATGTATACTTCTTCCACCACTTGCATACACTCACAGTGGATATGTTATGTAAGAAAGCTAAGGGAGCTCCAGAAGTGTGTCTGTTTGCAAGGCAGAAGTCAGAGTTAGCTGGTAGCTTGTTTCAATCCTGCAGGTCTCTTTTTATCATCACATAGATGAATGGATAGATGTACTTTATTAATCCCAAATTGGGATTGTGTTCCAGCAACCGGTTATCCAAAAATCTGTCAATGCATATCAACATGAGATATATATATATATCTAGAATACACAATATAAACAATGTATTATAATACACTATAAATATACCAAAGTACAACAGCTACAGTTTAACATCCATCCATCCATTGTCTACCACTTATCCTGTAGTCAGGGTCGCGGGGAGTCTGGAGCCGATCCCAGCTGTCATTGGGCAAGGCAGGGTTCACCCTGGACAGGATGCCAGTCTATCGCAGTATAACATAAACATAAATTACTATGTATGTTAGACAGACGTGTGCAGCAAGCCAACTTCGCTCAATGCTGTTTTTACTTCAGACTTCTGAATGTCGTGTATGTAAACCTCTGGCTTCAACCACTTGTCTTGTTGATGTTTGGATGGTTCGTGCTAAGAAAAGGGACAGTCTGCTCAATCTAACTTTAGGCCTTGGAATCATCTTGAGTGCAACTGCTCAGACAAGCGATCCACCGTCTCTTACTGTAACTCGCTGCTTGGCATTTTCCTGCTCTCTCCTGTCTGTCTGTCTGTCTGTCTGTCTGTCTGTCTGTCTGTCTGTCTGTCTGTCTGTCTGTGCAGCAGGGTGACCTCTGGTGTGAGTGGGTGGGGGCCGGCGTGTTCACTTCTAAACATACTCGAGGACCATCTGAAACATTAGCCTGTCGCCTGTGAGAGCAGTGTGGTGTAACCAAACACTTTCTCTCTCTTTGAGACACACACACACACACACACACACACACACACACACAGCCAGCCCTGAACGTTGTGTTTGGCTCTGGAGCTTATTGAATTGTAATTGTCTGAGGCATGTCGACAGCCAAGCAGAGGGAAGAGTCATATGAGTCATAAAAAAAATACTGTTTGTGGGTGTGCGTGCTATAGGGCAGATGAGTGTTTTGAATGTCAAATCAATAGTCGGGGTGAACCTCATCCATGTGACCATTTGAGCAGCAGGATTATATTATCACAAACTCCTGCAAAGCTTTTAAATCCCATTGATGACTATATCCTCCACGCATCGGCAGGGCAGCTACAACATGTGACTTTATAGATTTGGATTAATTTTTGGGGATCTGATTTGAAACTCATTTTCTGGAATGTAAAAACACACATTTGAGAAGATCAAACCAGGTCATTGTCAGTAGCTCATTTGCATCAGCCTCTGTATCTGTGAATTTGCCAGATTAAGTTATGTGCGACATTGGAAATGTGTATTAGTCTGATACCTCTGTGAGCGTGGGCATGCAGTGTAATTTTTATAAGTGTACATAGATGCTTCAGTTGCTGAATGATACAGTAGATTAATCTGGTGTTTTGCCTACTGGGCTAGAAGAGTGCACTTTTTCGGTGGCATAATAACCCAGTGGCCTTAATCCTGGTCCATAACTGGGTGTTTGGGGGGGGGGGGGGGGGGGATTCCATTGCTGCTCTCCCACTCGTCGCAGCTTCCTTTTGGGCAGCAGACCAGCATTCAGTACATGTGTCTGAGCTACATCAAGGCTGGTCGTGTGTAATCTGAGTGAATGGCACCCTGAGCAATTCATTTAAAAGTGGTAGCAATCCGACTCTGAGGAGGCTTTCCTCGCTAAAAGTGATAAGAAATAAGGCAAAGAAGATCAAAATGTGCTCCTTTAATCTGTCTGCCATGTGATAGGATCAGCACAGTGGGGGAGAGTCACTGAGCGTGAGAGGCCAATGTCCACCCTCGGCCAAGTTGAAATCATTCATGGGTGCCTTGGCATCAGGTGGCTTGAGGCGTGGGAGCCTGAGCATGCCCTTGATGACACACACATTAAGGCATGCAGAACCAGCCCCCGATGGGACGTTTACACTTCAACCATGCCCTGCTGGATCTGCAGTGTCCGCCTGCATCTGCCTTTGAGGGAGGAAGAATCTGATGTTATCTGGCACTTCTGTGCCAAACGGTACATGTGTGTCACACAACACAGCCTTTAATAAGCCCTCGAGCCGTGACTTAGCATGCATGGGAACCCTGGGAAATCAAACTGGCAGCTTTTCAGTATTCGTTGACATTGTATAGAAAATAACTATTACTTTTATTCATTTAAAATGCACTAAAATATTTCAATTCAAATAAATAGTAGAGTATTGAATCATTTTACATGCACCACCCTATGCATTGAACATGCATGGATATTGACAGAAAGTCTAACTAATAAACACAACTAATAATTTTGACCATAAAACCTTGAAAATGATGGGGAATAAAAGAAAAAACAACGATGATACATGTTATATTATCTGCAGGGAAAACATTTATACAACCAAGCGTAGAGGACAGACATTACATGCTTTTTACAAACAAGGACACAGATTTCTGGGAAGATTAAAGAGATTATTTCCAAGGCAGAGTGGGAGAACTGGAGCCTAATGTACTTTATTGTGGGGGATGTCTTAACATTTTGATGGGGGAGGCAAGGAAAGACACGATAACACTGAATACCAGAACAAAATTAAGACAATTTTTGGAATTAAATGCATTCCTTCAGAGACTTGGAGAGGAAATGGTAGCTCTATGAAATCCTAAATATAGCCAGTTTGAAACAATTCCCCCCATTGTCTTGCTCAGCATACTGTACATACAGTATATGACACAGAGCCAACCAGCCACTGCAGCAGCTCTGTTTCAGTGGTTTGTTTCCTCCGCTGCAGAGTCTAGACTGCATTCCATAACTGCATGTTTTCTTTCACACATTAATGCGTGCGTGGTCGCCGGTCCCTCTCTCTCCTTCCGGTCTTGTGTGGCTGCTGTCCTTTTGTTCTCCATAGGGATGCATCCGTTCTGCTGTATTTGTTGTTATAACTCTCCCACGTGTTCTTTCATCTCTGACATCTCCACTTTGCACACTGCCATGCCAGAATTTTGTTTTTACCTCTCAAGTTAGCATGAATCACAACCGGGTCAGTGGTCCTCGATCACACCTCCTAGTCTGCCCATAGGAAGTCTTAGATGTGGGCTCCCTGCTGTCCGATGCTGCTCATGGCTCCTCGTGGACGGCCTCTGCAGTGTCTGATTGAGAGCCAGTCACAGTGGTTGTCAGAGGCCCAGATTCAGATTCAGGGTATGAACCCCCACGAGGACCTCTTCCTTTACTCCTCTGCCCACTCTCTCTGTTCCTGTCGCCCATCGTAATGAGCCCGAGCACAGTCAAAGGCCTGAGTGTAGTCCTCAAAGTCCTCTGTTCAGAATCCATACCTTTAATCTAGTGCAGAAGAGTATGTTTTGTGGGTGTTGTCTTGCAGCTATCCGGCCGTGCTGTCGTCGGTGACTCAGCTCCGTTTGTGTGAGACACTTTGGTGCAGTGTTTCAGTCTTGCCCTGTATTACTTACTGTGTGAAGGTGATGCCCACCTCTGTCTCTGTGCCAGGAGACGCCTGCAGCAGGGATCTGCTGACTGTTGAAGGACAGGACTGTAGCAGATGTAGCACTAGGGTGGTGTGCATGATGTACTGCATCATACTGCAACATGCATGTGCAAAAAAAACAACCCCTTAGTTTCCTGTATTCATGCCTTATAATGGTTGTGAGGTTTGTCAGGAACTGTTCCTTTACTGTGATAGTTTTCCAGCCTTGAGGAATATGTATATTATATTACCCTTTTTGTCCTTGGTTCCGGCAGCTGCTTATGCTGAGCGTGGCTTCCCCAACCTGGCCTCTCTGTTAAGTCCACAGGCATAAGAGCTATTTACTCAACAGAGTCAGTGGGACATTGAATCCTAAATCTCTTCCCTTCCTCACGCTCCACTGGCCCAATTATGAACCCAATCATAGCGGCACCTACCAGCAGGAAATGCCACAGTGTGCGAGTGAATGAATGAGTGAGTAAATAAAAGAAGGAGTGAAAGAAGGAGTCCCTCCAGGAATTTGAGGATTGTAGAAATTTAGAAAGGAGTCTGAGGTTTCAATAAAAGTAGCTTTCAGTGGCCACATTACAGTTCAGCGGGACGATGGGACGTTTTCTACTGTGATAAGTGATAAGTGTGATTTTAAATTGTTTTATAAAACTAACATGTTATTAATTCTCTTTTGTCTTTGTTTCTGGTTCTCCTGTGGGTTTCTTCTGATGATGGATTGCCCCGCTCCCTCAACAGGAAACAATCTAAGGTACGCAAGTTCATCTCTTTTTATTACTACACAAAAAAAGAAGGCCAGCGTCAACAGAACTGTCAGTTGGAACAATAATCTGTAATGACCGACTGTCCTGGTGTCACGGATACTGAACTCGTCCAGTAGCAGGATGCTGCACAGGCAACACTGTTCCCCTGAGGGGATGAGAAGCATCCTGCACAGGTCGACCTGCTGCTGCGGCGTTGTTTCTAGGGACATGACTGAGAGTGTTTTAGGAGTTTGGTGGGCCAGCAGGAGCTGGATAGATGTCCGTGTGAATGTGTCAGAGCGCTAAGATCTCGTGAACACCCACAAAGGGCTCTACAATGAGAGAGGGATGAGCGCGGACACTGGGGCAGTGTGTGTGCACATTCAAAGCTGCATTGTTGAGTGCACCCCCACCTCCCCCCTTGACAACACGCTGGTGACTAGCTCAGAGTCGTTTCACACACACCAGGGACGGGGGCTTTGTGCTCGGTGCACTCGGCCACTGACAGGAGCGGTAGCACCGGCCACAGGCGTGCGTGGTCTCCCGGGGCCCGTGAACCTGAGTTACCCTGTAATACCCTTCAGCTAGACGAGCACGTGGCCGTCTGCTAAGTTTGACAAGCACTCACATTAGTCCCCCTGCATTCTAAAGGGTAATCGGAGGTTGCAGTCCAGTCACATTCGTTTTCATCCCAGAAAAATGAGTGCATTGTGTTTCTCAGCCCCCATCATTATTTGTGCTGCTGATTAATAGTAATTGTCCAATCATGAACAATTTGTTGCACAGTCACACCCTTAGGCTGGGCAGAGACAGACCCGAGGAGGTTGAAGCCCTAGTTACCAAACCAGCCCCTAATTGAGAATGATGGCACTTTTGTTCCTGTGAATGGCACCCACTCGCTCGTCTGAAGCCACCAGAGGAGGTCTTGCTTTCAAAGCATTCAGTGATCTCAGTGCTTCCCATGCTGACTGTGCAGCCAGTGGTTCCCTGGCCAATAGCCCTTGTTATGATTAGAAGGGAGTTCAATTATTTTGGGTATTTGTGAAGGGTGAAAGTGCTTTGGCAGGGCAGCAGCAGCGCACTGAATGCCAGGACTAGTAACAGGCAGCAGTGTTGTGCTGGCGCTGCAGGATGACGGTGTTTCTGCATCTCAGGAGAAATCTTTTAAAAATAGAGGTGGCTGAGCTAGGATAAAAAATATTAGTCTTCCATTGCTTTTGTTTAACCAGAAAAGTCTCAGGGAGAGTTCAAAGTGTTGAAAAGCCACGTTAGGCAGCGATAACGAGTTACAGAAACGCAAGATGAGAAAGATATCACGAAATATCAGAAATGAATAGAAGTGCGATTTATGAAACTGCCACTAATCCTTCTAATCCAGTCATGTAAAAATATTTCATCTTAGAAACAACCTAAATGGTTGCCTTAAAACAACCCAAGTCTAAACTCATAAACCAGGAATGAGAAAGCACACAGTTTCTGCAGCGATAATTTGAAATCACAAAGACACACCACAGACAGAGCAGCAAACGTAGAAGCTCCATTACCTGGTTGAGTCTGGACTTTGGGAAGATGTATATCTCAGATCAACATGAGCAGTGTTTTGAACGAGCGGAAACAAAATATATGTGAGATTGAAACAACTCAAATCAGAGGTTTAGGCTGCATGGGGATTTGCAGCAAATACAGTAGCAGGAGCTGTTCTGTTAGTGAGGAGTAGGGGTCCTCGGTAAATGAGGGAGCATCCTCTCTGTGTGACCCACCCAGAGCTCATGCAGGTGCCTGCGAGACACAAGGGGTCTCTGCTGCTGAAGCCTGTGCTGCGAGACACGGCGGCGAGGGCTGAGAGCCAGCCTGCACTGCCGAGAACGGCCACGGCCCCGTTTCCTTGGAGACGAGGGTCACCGGGTGCTGGAATTCCTTCTGGGGAGAGCTGACCCTGATTTATGAATTCATTAAACTCCAGCCACTATGACGAAACTCGGGGCGGCTAACAGTAGATGTGCAGACAGTCATGGCGCGGTTTTAACGAGCATCACCTCCAACAATACACAGTTAGACTTCAACTCACTCAGACGAACCCAATCCTGCTGATTTACTGCACGGTGGCATGGTGCGGCACAATGAGCCTGCTTCTTGTGCCGCAGAAGAAGTCAGACCACGACTAAAAAAAGTTGTGTTGTATTTTTATGTTGTGCATGCTTGGACAGGTGTGACAAGTGTGCTTACACTCCCTGTGTTGACTCCTCTGCAGGTGTTCGCTTTTGACCACTGCTTCTGGTCCATGGATGAGTCCAACGTTCCCAAATATGCTGGTGAGTCATACATGCCCAAACTGATCCTCTGCTCATCAAAGAACTCAAATCACATCCCATGTAAAGTCCTGCTGAGCTTCGTGCAGCAGGGAAACTCCCTTCTTGAGCTGTTTTTGCATCATGCAAATCACAGCGAGGTGTGGTTTTTATACGGCCATTTGCATTTCCACAGAATGCATTAGAATATGAAATCAAGGTTGTTGTCTTTGTATTGTAAACAGTAAAACCATCATGGGGTTTTTGTACAATATATTCTAAAACATTAGACGTGTGTATTTGTATCTGGTATGATAAACAAACATGTCCTATTGTGCTTCTAATAGGTAATTATCTTCCATTCATGTCCCTAAGTAAACACTACGGCTACAGTTTCTGTAGCGTGTATAAAAAAGAGGCCGTTGCTGGCAGTCTAAAGCGGATTAACATAATCATTGTACATATTTTCCTTGTCATATCACATTTAATTTGCAATGGAAATGGTGTGCTTACATGTGCTTTGTGCTGAACCGACAAGGCAATCTGTTCAGTGAAGGGCTGCTCAAGGGCCCGGGCCGAGGCTTTATTTAGCTTGTTAAACAGCTGTCCCATTCTGCAGGAGCACGACAGAAAGAAACACAAGAGATGTCTCAACGCGGGCCCGCACTTTCCACATGACCAGACAGGAATCTGTCATCTTTCATGAATTCTTCCTTGTTTCTAGTTTAGCGTTTGTTGTTGGTACATTTACTCTGTGTTCATGTTGTTGCACCAATTTAAGGATGCAAACCAGCCAAACTATTTACTTGTATAACTGAATGGTTCATCTGTTTACCAAAATCTCCATGGTGATTCTTTGTCTAAAAGGTCAAGAGGTGGTGTTCAAGTGCCTTGGAGAGGGGATACTTGAAAACGCATTCCAGGGATATAATGCCTGCATATTTGCCTATGGACAAACAGGTAACCGAAAATCCAGATGAATGCAAATTGAGTTTCTTTTTTCTTTTTTTTGCTAAATCTATTACATCATACAGTCCTTGAGGCATTCATAAATGATGAATTTCCTGTATCATACTTAAGGCTTTAAGTATATTTGCAGGTCGAGTTGTCTCCAGATGTGTCCGTAGAAAAATCAGGATGACTTGTATTTCTAATCACACTGGTGAATCACTTAACTCATTTCCTTCCTTCACTCTGGATCAAATTAGCTGCTTTAGCCTACTTCCTGTCTTAGAGCAAAAACTCTAAAGAGACACAGCTACTGAAACGTTTGGAGGGAAGAGCACAGATATTTCACTGGCCCTGGTCAAAAGATTTCTGCACATGGCAATTTGGTGTTGGTCCATCATTTTTATCCAATTTCAAATATCTCAACATTTTCTGCAAAGATTGCTACACTTTTATAGACTTTCTTTGTTCCCAGAGCATGACTCACTTTTTAGGGAATGTCTTGAAGTATTTGATGGAGTGCCATGACATTTTGTACAGACATTCATGGTCCCCTGATGATTGATTATAGTAACTTTGTTGATCCCTTAACTTTTAATCCTCCGGACCCTCATCAGATGAAAACTTCTAATTCTCACCTACAAAACTAATGATGTTCCCATCAACCTCAGCTGAACGTTGTGTTCAGGGCTGACTACATGCTAAACCAAGATGGGGACCATGATAAACATGATACCTCCTAAACGGTTATTTAGTTTATTAGCATGCTAAACTTGAAGGATTTAACTGAAAGCACTGCTGTAAAGTACAGCTTCACAGACCCGCCAACATGGCTGTAGACTTTTTGTATTGTTTACAACATGTAGAGGTTATGTTGCTATCAGGAGTGCCATTTTTATGTTATATAATAATATGTTTCTGTGGTCATAGGAGATACTCAACTTAAGTTTTACTGTCATTGAAGCTGTATAGACTGTATTAGACCTCCCTCTGTAGCGGATACTTCCTTGTGTGTCCATCCAGGTTCAGGAAAGTCCTTTTCCATGATGGGGAATGGGGAGCAGCCGGGTTTAATCCCTCGACTCTGTTGCTCGCTGTTTGAGAGAGTCCACAGAGAGGAGAACGAGGGCCACACTTTTAAGGTGGAGGTGTCCTACATGGAGATCTACAACGAGAAGGTCCGGGACCTGCTCGATCCCAAAGGGTGAGTCTGATGTGTGGACTTTTTCTTCAGAAAAGGCACACGATGAGACCTTTATAACCTCGCTGAATTGAGTGAGCTAATGCTTCGGTAATGATTTCGGCCTGAGGCGACACACACACGGCTGGTTACACAGCCTTTGGTGACTTTGGTGGTTTTGTCACAGTCCTGATTCACTCCAACTCTGGCACGAGCGGTGACCTCACCGTCAGCACCCACTTCGTGTTAGTTTGCGTCGCCGTTTATAGCTCTGTTGTGTCTAGCAGGCTGAATGGGTGACGGCGACAGAGTGATGTGAGTAGGAAGCTCAACCCAGTCATTTCCTGCAGAGCAGCGGCCAGTGCCGTCCTCTAACACTGCTGCATTCTTCGCCTCCGCGGTCTGATGTGGGTTGGCAGACAGACTGCAGGGGCGAGTGAACTATGAACGCGGGGGTTTCAGGGACATCTGCTTGTGAAGCTGGGAGCAGGAGAGTGCTCTGTGAGCCGAGAGACTACAGGGGAGTGCTCTGTGCGCTGCAGATGTGTGAAGATGCAGCCGGAGCCATCTCGATGGCGACTTCCTCTCGCTTATATAACAAGCCTCACACTCTCTCGATTTTTAAGATTAAACATTGGCAGTGATATAGACGCGTGATATAGAGTCCAGGGTAAATAGGATCTCTGTCATACTATGAATTGGTCTGCATAGCGGCTGCATCCTCTTCTGCTGCAATGGGTGGAAGCAGGGAGCCTCAGTCGTTCTGTAACCATGGAGAGGGACTCAGTAGTGACTCATCTATAGGATTTCTCCTCAACATGTGGCAGGCAGCCAGGCCAAGATGAGTCTCAGTTTATCCACCTGCTCCATCTGCCTCCCCTCAGTTCAAGTTTGTGACCACAACACACGTATGTCAATACGATTGTGCTCTAAAAGATATGTCAGGTAATATATATTATAATAGATATATTTGTAATGTCAGCAACTACCATGGCAAGGCCAAAACCAACAATAAATTACTTAAAAGCATCATCTGTGCAGTCGAAGCCTGATGAAGCTAATCTCTCTTATCCCTCATCTTCTTCTTCCCCGATCCCTTATCTCGTTGACCTCCATCAGTGAGCCATGCTGGTGCATTAAGTGGCGTGTTCCTTCCTTATGATGATGTAGATGCTCTTCGAGTCAATCCCACACACATTATCCCACTGCGTTGAACGAGGTTGAGTTACCAAATCACAGCTGAGACTTTCTCCTGTTTATTTGGCCTTTTCTTTTACATTATTTGTAATTCACTAAAGAGAGCAGTGGACTGAGAGCCACAGGAAGACTGGGGAAGTAAGAGATTATTTAGAGATGGAACCAATTTCTTTGGTCTTGAATAACATTTGTTGACAATAAAGAACAGCCAGCCTTGTATTTTAAGAAATTCTGTGAATAATGTTGTTTCATGTGTCCACTTGGTATTAAACTTCTGTTAACATTTTATTGCAGTTGTGGTGATTGTTGAAGTGAGTCAATTATTTCAATACTGCAATAACATGCGAGCCATTCAGTTTTCCACAAGTAGTTTGTTATAACAAATGTAACTCTTAAAATTAAATATCCAGCAACAGAAATAGTATGCTGTTGAAGAATAGCATTGGCATAGTTGAATTACTGTTCAAAGAGGAGGGTAAATGAGTCATGTGAGCTTCTCAAAACCCTGAAGCATTGATCTAAATGTTCCTTTACATCAAGGACTGGAGGTCGGGGGGAGATGGTTTCAACTTCTCCAAAGAGAGTATTTGCTGAGCTGCCATAGGTGCTAAGAAGGGTTTCATTAAAAAAGGACTTCATAAAGAGAGGAATGTCAAATAAATGTGCATTATAAAACCCTGTTGATTGTCGTGTTGCGTTTCCCTTTTTTTTTTAAGGAGCCGACAGTCCCTGAAAGTTCGGGAACACAAAGTCCTGGGTCCGTACGTGGACGGTCTGTCTCAGCTGGCTGTGACCAACTTTGAGGTACGCACTTTCACCTTTTCTGTGAGTGCATTGAATCTAGAGACAGAACTGAATCCATCCCCAAATCTCCAACCATAGGCCTCATATTTCACATACGCACTCGCATAGACATGATTCATAGCATCCAGCAGAAATACCTTAATATCTTATCCCCAGTTGTCAGGCCCATGATTCACATTCGGGATAACCCTCCACATCCTCCCAAGTGCAGAAAGTGTAATGACACATATTCCTGATGTTGGAATGTAGTCTGGGTTTTGTGTTGTTTCCATGCCAAGCCTTGGCAAGGCCTTCCTTAATTAAGTTTAAACATCTCCACCCTGTTCTTCTGCCCTGCTCTGCCTGATATTAGTGCATCGGTTTTCCCCACAGCCTCGGCACACTGTCTGCCGTGACCCAGCTGAATCACTCTTCTCACGGCCGTATGAGAACACCATTCGACTTTAGTGTTATCATGATGATCCATGTAGGAGTTTTATGTGAATCCAGTGAAAAATGTTCAAACCGTGTCGTCATTTCAACCTCTCCCAAAAATGCGTTTTCTTTCTCTGCCTTTTCAGGACATTGAGGTGTTGATGTCAGAGGGGAACAAATCTCGCACAGTCGCGGCCACCAACATGAACGAGGAGAGCAGCCGGTCACACGGCGTGTTCAGTATCATTGTCACACAAACACTTTATGATCTGCGATCTGGGGTCAGTCTATTCTTGCTTTTCACCACTTCTTTGAATCCACTGAAGCTAATTATGGCATTCGCATCCGTCGCATTTGGCTGATGGTCTGGTGATGATGACTGTTCGTCTCATGTTGTGATGGTCAACAGAATTCGGGGGAGAAAGTGAGCAAGATGAGTCTGGTGGACCTGGCAGGAAGTGAGCGAGTTTCTAAGACCGGAGCAGCTGGAGAGAGACTCAAAGAGGGCAGCAATATTAACAAGTGGGTGATTCTTTTTAATAAAGGCACACAAATGGTGACCCAATTCAACATTTAACACTGTGTGTGTGTGTGTGTGTGTGTGTGTGTGTGTGTGTGTGTGTGTGTGTGTGTGTGTGTGTGTCTGTGTCTGTGTCTGTGTCTGTGTCTGTGTCTGTGTGTGTCTGTGTGTGTGTGGTAGGTCTCTCACCACGTTAGGTTGTGTTATCTCTGCTCTGGCTGATCAGTCTGCAGGAAAAGGGAAGGCCAAGTTTGTGCCATACAGAGACTCTGTCCTGACCTGGCTGCTGAAGGTTCGACCCTTGAATTACTTGCAAAAAACTGCTTGTTTGATTAAGTAGAAGGTAGAATAATATTAAAATACCTACATAAAGTACCTCATTATTGTACCTAAGGTGACCAAATATGAGTACTTCTAGACTGAAAGGAAATAAAGTGCAGCTATGCTTCCTTGCAACCTGTTTTCTTGTCGTCAGGACAATCTCGGGGGCAACAGCAAGACAGCCATGATAGCCACGGTGAGCCCAGCGGCCGATAACTACGAGGAGACTCTGTCCACGCTTCGCTATGCCGACAGAGCCAAGAGAATCGTCAACCACGCCGTGGTGAACGAAGACCCCAATGCTCGGATCATCAGAGAGCTCAGGGAAGAGGTGGAGAAGCTCAAAGTTCAACTGTCCCAGGCCGAGGTTAGAGGAGGGATTGGGTGGACCGAAGAGACCCGCAAATTATACGAATGAATTCAATGCCAGACTGGTCATAAATCACAAGGTGATCCAGATTGCACGGATCCTGATGCTTTCTTTTCCCCTCCTGCCTTATTCCCATCAGTCACTGAAGGCTCCTGAGCTCAAGGAGAAACTGCACGAGTCTGAGAAACTCATTCAGGAGATGACTGTCACCTGGGAGGAGAAGCTAAGAAAGACAGAGGAGATTGCCACTGTATGCACATCAGCTATAAACAGACTCCAAAACCTCCATTCTAATTCATATTTATACAGTACAGTCACACTGTTATTATCTGTGTTTACAGGAACGGCAGAAGCAGCTGGAGAGCATGGGCATCTCCTTGGAAACATCAGGGATTAAAGTGGGTGAAGATAAGTGTTTCCTGGTCAATCTCAACGCGGATCCGGCCCTCAACGAGCTGCTGGTCTACTACCTGAAGGTAATACAGTTTGCCATTAGTACATCAGGATGTATACTTTTACAAAGTTCCAGGTGACCACTGTGGAAATGGATCATGAACGGTTTAATGCATTTTAATGGCACCACTGCTGTGTAGATTTGTAGACCGTTGTAAAGGGGAAGGCCGTGGTGGATTTAATACGCTTTAGCTTTTTGTCAATAGTGGCTGGAAGAGTCACAAATCCAAAACACCTCATAATTGCTAAAGTTTGTACGAAACCCCAGAAAGTTCTCTCAATTGCTGCCTCATTTCGGGACTAGTCGCTGCCAAAAAGCCGGTTAGTTACTTATTAATTCTCTCCCTGGTATTAAACCACATTGTTAACAACACAGACTCATTACCTCGGTAGTATTAATGTCGAATGAGGACCCTGAAGCACAGCATGTATGGCACAGTGATCCAGGTTTGGAGCAGGTTTGGGCTTTGCAACAACCAGCTAGTTGGACCTGTAAGAGCAGAGGCATGTGAGAGAGCAGCCTGTGCAGCGCACAGAACAACAGGCCTTTGTTTGGTGTCTGCAGGCCGGCCTGGCATATCGCTGTGGAATGACTATAGTAATGTGAAATCGGTGAGTTCTCTGGAGTCGTCCTATAGAAGCTGGGGTGTTTGTTTAACGACGCCCACTCTGCAAGGAGAGCAACACCAGTTTTTTCACTTAGGTCTTCTTTGGTTTTACTCTCTAATTTAAAAATGAAACATGTTTTATTGCAAATGTTTAAACTCTTGTGCATTTGTTCAATGACTTGAAAGTTGGAACAAGCTGCCATTGTAGTTTTCTCAATCTGTCCTCCACCTGTGTGTAGGAGCACACGCGTGTGGGAGCCGACACGTCTCAGGACATCCAGCTCTTTGGGATCGGTATCCAGCCGGAGCACTGCGTCCTGGAGCTCTGCCCGGATGGTGATGTCACCCTGATGCCCATAGGAAACGCCAGGTGAAACCTCCAACACCCTCTCTATCTCTGTGTGTGTCTCTGTTGTCTCTGGCCTTCATGGATGACTGTACATCACTGTTTCACATGACCTCACCGTACAGGAATCTATGATCTGAGCTCCTCGCTTTGATATCAGAGCCACGTCTCCGTCCCGCCACAGGATTGCTCTTTCCTGCTCAATAAGTCCCCCTCCCCCCCGTTTGAAGATGAAGATTATAATGCTGTTTGACATCTTCTTCATAACTAGTTCCATTCCTCTGTTTTCTGCAGGACCTGTGTGAACGGGACGATGATTGACTCCTTGGTGCACCTGTGGCACGGAGATCGTATCTTATGGGGCAACAATCACTTCTTTAGGTACGAGATGTGTCGTAGTGTGGCCGCATGCAAATGTGTGAAGAGTTGTGTAATTTAAAACTGATTGGAAACATCACTGTTGCTCTGTAGGATTAATCTGCCTGCGCGAAAGCGGCGGGACCGTTTAAAGGAGCTGGACAGAGCTTCCCCCAGAGAGAGCTTCATCGAGGCGGATGTGGAGACCGCCAGCGAGGCCTCGTCTGAGCAGGACTACAGCTACGAGTTTGCCCAGATGGAGGTCATAATGAAGACTCTGGGGAACAATGGTATGATTTGTTTAATCTGCCTTCTGCAATCTGCATAATCTTTTAGGATTTCAGCTCACAGCTGTATACATGTATTCCACTTCTGTTTCTAGAACGTCAGCCTGTCTAGTTCTCTGGAAACATCTTTTAGAAATCTGAAATCAATACTCTGCTTTGTTAGAAAAGCTCAGCTCTAGTATTAAATACAACAAGCAGTTGTCAGCTAATTTTTGCAACCTGGTAGACAATCAGTTTGGGTTCAGATGATTATATTCATCATCGATTGATCTTTAGATTTGTTGGTTTGGTTTGATTCCAGAAAATGGTGAAAAGTGGACATCAACATTTCTGAGAGGCGAAGCTGACTTCTTCAAATTGCTCATTTTGTTTCATCAACAGACAACAGAGAAGCAGCACACCTTAATATAGGAGAACATATAAGATTGAGCCAAATATTCACCATTTGTGCTTGACAAAAGAATAAAGTATGATGATTTTTAGTTTCCAGAGAGGAAATGTAAGTTAAGGCACTTATCAATGATAATTTTATTAAATCTCATAACTTTGTTATCAGCTGTGGTGGTTGCTGTCCTGTTAACGGAGAAGCTTTGCCCAGTGCTGCTCCTGTTACCTTTAATAAATACTTGTATCTCGTGTGCAGACCCCATGCAGAACGTGGTCCAGGTGCTGGAGAAGCAGTACCTGGAGGAGAAGAGGACTGCCCTGGAGGAGCAGAGGGTCATGTATGAACGAGAGCTGGAGTCGCTACGGCAACAGCTGTCCCCCGAGAAAACGCCGCAACACCACCGCAGCAGCAGCGAGCGCATTACGTTCCCGACGCACGGCAAACTGCGACTGTGGACGGAGGAGCGGTGAGTGGAACACGCTCACGTCACTTCTCTGGTCTCGGCGCCGCAGGGAGGCTGAGATGTGCAGTCGTTTTCCTTTTCTCACTTTTTCCAGTTGCAGGAAATTGGAAAGTATTTCAAGCAACTTAGAATTTGCCAAGAGATTATCCAACACTACTACTACACCAAAACCTTTCCGACACTTTAAAAGCACATCAGCTTGTACTATGCTGGGTTCAGCCTCATCGTCTCACATCATTGTAGCAGTGAGCTAACATTTGTATGCTTGGTAGCTGGTTAGCCTTAGCCATTATCCTCTGACCTGACTCAGTTTTACTCATGTTCCCTTTTATTTTGCCTCCTTGATCTTAAACATCACGTTTCTTAAGTCAGGCAGTAACTTCCGTCTCATCTCTATGTAGCTGTTCCTTTAAATGAGGAACTGTGTCTATTTAAGTCCACACTGAGGGTGCATAACAGGTGGCAGGTCTTCATCTTCATGAATGAATCATCTCTGTGTTCTTGTGTGTGTGTGTGTGTGTGTGTGTGTGTGTGTGTGTGTGTGTGTGTGTGTGTGTGTGTGTGTGCTGTGTCTGTGTCTGTGTGTGTGTGTGTGTCTGTGTCTGTGTCTGTGTGTGTGTGTGTGTGTGTGTGTGTGTGTGTGTGTGTGTGTGTGTGTGTGTGTGTGTGTGTGTGTGTGTGTGTCTCAGGGATGAGCTTTTTCGTCAGAGTCTCTCTCGACTCAGGGAGCAGGTTGTGAAAGCCAACACTTTGGTGCGAGAAGCCAACTTTTTGGCAGAGGAGATGAACAAACTGACCGACTATCAGGTCACGCTTCAGATTCCTGCGGCCAACCTCAGCGCCAACCGCAAGGTCAGACCTCTGAACCCCCTGAAATCACACACCACCACATCGACTCCATAGAGGACACGGTATGTCATCGGTACAGATCTTATTGAATACCTGTTTGTTCACCTGTTTTTAGCGTGGAGCAATAGTGAGCGAGCCAGCCATTCAGGTGCGGAGAAAAGGGAAGGGGACCCAGGTGTGGACCATTGAGAAGTTGGAAAACAAACTGGTGGATATGAGAGACCACTACAGGGACTGGAAGGAAGGCACCGAGGAGATGGTACGAATCAGAGAATCAGAGACTGGAAGAGAAGATTAAAACATTAACTGGAGTCATTCAGGTGTTTCTCTGGTTTTTCTTTCAGTATAACAAGGCAAACAGTAAGCAGTGTGACCCATTCTATGAGGCGCAAGAGAACCACAACCTCATAGGAGTGGCCAACATTTTTCTGGAGTGCCTTTTCCATGATGTCAGACTGCAATATGCCGTCCCTATCATCAGCCAACAGGGAGAGGTAAGGGTGCACCAACATAAATGGATTAATACAAAGATTTATTACATCAGGTCCACATGAAAGAATGATGCACGTATATATATATTTTAATTGGTGGACATGATGTGTCCTTGGTCTGGGTGTCCAGGTAGCCGGCAGGTTGCACATTGAGCTGATGCGAGTCAGTGGAGCCGTACCAGAGCGGCTGTCTGGGGGAGACGACTCGTCAGAGAACTCCAGTGAGAGTAGCTGCTATGAGGTGATGGACACCAATGGGGAGATTGTCCACATGTCAAAGAGACTCACCTGCAGGGTAAAAGCCCCTTTACACAGTTATGAATATTTATTATTTGTTCCACTGGGAGATACGGTTCCAAAGACAATCTTGTCTCCTTGCTGCAGGTGCGGATTAGGGAGGTCACGGGTCTGCCGATCAACCTCTCCAACTTTGTCTTCTGTCAGTACACCTTCTGGGAGCACGGTGAGCCCACTGTGGCTCCTCCCATGGTCAGTCCAGACAGACCTTCCCCTCGGAGCCCAGATGCCCAGTTTACTGTCCAGTTTGATCACTGCAAGGTAGATGAGAAGGAGCTGCTGGCTGTCTGGTTGGAACCTTAGAAATGTCATTTCCTGTCACTTTTATTAACTCCTTTCTATTACAAACCTCTTGTCTCGGTGCAGGACTATGTGGTGCATGTGACAGATGAGTTTCTGGAGTTTATATCAGATGGAGCGTTGGCCATAGAAGTGTGGGGTCACCGCTGCGCCGGGAACGGACGTTCCCGCTGGGAGTTAGACGCACTGGAGGCCAAGACCCAGACGCTCCGAGACAGGTACACGTGTCGCGTGTTACACTCATGCTTTTGTGTATATATACACACACAAACACACACATCTAACTCATCTGGGATTGTTGCGTGTTCTAGATGGAGTGAGGTGTCACGCAGGGTTGAGCTGGTGATCTCCATCCAGGAGCTGAACGAGCAGGGCGAGTATTCGTCTGTGGAGCTACTTCCTGGAAAAGACATCAGTACAGGAGGAGTCTTCCAACTCCGACAGGTCAGAGACAAACTATGAGCCAGTTTCCCTTTAGGTCCGACTGGCTTCCCTACACACTTAAGCTAGGGTTAGTTAAAAAAAAACAAAACAACCTTTTTGTCATACTTGCTCAAACTGTCACTATATCCTGACATTAGTACATGAGACAGATACGCTATTAAAAGCTTCCTCCCCCCCCCTTTTAGTGCTCCTAAGCAGCTGTCAATCTCTGCTTGTGAAGCTCCTTAACTCTGATCAAACAAATATGAATCATGATTGTATTACGTCTTCAAATAGGAAAGTTTGCTCAACAGGGCGGCCGGCTCTCAAATGTCCTCATTTTTTCAGTTTAACAGGACACTTGAGGCAAGAAATAAGCAATGCAGTAACATAATCATGATTCATATTTGATCAGTTCTGCCTAGTTCCACAGTTTTAAAGGGAATCATAGGCAGCTGCGTTAGAGAGTACTCTGCTCTGATTGGTTGCTTTTCTTCAGACGTGGTGGAATCTTGCAAATGCCATTAGCACTAAAAGGAGACAGAGCAACATGAGATTATCTGTCTCCTGTTATGTCAAGAAATAGTGACAGTTTGAGCAAATGTGACGAAACGTTTATTAAAGCTATCAACTGTAGCTTTAAAAGGATCATAACTAACGATGTAATTAAAGATAGCTATGTACATGTAGTGATGTGACAGTGCAGCGCTGCCAGCAGCAGTCTGATGTCTTTCTATGGGGGTTTTGTCCAAGCAGGGCCACTCCAGGAGGCTGCAGGTGTGTGTGAAGCCGGTCCAAAACTCAGGCACTCTGCCTCTGCTGGTGGAGGCCGTGCTGTCTGTGTCCATCGGCTGTGTGTCCGCTCGCTCCACCAAACTGCAGAGACCACTCGACAGCTACCAGGTCTGCGAAACACAAAAAAAACACATCACATGCAACTCACACTACTGTGTTGACCAAAATTGGACGATGATTTGTGTGTAATTGATTTTGCCTCTGACAGTATGCTTGTGTCATGCCAGAGATAAACAGCATTATGCTGACCAAATGAGTCCGTCTCTGGTTTTGTGCCACGACTGGTTCATCTGGGAAGCTGGCAGCGAGTCTAAAGAAGGCCAAGGAATGTACGAACTCATTAGTGCCCTGTTTGTTCTGTTAGCATGCACTGATGTGCCCTGATGTAGGAAAGGAAGCAACAACTTGATAAACGCTTTTCTCTACATTCAGAATTATTAAGAGTAGATTCTGGGTTTGGGTGTAGAGTATAAAGGTGTTCACTACTCAAGAGCATACAAACCTGTATATAACATGAGTTATGTGAGTAGTGAATGGTAAGCAATGAGCTGTCATGGCGGGGCTTTTTCTGGTTCCCCACATTTGACTGAGTGTGTTCTCTCCTGCCAGAGAGAGGAGGAAGACGATATGGATAGTTATCAGGTACCCTTTCAGTCTCCTCCTGCTGCTGCTCCCCCTGTAGCTCACTCTGCAGCATGAAGGAAACCAACTTCATCGTGTTTGTGTGTGTGTGTGTGTGTGTGTGTGACTAGGCCTGTTGCTGAGGGCATGTGAGGCAGGAGGCAGAGGGCTGTGCCAACTTAAATTAGTGCTTTATTAAAAAGTAACTGCACATGTGTATGATTTCTGATGCCGTAATTATCAATCACACCACCCAGCCGTTCTTTGGCAGCCCTCTATGCTAAATCGAGTTCCACCCATGGCTGAGCTCCCAGCCGGCAGTCCGTCTGCCAGGGATCCTGTCCCACTCTCGCTTGCATTCCCCCTCAGGTTGCTGCACACTAATGCTGCCGTTTGCTTGTACTACTGAAGATCTGCGGGAGTAATGAACCTCACTGAATCACAAGGGCATTGCATGACTGCATGATTTAACGTTCTTTGCATGATGGAAGTGTGCTGACGTCAGAACGAGCGTGATAAGGTTGGCTTTGAGGTCTGTTGGTTACTGTGGTCCCCTCACAGAGCGGTGTGGTACATCCAGGTAGGACGTTGGGTGGCTGTGGCTGCATGAGTGGACGATGTTGGTGTGTGTGCATGAAAGCGTGTATGTGTGAATGCATGTGGGTGAATTTCAAAGGGGTTAAAAGGAGGTTTTATCCGTGTGTGTCTTTTAGAATTTGACCATAATCGTTTTCAAATGAAAAAAACAAGTAAAAACACACCTTGGGACCTTGGAACTTAAATTAGCTTAAATTAGCTTTCACTTGGCTCGGCTAGTGGGTGTATTAAAGAGCAGTTATGGTACTCCCTCAGACCAAAAAGCCCCATGCACCCTCTCCTTGTCCTTTTAACACCACACTGAGCCCTGCTGCAGACCTTTTGCTTCGCTGAGCCAGCTGGCACTGATTCTGGTCTCTGCCTGTTCCCAGGAAGAAGATCTCAGCTGCGTCCGAGAGCGCTGGTCTGAGGCCCTGATCAAACGTCGGGAGTACCTCGATGAGACAAATCAAGAAAATAATCAACAAGCAAGGCAAGTTCTCGGCCCTGGGTTACAGCCACCACGTGCTGAAGGACGTGTAGCGTGACTGCTGTGTGTTTCTGTCCGTGTCCTGTGATTAAACCTCTCTCTCCTTGTTAACGCATCCAGAGAAGTCAGAGGAAGATATTGAGCGTGAGGCTCGGCTGGTGGAGCAGTGGATTGGCCTGACCGAAGAGAGAAATGCAGTGCTGGTACCTGCGCCTGGCAGTGGCATCCCTGGAGCTCCTGCAGACTGGTAAAAACTCTCCCATGCACATGACTCACTTCATTTACAGCCTTTGCTTTTTTTTTATACCGTTAATCATATTCAACTCCTTATAGGACCCCACCTGCGGGGGTGGAAGCCCACATCCCTGTACTCTTCCTGGATTTAAATGGTAAAGCAAACTCATCCTGTAGGTCACACAATCTTTCACAGGTTATTCAGGCCTGCACCAAAGCTAACCGTCTTTCATACCACCAGCGGATAATCTGACAGTGAATGAGCAGCTGACCGGCCCACATGCTGCAGGCATTAACTCTATCCTACCCAAGGAGCATGGGAGCCAGTTCTTCTATCTGCCCATCATCAGGCACAGTGATGAGGAGGTAAGCGATGGGTTTGATTTTACTGCCTCCCTGTGGTCAAAAAGGGAACAAACATGCACCAAGTACCACATCATCCTTTATCAACATAAAGTATTGCTGTCTCCATTTCTTCCTCATCCACTATTTCTATGTTGTGTATTTCTGTAAATAATACATGTCACATGTTTACAAAGGATCTTTGTATGTACTTTATATTGATGCTGCATGTTTTTTTTTATCCGATAATCACACACAGACAAGAGCACTTAAGGGCAATTTATTGTTTCCGACAATAATGACCCATGTTCACGGTTTTAAGAGAGCCATCTTACTTTCTTCATTTTATTTCCCTTTGAGAAGCAGTGCTAACCAAACAACCATCACCGCCCTCTTTGTGTTTAAATGTCATGAGATGGTGATTTTTCTGCTCACTAACCAACTGCTGCAAACCCAGATTCTTTCCCTGTAGACCATTGTGAGGCTACATTAATAAAACACAACTCTTCCACTCCACTAGGTGTTGGCAGCTTGTTCCTGGGACTCATCCATCCACGATTCTGTGCACCTCAACCGCATTACATCTCCCAACGAACGCATTTACCTGATCATCAAAGCCACGGTGCAGCTCAGCCACCCCGCCTCCATGGAGCTGGTGCTCCGCAAGAGGATCGCCGTCAACATCTACAACAAACAGGTCAACACAAGAGGGATGATATTAAATCAGAGGGGCTCCGCCCACAGCAGAGATGGGTGTTTAACAAAGGATTGTGTTTCGATGATCGACATAGTTTTGTTTCATACAGAGTTTCACTCAGAGTCTGAAGAGGAGAATGTCCTTGAAGAACGCGCTTTATTCCTGTGGTGTGACGTACGAGATTGTTTCCAATATACCAAAGGTACTTCTTGTTCGTTCCACCTCTGTGCATTGATGGCTGCTTTCTGGGTGTGTGACAAATAACCAGCTGGGTGTTTATCGTCTTCCCCTTCTTTCCAGGCCTCAGAGGAGCCAGAGGAAAGGGAAACCTTGGCCCTCATGGCTGCTCGCGGGGACAGCGAGGAGACTCCGGATGGAGAAACCTACATAGAGAAGTACACACGGGGGGTTCTTGAAGTTGAGAACATCCTCAGTCTGGAGAGGCTGCGGCAGGTATTTTTACACATAGAGTATACTGACATACTGAAATACAAACAATCTGAGTGACACGTAAAGATGCACATGTTTTATTTTCTCTGAAGGCCGTCACAGTAAAGGAGGCTCTCACTACCAAGGGCAGACAAATAAGACGGAGCATCAGCACACCAAATGTACGGCATGTAATGAATTCATCACTCACTGAACCATTATTGTTATGAAATAATATGACACTGACAACATCATGTTTCTTGCTCTGCAGTCTTTATGTAGTAAAACAGACCTGACTGGGTGTGAAGATGTAGACTGTAAGGTAAGCAAGGTGTGCTTTAACGATGTGTTTATCAGGAAACTCAGTAATTCTATAGTAATAATATAGGACTTTGTTATTAATCTAAGTAATGCTGCGTTACCAAAGCACAATTTGTTGTTTGTGCCTGTAAGCTTATGTTGTGACAGTTTGCAGCTTTGCATATTTTCGAGTCGAGTAGAACTTCGTTGATCTTTCAGGCAAACATCACCTCAGGCACATGTGTGACCTTGCTGTGAGAGAAAGAGACGGGTCTGGTTCTTCGAGGGTTCAAAATCCTCCCTCAGTTTACTGACGGCTAAATGCAGCTTGATAATAAAAACACAGAATGTCTCCCTCCTTTACTCCAGGGGTCTCCTCTGGAGTCCTGACTTTGTAGACAGTTAAAAGTCTTGTAGCTGCAGATTAACTTTAACGTCACAACACTTTCCAATATATCCCGTGTATTATTATTTTGTAGGGCCACTGTGATAACGTTGACGGCATCATCTGTAATCCCCCGGAGGGCTCGCTTTGCACCACACCCATCAAAAGCAAGGAGAATCCAGGTGAACTACAGAAACAGCTGCATTGTGTCCTGATAAACATGTTCCTGCATTGCTCCATTATTGCTGATTTACCACTGAATATTACTACACAGGTTTGGTTCCGGAGAGTCCTACATTTTTCAACTCCAGCCCCTTCAAAGTCCTCTCCCCTCAGCCCCCCAAGTTCCTCAAGTCCCTGTTGCCCGTTAAAGAGGAGAACAAGGCGAAGAGAGTCCTGGAGGCCCGGCCACTGCTGGGACAAGAGGTATGGAGGATACATTCACTTTCTCCAGAGGAGAGTATTCATGTTTGTGTTTAATCAGTCCTCTCTCAAACCCCATTGTACGTTTTACCATGTCATTGATCATATCAAATCACATCTCCACCACATGATAAACGTATTCACAGTTACTAATTGTTCAAAGCTGCTCTGACCATTTGTTTGTGGAAATGGCTTTGCCGTTGTGAATGGCCGAAAAAAAAAAAAAACGTGTATTGAAATGAAAGAGTATGACTCACAGGAGCATGACTTCAACTAGGGAGAGCCACGACGCTAAATTCGACAAAGTCTTATGATTTTGTTTTTGATAATTGGATGCTGATGGTTTGTGGCTCTTCCAACCATTTAAACTAACCTTGCATATTTGTTTTCATTGGTGCTTGAAGTGGACCTAAAGAGGCACAGGTCCTTTACACACCAGGAATGTAGGAAAATGTTTCAGTAAGCAGCAGGTTTTAGAGCGTATCTGTGAAGCGCTATATAAATAGTTAATCTGGATAAAAATCTTCATTCTCAACGTAGGGACGGTAAAATAATTTGCTGTCAATTATAAAATGGTGCTCATGCCTATTTGCACAAACAAAACAAGCATATTGTTTCCCTTTTAATAAGCAGCCCCTGGCACAAACACCTTATATAATATTAAAAGATGGCAAGAGCTTAGCTGTTTGCTGCGGTCTATGATAGTGTAATATTATGAAAGAAGGAGATCAGAGAGACTACAAACACAAGATAAGTAAAAGGTGACACTTCAAGCACTGGTTTGTATGAAATACATCTGCATGGCACTAACTGTGTAACTGGCCTGCCCAGCTCCATGCATGCTGTGTGTGAAGTGTTGTTCTGACCCATCCGCAGAGCATGCGCTCATGTGTGGACAGCCCTGCACTGCTCCCCCCTCCCTGCCCCTGGCGCCGGCCCAGGGCAGGCAGCGAGGGCCACTGCAAGCCTTCCACCTGCACCTCCACCCCCACCTCCACCTCCACCACCACTCCCACCAGCAGACCGCTCAGCCACACACTGCCACACACTGCTGTAAGTGCTACACACACCGGCACACCCACGCTCTGAAGGTTACTGTAAGAGTTTTACACACACACACACACACACACACACACACACACACACACACACACACACACACACACACACACACACACACACACACACACACACACACACACACACACTGACGTGACACACGCTCACACTGCTGTAAGTATCACACTGCCACGCTTTGCTTTAAGGGTTACACATGAATCTTCTCAGCCATCCAAAATCATACACAACGCTCTAAATAATCAATGTGTCTAATCGATCAACATACTTTTATGTGAATAAACGGCAACACTGAACTGTAATTACCACGTCACTTCCGTTGCCATTCCAAGCTCGTGCCAAACACTGATTTGATCTAGAAAAGTAGAATCTTATACTTACTCTTACATTGAAGCATCATTGACTTAACAGCACCGTCTGCCATTGTCTGTTATGAACGTTGTCATCACTACCGCATTGCTTTGTGGGATATTTATGCCAGCGTACTGTCCAGTGTACACTGTGATATTTCACTAGAAATAGGAGGCAGTTTGTGTACTGGTGGTTTCATACAAGGGTTTCGGATGCACTAAAACATCTCAAAAACACCTTAAAGCAAAGTTAACAACAAAACTGTGCCACATTATTCATGTTCCATTACCACATTTTCATTGTCCTCATTCGCTTTAAAGGAGGTGTTTATATAGGCTAATGCTCCATACAGGCTTATGGCTGACATCATGTCTGGTGGGATGTCTTTTGTCCCGCTGCTGTTGTTTTGATCAGCAGGACTCGGAGGACGAGGAGACGTATGTGGACATGAGTCTGAATCTCGATCGGGGTCCTCAGGACAACGGCAACTTCCAGCCGTACATCCCGGAGGACTTTGCGAACTTTGAGATCTACAACGCCACTCTGGAGAACCAGGAGGGGTTCCTATCCTCCCGGTCTGACCTGCGGGGAAGGCTGTGGAGGCGGGAGTGGAGAGAGAGAGGTGCCTCGAAGCCCGACGGCCAGCAGTTGCACTAGTGGCTATTTTTCACACAGTGCTTCCAACGCCACGCTGTCTGACATGCCTTTCAGCGCCAGTGAGAGCTCTGACCACCTCAGCTGCACCTTCAGAGACCCCTACGACCCACTTGGCTGCCCTCCTGGAAGAGGCTGCCCCGATACCCAAAGTGTTTCTGCAGGGAATGACACCCAACAGCCTCCTCTCTCAACAGGTGGGGTCCGGGACCCTGCCTCCCCGCCTGTCAGCATCCCTAATTGCAAAGACAAGCAGCAAACAGGCCCTCAGCCTCAACACTGTGTTCTCAGTGCCAGCCAGGAGTTCACTGACTTTAAAGGGGCTGATGACAGTATTGGAGGCAGCGATATAGCACATTTTACAGCGGGATGGGAGCAGGAGGGATCGGAGAATGAAACATGTGACACTGGCGGTCAACACTCCTCTGATGTCTCTGGTATTATCAACACATCTGTTCCTGAAGACACTTCCACGGCTACATGCAACTGTCCAAATGATACAGGCTGTGTTAGCGTAGCCGTGTCTTGCGCTAACACAGCAGTAGTTTGCACTTCAGCCAGAATCCCAACGTCTGTGCCTGACCCAGCTTTATCCCCATCATCACCATCGCCAGTCCCACCTTCATCCACAGCCCCGTCCTCTGCACCGACTCTGCGAGCGGGAGGAGAACCTCCGATGGAGGAGCCAGCCCAGGGAGATCTGCCCCACGGGAGTCCCTGTCCCAGCCCGAACCCCAGCAGTGCCGAGCCCTCGGGGGATTCCAGCGGGGATGAGAGCACCCCGGCAGCTCAGCTTCCTGACTGGATGGCCCCAGGGGAGCAGGTGTGGGTGGGGAAGAGGAGAGGAACGGTCCACTATGTTGGAGGGGTGGAGTTTGCGAAGGGGATCTGGATTGGTGTGATGCTTGACATGGCAGTGGGTGAGCCCCTTTTCAAAATTTACATTTAACAATTTTAGTTCGACATATGTTGAGGTAATTCTGAAGTTGTGTCGTCATCACATAGTTTGTCCACTGGAGGGCGCTTTTAAAGATACAGCTTAGATCATGTCTTGGTCAGAATTCTCTAATAATTACATTTTAGCAAGCCTTATAAAGTAATTGTCTATGTAAAAAAACAAATAGCAACTACAATATATTCAGATTTCAGAGATTAAAGTGATAGTTTGGGTGTTTAAGTGGGGTTGTATGAGGTACTTATTGATAATCAGCCTACAGTAGATGGTGGTCTGCTTCTGGTGGTGGAGAAGCAGACCGCCATCTAGTGTATTGTACCAGCTACAGCAACACCAGCTGCTGTTGACAGAGCCAGCAGCAAAGTATTTACCTAAAAGAAGTATAACTCAGTTTAAATGTACACTTTATTTAGAATATTTTCTGACGGAGAACTAAACTTATATTAACACTGTTGATACAAATGAAGGTTTGAGAGATAAGTTATCCACAACCGTTCTCTATATCTGTTGTGATCCTCCTACAGGAAAGCACAACGGGACGGTCCAGGGCAGAGTGTACTTCCGCTGCCCCCCAGGTCACGGCGTATTTGTGAAGCCGTCTCGTCTCACCAGAGGACCGCCCTGCATGGACACAGAACCGCAGACTCTCATCAGATAGGATCCGAAGAAGGACCTGCTGCCTGAGGAAAGGCGTGGACGCCAAGGGTGTTCCTAAGATGCAGTGCCTATGGGTGACCCTCAGGGTGACTTCAGTGGGGCTCCTCCCCTTTATAATGGAGGTGCTGATGTATTCTGTGTATTACTGTTCACTGAAAATTCACTATGCACATATCTGAGTTTTCTATACGGGGATATTTTTGATAGAGAACTTAAATATTACCCACGTACATATTCTTACATTGGTTTCTGAACATTATAATATTTTTGTAAGACGATGCATCCTCCCTGAGGCTCATAGTGGAGTAATCTAGGATATGAAGATTAAGAATGTACTACTGTTGATATTTACAAACAAATATGATCTGTCAGGGGTAACCAAAGAACTATGGTTCCATATCTGCTGTTATGAGTAATATGTTATTTTTCTAATGTGCGTATGTGGGAGTTAAACATTCTATATATCTATGTGTCCAAGTAAAGCTTAGTGCCATATCTCTTGGAGTAATGCCACATAACCCTGAGCAGAAGACAAATCTGCTAACCTGAGTTGCTTTCAGTGTTTGACTGCAGTTGTATCGTGTTAAATTATCCTGTTGAAGTACTGTAACACTGTGGAGAATAATCCCCATCCAGCATGAGACCGTTGCTGTTTGAATGCTTGCACTGGAAAGGATTCTTGGAGAGTTCGCCGACCGTCTTCCATATTGGACCGATGAGATATTTTCTAACTGAAGTGACCGAGACGCCGCGTGTCATCACTTTAATCCGGGGGAACAAAGCAGCCGGGCTTTGTCCGGTGCCTGGATGTACTGGTGCCTTAATGCCCTGTTTCCATAGAGGCAGGCACATAAACCCCCGACTCCTCGATGAGCTCCATAACAAGTTCACCGCGTTTTAAACTGATTAACTGTGGACCTGAAACCTGTGTGTGTGTCATGATGCCCAGAGGCGTTCAAAGCCACGCAGCCGTCTGACTGAATGCCTTTTTAACAGATTTTTTTCCATTTGCATTTTATATGTTATCGGACTAATATATAACACTACATGTTAAAGGGTACTCAATGCATTTTTTTTCACATGGAGTATTGGATGAGTGGGTGATTGACGGCATCACGTTACAGAAGGCGGCGCAAAAGTAGTTTAGTGAAGAAGAAGAAGAGCTGTCCTGTGGACTTATATTTTTATGGAAGTGGTGAACTGTGGAACTGACTAGAAATAGTTATATATCCGAGCTGTAATTTCGAGTAAATGAAACAAACCCAATACCTTACTTTAAAGAAGAGAACAAAGCTGCTCTCCCTCATAAGGAGTTGTAAATAGAAATGTATTTGAACATAGTATTTACATTATTATAATGTACAGAATTGTATTTATAATGTATCACAATCTGTTTGAATTGGTACAAAATGTTCTAGAATAGAACATTTTCAATCAGCGTAACGTGTCGTCTCTTCATTTGGCTCATTCGTGCTCACCTTGTTTGCATTATGACTTGAAACCTGTTTCCAGTAGATGTCTAATATATGTCATTTTTAATGCATTTCTCTTCATATCTATTCTAATGATGTGTTTCTTGTTCGGAGTTTGTGTTCTTAGGTCTTTTCATAGTTTGGTGTGATAGCGCCCGAGCACATGACCATCAGTTGTTTCTAGTTCCCTATGCCCTAATGAGACCTTATCAATAAGTCCATATCTAAAGAGGAAGTGGATTTTGCTGTTCGGAAATCTGATTATTTGCTCATTCTTTCTCAAAAAAAAAAAACATTTTGCATGTAAAGAATACTGTCCCTTTGAATGAGGTTATTCTAAAGTGTGTTACTTTAGCCAAGCAGTGTATAAACATGAAGTGGAGAGGGATTCTTCACTTCTAACAGTGATGGTTGCTGGACTCTCTGGCTTCTGTCTCCTGCCACTGGCAGATTCAGTCCCCAGGAACTATCGTCCTGTGGCCGATGTCGAGGTAAACAACACAAACGTGTAAACATGTTGGCCCCTAGAGATGATGTGTGTGTCGTCATTAGATCTGCCACTAAACTGAAAGTCTGTTATTGTGTCAGATCTTGACCTTCTATAAATACTCCCAGACTACATACTCCCTCCAAGTAGTCTCGTTAATGAGGCCAGCGATGTGATGTCACATTTGAGTTAACTTAATTATAGCGCCCCCGTGGGGTCAACTGCTATATGTCTCTCAAAACGTGTGCTAGATTACAAAAATGAATATTCATGTGTCAGAGCTGGGTGGACAACCTGATACTGCGGCGCATGTGCAATGTGTTGATTATTCATAGGCTGCATGGAGTGGAAGTTAGTAAATCAACCCTGAATTTAAACTATTTTAAAAAAGAACAATTAGAGCAATATTGTAGAGTTGGCTGTTGAACTGACTTATAGGACTGTGGCTGTTGGGACACTGGTTCTGTTGTTTTCTGGGCGTCTGTGGGAAGAGTTACACTGCAAAACATTTTAAAAACTATCAAATGAGCATTTTAAAGACTGATTCCTGTAAAAAATAAAATGTACTGTTGACCTCTTTAAAGTGAAAACAAGGTTTCAGTATTTCCTAACAGTCTTATTCCTGGCAGTAGGGGGTTTTAAACAGTATTTAGACCCTTGTGTTGGGGATCAAATTCATTATAAGTTAAACAGAAAATGTTTTAGTATTTTGTTGGCGCCTGGTCAAAACGTTCAAGGGTGGTTTTACACTGAATGGACAAGGAAAGGAGCCTGCACACATCAGACAGAAGAACTCCACGCTGCGCCTCGCCGCTGTCGAGCAGCTGCGCCGCCAGTAGGCCGCCTGGGCGTCTGCTGGTGCTGCTGGTCTGCAACTGGGTGGAGTTAAACTGGCTATCTGTGTCACACACTGACAACTGGGAAACCTCCCGCACCAATGTAACAGGTGTCCTCCTCCTCCTCCTCCTCCTCCTCCTCCAGACCCACAGTCAACCACCGGGGGGGCCGCCTGTCCGCTCCACACTCTCTTCCCGCAACTGATCCGGACGCTGCTCTTTTACAAACCTCGACCCTTTTTTAAAAACAATACTTCCAGGAGACTCGCTGCGACGATGCACTCGGCCCAGAAAGACACCACGTTCACCAAGATCTTCGTGGGGGGTCTCCCGTACCACACCACCGACTCCAGCCTCAGGAAATATTTCGAGGTGTTCGGGGACATCGAGGAGGCGGTGGTCATCACCGATCGGCAGACGGGGAAGTCCAGAGGTTATGGATTTGTAAGTAGCAACCTGTTAGTGGTTCTGAGTTGCCCTCTCTCTCCCTCTCTCTCTCTAAAAGTTGATCGCACACGTGCACGTGACGCGGCCAATTGATCCGGTGCGTGCGCCTGTAGGCTGAGAGATTGTACCATTTCCTGTTCAGGGTGACAGCCAGGTTACTAATAGGTCACTCTGACTGTAACACACTCACCCAGTCATATATGTGTGTGTGTGTGTGTGTGTGTGTGTGTGTATAATATGTATAATTAATATGTATATGATACACACACCTGGCCCTCTGAGATGGAACTTGAAAGCAAATGAACCATCATATAGTCGCCCCCTGATCATGACAAAGAGGAATCTCCATGAGGTTGCTGTCGTTGTCCCCTGCAGGTGACCATGGCAGACCGGGCCTCCGCTGACCGAGCCTGCAAGGACCCCAACCCCATAATAGACGGCAGGAAGGCCAATGTGAACCTGGCCTACCTGGGGGCCAAGCCCAGGGTCATACAGCCAGGTGAGGGACTGGACCACAGCTTTATTTACCACGTGATAATCAATATATATAATAATATACAGGAACTGTGATGTAGTCTTCTCGATGTTTGGATGATGCAAGGTCACTGTAGGCTGATATGTACTAAGTATGTATTATTGTTCCATAGAAATGATGATCAATGAAAATCATCTCCACTGTAACAGACAGGTGTCAGAGTTTGGGACAGAACGTTTAACACGTGTCTGCTTTCGTTCTAGGATTTGCATTCGGCATGCCTCAGATCCATCCCGCGTTCATCCAGAGGCCTTATGGGTATGTTGAGCTGCGGCCATTACATTTCTGAAATGACTTTTTACGATCTTATGTCATGTTTTTCTACAGTTGTCATAATTGTCATTGTTCATTGCCTCAACCTGTCAAATCCTGAACGTGTGCGTGTGGATGTGCTCTGCTTGGTGTTGACTGTGAAAGGAAGTAAACCTTTGTCCCCATGAGCCACTGCAGGACTTGACTCCATGTTGTCTATCTCTCTCTGATCTGACAGGGTCGGTAACGGTTAAAATAGCTGATGAAGGGACATGATGGTTTGAGGAATAGCTGAGTCTGCATTGGGCAGAGCGCTAAAGTGTTACCTGTATACTCTGACATACGAACTGAAATGGTGACTAGATGCATGGAAGTCTTCTGTTTTTTTTGTTGTTTTTTTGTTTTATTTTCCCCCAGTTTTCCATAGTTCATAGATTGGTGTGTGCCTTGTTTTCGGTATGATGTGGTGTTCAGCTTAACTGTGTGCTTATTTCTATTTGCAGTGGGGGAAGGTGGGATGGGGGGTGCAGGAGGTTTTTGTGCAGACTGAGTTTTGACAGGGAGATCTGCAACGGGGTGTCGATCCTTTTCTCCTTTTAATAATTGATTTGTGCTTTAGCCTGCGGTTTATTTTTTCCCCAGAGTTTCTCGTTAACATCGAGTCGATGATGTTTTGTTGTCAAAAGGGGGCTGACGATCACTCACAGTGTTATGTTTTTTAAATCGATCCCCCGCAACAAAACAAACACTGGCCTGCATGTTGGAGTTCTTTTTCTGTTTCCTTACCCATGATGCTGTGTTTTCTTTTATTAACCCATTGCTTTTACTTATAGCTTACACCTACGGGTTCATGATACCGAGTACACTTTTCTTATGTATCTTTCTCATCACTCACGCTGTTGTTACTTTTATAATCAAATTAAAATGTGCAGTGGGAATGAAAACAAGCACAGATACTGTTTCCACCACAGGAAAGCACAGAATTGACCCCATGTTGATAACTTCACTAGCTTTACTTCATGAAGTAAGATAATTGAAAAAAAGTTCAAATTAAAGCTGTATCACTGTCTGTGTAAAAAACATTTCTAGATGTTAACCAACAGTCGAGGTTATTATGGATTCATTATTCGACTTAGAATAAACCCAAATGTTCACTACACTTTAGGTTTGAGACGGAGATCTTCGTCGGTCTCTCAAGCAGCAGCTGTTGGCTACAATGATACAGGCTCTCAAATTCAGATGGAAAATGGGAGTCACTCAGCGGCGTTAATAATGTATGGCACAGACAGGGCCGCTCGGCTGTGGACAACAGGTGGGCCGAGCCATGTGCCCATGAAGCCTTTGGGATATGTGATGGGATTACCCATGTGTCCTGGTGATTTACAAAGCACCTTTATTTAGCTCGCGACGTGCACGACCGCAAAATGCCCCCCCCCCCCATCCCCCCCATCTCTTTTTTCAATAGAGATGGCTTAAGTCAGCTGTGCCCCTTTTTGACGCTTGAACTGTTGATTTTAAAACAAGGTCACGTCACAAAGAAGGGGTACCAGCATGTTGAAATGTCACGGTGGAAAATTGTACATGCTGTTATTTTTTTGTCCCATTGAATAACATTTTCTGTGATCGTCGTGTAGCTATAGTACAAACCCGCTCTTGTAAACAAGGGCCCCGCTTTTAATAAGCCAGGACACTTTCAGACATTACAACCCGGCTGTAAATAAAGAAGTCAATTCGAGGAAGTCACAGAGACGGTAGCTCGGCTAAGGCGGCCATGACGGTTGACGAGTGCCCTGCCATGTGTTACTGAAGGAGGATCAGCTTGTCCTTTGGAGATGACAAGGGGAGCAAAAATAGCATGCTTCCAGCCTCCCTTGTCAGTCAAGTTGGCGTGTGTATGTTTGTGGGGGTGTGTGTCTGCCAGAGAGGGGGAGGGGGCACTTGTGGCCTGATATAACAGTTTCACACCTGCTCCTCCATATATTTACGGAAGGTGACTTTAACACAAGTTTAAAAGTGGGGGCCATATTTACCCAGATACCCAGGCTTGTATTTATCCATTTATACCCTACCTTGTCTGTTTATAGAGTATTGCTCCCCCAGCTAATCCAATCTACTCCTCCACCGTTATTGCTTTAAAATCAAGTCAAATGAATTTCTTTTTCCAAGCAAAGAAACACACCTCTGCATCCAAGCACCCACGTGATGAGAACCCATCCAGTATGGTTAATGCAGCAGCGACATGCAACGTACTTGCATTTCATAGAGGATCTATTAACCTGTGTTGGCATGCCCGTATGTGTGGTGTTGGCGTGACAGTATGTGGACAGAATAACGTCCACCTTTCTCCCTGATGTGTTGTGGTGTTGTGCGATAAGCTCGCATTTTGTCAAATCCCGTTTTCAGTGAAACACTGGGTGCAGAGCTGGGCTGTTCCTCCATTTAATGCCTTACCGTGTTTAAGATTCGGGTGCTATTTTTAAATTAAAAGCTGCGCTTGTGTTTCCTTGTGGTTTTTCTTTGCTGCTTCCTTAACTGTTCACTTCTAGGTAGGGGTTTTTCAGTTAATGAATGGATTTGCTGTGTACTGAGGACTGGATTGACATTTTTGAGGCGCCTGCTTTTCAGTTTTCCAGAGTTTTAGCTTCAGCATTGGAAAGTGACTGTGGTTCTGCGTTGACCCCCGCGTGTCTTTGTGTCCTACAGAGTCCCTGCACACTACGTCTACCCTCAGGCATTTGTCCAACCCAGCATGATGATCCCTCACGTACAACCCTCTGCTGCTACAGCAACAGCTGCTGCTGCTGCCACGTCCCCATACCTTGACTATACTGGAGCAGCATATGCCCAGTACTCTGCGGCCGCTGCCACCGCTGCAGCCGCCGCCGCTGCATATGAGCAGTATCCATACGCAGCCTCGCCAGCCCCGACGAGCTACATGACCACAGCAGGGTATGGGTACGCCGTCCAGCAGCCACTCGCCGCTGCTGCCACCCCGGGAGCTGCCGCCGCCGCCGCCGCCTTCAGCCAGTACCAACCTCAGCAGCTCCAAACTGATCGCATGCAGTAAAACCATGAAAACTACCTGAAAGGAGGGAAGCAAGGGAAGTCACTATGAAGAGGGCGAAGTTATGAGGGGGAAGACCGTAGGGGCCGAATGATGGCTGTCCCACCCAGGTATTAACTCAGCAGTCCTACTACCAAAGAGCCTGAAGACAAATCACCTAAAATATGGAGAGAAATGAGGAATTACTGTATATTTTATTCAAGTGAGATCGGTATTTTGTCACTAATGAATATATATATATGTGAATATTTAATATTTATTCAGCAGGAAAATATTTAATGTTAACTGAAGTAGACTCACTGGACCTCATGTCAACCATTGCTGAATTTTGTAAATATATTGCAGTGGAATTTGTATAAAATTTCCAAGTGCATTCACGTCTTATGATCCGGTTTCATCCCCACTTGTTTGAAAACAAACCAAAACACTTGCATACATAATTTGAGGACAGTATGTTACGTAATCATGCAGTTTTCAATATTTCATAGTTTTGGACCAGTATTTTGTTCGGTAAAGCTATGCAGAAAGTGATATAGAATATGTTTTGTTAGGATTGTTCTTTTTTTTTTTTTAACAACAGTTTGGAGTGAGATAGATTAGTCACCATCAACTAGTTCCCTTTAAAAGGTACTTTCTTGATAGTTTGTGAGACAAAATGCTGACGTGACAGCTAAGGCTGGAAAAAGCACTCACTTTTCTTGCCTTTAAATTGCACCTCAAGTCAACTCAGCAAAAAGGGAAGAAACATAGTTGAATGTGAATCTTTCATTTTGAGAAAATGTTTCATAACGTGCCTTTTAAATTATGCTATTTATGTATTTATTATGGAGCCTTACATTAATAAACCCTTTGTTTTGTGTCCATGTGTTAGTGCAAAGCCGACGGTAGAACATAATGATCAAGACCACGTGATGGATGTTTGAACTCGGCTTAACAAAGTGATACACTGTGTATAAAGAACAAAAAGATGAGTGGAAAAGGTAGCAATAAGTCCAAAGCATTTTCTGTAGCTTTAATGTCGTCGTCTCAAATAGATTCTTAATTCTTTAATGTCTCTTTTTATACTTGACCAGTTTGATAAAGGACAGCGTGAGTACTGTTAACTTTTTGAAATTTTTTACATTTGATGTTACCAGACATTAAATGTTTTCTAATGCAAGGACATCACCTGTTTCGCCTTGCACTTTGGAATGCACGACTCAAAATAATGCAACCATTTAATATGTGAAATAAAAGGAAATTTACCTTCAACTCGTTTATTCGTCTGTATTCTGTGTAATGTTGGTTTTACATCATTTGTGTGATGAAATCATGAAGTCATGTGATGGTCTCTTCTGCAGATAAAAAAAAACACAAAACTGTAACAGCTGGCCAAATAATGCATGTACACATCTCAACAACTGTTTTCTGTGTGCAGCACGACAGCATACGTGCTGTCATTAGTCTCACTAGAATATGAACCATAGTAATTATATAATCGGTTTAACTTTATATTAATATCTCTCTGCAAGAAATAGTCTAATGCATAAGACAGAAGCCACCTCAAGTTGCCAGATAAGCATCTGGGATACCTGTGTCACTTTAACTAATAATGGATTCCACATTATTTAAATGATCTACACTTGAAACACTGATGGAGAGTTTGATGCTTTGCTGCTTTTGCATAGTAAGTAGGTGAAGTCCCTCTTCCCAATTTATGCAGCCATTAGTTGAAAAGAATATGTTTGCCAGATTCTCTCATGCTGAAATAAAATAAATCAAAAACATCAAATTAACCTTAAGTGCTGGGCATGTTGGCAAATATAAAATAAATTGATACTGCAACATGGTTCTGTGCAGACCCAAACCGCTGAAATGCCCACTCCTTATGGTTGTTTGAGGTTTCCATTCATTGTTTGTTCACCTGTTTACATCCTTCACTGGTCCAACCACTCATACAGCTGGGAAGAGTGAGGTGACCAGGGGCATCACAGAGGAGCAGGCAGGCAGCTGCAGGCTCTGGAACGGTTCAGTCCAATGAAATAGTCTTTTGTGACATTCCCTGATTACACTCTCAGGTTATTTCACCGTAGCCGTGGCCTCCTGAAACCTCTTGGTTCATTGCCCCCGGGCACAAATAAAGTTTTATTGATGTTACAGTAGCAATACCACTGTTTCGAAAGACTCTTTTAGGTTGAGTATCAAAATGTACTTTGACCAAAAAATAAATATTAATCAGAATAACCAAATATCAGAATGTAACACAATATACGTTATGTCATTATTGCTATTGATGCATTCATGTATAGGTAGGCTATCACTTTAATATTGCAGCTAGTAAAGCTGGGGCTATTTTTAACAATTAATTATTGATTCTATTTTGTATGAATAATATGAATCTGCAAAATATTTTTTTTATTAATATTTGTATTATTATTTTTTTTTTTTATTATGTCAGAGCATTTAATGTATTCATTGCTATCTGTATGTTACAAGGAATTCAACAAATATAACACAAAGTGTTTCATAATAGAATCACCTACTCAACCTTTAACTACGCTGTTATTTTAAATGCATAAATAATTAAATACATTATTTCCCTCTCAAATGAAGTGGAAAGATAGCATACAGTTACATCAAATAGAAATACTCCTTAAAGTAAAAGCAGTAGTTACGGTACAAGTACAGTAAATGTTTTTGGGTACTTTCCAACAGTGCAGCTCAGGTACTATCATCCATCTACCCTTTGTTTATGCCTCCACATGATGGAATGTTTCTGCTCTTTACTTTCGGTATACTACTGACGCATTTCGAGCAAACCGTCTGAGGTCACAGGGTTTCATGCTGCGTTCAATTTACCTAAACATTCAACAATATGACTGGAAAATTGGACTTTTCTGCAAACTCCGATGTAATTGCCGCAACAATGCGGAGATGTCTGAAAAACAAACACACATGTCTGTTTTACGCAAACCAAAGAATATCGCTCAATGTAATTAAACCCATATTAAGTGGATTAACGTGTTTTCCACACGTCCAAACTGTAGAATACAACCGTATTGTTGAAGATGAAGAGAGGTCGCTCCTCTTGTTGTCCGCCGTCTGTAGCAAACATTCCCACGTGTCCTGAACGCGACATTCCGCATCCTGGGGGCGGAGAGGAAACCGCCGTTTACTGGCAGTTCGGCTGAACAAAAAAATCCAAGTGGGACTGAAGAACCTGCGGAAATACACCACACATCATTTTGTAGGAAACCAGCTAGGATTGAAACTTTGATTGCGGGCAATGTGAGTATTCTTGAAAGACTATTCTTATTTTGATCTGTTGTCTTTCGGTTTTACAAGCGTTTTGCGTAACGTTATTGTTTAGGGAGGACATGGCCATCTTGTGTTGTACGATTTAACAGAAAAAACAGGAACTCGTTCGTTGTCGTGGTTATTGGTAATCTCTGTGCTCTAATGTCAAATGTTCCAATGGCTGTAGGTGTAACGTTAAACCGCTAAAATGCTGCTTATTGCCTGGAAGTGAGATCTGAGGCCTATCTTTAGGAAAACCGTGAGAAACTGAATGGAAACTCGAGGGGGTGGGGGGGTCACGTTATCACACCCAGAATCCCACACATTCGTTAACCGTCTAATCAGCCGCGATGCTGAAACCACACTTTATTACTAACCGTTTTAATAAAGCTGCCGATGGATTGTTAGAATTGCGTTATTAACATATATACCGGAAGCAGCGTCATGTGGCCCCGGTGACGTTTCTGTGTATCTCGCCGTCCGTGGGGGCTCCACTCTGGCCGTCTGTCAACCGTTGTCATTAAACAGTGCTGTGTGTTCTTTTATTTTATACCATTTCACGTGACTTCTGCTTTTTGTGTTTTACTTCCCCATCTCTGTACACTCCAGCGGGTCTGTGCTCCCGCTCTCAGCCAGAGATGACCACCGAGAAGACGGCGTACTTCCCCGTGGAGGGGGGACCCTCTCCAGCCTCGCAGACAGCGCTTCCTGCCGCATTTGACATGAACATGCCGGGAGCAAACACCTACGGAGCACCTGCTCCTAGTGGGTTCCTTGCCCCCGGTGGTCCCCATGCTGCTGGTGGCTTCCCCGCTTCCAGTGGGTTCCTTGCCCCCGGTGGTCTCCATGCTGCCGATGACTTCCCTCCTCCCAGTGGTTTCCTTGCCCCCGGTGGTCTCCATGCTGCCAATGACTTCCCTCCTCCTGGTGGTCACCCTGCTCCCGGTGGGTTCCTTGCTGCTGGTGGCTTCCCTTCTCCTGGTGGGCTCCCTGCTGCGGGAGGTTTCCCTGCTCCTGGTGGACTCCCTGCTGCGGGAGGTTTCCCTGCTCCTGGTGGTCTCCCTTTCCCCCCACCGATGGCTTTTGGACCGGGTGTTCCTGGAGCTTTCGGAATGGCTAATAACCCTAAAGGCTCAGAATATGGAGGCAATCCGTCATCCCCGCCATATTATCCACCAGGCCAGGGCTTTAACGGACACTTAAATGGTTAGTAGCTTGTTTGTGTGTGTGTGTGTGTGTGTGTGTGAGAGTAAATCTATGTACACAAAATACATGTTATTTAATCAATTTGATGTTTCTGGATGTTGCCACTGCAGATGATGTTTACCATAGCGAGGAGGACCCACCGCCTTTCCACGAGAATCAGGACTTTGATTTCGGATTAGATAACAAGAGTATAAGAAGGGCCTTCATTCGAAAGGTGAGCAGACAGTCAACACGTTTTTGACATATCCTGTGAATAAACAACTAAAAACAGAGCCTCAGGCCCTTCAGAGTTAATAACAAACTGTGTATTTTGATATGCTCTTTGTCTGAATTATTATTATTTAGTCACCTGCTGAGTAATGATCCACTCTTCCCTCCAGGTGTTCTTGGTACTGACTGCTCAGCTGATGGTGACGTTCTCCTTCGTGGCCATTTTCACCTTCGTGGATGAAGTCAAGATGTTCGTCATGGTGAACACCTGGACCTACCTGGTGTCCTATGTCATATTCTTTGTGTCGGTCTGTGTCATCAGCTGCTGTGGAAGCCTTCGCCGAAGACATCCGTGGAACCTGGTGGCATTAGTAAGCCTGCTCAGACTTTTTCAAAATAGAAGATGAGGTGCAAATCAGGAATTACTGTGGTTTATGAATCGTACAGTCTTTGAAACACATTTTTTCCCTTTTATTTTTAAATTGAATGTGTTCTGTGGAATGGTATACTTATAGTGTTATAGTGAGAGATGCTTCGTATCTGAACTTTGACATTTTGTATTTATGAACTTAGCCTACAGTTAGGATATGAGACCTTTTCTTAAAAGTTTGCAAAGATTCAATTGTTATTGAGCCTCACAAATCCCAGGCAACTTCAAAACAATTTGCCTATTTCACCATGAAACTGCACTCCATTCAACATGCTAATTGCTAATGTAATTGTGCTTCTTGTTTTCAGTCCGTCCTGACTCTCAGCATGTCCTACATGGTGGGAATGATTGCCAGCTTCCATGACACCGACACAGTGGTCATGGCAGTGGGCATCACTGCGGTTGTGTGCTTCACAGTGGTCATCTTCTCTATGCAGGTTTGTTTCCGAAAACCGCTGTTGGTATGCATGTCACGTACACCGACTGTGCTCTCACTCTCACGTTTCTCTCGGCTCCCTCCCACAGACCAAGTACGACTTCACTTCCTGTTACGGCGTGCTTTTCGTCTGTTTAATTGTCCTGATCATCTTCGGCATCCTCTGCATCTTCATCCGTGATAGGATTCTGCACATCGTGTATGCTGGACTCGGAGCATTGCTCTTCACATGTGTAAGTACTAATCTCATGCATTTTTGTACTATTTCCCTTTCGGAAATGTATACTAAATAGGCTAATATAGGCGCTTTAGATTAAAGGCAATGTATCTGGTTTTTGGCAAAAACTCCTCAATGGATGATATCTCTTTGTGCTGTTTTGTGGCATTTGGGAACCTAATGCTCAAAGTTAAAAAAAATCCTAAACAGTATAAACTGCTACACAAATCCAGCCACAAATGGCACTGATGTAAACATTTTCATTTTATATTTTTATAATACTTGACTGGTTTGTATTTTAAACCTTGACATGCCTTAATGTTAGCCTGTCAAGAGTCATCATTTCAACTACCCTGGTAGCCTAATGTTCAGGGGGACCACACACTATTTTCCGTCATCATTTTGTGAGTTGCAGTAACACAGTAGTTGCAGTCATTTTAGAAAAAGACGTATTTGACCCGTTGCGAATGTCTTCTATGTTACAGTTCTTGGCGGTGGACACGCAGCTGCTGCTTGGCAACAAGGAACTGTCCCTGAGTCCAGAAGAATACGTCTTTGCAGCTCTCAATCTGTACACGGACATCATCAACATCTTTCTCTATATTCTGGCTATTGTTGGAAGAGCAAGGGGGAGCTAGGCAGGAGGAATAACCGATGGAAATTCCGACAGAAAATTGCTTTGAGTTAAAGTCTAGAAGTGAGCTAACATAATCTTGAATTACATTTTGTCTTGTAGTGTGCGTTGATCACATAGTTTGAGAATATTTTGCTTCACCCAGTGTAAATCTTTGTTTTTTATAATATATATATATATATATAAAGATTGTCTTTGTTGTAGTTTGGGGGGTTATTAAAGTTTTATGAGTTCTAACACATGTGGTAGAAACTTTGTTGATTTTAGAAATCTTATGCCACACAAAACCGTTCAACAGCAACAAGATTTGATACTAGCTTTTCCCAGAGTTTTCCCGTGTGTCACACGGTCTTTGTGGATTTTTGACCAGTTGCAAGGAAACATGGACATTGTGATTTCCTTTGCCCTTTGGGGATTTCTTTCCCAGTTTGGATGTGGAGACCTTTTAATTTGATTTATAAAACTCTGGAAAAAGTTTGTAAGAGGATGTTGAGTTGGGGTTATTTTTGTCATATCACTATTTCAGGGTCAAGGTTGAACTTGCAGGGGCTAAAAAAAAAACAGCTACAGAACATATCAACACATCCATCACCATGGTAACTAAGCAAAATCAGCTGGCTCACACTGATATGGTTGAAAGCCCTAGACAAAGCCAGACCCTGGGTTTTTGTTAAACTTCTATGTCCAACACAAATAATAACCTTTAATACTATGTATAAAGTTATTTCCTTAACCTGATCGCTGTCATTTTTATGGAGTGAAAGAGAATTCCCAACAGAATTGCATCAGAGAATTCAAATCTGTTGTGATTTGATTAACAGTTCTGTCAGCCTCCTAACAGTTCTGGGTATTGTGTTGAATCTCAAGATGGACCTGGAGCAAACTGTTGCTGCCCTTCTCTCAAAAAATGACCAACTCGACCAGGAAAATAATCTGTGCAAGTTAATGCTAGGGGTAATCCAGGAAAACATGAACCTGAGAGCCAGGATGCAGAGCTCCCGCATTGAAACTCTGGAGGATGCAACAGGTATGGAAATAGTTTTTGTGTTGTTCCACTAGATGGCATGATTCTACTATTAATGTCAGTAAATCATCCAATCACTTTGTTACTGTGACATAGTTTGTGAAAAACTCTATTTAACTTGGTTGGTTAACAGAATTGGAACGTGTGAGCCATGCTTTAACATTTACATAAAACTATACACAATAGAAGCTACATTAAAAGGAGATGATGTGATGATGAGGACTGAATCACGTTTGAATAAAAATATAGAGATGGTCTTAAAATGTATCCTAAAGCAGGTATGTACATGTTTTAGTTGGTCAATATGTTTTAGATTCAGACATGTTAGAAAGGCTGTTGTTAGAAAGGCTGTTGTTAGAAAGGCTGTTACCAAGGTGTGACGCGGCAGTATATGCATGTGAGGTTTCTGTTCCTCAAGTGTCAACTTTTGAGGTCAGAGATAAATGAAGAATAATAAATTTAGTTTGAATCTGTTTGCTCACCCACAGAAGGACACCCATCCAGTCTGTTGCAAAACACCATTCAGAGACAATTCAGAGAAGACTTGCAACAAAGCAGATCAACACATGACCAGCGAACCTCATCACCCGTTGACTTCAAGTCTTTCCTCCAAAACTCGGTGCTCATGGACACAACTGAAAAAGCGGAGTTTCAAAGCTGCGAAGCAGATTTTCCTCCTGAGGTCAAAGGTGAGCGATGCCTGACATGCAGACATTTGTGAGCAGTAACAGTGGTGTTGCCACAAAGATACAAAATCAACAACAATATTTCATTTTCATTACTTCATCACAGAGCCAGAGAGGCTGATAGGAGAGATTGCTTACCAACTGGATAAGAGGATTCTGGCCCATGTCTTCCAGGGCCATAAGAGGCTTTATGGTTTCACACTGCTCAACATTCCAGAAAAAATTAAGGAGGTCAGAAAGAAAGGCTTCTATTAATCTATTTAAAAAAAAACTGGTTGTGTGACTTTGCACAGACAATTGATCCCTGAACAACCGTCTCATTAATTATCTACGAATTAAGTCACAAGCCTTTTTTCCTCTTGCAGGTATCCACACACCCACTGACAGGGAAGTTGGATGAAGGCTATCAGCTACATCTCACTCAGAGGTATACTGACCTCATGGAAAGTTTGAGCCAGTTTGGGTATAAAGCAGCACTTCACCCTCGTTTCACTGAAGTAATCGTCAACGCCTATGGGATCCTGAAGGAGAGGCCTGGTGAAGTCATTACCAACAATATTGACTACAATAATCCAGACTTTCTGAAGAAGGTGATAATGACCACAGCACCGGGAAAGCTTCAGAAGGACCTGCTGCTTGTGCTAACGTGCCTCTGCAGCATGGCTGAGAAGGATAAAAAGCCTCTCCTTCTCTGGTAAACATGACAGACATGACTTAATAACATCTGCAAATTGAAAATAAACACTGGTAAATAAGATGCTAAAGGTTTTGTGGGTCAATTTTGTGCACACAGGGAAAAACATGCCATTCTATAGATGTTAAAACCCCAAATACATTGACAGTATTATATATAGTATTATTATATAACAGCTAACAGACTTTATGTGCTATGTACTGCTAAGTATAAAGTATGTACTGTATGAACCACATCGTGGATCATGGGATGAGTGAGCCTGTCATGGACCGAACCTGAAAATCAAATTGAATTGCCATTTTATTTATAGCTCACGTTGGCGGCTATTCGGAGGTCTGTAACAAGGCTAGTATGCATTTGGGGGAAAATGCTGTTTAGTTGAAAAGTGACTCACTTGAGAGACTGAAAGCTATAATCTGGAGTTTGTTATGCTCCTCCTATTTAATAGTTCCATGAAGTGACATAATACTCCTTACTGCTTCACTTATTCTGAAATAACAATAATGACAGCTGTAGGTTATTGGCATTAAATATAATGAAGAACATATTTGCCAAAGCTAATATTTATTTGCATGCAACCATGACACACTATAAGATGTCATGAGGTCACTGCATGTTTAGTTGGGGATGATATGAATCAAAAAAGTGCTACTCGCTTGGTTACAGTAAACTTACAAGACTTCTTGACAAGTCCACTCAGGTATGGTCACGTGCCAGGCGAGCCCGACACCATGACAACGCCATTAGGGTGTGGCTTAATAAAGCCACTGTGATGAGCCGCGGAGAGAGCAGGGTCGGTTAATGTACAAGGGAACTGCTTTACTGAAGCGATTCTCTGGTTTTAAATAATTTCCTTTGAACACTTGACAACTAACAAATCAATGTAATGAAATAAATACAGTAGGAGATCGCTGGCTGTGTGCGTTCATCAGACGGAGCGTCCCAGTTTTCGTGTTAAGGTAAGATCAACTGGGTTGCCACGTTAGCCGTGTTGCTAGCTAACGTTACGCAACAGGACAGGTGACAGCTTTCATTCGCTGGAACTAAAATGCATTTGGACCGTATGAAGCGGTTATTAACTGTGGGGTTTAAATAACAAGGTTCTACAACGAAACGGTAACACCATGCTGTTGTAAATACCAATGTGGGGTCTTTCTGAATTGTTTAGTTATTGAAACTGTTAGCATAGCATACCTGCACACACAGACGAGCGAAGCAGCGCAGCAGCCTACCTGTGTGAGTCACAACTGTCAAGAAGGCGGTGACACACAGAGAGAGGGCGCATCCCTGCACTAGAAAACACTGCACGATGTGGTCGCCTGCTTTGAATGGGGTCTTTGTTTGTATAATAGGGATGCTGGGGATTAGCAACTTCCTAGACTCGAAGCCCAAAGTTATATACGAGTTATATTATTTTCCTACCAGTGTGTACGGTTTTAAGACAGGCACACCCGATGACAAGTCTAGTTTAAATACTCACAGAGGTGTGGTGTTCAGACAGGCTCATATCGCCAGTGGTTAACACTGCAGATGGCGACAGCTGGATTACAGCCTGTTGACACCATGTTTTTTTTCTCCCTCCGTTGCCTCCTTAAAAGTGATCCCGATGCATTGCATAAGCATGGAGTGAGCCAGTCTGGTTTTTCCTCTGCACCTGTGTTGTTTTCCACAGCCGCGTGTGGAAGTCAATGTGACAATGAAAGTCAGTTATTCCTAAGTATCCATAATGTAATCAATTATATGGGTTGTAAGAACAGAGCCACGAAATAATGTTCTAATTTCTCTCTCCTATTTTAGTGTCCAGAGGAGCCCATCAGAGACACCAGAATTAAGCTAGAACGGGAACGAGGCTAGAACGGCAGGTCCCAATGTTGCTCATCCTGATTGAGGCTTAGAAAGGGGGCAGAGGCATGGCCCTGAAGACGTCCCCATTTCCTAATGTTTGTGTCGCAGGAATCCATGCTGTGGGATGGGCATTCATCCTGCCTTGCTTCTGGTTTCTTGATCGCCTCATTGCTCTGTGCAAGTCTATCACCCCGGAGCAAACCCAGCGACTGGAGCAGGGATGCTACCTTCACCCCCTCAAGGTCTTCTTCGGCTCCCTTATCTTCTTCATTCTTTTTCTTGCTACAGCCCCCTTGGCCTTCCTGGGGTTTATACTCTGGGCACCTCTTCAGGCTTGCCGCCGGCCCTTTAGCTACCATAGAGAGACACCATCCTCACCAGAGAACGAGACACAGAGAGGCTTTGAGCTGGTAGGAAAAGCATCATTCGGATTTGCCACAGCTAACCTATGTCTGTTGCCTGACAGCCTAGCTCGATTCAACAACCTGGCACACACACAGCGCCGAGCGGCTGCTATTGGTCAGCACATTGTGCAGGGTGTGTGTCGACCCCATATCCGCATCTTTGTTGATTCTCCCAGCAGCTGTGGGACTCTCAGTCCCTCCAACAGCATACTCCCCACAGTTCTCTCATCTACATACGGGGCTACTGATGGATATGCACAGCCCCCAGTGAGTGATCATTCCAATTCAGCAGATGTCCACGTTTCAATCCCAAAGTCCAGTAGTCATGTGGTCTCTGTGCCCTGTGATGATACAGAAGAGCCCTCGACTGACTCACCTTCGCCCCTCTTCAATTCCAACCAGAACTCCAACCAGCAGGGCCGAGCAGGTCATCGGAGGGCTCCCCGAGCTTTGCTCTCCCAGGGTCTCCGGCAGCAGGACGACGTACCCTGGGAATTGTCGTCATTGTTTCCAGCCAATTTGGATATACTGTGCTTAGAAGAGGTGTTTGACAAGAGGGCAGCAAAAAAGCTCACCAAGCTACTAAGACCCGTGTTTGGACATATACTGTATGACATTGGTGTGTATGCCTGCCAGCCACCATGCAGATGTTCCTCTTTCAAGTTCTTCAACAGTGGCCTGTTCTTAGCCAGCCGGTTCCCTGTGCTCGAGGCCCAGTACCACTGCTTTCCCAACAGCCGTGGGGAAGATGCATTGGCAGCCAAGGGCCTCCTTTCTGCTAAGGTATCTTGCTTAATATCATGCCACTATTAGTTAATGAAGTGGTGCTTTTTATGTTGCAGAATGTATATTAATTATTCATGCTGTCACAGTTTAAGCACAGTGGACACCAGATAATGCTTGTTTTTATTTTTATTTTGAGGTGCTAATCGGGCAGAATCATAAAGAGAAGAATGTGGTCGGCTATTTTAACTGCACACATCTTCATGCACCAGAGGGCAAGTCAAGTTTACTGAGTTGTTCTAAGGTTAACTAATTTGGCATTTTCTTTAAAGACAACAAAAGTAAGGATGGATCTGTGACGTTTTCTTTAATCAGGTGAAGGGGAAATTCGTTGTGAGCAGCTGAACATGGTGACCAAGTGGATCGGCGATTTTCAAGCAGCCAACAAACTTCCTGACGAGGATGTTGCTTTTGATGTTCTCTGTGGAGATTTCAACTTTGACAACTGCTCGCCTGGTGTGTTTTTTTTTTCTTTTGTTTTAAAAAAAGGAATATTTTTCTTATTTTTAAGCATCTTTATTTAAACATGTTTGTCTGTTTGTCTAGATGACACCCTGGAACAGAATCACTGTCTGTTTGAGGAATATAGAGATCCTTGCAGGGCAGGGCCTGGAAAGGAGAAGCCCTGGGTCATTGGTGCGTCCCATTTTAAACCATTAGACTACAGAATATACAAATTACACACAAGACAAATAATGACAAGTCTTTTGGTATTTTATTGGTTTGCATCTAAAGGTACTCTACTGGAACAGCCCACGTTGTATGAAGATGAAATAAACACCCCAGATAATCTACAAAGGTACAGTATACTCACTTTTTTAAGCTTCTGCACAGCACAGTCCTACGAAGCTCACCTAACCTGAACTTCTCGTTCTCTCTTTATTTGCGGAAGCTGATCTGAAGATCAACACTGTTTTCACTGTTTATCTATGTAGAACCTTGGAGAGAGAGGATCTGAGAAAGCAGTATATCTCCCCTCCTGTTCCTGCAGAGGACTGTCCGTTGGTTTACCCTGAGACTGGCCAGCCGTGGATTGGACGTCGGATTGACTACATTTTGTACCGCGAAAGCTCCATTTCAAAGCACTGTCGAACAGTACGTGTCCTTGTGTTTTCATTTGGCTAAACAACAGACAGTCAGTTTTCATAGAAAATATGTTAAATATATCCTATAAAAACGACACATTTTCTTTGTCTCCATTCAGGAAATTGAAGAGGTTACCTTTATTACCCAGCTGGCTGGCCTTACGGACCACATTCCCGTGGGCTTGAGACTGAATGTAGTTATGGACTCTGCTGATCAATGATGACTATGATGAACAGAGTTTATCATACAAAGGGAACAGAATAAACTATGGTGGGCATTGATCTATACAGGCACAATTAAGATTTTGTTAACATACTTGAATTTCTATGACAATGTGCTGACCATTGAAATGATACCTCAGTTAGAATTAATAACGATGTATTGAAATGTTATGTTTACAATTTTATACAATGAGCCCAGTTTAGGGTAAAAGTATTGATTTTGTAAAATAATATATTTTTCATTCCGAATCTTTCCTACATAAATAAATGCAAAGAATCCATTTTAAACCGTGTCTCTTGCTTTTACTTTGTTATCAATTAGGAGTTGCATTATGTGGCGAAACCCTGTGCAGATATGTTGTTCTGAGGTCGATACACTTTGTGGCCGATAGGGGGTGCCCTTCATTTATTTCAGGCGGGCGACCAACGAAGAAGCTGCACGAACCAATCAAAATCCAAGGACAGGAACCACTTCCTGTTTTTGGCTCTGGTTAAACTCGTGTGGATGGTATAGACTGGACAGCTCAGAAAGTTCTATAGCGCATTTTCTGTGATATTGTTATGTCCAAGTTAAAATCATGAATATTCTCAGTCGCGCTAAGAAACTGGCTTCGTCGGCGTATAGAAGTCAGCTTTTACTGGAGCGAACGGGTCCTTTTAGAAGCGTCTGTTCGTTCCCAAAAGCTCATTGTCTCGACCCGTGTTTGCCTCGACGTTTCACAGCAAGACTGTCTTCATGTCAGCACTTGCATTATGTGAAGTCGTCCACCCTCCACTCGGAAACATCGTATTCAGAGACGTGTGGTGAAAGCAGCGATGCAGAGAGGAGCACTGGCTTGTTTCAGGACATGCACGATGACAGCAGCACCCTGAGTCAAAGTAAGCAGCTTTAATGGGCAATAGACTAACGGATGAACTACATACACAAATACATATTACTATTTCTATACTCTATAGCAAGGGTTCCCAAAGTGGGGGTCGGGACCCCCTAGGGGGTCGCGAGATGCCGCTGGGGGGTCGCAAAATGATTTTCATGACTTTGACTGAGATGTTCTGCTGCTAACATGGAAATGAAAGTATTGTGTCAAAATTAAGTTTGCACATGACAGCAACGATGTTCACTCCTAAGTTCCATGGAGATGACTTTGACTGAGATATTCTGCTTTTATCTGATAGTAAACTGTTTATGTAAAATCATATCATGGTTGTCAAGGTTCTGTTCTTTTGTAATGTTGTTATGCTTGTGTTTGGATACGCCTATTAGTGGCGTGTTTCAGTCTCCTCCAGTGATATTGGGGGTCTCCAGTCTCTGGCACTGTTATTTTGGGGGTCGCGGGCTGAAACGTTTGGGAACCCCTGCTCTATAGTGTGATGAACTGATTGATTAAACCGTTCACTCGGCAGCCTTTAAACACATTAAACAGCTTAAATGTGCCATGCTATGTTGGTCCTTTGCTTATAATGCTTTGAACTTCAATCAATCAAGCCTTTACCTACGTTTTGTTTTCTAGAAAAAAAGTTATTTTATGATCTTAAACACAAAACGTTTTTTGAATAGGTCAACTTGGAGTTTGGGAAACTGATGGCCATTTAATTGTTTTCTGATGATTAATGGTTAAAAAAAATACTGGCATATAAATCTATAATGAACATTATAGTTTGTCGCAACCCTGAGATTAAGTCATTGGTTGTTTGATTGTTAAACAAAATAAATTAAATGCATCACCTTTGGGGAAACTATTAGGGCGGCTGCAACTCACAATTGTTTTAATTGATTAATCTGCAGATTACTTTACTTTACCAAATCAAGTAATCATTTTAATTATGATACTTGTGATGTCTTCAAGTAGCTTGTCCAACAAACAGCCCAACACTCAAAGTTATTTGGTTTACTGTCATTATAAGAAAGCAGCAGAATTTCACATTTGCTGAGTAGTTCTCTGTCGAATAATGTTAAATAGTTTCCAAGTTAGGAATTGTGACTGCCCAGTGTTTTCTGAAACAATACTGAAATACTGTAGTGCATAAGGTCGCTCAGTCTCCCTGCATTGCTTTGATTATTGAATGTGATGACCTTTCTCTGTTTAACTCAAATATACCATGCAATGAGCTTCCACATACAGAGTTTTTCATTTGTAATTATTGTCAGACACAACGTTTCACCCGTGTTTTCTCCAGGATCCCCTGAAACGTTCACCCTCGACGTGCTGGTGTCTCTGCTGCGTCAGGAAAACGCTGTGGACATCTGTGTGATTAATGTACCAGAGCAGATCAAATATACAGAGTACTTCATCGTTGTCAGCGGTGTATCACCAAGACATCTCCGTGCAATGGCACTGTATGCTATCAAAATGGTAACTGACATTTGTTTTTTCATTGTCAAAAGTTCCTTTGTGCAAACTGTGTTTGTTTTAAAGCTAAAAGAAATGATCATTTTTCTCTAGTACAAGTTTCTGAAGAAAGACGGAGCTCCGAATGTCAAGATTGAAGGAAAGGATGCAGAGGACTGGATGTGTATTGACTTTGGTATGTAAAACTTAGAGATCCCATCTTCTAATATCTACTTCGGACAGTTGTATATACAGACGGATGTTTGTTGATGGTGTTCCCACGGGTGTTTACATTCCTGCTCCTCTCTGTCTCTCAGGGAATATGGTTGTTCACTTCATGCTTCCAGAGGCCAGAGATCTGTATGAACTGGAGAAGCTCTGGACTCTCCGGGCGTATGATGAGCAGCTGAAGAGCATGCCCACTGAGACGCTACCAGAAGACTTCATATATGATCTTGAAATCACAAAGTGACTATCATCGCATTTGTGCAGACATAACTACTTATTTATGACTCCGGATGCATCTTCCTCTGAGAGTAGAAATAAATGGTGTTTTCTTTCTTCTTTCTTTTTTCTTTTTTGAACAAAAAAATGATGTTGTCTCAATTTAAATCACTGCCCCCATCATATTAATTCATTATATACACCTTTTCTTTTAAGTTTTTGTGCTTTTGACCATTTCTGGAAAAATGTGTTTGTTTTAACATATTGTCAGATGAAAATAAATTATTTAAATACCAATCTAGATATCTTCAAGTTATTATCAAAATAATGTCCTTGTTGTGAGTTTGTTTCCCTCAACCACATGTACTGCAATGTAGTAACTAAAAGTACTCATCACAAATCATGATCCCTTTTCTCTTTTTTTGTTAAAATGACCTAAAATGTAAAGATAAAGAACCCCATGAAAAGGAAATATACAAGAATGTAACAGAAGCTCAAAGTTGTGCTGAAGCAGATGACTACAATAAGTGCACTGTCTCACCTTCATCTACGGCTCCTATTCACTTGGGAAGCTTTAGGAACATGTTTTCATAAAGAAGTTTGTTTTGTTGGGTCATCAAAACAAACTATTTCAGTTGACCTTTTCAACCACATCAAAAAGACAGATTGCTCCCTATGGGAAAAGAGAGGCTGTTGGCCAAAGTGTTCGTCGTGATTTATATATTCACTCGGGGCTCAAGAGGCTGCTACACCCTTTTAACTTCCTAGCAAGTGACCATTCCGTTTCATTGACTTAAAGCCATGCTGGATCAGAACATTAGCCAAATGTAAAAATGTAATGAAGCGGGAGAGGCCTGCACGGGAGATGCCAACACAGAGCGGGACTTGGCGTGTTTTTGTGCCTTGCAATCGTGTTGTACTTACATGGTTAAATGACTCAGAGTAATGGTGAATCATTAAACATCAAAACCCCACTGAAATACATCTGTGGGCTTGAAATTGTTGATCAATATTTAAACATTTATGGTCTTAAGTCAGACTGTCAGATATTTTTATCAAATATATTTTTATTGAGGAGTCGTTTTCCACATACATAACACTTATATATTCAGAGCTCATTTTCATGGTGTTTAAAATTGCACCTGTAGCGTTGGGGTCATGTCATAGATATTTAAAATCTGTAAGGGCGATACGGGTGAGATTGTACTAAAAAAATTAATGCAATTCAGTTTCTCACCTGTTGTGTCACAAACTACCGATGGCTTTCTAGTGGATGAGCAAAATGACTCTCGGGGAAAATTAAATCTAGGAAAAAGATAAGTTCTGTGTTTGACTCAAAGGTTGCTGGTGTGGGTATAATGTTCTCATTAGCTGCACAGCCATTTTACCCACTGCTGTGTCGGCATTAATGGTCATGGTGTTAATATACTCTATGATGGAGGGGATTGGGGGAAACAGCAGCAGCAGAGTATATGTCTTGCACAGTAGATTAATTGCTGTAAGGTCCATTAGGTGGCACAAGACATGCCATTTAATTGCATTTAATAAAGTGGGAACATACACTATAAAGCTTATCCTTTATTTGAAAGTATAGTTCCATCAGTGTGTGTGCATGGCAACAGAGCACATAGAAAAGAGCAAATTAATCAGAATCTGTTCATTACTCTGCTTTGCAATTGGCATGTGAATAAATCATTTCTGTCTCCAACTGCTAACCAAGACATTCAGGTTCAATCTTCCTCATCTTCCCCCCTGCACGGTTATTCTAGAATGGTATTTGCAGTATTCAAAACAAGTGATTATTTAATGATTAGGTGGGCGTCGGTGCCCTGCATGTGGGTTGGCACCTGGCTGCAGTGTATTACCAGGAAGCTCATCACCGGTGTTAGCCACGGCACTTAGAGGCCTCTCTGATCTTCATCCACCTGGTCCTCATTTGTCAGCGAGGTACTGTGCAAGCTGATGCGACAAAGTATTTAAATCAGGCATTTATTATTGGGGTTTCTCCTATACAGCGCATCCATTATTCCAGAAATCAAACTCACTAGTGACTGAAAAAACACATCACCTATGTGATTGCATATTGGTTTTCATTTTGCTACTCCTCAAGCTGCTCGTGTTTGAAGCGTTCGCTACTGTGCAAGAATAGGAGGAATTATATTCTCTACAACATCCATCCATCCTATTTTAGCTTTGACGATGACATTTTGGAGCATTTATGTCGCCACCGTTCTTCAATTCAATTCTTTGATTCTAAATCCCTGTGTGAAAATGTAAACCCTGCTTGAATGAAGGGATGAGTCCTTTTATCCGGAGCGTAATGTGAGGCAGAACGTTTTTGCTTCATATGTACTTTTCCTGCAAAGACTGTGCTGTTGATCTGGAACAGACTTCTCATATGACTGCCATAGGAAATGACAGCACCAATCTACTGTCAAATTTCACTAGAGTGCTCTTCAAAGAAATAGTTGCCATTAAAGTAATCTTACCAGTTAGGGACTGAAAGCTTTTTGTGCCTTCTATCAACCTGAGTTTGAAAATGTATGGGTTTGAGTGTTTTACTGCCCTTTCTTGTATGATTTGGAGTAATTTGGAGCCACACTTCCTGGTTTGGACAAAATGGTTGAGTTATTGTCTTCGTACAACTGTGTGTCAGTCAGAAGTGTTAAAAGTGGAGTTATATAATCTATATAGTTTGAATGAAGATGATATATTTGAGGTGAAATCTCAAGAGAATGCAAAATTAATGGATTTATTTTCACAACATTTATTGAGTTTGATAAACACACACACACACACACACGTCTCCATAACTCTATGAGTCTATAACCTGAAACATTATCTTTCAGCTTAATGTGAAAACAACAGACTATCATCGTCCATTTGAAGTTAAGCATCGTCGGTTTTATTGAGACATGCTGGCTGGGACTCTTAAGCGGACACTCTAAATTAGAGGTCTGTCTCAGCTCGCCACTTTGCAGAAGGATGTACTTCGCCATTAAAAGTTTGAAGAAGTGAAATTTGCTGTAATCAGGGGCACTCTTTTTCTGCCCTTCAAACATTTAAGGCCGTCTTTGTGTATTTAATTTGGAAACAGAAACGATTAAGGATAAATAACTACATTTCAAATGGATATGAATAAATTATATGTGCCTCTGTGAGTTTATGCATAATTAAATCTTGGAACCCATTTCCTATCAATCTGACTACGATGAGCCCCTGGGGGCAAGGGGGTATGTTTCTGAGGTTCAGGTGCAGCCAGCAGATATCCGGGCCAAGACCTCCTTTCCTTGTGTTTCAGGTTTTTGCCTCCAATGACAAAATATTGTCCTGTTTCCTAGAGTTTCCGTATGACTGCAGAATGTGTTAATGAATATACATAAACTCATCATGTGTTGCATAGGAGATGATTATGTTGTAAAACAACATTTTGGAAATTCAGGAATAATAAAAATCCTCAAAGCACACATTTTGACTTCTGAAGTAAATTTGTAATGCAATTAATTTCAATATATTAAAGGGGAAAAAAACATTCCTTGCCAGGTTACACTTTTTGGTCTTTTAATAATGTAATGAGTATCTTCATTTGTTACACTGCCTTGATTACTTAACAAATGAGGCAGTAGATGTTTCTCAGGAGTACCCTAAAAGAGAGGTAAATGACCCTCCCTCCCCCCCGCCTCACACTGTATAAAACACAGCCAGTGTTGGCAATCTCACAGAGCTTCTTTGAACAGCAAGAATATCGACAACGGCAGATTTATAATGTAAGCAATCTTTTTTTCCACCCATTTCACGCATTTTAATTAAAAGACACACTTTTTGATTGAATAATAAGTAAAGTTGGGTCTGGCAGCTTTTATGATGGAGTATCAATCCAATATGGAGCATCTACTTCTGATTTTTGCATTGTGATATTGTTGAATATTTCTTTTTTTGTTATGCATTTTGACTGTTATCCAGGATTCGCTCCAGTGCCATGATGTCGCTGAGTGTTGTGGCTCTCTGCATGTTGGCTTGTATTCACGCCGGCATAAACGCATATCCAGCCAAGCCTGTCAGTCCGTGGGAAGGTGCGCCACCTGAGGAGCTGGACAAATATTATTCTGCACTAAGACACTACATCAATCTCATTACAAGACAGAGGTAAGTTCTTCCATTCCTTCTATAACACACATATTTTCAGATCAGTTTTGAAAGTACATGCAAAGGAGTACTGATATGTTACTTGACTCTATTTTAAATGTTATGTATATGCACAGGTATGGGAAAAGAGACACCCCAGATACTGTATTTTCAGATGTGTTGGTGAGGGAGAACACAGAGAGTATTCCAGGATCAAACTACGCCAGGTATTATTTTTTTAAATGCTTTTATTCAGTCTGTTAATTTAGCAATTTGCATTATCCATGTGCAGTTGATGCAACATAATGTTTAAAAATATATGAGATGATATATGAAAAGTACAGCCACACAATAAATCTATTCTTGTGAACCTGATAAAGTTCACTTTATGTTTCCACTTTGGAAAAGAAGTGTTGAATTCTCAGGTTCTCTAACCTGTTATTTCATTGGATTGGATTGAATATGAAACATGTTTAAATACACTGTCTTCCTCTTCAATGTAAATAGGGACAGGAAAAAATAATCTTACATATGTTAGTGTTTGGCTGCACGGTGGTGTAGTGGGTAGCACTCTCGCCTCACAGCAAGAGGGTCCTGGGTTCGATTCCCGGGTCGGCCCGGGTTCCTTCTGTGTGGAGTTTGCATGTTCTCCCCGTGTAAGCGTGGGTTCTCTCCGGGTCCTCCGACTTCCTCCCACAGTCCAAAGACATGCAGGATGGGGATAGGTTAATTGGTGACTCTAAATTGCCCGTAGGTGTGAATGTGAGCGTGAATGGTTGTTTGTCTCTACATGTCGGCCCTGTGATAGACTGGCGACCTGCCCAGGGTGTACCCTGCCTTCGCCCAATGACAGCTGGGATCGGCTCCAGCCCCCCCGTGACCCTAAATACAGGATAAGCGGTAGAAAATGGATGGATGGATAGGAGTTTGGTGTTTGTCAAAACCACACATTTGACTTCACTGCCTTGTGTTGTAGGTATGACTGGGTGCCGCTGTGGTGATGCTGCTGGAGATGTCACATCCAGGCTGACGTTGGCACAAAGCTGCTGCAATGTCTGACATGAAATGAACTTGTTCTGCATGGAATAAACATTGTGCAATGCAACGACTCTGGTCTGTAATGTTGCCAATGCTACACTTTGACATGTGACATTAATGTGCTGCCCCAGCCTCTCACATTGGCTTGACACACATCCCGTAGTACTACCTTGCCTGTGGAGTAATATAGGTAATATGTTGAATACTGTATATCATGTGTGCCATTCAGTGATGGAGTAACAGCGCCCTCTACTGGTGAAGAGGCGTCAAAATGATTTGAGAACGTTTCAAGTGGCTCAAATAACTTTTGGTTCATGTCTGCTGCTCATGTTTTTTTTGAAGGGAGTAAAATAGAAATTAACTGCTCACCAGTGTTCACTTCTTATATCAAGCCATCTGAGATTTACCTCCACCTTGCCCGAAAAACAGATTAACGGTTTAATCCAATCAAGTGACCTGGATACATCAAAAGTGACTCACGCAACACTGAGAATGTGTTTAAGTATGTTATTACTGGCTCTATGCAAGCTCTGGCTCCCCACAGAAGCTTCATTGTGGATGAATAACCAGATTACTGATGGGTGGTACAAATTTAGGGAGTAGCTGTGGACAGATGTGGGGATGGCATATCACATGTGCTATTAATGGCCACAAGATCAGATACAGTAGTATCTTACTCATGGGGTAAGTGTTTCCTCCTAATTCAATTCTTGAATAAGTTGTTGGCTTTGCAGACACTGATATAGTGCATGATGTTGTGCCACAATGAGAATATCTGCTATTACTAGGACACTACTCCACTCCACCGACGCAGATAGATTCAGTAAAGCTCTCTGCTATTCTCCCATCTATTTTGGCACATTTTAAAATCCAGAACTACAGAATTACAAGTCCTGATAGCTGCTGTTTGAATTTATGGGGATCAAATTGCGCAACCATAGCAACCGGGAGGTATTTCACATTTAAGGGCTCATTGCATCTGTTTGCGGAATCGATATTTGTACACACCTTTACTTCACTACTGGTATTTATTGTCGATGAAGTTTGCGGAAGATTATACGGGTGGGTTGTGCAGGATTTCAATTGGCTGGATAGAACTTGAACGGCATTGATGTCATTAGCACATCACCGTCTTCTGGACGGGGAACCGAGGAAGAGTCGCAGGCGGGCTGAAAGAAGTTAACTAGGCTGCTATTGCGTAATTGCTCTGCGAATTAGGAAACGCCGAAATGGAGGGAAGCGTGAACGCGTGACTGGATGGTACTGGTTAAATTAGGTAATGTATCATTCATTCATTTTGCCGTACGCTCGCGTAACTGTCTCTTCATTGGGACCCTCGTAATGTCTTGGCTCTCCCGAGCTAGCGTTATCTAGCTAGTCTGAACCACATGATGTTACGGTTAGCTTCTAACATTGGCTAACGACGGGACTGTCCCTCGCGACTAAAACTCGCAAAAAAAAAACACTTAGCAGCGACGTTAAATGGGTTAATGCCGCTTGCTTGTCTGGTCGTTTGTGGTAACATGGCGGTATTTGTCAAGTCTCAAAGATACACGCCAGTGTTAGCATTGCTAACGTGCCTGTACATGAGCTACAAGCTAGCAGTGGCTAGCACAAACTTGCTACGGGACGGACCCCAGCGGAGTTGACGCCAAAGAGGACCTGGCAGCATGTAGCGGCAGTTAAACAAATTCAAAATAATATCGGGTCGGGATGTCTTAACGCTAGCATCAGTGTTTAGCTAATCAGCTCATTAGCCACTAATGGCTAGCTATCGCCTTTTAGCTAAGTGGACGCTTCCCCGCATACACGTGCACCAGATTCGTCAGTAGCTTGACAGCACATTGAAACAGTGAAGCCAACACGCTTATCTCTTGCTGGTTTTGGTTCAGCGCCGCTGCGTGTTACTTTAGTGTACGTCTGTGGCATCAGAGCTAACTCACTGTTAGTCGGCGTGTCTACCACCGTGAGCACACAGCGGTCTAATGGGAGTGTGCCTTAAAGGTCCCGAGCTGCTGCCTCAGCGCTGCCCCATTCAACAAGACCGAGTCCTCCCTTGTGAACATTGCGGCTGAGCACACAGTGGATGACTTACGTAGTCTACAGCAAGCAACGTGCAAACACGCTGGCACCACAGTCTTGGTATTACAACGGTATTATGCGGAATGTATGCCCTGCAGTCTTGTCTTATTCCCACTGATATGACAATCAATTAAAATACAGTTATCCAACAGCAACGTTTTATTGGTTAATAAGTGTGCTCAGGTGCTCAAGTTTATGCATTTTAGTCAAGTGTATTAATAAATGTTATATTAGTTTTTTTTAACGCTTTTAATGTTGGTCTTGTTTGAGGTGTTATGGTGAGAATTCTCACAAACTCAAAAATGTTTATGGTCATAAAGAAGTCAGATTAAAAAGTAGTGCCGGGCACAGTAGTGGCTTTAATTTCCAGCCTATGTGGGCAACTGTAGAACAGTAAGACAACAACTATCTTAATGGTAATTCAGTGAAAAGGCCATTAACATGTGTCCCATAAAATGAAAGTCGTCTTTAAGTTACAATTTGTAAACCCACAGAACAGAGGTAATACCCAGTCTCACTCTTTCTGTGCTGAGCTTTATCTGACTTGGCAGTAGTTAATGAGTATTTTTAAGACATTGGTCATGTGATTGACTCGGCCAATCACAACGGCTGCATTTACTATATTACTACATGAACAGGAGAAGCCTGGGCAATGCACCCTCGGGTAGAGAGGACCTTATTTACCAGCCTGAGCTGCTTTTAGCACCGAGGAGTGTTTTAGGTTGTCTTGGAAATAAATCACTGAATAAGAATAATAATGTGATTTTCTTTTCTTCATTCTCTCTTTAGTCCAACGTTACCAGATGAGTGTTTTGTAGAAAACGTGGGCCTCCGCGTCGGAGTGCTGCACTGATGATTTGAACACAGTTTGTAGGTGAGTTTGTGCATTTCTTATTTCTTTTTTGGCTCCGGATGATTTTCGGACATTTTGCTCTTTGTTTTGTGTAGATTGACTACAGTGTTGCATTTATGTTTTTTTTATATAGTTCACAGTGTACAGTTAAATGGGACTTCCTCTTTCTGTTTGTCCACCTTCCCAATAAGGCATTGGTAGGGCTGTTTTCGCCTCACTCTGTTTGGAGATCATGTTTGAACAGAGTCAGCAGGGGCCTCTGTGTGGCTGGCACAACCTTTACCCAGAAGGATGGGGGACTCGTCATTATTCATTCAAAGGCCCTCTTTGTCATTCCCTTAAATTATACAAGAAAACTACAGACAAACATGTTTTCTGTGTTGTTGTTTTTTTGTGTCTCTGGCATCCACACTGTATCAGCATTTGCTGAACAGCTACATATGTTAGTAAATGTCAGATTAATTTCATGACATGAGTTGTACATTATGAGGATCTTAGTGTTGTGTGTGTACTGACTTAAGGGGTTTTCCTACCTTCTCCAGCCCTGCAGTTACTCTGGTTTCTGTAAGCAGGCAGTTGGGCGGCTTTCGGCCGTGTTAAGAGACTTCCACCATCCGGAGCTGAGGAATATTAAACATGACTGTGGCCAATGCAAAGTCTGGCAAAGGTAAGCTGTCAAAGACAAAGTCCTAACTGATATTTTGCACAGGAACTGTTGTGATATTGTGTGCAGAGTTTGACATTTCATTACCATTTGAATGGTAACCATTGCCCAGAGATAGTTGTGTAGGTGTGTGTGGAGCTGCCACTGAACATTCACATTTGTTCCTCTGACATACAATAACCATGCATCAGGAAAAAAGAAATTAACACATGAATTACTGGCAAACCGCTATTTCGCTCCAATTGTGACTGCATTTATTTCTACTTTTATTTCAGATTATCTGGATAAAAATGCAAATAGCTGCTTATTTTAATATAAAAACCAAACAAAATGCACTAAAAAACCATTTGAATGGAAAAGTGATTATTGTCAAGTGCAGAAAGCTATGTTTTATTTATTTAATTGAAATTATAATAATTGAAATCATTGAATATGACACAGCTTTATTTGTCAGGGTCCTGGACTCCAATTTCTTGCTGTGTGCTGTCAGCCTCTACAAGGCAGATCTGTTGAGAGAACAATTCATCTGTGACTCTGTGTGTGTGCTTGTTGCTGCTGCAGTGGAAATAAGGGACCTTCTCTCTGAATTGCCTCATTGATAGGCTGTCTGCTTTTGTTCTTGCCTTGTAAGCTCTCTCTGTAGTCACATGTTTTCATTGGCTCAGAATCTTTATTATTTTCATTTTACTGGCTATGAGTTTTGTCACTAACACGTCTAGCTACATTCACAAAGTAGTAACTCTCAGCCCAATATTTGACAATCTTTGATGTGTATGTTTTCCCCCCTTCAGCCATGCAGCAGGTACTGGACAACCTTAAAGACCTGCCATCCGGCTCAGGAGCAAAAGATATTGACCTCATCTTTCTCAGGGGCATCATGGAGAGCCCCATCGTCCGCTCCCTGGCAAAGGTAAAACACCCACACTTTTGCATTTTCATTAGCTGGCTATCAAGCTCCAGACATAGTTTAGAAGAGGAGCAAATGTAACTGTCAATCCGAGGAAATAAAGCTGTAATAAGTTTCACATGTTGCCACACATCCACCACTGCTTCCTGGCAGTCTACCCTATGAGGCTTAATAATATATTGCAATTTGAAAGTCAATGGTACAATCGATGGGAGACATATTTCATGCTGATCTCTCTCTCTCTAAAGCTTATGTACCACATCTTGTAAAGTGAATGTGTTAACCCGTGATGTTGGCTAATCTTGCACTGTGCCCACTGTTCCTGTAATTTGACCAGCCAGATGGTTTGTTACACAGAAGCGTCTGAGAAGGCGTCATTGAGAACTGTTTGGGAAAGGGCAGACACTTTCAAAAACAGTATTTGGCAGATGGTTGGAGGAAGCATCTTGTTGATTGTGAGTCAGGAGAATAGAAAAGCCTTCAGTGCTGTTCTTTGATCCTCTTTCAATGAAGAAATACTCTCCAGTTAGGATATAAACTGCTCGTCTTTAGACGAGAGAAACAAGCATCTGATTTGTTATGTGAAGGACAGTGTTTTCTGAGTTAGGCAGTACGTAAAACATAAACTCAGTTGTCCTATTTCATTTTCACTTTTTGTTTGTGGGTTGAAAGGCAATCCAGGTGTGTCACTGTATGTGCACAACCACTGAACTCGTTTTATGTGATGTTCCCCTTTTTAAAAGCAATGTAAAGCATTTGCTTAAGTTTGAGTAGACAGAAAATGTTCCTTTTTAACACCAGTTAAAGCAACATTTCACAGAGCTTAGAGGCAGAGAGAGCAAGAAGAACAAATAGATTACATAATAGGAAAAATCTCCAACGCAGATTGAGGTCACAAAGTTTATCTATCATATCTATGAATAGGAGAAAACCTGTCACAAAGGCAAGCTCTTGTCCTTATTTCTTACAAACGAGCAGTGCTGTCCTTGTATTATATTATTATAATAATACTACATTGTTCCTGATAGATAGATAGATAGATAGATAGATATAGCTGGGAAATTAAAGTGTAGCAGCAGCATTACACACAGTGACAACACAGTAACTAAAGACAAAGAACACAATAGGTAAAGAAACAACATATAAAAAGAGAGCAATATAAAATGTATAAATAGCAGTAAATTAAAAAGTGAAAAAATCGGGTGCAGTGAACAGAAACATAATAGGCTATGGAGGCTATGGAGTTTTAGCTGTTATTATACAATGTGATGGCATGTGGCAGGAAAGATTTCCTGTATCTGTCCCTTCGACAGCGGCGCCTGTATGTGGCTTCTGGTGTAGGGTCATATTAAATAAATGTTTCTTTAGAGTTCTTCTTATCTGATGCCAGAGTCCACGGACAGAGGATGTCATAGAGATTATAAAATCATCTGAGGCAAATTTGTGATTTCGAACTATATAAATAAAATGTAATTGGAAATAGAACAGAAAAGTGTGATCCAAAACAAAAACAATGTGGTTAATTTCCCTCTGTCTTCCTTGTATTGCAGCATACAGCAGGCTGTACAATTTTCACTGAAAGACCAATGTAGCACAACAAGCTCTCAACTTAACCGAGTTCCCTTTTCTTTAATAGATTAAACAGAACGTGTGTGTGTTCGTGTGTGTGTTCAGGCCCATGAGCGTCTTGAAGAAGTTGAGTTAAATGCTGTGCAGGACGATAATGTTCAGCTGGTCAAAGAGATCCTGGATTCCCTAACCGACCTGCCAGGAGAAGAAGATGCTGCTGCTGCTGATGAGCTCGTCAAAATCCTTCAGGAGCCACACTTTCAGGTATCTTGGACCTCATTCCTCTTATACACAATTTATAATGTGGGTGAATGGCTTGCGTTCTGCTTGTGTGTGTGAATAGATGTCAAAGAATGTTTCACCAAACCACTGGTTAATATTCTCTGAAGTGGTAGCAGCTCTGCTTCCCTGTCACCCTTTATATTCTCAACCCCTGACAAGCTGCAGCAGGGGAGGGTGGGGGTGTAGTTCCTAGGGCCAATAGCAGGCTGAGTTATGTGGGTAAAGTTAGGGGGAGAAGACTGTCACTGTTTCAGTAAATCTTCACATTTGCAGTCTCTGACCAATGCCAACTCTCTGTTGTGGCTCCTAGGGTAAGAACAGGACTGACTTATCTTCTCTATATATCAATTAGTCAAATGCATGTGGCAGTGTTTTTGATGGATGAACCACATAGACAGCAATCACCACTACTATCTTGAGAAGAAGATTTTGAAAATGTATTTAAAAGATATATTAAAATACTTGCACTTGAAGATATCCTAGCGTACAGAGCAAACTGTATTTTCTCTTGTTTCTGTCTGTACTTCACTCTCCTGTTCTTTTCTTCCTGCCTCAGTCTTTGATAGAGGCTCATGACAAAGTGGCTTCAAAGTGCTATGAAATGCCCAACGCTGCAGTGAACAGCAACGCCTTTTTGACGAGTAGTTCACTCATACCAGCTGATGCTGTCAGGATGATCGGCATCCAGAAGAAAGCCGGGGAACCACTAGTAAGTTAGTCGTTTATATCAACCAAAGCTCTGCAGAGAAAACATGTGTTTCAGGGTGACTGAGTTTTACATAGTAACTCGAAATGAGTTCCTTCTTTCACAGCAATCAGACGCACCATGCCAAGAGATAGACCGCCTGTGTGATTTATGAAGTGCGGAAGCATGATACCAAATGACTCTCTTCCAGGGGGTGACGTTCCGTGTGGAGCAGGGAGAGATGGTTATCGCACGGATCCTGCACGGCAGCTCGATTGACAGGCAGGGCATGCTGCGCACAGGCGACATAATCCGTGAGGTGAACGGTCGTGAAGTCGGTGAGAACCCCCATGAACTCCAGGAGCTGTTGGGGAACTGCAGTGGGAGCATCACACTCAAGGTCCTGCCCAGCTACAGAGACACACTGGCACCTCCACAGGTGGGTGAGGAAGAAGGAGGCCACATTTTATGTTTCCCTGTGTAGCATTTCACAGGTAGGATAAAAAAAAAATCCCTTTACAGTTGCAAAACTGAATTAACTTAATTTACTTTATTATGAGCTCTTTTAAACTTCACTGAAATTGGTTTATTAAGTGTACGAGAATACAGGATGTGCTTGTTGATCCAGGTAATAGTCTTCCAGGTGTACAAGGTTGTTAGGCGTCATACTACACCTGGCAGGGGTTGGTGGAGAGCTATCTGACCTGTGTGATCTCAGAATGCCAGGCTTCTGAAAATTGACCGCATGAGGGTCTATTAATAACGCTCCTCACACTATCTGGGACACACACCACTCTATTTACTGTAGTACCACCTCCCCTTCTTACAGTAACAGCCTCACAGCAGCTGACACCGAGGAGCAGTATGTAGGGTTATGTCAGACACTGACCTTTGTGCCTGGGAGGATCAAATGATCTAATTCCACTGTTTGGTTAAATGTTTGTTGGGTTTCAGTTCTGGTAAGAGTGGTGAATTAGAAGACGAATAGAATATGGTGGATGTAGGGAATAAAATAATTTATATTTTACAAGTTGTTGGACACAGTCTGTACTGTAATATTCATGGCACTGGTGATATGTTAATAATTTATGGTGTGACGATAAACATGGTTTGATTAACATTATCCAGCTGAGATGATATAGTTTAATAGGGATTTAACGTCTTTATTATATGCTCTGTATTAAATTCTGATATCTTGTTCACGCCCTAAAATACAGGTTTATCTGAAGCCCCACTTCAACTATAATCCGGCCACTGACAACTTGATCCCCTGCAAAGAGGCAGGCCTGGCCTTCTCCAAGGGCGACATCCTTCATGTAGTCAACAAGGAAGACCCCAACTGGTGGCAGGTGAGTTGATACATTGGGCTTGGCAATGGTGGGGAAGGACAGAGCTGCTTTGACCACTAATAATAAGTGGGGGAATGATTGTTCCTGACTGAAAGCTGCAAGAGGTGTCTAAAGATGAGGATGTTTGTGACAGACCCCTAGACATTTTATTTCTTTATCATGTGAAATATTTAAATCAATCACCTCTCAAGCCCTCTGATTTCAATGTAGGCATGCAAAGTTGTTGGTGGAGCCACTGGTCTCATTCCCAGTCAGTTCCTAGAGGAGAAGAGGAAAGCTTTCGTTAGAAGAGACTGGAATACTTCTGGTACAGGTCAGTTCAAATCATGTTCACACAAGCAACATCATTGCCACCATGGTTCCTGCTACTCTTCTTGTTTAGTTATCATGATAGTTAAGAAACTCTTGGCTGTAGCACCACCATGTGGTGATCTGATACTTTTTACAATTTGTCTCAGGGATGCTCTGTGGGACTGCAAAGAAAAAGAAGAAAAAAATGATGTACCTCACTTCGAAAAATGCAGGTATGCATCACCACTGCATAGTTTTTTTTTTTTTTTTTTTTACATTTACAGCGTTAAATTGTTAGCGCAAAGAGGACATCATGGTACTCACCCAGCATGTCGATTGCCTTGAACAGAGTTTGACCGTTATGAGCTCCAGACCTATGAGGAAGTAGCCAAGATGCCACCTTTTCAGAGGAAAACGCTGATTCTGATTGGAGCCCAGGGCGTTGGGAGGCGGAGCCTGAAGAACAGACTTATTGTCATGAATCCTCTGCGATACGGAACCACTGTACCCTGTGAGTGAGACAGGCAGCTGAGGTGGTTGCATTGCTTGCAGCTAGATTCCCTGCCAGGATACACGTAACGCCTCTCCTCACCTTTCATCTCCAGTCACATCACGACACCCGAGGGAAGAGGAGAGAGACGGACAGAACTACTGCTTTGTGACGCGGGAAGAGATGGAGAAAAACATCAAGGAGAACCGTTACCTGGAGCATGGCGAGTACGATGCCAACCTTTATGGCACCAAGATAGACTCCATCCATGAAGTGGTGAATGCAGGCCGTACCTGCATCCTAGACGTCAACCCTCAGGTTAGTTGAAAGCACACACTTTCAATGTATAGATCCTCCTCCTCCTCCCCCCCACCAGACTTTGGTTGTGACATTATATTTTCTGCCTAGGCCCTGAAAATGTTGAAGACAGCTGAGTTTATGCCGTTTGTGGTGTTCATTGCTGCTCCTGAACTGGATACACTAAGAGCTATGCACAAAGCTGTGATAGATGCTGGACTTACTACCAAACTACTCACAGTACGTTTTGATATTTATGGTTCCTAAATACTTATTAATTATGATGGACCTTTCAGGCCTTCCTACTCATCATCCTAATGTAATCCTCTTTTTGTAACAGGAGAATGATTTGAAGAAGACTGTGGACGAGAGTGCCAGGATCCGTCGGGCATACAGCCACTACTTTGACCTGACTATTGTCAATGACAATCTGGACAAGGCCTTTGACAACCTGCAGGAGGTGGTAGAGCAATTATTCATAGAGCCGCAGTGGGTTCCAGTCAGCTGGGTCTATTGATGTTTTACACCCTACTGGAGAGACATAGCTGTCCAAGCTGCTGGGCTTGAGATGAAAGGGGACACCTGAAGAGACGGAGGATTCAACACTGCACTGACCACACAAAGTGATGGAAGTGTGAATATGGGTCTCGCACAAAGCAGTCACAGTCACCTTGATCTGAATTGCCTGATTCCTTTCTAGAAAACTATGCAACTCTCAACACACAGGAAGTGTACTTATTTATTTTTTAAACAATCCTTTCCTTTCATGTGGATTGGAAGAAAATACTGGCCCTAAATCAGGATGTTTTTAAAGCAAATGTGATTTTTGTCATGTCCTGTTTTAATTCTACTGCTCTGTATGTAAAATAGTGTATTTATTCTGTAAAAATGAGGAGAGCTTGCTCATTGAAAAGAACGATACCTCAGTGTTACAGTTTACAGTGCATATGCCTCCAGTACGTCATCTCATTTTGTCACTACAAACTTGTCAATCATGTCAACTAGTGTCATATTTTTGAGACCTTCTTTCCTCGTCAAGGCTGCATTTATGTTCTGCTGTCTTTGCAGTTCAAATTAATTTGTGGAAAATGTCATGCCAGCCACTGACATTGTACAGAAGGAAAAGTAATTTGTTTACCGGTTATTTTTCTTTCACTCAGGCACAACAGATTACATTAATTATGTTGATTGTTTGTTAGACTTTTTGCTCATCAATGTATTTGACTGTTAAACCCATCGATATGGTGCCGTTTGTTTGAAAGAAACTTTCCACAGAACTCTTGAACAGGGTACTGCATCTCAGTGAACCATCCCTTTTGATGTGATTACTCAGTGTTTTAAATGAAGTTCATATTTACTTATAAAAAGTATATTTTACAAGATTTCAGAAAAGGTGTATTTTCAGATGTCAAATAAATAACTGGTGTTTTCTAATGATCCTTTTTGGTTTTATTTTGCTCTTTTGGCAGAATGATTTGAAAAATGTGTTGTGTTGAGTATGTGTTCACCAACTGGAGGAGGAGGAGAAGAAGATATTGACAACAATTTGAGGCACTGTGTTTTCCTTTTAATGTCTATGCCTCTGTGCCGGCAACAGCCATGGACAGAGGCATTATATTTTGGGGAAAAATATATATATTGTTTTTCTATTTTTGCTGCAACTCGATAATTCTTATGCTAGTGCTTACAATTTCACTTCAATTCAGTGATACATGTTATAGAAAGCCACTAATAATTATCCCACCATATCATGCCATAAAAGTTGTATAGCATGCGTAACAAGTCATAGTATAGCATGACATGAAAGATCTTCACAAATACACAGTATAGTATGACAAACATTCATAATTTCAAGTGTCATAAGACATTTTATAGTTTAACAGTCACATAACTATCATAGCATGTGAAAAGTCATAAAAGTCATAGTATGTCATAAAAGTCAAAGAAGTCATAGAAAATGTATTTAATGCTGTACATTTTTAACAAAGAAAGGGTACAATATGAGCCATACTATAGTATGACAGATAAAGCCATAGGTTTGCATGCCATAAAAAAATTGTATAGTTTAACATAGTATAGTACGTGATAAAAAGTCATAGGATAGTATGTCAAAAGAAGACATACAAATTCATATATCATATCAAAACTGATAAAGTATGTCAAGAAAATATATTGAAAAAGTCATAATTTACTATGTTGAAACAAATTCATAGAATAGTAAGTCGAAAACATTTTTAAAAAGTCATACTAAATAAAAAAAATCATAGTATAGCATGTTGAAAAGTCATAGTATAGCATGTCAAAAAAGTCATAAAAAGTCATAGTATAGCATGTTGAAAAAAAGTCATGAAGTCATAGTCTAACAAGCCGAAAAAAGTAATGAAAAGTCATAGTATAGCAAGTCGAAAACATTTTTTAAGTCATACAAAATAAAAAAAAATTAGTATAGCATGTCAAAAAATAAAAAAAGTCATACTATATTGAAAAAAAGTAATAAAAAGTCATAGTATAGGATGTGAAAAAGGTCATAGTATATAACATGTCAAAAAAGGTCATTTAAAAAGTCATATAGTATAGAGTATGTCAAAATATTCATAACAAGTCAAGTATAGCATGTCAAAAAAGGGTAAAAAAAATTCATAGTATAGTTAAATAGTATAGTATAGTATAATCAAAAAACAGTCATAAAAGTCATAGTATAGTCTGTCGATAAGTCATAAAAGGTCATAGTATAGCATGCTCCTAAATAAAAGTGTACAAAGTCAGCCTACCACCAGCAATAGATGCTATATGCTAACTGAACTAGTTGTTTGATGCCAGGACATACAAAGCAATATATACAAATAAAAAATGCTTAGCTGTTGCTAATGCTAATACTAAATACCCCTAAGGCCAAGGCGAATGCTAAGGCTAATTCTAAGGTTACACATTGTCACTGCAGGGCAGCACACACTGCTAAAGCATGGTATCACACAACCAAAGGCTAACCACATTGCACTTGTACATTGTAAATAAACAGAAACTCACAGCCGTTGGTTTCGTAGCGTGACAAGCGAGTACTTTGTTGAAATGCTGCTTGTGTGGGCATATGGGTGCAAACTGGAGGACCATAGACCCAACAACTTCCTGCTTCCTTTATAGATATTGCACTTCCTGTGGCACTACTTGCAAAGCCATCAGATAGTACCATTACACACATTCAAATGCAGGAAAGAAGAAGCCTATAGAATGTCGAAAAAGTCATAGTATAGCACGTCGAAAGTCATATTACAGCATTTAGAAAATAGTCATAAAAAGTCCTATATAGTATCTTAGAAAAATTATAGTAGACCATGTCAATAAAAGTCAGAAACAGTCACAGTAATAATATGTCCTAAAAAAGGAATAATATAGCATCTCACAAAAGTATATGTCATATAATGTCACAATAATGTAAAATTGTCATAGCATAGTATATGATAAAAAGTCCTTGTATAATATGTAATGAAGTCATTTAAAAAATAATTATATATTCACACACACATACACACACACACACACACACACACACACACACAGAGATTATGTTTCATAATACAGCTATTCACTACCAAACAGGGGCTTGAGTTGAGTTATAAGCAGTTGCAGGTCAGAGACATGACATGATTATTCTTGGAGACCAACGTCTTATTGGAGAATAAAAAGGAAAACAAATGTTAACATTTGGGTAAAAATGTCAGTCAACATTGCGTAATGTTGTTTCATTTCTTTTATTTTGAAGAAGTGACTTCCCATGCCTTCCCCATTCATCTAAATATAACCGGCACAATGACATAATGATCCTTCTTCTTTTACATATTCCTTGTTTTTTCCATCAGAAGGAATGGCAGCTTGCAGTCAATCATAAATCTTGTATTCACCCAGACCATGGTATAAGACAATTACATACAGAACTTTCTGTAGATAAAATATAATAACATGAGACCACAATAAAAAAAAGAGAGATCTTTCTATAACCGAAAATAAGCACCCGGTTCTTGTAAATTAACCCTTCCTCTTTCATTATTATTCATGGTCTCAAATGTATAAAATATTTTGGTCAAATGGTTAAGCTAAGCACATGGCCACTGAAAATCCTCAGTTTGGATTGGCTAGAAGTTGTGGCTTAACCTTTAGTAGCACAAAACAACCATTGCTTACTTAATAAAAGGTAATGATCTCAAGTTTGATCTTCTCACGATTGTAATTGTATTTATGCTGTAAAAGTCTTTGAAAGTATATTATGTCAAAAGGTCATAAAAAAGTCTAGTATTAAAACAAATATATAATATGCCCTAAAAAGTCATCATGTTGTGGATCATATGAAATTATGAAAAGTAATAATATATTATGACATTTCATATAAAAACTGTGTGTAGTGTAAAGCATAGTTTGTGATGTCATGACTAGTATGTCATAAAAAGTCATAAAGAATGTCATAAAAACTAAATGGCATTATTGTATGTCATAAAAAAGTCATACAATAGTATGCCATAAAAAGGCATTAAAAAGTATGGTATGTAAATTGTTTAAAAAGAAAGGCTGTTCATCATATTATATAATATATCAAATGTCATAGCATAGTATATCATGAAAAGGCATAATATAGTTTGACATAAATAGTCAAAAGTCTTAATATAATATGTCATATAAAGTCAGAAAGAGTCATAAAACATCCTAAATAAGTTGCAGTCTGAAATTAATAGTCATAATTTGGTAAGTAATATGAAGTAAAAACAAGACATAATACACTATGGCATGAGAAGTAAAAACAAATGGTGTTATAATATCTAATAAAAATTTGTATAGCATGTCATGAGGTCAAAAATAGTTAGTGTCGTGTTACAAAAATTCCCAAAGTCACAGTATAATGTGAAAGTGATAGTTATTATATAGTTTTTCATGAAACGTCATAATAACATATTATAATAATTAACATATAAAATAGCCATGGTAATAAAATGTAAAAAAAGAAAATTACAGAATAGAGAGACAGTAGGTCAAAAGGTCATAAAAAGTCATAGTTCAGTATGCCATAAAAGGTCCCAAAGTGTCAAAGCAAATGAAATATATAGCAATAGCTACATGTCGGTCAGTGACATCAGCAGAGGTGTCAAAAGTACAGACTTGTGTTCAAAAAGTACAAATCTAAAGTTCTAAAGTTCATCTTTATATGATTGTAATTGTTTTCAAACCTTCCCAGAACATAATAGGACAGCTTGAAAATGCTTGTTTTTGCCAAAAAATGGTCCAAAATTACCGAAAATAATTGATTGTCAAATTTTTGGACGATTTGTCGTTGCTTGACTCTCTGTGCTACTTTGTTCATATAATGACTACAGTAAAATACAACACTGTTTTAGAGGGTAATCTGCTGCACTCAAAAGAGAAACACTGATAAATAACACTTCAGCTACGCGATCCCCCTCAACCTCATTCCAGTGCAATGTTTCAAGTTTGTGGTGGATGCTAAAGTGTCTTCTGGTTAATCGCAGTGAGCCAACGAGGCGAGACCTCTGACAGCGATGCACAGGACCAGAGGGAGGTTTCCTGGCAACTGGCTTACTTGTGTCTTCACCGTGTTGCCGTCTCTCTTCAGGGACACGTTGGAGGAAGCAAACAGATGTTCAGTCTTTAGATAGATGTCTTCTGTCAGCGTGCTGTTCAGATGCAACTCCCCCTTCCCCGATACACACTGCACCTAGATCAGGTGTGACAGGGAGATAAAAAGGATGCTAATTTAGTTGAATGCATCATGGGAAAAAAATTGTATTCTTATTTGTAAAGACTGACTTTACTCACCAGTAGCTCCAGAGCCTGTAACACTGTGGGGCTGCAGCACGTTCCCAAGGCAGAAAGACAATCATTTGTCATCTCTAAAGACAAAAAACACAGGATGAAAGAGGAAATCAGCCACTACTCCACATACTGAGAGCTAAATTTCAAATAAGTGCAGCTTTCTCACCATCCATGGCGCTGCTAACGAGGTGAAGGGCTGTGAGGACCGGTACGGACTCCACGTGGCCAGACTGCTCCGAAAGGTCCAGAATTGCTTGGATGTTCTGTTTTTGAGACTCTGTGGTTGTGACATCACCCAGGGCAGGTCTCTTATTCAGGCACATCTGGTCCAGCTGAGACAGAGGAGACACCCAGGTTTAATGGTGGGTTTATAATGCTCACTCCAAAATATAACTCCACATAGCATCCCTGTCCATGCTTACCACAGTCAGAAGTGCACTGACGGCCCCTCGGTCCTCCATAACCTTTGTGATGTGATGCAGCAGAGAGGACCTTGTGGTGGCAGGGAGAGCTGAAAGCAGCTGGAAGTGTTCGCTCAGTTGCTCCAGCTCTAAGTAAAACACAACATGGACAAAAACTTCAGAAATAGGTCACTAGAACCGAAAGACTGAGCCAGCTTATTCAAAGAAATGTATAGAAAACAAAACAAAAAGCAAACAGCACTCGTTGACACAAGAGACCTTTCGAATATAGGTCAAAGCACAACTAACAGTTATCACGCCATTATTATGAGAGAGGCCTCTTCTAATCTCGAGGCTCTTAAAACAACATGCATTCTGAACACGTCATCAGCTTCAACAAGCACCTACAGGAATGTGTTTTATGGCTGCTAAGAAGAAAACGTTTACCTTGTCTAATGTGGCTATTCTCAGAGGCGGGAGAGGAACCCAACAGTGGTTTCTCAGCGGGGCTATCTACTTCAAAATGTCCAGCGGTGTCTGACATCAGACACAGCTCTGTGGAAAACACAACATGTTACATTTCAAATCCCCCCCGACGAGAAACGTACTGCAGTAAGAGATTCATCAGATGTGTGTGAATTATTTCTCACCATAGCGCCCATCGTGTTTGATCTCCAGCTCTAAGAGGGCATAGGCAATGGTGGTATGGATGGGGATCTCCATGGTAACGTCACTGTCTTTACTCAGGCTCCCGTTCTCTTTCAGTGAAACCTGCAGGTTTGCACAGATCGTGTTGATTTCACACCGTGACAGCTAAAGGATGATTTGTGAGAAACCCTCCTTACACATGAACTTACACTTGACGTTACAACGCTGCCACAGGAATGAGTTCTACGCTGTGCTGTACCTTAGTGCTCTTGGGCCCACAGAGGCTCAGTCCTCCTCCACACTGTCCTCCCTGCTGCACCTCCTCGATGATGGAACTGGGCTGAGTGGTCACAATACGCTCCTTCACGATCCCAAACGTCTGTTTCTTCTTCTCCTTGGTCTGCTGGACCAGACCGTGGGACATATCCAGGGTCCTGTCACATTGAAGTCACACCGCCGTGGTGTTCCACAGGGAACATTCTTGAGATATTATGAAATCTAGACAGGTCATTCTGCAAAGTATTATCTTAATCTGATTTTAATTTTAAAATAAACTGAGAGAGACATCAATTTCCTCACCAGTGTTAATCTTCAACCGAGCAGAACCGTTCCGTGTCTGACTTTATGGTTGGACAAAGATCATTCCTGCTGTTTGCAGATCTTTAACCGCTGTGTGTCAGATGGGTTTTACGGTGTTTTCTCTACTAACGTGTACAGGGGGAACTAACCTGTCTTTAGAGTCATGCAGAAGCTTCGGCACATCCACTTCCTGTTTCTTCAAACTGCCAAAGGACGACTGGAGTTTGGAAGAGTCTTTACCCTCCAGGGTCACGTTGGAGTGGGCAAAATTTGCGTCTACGCTTCCCTGAAGGTTGTCACCGAATGTCCCATTGTATTTGATGAAGTCGGTCTCTATGACTCCTGTGGAGAGTGAAACGTTCAAGATTTCTGTGATCTTCAAATTACAAGAAATCAATACAGTATACTAGCAGTGAGGCTTCTGACGCTTACCTGGCTTTATAGGCGAGCCTCCTGTCAGTAAGTCATTGAGGTCAAAATCAGTGGGAATGTACTTGGGCTTCTGCCAGAGCCAGAAACGTCTGCGCTTCACCACCACCGTCAGGAGAGCAACCGTGTCGTTCAGGCTGGACACTGGGATCAGCAAACCTCCATGATCCACCTCCTCCACGAAGTTCCTGGTGGCCGTGGCGAACATCTCCCAGCCGGGGAACCCTGTGAGCTGGTGATGAAGGCAGGTTGGAGAAAAGAGAGGCGAAGCGTGAGGACAGGGGACACTCATGTGAGCTCCTCCTCGGGATTAAAGTGCAATTGCAGATTCAACAGCCTTCTTCTTTAAGTCGGCATAGTTCTCTCAAGCAAACCAGAATGATGTAATAATATTCTGATAAATAGCGCCTTGCATGTTTCACGTTGAAGCAGCAGCTACATGCTAATCATCATCCAGCAAACACATCAGCTGTTGAGCTCCCAAATCTGCTTTTAGGGCGAAACGCGCGTCGGAACAAACTGCAAATGCTGCGGGTTTATGACGGTGTGTTGCTTACCCGGTGTGCTTGTTTCAGAGAGGAAGCCGGCGAGAAGCCGAAGTTATTTGTGGCCGGACTTTTATAGCAGTTGTGCGGCGAAGAGCAGTTGTTTTGGTGGACAAAAGACGCCCAGAGGCTCCGCCTTCCCTCCACAGCAAGCTGTGGGCGTGTTACTGGGGCTAAGAAAACACATGTATAATAATAATATTATTATTATTATTATTATTAATAATAATAATAATAATAATAATAATAATAATAATAATTAAAATGGTAAAAAATAATAATAATACAAAATATTAATAATATTTCCTTTGGCCTCACCACTATACACTGGGCACCAAACGTCTCAGCAACATATTGAGTTTTATGTATTTAATAAATATATTGCAGTAGTGAAAATGAATGGTCAGTGCAGGTCTGGCCCACATTAGCGATGACATAGTTTAAAGACTGAATGCGGGTCCAGATGATCCACAGCAGCGGAGTTCGTCAGGTCTTTGTTCCGCCCTGATATTCGTTGCCACCTAGTGGGAATAAATAACACTTTCCTCAGCTTTGCTGATGTTGTTGAATTGTGTAAATCATATTCTCTGATTTGGATCAGATTTAGCCATCAGTAGGAATATTCATTCTTAGTAAGTATTTAACTGTGTACAGGTTGATTAGATAGTTTAATGACTTAGTATGTTAATGTTCTCAACCATTATAAACTTTCTGACCTCGATGGCAAAATCATATTCCTGTTCTACAGTGTAACACCTTTATATGTGGGTTTCAATACGCATCACAGGCACTAGGGGGCACTAGTGTTATTTCACTCTTTCAGTGATTTATTTCATCAATGTAACACGGTTTATAGTATTAATGAATTACTTATTCAATGATGTACAGTTTTTTCTTACTTCTGATGATTTTGGTCACAGTTTGGTAAAACGTTCAGCAGAATGGACAAGATGTCAAGCACACTCCATCAGTGAGTCAGCTAAATCACAAAGCAGTGAATTGAGTGAGTGTGCCAGCCATTTAATCAATTGTGACCTGAGGCAGAAAGCAGTTCACCCAGCATCTGTGTCACATGGCCACAATAAAAACTGCACTCTGTAACCTGCACCAGTTATTTAAGGCAAGGTTTCTATTTGGAGAACACAATCAGGCCAACCCATGATATTACAAGGTGGGAGGAGGACCCAAAACCTGCAGCCACGAGCAAACAACATTCATTTATTGAGTGATCTTTTACCCGAAACCCACGCAAAAGCACAGCGGCGAGGCTCACCTGAGATAAGATAGTGGATATAATTGTGTAACAAGTAAGGGCTCTTTCAAGATGATGCTGCTCCCATAAACAACGACCTTTGCAAGTGTTTGTAACCAGTTATGTTGACACCAGAGCCAACATAACTGAACTTACATTGGGTGTTCCTGTCCTCACAATTAGATGGCAACGAGAAGAATAATTGAGCTGCTCTAAAGGCACAATGTGGACTTCCTCCTCTGTGGACAAAACGGATGATTCAGTTGTTTTCTCTTTTCCTGTTAGGACATTTCACCAGAATATGACTATTGTCAGTCTGACAAGTCAGCATCTCAATGTGGAAGTTATAACCACATGTATAAAAAATTAATAAATAGAGGGCAGCATGTCACATCTTCAGATGATCAAAATGGGCTGTATGGTCCGAGAAAGCAAAGCATTTTTGGTTTCATCCCCTCTACCACCAGTAGATCACATCGCTGGGAGTTGTAGTGCCAGGGATCTGATCCCGGGGGTCCAATCCTGGGGGTCCGATCCTGGGGTCTTTCCTGGGGGACTTTTCTCTAATCTGACCCCGGAGGTCCAATTTCCTTTTGCAGCTGTTACCTAGCGCCACACCCACTGGGACTCCTTGTGCTGGGGTTGGTGCTGCTGGATGTTAGATGCTACAGCTAACCATTTACTGAATTGACCATGTTGCCGCCTGCCCTACCAGCAATGTAGTCTCCAGGTGGCGCTGTTTTCTTGTTTCTGCCACTTAGGCTTTAATCCAATAAAGAAACTATGAAACTATACATGGACTTCCCTGTAGTTCAACATGACATGCCCTTGGGGCAGCTCTACTTCTTGAGGACAGAACGCTCCAGTGTCTCACTACTGCCTCTCGAGAACAAGTTATATAACACGACAGGACGGGCTGGTTAGCGTGCTCATTTCAGTAGATAATAAATAGGCATCTTTGACATAGCGTCAACATTGTAACCTCTTTGCAATGTTTGAAACTAAAATTCTATCCAGATCTTACACACTGCACCTTTAAGTGGAAATTATGATCGGTCAATGATCCGTTCATAGCTCTCAGTGTTTGGAACAAACAATCACAAATGACTCCACTAAAAGAAAGCATCTCAGATTTAATTGGAGGCCATGGAGCATAGTTTTAGTCACTTTTCTTCCCACAGCCCAGGGTCCCGGTGGACAACGGTGCAATGGACAGAGTGAAAAACGGATGCTACTGCTGCTCAGAGTTGCACAATCATCCACACAGTCATAGCAAAAAGCGAGAATTATTGTGATGCGTCAGAAAGAAACGTTGAGTAAGGATTTAAAGATCATTTGAACAATTCTTGTTTGGTCCTTACAAAACATAAAAAATGTTTCACAGATGACATACAAATAAATTAAACAATATGACCACAACAAATAAGGCATCAGGCAGGTGCTGAATAAATATTGGATGTGTACACTTGATCACTGGAGTATCAAGGCTAGTTTATCTCAGAGGTAGAGAATGTCCGTGATAAGACGACAGTTATGTGACCAGTTGATCAATACATTTTAAGCTTTGTTTAGACCGGTTATGACATGACGTGTCATCCTTTATACCAAGCCGTTCTCCTTTTCTCAGTTTAGGTGGTACAGTGTAACATATCAGGTGAAAATATGGGCAAACTTTGCCTACAAGTATCAACATTCTCATAATATGTTTGCATAAACATGTTCACACAATTTACATAAGCACTTGCAATTAAGGCGATCACTTTGATGAACTGCGATGAAGACGACCAGCATGTGGATGGTAAGACTGTGGATACAGACATCACCAGAAGCCCAGCCTGGATCACAGTAGAGGCTGTGCGGGTTGAAATGTGTGTGACTGGCGGTTCACCACAGCATAGGAAACTCTATCTGGGTGAAGCCTGGGTCCTTCCTCAGCTCCCAGTAGGTGTTGTTGCTCACCCAGGTCTCATCCTTCGCCTTCCTGAGGAGGCAGGAGAAGAGCGTGTTGAAACCGAAATTCTGGCACAAGCTACTGTTTCATTGACGAGCTGCATATAAAACTATGACTGTAAGAAGACTCACTTTCCCATCGATGATGTTCTCAGTGATAAATGAACCAGCGATAATATTCAGGTTACCTGAAGAATTTGGGCTGATGTGTCACGTTGTTTTCTTCCAGGACTCTCCGTCTCTCTCTCTGCAGCTGTTCAATCCTCTGCTTCTGCTCCTCTGCAGCCTCCGAGTTCCCCTCCTCTAGCAGTCTGCCAGCCACGCAGACACATTCATTATGCATATGAATATATCTACATGGTAAAACATTCATTTGTAACATTAAAATTTTATATGGGATAAAGGGGGGGGGGGGGGGGGGGGGGAGTCAGATAACCTAATAGGGATAAACAGGCAAATATGAAGGACTAGACGTGGTGTCATTTGTTACTTTGATGGGAAAGTGCTTTTCCTTTCTGTGGCGCCTTTCTGTTTACTTCACACACTTGTGTTCGCTAAAATTAGTTTGATGAACCCAAAAGTGTCTGCACTATTTTTAACATGACCTTTGATGTGCCTATTTCTGTGCTATTTTGATCATACAGTAGTGGTTGGTTGAGTGATGACAGCGTGTCGTCAGGATGTGATTAAGATCTACACATAAAAGATATTTAACGACATAGCATTGTGTTTTTCTATCAGATGTCAGATGATATGATGATGATTCTCTGGCAGAAATCTGTTTCTCACACCTTTGGTCCACACGTAGTCTGGTGTCCGTCGGCGGTAGCAGGGGTTTCAGGGATGGGTCCAGCTCGTTCAGTTCAACAGCAAACTTGGTGAAACCATAGTACTGCTCAAGAGCTACAGGCATTACATCTAAATTGCACACAAATGACATCCACTACATCAGATGCTGTCATAGGGAGACAAAAAGGGCATTCCGTGCATTCTCATGAAAGAATCTCATCATACTTGCTCTCCACACGCATTTGGCTGTGGGCGGGTCTCCACAGAAAATTGCTTCCTGCCATTTCCCAAAGAGTCTGCGGACCACCTTCCCTTTATTATCCATGATGGCTCCCTCCACCTCGTTCACACTGGAATTCCAGTATTTGGCCTGTGAAAAGAATTCACAGGTGGAGAAGAACACGTTGTTACGGTGCCAGTGAGCATGAATGGACAATGCAGGGATCACGATCATGTCCTCTCGCAGGCAGCAGATGTTGCTGTGATGTGAAACCGCCCCTCGTCCCAGCTGTGTGTTGGGCTGCTGCGTTTAATGGGAGATGAAGACGCATAACGAGCTCTGACATGTCGACTTGCTATCCTGCTCAGCTTCAGGAGGTCTTTCAAATGGGCACACGCTAAAGCAATTAACCTTCTCCTCGCAGTAAAGGCTTCCATACATCAAACGCTGGTAACATGGAGGGGCTGTTGGTGCCATGCAGGTGAAGAGCACCCTCTGGGTAGAAGGTCTACTACACCATTTACTTTGCCCGTGGGAGACTTATGGATGTGGGATAATGCCTCTTTTTCCAAGCGTAGGTTCATTAGATCAAAACCCCCTGGGGTTCACAGACGCATGACTACCAACACAAGCATATGAGAGGGAGTGGAAACAAAAAGAGAGCTTCAGCATGAAGGCCCTTGAATATACTTTATTCCAATATTGTGGCCAATATTTACCACTATATTGAACTATATTAGATATGCTTGACTGGAAGTGCGACATCAATCAGTCCTTTAATTGCAATTGCATAGCGTTTGAGAGGCACGACACACATAAATCTGTTTCACAGCACCTTGCAGGGAGCAATAATTCAGCCTTGAGTGTCACATTTTCAAAATTAAGAATTTAAAGTCTTGTTTAGCCTTCCCTGTTGGTAGAATACGGAATCGTTATTTAATTTTTTAACAGTCGCTGTGTGAAAGGCCCCATCTGTGTCATCAAAAAGTGAATGTTGCATCAGAAAAGGTTGTTAGCAGTGCTAATGGGGGTCATGGGGCCCCGCATACAGCTGCTGAACTTTTCCATCTTTTCATGTCTGCCTCACCTTAACAAAGGTGATCTTGCACTGACAAATATCACTGCTGGAGTTTCTGATGGAGATCTCCCCATAGTGCTTCGATCCAGCGCTGTCCACTGAGAATGTTGTGGATGCAGGATGTCACCTTGTTCCACTCGTAGTGGTCTCCACAGCTAGAACAAAGGGATTAAAAGAAACATTCATTTTAGTTGGACACTTCTTATTTCACATGGCCATTGATTTGTCCAGTCTGTGCGTGTTTTGGATCCGTCCAGTCATAAAGTAAATGTTGCAGACGATCCTCACCCTGGCAGAGTTACGTGAGTGGTACCAACAGGAACAATCTCCATTGATTTCCCCCAGAACTTGTTCTTACACCTCACATCTACAAAATCAATGAGAACAAAGCAATTGTACACATTAACAACATTGGACAACCAGCCGCTAACCACAATCTTTACAGACAGTGATAATGGATGAGAGTTATTTGTATTCACCCCTACCTTGCCAGAAGATGAAGTTTTTAGACTCTGCGTGGCAAGCTGAGATCGGTGGGTGATGACTGACCTGGGAAACAGAAATCTGGGTTTATTAAATGAATTCAATGAAGTGCATTATTATTAGATAACTGTGATTGTCGATGGCACAGAAGTTGGGATGCACGGATACCTGCTCTGCAAGGAATCGGAAGCCTTTATCTGGCCGGTCACATTCATACGTCTCCCCGAGGACGGGGTTGAAAGGCTTTCCCCCCGTTCTGTAGAAGCTAGATGCATAGCCTGATACAACAAACGTAGCTATGTATACCTGCACAAAGAGAAACCAATACATCCATTTGACATTCATCTAATGTATGTGGCACGTTTGTCCTAAAGGCAGGTATGTTTTCTACACCTCCCATATGAAAGTAGACACCAATCAACCAACAAACTCAATCTAAAGTCAGTTGATGCAAACGCGAGCAAAAGTAGAACACTGGAAGTGGCAGAATCGTGTCATCTTCCTGCTGGAAATCTGCAGACAGAGATTAGGAGGAATAACTGCCAGCAACAAGTAATTGGTCCATTCTGGCTCCTAAAAATGTGCTTGATAGTCACTTACAGGAAAAAATTGCCAGATTGTACGTAGCTGTCCAATTAGTGAGCTGTTGAGAGCAAACAGACTTTTGGTGCCTTTGCTCAAAATGCACTCTGATGCCAACAGAAATGGATTCATTCTGCTGTATGAACGTCAGTCTGGGCAGTTTTTGCTGAATCCCTTCACCAATGGCAACCCAGAGAAAGTCCGAACGTGTTATATGCATGAGTTTATAGGTTTTACTCTTCATTTGAACCGAGGTGTGCAGACAGCTAAGACCAGCAGCACTGAGAGGGCAGATAACCATTTAATAATTAGTTTTGTCGTGTAACACTACCGTACACTTTTTCTTTCAGTTGCCTCTTAGCAAAATACTGAGTGAATTTAAGTTAGGCTTTTATTGTGAAAAGACAAACCAGAAGGAGTGAATCTGTAATCTGCAAGTTGAAAATGTGGAAAATGATGAGTTGCCGCCTTTGTTGGCACTACGGTGTTTTTATTTGATCAAGTATAGGTGCAATTTATAACCCTTTAGCTGGGCAGCAGTAACTCGAGTGCAATGCATCTTGGTACATGTAGGCACTGCCAGCAGCTTTCTCGTCAATATAACAGGCATTTAGGAGTTTTTGTTTCAGTCGACTACATTTACCACCAACACTGACGGGACAAAGGTGGTGCATTTTCCCTTTAAATCTGCCTCTGCTGTAATCATCAGATTATTCCTACATCAGGCTGCTGTACAATGTTTTATATTGATTGCCTTTTCTGGATTCTGACGTTGTAATTAAAGAATAGTTTGATTGATTTGGGAAATATGCCAATTTGCTTTCCTCATGATTGGCTTAGCCTAGGGAATCAGCATGCCACTATTCTATTCAATGTTTATAAAATCAGTTTGTGAACAGATTAAAGAAATAAGACAATAAGAACATGTTAATAAGTCAGTTTTAGAGGTGCTGATAATTGTATTTTTCGCCCTCTGGAGAAAGATAGGCTAGCTGTCTCCCGAAGGCCTATTTTCAGTCTTAATGCTAAGCAAAGCTCATTTTTTCTCGGCTCCGGCTTCATTAACCGATAGATACAGATCATCTCATCTAACTGTCTGCAAGAAAGTGAATATGCCTTTTTCACAAAATGTCAGTGTATTCCTTTAATAAAGTAACAAAACCAAGAACATTTGTTTTTTTTCCCGATGAGAATCCTTAAAATACTAGTTTCTGATTTATGATAGACATATCAGTCACACCAGTCATAACCAAACTTTTTCTGCTCCGGGATGTGATAACTTTTCCACCAATTCTATTAGCCAAACCCCTTTAAATCTCCGAAAACTGAGTCATTTCGTAACACACTTTTAACACAGAGGAGGCCAGTTAAGTGCTGCAAGCAAACATGAGATCCGAGCAAAAAAAGATTATGCCCACACACTCAAACTGAATTTGCCGTCTCACCATACGTTCAAAGGGGTCCTGTGTGCTGGCAGCCCTGTCGAGCAGCTCGCTGTACTCCAGCTCCTCACACAGTCTCTGCAGGGTGTTGAGCGGCTCGTTCAGTTGCACAGGCATCGCCACTTTGGACAGGTCTTTGCCGATGTTGTTCCTGAGGATGTTCCACAGGCTGATGGTGCTGTTGTTGGGGCTGGGCGAGGGCAGGCAGGCTCTGCGCTGACAAAGGACAGTGCCTTCTTCCACAGACCCTGTTGTGTGGTGAATGTCATACGGGAATGGTTAAATCAGACCTAGCCGATGGTATCTGTCCCAGAGTTCTCTGTCCCATATCGTTTACCTGAGTTTGGTCTCTCACTTTCCATCCCGTTGCTGAAGTTGTCCATTGAAATGTTGTCACTAACATCACTATTGTATGAGTCATCCTCTGATACCTAAGAAAACATGTCAAATGTGAGATGATGGACACATTTAAATACACCTTGCAGGAAGTGACTGGTCTCCTTCCACCTCCTGTCGTGTGCAGAACATCTTCTACATTAGAAATGAATGGACCTGGTGACTAATCTGCACCTTGACTCGCTGTATTTTTAGATGAAAGTAATTAACTTCCATTTTCACATAGCTTCTGCTCCAGCTGTGATCTGATCTGGCATGCTGCATGAACACTGAAGGAAGGGAGGGCTGATTTGTTTCATGACATGCATCGAAACACTTTGCTTTCAGGCGACGGTAAGTTAAAAGCCCAATTTCTCTCTTAGCAATAGAACCGCAGTGGATTGTCACAATGAGCTTAAATGTTTAATACATTTTGCAGACAGAATGGATGAAATGACGGCTGATAATAAATAAAGAACCTCTGGGGGTAATTTTGTTTAGACTCGTCTGTCTGGATTCATTTCTTATCTCAATTTGTCTCATCAAACAACAGCGAACAAGACAAATTACATGACATGAGATAACATTAACAATAATTATAATTCCATTACGCAGCAATAACTGTCAGTTTATGAGACTGGCTGATTCTGAGCTGCTAATGGTAACAGCTTAGCTCTCACACGTACCTCATTTTCAGAAGAACTTGCAGACAGCAAAACTTCCTGTGCATCGAAGAACTCAGACAAAGACTCTGTGATTGAAGCTCTGCTCTCATTGGACACTTGGTGCACGAGGGGACGGGACTCGTCCACATCCTGTTTCTAGGAGACACAGTTTTCACAGCTATAATTAAGAGCAAGAAAAGGGCAACGCCATCATAGTCAGGGGGCGGCGATCACAGGCTAATTCAGAATACAATCACAATGTGTGGTAATGAAAGCATCCCAACACACACAAAATTTGACATGCAATATATTGTAAGACAGTCACCCACTCCCACATAGTACACTATATTTATTAATTTAATTATGAGACAGTTTCATAAAAGCTTACAGATATTCATAGACAACTGAGTCTCTTTTTTTATCGTTTGACCAAATTATGAACTTCTAGAAATTGCAACACTTCAGAATTAAAATTTGTATAAAGGAAGGATCAGTTTCACAATTGAGAATATATTGTATCCTATTTCTTGAGACTGTATCACAATATATTAGTGTATTAATTATAAAGAGCCAGGCAGAAGTGCAAGTGTGCAACGAGTGTGCAACAAGTGTGCACACCCACCCGACTGTCTGACAAGGTGTTAAAAAGATGCACATTCAAAATTAACCAAAAGCATGCATATAATTATTCTGAAAACAAATCAAAACACGTAACCAATTAGACAAGAAGTCCTTTTCCACAGTGAGCCCTCCATCCTTTGTAATTGCTGAAGCTGATTAATTAGCCCGCAGATTGCGCTGTGTGTTCAAAAGAAATTTACAGAGAGACACGCTTAAACGGCTCAGCTCACGCTCACTGGTCAGCAAATCAGATTAAGAGTGCAAAGAGCTTCCTGTAGGAGATGATAATGACAGGTGCGGTCTTCCCCTGAGCCGTGTGACGTGAGAAACAAGACCACAGGACTCAGAGGAAGCACAAATAATGGAAATTCAACCTACTTCAGGTGGCTGGTTCCCTGAAAAGTTTGCAGTGAAGAAAATGATGTTCACTTTTTTTTTTTATATTAGTCACTGTCATTATAGAAGGAAGGCGGTGCGGAGGAGAGCAATATTTGTTCAATCTCGATGAGAAGGAAAAAAGACAGCTCATTCATTCTGTGGCAAAGTCAAGACTGCGTGGGATGAAAATAAAGACAGAGATAATAAAAAATCATCATGATGGTGGGGAGGAGGTAAAGGGAGTAGAGTCACTGCATTCCCGCACCCACCTGCGCAGGGGCAGGGAGATTTATTAGTGTGGGCTCTACGATGTGGGACTCGGCATGAATCTTGCACAGGCGCTCTCTCAGCTCAGAGTTCTGGGCTAAAGCCTGGAAAAATGTAAACATTGTTTATAGCACACACTCGACCAATACTCCCTTGAATACTAAATGCTGAAATGAATACTTTGCTTAAGCTCTAAACATACTAGAGAGACGTGCATGTCTTATTGCTGCAGACATCAGACAGGAAGCCGCGGGAGTCCAACCTACATTCCTCACCCCATTACCGACTATGTGAGGTGGAGTAGGCAGCAGCCAACATCCAGCAGGGTATTTACAGACAAAGAAATGTGTTGGCGTGGAGAGCGCAGAACCTTCTGATGTGGCAAAAGAAGTCAGCGTGATGATGGCCGCGTAACCGCAGAAGAGAAAATAAAAAAGGCCTCTGGGTGGGAGGCAGCAGCCAAAGGAAACATGACTGTTGAAGATGGTCATGTTGAGGTGGGCAGACATCACACCAGCAGCTAGTAATCCCTCTAAGAGGTTCAACAATGTGTCACGCCTGACAAGTGGTGTGGGAGGACACGGCTTCTGAGAGGCGTTTAACAGTCTAAAAGAAAGTATGACAGCTAACCTACATCTACAGGCTGATCACAGCTCTTCATCTTTGTGTGTTTTACTTCACGTACCGTTGCCAGTGTGTTCTTCAAACCGACAACCTGCGGCGAGGTCGGGGGGATGGTGTCGTGGTCCACACATTGTTTTAATCGCTCCCTCTCAGATGTCAGTGAACTCAGGGCTGTTTTCATGGTCGCTTGCACTGCAGCAACAAGAGGAAAAGGAGGGGGAGAGCTTTAACTGCAGAGCAATGCAGGTACAGTCAGATCCAGTGGCGGTCTATCACACCACGCTTTTCATAAAGTGGAACAAAGTGTGATATTCTCATTATCTCCCATCGCTCTGCAGCCAGCAATCTTTGCTTTACGTTCATCCTTTAACCGTGCACTTCATAACAGGTGCCTGGGGAGCCGCATTAGGGAGAAGCGCTGGCGATATTAATGCATCGTTGTATTAAATTAAGCCCATCCGTCGCTTCATTATTTTTGAATGTGCACAAACGTGGTTATTGAAATGCTGAATGGACAGCCGCTGTTCCCCGAGGAAAACCTTTTTTTTTTTTTTAACAGAAAAAGTGGGAATTGTGATGGCATTATGTAAAACATAAATCATTCTCATTATGTCAAGCATCAGGTAGCCGAATATAAATTTAAATGAGGAATGGAAGAATCCTGATTGAGACCCGTATTTGCCAAGCTTTGTGGTTTAGATCATGTAAACTTCTCATTAAGCAACAATTAACAGCTGGTGGTTGCTCCATTGTCACATCCATCTGTTATAAACAAAAACTCCATGTCAGTCATATCTTACATGCAAATAAGGCAGTAGGCAGACAGATTCATGTGCACTGTGGAGCTTTTCTCAGTTTGTAAAAAAAATCTTCACAATCTAGAGTTCTAGAGCCGTAGAAATCTAAATTAAATTGCCCAGCACATAATATTTGACTCACAGTTGGTGGCAACGCGACAGAAGTCCTCCTGCAGCTTGGCCACATCGAAAGGGGAATCCAGGGATTGGGTCTCAGCCTTGTCGTTGGCGAGTGCGGCGGTGGAGAGGTTGGGATTCGAGGCATGGAGGCGGACCGAGCCGGAGGAGATGCAGCTGGGTACCTACGGAAGAGCAAATAGAGCTTGGAGGGGCTCGTACAAAAAAAATATGAAACATCATCCCATTTGATATGTCTACCTGCAGAGTTGTTTTGACATCTTTGTTGTAGTTTTTAGTGCGCCACTTCCTTGGTAGTCTCTTTTCCTTTTTGGGGCTGTCAAACGTAGATGCCTAGTGAACAAAGGGATGAGACGCTGATGGTCGAGACAGAGAGGAGACTTTTTTCTTCTTTTAAGAGGAATTTGGAAAGAAATGTTTCATTGGTGACAGCGAGGTTGCAATGTGTTCTATATTTAGGAGCAAATTATATGAGGGCATTAAAAAATATTGCTGAAGAGAAATGATAAAAGATGAAACAAGACAAGATACTTTGCATAATGTTCTGAGTCATCTAGTATTTTGGATGTGAATAATTTGTGTGGTTTATGTAGCTTACACAGTTTCTCAGATTTAATCATGAAGCTGCTGTGCATCTACGGGTGAAAGGAATCAGGAGTAGAGATGCTGACCTGCAGGGTTTGGATGGATGGAGCAGAATAGGTACGGTGCAGGACTTCCATGCTCTGTAGCAGGTGGTTCAGCTCCAGCAGGTAAGCCTCACAGACCAGCAAGTCTGTTGGGAGTTGGGAAAAGATTTTAAATGGGAGAAGAAAGTCAGGAAGTGGGAAGAGAGTACAAACAGGAGCAGGGCACACACACTTCCATGTACTGGTTTGGTCCATCAGACTGTAAACCATCCGAAACCTACCATCCACGAAGTCAGGGATGAAGACTTTGATGTTCGTGGGAACAAAGTGAAAACTCACATCACTTGCTGACAATAAAGTTCCATTAGCAAAGTAGGTTGGGGGGGGAGGGCTTCCTCGTTGGGCTTATATAGATAATGTAGGCCACTTTCTCTCTTCACCCCCGGTGTAGTGAGGGTTTCAGAAGAGGAAGTGGCGTGAATAGATAATTGTAGTATGTGAATAATACGTTTTAAATTGAGGAGAGCCAAAGAACTAAATAAGTGACAATCCTCCCCACACTGAGTGGGTTTGTTGTGTACACTCCCAAGATTTCTTTAGAAAATCATAGCTTTCCACTTAATAACTGGGGGAAATGTTGACAGGACACACAATGGGAAGACTATTGAATGAAAACTGAGACAAACGCTGCTAATCATCAGGGTGTAACACAACAACAACAACAACAACAACAACAAATAGGACAGCAGGCAGACTGATTTATGATATAAAGTGCAGCATTTGACAAATGAAAAATCTGGAGTCAGCCAAATCAGATCTTTACATGAACGATGCACGAAAGATACGAAACATCACAAGGGACGGCCTTCCTGTCTCACCTTTGGAGCAGCGGTCCATGTCGTCGGAGGACTGGAGCCAGGCAGCTACTTTGGCTTGGCTGTTGCAGCTTAAAGGGAAGGCTCCCGCAGAATGAACGGTGGACTGCCTTCGTATAGACATGCACTGCAAGAGCAAACAGATGCAAAGGTCAATCCAATAACAATTTGCTTCCTTTCCAATTCTTCAATACAACTTGAGTAAATATTGTAGATGAAATAATGATATTCATGAGCAGAAGCAGAGCAGGCAGCATTTAGTGAGTTTCTATCAGACCACGTGGTTTTCAGTGTGTGCTGTGTGCGCAGGTATACCTTTCTGATGGAGGCACTCTCTGCCATGCTCGGGGAGTTGGGGGAGGGGTAGTGGGGATAGTAGAAGGACTTCTCAATAGGGCACATGGCAATCTCATTTTGCCGATAGAGGCGATGGTGTCGCAGCTTGGAAACCCATTCATCAAACAGCTCCTCTGACTTAATCTGCAGAGCAGATACCACAATCAGGAATCAACACAAGGGCAAGGAAGTTAGAGGAGGAGTGAAGGTGGAAAAACACACACAGGTACTGTTTCTCTCTCACCCATATAAGGGACATATTTAAAGTATTTTCAATGAGAATCTGTTCCAGGCATCAAAAGGGAATAATCCGAAATAATCCATGTTTTACATCACTACCTGTAAATCTGTAGGGAATGCTTCACGCTCATTAGCCTTGTGCTTTACCTTCAGGTGATATATGTTTTCCTCAGCGTCAAGATCGATGCACTTGGCTTTCTTCTTAATGGCCATGACAGAGAGACCCACGTCAATGCAGCCATGCAGTTTCCCTTTCTCAATCTGCGAGGCAACGGCAACACACCGTGTTAGGAATATGTTGGACTGCAGTTCATAACAATGCAACAGGAGATACTGATCACAGCCATCCACATCCTTCCATCGGCCCTGGCAGCCCTGGGCAAGCAGAGCCGCTGTGTGGCTGGTTTATAATTAAGTGAAATTGGCAGGCAAAATGCACTGTGTGATTCCTGTCAACGACAATGAGGTTGTGGGGGAATGAGGGCCTCTTGTATCCACGGGCACAGATGGATATTGTGGAAAAGACAGCCAGCAGCATAACAAGACACAAAGTGTCCTCTGTAATCTTCTGTAACTGGCTAGGGGGCTTTTGTACTCACATCAGCACTGCACTTGCTATACTTCAGGATGCCCTTGTCCAGGAAGAAGTATCTCTGTAGGGAGACGGAAGGACAATCAGCAAATGAGAGGCAGCCGAGATAATGTGCAACATCCCCTGACAGCAAATCTGAAGTCGCTGTTCTGACGCTGTGATCATGACGGAGTCTGCCTCTCGTTAATTTATGTTGTTGTCGTCTTGCATCTCGTCTGCCTTTACTCTTCCCCCTCGCTCCAGTCTGTACATGTGACTCTTTGTGCTGCATTGAAAGCACAAAGACCTGAAAAAGCCAGTCAATGCTAAACGTATACAGCGCTATCAACCAACAGGCCATCAGCTAATGCAGCCAGGTAGTATCATCCCAGTGAAAGCCTTTAGACAGAGCGTGAACAGCCACTGATCACACGTGACTCCCCCGAGGGTGAAATCATCTACCGCATAAGCTCATTCAATTAGTTTAAAACACAGTTGAGTCATGTCAGCACATGTGTCGGGAAAGGGAACTTTGCCGACTGGGAAATGGAAGTGACTTTCAGCAGAAATACGTCATTAAGTCTAAGTGTGAGACAGCGTGGGTCATATAAGGACCTTGCAGCCGATTGGTTGTACCTTGTGCCAGCCTTTCATGGGCCACTTTCTCCTCTTGAGCATGTAGCCCTCCTGTTTCTGGGGCTCCAGGACGTTGCTGAAGCCTCCGCGCAGGCCCTCCACGATTTCCCAGCTGTCCTGTGGGCACAGATGGTTTATGAGACGTTAGCAGCTTGTGTGCATGAATGCAGGTCACATTTGCAGTCATGTTTGTAATATAAAACTCAAGAGTCCAGGTCTTACAAAACCATTCTTGAAATGTTCAAGAAGTCAGTTTGTCATTGGGAGGCTGTAGGAGATGAGAGTTTCAGAATTCATCACTACGAGATTTATAGAGCTTTACGCACTACTTTAACCTCATGGTCCCATTTAAAATATTATCTTACCTGTCTAATCTCAGCCCTTCACAATAATAATTTCCTGAGATTAGAACGCTCAAACTTAATCCCCCCTGAAAATGAAGAGATTAAGGTGATATTTCATCACAGACTAATCCAGACAACTCATGTACTTCAGCGGTGATAATTCCAGGAAGGCAGCATAAACAGTACAAACAGAGGGTTTTCAAAAACATCTTTGTGGATATTGTATTGTGGTGTTTGTGGTTTATACCACTTTAATGTTATATTTTTTCATGCTACTTAGTTTGTAAACATTTTTTATAAAAGTAATCCCTTATGATGTCATTGGGGTTATCTTGTCAATCACACAATCATTAGGAAAATGATTTTCAGTAGACAGTGACCAAGAAAAAATCTGGCACCATCGTGGAACAAGGAAGGTCAAATAAAATACACTATTGACTTGTACTGAGGGAAAACCCATATGGGGAAACACAATTGAGAACATCCTCTGCTGCTTCAATGTTGAACATGTTATCATGTTTTGTCCTTGCTGTTTGACAGTGTAGAAACAGGTTGCCATAGAGGGGGGGTTTCTTACGCAATAAAGATGCCCTGCTGGAATCAAACCCAGAAACATGTGGTTCAAAGGGGTAGTATTTTAACTACAAACCATTGCTTTTTTTCCTTTTTAATCTGTCTTTTGTGAGTCTCCCATCTTACAGGAAGTGCAATGCTGAATTGCTGGTGAGCACAAATGCGAATCATTCCAATTCAAGCTCACCAAACATGATGCGTTTGCTACTTTTCGGTTTTTCATCATCGTAAATGTAATATTATTTGTGTACCGTTGCAGGAATGAAATGAATGCTGATAACGCAGTATTTTATTTAGGATGATATCTTAAACTTTGTAAAGGGTCCCGCGTGGGATTTAAACTCAAGCACAAATGAAGTTCACACCCCAGCTCCCTACAGGCACTGTGGGTTCTTGGCAGAGGTTGGAGGTGACTCTGTGTTTGTTATCTCAGTGTGTCCCTGAATGTTCTAGTGTATAACAGCTCTGGCTAAACAAACTGTATCAGTCAGAGGAGCGGACTGCTGGAGGTGAGGCCGTCTAAAATAAACGCTTGTTTCTGTCGGGGGTGGGGGGTGGAGAGGGCGTGGCTTGTGGGCATGAGCGCTTGTCACAGCTCCCACTGACACACTCACACAGTGAGTCATTGTCCCACACTGCTGCCTGGGCATTTTCTTCAAGGTCGAGAGATTCTTTCAGAGATAACTGACAAGAAGACATGTCTGGTTTCAGGGGATAACTCGGGCATAGGAACATTATAAACCATGAATCCAAACTTGTCCATGCTGCAGCTGTAAGACGGTTGTCCCAAAACTACAACATGGCATTATACCTATCATGCATAAACATCTAAATCTAAAACCATAGCATGGGATTCATGCATATTTGCTCTCTTGCTTGAGATTTACGGCCTGAAGACGGCTAGCTTAGCTTAGCACAAAGACAGGAAACGTGAGGAGACAGCTGCTAGCCCAACTATGACCAATGGTAAAAAATGTTGTAATTAAAGGAATAGTCAGAAAACATGATGTTTTTATACTTTGGTTTTTGTACGAATCAAATAGATGAATAATGGATGGATGTATTTCCAGTCTTGATGCTAATCTATGCTATCATTTCCTGGCTCCAGCTTCATTACCACACAGATATGAGAGTGCTACAAATTCTTTGCACCTTTTTTGTTGTTGCCAGAAACGGAAGACTATTATATATAAAAACATATTTGCAAAATGTTGAAACGTAATTTCTTTTTATCGTGTTGTTCAATCAATGAGTTCAAAGCAAATAGAACTTATATTTCATTATATTATAATGTTTTCTGGTGGTCCTGCGGGTAAGACTGGAGTGAGCCTTTATTACGTTCATTTCCAAACAGAGAAGCTGCTGCGGGTAATTAAAAATGTATGCTGGTGCCTATGTCTGCTGCCTGCAGATAAACAGGGTTTTTTCTCATGCCATCTTCACTAATTTGTGTGTGAGAGAACTACACCTTTGATAAAATCGTTGCAAATGAACATTTTAGTAATTGCAACAGACCCTTTGAAGAAAATGATAAGATTGAGGCGTTTTTTAAAGTTGGCAGCATTTTGTGCTTGCTGTTGAAGATATCACATGCAAAGAGGGGCTCAGACAAGGCCGTCTCCTTGCGTTATCTGAGAAAAACCCCAGGGCCCATGAGCAAAAGTTTGGCCGGTCAAGGCATTTACTGTCAGGTCGTTCTCCTCCCACGACACAGAGATCCCTGGGGACGGGGAGTTGTTTTTCTTTTGCAATACACAAACTGTCGAGAAAAAAAAAAGGGGGCGAAGATTTTAATACAGACTTTTCAAGTTGTAGCACTGTTGTGCGTTACCTGTCGGCTATCGAGTTTGGATGAGGAGCTGCTGTTGCTGCGTGACATGGATATCTTCTGCGACATGGCTGAACTGCGCTCCTCTGAGCCCATCTCGCTGCACGCCGGCCAGCGCAGGCTAAGACCGGAGCACCAGGAACATTCCTCTACAAAGAGCAGATGGAGTGGAGATGGGGGTCAGCAGGGGAAGGGTGGAGAAAGAGAGGGGGGGGGGGGGTGGCATTAAGAGGCAAGCCCTTTAAAAGCCTTTTAGCTGTGTCTCACTGAAAAATGCATTAGGTTATTTAGAGCGATTAGTTCTTCCATCCTCACATAACGGGATATGAGATGTAATGAGAAAAACCTGCACAGAAGAATTCACAACATAAGCGAACAGATTTGACGGATAAGACTGGAGGACGTAAATTGGTCGACAAAGAGATGAGACTGCAGGTTTGAATAATTCATATCTTACCATTACAGAGAGTGATGGATTGTCAGCATTTAAGGATGACATGAATCTAAAAGACCCACTAGGACTAAGTGCATAAGTGTGGAAGACGTAGTCTGATTAAAAATAAAAGAAGCAATACTGCAACGTATTGAATGTTCCTCCAAATGTTTATTTAAGGAAAATTACAAATTATACTCAGCTGAATGTACTTTTTTTAACTTGAAGTTGTCACCTAATGCTAATACTGCAATATTCTATTCAGACTATACAATTATTTGATCAGTTGTACAAATATACATAGTTATAATAACTTCAGCTGCATTATTACATTAATATGTACTACTAAGAGTACAAAGTATCTACTGTAATGAGATAAATGTAGTGGAGCAAAATATTCAACAGTGTTTTTCACCCAAAGATATTTATTATTCTACTGAGTTACCGGCTCTTTGCTAGGTGGGATTTCATCCCCTGGTTCAGCATTTCAGTAGCTGGAATCAGCGTCATAAAGAGGATGCAGATGTAAAATCATCGCTCCAACAGTGTGAAGCTAACTGGGCCTCTTTAGGATATGAAAACGCTCAGTCAACTGCCGTGCTCTTCACACGTCCTCATCAACGTTATGTGCGTGGTCTACCACATCAGCACATGGAGACACATTTTGCTAATGCACTGTGAGCAGCAGTATGTCACAGTATGGAACGCTGATAAACACGCAGGCGTGAGGCGTAAATCAAGTTGGCCCACGTGGGAAGAAGCAGCAGGTCATCGGTTTTCTACTTTACTGAGGATTCACAGATCTACTTAGTTTGTGATGTTAAAACACCATCTGTGAGATCCTGTTGAGGAGATCAGCATGATGTAGTTTGGTCTGAAATTGTCTTTCTTTTTACACAAAGTCGTGTCCGTGTTTTTTCCACCATAGTTTTGGTTACAGCTAAATGAGAATATACATGCTCAAGTATTCATTGGGCGATATGTTGAGTAAACATTACAATATTATTTAATCAAAGTGATATTTGGTGTAGGATCACAACTAATGATTATTTTAGTGAAGTCTTTTATAATTTCATATATGGAATCATTAAAAACGTGAAAAGTTGATGACAAAACAAGAAATTTGCTTGGAAGAAAAGAAGAAGATATGATAAGGTTCATCATATAAATCAACAACTTCTCAGATATTTGAAATCAGTTTGGATTGGACATTTGTGATCATATATTATCAAGATTGCTCACATTGTACGATGTTGAAAGCACCTTGTTACATGCATAACTGGAGCACAACCATCTGTCATGTTGATGAACCACAAGATGCTCCGTCTGTGGACCGTCTCCGGACCACTGAGATACTATGAGACTGATCAGTAATCAATGTCACCTGACAGAGCTCACGCTGAATGAGACAAGCCACGTGTTGACAACCACTTTGAAGCAGCGGCGGGGTTTAATCACATTACCTTCACTGTAGCTGCAAGCCTTGTTCTGCATAATGGACACAACCATCGGTCATGTGAAACCACCGTGCTCCGTCTGTGGACCGTCTGTGGACCACAGATCTACAGACTGATCAGTTCACACCGACAGAGCTCCCAAAACGCAGGCACAACAATGGAGGTGGGACACACAATAAGAGGCCCCGAACCACGGACCAGCACTCCATCCATCCGTCTGTCCGGTCCGTCCATCCATCCATCCATCCATCCATCCATCCATCCATCCATCCATCCATCCATCCATCTGTCCATCCAACCATCCATCCATCCATCCATCATCCATCCATCCAACCATCCATCCACCATCCATCCATCCATCCATCATCCATCCATCCACCATCCATCCATCCATCCATCCATCCACCATCCATCCATCATCCATCCATCCACCATCCATCCAACCATCCATCCATCCATCCATCTATCCATCCATCCATCCATCCATCCATCCATCCATCCATCCATCCATCCATCCATCATCCATCCATCCATCTATCATCCATCCATCCATCCATCATCCATCCATCCAACCATCCATCCATCTGTCCATCCATCCATCCATCCATCCATCCATCCATCCATCCATCCATCCATCCATCCATCCATCCATCCATCCATCCATCCATCCATCCACCATCATCCATCCATCCATCCATCCATCCATCCACCCATCCATCCACCATCCATCCATCCACCATCCATCCATCCATCCCATCCATCCATCCATCCATCCATCTCCACTTCCTCTCCATCACCTATAATTTATTCATCCACTTTCCACTGATCACACCAGCTTTGTCCAGCTCCTTCACACGGTCACCGCTCAGGCCAACCTTTCATCCAACACTTCTCAGACTTTCATGGAGGCGACGGCGGTATTAGACATCCCTGCTCCAGTAATTACCCTTTCCCAGTGAAAAGCACACGCTCTTTGATGGCAATAAAGAAATGCTGTAAGGGAGTGCAACAAAACTGCATTAGATCACAGAGGATCAGTGGGTTGGGGTTACTGTCAGTATGGATTTTTAGTTCACGTCACAGTTGTTGTTGTTCTTCACAGACAGAGAAACCCAAAGGAAACAGATGAGATGAGAAAGAATATGAGGGGGGAAATCCATGTGTGAATGCGTGAACACAAAAAGGCACGGTGTACAAATATGTACAAACTTGGTCATGATCAAATAAAAATGTCAATAAAGTATATAGGGCTGTCTTTTGCTGCGCACCAACTGCTGACTGCTGTATTTGAACAATTCTTTTGTCATAAAGATGGTACTGACCTTTATAAAAGAATTACTGTGATTCATGTATCCCATTAAATCTTCCAGGTAGTATGGAGGAAAAAAAAAATATAAGTATATATATATATATAAATATACATTTACAGTACATATACATATAATTATGTATCTCGTCGGATTCCCTCTGTATTCCAGTAAAGCTGTAATTTCTCTGAGTGACACCCTAACTGAACTTATACGTGCACTCAAGCACATTATTACTGGCAAGTTCGCAGGCCAAGCTGTGATCTATGTAATATAAACGCAGATGTTGTTTTCCCAGTGTCTCTAACACAAAAGGATAAACAAGTTACGTGGAGAGGTGACAGTTATGAATATTTCAGTGCAGCGTGGGCGGATGGAACCCGCAACTGTTCTATAATGAGGAAGCCAGCGTAACTCTTGGAGGAGAAAAGATGTGCAACTAGCAGGAGCTTCAAACTCATGCTGGCTGTGTCTAGGTCTCACCTAGAAGAATCATCGTCTTATCAGAGAACCTCCATCTGACCCCCAGACAGCAGCAACAAGACTGAAAATGAATTGGTTTTGCTCTGACACCACCAGCGGGTCAACTTTTTTAATTATCCAAATACTTTGGTTTATGACCATCCATCCATCCAATATCAGTAACCACAGTCAGGGTCGCGGGGGCGAAGGGTAGGGAACACCATAAACAGGTTGCCAGACTATCACAGGACACAGACAACCATTCACACTCAAATTCACACATTTCTCACATTTCTCATCAATTCAACTAACATGCATGTCTTTGGACTGTGGGAGGAAGCTGGAGTACCCAATGAAAACCCAGGCTGACACGGGGAAGGTGCAAAAGGTCCCGAACCCAGGATAAAACCTGGACCACTGGTAGGCGACAGTGCTAACCACTATACCACCATGCCGCCTGGTTTATCGACCAAACACTGTGAAACTATTGGCATTCCCATCAACATCATAATTAATTTAGTGTTTTGCAGTAATTTTAAAACAAATGTTATCATGCCAGCACGCTAAACTAAGACGACAACCAGGGTAAACATTCAACCCACTAAACATCTGCATGCTAACATGGTCATTGTGAGCATGGAGCCATGCTAATGCTAGCATTTAACTGATAGCACCACTGTGTCTGAACGCAGCCTCACAGAGCGAGTCTGCAGTCTGTTTTGTCTTTTAGTAGATAGTATGCATTAGTAGAGCAGACAGGAAATGAGAGGAGACTAATGGAGCATGGCAACCATCATTTGTTAGCTATACTGTCAGAAAATAGTGAAAAGTACACTTGCTCCTTTCTTCATTTCTTGTTGTCTAACTGACACTCAACAAAGAGGCATCGTCAGCATCATCAAACATCACACAACACATATGAGAGTAGCAAATACAATAGAGAATCTGAAACCAATGAATATTAGATCGTTTTCCCCGTGCAAAGTTGCTTAAACTATTATAAAAATAGTTGCCAATTAATTTTCCAATTAAATTATCATAATCATATCAGATGTACATTATGCAGCAAAGATCTCCAGGTGGACTCACTAGTAACATGGCCTTCCAGGATGCTTAACAACAAGCATTTCCTTATCAAAATACAGCAGATAATTCCAACATATAATGAGTAAAACTAATATTGTCCAGTTGGACAAATTCACTATATATGTCTTCAGGTGCTTGACAATATTTGTCACTTGCCTTTCAAAGCTCATATTTTTACTGCGTTCCAGGCAACAAATCCTTGGTTATAGATCTGGTTGAAGTCATAGCTGGCTTAATGTCCTTTTAGGCTGCACTAACTAGATTGACAGAAGCTGAAAGCCCTCCATTTCATTCTGTAGTTCATGTTGCAGATGTTCCTCTCTCCATCCACTGTCTCCAGTCTGCCAAAGGGCTGCCAAGCCTAACGGGCTTTCATGCATCATTAGGACGTGACTCACCAGAGTACACGTCTAATGGCTGAACAGTGTGGCTTTCTTTAGGATATAGACTCGCGTTTGCAAGAATTGATATGACACACTGATGCTCCGCTGTTACGGTTGGGTTGGAATGGACCATATAACACACTGTTCAGAAATATGAAGTGGAAGAAGTAAAATGTATTTTAGGAAAGACACTGAGAGTTCAGTAATGGTAGTGAGAGAGAGAGAGTGCCTAAAGCTGATCTAGAGGCATGGGAATATAGATAGACTATTTACTTTTACTAAGCAGATAAGGTGATATTTAGATAACCTTTAAATGAATAAAGATTTGAATAATCTTTCAAATAACATTTCATCTGCAAAACTTACTAGCTGAGAGAGATGGAATATTCCTATTGTGTTTTATTAGAGTAAATGATTGGCTGTTCTTGAACTACGTGTAATTTCATTTCCTTCTGTGTGACGGCTGGTTTAATGAAACAGAAGAAAATTGATGTTGATATAAAATTGCTCCAAAAGGCAAAAACTGCTCGAAGCTTCTCTCCGTTCCATTATTCAGCGTAAACAAAACAAGGCCTCTGCATTCATCAAACACCTAACATGGTAACCACCTTATCTCTGCGGCCCACGAGGCGTTCTCTGACAGGTCGTTCCTCCCAATACAAAGCTCTTTAGTGACAAAGCAAACTGGTACCTGGGGAGGTGGGTCATTCACTCTACCTTTCCTCCAATGACGGATCCATCCATAAACACAAATCAGAACCTAAGCCCTTGCTTAATTTGTATTGCCTTTAATCTTCCTCCGCAGGACATTCTCATTAGATGAACAACCTTTTCTGAGAGCCGCTACTCACCAAAGCGGACACACAAGGCTCTCGTTTGCCACGTCTAAATGTTATTACATTCGTGCATTACCCCGCTGGGATGATGCCACTTAGTCGTTGTTATTTCATTATGTGAAATTCAGAACAAAAGGAGTGAAGGAGGGGATGGAATCAGAAATGAGCAGTAAACAATATAATCAGGCCAGTGGCCACAGAAAATGCTGCAGTGATTTGTTACTGCAATATATTTACATTACATTTACATTTAGGTCATTTAGCAGACGCTTTTGTCCAAAGCGACTTACAATAAGTACAATATATCTGCTTTTTATTAGTCCATATTTCTATGTTTTGAAGGCAGCAACAAGTTGATGAAATTTCTTGGAAGGAAAAAGATCAAATAAAAGATGCATAAAATTTACTGTGGTATTTAAAGTATCATAAGAGTTTGATATTTAAAAAAAATAAATGCCCTTATTTGCTTTTATTGAAAAAGTAAGAGGAGAAGATTGATAGCGCTCAAGTATCAATATTTCCTCTAACTCTCAGCAAAAAAAGCAATCAGGGATCCAAAATGTAAAGTTATTTCAAACTTTCTATCATTCAACTGTGAGTTTTTCATTTTCAGAAACTCAGAAAGAGATGATTAAAAATAAGTTATTATCCACAGTCTCCTGAATGAACACATTCAAAGAGATGATTAATTCTCTTATCTATGTCTCATCATTTTCAGCTTGCAAACTTCATAATAAGATGACACTCATGCATATATGGTAGGAAGAAAAAGCCATTTAAGTCTGTTGTGTCATTCAAAACCGAAGTGATTGGAGCTTGAATCAGTTGAGGAGTAGAAGTAATGCCACTGAATCTGAATAAGCTTCTTATCCAAGTTTGGAGAGCAACTAAACAGGAAACAGCCCCAGAAAGTCTCTCGTTTCCTTCCCCTGTCAAAGACTGTCATTTCAATCAGGGCAGTCATTAATTGCCATCCCCAGCAATTATTTTTCCACTGTATCCTTAAAAAGACCCAAACAGTGTAACTGGGACCAGAGTGGGAGATCTACCTGCAGAATCAGGGCACCACAGACTGGAAGCATTTCTTTAAAACAATATTCATCCAATGATAAACCAGCACACAGCAAGCCAGAGAACCAAGCAGCCCACCTCTCGGCTACACCTTCTCTGAAAGCTGCACACAGATTTCTAGGTGTGCCTCTGATCTGGTCAATGTGTCGGGGTTAAAGGTCACCATGGCCAGAAAGAGCCACTCCCAGAACCGTGCTCACGCTGCTGAGCTTGAAGTGCGAACATCAGCCTTCGCTTTCTGTAATCATACATTTTTATTGGGATGAAATGCAGTCTGAAGCCTTTTCATATTCACTCCAAGAGTGAAATGCCTCCAGAGTTAAGGTTGTAATAACGAGAGCGAGAGAGAGAGAGGGAGGCGGATCGAGGACCCTCTTCAATGACTTCCTGCAGCAGAAGCCTTCTCATTCATGTCTACTACTCTCTGCAAATGACAGGCTTTACCACACACTCTCTTTAGCATCCTGTTAATCAACCACATCCTCAACGTCCCCCGTCTCCCCTCCCTCTATCTCTATTTCTTCCTCTCGTCTGCTCCGAGCGAGGCAGAGGTCCTCTCCTTTGTTATATTCAGTGTGTGGGAGCTTGACAGCCTCGTTACTCAACAGCAGCTCATTAGGACGCAGAGAATAGTCACAGCTTAGCTCAACGCTCACTGACAAAAGAGTCGGGAGAAAACATTAATAAGAAAAATGCTCTGCTCGCTCACTTGTCACATTTTTCCCCCAAAAAAGTGAAGATGACAATGCTTGCCAATCATCCCTCTGCTCTTACTGTGTAAAAGCAGCATCTCCACCTCTATTCTCACATGAATTGAGGTGTTGACTCAGAATAGAGGAGGATGACATTGAGGTGATCCTTGTCCCTGTTAGCATGCTGTTCCTGTCTCAAAACAATGGAGAAAAAAACACAGGCCTAAAAAGAAGATATCACAAAAAGTGGAAAGAACATCTGCACCGCCACAAGCAATCCCTAAGTCCTCCGAGTGCAGATATATTTAGACATCGTCTTCCATTACCTTCCATTTATGGCCAGACAGAGATAAACTGTCCGACTGAGAAGAATTAGCACATCTTGAGAGATTTACTTCATGCCTGAACTCTGGACTGGTGTATGGATGAGCTCACAGCGTGACTCCTTCTCTGTGATAGAGGGCTACGTCAGAGAAGATAGACCGGCACCACAAACACACTCAAACTGCAGCAGAAAAGCTTTTTGTGGTTACATTTTTTGTGTTTTTGGGGACAATATTTGCAACATTAGTGAAGTTGGTCTGCCTTTTCTATTTGTAGAGTTTTATTGATCTAATTAACTGCAAAGTAAAGGAAATGTATGTACTTTCATTATATGATCCTAACACAAAACGTAATTATAACTTGTAAATAGTCATTTTCATGTTTAAAAATGTACTTTTCTTTTTATTAATGCAGATTCAATGGAATCATGAAGGCCAAAGGTGACAATGCTAACATGCTCATGTGTGTTAACTGACTGACTGAAGTACGTTGCCATCCCGACAGCCATGACTCTTTCATATAGTTTTTCAATGCTTCAAATAATCAGTAATGATTTAAAAGTTACGCCCACATCAGTCTAAGGTATTAGTTCAGAGGAGCTAAGCGATAACTTCAATGTCATTCGATAAGCCGGAAATATTATTTTCAAAGCTGTAAGATGGTGAACATTTTGAATAATTCAGCCATGCAAACTCTAGAGGATTTCTAGTATGGACGGGTTCATCCATTGTTTTAAAGTTAGTGCTGCCCTCGTTAAAATTTCATGCTGATATCTAGCAGCCTCTACCAGAGTCTTGAAATCAGCCTTCCAGCTTCTTCCAGCCACTCTGATGCCTGCAGGAGGCTGAAGACAACCTGCCATTAAAGAAACATGTCCGTAATGAGATAGTCCAAGTCACTTTGACGGGGAAAAGAGCCAGACAGACAATCTTACGTAATATCAAGTCTGATGCAGCGGTAACACATGCCTCAGTGCACACTGGGAGTGCACATTTTTGTCTTTATTTCGTTTTTATAGTGTATGTACAATAAGCATACATTTTGTTATCGCTACTGACTATTTCATTGTATAAAAACTAAGATCAAACCATGATGGAGATGGGTTTACCTTATCCAGCAAATAGCAACTGAGACACTCAATAGAGCGTTTTCTACTCAACACATTGTTTGAGGGCCAGCCATTGATATTAACGCCTTTGGTCTGATGATCGTACGTATTTAATGAAAGTTAAGTGAAACTCTAACACTGTTGTTTCATGGATTTCGTCTTCGCTATCATACCTTTTTCTAATTTTCCAGCATTTACAAAATGTCTTCAAATTGAAATAACAACAGTAAGAACAGACAGACATGGTTCAGAAGTTCAGTCCCTCTGCTGTGTAACAGCATAACTACCTGTTTACACGTGAAACCACATAAATTATTAATGTCTACCGCCTACGCAAAAAGAGGCAACATCTGCCACATGCACAAGATGCTATTTAACCATGTCCTGCATTATTCACTTCCTGTTTAATGAGTCAGAGTTACTGTATGACATATAATGCTGAGTTTATGGGTTCAGCTCAACGCTGGGGGGGAAAGCTGCAATTACCGTGGATGTTACCTCAGGCAATGCAATGTCCCGCTTCTGTTTCCTGATTCCTTTCTTTCCTGCTGCTGCATTCCACAAATCCTATCGATTCCTCTCCTTCACTGTCTCAGTTTCTGAATGCAATCCCTACTTTGGGTGTGTTAGCAAGCAAAAACCTCAGGAGCTGCAAGAATGACATATTGACCAACAAACTGTGCTCGGAGCAGAGTGAACACAGCTGTGAAAGTAAGAAAAGAGAAGTGGCCCACATGCCAAATTTAACTACCTCCCAGGTGTTTATTAAACCAGCATTTCCAAAAGCAACGTTTCCAGTGTGTTTGACTTTGTCCTTCACCATGTAAACCATACTGAGGCAGGACGTGTGCACTCTCCAGCTTCCCCATCCCATGTCACGTCAGGCATTTTTACAGACACTCTAAATGGCCCCTATTGAGCCTCACACATGTTCCAACAGGACAAACAGAGCCAAAGCAGCCCCTGAAAAGCGTGCTCTGTTGCACTGTTGACACAGCATCCAAAAGAGCTGATATAACCTTGCGTAAGTGCTAAAATGACAGCTACTATGAGTGAACCACAGTAACAAACAACAACAGCTCTGACTCAACCAAGTGTTTTAGGATTAACTCAGATACTTGACTGTAAACCCTGTATTCAGCAAAGGGATCACTATTATTACGGTGGATTTACACAGAATTGTAATCATCTGGGAGTGTGCTAATATTCTCTTGCCTACAGACACTGTAGTGTGTGAGCCACTGAGTTCAAATCCCGATTACATCTGAAAATGGATCCTATCTACGCTCAATATCACACACACACACACACACACACACACACACCTACAGCCACTCAGCATGAGAGATACAGCCACTCAAACATACAAGCACATTATTCATACTGCTGCCCTGAGTTTTACGGGCAGCTTGTTACTGTTATACGTGTATTTACTTATGTGGAAACAAAAAACATCCTCCACAACTTGACTTTACTTGTCCAAAAAATAAATAAATAAAAAAAGAGGAATTGTGCTCAGAGTTACCATGGAGACTAAAAGGATCTATTGGTGTTTATTTTATGAGTCAGGAACTCAATATCGACCGTGTGGAAACCCCAGCAGGAGAGTCCAAACCCAGCAAAGCCTTTTAAGCAATGTGATGGTGAATGTAGTTTACATTTGGGCTTGTTTCACCTTGAAGCTTCACTAAGTGAACACATTTTTACAGCTTGTGAAACTGCTGTCAAATGTTCAGTAAGAAAACAAACACGACAATGAACGTTTTAATGCACATGACTACTATGATTACAACTGACATGATTTCCAAGACATAATTAAAGTATCTAGTGAAGGACAACTTAGTTTTACTCACCAAGAGGAGGGAGGGGGGGAGGGGTGAAAAAACGCACTCACCTTGTCAGAGTTCCAGATGTGAATTCCAGGTGTCGAGGACAGAGATGTTGGACACGGCGGGTTTAAAAGACTCCGGATCAGAGCGTCAGACAGGCAGCTGTCTCCGGTCTGACATGCACACACACGCAGCGTCCAGCTCCCCTCTGAGGAGCATCCAGCTCCACCGCTGCATCGCCCCGCCTGACTGACTTAAGCCTCCTCCAATTAAAATGCAGGGCAGAGCACGGCGTTACCGTAAAGGGGCGGGGTTTGTTTCATTGACAGCATCTTTTTCCGTGACGTATTCAGGAGGACCCCGAAAGCAAGCGTTGACCCCGTGGAGTTCTCATATGCGGTCTCTGGTGTAGACATTCAAACTCATCGCTTTGTAACCGGCTCATTTAATTGTGATATTTTAGTTATTATAAGTCAAATTATATGTAATTATTGCTTAAATCCCCGAGTTAATAACCGAATGTTAAAAACTGTAACTCAGAATGATGAATGACAGAACTCGAGCCCGAAAATGAAGGTATACTGCCATCTGCTGGACATATTGTAGAATAACAGCTTTTCAGTCACGCTCACTGCATAATAATATACATTTAAAACAAGATTTTTGATATATTTTACTTTTTTTTGCAATTACAAATATTTGAATATGATAATCAGTTACTAAGCAAGTTTGAAAGTGCATGTGCCATTTAATACATTTTATATAGCCTATATATATATTTCTATATTTATTTCTATATATATATATTTCTCTCTCTCTCTCTCTCTCTCTCTCTCTCTCTCTTCTCTCTCTCTCTCTCTCTCTCTCTCTCTCTCTCTCTATATATATATATATATATATATATATATATATATATATATGCAGGTTTTTTATGCAGGCACTTGCACCATAGTAAATAAAACAAATCTTATCTTGGTTTTACGACGATTGTCTACATTATTCAGGAAGGAAACTGTGCTGGACTATTTTGCAGTTAGAGCCATTCTCTTTTCTTTCTTTTGTGAATGTGAATGAAAGGATGTTATATCACACAAGGCTGCAGGCTTGCTGCTCAAGGACCTTCTGTCATACACACACACAGAAAAAAAACACTTTTTGCAGAGAGTCAGCCTGACTGCAACAGATTATGTGTGAAAAGGCATTTTTGCTTTCACACTGGCGAGCTAGAAGGTTACTGCAACACCTACGACACACAGAGGTGGATTCCGTAACACAGCCAACACAATGCGCAATGCTGAACTCAATGTGACATTTTTTATTGGTGGATCATGTTCATAGTTGTTTTTTTCCTCTGTATAATAAAAGCAGGTTATAAAGACCAAAGTATTCATCTGTGCAGCATTATGAATTTTCAGGCGCTGACTATTCCTTCTGTGTGGACTGTGCATGCTTTGAAGGCTATTTCTTTTATTTTACCCTCACAATCAGGCCGGGGCTTATGGGAGCCTTATGTAAGACCATTACTCCATAATACAGTCTAATACCAATACTAATGAGTCTCACAAATGAAACTAAGAACCGAAGAGCAAATTAACAATATGCTGCAAATTGGCTGTTTACTTTACTTACAAAATTTGGTTCTGAGTTGAATAAAGATTTTAGTTGCTTGAGGAAGAAAAAAAAAGAATCACAAACTATATTATTGTGAGCATATGATAAATCTTACTGTCACCAGTTCTTGCCATTATGAAACAAAAATAAATCTGTAATAATGTGAGCCTTTTAAGCAACTGAATATCAGTTGGACTGTACGGGTAATGCTGAAATGTATGGCATTCAAGTATTTTATGTGAAAACCATCTCCCATCTGAATGTGTGGGTTATAATGTAAGTGGTTTACCCTCTGAATTCTTATTTGAAGGTTTAAAAATGTCCATATAAAAGAAACTATTTTCAAGTTTCACAAATTCCGATCTAAAAATCAATCAAATAAGAATTTCAAAGTTGAAGATCAGAGGTCCAATAGATTCCATTTCACAAATTCAAAGCAAATACATTCATTGATGATTTTCAAAGTTAAATATTTCAATACCATAAAGATAACATATAATAAAAGCATTCAGAATATTCTAGCATATGCAGATTCATTTCCATCAGGTTACCCGTGCAGGTAGTAACAGTTGATCCCATAGAAGTCGTGCTTCCTCCCTGTGACTACATTGTCCCTCGGGTTCACAGCAGCACGTGTGATGGAGCTGTTGAAGTTGCGATGGGCGTTCGACTTACTGAATGAATTCTGAAGGTCCAGGAGACAGAGAGCAGTGCTTTCCCTTCCCACAGTCCCAAGTCCGTCCACTGGGTGAATGCCAGGCAGGACGGGAGGCCTGGACCGGCTGAAGGGGTCAGAGGAACTGTGTGGCAGCTCTCTGCCCTTTGCCAGCATCTCCTGCTCTGAGGCTGGACCTACGATCCTGGCAGCGTTAGCCTCTTGGCTGCTTTGTGACTCGGTATCTTGCGTTGGATTTTCACCAAACTGGACTTGGCGGTTATCTCTCCCCCTGTCTTCATACGCAGAGCTTTTGCTCTCAGTGTGTGGTTTGTGTAAGGAGACAGAACTGTTCTTTGACTGACTGAGACCCGTTTGGCTTGGATCTGGTGGTGCATTACTAGCTGTGATCTCTTGTGGCCTACGTTGGTTTACAGTAGCAGTGCTTCTGTTTGGAGCTGGAGAAAGATTCAAGAGTTCAGCAGCGGCGGTCCTGCAGGTGCTGCCCTGCAGTCTCCTTCTACATCCTCCTCTGGGTTCAAAGGTGACACATACAGGAGAGGAACTTTCTGTCTGTGGAGAAAGGAACTCAAAAGGATTATCGTTGCACGCTGTTAATGTTGCTGTAAAAAGGTGACATGGGATTTACCGGCGGTGCAGTGTGTGGATTCATTCCAGAACCAGATCTGTTTTTCTCAATGTCGTTGATCTTAAGATGATTTGCTCGCCCTGATCCTTAGAAAAATAACATATCAAAAGTATTATTGATTATAAGGGACTGAACCATAACTATTGAGAATAGGTAGGTCAGAAAGGACCTTCAGCCTTTCCTTGCAATAGAGACAGCTTTCATGTGTGCTATAGGTCATAAAGGTGTATTTTGCCATATACGGAGAACAAAGTCCCGTCTTTACATTAAAACTCCCTGCACCCAAAACCTTTTGTACAGTTCCGAACATATTAACATACGTTTAGGCTTCTTTACCTGTGTGGTGCATTTGGTAGGAAGTGACCCAACGACTCCTCTCCAAATCTTGCAGCATGTTTCTTGTCCGCTCAGATGACCATAAATCCCTGTCATGAAGTTTAGGGTTGGTCTTTGCAGGAGCAGTGTAGAAAACCTGGTTCTCTCCATTAAATGGTTTTGTTTGCTGGATGAAGAACATCGGTAAATGTGGAGACTAAGCAGATCAATTGTGATTTGATTGCTAATCTCAATATGAAGCTATATACAGTATTTCATTACTCACATTCAAGAAGCTGTGTCCTTCCGTCCACATAACAGCTTTCTTCCTGGTTTTCATGGGTGTCTCCAAGACCTCATGTCTGAATGGACTACCTGCACATGAATACATGTCAAAAATCAAGTTTATCATCCACCTTTACCACAACATGTTGCCCTCTTACCTTTAGTTTTGCTCAGCAGGGTGATGTGCGGTGCACTGTGGGGGATGAGGAAAGGTTGGGCAGCCCTGAACCAGGTTCAGGGTCCTCTGGGGAGCGGAAGGATGGGAACATTGCAAACTGGGAGATGTGGGATGAATAGGGATGGCATTTTGGAGTTGCCATCTTTATCATTTTCTCCCTGTTAGTGGCAGCAGGACATTAAAATGAAGGAGGAGCTTAAGAAGAAATAAATCAGTCAATCAACTAATCAATCAATCAGAAAGTACTCACGCCATATTTATATCAGTTGGTTTTGGTATGCTGAGAAGAGAAAAATATGAATGCTGTCCTTCATGTTGATAACGACTACATTGATGATAAATCAGTGGTTACTTACAGCTGGTCATTGAGACGAACTTTACTTTTCTTTCTGCCGGGGTTGTGAGAACGTTGTTGACTGATGTGCACATGAAAGTAAACAACAATCTGTCATTAAACTACACTCGAGGTATTACATTTTTCATTTTTGTGCTAAACGTTTCACACTCACTCAGGTATGGAGGCTCCTCCACAACCAAGGAGATAATGGCTGTTTAAATAGGGCGGGACGCCGTGGTTGACGGGGGACTCGGGCTCCATCTGACTCTGAATAGAGGAGGGTGAGACATGATGAAATACTCGGGAGGCCAGAAACCTTGTCTGCTAATCAATGGTTTCATTTTACCTCGTTTTCTTTTATTTCATGAGTGTTAATTCACAGCCATGTATCATATATTATGCTCACTAGTCTAATGATTGAAATATTTAACATTGACCCCAGTTTGTCACTTAAGGAGAACAACCAACTTCACTCACACACATTAGCATATGTTACAGCATAAACATGTGTGATCTAACGTGATCTTAGCCAGTGATGCCTCTTCTAAGTTACATTAACAATAAATAATTATATAATACAACAACTGCACAACAATTAATCAATGATAATGACAGAAACACACCGTCATGTTCACTTGCCTGTAGAGTGGTTTGGACTGGACGGCAGAATGGGAAGAGAAGTGTCTTTTCTTGTCCTGGTATGAAGCTGCTGAGGGTGAAAAGCTTTCTCTGACACACCAGGACTCCCTCCTCTTCTCTTGTGACGACTGAGGTGGGTTTGGATTCCTGGGACAGGCAGCAGAGTGCTGGTGTTACAGGATCAGCAGTGACACCCAATCCAGCCAGAGTGTGTTGCAGTGTTGTGGTTTAAACAGTTCGTACGACTAAAGAAGGAAACGTCACACATTCGGTTTGCTTAGACCAAACAGAATATCACCTGTAACCTTTTTTTTTTTAAAGTGTTGTCCCTGTCATGTTTGGTTGTAATAACTGGATGGTCAAGACCTGCTGATATTTCATATTTCGTCAATATTCCCATATGCCGGTGGGCAATCACTGCTCCAGATGCCTATCCAGTCATCAAAGTGCGGATGTGATGATATTACATGTTCACAGTTTGGTGAACTCACACAACTAAGTGAAGGCAATGGAATGAAAATCAAGCTGGGTCGGCCTCGCTGACACCGGATACGGGCCGTGTGCAGCGCGGTGTTTGGTTGCAGGAGTCGTGTGTCTCCATTCTTACGCAACACAGAGACAGTTACACGTTCGGGACAGAAAGCCATGCAAAACGTGTTTTCAGAAAGCCAGGAACAATCTAGAAGGTGATTTCAGTCTGGATCATCCTGTTCTCATGTTGATTCAGACACTACGTGCTCATTTGCTAGAACATTGTCTTCTCAGATTTAGACGGCTGGATGAGCGCTGTCCATGGTGCTGATATTCTGACACGACTGAGCATGCACGACGAGGACTTTACGTATCACTCTAGACGTCACCCTAAACTCTGATGAAAGTAAAAATGATTTAAAATGCAAATAGTTTCCCCCATTTTTGGAGAAAATGGTGATGTGTCAGGAGAGTTATGAAACTTTTCACATCAAAGGATTTGTATTAATCCTCAGACTCATTTGATAAAGCTTGCCCAAATTAAGCACCCACATTGTGTCAAACCCTCATGAGTGAAATAAGAGTGGTTTAACTAAGAGATCAAGCCTGTCTAATAAAGACTTCCCCATGTGAAATATCCAAAACCTTGTGGGGTTCATACTACCAGTGTGTCAGTGATTGAAATAAATACATTTTCAGAGCCCGTAAATCTGCACACTTAATCTGCCCCCAATTCCGAAAAACGTCAGAAACCTGAGAACTGCATCTAAATAGCAGTTTTCAATCTTATAATCAATGCAGCTGCCTCTCCTCGGACATGACATGGACTTCTGCTTTCAAAGCTGCAAGGTTTGCTTTGTTTGTTGGCCCTCATGAGAGACCTATATTCTGCATTCTGCTTTTTAATTGGGATCCCCCAGAGACCTCGTCCAAAGTCTCAGCCAAACACCCAAGTGCTATAAGCTAAGTCCAGCAACCAATTACCCTGCTCTGCCCCAGCGGAGCGCCGCTCTCCGGATTACATTCCCTGCTGCTGCATTATGAAAGTGCCACAGCCTGCAGTGATTCCCCCTATAACATTCATTTATAGTGCACATGCAGGCTGATGCTTCATCCCCGCAGGGCTGAACGTTTGACTTAATCTATAGTTCTTACCAGTAACTTTGTAAACGCTGATAAATGAATTCACCTCCCTCTAAAGGAAAAACACATGGCGTCTGTAGTTTTCACAGAATTGACAGTTTAACCCACGGGTCAAAGAACCTGCTGGAGACCCAAACAATTTGCTTTTGGCCCCCTGGTGACCCAAAACCAACTAGCCTTACCCCATACTAGGTTTTCTGTGTATAAGTTCATTTTTTGCTAATTGTGCTTCATGAAAACGATTGTGTTTCTGATGGTTGAGGTTTGTTCACACAACTAAATCCTCTTGGTTAGGGTTAGGGGAAGATGCCCAGTTCAAAGACCTCCACACTCAACCTAAGAGTCAGAGGCCCTTTGGTCAGTTACCTGCATTGTCCAGTTGGGAAAAAACAACCTTTCACAACCACTGCTGTGTTATTGTTTAAATGTGCACGTTTCTCTTTGTTGACTTTACACTGTCCCTTTAAAACAACCACATCCCTGCTATTACACACATTACATTAATAACAATGTGTCTTGGCTGCACGTTTTAGATGTAGATGAAACATCAAATCCGTGCTGGGTTGTGATTGGAGCCCAGCACAGAGTGTCTCTGGTGCTATAGAATAAAGAGAGCGAGTGAATATGCTGCCCTGCAGTTTTTCCCCCCCTTCTTCCAATTTCCAAGAAGAATATACAGGCGCTGGGTTTTTCTACACCTCTGCATAGTAGAAATCCCCAGAGACACTTTCCATCTCGACTTGACTGACAGCTCACGTCTCTCAGGTATCATCGAGCCGATCTCAAATCAACTGCATCTGTTTGACCACTTTTGCTCCCAGTATTCTGTGGAAGAAGGAGACGGGCTAATAAAGGGGGCATGAATGAATAAATGTTTTGAGGGCATCATTTCTCCGAGAAGCTGGGCTGCAGCCGCATCACCCCGTCTCCCATCCTCGTCTAACTCTTCTTCTGTTGCAGTTAGTGCCTCGTTCTGGTCCTCGCAGCGGCTTTCACCATGACAACATTTGATTTCGCGGACGTAGAGGCGTTTTTGGACTGCCACCCAGATCTCTTCGAGGAGTACCTCGTTCGAAAGGCGAAATGTGATCAGGTTAGTAGATGGTTGAAGGAGCACCAGCCGTCGAAAGTAGCCGAGGAGAAGCGCGGCGCTGCTGCCTGCAGGGACCCGCTCTGGCCGACCAACCCGGACGGGCTCCGGCGCAGATCGTCCCACATGGAGCTGCGACGGAACTTCGCCCGGTCCAAAGCCACCACCGCACACCGGACCTACGACGAGCACGTGAGCCTCATCGAACACGAGTCCCAGTCCAGCATGAGGCGCCGCGCGCTCCTGCGTAAAGCCAGCTCCCTGCCCCCGACCACCGCGCACATCCTGAGCGCCCTGCTGGAGTCCCGGGTCAACGTGCCCCAGTACGCTTCCAGCGCCATCGACTACAAGTACAGACTCAAGGAAACCAACGAGAGGGAGTTTTTCTTGGAGTTGGTCAAAGACATCTCCAATGACTTGGACCTGACAAACCTCAGTTACAAGATCCTGATCAACGTGTGCATCCTGGTGGATGCGGACAGGTGCTCGCTTTTCCTGGTGGAGGGACCCGCGCACAAGAAGACCCTGGTGTCCAAGTTCTTTGACGTGCACTCTGGCACCACTGTCAGGCCGTCATCCAGCACCCTCAACTCCAACGAAGTGCAGGTGCCATGGGGGAAGGGCATCATTGGATATGTGGCAGAGCATGGGGAAACTGTGAACATCTCCAACGCCTATGAGGTGAGCCTGGTCGACATGATAAATATTTAAATATATAATATACATGTATGGCTGGTGTGTGCATCAGACGTACTGGGAGTCGATATAAACACAAATAGAAAAAAGTATGTCCAAAAAGATGTTAAAATCTGTTGTTTTGAAGTTGAAATCTAGTTTATATACAAATGAATGACCTCAACTTAAAGAAATGGAGAAATACTCTAATTGTTTAGATTGTCAGAATAAAAGAAAAGACCGTAATCTATATCAGTCAACGAAAATAAAAAGGCTATCGCGCGTTGTAATTCTTCCCACACGCCGGATCTCTACCACATCATTATATCATGGCCCTGGGCTGCATAGAGGGGCTAAGGCAACACGACGATGCAGATTCCCCTGAGGTCTATTACTGCAATAATGTAGATATGTGTCAGGGGTATTATAATGTTTGTCTGCTTATAGTAAAAACAAAAGGCACCCTGCAGAGCCACGGATTTAATTAGCCAAACAAACGCGCCTTGGCTGATTTATTGCGTTACACAAGCGCGTAAAACCAAAATATTTGAGGCAATTTAGTCATAATATTACAACGTAAAACGTGTGTGTGTGTGTGTGTGTGTGTGTGTGTGTTGCTCCAGGACCACCGCTTCAGTGATGAGATAGACAAGTTAACGGGCTACAAGACTCAGTCCATCCTCTGCATGGCCATCTGTAACAGCGATGGAGAAGTCATAGGTGTTGTACAAGCAATCAACAAGAATCCCATGGGCGCTCCCTTCACCGAGGACGACGAGAAGGTGAGCCTCTGTCTCAGATCCACGATTCCGGGGGGATTTGGTCCTTCACAGCCATTGGTTTGACCATTAAGGGCATTTCAGAAGTGTTGTTAAAATTGGATTCTTGTGGAACAAACACACACACACACACACACACACACACACACACACACACACACACACACACACACACACACACACACACACACACACACACAGTAACAAAGCTCTTGCAGCTGATTTTACTGTTTATACTGTGAATCTTCTTAATGGCTGTGGAGAGCAGAACTCGAGGAAATTAAGGGAGGAGGTCAACCTCTTACCCAAGTGTGGAGCATTAAATATGTCTGGCTTTGCAACACACACTTTGGAAACACATTTCGAGTGTACACTCTCAATTGCTCCCTGAGCAATGCGTATTGAATGTGTTTCACTGTTCTCTGCATGTATTAGGTTCTCCTTTATTACAGTCCGACGTCTCATAAATACATTTCCATCCTCCCAGTTTCTTGATGAGAATATGATATATCGTGTATCTCGTATGTAGTGAGGCAATAAAAAAGTCACCATTTGATATTCACTTTCTGGTTAGCCCAAACATCTGTTTGTTTATTCAGCTTGAAGAGTTCAGCTGCACTGAGATATCTGTCCACCAGGTGGCAGAATAAAGTAGTGGAAAATCATTTCGTCTCTGTCTTCAAACTTTAAACGACGTTTAGAGTTTTGAAGCAACTTTTTATGATATTGCTGTATGTGAATCTATAGCTTTTGTAAAAACAAACCCACTGACATCTTGATCTGCCGGTTTATCTCGACGCTTTAGGGCCTTGATGTCTCACTAAATGCCTTCTTTCTCTAAATCAATACTTCATTAACAGGGAATCTACCAGAGAGACATTTGTGCAGAGGAGCAGCTGACTCCATCATGACTTCTATCCACACACACATATTCTACTTCTCTAACCCGGGTCCACGCCCTTTTGTTTAGCATAGCTAATATTATTATGGATTATGCCTTTCACCACTTTTTTTTGGGTACTTTTACTCAGGTACTGCAGATGTATCTACCATTCTGTGGAATATCGATTTCCAATGCCAAGTTGTTTTCGGAGTCTCGCAAGGAGTATGAAAGGAGTCGGGTAAGATAATAAAAGCTGTGCATTTCAGAGAAGATGTTTTGTTGTTTTATAACCACAGGAGAATCAGCAGTAGCATTACATTTTTTATGTTTAGTTAAAAATAGAGAGATGTCCACACTGTGCAGTGCACATACATCATTAATGTCCTTTCTGGTTTCCACAGACTCTGCTGGAGGTGGTCAATGACCTGTTTGAGGAGCAGACCGACCTGGAGAAGATTGTTAGGAAGATCATGCAGCGAGCGCTGACCCTGCTGCAGTGTGAACGCTGCTCCGTGCTTCTCCTTGAAGACATCGATTCACCTGTGAGGCTCTTCATCAGGTTTATGGAGGGCGGGGATGAGGGGGGCTCATAGATTCATTTTCTGTAACTCTTCCATAACTTTTCCCGTGTGAAACTCTCCTATATTTGTCTCTGAATGTTATCATTGCTGGTTGTGGCGATACATGTCTCTTCTCCAGGTTGTGAAGTTCTCCAAGACGTTCGAGCTCATGTCCCCGCTGTGCAACGTGGACCGTGACATCAGGTGAGAGAGACCTCAGAGACAAACACAGACTTGTAGGGGGGGGGATGCCGAAAACAGCAAAACACAACATAAATGGACACGTTTGAACGGGATGTGCATTCACACACAACACACAACTAGTAAGAAGACTATATTCACTGCTGCCCGACCTGACTATTGTTTCCTGTCTGTGTCATTGGCCACATTAGCATGGAGAAGCTATCGTGTTCCGATTGGCTGATCAATAACAGCATTGCTGAGCTGGTGGCTTCCACAGGACTGCCTGTTAACATCAGCGATGTGTGTCAGGACCCACGCTTTGATGCTGAGGTGTGGACACAGTAGTCTGCCTATAAGGCCTCTCAGAGCTGCACACATACATGTAGCAAGCAGACACCAATACAAATGTATGTGTTGTAATTAAAGCTCCACTCAAAGAAATAATGTGGGCCAAGGCAGGTCTCTTTTTAATTTATTTTTTTAAATTCAATATTTCTCAAACAAACATAACCTTAACTGTCACTGTCGCGTCTTTACAGGCAGATCAGGCCTCAGGGTTTCACATCAGATCCGTGTTATGCGTCCCTATCTGGAACGGGACTCATCAAATAATTGGTAAGTTGACCAGAAATAATCAAATTTGTCCTCACTGGGAAACCGGTTGTCATAGTTAGTCAACGGTGTGTGTGCTTTCTGAAGGGGTCGCACAGATTCTGAATCGGCTGGACAGGAAGACGTTCAACGACGCAGATCAGAGACTGTTTGAGGTTTGTGGTTTTTATATCCACAGAAACACAGAAAAGAGTTCATTGTTACTTTGGATACACCTCATGACAACTTTTAAATGTTGCGTTTATGTGTTTTTTTCTTGGTGCACAGGCATTTGTGATATTCTGTGGACTTGGAATCAACAACACTATGATGTACAATCAAGTTAAGAAGACATGGGCCAAGCAGTCAGTCGCCCTGGATGTAAGCACGGCAACATATCAACAACCAATTTGACTTTTTTAAACACTTAAGCACTTAGGAAGACATAAGACATATAGATTTGATTATATGATGACTTCTTCTTATTGTTTTTTCTCTCTTCCCATCATCCCTGCTCTTTAAAAATGTGGCATATCCCATTTACAAAATAATAGTGACATAAAATCACAGAGATTTTACAGAAACACTAGCTGCCAGTCTTTTCAGAGCATATGAATATGTTGCATTTTAAACAACTTTGTTTTTATACTGCTAATAAACGTCAGTATATATAAATCAAAAATAAAATGCACTTATATAAAATGCTGTTGAACAGTGAGTGAGAATCATTTTATACAAATTTCTCTAAATAAAATATTTGAAAATAAAAATTGATATTCATTATGCCCTTTAACTATTCAAAATGAGCAGCAGTGATAAAGCAAAGAGGAGTCACTGATGAATGTTAACAGAGGCTCTCCATTCGTTAGCATCTCCATCCGTGTCCTGCTCCATCGCCTGGTATCTAACCTGAGCAGTCACCTTATCCCCACAAACACGGCTCCTCAAACATAAATATTTCAGCTGCTTTTCAATAATTCATGATAAACACATGTGCCAGTGGGCTCACCTCTCATCAAAGGCAACACACACTCCCGTACTTCAGTCTCACAATCTTTACGGTTTCTTTAAACACCTGATGGATTTGTTTTTCCGTCAGGAGACCCAAAATATAGCAACACATTGTTTTTTTTAAAGTGCTGTCTTTGTCTTTGGAAAATATGTAATCTTTTACAAATTTTACATCTTTTTAAGATCTGCTTCTTATTTAATTTAGGTTTTCACCTCAACAGCATGACATCAGCATCAGAATAGTGTATCTTATTGCTCTGCATGGTTCCCTGTTTTCAGATGTTGTCCTACCACGCTACTTGTTCCAAGGTAGAAGTCGACAGACTCAAGGTGATCTCAAAAGAGACACAACATCCACACATGCACTTGGAATATGTCATTTGAAAAATGTGTTGAGTGCGTGGCTGCCTCCCTCGCTGAGTGACTGACAGCCCTTTCCTCTTACCCCCCCAAGGCAGCGAAGATCCCCCTGAGCAGTGAGTTAGGCATAGATGAGTTTCACTTCAACGACTTCTCTTTGGACAACGATGCCATGATCACTGCGTCACTCCGGATGTTTCTGGAACTGGGCGTTGTCCAAAAGTTTAAAATTGACTATGAGGTGAGGCCCTGAATGTGTCCTGTTTCTGTGTGGATGGAGACTCCACATTGTATTGGTTTGCCTTATATCACCCACATGACTGTGTTGTTGCAGGTTCTGTGCCGCTGGCTTTTGACGGTGAGGAAGAACTATCGAACCGTGGCGTATCACAACTGGAGGCACGCCTTCAACGTGTCGCAGTGCATGTTCATTATGATCACAGTAAGTGTCAAGAGCTCCAACCTCTCAAGTCGTGTCAGCCCCTCTCTGTGTTTGATGTCACTCTATACTGTCAGTCTAATTCAGTAAAGGCACATTTCTGTCAAAATAAAACCATCCAAACGTAATGATCTGTCAGTCAACAAAACAGCGATGAGGAGGAAACATCACAGGAGGAACATCAGTCAGAAAATTCAAAGGAGGAACATTTGGGTTAAGTTCATCTCCTCTCATTTCAATCTCCCTCTCATATCAAATGGCCACAGCTACTACAGAATGAACTGACCTGAATGAATAGAGAATGAATGCTGGACTGGTCAGATTGTGTCTGCTTTACTTCTCGGCAGACAGCCAGTTTCCAGGATGTGCTCTCCGAGGCTGAGATACTGGCACTGATGGTCGGCTGCCTGTGTCACGACTTGGACCACCGAGGCACCAACAATGCGTTTCAAGCCAAGTAAGTGACGCAGGCCTGAAGTGTGAGGACGGACAGGGTCTCCCATAGTGGTCTGAGAGTTTCATTGTTTGGTTTCTGTCCTGCAGGACGGGTTCTGCTCTGGCGCTGCTCTACGGGACGTCAGCCACCCTGGAGCATCATCACTTCAACCATGCCGTCATGATCCTGCAAAGTGAGGTCAGACCAGTATTTCTCACAATTAGCTTTAAATGATGGTGTTTAATGTTTATTTTATTATCTGTACATTTATGCCTCGATGCCACAAACCACAGCCTCAAGGTGGTTTTAACGGCTGCCCTTTAATTAAAATTAAATTAAAAAAACGAATGCAAAGCAGGACGACTTGTTCGATCCCTCTTTGGAACCAGTGTCTAGAGCGGTGGGCTACCAGAAAGCCTCTGGTGTGCAGTGTGAGCTTTGGGACGGTGATGGGACATTTACATGCACATTTAGGGCATTTAGCAGTGCTGGGACCAGCGGTGTTGGGGCTGCTTTATCAGTTTGATCATCAGCAACTGTGTTATTGATTTCTGTTTACAGAGGACAGATGAAGTCTATACCCATTGCTAATTAACATTGATAACGAGAGCCACATTCGACAGTGAGCAATGACTTTCCCAGTGGATTGTAACGGGACATTTTAACCACTATTACTCATCCTTGCCTGCTTTTTTTCACCAAAAATGTCTTTCTTCTCACAGGGTCACAATATCTTTGCAAACCTCTGCTCTAAAGAGTATAGCAACATGATGCAACTATTGAAGCAGGCTATTCTCTCCACAGACCTTACTTTGCACTTTGAGTAAGTGGGCTTTTTCATGGATTCAGAGCTGAAGTACTTCACAATTGGTAAAAAAAAAAAAAAGTAAAACTCAAGCAAATTATTTGAGAAAATTGGATACATTCTTTCACGTAATCAGAAGAAACGTTCAGATTTCTGTGCTGGCGTGGTGAAAACCGTCTTTGTGTTATTTTGCCTTTTACCTTTTTCCTTGACTGTCTCGTTGCATTGTAAGGCGCAGAAGCAAGTTCTTTGAGCGTGTTCTGTCTGGAGAATTCAGCTGGACAGATGAAGGACACAGAGAAGTTCTCAGGTTTCTACCTTTGTGATAAATAACACGTTCCTGCTATGGATTCACTTTCACAGTGAAAAGGAGAAACAAATAAGCTTTAATACCATCAACAGGTCCATGATGATGACAGGATGCGATCTGGGTGCAGTCACCCGTCCTTGGAAGATATCCAAACAGGTTTGATGTTTCTCACATCTGTGATTTTCATTTTTCAGGGCTTGGAGATGTAAATATTTGGTTGAATAAAACGACCTGTTTTCATGTTCTTTAATACTGACAATTGTAGGTTACAGAAATGTGCAAAATACCAGAACTTCTCTAGTTAAATCCCTACACGTAACATAAATAACCAAATGATGGATGGTATTCATATCCCAAGGTTGCAGAGCTGGTGACAAGTGAATTCTTTGAACAAGGTGATAGAGAGAGGTCAGAGCTCAAGTTGACCCCAGCGGTAAGTTAGCGAGCTTTCAAAGGCTTATCTTTCAACCCATTTTCACATAGATTTCTATGTCATACAGAGTTGCCAGCATTCACCCAAACTATGTACTTGATGTCAACATTTCTTTGAAATTATGAATGTTTTTGATGATGGATGACAGAAGGTTATCACCTCTCTGTAGGCCATATTTGACCGCAATCGCAAAGATGAACTCCCCGCCTTACAGCTGGAGTGGATAGATGGGATATGTAAACCCCTTTATCAGGTAGGCTGCCCTCGACGTGTCAACCTTTACTGTGGGTCTCAACATGAAAATAAAAGCGTTATTTGGGAGTCTGAATGTCAACTGTACTATCCCGTGTGACTCCCAGGCCATGTTGAAGCTCAACAGGAAGTTGCAGCCGATGGTCGATGAGATGGACGCCAATCGAAACAAATGGCAGGAGCTCTGTCCGTCCTATCAGGAGGCAGGCACAGCCTTGGCGTCCAATCAGAATGCAGATCAGAGTCCTGAGCCCCACAGAGCCGCAGAAATACATGAAGACCTAGACTCCACAGAGACTCTGAAGCCAGTTCCAATCACCAGTTTGGGGTAAAAGTCTCAGTGCAGTGAGGATCTGAGGTGTGGAGTAAAACAAGGTTCCTGTGAGGTTTAACCAGCATCAGCTGGAAACATTATATCTGCAGGAACAAAGTGAAGTATGGGTTAATCTGTTAAATGGCTCACATGGGACAAACCTGTGATTTTCTAACACATGCACTAACCTAAAATGATTTTTAAAAACTCTGGGTAAATGCAATGCAGTTTTTATCTGCTGAGCACGTTACTGTTCCAAAGTGTCACTGTGTTAAACTCAGGAGCTAGAATGATTCCCAATGAACTATATTTAAAGGGCAGTTTCCCAATTCTTTCTTTCTTTCTTTCTTTCTTTCTTTCTTTCTTTCTTTCTTTCTTTCTTTCTTTCTTTCTTTCTTTCTTTCTTTCTTTCTTTCTTTCTTTCTATCCGAATGCTATTCTTTCCAGAGATGTATAAGAATGAACGACTACTGTTGAAACCAAAGAGGGCCACTTGTTGCTGTAAGGGTTTGTAATGGGAACTGCCTCACAAACACAAGCCCATTGGAACGCCTTTATAAAACAACAACAACAAAAGGAATCACTGTGATCTCTCTCTCACATGAACACACAAATTGCCATTATGATTGGTGACCGGAGCATGACCTTGTTCCTGAATGTTCCTTACTGTTTTACCTCGGTTGCAAATCTTTGGCTGCATGGCGTTATTATTTTCAGTGTCGGTGGGTGAACCAAGCCGTCTGCCATCGACTTCTTCTGTGAATTGCATGTGTGTTTCATGAAAACCTTCTATGTCTAAGGAATCAGAAAGGCCAAATATCACTGCATTGGTTTTGTAAGGAAGGTCACTGAGAGAGAGAGAGAGAGAGAGAGAGAGAGAGAGAGAGAGACTCCTAATTGCTATGAATACAGATGGTTTTGCCTTATAGGTCTGAAAGTAACTTACTGTAAAGGTATAGTGTAGTTTTTTGGAATATTTATTATTTGTACATATTTATTTCTGGCCTGTGTGAGAGCAACATGCCTGATGTCTGTAATGTCTGATCTACTTTATGTTTACAAGCGTCCATATGAATGTTACTGATAGGAGAGTGAGGACAGTGTGTTGCAGTAAACCCTCAGGATGGCAGTGAGGAATCCACACATATGCATTAGCTGAGCAACGGTTGGCCAGTTGTATTGTTCCGTTTATTCATAAGCTGCAAACTGCATGAAAAATGAGTTTGTCTCGCTGTGAAGGAAACGTTCTCCAAAAACTGAACTGCCTGTTGAAGACTTCAGCATTTTACACATTTTACATCCAGTGTGAAAAAAAGATGAATAGAAGTTTTAAGGTTCTTATGAAGCAGAATGTGTGTAAACAGTACATGTATTTGAGATTCATCCCAGTGTTTGTAGTTCTAGGCAGCATGCCCATTATGTTGAAACTGCATGCGTCATGTTCGATGTTGATACTGGACATTATCTCGATGCCTTTGATGCCCGATGAGATTTGCTTTGCATGAAATTACTACTTAAGTGGAATTCTAAATGTTGTTATGTAAGAATGTTGTCGCCGCACTATTGTTGTTGAGAAGATACAGATTTCTATTTTCGATCACAAACTGTACCAAAATTATACACTCATTATTTTTCATACATTGGACTCTATATTTATGCAAGATGTAGTAGAATTGGCATTTTCTCTTGTTATTTATAAACCAACCACTACAAAGAGATTATTAGAGAAGACAAGAATGTGCTACATTTCACATAAAAGGGACAAATCAATCCCCGGCTGGTTTTGTGAATAAAACGCTGCAGCATGGAAACTGAATCTTTGTTGTAATTTGTTTTTTATACATTTAGGGTGATTTTTCATAGCTTTTGTTCACAATTACCTAAAGATTGAATATAAGTTTACTTACAAACCTGTAACACTTATATTGACAGATAAGGTTACATAAACAATGTGAAGTAGATCCAAAATAACGTGAATACACTGTTTTATATTATTATTATAACAAAGAAAATACATGAAAGATAGTGACTAAAGGAGAAACGTCTCTGAGGTTATAAGATAGACGACTCTAGTAAAGAACACATGGTGACACTATGTAAGGGTGGCCTTTAAGTGTAAGTTAAAAAAAATAGTACTATATAGATGAGTTTCAGTTCAGGTGGCGATTGCATTGCTCTTTGCAACTATCGCTTTAAACGCAGAGCTAAATATCCATACAATTTGTTAACTAGCACTTTCCACATCATCTCATCACGGAGCTGGAGGAACAAGAGTCATCTGTGAATAAAATATTGCCTGTGAGAAAAACAGTTGTGACCTGAGAAGTAATATTAAAGGTTAACTCATCCACGAAGCAGACACAGCCACAGCCTCACAGAGAGCACATTGTTGAGAGAAGCGTTACATATTCATACAGTCTCTTTAAATCCCCGTATTCATCTGTGGAGAGTGTTTGAAGTTGATTTTAATAAGTCAGCGAGGTGAGGCAACAGAAGCAGCCGGCAGAAGTGTGTGAGCTCGGTGCAGCTCGACACGCATGCCGCCGCCAGCTGCCAAGCCATAGCCGGGCCTTAATCTATAATTTAACATGGATTGAGTTTATGCTCCTCAGGGTCGATGATCAGGGGAGAGCCGGATGGAGAGGGGAGGGGGGGGGGGCTTCCAACCTCATTTTTGATACAGGGCCATAGTCTTTGATCTCTCTCTCTCTCCTCTCATGATTTTTTTCAGTTTTATCCCTCTCTCTCTCACACACAGACACAGACACACACACACACACACACACACACAATGTCCTTCACCCCCATTCATCCTGAAGCCACATGCACACACGAACATACAAAGCACCAAATGACCGGATTAAGAGACTTGCATAACGATCACTGAGATATTCATACACCTGGAATGAGTCATTTCTTTCGAGACGGAGGCTGAGAATAGAAACCGACCAATCAGCTGATCACCTCTGAGAATGAGGTACTAAACGCTGTATGCGTAAACATAATCACAGCAATGAGATCACTCTTTACTGCCGCTTTGTAAATCCAGAGGAAATGTGCTACATCCATTTTTAGAAACTAGACTGTGGCGAGCAACGCCGTGCAAATATAATAGTGTGAAGCAGACTATAAATATTAATGCGCTCTCTCAATACTAATGGTACAGGAATAACTTTGTTTGCCTCATGATTATTAATTTTTGTGCATATATTTTTAATGCAGAAACTCTATTAGGAGTTGTTTGATAACAATCTCATATTCACCGGCACATCATGAAGGTCTGGACTTGATTTAAGTAAAGTTAGATGATTATTTGGGTCCAATGTTTGACCCACATTCACTGTAAACCAGCTTGTATTAATCAAGCACACAAACCAGTTCCAGTTTATTCTTGTAAACAGCAGTTCACGAATCTCAGCTTTGATGACTTTATTGGATCTGAGTTCATCATGTGTGCGGTTACCACTATTAATATTCATGCCTGCAAATGATTTGACAAGGTGCCAGAGACAAAGAAAAGGCAATTATCTGAGGATTACTTGACCATTAAGGAGGCCGCTTTCATGTATAAAATCAGTGTTATATGTGTCATATAATATAATATCATTCATTACTATATCAATCAATGTATATGTTTTTGGATTCAAATTCTTTTCTTCACCCTAATGTGCAAAACACCTGAATCCAAAACCACGACTCAAACACCAAACTATGGGATTGTTGAACTAACTCGTTATTCTACACATGAAGATTATATATTTCCAGATTTCACAAATTCTGTCTGCATTTTATTTTGTTGATGCCAGCTGAACGGATGATTTCCTACTGACCGAGTGAGGAATCACCATAGATTAAAACGTCTGAACATTTACATGAAGAGACTATACACTGGGCAGGTTGTACCTTTATAGGCAAACCAGAAGGCGTTTGATCATAGCTCCAGTAACAGGAGAATTACCCACTGCACCACCTCTGGGTCCCAGATGCTGCATTGCAAGAGCCAAGACTTAACAGAAAAAAAGGCACAAAAGAAGTGAAGGACAGGCTGTCATTGTGAAGTACGGCTGTTTTAACCTTGTGATTTACTGTGAACATGAATAGAGCTGTTCTTCATCCCTGAGTGCAGAGAGACAGTCGCAGATACCTTAAGCTACCTTTGAACATCGCCGTTATATTTCATTCTTTCTCTGACTGCAGATGAGTTGTGGTGAAACGATACTCATGGTTGATTACCCTGAGCGATAAATAAAGATGCGTCGTACTGCTTAACCTTTGAACCGACCGCTGTAGTCAGTCAACACCACCTCCCTGTAACAGTTTTGACAAAGAAGAATCTGCTCTCCTCCGTCTTCCCTGAACTGACCACGGCTCGCTGTGAATCCCACGTGGAAAGACTTACAGACGTTATGGCCTCCTGTTGATTCTCTTAACCAAGAATCTGTAAGTGCAGCGGAGGCACATGTCTTGTTTAGAGGTCTCTGAGTCAGGAGTCACATGATGACTCAGCGTAGATTAGTGCATGTTTGCTCTTTGCCATCGACTGCACTGCCTTGTCTGGCTGTCTGTCATAATCAAAGCATTTTCAGTGTTATGACATGGAGATGAATAATTGAGTCCTGCAGGCGGCTCGCTGGTTATGTAACGGTAGACCCAGTGAAGCATCGACGGGCTTCAGTATGACACCGTGCTGCAAGCCAAGACAGAAATGTGACCACGGCTTGTTGATATTTGCTTTGTGCTTATTTAAATGAACATCATTCACCGGATTGGTGTGATTCTAATTCATAGTTAATGACTATAAATATATATATAATGTAGAGACACACTGCAGTTTGCCTTTTGTTGCAACAGCATCACATCGGTGTCGGCTCCTCACAGCCGCAGTGCACAGAGCATCATTTCAAGCAAACAATTGCTTGATTCCTGAGCAAAAGATATATACACACAGTATTTACTGTATTGAATAAGACTATTAAGGCAAAAAAATATTAATTGGTTAATCAATTGGCAGAAAATGAATCAACAAGAAGTAAGCCATCTTTCTTGCAAAAAAAATGTAAATGTTTGATCCTCAAATATATCATTGCATATCTCTGTGTGTGTTTGAAAATAATAGTTCTGAATAGGTTTTTACAACCAGAGCTGCTTCTTGACATTTTGTTTAGTTTTGCCTCCCTCAAGTGGTGAATAAGAGCACCGGCATTACTGGGGAGTGAGCGAACAGTGGCTCCAATGAAAACTAATGTCGAAGTAAAATTGAATAGCAAGCCTTTTATGCAAGTAGGAACATTTCCACAGGCTTTGTAACTGGACTACAAAACTGGCAAAACCTAAGTTAGATGACAAACTGAGGAGGGAGAGAGAGAGAGAGAGAGAGAGAGAGAGAGAGAGAGAGAGAGAGAGAGGCGGAGCATGTGGTCTTGACCAATGCAATGGATTTGACCAGAAACCCAGAGCACCCCCGTCCTGCTGACAGCTGGCCCGCCCCCTCCCCAACGACAGGCCAGAGCCTGAATTCCTTCAATGAAAAGCCCTTTGATTGTTGGCAGGAACTCCTCTGGTTTGGCTTAATGGCTGTCAGCTCTGTCAGGTGATGGACGGGCGGGTGTTTCACCCCTGATAGAAACAAGCCCCTCCAGCGAGCCGCTGACTTTCAGAGAGCAGGACCTCTGCCAGTCAATTTATAACCTCGTCCGAAACAGATGGAAACAACCACAAGTGAGATGAAGGGGTGTAAAAGTGATGCAAATTCAGCCAAAGAATGAATACGGCTCAATGCAGAGTTGTATCATTGAGGGTGGATGTTTTCTGGGCCACTTTCTTTTACCAACATTTAAACTTTCATGAGAGGATTAATGTCATAATATCAACACAAGCTACGGAGACAAAGCTCTTCATCTGCAAACACTTTGAGTCACTTGGACCTACTGGCTCCATTCACTCCATTCTTCTACACAAGCTTTTGGTTTCACATTGCTCCCTTTAACTAAAGATGTTTTTATTCACACGTTTTTATGGAAAAAAGATCAGTAAGTCTTTGAAGAGTTAGGGTGAGAAGGTTTCTATCTCACACCGCTGCAGCAGCATTCAGCTCGAATCGAAGCACCTGAACTCACCATTATGAGTGTGTGTTCCACGGCCCCAACATGAGCGCCAAGACGGAGCAGCTCAGGTCATCAGTTATTCTGTGAGAAGAAAGTATAAACAACTACAAACATGTACACCGAGCTCGGTCAGACAGCCGTATTTCTCTTTTCTCTCGCTTCATCCCTCTCCAACTCACACGCACTCAGAATACATCGACTGTAATTGTTTATATTGACTTCAACTTAGCCTAGCGCTCCCGGCATGAATCACCGGCGTGGCGGGCCTCGACGTCGAGGTGGTCTTTTGCATCGGAGAGAGGCGGCTCCGGCTTTGTGCGGGCATCCAGCCAGCTCTGACCTTCGATCGTGTGAATGCAAACAGGAAATTTCTGTCTACAGGAGCCTCAGTGAGCTGTCAAGCCCTGACTGTACGATGTTATTCTTGCACATTGGGGCCGTGGATAATACGCTACTGTAGTTCAATCAGATTGTACGTGTAATATTTTAACATGACTGCTGTTAGCTGGGCCATTACGTCTCTTTTGTACAGACCTTCATGGTCCCCAGAGGATGAATCCTACCGACTGCCTGACTTTTCTTCTAGCATTCTTGGCATTTTGGGGAATGTTTGCCTTTGAATATAGAATGGTAACATCATCATGATCGAGGTAAACCTGCAAAGATGGCATTGCCATTGTGAGCAGCATGACTTTATATTTTATATTAGTCTGCATAACAACAGCCTCACTGACCCACTAGCATGACTCTAGCATGACGAGATAAAGCTGGTCCTGGTTCTGTGGATTTTGGCTCACTTGTATGGGTTGCTAGAGGGAAGAAATGGTTTCATCTGTGCTTATCCTGCTGTGATAAGTGAAAATGTCTGCCGTAAAAATAGGTCTATTGATTCTAAGTCTGGCGTCTCCATCTTCTTTTCGTTTTTACAGTCGAGTCTTGCTGTAAGCGAAGCAGAAATCCAGTAGACTTCCAAACAAACGACTCCTTATGTTTTCTACACGACTTGATGAGTAAGTTAGTAATTCCTATTTCTTGTAAATCTCGTCGAACTGCACCATTCAAACTTCAAACTGACTTTGCTGTGGTTTGAGGAATATTTGATGTCAGTATTTCAACTCTTCATTTCAGTCCGTTCGTCCAGAAATGTGTGTTTTTGTTCCGTCTTTCCTGGCAGCTGTTGCACTTAAGTCATCGCTCTGAGTTCCCGCGTTGCACAACGCCGAGGCCTGAATGTAACACTACGCCTTCACCTTTTAGAATACACGCACGTCTACTTTGTGTTGTTTGTCCTTTGTCGAAGTGCTGCATGATTGAGAGTATTGATTTATATGCTTAACAGCCTTCATCTGAAGGACATCTCATCACCAGCAGAGCACGATTTCACCTTCAACTATTCCTCCGGAAAAAAGGCATTGTTGGGTGTTGCAGCCAGCATGAGTTTTTTTTCTGAAGCCTAACTCTGCAGTTTTGGTCACCTAAACCTGTTTTTTTTTTTTTTTTTACAAAAAATGTAAATCTTTACTATAATCTATAAGAGATTTTGAACTCCTCTCAAATGCAGCAACAAATGTCATCAGTCAGAGAAGTCGCTCCCCTCACTTGTACATAAATTAGCTTCAGTTCCTTCACGTCGCTCCGCTCCCTGAAGTCCTTCCTTGACTGAGAAATAGGGGTGGGGGGTGTAATCTGGAGAAACTCAAGACCTCATGGCAACACACCACTCAGCCATCACAAGCACTTAAGGTCTTTTTGAAAAACCTTGTTTACTATTGGCTGTGTGTGAACAAAAAGCTGGAGCCCTGGTGTCTCCGCACTAACAAGGCCCATCTGAGAGCAGGAGGGGAAATATAAGACGGCCTGTGCTTGCCACTTCATTTCCTGGCTGGTAAGAGCCTGTTTCCTGTGCATCAGCCTAAACATGGTATTTCACCGGAGGGACTTTGCCACTTGTTCCACCCCCGAGTTTCCCCTCCGTTGCTTTCGACTCTCAGCTGCAAACAATTTATTTTCAAGACTCAGTGAGTAACAGTTTCCAGATTAACCCCTGATAGGATTCTAATTGAAAATGACATCTTGGAGGATGGACAATGTAAATCAGCTTCATGTTTTTAGCGGGTCCAGGCAGTGGTTCAAACCGAGGGAGGGGTTGGGATTTTTTTTCAGTGACATTATACCAATATGAGCTCTGGAAACAAATTTTCGCACTCAGCCACTATACTTCATGGCAAGTGAGGCGGTCTACTTGAGGAAGAGCTGTCATGCAAACAGTGGTGGCTTTGATTTAAACAGACTCAGAGTTGTGTCCCGCATGTGTGGGACAAATGGTGCTTCTTTTCCCTGTGAATTCAGAATAATAGCAGTTGGACTTCTTTTTGGAAACGTATCCACTTATTTGATGGGTTGCATAACATCACTATTACGTCTTTAGTCTACATATGAAGCAGCAGCTGGTTAAGGTTGAGTATATGCTTGAAAAGAAACATTTCAAACGTCACCCGACCACATTGGAGGACAAAGGAGTTTATAGCTTTTCCAAATGACGACACTCAATAGCAGGGCGGTAATCCTAGCAACATGAAGAGGGAGCAGACATGCTAATTGTTAATCACGGGGATAACACTTTCAACAAATCCCTGGAATCATTCAGCGTTGTAAGCTTCAGCGACATGAACAGTTTGAGATCATTAGTCACATGGTGGTAGGTGAATTCTGTTTCCTCTGGACAGAGTGAAGCTAGCCCCGTTTCCCCTGTCCCATTCTGTTCATGCTGAACTAAGCTAAGCTGGCTATATATTGTATATTATACAGTTATTCCTAATGAAGTAAAATAGTTTCCTTCTAACTCTCATCATTCTTTTAATCTGTATGGAACTTTCCACCTCATCGTGAATGTGTTTCACACATTCAGCCTCTCTATCACACAAGTGTGAGGTTTTTATATCAAATGTTGCACTTATGGACCTCAACACCAAATCCAATTCTCAAAGCGGAGTTAAGTGTTTTAAGCCTGAACTAGGCTGTTTACTCCACGGAATGGACCGTCAGTTACTGTGGCCTGTCTCCATCAATTATCCAGATTTCACCACAGTGTATTTTATGCCTTTGTTCAAAGTTTGCAGGGTAATTACTGGCAGGACCTGCTTAAAGCTGTTATTTTCCAGATGGCAGGCAGGCAGGACTCGAGAGCTGGTTAGTCCCACCATGTGCTCATGCTGGAGCCCGTACAACGAGTACTTAGCCTTCAGATGGCAGGGAGCTGCTAAAGGCCTGGCTGAGCCCAAATGGGTCATGGTCAAAGTACTTTTTGGCTGAGGAAGAAAAGCTTCAGATCCTCAGGACCGTCAAAGCAACCGCTCTGTATTTGAGGGGGAAAGCCTTGCATCCAGACCCATGCAGACGAGACACGGAGTTTCCTTCAGCAGGGGGTTGAGGGCTTGAATGTTGATTGGATGCGGAGCCGATCGAAAGTTCAAAGCCTACAGCTGTGAGAGAGAGAAAGAGTGAAAGGTTAACAGACTGGATTCGGTGGTTTGTGGAGCTGCTCTCGATGAGAAGTAGACAATCAGCAGCTGCACAGTGAAGGAGATTTACCAAGGCAACGGCCGTCTCACCATTCAAGGATGAGATACTATTCAGGTGCCTACTCGCTAAAAAAGGAGCCTGGTCATTGTTTTTAACTTTTCATATCCACATGATAACATAGCTGTGATATGACTTATATGCCAAGCTAGCCTGGCTCCGTCCAAGGGAAACAACATCCACTTACCCCTCTAAAGCCCAATCATGCTACAGCTCATTTGTTAAATCCAAACAAAAAGGAAAGCGTAAAAACGCCAAAAATGTCAAACTTTTCCCTCAAAGGCAGCTCCACGGATGACTTAGTACTGCAACTGTGAGGAGTCAAACGAAGCTTTGACTTCAACACTGCCATCAAGTTGAGCCCAACATTCTCCCGTTGTCTTCATTTCCCTTTGTCTATGAGGAGAAAACAAGTCAAGGGAGTGTTCCTTGTCTGGGTTCACTGGATGGTGATGGGCATCTGTGAAAGGGAACACTTAACGTCGGGAGAAACCGATACGGTCAAGGATGTGTGACAAAGGCCGGACGCAAGAAAGCAAACAATATCCGCGTAGACAGGGCAGTCATTGCTTTGTGAGTCACCAGTGGAGAGCAATCCATCAAAAGTCAGTTGCTGTGTGAGTGTCTCACATTACATCACAAAAAAAGTTTATATCATATTATATTTAAAAATGCCACATTTAAATCAGCACCACATAAAATGTTGCTGTCTCATTTTAAAATAGATTTTCTCACATTTGAAATCTGAAAATTTGAATTTTAGAGGTAATTTTGAAAAGTCCTTTTATAGTGAAACAGGTCAGGTTAAGTTTACATATTTTATGCAAAACAATATTAATTTATAATTTGTGTATCCTTACATATTCTCTCTAAACCCGCTGACAAAGCCACATTCCTCTTTGTCCCTCCGAAAGGACATAATATAACTTCACATTTTACTCTGCCCTGAGTCTAGTCTTTTTTAGGTTCAAAGGCGATCTTTCTCCTTCCACTCCTCACCATTCACTTTGTGCCATTGGCCCCTGGGGGGAGGGGGGTTGCTTGTCATTGGTGCCATTCACCCGTCAATCAGAGTGTTACGGGATCTGGTAGTCTCCGTGTTAGGGAGCAGAAACCCCCAACCAGGAGGCACACGGGATGAAGTCACCACCTGTTTATCAGACTTGTTCCGTCTCCTTGGCCCAGCTGACCCCGATACTCTGGTTTCTGATCCCGGAGGAACTACTTCCTGTTTTCATGATCATCTGAAACTCTTCAGTACAAATAAATCCTCAGTTCTAAATTGTGCCAAAAGTCCCGTTCATCTGGGTCCATGTGGTTTGGTTCTGATTTCTTATTCATGTTCCTGAAGCAGTTAGTCTGACCTCAATACAGCGCCAGGAATCGTGCTACAGCCATATCACACGGGGAGTAGAAGGAGGAGTTCTGTCCACAAATATGCATCTTGGACATGAGGGAGTCTAGATGGATGACGGGCAGGAAGTTGTCACTCGGACATTTGTGTAATATGTCCATGAACAATACATCCGTCAACTGCAAATGATTGATCTCTGACCTTAACAAAAGGGCACCTAGTGTAACGTAGCTCCATCTATAACAAAATAATAATAATAATATGCAGCTTAGTGCATCACATTGCAAATATATATATATATATATATATATATATATATATATATATATATATATACAGAGAAACCACACCACTGGTGAATGTAAAAAGTCAAGTACTCAAGTATGATACAGTATTAGAGACATACATTTTAAAGGCAATTTATTTGATTATTTTCATTTTATTCTACTTAATACTTCTACCCACGATTTGTCAGTGATAACAGATTGTACTGCACTACATTTATTTAGCAATTAGCATTTGTTGTCTCTTTTTACATAAATATAATAACCCTATAAGCTTATTATAATAAGCCAATATATATATAATTCCTTTACTGTTCTACACACAGACATTTATGGTTTAACAATTGAAATCTTCCAATTGAAACCTGAAGTGAAATGAATACTCTGAAAATACATTCCTATTGTATTCATTCCCTGTAACTCTATAGACACTAAGCACAGCAATAAGTACCCCCTCAAGCCCTCCATGCCAGAACAAGGTATAGAGTAACACAGAGGAAAGTATCTGGGGGCACAATAAGTGTTCTGAAACAGGAGACAGATTTCCGCAAGCAAACCCAGGTGGTCTGCCGTCCCACGTCCTCTGTTACTCATGAAAAGTCACTTTTCTCTCCGACGCTGCCGCATGCATAGCGAGGACGTAAACTGCTCTGGAGCCCGTTGCACCAGGCCCCTATTGATTCAGTGTGTGACTCTGAATGTGATCTGAAGACAGCGTGTGGAGCTGTTGAGGGTGTTGAGGGCTCCTGCAGTGGTGGCAGAGTTGGTGACGGTAAAGCATCTGAGCTCTCACACGGCTGCCTTCACTCCAAACGTGCTGTTGTGTGTGCGAGGCTGCATTTCACGTGGGAACGAGCCCCGAGAAAAACACTCAGCAAATCAATCAATCTGTGAGTCATAAGCTCACGTAAATCACCTTCCCTCCAGACCAGCCATCAATATTACTGTTTCACTGCTCTTTATACAACTGGATTAACACTCGTTAAGAATAACAGGGCCGACGTGAATGTCCTCGCCCTGCCTGTAACCCGAGAGCCTCGAGGTGGTACTGAGGGAACGCCGGGGGCCCTCGGCGTGAAAAGCGGCCAGTCAGGCTTGGCCTGAGCCACACAGACCACTACTCACTCCATCCACAGCTCCTCACAGCAGGGTCCAGCCATCTGGAGTCATTCCCGCTCTGACAGGGTGCTCTCAAGACCCATCTGTATGAGGACTGCATTCACAGTGGGCCCCAGGAATGTGCTTGACTGGGAGAGAACGGAGCTGATTTAAGGGATTGGGCCACAACCCGATATATCTTTTCACCCTTTACACCGAAGCATGTCATTTCATAAACATCTGTATTTCATTTTTAGTGCCCTGGTCAATCTTGGGTTGAATCCGTTCCTTTTTAGGCACAAAGATGGGCTTCAAATCACTCAGCTGTCGGCTGTTGTTGAGTCATTTAGGCTACAAACACATTAATGAAAATATATCAAATATTTCTTCTAATTCTCTTCATCCCAAAGAACTACAGTCCAGGTTGTCATTTAATTTTCTTCATGGTTCCGTTTTTTTTTTTTTAATAATTAGAGAATCTCTCTCCTAATATTTCCTGTCTTTGTCTTATCTGTCAGTTCATTTTTTAAAAAGGTGAACATGCAAAATAAAATCCCTCTAAATTGTGGTGAATGTAGAAATGATTTCCCTGTGTGTTTTAACATTTCCCAAACTTGTGCTGCCCAGCTGAAATAACCTACTGACTTCCCAGAGTTTGATTAAGATAACCCGTTGGGATCCACACAGAGCAGTAAATCCAGACAGGACCTCGTTGCATGCATTACTGCCATTCCCGCGCCTGCAGCAACAGCTCAACCCTATTAGCTGTTCGGTTACTATGGAAACTAGTACTTAAACCCCAAAAGGGCCGACAGGAAGGGGTCAGAGGGCAACAGCGGGTCATACGGCAGATAACCAACACATGTCTTGCCTTGGATTCTGGGTCTCCTCCCAGAGAACGCATACCGTGACCTACTGTAGGTAATATATGGTTGGCCTGGTTCTGTTGTGAAAACTAAAAACTATATATATGGTAGCACTTTATCATAGGAGACTCTTTACACAGGGTGTATCAGTTGTATAATAAATAATTTACTAATTATTAGTTATAGCTAGTTATAAGCACAATGTTTAGATTTGCATGTTGTCAAAAATATCTCTGGCTGGTGTGTATCCTCCTATTTTTTTTAGCTTAATTCAGCAGACAGACTCCTTCAATTGAGCAGTTTAATAACTACAACAGATAAAAACAGCTTTTCAGTGACCATTAAGCATTATTTAAGACAACTTGTAGGTGCCTTAAAACCTAAATGAAAGCTCTGGTAATGTAGAAACCTTAACACGAGGATGCAACTGAAAAAAAAATGCACAATTTTCTAGTTTTCACCAAAACCTTGGAGTCCAGTCACAGTTCAGAGGAGAACGTTTCTCTAACGACTTGGTGTAGAAAGAGATGCCCATTTGAAGCGAGAGCTGCTGCGAGCAAAGACAGAGAACGGGGTTAATTGTTGAGAACATTTTCAACACAGTGTTATTAATTAATCACAGTGGGAAACAGCAGTGCACCACGTTGGCATTTATCATAAGAGAACCTGCGATTTGTGCTGATCACACCAACGGTCTCCGTACCCTCTGCACTGGGACTTGAATGGAGGCGTATGTGCCAGGTCCAAATATCAGAGCATTGATGACCTGCGTCTTTGAGACCATGATCAATAAGCTCCATTTCTGGATATGATACACACCACATTCATCTTCCATGCAGGCATTCGCCAGCCTTTTCACAGAAAGCACATTTAATAACACCCCCAGGGCCTCCCCACTGTTTTATCATAGAAAAATGAAACTGAGGTATTCATTCTCAGAACTGAGACACGTCACCATGCGCTGCTTTTACTGAAGGCATGTCTGTATCTGTGTTGCTGTTGCAGTGAATGCATAAATGAATTTCATGAACAAATGCGCCCAGTGTTATATAATCCTGCCTTGAGGATGAGATAGTATCAGAAGCAACTGAACATCAGAGGCAGCTCCACCATGAGTCCATCTCCTGGTAAAAAACCTTTTGTTCTGCTGCCTTTTGCTATGAGCTTCCCAGCATAAATCCATTCTCATTAGTTAACTGGGGCGCAGGAGCTAAACCTGCAGTCCAATACAAGCAGGCAGCGCCCCCCAGTGGTGTGTTACAAAACTGTGCAGAAAAACTGGTAGAAAAAGGTAAAGTTAGTTTAGTAATAGGAAGGCCTGTTAGTGGTCCTTACTTGGCCAATCAGCAGCTTTGGGGTTTCCTATTGGCTTAAAGGGAGACGTCAATCAAATCCTCCAGAGGGAGTTTTTCTTCGGTCTTCTCAGTCCAGTTTAGGAGGTTGTGGAGTACAGAGCTCCTCCGTAAAAAAAAAAAAAAAAAAAAACTGCTTCCTTCGAGACTGCAATACCACAGTATTACAAATTAAGGTTCTGCATTCATAAGCCTCCTTAACCATTTTTAGTAGCAAAATGTATTTGCAATACATTATTAAGTATTAAGTATTTCAAGTAAAAGTTATCCACATTAGGCAGAATTGCACCTAACATTATTTACATCATATATACAGTATATATATATATATATATATGATGCACTTAGCTGCATATTATTATTATTATTATTATTATTATTATTATTTTGTCATAGATGGAGCTACGTTCTAACTACGTATATAAATAATGTATCCTATAACAATTTATCATGCGATTTTGATCAGATGTTTTTATATATCAAAGCCTCGGCTGCAAACCATCTACCTACTGGTCAAATAAAAGTAAATATAATAATAAATATAATATAATAGATATTATTTAACATATAATGTGCAGATTTGATGAGGTTTCATTTTTTCCTTGAACATACATGATTCAGCTTACACTCGTATGAAGCCTCCAGATAACTTCCTATTTGCTTGCACTGACAATGATCAAACACCAGTCCGCAATCCCAGTGAGACATGCCAAGTGCACACACTCCCTTGCCATACCCAGCTGACGCCCATGGGTGGCAGGGCTGTTCCGGACCACTGGACGGGGGACGGACTGCTCTCTGATTGGCCCGCGCTGTGCGCGTCCCCGTCGTCTCCTCCCGGTTTTCCTGGCATGACCTTTTCCCTTGGCAACCACTTCCTCCGAGCATCCACGGCCATCTTTAATTCCGAGTCATTCATGAAAAGTTGTTTCGCTCATGTAAACACAACCGAGCGACACATTTCTGCGCACAGAAAGCAGCTCGCGAGGGCGCCGCGTGCATGTAGTTTCCAGGGACGCGCGCCACACGAGCCGAGCAGCACCGCAGCAGCAGCTGTCCGCCGGGACTAAGTAACACACCGACAGCGTACGTGCATGTTGTTATTGTGCATCACTCGGCTCCACACGTTGTCAGGCTGCGGCTCAGTGTCCTCGACGCCAAACTGTCTGGACGGGTCATTCATGAGATAAAGCTCCGGCGGAGACGCTGACGTGTTGCGTCGTGGAGCGAACGAGCTCCCGACAGCAACGGCAGGTGGAGCGCTAGAATAAGTGTGCGGATCATTGTGTGAAGGGCACAGCTCGGTACTCACCACTGCCATGTTGTCCTGCAAGTAGCTCGGCAGCGGGGACACGGAAGTGCTTTCATTTCTGACAACACGGTGGAGTTTTAGCGCACTAAACGAGAACATGTCGACTTTTAATGTTAGTGTGTGCATATGCCGGTGTCATGATGAATCTGCTTCTCACTGACAGCAGGATGAGAAAGAAGCAGACTGCCAAGCAGAGAAAGACCGAGGAGACTCCAGTTGTGCAGGAGTTTGTGGTAGATCAAATAATCCGCCGCAGAGTCTTTAACGGAAGAGTGGAGTACTTCCTGAAGTGGAAGGGTTTCACCGAGTGAGTGAGGTTGGCTCTTATATTGTGGGATTCCCGCTTGTTTTGTTCATGCATGGGCTTAAAGTGTATTATCTCCCCCCCCCCCCCCCCCTATAGTGCAGAAAACACGTGGGAGCCTGAAGACAACCTGGACTGCCCTGAACTCATCCAGGAGTTCCTGAGAAACACCAATTTCTTTGAGGGGAATGAGGAAGAGCAAGAATTCGTCCCCAAAGAAGAAATGACAGAGCAGGAGACGGAAATTGTGAGTATGTGAGGGACACAGCGGTGGGTGTCTGGAAGCTCAAATGGTTTCCATGTTATTCACACAACTTCCGCACCTAAATCTGTCAAAAGGAGGAAAAACAACATATTAGTATGCTTTTTCTGTACGGCATTACACTTTCAAATTCAGGAAGCCTTTTTCTCTTAAACAACAGCTGGAGTCAAGTATTTATATCTGAGCCTGTTGGCAGACTTTGAAGCTGAATATAAAACAGAATGGTGCTATGGTGTTCCAATGACCCTGGAAGTGAAATCAGTCAAATATCCCCTTTTTTCGCAATCGGCATGTACAGTAAAAATGTCCCCCTGATGTTGTCTTTGTGCTTCCTGCTAACTGCCGCAACTTTTGCCCTTGTCACTACCTTTGCAGTCCTTTATGCAGGCTCAGCATCAGGCTCACACTGTGCAGAGCAACAGCGAGCCAAATGACGAGCAGTCAGAAACCCCCACCAACCTCAGCACTTACCTCGAGCCTGAATGCATCATCGGCTCCACCGACAGACAGGGCGAGCTCATGTTCCTCGTCAAATGGTAACTCCGCCGCTTCCTCTTTTTCCCCTCCGTCCTTGAATGAATGCCAGGGGTTGGGCAAATGTTTGCACGATGGTAAAAGTCACAGTTGTTCACATGTAAAGCTGTAATCTACACGTCCATGCTACAGTAGGGATGATGGAGCGCCTCGTGTCAGGTTTATGAGGGTGTTTCCACGTGCCATTGTAGCTACGTGGTGATAATGTCATGTAATGTGAATATATCATTAACAAAGGAGACAAAGTTAGACGACGCTGGTGAGCCATCTCGCATCACATTCCCCAGATTAGTAACTGAATACGGAGGACATGCCACCATGATAAAGAAGCAGCACGCCCCCACACCACCACTCTGGTGCTACTTTTTATTCTGATTTAGAAAAAAAAACCTTTAGTTGCATTATGGGAAGTACAGGAGCTCATGATTCAAAGCGTGCAAGTTTGCCTTCACGGCTTCCTGCCAAAATCCCTTTAGTTTACCAGAAAGGTTTTGGTAAAAAGAAAGCTTTGAAGGCAAACACGCAACGCTCAAACACAGAAGTAATTCAAAGTAATGCATAACAACATTTAAGACATAATAAAATAAAGAAATAAAATAAAACAAAGTAAAATGAGAAAATACAGTATGATTAAAATGGGGGGGGAAATAAATCCTCATCGGAAATTTCAAAACTAGTAGTATTTTTCTTTTTCAGTCCCCTTTGCATTTCCTCCTTCGCCATAACCTTTTTTTTTTTTTTTAATTGGCAAGACTACATGCTGCTGCTCGAACATTAAGAGTAGGAGGCTGCCGTTAATGGTCTCCCGGTGCGTTTCCCCACAGGAAGAACTCAGACGACGTGGCCCTGCTGCCGGCCCGTGAAGCCAGCGCCAGGTGTCCCCAGGTGGTCATCGACTTCTACGAGCAGAAGCTGACCTGGCACTGCGGAGACGAGGAGCAGTGAAACGGTTGGCGTGGGTTGTGTACAGAGGCGAGCGGATAAACAGCTGTGCTCTCACCTGAGGCTTAGTTTAACCTCCATCGTGTGTCCTCCTCCAGCTGACATTAGAGGCACGCTGTGTGAAATTACACCGCGTCTAGGGTTTCAGATTCTGGCAGGTGCCAGATCCCCAGCGGGGACGGATTTTTTAGTGCTCGCGGTGCCATGGTGCTCAGCGAGGTCTCTGTGCCTTTGTGGAGACTGCGATGGGGACTCAAACTAACCTTTTGTGCAGAGCAGCTGGTTTGAGGTCAGACTAACCTGTAGCAGCTTTGGTCTCGCGTAAGCGGACACGATCACTGTGGACATGCGTTTAGTTTAGTTAGTAATATAGCTATTTGTAGTCCTGTTTAACTCCATCTTGGTTACTGAGTATGTAATTTATATCTTTTTATGGTAACGCTATGTAGGCAGAGTAAACTAGCTGCTGTCCGATCCAGACCTCCGGTCCATGTAGCTTTTAGTCAGACCTGGAGATTGTAGTCCCGTTGTTCAAACTTGTTTTTTGTGTGAGGTGTTTATAGTCACAGCTTTTACCGCGTCTCTGTATGACCTTTGTGTTTGATGTCAAATATTTAAAAATGTTGCCCAGCAGAAATTTCCCCAAATTTCCAATCCGCCGCTATGAACCAAATATTCCCTCCTACTGGGGTATTCCCTTCTAAGGGTGTTTTTATTTTTATTTTTGAGCAAGTCCTCGCAAAATTAATTCTAAAATAACTATTGATATGAACACAGTAACTTTCACGCTCCTGTGGTGGCTAATGAGGTTGTAAAATGTAGCACTTTAAAAAATGAAACTGTCCAATGACTGTACACTGTACACTTCCAGGAATTACACAGGTCCACAATACCCATAACATGTATGACTCGACACATCTCCCACGACTGTTAATGGGCAACTCAGCTGGACCTTAAACCTCCTAAAAACACATGCTACTGAATTACTGTAACTGTTGACCATGGATCTGTGAAGTCTCTGTGAATAAAGGGAACCTTTTTGTGAAGCCTTTCTCTCGACTCTTTCATGTTAAACATCCCTCTTGTCATGTGGTAGGAAACATTGACTCAACAAATGATCGCTTCAGAAACAGTAGTGAAGGTGTCGGATGTGTTTTGACAGTATAAATGAAAGTCAATAGGCAACACGACTGATAAGCAGAAGTAGTTTGCACGGGGACGTTGGTTGATAATAACTGACACTTAGAACAAGATTACGCTAGTCTTGTGACTTTATTTTGAAACCTTTGCTCCTGGATAATAAAAGCTGCTGGCACAGCGCTTACGCACGGCATTGTCCAGCTGACTTCAGACAAGAATATTGGATTATGAGAGAAGAGACAAAGCTGTGAATCAGGTAGGTTTGAAGTTACTGTAATTCTGATGACATTTCCTAAATGATTTATACAAGAATAGACCTTTAAAACGTTGAGTTCAGAAGCTTTAAATTCTGTTAGTCATTTAAAGCTTTAGCGTCATTGCTGAGCAATTAAGGGTAGTTGGTGAGATTTTCATATCCTGATTCTAGCTTGCACTCTGTGTTGGTCACTGTACTTCCTCTATCTGCCAATAAAATACTTCCCCTTTTTCATCATTTCTTCAGTTCAGTGTCTCTCCTGCCTCCTCCATGCAGCAGGTGATCAGTGTCTGGGTGCGCGACCCGCGGATACGAAAGAACGACTTCTGGCATGCCTACATCGACTATGAAATTTGTTTACATGTGAGTAAAACAATAAAAAAGGAACTTGTTTGAATTTGACAGTCTTTCTGTAACGCGCTTGTGTCCTGTTCTAGACCGACAGTGTGTGTTTCACCAAGAAGGTCTCAATTGTGAGAAGGAGATTCAGTGAGTTTGTATGGCTCAGGCAGAAGCTCCAAGCCAATTCACAGCTGATGTAAGTCAGTTTTTTTTTTACTGTATTGTGAATTATGATGATTTAGGCAAAAAACACAACAAATATACTTTCAGATGTCATTTTTTAAATAATCTGCAGTATGGTTCCTGTAATTTTTAGGGCGTATTTGTGCTTTTCAGGGTCCGGCTACCGGAGCTGCCCCCGAAGAACCTCTTTTTCAGCCTGAACAACAGCCAGCAGATCACTGAACGGATGAAAGGGCTCCAGAAGTTTTTGGAACAGTAAGAATGAACTCACAGATCAATTGACGTGAACATTGCAACACAAACATAACGAAACTAGTGAATCACAGTTTCTAGGAAAACACTGGTTCACGTGACCTCTCTTCTCCACAAACTACACTGCACTCATACACCGATTTGCTTTTTGTCCTTATTCTGCAGGATCCTCGAGAGCCCTCAACTGTTGTCCGACAGCTGCCTGCACCTTTTCCTACAATCACGGCTCAGCGTCTCCAAAATGGAGGCCTGTGCTGCTGGAAGGACCCTCTTTTCCGTGGCCCAGGCCGTCCAGCGCTGTGGCCTGAGGAGATTCCAGTCTCAAGAGGATCTGCAGAAGGACCTCAGCATGTCTTGTGATTCTGACTCAGACAGGTTTGTTATATCACAGTTTTCTCCACTCCAAAAGAGTTATTTTTAATAGCTTTTTGTATATCCTTTTATATATACCCGAACTCTTTATACTTTATTTTTCCAAGACAGAAAATATGAGAATTCCTTCTACGTCCTTCCCCAAAAGATAAAATAGTCACTTTACTTCTCCTGTTCTCGTGTCTGTCATTCCAGCTCAGAGTGTCGAGATCTAGAGCGTCGGATTAAAGATGCTTCAATAAACAAAGCAGATAGCACAGCTTCCCTGGATCTCATGGGAACCAGCAAAGATGAAACCCTCAGCTCTTCGTGTGGTTCTACATGAAAACGTCCTGTGAGGAAGAAACTTGCCTGTTACCCCGTCATACTGCACTTTTGGCTACACGCTTGCTCCTAATTCTGTCACTTTCAAAAAATAAAAATTATGTTGTATTGTTGTCACTGGGGCATTTCAGTGTGGAAATATATTTACCAGTATTGTCTGCACAGCCGTAAAGTTGTGGCACCAACTTGCCTGAAGATGGCAGTGTTGTTACATCAATCTGTATGTATGATCGCTTAGCCCATGAACATATGCTGTAACTGTCCATATATAGCTCATAAACACGTCTACCAGAAGCATTTCTGGTTATGGTCACTCACAAGGTGCAGATATGTGCAGATAACAATGCGATATGTTATGCAGTGACATCCTGACGCCTCTCTGTGGCTGAAGTCACCCTAATAAAGTGTAAGGTGTGGGGAAGCTTGTCATCTGGTGGCCACTGCAGTGCTTAGCAGTATGACGTCTAATAGGGTCTCTGCAGAGTTTTCAGACGCCCCCCTTGTCAAGCGTGTGACTGGAAGGAGGTCCTGCAGAATCCCAATGGACCCCGCTCCTGTCTGAGAGGGCCACCAGGTAGACGGGCTACATTACTCCCCGCTGAACAAACGCCAGCTGCACTGACAAGCCACCTTTTCTACCTGTCTCGTTCTCGCTTTGTATTTGCACGACGGTCACGACGGTCACATGTGTCTGTGAGTGTGTGCTGAACACAGGCTCGTGTACTCCAACAGTGAGCGACACCGGGCTTATTGTAACCCTTATTACAAGTTAGTAATGGTTAACAGTAATGTAATAGCTTATCATTTAACAGCAATGGGAATGTGGAACAATAGCAGAAGAAAATGAGATTGTCAATAAATAAATCTCCACACTAGTATGAGAATTTTAAGTGTAATTAAAACGCAAAAGTTCATACATACATACAGGTACTAGAGTCAGTGGTATTGGTCTCAAATCGACTTCACATTCGGCTCGCCAACTGACTGGGAATCAATGCACAAAATTTCTTCTCTCGCTGCATTTACATCAATAGGCAATTCATAAAAATATTAACATGAATGGCATTTATTGCAGTTAAATGGCATTTGTGCCATTTACATTCATAGTTTGTGCGTTAAGGGTATTTCATAAAAACAGACAAAAATCATGAGATTTTGAACAGGCCATAGACAGAATCACGCTAGCTTTGTTGTGACTATAGTGACCATATGAGAACATTTAACTACAGCAGTCTCAGATACCCGTTGGCACCTGCAACATGGCCATATCCATTAAAGCACATTAGCATGATGAGGCTAGGCTATTAGCATGATTAGCAGGCTAGGAAAATACTCACCGCTGTAGTGGGATCCACTGCTCTTAGCTCCGCCATGACAGTGGATTTCGGCACAGCTCTCCTATGTTCTATGTCACACCAAGCCATAAAGCAGTATCAGATTTACTACATTAGACGTTAATTCCATTTATTGTTTCTCCTCTTAACAAGTGGATCATTGCGATCTCCGTTGCTCATGTTTCGCGGCAAAATAGCAATGGCTGGAAGGCGTGACTGACTGGAGACTAGCTGATAGCTGATTGGACAACTCCGGACTCAGAGTTCACCGATTGGCTCACTTGCCAGCCCATCACACAATAGCATAATTAAATTAACCCTTACTGACTTGGCTCATACAGCTAAATAATACTGAACACGTAAATGCTAGAAATAAAATTTTAAATAAATGACAAGTTTTAAAATAATAAGAGTGTCATTTTTAAGCCTGGGCTACAGCAGGGGTAATGACCACTAAACAGACTGACAGCAGGCTGACATATCTGCACAGCTAATTAGATTAGCTGTGTCTCTCTGCGGCGGGTGTGATATTCATTATGAATTCAGGACGACAGGGGTGTGTTGCAGAGAACAGGGAGGTGACAGCACATCAGACCTGCTCTGAGCAGCAGAACAGTTTGGACAGAAGGAAAGCCCACTGACTCAGATTTACATTTACATTTACATTTATGGCATTTAGCAGATGCTTCTGTCCAAACATATCACTGCTAAAGTAAGAGCGAAAAAGTGGAAACAAGTGTTGGGTCCTCATCTGAGTAAAACAGCAGCTGTTCAGCAAGGATACCTTCAGTACAACAGTGCTATGATCAAAGTGCTATAGGTAAGAACATATCTTTTGGAACTGAGCCATGCTATGATGAGTCAAGGTGAAGTCTGAACAGGTGAATCTTGAGCCTTTTTCAGAAGATGGCAAGTGTCTCTGCTGTCCTGACATTGGTCGGGAGTTCGTTCCACCACTGAGGACCAGAACAGAGAAGAGTCTGGACTTTGCTGAGCGACATTTGTTTGATTTCAGCGATGGTGATACCAGCCGGCCAGCTGAAGTAGAGGAGCGAATTGCTCGCTTCGGGGCGTGTGCCAGTGCCATCTTCTTGAGTTGGATGCGTGCTGCAACAGGGAGCCAGTGGAGGTCACGGAGGAGGGGGATCACATGGGAGAATTTGGGTAGATTGAAGATAAGGCGTGCTGCAGCGTTCTGGATACGCTGTAATGGTTTAATCGCAGAGGCCGGGAGTCCGGCCAGGAGAGAGTTGCAGTAGTCAAGGTGGGAGATGACCAGTGCTTGGACCAGGAGTTGCGTTGCATCCTTTGTGAGGAAAGACCGCATCCTGTGGATATTGTAGAGGGCAAATCTGCAGGATTTAGGTGTTGGGGGTGGGGGTGGGGGGTGGGGGGGGGGTAGTGCGAGTGTGTATATGTGTGTTCATGCACATCCACATGATATGCTAATGCTGTATCTTTGGCAGCGCTTAACTGTGTGGGGAGGCAGAACCCTGCAGTTTCAAACACTCATACTGAAGCTGCACCAGTCCAGAACCTGTCCAGAACCAGTCCAGAACCAGTCCACTCTCTGTGAGCTGAACCAGCCTGTCAAACAGCAGAAAATCCTCTCTGAAGATAAATGTCGTCAGTGAAAGTGATATATAGACACATTAATGTTAATTACAACCACACTCTATAGGTGATCCTTAATGTAACTGCATGCATGCATGAGAAGTTAGCTCCGCCCATGAACTCGGCCTATGAACGCAAACAAATCTAACGAATCACTTCCGGGTGCAGCTTCTCTCAGGAGCTTCTCCAGAACCACCTCCAGCTTCTTCTCTGCTGCAGACTGCAGATTCATCTCTTTATCAGGACCTTTTCATTTAGTCTGCGCCTTGAAATGGTACAAAAGGGATTACTTGTGACAAATAGTGGGCTAGTATTAAAACTACTACTACTAAAACAATACTCAAACAAGTACAAGTACACAAGAAGATTCTGTTACAGTAGCGAGTTAATGGAGGATAATTGATTAAGTTCCCCACCTGGCTGAGTGCATGATGCAACCAGGTCTCTGTGACATTAAAGTGTTTGTTGCTGAGTCCCATGGATTGAAACGTTTACATTGCTGGTTTAAGTCTGACCTGTCCAGGAGTATTGACTCCTCTTTTAATGGTCTTTGACTCTGGTTCACTGGCCGTTAACCTTGAGCGCCTTTAGCCTAGCCTGTCAGTGCAGCTGCCATGACAACACTTGACACATTTAAACCCATCAGGTCGATTAGCTAACAGCTCCCTGCTCCATGTTGTGTGACCGCAAAGAGGGTCAAATGGCATGAAAACATAAGGAGCGAGTAATACGCCTCGGATTTCAGCGTTGGTTTTTTAGCTTGACACAATTATTCAGAAGATTTGGCTGCCGCATCAGAATCACCTTTTAATTATTTCCACAAACACTTTATCTCAGTTTAATCTAATTAGTATGCTTATTGTTTGACACATAAAATAGCAGAAGATAAGATAAAGGAGAATGGCCCCGCTGGGAGGTGCCCATCTGCCTCTGACCAAGTCAGCACGTCTTTCTGCAGCGACAGCTCAAATAACCCCCATCTCATGTGTGTGATCTCACGCTTGACTGACAATTCCCTGTGTTATTTAATTAATGGCAAAATCGCAAGCAGCGAAAAATCGTTTTTAACCATTTTTTAGTTGGATACAACCAAATTGTCAAACTTGAATGCAACAATATGAAATCCCAATCAGGGTTCGTTTACGGAGCAGACTGCACAGAGCCAAAAACAAATGGAAGTATTGAGGGAGATACGCTCCAGTGGAGGCAAATTACAGATAAATCAGAGGCGCCTCATGCATTTTAAGTGCCACATTATACAGAATCCATTAGTAGCAATAGGAGTTCAACACCACTTGAGATATTAAATCTCTTTGCCTGCAACTCTGTGGAACCAGGACAAGTCAATATCAGAGAAGCCCAGCTGCCCTACCAACAGATAGGGGATGAGACCTAAAGGAATGATGCCAGAGTTAAACACCAACAGCGGTCACATGATGCTGACGTATTTCTTGTGCAAGACAATCACATTTGCAGGGCTAAGAGAAGCAGCGAGCTAAATGCTCTGGAAGTCTGGGGTTAATTGAATTGTTAATAACATATGCCTCGGCTCTCCACATATTTCAAGGTCTCCCACATTTCATGCCAATACTGAGCGCTGATTTACTGAGGGCCACAAAAATTCCACAGCCAAAAAAAAAAGGGAATGTTCAGGCGTTACCTCTGTCCTTGTAGCTTTGTGACTTTGTGTTTGTAACAGCGTGTGTGCGCTCAACAGCCTATAACCCTATATCCCAACACCTGTCTAAATCTGGGGGAAAGAAATACTCTTTTCTCAAGGCTGAAACGTTTTTCTCCGTCGCTCAATTGTCACAGATGGAAATGAGCGAACGTAGGAGCTATCCGTCATTCGTCAAACCCAACAGCCCTGGTACCTATCTCCGGTTCTGCATGATTTGCAGCATACCTAGCTATTTCGCCTCCACATGCTGACGCCTTTTAGTGGAATCACCATACCGAGGCGAGCGACAGCTTCTCGTCTCCAGGTATCGGGGCTGATCCGTGTGAAACCAAGCTCCTCCGCATTGAACGCACGTGCCTGAGGGAGAACAGGGGAATTAAGATCACTGCTTCATAATTTCCTGAAATAATACGGTGCGCGATATCAGACGTGTCTGCTTCGGAGCGTACAAACAGATGGAGGCCCTCAAGGTAAAATAACATGTATACATACAAAAATACCATATAATCCATGCTGAAGCACATACCTTCACACTGTGCCAACAGGATCCATAAGGTTCCTAATGAGCTCATACACGTAAGAACTCATGAGATGTGAGGATTGTCAGACACCTTTAGTGTCTATGATGCTCATCCGTATATGAATGTGTGTCTTGGCACATGGGAGCAGCCCCTCTGTGTGTCACAAGATCATGAATAACAGGCCCTGCAGACTAACGGCTTGTTGGAAACCAGGAGTCAGGTGGAGGGGGAGCTCTTTGGTCAGACCCAGTCCGGTGAATGCAAAGACGCCCGGACGTGGCAGCAAGAGGACAATAGAAGGTGGAGAAACAAGGGGGGAAAGAATGGAGGGGTAGAGGGCACCGTCTCTTGAGGCCTCTGTGCTTCGCTGCCAGTGTGTGTAAATCAGCAGGCAGCTCACGGCTGCAATGAGGTAGAAAATAAAAAAAACATAAAAATGTCCAAGTGAAATAAGAGGCAAGAAGAAATCTTTTATGATGAGCCTAAATTCTCCTTACTCTGCAGTAGATCCACTGGCCGGCTCAGCTTGTCTTCTCCAGACACCGTCTATCATCCCCCGTGTCTGCATAAAGCCACAAATTACTCAAATTACCCCACCTGCTATTCATGTAATACATATGTAATGAGTATCCTAAATTCACATGATTATCATTCATGGTATGTTAATAGGGCTCATGTCAAATTCATTAATATGCACGTGGAATTATGTGGACCGCCAAGCCAGAATGTCTGAAGTTCTGCAGATGTGGTTTAATGCACATAAAGTCCTGGACAGAAGTTTATCAACGTGTTTAAACTTGTGGTATTAAGCATTTTTCAACATTTGAGCATGGTACTTCATTCTTGACCTTTGGGGACACAGTTTAAACTCAAAGGTACTTACTAGCTTTTGGAGCTTTGATGCCGTTTGGCCTTCTTCAGCATGGTTTAACAATCATCACGTAGTAGGAGTTTCCTAGTTGAAACCATGGTGGGTGGACCTTTAATCTCAGATTATGTTGGTTACACACTACATCATCACATTTATCACATTTAACCAAACGTCTTTACATTTTCTCCCCCTTTAGCCATTAAGATGCCCATTGGCAGAATGGCAAATTCTAACATCCTAGATACATTGGCTTTTTGACATCGATCAAGAGAAAATTATTCTTTAATATCAAAAGGAAAACGGGTCTCAACAACTTGATACCAATTAATTAACTTTTAAAATGCAAAATATATATTTGCCCACCCCTTATTAGAACACACCTAAAGCATCTATAGTGCAACCACATTGTTTTAGAAGAAACATTCGTTACTTCTAAAGAATAAAAGATGCCTCCAATGAAAAACTCAAAATGAACTTGTATAATAAGTTTCTAACAACATGAGAGAAGGTCCAGCTAGAAGGTCAGTTAGCGTTGCAGAATGATTTACAGTGAGAGAAAGGAAACCTTGATGACAGTCTGCCGCAGACAAATGGCTGTTGAGTGACACAAAAGAGGGGAAATAAAATATAGATACATTACTACTTTATACAAGTGGTTGTCAAATACTGCTACTTGGCATTCATCCACAACCAAAGCAGAACATATTTGGTCTCATTTTAAATATTTTTTCCTGATGTGCAGGAGCCAGGATTTTAGAGATACTAAGTGCCACATTTATATGAATTCAAGTGTTTTCTTCTAGCATTCAATTCTGAATCTCCCTACACAATTGCCTGCTTGCTTTTTCAAAGCCTGCCCCACATTGTTGGAGAAATACGAAATGCCTTTATTCTGATTTGTGTTTTTGATTTGTGTGAACTCAAAAAAATAAAAGTTATTAAAAAAACAGTAACCTTGGTGTGCTAACCCTGATCCAGTTATTCTGTCCAGCCCATTAACAGGTTCTCTCTGTACTGACAAGCAGCCACTGGTGTACCTTGGCCTGGGCCCTAAATTAGCTCAGGTTAGCTTGGCAGGACCTTTGGCTCGCACGCACACCAAAGCTGACATTAAGTGGGAGTGATGGCAGCATTCTGCTATCAAGTGACTCAGTTAACTCAGCAAGCTCCTGTAACTCAAGCCTCATACCTTTACTTCCTCTGTGGGGGTCGTCTTACAGAAAAGCTGCTATATTAAGGCTTGACATTGAGATGGGGATGTCAACCTGAATGCGGGGTGATCAGTTTGCAGCGGACTGCCAGCTCCCCGGCTGCAGCGAGGTGTGAGAAGGTTCGGCGTGGACAGGGCTATAATTACAGTTAGAGCATCTCTGACCCGCCTTGATTACAAACTATCCTCCCAGACCATCCAGGGTCATTACTCACCTCACTAACTAGCAGAGTAAATCAGCGGCAGAGCGCTGACCTGATATTAGAGTCACAGCCAGAGAGTAAACAGGGCCAGAGTACGGAGGCTGGAGCCTTGTAAATAATCGGCGAGGAGAGCAGGAGCGAAGGACGTGGGCAATGTTTATGGCAGGTGGACAAACACCTGTCACTTTGATAAGCTTGATTTAACCTGGATGACATATCAGCGCATAGCTCTACCCAGCTTGTGACAGCCGCGGACCCCCCCCCCCCCCTGTTTGTAGTGATGGTATGGCGAGTGAGAGAGATGACAAGCTCTCTGCACCAACAACAGCTTCACCCGTGTAAAGTATCAGCTGTGTCATGGAAGCATCCTCCTGGGGATGATGGAAAGGTTTTCAAGGCCAGAAACTTGGACTTGTGTCCCCCATCCAGCTCCCGAGACATCACTGTCTGCAGCTTGCAAAGGCAATTAAGGAAAAGGAAGAAGAGACACCTACGTGAGAGAGGTGGGTGTGGTTCTTGTAATAAATGACCTGTCCAGACCCATATTTACTGGCCTGCCACTAACCCTGCTTTTCAGCTCATGATATTACACATTATATATTGAAAAATCACTGAGAGGCGGGAAAACCGAAGCATCAAAATTCCAGAAATATTAATTTTCAGAGCGGCCTGTCATGATGTTCGTTAGTTTTCACTTTAAAAACGCCGCGTCTTCTTCTCACAATGTCATAAGCCAGCTGAGGAAACCTTAATTTGTCAGCAGCCATGAGTTATGCCAACAGAAAATGACCTCAATTAAGAGTGACTTGCATTTAAAAAGTGTCTATTTCAGATTTTAAGATTTAGACCAGGGGGGGCTTTAATGGAATGCTGACAGAGGGCAAGTTGGAGAGGTAATACATTTCCTGCAAAATGCCAGTGGTTACCACATAAATAAGGCGGTGTTATTCCTGACAGAAACTCTCCATGAAGCTGTGGTGTGATCTACGGCTGAATGACCCGGTTAAAGAGCAGCAGAAACAGCTGACAGCTTGATCAAGATTACCTCTCTAAAGTGGTATAGATCAAGTCTTTAGCCTTCTCGCCACCCCAGGGGTGATGCTATGAAATGGTGATGGTACACAATAATACTCAAAGAGATGAGCAGCCATCACTGCGAGGGGGGGAATATTAGTGTAGTGAGCCGATATTGTTCTTGAGTTATTTACCCAGAAGGCTTGCATTACCAGCGCCTGCTTATCTGAGGTATTAAATTATTTCTGGTTGTGTAAGAATGAATGCACAAGAGCTCTAAATTGTAACAAAATGACTATGAATGTATTCTGTCCTGAAGGGAAAATTTTGTTTTATATTTCCATCATCTTTCTCAGCAAATCAAATTTTATTTATTATTACTCAGCAGCTCAATCTATATATATTTGACCGGTAAAAGTGTATCTTTATGGTTGCTTGTATTAATTAGTGATATTCTGGTATCATTAGTGTAATTTAGTGCTCGCTAGATTAATGGCACGGTGGCATTTATCTATGAAACATTATATCTTGATGTTAAATTGCAATAAAAGAACCTGTATATTCTGCAGATATGGCTGTCCAAATCTAACGGAGGGGGATGGGGCTGTAGTTGACATCCATTAAGGAAATCCTTTATTGGCACATAAAAATGAGAGGCAATATTTAGCCTTACTTGCCTTTGGCAACCTAACCCATAGCCTAACATTAAAAGAGGACTCTTAGGGGAAAATACCACTCCACGTCAGCAGTAAAGCAATATTTGTGTTTATGTATTAAATCCACAATACAAAACATGTGTTAAGTGTTACATAATCTGCCTAAATGATGAGGAAACACACACTCAGCCATCGTCAGTCATTTTATCCGCTGATCTCCGCTCCCTGAGTAGCACATTGTTTCACTACATCCCTTCCCTCCCCTAAAACAAAGCATTTCCTCTCTATATCCAATGTAGTATATTCAATAACTAATTATGGTAATTCATTACATCTCCAATTAGCAGAGAGGCTTTATCGCTGCACTGTACCGTAAAGAGCAGGATTTATATTGGCTTTGAATGTCACCCAGCGGACAGAGGACTAGCTCATCACTCAACAAGAACAAAACAGAGAGACAGGAGCGAGAGAAAAAAATAGAGGGAAGAGAGGGAGAAAGATACAGTGAGTTATCGGTTAATGAAGGCATTTTCCTTCCCATTTTGTCCCAACCTTGAGGAAACCTTGATGAGGCTCCTTTTGTCCAAAGCAAACCCCAAAAAGGAACGGATTACTCGGATGGATCAAAGCAGAGCACCAACTTTGTGTTTCAGCGAGGAGGCTGTAAAAGAATATGTATAGTATGCATGTAACCTCGGAGGGATGTGCCGAGCTAACGCCACCTCGCCTGCTGTCAAACAGCCCCTCGGAGGGCGATAAGCATCCCTGCTATCTGTGTGGGTGGCTGTCTTATTAGTGTACCTCAGCCGTTTCACTCAGGCACGGAGCTCAGCCAACCATCTGCCACGCTGTGATCCTCTGCCCAGCAAAGTCTCTTAGGTGCCATAAAACACACACACACACACACACACACACACACACACACACAGTGTCCCTTTGAAGCTCAGAACAAAAGTGCTGACCAGATGAATAAATGGATTTTTAAAATGAAAGAAGTAATTTTTTTATTTATCCGGGGGGGTTGTTGTCCATACGTTTGATGTGCACATGGGATTTGATATTGACATTAGCCTCATGTTAACTGCAGAGAATTACAGAGGGCAAATAATGTGATCCCGTTGGGTGAAATACACTTGATAAATGCACGTTTTCCTCATGTCTACGCGTGTTAATGCAGTTTCTTTCCTCAAGAAAATACTTCTACAAACCTCCATCACACTTATCTTAATGTATTTTGTTCTGTTTACATTCTTCCTCCTGTCTCTCGTCAACTGTCGTTGTTAATTCAGTCTGCAAACATAATTTCAAACTTTGTGTCCGGACTCAAGAAAACAAAAAACTGATGTGTGGCATTTCTGCCTTGAGCTTCTCTGTTACAGAGTGATAAATCTGACCTTTGAAGAGTCTCTATTGCCACCTTGTGGCTCAAATTGCATGATAATTAATCAAAATGAATGCTCTGATACAACAGATATGTTTAAATCTTTATTAATCTTGACATTTGCAAATATCAAATTTGCCAAAAGCAGAGCATGAAATGGTGTTGGGAAATCTGTTTTTTGGATAAGGAATAAATTATACACAAGCGGTGCAACATGCAGATACTGCAGAAAAATACTACTAAATATGTTTTTCAGTCATATGCAAATATTTTCATCCAATCATCAGTCTCTTACAGTGGGAGGGGATGAGCCTGGAAGTAGAAATGTAGTAGATTAATTACAGTTATACTGTGTATGTTGATGCTCAAACATGTGAAAGACACCTGATCAGTGCAGTCATGAGCTCAGAGCGACTTACATGATGGGGTGTATTTAGATCGCGTAAAGCTCCATCAAGAATTCTTTGGGGACGATTCCTATGCTTCCATTCTTCTCTCCAACCCACCAGCCAAAGTTCTGGTACTCCTGCAAACAGAAGGGAAGACACATTGAGGACTCATCGATGAGTTGATTTAACCACCAGATCTGTAAATCTGAGTTTCTCCACAAAAGCACCATTTTTAATCTTGTGTTTACCAGAAATGTGCTCATTTCTTTCTTGGAAATGAGTAATTAGGTATGAAAACGGCATTCAAAAAATGACAAATTAGTCAAATCATCAACTATGAGGGGGAGCCCTATTTTTAATACATGCAGTAATCACCAAACATTTTTGCTCAAATCAATCTCCACGCCACAAAACTGAGGTTTAGCTTAACATTTAAAACATCTGATGGGAACGCTCCATAGGAACATTAAGTAGCCGTCTTCCTTTGGAGACGCTGGCCGACTGTATGTCTAACAGATGAAGGATGTAAGGCAAGGACATGGCACTCTGGTGGGTTCAGAACACCAATGCCCCCGGGTCGTGTCGTGTCGGGGACCTCGGTCGCTCCCCATCTCTCCCTGACCTCATTCCCCGTCATCTCACCAATGTTCTTACTTCTATGCAGCGTAACCTGTGAGGTATTCACAAAACCCCCTCCGTTGTCCCTCCAAAACAACACCTACGTCCCACCAACAACTTCACGCCTCCTGTTCCCCCACCCGACCCCTCTACACATGCATCCCTCTGCTCCACACAAAAACCCTCAGTGTGCGTAGAGCGCATCACACATAAATCTGTCACAGCGTGACAAGTAATAGATCCAAATGGCTGTCAGCATGCTGAGATGTGAGGGGGACACTGTGAGGAGAGATCTGAGACAAGAGGAGAATACCCCTCTCTCTCTCTCTCTGGCCTGACCTCACATCAAAGTCTTCCCAGGACATGAATCAACACCGAGGCTCACGTACTAACAAGGTGGAAGGAAGAGAAACCTGCACATCGTTTCAAATCTACACCAAAACTCAGGGGAGCGGGAGGGACCACATCTGTGTCCGGTTATTCCCAGGAGAGAATAATGGATGTAAGTGATCTTATTAGACACAAGATCACAATAACAATAGCGATGGCTAGCACTGACCGTTGTCTGTCGACAGGCCATTCATCAAGCAGATGAAAAAGGTGCTTGACTTACTGTCGGTGTCAAATATTTATACACAGGATCCGAATACAGTAAAAAACTAATTTAGTACATCCGAGTTATTAACAGCAAATTAAATACCACATGAAACAAACAAAAATAATGAATGTGTCACATGATTAAAATGACATTTCACAAGCCCCCGAGGGACAATATAGCAGATTGACATGAGGTGTGTGTAAGGGGCCGAGGGTGTGTGCGCACATTATGACTTCCTGCAGCTCGCCTTTGAAAAACTGCAACACCTCATTGTGTAGTTCTGGCTGACAAATAAGTCGTGCTCGAGCGAGTGCAGGGCCACAACACGAGAGCCCGTACACGAGCCTGTGGAAGACTAATGATACCACACACTGTGACAACACTACACGTTAGCACAAAAACTATAATACATAATCGTATTACTTCTGCCAAGTGAAACGCGCTACGGCGGATGCAATAGTTTACAAGCACAAAAGTGTGGAATGAATGATGAGGTGGAAAGACGTGCAGGAACTCTGTTTGGACAAGTGTTTGCTTTGTGAAATCATCCCATAGTCACTTAAGTGAGATGTTACATTTATCGATTAGTTTTGCGTGCTGTAACTCTGGAGGGACAGGGGGTGGGGGGGGTCAGCATATCCGGACAACACACTCTCCCTCACTCCCAGTCAGGCCCTAGAATCAACACCCAAGTCCTGACTGGGGGGTCTCGCAGCTGTAACACTACCGCTATTTCTGGTCTGTGGAATGGGGGAGGGACACAGGGAGAAAGGAGAATGGGGGAGCGACTGTGTGTGTGTGGGGGGGAAGTGGTCTGTCCCTTTAGCTGCAGCTGGCTGCTGCAGTCCAGACAGGTTTTATGGTCATTGCCCTCGCAGCAGGCCACAACCCCCAACACCAAGGTTTCAGCTAATGGCACTCCCAGTCTGAGTGAAAGGGCAACTTGATTCTTGGTCCTTTTCCACACATGAAGAAGGAGTCATAAACGGGCATTTGGCCAATGAGCATTGATGGCGTCTCTCTCTGCTTTGTGCATTCGTTTCCTGCCATTAGCTCTGAATCAATTAATCAATTAGTTGGTCAACAGAGGAGTAACACTTTTGATAATCCATTATTTGCTTAAATCATTCATCAAACAAAAATGCTGAACATGTTTATGTCCAGCCTTCTTTTGATGCCTTTTTGCTTCAATTTGTACAGTTGGTCAGACTAGAAAATCTAAAGATGTCACCTCGGGGTATTTTCCAGTATTTTCTGACATTTTATAGACTAAGAATTAAATTGTTATTAATCATGAAAATAACATGTAGTTGCAGCCTAGGTCCTAAACTCCTGACTGGACATGGATTTTAATTATTAGAGAAAATTATGATTTGACTTTACAAATAAATATTGTTTGGATCTTATGAGGCCAATGTTTTTAAGTCTTCATGGCTTTTAGGTGCCACTAGATGGCAGACTTGAATTTAGAAAAGGACCTGGCCAGTTGACAACAGCATGTCTCAGTTGACTTCATGCTCCATAGAAACCAAACCAGACAGGAAATACAGCCAGCCTGATGGTGCACACTTCACACACTTTTTTTACACAGACCACAAGGTTACACATGCATCTGTAAAACGGATAAAATTCCTCGACTTATTTGCAGTGCAATGTTCAAAAACAAGCTTGTTAAAGGTATCACATCAAAATCCAATTCCACGTTCATATAAACCAGTTAAGCACAAAAGGGCTCCTGTTTAGTTACATAATAAAGGTAAAGAACGGCCCCTCAGTTCTCAATACCTGGCACCCACGCCTAGCCGACAAGCCTCGGAAATTGTGCGTCCACTACACGTCCTCACCTGCTCTGAAACAGAGTGGCGGACTGAGCCTGGGTTTCCTGAGAACACACATTCCTATTTGGCGAGGTGAGGGAGACGTCTGAGAGGTGTGTGGGCCGAGGGCTGCTCACCGCCTGGCATGGCAGCAGCGGCAGCATGCTGAAAAGGTCCAGATGGAAGTGATGGAATGGCGTTGTGTGCCAGCGAAGCCCAGCCTCCGCCAGCGGCACTAAAACAGTTTCCGTTGTGACACAACTAATCCCCATCACAGTGCCAGAGAGAGAACCTAGCCCAGCCTGCCTCCTACCATCAGCCGTCCACCTCCAGGCAGCGGGCCAGGTGCTGCCAGTAAAGGATATGAACAGTCGGTTCCTCTGAGGGCCTAGAAATAACTCACTTTTGGTGGTCTGAGACCAGCGGTGGCTACAAACCTCATCGCACAGCTTTTGCATCACTGTCGGGACTGAGCTCATCCTGGCATCAAGCAAACACTCATTAAAAGAGACAAATCAATATTTTAACTCCGACAACCGGGCTTCCCCAGGCGTACCTTGCTCAGTATGTAGATGGCGTCTCCCCGTTTGAAGGACAACTCGTCTGGGTGGTCCCCGACACAGTCCCATAAGCCCTGGTAGAAGTTGGGGTAGTCTGTGCTCTTGTCAGCTGGATGGGAAAAGAGAAAGAAGACGATAACAGATTCAGTGTTTTATTACTTACTACTGAGAGTAATAACATTAAACGCACAGGTCTGTAACAGCAGTGATTGTATGTGTAGTGTAAAACCAACAGGAGGCAGTGGAGAGCCTAAAATAGAACTGGAGGCAGACAGCAGCTGTGTGCCAAGTTCATACTACTTACTAGGTTTTTGAGTGTGTGGTGTGTTACACTCCAAACAGTTAGTATGCAGACTACAATAAAAAAATGTTTGAGTCCCCAAAATGCAATGCACAAAATAGATGGACAACTACTATTTTGTAGGAAGGTTCAAAGAGGAGATGTCACCGCTTCATGTTCATCATATCATCGGGTACAACACAACAAGTCTGCAGGCGTGTGATCACTGAACATGAGTGTTTCTTTTCACCGAGTCATCTGCAGAGAGGGTGTCATAGTGGCCTACTTTATGCATGGGAATTCAAATTATGTAGTTATTTAAGATCTTGAATAAATGACAACAAGAAAACAAAGAAACTGTGTATCGGCAGCCTTTTCTTTTCACCTGAGTGGACATCATCTCATTCTCTCCAGCAGCTCCACTTTTCTTTGACCCCACAGCTCAAGACCGGCCCAGCCTTCATTCAATCACCTTGAAATTCACTTTTATAGCTTTGTTAGGTTTGATTTGCAGTTTCACTATAAATTTAAGCAAAAAAACACATTTGCTTTTCCATTGAGAGGATTTGCTGCTTTTCCTGGTTTTATATCAATAAAGTGAATCTGTTCAGGTTGGGAGTGTTGAGCAGACCAAACAGGACATTCAAGGATGTCACCTTGGTCTCTACATTGTTTAATATGTTTGTAGACAAAATGATTAGAAATATGACATTATAGTAGGAATCAGGACTCAGCTGGTCTGGGATCATTTCCTGTTCGCTGGCGAACCTCAGGGTGTGTTAATAGTGTGAGAATGTTTACATAGATAAAGTAGCCTGCATAAAGATAGATAGCATGGGATTTTTGCACTTGCGCAATGTTAATACGTCACTTATTGTAAAAGGAAGTTAGCCAACCCAGCGACAAGTTATTTCCAGCGTTGTGTTAACTTTCATGTCCACATAAACTTCCTCTGTAAATGTCACTTCCTCTTAACTGTCTATCTTCTGCTTACCTCACTCTAATCCACAAACTAAATACACCGCTCACATCAGTGCAGCATGAAGCTCTGTACCTGGAACAGGAGGGGCTGGTTTGCTGGCTGGCTCCAGCTTTGGACGAGGCTTTGCTACAGTGGGGAGATCCTCCTCTGGAGAAGACAAGATAAAAGGGATTAGAGTGCTATGAATTATGGGTTATGGTGGTCTGTCTACCTAGTAGGTAGAGACATGTGCTCTATCAGAAAAGAAACTCAGTTTGGTTCATGTTCCGTAGGACAACAGAGACCGTCACAGTGATAAAAACACGCGATCAGACCTGGGAGCTCTTCATAGATGTCTTCATCGATCGGCTCAGACTCAGAGGCGTCTTCTATCGCTCCAACATCATCGTACACTTCCTGTTCCTCCTCCTCATCTTCTGGGATGATGCCCGTCATATCTACAACCAGGGGGACACAGCACATGTCTCTACTTGGAGTACATGACGATAGACTTGTAAATATGTCATTTTTGACGTTATACAGCATCACATTGAGTTGTTGTTTTTATTATAATTGAAAACAGTTCACACCTCTCAAAACAAAGTCTATCTGTTTCACCCATTCCTCCGCCTCTTTCACCGATGACGCACAAAACTGTGATGAGAGGAGAGAAATGAAAACTGCAGTCAGCAACACGCACTCCTACATATATTAATTAACATAAACAAATAATACTGCATTTATGCATAGTAAAATGTTCCGCATGGAAGAGGCCGAATGTTAGAAACACTCATTTAGACTTTTTAAATATGCGTGTCAGGTAAAGGCGGCAGTGTCACATGAATGAATAGGTTTTGAAAAACAACGATTTGATGGAGCTCACGTAGACGCACGCCTTGCCACGTTTCAAACACGGCACATCTCAAGTCCGCATGTGTTTTTTCCCCCAATTAGGACACACACTTAGAGCACCAGCGACCCCACCCATCACCAGGAGACGAGCGCACCTGATAGACTCGCTTGTCTGGAGCCGTGACTTCAAAGCAGCAGTCCTTCTTGGAGTCTTTCCGTAGGGTGCCGTTCATCTTGACGGTGTACCCGTCGATACTGAACTCCCCCTTCTGCTGCTTGTCTTGATTACGGGGAAATTAAAACATCATCATTAACCGTTCAGATACAACAACTGCTGCAAGTGCCACACGTTGAAGTACGTGATTCAGACAGGAGGTAGGACGCACCTTTCTCGCTGCCATAGTAGTAGAAGGTGTGATGGCTCAGGGCGCACCATCTCTTCTGCCACTCGGTGCCAAAAAAGCTGTGATCTGTGGAGAATAATCATCAATCAATAATCAACCTAGAAGAGATGGATCGTTTTCTGGTTCATTTTGGGAGCAATTCAAAAATCTCAATATGCCACTGGGATTCTGGCCGTTATTGTAGGTGAACATCTTGGGGAGCTTACAAATGTAATTGTACAATATCCCCTCCGTGATACGCAGCTAATCATAAACGCACCCTTTCGGCGCTTCTCCAGGTATCCTGATTTGAAGACAGACAGGTCCTGAGCCGCCACAGGTGGGGACTGCTGGGCGCCTGGAGAGAGAACGTGTTTCAATATGGAAAATTACATTTGTTTGTCAAACGTTGAACATAAACAGATTTCGGACTTGTGACTCCCTTTGTCCATGTTGTTATTTACTCCTTTGACTGATGTTAAAACAAGCATGGAAAAGCCACTGAGGCTCCACTGAGCAATGTTCTTACCTCTCGCTGGAGGAGATTCCCCTTGCAGCAAGCAACTTCAATGCAAATGTTAAACTGCTGTGTCAAAGTTGCTTTGTGTGAAAGAGCAGCCATAAAACTGGCAGCTGCTTGCAGCCCATAAACCCGAAGACCCCTAATAGCCACTTCACAAGGATTTCCCTGATACTCTATTTATAAAAGTAAATACAAAATTACATATTGCCATGATAGGGTGTACAAGGTTAAAGCTACTGTATATCGAGGCATGTTTTTCCTCAAACTACAACCGTGGCAGTAATGTTCGGTCCCCAGACTGTGGCTGCGGGCAATAAAACATGCCCTCGCTGTCAAAGGGGTGGGGTGAAAGAGGTGGTGGGAGTAGCAGTGGTGCCCCCAAATTGCTTCCCAAGTATGTTGCCAAGTTACAGTTGGAATGTCTCCCTCATTGTGCCACTCAAAGTCACTTTCTCCCCGGAGCCGACCAACAGATCTGTATATTTTCCTGCCAAGATGCAGGTTTCAGCACTTTAATCCACAGCTTGTTAGCAGTTAGCAAGTCAACTTTTTGGATGTCTGCTAAGCGCTCGCGGCTTACCATCGCCGGCATCTTCATCCTTGTCCGTACGCTCCGACTGTAGCGACCCTCCGTCGTTGTTGCTGTCGACCTCCTCCGAGTCATACGAGTCATCTCCACCTAGAGTGCAGTAAAGTGTAGATGTGATATGGTAACACGGCGGCTACTACCTGTTCTGTGTGTCTGGATTTAATTTCAAGAGTTTGTTCCCCTTTTCAGACAGTTTGGATACGTTAAAAGCATATACAGTATTCTACCAAAAAAAGCTAAGAAAATTAGAAAAGTCTGAAAAACGATCAGGATGTGTGACATAATGTAGATTTGTTCTTATATTTGTTAGTTTGAAGGCATTTATCCTGATATCTGGCTCATCTGGTGACCCCTCAGGTTCATGCCGTGACCCCTTGTGTGGCTGCCGACCCCCATGTTGGAAACCATTACATTTTGTGTAAGACCAACACTCACTTTTGTCCTTGAAATCATGTGGGTAACTGTTGGGGAGACAGTAAACGCGTTTATAACAACTGTGATATTCTGCTTTAGAATCTTTCCAACCAAATCCTGGTGTAGCCGCTAGCAAAGACCCAACATACCCAAGTTTGACCTCTTTAATCCGCTTGATGAAGGCGTCCCTCTTCTCTTTTGCCTTCTTGCTTAGATTTTCCCCTTTTAATCCATCAGAGAGGAAATATTCAAGGTCTAGAAACAAACAAACACACACATCAGGTAAAAAACATCCATACAATGTGATACAATGTGGTGATTGTGGTGTTTTCTTTGTGGCAGTCAGGTGGTGCTGCTGGGGATCATGTTACCTTTAAACAACACACTGAGCAGCTCGGACGTGTAATGAACGACAATGAAGATTTAACCGGGTTTAAACACATGAGAACTAAAAGCTCGTCGCCCATATTGATCCGCGCTTCCTCTCTCTCCAAACATTCTCTGGACTTTGCACACGGAATGAACGCGGCAGAAACAACCCGCACAACAGACCTCGTGAGGAGGGTTTTACCTGCGATGAGCGCCGTGAACTCCTCGGGAATCGCACGCATCGTAGCGACACTTTGTTCCCGGCAGCGGCGGACCGTCCGGCGGGGAGAGAGAACACAACTTCACGCGACACGGAAGCAGGCGATGAGTTTACGGACACGGAAGTTAATCTGATTATTTACAACTGACCACGCCGTTCAGCCGGAGAGAGAGGGAAAAACAAACAGTGAAACCTGACTGTTGTTCAACATCCACGCTGGCATTTATTGCTCTATCAGCTTGTGTGTATGTGTGTATATATAGTTTTTGACTGCTGATGATGATGGGGGGGGGGGGGGTCTTTACAGACCAATAAAGTCAGACGATAAGCCGTGATCATATTTTTGATTGATTCCAGATAATATTTCTCTGGCACTTAAGTCTGTGACTGACTCGTTGGACACGCTGGGAGTGTCTTTTTTTACAATGATGCAAGCACTTTGGGTTTATGAATATGTCAACACTGTAAATCTAAACAGGGATCATTAATAGGCTGCTTGAGGAGGCAGTTATATATATAAAACTGTTCTGCAGGTTTCTGTGCCAGGTTTTTTTTTTTTTCTTTCTTTTTTTCTACCCTTGAGCAAAATAGATGTGCAACTGTGCTGCACTGGTTTATTCCTGCACATCTTGTACATTTGCATCATTTGCATCTCATTTGGAATCAGATTGTAATCAGTTTATATTTCAATGGCAAACACACTTCTGATGCAATCAATGCACCACTGCTAGTAAACAACAATACAACAAAAACAAACTTATTACACAATCGGTGAAGCCTGTGCCTCCTGGCGTATTCAGGTTGCAGCTGGTGGTCATATTGTTTATAAAGGCGTCAGTCATTTGTTAGTCATCTTTAGACAGGAGGGATCAGCCAGTCCGGCTTTAGAGAGCGAGCCTTTGAACTGTATAGCCTGTTGTTGTGGAGAATGAGACAGAGGTGTCAGTGCAGCTAGAGGGGTGCGTGAGGAGCTTCAGTTGGACTTCAGCTGCAGGTGGCGGGCGTTTGTCAGTGCTGTCACATGTTATTTACTCCGCTCTCGGTGCAGCTTTGGGAAGATCCTACTTCTTAGTGGGCTATTTGCTGTTGTTGCTTTGTTTTTGAGAGGAGAAGATATGAGTTAACTTAAGATGTGCATTTTTTCTACACTTTCCCCCTTTTATATCTTGAACCGATCCATCCAGTTCATTCAGAATCATCCTTAGAGAAGGAGCACCAGATCCTCGGGTGCTTCGTATGAGGAACAATTGCATTTCTCGCCTCGGATCATATTTGACACGAATATTTTCGTTTCTGAATACACATTCCTGATGTCACTTCCTGTTCAGAGTTATCTGAGAGTAACCAATGCATTCTTCATGAGCCACAAATCCTCTGAGGTCATTCAAAACCTGACCCCCTCCTGACCTGGCAGCAGTTCCTCCCAGCTTGGAGAGGAGAGGAGAGCCAGCTTGACCTTTGACCCGTGTGTGTGTGTGCGTGTGTGGAGAGAGAAAGGGAGGGATTTGCTGGTAGAGAGTTGAATGTAGTTTCCCATAAGGCTTCATCTCCTCCCTGCCATTGGTTCCTTCATCTTTTATCAATCATTACATGTTTTTACGGTTCGCTCGGCTGCTCAAAGTCACCAAACACTGTCACGCAAATATGCATCATAAGGAAATTAGATAATCAACTTCAAAACGTGTGATTATGCAATGATCAGATATACAATGGGTACATGGTGCATGTTTTATTTTGTGCTCATAAAAAGAAAGTAGCAGAGTGTGCTCCTACTTTCCTTTTTAAATAATGGACATGTATTTGCTGTATAATGTGCTGACACGATGAGCTGAGTGGCTGAATGCCTCTCTGCCTCCTGGGTTTTCTTCACTTTCCCCAATGCATTTTCTAATTAGCCATCACTTAGTACCATATCTCAGTAGGAATAGCAGTTCACCACCTCACCTCACTTTTATAATTATTATTATTACTACTATTATTGTTGTATTACTATTACGTTTATTGCTCGAGTCAAACCGCACAATCAGAGGACTGCAAAGGCTATAAATGAATCAGGTCGCCTGCAGACTCTGGTCAAAATAATTGATCAGTGTGATTGTTAATCTCCTGATTCCTATCTCTGGCTTTTTATCGACCATTTCCCCACCTGAAGATTTAATAACAGTTATCCGAATAAAGACACCGGCTTCTCTTTGTCGAGCCGAGGCTCAACTGGTCGGTGCGGGATTCCTTCAGCAGAGAACAGGGACGTTTGGTCCGAATTAACACACATTTGCCTTAATTATGACAATTTACTATAAATGCATTCTGCTATTGAACTGAATATCTGGTCGCTCGCCGTGTTGCAGTAACAAAACTGGATTATTTCATCATTTACACCCGTATAAATCAAAACGCGTCTAATGTCGGCTGCTTTGGATCAACCTTATAAAATGGTTAATAAAAAGTTCTGGAAAAACCACAATGGCGCGATTCTTAATTTCAAAACGATCGTCTTACACTGCAGATCGGGCTATAAACAAGCACCATCAGCGCTGTGAGTTTTATAGGCAATAAAATTTAATTAGAGAAGCAAGAAAAGTCGTAGCTTTTGGCCTGGGACGCCTAGCAGGCAATTCCTGCAAATGTTCTTTTTTTCTGGGTTTAAACAAGAGAAGGCAATGAATCTACTTTTAGTTTTATTCTGGTCAGATGGATCACCGAGCTCTGTCTAACAGAAGCATGGCCATGATGAAATAAATATATTTTAACTAAATAAATTAATAAAAAAATACAATTTTACATTCACATCACTTGCATCGTATTTGGATTGCTCTGGGTTTTGGGAAGTTTGAGATTATAAAATCAATAATGTATTTATATTACAGGAACATATTAACACATATATATATTTTGGAAAATATCCCGTGACTTTTCAATTAAACCGTTTATAAAATGCGTATTCGAAAACTACGAGAAATCACATTCAGCGTTATGAATTATGCATGACCATAATTCATTTCTCTACTGGCCGATGGTGTTACATACAGGCTATTTGTGTTTTATTGGGCCTAAAATCGATGACCTCTCCGATCTCTCTCCCTGTGAAATAAGACAATAGCGCTGTTGTTTTCAAATCAATGTAAAGTTTTATTTCAAGAAAAATATTCTGATCAGTTATAGTCGAATCCATATAAAAATATGATCTCCTCGCAGCCCAATGGATTTAACTGCCCATAGGCCAAATAGTAGCTTTGTTGTTTTTGTTTTAACTTACCTTATTTATGAGCTCTATTTACGCTTAAACTGAGTATATCCACTCAACACTAGCGTCTAAATTAAAATAAAACATTCAAAAAAAAAGTTCAATAGCTCAAGTTTTGCAGGTCGATTGTTGTGAGTGTTTCTGAGAAAAGGTCGAACGTTTCGGATGAGAGAGACAGAGGACTTTGTGCCGAGTCGGACAAACTGGGTGAGAAAGAAGAGGAGGGTGAGAAAACGTGGAAATCCTGCAAAGAGACGTCCATGCCCGGGGAATGATCATTGTCCGGGCCTATTGTTGACACGCAGATGGGAACAGTGGGAGCCGGGTTGGGAAAATGTTTCAGATGTTTGTCATTGCTGTTCAAATGCGTGCCGGTCGGGCTTTGGTCCTCCCCATTGTGGCCGCCCTGACACTGTGAAGTCAAGGTATTTAGGTGGAAATACCTCTCCCGCTCCGGGAGCGTCCCGGGCGCGCCGCCGTCCGCAGCCTGCTCGAACTCGTCCTCCGGCCCGTCCTCCAGGCACGCGTATTTGCCCTCGCTGTCCCGGTTCTCCTTGCAGTGGGTCTGCCTCTTGTGCTTCATCCTCCTGTTCTGAAACCACACTTTCACCTGCTTCTCGCTTAAATCCAGCAGAGCCGCTATTTCCACCCGCCTCGGTCTGCACAGGTATTTGTTGAAATGAAACTCCTTCTCCAGCTCCAGGAGTTGGGTGTTGGTGTACGCGGTCCTCAACCTCCGGGACGCCGCTCCGCCGCCAACACCAGCCTCTGGCACCTCTGGTGAACCTAAAAAAAATAAACTCATTATGTGTGTTTTTTTTTTTAATCGCAGAAAAGCAACACGTACAGTTGTGTGCGCGCGCGTGTGTGTGTGTGTGCGTGGGCGCGCGCGCGCGCGTGTGTTGAGGAAAAACAAGCTCTGGGGGTGAAACAAGCACCGGGGCTGTGGAGATTTATGGGCCCCAGGCAGAATATGATGGGTCTGCGTGGACAGGACGGGACGGAGGGTGAAGATTAATGAACATGCCAGCTGCTGGACCGTGTAAGAATAATCTATCACTCTCCATTACTGTCAAACATTAACACTCTTACACTGCATCACAAGTCAGTGCGTTACTTGATGAGATTAAGCATGCTTAAATCAAAATCCTATATAGGCTTAAAGGGACGCCCACGCTGCACAAGGCCCGGGATGCAGCCCCGTCGCTGAGGGGGAATCCTCAGACAACGTGGAGCCTCCGCGTGGAGGTTATTAATCATCGTGTCTTGCCTTGGGGGGAGAAGTAGTGCGGCGAGGAGTCAGTCGTGGTCACGGCGGCGGCAGCGGCAGCGGCGCGGCGGCGGCGGCAGTCTGGTTTTTCTTGATGCTTTTCTTCTCCTTCATCCACGGGTACTCCGGGGGCAGGGAGGACGCAGCCTGCAGAGGCTGCTTTGAGTGGCTGTGGCGTGGGTGGATGCCCGGGTTCAGGCCGGGGATGGTCTGCTCAAAAGGAGGAGGAATCAGTGTCGACTGTGAAAGCGCCGCGCTCTTGATTGATGAACTTTGAAATGCATCACCGACAGGGTTGGCGAGAGATGTCAGGCACTCTGCGAGCGACGGCTGGCTGTTGATGAAACCGCTTTCTCGCCCGAATTCGTAATTCATCTCCTCCCTCTTGTCCCGAAAAAACTCGTTGATTTGAAGTTAATTCAGATTAATACGCGCTTTATTGTCATAAACTACTAAACTCGGTATAGCCGTACGGAGACCTCCGTGCCATAAACTATTGCTTTCATGAGGACATGGTTGGAATTAGACCGTGCTGCTTGTCACATGATTACATCTGCCCAATGACAATTTGGGGTTTTTATCAAAAGAAGCCACTGTCCCCTGTGATTGATCGAGAAACTCGGAGGGGTAACGCCTCATTCCGGGGGTAGGGGTTGCTTTATTTACACATTTTTTGGGGGGTCAGTTTGTTCGCCAACCCCCCCCCCTAACCAATCCCTCCACCAGTCAGCCTGCACCTTCTTTGCGCGTCCACGCACTCTTCCGTGTTGTGGTGCGCGCGCACGTGTGCGTGCACCGATTTGTTGCGTGACTCTCTGCAAATCATCTCAGCGGTCACGTCTGTGTGTCGTAACGCGGCGACGCCCGCGGTCGTTATCAGCGGCGCGGCGCTAATCTCGAGACTTTCTGGAAGGTTCGCTCCGAGAGGAAAACCTGCACCAGCCATCCAACAACATGGTCGCCCCTCCCCCACCACACACACACACACACACACACACACACACACACACACACACACACACAGGAGAGAGAGATTGAAATAGATATGTATTTTAGTGTGATATTTATGGTAATTTGATCTAGTTATTATTACTTTGTATTATACCTTCTCAGCGACGTCTATATGAAATCTGAATAAAACATTTTGTGTCAATATAAGACATCAGTTGGGTAATTTAACAGACATTTGTCACCATTCTGCAGTTTATAGCTCCCTGCCCCGCACAAGCCAATTAATTCCTTTTATTTCACCTATAGGGAGGATGTTGACCTAAGCCATCATCCTTACACTTCAGCATTATTGGTTCTAACATGTAGAGATGATTTGCCACTGTAGTGTGAGGCAGAGGAAAGGTGGGGATCTGATGGCTGTTTATTGCTCAGGCTCTAAACAAAGAGCCCTGCTAGCCTGCGTGTGATCAATCTTTCTCGCCAAAAGGTCTGACAGCTCCCTGCCCTAAGAACACATTTAAACCATCTAACACTCTCTTAGATCATATATGGCCAGGAAGAGGGCAACCACTCTCTGGATAGGCTGTAGGACACGTTTTTCAATTTAGAAATGTGGGGATTTCTTAAGAAGCGCGGAGGAGACGCACGGCCGTTACGCACAAAAGCGTTCCGCTCACTCGTTCGATAATAAATCAGAAATCTATCGAAAGACGAATCTCCGTCGCTTTTTCGTTTTAAAACAAGGACTTTACTGGCAGAGAAAAACACAGAGGAAAGGAAAGGACTCGGTTAGTGGTATAGAAACGAACGGAGCTGCTTTTACATAGGACCAATTGTTTGCTGAGGTGAGTGGGTGTTGGCATTCAGCAGAAATCCCATTCAGTCTCATACCTTTCTGTGTCAGATAGCATGTGAACGAGTCTTTCTCTGGTCTGCTTGGTTTTAGGGGGAAAAAACATCAGTTTCACCACATTTGCTTGCAATGTTTAATTTATATTTCATTTAAACTGGGTTTTATTAATTTATATTTGTAAGGAGAGTGCAGATCTTGTGAAGGAATAATATCCTTACAGAGGTAATATATGATATTAGACTATGTGCTTAAGATAATTAATAAATAACGGACTCGAAAATAATTACATTGACTTTAAATATAACCAAATGTAATTTGTATATCTCATTGTTAAGCATGCACGCTTATTGCTGCAGATCATTTCTAAACCAACAGCATTAATTGACTATTTATTTATTTATTTATTGACTATTATTTGTTGTGCACATGCATTATGTTTTATATGGACATATGAACCTGGCCATACATTTAAACAGGTGTAGAAACACACCAAAGAGAACAAAGAGCCTCTGACAAATAGACATAACACTGCCTCCTGACATTTGAACACGTTTTGACGTTCATCGCGACTAAGCCCTGGTTTGAGTGTGTTTTTCTTGTCCGGGCGGTGCAGACACGGAGACACGAAGCTGCTGGCTTTGAGCGAACGCAGACAGAAAACGGTGTCTGGAGCTGCGAGGAGGAGCCGCGCGTTTCCCGTCTGTTCGGAGACAACGACAGACATCTGGGGAGCCAGCAGGCCAAACCTGCCACCATGTTTTGGTTTTAAGGAGAAGAAATAAGATTTCAATTACACCTCACAGCCTAGACGGTGTCGTGCAATTATTTCCATTTATGGTGAGTGTGACGCAAATGTAAAGCCAGACTAAAAAATAAATAAATGGACAATTACCGAACGTGCATTTCTTTTGTTTTTTTTGTTTTTTTTTTTCTGTTAAAGGTGGGAAATGTATTTACTTGTAATTACATCGTTATTATACATTTATACATTATTAAGCAAAGTTATGTCATATTTCGAGGGTATATTTGTTGAAATATTTGGTGACGTGTTTATAAAAGTACTGCATGTGTGTATCATGTACATCGTATTCTGCCTGGGAAGGAATATTGGTGTGTGTGTGTGTGTGTGTGGATTTCCACATTACAGTTTTATTTATTGAGCCCCAGGATTCATGAGAAGATTTGACAGATACTTGAGGCGGTTGAAGGGCAGCAAATCAAAGTGTTTTGCACGTCGACATGTGCTGAACTACATCGTGATCAAATGCAAATCCTTTCATTCTTTGCCCTTTTATTTATGTATTTATTGTTTTGCCTCTCAAGACATCAAAGATGACAAATGATGGAAACATGTGGGGTCATGGCAAAGAAATAAAATATGCCCACCTACACAACACACCTTTTAAATAGACACCAGCCTTTGACTCACATCTCTACCCAGTTGCCCTGTAGGGGAAGACAAAATATACGAGGTTTAGGGAACTAATAGCTTTCAAATTGATGTAGAGTTGATGAATATGACAATGCAGGAGCATACACTTTAAGAATAAACTGCACCCTCAAAAATCAGTTTTGCTTGTAAACTGCACTAATTTGAGATGTTCTCAGCATGTCCCCATACAGAGGTTAATCATTTTAAATAACTGATCTGCAAACATATCACAGAGGCAACCTCACTATCCACGTCCACCTCCACCCAGAACAAAAGACTGTTGCTAGTGAGGCTAAGTGGAACGGACTCACATGTGCTGGTGACTTTACTCCTCTGAACTTCTCCTCAGAGTTCACTCCCGGCCTCCTCTCTCACCAGCGATGTCGTGAGCTTTGATGTATGGGGGCCACGGGAGGTCACCCAACAGCATCCAGGCAACTTTCTGTTTTGCTGCAGCATGGCTGCTCAAATGTCTCTTTGCATTGACCCATCCGAACAGTGATGGGGGAGAATCAGACAGGAATGCCATCCACACGTCCCGTGACTTCACTGGAGGAGGATTTTTACATTCTATAGTGTAATATCACAAACCTATCATGCTGATCTTTACAGTGTTCACCAAAAAGGAATAACAGACCGAATGAGCTGCATGTCGGTGGCCATTGGGGTGAGGGAGATGGGAGAGAAGGGTGAGGTTGGGTTGGGGGGGTGGGGCTGTGTTGAGGGAAACAGGGAAGGGTTTGAGGAAGTCTACATCTCACTTTTAGGACCTCAAGTTCATCGTTCAGTTGAAGTCCAGTCAGTCGTCCTGCATCTGGACAGAAGAGCAGCGATGGCATGGGAATTATCCATCTGCATCTGTGCTTACTCATATATGTTCACATAATCAATCAATTATTAATTCATTTTTACATTAATATATGTATCAATTATCTTCTGTGTGTGTGTGTGTGTGTGTGTGTGTGTGTGTGTGTGTGTGTGTGTGTGTGTGTGTGTGTGTGTGTGTGTGTTTTGGTACAGGCATTAATTTGTAAAAAAAAAAGAAAGAAAGAAAGAAAGTAGGAATCTCTTATCCTTCGCTCTTTAAAGATCCATTCATGTCGTGGACGGACACACAATGAAACTGAACACGCTGCAGGATTAGATGCTCCACGACGAAAACGACCAAACTGGTGTAGGATCTGTAAGAAACGGGGAGTGGTCTTGGTGTGCCGTGAACGCATCACCCCGGTTTGAACGTCGTGTTTCGGATGAGCCGCTGCCTCCACCTGCTGGCGGTCTGAGCACAGCAGCACTCAGATGACACATCACACCATCATCAGCACGCTGGGCTATGTCCCTTTCTGTCTCCACTTGTTCGCCAAAATAAAGTTACGTAGGTTGTGTCATTTGTTTGGAAACTCTCTCAGCGCGTAAAACTCGCTGTTGCGTCGCCTGTTTTGTCCCGAGACGACACACCCAACACGACGTTCCTGCCGAGACACACTAATTGTTGCTAGACGCTTGTAAAGCAATTAGACGTTTCAAGCCAGACCCATCTGCAGTGTCTGTGTGTGTGTGTGTGTGTGTGTGTGTGTGTGTGTGTGTGTGTGTGTGTGTGTGTGTGTGTGTGTGTGTGTGTGTGTGTGTGTGTGTGTGTGTGTGTGTGTGTGATTCCGGCCTATTTTACAGAAATATATCCATTTGACTTTTGGCCCGAGCCTCATTAGAAACGCTGCTTTGAGTCTTCGCACCTTATAAACAGAGGAGGCCGTGGTCGTGGTTTATTGCAGGAGGACATCTCATCTAGTTTGTGGGGCGTTCAAAGGCCAAAAATATCCGGGAAAGTAGAACAGTAGATGACAAAATCATCTGTAAATACTGAACTGCGTTTCCTTGTTAATTTCATTGGCTCTCACTGTCTCGTGACTTTCTATTTTAAATTATATTACCTCGATACAGCAGATTTAATTGATGTAAAAGCTTGTAAATCGAAGGATCACGTAATATCCCCCAAAATAATTCACAGGTTTTTCATCATTGGACACCACGCTCTTTAAATAGGGACTTAAACAGTTATTGGCCACGTCACAGTCAAACAACGATTAACCTCTCATTTCCACAATGCTATAATTGTAATATATACGTAGTATTAATAGAAACGTAACTTCACGCCAGGAAGGTTTAAAATAAACTTTCTGAGAGAAAATATCTGGACAGGCCTCGGTTTTTTTCTCTGGCCTATTTGGGTTTGTTGGCGCCATAAAGCTCGACGGTTCCAAGCGAGAAGACGTAGTAAAAGTGTACTATTTCAAGCTTTTTTCTTTTTTCTCCACCCCTGAAATATAAACAGGTTTTCTAGTTCAATTCATTTTCAACGACAGAAGTTACATTAAAACTGTGTAGAAACGGTTTGATTCTTTTTTTTAAATGTGAACAGGAGCAGTGGCTAAAATAAAAAAGTAAGTAAGTAGTATTATTTTATCAATTAATTGTTTTGCCAGAAATGTGTGTTTTCATATTAAGCAAAAAATGATAATACGTGAATAAGCCATCGTTTTTCTCACGTGCTATACAAACTACTCTTTATTTTTGGATGAAACAGGAACGACGAGGTATTTGAAGTGTGCACAAATGGATCAAACTCTAACGGTTAAAATAAACATCTAGATTGCAAAAAACAATAACTTAAATAGGTAGCTGAAAGACATTCAGGTAGTCGAGGGTTACTCCATGCAAAGAACAAAAACTGGCCTAAAGGGAACTATTTCTGTGCGGCGACTAAAACACGTCTAAACACTTTGTCCTCTCACGAACATGACCACTGGATACGAGGATGGAAAACTAAAACATCCAGCCTTGTTTTTAACAACACAAACTTTACAACAACAGGGACAGGTCAGGCATATTAAAGACAGACCCCCTTCCTCCCTCCTCCTCCTCCTCCTCCCCCCAAGCCTTCTGATCCACCATCAGTCCAAAAACCAGTTAACTGTCTCTCCGCTGGTCTTTGCCTTCTTTCTTCATCTTCATCCTGCGGTTCTGAAACCAGATTTTCACCTGTCTCTCCGTCAAACTCAGGACTCGCGCTACTTCGTACCTGCGGTCCCGGGGGAGGTACATGTTAAACAGAAACTCCTTTTCCAGTTCGAGGATCTGGTGCTTTGTGTATGGACAACGCTTTTTCCTGCTGGGCTTTGCGTGAAGCCAGTTGCACGATGGGTCATCTGGAAACAGGGAAGGGGGGGGGGGGGGGGGTCAAAACCGTGAGACAGGAGAATTAATGCTCTCAGAATCCCAACACAGGTATGGTATCATAGTTTGGGAAGGATGTGCGTCTCCTGGCACGATTATAATATTTATACAGGAATTATTTTCTATATTTTTTTGGATTTTCAATCTGCGCTGAACAATTTGAGGATTGGATCTTCACCAAATTCCCTTTTAGATGTTTGTATAATTCTCTGGTGAAGTGTGTTAATCGCCTTGAAGATGATTTTAACAGAAGACCGAGTCACTGATCCACAAGGCTGCTGGTCTCTATGAGCATAAACACTAGACATGTTACTCGACCGAGCCTGTGGGGTCCAGAACGGTTCCTCCACATCTCCAAGCCAGCAAAGTGAAATGAATCGTCTAAACGAGTGGATTTAGGGGCCAGAATAGATTGAAAACACTTCCTTACTTGCGTCTATCACCTCCTTGTCCTCTGCCGACTGCCTCTCTTCAGTGGCTTTAGACGTGGATGTGGTTTCGCATGGGATCTCCGCAAGGGACGCTCCGTTTTCAATGTCAGACAAAAGAGGTGTGTGCGTCTCCAAAGTTGTACATTCGGCACTCCCAATCAGAGGCTCCGGTTTGATCTCATAATGCATGGCCGTCGACGGTAATCCCGTCAAACATAGGGACGCGGAGACCGGATCCAACGCCCAGGAGCGCGTAAACATGCCATCGCCGTCGCCGCTCGTGTAATGGTGGTGTATGTAGGTCGGCGTGGCTGTGTTCGGAGGCTGGGCAGAGATGGGGCTCCAAGATCCGCCAAAAATAGAAGATTTTGTCTGCAAAGGGCAGGATTCCTGTCCGCCATATTCGGCGAGCATCGCCTGCTCCACCCCTGCAGCTGACGAGTACCTCGGTGCCATATCTTCCTGCTCGGGGAGGACAGGCGGCTCCACGTAATAGCTCGTTCCTAACGTCGACATTGCAAAAATGCAAACGCAGAAAAAAACCCCACCCAAAATATTTACAACGCGTTATAGTCTTGCTATTTTTAGAACAAACGGATTCATTGCATATAATGTGCTGCTTTGCTGCAGCAGCTAGGGGCTCAATGCGTCCAGTAAGTTGAACCTTGCCCAAGACTGGATAGGGCGCCCCAAACACGTGACCGTGGGACAGAACAATAAATAATAAATCAGCCTGCTGCTCAACTAAATGGCCACCATTTTCCCCCACCATATTTTAATAGCAATTCCCCGCGCATTTATTGGGAAATGTTTCGTTTTATAAGCAATAAATGTGATGATTTTTTGTCAAGAGATCTGATGTTGTTGTAATCGAACACCTCCGTTTGTTAAATCCCCAAACAATCTCCATTAAACAAAAAGGTGTGCCTGATTATTTATTCTCTAAAAAATATAGAATTTATATTTATTTAATGGCATCCATCAATATCCCCTTGGGAAGACACTTCCTGGCTTTTGTTGGAGGCTAGTTTATAAACTATCATCGATACTTTTACGAAATAAAATAAAACAAGTGCGAATGTGTTTAAAGCATCGTTGGAGTTTACAATATCAGAACCACCCGAACAGCTTCCGAGATGCGCATCGCCGGGTCTGCGGGGCTGCGGCTCTACTTTGAAGGCAATCTCAAAACGGAAAGTGGGTGAGGTTATTTGGGTGCAATATAACGCTCCTTTTATCACGGGCAATTGGGTTGTTTTTCTTAAGGTTACAACCTGGCTGTCTCAGCTAAATATCACCAATAAAGCTCATCCTTTGTGTCCTTTCTCTGGCGCAGGCAGACGCATCCGGCGTTTCCTACGGCGAGGCAACTGGCAGACTGCAATGATCATAACCGAGGCCTTGTCTGTCCTTTACTCCTCTCCTGGACACAAACAAGCCCTAATCCTTTCAGTTCCCAGCCTGTGTCTTTACTTCCAGCTACTGAGCCCACACCGAGACTGCGGCCTTAAATTAAAGACAAGATTCAACCTAACCACGTCCAGTTATCATATATAACAGATTTTTAGCTTCGTGATGAAAGCCCACAAGACAAAAAAAAAAAAATCATATTAAGATTCCATTTTACCTACAACAATAAATAAAAGATTTTATTGCACTTTTTGGAATAATAAGGTTTTATGCGTTTGGAGCAGTCAGCCAAATTATTAATACCCTCGAACAGTAATTAATAGCGATTCACTTTTCACGATGTGACGAGTTTTACTGAGGCAATCAAGGCAGTTTCGTGTTGTGGGAGAAATATAATAGCCCAACAACATGAGACTACCTAAACCACTCAACAGCCCGCTCTCCTCTTCACGGTTATCTGTGTTCTGAGTATTTTTCAAGGTGCGGAAATAAAGGATGTAGTTTCTCGGTTAACAGGTCTACCTGGAGGAATTTTAGAAATCTTTGAAGGCGCAAAATACAATTCTCAGACAGATTGTGTTCCGGATGAGTGCGGAAGTTATATAGGCAGATGCGTCGCTATACCTTGGAATTAAGCATTCAAATATATATATATTAGAAAAACTTATTTTGTCTTATTTTTTGCAACAAAAGACACAGTTGTTCAGAATTTAAGAAATCTTTTTTAAATTGTAATAAATACTGTTCCTCCACCCGTTGTGTGGTTTACATTGAAGTCTGATATCAAGGACAAAAAGTGATGAAGTGAGCACAGCCGCCAGAACACCTTCTAGTGTGACGTTATTCCCTGTACACAGAGCAGAACCAGAACACGACGGGACCAGCATGTACCTGTGCCAGCTTTAAGATATGCTCTGTCCTTCTGAATGAAATAAGTAGTCTGCAGTTGCAGGGATGGTTTTATTAATTTGACCAGAAAAGAAAAAAAAGTGCAAATATTCACCAGACCTCTCTAGCTGTCACATGAAGGTCTTAATGTCACTGTAACACAAGTGTCCAAAGGGTTAGTCCTGCATGCAGATTCCAATGATTCACTCAGGTTGAGTATACAATATGTACAAGCCTGGAGCTCTGAAACATTGTGGTCACATTCTGAACATTTTAAACACAATGGAGCAACGTTACAAATGTAGCCATTTATAAATACATTTATCCACGACAACAAAAAAATAATAAAATAAAAACAGACGTGGAAATAAGAAAGAACAACAATCAATAAGTTAGCAGTAGGGTCCTATTTTTCCATGGACATTCTCACAGTTGGGTGGGGGGGAGGGGGGGGGGGGCTCTGCACAGGCGCCCTTGCCATGGATGGAGGAGGGCGCCAAAGACGCAGTCTCATGAGAAACTGAAGTTGCTGGAGAGCTCTCGGATCCTATTCTCCCGGCTCATTTTTTTCAGTTTCATCCTCCTGTTTTGGAACCAGATTTTGACTTGCCTGTCAGTTAGGTGCACACTGCGGCTGATCTCCAGACGACGCTCTCTAGTCAAGTACATGTTGAAGAGAAACTCCTTCTCCAGCTCCAGAGTCTGGTGCTTGGTGTAGGGGCAGCGCTTCTTTCGGCCACTCTTAGCTGTGAGCCAGTTGGCCGTGCTTTCCATTTTTCCATCCCCTACAATGAAAATGAAACAAGATATTAGGCAACAGGTGTGCCCCCCCCCTCCCAAAAAACACAAACAAAAAAAAGTCATATCTGGAGGGAAGCCTCATATCTCTATTAGAGATGATGGACTAATACGATAACAAACCCCAAATAAATACAACCTGACATGTCAAATTAATTCAATTGTGTTTTACTGTAAACTAGTGATGATAGGATTTAGTATATAAATTATTCTGTTTGAACGGACACCTACTACACAACCATAAATGCCCGTGTAAATATTGATTTTTGTGTTCTGTCTTACTTTTACAACCATTTTACGCACAGCCACATCTCCCATCCACCTTAAATTCTGCATTTTACCAGAAACGATTTGGCCCTATGAAGCAGCTTGTAGCCAACTGCACCTTTATGAAGACATAAAACATAACCTACACAGTCTGCTGAAATTATAGCAAGGCCTGTGTCTTTGACGAGGGGTGACATCAGAATCCTGCAAAAGGACAAATGGACTAGACTGGGTTGACCTGCTGTAAATTATATAATGACGAATCCTGAGAATAATTAAAAACACGAAGGGAAAAAAAGAACGTGATTTTTAATAATCAAAACTTTACAGTACTTTGTTAAAAATAAAGCCATAAGGCCTGAGTAGCATTGTAATGCAGGGCAGCTACCGCCTATTTGTGATCCAAAACAGCTACTAAAGCACAAAAGCTCTGCTCCTCGTTCTGATTGGAAAAGTCACGTTCAATTTCGCCTCATGCCCGATAAACCGGTAAATACCCGTAAAACGTGCAGCAGTGAGCTGTTGACCTAAATATGAATACCCGAACAGACCACGCATCCATCTGTGGCTAACGCGCTGGTAAAATAGAACAATAGAAGCCATACCAATCATATGCGCATGCCCCTTTATGCTGTCTGCTACTTTTTCTTTTTTCTTTTTTTTTTAATACCAACATTTCTACAATGTATGTTGACTCTTCACCTTTGACTGGCTTTTCTGGGCACTCCTCGGCCGGCTCGGGGGAGGATGAGCCGTCCGAGGAGAGGCGGCTGTCCTCCTCTCTGGCCGGGGCGCAGGGCGCGGGGACAGGCGCCTCCTCGTGGCTCTCCCTCCGCTCCGGCTCCACAGAGGCAGCCTGTGGCTGGGAGGGCTGGCTGTCCAGACGGGCAGGTCGCTGCAGCGTAAAGTGATTCATGTTGGGCTGCACATCGTGGTAAAGCCTGGAGGACGCGTACGTCTGAGACAGGCGGAAGTAGCCGGGGACTGGCAAAGTGCTGCCGGTAACCGGGCACGATGCAGTCGTGTAGGAAATGTCATCTACCGTCGCTCCTTTAGGACATTTGTCAGACTCGTAAAGGCAGTACGCGCTCTCCTCCTTTATATTCGGCGAGAAGGAACACTGAGCCATATGCTGGCCGCCGGGCTGCTCCACCCGGCAGGATCTCGACGTTTCCAGCCACGTTTCCATCCCTTGGACATACGGAGCGGAGGACGGGATCACGCTCTGGGTGCTCGGCTCGTTGCGCTTACCGATCCCCGGGAAACACGAGCCACCGGAGAGTCCATACGAGTATTCCGACGCCGGTGGCAGATACACCCCGTTACTTTGGTAATACGAACCGCTGTCGGTTCTCACGTTGATCAAAGAGTCCACGAAAAACGAATTTCCAGCTTGGTTGTTGGGGCATGTCATCGTTGTGGTATAATTTGACGGAGGATGAAGATAGCCCTTTCTGGCTGACATTTCTTGTGCAAAACATTGCTGAATAATTACCGATACTCACGCTTCTCACTGTAGACTGCAGCCAATTAAAACACCAGGCGACTACAGACTCCTCCCAGTCCGGCCGGGCAGCTCCGCTGTGTCGTATATTGTGTTTTAGGCTAAGTCAAGAGAAAACTGTGGAGGGAAAGTGGTGCATCAGAGGGGTTTTTGGGGGGTAGAAGAAAATCTTTCAATCTCCTTTGAATGTCACACAGTCTGAGTGTCGTCCCCACCTATATGAGCCCGGGGCTGCCCGTGTGAACTTAACAACAAGCCCTGGTTGACAACTCGGTTGTTGAAAGCTGTCCCTAACAATTATGTACAATGCATAGCTTTATGGCCAGTTTTACAGCACTGTAAAAATGAAGGGTTCTGGAGGTGCCTCCGAGGAGCCCGGGGCGCATCACAGATCCCAAAAAGTCCTGTGTTACTCTTTGGTGGAGCTCTGAACACTATTATTGGACTGTTTATAAAAATCCCTCCTGTCCAAACACACAACGTTTCACCTAGCCACGTTGCTAACTAGTGCAGGGTCACCTCTTTAAGATGCCTTGACTGAATGTGGTGTGAATGTTTTGGCTGCAGAGACACCTTTTCCTGCAGAAAGGCTCTGTGGAGTATGAAGGTGACACGCTGAAGTCTGAGCCACAGCTGCACAATGCCCCGTAGCTTCCTTTATCTTAATGATCGCTTCATATCGGCAGGACGGCGAGACATGTAGTTCGTTAGTGCATACATGACATTACAACTCGTTAATCTGGCTATTATGTTGGTTCCTAAAGAACCGCAGGGGAATGTATAGGTTTCTCTGTGTAATCAGACATTAGCTTTTCTGAGAAACACTTTTATCCCGAGGCCCTTCATACGCATAATGCTCTTTTTTTCTTATAAATTCAATGTCAGTTTAATTTCAAGTCACACTTCTTATAATGGAACCCAGGAATAAAACAACTATCCAATAAATAGCTATTTGAGGGTAATTTTTTTTAAATGTTAATATTTCTTTTATAGTTTTTGTTCTTTTATAAAATGTTTGAGATAAAAGGCCTAAATTGTAGGGAATTATGTGGAAAAAACTAACCACAAAGAAAAATAGATTAATAAAATGTGCTTTTAACACCAGAATATTCATCTATAATTTAAATGGGGCTGGTTATAATTTATATATACAAGATATGTTATAAAATATACATTTAGTTATAATTTGATCAAGAAACAATAATCCGCCACGGACCGCCGTGCCAGTGAATAAAAATTGGATATTAATTGGCCCTCATTTTATGAGGCAAACAAATAAAGAAATCGTAAACCTAGACTGCTGGAATATTTACAATTAAATAAACCGTCAGACATGCATCAACCGACGCTTCCTTGAAAAGACAGTTAGGAGTTTACACCACAGGCCTACAGATTAAAAATCAGCCTAAAGGTGCATGAAATAGCTGCAACATCGGCCACCTCCATTTCCCTATAAGTCTGGAGCCATAAAGTCTAGAAATCTGAGCTACAGTTTATGTACAGCCATTTTACATGGCGTCAAACCTGCAACATGTCTGGATGCTAAGAGTGAAAATAATCACGAATCCTTCTGGATTCTTTCAGTTTGCGCAGTGGGTGAGCTCTTTTATTATTATTCCTATAAAATGTTTTTTTTAATGTCATGAAATTAATTTTGTTAAAGAAACGTGAGAACATTAATGGAAATAGCATAGTCACTGCTGCGCGTTGAAATGTCTCTCTGTTGTCTATATGCCCGCGCGCACAAAGACACACTAACTTTGCGTAAAATATCATACGGTAGTTTGTTGAACAAATAGGGCGATCCAAGTTCTCGTTTACATTGTTTACACGCCAACTAAACAACTTAAACCCTATTCAAGATTTATAAAAATGAAGTATCGTTCATACTTTAAACTGTGTGGAGGTTAAAGGTTAGTGAGCATCTAAATATTGAATATAGGCCGCTGTGATGTTATTTCTTAGTGCGCGTTAGTCACTGAGGCCTATAAACATCCGCAGAATTGCATCTATCTGCATTAAGAAACAATCTTGCACTATTTACTATTTTGCCAGTTATGCTTTCGTGACATCATGACATCTGCACCTTAAATGACAAACAGCGTCTTCGGTTTTCTGATGGAGACAGACTAGAAAAAGTAGACCCGTTTCCGTAAATCACACCAGGAAACCCCCCTGTCGTCATAAAGCGCGCATGATAATATTTCTGTGCCTACCTTAACAATGCAATCCTGAGGTGGTGACACATTTTAAAAGCAGCTGATCGGCGAGTCAAACTTCTTCTTTTATATCTCAATTCACGGCAATGACATTGATCTGATGAGCGCCACCTAGTGGACGAAGGCGGGACCGGTCTGTTGCGGCAACACAACACCAAACGCAGGACATTCCTGCCACGGTAAGACGCAGAAACAAATGACGCCGGAAAGGTCCGTGAACACAAGCTTTCAATGCTCCCAGCCGTTGTTTTTCAGCCCCTTAGTCACAGTTAATAACCTTGGTCTCAGACGCTTTATTGCACTACACTCCAAATGCTCCAGACGAATCCGCGTTTTATGGCCAAGTTACTGGAGCAACTGGGAGGATGTGCAGCAATCAAGGCGGAATTCCTGGGAGCCTCACAGGATGCACGATATAAGGAAGGGCATCGGGGCCCTTATTAGCTTATGGCAGGCCATTCACGTTGCTTTCAGGGGCCTGGCGGTGGACACAAAGCCACCTGAAGACAATTTTTTTTACCCATCTTTTTATGTGCGCGAGGCGTCATTTGACCTTTGCTTTTGAGGGTCAACATAAATCCCCAAACTCATATTTCGCATCAAACGAATGTAAGATGTTCGGATTAAACCCCTCCAGATGATAACAGAGAGCGATGCTTTTAAAAAGAACTGATCTGGAGTCCGTCCGCTCCTCTGGGCCTCCGGTGTCACTGACTGATGGCATCGCTGACTTTCAGGATGACATGACTGAAGTCTTACTTTGATGGGAGCGTAATCACGCAAATAGATTCATATTGTCTGGAATGATGCGGCCTCTTACATGTATAGCCCGAGCATTGAATCAATTGTCCAGCTAGTCTCAGTAAAGCCTAACAGGCATGTGAGGTCAGAAATCAGCCTTTCCTCATCGCCCCAGTAATGAATGAACCCCTTTGTAATGGATATCAAACAATAACTGCAGCGGATCCCATTTCCAGCCAGGAGGGAATAAAAAGCAGCAGACCTACATATCATGCATCCGATACGGTGCACGTGCTGGCATATAAAAATCAAATACAGGGGTCATGTTTCATTTAGGGATTTTGCTCGTTTTTATCGGCGCTCTGCCTGGATGAAGTTCGGGAATAATCCAGCTTTACGGCCAAGAGCTCAACAAAGCGCCTGCACCGAAGGGCCGAGCTCAGATGTTAAATATCATCGAATATCAACCTTGAAACGCATGAAATGGATGAATTGCTATCAGATTATAACTTAACTCATTCTCTAAATATGCAGCATTGACCGGTAGTTTTTGGGAGGGGGGCATCTTATAGCGCCCAATATGTGCCACGTGAGGTCTGATAGTAACTCCAAAACACACACACAGAGGTTTACAGTCACCGGAGTTGTATTTGTACAATAAAGTTAATATTAAGGGGAAGGGGGAACCAACACGGACAGCAGTTTGTTGTCTAAGATATTTGGCCACCAAATGTTAAAAAACAAATAAATTCTAAAGAATTGAAGTAACAAAAAGATTATTTTTATTTATTTTTTTTAATTGCAGTACAATAATCTCCGTGTGTATTATTAAATAATACAAAAGTAATCCAGACACATCTGTCTGTACGCGTAAAAACACCACACACGCAACCACGAAATTTGAAATTGGGGAAAAGTAGCCGATTGGTCGGACAAGCAGAATAACAGGCCTATATAATAATAATAATAATAATAATAATAATAATAATAATAATAATAATAATAATAATAATAATAATTGTTTAATGACAAAATAGTGTATAAATAGTAGAATTCTTTATGAAGTCTGGCACATTAAAAAACTCGCCATCCCATCTGTCCAGGTAAAATATGTCGTCTTGATGGCTGGCTGGATGTCGCATGTGTGTAACAGTCTTTGTTTAGTGATTAGAGCAGGGGGTTCGTGGTGTAGTACTGTAAACGGTCTCTGTTCAGTTTCTTCTCCTTCATCCTCCTGTTCTGAAACCAGATTTTGACCTGGCGATCTGTCAGATTGAGCATCCGCGAGAGCTGCATGCGCTTCTCTTTGTTGATGTAAACGCTAAAAAAGAATTCCCTCTCCAGTTCTCTGATCTGGTACTTTGAGTACGGACACCTCTTCTTGCGCGTCCTCTGGCCACCTGAAAGACGAACAGACAAAACAAGAAAGAAAGGTCACCACGTGAGACACACAAACAGTGAAATCATGTGTCCATGTCCTGGTCCGGAGCTGCGGCGGTGGTCCGCCACGAGCTTTGGAGTTCAAGTGTTTCCCTCCTGTCAGGCCTGCGAGCACCGAGCTTTGTAAACAAAGACCAGACATGTTGGACACGGAGGGACTGCATGTCGGAAGTTGTGAAAACTGAAATCTGTAATCTGTAAAACCATACCGGCTGGCTTTTAAGAGTGAGGGCGTGGGCCTAAACCAAACAGTCGTGAGTATCGTGTGTCTGATATGCTTGTATTGTCCGCGTTTGGTTACACTGCGCGTAAAGAGCTGTTGTTTTAGTGTTAGTAAGAGCAAACCTCCACCAAAAAGCAGTTGTTGAACTAAATCCTCGCAAATCCTGTGAATGTGTAAACATTTATCTTTGAATAAAGGGGAGCAGGGTTTAATCCTACACATGCCCCAAAGTCACATTAAAATGGGCCCCCAGGAGCCCACTTCAATCAGCCCAGAATAAACCAAATTAAAATACAATAACATACACGTTCAAAGAAACAACACGAGAGGTTATTGTAGAAACACGTAGCCTATATGGAGAAACGGGACCAGTCGAAAATGTTAGTCCAACTGCATTTTGTAAATATGCTATTAAATATGATTTGCCATATAAATGGAGTTCACAGGCCAAACTGCACCAGGATACTTCAGCGCTCGTGCGCAGGGGGGGTGAAGTGGAGATTTAGTTTGAAATCTTGGAAGACAAGCTTAACGCCAAAGTCTTCACGGCCAATTTCAATCCCAAGCACGTGATCTTGTCGTTTATAACATAGTTTTGTTATAGGGTAAATCTGCAGGCCCTCCATAAACCTTATGTGCTTATAAAACAGCATATAAAACGCTTTAAAGAGCACTGCGTTAGATTCGTCTCCGTCTTGCGTTCAGCACTATACTCACTGCTGCTTTTGCTCTGTTTCTCCTCGCTGTGGCCGGAGGACGACTTGGGGCTGCAGCTCTCCGCCATGTCCGAGCACGGATGAGCCGGAGCGGGGCTCGTTTTGGCCGCGTGTCTGTCTGTGTCCGCCGCCTGCGCCGTCGGCGTCGTGCTGCTCTCCGCGCTCCCGTACGCGGTGTCGAAGAACTGGTCGAACGCCTGTGGCAGGACGCCGTTCCTGCCAACGCTGCCATAGAAGCCGGGAGTCGCGTTGGAGGAGCCGGAGTGGCCGGCGCCGGAGCCGCCTTTCACCAGGATCTCTCCCCCCCGTGAAGTCGAGCTCGTCCAGCCGTCCCTGTGCACGATGTCCTCGGGGTAGCAGTGCGACAGGCTCCCCCTGCTGTGGTGCCATTTACTGGACGCGTCAATCCCATAGTCTCTGAAAGCCACATCCGCACGGACGGGACCTGTGGCAGGGCTGAGGACTGGTAGGGGTATGTCATGGGGCAAGAGGACTGGCTCTGGGTTAAATAATGAGGGAGACCCGAAAAGTCTGCTCCGGAGACGTAGTAAGTGCAACTCGGTAAATACATATTGGAGCCAGAGATCCGCTCATCAAAATCCATATTCTGTAGTTGGAAACGTCCTATAATAATCCTCACATAGTTCCTCCGCTGCGCTGCGCTCCAGTCACTTTGAGGCAGACTGGTGGAGCAGAAATCCTTAGACGTACAAGCTGACGTGGGGATCCATCTCTATCCATTCCTGAGGGCCAAAAGCCATGTGACCACTGGCACAAAATGACAGATAGCCTACGCCTCGATGTGTAGGCTATATGAGTCAATGAGTTTATGAAGTAGACCTTTGGCTGTATGGGAAAGGAAAATACCGAGAGGGGATTTCGCTCATGCGGACACAATTTAAGCTTTTTTGAAAAAAATTTTTTTTTTTTTTAAACACGGGTTCTTTTTTTTTTTCTTTCTCCCAACTGCAGTGCCCCTTCCTTCTATGGCTGTGACTGTTGTGGTGTAATTAGCACGTTAACAAAACGCACAATTAGATCAGCTTTCGCACCGAGCTGCGTCAAACCTGCCACTCTTACCTTTAGGGTTGGTTTTTAGACCTAACCCTCACCTTAACCCTAACCTTAACCTCTGGAGGGGACGTCTGAAACCAGACGAAGACATTTTTAGACCACGCAAGGCAACTCGATTTAGACTTTGCTGTGCACGCTGAGGCTTAATCATCCAGGCGCAGATCACATTTAATACAGGACACAAATAAACAACTTGTTGCGTTTAGAACATGCGACCAGATATGTTGAAATCTATTTTAAATCAATTATTTCATAATTGAAGCAAATGGCAGGAATATGCATTGGTCGTCTCTGCGTGGATTTAATATCGCCCCCCCTGGCTATATATAGGCCCCTCTAATCCACAAGTGGCGGGGCGATGCGAGTCATGCTGCACTTTTGTCAGGCATCAGTCCAGTTTGGCACCCGGGAACAAAGGCCTGCAGAGACAGCCTCGGGTGTCTCGCTGGTGGTTGCCATGCGTTTGTTTGGAGCTGCACTTTCAGGATCATTAACGCACGCCAGCTCCACTCGGGATGAAGTTCACGCGAGGCTAATCAGCTGATATACGTTTGACGTCTAAAAGAATCAAAAGGTATTCGCCAAAATGGGCTCCAGCCCTTTGGCCGTTCCGCAACGCTCAATAGAAACCTTTGGACACGGGCTGTTTCCCGCACACTCCAATCCATTTTCATTTGTCATCGCTGCCGAGTAAGTGGGCACATGTGTCACATATCACTAATCCTGTTACGCAGCCAATTTTGGAATTTACTCCAAATTCACGTTTTGCACATCAAAGCCTGTGAATTTGTCGTGTGCAGGGAAGCATTAGGAGTCTGCGTAATATTTCATCCTGCCGCTCCACGTGAACGGAGAGATGGCCCGCGTGTGTCAAAATGTTGTTCTTTTGGGAGATTCCATCGGTTTTACCCGATGAACTTGATCATTCTTATTTTTGTGTCCTTTTGTGAGTTATCAAGGCCCACGCCTGCAGGTCGAGGCAGCAGCAGCGGCCCTGTTTGTCACCGTAAACACTAAAGTAGTGCGTGACGCGGTTTAACCCGAGCCAATAACGCGCATGTAGAGTAGCCCATGTTGGCTGTATGTAAACAAAAAATCCGCAGACCGTGACCTCTAGTCGTTTCTAGTCATGAGGAAAACAAATGGGCAAATATATCTATATATATTTCATATATCCACTTGCCTCCCTATAATCTGGAAAATATGATTTGTATTAATGATGGCATTTTAAATGAAGAGGTAATACTTCGAAGGGTTAATTAAATCAAGTAAACGTGCAGAAACATTTTTGCTGATGTCATTTTTTTTTTTTTTTACATTGTTTAGACAATCACATGAAAGTCAAGGCGGGCTGATCTTTGTTGGGTCGCCTTGAAAAGATTCACATGCAATAAAGTTGGAGGGGGGGATTTAAAAAAAGAAGCTGTGGCCTCGTTCCTGCAGGACTTCAGAAGAATAAATATATGTGTATTTAAGTGGAGAAAATGTAAAAGCAGAATTTATAAAACACACACACACACACACACACACACATTGAGAGCACCGCTAATGTGGCTGTTAGAGGCCGCTGGAGGGGATTTTAAAAATAAAAGCATGTTTTTTTTTGGTTTTCTTGAATTTTCCTTAGACGCTTTGAGGACTGTGGTTTAGCTTAACTGCCTGAAAATCTGTGTGCCCTCCCAGAGTCCATTTCACAAGGGACCATTTTATAATATTTAGGTAAAATGTCCCGGTACAGATTTACACTTTAAGGGCCCAAACTGTCGTGTTTGTGCTGCATAAATAAAGCCTACAGGTGTACTATAATGATGTGAGCTTTTGTGAGAAATAGATGGAAGTCTGCATTTCATTTCAATGTATTTCAAAGTGAGTATTATTCTTGTAAACAACTAAGTATCGAGACCCTAGTCATTTGAACCTACTTCGCCCTGAATTAAAGGAGCCACATAAATAAGACAATGCCTTTTGAATTGTGTTAGTGGGGCGACTGTGTTTACATGCGGATCACGATCACGTCTTCAAAGAGCAAAACGTTTCTAAATAACCCCACTTGTTACAATAACGACGATTTAAAAGTGTTTATGTTGCAAATTGATTTATTACTGTGAATATTTTTTCACAGTGTAATGGCTGCAACGCTGCCAGCAGTAATCACTCCGGAGACAAAAGATTTCTTTCCAAGTGAATGGAACAAGATGATGATCAGGAAGTTGTGCTTTAGAAGCCGAAACCTAAATTGATGCCAAAGTGGATTTATTGATAAAATATCTCGTTATTATTAGTAAAAATGAAACTATTTCTCGTCTAAGGACGTCTTGTGTGGTTCCTATAAACAACGTGATCTGCTCCACATTACTGGCAGTCAGCTGTCATTTGAGCTAAAAACTTGAAAAGTAATATAATTTAACATTTGATTAATCGAGGTGTAAAGAAACAAGAAAATGATGGTGGAGGCTGCTGGCGGGAGAGGGGGGGTCTCCGGAAGTAGTGGACTTCCGGGTGTGTGTGTGTGTGTGTGTGTGGGGGGGGGGGGGGGGGTTACAGCTGATGCTGTAAAAAAAAAAACAACAACTTAAAAATCAAATAAAACGTTCTGGATTCAACTCTTTCTGTTGTTTATTATTATTATTATTATTATTATTATTATTATTATTATTATATATGTTGATGAATGCACGTTTTCTGCATCACGTCTCGGTCATCAGCTGCAAACAGTGAGGGGAAGCATTCACAGGGACAGGCAGGAAAACAGCATTCCGATAAAAGGCTGCAGTAGCTGAGAGAAATGTGTCCGAGCAGAACGCATTTCATCCAGAGCTAAAAGTGTTCATGCGTTTTATTGTATTGTTCGGAAAGAAAGGAAGAACATCCAGCTGACGTCGTGTCAACGCCAAGGCGGCGCTTTGGCGCTCGGCTTTATTTCTCTGGGAGAGATCGGAATTTTCCTCACTTCGATTCTTCAGTCAACTGTACAGTTCAAGCTAGAATAAAGAGTTTTTGAAAACGTCTGAAGTTCATTGTACAACCTTCAACACCACACGCACGCGCGCGCGCGCACACACACATTCGTCGTTACACACAAAAGGTATCGGTCATATATCAGCTGTGTAAGTCAAGGCCCGTTGAAATAAGGAGAGTTTCTCTTCGTTACCGCGTTAACTTTATTGGTTTCATTTTCCTCGCTGGGAAATGGAAACGTTTCAATCCAACGTTTCACTGTTGGCTTTTATATAGTATTTTATATATTAGTTATTATATTAGTGCTGCAAGGCTACTGGTTAGTGGCACGCTTTGGGCCAACGTGCCAGCAAATGTAACATACTGGGACTTTCTGGTGCATTAACCTGTCTGGCTGTTAGGGGGAGCAACGACACAGGAGGACACGGGGACACCTATGTGGGACACCTATGAGGGACACCTATGAGGGACACATATGGGGACACTTATGGGGGACACCGATGGGGGACACCTATGAGGGACACCTATGAGGGACACCGATGGGGGACACCTGGGGGACACCTATGAGGGACACATATTGGGACACCGATGGGGGACACCTATGGGGAACACCTATGAGGGACACATATTGGGACACCGATGGGGAACACCTATGGGGGACACCTATGGGGAACACCTATGAGGGACACATATTGGGACACCGATGGGGAACACCTATGGGGGACACCTATGGGGGACACCTATGGAGGACATGCAGAAGGTAAAGAGGCTCAAGGCAGAAGCATGTGACCCCATCCTTTCAGAACAGATAACCAATTATATGATTTAATTTATTATTATAATAATAATAATAATAAAAAAAAATTGGTTCAAACATAAATGTGACTGAGGCCTGATTGTGTTGAGATCACGTGGATCACATTGTGGCAACATACAATGAGAACACAGCATGTTTTATTATAGGTAAAATGGAAATGGAGGAAGGAGTGGCGCGGATTAACAGGCCTGTCCGCGAGCTCCCTCTCACACGTTGGTCACATCACAAAGGTTTGGTTTGAATCAGTTTACACGAGTTCATTTTCACTTTGACTCTTTGTTCCACAATGAGATGCTTCTTTAACACGACATGAACGCGCGCTAAAGATCACGATGCATTAAACAGACCACAGCTTTAAAAGGGTATTTTTGTTAGGGTATTATTGAATGATTATGAACATGAATTGGATAGTGATTTTTTTTTTAAATGTCATTTGAGTAACGAAATGTTGAGTTGCACTCAACAGGAAAAATAGCCTAAAGTGGTCACGAAGAAACATTCACTTAAACCGACAGATTCAACATCTTTCGTTCTCAGTTTTGAACAAATGTCAAGAAAGAATAATTAGTTGTGCAACAAAAATAGAACATAATAACAGCAACAAGGAATCATTATGATGGGCCATGACCTCATCTGTTAGATTTGCTCATCCATCGATATTCCTGTGATTTTTTTCTAGAGCCCTAAAATATTTGCATAATATCCTAAAGAGATAATATTATTACTGAAGAAATAAAAGCTCTTACCTTAACTGTCAAAGTGGAAACATGTCGTTTATTAGGTCATGTAAATGGCTGTTTTTCACTCACACACAGACACGACCTTATTCGTCTGATATACAGTCGTCTGTGGGGAGCACTGTGCTGACGCAGCTCTGCCACTAGATGGCGACATAAACTCTTAATGACTGAAGGCCACAGTAACTCTGAGCTGGCCTCCGTCTTCCACACACTCATCGGGATGAATAAAGTGTTCTTCATCGATCAAGAATCCGTGTCAAACGTGGACAAAGATATGAATGAACATGACAAGATCAAGTTGCGTCTCTCAAACATTTATTGTCAAAAAACTTTGGCTATTGCAGTCAAATAAGGGAGAATAGATAATTGCAGTCAGATAGTATTTACATGTTTAAATATGCTTACATTTTTTCAGTACTCTTCTGGACTGACAAGCGGAAATTGCATAGGTCAGTCTCCTGACAGGAGAGTTATTCAGCAAAACCCTGTGTTTAGAGAAAAATGTTAAAAAGACAGTGACATGGACAAAGTGTGGTCAAACTATTGAAATGCTCAACGCTGGATTCACGTTTGGTGAAAACGTTGAATCCGATACTAGATAGAGGCTTATTTTAAACGGAAAGGCATGGATGTGGTGTAATAAAATCATCATAAAGGACTTTATCAAAATAACTGAATAATGCCCTACACCCAAGAAGTGTTGGAGGCTATTATTATGGATACTGATTTAATTTTGTCTCTTAAAACAATGCTGTAAATATAATTTTCTCTCATCAAATTATTTGTGTAATATTTGCTCGTCTTCACTGTGATGTCCGCAAACCAAAAAAAAAGTATAAATGTGAACCAGCAATTAGTTTACCACTGCATCGCCGTCTAAAGACGAATAGAGTTGTTGAAACTTCATGAATGTGGATTCGTTTGTGGATTAAGTGGAATAAAAGCGCAGGGTTGATCTGGTCGTCTCGTGCCTTTAAGGCCGATTGTGTTCTTGTTTGGTGATTATTCTTTTCTTTGTAGGGAGACCAGGCAAACCATTTCCGATCTTCTGTCAGCAGGCCGCGTCGACTGGTTCCAATTAAAATGCGAGGAAGGAAACGTGAAGGGTCAAAACAGAGCCGCTCTGGCGACAAAGAAACCGTTCATAATGTAATAAATTATAGCGCAGTTTTTTTTTCTTTTAAGACGAAGAAGGCCCGTCACCTCCCGGTTCAGTATCCCCACAGCTAACTGGAGCTCTTGAATTTGGTGACGACTTTCTTCTCCTTTACGCGCCTGTTCTGAAACCAGATTGTCACTTGTCTCTCTGTCAGGTTCGTCTGCGCGGATATCCTCCTCCTTTTGTCCTTGGTGATGAATTTATTGGCGGCGTACTCCCTTTCCAGTTCTTTGAGCTGCACCTTGGTGTATGGCACGCGTTTCTTCCTCCCACGGCGGACAGAGCTGTCTCCACCAGATATGGTGTCTGTGGAGAGGGGACAAACACGTATGACATTTTAATCTGCTTGTCTGCATCACGTAGAAACGAAATTCATTTTTACATCCTCTTTATTTTATTCTCTTCTTCCAGGCGCATTAATACACAAACGGTGAAATATCATTCACATTTAACACTTCAAATTTCTGCACATTTAAGTGCGCATTCCCATGTCTGCATTGATAAAACAATTAGAAATAAATACCTTGTAACGAGGATTTCCACAGAGGGTTTGACTGCGGCTGCTCCTTGGTGCAATAAACTTGACCACTCCAGCCGTTGGTGATGGCCCATGGCTGGTAGGGCTCCATGGGCAACAGGGACTCGTGCCTTGGCTCAGATGGAGCACTCAGCGCAGGTACGACAGGGACGTCCAAGTAGCTGGGCTGGTAAGGACCAGAGGAATAGCCCTGATAAAACGCGAATTCCTTTGCCCTGGTGGAAAACTCCTCACCGGACACCGACGAGTCCATGTATTTGTCACCGTAACCGGAGGGCTGCGCGCAAGCCTTGACGCTGCCGTGCGACATCCTACACGGGTAATAGCTGCTGCCAAAATATCCATACGGCAAGGACGCGTTGGACGAGCTCTGGGTGGCGGAACAGGGGCTGCATTGTTTGCCAGGCTCCCCCATGCCGGAGACTGGCACCTCACTCGCAGCATAGGTGGTGCTCGGAGCCAGCGAGGTCGGATGCGCTAACAAATTCCTGCACTGGTTCGCAGCGAAATTCCCTCCAGTAAATCCCTCCATGTTCTTGCTTCTTTCCTCCAAGCCGTTGTCGTAGAGAAACATCACCGGGTCAATCCAGTGCGAATGGAGGAGTAATGAAGCGGTCATAGCATGCCCTACATCGAGACGACCAACTCTTTTTCAAAATCCCCTCGACTGAACAGAGACAGGGACTCGGCCAGAGTAACGATACCAACACGCCTGAGTACATAAAGATCGCGAGGTTATTGGCCAGGGCCAAACACGTGATATGCAAAGGAGATGATAAACATCTAGACATCAGATAATGCAGATCGAGCTGTGTGCTCGTTAATGCGCGCAGTGCGCGTCCACGGTTTTAGTCAAAGAAGCACCAAAGGTAGTTTTTGATTTATCCGAACAGTATATTGGAATCTGAACGCGAGTGAAACTTTGATGTGAACGGAATCTCTTCTGTCGCGTTGTGTCATCACAACACGCTTATTCTGATGGATTTTGAAGGCTAATACAGCGTGAGAAAAACGGTATAATATATGCGTTTTTTTTCGTTTTTTCTCTTTTCTTTTTTTCGTTTTTCTTTCTTTACTACAGCGAAATAGATGCCAATAACGCGTGCCACTTCGGTTGAACAAGCTCTTAATCTGAGTGAACCAACAATTATTACAGATCTGTGGATGTAAAATGATTTTTTTTGTTTTATATGTAAAATATCGTTTTTATCGCGTTGTCAGTTAAAACAGGTAGAGACATCCGCTGAAAGAACCACCATGTTCTAACTTTTAAGGATTACGCATGAGTTGTTTTTTTCAAAGAAAATAAACAGAGATTAATGTCTTGCGGATACATTTAAAACGTGCGTTATGGACATGAATAAATGTTAAACATGCCCACATTTGGCACAGCGACGTGGAAATGTAGACGCCGGTTTAGTGTCCACTAAAATACATAAAGTATGCCACTTTTGGCTGCACTCTTGCTCATACGGGTTAGACGCGGCTGGAGGCCAAGGTCAAGTTGAAAGTTGCAGTGTGGCCAAATAGGCTCTACACGCCAGGAAGCCCGGAGAGAAAACAGCTAAAGGCCGAAAGAAGGGCTTTCATCTGCAAACTGCTGTTTTCTTTTTTTAAGACAAGTTACACAAACGCGTTCTCTTCTGTCTGTAATCCTATCAGTCTTAGGCGATGACAAATAAAATCTACTGGCTTTAAATAGTGAGGAATAAAAGCACCAGATGATTTATTTGAACCTTCTATCACGTAAAACGTTGACTTGTAGGGAAATAAAGCGCGCTTCGCTTCTATTAGCGTAAAATGCCTCCATAGGTGGCCTCTGGCTTTCCATCCCAGAACGCGGAGCTAAAACAGTCTCGCATTGGGCCACATAGACAAACAAATATTTCACGAGTCAGTAGAGCGAGAATAAAAATAAAACGTTAAAGGTTTAGCCTATATATGGCACTAAAACATTCGGCTGTGGGTGTAACGGGACAGACTCGACACCAACTTTAACAATTCAAACAAAAATACTGTTTTCATTTCCAGACTTGTGTTTTTTTGTTTGGTTTGTACATTTCTAATAAGAGACCGCAGCCACAGAGAAACGCGCACCTAAATTTGAGCACCTTTTTATTTTTAATAGAGTTTTCCCACCTTTTGAGGCTGTAAATCTTTATGGCCCCCAGTTCAGAGCTTGTAGGCAAGAGTGAGTAGTGGTCAACATTTCAGGCAAAACGCATAACGTTTTATGTTGCTGAGTAAGTTCACGTCAGATGTTTTGTTTTTATAGCATTATTATGATAACCGACTGGTAGATGGACTAATCGGCTTTTTATTTGCAACATTTGGAATTAAAAAAAGGCCATTTACTTCCCGATTTAGAGAACGTGAGTGCAGGAATGATGTGAGCGCAACTTCAGCCGCGTATTTGTCTCTGCAGACAGCAGCAGGTAGGACGAGGAAGGAGCAGCTCAACGGAAAACAGCATCCAGGTCTAGGTTGCAAATAGGCAAAAAATAATTAGGCTAATTAAATATGCCCAGCACACACACACACACACACACACACACACACACACACACACACACACACACACACACACACACACACACACACACAATGCCACAATAAAATGCTTTCTTAAAAATGCTTTCGATTGTGTTAATCTTTTCACTCACAAGTTTTCAGAGCGTTCATAAAAAATAAAATTTAAATAAAAAGAAAAAAGCAGGATTTAGATCCCCTTTTTGTAATATATATATCACACACACAAACACATACACACACACACACACACACACGCTTTACATTAGACACAGAGGCGACTGACCACACATATTTGACAGAAGAAATGTCTCAAAATGTTTAATAAAAAAAAAAAAAAAAACTCAACGCAAATTGCTGGAATACGAATTAAGTTGTGTTTGGAAATAAAAAGCAGCAAGTCATGCGTGTTCGGATACAACATCCGCAGTTGTTTTTTTTTTAACTTTTGAACAAAACGCCTGCAACTTTTTGCTGATGCACATACTGGGCTGCAACAATGCACATCCATGTGTATGAAGACAAACAGACTGCTGGAGGCAGAGCTTATTGAAGTGTTGAAGAAGCCGGCGGAGCAGCAGATGATGCCGTCAGGCTGCTGGAGGCCGGAGACCAAAGTGCTGCTCTGTTTGCAGGACCTATCAAGTAGATGGCAACACAGCTCTTAGTCTACAGTGCTTAATGGACTTTTTATGGGTTTGTCTTGTGATCGCATGACCTATGGCACCTTGGCCCCTCAGTGGCTCTTGGCAAACTAGATCAGAAACATGCCGCCCTCCTGGTCTGGCCAACGTGCGACAGAAAATAGATCCGCACTCAAAATTAGACATGATGCATCAGCCGGTCACAACTTGGTTACATGTTTGTGGACCTGCAGGTGATGCGAAATAAAAATAGTCAAATAGTCGTTGGAGGGGAATTTGTGTTGGATCATTAAGTTAGAAATAAAGTTGAGGCACATTGTTGTCCCGTTCCTGTCCGGCCTTTGTTCAATGTGTTATCGTCACTAAAGCATGCGGGAGCTGCAGCGCGCAGACACGGTGGGAACACTGTGCAGCTTGCGTCCACATACGAGGCATTTTACATTCACACTGTTCATCGCGATCATTTGTAGTATACGTCATCCTACGTGTCTGAGGTATGTGCATGCGAGTTTATAGACTGCATACATTCCGTTATTTAACCTCTTCCGTTTGAACCAATGACAGTTATTTCAACAATAACTGAATTTGAGGCTTTAACAAATGAGCAGAAAACACTGAATAAATGTAGTTCCTTTAATAGTTTAATTAGTTCAAATTAAGTGCCAGAAATAAAAAAAAATCTGAAATTACAAAAAAAAGGTGGCAAGACTTCACAATTTGTCTTTATTTCCAATAAAAGGATATGATATAACACTCTTACCCCAAAGTAACATTTCCGATGTTGAGAGAAGTAACCATGAAAAGAAAAACAGCAACAGAAAGAGATGACCACAAACGATAGACAAATATGGAGACTAATCCGTGTTTGCAGTTGTTTAGCGCTGACAAACAGCTAATGGGTTGTCTTCTTAACACCACAGATTCCCACCAGACTCTTTGCACTACAACCAAGATCCACAGAGCTGCCAAAGCTCGACAGTCTACTAATCTTTTGGATCCTCTGTATATCTGACAGTTCACTTGCCTCTAAAACCGATAGGAGTGTTGCGTATTTAAAAAGGCTGGATCACACAGGAAACATGACTTCCAATGGAAGAGAAGTGCTCATATGATCGGTCACGCTGTGTTGGGTTCATGTCTTTCACAGAATTTGAAAAAGAAAGTCCTCAGGGCGAAGTGCACCCCAACTACGCTACGTTAGTCCTGTGTCGGGCCAGGCTGTGGACGGGGTGGAGGTGGGAATTACTGGCCCTCCTCCTCACGCAGGAACTGGAACACGGAGGAGAAATCTTTAGCGGCATAACCACGAGCACACATCATACGGTAGATCTGATGGGATAACGAGCCTAGGGGGACAGGAGTCTTTGTGTTGGTGGCTGTGTTCTGTGCGAGGCCGAGATCCTGAAAAAGAAAAGCAAAGATGCGTTAGAATAACCAACAAAGCTGAAAATGAAACTTCAAAACCAAAACCACCAGTCCACACCACAGAATTTTTTCTTTATGTTGTAATAATATGGGCTTGATTGCCTTTTAAGAGGGATGTAAACTACTGCAGACAAGTTCACTTTATTAGTTCATTTTAAATGGTGTGCCCCGAGATATCGTTTTTTACAATTTCACTTAAACAACTGTCAGATGCACAGCACATAGCAGAGACGTGAGTTCCTGACTGACTTATGCCAGCTTTGACACACAGACTGTGGAAGGAATGAGTCCTAAAAACTGGAACTGAGTTCACATTTCTGCACTTCCGGTTCTCTCATCCCAAAGTCAGTGTTTTGTTTTTAAAATGGAGCTTTGCTAAGATGCCTGAAATACGTTCTGTGATTGACAAGATTTTTAAATGTTCTAGACAGAAAACAAGTCTGTAAATGCCCCTCATGGATTTTAAACTTTTAAATGTCTTAAAAAAATGAGTTTCCTACAAGCAGCTAAATGAGACTACAAGGCTTCCATCAAGGTGACTCGTCTGCCTTTGCAGCCTCATTTTCTGTAGTCATGCTCATGTGATCTCAGTTTGTTTATAGTCTCATGTTAGCTTTATTTATTTATTTTTTTTTTAAATCACACATGTTCATTTGTGAATATGACAATTTCTGCAATAATCCAAAGGAAAACAATCCCATTGTCGTCTTTGTTGAGGGAACCAGTGTGAGGCCAACTTCTGTTTCAATAAACTGGAAACTGAGCATATACTATAAACATTTTCAGAACATATTTTATCTGTTAAAATGTTAATTGCTTGTGTTATTCAGATTCAATTGTCATTCCAACCAATCCAGCATTCCTGTATCCAGCATTGGCCTACCAAAATGAGCCGTCCCTGCAGCACTCTATACAGTAGATGGGAAGAGTGCATCTTTCAGATCAAAAACTATTTTCCCACCCTAATTAGAGGAAACTGTCACAGGGATGATAGCTTTATTTCCTCTTATTTGTGATAAGGTCAACATGTACAAACCCAACGATGAAAGGTTTTAGGAGACACCAATGCTCAAACGTTATTGCAGGAAATAGAGTTCAGTACAGTGTTAGAGGTCGTTAAACTAACCTTAGCCATCAACTGGGTGCCAAAGCCTCCCTGGTAGTTATTTGCAGAAGGGACCCCCTCCATGACTCCAGGCACAGGGTTGTAGGTGTCACTAGACCAGCACCGACCTGAACTCATGTTCAGGATCTTGGCCAACAGTTTAGGATCAAGACCGAGTCTGTGAGTGAAGACAAATCCCATGTTACACAAACACAGGCAGTGTTCGCAGCGATCGCCAGGATTTAAAATGACTGCATGTGTTGTTATTTGTAAGAGAGTTCACCTGATTCCCAAGTTCATGGTCTCTGAAGTCCCAATCATTCCAATGGCGAGAAGCATGTTGTTACAGATTTTAGCAGCCTGTAACAAGAAGACAGTGTATCAGAATTCAATAACCTGAAAACCTACGATAATTACTAGTATTCTGGATTATATTATACACACACTCAAACCACTATCTTGACACATGAAACAATAAAAAAGACAAAAGAATCGTGACAGTTCCTGGAAAAAAGGACCTACCTGTCCAGTTCCAACCTGGCCGCAGTACACCACATTAGCTCCCATGCATGTGAGCAGCTCTTTGGCTGCAGTAAATTCCTCCTCTGCTCCTCCAACCATAAAAGTCAGTTTACCCGAACTGGCAGCACCCACACCTAGGAAAGCAAAACTTATGCTTATACACAATGAACCGTGTGCAAGCATACACAGGTGGTTATACCAGGATTTTCTAAAAAGTATCAGATGAAATGCAGAGTGCAAACAGAAAGCAATCATATGAACGTGCTGAAAGTAATTTTATAGCAGCCTTTATAAAGTAGCTGGAATAGCAGCTACCATCCTTTATGATTCATAACTGTGACTAAGAGAAAATTAAATTCTTTTGACACTTAACACTGAAGTTTGTAGTAAAAACAGCATGAAAGGACGATCAAACTTTTTCAGAGACGCCGAATGTTTTGTGGTCCGACAGCAGCCACATGGGTCCATAAATTCTATCTCAGTACCCTTCATTCTCCTGACTGACGAAGCTTTCTTTGGAGCACTGAGGTGCTGTACAACCAGAATATTTTGGCAAGATTAGGAGACAATTAAATAAAACTATTAAATTGTCCCCCCCCCATGTCATTTCCCAGCTCTTTCCACTCAAGTCCTGCCAGCTCTACAGCTCTGTACTATTGACTAATAAAAACGATATAAAATGCAAAAAAAAAGGTGTCTGAGCACAGTCCAACATAAATATAAAAATCAATGTAACTTTAGGGGACCAATAAATCACAACAGAATAATGTGCCCCACTAACAAACCTGAATAAATAAAACTACACTACAGAGGAACGATTGCCATTTAGGTGTTAACGGCAAGTCTGTATAAAAAACAAAACTCTCTGCTCTCACAAGCAAACCAGTCCAAAGCCTTGGGACACTGGTGGAGAAAGTTTGGTCAGCCCTTAGATTCAAAAGCAGTATTCTGGTTGACATGGGGTTAAAAGCACAGTTATATACAAAAACCAGGTGCAAGCCACATGAGTACCAAGAAATTAACCAACATAGTCTTATAATTAATCCTTACGTTTACAGGAAGCCGGCGGAGGGAAGCCAGGATGGGCATTACGTTACACGTTTCCCCTCCCTAGCCGTGTAAGCAGTCTGCCAGCTGTATTTGGTACTAATTGGAGTCAAGAATGACTGTGCTGCTGGAGACAGGTGACTTCAGGCCGAGTAATAACAAAAGTATGCGTAACAGTTTCAAATACACACAGAAAAGCAGTATATTTTTTTATTACATAAATGTATTTAGATGTAAAAAGCAAGAAACCAACTAGAGTTAAGATGTAAAAGTGACAGCAATATCTGCCACTCACAGTAAGAATATGTCAAAGTACTATCAAAGTATGATCATTTAAGAGTATTGTTTCAACGGATAACTTCTTGTCAGAGACATGTAGTCTTGGAGAATTTTAAGACAAGCATCGAGATGAGAAATCTACTGAAAGCCGATAGCTATTGACATGTCCAAGAGGAAAGATGCACTAGACGTGGAAATTCATTTTAAAAGGTTGAACAGATTACGAATGATAATTGGAATTCTTTAAATCTGCTCTTTAATTACTACAGCAACTGAAAAACAAGTTACAACATACCTTCACCGCCCAAATACCACTAAGAGCTATGCAAAATATCCAGTTCATGGTTCAAACGCAGATGAAAGGTGTATTTCCTACCCTTGAGAGGGTCTGTCGCTATAGCAACATGGTCTTTGGTTAAAATATCAAAGCAGGTTTGTGGATTTGCTCCAGCAGAAGCATTCCTTTAAGATGAAGAAGTGAGAACTAATACCCGAACCTAGAGAGATCGAGAAACTGCTTTTGAAGTAAATACATAAGTTTGACAAACATTTAAATGGATAGAATTAATTAACGCAATTAATTGTGGCTCAGGAAGATCTACAAGAAAATTGCATAATCAGGAAATGAACACGTTTCTTCTCAATACATTTATCGCTTCTCTACCCCAGTTAACCACTCCACATTTCTGACCTCAACTCCTTCCCATTGCAGCCTGAGGCTAAATGAAAGATGGCCATATCTCATCTGGTCTTCACATTTTTTCACACAAAGAAACATCAGACACATGCTGACTCAATTATGTGTCCATGTGTACTTTTATGTTTCAACTTTAACCACACTGGATTAGATAGTCACTACCATGCCACTGTACTCCTTTTGGTTTCTGTCCGACCACTGGGGATGTTCAAAAAGTTCCATTCAGGTGATTGATGTAATATATCAAAAGTATGATATACACCTCGGTTTGCACTAGTTAAAGTGCCAGCACCACACACTTCCACACACACACACACTTACACACACACACACACACACACACACACACACACACACACACACACACACACACACACACACACACACACACACACACACACACACACACACACACACTCACACACACACACACACACACACACACACACCACACACACACACACACACACACACACACACACACACACACACACACACACACACACACACACACACACACACACACACACACACACACACACACACACACACACACACACACACACACACACACACACACACACACACACACACACACACACACACACACACACACACAACACGTTCAAGGCGGGAAGCCGGACAACTTTAATCCATGTGCACCAGGACGGAAGCATATAAATCATCGCTAATCTTTAGGACTAGGCTATAAAATGGCCCAAAATCAATTCAAATAAAGTGGCTGTCTTGACGTTGACGAGGCCAAGTTCAAACAATCTGTTTCTGCGTAGACCCCCAAGAAAGTCTGAGAGCACGGAAGCTGCTCGTATCCCTCCACCTCAGGGTTGAACCCCCCCCCCCCCCCCCAGTGAGGCAAGTAGGTCAGAAATCTACTTACCTGAAGTGCATTTTTAGGTGTCCCTATAGAACTGCTTTTGTTTATTAGTGGTCATCAAATTACAACAATGCCCAAAGTTGATGCTCATGCTGAATCTTCATTTAAGTAAATTAGTCTGCAGTTTTTGCTCACATCCTCTGACCCAACTGAATTCCTGTTTCCAGGATCAATGAAATGCTCGCCTGTCAGCTCACAAACTTTGTCTTTACCCTCCACCATTTTTTGCAAGTATGTACAATCTGTACATCTGTATGTACAACTCTCTGATCAGAGGGTCGAAAGATGGCTCACTCCTCCTACATACATCAGCATCCCCATAAAAAAAACATGTGAATGGGCAAGCAGTAAAAAACTGAATAAATACTGAAATATCAACAGATATTGTATTGCCATGGTTAATTTCCACTTCAACTTGACACAAAATGAAGGCAGCTGGTGAATTTGGTTTAAGACATTTCCCTGAGATTAAGAGCCCCTTCACGGCATTCTATACATCCAATACATTACATGCATTACAGAACTCATGATCAAGGTAGAGTGTTTGAAACTACCTTTCCAATAACGCCCAAGAGCTGTTTTTTTTTTAGCTCATCACACGAGGAGCTTGTGATGAGATTCATACCGATAATGAAAATAATTGCTCGTTGCAGCCTTACAATGATGTAAAGTTACAGGAATGCTGAATTGGTTGGAACGTCAATTGACTCTGAAAAACGCAAGCAATTAACATTTTAACAGAAAAAATATGTTCTCAAAAATGTATATGCTCAGTTTCCAGTTTACTGAAACATTCAACTATTTATTTCACTGAAGGATGACTACATATTAGAAGCACCTCTGTATAATTCAAAACAGTTGAAAGCTCCACAACAAAAATCAAACACCTCACTAAAATAGTTTAAAGCAAATCGAAACATCATTACCCGTGTGAAGAGGGATTTATTACCCTTTGAATTAGGCTACACTAGCTGTAGCAAGGTTATGCATTTATCTTTTCGACCACTCATGCATACATTCATACACTGATGGCTGAGGCTGAAGGATCAGGATCTAATCTAACTCAATCACACACATTCACATGCAAACGGCCTTCGAAGGCAATTTGGGGATCTGTGTCTTTCCTAAGGACACTTCGGAAAGAATTATATACAACAAAGAAAATGTAAAATGTACCTCCGGATACAGGTGCATCCATAAAAACTGCCCCCATCTTCTCAGCAGCTGCAGCCATCTCTTTTGAAACAGCTGGGTCGATGGTGCTGGAGTCAATGAGCAAGGAGCCTTTCTTCACTTTTCTGTTTAAAATATAAAGAACACATGATTTAGAATATGACTTAAATCCATGAGGTTATTTTGTACACGTTGAAAGAGAAACCAGAGAAACAGAAACATGTAGCCTACTTTAGAATACCAGTGGGTCCAGTGTACACATCTATGACATTGGGACTAGAGGGGAGCATGGTGATGATGCGGTCAGCCTTGTCTGCCACCTCAGCAGGATTATCCACAATCTGAGAAAAACACACAATCTCAAGTTAAGAGAACATACATGTGAAGACTGTACAAAATGTAATAATTGTACATTTTAACAGTCCCACCTGAGCACCAAGCTCTTTCAGTTCCTTGCAGGACTCGGGGAACACATCGGTAGCGATGACCGGGTACCCGTGGTTCAGCAAGTTCTTTGCCATTGGGTTTCCCATGTTGCCCAGACCAACAAACCCCACCTGCGTCTTCGAGGCCATAGACCTCGTGGAGACTATGACATAGTCCACATGGATCAATGAGACAGTTTCCTTGTTATACAATGAAGAACAACAATAACCTGTCCATCTTGTCAGTCAGGATGCCCCTCCTTTAACAATGTCCATGTAATATCGTACATTATTTTTATTTTGTAAAAAAAAACATGTTTCTCCAATCCAAGTAATGAAAACTCTTGCTCGGATGCCTTAACGTATTCTTAATTTAGCCTGGCTTTGTAATTCAATGGCAATCACCCTTCAGTGCCAAAGTCATCTAATCTCATGGCTTCAAGCCTTTCCAATATTTACTCAGCGATTCTTTGATAACAAAACATTCATGTAGTATACAAGCAATCCTAACTTATTGTAGTGTATTAACTTCTAATTGCGTGCGCATAACAAATAAAATGAAAAAGAATGTGATGTTTGGGTTGTCCCTCAGTAGATCCTCTGTTTGACAGGCTGCAAAGAGACACCTCAATCTTTCTACTATGAGGTTGACGACTTGACTTTCACGGTGACCAACATTACATAATGTGCCTTAAATGAAAGACACATTAGGGTACAACATACCGACGGTTTGCACCCTTCGGCGTTATTTTTAAATGATAGCATTGGCAGTTAGCCCGTAGCTGTGGGACGCAAACACGACGTCGTTTCAAATAGAAAATGCTCGAGGGAATTGAGAGTCGAAGGAGACGTTAAAACCAGTCTAGCCAACATGAACTAAACTTCTCTCACAACGGACATTTTCCAAGCTAACGTAGCGTTTCACGTCAGAAAAGAAAATTCGCGTGACAACTTCGGAGTTTTAAAAGCAAATACAGAGACGAGCACAACGCCGACCCGCTCTCGGTTTGTTCTGCTTACCGAAGGCAAACTCAACATGCTTGCAACACCTTCCAACTAGGCACCGAGACCCTCTCAACACAGCGGCCATGCTTCTTCTCCTCTTGACCTTACGCGTGACGTAGGCAGCACGCGCATCAATGGCGTTTCCTCTGTCCAATCGGATAGCAGACTTGCGCAGCACGGCCTCCCAAATTCAGCGTATGAGCTGCAGGGGAGGGTCTGGGATATCTACGTATTTCCGCATCAACAGATAGATGTTTTACATTTCTTTTGCGTATATTTATGACTTTATATTCTTCAGTAGTACGGTGTTGTTGTTGTTATTATTATTTATTATTTATATTATCAAGTGTATTTTATTCCCCACATTATTTAATGGTCATTCTATGTCTGTTAGAAAGAGGATCTACGTGTTTTCTGGCAGGTCTCCCAAAAGCTGCGTCTCATCCACAGGATTATCAGCAAACAATACCACAGTGTAAAAAATACTCATCACCAGCATGCGTTATCATGTAGCTAATCATTATTAAGGTGCACTCTAAAGTGCAAATATTTAGTGTCATAGTTGCCCCCCGGTGAAGCTTATTTTAACTATGAACTGGTAGTCTAATCTATGAAAATTCATAATATTTGATCATTAAGTTGAACTTGAACGAAGTATGCGAATAATTTATATAATTCATATAAGTAACCAGGTACTAAAAGCCAACATCTGGAATAAATGCATTGCAGTAAAAACTACAACACAATATAGCAGAGTAAGTAAAATACATGAAAAATAAAACGTTTCTGCTATGATCTCTTACTAACATTATTCCACACATTCAATTGTACCGTTTGTTTCGCAGCTATCTAAGGTTATTACATAGAGGAATATTTGCTGACGGGTGGGATTCCCAAGCGTCCCCCCTTTCCGGAAATGACGTAATGTTGTTATTATTCCAGGAAGAGGGCACGGGAAAGCACTGAACTGCGTCAACAATTGTTTTTATGATATATTCGGGTTTCGGCTGCTCTTCAACATGTCAACTGGGTATGTTTATGGTTTATTTGATTAATTTCACTAATAATACAGTTGTTAACATTCCCTCCGTTTGATATGGGTTTGAGAAGCCGGATCGAGAGTTAGCGTTGCTAAGTGTTTACGTTGGCTAACCTTGTCCTCCTCGATAGCAGTGCTCTTTAGTTAGCTGCTCTTTTCGAGGGCGTTGTAACGTTTATAAACTAACACTGTGTGTTAATTGTTTTGGTTAATATTTTTTACTCGTTAGTCTTTGGAACAAATGTCCCTTTGCTCAGCCATTAAGTGAGCTCGTCCAGCAAAGTAAGTCGCCAACGTTAGCTAGCTAGCTAGCTGCATAGCTAACTTAGGCAGGCATGATCACTGTTTTATATTAGGCCTCACCTCGTAGCATGTATTAACCAGCTGTAAAGTTCAGCCATTACCGAGTTCTGGCACACTTTATTTCGCGTTGTACACCAGAGGTTCGGAGATCGCTGTAGATGACAAAAGCGTTCAGCGTTTTCGATCGTCATTTTCATCCAAGTAACTGTTTTGACTGTCACAGGCCCAATTACGTAGGACACAATTATATCAAATGATCCGCCTTGAGGTAGAACTCGCGTTAATCATGCAGTGTTTTTAGCGTTATCTTAGTTTTAAATACAAGTTATTTGTATCTAGAAGAGCGTTTCCCCCTCCACTGTCATCTACTTGATAATCGAATGAGGTTGCACTTTATGAGTATTTAGTTTTATATACCTAATACACCTACAATTAAACGGCACAGTATGTTAAACGTTATCTTGCACAATAATGATTCAATTAAGAATGAATGTCACCGATTGTAGTGAAGAAAAAGTAATGTATCAGGTATAAAGTGTGCTAAAGTTGGGCTTCATCGTCAAAGTAATTTAAGTAATATTAAGCATAAAAAGCCATCTCCAGCGACCTAGTAAAATGATAATAATATGGGTAAGAGATAAAAGTCCAGTGCAGTATTTCTACTTGACCAGCAGGCATTTAATTATTTACCACTGACGATGGCTCAATTTTCTTGTGTGGAACCGCAGTTTCACTTTTGCATTTGAGGAAATGAGTTGTCAGCTATCTTGATAACATTGGGTCATATCATTTTTTGGATGCCTATGGCCTGTTTTTCTGCAATTGATGAATACATGTGCTGAATTAGACCAATTAAAAATCCACTAAAAGATATATTTGCCTTAAGATGGGCACCAATATTGCTTAGGGTGTTACGGATAAGTTAAAAATTGAATGGATCTTGCTACAATACCATTTACATGTTGCATTATTTGTCCATCATGTGTTGTAAATAGAGAGTCATGACTTGTTCTGTAAATTTGGGTTTTCCACTGACAAGTGACTATTTTACTGATCATAAGAGAGAAACTTCTTGGTTCAAACATGGATTTTTTTTCTTTCCATCAAGAACTTCCCAACAGTCCCTGTGAAAATAATCAATCTCACATGGTGGGGACTGAGGACACATGTTCATCAGCCCAGTAGTCTACAGCCCCACACCTATGCTTAATACATACATTATAGATGTGTTGAAGATCTAGATCTGAATTTGCCTTTTAGTATAGAAGTTTCTTCAACTCAGACATTCCCTGAAATGGGATATGAGACATGCATCAACCGGCACTCTTTGAATATCAAAAATGGTTAGCCATATAGAACAAGGAAGTGTTTCCACTTTAAAATGTGTGTTAACAGCAATATTATAGTGATAAGATTTAAATTGCTTTTGCCATCAACTAGACAATTGATAGGATATATGACATTTTATTAATTCACTTTTTCCAGTAATGAAGTATTCTCCGTTTTTAAATCAGTTTTTATGTATAGAAATAGCCAGCTTTTGAGTGGTATTTTGGTTGTTTCTGTGTTTATTATTGTTTCTAATCATATATTCTGTTGATATTTTCTTCCTGGGTAGCCGCTGCTGAGTGATTTATGGCACTGTTCCTGGACGGGACTTTATTAAGCAACAACATGGACACATCAAACTTTGCCCATGTCATCTTCCAGAATGTGGGGAAGAGTTACATGCCCCATGCTGCACTGGAGTGCCACTATACCCTGACGCAGTTCATCAAACCAAATCCCAAGGACTGGGTTGGCATATTCAAGGTGAATAACCCTATTGAGTTTACTAGAAAAAACATTTCAAGAACACACACGATATACAAAATAATTAGTAGTAGCAGAAGTTTTGCAGTATGTTGTCTAATGGCTATTTCTAGACCAACATGTTTCTTATGTTTTGGAGAAGAGATGGAAGCTGGAATTAAATCACACCAGATCTTAAAAGAACTAATGACCATCTATTTGTTGTTTGTTTCATTCTGCTTTGATGCACTTCTAGTGTTAAGAAATGTATTTGCATCATGCAACTAGCACACTGTAATGCCATTTAGCCATTTGTTGCAGTTTCTCTGAACTGAAATGCGAGATTATAAATTGTTCATATCTATGTAACACTGAGGAAAACCATATATTCATTCTGAGTCTGAATATCTAAAAAAAAAATTTCCAAGCCTTACTGAGGAATGAGGTCATGTTAGGCTACTGGTGATGGATCAGGTAATGTCTGACTGTTAAAATGCTGGATTCAGCACTCTGTTGTAGCTCAGTGCCACATCACATTGTGTTTCGCCTCAAGCTAGGCAACAACTAGATCTTAAAATCACTAATTTCTTGAGCCTCTAAAACACAGAGCTGAGCTGGAAAAGGCTGAGGGCGGGATCGTAAATTGTGTAAAATGTTCCTGGCAGTGCTGACAGATGAGACGCTTGGTGCCAAGTTCTTTCGTTTGTATGCTTGGAGATAACATGGATACACTGTGCATCAGTGTTAGCTCCTTAATACACTCCTTTTAGTTGCTATTGGCTCCAGGTCAAACAGAGTGAATGCTGTCTTAGATTGTTTGAAGTGCTACCACTTTCTAGTTGTTTTTTTTTAAATCAATTTTGATACACGCTTGTCAGCATTTTCCAGATGTGTCTAATTAAGAGATGGGGTTTAACTAGAAAATGCCCTATGGTTCAATCAGTTGAAATTAAATGTCAAATGTTGAAACGTCAACAAAGCACTAGTTTGGTTGAAATAATTATACATTTGAAAAATATGACTAAATTGCAAATTAATTGTTTGCACATTTTTAATTAAGGCTTTCGCATCCTAACCTAAATTGTTTTACAAATCTTCAAATGATACCCCTTTTACTGAGGAAGTCATAAGAAGACATAAACTTAATATACAGTTGACGATAAATAGATGGTAGATAGGTTCTTGTTTGCACATGGACCCAAACAGCCTTTGGTCTGTTTGATGTTGGAACATTTATCATACTGTGTGATTCAAGCTGTTCTGGGGCTGCATGGAGGAATGTTGTTGGGACAGGTTGTCACAGGGGCCTAGAAGAAAGTGAGCACGGCTTTATAATTAACCTGTCTTCAAGCACAACATCTTTGTGTGATTCATGAACAACTTGCTCCTGAATTTATACAGTCTAACTGGCACATAGACAGTACATTTCCTCCTGCAGCAACATTACCACTGGCTTCTGTCAGTTTTCTTCCAGAAGTGTGACTTTGCTGGAATGCTCGTGAAATGTCATGTTAAAACTTAAAATACATTGGTTAGCTCTATGGTCAGATTTCCTAACTGCTTGTATGTTTGCAGTGTTGCCTGTGTTATCGCTTCACAACCCTCCGGTCCAGTTTTATGGAAGCTCTACACTGTTTCTACCTCCCCTCCTATTTATACACATTGCAGACCAGTCTTTTGTGAGTTAAATAGTTCCTCTCAGAGTTTTCACCCACCACCTCTGCTGCTCTAATGAGTGGACTGGTAAGGGCTAGCCTTCAGTAATGACACTCTCTCTAACTAGCTGCATGCTTTAATTGCTTCCTGTTCCTTACTGCTGGAGGCTTGTACTACACTGGTAACAATTGGGGGTTTTGGAGGACCAGGGCCTTCTATCTGTGGCTCTGATGAACACTTGCAGTATTGTCGCTGTGGGCGGTTTCCATGCAGGTGAGAGCATACACTGCCCAGATCGTGAACATAGCCTGTACACATCAAAGGAGCATCATTTGCATATATTTAAGTGTGACCTTGTCTTCATGCGTACTTAAATAATAATTTTGTTAAAGCTTTGAAAATCACGTCACCCAGCTCACTCAATGTTCTGTGGCAGAGGCTGGTGTAACTAGGCTGGTTTGACTGGGCTTGTTGTGGATGCATGTGTGTGTGCCTGAGTGTGCATACTGCGAGCCAGTCTGCTGGATGTGACTCTGATTTAGTTTGACAGTGTTATGGCAGTTAACAACATTAATATACGTATAATTACATTTTGGTTTTCATTTTCAGTTCACCTATGTATAAAATGTTCACCTATTTCCTCTTCCTGTGTTACTAGCTACATTTCCACGGTTAGGCTTGTTCATGACGAGGGCCGGGTCATATGCACATGGTGACCAGGAGTTTCAGTGGTTTACACAAATGATCAGTTTTTTCTTGTTTAAAAAAAAAGTAATGGTAGCAGGAATGGTCTTGCACTATCATCCCAACATAGATCGAAAACTCCATGATTACTGTAATGAAGCAGTTTGAGATATTTTGGAAGTGGCACTGAGTGGATTCGAGGAAGTCTCCTTGTTAATCCTCCATTGTTATTATCTTACACTGATGTGGTGAGAGCGTCTGGTTGAATGGATTCCCCACAATGTCTCACAGGTTGGTTGGAGCACAGCGAGGGACTATTACACATTCTTGTGGTCGCCTCTCCCTGAGAACTATGTGGAAGGCACCGCAGTTAACCGAACAGTGGTCTTTCAGGGTAAGATCATACCGTAGTTTTATATAACTTTGACACCTTTTAATAACCACATATCTGAGGGCTGTTCAGAGGATTGTTAAAACTTTAATACTGAATCAGTGGGTAGAATTTAATGAGAACCTTTCCCTATAGATCTCTATTCTGGTGTTAAAGACATTTCAGTTTATATTTTTTTAATCTTTTATACTTTTTATAAAGTAATGGAGAGTGACAAGAAGGGGAGAAAGTCATCTTATTATCTTTTTACATTCAAACTCTGCCCCTTTTTAAGTTATATACACACACACACACACACACACACACACACACACACACACACACACACTTATTCCAAAGTTATAACTGTGCTTTAGGTGGGTTCAGGGTTGTGGAGAAATATATTTTGCTTTGCTCCTCTGTCCTGCTGTGCACTGAGGTCACTGTCTGAATGTCATTCTTCTCCAGGATATTATGTGCCCAATGACGATGCCGAGTTCTACCAGTTCTGTTATGTGACCCACAAAGGGGAGATCAGGGGAGCCAGCACGCCTTTCCAGTTTCGTGCCAACAGCCCTTCAGAGGACGAGCTGCTGACTGTGGAGGATGAATGTAACTCTGACATCCTGGTGGTCACCACCAAGGCTGGTTTCCTCGAGGTAGAGTACACTTGAGCGGTACTACGCAATATATCAGTCTTCTCAGGTGTCATGTGACTCTCACTTGCAGAATGGCTAGCTAAATCACCAAGTTCGTACAAGTTTTGTACCCCTATCATGTGCAGTGGTGACCTTAATTATACGCCATGGTGTACTTTGTTATTGAAGTGAATTGTTATGGGCATGGCCCCTCCATCTTTCTTTTTCACTGTTTATCTTTCTTTGCAGCAAAAGGTGGAGGAAGCACAGAGAGAGAAAGAGGAGCTTGTCAAGAACATGGCCATCCTGCAGCAGGAGAAGGAGCAGCTGGAAGTCGAGAAGGAGACCCTTCAGAAGGAGTGTGAGCAGGAGAAGGAAACATGTGCTCAGCTGAGAAGAGAGAGCCAAGTAAGCTGAGAATGGACTGAGTCAATTCCTGAAGGCAGATAGGAGTTTCGGCAGTGTGGGGGGATGGAAAATGCTTGTTGCTGTTGTAAAACCTTTGTCAGAGAAGCAAAAGGCCTCGTTGCTTTTTCTGTTGTTTAGTATAATTGTTCATTGAGCAGCACATGTTGCTAAATATGTGCTAAATTATATGATTGATACTCTTTTCTAGTTGTTGCAGTTATTTCAAGGAACATTTTACATGAGGCCAAACAGTCTCTTAGCACCCCCTAGCGAAAGACGACAAATATGCAGAGCTATCCAGACTAAAAGTATAAATCACACCCTGACACATATAAATGTATATATTATGAAATTTGTAATTATGTTTTTATAGCACAGCATTAAGTGTTAAAAGCAGTGTCAGTGATAATTCATATTGCTGTCCTCTGCTGCTTTTAAAACGTCTTTCAGATGAAAACATGATTACAGATTTTGTGGCTGTTAATTTTATGACTGTACTTTTATATGATTTGTTTTATGTGGTGTGAATATAAAGATTTCAAACTTCTTCCTGTAAACAAAAAATCATTTCCTTTTTCTTTTTTTGATGTCATCTTCTAAATTCGAGAGCTCTGCATTGAACATAATGTTTGTTTTGATTAAGACTTACATTTCAAAGACCATAAACTCTTTTCCACAAGCATAGAGTCAAAGAAAGGGATGGAAAGTGGTACATCAGGAAGCCAGCATTACTTTGTCAGATTCAAACCTAGTTTGATATATGTTGGTCTTGGCACAAATTAGAGTATAATATTTAGTTTAACGATTGATTCATTTAGTAAGTTATTACATGCACATACATCTTTTTTTTCTCTATTTTGTTTGTTTTCACCGTTATACTTTATTGTCTCTCAGGATGTGCAGAATTCTGCCCAGTCCCTGCAAGAGGAGAAAGAGGAGGTGAAGAGCAGACTGGAGGAGGCCACAGCCAGAGTTATACAGTTGGAGGAGGATCTCATTGGAGTCACCCAGAAGGGTCTACAAAAGGAAACTGAGCTGGACAGGTGAGTTCAGCATATATGGGGCTGTTGCAGATTCCCTGAAGTGCAGGATTTGGTTACATGGATGCTCGCTCATGTGATCATCACATGTCTCATGTTTCACGTGTTTTATTTATAACCTGTAAAAGAAGGGGAGTTGCTTGTTTTGTTACATTTTCATATTGTTTGCTGGTGCATAAAAACAGCATAACCATAATCTATGTTCAATAATCAATTATTCCAAACACTGAATCTGAACATAGACACTGTGATTGGTGATGCAGTTCGTGAATAACATTTTTTTTTGCTGTTTTGTTTAGTCTGAAGGATCGAGTGAAGAAACTTGCAGCAGAGAAGGAGGCACTTGAATCTCATCTCAAAAATGAGAAAGATGAGAAGGAACTCTACAAGGTAATATGCTGGCAGTATTAACACGTGTTTTCACACAAAGATTAATAAGAAAATAAAAGGTGTCATGGTCCAGGTAGGGAGCAGCTCAGTACTTTTATGTTGCATGGTCATGATGTCAGTGGTCAGTGGTCAGGAGTTGTCTTAGCAGTGTCTCGGTTGACTGCTACGTGAGTGACAGTTTTACAACCTGTACAGCTGACAATCATCAATCAGTTTGTTAACTTTTCCTGTTTTTCACTTTACTACTGTGATTATTCTGTTTACTTTTGGCCGAGCATTTAGTCTAAAGAGGGAATGCCTTATTCTGTCTTCTTCTGATCTCTCTGGTGTTTCTGGGCCTTTGTTGTGGTCGACGCTGCAGGAACCCGGGGAGCCACATACTGTAGTGTCGCCACGGAAATGGAGCCAAAAACCCCATACCTAATTTAACTTGCTCGTGTACAAGCAAAACTTTATGGGTCTATCTCCATCTCTGTTTTGTAATTGAGGTCATGCAACATTTATTTTAATAGTCATAAGCTCTTTGGTACATGATCTTGATTGGTGTTTTAGAAACGAGGCAAACGCCAAGGACTCTATGTTTTATAACTTCTCTTGTGTTTTACATATAATCACACTGTGTGTGTGTGTGTGTGTGTGTGTGTGTGCGTGTGCGTGTGTGTACATACACACCAGATTCACCTGAAAAATCGGGAACTGGAGAACACTAAGCTGAGTGCAGAGCTGCAGATGCTGAAGTCTGTGGATGTGAACAAGGAAAACACCATTGCCCAGTTCAAAGAGGAGGTGGGACGTCTGCAGGCGTGCCTCACTGAGAAGGAGAAACAGTACAGAGAGGTCTTGGCCAAAGCTTCCCCCCTGGTACAAACCATTTTGTTTCAGCTTAAAGTCACAACATTTAGATAGATTTGTCATATACAGTATTCAACTTGATTAATTGTATTTCATAATAATGATGAAATAATAATAAATAAAAATATAAGAATAATGACACAGTTCTAGTGACCTGAAGGGAATTAACCTTGACTTAAAAACGTGTTTGTTTCTGGCAGGGAGATATGAAGGTCCTGAAGGAGCAGCTGCGGCAGAAGGAAGAACAGCTCCAGGCCAACCAGCAGCAGTCCTCCTTGTTAGCCGCTGAGTTAAGGGACGCCTCCAGCACCCGCGACCGGACCATATCTGAACTTTACCACATGAAGGTGGAGGCCGATGCTCTCCGCCAGGCTAAGGCTGAAGCTCAGGCCCAGTGCGTCCGTCTGGAGCGCCTGGTAGAGCAGATGAAAGCAGATGCCAAAATGGAAGCTGTAAGGATGATAATCCGTCTAACTTTATTGATATATCTAGCTTCATGTGAAACATTACGGTTAGTATTAGAGGGGTAATAATGGTGATATGTGAGCATAGAAAACCTCTTAATAATCTGCGTACTAGAGTAGCAAAGAACAAACAAATCTGGATTGAAATATACTGTATGCCAGTGTTTGTAAGTATTCACCACAGAGCAATCGTGTTGAAAGATTATTATCACTTCCTTATCCAAGTACTGTATGTTTTGCTGAAACCAAGCATTGCATAGCTGAGAAAATGAGTAGTAGGAAGAGCAAAATAATGGAAATATAAACAAAAAGTCTCACAGGGGGTTTTATTGGTTCTGCTTTTAAGGGTGATGTAGTTATTTCCATAGTTCAGACAGAGCCAAGGCTAAGATTAAAAAACAAATAAGACAACATCCTACCCCGGCTCTGCACAGTCCCCTGGTGTGTTCGAGCTCCCTACATTACAACAGCTTTTTATTGAATGTCACGGTTTTGCTGAGGAACCATTTCATCAACCCCTTTTTTATAGCGGAGCATGGAGTACCTTAATGATGATGATTGATCCTCTACAATGTTGTTAATAAGGGGTTCCTTTCTACCGCTACAGCTTCCCAGGGGGCCTTGCAGTTGGCCCATTACTGTGTTAAATATGGGGTCTGTTTTTCTGTATTGTTTGCCGTCACCAGGCCAAAGCAGAGGAAGAAGCCGCGGCAGACCCAGCTGTTTTAGCAGAGCTGCAGAGGGAGGTGGAGGATCTGAAGCTGCGACTGCACATGGCTGCAGAACACTACAAGGAGAAGTACAAGGAATGTCAGCGACTGCAAAAACAAGTGCTTAGACTCTCTGATCAGCAAGGGGTAGGTCCCACCAGACTGCAGCCGACATACTTTATAGTTGGCATTAGATTTCTGTAACAGGTTGCCTGACTATCACATCCCACTAAAAGCCCTCTGAGGAAAAAAGGTTTCTTCTTTATTAGCATTCAGTGTGCTTATGTAAGACATTAACACAGGCCCATTCTAGTGTTTTTTTGTAGAATAAATATGCAGCTTTACACAGAAATAGAATCTGCTGTGTCATGCTGTAATTGTTTTCAGTAGCATACTTTTGTTCGTGTTTTTACATGTCGTGTTCATCTTTGTTGTCTACCGATCCTGGGTGTGTCCAGCTCCTGTGAATGTACTTGTTCTTTCAGTTGCTTCTGTCTTGTAGTTGCATTTAGAGCTGATTTCCACCCCTTGCTGTTTCCTGTCTGTAGGATCTGAAGAGAAGCTCAGCACTAGAGGCCTCAACAATCCCCACGTCAGTGAGTCCAGACACATCAGTGCCAGGTATTTTATGTCTAATTGTGCCAAAGTGTAAGTCATGGAATGACTAATTGCGTTTCAAACTATAATCCTGCTTGGCCAAACTTACTGACTTGCCATCATTTTCTCCAAGGGAGTCCAGGTTCTTCTGATCCCATGCTGGAAGCCATCATCCAGGAGAAGCTCAAAGGCATCAGCAGAGAGGCGTCCGACAGGAATGACAAGTACAGGAAGTGCAAGCAGATGCTGGTGGTGAGAAACATATGATTTGGATCCTTTTATTGGCCACGTGTCCCAAAATGAGATGATCAAACCCTATTGTCAAAAACCCATCCTCTCCAAAGTGAAGTGTACGCTCTCATCCTTGCGAGATAGAGGAATATAATACAAAAGAGCACTGGTTAATATCTGATTGCTCTCCAGGAGGAGAAGGAGCGTAGCTGCATGTTTGCTGATGAGCTGGCCAAGATGGAGGTGAAATTTAAGGAACAACTGAAGATGAATGAGAACATGAAACTGCAGTTGGCAGCAGAGGAAGATCACTACAAGGTCAGTTCAGACACTTAACACTGCGGTCAGGCCATTTGCTGCCAGGGATGCTCTGCTGCTGCTTTCGAATCAGGTCTGTCTTTGGACACTTACTGCGTGTTACCGCTGGGTATGGCTGGTCTAGATCAGGGACGGAGCTTTTGATGCTATCTCTCCTCTTGAACAGAGCCACTTTGACAGTGTTGTTTATGAGCAGGCCTATCTGTGAGAAGACGTTTTACGGCTGTTTATGTCAAACTCTAGAGACAAGCGAAGCTTGGCTCAGAGGAGTCATCTCCAGTTGCCTGGCTAATGCTGTGCTTGGCTCAGGTCGGGCGGATATTTGCTTAGTGTCTCCGAGGAATTCAAACAGGTTGCTTTGCTTTGAGTTGTATTGGGCATAAATCAGTCCTATGCGAAGGGAAGCCTTTTATGGCTGTGATCAATTAATGTCATGCACTGAGGTCTGAGAGGACGTCGGTGATGTAGTTTCAATCAGCAGCACTTCAGATGTTTGAGATCTGAACATGTCTCTTCTGATTTGTGTCTTCAGAGCCAGGTAGCTGAGAAGGGACGCGAGCTGAAGGAACTGAAGGACACACTAGCACTTGTTGTGAAGGAGAAGGAAAAAGTGGAGGGGGTTAGTGACAGCTTTCATTTTCTCTTTTATAGACTTCTTCCACTTTAAAAATTCCTTGAAAAGTGCCATTCCCCTGCCATTTTCCCTCTCCCAATCTGGTCTGTGTTTAATATGCCTCTAATTGTAGAAGCAAAGTAAATGAGTTCTTATTTTCCATTCCATTACTTTGGACCACAGCAAGGTCCTCACTGACCTAAAATATTGCTTCGAGGTAATGCTGTTACAGCTAAGAGGAGCAGAATGACCCAATTTGAGGTTTAGACTGTAAATTAAATTGGCGTCTGCAACTAACATCAATAAAAAAACAGCATCCCAATCCCTTTGAAAATGAGAAGAGTTTCTTTTTTAATGAAGGCACTAATTAAACTGTTTGTGTGTGCGAGAGAAAAAGCAAAGACTCGTAGCTCAGGAGCTGCCGTGTGATTGTAATCGGTGATATATTATTGCTTTGATAGCCTGGGAGGCATCGAGAGATGGAACCAGATATTTGGTTCCCTAGAAAACATTTTAACGTGAGACATTGGTCTTTGTTTTTGTGAAAAAATATGTTTTTGTTTGCTGCCTAGGAGCTCCAGAAGGGCGGCAGCAGCAGCAGGAAGGGAGATCAGGGGGGCAGTGAGAAAACCAGTTTGGAGAGTATCCAGTCCAGTGTGCCTTTATTCCTGCAGTACCCCGTCCCTTACACCCAGGATGCCCCCACTCCCCTGCTGGTCTCTCAGAGCCCCAGCAAGCTGCATTTTGGGAACCCTTACTCCATCGTAGACTCAAATGGTTTGTCTTTCCGACTAATTCACATACTTTTGTAGAAATAATTGACTTGTGTTGACAATCGCTGTGTCCCTGAATTATCTCCCTGCAGATGAGGGAGAAGAGGAATTCCCCGATGACCAGCTCCTTAGGCTGCCTCCTGTAGGCCCGCCCTCCTGGGACAGTAATGTGGTGTGTATCCAACCCACCCGTAACCACAGCCGGCCAGAAGGCCACGAAGAGGCAGAGGAAAAGCAAAATAACAACAATGTAAGCTCAGACTGTGCTGTGTACCGTCTCCCACGAGCAGTATACAGTTAAATACCGATGATTGACATCCTGCTCTCCTTTGTGTAAATATTCACAAATGTTCTTTCTCAGGGTAATACCAACGAACAGCCCCCAGCGACCGAAACTCACAGCCCATTTGTGACCGAGGGACAAACCGCCTTCTGCTTTGATCCCAGGTAACAGACCCTCACATGCTCACACATAAAAGCCATATAAGTATGCTGCACCCTTCATTTTGGAAAACCTGTGCATTGTAACATGTGTAAAGTGTTTGTTCTGCTGCACAACCCCCCTTTTGTTTGTATAAGCCAAGCAGCGGGCCACCCACGTCGCATCAGACAGATGCTCTTTATTAGCCCGAGCTCCTGGTTTGCCCACATCATCACTTGACTGCGTATTAATGTGAGCGTTCTCTCTCCGTCTTTCTCTCCCTCCGTCCTCCCCCCACCCGTGTGCAGTATGGACATGAAGCGATGTCCCCTGTGTGAGGTCATCTTCCCACCCAACTATGACCAGAGCAAGTTTGAGGAGCACGTGGAGAGCCACTGGAAAATCTGCCCCATGTGCAGCGAGCAGTTCCCGCTGGACTGCGACCAGAAGGTGTTCGAGAATCACGTGCTCACTCACTTTGACGGCCACCCGCTCACCTTCGACTAGAGAAACCAGAACATCAGCAAATCCGGTCTGCCTACATCCCGTGGCCACTGAAACAACTCACTCTGCACTCTTTTCTGCATGTAATGGTGTGAAGATCCACTCTTTAGGAATTTACTGACTTCCGCTTTGTTACTTCGACTTAGAGAAAACACTTTGAAGTGATGTGACATTTTGAAATGACATTGTGATTCACTGTGTACGGCGGGGCTACTAAATCAACATTTTTTTAATAGGTAAAAGGTTTCCCTTCATTCGGATTTTAAGAATAATTTTAGGGGATATGACTGTTGTACGTATATATATGGACTTCAAAGTGACTCACACAGATCTGTCAGACTACAGGATGTAACGAATCAGGGAAAGAGATAAGTGTTTACCAAACTCACATTCAACACATCCCCCCTCTTAAACATCACTGTATAAGTCATTTAACCATTCTTTATAGAAAGCAGCCTTGGTGCACTATACGCAGTCAGGGATAAATCTTAAGTGATTTCATTCAGACATGATAATACAGTATATCATCAGATCATCTATTTTAGAATAATTAAAGCCAATGATATTGTGAAAGCATTGCTACGTTGTGTATGATATAGATTTGTTTTATGTTAGGTTTCCTTTTGTTTTGATTTTGAATATTTAATTGGGTTTTTGCGTCAGAACCTTCATATCATCAGCTAATCTGTGCATGCGGAGCTTATGTTCTATTTCCTCCCTTTGTTCTCCTCTTTTACAGTAATAACTTATTTCATTCATAGCATCGTTTCATTTGTTGAGTGAGTCTCATGTATCTAATAAAAACTAATAAAGTCTGTTTGAATCTGAACCGTGTCCACACAGAGTTAATAATGCAGGAGTCTTTAGGCACACATCAGAGGAATTTTTATTCTAAATGTAATAAAAGTTTACATGAAGCAGCTTTTTGAAGAAATACAGTATGTCACCATTACTTCTTCAAACAACCTCAAATGTTGCCTTTTCATACACATTATGAAAATATAATTTAATGCACTTAACACAGAACAATACATTCACTTTACACTATATCAAAGATTTTTTTTTCCCATACTGGCAGTACAATACTGTCACAATTCTCAAATGGACCGTAGGTCATGAACATCCATGCAGTGAAGATGTTACCTAATGGCTCAAAGTTGTGGCCTTTAATGATCTGCTGTCCATTATTCCAATGATGAAACGGGGTTCTACGTACTCTCACCGACATGTTTTTATGGCACACAGCAGATGCTGCATGTGTTCATCTCACAGCCCAACATAAATGTGCTAAATACATGGCTAATGTCGGCCCCAGCTTCCTTCTATCCATGACAAACACAATCGCATGGTATCGTAAGACCGGGAGTTGGTGAACAAACAGTCCAGGCAGCGCTGCCTGTGTAATGTCTGCACTCGGCTGAATCCGTACTGATTGGAATGGTTTACAATTCAAGGCAACTACTGTACATACAGAAATCTCACAATACTGACAACACTAGAGGTTTGGTATACATTTTCCCTTGGAGCAATGTAGAACTTGCAAACTTATGCTCTGAAGGCCTTTCGCCTCGTTTTGGTATCTTCTGTACAAACACCAGAAACGAGATATTGGCAAAGAAAAAAAAAAGGAAATGCTATTTTGTTGGCAACTTGTTACAAAAAGTGCTTCAATCCCTCGCTGTAAAAACAGCGAGGCAAACGGCTGAAGTCTTCAGGAAAGTGACCGGTGGGAACGTTGGGCAACAACGACGCAAAGAGTTCCCATGATCCCACTGAACAGCATAAATCCTATCCGAACACTTGGCCAGGATTGCGGTGCTGAAATGCTTGCAAACGTCACCTGAGATCAGCCTTTGGTGCTCACACACAAGTGTTTGCAGTAAAACAGACGGGGGGGAAAAAGGTTTGGAACTTGTGATATGAACGGGAACGTAACGAGTCGAACGATTACTAACATTAAATCTAATAGAGGATGAACATGTTAGACCACACAAACACACATTCTGATTGTTTTCAGTTCATTCCCTCCGTCACATTAGTTCAAATGAGACAGAGGCAAGGTAACGGTGCGTCCATTCGCTAATAAATCCCCCAAAACATCCGAATCTTTCCTGCTTCCTCTGACGTCACCCTGCCTGATAAGCAGGCAGCCCTATTGTACATGCAAGGCTACTGGTGACTTGGTGTGACTGTTTTTAGTCTACAACAAGCCCTCATCAAGCAGCACCATGTCGAAAAAAAAAAAGAAGAAAAAAATAGATAAATGATAGCTCAAATGTGCAAAATACAAAACTGTGAACTACATAAAGATTTAACATTCAGAATCAAAGTTATGGATGAATAATAACACATTTATACCATGCAATCAAAAATAGTGTCATAGCGAATTGGGATAAGGGAAAGATAAGGGGCGGGCGGGTTTAGGGAAGGGAAGGGGGTGGAATGAGAAACAGCCGTTGCTGGTGATGGTGGTGTTCAGATGGTTGGGAAGTGGCCTGAGGGAGAGTGCTGGTCACTCACTCGCTCTCTACTGCTGCATCTTGCGGATGATGTCAGTAGAGATGGGTGGGTGGAAGTTGATGGTGTGGTGGCGGAGACCCTGAGACGTTTTGTAGCTCTTCCCACACCGGCACTTGAAGGGTTTGCGCACCCTTATCTGGGTTCGGTGGCCGTTCTTGGCATGATACTTGATCCCGTTCACATTCTGTAACGAAGCGTACGACACTCAACCAATTACACTTCCAAGTTCACATGTACAACAGAGCTTCCTACAATTAGACATCTTACGTTCACTGTATGACAAAAAAAGTTGCTCGTTGACAGTAGGCTGTAGAGGAGGAGAAATGAAATGTCTTGTTCTGCCCCTAAACAGATGCCTAATGCTGCCTCAGACTAAGTTATCGCCCATAACCCTGTCATTCACGTCAGCAATGCAATTTTCTCAAGCTGCACATAATTTATTCCGACCGCACACGCCAGATGTGAACGGAAAATCCAGTAAAACTCCACATCACTGAAGTGGACGAGATGTATGCATCCATGTTGACATGCTACAGTGCTCGACTAAGAACTGGTTTTCCATGTCAACAGCAGGGAATCCATTTTGATTTTACATGAGCAAATAAAATCACATCATCTCACACGATGCAAACATGGCAGGTTTTTTATTTGATCCCTCCCCGGGCATGGTTAAAGAAATAGTTCACACCGCTGCGTTGTGTTTCGTCTATAATGTGAAACCTACCTTGTATCTCTTTTTACAGCCTGGCACCGGGCATGCAAAAGGCTTCTCGTCTCCCCCGTTCATGCACATGGAACTGAGGATGGACTCCGAACTGATGGCGCTCTCGGTGGTCCACGACTCATCGCTGTCGGACTCCTCGAAGTCTACCTCCTCCTCGTCACACTCACTACCTGTGGGAGGTCGAAGGACAGAAAGTCATTGACTCTGGGCATCGTGACCAACTGTTCTCCTAGGAGCTCTGATTTATAACTCATGACTAATCTGTGACTATGAAACCCCGGCCTTTGAGCCTCCGGGCTCACAAAGCGTGGGCAGTTCTCAGCATGTTCCCATAATCTCTACGTCACGTGTTACAACATATATGCCGATCGTGGGAAAGAATGCATGCATTTAACTGAGGTCTCGCGGCCTCAAATAGTTTTATCAATTAATTAAAGATGCTATGTCAAATGACAAGCTAAAAAAAAGCCACAAGAGCTGAAAACAAGACAGGATTTAATCCTGCATACTTTACAAAACAAGTATACGAGAACATGGGAAATAAAGCTTTTATTATGTAATGCACCCTGCAGAGAATTAGACTAATCAACCAAACTATGAAAGCCGCCCCGCTTTCTCTGGAACTTGAATGTGAGTTTTATTATAAAATATGTCTCTTACAGGATATTTCATTGATATGGAGCCAAGCCTGCATTGCAGTCATAGCTGTGGAGTTTATCTGGCAAGTAATGGAAGACATTGAGTTTGAATCACCAATGTAACAGTGACATATACCACATGAAGAATTCTCTAGAAGCAACACCCAATTCATCTGATTGTAATTCACCATTACAACGGACTTTTGAATCACATCATTTACAAAGTGAATAAAGGGGGTAAATGTCATGCTCTCTGTCAGCATCTTGACATTCATTTTAACTATTACAGCTCAAGTAAGAAGACAAGGGGAGCCTCCTTTTGTGATCTTATTTTATGGAGGATATGCCCTCTTTGCCTTCCTTCATAATGTAACAGGTGAGAACTCCATCTGAGCTGATTCAGACTGACTTCAGCGGATTGGATGCTTGCCTTCACAGTGTCTCTCAAAGGCAGACCTCCTGGTTGAATGTCAGTCTCATTAACAGCTACACCACTCTGCTGCTCGCTTAATAAAAGAAATACAACGTATTTCACTGCCAGCAGTCACTAGTCTGGACATCTAGAGGGTGTTCTGGATGGCTGTGTACCTGTGGGTGTACTGCTGCGGAAGGAAGAGGAAGGGGTGATGGGTGGGGTGACCGGCGGGGTGAGGTTTCCACTGGTGTGGCGAGGCGGAGTGGAAACACTGCTGCGAGACAGACTGCCTGTCAGAGACAGAGACAACTTGGGCTGCACCTTCTTTTTCAGGGTCTCGTGCTCTCGCCGCGCAGCATCTGTCATGAACCTGGCATGGTGGGATAGAAGATCCATCAGAGAGTGACTTTATAATGTGGGCCTGCCTGATGTTTACAGCTAAAGTTGAGCTATTGAAGGTTTGCTACTGTAGAACACATGTTTGGTAAAAACAAACAAACATAATTGGCTCTATTCCCATCTAAAAAACCTTACAGCAGGGTTTATGATGGATAGTAAAGTCTTTGGTAAACGCGTATCATAAAAATGAAATGTTAACATAGACATTGTTAAAGCAAAAGTGGAATTAACAAATTAAGCGATAACCACATCAAGATGTGTCTGTGAAGGCACGGAGACAGCAGCAGACCTTCTTGTGCACTGGCTAGCTGCACAAGGCTTTTAAAACCACTATTCAAGCACCATATCAAAGACGGCTGGGATGAACCTACAGCAATAAAAACACAAAAAAACAGCTTCCAAATACTGAAGCAATTCATCTAAGCAATCCACCAGATGACATTTAAAATCACTGGTAGGCCCTCATAGGACACACTAGTATACTGATGGAGAGGACTTTTAGATAAAACTTTATGGGGCCAAAGACCAAAAATATCACCGTATTACTATGTCAGACTTATACATTAGATTGACTTATAGCCGAGTTACTGCACAAATAAGTGAAGATCAGTCATTTTCTTTCTCAATGATAGTTTATATACAGTATGTCTTTACCTGTTGATGTAGCTGAGGGCCACATATGTCGGCTGCTGCTGCTCCTGCTTCTCCAGAAGTCGGGGGTCCGTGTCTGAGCAGGCAAGAGAGATGGAGAGGGCTTTAATGGTGGATGGACCTGCATTTATGTAGCACTTTTCTAGCTTACAAGCTACTCAAGGCGCCTTACACTACATTCAGTCACTTTTACCAATTCACACACACATTCATACACTGATGAATATCAGGATCTAACATTATCTAACTCATTCACACGCCAATGGTGCAGCGATTTGGGGTTCAGTATCTTGCCCAAGGACACTTGGGCATGTAGACTGGAGGAGCCGGGATCCGAACAAAATGTGAAATATTAACTTTTCAGTAAAAAAAAATGAAACGCCATATCTTTTTAAATGTTATTACAAATGTGATGTGACTGAACTTTTGGTCCTCGTGCTGCCTAAAAAAAACCCCCTACATCAGCACATTCAGTGGCAAACAGGAGCAGAATGTGGCTGAACTGGGTGAGTCCCAGGTGTGTGTGTGTGTGTGTGTGTGTGAGTGAATAGTAGGAGTTGGGCTGACAAAGAGCATGCATGCTCAGCTGACTCAACAAATAAAGGCTAATAAAATCTATTTAGAGAACATAATCAAAATGCAGGATATTGTGCAATCAATGTGCAGCACAATTAGTTTAAAGGTGATGTCATACACCACTGTCTAGACTCTACACAGTTTCCAAGCTGATGCTGGTTTCTTGACTTATTTCCTCTAGACCTATGTACACTTTTTATTCTATTAGTTGTAATTAATTGCCTTCTGTGCTCTTTACTGCATAATTAGGCCACTTCACTGTTGGTAAAATGCAGGGTCCAGTCTGTCTGATGCCATATCCTGCTAAACTGTTGACTTTTTATGTAAAATATACAAGGAGACAGTACTTTTGAATTTCCGTGGCACTTCTGAAAACGCCACATTGCTCATACATGACCACACTTGACACGTACTGCATTTCTCCATGCTGTGCTCCAGACATTCATCTTGCTCAGCAGTGCTAAATGTACAACAATAGCCAATCAGCACACCCTGAGGTGAAGCAGGTCTGACTTCAAACGCTCTTCCCAGTGCCGTCCATGTGGGAGAAGAGAGATGCCCCATAAAACAACGGTGTCTACCGCCTACCAGCTGAGCCTCCCTGTCTGCCTCAGAGCCGTGAAAGGCTGCTACCCCATTTGGTTCAATCTACCGCTTGTTTCCATCCACATGCTCGTTTATGCCCACATGCTTGCACATGAGGCATGTGTAACAATAAACTTTATGATTTTGTGAGACAAAAATTGTACATTCAGCAAAGCAAAAAACGAAAACAAGCCCAAAACGGACCAGTTAGCTGATATGATTTTAAATGACTATGGCAATGATAGAAAACATGTGGAAATAGTGTTATTAGAGCTGTTTTGTGTGAAGGAAAGCAACACCAATGTGAAGCTGTTATAAAACCCTGAGTCATACTGGATTACTACTTCCATAGTGTTGGGATTTTCCTCCTGTTTGTTTGTTTGTTTGTTTGCTTCCCTGTAACAAAACACCTAAAACAGATTCGCACTAAATGTCTGCTGGACAGAAAGAACGCATGACTAGACTGGAGTGGTGCTGTCTGATATCAGTGGATGATGATCTACTTTTTTACTGTAATGGAGAACTGAGGCGGTTCAATAATTAATAACTCGAGTGCATTAAATGCATAGTCTTATTTAGTCGTGTTCACTTGTGATTTAATCACACATTGACTGAACTAAAACAGGAAATTTCACTTTTGTATTTTAGTTAAAGTACGTTTTTATATTAAGAATAAGAAGTTTACATGTTTGCTAAAGGGAAACATGGATTTTGTAGAAACACATTTAAAATAAGGTATCTGGAAAAGTGTTTATTAAGGGACCGCCATGATATTTTGTGCATTCTTGCTTTTATTTCAAATATTTTACAATGTATTCCCTGTAGTGTTTGATCTGCTTGCTTGAATAGAGATGCTGTTTTTTGTTTAATTGTAGTGTTTTGGGGTGGAGCTTATCACAACTCCATCAACTCATCCTGTCACCTAAAAGCCATAAACAACGGGTGCAACATGGTGCATGACTAGAAAGTACACTTACATGAACACAAGCGTCTATAAAAGGAAACATAGTGCAGACTGTACTCTCCATTCTAACAGTGTAAACGGCTGACTTAATTCTGTCATGAACAAGGTGAAACTTGATGTTTACCAGTAGAACTCAACCCGAACCACATTTAAGTACAAAATGAGTGCAGATTTTAGAGGTCTAACAGGAATCTAAATCAACAAACCCATGTCAGTCTTGCTGAAAAGTGGACAGGGGCGATGAAAGACGCATGGCATCATCCACTCAGCGGTTAACGGCCAAGCCGCTCGGTTGCCGATGAAATAGTGGCAGGGTTTTATGACACTGGCAGGTAGGCTCTAAGAACGGCTTAGACTTCAGCGCCTATGACTCCCGAGGATTCTCTCAAGGCCTCAGTCGTAAGCAAGTGTTTCATTAAGTGTATTTATCCCCAATGAGAAGGACAGCACACCTCTCTCCACTCCCCAGCCAAAGTCATGGAAACCCAGGGTAGGAAAGACACATTCATAACGCCACGACGCCCCTGCCAAAAGCCAGAGGCAGTGCAGAGACTATTCTGAGCGCCGTGTGTTGGTATGTGTGTGCGTGAGTGCACAAGAAATCCCTCCTAAGATCCCTAATGAGACCCGAGGAGTGGAATGGCAGCCTGCTCACAGACTGCTCAAACAGCAGTGGATCAATCTGCTCCCACACACTGTAAATCACACACACCTCAGGTGGGGACTGGGGGCGAGGGAGGCCTGCAGGGGCCGGTTCCCCCCCGCAGCCTCTGCTATTCTTTTGGGGGGCCACCAGCAGTCAAGGGGAAGGATGAAGGCGCCTCAAGTAGAGATGAGAACCACTCTAATCAATCTACACAGGTGGTCCACTTTGGTGGCCAGCTATTAGAAGCCTTCTGGGAAGCAAAAAACAGCATTTATTTACCATCGTTAATTCCAAAGGCAAACACTTAGTTCCTATAAGCCATGGTTGGTTTAGTGAAAAGTCAGGTGTGTATAATACATAAACACGTAGACGAGTTCTAAAACGTATGTTAATTTATTTATCTATAATATGTTTTTTTTAAATATGTACATTTGTTTAACTATTTTTTACTCTGTTTCCATTATCAGCATATTCAGGTTTCTCCAACTTGCAGTTCACAGCAAACAGAGAAAGTCAGGATAACTGATAAAAAGTGCTTATTTGCTGCACGAGAGAAAAAAATCAGAGTAAAAACATTTTGTGAAACATAACATATTTCGTATAACATATAATGAGTTTTGTGTTTCCTTAATAAAAACAAAACTCATGCACCTTCTACAGATTTATCATTCAATCAAACCTGCTTAGCCGTAATGCAAAAGTGCACACAAACCTTACTTTCTGTAAGCACTGACTACGTCTGCTGTTGGACAGCCCGTGTATGTGAGCGTATACTGATTGAGTCAGTGGCTGCAGTGTGTGAGTGCAGAAAACATGATGCAATAGCATGTTCTCATTAGGGCCCCTGTGACGGCCCACAACAGGAAACAGAGGGACGATCACACAACAAACCTTCCTAAGGCAATGGGGGAAGTGACGCCTGCTGCCCTCCCATTACGCCCTCCACGACCCTCACACACACACACCACACACACACACACACACACACCAGATGCACAGCTCTCTCTCTCTCTCATTTCCACCAGTGTTTGGCTCTCCCATCCACCTTTAGAGCTAAATGCAGTGTAGGGTAGAGCAGAGTGGTGAGCATTATGGTGACATGTTTATGGCGGCTGTGAGCAGCGGGGGACATTACCAGGAGTGGTGGCACAGGTAATTCATTACGATGTGACCTCTGAGGAGGAAATGAAACGGAGTCAAGCTCCATGTGTAAGCTGCCTTTGCGGGTTACTGAAAAAAACACGGGGCGGTTAAAGTGATCTATTGTGACTGTGTTCAGGACAGACAAGTCAAACTCATACATGTGCACTGAGTCATACATGCATCTCTACAAAGACACGCTTGTACAAACACACTGGTGAACACACACAAGAAGACACATTTATGGCTCTGCATTGCAGATATATTGGATTTGTGATATGTTTATTATTAGGGCTGCAACTAATCATTATTTTAATGATTATTTTATCTTCTCTGGGCTCAAGATTATTTAATTTCTTGTTTTGTCTGACCAACAGTCCAAAACCCGAAGATATTCAGTTTACAATCATGTAAAATACAGAAAAGAAATGATATCAATGGAAGAGCAATTATAGTAATTTTGCATTTTTGCTTAAAAAAATGACAGAAGTGCTGAATCCATTATTCCTCCATCCATTAAATATTTTCAGAGTTTTTCTTTTATCAATTAATTGACTAATCATTTCAGCTCTAGTATGTATTTTTCAACAAAAACACACGTGCTTTTAGACTGATATCTAGTATTTGTCATCTTTGAGTTTCATGTTTAAATTACATATAATGTGTGTTCTCAAACCTGGATTTTGGAAACCAAAACACTTCATTTCATAGTAAAAGAGGTTGAGACATAATCAGACCACGCTCATTTACCAAGGTCGGACAAGTTCAGGGACATCCTGAATGTAGAGTGAATGTAATTGGCCAAATAAATAATACATGGCAAGTGTTTGGTTAAATTCAGCTTTGACAGTCAAACATAGAATAAACTGCAGTAAAGTGCACATATGCAGCATTTAACAATATCTTGTATTGATCTCTTTGACCTATTGAAGCATTGAATAAATCTTATGTATGTACATGTGTACATGTTGTGTGATGACAACACACAGGCTGTACATCATCTCACATGAAGGAAGTTTTATCAAGTACAGGAGCCCCTCGGGTTGCAGTCACCACACAGGAACAGGAGCACCGGTGTTGGGGGATTGGGAAATGTAATTAGGGCCACCAGGTGCTCAGATCAGGGAACTAGTTACTGCTTCCCAAATTTATTACTTCCGCGCAGATTTTTGGGGGGTGGATACCAAAATCTACTAAATGAGCCTCCAGTGAGTATTGGCGACAAACAGACTCATTGTTACCAGGTCTGGACACTTGAGGCCATCAGAAAGCCAGGCCCCAGCACTACACACACTCGGGTCTAAACAACACGCTCGCTATTTGCTTCTGGTCCACAGTGGCCTGGTCGCTCAGTGACAAGGTAAACATTTCACTGGCTTAGTGCGTGCACTTTTGTCATGCCGCACAAGAATCCCAGACCACCGAGGATATCTTTGGAGCTTAACGTGACTTAGCCTCAGCGTTAAAAAACTTCCCTCTGGTCTTGCTGGTGTTTTCTGGGGCTCATTAGCAACCTGCTCTCTTTACGTTTAGCTGAATTTGTTCCCAAAGGACTAAGTGGACCACCCAATGCTCACATCATCAACTTGAATCTACTGTCACATTAACAAACAATCGTACACACATGTTGAGTTTGTTTTACTATGATTGATACGGGATGGTAAATTATTCTGTTTTTAAATTGTGTTTGATGTTTGTATAACACTTTCCCACATAGCTGTATGTATTTGAGTGTATTTAACACAGAGCTTTTAATCTGTATATGATCAATTGGGACCAGCCACCTCGACCGACAGCAGAGCAGCGCCACCTCTTGTTCACAGACACCACCAGCAGGCTGGCTGGGGAAAACGGGGACAAGAATGTGTGCTTGTTTTCCAGGCGCCTAATTAGAATGGAGAATGTGCTTTAAGCAGCAGGCCACCAGATGAGGAGGAAGACAGGCCAAATCAAGCACTCTCTCTGTAATTATGCTTCACAGGCACTTGGCACAACGCTCAAGATTTCGCACTTCTCAGAGTGGGCACAGGCCAGCGGACAAAGGAGGGGGGCAGCGGAGTTTTTCCACTCAGAGCCAACTAATTGCCTCATTATTCCCCAATAAGTCATTTGGAAGCATTTTTTTCTAAGACTAACACCTCGGACACATGCACGGCACACAATCGGAGGGCAGAGGGTATTAAAGCCAGTCAAGCAATAAACAAGAACAACAGAGACAGCTGGGCCTTGTCAGCTTCAATAATAAGAGTCTGAAATATATGATTGGGAAACAGATGTAGGAACTAAAAGAGGGGAAATCACTTCACAGGCTTTACAGAGTTTTTTTTGCATTCAGTAATAATAATAATACATTAAAAAAAACCTAAGATGAAGTAGTCAAACAAACTCAATATCATATGTATGTAACATATCACAACAGTAAATAAAAACATAACTTCACCTCAACACAGATGACTGACACCATGGTTTGTACAAGTTTAAATTGGTTCACAGCTAATCACTGCATTTCACATATCCAGCTAATACCCCCCCCCCCCCCCCCCCCCCCCCCCCAGATATCACACTACTTCATTACAGTTGGAAGTCTGAAATTTCACCAATCAGAAAAAAAAGTACCATAAAGTAGCTGGAGCAAATAAATGTTGTCCATAATGACTTCCCCTTCTAGTGAGTCCTTGTTATTGTTTTTCCCCACATGAACTAGAGGTGGCGCTGTGGGTAGGGTGTGACTTGATGTGCAGTCAGGAGGGCAGCATTTTTGAGCTGTTATCCACTGTGCACTAATGTCAATGCTAAACAAGGCCAACACTCATGTGATTGGTTGTACCATGAAATTGATAGATAGATAGATAGATAGATAGATAGATAGATAGATAGATAGATAGATAGATAGATAGATAGATAGATAGATTGATTGATTGAACTGATAGTGACACACTTGTTCTAGTCCCGGTCAAATCTATACATCACCTTGGGAAGCAGCATGCTCCCTATAATGAGCTGCTCCAGAAGCACGTACTCTAATTTATTCTAGTGACACAAGCCTGTCTTTAAAAGGGTACTTGTCACTTTTCCGGATGGTCAGATTTGAGGTCGCACATAGCCTTTAAATCTGCATGACAACAATAGATTTAAGAAAACAACAAGTGATTAAGTGTCATCAACAGGGATGACATTAGGCTATACGCCAAGTGTACATGGATGGTCTCCTTCTTTGAGATAGACACATCAAAGTCTGAGCATCAGTAAGTTAATTTCCTATCAGGAAATACATATCAACTGGTAGTTGATGTTCAAAGTGATATGGGATGTAGGGATATGCAATCTATTAGGCCTTATAATAGGCTAAGACATTTAGTGGCTCGTTATGGCATGCAAGGTGATAATAATGACAAAATGCTTATTATTATTATCATAATTTTATTAGCAGCTGGGATCGGCCCCAGCCCCCCCGCGACCCTGAATACAGGATAAGCGGTAGACGATGGATGGATGGATAATTTTTATTACACATTTTGGGCTTATTTTGTTGTTTCAAAAGGATAATGCTAATTTCACAACTGGTCAAGCATTGGCAGTAAGTTAACATTCACATTTTAAAAGATGATGTAGGCTGATATACAGCTCCAAAAACGACCCTGTCAGGTTTTTAATTACAATATCACCAAATACAGGCTGGCAACGTAAATACATGACTAAACGAAGAGGGCATCCTTAGTTCCAGCGGTGAGCGAGCTGATAAGTAATCTCTCCATCGGCTCCTTGCAGGCTGCAACTTAACTCGCGACGCTTCCTATGTGGCTCCGCGCGCGGGCCTCGCGCCGCAATAAAAATGTTGCACGAGCGAACCGACGGAGCGTTAAGAAACGTGTCTTCCTGTCGGCGTTCCGGTGCGGCGTTAGCAGCTGTCTAATCCGCGCTACGGCGTCGCTGCTGAGATGCAGGCGGTTAACAGGAAATGTAATGACCACACATAAGCGTCAACAGCCACCACACCTAGCAACAGTGTTGTCAGGACGCAGGAAGTAACTTGCTAGCTTGCTAACTTAGCCACCACTGTGCTAGCCCGCAAAGCTCGGCCATTGCTGGCTGCGGCGCTCATTACTTCGTCGGCTCTTACCGATGTGGTTATCCTCGATGTGCACGATGAGCTCGGCCAGAGAGTCGAAGTGAAGTCCGCAGCCCCCGAACCTGCACGCGTTGGAAAAGAAAGAAGCAGCGGCGATGCCTGTCATGGTCGTTGCTGCATTGGAAATGAGGGCAGGCGGCGGCGGCAGCAAGCGAGCGGCGGGGAGACAGCAGGCGGACAGCGGTGGCAACAGCTGGAGCGGCAGGGGCGGTGCGGCGCCGAGCTGCGTCAAAGCAGCTGGAGGGCGAGACGAGCAGACCGGAAGTAAGGCGGTGTGTCTTTCACTACAAAAGCATACAATGTAATGCAAAGGCATTGGATAGAAATAAAAACATATTTGATACGATGATGTGAAATTACACAACTAGATCATGCTTTACTTTAAAGTTACACCAATAAACCATATACCGGTTACTAAACACCAAAGCCGCTAGCCTAAAATGTCATTACATGACGACAACAGAGATGATGATGAAATGATCAACACACGTGCCTTTAGTGTAAAAAAAATACTTTGATATGATTATTTCTATTATCAAAATTTAAGGCCTGCTTAATTTTCTGGTTGATCTAATACACTTATCAATTAAAATGGCCAACAAAATAAAAAACGTTTCATCACAAGCGCCACTACAAAAGTCTCCTCTTAACTAAATGAAGAATGTCTCACAGCTTTTGAACATGTGACTGCATTGTCTCATCAGGAGTAGTTCTTAAATTGATTTATAATAATAAATGTATCATAGAAACTACACAATGTATAGTATTGTGTTATTATCCATTGTATGTATAATCAAATAGATAAAATAAATAACATTGCATGCAAAGGTACAGTCTTAGCATGAGAAAGAGCACTCACATAACTCTAAAGCAGTGATTTTATGTTGTAGTTGTACATTTTGAGGGGAAGTTGAGTGTTATAAAAACGTCTAACTTGACGGATGTAGTTTCTGTACAGTTGGCATGATTGAAGAGAAAGAGGGATTGTCAGTAGCTAATCATCACCATTACTACAAATAACTTTCTGAATCCTTCCCATTTTTCAGTTTGACCCCTGTGCATTGCCTTCTCTAAAGGCCTGAACTGATTAAACATGGTCTAGTGTTTGTGATTATTAGAATCCTACCTAAATCCGGATTTGTGTCTACTTATATCCACACTAAAGTATCTAATAATTATTGTATTGCTATTATGAACATAGCAGGAATTATGTTGCTGTTAATGATACAGTGGTTGTGGCATGGTTCACACCCACAGGAGCAACATGTAGCTGAAAGACCTGATATGGCCACCAGGCGGCAGTGTTAGTCAGCAGATAAATATGTGTCCTGTTTTGCCTATTCTTTGTGTTCGGTATTTAACAGATCTTCTGTACATCCCAAACTTTGCCAAGAGTGTTGTTGCATACATTATTCTAATTGGTAGTCGGGCAGAGCAGTGTCAAAGATATGTCAATACTAGATGTTCAAGCTTCTGTTTGATGGTATTTCTGAGTGTCTTTAGTACCACCAAGATTACATGATGCACAGGTATTTTTTCATTTGGGTTTTTTTAAATAGAGACAAGCTAGAAAATAACGCAGGTTGATCAAGTGCTTGCTTTATTTTTTATTATTTTAAAGTTGTCAATATCCAATAGATTCCATAATGTATAGAATCAATTTAATCAATAATGTTCCGATAGGTAACTAAAAGGTTAGGTGTGCAAATTGAACTTGAAGTTGTTGTCAGTGTTTCTCTCCCGTCTGTTTTCACTGGAGGAGATGGAGTGATGCAATCACTTGCAAGACAAAAAGGGATGTCTGCTCAATGTACATGTAGGAACACATATCACTGGTATGTAGACAGTAAATATTAATGTTGTTTGCTTGCAGATCTACTGATAATTGGCCAGAAATCAATTTTGAAATGCAAAGTTACAGTAATATTATCTAATAACTTTGTCTCTCTCCAGTGACGGACTGTTTTGCATTAATTGACTGTGCACTAACTTTAAGTTTACGTCTGGTGATGGTGGAATGGGTCATCGTTGGGCCAAGCCCGTTTTCAGATCAGGAACCAGTGACTGTAGAACTATTTTTCCAGCCACAGCCTCTTGTTTGAGGAAACTGAGAGCTTTTGTTTAATATGCTGGCATATCCTCCATTATTTGTTGATAGTTGTGTTTGATGAGCATAGCTGCAACTAATTATTACCCTTCAATTTGTTACAGACCATAAATATAGATGGGATAAGTCATGCATTTGTGATGTTCTGTACCAGACAGCCCTGTTGCCCTCTGTGACCTACCAACAAGTTTGAGCTAACCAACAGGATGATTTGCTCTCTGTTAGATAGTTGCATGCACTCCCACATACTACAATAAAGAGAGGCACCTGAATGATTCTGGATCCTACAATTTCACACCGAGCAGAGACATAGTCCAGCCTCTGTAACATTTCATCTATTTCAATTGTATATGTTTATGATATAAAGTCAAATTGTCCTAAAACATAGCAGCAGCAGAGATTTTTTCTGCTTCCAAGTTCAAATCACTTCAATTTGATTTATGAATAGCAGTAATAAAACAATGTTTTGCAGGCCAAGGTAAATAATTAAGAGAGGAATAAAGCAATAGACATACTGCTCTATAAACAAATCCAAAATCCTAATCAAACACTGCTGTGCTATAAATAATAAGAATGAAATCTTCGAAGATGAGTTGTCGTAATTATCATCCATTTGTTTTGAAGACGTTTTGAAAACCCAGCCAGAGAACGTTGATAAATAGTTTTGCAAATGATTTTAATAATGCAGTATGAACACATACAGAAGCCCAAAACATATGCCAAGGGAGGGATACTTACTCACACATGCTGAGCAGAGGACATCACCCTATCTAAAGAGTCATCCCACAGCCAGCACTATTCACCAGCCACCTTATGTAAACGTTACAGGGATGAGTGTTTGAGTGCGTGGATGTCACTGGGGTTATCTACTCGGAACCTCCCAGCACATAATGTTTGGTTGAATTCGGCTCTCGGTCCCAGCTTAGTGATGCTTGGCGTCCCAGGACCAGTGTGTCTCCCACACCAGTGGTTTTCAAACCCTTTCATTCTTTCAAAAAGCTTTAATCTGGACACCCAAAGTCATACAACGACTTTGATAAACAATGTCAGACTTTAGCAGATGTGAGCAAGTCCTGATGCCCAAGTTCAATGTGTCCTGATCGTGAAGCAGTAAACAGCTAAAACACTCCTCTAAGCAGTTCAGAAACAAAATGATATCAACGATTCCAGCCTCCAAGTCTGACTGAGAAGAACTCAAATGGAACTTGGTCTGCATCCATTGGTTAAACAAGCAGTCACTGTGAATGAAATGGGCAATAATGATAAGTAATAGTAAGTATTATGTAAGAAGTGAAGATAACATGAAACTAATTCTGCTTGTCGTCCCGAGTTGCTGTAATGTGGAATGTCATGCAGTTACACTGAGAACCCAACCTTTCCCTGCAGGCATAATCGTCTCCACTCAAGGTGTGCAGAGCAGGAAACACTGTTTTACATTAACTTTCCATACGTTCATTTCCATCTTAGATTGTTGTACAAAGTGAATTATTTCTAAAGGTGCTTTATTTTGTTTACACATTGAAAACCTCTATGACACTTTTGTTATTTATCCTCCTTTGCCTTTTGCACCTGCTGCAACAAAGCATCCTCACTGGTGCTTATCCTTCTCAAGGTGATCTTACTCAAAAGCATTGCACAAAGGCATAATAATAAAAGGTTTAGTATAATATAGATCAAATCTGCTTTAGTGTGGGTCACTGACCCAAACTGTATCGGCTCTTTCCAACCTTAATAGTCTGCTCCTCTGGGAACATAATGTTTGGATTGGTTGGGAAATATATTGGCAATAAAGAGACAAAAGGATGTCATAAACGTTGATTAAAGCTCTGGTTAAAAGACAGAGGCGGAGAAGCTCTGAGTTATGAGGGCTTTTCAGACTGCGTTATTGTTTCAGTGACAGAGCTCTTAGTGTGTCTGGTGGAGTGGTCGTAGGCGAGCGGTAAACATTTCTCAATGTGTGAGGAGTCATTAATCCCTGAAGCTGAGGATGGCTTCACTACCGGTGTCTGTGGCCCAAGAAATCACAGCCACTTGGCACCAGCAGGTCACACGGAGCTCCAATAGAAATACTTTGCATTTTCAAGCTGTTTAAATCTCTTCCGATTTGTGCTTTAGCCAAGGCACTTCATTTTTCAAGGCAGTGGGGAACAACTGTGCATTGTGTACATTTAATTCATTTGCAAGTGAAGCGTGATGATGCATGTCACGTCTGTCGACCCATGGCCCTTTTGTGTGATGTGTTTTGTTAAATATATAGAATTATGTTTGATATGACCACCAGAAAAGAAGCCAGTAGCGGTCGTGTTCAGGCTCTGACAGTGAATTACAATAGTGATATGTAGCTTTGATTCAAGGATCGGTTACTGTTGATGCTTTGAAATATGAAAATGCTGGATTGCCAGCCGCCAAGGGACTCAGAGTTTAAAGTGCTCTGAAAGCTCCAAGGTTTGTGTCAATTCAATTGAAATGATCCACTGAATTACAGGCGCTTCCTGGTATATGTTCTAATCTCGGTGCCATATCTAAAGAGGATCCCTGTATCAAAATCTAGTTTGCAGAGCTTTCAGTGTTGTGCTTACACGTTGCGTATCTCAAAAACCTGAAACAGACACCTGAATAGAGCAATCATTATTGTCAGTTGTTTGCCCAGAGTGGTTTATCTATTTATAATTTACAAAGGACATAAAGAATATACATTTTAAATAAAAAAGTTAATTATATTATATTATAAAAGTTAATTATATTAGCCTATTGGTTGGACTCACATTGTCTATCGTGGTGATGTGCTACTTGAAGGCTGAGATGCAGTGCGCTTATTAACATGCCTAATTGGTCCGCGCTGGAGATCCAGCTTCGCGCCACACCCACTCCAAGTCCAGCAGCGTCCATCCATGCCTCTGGGTGTGCATTTCGCAAACTCCTCCCCGGTCGCGCCGCCTCCACAGCGGACCGCAATGATTTAGAAGTTCAGGAATCCCACGTGACGTCACCCGGGGGGTGACGTTATGCTTCTCTAAATAGATCGTATTGTAATCTTTTCTCAGTCCAACGTGGTTTCTTCCCAGAGACTGCTTCGCGTTTTCTACACTTGTTTGGTAAGTTGAAAACCTCGCGCCACCATGCAGAGGACCGTGCACGCGCCCCTGCAGGTTTGTTGTGCTCGTCAACGGCGACCCTTGTTACTTTTCTCCGCTCCTTTCTTCCAATGCAACAGCTTGTTTTGTTGTCCGCCTCGGCGGTCTCTCTGTGTTTTCCTTCCCATCTCGGCTCGTGTGTGCGTGCAAGTGTGTTTGGAGAAGTGGCGTGTTACTTTGTGTGACGAGTACGTGCATTGTCATCTCACTTCGGCGTCCGTGCGTCGGCCTGTCTGTCTGTTGACTGTGGGTGAAGTTGAACGCGGAGTGAGTCAAGTGCGTGCTCGGTCTGTCAGGTAGCACCGGACCCGGGTCTGCAGGAATTCAGCCCAATGGCTCAACTAAAGAGCGGCTCGTTGCATTTTCATTACACGTCGCAACAATTCTCTTCCAGTGTCCCCCTATTTGCTCCGTAGCCCCTAAAACCTGGATCCCCCGCATCACCGCCGTGCCCGTCCCATCCCGGGACACGCAGACCGGCGTTGGTCCCGGACTCCCTGCGTGCTGCGGGGTTTTTAAAATTGATTTTTTTTTATTTTTTATTTTTTTTTAACCATTGATCGTCAGGGAAATGTTTTTCTGTCATGCGGGTGAAAAAATAAAGAAAAGAGCGATATCCGTACGTTCCTCGTCTCTCTGGATGTGACCAACATTACGTCATTCTGCAGGCCAGTCGATATTTGATTAACCGCTGAGATGTTGAGGGTTACTTTCACGGAGATTGTGCTGACGAGGCGCGCTCCGCGGCCATAGGCTCCAAAACACAACGATGTTTTAATCATCGCTGTCATTGTGTTCACGTGACAACACCATCAATAACCACTTGTGTCTCGCGCACGCTGCTTTAGATTAACGCGGAGGCTTCCGGTTTTATTGCGTCCCTTTTAATCGGCTGTGTTAATAGCACCTGATAGCGAGGCACTTAAGTTAGGCGATAACGTTGGTAATTGTGATCATTTAATTAACACTGAGATGGAAAGCGGTATGACAGGGACTAATTGCACAGAATAAAGTGACTTTTTTATGAAAGCAACAGTTTGAGAAAACGTTTGGAAGATGAGTTTTCACATTTTTGTCAATTTTGTCGCAAGAAGACTTGACATCTTTTGATTGATTAGAGCTGACAATTTGTGACCTTATTAATAATATTATTAAACATGATGTATACATTTTTATTTGTATCAAAATCTTATGTTCAGTAATGAACAGGGGAAAAGAATATAAAGGTACAAATGTGAACAATGACAAATTAATATAAAGCAGCAAAGGCGGTGAAGTCACTGACTCAGACATTAAACTTACTGCATAACTTGAGTTATTTAATAACCTTGGTGCAGAACAAATTCTTCACATTATTGTGTTGGGCTTGATTGCAGTGCAGCGGCTCATTGCAGTAATGAAAAGTAACCTTTATTTGTTGATGGTTGTTGCATGGACTCAAGGTGAAACATTCCTCTGATAATGATTGTCCTGGTGTAGGAAGGTTGTGGACTAACATGATTCATAACACCAATCAACAGTTTGGTCTCATTGCACCCAAAAAAAGAAAAAAAAATCAGTTGTGTGTATTTTATTATGCTCACTTGTACATTTTTAATGATTTCATTCTGGGACTTTTCCCATGTGAGCGAGAAAAAACGTGAAAGTCAGCCCTATGAGGAGGCTTCTTTGTATTTGTTATAAGTTTACATGTTGTGGAAGAGACCAGTAATTGATAGTGCTCGAGGTTTACACCATAACACTCTTTTTTTTTGTCATGCATTCACTTCAAGAGCAAAGTTCAGCCCAGACATTGTCTAAGAAGGCCGTTTTCCCTGCCTGAGGGTTCACCGTGATCCTACCTTGAACTTGTGCTGTCAAAGGCCCGGGCTATGGGGAGCTGGAGATTTGAATTGCTGCGCATGTTTGTGCTTGCTTTAACCCCATGTGCCTTTGCACCCCAAACCCTCCATACCTCAGCATATTGTTTAAATTCTAATATGCGGTCTACCTGGAGAATTCCTCCCCAGCTCCTCTTGAAATTGAACGCCGGACCCTAATCTTTCCCCTCGCACACATCAGGATATAGTTAATGTAAAGTGTAACCAAATTTCCTCTGCTAAACTAAAACATCTATATCAAATGAGAGCCAAGTGCCTCTTCCAAGGAAAGGGTCGTTGAGTGCTGGTAATTTTAAGTGCGAGAGCTGTTGGATAATTCACAGAGGCATTCACAGAATTAATGGTTGAAAGTCCTATGTGTCATATGTTTCAAATTTCCTGGTAAATGTGCTAAAAAAAAAAAAAAAAGAACTCCACACAAACCGACCCATTTTAGAAACAGGAAGGTAAAAGTGAAATGTTTTAATAGTCATGGATACTCTTGTTTCTTTTTAGTGCTCTCCGGTGATGTCAGATTTCTCTCGATCTTCGGAGTTTTAGATTTAAAAAAGAAGTGATTCATGGTTGTACAGGTATTCAGGAAAGAAAGCCACGCTGGATTTGTATGTACAAACACGAATTGTACAGACAGCTGTAACTGCATTTTTAAATTTAAAAATGCGTCCTGAAATGTTGGTTCAATGTTCATAGGCTTTTTTTGAAGGTTCTTTAGTCGTATACCTGCCATCATCGTGGATCTAGTTTGTGTTCAGAGTTAGGATCAACAGTGTTAGTCATGTTTGTTGTGTCAAAGGAAACCAGGTGAGTTTTTAGGGGCCCCGTAGCAGAGACAGAGTGGACTGGTGACAGAAAGAGAGACCAGGGCTCATTGCTCTCTGACAGAGAGACCCTGTCCAGACCCTGTTCTGCAGGCTCGGTCATGAAGTACAGCTTGTTAGGGAAACAGCGCTGCTTAGCATAACACAATATTGAGTGTTTTGACTGTGCTGGAGGAAATAGCCTGTACCTATGAAAAAGACGCAGATGTACATAGTGTATGAAGGTAGTCATGCCTGGCACATGACGCGTGGCAGCGACTTGACTTTCGGATTGGGTTTTTCATGAGCTGAGGTTGGTGGCGGGTAGAAGTAGAGAAATACACTTTGGGTTGGATGTCTGTGATAAACGGCAACTGTTGCTGTAAATGCTGTCAATAATTTAGACGTTCCCAGTCATTATCAAGAGCGTATAACACCTGATGCTGATGATTTAATGAACAGCTTCTTCAAAGACCCATTTGGACCATTTGTTTTGGGGACGTTGCAGCAGTTCTACATGAGGGAGACAAAACTGCAGGAAAAAATGTTGCATTGCTTACTATAGTTTTTTTTTATCCACAAATGTCATCATTTAACTTTCCTTTTGTGGTGTCAGAATAGAGATTGTTTTTTCTACACAGCTTTTCGTATTCATCCAGGTGTCATTCAAATAGTTTGCGAAGATGTAATTCACTTATTGTAGTCCATTTCTCTGGCACTCGTTCACATGCTCTCAGGGCGGCTGGTCCAATCCTTACAGGGGGCCGTCTGGGGTCTTCCTCTGTGGAGTTTGAATGTTCACTCCCACTTCGTCCCGTTCAAAAGTCCTGCATGTTCAGTGTTAAGAACCTTCCAGCTATTGATCGAGGCACTTGGCTGGAATATAAAGATGACCCCTTGGGTGCTGCGCTGTGCCTGGGGATTAACGGAGCCCTTAATACCTGTCACACTCGCTTCACGTCTGTTAAAACATCTGTTAAAACATCTGTCAGAAAGTGCTGGGCATCTGTAGTGCCGGCACGTGATCACTACTCAGAGGTTGTGTGTGTGTGTGTCCGTGCTGAGGAGAACTGCATCGTACCGGACGAGGATAAGACCTTGAAATAAAAAACACGTAACAATGTCACAGTAGCCAGCGGTCAATAAACATGATGTTAGAGGCAAGGACGGGGGCGTAAGTCAAAAGAATACTATAATAATACTTTCTGAACCTTAATATACTCAGTATTTTAGGACTTTTTTCCTCAAATAAATACGCTAAACTTGCATCTGAGTTTAATGTTGTTTAAACATACTCTTAACAGACACAAGCAGTGCGTATTTTTAAAGTATCTGGTTTCTATATACCAGCTGTACTTGTTGCCGTTCTCATAAAAAAAAATCATGTAAATGTCTCCATTCATCCTCCTCCAATAACAGAACAATATCACCATAGATACTGTTGGCAGGAACAGTTTAGTAAGATGTTGCAAACTTTAACGGTATAATTAATTGCCAGTGAGGCATCGCATGCATCAAATGCAATGATTGATTAAAGTGGACATCAACGCCTTTAAATGGCATGTCGTTGCTCTTGGTTTGATCTTGAGAAGCTGTTAAAATGCACCTGTTATTTCTGTTGTTTTTCCTCTCTGACATCCTGTCATAAATATAGTCACGCTGTTTTCAATATATTTTTTAAAGCCGCGTGCAGAATGCATCCTAGTGTGCGTGATTTAATTTCTCTAGGTGAAGGGAGGGACGGAATATTTACAGCATTTGTTGGCCTTTACTTTTATGTGACTCTGGTTTCATTTTATTTTATTTTATTTTTTTGGACAGAGCAGGAAGATAAAAGACACTCCTCTTTTGTGAGAAAGTTTGCCCTCTTTTTCACTCTAAATTATTAAAGCATCCCAAACGATAAATGAAGCCATCGCACGTTTGACATGATACATAGCTACGGCTGTAGTGTCCTGAGCAATTACTTGCAAAGTACAGATTTGGCAGTAGTTGCAGGGAAATAAAATGTTTTTACAGTTGTCTTTTAGAATAAATGAACTGCACCTTGTGTCCATCCCTCATGCGGTGCTGCTCTGCCACCACTTCCTATTCTTGTTCTCACTATGACACGTAGACCAACTGAATAATAACGTTTAATCCACTGACGACTGAAATGTGAAAAAGTCAACTTTTTAAAGAAGGCATTCAATACGTTTCAGGTACCTTCCATTTAAAGTCCTATTTATCTTACTTTATAAATGAATTAGTGAAAAGGGATTTTTTTTTTTTTTGCTGCTGGAGAGTAACATGTTGCCAATGTGATAGACCAGATTCTGTCACTTTGTGGTGAGAATAAGCATTTGAATGTGCCTTGTTCAAACTGTGGTTTTTGGTGTTGTTTTTTTTTTATTGCAAATTTTCAACATGGTTTACAGTATCGTTGTTTCTATCATTTAAGCTGGAATCCTTCACTTGTTCTTAGATGTGCATGTTAACCTCTGTATACTAGTTGATCCTGCAGAAATTCATGTTGAATGAATAATTATTAAACTAAGATTTACAGAGCACTATAGCAATACGTTATTTTCTTGATGTTGTTTTTGTGCAGGACCAGCAGGATATAATCTGTGATTTTATATAATAAAAGCATAGTAATAAAAAAATGAAACTATGTAAGTATGCTGGACTGTTCAAATGCTTTCCCACCGTTTCCAGTCCTTTTATAACAGAACGCTGATGTAATTTTAGTCCTAGATTACTGTTGTGTGAGAAAACTGTTTATTACTGAAAATAACCACACAGCTGTTTCAGGTGCTATAGAAATTTTATGTCTAGTGTGACACAATGAGTGTATTTTTCCTCTTGGATGCTGGCGGGGGAAACTCAAGTCATTTACTTCCTCTCCCCGCGTTCTCCTTTTTGTCTTTTTTTGTGTAGTTTTATGAGAAGGGGGCCAGAGTGATGAACTCAGACCAGGAAAGGCCGTACGTGTGCAACGCTCCTGGCTGTTCTCAGGTGAGTGTGTCGCAACAACAACACAACTCAACAGTGTGTGTGTGTGTGTCTGTCTGTAATATGAAGAGGCGTACATTGAGGAGGCTGAGGAGTGGGTTACTGCCTCACGCATAGGGGAGAAACAGAATAGCAATGAACTGAGTGAAATACAAACTGTAAATAACGCTGCAGGTGTAAAAAAAAATCTCTTTGAAGTCAACACCGGGATTCATGCTCTTTTAGGATGCACTCTTTAAATGGAGAATGATTGAATGTGAATATTATTGTGGGTAAAAGCTTCAGTGCGCCTCTCTATTTGTTTATCAGGGCACTTATTTGTCCCTATGCATACAATTCTAACAATCCTACTGTTTAAAATCTCCACAGCGATTCCCTACGGAGGACCATCTGATGATACATAGACACAAACATGAGATGACCCTTAAGTTCCCCTCCATAAAAAATGACAACATGTTATCAGGTGAGTTACGGCTCCATCGATACACGCTCACACGGCCTCAGCAGGGTTCACGTGGGGAACCGGCGCTTCATTTGCAGCCTCGCTGCCTCGGTGACTCATGCTCAGACACACTTGTCTATCATCAGGAAACTTCATGGCGTGTCTATACCAGTTGTTTACAGTAATGTAAAGCATATGACACACGCTACCTTGCAGCCCTGTGCAGTGCATACCACTTACACACACTTTAGGAGGCGCTGACGTATGACTGGAGAAATAAGCGTGCTAAGTACGATTTTCCCCCATCATTCGTCTTGATCTTAAGGAGTGTTTAACATGGTTCCAGAGTACAAGCCTCATGTGACGTGCCGATCGCCACATTAATCTACTGTAAAAAGAAACATCCAATCATAGATTGTGTACTGCATAGACGTGTCAACCCAAGGCCGATCCATAAGTATAGATCTCCGTTCCTAGAAGAGGCCAGGCCACACGAGATGACAGCACGGGCCACGCTGTCGAGATTGTGTCCTCTTTATTATTTACGCTCAGCGGACGGCGGGATCGGATTTTCTAGGCCGGGTGTTCTTATCGCCTGTTGTCTGAATTACAGCTCCATTTCTCTCACTGAGGCCTTGACTTCAGGAATAGCCAGTTCTTGGCAACATGCGCTAAGCCGGTCACTAAAATGGTCTTTTCTTGTTGACCCAGAGTTAACCTCCTCCACTGACTCATAGTTGTTATCCTCCACTAAAAACGGACATTACTCGCCTTTTTGATTAATAGAGCTTAAGTTGTTTGAAAAAGGGAAAACAAGTTTATTTGTAGTAAAACTGTATTTTGGGTACGGGTCATGAGGAAAGTTTAAGTCAATCCCCGGTCTAGCCAGAATGGATAAACAGACCATGAAGTATGCTTTTAGCCTTTGAAACAAGCCTGATCCAGAAATCACCTTCAACTGTCTGAAACCTGATCTCCGTGCACCCCCCACAACGTCAAGTTGAATACCAGCTCGACTCAGCTCAACAATGAGACCCCCACTCAGTAGGTGGGATCTGTACTCTATCAGCAGCGATGGGGCTGTCAAGCACAGTATCTCTCCCTCACTAACAGAACGGTTTCTTAAAATCACAACAATGTACATTCTTTGCTCTTTAGTCTTTATGTGTTGGCTTTTGTGAAGAGTTTGCAGCCTATCAGTCTACATGAAAACATTTTAACCTCTGGAAAATACAAAACAAAGAGAAAAATAGTCAAATCTGGTGACATTAATTCAAATATACTTGCCTTTAATTTGTCCAACATACACTGCTTCTTACTAACGTGGTGTATCATTTAGTATCATGTGTCCAGTTTGTTTCTTCAGTGCTGCTTTGTCATTGTGTGTATATGAAAATTGGCTAACATTTTTGTTTTTTTGCTTATGAATAGTGATAATAATATTGCTGATGAACTTGAAAAACCTTCCCTTTTCTTCCAGACCAGACGCCCACGCCGACACGCTTCTTGAAGAACTGTGAGGAGGTGGGCTTGTTCAGTGAACTGGATTGCTCCATTGAGCAGGAGTTTTGCAAGGCCCAGGAAGAAGAGGACAGTAAACAGGTACGGCAGAGAACCGCGGTCACCCTGAACCCACAACCACCCAAAGGGGGTTAGGTCGGGTGGTTATGAACCTCTATGTGGTGCTGCCATCAGTCATGTCACTAGAAGCCCACACACTCTTGTGGATTCAAACCGCCCTAGATCTAACGTGACCACGCTCAGTTGTCCCCATTGGTCTTGTTGACTGTGACAGACAGGTGCTGGCAGGTGGAGATTTGTCACCCACCAAAGATGAGGAGAACAGAGATCAGGTTCCCCACCTGTAGCTTCACTTGTACGGCTATCTCTGAAGGAGGGAGTCCTATTTCTTCCCCAGACAGACCCCTGAGACCACTTTTTGTGACAGCAATAAAAGAGCTAACATAAGACGTGGTCATTAATGCATTATAGATCCGCCCTGAGGCACCTCCACCTGAAACACACTGCTGCTAGTCAAACCACCACAAGACAGACTGCTTATCTAACGTCTGGAAAGATGTGCAGTGCACGCTGCAGCTAAGCTGTCGTCTGGGTGGTTTGGCTCTGGAGCTCGTCTGTGCTCAGGTCAGCCTTGTCTCGCCTCCCCAGCCCGTGTGGTTTATGATGGGAGGCTCTGCTAAGTCAGCAGGCGGCGAGTCAGAGCAAGAGTCTCTGGGAGTGCACAGCACAATAACCAGAGTGAAAGCTTCAGTAAACAGCCAATATGCATATATTTCAAACACACCTCAGTAGAAGAGTGAGTGATTTAGTTTCCTCTCCTCAACTGTGACATTTATATTTTAGGGTGAATATTTGTTTTATATTATTACAATATTTGAACTGTTTCTAAAATGTTGTGGCTAAATGTTCGACGACAAATGACTTCAACTTGATGTTTGTTTGATGAAGATATGTTTTAAATGAATGTGTTATATATTTTGATATGCATATATGGTTACATGAAACAGAGGTGAAACAAACAAGCTGTGGATAAATAACAATAAGAACGCAGTCTTTATTACTTCAATGTTTCCTCAACTCAGAAAAGGCCTGTGGATGATAGTTTACACAGTTCCTCATTAGCCATTCAAACAGTTGTAATGCTTGAGTTGTGCTGAAAATACAACGTGCTGGTCAGACTGTGACACTCTTGACAGGTTCCTAACCTAAACTCTGCACGCTTTCCTCTCCCCTTCCTCGCTGCAGAGCATCTCACTGCACAGCCAGGCCGGCCAAGGCCAGCACCAGCAGTCCCACTCACGGATGGGCAACCACGATACCAGCATAGTGATCCAGCAGGCCCTGCCTTCCCCCCAGTCCAGCTCCGTCATCACTCAGGCTCCATCCACCAACAGACAGATAGGGTGAGTACCAAAAGTGACCAAAAAAAAATAGTTAGACTTAAAGGAGAAAGAAGAGGCAGGATTTTTTTAAATGTTTTTGCAATTATGCGTTTCTTCTTTGTGGTCGAGTAGTCAAGGCACTATTAAGAAGTGCTGACTGACCAAAAATGATCTGAGGACGGCCAAGAGTGTGTCCTCTCACCTCAAGTGTACCCCCGTCGTAGGGACAGCCTCAGGCTGGGCCTGGTCCTTTGTGCCCGTGCCGATTGTCATCCCTCCGCGGTCTCTGAGGTAATGTCAGTGTTTTGTTACATTTGGAGCCGTGTGTGGGGGACTGGAGATTCATGTTTTGCTGTTCATTCAGTATTGTCCCACAGCAGAGCATAGCAAAGAGGGTCCCAGAGGACACGATGAGGTCATCGGTGAAGCCTTAGCTGTGACTGCTTTTACAGCGGTTTAGCATTTCATGCTCTAAAATAGTTCCTTTCACACTATGGGAATGTCAGTCAGAACCTGAGAGCGGTGTTCCTCTGATACCTTTGCGCTGCCATGCTGCAGGTGGATGATAACCGGCAGATATAGACATGTTTTAACTGCAATCTCTGTGTTGTGCTGCTTCATTATTTCTCAAGGAGTAGTTTGCTGAGTTTAAAGCATTTGAATCATAGTGATAATCAGACCCCATTGATCCATGTCTGCATGCTGTGTGTAGTGTGATTTTATTAACTCTACCAACCCTTTAGTTCCCGTTAGTGACTTTTTTTTTAATATCATAACATAATCATTACCACACACACTTTTTTCCTTATGGAGACACTCCACTGACCTCATTCCTCCCTTATCCCTTAACCCCGTTCACCTTCATACTTGTGCCAGGACTTTGTTACTGTAAACCAGACCTGTGGTAAGACATCGAGATGGCTCAGTGTAAGGTCTCTGCTGTGTCGAGGTTCTTCTGTGTAGATTTACAGCTTGAGGAGCTTGTGAATATTGGATGGGAGGCCCATCACTAAGCCTGACTGACACTCCGTCAGGCTCTTTGTCGACGACCGGGATGGAATTTCACCCCCTTGGAGGAGCAGCAATCACTGCCAGTAACAGAGACTTTGCTGGACCTGCTTCACCTGACTTTACCTGTCACTAAAAGCACATCAGAGCCGGTGTGCCATGTGGCGGTGCTTTTCAGCCACAGTATGGCATGTTTCAGTTACAGTTATCCTCCCACAGTGTGGGGCATTTCCCAAGCAGCGATCGTACACGCTAAATCTGCAGAGGCATCGCTTGTTTACAAGGACAGTGGAATCCTAACACATGAATAGGATGAGCAGATTCACACGAGAGAAATGTGGAAATGTTCACATCAGCAGGAAAATGGGTTGAGGAAACCCCTCCGCTGGCTGAGAAGCAGTGCTTCCACAGGAAGCCATTAGGGCCAAGCAAAAAGGCTCCGTGGAAAGGGTCTCTCCACAGGAACTTCCTACACACAGAACAACTGGACCTTCTGTCCAGATTGAGATTTAACCTTCTGGAGGTCAGATCAGGGGTTCCCTATGATGCTGCCATTGTCCTTTTAATGCACTTAGACTGCCATTTCCAATGTTTTCATTTCCAGTGTCTTTGTGAAGAAAACATCGTCAGAACTCTTTGTTAATCCACGGTGCATAAATGATTCACTGCACTGATAGGTCTGCTTAGTTTTAACTATAACAATCTGAGAGACGATTAGGAAAAAGTGATCCTCGCCAGGTAATCAGCGTTGTTTGTGAACGCCATCATCGCAGTCCCATAAAGCTTTTAATCTCGACACACTTTGCGGAGCTCTGTGGTGATGAATACATCTACGGATGAGAAGGAATCACGAAACGGAATCAGTTTAATCTCGCCTCCATCCGCTTCTATCGTCCCCAGCTCTGCTGAACGTGCAGCGTGAGCGTCCAATGAATTAGGATAACAAGTCATTTTCATTGCTCCACAATGTTTACTAAAGAGCTTTGAGGCTTGGAATCAATTAGGATTGGCTTTCCTCAAGTCCATTTACTTTAGGGCTGAGCTGGGCCTGCAGCTGTGAAACCTGAGGACCTGGCTCGCTCTCTCTCTCCCCTTCTGCTCCGAGTCCCTAAACAAGGTCTTCGGGGAGCTGCACTGACACAAACCAGTGTTAAAACCAGGCATAAGAAACAGCCAGCAGATCTTAATGTCACGGCTATCATTATCATACAAAGCGAAGCGGCGTCCAACAGATTTGAATGCTTTCTGCTTTTCAATTATAAACATCTGGTGCTGAGTTATGTCAGAGTTAAATGCATTGGACGTTACTAGTCAACCATGTGAGATACAACATTGTGTGGAAACCTCAACCTTTGGGATGGTAAGAGGAGATGTGCGGGTGTGGGCACAAGGCACTTCAAATGGTGTTCTCCTATTCTGGCCTATTCCTCTTCAGTAGAAGAACTCGGTCCAGTCATTTCCATCACAGCACAATTAACCGGAATTCAGTGAGGAGTGATTACAGTACTGATCAATTTCTGATGATGGTATTTAATTACGTAATTCACCTTCTCCTGTGTGTTAAAACAGGTGTTTTTATTTAAATGGTGACACTTTCTTTGGTAACTTAAATGAATAAATCTTAAGAATGTTGAGGACTGTGGGAATCAGTGAGTTTTGGTGAGTCACCATCATCACATCCATTTCAGAATTTCAGAAGTTTGTATCCTTTTATTCTTGTGCAAACGTGACTTAAACATTAAGTTATTTTCCTATCAGTTTTCTACATTTAGGATTTATCTCTGATCTCAAATGTGTCTGTTCGGTGATGGCAGTGTGCAACTTGAAGTTTGGCTCTCGCATCACTATGCAAAGTTCTGAAGGAAGTGCATTTGTGGTTTGATTTCTCATGCTGCTTTAAATGCACAATATTTTCACACCTCAGAGCCACTAGCCCGTTCTGTTCCTTGTTTGCATTCATCTCTATTTAAGGGAAGTAGCACAAATAGATGGTTGGTGTGCATGCCTTCCAAACAGCAGGGTTTCATGCACAGCTCAAGTGTAATGCGACACATTTGAACTTCCTGTGTTTTCTCAAGAAGATTTGGTGATATGCTAATCGATTATAAGAGACCACTGGGTAAAAGATCTTACTTAACTGCCATTTTTGATGAATCACATTCACAATTCACATTCTTTTTGCTTAATATTAATATGTAGCTGATGGTTTGCACTTTATAAAAAGTTAATGATTATCATCTTGAAACCAAATAAAATGAAATACATGTGCAAAAGAAATCTGTGCATGGTCTATCACACAACACATCATTTGATACTGATGTGATACTTGTTAACCTATGGCACCTACAGTTAATTAATGGAAGTATGGTTGTGCTGATAGTTGTGATGATTTTGCCTCCAGGCTGAATTGAATATCACATATTTTCTTTATAGATTGCATAACAATTTCCCCATGTGTGTGATAAAAGAGCTGTGCTGATTTCAACACCCATTGTGCCATTGCCAGAACAGAGAAAGTCTCCACTCCTCTATGGAGAGTTATGGGCTTTCCATGGACACACTTTGACCTCATGAACTTCACAATTTAAACCAAACTTCCTTTATTATTGTTTATGATTAGATTGCATTCAGAAAGTGGTGATAAGGAGGGAGGTCTGCCCTGAGTGCAGGAGAGCGGGACCTCTACAAAATGCCTGGGGTGCCCTCACACTCCGACTTGACAAATGCCCTTCTCTGCAGACAAATACGGGCAAAAGGTCTCAACTGTATATAAACTGAAGGGCTAATGCACATAGCGGGCGGAGAGAAGAGAAGAACACATAAACAAAGGTACAGAAAAACAAAAGGTATACAGTGTAATCAATTACAGGGAAGGAGAGAAAAAGAAAGAGAGAATGCAGGATGTACATCTGACCTGAATTAAGATGAGCTCATTGTGTACTGCAGTGGGTTTAATAGTGCGTTTGTAGAGGAACGCCCAGACTCTGTTCCCTCTCATTCCAGCGGGGCTGTGTCATCCCTGCCCCGGGGCCACCACACATGCAGGCTCCTGCACAAGCAACTCACACACAGGGACATGCCTCACAGCTCTGGGGAGCAGGGATCACAACGCAGGCAAGTGTGGAAAAGGGGGATCAGAGGTGAACAGAGGAGAGGAAGAAAGGGATCAGGAGGTGGATGGAGGAGAGGAAGAGGGGGATAGGAGGTAGATGGAGGAGAGGAAATGAAGGATCAGGAGGGGAGAGAGAGAAAGAAGAGAGGCATCATATGTGAGGACATGGGCTTGTCCACCGGGACGGTGGCTAGTCGGGGTGGAGGAGAGGATAAAAAGGGACATGTCTGCACAAGGAAAGGAAAAGATGGATTATGTTTGGATGAAAGTATGGACAAAGTGGGATCAGAAGAATGAAGTTGTGGGGGGGGGAAATGCAGTGAGATTATGAAAGGAAAAATGAAGATGGAAAACTGAATGAATGCAGGTATGAGACTGACAGGGAGAGACAGGCATCAGGAGGCTGGAGGAGAGGATGACAAGCTATTACCAAGGTTCACAGGATGAAGGATGAAGTATCATTAAAGACAGCACCAGTCAGGTGCTGCATGCCAGGTTAGCTTGTAAGATGACATAGTTTTTCTTCTTCTGATAGACTGGCGATAGGAATGTGCTGACATGCTTTCTACCTTTGCTGAAAATGAAAGACAACTGATCTTTGCTCAGCCAACGGCATCTCATGGATTAAAACAGTATCATAATTAGTGAATAAATCCCACAACACTTCCACTAATTTGCTCCAGAATATCATCCACCACCATTTCTCAACTGCGCTTTGGCACGGCTTAACTCGACTTCAGACTCCCTAATGTGAGGACACCCCATCCCAGATCCATCGCAGATCCATCCCGGTGCACCACCCTCCCAGCATCTATCGCTCCTCTAGCCCGCTAATAAAAGTCAGCCTGTGTCGTAACCCATTAGGGCTGATTTATTTGATCAGATTCGTATTATTTCCTCAGTCCAAACCCCATGGCACTCTCCTCCCACCAGTGATTAAAGGCAGTAAATCAGGGGCAGGTCCTGTGTAGTGTTTACTCAGAGAGCCAGGCAGCTGCAAGCTGTTTGAGGCCCTTGTTTCTCCCTGTGTTTACCTCCGTTCCCATGGCGACTGCACCACCGTCTCCCGAACGTCTGGAACTTGGCCCTGGGCTGTTTTGGTTACGTTCGAAAGTTTTTAGCTGCTGTGTCTACCCAGAGCTCGCAGTGACTTCACCCGGCGAGGAGTGAGCGCAGAGATGTTGGACGAATCGAGGAGGGAAATAGAGGGAAAAGCGAGAGGAGGAGAGGAGGGAGGGACGAAATCTGGGGGTGGGCAGGCACAGGGTGGGGGGAGGGCGAAAAGCCAAGAGCATTACATCATTGCTGGAGCAGAGTCAGAATGGGAAGGATATGAGTCAGTGGACTGACTGCACCTCTCTCTCTCCCTCTCTCTTGCTCGTCTTGGATGGCAGCCAAGTGCCTTGTGTTTAAGTCTCCACTGCTTGAGTTGGAGTTGGGACTGTGGGGATTGGGACAGTAAAGCTTAGTGTGTGTGCAGACTGCAGGATTTGTAGGTTAGAGCAAGCCAATCCAGAGGGGCTTGAGTTGAGGTGTGGGCACCCTGAGGGGTCCAGGAGAGAGTTATAGAGGATTAACAGGACAATGGGAGGAGGGGGAACAGGACAGAAAATAGCAGGATAACTCAGAGAAATAGACTATGGAACAAGAGATAAAGAAAAAGCAAAAGAGGGGCTCGGGGAGGGAAGAAGAAGGTCTGGCAGTGATGTCATGGTGGAGTGAAGGTGGGGGGTTGGTGCTGTGGTGGTTCTTGGGCGGGGATTGTGGAGGAGAGCCGGGCTGAGAGTGAGGCACTCAGTAATGTGAGAGTGCAGGGTCAGGACTGCAGAGTGTCTACCTGCTCTCCCCTGGGGCCCACAGCCCAGGCTATTATCAATCCCCTCAGTGGAGCCGCAGCCTGTCATTATTCACTTCACATGCATACACACACACACACACACACACACATTCACACGCTGGAATATGCACTTATTCACACACATACACTCTGAAAACGAATCCAGTAATCCACCTTACAGTCCGGTGCATCATGTATGTATTAATAGGGGAGCAGATGTAAACACAGAAAGCAAAAGAAGAATTACACTCAATTACCTCAATTAAAATACCTTTATTATGGAAATCCTGCTTCATAAGAAATGATCCATTTCAATAAAGTATATTGATATTTGCAACTAAAAGGTATTTTGATTTCTATTTAACTAATCTGCTCAATATGTCAACCGATTAATTGACGAATGAAAAGGCCAAATGCACAATAAAAACATTCAGACACTCAGAAAAAAAGTTGTATTAAATACTTTTTAATTAAGGCACATTGTTTGCTGTCTGGTTTCCTCACATCATCTTAATCTGTGAAAACTTGTCTGTCCAACAGATAAAACCCCGAAAAGAGGAACCAGCCAATTAAATCAATTAATCTTTTATGTTCCAACTCTTTTGATAAAAAATCATCACACATATCAAAAGTGATGCACTCTTACTTACGAGCAATGACATTCTTATATTCATTAATAGCATATTTTTTGTGCCTCCAGTCAATCAGAATATCTTTAATTATTAGCAGTCAGCACAAAGCTGAGTGAATCCACAGAGGAAGTGTCTGATGTTAGCGTTGTTGTTTTGGTGTGTGTGCTGCTGATGGACACGGTGTTGCCCCCCCCCTGTTACAGGTGACAGATGCAGCAGTTCAACCTGTAGAAGCTTCAAAGGAGTGTTTTTCTGTAGAAAGCAGGAGTCTGACCTGTGACAGCGACCTCCGTGCTCCGTCCTGACCTCTGCCAGTTATTGACTGTCACAAGTAGCTTTCTGTTAGGGCATTTTACTGTCTTATCTGGAGTTAAGTTGGAAAGCTGCAGTCTGATTTCACTTTCCAAATGACAAGAGCACCTTAAAGCATTTAAGTAATCTGTATTGCAGACTTAAAGAAGTTTCTTTCTGGCACATACTGGACTTTAAATAGTTACTTCCAATCATATAAGGTCATACTGGAGAGCCTACAGTATAAAGGTCAACATTGTAATGTATTTAATATTTGGATTCCCTATATTATGCTAAAAAGAAATTAGATAAATGAAATAAACTAAATAAAAAACTGTAAATAAGACCATTTCCTGTCTTGTCAAACAGATGTGAAGCAAGATTAGCTTCATTATTTGATCTCTTTTACCCCCTCTCTCCCCCCCGAAAGCAATCATACTGAATACAAATGTAACAAAATGTTGATTTATGTACAAAATGAACAGCACATTAGCAGTCACACTGCCCTGTGACTGCTAATTCGTCCTCTTGGACACTGGCGGAGTCTAAACTCCAGAGGGAAAGTGTGTTAATGCAGTGCACAGCCACACTGCATAGCTCATTGTACTTTCATGACTTTTCCCATGTGGAAATGTTTGGATTCGCCGTGTTGCTCAGATGTCATACGTAGCTGTTAAATGAGTGTGATTGTGATAAATTGGGATGTTAGACAGGAATGACACACAGTCGGGATGGTAATGGTCCTGTGTGTGTGCGGAGCAATCTAAAATGTCTGGAGCGTAAATGCACATATTTAGGTCTGGAAAAATACAGGTATTTATTCAGGTGGGGGATCGTTTGCTCTCATGCACCCCCACACGCCCATTTGGCCATCACTCCCACACTACTGACTATTACCGTAATCCAGGCTGTGATGTGCTCAGTTGATTATATTAATCTGTGGAACACAGCGAGCCTGAATGCTTCTTGTTTGCAATACTTCTGATGATACCAGTAACTTAGACGTATTGATTCTTCTGATACAGGTATTTGACTGCTGGTTTCTAAGATGTAGGGACTGAATAGTTACTGTATGTATACGGTTGTCTAAGGGAGTGCTGGAAATCAGTAAGCAGGGATTTGGTGGCAGTTGTGTGAATGGCGTCACCGCGTGCAGATGGAGTGGTCTGGGTGTTTGGATGGCTGCAGCCCCGAGCCAGTGGCTGTGACACGACTGCTGTCAATAGTTTAAGCTCAGCCTGGCCCTCATCCCGACGTGGGATTTATTGATGTGGCCGTGAGTGTGGATGGGTCTGTCGGTCTACACACACTTTTGTGGTCACCGAGGGGGATTTCTTTCCCCGCAGGGCTCCCACCACTGTTGCCGTTCCTAAAAGTCATTCTCGTCAAGCACATCTTGTGGTTGTTACGACAGTTATTATTCATTCATCATCGCCATCATCGTTATTCATCCATTGTGCTACATGAAGTGTGCCTGTTTAAAGTGCATCCAAAAACTCCCAAGATGCCTCAGCTTTCAATGGCAACATGAATACACAGACACTCACTCCTTCTTTTTTGTAACAAATGGAAACTGAATGGAAGAAGTTGCTGTAAAAGAGTGCAGTTGAGAAAAGAATAAATGTGTGGAAATATATTTAATATGCAAGATCAGTTAAGTGATCTCACATTGTAAAATTGCAGTAGTCCAAGGGTTCCTTTCAGGTTAAAGCATTTTGCAAACTTCTTTTAAACTTATGGCTGAGTTCATATTTATTATAACTTAGAAATAAAACTTTATTTTAGCCCTTTGGCTTTTACAAGCAGAAAATGAAAACCTTCATTTATAACACATTGTACTGAAGTTTTAAGTAAATCGAGAAAATGCACCTTGAATTCTGAAGGATTTTCCGTGTGTGTACCACATATTGTTGCATGATTACAGCTATGGTATGCCGTGTTATTAAGCGGTCGTTAATGTGTTCATGCACCACTTGAGGAGAACTTATGACTAGCACCATAGTGGTGGTGGTAGATAACTTATTATTTATATGCCAAAGCATACAATAATGATAAGGCTGTGAAACGTGAAAAGTCTTCTGAATGTCTGTCTGTGTGTGTATGTCCTCTCAGGCCTGTCCCCGGCTCTCTGTCCTCATTGCTGCACCTACGAAACAGACAGAGACAGCCTCTGCCAGCCTCCATGCCTGGAACCCTGCCAGACCCGACCATGCCCGGCTCCTCCGCCGTCTTGATGCCTGTGAGTACAACGACGGCGCACAAAGCACATTCAATCACGGGGGTGTACTCACAAACGCAGGCGCAAAGTCACTTACTCATTGTGACAACTGCGTAAATTCAGACTGCACATAAACTATGCATTAGTTTGGGATGTTTTCAATCGCCATTAAAATGATTTACCGGAGTTAATAAGGAAGCCTTCTCCTGTAGAAATGACCTCTCTGGGTTTAGAATATAGACTTTATTGTAATTAAGCCAAAAAGGCTTAGAGGACCGACATTGGTAAGCCGGGAATGATAACAACCCAGAGAACGCTCCTCGTATCAGGGTTCTAATGATACAACATATGTTCTCATTGTAACACAAGACAGCCTGTGTTTATGGTATGGAGAGAAAAAAAACCTCCCATGTTTATTAAATTAAGAGCTAAGCGATTTTGGAGAAGATTGACGGTTCAGGAAAGGGGTGCCGGTTTGGGTGATATTTTTACACAAAACACACTTAGTGCAATTAAGGCTGTGTGTCAGGTTCTAGGCCTGAGTCTCCGTGGACAGGGGGGGGTCAGGCAGAGTGAGGGTGGTGAGGGGCCGGTCCCCATGGAGACCGCTACACCAGCCAGAGTTCAGCAGCTGGGAGGCCACAGCAGCTCACACACGCGTGCACAAAGGTTTCTTCTTTCCTGCACATACTGCTCACATCATCGCCCTGCGCAGGTGACCTCTCACCCCTGGCAGCTAAACCAGCTGATTTCCTCACATTCAGGTCTCAGCTGGGACACAGGACCACGCTGACCAGGGTCACTAAGAGGCAGGCAGTTACCACACACACACACACACACACACAAAGAACGGTTCTAATGCATCCAACTAACTCACACCTACTCACATCTCGTACACCTTGTTAGCACACCCTGCACCAACAGTGGCCGGGGTTTGATGTCTTAGTCAGACTGAACGCCCACCACACTATTATCAGAAACACACATAGCCCTGTTGCACCGGCTTCCTGTGTTAAGTCCCTCTGTGCTGGCTTCCTGTTTTGGGTCAGCTCCAGTTATCATCACACAGAGCTGTGCATGGGGCAGCCTGTCATGCGAAATCAGGCTCTCATGCTCTCTCATCTCGCCCCCCCTTAGCTGAGGATGAATCTCACAATGCAAAAGCGTATTGTCACATCAATAGTGAAATAATCCTGTTACGACATAGAAATAGCAGAGATCATACCTAAAAAAAAAAGAGTTTATTGATCCTGTAAAAACGTTGGTATGGGAATAATGTGTCTACACTTGTGAGGATGACTGTTATTATGGTGTTGTTATCTTCAGATGGAGAGACAAATGTCCATGGCCTCCAGTATGATGGGTATGCAGGGACCCGCCCACAGCAGCTCCTGCTCTTCCACTCACATTCCCTCCATGCACTCAGAAGCCAAACTGGTGAGTATGCGCATGTATTCACATGGATACGTACACGTTTACGCACACACGTACACGTACATGCACACGCACAAAGTGTTGCAACTTTCTTTTCCACTGGGCTGTGCCAGCAACGCTATGCTGTTAGGTCTGTGTGGATTTCATCATTTGGGGTGTAATCAAAGCTGTGTCTGAACCTGCCAGTGCAGCGCTGGAGACTGGCTGGAATAAAAGAGCCCTTTATGTGGTTGTGGCTGAGCTGCCCACTGACTGCCTGATGTATATCTTAATGTACAGAACATGTTCTGTAGGTCCTGCAACTTGTTAGCACTAGTTTAACACAGCAGGGAAAAAATCAAATGACCTCATCCTTCACAAAGCCGGCAGTTAGAGCAGTGGGAATGAGACGTAGCCGAGAGTGGCCGAAACAGTGAGAGTCAGAAGAGTGACGGGCGAAAAAAGCTGAAGAGAAGGAAACCTTCCACTCCGTTCAACTGTGCATGCTAGCGCCGCTAACGCTGATGCCAGTGACTGACAGAGTACACCTGATTAATGTCAACTGGACAAACAGTTACAGCCGAGGTGATACGGCTTGATTAATACTGTAGCAACATGACAATCAGCCAACCTTTGTTTTCAAAATAAATAACTCTGAAAATGGAAAAGGCGCCATAGAAATAAGAGCAAGTGTCATGACTTGGATATAAAAATTAAAAAAAAAAAAAAATCACACGCCATAATGAAAAGCATTGGCTTGTCTTTGTGTTTGGAAAGCTTCACTGATAGCTGGGTTTGCTGGACAGAAACATCTTGTGGAGAGAGAGAGAGAGAAAGTGAGAGAGAGAGAGAGAGAGAGAGAGAGAGAGAGAGAGAGAGAGAGAGAGAGAGAGAGAGAGAGAGAGAGAGAGAGGAGGTAGCAGAGGTCATTAGAAGAGTTATTGCTCTGATAGAGGAGAGCGGGAGCATTCCCAGGGCATTTAATTCTCCCTCTTCCTCCTGCTCTCTCAAGATTGATCGTCTTTGTAGTCTTTTGAATCTCTTGAACTGTTCCTATGGTAACACGCTGGGGTAACACAATATTAGTGTATTAGGCTTATCTCTCCCCTGGCCATCATCCAGACACATCTTACTTTTTTTTTTCTCCTCCTATCTATGTAATTGAATTGTAAATGCTCTGTTAGGCCTCCCATAAACATATGCAGTCACTAAATGGCTACAGACCCCTCCACCATGCAACTTTCTGGTTAGTTGGCCATTCAGACACGAGGCACAACAACCAAATGTGGATCAATTGAGATTCTGCTCCCTGATGTCTGAACGCGACTGATGGAATTCCACGATTGTAGACAGAAAGTGAGAGACTAATTGTGTTATCGGGGTGCGATCTCCAGCGTGGGTTTCATAAGCATAGACGGGGTCTCTAATGTCTGTAATATCCGCGCCCGGGCCAGGTCGATAAATACGGCCTCGCTATCGGATAACTGGGCCATGATCAGGCCCATGTGTCCCCTGCGACGTTCTCAATCCGGCTCTAATCGCATTACCCCGACCATGTTGACTTTCCGCCAATGGGAAATCTCCGCACTGTAACCCCACACCCCCGAGGCACGGACCTGGATGCACTCTTTCTGCTCAACGTTTACATTGCGCGAGCGGGAGAAGGATTGAGTGGGACTTTGATAGACACGAAGGAAATAGATAGACAGGCAGAGTGAGCAGGGGAGTTGAAAGGCGAGAGACGGTATCGATATTGTGAGACACCAAACTGTGTGCGAGGGTGAGAAATGAGAAGGATTCTTTGCGGGTGACATGAAAGGACTTCTTCTCAGCCTAGTTTCCGTCGCCCCTCTGCATGTGTGCATGCATGTATGCTCATTTTGTGATATTTTGTGGCCTGTGTAGCGGGATTAACCCTCCCCTGCCAGAGAGAGCAAGCCCAGAGCTTTGGCTAATGAAGGCTAATTGATTTTGTGGTGGTCCAGAGCAGCAGCGAGGCCGGTCTCTGGTGTAAATAGTTAATGAGCCGAAGGACTGCTGTGGCCCCTTGGGGACTCATATCTCGCTCCAAGCTCTCTGTTTGTGCTCTGTGGGCCAAAGACTGTATCTGCATCAGTGCCTGTCTTTGTTCTCTTCTATCTCTGATTTTCTCCTTAAGTGCTATCGTTTAAGCGGCACGGCCGAGCCCGATGGTGCAGAAAACCACTTGTATGTTTTCCCCCCTTTTGCTTTTAGCTGGTTGTCTGGGAATGTTTTATTAGTTTTAGTTCAAATGTGTGTTTTTTTTTCTCCTCGTGGAGGACTGGGTGCTCACGGTGCCGGGTGTGGTTGTGTTCTGCTCTGTTGTGGTCTGGGGAATAGACTGGTGTGTGTGTGTGTGTGTGTGTGTGTGTGTGTGTTGTGTGCTGGAGGTTGTGGGATAGTTGACCCTCGCAGCGTAGAGGAAGCGCTGCAGAGAGGAGGCCAAGTTCCACAGCACGCCGGCCAAAGCATTACGTCAACGCTCAGAGGCAGTTCTCCACGGGGCCTCGCGAACAGTCACACACACACACACACTCACACACACTCACCGACTGCTCTGGCTCTGTGTCATCCTCGTTGCATTGTGTCACACACTTAGACGTACACACAGTCAAGTACAGAAAAACAACATGAAATGAGATGTGCACACGTGCAGAGAAGACATGCATGCATGGCTTTGCAAATACGCTACTATATAAAACACACATGTGCATACATGTGTTCTCCCCTGAATGCCTCCCCGCTCTGCAGATGGTTTGATATCTTTGGTTGTTTGCTAAAAAACTTTCACTATCATTTTTTCATCTGCAACAAGCAAAGCCCCAACAGGCCCCCATCAAGCTGGTTGTAATGAACCTCTACCAGGGCCAACTACGGGACGAGGCTCGGCTCATGTCTGCGGTGGAATTCAGCATTTTTTTTTTTGTCTCTTTTTAAATGAGCTCCATGCTTTCCACACATCCTGCTTGCCTGCTAATTTCAGACAGGGGAGGCTTTGAAACAGTTTGGTGCTGTTATATGAAAATGTGTTATTTATTATCTCCCAATTATCTTTTGTTTACATTGTTACTAAGGACAATACATTTGTCACTAAGCATCGGCGCTAGGTGCTGAGTTTTTTATGAGGTAAACAATACTATATGTTCCTTCACTGCAGCTCTCTTGGCTGTGGAGCTGGCACTAGATGGCTGGATGACATAATTCCTGGCATGCGCTAAATGTACTCCTTTTTACTTGAGGAGAAGAAAAAAAAACAGTGCGTCTCTTAAAGAAACATTTCATAGGACACAGGAGGACCAATAATCAAAGCGTTTCCAGCACACTAATGTGGCTTTTTTATGCATTTCATTCACACAACCCTCACTGTTCTTATGTTTCAGTATGGATACAGAATTGCAGCCGACATTTGGGTTAATAGGCTAAGTGTTGCCCGAAAGAGTGAAAAATGAAAAAGTTACATGCATACACTGAAATTCCAAGAAAGAAAAAAAAAAGACTTAGCAGCCACAGATGTGTGAGTTCAACTCGGCTACATGGTGACTGATTGAGCGATTAGCTCAGTATGAAGTGAGCAGTTAAACTATTAGCATACATGGTAACCCTATTACGTGTTCCATTCATTTCTTTCCCCTGTAGTAGGGGAGCACCTCTTGTTGTGAGGAGGAGCAGCACACACACACACACACACACACACACACACAATGGGACCACGACTCCAGGTTTTGTAACCAACATCTGTATGAATGGTGGCATTGTCAGGCTATGAGGTCATTAGAGAGGGACGGTGAGCTAAGAGCACAGTGGAATCTGCAGGCTGCTTCACTGAGCGCTAGACTAGTCTTGTGTACTGTACATGTTTGTGTGGATGCTCACGATTGAGTGTGCACATATAGTGTGCTTTCAGTGCATGGGAGCGCTCTATGGCGATCATTGTCCTTGGAGTCGACACACATCTGTGGGCTTAAACAAACCATAAAGTTAGGGTTTGCAGATAGCATGTGATGCAGATCTGTCATGTTTATGTGCGGTTAGTTCAGTACAGGTGTGGATGCTCAATAAACAGCAGTCAAGCGAGGACAACACGGCATGTGGCAAGATACGCTGAGAGTCAGTGTTGCATGGAGAGAGCGGTCAGTGTCTTGGATGTGAAGAATGTTTTGTAGTTGATAAACATATTTTCTCTCCATCGCCATGGAGGCGAGTGTTTTCGGCAGAGCGGAGTGCTGAGGAGCGGCTCCATCAGTGTGTTTGTGCCAGTTTATCAGTGTTGGACACAGACCAGAGAGGGGCCACTCTCTCACTGCCTCCTGGCAACACAAACAAGTGAACCACATATACATACTGTATGTAGTAATAGGAAATCAAAAGGTAAATGGACATGCTGTGTTTCAATATGCTCTGATCCTATCCTCTCATTTGACAAGCTCTGTTAGTCTTTTTCACCCACAGGATTGCTTGTTGTAATGATCCAATAATGTGTTTGACCACATTTGCCCCATTTATACACACTGCTTTCACCATTTCATTCATGCCATTTCATCACCGATGAATTATAGCATACTATAAGACCACTAGACATATTGGCTAAACACAATCAAGAACTTAATATAACAACCTGCACTCTGTAATCATGTTCAACACAAAGGCTAAGTGAAGTTATTATAAACATATATATTTCTATAGTAACCAGATAGTAAAACAACGAATGTTGCATACCATTTTTCTTTGCTGTTTTCTAGATTATTGTAAATCTCACAGGAACAGGGTTTTGAGGCCAGGTTAACAGACCTGCTTTCAGCCTTTCATTTAATGACATGCCTAAATCCACATGAAATTTATATTCAACATGTATTATGTGAACAAAGCGTTCCTCCCATGAGAAAGTCCATTGTGTTGTTTGAAATTTGACAAAAAGCAGACAAACTTTTTACAGCTGAAACTTAAATGTTGGCGTTGTAAATCTGCTATACAGCGAGGTCTTTTAAGGACTTTGTATACTGGTACATTTATATTTAAGTAGTTACATATGTGTGTGTGTGTGTGTGTGTGTGTGTGTGTGTGTGCCTGTAATCCTAACCCTCTGCATGGCTGTGTGTGACTATGTGCGTGTGTGTGTTGTGGCCCAGAGTGTCGCATCTGTTTGTCTTTGGATGACTGCGTGTTGTTTTAGCTGTGCTGATGGGAGGTGTATGTGAAGGCCATTTGGTCATGGTTCAGGGCCCGTGAATGGGACGGGGGTCCGGTAGAGCCAAGCTTGGGTAAACCAGCTGCCGTCACCACAAGGACCAGACTGGACTGGTCCAGCCACCATGAGCCCCCCTGGAGCCCGAGCAGTAAGATCTCTCGCTGGACTCCAAACACCAGAGGGGTGAAAAAGTCTGTTGATTTTCAATCTGTCAGTTCAGACCAGTTAGGCCACTACCTCATCTCGTAAAGCAGTAAATGACACATTAGAAAGAAAGAAGGAAGAAAACTAACAGCCTTCTTCTTCTTGTTTCTTAGTCATTTTCACATGTTGGAGCACAGACTGAATCTTGTGCCTGTGGTTGTCTTAGCAACATGTGTTTCCATGCAAATGTTTAATAGAAATACCATGAATATTCTGATATTTTCATCGAACAAGGTCTGAATAAAGCAAACACAAAGACTGGTTACAATTCACAAATTTGTCCCAGCCAAAATATAAAATTATAGTTATTTTAAGCATCTTTGAAATGATGTTTGATCAAAATCATCACATTTAAAGTCACTCTTATTAGCATGACACATAATTTGCCCGATGCTTTTGATGCCACAAATTCAGACATATGTTGTCTGTTTATTATTTTCTCCGTGCTCTGTCTGTCCCCCTCGCTCCGCCTCTGTATTAAAGATTGTGGCAGTGGGTGTAGTGATAACCATGTAGGCTGCACGAGAGCAGGGCTTTACAAGAGAGGGAACAGTGGGGATATACAGACTGGAGTCAGAGGCCCATCCATTAACTTGACAGGGTGGAGAAGCTGCCAAGAGTATGAGTGCATGGTTTGGAGCATGCTCCTCAGTGGGCGTGTGCGTCTTGCTGCCACGGTTCCTCCGAGCACCACCGTAGCGTCGGACCCTGGCAGAACAGCCGGGCTATGTCCATCTCCCCGTCGGCGTCTGGAACCACAGGGAGGGTCTGTTGGGCCCCGGCTCTGATCAGCTTGGCTCAGAACCCAAGAGAGAAGAGTGGGGGCGACATTACAGCCCTCCCATCAGACTGTCTGCCTCGCCATTCCCCGAGGAAATCAGTTTAACAGTCCCCAGCTCTTGGCAAGCAGAGAGAGAGAGGGTGTGGAGGAGGAGAAAGAGAGAGAGAAGGGGGGGGGGGGGGGGGGCGTTACTGCCTCTCTAGGCGAGAGGGAAATCTAATAAAATTAAACTAATGGGGGCGTGGAATTTTCGGGCACGGAGAGAGTGGGTTTTGCAGACAGGGCCTGGTGGGTAGCTGTGGTGGTGATGGGGAGGATGGAATTAGATCCTCTGAGTGCATGGCAAAGCAGCAGAGCCAAACTACTCCTTTTAACTGCAGATGGTGAACCCATGTTGGGTTTAGAGAGCCAGTGAGGGGGCCTCGGCCAACGAGCATCCCGCCAGGAAAGTTGCAGCTATGATATATTATGCAATTAGAAATAATGTGTGTTTAAACATGATCAGTGTGCTGTTATAGTGTTGAGAAAGACGGAGACAGACAGAAGCTTTAATGTTTCTCCCTGGACTCTTTTATGTGGAGCAGAAGATCTCCCTCTGAAAGCGTGATCTTTCTGCACTCAAACAATGACTCCACAGACTGGTTAAATCTTTCTGACCTGCTGGGAGGCGCCACAGGGCCACAGGTCCCCTGATAGTACACTGCTCCACTTTTAAGGGGAATAAAAGTGTTCACCCCGACCTCGCTGGGTGTGATTTACCCATCCTGAGGCGGGCATGGTCTCCTCCCTTTGTACCTGCTCCGTGCTCCTGCTTCCTCCTCCCAGGGTTAATAGATATGAAGTCATCTGGCGAGGAGAAACCTGAGTGTGTTCCCAGGATGTGCCCAGAGCACTCACAACGACATCACTCACAGCCCCCCGTGTCAGAGAGGAAGCAGCCATTAATAAATATCATTAATGGGTGATCACCTAGTATCCCTGATACCACATAAATGAGAAAGGCCTAAAAAAAAGAAAAAAACAGTGGGAGTGGAGAGGTCAGGGGGCAAAGGTCTGAGAGGAGACGGTTCCTCTGCGGGCAAAAGATGGCTGATCCAGGGATGGTGTTTTAACAATGGAAAATCAATAGGCTTACTACTTCAGTACACTTACAGAATGCATGAAATGTAGTGTTAAATACATGTGATTACATAGATGGCTGGTTTATAGATTTCTCATGGCGGAAGCCGTCTTTACGGTGTCATAGGCTGCTCTGAGCTCTCCCATTCTCAGCAACAGCAGGGCAGACGGTGTGAGGACGGTCTGTGTGACAGGCATCCCATCTGTGAGCGCCCTGCGCCGCCACAAGCTAACACCTGCATGGACTTAATGACTGTTTTCCGTAGCCGCCATGTTGCTGCAGAAGAAATGTATGTGTGTGTGTGTTATTAGAGTAAAATGAACGTGGTGGTTAAGTTCTTGCGCTTAGCGCTGTCTGGGGAAATACAACCATGTGTTTGAGAGTCATTAGGGAGCTGATGAAGGTGTTTAAGAATCACAGCCTGCTCATCATCGCTCTGCCAGCGTCCCGTAGTTGCGTCACTGTGGTTCTGGATACAAAGACTTAAGTTTTGGCCGGGGTGGGTTTAACTGAGCTGGGATCTCGACTCCAGATGGAGCAGTAGCAGGCACTTGTGCAGCGATAGCCTCAAGAATAACCGAGAGTCACGGTAAGATGCAGTTTCTTCTTTGAACTCTACGGTTTCATTTCAGTGTGTTAAAACAATATACTTGTCTTTTTATTTTAAAGTAATCTGTTGCCTTCTCTTGCAATATGTCCCTTTATCTCTTATCATGCATGGTCCATTTGTTTTGGGTTTTGTCTCAATCCTGTTTGTAGCCATCACCACTAAGGCTTTTGACTCGTTGACCCGCCTCTGTACTTTGACACTCTTGGGCCTCTTTGGATACGGGCTAATTCAATTAATACACAGATAGTGCTGCGCTGCCAGCTGGACAGCTCTCAGACACTGATAAATGAGTACTAGCTGTCTTGGGCGGGTGTGAGTTGGGAGGAGACACGAGAAGCCATCTTATCTCCCCCAACCCCTGGTCTCTCTCTCTCTCACCGCCACCCCTCACCTCCCTTCTCCCCTCTCTGTCCTTCTCCCCCGGGAGCCTGGTTGGCAGGTAGTCAGGCAGCTCCAGATGAGCATCTTAGCCACACACAGGCTACGGGGAGGCAGACAGGTAGCCAGCGGATTCCACGGCTTCTGTTCATTCAGGTGATTGTCTGCTCTGCGACGCTTTGGCAGCAGATTGTCAAACTCTGATTGGTTTTCTCTTTCACGAGAGGGGTGGGCCTCACCTCTCCGGTGCTGACTGACGAGGCTGAAGGCTGGAGGGAAGTTGTTTAGTATGGGCTGTCAGACTCAGAATTCATCCTGTGAAACACGGAAGATGTCCTTGTCAACACTGGCGACTGTGATTGATCTGTAAGCTTGTTTAAATCCATTTTCTGTTTAAGTTGCATGTCAACGAGCTGTCTGTTACTCCTGCGTGTTTATACCGTAGAAACGTATCCACAGAATCTGTGAGCGCGTACAGACTGTCATTTGTACCGTTGAGCAAAGTCAGAGCTTTTCTCACTGCTGTGCGTTAACCTCAGTGAGTCTCGGTGCGACTGTGATGCTGCGGACAGCTGCAGGCCGGCGGACGCCCGCTGTGTGTTAGTGTACACGCTGTGGTATTTTAACCCCTATCTCACCAGTTGCAAAGCAGAAGGGCTGTGGCCTCTTCGCGTTGTGCTGCTGAGGTTGTGGTGAAGGCGGTTAGCAGGGGTTAGGGTGTGATCAGATAGAGATAAACATTAAAGAGAGCAAATTCAAAATAACAGTCGTAATGAGGGGCGAAAGATAAAACGTGAATCATGCAGCTCCAGTAATGTAGTGCCGTTTGAAATGTCAGGCATCCGTCGGTTTGACGAGTAGAAACGATACTCAGCCAAAACAGGCTTGGCAAGGTCGTCCTTTAACTGTGGCGGTTTCATTATAACACGAGCTGTGCGTGGAAAGCCAAGTAAAGACGACTACACTACTTGTAAATCCTTTTCTCAAATACATATATGCAATATGTAAATATGATCAAACCTAGGAGGGTATGCTCTTTTATGAGTGTCCGACTCCTGAAGTGATTTATTTGACTATGCCCCCCCCTCCTCCTCCTGGTAAAAAGCTTTCCACTCATGAACAGTGTGAGAGAAGAGTGGAGGGCCGATGTTGCGCTCTGGTCATGTCTTAGTGTCGTGATCCAGACCAGCTGGATGCCATTCCCTATGGGAATCATGAATGCGAAGGTTGTTAAAAGATATGGAGCCCTGGACACAGCGTGGACTCTGACAGCAGCTGGGCGAAGGGGGAAGGGAGCGGAGAGAGGAAAGAGAGCACTGGGAAAGAGAATAGAAAACTTTTTGGAATTCACAACAGTAGCCTTTAAATGAATGCCTTTGTTTTCAGTTTTTGGTCGCTCATGTTTCTGTGAAAAGTTACGAGTTGATGAATTCTAGTCACGATGTTAGAATGGACTTTTATTTGACTTATTAAAGGATTTATTCACATCAGCGGTGCACTTCAACCGTCTCAACACTCTCTCAAGCTGTTATTCCTAAAGCGGTTTAAATGTAAATAAGTTATGAAAGGGTCCAGACGTAGATGTAAAAAAAAAAAAATGTGTCTAGGTTTGGACACAACAGATGCAGATTGAAGACATACTTTGGCACTTGTATATTTGGATTATGATTTTTTTTTTTTTTTCCTGGTCTGGTGGTTGTCTTTATGAGATGCCCAGAAAAACAGACTCTTGAGGAGAGGTGCATTCGGTAAACACGAGGAACACAAGCGGACCTTTAGAGAGCCTCTCTCTGGTCTCTCTCCTCTGCCCCTCAGAGACACCGGTCCAGTCAGGGCTAAGTAGACCACACGGTTAAAGCAACAACCCTCCCGCTGGGTCAACAGCAAGGGAGCAGTCTGAGGCTCACACCTTGCCAGCACGCTCATCTTACAGGCAGACACACACACACACACACATGTGCGTAGAGGAGAGAGAGGCTATTAGGAATATGAGTAGGAGGGACCAGAGGGATGGCTATCAGGGAAGGTAAAGCAGGAGAATGACAAGACTGAAGGAGAGACAGAGGACAGCCTAAGTGGCTTTGATTTGTTCTCTTGACGTATGGATTTATGGAGCCATTCATCATGGTCCGAGTCAGCACATGAACCCGCTCTAACGGCTGATAATCAGCACACCCATAGATGAGAGCATGTTCCCACAAATATTTTCATAGAAAATGAAACGTTGTGTTTGCTCTCTCTTTTGTCCACGCAGAGGCTGAAGGCTGCACTTTCACACCACCCGGGTGCCATCGCCAACGGCAACATGAACTCCATGGGCCACATGATGGAGATGATGTCATCGCGGCAGGAGCAAGGCGCCCACCATCACATGCACTCACACCCGCACCAGCACCTGCAAGCCCCTCCCCACGCGTACCAGCACCACGGCCACCACCACCACAGCCAGGGCCACGGCCAGGGGGGACACCACCACCCGCAGGGACACAACCCCCATCACAACTCCCACAATCCCCACCTGCATCCAGGGCACCCACACCAGACCTCACCGCACCCTCCAATGCACTCTGCTTCACATGTAAGCAAAGCACCTTCCCGGGAGAGCCGGAGCTTTTAGACGAGCCAAAGGCAGAGCCACAAGTTCAATAACACATTAACTACACTGCACATTAAAACCTGTCACACAGCTCCAAGCCACGCTATATCATATGTGTGTATCACGGCTAAAAACAAGGCAGCACTTTAGTAGCCCTTTGAGTAGTTGAGTCAGCTATTAGTGGTTTAGTATATAGCAGTACAGTATAGCTGAAATTAAGCTTTAGATTCAGTAAGTCGATGGATGAACACATTTTCTCTGCCAAGTAGTTTCCAACCATTTCAAAGGTATTTTTTTCCTTTGAGGATTTTCGCTTCAGTGTTGAGAAGAGGCCAAAAAGTAGCATTATAAAGGATGCTTAGTACTGTCGTGAAAACTAGGTGCCAAGCGGTCCTGACCTACCAAGCTGCCATTATGTGGCCAAAACTTTCTCTCGGTGCAGAAGACGTTTTATAAATGCTGGTCCTGATGATGACCAGACAGCCTTGGCTAATAGTACTGGAACATCTTAGCTGTGAATACATTTGGTTTCATTCTAATTGAGAGTTTGAAAGTATTGCTCACAGCATAAAAATTAATAAGATGTGAAACCCTTTGTCCTTGCATTGTCTCACAGTCTCTGCAGTGCCAAGCAGTTTGGATGAAGGACAGTCCGACATCAAGAAATGCAATTCACTGTATGTTCCAAATGTATCATTAAGGCATTGAAACAACACTCTCTGTATGCACAGAGGCCATTAAAGCGGCTTGTATTTTCCATGGTTCTCATAAAAATGGTAATGATCTGAAGACTGAAAACACTTGACCTTGCCAAGTATATGTCAAGATCTGTCAGTGCATGTACGTTTTTAGAAACGACTCTTTTGACTGTGTCTGGTGGCGTTAGTCTGAGTGGAAGTGGGCGGTGGAAAACTGCCTCCTGACACCTCTTTAACAAGGTGGGCAGGCCGGTGAATCAGCCCAGTCACTCACTCACTCTGTCACTCCGACGCCCACGGCCCGGCTCCAAGGGCACGTGGCTCAACCAGATGTTGTTTTTGGGGAAGTTGCCAGACATGGAATAGCTGCAGGAGGTAATGTATAGATGTTTGTTTTGAGGCTTTGAGGGAAGCAGAGCTGTGACAGGAGACAGGTGGCCGTTTTCCAGGTGTGTCAGGATGGCTCCATGTCTGGTCGGGCGGTGGCAGACGGACATCTCAGACAAGGTCTCGTCAGAGAGCTCTGCGATGCTGATGCCTTTTTCCCCCGCTGTGTTTTCAGATGTCACCTGCAACCCAGCAGATGCATCCCACGCAGACGCTGCAGTCCCCGCCGCCCAGTGGCGGCCGGCGCAGGCGAGTAGTGGACGAGGATCCGGACGAACGTCGGCGGAAGTTTCTGGAGCGGAACAGAGCGGCGGCAACGAGATGCAGGCAGAAAAGAAAAGTGTGGGTGATGTCCTTAGAAAAGAAGGCAGAGGAGCTCACGCAGACCAACATGCAGCTTCAGGTACAACTTGAGGTGGCGAAAACCTCAGAACTTGTATGTGTTCGCAAAAGTACCAACACATAACACTCTTACTCACCTTATTAAGAACTTCATGATATCGTCCAGTTATGGCAATATGTTGGATGGAGTATATGAATCAGTTGGTAAAAAATCTAATTCCCATAATGCAACTGAATAGCATCTCCTTGTCTGGTTAATGCCCTCATCCAACTCTACGTCCCAAATGTGTAACACAGGTCTTCAGTTCAAATGATCTAACTTTGTTTGATACGAGATAGAAAATAACCCCGATGTTGAAAAAGGAATTCCCTGTTTGTTACCCGTTAAAGTGATAATAGTGCAGCCTGCTTTCATGGTGGACTCCCCGGGATGACTTCTTAAAATGCATCTCTCCTGCATTGCAGAATGAAGTGACCATGCTAAAGAACGAGGTGACCCAACTCAAGCAGCTTCTCCTCACACACAAGGACTGTCCCATCACCACTATGCAGAAAGACTCCCAAGGTTACCTCAGTGAGTAGCTCAGACATAAACACAAACACACACACACACTTGGGAATTTGACCCAAAACCTTCATCTGTGTGCCTTAGCCCTACGGCACTGCGGGGAAAATGTTAATAGTCTCGCCAGAGGAGGGATTTGAATTCTACAGAGTGAACTGTGATGGACACGCGGTGACTGCCAAGACTCTTCGCTCCTATGTGCTGGTATCCAGCTCCCACGCTCGCGGCAGGACTCTTCCTTTCACATATGGGTGGTGCACACTCTGGTAGCCAGCCTGGACTTTGAGTTCCTAGTCTGAATCCCGTATGAGACCTGTTTTTCCGTCTGACAGCACCGCAGATGGCGGCCGAGACTCGATGTGAGAAAGACGTCACAGGCCGAACGTTGGCATTAAAACTCTCGTGGATGCCTCAAGATTTCACTGATTACCTGACTGCGCCTCGGCCCGGCCGCGCATGACATCAGAGCCCCACCCTTTGATACGGATACAAGTGACATTTCCATGTAATTAGGATAAGGCACCTCCCTGTGTGGCTTTAGCACAGGAAAATAATGCTCACATCCCCGTTGGCTGAATGGTTCTTTTATATAGAAGAGAGCCAACTCCCATACTCGGCTGGGAGAGACTTTCATCGATGACTCTAGCTTGTGTACAGATGTCATCTTCAATATGCCCAGACTTCATCAGACATGTTTATGGAGTTGAGTGATTCACTTTTTCTATTTTGTGCTATCCATTTTTTCTCCATTTTTTCCTTTTTTGTCCTATTCCGGGATGACAGATGAGACTTTAGGTGTGAGTTTAGTGTTTTCATGTATTTTGGCATTTATTAGTTGCAAATAAAGCTTTTTTTTCACTAATGAGATTTGGTCTGTGTTTATTTTGATAGTATTTATTATTATTTGTTTTACTATCACAGTATATGTTGATGCCTCTGTGTAGAGCTACACTGCTTCACACACATGCTGTCCATCCTCACTGATGTCTGCTGTCTCCTCAGGTCCAGAAAGCAGTCCGGCGGGCAGTCCAGCGCCAGCATGCTCCCAGCAGCAGGTCATTCAGCACAACACCATCACCACCTCCACCACAACCGTAGGGGGCAGCAGTGTGCACGGGCAAACCAATCACCGCACAGACATTAACCCCATTCACTAGGGACAAGAGAGACTATAACCCCGACCAACACCACCACCACCCTGCTTTCTGAGGGTTGCCAGCTGCACATGCGGGCTCCCCCTCTCTCCCTCCATCAAGAAAAACCTCAAAGGCCTGTGAGGCTGTTCTTTATACAGTAGCTACAGTATGTATTTTTATAGACCAACCCTATTAACGCATAAATGTTCTATGGTTTGTTGCCTCATTTTTATCCATTTTGTTTGTGCTTTTAGCAAAAAAAAGGAAGTTTTGCTAATCTCATGGAGCATTTAAGTGACTTTTTCTGTTGTGTAATGGTACCGAACGGACCGCGGTGGTCACGGGACCAGAGGACAAAGACGAGAGCCTCAGACTGTCATCTCTGTTGGCAGACCTTGCATCTCTGTATGCCTGACGGACTGAAAAAATGAGTCAAATCATTCTCTGTATAGCCCTTATGGACAGTATGTTGAGTGTATGCAACAGACTCTGAATTAGTGCGATGTGCTGCCTTTACGTTGTCGTTCGAAAGTCCAAATGTCGCCATGATGTCTTGAAGACAGGAATATGCAAGCAGGTGTAATGATCCTTTTCTTTCCTAGAAACCTATATGACTGTTAAGCCTTTTCCCTGTCAGCGGTATTCTCAAAGAGTGTCATAAAATACAGTATGACAGTGAAAACATAATCAAATGGAAGCAATACGACGGCGTATTGATCACCTTCTCTACCGCGTGTCCACGTTATGATCAGCATGGCCAAGCCGCTCTGGTCCCGAGAACACGCGGTGCTGTTACAGCTACAGAACTGTACACTGTGATACCAGTGAGGCAGCTCCGGGGTTGAAACAAACTCCTCCGCTCTACAGGACCAACTGAAACTTTAATCATTGAGGCCTCTTTTTGTGTGTTTGTGCTTCTGAAATTGAGGATCCATAGTTTTTGAGTGTGAATTATGTATATTTTGTTTTGCCTTCTTTCCTCTGCAGAACAAAGTTCCGCAGGCGTGAAAAGCAAGAAAAACAAAACAAAAAGCGTGTGAGAAAGTGTGAGCATGATTTCCATTTTTCTTTTTTCTTTTTTTTTTACTTCCACCCTAAAACTGGTATTGTGTTTTTTTATGGTTTCTAAAGAGGAGCCGATTTATGCCTGTGCTCTTCAAAATGTCACAATGTGCCTCAATCTTTCTGAAATTCTTCCGTTGACTGATTCAGTCGACAGCGACTCCTTTTCTTCAAACAATCGAATCCGTTTCCTTCTCGGTGTTTTATGAACGAGGTCTCTCGGTTATCGGCTTTGTCGTGGCTGTCTGCTGCATGCAAGCGCAAAACCAGCTGACCAAGGAGAAAAGTACCCGCTTTCCAATTTAACCTCTGACATCTTTGTCAATTTCTCTTCCTCCTCTTTCTCAGGCCTCCTCTGCAGAGCAATGGATGTACTAATAGTGACCTTTTTTAATTTTTTTTTTATCTCCCTTGCAACCTTGAAGCTTCACGCCTTCTCATGTTCACAACTCCTCTTTCTCTCTCCCCTACGACCAGGAATGTCGACTCATTAGCATGATGACCATAATGCACTGTGTTTTACAGTAGGGTGGATGAAATACATTCCACTGACAGGTGGAGCAATCGCAGAGCTGTCTATGCACTTTGTCCTCTGTCATGCCAGAGGGTAGAATAGCCATATTAAGGTCCGAGTAATTCTCAGTGATCCCCCTCCCCCCCTTTTCACTCACCAGCGAGAACTTAACTGTGTTTGGCTTTATGGAGAGACCGTGCCTGGCATGCATCACATGTCTGTAGATAAAAGAAGGGAACCTAGAGCTCATATTGTAAGGACCCTGCACCTTTAAGTTTGTACCCTTTTTTATTCTGGAGAAAGAAAGATGAAGGATGTGAATTGAAATTCTTTGTCCAGCTCATAATGGGTTACATTCTAGTTTCTGTCGAAGCATTCGGACCGTTAATGTCATGTGTTAACGCTGGAGTCTGTGTGCGCAGTTTGATGAACTGATTCTCATGAAAAAGGGCTTTGTCGTACCAACCCTTTGAACTGAAGCTTGCCTTATTTTTAGGTTGTTTTTTAAAACTGCGTTTAGACTGTTAGACCATTCCAAATTAACCTCTTGCATGTGAAAACGATGGGAATGACCTCAAACAACTTTCAATTGGAATCATTTGGAGGAAGTTGCTGTTTTAGAATTAGGTATGAGAGTCTCTCGTTCAATTTTTGACAGTGGGTCCAGGTTCAGAAAAAAAAGACATTTGTAACTGCAGAGGCAGACAAAAAAAAACAAAAACTAAAAAAGGACAGATGGAAGTGCAGTGTGAGTGCGTCTGTGTGGAGAACAATTCCTATGTATTAATGATGCTAGAATTGTATTATTTTAAAACTATAAATATTGTACATAATGTCATTAATTTTCTGTAATCCTGTACATGTAATGCAACCACCTTTCTTTTTGAAGGGAGTCAATGTGTGGTACATGTTTGTAAATAATGTTCACATAGCACTTGTTGCCTTTTGTTGTACGTCGAGGCTCATTTCAGCGCTTAAATGCATTGTTTATACGTGATGAACTGGTGAATCCATTCTGGCCTGCATAACTTTGTACATTGTATGTGTGTCTGTAACGACATCGTCTCCATTTTGTTTTGTTTTGCATTTGTACAGTTGTTAAAGTATCATTGCAGTTACATTATGGTATGAAAAAATAAAGCACTTGTTCTGTAACAACCAACCGATGTGATTTGATGTCCCTGCTTCATGTAATAGAACTTTTCAGCGTCCGAGGCGACAAAAAGCAAGTTGTCGCCATCAATGAAGCTTTCAAACAGGAGACATCTTTTGAATATTTGAGTATTATTACTGCAGAATTCTATTAAAGTACAACTAATGTTGACATCAAATAATCAACGGTATTTCCCTGATGTTTGCCCTGAGACATAACCGCTCATTAAATAGTTAGGTTCTTTAAAGGTTTAGAATACTCATTATTTATTTAACTGTCTAGACATCTTGAGAGTTGCCTGATGAAATAACACAGCAATTAACTTCTTTGTCAAAAACATATCCAAGTTAAAACTACAGAATAAAACCACAACAGCCAAAATAAATTAAATAAGCGTTGTTTGCTGTTGCAACGTGCAAAGGGCCCTTATTCCCCAGAGGTGTCGAGTAAATTAATATTTGGTTTTAGGACCTCATTTCAGAAAATCCGAAATGTAACAGTATTAACTTTTTATAAATACTATGAATGTCTACAGCAGTTTTGTGAAGTGATGTAATTTCAGTTCTGGCTTTCCACTGAAATGTCTTTGAGCACAGTGACCCTTGGTGGACATTTTGGTGATTAACCAAACAGTTCTCGACGGTGCAAATCCCTAACAAAGGTGCTGCCATATCTGTACAACACTGATCAAAACAGAGGTTGTCAGGCTGCAAAATTCACTGGTGATCTCTGATCATTAAGACACTATTTAGAAAAAAAAAATCATTTTATTTCAAGACAATTCAACCTTCAGTGTTTCCTTCATATTTCATCATCAAGTGTGCTCTGATTGCAACATAGACTATATTTCCTCATACAATCAAACAGAAATAAACATGAAATGTTTTGATAGATCTCAGGCCTGGTTGGGATCGGCTCCAGCCCCCCCACAACCCTGAATAGAGGATAAAGCGGTAGATGATGGATGGATGGATGGATCTCAGGCCTGATAATCAGACTGAACTGGCAGTCATTTCCGCTTAATTTATTTTACTATTTGTTGATTTGGGCATCGATTCATCTGGATCCAAGGTAAGAGAACGTATTTCATTTGAAATGCATCAGAGAGCAGTCCAACGTCCCAAACAATGTCACCTCTGCTAAAATACTTAATAGAGAACAAGCTGATTTACCCTGGCTGAGACTATCAACAGTCTAAATGGTCAATAATCAAAGATTAGCTCTTTGAAAGTGGATGTGCTTTGCTCCGGTGTTTCACTCATCATATCCAGCCGCGCGTTGAAAGGAATCTGTCTATCATGTCAAAGGACCTCGCTGGTTGGTCGTAAGGCAGAATGTGTCCTCCTCCTCGGATGATGATCTGCAGGACAAACAGAGGACAGGTCAGAGAGTTTACAAACAGGCGTTTAAGGAGTACGTTGTTTTTTCAGACGCTGATATCCGCCCACCTGGAAAAACTCTCCCACTTGTCTCACGTAACCGGCCACCTCCGTGTCACTGGGTTGAACCTTCCAGTGGTAGCGGGGGGCTGTTTTGTACTCCGCTGCCCCGGTCCAGTTGACCGTAGGCAGGAACCTCTCCGTCAGGGGGGCTGCTACTATGACATCCAGCTGACCGCTGTAGATTAAGACCTGGGTGCAGAAAGAGACCAAACAGACTGTTAGAGAGTCTTTAAAAGGGACTTTTCTAAAAACATACTGCTGTTGCACATCGCAGACCAAAGACAACTATGACAGGTAATCTCCCACCACCTCACCCTGTAGTTGTCCATCAACACGCCCAGCCACGGCTTAATGCTCTTCATGACATCCTGCACGAGGTGCTTCTCCACCTCCGAGCCGTCGTGGAACGTCAGGTTCCCCACATGGATGGCACGTCGCACTGCTGGAAGAGTCACAAACTGGGAGAAGTACTCCTGGTCTTCAGGCTCCTGCGGCGCACAAAACAACATGCAAGACAATTTTAAAGTGATAAAAAGTAGTTTATTTGTATGTAAAGTTTTCAAAATGCTCCAGGAAGCGTCTCTACATACCTGACATGTCAGGTAGTTGAAGTAGTTAGTGCAGCCGGTAGCGTTTTGGAAGAAGGAGGGATACGGTTCCACGTCACCATTCAGTAAGCTGTCAAAAACCTGAAGGCAGACGTTCACAAAATGGTCCGTTTGATTTTAGTCACAACTTTACTGACATGTGAGAATAAAATCTGACCATAAATAACAAAGACTTGTATTCTGACAAACACACCTGAAAAGCCTCCACCCACTTCTGTTGCTGGATGAGTTTAACCCCCAAGTCAGTCTGCTGGACCACATACTGTCTTTGGAGTTCGTCTATCATGCCCGTTTGGTACATGAACTCAGCATAACCACCCAGCATCTGATATGGAAAAATAATAGTTCAATATTATACTTGTTTCTACATTGACTGGCTACGATACCGATAACACCTGACAGGGTCAAGCAGAAGGAAGGTGAAAAGCTACGTGCTGGAGGGCGATTCTTTTCTTTTCATCTGGACTTGGCTGCCAAAAGTCAGATTTCTTGGATGAATGTATTGTTTGAGACGAGGCATGAAAGAGACTTGAGATTTGAGATGCAATATGATATGAGATGAAAGATGAGATATTGTATGTTTTTTCAGCGGAGCATGCCAACGAGCAACAAGTACAATCTGGAGACATGAGGTCTAATCAGGCAGAATAACTGAAAACACCTGTGTGTGTGTGTGTGTGTGTGTGTGTGTGTGTGTGTGTAGCAGCTCAGAGAATATAGGGGGGGGGGGGGTGTGTCTATGTCAGATACGCACCACTTCTGGATCACAGAGCCCATCTCCAATAGCCATCCCTATTAAGTTGATTTTCACTTTGGCAGCCGGGTTGTTTTTATGGATGTAGTAAGAAATGGCAGGAACATACTTCCCTGCATAAGACTACGTGGGGACAGAGAAGGTTCACACGAGTTAGGCTGTTGTTGCTGCAGTCATATTTTAAGACAAATGTCCAACTTGTCCAAAAAATGTGTCTCTAATGAGAATAAATCCCTTATGTTAAAGTTAAAAATCCACTTGTGTAACACCACTACTCTACATTTTGACAATATTATGATGCTTGATTTAAAAAACAAACAACATACCTCCCCAGTTACATAGAACTCATTGGACTGATACTCAGGAAATATCTGGAAGAACTGTGTTAAAGCGCTTTAAAAAAGAAAAAAGGAAGAGTTAGGAACAAAAATACAAGTTAGTCATCAAACATCAGACTTTACAGGAACACTGGACTTGTGCTGCTGTTCTACCTGTACAGATCTCTGCCAACATCATCCTGGTTCTGAGCGAAACCTCGATCATCACCAGTGAAGCTGAAACCTGTTCCAACCTAGAAAAAACAAGTTTTTTAACTTCCTTAAAAAACGTGTACTTATTCAATACACATACACAAAAAAGGTAGATGAGCTGAGAAACCTTGAATGAAATACGTTGTTTGTGGATAAATAATGAATACGTACCGGATTGTCAATGTACAAAACTGAATATCTCGACGTCCAAGCGAAATCCCTCAACCCGACTGCAAATACACAAAACAAGAACAGAACACTAAATATACGGGGCTCAAGCTTATTGTGTTGAATAGGGATCACGATGCACGTATGGTTCTTACCAGTCAAGTTTTTGAACACCACATATGGTCCATGTTCCACGAAGAGCCCGAACATGGAGGTGCCACCGGGACCGCCTTGCAGCCAGAGCAGGACCGGAGCTGTGTCTGTGTTCGCCTGTAGGCAGCACACAGAAAGTCAAGATCTCAGCACCACCCGGTGGCGACTTCGCTTTATTAGCAATGAGTCAGGTTTTCAGTTCATCAAAAGTGTAGACATGTGGCAAACAATCAAAGTACAAAACGTTTGTCTCTCAACACCTAATATAGGAATATGAACACCACACTCTCAGAAGTAACGGTATGTTTTCGGCTGAAATTGAGGATGCATGAGGTGTTGACATAAGTAAACACAGACTCCTGTAAACGGAAATTATTTTTTTAGCATGCAATGTAATGCACTGTGACATATAGATTTTAAAATATAACTATTTTCTTTGAGGCTTTCATTCAGCTGCATGGACGTGGCCTCTAACATTACTACACTGAAGTGTTAGATACAGATATGATAATTGAATTAAATTACTTCTCAAAAACAATTTCCCCAAAATACTCACTCTTTCCGTAAGAGCTTTGTTTAAAAAAAGACAAAACGTGACTTTTAACACCTGACAAAGTCCAGCATCAGCTGACATTCCCACATTGCGGCTGACTAAATACACACAGGTGCACTGCCTTATCGCTGACTGGAGGAGTGCACTGAAAATACCTTAAGTACAATAAAAGTTGAGTCCCAAAAAGGAAACTAGCACAAAAGTGACTATCCATCTGAAACACTTCCTCCTCTTGATGTCTCAAACTGCAGCACTGATGTGATGTGACTGTCATGTGGAAGGCGCCCACTGTTACGGGGGTCAAAGCCTACCAGCAGAGCAGGGAAGAACCAGAAGAAGAGGTTGCTGTTGTACTTCTTGTTGACGGTGAGGTACCCTGCATAGCTTTTCACGTTGGCACCGGGCAGGTCCCCTACCAGACTCAGCTTCCTGGCTGGAGCAACAAAAACATGTGATCATTATAAAACTATAAGCAATAACCTTTGCCGCGCAGCATCATGGGAGTATAGTAATGTTGCTGCACCTTCGTCTATGGCGCCCTTCTCCAGGTAGGGAGTGAGGAAGAGAGGCGACCCGGGGTCGACTCCGTTCAGGCTGCTGACGCGGTGAGATTTTCGGCAGAAGAACGACGAGCAGCTCCGTGAGTGTGCGGAGTCCAGACAGACCCACAGGAACAGGAGAGCCAGCGCTTCCCTCCTCAGCCTGCCGAAGTTTACACGTCAATATCAGGCTGCGGGCCTGGCGCCAACCTCAAACACTGCACTCTCATTCTAAAGGCAGGCTATGCGCGAGCGCAGCACGTGGGATACAAAGAAAAGACAACAACAAAACGTGCGATTTAGTTCAGACTCACCTCATGTTCACTCGTCGTTTCTATGACAACGGGAGGAACGTTAACCTTTCAGCTGGAGAGACCTCTGTAAGGTGGTCAGCTGTGGGCCGACTGAGGGGTTTGTGTGATGAAGTAAGGCTGAGTCACATGATCATCAGCTCTGCGGCGGCCATGTGACAACGCAGGTCACGTGGTCGTCGAAGTGTTGTTTGTCGGCGTTTAAAGCCTCAACGTGGTCTTGCAGGAGACTTCCGGCGTCTGAACTGAATTGCCCAAACAGAGAGATGAAACGTGTGTTTGGCATTTTGCTGAAACTGCTAGTAAAACAGCTACATTGCCCCCAAAAATGTTTGTCTCACTTGGTGAGTAAACTGTTTCTAAAATGTTTGAATTATCGTTAGCAGCGAAGGCTGGTTTAAGCTAGGTGTTATTGAGCATAGCAGCTAGAAGATAGACACATGTTTAACACGCTCAAGTAATAATTAAGACTTTTAACGCACGTTAAACATTATCATTGTGTTATTCATTATACTGCTGTATATGTACCGTCTATGAAAAAATATTAGAATCGTTTTAAGGGTTAGCATGTAGCTTTTTTTTGAAGGGCAAAATTAACTAAGCTATAATTGGATAATATCACTTACTTTCTCAATGTCCCACAATGCAACGCACTGCCAGAGAAAATCTCCGTCAGCATTTTCGTTGCCTTCTATACACACTTCGTATGATTGGGTGGCATCATAAGTGGGTCACACTACGTGGCTGGTTAGGGTTTGCTTCCCACTGCCATCTTTAAACTAGAGGATACAAAAATGTGGGTCAAGCATCTCAGGGAGCTTCCTGTGATTGGCCAGGAAACCTGTCAACCAGGCAAAAACACCAAAACATTCACAGCATTGGTGCACAATTAATGTTGCATTGTGTGTATCCCACCAGCCCAGCACCAGAGGAAGGGACACCAAACATTTTAAATAGTAAAAAGTAAAAAAAAGCATGTCTTTTTCAGGAGTTGGTGGAGGGCAGGCCAGAGGGAAAAGACCACTTAATAATGGATCTGGATTCATCAGGTGGCCAGAAACCCAACTCCAGTGGGATGCTCCATTTCTACTAGATGTGTAAGTTGCTAATTATTTTATGAATGCAGCTTTAATAAATGTGAACCTGTATGCCGGAGTCACTCACAGCATATTTAGATCTTTATTGTGTTCGCTATATTTTGTTTATTTTAATTGTGTGTATGTGTGTGTGTGTGTGTAAATATGTAATATAAATGTATGATATTATTATATTAAATTATATAGATAGAGAGATGGATGCAGCATCCACCAGATGGCGCAAAAACACAAAAAAACACCACTGACATCCATTCATTCTTTCTACATAACATGACATAACATGACATCTGATGGAAATACGCCAAAAACTGGAAGGCTGTGATTCAGCACAGTCGGGCCTTTTGCACGAATCTCGTGTAACAAACAAAGAAAGTATCACTTGTTTTTGTAATCTGCGAACAGAATTTGCGTTTTGCTGTGTGAGGCTGATTTTTGCCAGTCGGTGTCGCTTCCTTCTGCTCCAAACTTTCACTTTAAGAAGGCGCGTCTGCGCTGCAGTGTAGTCTGTTTATTACAGTGCACATGGATACCGTAGTTGATCTCTGCATGGCACAGATCTAGACCTCCACATCCCGGTGGGAGTCAATGCTTTGGAGCAGCTGATCCACGGAGTATATTTGCATTATTATCTGTGGCGGCAGCAGCTTCAGTGGAGGAAGAAGAAAAAGCAGCAGCAGCAGCGGGCTGCGCTCCTCGCCGAGACACGCAGCGAGCCGACGGGGGGGAAGGATCGGCGCGGATTGAGACAGGCAGACGGAGTGGTGGGCTCTGGACGAGACGAGACATGAACTAGGCACCGGGAGAGCCGTCAGAGGTGCACCACTTTGGGACGCGAGTGGAATGGAGGCACCGCCGGGGACGAGCCGCTGTGAGCGCACCTTGGCCAGACGGGAATAACGCGAGCCGTGAAACGGTTCTGGGATGGCAGCATCCAGTAACTCCAGCCTCTCAGGTTCATCCGTGTCCTCCGGTAAGAGTTCACACAAGCCAGACTCAGCCTAGACACCGAGGCTCGGCTTTGTGCTATTAATACTAATAATAAGCTAATTATGATATTATTTGTGGGGACTTTATCATTTTGCTCGTCTTGACATATGCCTTTTTGTTAAGGCATAACTGAACTTTTTTCATTATCTTGCATAAATATTTACCTCTAACATATGCACCAGGAAACGTGAACTCCCTCTTATTCCTCTATCTGCATCTCACACTGCTTGGTAACCATTAAACAAACGTATTATTGAAGTAGCTTCCAATGGCTGCTGTGATTTAGGATTGATAGTAAGTGACACGCATCGCCATCTATTATAGCTCGGTTCAGTGCTGGAAACATTAGAGGGAAATGCCACCTTTCATGTGCAGAGGGATTGAGATGCAGTCGGGTTTGGATGTTATTAATCCAGTCCATAATTTCCTTATTTACTTTCCACTTGGCCGGCTGTGGATTATCTTTGGCCTGTGTAACCTGCCAATTTCCAAAAGGCAGCACCAGGCTGGGACATTTTCTACATTGTGAAAAACAAAAACCCCAAAAAACCCTGATATGCCATGCTCCAGTGACATCATAATGTTCACAGTGCGCACACAAGCTCCAATCAAGTCCCTTTGCATATAATGTGGTACACTTCAGTGAGTTGCACCTATTATATATTTGTAAAAAAAAAAAAAAAAAATCAATTTCAGGATTGAATTTTCACAGGATGAGAACAGAAAGTGGGTTTGCAGCTGTTCAAACAAACCCAGAATGATTGTCTCGGTGTGGATCCCATTCAGCACGGCTAAAGATCACTGCTCGTGTTTGCCAGGGTGTAAAGTACAAACTCTACTATCGCAGCGCTGTTTGATGTGGAAGCCCCACCAAGAGACGTGCACATGAGAAAGTCAGCATGTGTGTCATGGAGAGGGAGGGGCTGTTTATAACACTCTGGTTTTTCACCACTATTTAACATTCAACTGTAAAAGTCTAGAAAATTAGTCACCATACTTTTTCTGCCTACAAGAACTTCAAAGTGCACGTCGCATGGCAAGGCTATAGTTTTATTACAGGGTGAGGACATTGTATAATACTGTTTGTTTTCCTTTCTTACTCTCTCTGCACCCCGACCACACCACACAGTCCCCATGTCTCTAGGTATTGCCCAATGGGAGGGGAGGCTCAGTCGTTTCCAGGCTGATATAGCCTGTGGCAACCGCATGCTTCACAGAGCATTATCTCATGTGTGCGCTTCAGAAAGCAGTGGATTTACTGTTTGACCACTACTGCTTTAAGAGGAAAGTCTTTTTCCCTCTGTGGCATTGGAGGGTTGTCATTACTTTTCGGCTCTCAATATAATTATCAGAGGTTACAAGCTGCGCTGCTGCCAGGGATAGAGTGGTTGTCACAAGGGTATTATTATTTTCATGCGGAGCTCTTTGGCAGTCAGACACAACATTTGAATAATCTTGTCTATGAGGCACATGACAAACGAAAAATGAATCTGCTCGGTTCCTGCTCCGTTTTTAGGTCGTCAGTTCTGGCTGCAAACAAAGTGCTCTTGGTGTAGTTATCTCAGCTGCTCGTGATGATAAGTCTGCTTCGTAATCTTGTTAGGAGGCTCTTTTCTTCGAGTCTAAATAACGTGAATCCAACTTGTGCCGCTGATGGCAGCTTTTTGTGCCGACTCATATTGATTTATGATAGTGGCAACGGTAATTATATTATGGGAGCAGACATTGATTTGTTTCCGTACTTTGTGCACATTATTGAAATGAAGGAACAATGTATATTATACACACACAGTCTATAAGTGCCGCCGTAATACACAGGTGCATAATAGTAGAGGCATCCAAAATGATTACGGCCAGTCATGAAAGGCAAACTGAAAGGATTGCAACACCGTTGCAGCATATGTGTTGCAATCTCTTCCCTGGAAAGATATTTTCTGGCTAGTTCAGGGAGATTCCTACACATTCTTGGCACGGGTGGGCACTGAAGCATGCACTGTACCGGCAGCACACCATTTGCCAGACGGCTCCAGGAAATAAAGCTTTGAAAATAAATTGAGGGATAGAGCATGAAAGTATGCCTTGTGCTCCTGGCCTTAAATGACAAAATTGGTCAGGGAGGCAGAATTACAGCCATGTATTACAGCGAGGCTGTCTGCTCAACACGATCCTGCACATGTGCCCGGTAAACGCTGCACTTCACCTCAAAATCTTTCCACCACATCTATTTCTTGTCCTTACCAGTGGAAATCATGTCAGACTGGATTTGCGTCATGTTTCCTGACTGACTGAGATGATCTGCGTGTTGTACAACATCAGCGAGGGCTAAGTTGGTCCCCCAAGTATCAACTCTGGTTGAACATATCCCCCGGTAGTCAATGCGGTATTAATTACAACAGCAGACTCTCTCGGTGGCAGACTCAAGGCAGTGTCAGAATCAAATTACTAAAATTACACTTTTTCAACTCGCCTACAGTTATTGTTAATAGAAGAACACACACACACAGTTTCCCAGTAGCACACAAACACACTGCAGAGAGCCACCATCATACCTGTCACATAAAATCTGGTCAGCACTGAGGCAGTGTTGACATGCATGTTTTGGACCGGTGTAACACACAGATGGTCTCCCTGCTGCAGCTCTGCTGCATCCCACTGACACGATGCTGAGGGTCTGCATGTATCTGTGTCTGACTACACCTCAGTGTGTTGTTTTTGTATGTCTTCTATTTTCTTTTTCTCTTTTAATTAAGGGGTGATTAAGTTATTATTTTAAATTCTCTTTTTGTCTCCAAGTCTGTCAAATGGCCAATCCAGATAGTACTTTACCTCATCACGTTTGCAGTTTCAGGGCCTTAAGAGAGCAATGTTTTGAAGGAAAACATTAATCTGAAACCCTTAAGATAAAAATAGAAAAATGCAGGTTATTTGGAAAATAAATGCTGGATCTACAAAGGTCTTGGCAGGTCGGGATCCTCCTCTGCGGATCAAGGCTTATCTTTTCTTATCCTTCCAGGGCGTCTAAGTATTGAAGATAGGAAAACAACAAGTAGGTACTAATAACATTCCAGGCATGAGTGTATCTTGGGTCATCTAAATCATCCAGGCAGCCCAGGCCTTGAACAAGCCACCTTTTTCTGAGTGGCTCATTCAGCTAGCAGAGAGAGCAGAGAGAAATAAACGTAACTAGCACAGTGACATTCTGGGGGGAAATATGTGGCTGTGGTGCAGCTCATTTTTAATCCATCATCAACACTAACTTGGTCATCATCATCATCATCATTGCTCAGTGAAGGTTACAGTAACAATGGCCATCAGGACCAGTGTCAGCAGTAGAGATGGGGAACACAAAGGATGTCATCATTGCCAAAAAAGCCTGAAATGGAAATAAAGAGTGGAGATCCACCAAAAGAAAGAAAAAGACCACAAACTCATTCAGACAGACGCCCCATGTAGACTGTGGTAACACGGGCCATAACACTGAACTCAACCCCACCTGGTCCAAAGGTTTCTCCCTTCCACGAGTGTGTGAACCCATCATGCTAATGAGCTGATAGTGAAAACAGTGCAGTTGCAGGACGCTGGTTATTTAATCCTCTTGTTTCAGCTGTTAGGATGGATGGGTTTCCAGTAGCTTGTAATTACACAGCATAGAAGAAGTGGACGGCTGTGACAGCTGTGCAACAGAAAGTTAATGAGTTTACTGATGAACATTAAAGCCACATCTCGTATTAATTAGTAACCAGGAGGAGAGGAGTGATGTTTCATCACGGTCTAGTCTAGCGTACATTTTCTTCTACTGGCAGAATATTATACATACTTATATAATATTTAATTTATTTATATATATAAATATATATAAATGCACATGAAGTGATACAATTTCTGTCTGTAGTGTTCAAAGAACATTGTACCATTAATTGTGTCAGATCTATTCGAACGTTTCTGTCTTTTAGATTATTATCTAAAAGACAGAAACGTTTATTATTAGAGTATAAGCTCCTTTCTCTTTGACACAATCCAGGTTGCTGTATCTGGTATGCAGCATGACATCACCAAAGTAAATGACATATCATTTCATGATCAGCTATGTTACAATACATGGTTACCCATTACACTACTTCTGCTGGTATTTGTTGTTTTGTGGGTGTTTTGCTGTCAGAGAGGGCTACAGCTGAACACGGAGCTTTTTAAAGGCAACGTGAAACTGTTTGTTGTGTCAACTTAAATCGTCTGCTGGGAGTTTTACTTGGACTTGATATCATTCTAAGTGGGCAAATGAAACGACTCCACACAGGCGACTTTATATCTCCTCTGTTGACATCTGCCTTTTTTCACAGTGATATTGAACATGACTCCGCACAGGTCATAAAAGGCTCTCAGCCTCAGCTGTGCACTCGTTATACCTCAGTACAACTTATTGTTTTATGTGCTGACGGTGACTTTTTTTACTGTTTTTTTGCATGTGCACTCCAGACGTTATCTCGGGGGATAAGCGTCTTAGGCGAGCTTGGATCTTCATTCATCACATATTCTCTTTGTCACCAAAGCAAATACCCGTCGGTGATTATTTTATTGACTGGCCCTGACTAATGAGTAATGGAGGGCAACACAATTAGTATCTGTTTCTTTGGGTGGGAGAACCCTTTGGCTGCTGCAGAATTTTAAAAATTCTCCCTGATGCTCAGACTCAAACTCTGAGCTGCTTGGAAATTCTATTTGATGTTTTTTCCCTGTGTGCCTTAGCGCGTGCGCATGCTTGTGCATGTGTGTGTTTGGTTGAGGATGGGTATGTACAGTGTAACCTAAAATATTTGTGTGTGCGTGTAAGCGTGTGCTGGCATCAGAATCGACCCCTAAGAGCCCCCTTTTTCTAGCCGAAGCTGCTGTCGAATTCCAGACTGAAATGCCATTCGTCATTAAAATGAATCGAATTGAAAAGTGAGTATTTGGCAGCCGACCAGATGAAATCACATTCTTTAAACAAGCCGCAGTGGAATAAATCTTTCAGACTGTTGCCAATGCAATACACAGTGACAAAGCTTCAGCATTTGGACAATGCATTTTCCGAGGCAGCTTGGCCACACATCAGCAAACTGAGCCTGAAGCATATTTATTTGTATTTGAAGGCAGACATTCTGTGGAGGGCTTTAGACACAACATCTACCCTCAAAACATCCACTTCTCAGTCAAGCTGCTTTTTCATCATTTATCATTATTCAGCAGATGTTCATATGCACCTATCTTGACTGCTGCGTAATTAACTCCTCTCTTTCCAAAAGCAACAGTGCTTTTATGATGACAAGCAACGATGATGCGTTTGGTGTGTTTGATAATGTTGCAGCCAGCCTCCAGTGGAGCTCCCGCTGCCGCCTGCAGAGAAACCAGCATGAAGAAATGCTCTGATAGTCTGCTCTTTAAGTGCCGTCAGTTGAACAGAGAAATATAGCACAAGAGCACACAGACTCGGCGATACAGGTTATAACATTGATGCCATTTTAAATGAGCACGTTCAACAATTTTTGCTGCCCGTACGTCACCGCCGACTTCCAACAAGTGCTTACTAGTCTTCACGCCCTCTCAGGTGGCTTTTCTTTCGTTCCCTCTGGCCAGAGGGGTGTGCCGTCGATCGGCTGATGAGTGCAAAGGAATGTTTTAAAATGAGCAACATGTATCTTCTGGACCAACATGAATCATTACTCAATTGATTCCTTCAGCGGCGGTGCTGGGCAGGTCTGATGAGAGAGATTAGACAAACCTCCGAGAGGCAGATGAATCTTTTATTAGCTATCTCGTGCATTTGGCATTTAGTGTCGTCGGCCTGTGCGTTAGCTAAAGACCAACATGTTTGATGCTGTATGCCTGTCTCATGTGTGAACATGTAGGACATGCAGTGACATTTACATTTACAATACAGTTTCTTTTTTTCCAAGGTCAAAACCAAGAATAGTTAAATATTATAAATGGCATCAAATTATTACCCGTATATTATGGAGTTGCTATGGTGGGAGATGTGGTTAAAATGTTATTTATACGATTACAAATATGCTGCACAATTTATGTCATATTGAAGGCTAGGTATTTTATTACATTACATTTTTGACTCATTTAGAGACGCATTTTATTACAAGTCATTACTTCAGCCGTCAGGTAAATTATCAGTTGCTGCAGGGCCTTTACTTCATCACCTCTCTAACTCTTTTCATGCTCCTATAACAGCGCCGTCATATATTTCAGCAACGCGTTCACATAATCATAAATCAGCCACTTTGTTTTCGGGTTGTGAGATGTAAAGTGTATTTACTTACATTGATTCCGACGGCCGTGTTTGGACTCCTGTGTTTTTGGGACCTTGCCGACGGTCTAATATAGATTAGGTTTGTCGTTTGGCGAAAGACGTGGACATCTGTATTGATCGTCCTCGACTCGAAGTGTATCCACTGGTGCATCTCGAGAGGCAGCTGCACAGTGTGAATGAAGCCATATTCATAATTATAACGGAGAGATAACAACAGTGACATCACCACAACGAAGGACTCATAGTTGGTCCACCGGGGAAGGGTCAGAAATGAAGACTTTAATGAGAAAACAGGCCATAGTTTCTTAACGCCACTGTGGGATAATAACAGAAACCTGCTTTTTTCTTGTCTTTCACAGACCCTGAGGATTACCAACCGCCCATATGGAAGTCCTACTGTGAGTGAATCACTCATTTTCTATGCTGATTAGCAATGTTTTTGGCTGGCTTAACCTCACATTTATTTGTGATCCATCAGGTCTCCTATATTTGGAAGAATAAGGTTTTATTGTACATTGTGCAATTAGATACACTGCAGGTTCCAAGAGGTTATACACACACATGCACAACAAAAGGCACACACACTCGCCTACACAACACACTCGCACAAATGCAAAGCAGTGGATTCCTGATCTCGGAGTAAAATAGGTTACCATCACCCAGGGAAAATACCATTTTCTACCTGCAAAGAGGCTCAGCTGAAATAGGGTCTTCAGGACACCCACCTCATTTTACAATGTGTTTGCCATGTGGGAGGAAATGGGTTGAATCCCCAGAATACGTGTGGTGCATTTGTGAAAGCAGAGCACAAATCATTTCAGCTGCATGCTGGGTAAGTCCTTTGCAGTGATTTTAGTTTTAACGATTACAATTTTTCCCCGTCATTAAAGCTTCGCTTCCGAATAATTTTTGCAAAAAATGCAGCGTTTCTGAAGTCTCACCATCTTCTCCCGACTCCTCCGGTCCTCTGCTGAGGTATTTTTAGAGCTCACTGTGTCACAGGAATGGCTCAAGTCCAAATCTTGCTGCTTGCCATAAGTCAGCCTGACAAAACATGAAACTACCCAGTCGGGAGTCTTCCTTCCCCTGCCTGGAGAACCTGTGGTGGTGAAGGCTTAGCTCAACCTCACACAGCGATTCCTTTCTGTAGTACCGGACCGTTGTTAGGAATGAAGACGCTGTAGTCCCCAGTCTTCATCCACATGTCACCAGGTTATGGAGCAGCCATGTGTATTGAAGTATACAACTTTTAGAGTCCAGCTTTGAAGTGCAGCATCGCCTGGACTTCTCCTGCTTTTAGATCCCTAATTGTAATGCACTTATTCTGCAAGGCTTCCGAGGTGTTTGGGCGATTACCTTGACGGGCACAAATCCCTCAATTCCATTTTCACTTTGCATCACTGATTTACTATAAGTCCTCCCCATACTTTAAGTCCATCTAATACAGAGGAGCGTGGATTTGTAGCATGTGTGTATTGAGAAGTGTAAGTGTTTTCCAGTATTTGCTCATGAAGTAAATGTATTTATTCACTCAAATGAGTCGCAGATGTGTGGCTCCTGTCTTTACTGCTTAGCCTTGCACAGACAAGCTAATGGCTCCTGTTGTACCTTGTAACCTTCGCACTGAGACCGAACCGCAGCCAGAAGCTCGACTGAAGGTTGTTAAGTGGACGTATTGTTTGATGTCCAGTGTCTGAAAGCTCTACTCCGTCATTTAGCTTCCAGTTATTTTGGTAATACAAAATGTATGTAATTACAACTTGCAATGAGCTGTGTACATAACTCAGAGGGGCAGAGGGCCTTAATTAACATCCATGCCTTTCTCTAACAGTGTACCAGCTACAGCAGGAAGCCCCGAGACCAAAGAGGACCACATGTCCTCAGGAGGTCAGTACGTCTATAAATCTTGCCACACAAGGCTGCTGTTTAGGGCTTAAATGACTGTTTTTATATATTTGTATCAACCATTTAATTGATCAAATCTGAATAATAATATGATAATAGCAAATTCTGTCCAATCTGTCCGTCTGAAGGAGAGAACTGCTTATCATCTGTTACATAGCTGTCACATTTTAACCTGAAGGGACAAAATTATTTGATCGCAAAGTTTTTTTTCTTCCAAAACTTAAAATGTCTAAAAATACACAATGTAATAGGGGGTCCTTCCACTGTGTCACTTTCATCCAGGGGGTCCTTGGCCTGAAAAACGTTGAAGACCTCTGGTTTAGAGGATCTTAAATTTCCTAAGATAGTACATTTGTATTATATCCACTTGCTTTGTCTGAAATAGAAAGTTGAAGCGTCATATTAGCTGGATGTGATGTGTGGATGTGATGTCATCCCTCATCACATTTGAAGCACGTTAGGGAGAGGTCTACAATTAAGTTTCAATGTTCATAATGTTCACCGAGTGCAGGCAGCGGGAACCCTTTCGATGGACAGCATAGACTTATTCCCTCAGCTCGGTTAATAAAGCTTAAGGAACAAGTGACTGTACTTGTTACTGCCCTCGCTGAGAGAACTGTCAGGCTTCTATTGTACAGCCTACCAGAAATGATGCGTGTCTCATCCTATTTTCAGTCTTGCCACGCTTTGATGAGCAAAGTGAAAGTTGTGGGCTGGCTATGTGAGATTAGCAGCTACCCGTTAATTCAAAGCACAAAATTATATTTGACATATTACCAAATCCACAATCATCATAACTGTGAGGTTTGAAAAGAGTCTTCACCGTCATTCGTAAAGGTGAATGAAAGTTTTTTTCTTTTGCCGTTGCCTTGCAGACACACTACACACCCTGGCGTGACACAGTAACACACTAAATATTAATTGTTTGCAGCTGGCCATCTCTAACCAGCTGCTTTCTTGCACTGCCTCTAATTCGTCTCCACACTCTGTGATTTGGCTTTATGGTGTGGTAGCTGCGAATAGACGCGGGGGCACAGATGGAGATAATCTGTCCTGCGGTGTGGAGTCCTTTATCTTTCACACGGGCTGTAAGAACAATTCGCAAAGCCATTTAATTGAGCTTTTTCATATCGTATTGCTCCAGCCGATATGTCTTCCTGTGCTTTTACAGATGGAGAACAGGCCCAAATACTATGGCAGAGAGTGAGTGTGAATTCATTACTCTCGTGGTTTTTATGATATTACCGCATGTGGGGAATTTTGTCATTATTGCCTTGCATGAGATGTGGTTGGGGTTTAAGTGGGCGGATGTGTATTTTGTGTGTGTGTGTGTGTGTCTTCCCGATCTACGAGCCTGAGCTTAACACACAAAATGTAAATCTGTGTATTTGAGGAGAGAACGACATTGGAGGATTTAAAAAATGTTTTTGTTTTTTTTACAGGTTTCATGGCATGATCCCTCGAGAATATGCAGATGAGCTTCTGGCGGGATCAGAGGGTGCTTACCTCATCAGGGAGAGCCAGAGACAGCCAGGGACACACACCTTGGCCTTAAGGTACCAACACCATCAGTATGCAGCGCAGAATCCCCTGAAAGGTCATCAGCAGCCCAGTCCTCCCCTGGCTCCACCTTCTTTACCTCTGATGTACCGACGCCGTCTCTGCTCATCTTTACTCCCTCTGTCTCCACGTGTCTTCATCCAGGTTTGGGCATCAGACCCTCAACTACAGACTGTTCTATGACGGGAAGCACTTTGTCGGGGAGAAGAGGTTCGAGTCGGTCCATGACCTTGTGACGGACGCTCTCATCACTCTCTACATTGAGACCAAGGCGGCGGAGTACATCGCCAAAATGACCACCAACCCCATCTACGAGCATCTCGGTTACACGTCGTTGCTCAAAGACAAGATGGTGCACAGGCTGAGTCGTGGACGCACAGAACCACGCAGGGTCACCTTCCAGAGGGATGAGAGGGTGAGTCTGACGGCTGATTGTGGGGAGTGTACTCTACTATTGTGTGCGCTGTGGGAGGTCTAGAGTTGAGAAGCTGTTTGAAAACAGTTAAGCATCGACCTAGTTAAGGTGTCCTTGAGCAAGATGCTGTTGAACCTTCTCTCCATCTAGAACTGAAAGGCACTGCATTAGATTGAATCTTGTCTGTTTTATACCATTTTGAAGGATTAGTTTGACATTTTGGGAACAAGGGTAATTTTATTTCTTATAGTTAGGCGAGTAAATTGATTTGTAGCGTAAAAATAAAGCTACCAGAAGCAGCCGGTTATCTTGACTTGTTTTACTGGAAACAGGAAACATCTTGTCTGTTTCCATCGAACAGATAACATAATATATATATACCAGCACCTTCAGAGATCACCAATTAACCTGTTATGTGTAATTTGTTTAATCCGTACTAAAACCAAGGTCAAAAAGCAGCATACTCTTTCATGGAGTTTCATTGTCACCGTGAGGTGTCCAGGTATGAGGTATCAATGTTCTCCTCTTATTTATGAAAGAGAATTAGCTTATTATCCAAAGTGTCAAACATCTGCTTTAAATGTAGTATCTTTGAGTTTTGGTCTGATGGTTGGACAAAGCAAACAAACGGATGTAACCTTGGTTTCAGGTAAAACTGTGACCGTCCTTTTATACTATTATCTGAGTCTAACTGGTGAATCAGTCAACAACAGCAAAACAATCAATAGATTAATGGGAATAATTGCCTGCAGCTCTATCACTACCATCCTCCAAACCCTGCTAAAAACAACTTCCACATTATTTCATTGTAAACATGAGTATAGTTGTTCCAAAGTGCTCCGAATACAATACAATATAAAATACATACTTTGAAACCAAAACTTGAAGCTTGTTATTCTATTTTCTAGAAAGGTAAAGAAAATCATTATAAACCACATCCTTTATTATTTTATAATCGCCTGCTTTGCTTAAGCAATACAAAAAGAAACGTCTTCATCATCTCAGTACATAAATGATCTGGTACATTTCCCTCGGTCCTGTGACAACACCGTGTAATACCACGACTTTGATCTACTTCCATGCTGCTGAACATTTCCAGTAGGATGAGAGTGCTACTGAGAGGACACTTTGTCCTGTGAATGAGACGTACATTATCCCGTAGCCCCTGGGTGTGTTCACTGCTGCCACGCTTTGTCGCATCCTCTGAAAGGTAATGATGACCAAGGGGACTGGGACTGGGACTTTGCTCAGCCTGCCACGCATATCAGACACACTTATCTTGGGTGAGACAAATTGCACATTGTATTCATTGGCATTAAAGTCTGTGAATGATTCATCAATGAGGAAGGAGGAATGTCTGTTTTCTTACTGGAGAAGAATTCCTAACTATCCCTCCACTAGGTGGCAGTCTTGACTAGTTTCCGCCTCCCTTTCTGGTTGATGGTCAGTAAGAGTCACACCCGGCTCTTTTTATTAAACATATACTAATGTTTTCCTCTTCAGAGATTGGGTGATTACTTCTGTCTAGTGTTGTGGCCGCCCTGGAGCATCAGCTGTACTACTGATATCATCAGTCTCCAGTTTGGCCTCTGTAGCTTGAAACATAAGCCATTAATGTTGAATTTTCTTTTTACCTCATTGGTCCTCAAGTGTCCTGAGGCACACAGTCTAACCTGTGTTTACTTAACACACTGCTTTATTGAACAGTGTCCAGCACTGTTGCACTCAGGTTGATTTGCAGCTATAATGTTTGAAAATTGGTGGACTGCAGCCTCCAATTAACCTCCACTTGGCCAGTAAATCTGGAGCGCGTCAGTTATGTCAGGAGCTTTTTGTAAAACTGACACCGACTCCCTGCCAAGTTCTGTACGTGAGGATCAGAGTCGGAGGCGGCTGTGATGATGGCAGGCTTTGTCGGGCAGCGTTTGAAACCCACCTGCCAGTCAAGGGAGGAAAACGTTTTCTGTCTGCTTGAATATTATGTGCCCAAGAAGCAGAGACCCGGCCTGACGGCTCGAACCTGTGGTTGCTTTTTGAACTTGGTGTTTACCAGTTACACAGCCACACCCTGAGGCCTTACGGCCACAGTGGCTTCACTGTACCGTCAACATTCACATGCATTGACTCGGTGTAAAGGTGATACCACCATATTGCTGTGACTGCACATTCTTGTGTAATTGAAATTGGGGGGGTTAATTTACTCGACCTGTAGATCAACCTCCTCCTGCATTTACTTCTCTTTGCATGTGCAGAGCCAAAAGCTCCTCCACATTCCTCCTGATACTGGTTTAATCTCAGTGGGGCTGCTTTGACAGGCTCGTTTGCTTGCATGCCCTGAAAAGATTTCCGATTTTTTTTTTTTTTCGTGTGTGTGTGTTTCAGGATAATTACCTGTTCTCTCCAAAGAGCTATAAAAATGCAAAAGCATCCATTTCCATGTTTTAGTTTTAAAATGTTAAAACGCTCCTCACACCACATTGTAAGTGCACACTTCCAGACTTTTAGAAGTGGTTATATTTTTATTTCAGCTGCAAGAAAATATTTCAATCTCCCTGATGTGTGTTCCTACTGATGACAAGATTGTCCATTTCTTCCATTTTTTAAAATAATGGCCGATCTCTTTGAATGCTCAGACCCTTCACAGTACGTCCATTTTTCTTTTTGTCAGAGATGTTGTTAGGGCCGTTTTGTCGGGGATGTGGGGAGTTGTATCCTGTTGTCACACCGTGTCAGGGCCCACTGTGCCATTTTCCCATGATTCCAAGGACTCGGGCACAACAGAGTCCGCTCAGCTGTGCTCCCACAAAAGCCCTGCAGGAATAAAAGAGGCAAGCCAGTGAAAAGAAAGCAGAGCTTGTGTGTGACCACCTTTTGTGTCCTTTCTTCCAAGCTCTTCTTTAAGAGACAAGAAGCCATCTGCCTGCAGACAAAGCCCTCGTCCTCCCTCCCTCCAACCTCGGCAGGCTAAAATATCTCAGAGTGGTATATTCCTCGTCTGTCCCCTCAGACTTGTGTGTGGAGCCGAAGTGCATTGTATGGTATGTGTAGGTCTTTTCAAGGAATGTCAGCCAGAATGACAAATATCTTCACCTGTCCTGTCACTCTTGTTAGCCATCCCCTACTGTTAGCGGTTGCCTCCAGACGCCAGAGACAAAAAGAGTTAGCTTGTACAGGAAAAGGCCCACAGCATTTTTTTTGTTGCTTTGCTACTGTCTGTAAGCTGCCAATCCTTTAATTTTATCTCTGCTTTGCAGTGGCCCTTTGGGTCTTTTGCCCTCCCCTTCACCACTCTGCTTTTGCTCCAGCTCTTACAAATCCAGCACTTACTGACTTTATGACCTCTCTTAATAAAATCAGTTCAACCCTATTTTTTTCATGCCTCCCCGTGTTCATGCTTAGCTGCTCTGTGAAATAGCTCTTTGACAAAAAAATCGTGCAGATGTTTATTTGACATCTAGTTTGCTTTCAGCGTTCCTTGATTAATTAGAAAACCCAAAAGCCTTCTGGTGCCGTTTACTGGTTGTTTACAAGCAGAGCTAATAGGAACAAATGCAGCATGAATATAGCAACAGCCCCCTACTGCCAAAAAACTACATGGCTGCAAATGAGCCTGCTGTGAGGTTTTCCTTGGATTTGGGCACTGTGGGATTATTCCCTGTGTAAGGATTATTGCAGTAATCCCTCCCAATCCCAGTTGATGGTCTGGCTCTGCTGGTCCTTCGAGACGAATGATTGTGATTGGCAGGAGTGGTCTGCAGTCGGAGTGTCTGGAAGATCCCGTCTGGATGGCAGTGCGGGGAATTCCACCAGCCGACTGACATAGCCAGAGGTCAAGATCTGTTTGAATTACGAGAACAAACCTCAGCTCTGTCAGACCAGAGAGTCTTTGCTCAATCTTTGAGCAGCACACTGACCCGTTTTGGAGACCCACCGCTGACTGAGAGCTGGCAGTTGAGTATTATCTCCAGTTAAGTGGAGTGGAGTGTGTCCGGAAGGCAGCGTGCTAATGGGAGTGTGCTCTGTGCTATAAAGGGGGCGTCTGCACTATTGATCCTGCCTTACAGAGCTGTTGAGCTGTGTGAAGCGGTCCTGACAGCACCCGACCGCCCTCGCTCTCAACCTCCTGGCCCCTCCCTATCAGAGACCCTGTTCTAGCTCTCTTTCCTTTCTGGGCGTGTGAAAGAGGGCCATTGTGTGAGGCACGCTCCTGCCCTCAGGCCGCCCACTACCGACCCCGTTCGCTCTGCTCCTCTTGCTCACTGCTGCCACTGGATTCAGACCAGATGCAGAGTCCACCCCGTGTTGACTGTCATCGGTCGCCCTCCTGGGTCAGAGTGGAGTGAAGGGTAGCTGCCGCCTCTGCGCTGGGCTATTGCGGGCAGCGCCAGCTGCACAGCACCCACGTCTCGCCTCCGCATCTCTCCCAAGAAGAGATGGAGGGTTTGTGGGAACCCGACCAGGCGAGCATGGAGGCTGAAGAAAACCGAGGAGGGGAGCTGATTACCCACAAGGCTAAAAGACAGGAGAGGAAGCGTCAGGAGCTGCTGGCTTTGGCTCTGGGAGTCAAACTGGGGAGCAAGGGAACATTTCTGTGGAAGCCTATTAAGCTGTTGGCCTCCTGTCCACAGATCTCCTCACCTCTGGTGCGACGGAGTGCCTTGAAAGAAACACCAGAGAAGCAGTGCTCCTATGAGAAGATACACAACTTCAAGGTAAGCAGGGTTTTGTTAAACATGAATTTTCTTTAGCTCTCGTGTTTTTTTGCAGTGGTAATGTAATTCCTGTTTGCTTGTGCCATCAAAGTGTGTGTTGCCGTTTTGATGAGAACACATGCAGCTGACATCCATATGCACTGAGGGGAACTAATGGATACACTGTACCACAACCCATTAGCAGGGCACATTGATGATTAGCATTGATTTTAAAGGTCCCTTTTGTTTTAGGCTGCTGATTTTGAGAAAACCGATATTGAGTTGAAATATATTGTAGAGGCTTCCACTGTCAGGGAGATTAAGTGCAGAGTGCATTGTGGAAAGCAGGATTGAGTTATGCTTCTTTAAATATACAAAGAAGAATTTAGGGATACTTTGCCTATGGGTGCCTCAACATTCTTGTAATTGTATCCTGGGTTTCAGTTAACAGGCAGTTTATAATGCCCCTCAGCTTTCTGTATACTCCCCTTTGGAAAAAGAACAAAACCCATCCACTCACCACCTGCCGTATGCCTCCTTCACTCATCGGCCTACTGCTACCTATTCAAAGTGCTGATGAAGGTGTGTGTGGTAGCGTGTATTGTATCTGTGTTTTTAGGGTGCATAGTGGGTGTACATCTGTTATTTTGACTTGCAGGCTTGCCTCTGTCTCTGCCTGCATGTATCCGATTGCCCAGGAGCAGATGCTAGACACATTATAGTAAATCCTTTAATCTGGCTTGTATATACAAATGCTGTCATTTGGCGAGGGGTCCCATCCACTGTAGCTCGGGATCACAAAGTAATCTTTGTCCAGTACATCAAAGGGGAGCTTCTCCAGTTTGGACTGGACATAAGTGACTTGTAATATGTGGTGTGTGTGTGTTTAACCATGTCCTACACAAAACCCCAGGTACACACCTTCCGTGGGCCACACTGGTGCGAGTACTGTGCCAACTTCATGTGGGGGCTCATCGCCCAGGGTGTCCGCTGCTCAGGTAACTACACGCCAACGTCAAAGCTGCGTTACACATCTTCCATAAAGAATGTCTTGGGTTACACAAGTAGTGTATGATCTGTGGCGAACTCTGTCTGTCACGGATGTTTCGGATGCATTCCCATTTTTAAACGGCGGTTCGATTATGTCCCATTTTATGGTTGATTTTCCTGTTGTATCTGTGACAAACACGTTGAGATCCTCCTGTCAGTGACTCATCAAAGCACATTCTTGAGACAAACATTTATATGATCACAGCTAGAACTCCTATCACCCTTTTTTTGATCACAGCCAGCTGAAAGTTTTTACACGCTATTTTCGAATTCCCTTATAACTGGTTACTGTGCAAAGAAATGCCATGTGACGCAGTATGCCTCAAAGTGTTAATTGTGCTTCTCCGTCAATGGAAATCACTAAAAATACAGTGTTTTAATGATGATACAAATGGAGGTCAACCACAGGTCAAATGCACTGGGATCGTTGACCAAATATAGCAGCAGATTGATTGCATATGAGATTTCAGTGGAGTTTCCAAGGCCTCCATGGTCACAAGACTCATTCACTGCACAAAATAGTCATGAAACTGATGCGCACATCAGTGGACCGAAACAGAGTGTTTGTTGTTGAGACATTTGCCACACTGATAAGCTAGAGGCGACCGCTGGTATCATCAGACACCTCATGTGCTATTTGAATCAGGAGAGACTTCTTTGTCCTCTCTCTCTCACACACTTCCTTTCTGGACTCTCTTTTTCTTATCTCCTGCTACACACTGACTGAGAGTACCTCAATCAGCAGACCAGCGTTGGCGTGGGCTCCGTCAAAAACCTTCCATCCTAGCTACACAAGCATGATGCGCTTCATGTCATTAAAACAACAACATAACGCCCGCCCATCACTGATCGCTGCTTGGCGTGGTGCATGGACAGCGTGTGACAGTGCAGTTCATCACCGACTCTGGGAAAACCTTTTCAAACTGCTGTCTTCAAAGCCTGCTGTGATGTTGTGTTATAATCAGTCTGAGGCTAATCTGGACCGCCTATTCCTTTGTTTTTCTCCCCCCTCGTCTAGATTGTGGGCTGAATGTACACAAACAGTGCTCCAAACTGGTTCCCAGCGACTGCCAGCCGGACCTGCGCAGGATTAAGAAAGTGTTCAGCTGTGACCTCACCACGCTCGTCAAAGCTCACAACACGACACGGCCCATGGTGGTGGACATGTGTATTCGCGAGATAGAGCTGAGAGGTAGAATGCAGTTAATCGGTCGCCACATGAAAACCCACCAGTCACTTAAGAGAAAGGAAAGCTGAATATAAAGTTTGATCAGTAAATGCTTAGTTCAAACATTCTGGCAATAACTCTACAGTTTAATACAGATTAATTACAGTTTAATACAGATTTAATAAGATTAAACTACAGATTAATCTGTAGTTTTGTTAGAATAGATGCCAGCATTTCCTACTGCACATGTGTTATGCCTGTGGTTCTGAATGGGAAGAAGGGAGAGTGACGAGGGGAAAAAGAGAAGAACATTTGTTTCTTGTGTTGCAGGTATGAAATCTGAAGGTCTCTACCGAGTGTCTGGCTTCTCAGAGCACATAGAGGATGTGAGGCTCTCCTTCGACAGAGGTGTGTTGACATCAGATTCATTTGGTTGCCGAGGTTTCAGTTTAAGTGTTTGCATTTTTTAAATGAGAAGTTTTTTCCTTCCAGCTGCATTACTGTGAAATAGCACTCTCTGTTATTCTGTGACATGCAGGAGAATATTAAGCCTTTATTTAGAACCCGACTACAAATTCACACATCGGTCATATATTTGTATTTTTCAGATGGTGAAAAGGCTGATATCAGTGCCAGTGCCTATGCAGATATCAACATCATCGCTGGTGCTTTGAAGCTCTACTTGAGAGACCTTCCTATCCCAGTTATTACGTTTGACTTGTACTCCAAATTTATTCAAGCTGCAAGTAAGAGCTCCTCCACTCTGGGCTATTCCATGACATCGCTGTGTTACCGGCACCCTGCAGGGCTCTGATTTTAAAACATGTTTATAATTTAATGTAGAAATTCCTAATGCTGAAACCAGACTGGAGGCCATCCACGAGACTTTGCTGCAACTCCCCCCAGCCCACTACGAGACCCTACGTTACCTGATGGCTCACCTCAAGAGGTTAATGCACACACATGCAAGCACGTGCAAAGCATTTGTTGAAAATGAGGGAATTGTAGAATAAGGCCAGTTTTTAAATGTTTTTTTGTGTTTTGCCTGATTCTACTCTCCTTGTGTTGTGTCTTCTTGTTTTAAAAGGGTGACGCTGTTCGAAAAGGACAATTTTATGAATTCTGAGAACCTGGGGATTGTCTACGGTCCAACGCTTATGCAGCCGCCGGAGCAGAATGCCTTGACAACCCTGAATGACATGAGGCAGCAGAAATTAGTGGTGCAGCTTATGATAGAGCATGAAGATGTGTTATTTTGAGGACCGAGGCATACAGGCCTCACAGCAGAAACGAAGGACATTTATTTATTCTGTCATAGAGGAAATTCAAGCCACCTTGATTCTAATGAAGTTTCAGAATAGTTTGTAATCCAATTGAACTCGCATGACCGTTTTAGTTGAGGTTGGTTTAGTGTTGACATTGTCTTGTTACTATACGTTTTGGGTTGTCATACCCAGCCAAGACCATCATTTTTATATTGGGAAAGGATCCAGGATTTTTTAACAACCTACAGTGCTATTCTCTCCTCTTTAAATTTGAAGACTGTCCCTACCTGGTGTAGACGCAGTCGTGATGACAGTGCTGTGTGAGACCGGCCCCCCGGCAGGCCGTCAATCAGTGCTGGTGTTGTCTCAACCAAGCCTGGCAGCAGCCGCAGCCTGGTTAACGTTCCCACATTACGTGTGTGCATATTGTGGTTTTAGTGGGAACTCCGTTTCAAATTTAATTGTAGATAATAATAAAAAAAATCAGATCATGTAATGATCAATCTTTTAACTGTGTGTACTAAAACAAATCTGAGACAATTGGGCGCTCATGAAGCACTTTTTTGCAACAAGTGTAAAGATTTATTTTGTAAAGATGTTTATTTTTGTCTTTTACTCTGCATCCTGTTCTTTTGTCACAATAATATATGATGTTTGTTGAATTGATGTCAAAATGGATAACGAGAGAAAAGAGGAGAGGCCGTTTGTGGATGTACCTTTCTCATTTGCGATGTACATGTACTCGGTGTTATGGTGAAGAATACACAGGTGGATTAAATACTGCTCTTTTGAACTTGCATGTCATATTGCAGACTTATTGTAAAGCTCTTTCCAGCTTTATAGTATTCCTGTTTACATGCTCTAATTTGGAATATGTTCATCTGTTCTGGGCTTTTTTTTTGTATCCAAGTAACATCGTTTGGTGCAGCCGTAGTCGCCATTCACTTCACTGTGCCATAAAAGTGAACAGTCCTGCTACAGCTGTATCCAACAGGTTTCTTTCAATGTGTTTGAGTAAATCCTTTCTACAAATCCATTGCATCAAAATGTATTTTTGTGACTGTTGCAATTAAAAATGTAATTTATCAAATGTTGATTTATTAAAAGGAGAGAGAACTACAGTTTAAAAACATGACCTGTTTTACTTTCTCACACTCACTTGATTTCTATTTAACATAATCCGACCACAGTGGGATAGCTGCCGAGAAGAGGTTCAGTGAGAAGAAAGGCCCGGCTCTTCGTCAGTGATGATTGCTTGTAGCCTGAAGCACAGTAAGTGAATCACCAGGTATGTAGTTAACAACTTATTTTGACAGCTATATCCATACCAGGAATTTTAAGTAGAAGAGCTTATCTAATATTCAATCTCTGTCTTACCATATTACCCTCCCACTCCTCCAGTTTTATGTACAGGTGTGTGTGTGTGTGTGTGTGTGTGTGTGTGTGTGTGTGTGTGTGTGTGTGTGTGTGTGTGTGTGTGTGTGTGTGTGTGTGTGTGTGTGTGTGTGTGTGTGTAGTGTGATGTGTGTGTGTGCTGTGTGTGTGTGTGTCGTGTGTGTGTATATATATATATTATACTAATATATATATAATCATATATATATATATATATAAAAATCTAGAAAAGGAGAGAGAGACCCCTTATGATACACAGTGTCCGTTTGGAGATTTGTAAATTATACCAAAGTCTCAGACAAGAGTGCCCTCTAGTGATGAATGAAGACACACACAGCGTCATCCAGCATCACATACACTGCACACACTTTCAGTTTTCAGCACATTTAATGTAATAATAATAATAATAAACAAGTAAAGTTAAATTCAAAAACCTTTATTTCATGAAGGAAATGTCAATACTGAGCCTAAATCCATCTGTGGTGAGATGGTCAGTGCAGAATGGAGGTATAAATTAATTTTCCATAAAATGTTCAACTGCAGTGTGAAAAAAAAGCGAGCACAGTAACTTAATCCCAATATCTAAATTCATGGCACCATTTTGGAGGAGACGTGGAACAAGCACAGTCCTTTAGAGCTCATCGTGTTGGTAGGTGAATTCCCTCACAGATATAAAACCGTCTTTATCTTCGTCCTCGTTTTTGAAGATGTCCTCGACCATCACTTCATGATGCGTGTCATTAGACGAGTATCCATGTTTCTCAAATTCTTTCTTCAGGTACACTCTGACCTGTATAGTGCAGACAGAATGATAATATCATAGCAACAAAAATGTATGTGTATGTAAACATATAAATAAATGTAAAAGAATTTCACACCTCCTCTCTGCAGAGCTTCCAGTCATCATTAATATCCATCTCCCGGAAAGACTCGTGCGACCGGGGACCATTTCGGATCTCCATGAGCTCAATGTCAAAAATGAGGGTGCTGCCTGGAGGGATCTTGCCTGTAAACAAAAACAATGTTATGTACATGAAGCAGGGGTGTGGGACTGGGGTCGGAAGAGGACTGAGTATGCAAGGCTCTCCTGTGAGGAGGCGGGGCAAAGATGCTACAATGAAAAGCTGTGGATGGGATGAGGGTTCAGAATGTTGTGTTGAAAAGAAGCACAGGTTATGACGTGATTCAGAAGATTTTTGTGTAGAACTAATAGTCTGTTACCTTTTCCTTCCTTGCCATATGCCAGAGATGGAGGGACGGTCAGTTTCCTGCGCTCTCCTGTGCACATGTCCTTCAGACCCTTATCCCATCCCTTGAGCACCTCTCGAATCCCAAGAGTGAACCATACTGGATTTGTATCCCCATGTTTGCGGCTGTCAAGAGTCACAAAGATCCATCACAGTTTTCTTTGAGAAAGAAAAGTCCAGTACACACAGGATTGAAAAAGGGTTGAATGGCAGCACTAAGGACAGTCAATGGTTAATGCACAAGGACAATATTATTAGTAATAATAATAATAATACAAATAATTTATAAAGCACTTTTAAAATCAAAGTAAAAAAGTGCTTGGTTGAACAGTATTAAAACATTTCTGAAGTTTAGGCAAATAAAATCAGGCAAATAACCAAATAAGACAGACTGAAAATACAACAGTGTGCCAAAATTAATTGTAGGCGTTTTCGAAAGGATCATTTAGATAAGTGATTTTAAATGGTACATTTAAATGTAAGTGCTGGGCTGCAGCATAGTGTAGTAGTACATTAGACACATTGATTTTTACTGCTATAACAGTGATTTCTCTGCACAAGTAGCGGAACAAAGTTGCACAGCAATACATGTAGCAATAGTAGAGTTTCTTGCAACAAATTACCTGGAATAAAATAGGGTGCCATTGCTCGCCAAGTATCCCTCGTGATGAACAAGAAGCATGTCCCCGTATTTGGACTTACGGTAACACATGAAGGGTTTATGTATAACTTCAATTTTGACTTCTGGCTCGGGCAGCTTCCCCCCGGTGACAAACACAAACAGTGAAGGCAAAATCGAACAAATAGTAAAAATAATCATTTTTGATAGCTCAACAAAAATGACACAAAAAAGATCCGGAATTTAAATCTTTTCACAAAATGCAGTACCTAAAATAAATACATGGCAGGAATGCCAACTACGTGGCAGCCAAGTTAGATGAAGGCGTCCACTGTTCAGGGGTTTGCCCTCCTCCCTCTACAATTGGATACATCCGTTACTAAGCCCCGCCTTTTACCTATATTCTCTTTTTCTATTGGTTCTCCTCTGTGTCGATCTTCACAATCCACGCCCACAGTCCTTAAATCCCTCTGATGTTAGTGGGAGGAACGTTGTTCGAGCGGCGATTCACAAATAAGTTACCGCACTTTTATCTACGTAGCTGGCATGTAAAGCTGTGCACGTTACTCCACTAAATCACACACTCGGGGCCCGATGGAGTCGCTGCAATCAGCTGTGCATCATATCTTGTTATGATAAACAAGTAATGAACGGCAAAAAACACGTATTTAAAAATGGAAGGAATGCTGCATAAATGGACCAATTACATTAGCGGTAAGTTGACTTCACAGTTACGTATTTTCTATTATATGTGCAGCTAGCTAGCATGACAACGTCGTAGCGCACTTATAATGTGAACAGGCGACGTGTAAGCTAACGTTAGCCTTCAACTATCGGCGCTTATCCTCCACTTTACATTTACAGGTTTCTCTTTAACGTTGTTGGGTTAAGTTTGCTCTTTAACGAATTAGAAGTAAACCTTACGTATGTAGGCTTAACGGGTAGCGTATCTAATGTCGGTAGCGTGTGTCCCCCCATCTGTCATTCTAATCTGATTTAACAACTGATTAACGCTAGCTGTTGCTAACTTAACGTGAGTGTTAACGTTAACTCTTTCGAAGTTTACGGAGCTAACTAGATAACACTGTTGACTGTATTGCCTTGTTCCTAATTGAATTCCAATAATGTTAAAAAGCGACGTTGCCACGATCTAAAATATATATTTTTTGTTGCCAGGTTGGCAACCTCGTTGGTTTGTGCTCGACGGAGGAACTTTGTCTTACTATGACTCTCAAGAAGATGCGTGGAAAGGCTGCAAGGGCAGCATTAAAATCTCCGTTTGTGAAATCCAAGGTCTGTGTGGCTCACTGTGTCCCCGCCGTACGTTACTGTGATTCATCCCCTTTGGGATGGAGATCTCACATGCACGTTTGCTGCTGTGTTTTGTTCATTTAGTTAATTCCTCAGACTCCACACGGGTGGACCTGACCATACCGGGGGAGCAGTACTTTTACCTCAGAGCCATCAATGCTGCAGAGAGGCAGAAATGGCTGGTGGCACTGGGAACAGCCAAAGCTTGCCTTACAGACAACCGAACAAAGAGAGAAAAAGGTATTAGGAGGCTAGAGTACAGCTAGTATTCAAATTTGTAAAACGTATTTGCATACATTTGCTCATTTGCCATTTTTATTACAGAGCTCCAGGAAAACACAGAGGCATTAAAAACCAAGATGTCAGAACTCAGGTTGTACTGTGACCTTCTTCTACAACAAATAAACAAGATCAAGGAGAATGATGAGCAAGGAGACACAGCGGAGGTAAGGTTAAGGTTCGGATGAGCCGATGAAATAAGAGGAGCTGCTGCAACTGCAATATAGAGCAGCCCGTTTGCAAGGCATCAAATAATTGTGTGCGTATGCTTACTAATAGAACAGCAAGTATCACAAGTACATCTGCTTTTCCAACTGTTCCGCATTTGTGTGCCCTTTGCAGACAGGAATAGACACCGGAGACATGGTGAAGTCGACATGCACCACTTTCCTCAAGACTCTGGAGGAATGCATGCAGATAGCAAACCACACGTTCAGTACGGATATGGCAAAACAGAGTCCGCCGGGATCTCCTCCAGTAGCAGCCATCAAACCTCAGAAGGTACATTTATGCCACGTGTCTAAAATTGGATAAACTGACGACATCTAGTCCAAACAGTATAGCTTGTTTTGAGTTTGATCTTTTCTATCTAACTAATGTCTTGTTTCTCCAACAGATTAAACCTGTCAATCATTTAAAACAAAACCTTGGAGAAAAGTAGGTTCTCTGTCTTATCTATTTATATGTCCTCCTCTGCCCCTCCTTCACTCATTGACTCACATAGATGTTCACTCAGCAAAGTGAGGTGAAAATGAAACACCTTTCCTTTCCCAGTGGTTTCCGTTGACACAATAATATTGTCATCAATGTTCCATTTCTGTGGCACTAGATGTAATTATGTTTGCCCAAAAAGGAGTGCATTAATAGTTTAGAAACTTTGTGCGCTCAAATTATTTCCAGATGGAACGATTTGGCCGAAACCTCAGGAGAAGCACACGACAACCAGAGCCTCGACTCTGGAGCCGAAGGACCAGATGAGCCCGAAAGACCAGAGCAACATCATTCCCAATCAGGTAGGTCACGTCTCCCAACCACTCACCTCACGTGCTGCCCAGTTCCCAGAACTGATAATCATTACTGCATTCCATAAAGAAACACCCCACACACACACACACACACACACACACAGAGCAAAAGGGGGTCTGGTTGTTGTGTGGACATACTTGGAACTCATGTGGATGGATTATTGCTTTTTAGTGAGCAGGCAGTGATGGATGCCCCAGTTACGTTATTGCATTTCCCTTAGCAGTAGCAAAGCCTTTAAATGGGGGAAGCTTCTACCGGGGATGGAAAATAACTCTCTAACTTTCCAATTTAAAGAGTTGGGTTATCTTTAATATATATGATATCTCACTATGAATACAAATATATGTTATTTAAAACCCATAATACATGTAAGTATTATAAGTATTATATAAGTACTGATGAGGTGGCCCACTTATTAGATATGAGCATTTAAAAGCAGTTAACACTTTGTTGAAAAAGTAAGTACATAAAAGCAACCATTGATTTGTAACATATTATATTAGAATATATTACTTTCATTTAGACTTGATGTGATGCAATAGTGCTAATTAACACTTCACAAAAAAATGAAGAAAATCTAAATGGATCATTTATTTTTCATTTGTTTCATTGTCTTATATAGAAACGACAGCTAATTGTATGACTTTTTGGAGACATATAAGGATTTGAGAACCGTGTGATGATTGTAATTTATGTGATAGTCTTTTATGTATGAGGCTAAAACACCAAAACAAAGAGAGGATAATAAAAAGCACCTCTAGAATCATATAATCAAATCCTAGTCCGGTGTGGTCGCGACCAAAAGCAGCCACACGCCACACCACACCAAACTGTGAGCTTGGGTAACATGTTCAACCCATAGAGGTCAGTACAGCAATACTTCTACTCAATGCAAAACGTATTTAGTGCTGCTGTTGAAGTCTGTCATATAATTAGTTTGCTGCAGTGTAGCCTACCAGTGGTTAAAGTGAGTCTCCATCATGGTTGTGCATGTCATCACGGAGTGCTGCCTTCACAGTCTGATGAAAACCGAGCTTCAGACTTGCTGTGGTGGACTCGACTGAAACCATGTTCTGAGTTCCCTTTTGTCTGGTAACCTCCATCGTACTGTGTCACGCAGATATCGACGCCAGCAACGGTTCAGTCCACGAGGAGCGAGCGGATCCAGCTTTACACACTACCCAGAATACCTCTGAGATTGAACACTACGAACAACCAGCAGAGAAGGTTGAGGAGAATGATGAGGAGAAGGAGAAGGAGGAGGAGGAGGAGGAGGAGACTGAAGCAGAAGATCACATGGAGACTAAACAAGAGCTAATGCACAAATCGGGCCAAAGTCAGGAAGAGCATGACAACAACAACAAGGAAGCGTACGCCGATCAGCCTCAGCACCAGCAGGAACCCGTTCCAGACCAAGAAGAGGCTCAGCACGAAGGCGGAACTTCCAGAGATTCAGCTGAGTCCGAAGACACCGAGCAGGTGGAAACCTTCTTCAGCACAATGAGCCACAGGTATGAAAATGCTACTCAGGAAGGTCACATCCTTTAGGGTCACACATTTGTTACTGTACGAAGTTACTGTATGATCGTCTGTGATATTTCACTCTGACAGTATTAGGATTTACCAATCTAAGCTATATGTAGTATTTTTGTCTTTGAGGCACTGCACTTCTGCTGCATCGTTTGACTAAACTGCACAGTTACTTAGTTTGTGGAAATATATGAATTGTGTTACTGTGTCGCACAGAATTGATAATAACAGGTTTGGATCATTTTAAACTGAATCCATTTCAAACTGTCATTGTAAGTGTTTTATATGAGTGTGTTCTCTCTTGATCACATGACACAGAGAGGCCCTCATCTGATATTTGGGTTTGTAAAGCTTTTTTTGTTTTACTCTGTATTTCAAACCTATTTTACTTTTTTAAAGACCTTGAAGACTGTTACTGAACTATGGACTAGCGTGTTTATAATCAATTATGTAATATTTAGTTATGACATAAATGTTATTATAATGGATAAATCATTGTCTCACTTATCCAGTATTCAACTGCAAGGTGGCAAGTAGAGAATGTGCATTTTGGAGTTTTTAAAAATGGATGAGACCGTTTGAGATCAACATGAACGAAGCAACAATAACAAGTTGTAGACAAAAGTAGCAGAATAGTCTCAGGTATTGTCAGGCATAGAATTGCATGACACTGTATGATCCATTTCTCTGGCTTGGTTTTGATGTTTGTACCCTTTTTCTCGTTTTTTTCTGTTTGAGTTGATCAAATAAAAATCTAAATGGCATACTTACCTCTAATATATTCTCCTGTTTTGAATCTGTTCTACTTTTTTTTTTTAGATTTAGTGATATAAGACTGGACGACGACAATGGTATCCCTACACAAGAGTTTTTGGACTCATGCTATGCAATAGTACCTGTATTAGGTAGGCCGGTCACTTTCAGTCTCTCCTCCTCATCTTTACCTGCTATTCTTCCTCATGCTGATGCTACACACGTGGTCATTTCCCCCTTTATAACTTTTATAAGGAACACTTCCTCCTTCTATTTTCTTCTCATTTGTGCATGCTCTCATTCACGTTGTCTGTAGTTAATGAGGTGGCAGCTTTCTGTTTTGGGTTCATCATCACTTTCTTTTGTGCTCTCATTATTTCCTTCTGCAGCTGAATGTCTTTCCGTGGTTGTAATTATAATTTGTAGCCTGAGGGTCTATCTCATTAAGTTAGCTCACATTTCTGCACGCGTGTCCTTGTCTGTGTGTACGACACAATGATAAAGGTGGTCAGTCACAGTAACGATAACTAGACTGCAAAACAACATTTCTTGTGCCAATTTTGGAGGGAATTGTCAAGTAGTTCACAAAAAAGAACTTTGAAACTATTTAATGACTTAATTCTATCTGAGGTAACTTTTTGCTCTCGTCCAGTTGTGCTCAAACATTTTCCACCCAAATTGATTTTCGCAGGGTTTTCCGCTCTTGTTATCACTTTAAAAAAACAGCTCCAATTTTTCCTCACTGACTATTAACAGCTTCAGCACTGTAAAGTCTTCATAATATGATACAAAACTAAGAATCTTCTCTTCATAAGCGACAAAGAAATGATCATGGATTTTCTCTTCTCAGACAAGCTGGGGTCCACAGTGTTTGCACCTGTTAAAATGGATTTTGTTGGAAATATCAAGGTATGTGTACATGTCATTGATGCGTTGTCTTAAAGAATATGGAGAGAAATGATGGCTCAGTCCTTAATAAGTGCCTCTAAATCTCAACACAGAGTTCTTATCAGGATGAATCAATATTGGAACTTAACAATCTATGTCAATAAGGAGATTTTGCGTATACAACGCTGCTAGACTTGTTTAGCTTTAAAAACAAAATCAGACATGGCTTATCAGTCCTCATATTCTTGTTCTGTCGACGTAAATCAAGTAACTTAATCGAGCTGATAAAATGTATTACTTAATAGTTTTGTCAAATTGGAGTGATGACAGAGTAGAAACAGGATCTATTTCCCGGTCATGTCATCATATCACCATATCTATTTAACCCCGTAGAAAATTCACCAGAAGCTGATGTCGGATCCCGACAGCTTCCCCACACTACAGTCCATCGTGTTGCATGAAGTCCACACAGATGTTGCCCGGGTGCGCAACTCAGCCAGCGAGGCTCTGCTGTGGCTCAGACGGGGCCTGAAGTTCCTCAGGGAGTTCCTGTCCGAGGTCAACGCAGGGCAACAAGACATCCACGTAGCCCTGAGTGAGTCTGATTTTTCTGATGGACAAATCTGCCGAGTTCAAATACATGGAACTTAATGCACGTTCAGTCCCGTCACATTCTGCCTGTCATGTCACCCAGATAACGCCTATGGAAAGACCCTTCGCCAGTACCACGGATGGGTTGTGCGCGGTGTTTTTGCTGTAGGTATTTCTCACTCTCACTAAAGCTCCCCCCTCCCAGGGTTCATCTGTTCTTGGCATGTGACGATCACGTGCTTCTGTTTTCCCCAGTTGGCGCTGAGAGCTGCCCCGTCTTATCAAAGTTTCTCCGCTGCCTTGGTGTCGAGAGAGGGCGACGAGCTGAAGGCCGGCTTCACCAGGGGCGTGCACCGGGACCTGGGAGTGTACCTGCCTGCCATGGACAGGCATCTGGCCATCCTCGATGCCCTGTACGAAGAATACAACCTGGAGTCTGATGAGGTGGTGTGAAACGTGGAACAGAGAGAGGATCCACGTTCGAGGAAGGACAGAACCAGTCAGTCGGGGGGAGCAGGCTAGTGGCTGCCTGCTGAAGGACGGTGCCAGATGCATCACGCGCATCTTGTGTTCAAAATAGTGAGCATGTCCCGTGTCAGTGTGAGGTGTTTCCAGTGGTTGTTAATCTCTACAGCAGTAGGTGGTCTAAGAAGGTGATCATGTCTGTATTTAGGAGCAAGCGTTAACCGTTGAGACGTTATGGTTTTGATAAAATGTAGTTACTGGGTCTTGTTTAAAAGACCAATGACAGTGTAGGGGTTTTACACCCTACTATGCAGACACATTTATGTACAGGTTCCTAACCACGAGGTATTTGGCTCTCGTTACTTCCCTGGAAGATCGTTTGTGATTCCCGTTGAACTGATCTGAATGCAAAGACTTTTTTATAAATGAAGATTGTCCTGTTTCCTCGGATTCGTGAAACAGGGATACTTGCAACTAACATAAAGCACTTGTTTGACAAAAACAAATTGTTCCAATACCCAATATAAAGTCATGGGGAAAAGAAAATACCCCCTCTTTCACTTCTATGGTTTTACCTATCAGGACCTCATAAAAACAGACATGATTTGGTCCCTACCAGGTCCTAAAAGTATGCAAATATGACCCCAACAAAAAGATGCCATGCAGAAGCCATGTGTGAAAAACTAAGTACACCCCTATGATTCAAAGGCTTGTAGAAACGCCTTAAGCAGCAATAACCTGAAGTAATCCTTTTCTGTATGATTCTCTTAACAAACCATCTAGAAAGTTCTTACTGTGGAATGATGCTTTCCACCCTGTAACCCTTCTAGAGTTAACACACACCTGAACGCTCCAGCAAACTGACGAAACCTGTTACAGAGCTGGTCACACCTGCTGATCATAAATGAATCAAGTGCATATGATCAGCAACACCTGCTGCTAATTATTAATTCCTGTGGAAGCAGTAAGCGTGTACTTAACTTTTCACACACTGCTTCTACGTCCTGGCTTCCTTTTTGTTAAATGAATAATGTCCGATGAAATATGTTATGTTATTGTTCATCTAAGGTTGTATTTACTTAACTTTAAGACGGACCAGATGGTTTTTATTGTTGTCCCGACACGTAAAACCATAGAATTGAGAGAGGCTGTTCTTTCTCCCCGTATGACTTGTATATGCCTTAAGTATGTGATGGAATTGCAAACTGGGCTTACTTTTTGTATTAAATGAAAAGTTAGTTATTGCACTTTCTGTTGAAATTAGGGTTAGGGTTGGGGGTTAGTGTTATGATTAATATTGAATTGATTTTCTTTCTCTGAATTGTGAATTTAAATCCTGCAGTTTGACAATGTTTAGTTGTACGTTACTGAAGAGAGACTTTCTGTGGGACCAAACAGGAGCTGTCGTGTGAACGGCTTTAGCCTCCGCTGCCTGGAGTACCACAACACACAAGAGTGAAATAACACAGTGTAGCTGGTTAAGTACTGACAACTGCCTCTGCACAAGCCTATGCATAGAATGCATTTTCACAATGTCTATTTATTACGTCTTAAGTTATACAGTTTGCATTAATGTCACGGGGATCATCGTAGGCCATGGATACATTTGTATCCATCCAGCATGTTCACTGATCGCATGGTTTTATGTTTTAAGTAACATATGTACCAATGGAAACTGAATATAGGCCAAGCTCTTGAATTAATTATGTAAATCATAAAGGAGGTAGATGGATAGAAAGTTAAAATATGTTTCTTTTCTCTGTACTGATGATGAACAGTAACATTCAGGTTGTCAACTCTACAGATTTCTCCATGTTGTCTATGCACTGTTCTTCATAGAACCAGGAGTAAGACTCCGCCTCCTGGCCAAGTTTGTCCCTGAGCCATTTGAAGGAAACACATTCATCCTCACAGGGCTTCCCCCCCTTACCAAAACATACCATATAGTATTGTTACATTTATTCTAACTTTTCTTTTGTGTTTTCAGGAATGATCCAGTAATAATTCTTGGAAGTAAATCATTTGCAGCAGCTTTACATCACAGATGTGCAATGGGCTGATTTCCTGTTTCAGATAAATCCCAACGTTAATCCTGAGAATATTCCATTGTAATATTGCAAACATTGTCTTTGTTTTTTTCTATGACTATGTATATAAGATGCTTTTTTGATTTTTACATAATAAATAATTAAGTTGCCTTGACGTGTGTCCAGTCTTGTCATAGTTAAATATGTCCTCCTGCCTTTTGATGGCCGAGAGTTGTTTCTGTGGTTCAGGTTGGCCAGGTTCCTCTCTCAGTGCCTGATCAGCCACACCTGCATCTCATTAACCAATCAGCACAGTTGTAGATCTACTCCCAGAATGCCGTGTTTCTGCCCTGTTTGGAGATGTGTGTTGAGTTTAACTGGTGAACCTCAGTTACTCTGATCCTTTCCTTGTTGGTCTTTATGACTAATCTTCTGTTTTGAGAGAACAATGAACCGTTTCCTGTGAACCCTGGCACGTTTACTCATGGTACTGAAAACAAACTGAGTGTATAATTAACCCTCACTCCTCTATATTTTGCATGTTGAACAAACAAAATGATGAGTTAGCAATAGTTTGTAAATCTATGCATGTTCTAGTTTGTCTAAACAACAGTTGGATGAGCTCCAGTAACACCTTTGTATACTTTTGCTGTGAGTGTTTTGCATGTGCAGCAGCAGTGAGTCTGCCAGGACCTCGGCACCCTGCGTGCCAGCCGTTCCTGCTTAGAGGTCAGGGATTTGCACTCGCCTTGAGCCAGCAGCTGGGTCCCTGCCTGCTTCCTCTCCCCGTGGCCTCGCTCTCATCGCCCCACACAGCTGTAATGCTACACCACCCAACCTGCACTAAAATAACCCCTTTTGTTGGAAAAAGTGTTTGATTTCACTTCATCAACTTAATGTAAGAGCTCAAAAATAGATCCTGTTCCCCCACACTGAACTCCATGACCGGCGTCTTTGAGGGAGAGGGGGGAACCCAATCAAATGTTACAAAGTTCATGAATAATTTGTACTGTTAAAGGTTCCCAAACTTCACTTGGGGGGATTCTTCTGTGAGCACAGCACATCTTTTCATTACGGAGAAGTAGAATCAGGTTGGCTGATGCATCTCCAGCAACATTTAGTGCTGCACTGTGACATCAGTGGCACAAATCTGATTGGCCTGGTCAGGAGAATGCACATGATGGGCTAAATACACTAAGGTAAGCTTTTACTCTGGGTCCCTCTGCAGACAAATTGCCCTGATGTGATTTGGAAAGAAGTACGGCATGCTAATAGAGTTATAGGGTACGGCCTCAAACATCTCCGCTGCAACGCTGGCGGGTCGCCGTGCCCGACCTGTATCATCGGGCCTCATCTCCAGGCACAGACTGTCCTCTGAGGGGGGCTTCATCGAGACAGAATAAAACTGGACAAAGCCCCATTGCCATGTCTGAGAAAACAGCGAGTTCACTGCCTGGTCTGTTAACTGTTTAGTCTAATTCAGCACTTTGCAAGGAGCTGCTGACATCCATTCCCCACTTGACAGACATGTGCTTTGTCCTCCTTTTTTTCTTTTTTTACAATGAGTGCTCTGAAGGAAACATCAATAGCATCTCTATCACTGTCTGGCTTTTTTGCAGAGCATCCGATCACTGTCACCACTTGGTTACAACACAACGCTGCTGACAAACCTCTGACTAAAGTCTAAAGATGCAAGAGTGTAAGGCAGACGGGTTTCAATCACTTAAATTCCTTATTTATTTATTGATTTTTAAAATTATCCACAACTACTGTATAAATCATATCAGAGTAATGCAACAGAATGAACGTTCACTATCCTAGTCACAGTGCGTACTATATATTTCATAAAGCCTTACAGTTACCACATGCATGTTATGTTTTCAGGATTGTTGTGCATACGCAGCACAGCAGACCAGGACATTTAAACACAGTTTCCAATGGGTTTCATCACTTTCATATATGTCATATGTGTCATACATACTTAGCTACACTCTGGTATTTCTTAAGACACCTGCTATGCTGATGAATGCAATGATTTACAAAAAAAAAAGAAGCATTTCACACTCATTGGCACGGTATCGCAAGCATGCGGAGACGAAATAGTTAACAGTCTTTCTTTTTTTGCAGAAGAATCACTATAACACCTGACTAGATCGTGGCTGAGAACGGGTCTCCCTTGGCACTGCGACTCACACTCTAGCTTATGGAACATGTCAGCTTATATCGGCAAAGTCATTTTCACCATTTGGTACCAAACACACACAGCTTCCTACATCTACACCGTTAAGTTTACTGTCGTGTTTCTCTGTGTGTTGTATAGACTGTAAGACAGAAAGACTGGATAAAGAGGTATTAGAGTAAATACAGTAATGATGACCAATAGAACAGACTGGAATAGAAATCCCTCCCCCTTTTTTTTTAGCAGCCACAGACAGTCAGATCCCAGTCTTTGCTGTGCAGTGAGAAGATTAAGAACGTAACAGTTTCAAGCCTTCATTTACAGTGTATTTCATTTCTCACAGGAGCACAGGAGGTCTGTGTGCTTCAGCGTACAGTCACTGCCATTTCATTTACAAAGAGAGTGGTGGTGGTGGTGGTGGTGGTGTGTGGAGCTACATTACCTGTTGGTACCTGAGAAGTGTTTTATTTGGTGGGGGGGATTTATGAAACATGTCCAGACTGAAAATCCCTGTCAAGCACAATACCACCACAAGATACCGAGGCCAAGTGGACCTCCTGGTGTAACAGTCTCACTGAAATATTACAAGTGCACCTCCATCTCCATCCCTAACCACACACATAAGTCTGGTTGTTACCTTTAACTGATATTCTTGATGTGATATTGAGGCAACACAGTACAAGCCGTGTTGTGGCGATAATAAGTGAAGTGTTGGGTTTACATGCTTTGATAGTGACAGGCGCTATCATGGTCTCAGTAATCCCAGCCTCATGCATATGCTGTGCACTGTCATTGACGCTGCATTGGAATACCCGAGGCCATAGCTCTGGATGTCCTACTCTCCTTCCCAACAGTAACTGGGTCAAGATTGAATACGCCTCCGGCCCCGGCTACTGCTCCTCTTCAACATCTCCCACCGGCTCTTAATTAAGTCTCTGCATGGCCGTCACACAACTGTTGCACCCAGAGGCGGATTCATGGTGAGGAGGCCAGTCTTAAGTCCTGCTTGTTAAGACTGAGTGCAGTTGTCCTGTGCATTTTCCTACGTGTGGGTGAATGTTTTCACTTCCACTGACATACTATAACTCCGGGGAGCTACTTAGCACCTCATCAGCAGCAATACAGAGGAGTTATTTATAGTATATATATATATATATATTTATATATATATTTATATGTTTAGTTTTTTTCTTTCATCATAGAATCATTGGCGTCCTCTAATTTCAGAGGCTCTTGATCAGAGCATTATTGTTCTTTTTTGTTTTTTTGCATGAAAATATTCCAAATAACACACAGAAGATCCCGCTGCACTGTCCAGCTAGCTCCTCAAGTGAAGTACTTGCAGTTTGTGGAGTCGATAGCACAGTACGGTGTGCACTTGAGGTGACCATATGATCTAGGAAAGACAGGAGAAACAAAGTTTCAGTCAGTTGAGCATGTCAACAACTACTTGTACGCTTTTATAGTTGGACACTGTGCTTACCCTGGAAGATATGAATTACATGTCTGGTATCCAAAGTCCTTTCCATCACACTCCTCGGCCCCCTCATAGCGGTATCCGTCTCCACAGTAGGCGTGTTTACACTCTGTGGTGAGGGGAGACAGCAGAGGTGGAGGGCTCATGTTATACGTGCACAGCAGAGCACAGCTAAGGGGCTACAGCCTCTGAACACGGACGCCTGACTTACTGACGCAGCCGTCAGTGACCACTCGGTTTCTGTCGTCACACTCCTCCCCAGTGGAAATCTGCACAATCCCGTCACCACAGTAGCCATCGTCATCAGGTGCGTTTTCCATGGACTGGAACGGTGTCAACTGGAATGGGAAAGTCTTTTCCAGAATTTTGAAAAAAGTTGAATAAAAAGGAACAAAACATAAAATTAAGATGAAATCTTGAGATGTAGCTGCAGTAGCATGCAGTGATACCTGGATCGGCAGCCAGCCATCGATGTCTTTGAAATAGAGAGACCTCTGGTCTTTGCGAAATGCAAGAGCATTATCTATGTGAAGGCGCTCCAGTTCTTCCTCATTGCTTACAATGAATATCTGAATGAAAGGCAATTGTGCATTTTGAGTTATATAGTTGAGGCCTGTCGGAGTTTTTTCAGCAATGTGCACTAACTTTGCATTTTGACAAGACAATCAATTCCTCACCGCAGGTACTTTTGGATAGTTTCCTCTGTTAGAATAATCATCGAATGCAGAATTAGTGTGAGTGTTGCAGCTACACTTTCCTGGAGGCCCTGGTGGACCACGTACCCCCTTTGTTCCAACCATGTAGAGTCCTGAACATACACAGAGAGGACAACAGCAGGATTATATACAAAGAAAAGACAAAGAAACGATCATTATCTGATTCTTAAACTGCAACGAGGTTCGCCATCTGTGAATCCGTTTACAGCCACATGGAGTCATGAAGCCAGCATCTGGTTTCGCCTCGGAGATCAAGTTTCTCTGGTGCTAAGTAAGACTACCGGTGTGGCTCCTCACACGGCAGCACAGCTTTTCACAAGAGACACACAAACCAACGTTTCAACGAGGACAAAGTTCTCACCACTGGCAGGAGAACCAGGAGGACCAGGTTGGCCTGGAGTTCCCTGTGGGCCTGCAGGTCCCATGGGACCAATACTGCCCGTGTCTCCTTTTACTCCCTGAAATGCAATCAAAACGATGCACAAGATTTATGAGCATTTATTTACGTAATGTTTGAAAGGTCAAAAGGTTAAAACTGATGTCAAGCATAGAAAAATATTTTGAAATAAAATATATTCTTTATATTTTTTCATGGCCATGAACTACATTTTGAAGACAAATTATTATTATTATCTACTGTTGTGAATCGCTGTGTGCGTATATAACTCCATGTTTCTTTGATACAATGCAAAATGAATGTGTCACATGACGCCTCACCTGCTTGCCTCTCTTGCCTGGACGGCCGGTGGGTCCTCGGTTTCCTGAGATCCCAGCTTCTCCTTTTGGACCCATTTCACCCTGCACAACAAATCAACTCAACGTTCCATTTGCTCAGATTTGGAGAGTTTTCGTCATTTTTGCGTAACAAAACAAAAACTGGTTTGCATATGTTTCTCACTTTCTGTCCAAGCATTCCTGGGAAGCCCATCGCACCCTGCGTACAAGACCATTAAAAGATAGATCAACTTTACTGTACTTTACTGTAACTTTACATTCATTCACAACAACCCCTCGGACTGATGCCCACCTTGCTGCCTTTTACTCCGCTCTCCCCACGGTCACCTCGATAACCCTGATGGAGCAGATTACAGTGTTACATCACATTAAGATCAATCATCAATGTATCTTATTGCATTTTCTACTGAACGATGACAACAAAGCTGTTACATACCTTTTCCCCTTTATACCCAGGTAAACCCTAGAGTTAAAGACACAAAACATCCAGGATGAAATAAAGTCATTTTGAAGGGGAGCTAGCCAGATCAGTGTAGTTCATATGGATCTCATACCCGTGGCCCGATTGGTCCTCTGGCTCCAGGCAAACCCATCAGCCCCGAGTCACCTTTATCACCCTGCAGACGGAGCAACATGAGGAATAAGACAAATGTGGCTAAAGTCCATTTATTCAGACATGCACACCAGAATAATCCCCACATCCAAGAGGAGAAATTATGACTGCAGTTGAGCCTTTTATATAGATTTAATTGTACAAATAACGGCTAACACTCATCTAGCCTACCTTGTACTGGCACTTACTGGTCTCATCTCATGTCATGTATTATATCATCTACATTATGAGGTCTGACTTACTCACTTTGGGCCCACTTGGTCCAGGCCATCCAGCTGGTCCCTGTTTCCCAGGAAGTCCAGGCGGACCTGTACGACCCTAACAACAGCAGACATCAAGTTTAACACATGATCTCAGATATAGGAATACCTAATAAAGCAACTGCTTCCCCAGCTGAGGAAGCAGTAATCTGATTATGAAATCAGGGCATCTTAGCCCTGTTAGCTTTGCGGGCACAGAAAAAAGAAAAAAGAAAAATCTAAGTGCAGGATTTGCTGCATAAGCTGACAGCCTGCTTGCTCCAGTATTTATCAGACACTGCTGCACATGTAGGGGGAGAAGGACCTCAACGAGCCCTGTCACTTTGCTCTCTTTAATTAAATGATGGGCTGTATATAGAACAGGAGCCCATGCTTGTGGGAAATAAAATGATTTATGACCTGGCTGAAGCACTAAACTAAATTGCACTGCAGTGCTGCAAAGCTGCTCAGTCAGGCCACCGGCCAGTGAGGCTCTCCCACCGGGCCGCTTTTTGCTGCTCCACCACACTGACCGATTATTTAAGGAGGTCGCTGCTCTTGTGCCGGCCCTGGTCAAACGCTGTGTCCTGAGCTTTCAATAAAGCTGTGTGGGCTTGTTCCTTCTGTTCTTACAGGAAGGGAGGGCCGTCTGACAGGGAGGCGCGATACTGGATGTCTTTGAGGGGTCAATAGTGAGGCTCCCTGCATCCCTGTGCCATCAAAACAGCAGATCTGCCTCCCTTGCATCCTGTCAGTGTGTCTGTGTCTTGTCAAGGTTGTACTCGCACACGACGCCTTGATGTGCACAACCAGCTAGCTAGCAGGCGGAGGCACGGTATCTCATATTTGAGTAAATCCACTTAGCAGAAAATATGGAGTGATTAATGGAGACTCTCACCTTTTGCCCAGGTCTTCCAATTTCTCCCTGGCAACAGGATGCGGAGGAGGGGACAAGGACAGGAGCTATTTAACACACTTGCAGCAAAGCATCTTGCAGACATGCAGTTCATCTTGAGCGTACACAAATACTGAGTAGCTTTATAGAATGTATAATGAGCTGCATAAATGAGATGACTTGAACACGGGGAAGTAAACTGCTTACCTTCTCTCCCTTAGGCCCTCCTATCCCGGGTAATCCGGGTGGACCCTGATAAACAATAAAATGATGGCATTTGCTCATAAATCTCAGAGAGATATCTATCGAAATTAGTTTTGTTGTCCACAACATCCCACCACAAAGTCATGTCTGCTTCTGGGAGCCCACAGCTGCAGTTTCAATTAGCTAAAGGCTGAGTGGCCACTATTGATTTAAAAAGTGCTTTGTGGGTCTCTTTTGATCAGCCGAAACGCTGCTGCAGTCCAGCCGGTGCTGTAGCTGCCTGAGGTGGGCAACGCTTTCACAATCATTTGGTAAATCTGCTTATGAGACGACTTAACAGAGGACCTGGTGGGATTTGAAAAGCACCTATTGAACCAAAATGTCGCTACATCTTTCATCTACAGCGTAAACAATCACATGGGCACATGCTTGTATTGGTAAGCCCTGGAATTTACGCAAACCATACGGCTTTCAAGGCAGACAGCTCTTTGGACAGTTTCTGAGAATGATGTGTGGGGCACTGGCAGCCAGTGGAAAAAGGCTATTTGTGTCTGAGCTAAATGTAGAGCGTTAATGGGCCGCTGTTACATGGGCCAGAGAAATCCCCATCTCCTGCTCTGCAGGAACTCTCAAGTTTGAGAGGAGATGAGGGTAAGATATTGTTGGAGTACTAATTCTTAACACCTTGGAACACCAGAGAACGCCTGGGATTGATCTCTGGAAGTCAAACTGCGGTGGGAGTGGTGTATTTATGCTAATGCCAGTTCTAAGCTGCATTGTGATAACCATGGTGTTTGGGAAGAGTCTGGATTCTACCTGAGGGCCAGAAGGACCAGCGGGCCCACTGGGGCCTCTGACACAGGCGGGACCTTTGCCCTCATTGCTTGGCTCTGAGTCACGGCCATCAAAGGACGTGTCTTCATTCTGTAAAATGAAAATAAAAATAAATGTCTGTCCCTTTGGCTTCTTTAGATAGAAGAGAACTGAAATACACGTCACAATTGTTGTTGTTGATAAAGAGGTTTGTCTGGAATTCATGTTGACGGAACAATTCACACAGCAAAGGACTTGTTAAGCTATTTCTTCCTGCAAACAGGTTCCAACATGGGAGTGTTTTTTAATGGTATATATCATTCGGGGGTCAAAGAGAGTAAGTGGTGGTGGGGGGGGGATTGGACATCACCCAAGGACATATCAACAGTCAGATATTCCACAATAGAAAGTCACATGACTTTGACTCACATGAGTGTGGCGGCGCCAAAGCGAAGGGGGTGGAGGAAACAGTGGGGGTGGAGGCGGACTCAGTAAACAGCATGGGCTGAACCTCTTCTGCTGCTCCTGGGATCTGAGAGCTGAGCAAGGTGCATGCAGTCAGTTACCCGGGCGACGACGCCGGGCCTCAAAATCAGGGGGAGACAGTCAGAGGGGGTCGTACCGTCTTCACTTCTGCAACAACTGAACCTACTGAGTGATGCCCAGCTCGAGACACGCTGTGGTACACATAACGGTCCACACATGCAGGGAAAACGGGACGATGAGGTTACAACATGCAAGAGCAGCACAAGCAACCGGGAAACAGGTGCAAACTATCAAATCATGACACCCGTCCAGTTCTTAGAGGTGGTCACAAACATGAGGTGCCTCTCGCTGAAGGACTGGAGCTGGTCTCGCTATATATAGAGGCATTTTCAGTCCATCTCATGGACGACAAGAAAATAAAAACAAGTGTTTTAAAAGATAATGAGCTCAAATGAAATACAAAAACTAGACATTTAATATCCATGCTTTTACAGCGCAACTCTCTCAACACCTGTGCATGCACAGTACTGTATGTACTGTACACTACACACACACACACACACACACACACACTCAATACAATGTTCTTACCCCCTGGGAATGAAATAAAGCTGTCCAGAAAAGAGGATTGAGCCAGGCCATAACAAAACCACAGAGGCAGATACAGTCCAAGTGTTAGAGTCATGCTGCTCCAGATAGTTGCCTGACTTTATGTCTGAGCCACAGCAGCCTTCACACACTGCCTGTCTGTCTGTCTCCCTCTCTTCTCACCGTCCTCTCCCTGTGCTCCCCTCCCCTCCCTCGCTCCGTCTCCTTTACGCCCTCAGAAGAGGGGACGCCGACCAATGCCCATTAAATCTTTCCTCTGCATCAGTGTGCGCTAAAATTACAGGAGACAACCCGCCAGCTGCTTCGAGTGCCAATATTAGACCTCTACTACTGCAGGGGGTGTCTTTTGTTGTTTCCACTCCTCTCACAGGGAGACCTGTCATGACGAACCAACAGTGGGCTTTTCTGCAAGAGATTCAAAAGGGATTCTGCATGACATTTCATTTGTGCATCCCAACTTTCAGATAAAGTGTATTTATTTGTCCATCTTTTTTGTATGTGTTCACTTTACATTATGCTGTCCATTTAGTCTAGGCCAGATTGGCTTTATTACCCAATCTGCCCCACAGAATTAAGTGCCTGCATTTCCAATGAGGTTCTTTGGGGGATGGGGAAACACAAGCAGCATTATTTAACACTGGAGTGATGTGAAAATTACGTATTTTCTGCACAAGTGGGGAAAATGTCTAATTTAAGTCTGCAGGAGATTGTGAAATGAATGCAACTTCATATAAACCAATGCACAACCATTAATCTAATAAAAACAATCACACTGTTCACTCACTCAAAGATGTGTAGATATTACATAAGACTGTCACTGCTGTTAAACCCAGTATGCATGTGTTAAGATGACCTGACAAGTTGTAAAATCAAAGATATGTGTAAATGTATGCATTTGGACCAAGTAGTGTTTTGTTGACCAATATATGACATTTTCACCTGCCTCAATAATAATCATAGTTTAATGAGCTGTGAGGCAGAGTTACTGGAGACGTTTGGGTTAGGGTGAATTAATAATCTGTTGACAGTTGAGCTGGATGTCATTTCTGTACCACCACTTTTCCCCCTGTCCTCCACTCAATCATGTTACAGATACAGTACATTAATCATGTTGGCAATTACATGTATAAGGTGTAAGGGAGAAAACAGATGAAAAAGTGAGTAAAGATGATTAGCATTCAGCATATGTGTGAAAATGTTTTATTGTTGTAATTATTATTTTAATACTACTGTGTAGTAAGAATTAATTTAAAAATATTATTTCATGGAAACAATCACAAAAATCAAAAGCAGCGTTATAGTTTCCCTCCAGTCTCCAGAGGAAAACGGTCACTGAAGTTCTGATACAGTTCTGGACGGAGGAAGAGGCAGATCTCTTTCAGTCTATAAGTTGGAGTGTGTGAGCCAAGGGAACTCCTGCAAATACACACAACACAGCATTGTATCAGACCTCCATAGATGATAGCTGGTGAATGTGGAGCCTCCACGTTTAAAGTTGTCAGACCAAATAAATAGTTAATCTTCATCCACCGATTAAACATTAAACATGAATATTGACAACACTTATGCGTGCAACACATCGCATCAGGTGGCCACAGAGAGCTCAGCTCCATGGACACAGCCCTACAACCTTCACACATGTGTTGCATGGATACATTCAACATAAACACAGAGGGCCTTGCTTTCTAATTATGGGGACCCTGAAATAGAAAGGTCAGGTTGGTGTGAGGTGGAGGGATTGTGAGAGGAATACAACAGTTCTGCGGTGCACCTGGAGTATGTGGATTACTGTTCAGTAAGGTATGTCAGCCACACAGCCCTATTAGGATGAGACGAAAGCCAACTTAACACCAGGCTGCTTTACTTCTGGTGAAGAGAGATGCTGCTGCTTCTCATCCCACCCGGCTTTGCTGCTGCAATGTGCATCTCCTTTCTCTTCTACCTCCTGGGGGCACCAGCTAAAAATATGAGACTGGGGCTGCAAAAAGTGCGTAAACCCATGAGGTCGGTAAATCTGCTGTTGGTAAGTCTGGACATGTGGATTCAGCCATGGGCTTTTATTGTGAAGTTAAGGGGATTCTGTTACCTTAACCCTTTCATCCAGTGGAGGAGCCATGCCTCCTTATAAATGACGACCTTTTAACCGCTCAGATTTGACCTTCTGATCCATGTTGGATAAAAGACATACGCAACAGACTATATATAATATATAATATAAGAAGTAGGAAAATGAGCATAATTTACATCCTCAACCACCAGGGGGCGTGGTATGTCCAAAGTGAAGGATTTCCTGCCTGTCATTATAAAGAAGCCATTTAAAGGGATTGCATCTTCACAATAAAAGTTTGGTGGAGTTTGACCTGTATTTCAGATTCCTGAGACGACTCGATTACATATATTCCTGACAGGTAAGAGTTACCTGCTGTTTCCTGTCGGAGGAAGGGTCGATGAGCACATTTAGGAGGCTTGGTCTCTCCCAGTCACTCAGGCTAAGCTGTAAAGCACTGCGCAGCTCCTCCACTGTCCTCACCAGGAACCCTCGACCTCCAAACGCTGTCATGACCTCATCATAGCGTGCCTCAGGTAGGAGGGTCACAGGAGGGGCTCTGACAGGCGACATCATGAAGACATTTCATTACATCACAGCTGATTTACATGTAGGAAACCATTATAGTCAATGTGTTATGATCATTTGCATAGTAATGTGTGACACACATAGAGGTCAGATCTCCCATTTTTGCCATTTCTTTCCATGTCTCAGGATCCACTCCGCTGTAAATACCATTATTATTGACCACGATGATGACCACAGGTAGGTTATACCTGTTAAAAAAAAACACACAATGTGCAATTAAGTAGCCGTGGTTACTAAAGTGTATGTATTGTATAGAAAAAGACAGGCAACCAACTCACCTGCACATGGTTTCAACTTCCATGCCAGAAAACCCAAAGGCACTGTCCCCTTCCACACAGACGACCCTTTGGCTTTTATTCCTGCTCCTCTCCACAGCGGCTGCTGCGATAGCGAAGCCAAGGCCCACTCCCATGGTTCCGAATGTACCAGCATCCAACCTGCACATCGTCAGGATTAGCTAACAACAGTCGACTATAATGCACAAATTTAAAAGCTAACTTCAGTCAAACGTCGTGAGGTTATGGTGGGCAGGCTGCATTAAAGTGGGAGGCAACATTAGCAGGAGCATCCACATCCATCTGCTAGTGTAGTAGCTTAGAAACAGGCTGCCTTGCCTGTGTCGAGGTAGGTAGTTGTTCAGCATAGTACGTCCTATGTCCATAGTGTTGGCGCCCTCACTGACAATGATACAGTCATGTGGCAGCAGCTGGGAAACGTGATGAAACACCGTGTAGTAGTTCATGGGGACTGTTGACTGAAGAGCGAGCGCCTGTAATTACAAAAACAGCAAATTAGTGAGGAAATTGAGGTGTGACTGCTGAAAAGCTGACCTAAATGTGTAAGAAAGTGAAGAAGGAAATAGTTGGAAAAGTTTAAGTATGAATTCAATTGAAAAGTGGAATTATATCAAGAGCGTATATTAGACATGGAATACTTTCCGGGGCTTTTATTTTGAAAGGATTTCCCTACAATTTGACCTGTAATTATGTATGAAGAGTCAAAATTGTAGGAATGAGGGCTAAAAGGTTGTTTTTTTAAACAGATTTTAAACCTCCTCCCCACTCCAGCTCTTAACATTAAACTCACCAATGTAAAAATGTGAGATTATGAGAGTTTTGTATTTAAAAATAGTTTGAATTAGATCTAAATGTTGAGACATGTTGTGTACACTTCCAGCATCCACAGCAAATTATTTATCATTCTGATAAACAGTTTGGGTAACGATATGTAGTAACATATCACAGGCTTTTCAAACACGAGTCTGGACCCACCTTTGATATTTTTGCATTAGCAACAACTTTGTCCTTCAGTGTGCTCCACCACTCGGTATCAGAGAGATATTTCCAGCCATCCTTACGGACGCCCTCCAGGATCTGACAAAACAACCAATTAATTAAAGACAATTACTTTCCACAAACACCCACACGAGCTGTTCTCTTATAGTTTATCTGTAATGAACATCAGACCACCAGGAGAGACATTAATCCCAAACGTGAGGGTCTGCGTGCTGACGGAGTTACCTGAGTGACAACGGCATTGATATCTCCCAGGAGGGCGACAGCAGGGCTCACATTGTTCCCCATCTCCTCAGCACAAAGGTCAACCTGAGCGTTTACATGGAACAGAATCAGTTCATATAATCCAGTCTCCAGATGCCGCTTCAACACATCTATTCTCAAACTGTTTGACACTCTCATTCAAAAAAGAGTAGTTTTATTTTTATTAAGAATTTCTAGACTTTTTTGGTTTGCATGAATATTATATATTCCCTTTCCTGTTTTGTAATCTTTACCAGGGGGAGAGGTGCAATTCTCTGACATACCTGGATGATCTTGACATCGGGGTTGAATCGAGGCGGCAGGCCGAAATGCAGCATCCAGTTCAGCCTGGCTCCAAGCAGAAGCACAACGTCGGCCTGGAGAAGAGCTCTTTGTGAGAGAAACGACAACATTCAGTTCAGACAGAAACTTGAATACAGATATATTTAGTGTGTCGATAGAATAAGGAGAATTACATGTATAACCTTACATCTAAATACAATTATTATAATAATTGTGACATGTACATTCATTAAAATGTAATGACCTCGAACGGGCAGCAGCCACACAGTTGGGGTGGTCGTCAGGCAGGACCCCTTTCCCCATGGGGGTCGGCAGAAATGGCAGGCCGCTCATTTCCACAAACTCTCTCAGAGCACTTTCTGCCCGGCCATAGGCTGCTCCTGTTGGACACAAACATAACGTGTTACCATGGATGATCGAATTAACTTCTCTGGTTCACCGGTCAGGAAACGTAGGGTTTCTAGCTCATTCAAAGTTACCTTTGCCAATGATGACTAAGGGTCGTTTAGCAGCTTTCAAGACGGTTAGGGCTTCAGCGATGGCACCGTGGTGAGCCAAACTCACTGGTGGAGCTGGGCAGCAGGACACAGCTCTGCAGGAGAGACACACTTCTTTGTACCTCAACTTACCTGGACTCACAGACGTAATACTATACAGAAAACATTCATTAAAAAAATCTAAATAGGCAAAATGTATAGCAAACCTGACATTGCTCCTGTCCACTTTAGCATTGACCATGTCTCCTGCAATATCCACATAACAAGCACCCGGACGCCCATACATGCTGGTGCGAACTGCCTTTGAGCAAACATAATTCACTATTATCCAACTATAAATAATAATATGTTATATGTGATAAAGGCAACAGGACAAAGATCTGAAAATGCAACAATAAGTGGGTATATTACCTTCTCTATCACTGAAGGGATGACTTCCAGACTGCTGGGTCTGGCAGAGAACTTGCTATAAAGGCGACATGCTTCCACCTAGCGACGCATGAAAAACTATTAATTTAATAACGCATCAGCAGGAGGAAAAAAACATCCACATGAAGGCGTGCATCACCTGAGGAAACTCTTGAAAGGCTCCTGCTGTTTCCTGGTTTTGATCCGAGGAGCCCCCAATAACCACCACCGGCCTGTGAAGAACCAACACACACCGTTTAATGTGACCAGGGCCAACAGGAGAAACGTTAAAACAGCTGCAGATTTAAACCCACCAGCAGTTCATGTTGGCGTTGGCCATTCCGCCCAGAGCGTGGATGAGTCCGGGTCCAGACACCACCAGACAGGCACCTGGTCTGGATGCAAACAACCACCAGAGACAGAGACGTGTAAGACGCAACCAGCCGCTCACATCAGGATCCTCAGTCACAACAACACTTACCTCCCAGTGAGGTACCCGACGGCAGATGCTGCATAGCACGCCTGTGGGGTTACACAATGTATTAGTATGTTATATCACATTAAAAGCGTGACTGCGGGTGGAGCTGTCGGTGTTTTACCGCTTGCTCGTTACGCATTCCCACATATTTGATGCCTGCAGCCTGAGCAGCCATGGCCACCTCGATGACAGGAACACCGACTATCCCGAACATTGTCTCCACTTTCTGCAGGGAGAAGATGTGTTCAAACAAGAGGTGTAGCTATTTACCTACACTGTACTGTATTTAAAGTGTATTTAAAGTGTATTAACATGACTCTGCACAGCACTTGAACTTTGACACACTTTTTTTGTTTTGCAAGAGATAGGCCAGCTCAGTTCGCGGTTAGCAGGTTAGAACCAGGAGTTAGTTTTAACCTCCACGGAGTGTTTTCATTTTTAAACGGGCTTACCTGAGCCTTTAGGGACTCGGCAATCAGCTGAGCTCCTGTCACTTCGTCCATGGCTGTTCAGGTGCTGTTACGACTTGTTATGTACATACAGAGGTACAACTGAGGCCAAACTATCATAAACTGTTTGCAACTACCAACGAGTTATGAGTTTGCTGGCTAAGGTCCTCAGTTTGTCCCTGACTCCGCCCCGTTCCTATCGCTTCCGGGTTGCGAGCCAATCCCAGGAGCCACTACGTGTGTGACCTCACACAATGAATATTGTACATCTCGCAGACTGAAATACAAAGCAGACAAACGTACTCAGCCCCTAGTTTTTCCAGTCATGAATCTATAATACATGTAGTGCATAGAGTTACCATATTCATGGCACGATAATTGATTATAAAAGAATATAAATTAAATACATTTATCATAGAACATATATTAGTGCCTCGAAATGAGCTGAAGCAGCTAAATGACATTCAGCCATCTTTAATTTACACCAGTACTTTTCCTACTGTGACGTGTGAACATGCTAAACTGCTTTGAATGTGTGACATTTAACAAATGCAATACTTCATAAAAAAGACTCATGTTCATTATTAAATAACTCATTTCTTTATTACTCATAAAATATACAGCAATCTCAGTACTGGAAGAATTCATTGGAGCCTTGAATTCACAGTCATATTTTCTATATACATGCTAGTTTCATCCCTCTTCAAGAAAAAGAAAAGAAAAGAAAAGGAAAAACGTCTTTTCTGCTCTAAAGAAGCTAGCAAATGTATTTTACATATTTCCAGTTAAAAGAATTCTTCAACAGACAGAAAAGGGGAGTTTTGAATCATGGAAGGATCGAGTGGTTTCTCTTTTTGAAGTTAAAGCAAGCAAAACCTGTCAACAAACATTGAATAATATAAGAGCAAAAATATCATTCAAACAGAAGAAAATCAAACGCTGTCCTATCATTGGTTTACAGTGTTTCTTCTCACAAAGCTGAGCCTCAGATACCTCAGTACAGGATCAGTGCTTCTCCTTTCATTACTTACCTAGTGTGCATCTCTGTACTTTCACAGCTGCCTAAACAAACTCATCTCTTCTCAGTAACTAATGAAGGCACAAAATGAACACATAAATAGAAACCAAAATTACACAAATAATTTATTCTTGAAAGACTAAACCGCAATGGACAGGTCAATATACAAAGGTAAGGTTGATCAATTTAAAAATAACCTGGTGCACATATCAAATATTTTTTTTAATTACTCAGGTCAGTAAATCAGATTTGTTTTCATTTCCTAGGGGTTAAAGGAAATTAAGACATGACATGGGTATATTAAAATTTTGATCTCAAAAAATAAATGATTTTCCACCTGTATGACTCACAGACTTGAAGACGGATGTAGTGTGCGGGTATCAACCTTTTCTAACTCGTCAAGGAATCCTCAAAAATTAAAACGGGCTCCTTTCCCCCCTGCTAACCAATAAACCCCCAAACCTTCATTCTCAGTTACACACAGTTAAAACTGGGTTAAAATTAATCCATGTCTTTTGGTCCCTGTCGGTTTAGCTCTCTGTGAAGTGCTACCATCCCTCTTCAGCATGTTATTGCTGTACAAAAAGTTGCTGTTAGCCCAACAACTACAGTTTTTAGCACTCAAGAAGTCAGGGTTGGTGAAGCAGCAGTTACAGGTCCTTCAGTCTCAGCTAAGGACCCCTGGTGCTGGATGAGGGCGGGATGAGTGTGGGCCAGCATGCTGCATCTCCTCCCTCTCTTGCTCTGCGGTGGGGGGGGGGGGGGGGGGGGACTCTTAAGGCTCCTGTGGGGGCTTTTCTTTCTTCTTCTGCCCTCCCAAGCTGGCGGTGGGTGATTTTTAAGACACAGTGTGTGCGTGTGTTTATGCATTTATCGCTCTCTCCTGTCCCTTCAGTACGTCTCTGAGTCCGAGTCATTGAGCTCTTCATCCTTGTAGACGCCATCGTGATGGCTGATGTTATTGAAGCTGCAGTAGGAGCTGTGCTCGCCGCGCAGCACGGGCAGGCTGTCAAAGGTGACGCTCTTGGAGGGGCTGGTGGTGTAGTGGTTAACGGCACTGAAAGGGAGAGTGGGTGCCGGGGCGCAAGGGGACACAGGCATCATGGTGGCCAGGATGAGGGCTAGGCAGTCTGCCACATCTTTGTTGGGGGCACAGGCCAAGGCAGGTGTGTAACCTAAAACAAGCAAATGTACCAGCGTTACATACGATTTCATATCTAAAAATATGACACATTTACGGTTTCTAGCATTGGGGTCACATCTGTTTAATGATTTTGAAGTAATTACATGGAGTTTCAGTTTACTAAATCATGATGAATCTGAACATTTCTTCAAACTCTGATCTTGTGTTTCTACTTCTTTGTGGTTTCTTTATGGTACTTTAACTGTCATGTTTCTGATGTGAACATTATCCACAACATTAGGCAGATGTTTTAAAGGGTTAACAAGCAGCTAAAATCTGAAAACTGATCCTGCCGTGTCCATTAAGATGTACGTTTAGGAAGGACGTCCTAAAGTACAGTAAAAGCCCAACATGTTTGAAAGGCGATGGTATACTGTAAGAGAAAAATAACATTAGGAATTTACCGTTTTCATCAACTGCAAGAACACTGGCTCCCTTTGCAAGCAGCTCTTGCACCACCACAGTTAAACCATTTCTTGCAGCCACGTGTAGAGGCCTTAAAAAACAAAACAAAACAAAAGATTAAACAACGATGCGCTGACCATTTGTATCTCTACTTTAATAATTCAAATCCAAGGATACATACGTCTGTAAGGCGGCGTTAGTGGCGTTAATGAGGTTTCTGTCTGTAATCTTCTCTAATATCAACAAGGCACTGGTTTCATGTCCCTGTAGGAAACAGGTACATGTAATAAATACAAAAAGCACCACCCAGCTTCTAAATGTGCAGTCAAACAAAATGTCAACACACACGTGCTGCTGTAGAACTTGAGAACAGCGCCACCATATGGCAATACGAACCTTACTGCAGGCGAGATGAAGTGCAGTGTTCTTCACAGCATCCTGTAGAGTGAGATCTGCTTTTGCACTGCTCACCAGCAGTTCTAAGGGAAACACAGGGACAAACACATTGAAGGTAATTCAACGGGGCACTGATTATTATATTTTCCAATCTTGTGGTTAAGGTAGAGAAGCATTCGTACCAACAGCGTTGGTCTGGCCATTTTCAGCAGCCATCATGAGCGGGGTCTTCCCTGCAGCATCCACACTGTTGACCTGAGAGTTGTGGCTCAGCAGCAGCTGGAGACACTCTACGTGGTCAGTGAAGGCTGCTGCATGTAGCGGAGTCCTGCAGAAGGAAGATTGAAACAACCCTCATATATATATATAATGTAGTCACCCCATTCATCATGTGAGGTTTTCAGTTCAATTACAAAACGCCTGCCTTTATACGGGTGTGCATACCTGTTTTTCCCGTCTTTGGCATTGACAATGGCAGGGCCCAGAGTGTCTATCAGCATCTCAGCAGCACCTTCATTGTCGTGGATTCTAAAGAAGAGAAAGGAGCATTATTATTTCACCATTGCAGGTTATTTTCTCACGTGCATCGATTCAAAGAGAAGACGGCTTAGGATCTTACACAGCACAGTGGAGAGGGCTGAAAGCACTGCCCTCGGCCTTATGAAAAACCTCTTGTTCCAGCAAAACCTCCACACACGTATCGTGACCTGCAGAAAAGAAAGCATTACCCATATTAGCCTTCATCCCGAGGTGCTCACGATCAGGGTTCTCTTAAAAACCTTTGTCCCCATCAACATGTGGCAAAACTTAGCCTTCGGCTGCATAAGAAATTGCATAAAAATCAACCTTAAAAAATGGGATTGTCCATGCTCATCGACACCTGTTAAGTGCTCCTTTTTTACGTTCTTGGCAGCTTGTCTGCATTTTTAAATAACTCAACACCAGATATACATTTTCCTAACTACATGATTTGTTTAAGGTTTTCAAACCCCCAGCTCTGTACCATTGTAGCAGGCCCAGTGCAGAGGGGTGTAGCCTTGGTTGTCTGTTAAGACGGGGAGTCTTTCCACTGATTGGGCAGCATGCAGCAGGCCTCCCAGTACCCCAATGTGTCCACATGCTGCCGACAGGTGGACTGGTGTGCGCCCTTTACAGTCTCGCACCAGGAAGTTGGCGCTGTGCTGAAGCAAGGCCTCGACACATTCCTCGTGACCGGTTACTGCCTGCGGACAGAAAACAGTAGATGTCCGTGTTATTACTGTTTATTGATCATATCCTGCTTATGCATTTCACATGATTAGATGAGAGGTGACCAGTGTTTTGGAGTTTACTTCAAATACGCCATGCAAAATGTCTCACAGTACATACAGTATGTGTCAGTGTGTGCAAGAATGGGAAGATCTCCTTACTCCTCTATGTAAGGCTGTCCTGCCCCACTTATCTTTGGCTTCTACACTGGCTCCTTTATTTAGCAGAGAATACACACAATCTGTGTGTCCACTCAGGACCGACAGCATCAAGGGGGTTCTAAGAGAAAACAAACAACATTTCAGCAATTTCTTAAGAGCATCAGTGGGTAAAAAAAATAAAATCACTAACAAATTTGACTTACTGTCCATTCCCATCTTGAATGTCTACTGCACTTTGAAGATCAGCATTTCCAATCAGCAAACGCAAACATTCTGAATGACCATTAGAAGCTGCAGGGAAAGAATGGACATCGTCTCATAATAATTAGTATACTCACAAACAAATCCCAACCACAAATAACTCCAGCAAATAAAAGCACAAGGATCTTTTTTATTATTTTGTATAGAGGTCTGAAAATTGAGGTAGGTAAACTCATGAGCCGCAAACTCCAGGTTCATACCTGCAGCATGGATGGGGGTTCGCTTCAAGGTGAAGTCTTTGACCAGGATGGAAGCTCCCTGGTTGATTAGGACGTCCACACACTCTACATGGCCCTTAAAGGCAGCCAGGTCTAGGGGTGTGCGCCCTTGGCCGTTTCTCACATCCAGATCCAGCAGAGACTGCACCAGAACCTCCATGGCATGGTGGTGACCATGGTATGCCTGGAATTCATCAGGAATAAGTTAACATACGTTAGATGAGATTGATAATGCCATGATAAGGATAGTAGGACAGGATGATAGACAGTACTCACAGCAAGGTGCAGTGGGCTGACTGGGGCTCTGACGTCGGAGTCATTCAGGATGTCTGTCCCTGAGGTTTCCATTAACTAAACAAACCAGGTACACAAGTCAGAAACTACTTGACATCTAACCACTTGCTTAGCTGTTAAGATCAGGGCTACTCATATGAATGGCATTGTGGGCTTATTCTGAAGGGAAAGTCAGACAAAAGATCTGCACACTGTCCTGATAGCTCTCAGCTAATTTAATTGAACAGAAACATTTCAATCAATTCAACAGATCAGACATTTTAAATGAACATCACAAAGAAGAACAAAACAAACGGTACTCACCACATCTAGAGGGGTTTCACTTGCAATCTGTAAAAGAGTGCATTTAACCATTATAATATAGCAATATAGAAATCCAGAGAAGTTTATGCGTTATGTACTCGGGGGGGAAGTTCTCACCAGCTCCAGACAGAGGCGATGTCCATACGCCGAGGCATAGTGCACTGCATTATAGCCCTGATTGTCCCGGATTCCTGGATTTGCATCATTTCGCAGTAAATATTCCAGGCACCTGCAGACACAACAAACAGGCTGTATCCAAGGAAAAAATGACATCCTTCAAGTCTTGAATCATTACTCAGCATAACCAATAATGAACCTGAACTACTTTCTATGAAAACCCTCAAATGTAATAGCCCGCCTCCCCCTCAGCCACCTGCTCCTTCAAGAAACTGAATTTCCAAAGCATTACTGACTTTCCATCTGTGTCGGAGGCAGCAGCGTAGTGAAGAGGAGTGCAGCCCCGCTCATCTAGATCGTTGACGCTGGCCCCGGAGCCCACCAGAGCAAACAGGCACTGGTAGTTACAGTTGGCAGCTGCATAGTGCAGAGGGGTCCTGGAAAACAAACAATGCTCAGTTACCCCATCAAATTTGACCACAAAAGGACGGCATAAACTGTCCAAATCCAAAATTAAATTCTACAAACCTGCCAAAGCTGTCCTTTCTATTAAAGTCTGCCCCCGTGTTGAGGAGAAGATTGAGACATTCCAGGTTTCTGTGGTGTTCGGGAGATTTTAATAAATATTCTTGTTATACATATTATTAACACTAAACATACTATTCCGTTGTAATTGTTCTGTACTCACCCTCCAGCAGCTGCAGCATGTAAACAGGTCCTTCCAAAGTCATCAGGAGTGTCAATATCAAATCCTGCACCAGAGTAAAAGATTATAAACACGATCCTGCATGCATACATGAGGTTTTACAGTACAGATTTTATACAGTGTTGTAAGTGGCAACACTTTTTAAATTGAATTAACATTGCAGTAAATAAGACATAATTTTGTACTGTGAATAGGTGAGTTAGGTCTAGTAGAATAAAGAGATGCCCACCTGAAGACAGCAGCTTTCGGCAGCAGTCAGAGAACCCACTGAGGGCAGCCAAATGCAGTGGAAACATACCGTGAACCCCTCGCCTGAAAATGACAAGGAAATAAGGTATAATAAAAATAGGTTGATTTGTTCCATATCAACCAAATATCACTGGTGCTTAACTAAGGGTAGAGAAGTACTATTAATAGTACAGAAGTAACATTACATTATGATTTGTAAATGTTTAAACACGTTCTTTTACGATGTGTAAAGTTGGGTGAGTTGGTGAAAAGGAGCCGCCGTGTTCACTTACTTGGCCGTGTCAGCTCTGTTGGTGATGAGGGTGTTGATGAGGAGCTCGTGTCCGTATCGAGCTGCAATGTGCAGTGGTGTGTTTCCATTCTTATCTTCACAGTCAATCTCAGCACCTTCAGAGGGGAGGGAGGGAGGGAGGGAGGGGAGCACTTAATCGGCGTTACGCTGAGAAGCAGTTCTGGTTTTACAGTCTAGTGTGAGAAATGAAGTCGGCAAGGCTTAATTTGTTAGAGCTCACCATTCTCAATGATTCCTTGAGACCTAGAAAACCTCCCGTGAATGGCTGTCATGTGGAGGGGAGTCTTACCATCTTTGCTCTGCAGTGATCAAAAACATGGTGATCTCACAACATTCTATGCTTTCAGCTGTAAAGTCTATTCCAAAAACTACAAACAACTGCATATCTGACATCTAATAACTCTAGAAAAAAAGACTAAATGAAGTTTTAGGGCAATTACATTAACAACAAATAGTCTTTGTTTTGACTGTTAATAGTAACATTGATTGTACTACATTTTTAAATCACAATGTTGGGCTCAGTGGTCCATTGCTGTCAGCCATTGGCACAACCCTAAGTTATATATCTGCAAAAGGAGGAGTTATTAAGTAACATCTCAGGTCACATTGAGCAATCTTCTTCCTAGTTATCAGTGTGGAAATAGTGAGAGGCAACATGGTTTGGTTTGTATTGTAGAAGAAATTGTGTTACCTTAGAATTCTTATTTGGTTTTGGTATAATGTTCCTTTCTCTCTAAACATCAAATGTCCTGCTGAGCTGCATTCATTGTATGTAAGCCTTGTCATGTTGATGAAAAGAACCTCTGGTCTGTCCCCCTTCCTGGACCGTCCCCGAAACACCTTCACCTCACATACTTGATCAAGGCCTTCATGAATGGCCCCTGTTGTGACACTATCTAGCAAGAACCCAGCTGTTCCGAGGGAAGTCACACCTTTATGTTGTCTCAGGAAGTCTCTTCCCCTCGGTGAGACGCGTATTGAATCTATGTAAATCCACTGTTTAGACCTGCCCCTTTGGTTCTGTATAAGTTGTCTCTTGCCTCACATCATTGCAGATTGGGCTGTGTGGCAACCGCGACATTGTCTTTTCTCCACTGTCAGTGATTAAACCTCATTTGAACCAGCCACTGAATTGGACCTGAAGAGTTTTCTTCCACAGTACTCACCTTGATGTTGACATCAGCCCCGTTGCACACAAGGAGCTCCAGGCAGAGCGCCCCGTGGCGTGAGGCGGCAGTAAAATGGAGAGGTGCGAAGCCCTTCTCATTCACCTGGTTGACGTTGGCGCCGCACTCAATGAGCTCATTCACAACCACATCCTGCCCGTTGTAGCAGGCCACGTGGAGGGGTGTGTTGCCATAACCGTTGGGCTCATTGATCTAGACGGCAAGAAGAAACAGATAGGTCACCACAATGTTTTTACACAGTATAAGAATCTGTGCAGTAAATATCCCAAAAATGAATTGCCTCAGAACACATTAAGTGTTATTGAATGTCTCCCTTGATCAGATCACAAGATCTAACAGTGTATACTGTGTAATGACAATTCGCTTGTGGGTGGAACTTACATCCACCCCCAAGTCCAGGAGGTATTTGACAACACTGATCATTCCACTGGAGGCTGCCGCATGGAGGGGGGTGTAGGATTTCTTATCTTTGCAGGCCACCTCAGCTCCATGAGATGCCAGTAGTTTCACCACTTCTATGTGTCCTGAAGACAAAAAAGCAAATGATTTCATTACGTGAATCAAGATATCATCAACTATTAAATGCGGTCATATAAGATTCATTTTAAGATCCAAAACATTTTCATAAATTCACTGCCTTTAAAAATAATAATTTCTGGAGACTTTCTTTGGCCACAAGATGAGATGAACTCCTGAAGATACAAAGAAAATGATTCATGTGATAAAAAAAATCCCTGTGGTTGATGTATTACCCATGTAGGCTGCCCAGTGGATAGCACGGCGGTCCCTCTTGTCGAAGGCATTGATGTTTGCTCCTCTGGAGAGCAGGAGCCGCACCATCTAGCAGCAGCAACAGTAAAAAAAGAGAAGTCAGGGAAAATGTCAAGGGAAGTTACTACCTTAACACTACTAATTCTGCTGCCTTTCAGTGATTGAGGCCACTCGTATAACCACTGTGTATACGTGGTGTTTAATGCCTTAATACTTTGGTCTACATCACATACATGCAGATACTCTGATTTAATATAATCTCTGAATAACTTGAGCTTCCAACAGGCTATACATTCTTGTGTTGATTGCTGATCAAATGCAGGTTCAAAGAGGTTTTGACCTACTGCATAAAATCAACACAGGTACATCAAAAGGACAAGAAGACATTATTAATGAAACATGGTAACGTCTCTATTTCTGGTGTGTTTTACCACACTATTGCTGTGTAACCAAAAGGTCGTGTGAAGACTTGTTTAGCATACCCTTTATTAGGAAAGACACTTCCACCTTTAAGATAACTCATTTGTATGCGAGTGTGCGATCGCAATGACTCATTTGTATGCAGGCATGTGATTGGACAAGCACGTAGCGCCCTTGAGTGCATGACCACTTATGACTGACAGCCTGAGATGTCTGTCTGCATCCATGTGGGGAAATAATGATGATGGTCTAAAATGAGTTATTTTCTTAACGTGCAGCTGTGTCATTTATTGGCTTCTTCTACTTTTTTATTTTTTATTTGTACAATAAACTAAGATCAAAATGCTAATTATTAACTTCACCTAATCAAAAGTCTACCACACCAATACAACAGAAGCTCAGGTAGTTATTTGTCTGTAAGAATGTTAAAATTGTGTAAGAATGCCAAATACGGCAGGTACAAATATCATTATTTGTTGTTAAAATGTCACACTATACTTTGTCAAAGAAAATCAAAGAGAAACAACTAAAAGAGAAACTAAAAAGGAAGAGGAACCAATGCAATTTGTGCAAGTACCAATCTATAATTAAAAAGAGTGGAGTTGCTGTAGTCACGACAGTTATAGTTACTGCTGGCATAGCTGCTAAAAATACAGCTATATGGGGATGTTGATTGTTTCACTTATTAAATTATAGCCAGTTGTTCTGTGTTGCAACGCCCGATGTGATTACACATTAATGAGGCAAGCAGACACTTCCTTTCAGAAAGAGGAAAAGATCACCGACTTCTACAGCCAGACGAACCCATCCGACAACCAGCCTGTTGTGTCAATATAAGCCCTACTGAAGTGGTTGTAATTTTAAAAACACAATAAAGACACAGTCATCACTGACTGTTTAAGTTTGTACACGTTTTTTTTCTTGTAGTAACTGATGTTCAAGTGCAGCCATTTATATTCATTAAGGTAAAACTACACTACTGAACATTACCTCCACGTGACCGCTGAAGGCTGCGTGGTGCAGCGCAGTCCGGCCGGCTCGATCCGACACATTCACATTGCTGAGCAGCGGGACGAGGGCTTCAGCGCAGCGGACAGCTTTATTCGCTGCAGCGATGTGAAGCGGCGTCTGCCAGTTCTTATCACGGGCATTTACGTCTGCAGAGTGTTTCAGCAACACCTGGACAGCCTCCTGCAACAAGTCGTCACATACGCAGGTTTGAGTTCCACTCTTAGATTTGTAAAAAACTGTGCAGCAGCATCAGAGGAATATTCCCCTACCTCACTGCAGGAGGCCACAGCCCGGTGTAGAGGAGTGAGCCACTTGTTATCTTTGGCATTTACTCTGGCACCTAAAAGTCAGAGGACACCAGCTGTTACAGGGTTAAAGGTCATATAGTAACATGACATTTAGTGGAATATTTCAACAAATTTACTAAAGTCCTGTTTTGTTATATCTCCATCTGCATTATTGTAAGAAAAGACCAGATTGCAAAGGTATTTTACAACATATTATGCAGATGCAACATTTGACCACATGGGCGTTTCTCACTTACCACTCCCTTCAATTAACTAGTAAATAGGAACCAGTATGTCAGGACTTACATGCACAGCAGAGATTAAACTTCATGACGAACCATACTTCCCAACTTGGTAAAATAAATGTGTCATATTGGTCACATATTTACAAGTTAACATTTAACAAGCTCAAATTGTGACAACCATTACCTGATATCTGCTAACTCAGGGCATTTCTTAGACAGTCTCCCATGATACTAAACCAATGTTTGTTTCCTAAACCATTCTGCTAGATTGCAGGATATCTGACATTAACGTTGAGGTTGAACGTTGAATACTGAGCTCTAAATATTCCACACTTAAAACATGACAGAAATAAATGTGGCTGCTTGACTTAAACAGCTTCTGTACAAAAATCCTCTTTTGAAAAACATACCTGAAAGAATCAGCAGCTCTATGATTTCCGCATCTCCAAGATAAGAAGCAGCATGCAATGGAGTTCGCTTCTCATTGTCCTGTAATAAGTGAAGAGAAAGACATTACGAGGACTAAATAGAAACAAAACAGTTTACATTTACAAGTACAACCACTTCTTTCTTTCTTTCCTTCTTCATGTTAATCTGGCCCTGATTCTTGTGACATGACACTTTTTCTTCTAAATGGGTTGCAGTAACTTGAAAATCCTTCCCGTGAAACACAAGCAAGTACAAACCAGCTTTATTTTGAAACAAACACCCCCACCAAGGCAGCAATGGTGAGGAATGCAATAAAAAAACAGAGCCAAATGATGCAGTGGGAACTGTAAAAACAAACTATGTGCTTTTGGTAACAACAAAAAAACTAAATGTTGTTAAAGCTTTCCAGAGATATTTATACACAAGAGGTTTTAAATACTGTGTTGGTGGGGCGTTTTAAAAAATATATATGAGAATTATATGAGGAAACAGATAAGACATTAGGATTACCTGTGCGTTCACATCCTCTTTTTTGAATATGATTGAGCGTACTTCATCTGGGTCCACATTGAAAATGGCTTTCAGCAAAGCAGGCTGTAAAAGAAAAAGACTGCATGAAAACCAAACAAATCTCAAGGCTTTCCTGGCTGACATGCAACACCATCTCAGGCTTTCATTATGACAGTAAAAATATAAAGTCCTGTAAAGGAAAACCTTGTTTGTCAGACTAGATACGCCAGCGGAATAGATCGAATTTGAGAAAACAATAACCATTCAGACCTTGGAGAGACATCAGGATCGTCATCAAGCACCACAATACACACACATTTGCTCAGAAGTAACACGTTGTTGTTCAAAAAGTCTCTATATATTGTTGCTGTTAAAATTCCTTTACAAAAGGCAGCAACTGGAGCAAAGGTTATAAAAAGATACTAGAGCAGGTCAGTACAGACATGCAAATGTACATTTAACAAAACGATGACTCCACAAATCAGAGGATGATGGAGGCAGAGGGTCGGGATTGTTACAGACAAATGCTGACCAGTCACTTTCTAATTCTGTTTAGTGTCTGTTGGCAAGCAGAAAACCCCATCTATCCCATGGGGCAGAGAAAATGATAACATTATTTGAATTAATACGAGTCCAGCACTGCGCTCCAAATGACTGAAGTGCCGTCCATTTCACTTTTTGTCCAAACGTCTGCATCTTCAACGGACAGAGTGGAAAAACAGAACAGGCATCCACAGCTGATCTGGTTCACCACATCCAACATGACAACAAGTGGCAAAGATGATAAAAGTCAAACAAAGTTTCCAAAGTAAGACGGAAGGAGATTGTTTGAGTTCTTCGTTAAGTCTGACTCTGTTTAAGAATCATGCCATTTCTGCCCAGTGTTCTTAAAGAGCAGCTACGTTGGCCCCACCCTGCTAGAGGTGTATACAAAGAGAAAGTACTCATGCCTTTGTGGTATTTTCATTATATAAAATATAGTATCTTTTTTTTATTTGCACAGTTAATATTTGTGCCTAAAGCTAATTTTCAGGTAGCTGCAGAAATTCATTGTGACACTGTACACAAAGCTTTCTTCCAACAGGAGCTGTAAATAGTGAGTCAGAACTGAGAAACCAACACAGCAGACTTCAAACTTGATGTGCATCTACAACATCCAGTCTGTGAAGCTGCCCACATCTTCACAACAGCTGTCAACAGTACGGCAACCTCAAGTGATAGCTTCAATATCAGACTGGAGCTGCACATGCAAACATTTCTGCTTTTGACCGCCAGCTAGTATAAATCACTCACTTGTTGGTAAAACATCATTTTGCCACACCATAAATGACAGGTTTGAATCCCAAAGGGAGTGCATTTAATTAGTACTTTCTGGTTCATGTTGGATGGCCTTGTATGACAAACCTCACCAAGCTGGCGGTTGATTGTCACCACTCAAGTGCTTGTTTCATCTACGGTACATTGTCAAATGCTACTAACCAGCGTTACATCTCTATGACTTGTCAAATTGATCTGGAAACACTGCTGAGATCAATGCCCCTATCAACAATCACAAACTGCAATTAAGTTTACTAATTAGCATTAATGTGTCATGTTTGCAAGCTCAACACTGCTGCACACTCCTATCGGATCCACAACACCAGCAGAGTCTTTGATGGGGCAGTTTTCCAACGTCTGTGGGAGGAAGCTGGCATGGATGGGGAGAACAGTGAGGGCAAGGGATCCCTTCCAGGGGCTGCAACTGGTTACTCATGAAAGACCCAAATGGAACATTCCGGGCTTCCATAAAAAAATTAACTCTTCCCTGACTTTAGTCATGTTTAAAAAACAAACAAACAAACAAAATCAAGCGGTTTACAGTTTAACCATAGTTATATGTTTTAGCTGGAAATGTATTATTATATTAAATGTGTGTCAGGTTAGCTATTATTATCAAACACTTCTATTACATTTTAGTAATCGTAACCATTGAATGAGCAATATGCACTGGTATATCCAACACAATAGGCAAGAGGAAGAAGTAGTGATTGTCCTGTGATCCTGTGAAAGGTGCAAAGTGTGCAGGTTTAAAAACCACCTGCTATAATGTTTGGTTGGAGTGAAAACCTAGATTATCTTGTATTTTGATTTTGTCTTAGGCGGAAAAAGTTGGAAATACCAAGTAAGCCTCATGTTTCAGAACAACACTGACCATTAATTGTATTTAAACAGTCCGTCTCTCTGCATACAATGGATTTCAGAACGATGAGTGCATTTCTTCATCAAGACTTCATCCTACATTTAACCCACTGGGCGACCCCCTGCTAGCTAATTGGCTAATGTGCAGCCATGTGGCTTATAACACTTCATGTACAGAAGAGTCCTAGATTATATGCCATAATGTGCGCCACATTCTTAAGAACTCTTTCAAATAGAACTAGTCATGTCTGGATCAAACTAGTCTTTGTGTACTGCTCCCTAATACAGCTCCCAATTACATTGCTATCCAGTATAATTCACTCTAAGCTTTGTGCAAGTTGAGCATGAAACCAAGCACTTTCATCTAGCAGACAGAGATAATGTGTACTGTATACAATGAACTCAACTTTTCTGCTGCATGACAACTGGATTAAACAAACTCAAGAGTCAAACATGTTAGCACCACTATTTAATAAAAATATATTGTGAATACTTCACTATATATAAGTAAAGATATACAGGGTGGCATGGGTGAGTTTATTCCCTTCTTAGTATATTGAAAACCAACAGAATGAGAAAGTTATGCCTTTTAAAACTTTGAGCCACATGATGCATTTCAGCAATCAAATTCATGCTGAATAAGTATTAAGAATAAGCAAGACAAAGATCGCCCTCACCATGTAAGGACCAAGTAGCTTAGAGTCCCTTTTTAAAAACAAAAGACAACCCTCTCATTCACTGATTATAATGCCCATGACTATCTGCAGGGAGCAAAACTGCTTAGAGTTACTAGGGATCAAGTCAGAGTAACAAGTGGGGACTTGTTTCATGTTGATGATTTGTCTAGATCCCCCCACAGAACATAGAGGACAAATGTGTATTTTGTTGTTTTCAGCTCTCCGGTCTTGCACGACTGGTGTAGGAGACTTTCTGTGCTTCTCTGGCTACACAACCGTGCACCTCCTCTCCTCATACAAGCCAGCCGAGTTAATACCATCACCATGGAGACAGCTCTTTGGCAACTCCACCAGCTCACATGAGGCCAGGTACACGATCATTCAAGCGCGCACACACACGCGCACGCACAACACACACACACACACTAACACACACACGAAACATACATATGCTAAGAAGAATAAGAATAGCAGGCATGTCCAAAACACAGAGCCCATGAAATGATAAGGAAAAGCTATTCTTGTTTTGCGAGTAGGTGACAAGTGTTATATAGTTGAGAGGATGCATGCCTAATGCTGTCACATTGCTAGTCACTTCCTCCATTTGTAATAACCATTAACATTACGCAGTAGTTGACCTGCATGTATCCTGTTCATGTACTAATTTGGTATAAAACGTCTTCTTAAATACCTAATATAAACGGTCGACTTATGAGCAACATGTACAAGGGGACAAACACTGCAGGCTTGTGATCAAGGACACTTATCTGACAGAAATGAAACATGAAGACAATCATCAAATTGAGTAGGGCACAAAGCCTCTCACAGATCCCCCTCAGTCACAACACGGCGATGGTGTTCAAAACAAGATTAAACGTTTTGTTGGGGGAATCGGTGGATAAAAGGTGCATTATTTATGCGTGTTCATGTTATCCAATCGTATAGGTAGCGCAAAAACCACCGCAGCTGAGGTGGCTAGCATAAATGTCAGAAACATCCATCCAGTAACGTAGCGTTCAACAGATAGCTTTGGTTGTTATGGCAATCACCTTACACTACATTACGGAGATTCATTGGCAATTATTAAATCATAGAATCACTTGTAGGCGACGAGTCAAGCCCAGCGTTTTAATGTTTGGTCACATGTGTTAACTAGACACTTCAACAACTGAGTAGCTAGTAGCATTTCATTCAGGCTCTGGCTAATTGCTGCGATAAACACAGTATCATTAGCTGGTTGCGACTGAACAACCGCTCGAGCATGTGTCTCGGTGTTAACGTGAAGCCTCCTTACTATCGCCAAAAACAGAACGAAACATCCAACACTACAAGCGCGATTCGCCCACCAGTGCTGTATGTTAACTTCCACCCCGCATGTGACATTTTATCACCAAAACTTCACGTGAAGCGTTCAAGGAAATGCTTCCGTTTCGGAGAATAGCTGGAGAACATTCCGCTGGCGAACGTTGAAATTAGGGCAGCTAGCTAACATTAGCCAGTCAACAGTAGCTCAAAACTTAGGTCAGCTTTTGACACACGGTCGCTTACCTGGTCTCGGATTTTGAGAACCACCATATTTTTCGGATTTTAATTGTTCTCATGCAGATTCATAAAGGGATATTCGTCTCCTCCCGAAAAGCGGTGTTTGATTTCGTTAGCTCTCCCGCTGGTCTACTGGAGGCCTAGCGTGACGCTAGCTTAGCTCTCTTGCTAGCTTCCTAACCTGATGGCATGAAAGCAGAGGAGTAGCGGAAACTCCATAGCATTGCCGCCACCATACTTCGCCTCCCAAAAAGACACACGTCGATAGGTCAATCGCCTTGTACCTCCTAGTAAGGGAGCTTGTGGTTGGTTGTGCTAACAGCGGTCTGGTGACAGACGCACTGTGTTGAATATTGCATTTGGGTGTCTACGCTTGTGTCATAATAAATGCAATAGATCGTTTTTTGACAAACGATTTAAAAATATTTACTATGCGATTTATTCACATTATGATACAAATACACTGTGCTAATTTTCAATAGAAGCATAGAGCAATTTGGCTTCGTTTGGTAGGCTTTTATTTTTAGTTTTTTTTTTTTAGAAACGGCTTCTTATTATTCTTTTTACGCACAGTTAAAGTTGTACAAACAGCGTGAACCATGATACGAACAACCGTGCGACTCCAGCGGAGCCACTGGGACTAAAGACGTATATTAACAGTATTCTCTCAGGAAGAGGAGTTTCTCCGGATAGACTCTTCATCAAAAAGGTAGCTGTCCCATGCATGACACAAAAACATGCAGCATGATTAATTATCTCCGTCGAAGCCAGGACATCCGTTTTTATACAAGAAATGTGTGCAGATATGACCCGAAGAGACTCTGCTGGCTTTGTGGTCACATATCTTTTCTCTTTTTAATTTTACTTTTTTTTTTTTTTAGCAGCAGCAGCAGCACTTCTAAATGCCCAACCTGTTATAACCCACGTTACTGCCTATTTCCCCCTCATAATGTTGTTGTTTGGCAGCCCATTGGATACAAATTAATAAGCTGTTTGGAGGAAGGTGGCGGACATGCACAACTCAGGCCATATATAGGCCTCCTACTACAGCTTTAAATCATAACTCTGTCTGCAGACAACTAAACTCTGGGACACATCTGCTGGGTTTATTGTGTGATAATAAGACCACATAGAGCCTCCTGTTACGAAAAGTGAGATCTGAAAAACCCACAGGTTGGAGGGTTTTAAATCCCCAGCTTCAGGTCCTGAAAACAAAGTGTGGTGCAATGTGGCCCTCTAGTGCCTTACCCTTCAACTACACGCATGCTTTAATAGCGGCTTCAAATGGAACAAAGGCTTACATGAGAAATGAAAGAATTACAATGTGTCAACCCAAGTCTGTACTTAGTACTTGTTATGTAGCCATATTTAATTAACGCAGGCTGAATTTGAGAACATTATTGTGTGATTTATGCAACCATATATATTAGATAGTTAAATTAACTGCTGTTGGACTGGAGAGTGTCAAACTGTATTTCGTTGTGACAATTAAACTCCTTGAATCCATAATCCCTCTTAAATAATGTTAATTAATTTGATTGATGATTGATTTAAAACAACGTAGAACAAAACAATATGTAGTGTTAGTGATTTTGGATGTGGACATGATATATAAAATCATTTCCTCTTACATAAAAATAATTGAGGGAAAGAATGCATTAATAATCCTGAAAATAAGGGTGTCTGTTGAACCGTTCGCGGAATGTTACAGCCGCAACAGCTGATGATGTGGGACAGTAATTTCCTCTGTGTTGTGAAAATACCACAGACTAGACTGGCAAGGATGACATTATGGACGAGTGCCAAAAGGCTTGGACACAAAGCTCCTTGTTTATGGTGCACTCAGTGACTTAGTGGTTCTGTCAGAGAGAATGAGATTCAAAAGTTCATCGTGCAACATTTCAGGACTAGAAACTCTACTGTTCTATATGTTTCAGGTCCTATCATGGCATGTTATTTCCTTCCTTGTAGTAGCTAGTCAGCTTAAATGGTTCAGTATAGAAATCTAACAAGAACAATGTTAATGTGGCTTACTGATAATATTTAAACGCCACAATTTTATTTCTTTGAACTCCTCCTCTTTTTTTTCATTCATATCCAATGCAAATGTAGGCAATTGATCACCATTTATTTAGGAATACATCTGCTTTCAGTTGCAATAATGCAGTTGTATGCTCCATGTTGTAAATGTCTTGGATTATTTCCCGCCATTGTGTATTGTTGGGGGGCGTGGCTTTAGCCAGGAGGCTGTGTTTACCTTATTTGCTACTACAAATAGGACTCTCAGCAAATGTGTTTGGTTCTCTTCAAAGTCAGCTGGTAATGGCAACGTGTGATGGATCAAGAGGTATATCTATACCCAGACATTTTTTTTTATTTCTTTTTGTAAATTTGCCAGTATTCTGATACCTTTGGACAGTCCCAAAATATATGTGTGTGGTCTCCCACCGAGTTTGAAAACACTGTGAGCAGTGTCACTTGAGCAAGTTCTGTTCAAACCACATAAATGTAACTGCTGTAACTTATTCAATATGTGTCACAAGCTGTCAGGCAGGTCATAGAGATGCATCACTTCATTACACTCCACCAAGAGGCATCTGGGACATTTAGAAATAAAAATTGCAGAGCAGTATGGCAAAGAAGTACAGCATTGTGAGGTAGTGGGGGTCTTGAAGAATGCAGATTATGCTCACCAGGGAACTTTCCAGGGTAGTTTCACATTTCAAGGCACTGGATACAAAGAGACGGGAGAGGGAAAAGAGTGCGGCAGCCATGTTGATGATTTTGGGTGGAGATTGGTTGCCTTTGCTGGGGGTAATCCTCCTGGATCTGCACCTAAGCCCCCCAAAGGCCACAGTAACCAGAGCAGGAATCATTTCTCACTGAGGCAGCTGAGGTAGAGAGGGTTCCTACAAATTCAATTAGATGAGGAGAAACAGCAGGCAAGAGAGGAAACACTTAAATGGAGAAAACAGATGCATGCTCACATAACTCTACAATCTGCACCCTGACCCTTCTTGTTTACAGGACCCTTCAAGTGTGTGTGTGTGTGTGTGTGTGTGTGTGAAAACTGACCAGACAGATAAACCAAACTCTTAGCTGGCCCTTTTGCTGAGAACTGACATGGTCCTTAGCGTCCAGGTGCCAGCTGTGGAATCCTGCACGTTGACATGCAGGTTCATGCCTCAGATTCCCTGATGGTGGACTGTGCCCTCTGTCCAACTGTCAGGATGAGGGATAGCAAACAGCTGGACAGTTGCTTCCCTGGGATGAAAGAGGTGTCACCCACTGGGTCATTCCCAGCTACTGTAGGACAGCGGTGAGATTGGAGGAGAGAGCATAACAGCTTCCCCGCTTCCCACCACTGTGCCCGATGAGCTGATGTAGAACCAGAGACCACATAATCAGCAGATAAATCCAAATGCTTGTCAAACAGTCTCATAAAAGTCTAATGGATTATAGGTAGGCTGCAGGTATTGTAAGGCATACACAGAAAGGAGTCAAGGTTCAAACATTTTCTAGAAAATGGATGAGGATGCATCCATCCAAAACACCCAAACTCATTGAGAGTGATGTGGGAAACAGGTGGACAGGGATGAGATTGGGTACTTTGTTCTTCTGCTAAAGGGAAGACATTTGTCCTCCGGGCCCAACAGTAAACTGAGGAGAGGCACAGAAGAATGCTTTGAAGTGACAAATAAAAATGTGAGACCGTGGGCAGCTGTGGATTTATGACGATGACAAATCTGCATATAATGTGTGCTAATCACACAGGCCTTGCTCCTGGGTCAGATAATAAACATCTCTCTGTTTTACCAAATTCCCTGCCAGTGGGCAGTATTGTGAGGTATGAAATGTATGAGTGGGAAAGATTGTTTTCAGTTTGTAGGTTCACAGCTTATTGTTCCCTTTAGCCTTTAGACAGATTCTCTGATAACGTATCACAAATATTGTCGGAGCATGTGCCAAACTACTAGGCATTTAAGAATAGATTTATTCATAATTTTCTCATTCATAAATGATTATGCTCGCATGCACGGTGGCAACTGATGTGACAACAAGGCTTATACGCTGTTCCTAAATCAAAGGCCCTTTGGAGTCAGCCCGTCAATGCAGATGTAGGACCAGCAGATGGCACTATGTCCAAGATAATGATCTTTTTGAGCGCTAGTGGACGCTACAGGTGCTATTTTTAGGAGGTGCGTCACTCCAAACTCTAGTCTGTACAGTAGGCCTAGATGCAGCTGTCCTAGCATTCATGTTATGCGATAACAAGCATATAATAGCCTATTTACAAGCAGGGAGCTACTCGAGTGTCTCATACCCGCATTATTATAATTCCTGGGGCTTTAATCTGTTGATATTATAATCTAAGGAAGGATTGTGATACGATAACAGTTTAAAATAATAAATAGGCAACAAGTACTGTTAGAATAAAGTAAAAGGCACTAAAACAGTTTATAATCTGACGATTAGAGGCACTATTCTTGACGGTTATCGCCAGATTAGTCTGCTTCCGCCTTTGTTTTCGCACGCGCAGATTATTGATACACTTGCACGACAGACAGCTGGTGCACCTGCAGAGAGACAGTGTCCGGAGCTGCCCTCTCTCCATCACACGTCACCAGGGGACAGTAGACAGAGTGTTCAGTCTGCCACTGCCTTGGCTAGGATTTGATATCGTCCCCGACCAAGTAAGACTATTTATAGCTCAGTCGTCATACACAGCCCCCCCCCTGCAACCTGAACAGCACACTTCAACCTGTCCTCGAAGGTAGACACATACCGTTTCTACGTGTGGTGTAAAGTTAGTACGTGAGTAACATTAATACATTGAACACGGCGTGTATTCAAACTACAGTATGTTTCAAAAACAATTTAACGTTATTAAGTCAACTGGTGTTTTAAGTACCGTTTTAACGTTTAAATGACGTATTATGTGAAACACTGTCTGCTAAATTGCACGCAGCGAAAGCTGTAGTTAATTCATATTTAGCCTAGCTGTTATGTCTTATAATTATTTAAGAATAATTGTGTTTTTCTGCCAAACGTTTATGTTTTTGAACAGTAAAGCAGTTTGCTAATGAGCGCCCCGTCAGTGGTTCGGGTTATGGATCAGGTTGGTTCAGCTTTCCTGTATCGATAGGGAACCATCACATAACACGCTGCGACGATCTCTGCTGAGATGAAAGTGTGTTTTATTTGCGGGTGTTATCATTATTCCGGCGGCAGGCTGGTCCAACACGTACGCTTGCAGTCCGCCCATAAATAGACTTGCTTACGAATGAATGATCGCACCAAACGGGTTCAGGAGGGGAAGCCCTTCCTTTAAAACTCCTGAATTAGCTTTAACCAGACTCAATTTGACTTATATTTAAATTTAACTATTAAATAACAAGCTGGTTAAGGTATAACAACCTGTGGGCAGTGCGATGTACATTTGAACAACCATGAGTCCATAAATAACCTCCACTAACACGATTCTCAGAGGTGTTTTGCAGTTTATCCAATGGTGGAAGTAAGATCATGCAGCAGACCATACAATGTAAATGCCATGACAAGGAAAAGTCTAGGTTTAATCAATTACAAGTAACACTTGGATATAACGTGATAATACATTCTTAGAGTATCAAAAGTAAAAGTAGGCCTACTAATAATGCAGAAATGCTATTTTCAGTGTAGTATTATTATACTATAATACATTCTTCTTGCACTATGCATTAACATACAGGCAGCACTTTAATGTTGTACCGTGATGGGTTTAATTGATTACATTGAATCAATTTTACATATAAAATTTCCATCTGGACTAAACTACAAAATAAAAGAATAAATGTGATATATTGACCTCATGAAATGATAGTGTAAAGTAGCATAAAAAGGAAATACTCCAAATTTTACTTTGTTGCAGCACTTGAGTAAAATATAGTTATTTTCCACCGCTGGTTATGTCTTATGTTTTACTTCTGTATTTCTATCCGTAAATACAGTATCTATATCACATTTTGTTCTGTGTTGAGCCACATGTTGCTGAATAATTCATATTCCATATTTTGTGTTTACAGATACTAAATAACCAAAACCGCCAACACAAGCAGATGAAGACATCAGTCAAGTAAGGAGCATATTTCCCCCTTAAATACGTATTTAGATGCCAGTAACAGAAAGTAATCGACACTGCAGCTGTGGTAATGAGGTTTAGTATAAAGTTTGGTTCTCAGTTGTTTCGTTGGACACAATGTCACTCCAACAAAAACATTTCGCAGATGTGTTACATTTAAAATGGCTCTTGTATGATGGCTTTGATGACCGGCGCTCTTTCCAAAGGTGTCACATGGTGACAGCATTTCAGTCATCGCTGAGCAAGGTAATGGGAAAACACAAGGACTACAGACCCTCCAGTGTACACATGACATTTTCACTTCGACAGCAGCAGCAACATAAGAAAACACTGCTCATACTTGACATGAAAGCCTTTCACAGCCATTCCACATGACCCCTCAGACGTCTTTCCATTTCAGAATATTTATAATATTTTTACTTTGGACTTGTTCTTGGCAGGTTAATGCTCACAGATGCCTGCAATGCTCAGATGGCTTGAGGGGGCAGGTACCATCTGAGCTGTGTCAGGAAGAGAAAATCATTTTAACAGCACCTTACACTTAGCCTAACACATAATTTCATAGTACCAATGAATGTGTTAATGAGACAAAATGTTTTCGATGGAACAAATCTTGGCAGGCGTCTGGGAATTATTCACTGGACCCGATAAGTTGGCATGTTCGCCTATACAAGTGGCAAGCCGTATTTGCAGAAGCAGCATGTTGCATGGCATCCATGCTGTATCATGCACGTTAGAGGATTATTATTGTCCTACGGTTGGCATCTGGCAGATTTGTGCCTGTAAATATTCTAAAAGTCGTCTACTCGCAGGGATGACATAAGAAGTGAGAGTGAGATTGTTTGTCAAAGTGGAGAGGATTCAATGTCTTTTCCTTTTTTTTCACAACTTAAGTGATGGAAGTGATGAATTACGCTTTGTCACTGTGGATTTATTTCCTGTGTTTGTGTGCCGTCCCTGACTGACCGTGACAGTGTTGAGGCAGCCTTTATTTCACGCCGCAGCAATTTCAGTTTTAGTCGAGAGAAAGAACGCTGCGGTTTTCTGTGCCGGTGACATCCAGTATGACATGACAGAGTGATTGAGGCAATCACGGGGCACAAAGAAATGGTTGGAAAACACAAGCCTGTGTGTGTGTGTGTGTGTGTGTGGTGTGTGTGTGTGTGACTGGACATAAATAATTGCCAGTCATGTGATAGAATATCAGTAGGCTTATTTAATTTATGAAGGATGTTTGTCAGTACATTGTTGTTTGTCATGGTTTAACGATGGTTTCATTTCAGTCATGTTTTGACATTGACTGAAATGAAGTAGGGTGTTATGTTCTATTGAGACACCAAGAAACCTCCATACATGAAATGATGTCTTCCCAAAATAAACTGAGTTCAATTTTATTTGACATCTATGACAGAAAATGTCACGATACATTACTAGTGCATAATGAATCTCACAATGACAGGTTGCTTTTTTTAAAAAACACATACGAGCCTTTATATATTTATTTGTTTATTATAAGTTTGGGGTGAACAGATTATAGTTGTGTAAGTATTGTTTTAAGGGAAGGATTTATCAAATTTTGCAATCATTTTTATGAAAATGTTATGTTAACATACAAACCAGACCTCTTTGATGCATTTTGTTTGTTGTTATGACTCTTTTATAAATAGATGGACTAATGTTGCTTTATAATTAAGTAATTAATTAATATCAAGTGTAAGATATTATGGGAAATTAAAAGAAATCATCATAGACTACATATGATGACATAATCAAGGAATCGCCACTGTCGCTGTAACGCTTGCCCCTAGGTGACATTGGGAATTTGAAAATGTATTAACTCTGAAAATCATGAGCGTATTCTCGTCCTGCACAATGTGTTAAGTGTCCTGAGATGACTTCTGTCGTGATCAGACACTATAAATAAAATTGAATTGAAGAGAAAATTACAATGAAATATATGATGGTCAAAAGATTCACAACACCAAACATATAAGCCTATTAATTGTAATAATGTTCTCATTTTACATGCAGAAAAACAATATTAAAACCAACCATGAGCATGGAGCACTGCATTGTATGAAGTAGTAGTATGTCTGTATGATGCCGTCACAATTCTGTCATGATCCAAATATTTCTTCGGAGGCGTAATTTGTGTTTCAAAAGACATAAAACCAACTTTGGTCATTAGCTGCAGCACCCAGAGCCAGTCTGCATAATGTGTTCTTTAGCTGAATGTCACACATAAATAAACCATCATTTCTCTTTAAAAATGACAGATGAATAGTATAGTAATTTCACCAGTGGTTTTAACCACAGAAACCCTTAAAACACACATTAAGACGTGAGATTTGTTTCTTGAATGTACATCTCTCGTCAGCTTCATGTTCATACTTGTTGACACCCTTAAACTATGCTTTGTGTGGTCCAGGATCTATTATTGGCGCTGGCTGTTAGTGTTTTCTGTTCCATAACAAGATGAATCCCCAACATGGCATTAGGTTACCAGGCAACAGTGTACACTCCATTGCTTGGTTATAATTTACTTTGTATATCTGTGATGGTTAATACTAAGTGACTACATGGCAGTCAGCCAAAATGAAACACTGTTAGCAGAATTCATAGAGCCTGATGTATTTCAGGAGGCATCGAGGCGAACAGGCTATATTTGGCTGCTATTTTCCCTTCAAAGAGAGGAGTTCTAGGTCTGGACTTGACATTTCTCTTAGACTGGAAAAAATGGGTTTGGGTCAGTGAGTTTTTGCAGGAGGAGGGGTGCTGTTGGTGCCCAGAGGAAGGTGCTGGTGTCTGTTCTACAGTGGCTCATTGTTGTGTTCTCTTCATTACTATCAGGAATCCAGGAATGACGGGATAAAGCTAGCAATTATATCTTCATTGAAGGCTGTCAGCAGATTACCATTACTTTAATCCACACACAATACCCACAATAAAGGCAAATTGTAATTGCCAGGTTAAGCTTTGCACATGCAAGTTTTATGCTTTCTACAACTCATATTTCTCTGCTGTGAGAAAACTGTTAGGGCTCAAATAATCTTTGCAAACCCTGTATTTTCAAGTATGTCAACAACTGAAAACAACACTGTTTTTCTTGGTTATTGAGTTGGTGACATATTGAGCAGATACGAGGTTAATAAAGATTACGATATGGCAGAATTGTAAAATAGTAGTAGTGGAGTGGCCAGGAGTTGTGACCCTTGTTGCAGTGGCACAACATATTCACAGGCGATGTTTGAAGTCAGTGATCTGAGATCAGTTCATCTGTCTGGGAATCTTCCTTCACGATGCTGTTTTCTTTGTCCACCTGAAGCCTCAAACCTCACCTATCATTTGAATTATTAGCGTCATAGCAATTTTTTTTTCCACCTTCAATGCAAGTAAGATAATTTAATATAGTTCTGTTTTTATATTGTACGTGTTTTGAGAAGCATGCAGAGAACAGTCCTGGCCTTTATCTCCGTGTGTTGCCATGAAAATAAGATGGAGCGTCATGTTCTCACCTTTTATTTATTTTTCTGTTCTTGGAAGCAAAAGACTTGCTCTACACCAGACATTGTGCAGACAATCTGAATGTAGCTGCCGTTTTTCCCTCACTCACACTCTAGTGTTTGTTGTTTCTGTTCTATCTTTTTATTTTTGCAAGAGTTATTAACAGCAAACAAGGGAGTTGCATTGCATAGACAGAAACCATTTAAATCAATCCTTAAACCAACCTGATATTATATTCCCTCCAGCTCTCCTGCAGCATGAAAAAGTCAGAGGTGTTCTCACAGTGCAGAGTTTGGGCTGGAAGTGTTGAATAAAGGAGTAGGTTGTGGTGAATGTGTGAGGAATATTTTCTCTCGATATAGATAGTAGGAGGAGAACAGTGGCCTGGAGAGGGAATCTGGCTCCGGTTGCAGCTGAGACAGAGCGTGGTGTTCTCAGTGTTGTTCATCCAGCCCCACTTTAGACCCCTGGGCTCTCTGGGGGGGATCTACCTCCATTTGTTTTCACTTCCTGTCCAAATGGAGATGAATCATTCATGTCTTTGAGCAGACTCTCGTCTCATGTGGATGAAAAATGGGGAGAATTAAGGCTCCCGTTTCAAGTATTCAAGATATGTTAATGTTTTTTGATAAAGCAATATATTCATTCTCTTGTTAATTCATTGAGATTTTTTAAGGGCTTGTTAGTTTTATTTTTTTAACCTGAAATATGTGTCTTGCCTATCTGCTTACTATTTATATATTTACACACCCATCTGCTTATCTGTCTGTTGGTTTCCCCATTGACAGGCTCCATGTGGAGCCGCCCTGCCCTAACTCTATCCTGGTCTGTCAGATATGTATGCTGAAATAAGTGACGGGATATTCTCGGTATGCCAAGCCTGACGGGCAGATTGTCACTTAACTGTCACAGGGTGGGGGCGTTTGTTTCTTGATGGCAGAAACAGACAAACTGTAGACTTTATGGGCCCATTAGTTGTGACTCCACACCATCCCATCATCCTCTGAAGCCCTGACAGTGATGCCATGCATCATGCTAAACATCTCTTTGTTGTTCCCTTCATCTGTGGGTACCTGTCACCTCTCGCAGCCCATCCTGTGAGTTATGCAGGAGGTCAACACCTCCCCACTTTGCGTGAAATGTGCAGAACAAACGGATCCAGGAATTACACAGAGATTGGACACACTGGCTGGATATCTAAGAGCAGAACCCTCATAAAGGTCTCTGTGACCACATAGGTGTGACGGGGTTACTAGCCCATCTGTTACCATAGCAGAAACATTTACCTCCTTTGTGGTGACAACCTTTGAGCATTCTGCCAAAATGTACGGTTTCTAAAAAAGTGAGGCATCTCTTTATACAGAAAATGGTCTGGATGCCTGGAAGCCTTTTTGATTCTCTCATTTATTAGGCTTATTTTGCTCTTTTCAAGGTAGGGGTCTCCATACTTTGTAGTTCAAAAGGAAACACCCACGTTCTCGACTTAATTTCGTCTTTTCATTTTTTGTACACAGAGCTTTGAGGAGATCACACGGTTGACACTGTTTTTGTGCTGGTAATTTCTACATGGGTATTAAAAGAGCCAGCCAAAGCTCGTTAGGCCCTGTGTTATTGAGGGGGCTGGGTTGAAAAGTCAGTTTGGTTACTGGATCCAAGATGAAAGGCAGAGGTCAGGAACGCTGCAGCCACTCCCAAGCAGAGCATGGTGGCATTGCTATGTGGAATTGGGTGCGTGCGTATGCATGTGTGTGTTAGTCTTTTCTGTGCATGTGTATTTGTTTGCAGAATGTGTCAGAATTTATATTTCGACAGGATCTGTGTTCCTTGGCCCTCTGTGCTGTCCAGCTATTTTAGCACTGTGTTTGTTGTGTGTTGGAGTATTTGTCTTCCTAGGACTTGGAGTTTGCTATGGAGGGTTTCTAGCCGTCACGGTTTCTTCATCGCGTCTTCCTGTTTTAATCAACCTGCAGGGTGCACTGTTGCTGAAGAATCCATCAGGGGTTTTACCCCACTTGGACAGTGTCCCACATTTACAAGTCCTGCTGCCTTAGTTATTTCTATGCTTTCCGGTCTTCATTAAACGGATGAAGCTCACAAATAGGAGAACTGATTGGAGACAAAAAGACGGATAACGACTTTGGAATATCTTCTTTATTAAAACCCCTGCAATGACACAAACCACAATACAACATAATTGTGTTAATGTGATATAATAGTGATTGGACAAGTATAGAGAGTAAATATAGAGAGACAGGGGAATTGGAGCATGAGACAGAATACTTGTACGCCATACAGAAATGCATCAGTGATTGAAGCAACTGATACTATTTTCCCACCAAACAAATGAGGTGACCTCTGAACAATGCCTTTGCCTGTCAGGGGGAAAAGGAAACAGGGCGCTGTTTGAGTTGTTTAGGCATTCTCATAGGAAACATTGTCTTTACAATACATAAGAGTTTGTGTAACTATGGTATATACTGTGTGTGTGTGTGTGTATATATATATATATATATATATATATATATATATATATATATATATATATATATATATATATATATATATGTGTGATGTTGTCATGAGATCTAACTCAAGGTCACCCAAGCAAAGCGTTTAAAAATACATCGGAGCCCCTCCAGGTTTCTGCATATTGAGCAGCCCAGACATAGACAGACGTGGTGGGTGCACTGTGGGACATTTCCCGGTATGCATAGCGCTACCTTAATAATCAGAGGAAGAGCTATTTTTCAGAGGTATTGTTGGGCTCAAGACCTTTGAGACACCACAGGAGGCAAGTGCTGTGACTGTGCAGTGGTCAAGCGAAGAAGTGGTGGCGTAGGTGGAAGTGGCTTGGACAATAAGCGTCAGCCCACCCTTCCCATAGTAAACTTGATTTCCTGTTGCACTTTTTAAGATGGACCTTTAAAATCCATGAATGGAGTTTTGTGTGCGTCTTTAAAGGTCATTGACAAATACAGTCAAGTAGAAACCCATTAAACAACCACAGTTTTAATTGTGTTGCGTTGTTGGATTATTCCCTGTGCTTAAATGCAGGTCACTGGAGTGAGATTTGTCCTTTTAAAAGAAAATCTGGATCTTGGCTTGTGTTTTTTCTGACTGCAATTACAGTGCTGTTATTTTGCCAAAGAACAAACAAGCCTGACAAAATGTGTTTTCTGGTTAGGGTTATATTGGTAATACCAAAAATATATATTTTGTTATCATATTAAAAATAATAGCTCCAGGGCACTTGGGGGGAATGATGCCATGAACTCATAAATGGGCTCGACTAGCAGGATGTGGATTGGAAGGATGTCTCTGAACAGAGAACCTTTGTTTTTATTAATCCCTCAGGGATTTTCTAAGGTCAGTTAAACTTGGCTGGATTCCATCAAAGTCACATGTGTCTCTTTGGGTCTGTGTATTTGTATGATACCGATGAGGCGTTTGATTCCTGCAGGCATTTCAGTGATGTAGGTCTGAGAGCCACTGATGCAATCATTCTGCACACTGGGTTCAGGCAGAAAAGTTTTCTCTGAATCCTGCGTCATGTTCATTGGTTAGTAGCTTATCGTGATTGAATGTGCGTTGGAAGTTGTTCAACAACAACATGGTCAATTTGATACAAACAGTGGATCAATGGTTTCCAACAGAGATGAGCACATTGATCAGTAAAGAGCTAGGTGCCCTCTGTTTCCAGTGTGCCTTTGTGCTCCGTATCTATTTTTAGAAAGCCTATGGCAACAGATGAAGGCACGGCATCAGGGATCTATTCAGAGTTAGAAAGTAAACTGACCTCAAGGTCACATCACAATAATTGGTTGCTTTGAAATTGTGTTTTTGCCTTTTTGAAACTCTGTTATTGTTCAGTCTGTCTCTCACATCTCAGATAGAAGGCTCACAGCCGAATGAATGAGCACATTTTTACTTTTAAGGATATATGTTGATTCATCTCTCTCTTTGAAGAGCACCGTCTTTGTCTTTTTTATGTTTGGCCTCTCTCACAAAAGAAACACATAAAGCTGCATGTGGCTCCATCTAACTATGGTATTAGCTGCACTGCAAAACTTTGTTGGCAATGTTTCAAGATTAAGTACCAAACAGTACTGCCTTTAAATCCTTTTTCATGTTATTTGATCCAACCTGTTAAGTGCATTCTATATCACCCTGAAAGTCCAACAGGAAATACCACAGGACGCCAGACAGAGTAACCCAATAAAAACAAGAGCGCCCAAATCATTAGTGGGGAAACACGCTCACATAACACATCCAGATGTACAGACTAATTGGATTTTACCGTCATATCAACAGTTGTAGTGCCTTTGTGCTTTTATGAGACTGACCGCAAGGTGAAGGGAAAATGGGCTGTTTGAAGTGACAAAACTTTACCTACGGCTTTTAGCGGGTTGGATGGGCTTGGTTGCTAATAGAGTATGCTGTACTCCACATGCAGAGGCTGAGACTGCATTGTGCCATGGCCTCACACCCTAAATTGATCTCGGAACTCTTCTACAGTTGGCAATGGTGACTCATCAGGGGCTGATGTAAGTAAGATGGCGGGCGTAATTGGTGTGGAGAGGTAATTTCCCTCTTGCACAAGGGCTGCTCTGAGAGCTGTGGGGTGGCCACTAGAGAGAAGAAACTCATGCTTGGTTACGTCAGAAGTTGCTGTTAGTATGCAGCCCCTCTCTTGGGAGGAGCATCCCCTCTGACTGGAGAACTCAGCACCTGACAACGATCACATCCGCCACAGTCCTCCCGGGGTGGCATGATGAAACCCTGCATCCACACAGACAGGAAGACATGCAATAGGTAGGAAGTTAGAGAGGTGGATAGAGATCATTTGAATACAACTGATTCTAAATTACATATTGATTAATCACGGAAGAGGGTTATTAGTCACTCCATCAGTTTATTTTACAATAGACAACCCCCCTCTGAGATACATGGGGGCTTTGAAGTTCACGAGAACAGAACAAAACATGGCTGACTCACTCCCTCCCACGCATGGATCATCCGCTATTAAGGGGAACAAAACATTTTCTAGCAGGATCAAATTAGTTACAAGGAGCACTGTTTGTCCACCCCTCATATTTGTTGCAACATTTAAGTTCAGCCCGCTTCCTTCTCCGGTCTGCCTCCCTGCTGGGTTTCATCATGCACAGTGTGTCACAAGGCAGCAGCGCTATGGTGATTAAGCCACAGAACTTGGGAGTTGATTTGGAAGTGGTACAGTATTGTGGTAATGTGAGTAGGCTTATTTGGTGGGGAAAAAAACAAGTTCCCAGGTTATGACCACAATTTCTCCAAATAGAACGGAAAGAGCTAAGGTACCATGACAGGAATGATCTCTTTGTTGTATTTCTACTCCCAACTGATAATTAAAATTGACTAAGTTGAAGTAAACAACATGTGGTGTGTGATGTGTGTATGGATGCATGTGTACGTGTATGCCTTTACTGATTTCTATAATGGATTTTTGTTTCATTTTTGGAAAGTACTCGGGGCATTTCACTGGTCTGACCCACTTGTTCCCTCATCTCTAATATTCCCCCACTCCATGTCAGTGCTCTGATGTCAAAACATACACACATGCACGCAGACACACAAACACACACAGCGTTTGTGTGTTGATATGAGGGAGGTGACAGACAGTCGAGCCCGTGGCCCAGAGAGCAGAATGGAGTGGCTCTCCAGCAGGGACGCTGACGTTCACACTTAAATGCTTTAATAGGACTAAAGTAGACAAAGGCCGCCAGTGACGCAGGAGGAGCTATAATGGGCTTGCCACATTGCAGGTTTACTGGACCCTGCCTATTGGACAGAGCTATTTCCAATCCCACAATCCCTCATCAGCCTCAGGAAGCTAGTTATAAATAAAAAGTGTAGGTTAATCGCTGCTAACATGTCACAGTGAAATGTCTGTTTTTTTCAGGAGCAGTAGGTCAGATTCACCGAGGTTATTTTGTCATTACTCACTTATACACGTATAAAAGTGCAGAGAATATAGTTTGAGACAAAATAAAGCACATATCTTTATATATTGTGTAGCCATTTCTGTGAACAACTTCTTAACAAATGGATAAAATAAATCAAAGTATTCCATGAATTATCAGAATTTTACAACAACACATTCTCAGTTTGCAGCATGTAGTATTTTTATTGTGTAATAGTGGAAAATCAAAGTAACAGGAACAGTGCAAAATGTTCTTTTTAATTTTAGGACTTGGACAAAATAACATTGTCATAATTTATAAATAGGGATTCCATTGCTATAATAATTGCCATTCATGTGACAGTCTTACTTCTTTCTTCTTACTTCATCTTTTGATCAATTATGCCTTAAGCTAAGTTCACGTCAGCCTATTGGGTCAGAGCCGGACTGCTCCGACAGACACTGTGACAGATGGAGCTCTGGGTTTTGGCCATCATTACCTTGGACTTGAAGGCTTGTTATCTCACACACCATCTTACCCAACTTCACTGCCAAAACCAAAGATCAGGAGTTTGCTAAATCTGGTCAACTTCAATTTGTCACAAATGGGAGATTGGAGTAACAGAATTGCCACAATTCGCAATGACTATGTTTGTGAAAATCATTCAGTCAGTTATAAAATAGAGTGAACGGAGATCGAAAATATTTATCAAGACAATTAAATTGAGTTTTGAGATTACGGTGAAGTATTGAGGAGTTCAGTGAAAAATCAAGTAGCACAATATCATGCATTAGCTCCAGAGTTGTTTTGTGTCAGGGGCGAGCCTGCAAGCTGTGCATTTCCTTGGCTTCTTGGTTGTGCTGTGATAAAAAGATTGAGGGGTTAAATGTTTGTCCAGCTGAAACAACACAGTAAAACTCCTTCTCTGTGTCTCTCAAGCCAAGTCGTCAGAGCTCAGGACCTAAAAATAGCAGTGCTGGCTCCACGCCCCTGGCTGGGGGACAGGTCAAATTATGAAGGAAGATGAAAAATTTAAAGGCACAGGCTGCTTCGCCACAAACCCAGCCCTGCATCAGTGGTCAGATAGAACATTTGACTTGACTTTTATGGGTTGGAGTCAGATTATATTAACTACGGATCTTGGCCAGTTTGGAATGTAACACTAATTCAAAAAGTCCTACTATAAAGCTACTTGGTGCTTAAGATTGGGTAATCAGGTTGTGGAGATGTACTCTATGTGCTGTAGAGTTTTGTTTATCATTTTAAAAATCCTTCCTTCATACAATACCAAGTGTGTTCAAAGCAAATGCGATGTGTAATCCTGGAGAGTTGTTCTTGACACAGTTTGAGAGGTTTATGTAATTGCGATCATGCTGTCATGGCATCTTACAGTTGGCTTCCTTGGCGAGGTGAAAGCATGCTTCCTGAGCGGCAGTACTGCCCTCGATACACACTGAACCCAACACATACACACACGTACTTAATGCAGTGAGGTTACACTCTTGAGTCTTAAATGAACACAGTGTTCATGTGGTGTCTGGCTTGACATAACGCATCTTGTTAGGTTTTCGTCACACATTTTTTTTACCTAAATGCTGTCACATTTGTGTTTATTGGAATATATCCTCATCGTTCTTGTACTATTTACCCAAAAATGTCAGTGCACTATTCCATTTTTTATTGCAAATCATATAAAAGGCACCTTACATATAAAAGAAACCTCACAAACCCTTTGACATAATATTGCACAGAGGTGAATTTTACATGTGCCTCTTTCAGAGGCAGCGATGGATCGTTCCACCCGTGTACCTGAGAGAACAAAATGAAGACATAAATAGAGTGAGTGAGTGAGAGAAAGGAATTGAGCCTCCATCTGCAGTGAGGGAGTCAGGAGACATGCCTTCTGGCAGGAGCAGAAGAAGACAGCTGTGTTTGGTGTGGTATTTTTAAACGCATCAATGCTGCTCCAATCCCCGCGCCTCGCCTGACCTATTTTTAGCCAGGGCTGGCCATTGTTCTATTTCTGTCACCTGTGGGCCACGCAGTTGTTGATTCACATGCAAATGAAGCTCGCTCCCTCCCTGGCTTGCATTACTGCCTCAGCGAGGTGCTCAGTACTCACTTCACGGCTTTCCTAGCAACTCAGCTTTACATTATCTCTGTCTCCACTCACTTCACTGAGGAGAGAGAAAAGGGAACAGGAGAGGAATAGGGAGAGAGGCAGATTAGAAGGGGAAAGAAAGCTGGACCATCTTCTCCTGAAACTGTGTAAGTGTTTGGACCAGATTGACGGAGGCACCGGGAGAGTGGCAGCCCTGCAGAGAGAGTGTGCAGTTAGTGTTTGCTCTCCGGTGAGCGTAGTTGATCAGAGGAGGAGGCAAAAGAAGGGGGAGAGTTGTCTGTTGTCGTGGTCTCTCCCCTGAGTGGCTGAGGGGTGGCTCTTGGTGACAGGAAACGCAAGGCTTGCAATGAGACCTGAGCGCTGAGTGGAGTATGCTGCAGACGATTTACGAGGGCGAGTCAAGTTTCTCCACAACAGAAAGGCGCGTTGGACACCAGCAGTTCCCCAGCCAGAGTAAGATGCACAACGTGAACAACTCAGGTGATCACATAGCCCGGCGTTTCATCTCCTTTTGAGGAATCTCCTTTTTCTCCTTCCTTTTTTTTTCTCTCTCTCCCCTCTTTGCATTCCAATCTCTCTTTGCCTTTCCTCTATCTCTGAATCTCTTCCTACTTCTCCGCTATTTCCCATCGTCGGTGCCTCTCTCGCACACATTCACTCCGTCTCTCTCTCTCTCTCTCTCTCTCTCTCCCTCTCTTACATACTCTCAACTCTTTGCGCTCAGCCGGTCTCCTATTCTGTGTGCAAAGAGAACTCAAACCTTTTCAGCCAACGACGTGGTAGGATCAGGCACTTCTTCCTGAACCAAGGTATTTGCTCTTGTGATGGGAAACGCTGCTTTATGATTTGTCTTTCTCAGGGGGATTGTTAACGTGTGATAAAAGATGTCATGTAAAGTGTAAAAAAAAAGTGCCATTTATCTTAATATAATAACATGCCCAGAGTGTTGTTTTTCTACTCAGATGAGGAAATGTGTTAATACTATTTCCACGCTGTAGTTGACTGAAATGAGTCACAGTGAACATGAAAGGGATGTTGTGTTTTGCGAGCTTCCATGTCAGCGTGCACTTTTCAGGGAACAGGAAAAACTGACAGAAATACTGAAGGGACAACTGAAAGGTTTCTCTCAGGATATTTACCACAGACATTGACTGTTCTATTTTTGACCTGAGAATTGAATTGAAGAGGACATGGCTGACATCAGTATGAGTAACATCTATTCACTCAGGATGAGTCACACCTTTTCAGCTCATAGCTATTGACAAAATGTGAAACATTGTCTCTGGAAATCACTTCAGAGTCGAAGCATTGTGCTTTGTGAAATCACGGTCATGTGGGTGACTGAGACGCATGTGTAATGAGTACGGATTAAGTCATGTGAGTGCTTAATTTACTGAAAAATGTATTGTGAGCTATCGCTGCATGATCCACAATAAGCCGACAGCATGAGGTAACGACATGATGTTGAGTAATTAGAACTAATTGTTAAATGTGCATTTAGATGTTTTACTTTAACGGTGATTTTTGGTGTAAAAAAATAAGTCAAAAACTCTTACATCAAAAAACAAACAACAAAAAAACTCAACACAACCCTACTTCTTACTTCAGACGAGCAAAACGGGTGAATGAAATCATCTAGGCAGTGATCTTTAAACGTGAGGAGATTTAAAAATAAGGTGGGGACAGGGAGATGACACACTCCATCTCTGATATCTGTCAATAGGGCATGTTATTTGACTATCAGGCAGCAGAAGACGTTTTTTTCCCTTCTGCCTTAACAGCCTGGGAGCCAAACAACAGATATACCGAGCGCCTGAATTCGGTCTCCTTGCTTATTCTGTGGGTCAGCTATTCTTAGGTGAGTTATTTTCAGCTTATGGCATTAGCCTGCTAAGATTAGGCATCTGTGCGTTATCATTCCATCTCGGCATGCTCCTGATATAACAGTGGTTTGGAACAGATATTTATAGAGAATTCTGTCATTTGCCCGTTTAATTTGTTCTTTCCACTTTATGGTAAATCACTTGACAATGACTAGCATTTCTGGCTAAAAATGCGCCTCCATGCCTTTGTATGCGATTACTGGCTGTCATGTGAGTGTTGTTGGTTGTGCAGACACATTTCCTTTAAAATAGAGCAGGGTTTGGATTTATCACATGCTGTATATTATATCACGATTGTTGTTGGTGAAGTGATCCTTATGTCTGCTTATAAGTTCATTTGTGAATTGATACTTCACTGTTGTTACATTTCAAGTGGACCATGAAAACAAAGGGCATAATACCAATTTATTTAATAAATGTCTGTAACATATAGTCAGTTTTGACAAAAATGGCCCTTGGCTAGGCTCTCCATCAAGGGAAAACTAATTACTTTCCCATGGGTGCAAAAATATTATGCTAAATATCATGCAAGCTCTCTTCAATAGGGACCTTTCAGACAATAACAATGCTGCACCTTTCAAGTCCTCTTGTCTCCATCCTGTATCTATTCAGGTTTCATGTTTTGAACCACTAAAGAGGCCTTGCAAAATAACTCAGACTAATTAGATTTTATTTCAGTATTGCATAACAGTTTCTCATTATACAAATTAATTTCTGTTATTATTTCAAAACCCTTGGTAATATTAAGGTGAAGAGAGTATTGAAAAAGAAAGCCCAACTGAAACATTAAGTTTGTGCATGTTTTTATTTCTGTTTTTCCACAGTGTATGGCTTTTGTTTATCCGTGATGCTCAGGGATGCTTTCCCTGCTTGGAGTGTTTGCTGTTGCTCAAAGCATTAAGGATATGACTCTCTGTGATTGATTTATTAGGTATTTTATTGACTGTAGGATCTGATGCCAATGTGGTCCACAGAGGATAGGGAGGGACTTGCTAATTATCACTTACAGCTTCCTGGGCTTTCTCCTTGTTCTTTCTTGGATAGAGATTTAGTGTATGTAGTTTTCTGTTGTTGTTTTGGTGGACGGTTTGGCATGAAGGCAGCACAGGAGACGACTGCACCCCTCAGCTCAGGCCTCTTTGTTAGCAGATAGCCTGTGAGCCGCGGCTCCGGATCAGCTGCAAGGACGAGCCCGAGTCTTAAAAATAAAGACCTGTTTCTTGCTTTAGACTTGCCAGCTGCTCAAAATAACAAGGCACTTAATGAGAGATCCAGCGCCACATTGCAGTCCCAAGCATCAGCTTATTTTTGCCCTCAAACATGTTCTGTATCTCTGGTTCTATTTATACTGTCAGACGGGGAATTTAGACCAGCAACCATCTCAAGTGCTCACTGAATGCATGTAACATATAACATGTTCAAACTGGACACACAGTCGGCCATTATGCTGCCATTTTTGTGTTTCATCGATGAAACATATACAGTATATAAAGATGATGGTCCGTGGTCAGTATCACATTACTTTAGCATAATATGTTCTACTAATAAGGGCAGTGCTCATGGTGAACTACACTTTACATTCTGGCAGTGTTTAAGAGTTTGTGATGGATAATTAGTTTGTTAGTTGTGAGAAAAATCTGTAAAGAGCAGACTTAACCATAACCGTGTCAGTATTTTCGTACATTTGCTTTTAATTTGGTGCAAAAGGTTTGATTCTGAGACTAATGACAAGAAACATTGTTATGTGATTATTAACATTTTATGATTCAGGTGTTGTTTTTGAATTCTTGCAAATGTAACTATTGCAAAACGTTAACAACAATATTAGCATCATTGTAAGTATCAATTGAATAACATGAACATAACATACAACATAACATAACAAGTTTTATTTATAAAATCTGGATATTATTAGACTCATTCAGTGACGTCAGACAGTACGTCTACGTGCAAACTGAGGTGTAAGATTGGTGCTTATATCCAGCAGGTAATGTTTACATTGTTGATAACACGTTAGTTATCAGTTCATATGCTGTGTTATGGGGAAAAATATTACATTGAAATGGCAAGGTGTTCTAAAAAAATCTGCACAATGACATGTTGCAATGTTGATAACATTTTAGGCATCTATGCATCTCAGACTCCTCACATGTTAACAGTAATGTCACTGACGATGTGTGTCTATTCTCTCTCCGGGGTGGGAAACCTGCTAATGTGGCCTGAGGCAGAAAAAGACAGCCATCCAACATCTCAAATTAAGGCTGTGATTGTCACTCTAACCACCACCGAGGCTAATGAGAGGCAGATCAGTTATAGAAATAAACACTTTGGGGACACTGGCGGTGCGATGCTGCAGTGGGAGTGTGGTCACAGGCTATGAGTCACCCTATCCCCCCTTGGCAGGCCCTCCGCAGGGAGGAATTTGGGCATGGGGCAGGGTGCTTGTCGCTCCCTTGTGCTAAAAACAAATTTGGGACCTGTCATTCATAAATCTCTTGTTTACCAGTGCTTGGAGACACGTCTGTGCACTTTCCACCAATCAGGAAGCGCTTCACTTTCACGCCAAAAAAATAGTTTGAAAATGAAATGAAAAGATTCATATCAAGGGTGGTGATCATAAATGGTGATGTCGGACCACTGAACCAAATGCGGCGCGCTTGTCTTTGCGAGTGATAATTTCAGAAGTGACCTGAAAGTTTCACAAATGCAGCACTGCGCTTTTATTTTTGCCCGTGTTAAATTGAGCAGGCGGCCTCACAACTGTGACAGCCCTTTTCACATTGTCTATATTAAGATCCTGCTCAGAAAAGCATTTATATTTAGCTCTAGTTACTGGTAGTTCCGTATTCTTCTCTGTCTCAGGATTATTTTTGTAATATAGAAACAGCAGATTTGAGTTTTGGTTATTTCCAGTGTGTATTTGACTTTAATATGTCAGCAATACATTTGTGGCATTAGATATGCAGGTCTAATCTACTCTGTGGTTGGGGAAAGTACATAGATAGTGACCTTTTCTCTGTTTCAATCAGCCCAGAGAATATTGTCAATCATGAGGAATGAAAGTTGTAAATTATTCATTAGTCGGGGCTTCAGTGGAGCTCAAACAATGCCTACCTACCTGTAGGACCTTATTATTATTCTCTCAACATTGTCATTCGATCCAGCGTTATTCTCTCCGACACAGTGGACAGAGTGGTCAAAAGTAGAACAGGCACACAAGGTTGTTGTGGTTTCCTCTAGGGCCATTTTATACAGCCTCGGTTATCAAAGGTGGCTTACGCTTTCACACTCCTCCTCCTCCTCGTCCTCCTCCTCCTCCTACTCCTCCCCCTCCCCGTCCTGTTAAACCTCTATCTGAGATTTTCTGATGGAGGCTCAGCTTGATGTGCTGATCAAAGTGGAGCTCCTTAATGCCAGTCACAGTGAGGGTACAGAATGAAATATGAGATTAATTAGATATCTCAGTGGTGAATTCTCCCAGGCAGCAGGTGTTTTTTTGTTGCTATATTTAGGTCCATTAGGCAAAAGTAGCACTAGGGCTGTCTGACTCTCTGAGCCCTTCAATAGTTCACAGGTCCTCATCATGCCCCCGGAAGAGCTCCTGCTATAGATGAGTCCTTATTCGAGATGTTACACGCTAAGATTAATATTCCCTGTCAGGAGAGAAGGGTCTGTTCTACAGGTGCCTGTTCTCTCCGCCTGCCGAGCCGTTGCCCTCCTCTGTCATTTCACGGGAGCTGTTTTTAGAACACAGAAAGAAAAATTACAGTATGGGAGTCCCCTCTAGCTGTCTTCAGTCTTTGAACATGTTTTAAGACAAGATATCACTTAGCCACTGAATCTCTGCAGTGTGTGTGTGTGTGTGTGTGTGTGGTTGGAGGGTTTTGTCATGCTTTCTTTCTGTCTCTCTGCTGGGGACTCCTTTCTTATATAAGAGCTGAAAAGCTGATATAATAGTCAACATGTCACATTACCACTGTAGGCAAGAGATGACATGCAGTGAGACTCGATATCTGCAGGATGGGGAGACATAATTACGTCGCCAGTGTTGCCATGGTAGCGGCAAGTTAGGGTGGTGGATACTAGGGTGTGGGGGTTGTCACAGACCAGGATTGCGCCACTTGCTTTTATGTTTCTATTTATAATCATCACCGCCGCATGCACATGGAATGGTGGCAATGAAGAACAGGCTACATGACAAAACAAATGGACGCCAGTGAGCCTGACAGCATCAGTGAACGGGAGGGCACTGCTGCTTAATTGATGGCTACTGCTGATGCTGCTTCTTTTGGCAGGTTTAAAGTCTTTATTGGCATTTCATTATATTTTATGAGGATTAATGCATAGCAGGACTGCCGCAAGATGATTTATGTGAACATATAAATTGTAACGTGCTAGATTTCTCTTGTGCTTCCAAAGAACAAGTAGTGTAGTAACATTGCTTGTATTTGTTCCCTCAAATGTGACCCTTGAGAAGATTACAGCAATGAATGCACTCAATAAATATCCATCCAGCCAATGGAATTTTAAGTAGGTAGGAGTATTTCTCTGGTCTCAAGTTGGAAGAGACATTACACAGTCTGGACAATGCGTACCCTTTCTTGAATGTCATTTTGACCTTTTTATTTAATTACTGGTCAAATACAGGCCTAAATACATTATCTAATAACTGAAATGGTGCAAAGATGTGATTCCGTTGAAAGAAAAAGCATTCTTACTGAAGCAATGGTTTCACTAGATACAGTAGTGTGGATGGAAAACAAGCATAACAAACATGAAGACAAATATTGTGCAATCACTAATCATCCTCTACGGAATAGAGAGATGAAGTAGCCCTGTCTCCTATGTTCTTAACTGGCAATCGATTTTCTCTGTGGAATAGCCTTTATATAGAGCTTGGAGACCAAAGGGATGCCCTCTCACTTTGTATCTGGTAATTACTTATAATAGAGGTAGTTGTCAAAGACAAAGGACGTTCTTACGGATTCGCAAATTGCAGCGTCCGTGCTGAAGAACAAAGATGGAAAGATCACAGGAACATGAATTCACAAACGTATGCGGGGTCAAGGCTCACAAAATACTTTGCCTTTAATCATTTATGTTAACAAGGGATATCTGCATGGTGTTCTGTTACAGACAGGGAGAAGTTCTCCCTTTATTTGTTTGTCAAACAGTGGGAAGATAGGATTTATGTAAATACTTTAAATGACCACTTCAACATTTCGTGCCAAATGTCTATTGAGTCTGTTCTGCAGCTGCTCCCAGTAGGCTACGCTGACGGATGTGATCCCATGTTTGTTTACAGCAACTATTATAATTGCAGGTTTAAAAGGATCACGAGAGAGAAAGCTGTGCTCCTCTTTCCCAACCCTTCTTTTCCTCCCCTCTCATTCTTAAATGTTTCATCTTTTTTCACTTTTTTGTCTTTTTTCTTTTACTTTGAGCAACATATCTCGCTCTGCAGCATTGATACAAGTAAAGGTGCAATCGATAACTGACATCTCTAACGTCTCGTTCTTTCTCTCTGCTCTCCCTTCTGTGGGCCACAGTGGACATTAAGCCAGACGTGCCATTGGCTGTGGAGTCCTTATCTCCGTTGGACCTGCGTACAGATCTGAGGATGCTAGGGTCAGGCTCTGACCCGGGACTATGGGAGAGGCAGCTGCAGCAGGAGCTGCTCCTCATTCAGAAGCAGCAGCAGATCCAGAAACAGCTACTAATCAGCGAGTTCCAGAAGCAGCATGAGAAGTTGACCCGTCAGCATCAGGCTCAGCTCCAGGAGCACCTCAAGGTCAGCATTGCACTGTACAGATGGAGTATGGAGGACAGCACAGCGGTAGAGCACAAAACATCATGGCATACTGCAGATCAGTAGAAAACATTATAGCTCAGGACAACATCCCAGTGTGCAGAAAATAAGAAACAACTCAGCAGCAATACATTACAGAACGGTGTGAGTGTTGTTTTAACAGAATAGTCCAACCAAGCAGAATAGAATCTGCAGAAGCTCACACTATAGTTTAAAACGTAATAGTCAGTGAGCTCTCTTCATATTGATTTGATGCTTATGTTATTTTCCCAGCTCCAGCATGAGCTCCAGGCCATGAAACAGCAGCAGGAACTTGCAGAGAAGGAGCGTCGTCTCGAGCAGCAGCAGCAGCAGCAGCAGCAGCAGCAGCAGAACCAGCAGGAGAAGGAGCAGGAGAGGCATCGGCGAGAGCAGCATGTTTCCAGCCTCCTCCTCAGGGGCAAGGAGCGCTCCCGAGAGAGTAAGAGCTTGACACCGCCATCATCACCATCTCCTTAACATCAGGGGTGGAATTAGTTATTTTCAGGGCCCGAGGCAAAAGCCAGCAAAATATACATATAACAGCTGGATAGGAATATGTTACTGCGGCTGAATTATTTTCTCATATGTTCACAGGGAGTCATGTCCATGTTCTGTTATCATCATTCTTACTGGGATAATAGCCTTGAGGTCATCTGGCAGGATTGCAGTAGAGGTTCAATATAGCCTCTGTAGGGATATTAGCCATAATTTAGCCATACAATTCTATTTCATTATAATAAAAGGGTGTTTTAAACTACCTTGGTATGCCATTAACTTGTTCTTCCTCTTCTTATTCAGATCTCCATTTGCTTTTTTCCAATAGCTACACATCATGGAGTTCACATTAATATATTTTCTAAAATGTAATGAAACTTCCACGTGATAATATTTGATAAAACTCCTACTTAGTGCTGGGATCAAAACAACACATAAAACATGTAAAAAGTTAAAGTGTTAAAGGAGCAGTCCTTCTAAATTATAAATGAAGATGTATCAAATGCTGATGTAAGCAGGAACTATCTGCAAGGACTGTAAATAAGTGCAGAAATATGTTTTCATTTGTTTGGCAACCTTAAGATAAATGACTCTCAGTGGATCATATTCAGCAGTATAGCAGTATGGTTAAACCTTCATGCATAGTATATCATTCTCACTGTATGGGCCAGTGTGATGCAATTCATAAGCAGGGCAAAATGTTCTTATTTAATGTCGCTGGCAATCATTTTTCAATGTCAGATAACCTGGAGAATGTCTGGGTTCAAGACACATCTCAACTTCAATTAATTTAGTCATCACATAAAGACAAATATCCAGCACTATGATGATGATGATGATGATGATGATGATGATGATGATGATGATGATGATGATCACATGGTACTTAACCAGTATGCAACTGATGACATGAGGTTGTCTCGTGACATTTAAGCTTGGTGTTTAGGAGAAAATGTCTTTGAATAGCACGATGAAAATAGTCTCAGATATAGAATTTCATTTCTGTTTTTACCTTGTAGCTAATAATAAAGATATTTATGACTTTGTCAGGTCAGGTAATTTGAAACTGTGACCTGTGACTGTAACCCTCCAATGAGAAAGAACATCTCGTTGCAGTATCACTTTAGCAGCTTGAAACTAATATAGTACTCTTAGACCACTAGGGGGAGATCTTCCTACATAAATTGTGGCAGCCGGGGAAGATATTTGTAAACTCAATCTGAAGAAATTAAAGAGGAACACTTACATTTTGTTCTTCAAGACAGCCGTATGTTACATATGATACAGGGAACACAGGCGAGGGACTCTGTTACAATAGAGTTATAGTTTGATTCATAACAGGCAGTAATATATAATGAGTCATCACCCTAGGGTAACCCCAATCCCGTTGGTTCCGTCTTTTGGTCTCACAGGGGCAGTGGCAAGTACAGAGGTGAAGCAGAAACTCCAAGAGTTTCTGTTGAGCAAATCAGCAAAGGACTCCGCCAGTAACGGAGTTAATCATTCTTTCATCCACCACCCAAAACTTTGGTACACGTAAGTATTTTCTATATTCAGTTTTGATACAAACACAAGATACTGTATTTATATATCATAAAAATATAATCGTTTATCCTTAATATGATTTTTTTTGTGATTAGGTCCTCTCACCACACATCACTGGACCAAAGCTCTTCACCTCTGGGGGGCACATCCCCCACCTGTCAGTACACTCTGCCATCACCCATCGAGAGCAAGGACGACTTCCCCTTGAGAAAGACAGGTTTGTTAATTTGTCGGCACAGACATTCAAATTAAAATACACATATACATACATTCATAAAGATATTTCAGTGTGCGGGGCCTTGTATTGGTAACTTTCCATTAACTACTCTGGGTTATAAATACAGTGAGTGTCTTTTTGACCCTTGTCAATTAAGAGGTCAGTGTACCCATGGAGTATTTCCTGAGGTTGCTGATGACCTGCTAATAACATCAGTTAGGCACATTATGACCTCAGCCCCTCCCCCCCCTCCTCATACCTCCAGGGCTCGACACAAAATGTTCATAAGAGGTGACGCATGCCAGAAATGTAACTTAAACCCTCCATATTCCTATTTGGATTACTCTAAAACACACATGCAGCAACACAGTTTAATAGTATCACTTTGCAAGTAAAAACTTTAATTAGTATTATTTGTACTGAAATTACCTTGCCATTATTTAAAAGAAACTACATTTGTCCCTATGTTACAATAATAAACCAAATTCCACTGCCTCTTTGAGCTGTTTAGTGGGTAATGGGAGAATTAAGGTGGATTAATTCCTCCTGAGTTATGAGCTTTCAAAGGTATTTTGAAAAAACACAGGTTCCCACCAAAAAGCAGCTCAGGTTTGTTGGTTTAAAGTTTGAGGAATCCTTCGGGGATGCTTGTGTAAATAAGAATAATTCCTGCCTCTTGGTTTGCACGAGCATAAGCTCGCCAAGATAAAAAACTTCAGAATTCTGCAATGAGGTCACCAAATTACATTATGTTCTTTTCCTTTCTGTGTCTCTTTTAATTACACTGGGAAACAATTATACGTGTTGAGTTATTTAACTGCAGGCCTGTCATGTTGCGTGTATACACAATTTAGAGATCAGGCAAAGGAATTATATCTCATCGTAAAATAAAGTCAATGCATGGCAAGAACACATATTATGAAGGTAAATGAAAGGTTTGAGATCTTTTATTTATGGTAATCTATTCTAATTATACCATCTCCCGTACAGAGAATTGCCTCTTGTAAATACATATTTATATATGTGGGATGTGCCTTTAGACCCATAAGATAAGGAGTTGCCTCACAAGTATATCCAGTTAAGGACAGTTTTCTAAAATAACAGAGAGACCGTTTTTGGTAGCATAGTTTGCCTTTTACTGTGAATATAAAGAGGCAAGTTTAAACAAATAACTCAACGGATAACATTTCAGTCTCAACATTTTCATCCTTTTAAACAAGGTTCAATCATCTCGTTTCTGTGCCTGCCTCTCTCGCACTGATAGACCTGTTCCTTGCTCTTTGGATTCCTGAATCTATATGTGGTCATTTCCTGCATAGGCCTTCCTCCCCCACTTCCTGTCTGTCTTTATTAAAGTCCTCTGAGAGCTTGGCACCCGAGGGGAACACACAAAGGTAGTGTTGTTCCCTGAGCCACGAGCTGTCACTGATAGCTGATTGGCAGGTGTTGCCGAGTTAAGGCGGGCACAGGCAGGATGAACCTCGACAGGACTGTTTGTTTAAGCAAAGATAGCTCTCTCAAAACAAAGCGGGGATGACTCCAACACTCCAGGTCAGATACCCTTCTGCTGCATTTGGCCAGAGGGCTGGTTGAGGGTCACAATGAGGTGTATCATGTACATGTAATATATATTGGTTGGTAGCTTGGTTGTCAATAAGTACCTTTTTAAAACGAAATTGAAATGTAGCTTCAACCCATTTTAAGTACACTATATTGTACATGCAGGTATAGACACTGTAATAATCCGTAGAGATAACTGGATCAGTAAATCCTGTAAATATCCCATTAAAGAAATTTAAATATTTACTATTTAGTGTCTCATTACTAGTTATATCCTTAAAATTACAGTGTAGCCAAATTGCCTTTGGCTTTATTTCTTCCGTGCACAAACTACTTTGAAGAATTTCATGTAATTAGCTTGTTTACTTGGTATATATCCTCTTTGTTTCACTTCCACGGCCTAGAATAGACTGGACCGAGGGCATGCGATAGTCTGGGGCAAAAATAGTTGGAGCTTAGCGGTAAGAAGCGCAACACCCTCTCTGGTCTTGACCCAGTTACCAAATGTGTGCATTCAGCAGGTGCAGGAAAGATCGGTAAAACTGTAAAGTAAAGTAAAGTGTAAATGTTGCGCGGGAACTCCCTATGTTAAGTATATTATCTGCTCTTGTATTTTAGAAACATGATTTAAAGAATGTACCTCGCTGGTCTTGCTACTCAGAATATCTCAAATCTGAGGGTCTTTAAGCGTACATGTTGTTAAAGGAACTGCAAAAACTGAGCATTAATTCAGCAATTTCAGCATCACTTTAAACCAGAGTGTCAGGAGAAATGTGTGGCAGGCCACTTCATGTACAGAACACACACCTCAGCTCTCCACACAGCCATCTGTTCAGGTCCAGACTCTAATGGACACAGGCACTCACTGTGACAGCGGAGTTAAAAATTCTGATTAAGCGGAGATAGCATAACACATTCACTTGCACAGCCACCAGCCATGCACTACCACTTTCAGATGTAATAAGGTGATTGATTTATGACTCGAGTATATCGCCGCCATTACTGTGTGTTTGAGTTAACTGAGAAGCCGGAGAGCAGACGTGACCCAGGTGTTCAGTGTATGTGCTTTGCAGCTGCCATCGTTGCCTCCTGTTGCACCGTGCATCAGGGATTTTTTTTTTTTTTCCATGGAGACCAGTGAGAAAGTGTTTGTTCCCGAGGTGCTGTCTAGCGTTCCCGTGGCGACCAATTGGGATGCGTAGCTTGGTGGCAGCAGTGTGTAAAAATAGAAAGCAATCAAGGCAGCAGGGCGTGAAGCAGATTCATACGACTCCCGGCAGCATTTTCTCTCCATTTATCTCTCCTGCCTCTTTTCTTCCTCCCTCGCTCTCTTTCATTCTACCTCACACCCACAGGATTAGAGGTCTGTGCCACGTATTAGGGAAGAGGGTTTTGCTGCTTTTGACAAAAGCCAGAAATAGCAGCATCTGGCCCACTCTCCTAGCTTTACCCCCATCACCGCTGGCTCTCCTCCTCCTGCAGCGCTCCAACATCAGAGCCCCGCTTCCCTATGGATAGCTGTACGTTGTGCACATGGCAGTAGGCCTGTTTAATTATTGATCTGAACTAAATAATTGAAACAGGTTGGCTATTGTGTAACAGGTTTACGTAACTTCAATACAGCTTTGTGCTGTGGCTTTCAGTCAAGACCAGCTTATCTATTCTGCTTGCTTGTGTGAGTGTGTAGGGCGGGCTGTGTGATTCCATGTCCACGGGGTTGATGGGAAGTTGAGACGTGTTGACCTAGCGAGTCACTGTGACTGGAGCGCGTCTCAACAGCAACGCATTCACTCACATTCCCATAACAGATACTTACTGTACATTATTAAAGATTATTCCCTTGGCCGGATTCAACCTCCACTTTATTTCCCAATGTTGGCATTATGTAATCTTTCTATTGTCACACATGTTTCAGACTACTTATGTAATAAGTGATATTGAGGTTATCAGAGGTTGGCAGGTACGTGTAACTACATAAACATTTAGGAAATAGAGGCCACTTTTTTTTCTGACTATAGATTTAGTAAGAGACTCATTGATCTGTAATATAATATATTATTTAACTCTAAACTAATCTAAAGGTAAAGCACCACATTTACACTGTAAATCACATTCTCAGTTATCACATTTTAACACCAAATTAAAGGTAAAATAAAGAAACATGAAACAAGTATTTCATGTGTTCCTGCTCTGTTTAGTAGTTACACTTTTATGTTAGTCTTTTATCACAATGGCATAGGCAATTAAACATTGGTTGAATAAGACATTAATGTCCAATGATTAAACTCCCTGCTTTGTTCAACTTTTTAAATGTAATGTCATCAAACGTGGCTTTATTATGCTATTTGGCTTTCTGTAAAAGAGCATCTATTCTCAGTAAATCTACGGCAGTATGATATCGGTTTAAAAAAGACTTAAAAGTCTAAAGTGAAACAAATGCCAATGTTTAACAAATGTCCTAAAATCCATTGTTAATGCAGTTGAAATGTTTGACAGCAACATGTCGAGTGTGAAGAACATTAGCTTTTCTATCAACACTGATGGAGTGGATTTGTAAGTCTGCATCAGTTCAGCTGTGTGTGAGTGTGTCTGTGTGTGACTTCGGAGTGTGTTCAGTGTATTTGGGTATCTCTGTTTTGCATTAGCAGAAGGGGGCGTGGGGCGAGCCTGAAACATCTGCCATGTTTTTGTGTTAGTTTAACTGTTGCTACTGTATCAGACTGTGGTCACCAGGGCGGCAGGTAGCGGACTATTTCACTTAGAGCCTGTGTGTTGCTCAACCTAATTTAGTCCAGATGAGGTGGAAATGGGCCCAATCCTGACTCATTTAATTTATCTGAAACCTGCTCTGAATTTCACAGAAACTGAAATTGTTACATGTTGAAAAGTGACAACATTGATTAATTTTAACTGATTTATGGTGTCTTTAGTTCTCTTTTAGTTTGTTCAAGTTGATCAAGTTCTTTGATCACATTTCACCCAGGCTGTATAAAAGGACACCATTTGATTAAAAATAGTCACTCACATGACTTGTCTTATACTATATCTCCATGTGACGGGGCTTCTTCATTGTCCAGATTGTGTGAATTGACACTTACAGAAGAAAATGTGTGTTCCTTATTCTTCAGCGTCTGAGCCAAACCTGAAGGTACGATCCCGACTGAAGCAGAAGGTGGCAGAGAGGAGGAGCAGCCCGATGCTCAAGAGAAGAGATGGAAACATCATGACTCCTTACAAGAAGAGGGCTCTGGAGCTAATGGGTATGTTTGATTGATGACTATATGTTGGATTTTATTTGTCCTTGTTACGACATGCAGACAGTCTTCTACATCTTTTATCTGGTGTTTTGAAATGTTCTCTGAAAATACACTTTAGTGTTTAGGTACATAATCAGTCATTTTACAGTGCAGTAGCATATGCGGTTATTCCATTTTTATGTCAGAAAGACCATTGTAATCAGGCAGCCATGACTGTACAAATGAAACTGTTGTGAGGCTGCAGCTGTTATGCCAAGTCTCAGCGTATGTGTGTTGTGCGTAGAGTGTGAGCATGCATACTATGTTTAACTCCTTGATGTTTCGCAGACTCTACGCCCACTAACAGTGCCCCTGGTTCTGGCCCCAGCTCTCCAATAGGGGCCTCCAGTGCCTTGGGGGCTGAAAATGGACCCTCCTCCCTGCCTACTACCACAAAAACTGAGGTATGTTTATAAATCATCAGCACTGCTATTGATTTGCCAAAAAGTGAAGCAAACGTCTTACTGCTGATGTTATTCTGCATGCAAGTCATTTGAAAATCCAAACTGTACTTTTATGTCAGGTCACTAAATGCCTGTCTAGCCTTCTGCTTGCAGCTATGAAAACAGCCAGTTGTCCTCTGTCTGTTACACTCCATTGAAAATGACTCCACACTGACATTAAAGAGGCACCGCTTGACCCACATGTCTGATTTCCCCAAGTTTGCTTGCGTAAAGATGACACATTATGCAAAAACAACAGTGGAAATTAATGCTTCTCATTTTTACTATCCAACATTTTTTTTTACCAGATGTGCTGCACAATCATTTTGAATGTTTTGCCAAAAAAAAAAAAAAAAAACTTCGTTTGGCTGTAAGGTTGCTGTTGGCTTGTCATTGTATTCCTGTCACTGGCTTGGCTGCGTGTTCTGAGTTGTACGGAGGCGTTTCCCAATAGATTCATGGCTGAGTTACTGACCAGAGCTCCCCTTGGACCGAGCTCACAAAGCAGACCATTATAGAGGATGGCAGATATGACACATCTCTGAACAATCTGAACAGAACAGCTGTGTTTTCCCTAACCATCGCTGTTTACTCTCCCAGGGATGTCCAGCGACACAGAGAAGGGGGAGACGCCCTGACTTTGGGCTGAAGGTTGGGGTTGTAGGGCGATGGACGAACTGTGGAGTTTAATTGATATCCCAGGCACTGGTAGCCAAAGACACCCACATGCTAACAACACAAACACACAGCTTTGCTATTGTATCAGCCCAAGCTTAGGCTCTCATGAAAGCCATTGGTTGACAGTGGGGCTGCCCTTAGACCTCATGCCTGTTGCAAAAGCAAGGCATGTTTGTGCACCGTTACATTAGGTATCCTTTTTCAGAGGGAACGGGTCCCCTGGGTCAAATATGGGCCGGATATCCACATACAGGTCACCGAGTACTGGTAGGGGTTGGAAGGATAAACATGGTTGTTCCAAAACCACATGCTGGTCCGCTGCTCGGCTGGGTACAGGAAGTGTGCCCCAGTGCTGATGTTCTCTGAGAGAATAGCCTGAGGGTGGGGACCGGGGACTGAAGAACTGAGGGTGGAGCAGTAGATTTAGAGGTTTGCGATGTTTTAATGTTTTATAACAGCGTGTCATCCCCACTGGTGCCATTCTGTGAAGCTCCAGGAAACCTTTGCTGCCTGCCACTCCTTTATATCATCTATCATAAAACCCCCATACCTTTCCCTTTGCAGCAAGGAGGGTTGTTATTGGTCATAGTGCATTAACATTCATGCTACTGCCCATGTTGCCTTTTGAAATTGTCCATATTGGGGTTTGTAAATCTGTTGCCTCCTCCTAAATCTCTCTGTCTTTCCTCTGTTCTGTGTTGTAGAGATGGCCTTCACAGCCGAGATTATTCCGACCCGAGGGCTCTGTGTCCATGTTGAGCTTATACACATCTCCCTCTTTACCCAACATCTCTCTGGGACTTTCAACTGCATCTTCACCGATTAGTGTGAGTAAAGATTTTTGTTTTTCACATTCTTGGATAACCTGTGTGTTTTACATGAAATATCGTCTTAATACGCCAGTTTTGTGGTTCAGTGGTGGCAAGTTTTTCTGCTCAGTTTATGAGTTGTAAAACCTGCCATCAGTGGCTGTCTGAGTTATCTGTATGACCACAGGTCACTGACCTGTGCCCCCAAATGATTTTATTGGCCTTAGATAAATATTGTTCTGCAGTGTCTTGTGTCAGGCATGCTCTTATCTTCCCCTATTACCTCATTTATCACAGCCAAGTCCACTCAAGTGCAACTCCTGATAACACAGCACATTATATATCATCTTTTAGCGCTCCAGCACATTCCACAGAGGCCTTTTCAGCTTCAGGAACTTCTTACCATTGACGGTTTCTGATTTCATCATCGCCTGATTTGTAGATACAAGAATCATTTTCGTCATTCACAACAAAAATGTCCTACAAATTTTTAGAAATGACGACCAGGCCTAAAGCACAGCATGTGTAGTGTGGATTAAAGAATAACCATAACTTTATCCCCTTCCTTCTCCTGTCTCTTCTCTCAGGCTGCCATGGGGTTGAAGGACAGATCGACAGAAATTAAGCATGGGCTGCCAGGGCACCTGCTGGGCCCCGTGCCCCTACAGACAGGCCTGGAGTCTAAAGTGAGCCCCAGTCACCAGGCCCTCCTTCAACACCTCCTCCAGAAGGAGCAGATGAGGCAACAGAAGATGCTCTCCTCTGGTAAGAACGCATTACTTGACGTTAAACATCACATTACTTTACGTTGCACTACACAACATATATCATATACTGTAAATTAAATGAATGTATAATATGACGTTAGAAGAAACCTAATAGTATTTTTTTTTGTCTAGGCCAAGGCACCATGCCATCTCACCCTCAGTCCCCTCTGACCATGAAGGATCGGCCCTCCAGCAGCCGGCCTAAATTACCAAAACATCGGCCCTTGAACAGGACCCAGTCAGCGCCGCTGCCACAGAACACACTGGCCCAACTTGTCATCCAGCAGCAACACCAGCACTTCCTGGAGAAACAGAAAGAGTACCAGCAGCAGATCCATATAAATAAGGTATTGTGCTGTTCATCAATATTCACATAACAGGGGAGGTATTTTGACTTTCAGATTACCATTCACAGCATTTGTTATTCCTTTCTGGGTCTCTGGAGGTCTCATTTTACTGCAGGGAGTCTGATTTAATCATTTTAAGCAGAAAAATGCTGATCTATTTTTAGCATTTTGAAAAAGCATCTGTGGTAGCTCAGGGTTACCGACCTGGGCTTTTGTCTGTTCTTCCCTGGAATCTTGGTGTTATTTCTGCAAAGCAAAGAACTTCTGCCTGACTTCAAATGGGGAAGAAATGCTTCCCCTGCACTAATTCTGTTATCGTAGCTTAAGGCATCGGTGCTGCTCACATGCTAACGCTGTGAAATTCAATTCAGCTAAGTTCAAATGAACGAAAAAGTGCCCAGAATACATTTTGTTCCTCTGTGGCAATATTTGTGTTTCTGTTAGCTGGCCGAGGTGACCTCGCTATACACAGAGTGTAATTATTCTGGTGAAGGACGTGTGTGAGGTGGCAGACACTGTGAAAGGCAGCATTGTGTGAGCTCACATACTGATGTGTCCCAACGCTGGGCCCTGAAAGGGCTATGGGAACCAGAGAGCAACTCTTACCTAGAAGTAATAAAAGGCACAAAGCACCACAAGCACTTAATGAGTTGAACTGTACAGATGCACAGCTTTAACTGTGGCAAGCCATTTCAGTATGAATACCTCTGTAGCACTAAAAGTAACGAACATGTGTCACAGCCAGGCCGCTGAAATGAGTTTTAATATCAGCCATAGTTATTAAAAAGTACCCTGTGAAATGAATTTGGTTTTAAAACTTAGAGTTAGAGTTATTGCGACATCTTGTCTAGCAACACGTAAACAGGCCGTGCTCTGATCACTCAGGTCAATGAGATCGCAAGTAAAGCCTTTTTAAGTGGAGGTTATAAATGGCCACTAATCAGGGATGAGCCCTCAGTGTTTATTGAGTGGGATCTCCGAAACATTGCCCTAATTAATTTCCTAGCAAAGGCTTGTCTACGGTTGTTTTTAAACGTCCTTCAGTGCCTGCAACAGTAGGGGGCACTAATGGAAATTTACAAGAGCTTAGGGATTTTAGGAAGTGGTATGAACAGTGTTTACTAATGCCAGCTAAGGAGGCTAATTCTTATAGCTGAAAGGATATTTATATAAGACCTACATTCTCTAGACAGTAGTGTTGTTGGTTGCCAGCTAGTATAGGTGCTGCAGCTCTTGGAGCCCTCTTGTGGCAGACTAATTGAATCATGGCACCATCAGGTCTGATTCAACAACACTGAAACATCACTCTGCAGAGTTCCAACAACAGGCTGAATTTCAACTTATATGCCTCTATTTCCCATTAAAAAAAAAAACCAATATGAAACAAAAACTATTTGTTTGCTCTATTTCCCGCTTGTTTTTACAGCTTTTAACCAGCTTTGATGCTTCTGAATCAAAATAATAACTGTGTTTGATTGATTAAAAGTGTTTGATGGGAAGTAAGATAAAACATGCATAATAGCCACAAAGGAAAACACTTTTTATGATAGGGAGGACATTCTGAGCTGTATTTTTAAAATGAAAGCAAGGGAGTGACACTAATTGACGTACATGTGCCAGCCAACGTTGTTAAATTTGAGTAACTCACATAAAAAGGCAGGAATGGCTCATCTACGTCCACTACAATAGCTTTATTACATGCCGATACAGATGATTATCAGCAGTCGCCAGTACAAATGTGGTATTTAATACACCAACATCATCATATAAATGTCACGTCAAGTTTGTTTTTCAAGTCTCTCAGTTTTTATGTTTTGTTCTACTTCATTTTGCAAAGTACAGCATACAAATGCTTGTGTAGCCTTAATTGTCCATCAGACCCTGTATTGTGTCTGTTTTATTCCCGTTTTGTTGCGTTTTATTATTTCAATATCCAGGTAGTTTGAAAATATGATGACTTGTGTAAGATGAATAGGCAGGTGATTACTTTACTTCCTCTACTCTTTGGATGCAAATAGATATTCTTTTTGCTTTGTTCTGATAAAAGCTTGTCGTGTTAAAGATCACTGGCTGCAGGATATCAGCATTAATGTGGAGCCGATGTGTTTTGCAGCTGCTGTCCAAGTCCATTGAGCAGTTACGTCAGCCCAGTGCACACCTGCAGGAATCGGAGGAAGAGCAGGAGGAGCAACACAGAGAGCTGATAGAGAGAATGCAGGAGGACAGGCTGCCCCCTGGAGGAGTCATCCGGAAGCACACGCTGAGCAGTAGCAGCAGCAGTGGCTCGAACGGCGAGCTGCACGACGCTCACATCGGGGTCATCAGGGTCAAGGAGGAGCCAGCTGATAGTGAGGACGAGGCCCTGACCAATCACGGCCTAGTATCAGAGCAGAGCACCTATCTCCACCAGGTCAAAGGACGACTGGTGATAAGAGCCATGATCTGAGAAGGGAAGAGGATGAGATCACACACTCACAACATTCGCAGATAAACAAAGTCTCTACAAACAAGTGCATCTACATCCCTTCAGTATACACACACACACACAAACACACAGCAGCCATTGCACAGTAGGCCAGCTCTCCCTGTCATGATTATGACCCCTTTTCACTCAGTTGCAGCCAACACTTTAAGACTCTCTGTTTGTGATCTTTGTGTAGTGATCTCTGTAAAATATGTATGTTTCACTTTTATGTATATAATATGAAGGTAATTTAGACCGTTCTTTCTAAGAGCTGCTTTGGTCGTCAAGAGTCCGCTCAACTGACAACAAGCTGTATGTACATACTGTGGATTTAGCATTTAAAGATGATTTCTATTGGGAAGGTTGAACAGGTGTACACGTTTGAAGAGCCAACTTATGTTCCCATTGTATACATTTTTGCCATACAATATTTGAATGCTCTTCTATTCACTATTAACTTTGAGAGTTCCTATAAAGTTTGTTAAAGATTTTAAAACACTACATACTCCGCTGTTCTCAAAAATCTGTGATGATCTTTCATGTTAAGTGGTCTCAGAACTGAAATAATAATGAACATCTGTCTTAGAGAGAATGTATACTTAAATCCTAACTGAGGACTCTCCCTTAGGGCAGACTTTTGCGCTAAGAATGATATTGCCGTTGGAATATGGTCCGCTGCTCATATTGCAATTTGAAGGATAAAGCACTAAATCCCCGCTTGGGTGTGCAGCAATCTCCCAACACACCCCTTGTCTCCATGTCTCTCTCTCTCGGAGCGGTCCCAGAGCCAGGGCCCTGTGTTAAGCCGAGCTCTCCTCCCTCTCTCCCTCTGGGTCCAAATCAAAGCTTGGCGGGTTCCTGCCCAGCTTTCAGCAGAGGAGTCAGACAGAGAGAAAGAGAGAGAGGGCCGGGCAGGAAATGCCTTCTAGAAGCCAGGAGTTGGAGTGATTCATGTGTGCAGGAATGTTGAGAGAGGAGGACCTAGGGTTGGAGAAGTCCAAGGGGCCAGGCTTGAGAATTGATTTACTGTCAAGGCGAATTACAAAGTGAGTGGGGATATGGTTAAGGGAGTCCCTTTTTAAAGGGAATCGCTTCCTTCGTATTCCCTTGTGGTATGCTTACCTCAACAAGCAGGTTTGATGTTACTTCAATAAAAAAAAAAACCTAAAAAAAAAAAAAAACAGGACAGGATCTTGCTTTGTCCTTTTTCTTTTTTCGAGCCTGTTTTTCCCCTGAAAGTGCCCATTGCGACATGTATAGTCTGTCTTAAAGTGATCAAACAAATGTATTGCATAGCCGTAAACCTTCCTGTTTCATTTGTACCGTCAACTAAATGTAAAAAAAAAAGGCTAGTATGAGGTTCTGTGTTTGGTTCATGTGGAAATCAAAACTGTCTGTTTAATACTGTACATTCAGATTGTCCGGTTTTAATGTTTTTAGTGTAAGTAAACACAATCAGAACAATGTGAGTCTTGTTGTCTTGCTCCTTTTGATTTGGTTGTAATGAGAACCCCTTCGCTGCCAGTGGGGGTGGGGGGTTTGGGTGGAGGGGGGTTGGGGAATCCTGTGGTCTGTTCATAGCAGTTTGCATTTCTTCTCTTTCTTGCCTTGTGTGATAAACCATTCTTTTTTTAAATAAAGTGAATTTACCTCTGACGACTCTTTGCAGACTATTTATGTCCATTGAGAGGTTGTGTGCATACGTTTGTAGGAAAGCTAAAAAAAAAAAAAATATCCTCCATTAAGACTTTCAATAAGCTTTCAAAACTTTCATGCATTCTTAATACGTTTGACATCATCATCTCAAATGGACTGCCTAAATCATTAGCCCAGCTTGCTTTTCCCACACTAGGTCCTTTAACTTCACTTTTTATTTCGAGGGGATCTTTGTAACCCTTTAAAGGGAGCTTAAGAGGCTTTCAAAACACGTCTTTGATGTTAGCAAGCAAGGCTTCTTGTGGCAGCATTAGAGCAGTCAAGATAAGGTGAGCTGCGAGAGGGTGATATATTACTTGCGCAGATTCTTTCAAACCAAGCTTAAGCAATTTCACAGCAAGCTTAGTTCATGGGACTGGCCTGATATGCTATACACGCAATGATGAGACTGGAAAAAGTTCACTCATCGTCTAATGTTGCTCTGCACCAAGCATCACTCTGAGAACGTCTTTCAAATGACGACTAAGTTGTGGCTGTAGAAAGTTAGACTGCCTGGTCTTTGCTGCACCTTATATACAATATGGGAACTCTTTCCTGAGAGTTTCTCAAGTACTTTTTTTAATAAAGATGTAGCGTTACTTCACATTAGGAAGTATTTGAGTTAAATTAGGCACTGACTCTTTCTTCAGTTGATTCCATCTGTCTTGAGCTTCAGGCCCTTGTGATTTTAAATGAGCTGTTACAAAGGCAGAAAAAATAACGAAGGCTGAATCCATCTGCGCTGCCCCTCCCCGGCTGCCCACAGAGCCAGTTGTAAAAGCAAACAAGCATTTTTAAAGGGGTAAGGAAGTAAGGACGACTTAAGCCTTCCTATTTCCTCTAAATGGATTAGACTCCTAAATGAGGCCTGTTTTACTGTTTCATCATAGTGATGGAATAACTAGCTATTTGGATGATGTGTGTATGCAAAGATGTGTTATAGATGATGATAATTGTGGCTTTGTTGGGTCTAAAATGGCGCCAATTTAAATGGCTTTATTTCATCATCAAGATAATATATCAAGAAATTATGTCCACGTTTTGAATCCCAATCAGAATAAAATGCATTGAATTGCTGACGAAGGGCTTCAAACCACATGAAATAGACCTAACAGCATTTTCATAGCTGAGAATGTAAAAAAGTAGGTCCTTGCAAATTAAATAAATCTAATTCTAAACAGGTTTAACAAATCGGCTCCTTTTCAAAATTCAATCAGGACTTAAGGCTTCCGGCAACCATAGCATTGCAAACCGTGGCGACGTTCTAGTGTTCATCCTTCTGTTGCAATCTGAGTTACACCAGAGACCCAAAGTGAATTTAATTACAGTTATTGCCACTGACAACTGCTAAGTATTGATTAAAAAAAAGAAAGAGGCATCAATCCTCAGACTGCAGACCCCTCCACTGGTTGAATAATGTAGCTACCACGTTCAAGCTGTCGTCTGGAGATTAAATGTTTCTGCATCATGATAAATACATGCTCCACACATTACACCCTAACCTCTAAGGAGAATAATATACCACAAGACGACAGCTCTCCAATATGAAAATGATAAATTTCCAACATTTATTTTTCCACTTTATCTCTTGGTGTATCTGCTTGTACTATCCATCCTCTCTGGGTTTAGCTCTTCTGTCCTTACATAGTTGATAGCAAATGCAATAAATATTTAAAAAAAAATGAATCAAATGATCTGTACTTATACATACTTATACCTCTCATGGTACAAGGACATCAGAAAGAGGTCATCAGCATCTGCAGAGAGGATAAATTGCAGTCAGCTATTCAGTGTGATGAGATCGATGTGATCAGTGACAGACTTATGAAGATAAAAAAAATAATCACATCATCAGTTATCAACATTATCACCCAGAGCAGGTCACCTGATATTCCACGGTGTAACTGCAGCTTTGCAGCTGAGTCGCCAAAACACTGCTGCTACTCACCTGACTGCACCGGAATAGAAACATGACCGCTGGTAGTATTTCTAGACCCCGCAATGCAAGACCCAGAATGAGTCTCAAAGACCACGCATGCTTACTATGGAGCTGCATAATCAATCTAGACACACTCCTACAACATATACGTTCAAGGTATGTAGAAGTAGAGATTTCTGAGAGCAATAACAACAGAACTGCAAGGAGATTTCCCAGAATAAACCTGCAGATTAAATCACACACGTTCTTTTACAATAGCAATGAGTCAAAGGATCAACAAATGGAATCACTGCAGATTTCTCCTTCTTCTTTGTTTCCTTTTTCTTCTTCTTCTTCATCTTCATCTTCATCTTCATCTTCTTCTTCTTCTTCTTCTTCTTGCACTTGTTGTTGTTGTTGTTGTTCTTGTACCAGCAGGTGTCCTGATATAGAGATGATTGGCAGTTAAACTGAAGCCTGGCTGCTGCACCTCATTTTATTCAAGCTGTCAGGTTTCTGAGTCCTAATATTGAAGGCAAACGTGCAGCAAAGAATTGGTTCATTAACAACACTGTGAAACCGTTGTTATTATTGCAAAAAGTTCCATCATTATTTATTAGATTGTATCTTTAAGTGCACGTCGATGCCTCATAATCAGAGGTGACTGAAGAAGTCATTTGTGAGATGAACTTTTTCAAATCTTGCCCACCGGAGTTGAAGATGACGAGGGCTCAAACAGCACATGAAGGAGATTTTCCAGTTTTCTTGCATGCGCGTCAAGATCTGTACGAATCTGGCATCTCGTTGTACAACGTGGTGTTTTTCTTTCCATGTGCTGTTAACCGTGCTCGGGGTGCAGGACAGTGCACTACTGGCAGCAAACCGAGGAGACCGTTTGGTGTGCTGGTGTGAAAAACGTGCACCTCCAGAAAAGAAAGGAGAAATAAAAAAGGACTGATGTCAGATGGGCGTGCAGTCGAGTCATTTCTGCTGGATTGGTTGCGGTGAATGTCTGTGAGGCCAAGGTTTCTTTCTTTGATGGCCTGCGTGCCTGTCATTTCCCATTAAATCATAAACTTTAAGAGATTAATACTTCTAAAACTATATTTCAAACCTAATGCTGGGTTTGTTCCACGAGCATTCGGGAGAATGGTATACTTATGAATAGAATACATGTTGTTTCACACCTTCAACCACAGGAGACAACATTTTTTTTGTCAAGAGCAGAAGATGAATTGCACATCCTTTCTTGTCTCCTGAGATGAAACATTGATGACCCAACATAGATAGCGTTTATATTACTATCAGCCTCCCTGACTGGTGTTATCCACACTGTTATCTTAGCCTTTAAAGGATTAATATACCTTTTCAAGTTTAATGAGATAAGAGGCCTGGAGGAGTTCTCCCCCTGCTGGGTTCAAAGACCATCCGGCCTTAGGAGCTGCTTTATCTCAGCCACTGATTGACCCGGCTGATAGGTGATACTGAGGAACCACAGTGGCCCACAGAAGAGGCCTCTCTACTGAGGAGATGGGGACTGGCAAACTTGGCCTCTGCTGTCTGAGAGAATCCCATCAGTGGGGCTCTGGCGTCCCTGAGAAGCCGTCTCCACTCTTTGATTCCTGCGACCAGGCACTTTTACGTGCCTACCTCCCTCACACCGTCCAGCCCAGAGCCCATAAAGCAAGTCTGCCGGTCTCAGCTAGTTGGACAGGACGTGTTTGTAAGTGTTGCCTGAATGCACCGCCAGGCAAAATGACACCCAGAGGGCTCGTAAGACTTGTGATTTCTTCTCCAAGCCCGTGCCAAGAGACCATTTTGAGCTTCAGCTCAATTCTCCTAAAATTTTGCCATTCATGGCTTGTGACCATGGACCACTGGGGTTAGTCTCCTGATCTATATGGCATGGTAATGCAATGTATTAACTATGGACATAATCATAAGGAAAACACAGCAAGCCAATAATAATGGTCTGAGTGAAACGCCGCATAATAACCTCACTCTTCAAAGACAAAATGTTCTTGAAACAATATTCAGGTCTACATCCAATTCTAACCGCTTAATAGCAACAATAATATAATCATTCAAATAAATTATCATTCAACAAATATATATTCAACACGTTGTCCATATTATGGAAAGCATGATACATTTCTTATTCTGCAGTTTATTTCTACATTTTAAGATATTCCAGGACAGTAAAGACATAAGATAGTGTAGGAATGCAGCCCGAGGGAGCATTGCTCCGTGGAAATATTTTTCAAGAAGGGTTTAGGGCTTGCTCATTATCACTATATATTGAGAGAATAAAACAGAGGGCCTCCGAAAAGGTTCCCCGGGGCATCTGCAAGCAATGGAGATCCCGCTACAGTATATCACAGGCTGATCTCAGAGGGAATCATCTGTGTGTGGATACATGAGGCACGTGTTGGTGCAACTGAGTCGCAGGTCGGAGGAGACAGTGGGAAAAGCTGCTCCAAGCTCCATTAATGTTGCTTCTGCCATGTTTGCTCATCTGTGCAATTTCCCAATAACGTCATCAGTCAAGGACACTGGAGGATATGCCTGACGCCTCTGGGCTGTTTCCTTTTAAATTTACTGCTACTATGTCAAAATTAATTGTGGTATTTCCTCGATATAATGTACTGATGTGTGCAGTTTATTTAAATGTAATGTATGTTTTGATATATTTGTTGAAAAGTCTCTTTACAGACCGACAGCAATCAATAAATCAAATAAACCTTTTTTGTGGTTGTTAGTCGGACGAATCAAATCACTGGACCGCTTACGTATCTACTTGCGCGCGCACTCTGTCCGTGCACTGATTGCGCGTCCCCGCAGTCTTTCACAAACTGCTAGCTTGACAGCTGTGAGTATTAGCATGCTAGCAATAGCCACGTTCGTTGTTTACATTCATTATGATGTTTTTACGCTCACAATGATCATTGGTGGAGAGACCATCGACTGTACAGGAGTGGCTTGGCTTGAACGGGACTGGCTGTCTCACTCTAGTGACGTTTGAAGCTAGTGCTGCTAGCTAACGTTACTTTAACTAGAAAAGAGTTAGCAACACTGAGCTGGGGATTTAAATTGCGTACAAATACATCTCACATACTATTGCTAGTTTCTCCAGTGTTGTGACCCCAGGTTTAGGCTTCTATTTTGGAAACGACAATCTTATTAAAATATTGACATAATATACATTTCAATCCTTCCGTAAAACTGATAGCCTATGTGGGGATTGTTTTTTCAACAAACTGTGGCTTACTTAGAATTAAATACTAAAATATATAATGTTAAAATGCAGCCTTTATTCTGTACCTTAGAAACAATGGGTTGACAAAAAATAAATAAATAAATAAATAAAAAAAATCAACCTAAGATCCAACTTACTTCTCTCTCTGCAGCTTTCAACCACATGTTATGGCCTTCTTCAGGGAGAACCACTAAACTAGGAGGATGCATCAGCAAGGTATGATGGATTTTATGTTCAGCTTACATTTGGTAAATGTAATAATTCTTAATGGCTAAGAACCTTGTCTAAAGTTTAAAATTTAGAGTTTGTAAATAAAAGTCCTGATATATGGAATTAATTATGAATCCCTTCTGCAATGAGACAAATCAGATTAAGGCTGCTGTGCGTTTATGTTCTGCTCCACGTTGGTTGAAGTTGTTGATCTTAGCTGTGTGAAACCACAGTGAAGCCCAGAGGGAGCATGAAGTAAGCAATGTATTGAAAAGTTGTGGTAGTCTGTAAAGTCACGGTAAGCCCTGGAGAGGCCGTGTATAATTCTCATAATTCATAACGAGGAATGAACTACACAGTTTCGTGTTGTGTGACTGGTTTGGGTACAGGCCAGACTGTGAAACAGCTCAGTGACAGATCCATGGTGCTACATCACAGTTTTAACAGAACAGCACAGTGTAGGCACGTTGTTGACTGAACATAACGCGCCACTAATGTAATGTAAGAATGTGTTACCCGACCAGACGGGAATGTGTGCCCACGCTGGTGCTAAGAGTCGTGACAGAGCATTTCTTTTTTGACAAAGTGGGAAATCACCATCTACATGAGGGGATCATGTGATTTAAATGCATAGGATGCCACAGAAACTGAAGTTAATGGCAGTTCCCCTCGTGTTTTGAAGTTCAGCTGGCACTGCCACCTCATATGGCCTGGTGTTAATCTGCCATGAACAAGCTTGCATTATGCCAAGAGTGTAGTAGAAGTGAGTGGGAAACAGGTGGCCTCGACACTCTCATTCCTGGTCTGAGCAATGGCTTCTGGATGCAAAGTTGGACAGCCTTCCTCTCTTTGGGGGGAATTTCCTCCCAAGTCACTTTTATTAGTGTGCGAAAATAAACCTCAAATGTTACTCAAGTGTTTACATATGTGGGTTTGTGCAGTTTAACTGGGGTTAAAGGATAAGTTCTTCATTTTCTTAAAAACATGTATTTTTTCTGAGTTATGTGAGAAGATCAAAATCGCTCACATGTTTGTATGGTAAATGTGAAGCCACTGCTCACGGCCGCTTAGCTTAGCTTAGCATAGAACAAAGACTGGAAACGCGGGGGAAACAGTAAAGCCATCTTTCTCCAAAGATAAAAATCTGGCTCTAAATATGATTAATTAACACGTTATTTGTTTAATCCATTCAGTGCTGGTAGGTGGATTCAGGCTCGCTCTTCAGTGTATAATTATTCAGCAGCTCCAGAAATAAAGAGAACATAAATATCACTGTATATAAATCACTCGATACAGTACACACATGAAAGACAACAGACTTCCTCTTTTGAAAGAATTTCCACATCTTATCTTCAAAAGACCCTGTCCACTGTTATCACTTATATCTTGGCTGCAGCGCAGTGTAATTCCATGGATTTGAAGAAATTGATAGCAGATTGTCTGGGGGACGTCTTCTGGCACGAGACAACGGGTAGTAACACATCACAACTGTCTGTTTTCTCGACAAAGTGGTGAAACATCAGAATGCTCATTTACTTTGTGGCTAGATGAAGATGAAGAAGCTGTGTGTGGTTTTGAAAATGTTTCAGATGGAAACTTGATGAAAAGAGGAAACAATATTTGGCTCTATATTTCGTGTGACCCACCGTGACTTAGAGGTTTAGGATATATGATATTTGATTGGCTGCTAAATGATCCTTCAGAAGTAAGAGTCCCATTGGTGATTACAGGATCATTTTTGCACAGGTAGTATGATGTAATGCTAGTTTTTCACACTAATAGACGCAGTCAGGTGTCAGTCAACGATATGCAGAAAGCCTGGGGAGTCGTGGCAACTCCAGTCCTCTGGTGCTGCACTTGGACAGAGATGAGAGAATGCGGGGAGAAAGAAGGAGGCCTGCTTTCCATAAAGTTCTGGTATCCTGAGAGGCAGCTCCACTTCATAATCATAAATCGTCTCGATGGAAATTGGGGGTTCGTCATATCCCAACATAACGGGGAAGTTTCAAAATCAAAAGATGGACTGGCGGTTCTCGTGACAGTTTAATATCAATGGAAAGATTTTTAAATTTCCCAAGGTTTCTGTTCGGTTTTGTTTGAAGTTTTGCAGCGAGAGAAGGAGTTCAGTGCAAGTTCAGTTCAGTTCAACTTTGCTAAACGTTTTCTTCTTATGATGGGCATAAACCGGTATTTCAGCTTGTTTTCTCTTAGAACTAATGGATGTAAACAAGGTTGACGTGTGTGATTCTGGGATTTTGAGTCTCGTCGCTCTCCTGGAGGCTGTGGAGGACTGAGGTCCTCGGCCTCTCCCTAGCTTGTGCTCCGGCCAGCTCCAGCCCATGCGTGTAATGCTGTTTGTAATGAGAAATCTAAACAGGGAGCAGCAGTGAGGCATGACAGGAATGTGTTTCCATTGGAGGGAGCTCCGTGCAAGAAAAAGGGAAAAAAAGAATAAGAAGAAACGTTGAGGTAGAGTTGTGTCCAGAAGGAGCGCTCACTTGGACCAAAGCGGAAGACTAATGTTATTGTACGTTGACTGTCACTCTGCCAGCCCTCCCTCACCAATTGGTTCCTGGTCTCCTTACCAGTTTCTCCCCCGCCTCTCTCACTCTCTGCTTTCCCTGAGACTCTGTTTGCTCAGGTGGACAGTGACACAGTTCTGAATGAGCCCCCCCCATCTGCATGCATGGCTGTAGACTGTCATCGAGTCAGAGTCCGGAGGGGCCTGCAGAGAGCTGGAAGTTGAAGCTCCAACTCGGGTTCACTCTGGATGGGAGGGAGCAGGAAGTTGAGGGACAAACACTGGGAGGAACAAAACAGAAATGGAGGGAAAATGCAAATGCAAAGAAGTGAGTGGTGTAAACAGAGGGAGAACAAACAAAGGGAGAGGAGAAGCTTAGGGTGAAAAAGGCGGAAAAGAAAGATAAAGAATGAGCCAGAGGGAGATGTGGAAAATATACGACCACCCATTTTGAAAGTTTGAGAGGTTGAGGTTGCAGACTGTGGAGGCCGTCTTGGTTTATAGTCAATGGATGATGTCTTGAAACAGCCCTGTTTAGAGTTTATTTTATCATGCCATGCCGTCGCAGACCCTCTGTCAGGAATCTCATTCTGCAAAGACTAATTACATGTAAACACGACATTAAAGTCTGCAGGCCACTCCACTTCATTATTTATCTTTTCTTCCTAACAATCCTGACATCCCTCCACAGATTGATTTCCCCCCCATAGAAACCTCCGCTGCTGGTGTTTATTTGTTTTTAAAACTTGTATGCAATTCATGCTGGAATGGATGGATACAGATTTCAGAGAATACGACGAAAAGCAGCTCAGTTTGAAAAGCTGCAAAGTTGGTCCCACCTGCGAAATGCAACTACATTTCGCTTTGAGGCTAACCAGGTTTTCCAGAGAGAAAAAAAAGAGTAGAAAATACCAACGTCCAAGTTGCTAAAACATTCAGCAGATACAGTATATTATATAACTGGTGAGTGTCACTGTCAAAGCGGTTCAACACTCTTTATGAAAAAAGACAACCAGGAAACTCTGCTCCCCACATGCATGGGTGCTGAGGAGTGGTCGCTCAGTGTCAGTCACCTGCATGGCCGAGCTAGAGAACGTAATTACTACCACATGGGAGCAAAAGGGCCGGAAGAGAATGCTTTTAAGGCAGCTAAAGAGTTATGCCCCCCCCCCCCCCCCTCGATCTTTTAGCATATAAAATAAACAAGGGAACTGCTACTGCGTGCAAATGTATGTGAACGGGTCACTGTTTGTATCCTTTGTCGGTTTTTTCCCATTTTATGATAGCTGTAGAATACCTCAACCCTACCAGCCAGTCTTATTTGCTTATACAGGAAGTTAGTTACAACAGTGATGTAAAAAACAAAGGATTTACCTTAGTATCACAAGAAATACTACATCATTACAGATAAACGTCCTGTATTTATAACGTTAAAAGGGATGTACAAATGTATTATAAAATATTATTTTAGAATCAAAAGTAAAAGTACACATTATGTGACAGGAAGGTCCTCGACACTGTTGTAATACTGACTTATTATACTTAATCAGATACATTTAATGGAGTATGATATACAAAAAAAAAATTGCCTCTTAACTATAATGCAGTAGACATATCTGGTATCATAACATGGAAATACTCAATTAAAGTATCTGAAAATTCTACTTACATACTCAAGTACGTAGTAACATTTCACCTCTGGTTAATCGGGGTTAATATGTAATTTAAAAACATTATAAAACAGGACACACATTTAACCAATAATAATACCCAGCATACCCACTCTGTATGTGTCAGTGTGTGACTTAAAAGCAGGAGACCAGCGTTGGTGTGTGTTGTGTGATTCTTACACTGACACCTGAGGAGTGTTGATATTCAGGCTGGCCAGTATACCGGCAGCTGCCTGGGAGGTGTAATAGGTTGTCTTACAAAGCACAGACAGGAAATGAACCCTGGTATCAAGCTTGAATCAGCTACATCTGGACTCAATTATTCATCCTGGTTGTTTTTGGCTGGTGATAAATGATTAAGTCGCACCGCTGACACCATTTCTCAAGTACAAATATAACTATGATACAGCTCAATGCAAAGAAAAGCATTTTGGTGCTTAGTTGACTAGAATGCTGCAGTTATTCATCTGCAGCTGTGAGAAGACCTATTAAATGATAATAAAAAAATCATATTTATTTTAAACTTGCAGGATTATATCATCACTAAGCATTCTTTAGCTTGATTTGCCTCCTCACTGTGTTTTTTTTCTGTGTTCTTAGAAAGCCAATTCACACTATAACTTCTGTAATTTCAAAACAAAAACAAACCCATTATCCTTATCTGGACACAAAGATCTGATGTTGAAGCCGATGAGAGTGTTTTGTTGCACTTGCACGCAGGGAGGAGAGGAGCAAAAACATTCAAACATCTTCCCAGTCCAAATCAAACACTGCCATTTCTGGTGTGACCACAGGAGGACGTTTAATAGCTCCTTGGAGGTTATGAACTGTTGACAGTTAATAAGTCATAAAATTTCCCCTAAAAGAGGATGCTAGATTCCATCTGCAGGGCACAAAGAGCCGGAAAGTAAATATCTCGCAATGAAAGTGGACTGGAATCTCTCAGTGGCTGCTCATGGAGAGTCTCTAGAGCATGTCCCTCAATGTTTCCTGATTTCTCGAGGCATGGAGGAAAAATGACCACATTACTGAGTAATTTTCCCTTAAAGTATACTGACTTTTTTCACTTTTGGAGAATATGGGGCCTTGAGAGTGGAGGCAGCACATTGCAGGCAACTGACCTTCGTGATTACACCTCATATTATTGTACTTGTCATCTATTTTCTTTGGCCCTTGGGATGTTTGCCATGGTAACAACACACAGCGGGCCGCCTGGGCTGACCCATGCTGTCCTCTGCATTTCTCAGCATGGCTGTGATGAAGGGAAGTCTCTGCCCATGATCCCTAACCCCTGATGAGGAGGGTTCTCAATTTCATCTCCAGGTCCTGCATGGGCCTCATATCCCTCTCTGCTCCTCCTGCCATCACAGCTCCTCTCCCCATGCAACCACAAAGGGCACCCCTTACTTGAATAAGCAGCTATTTTCTGCAACAAACTGCACTCTCTACTAGATTACATAAATGGTTGCCTCTGGCCTCTCAAAGAGAAGTGCTGGTCAACAGAGCCTCAACAAGCTTGACATTTTGTTTAAAGAAACAGTTCAACATTTTTGGAAACTGCACTTATTTGCATCTAGTCCCGTTTGTATGGTAAATATAACTATAAGTACAAAGACTTGAAACCAGGGCTGTCTACAGCTCAGTGATCAACACATTATATAGCTTTACTTGCTGCAAAGGTATTGCAAATGAACAGTTTGTGGAATATACATTTGGCATCCACAATTTGTGAGTAATAATCAACATTAGCTAAGCATAAAAATGCTAATAAAGAAGAGAATCTGCAAAATAATCATGTGTAAGAATACATTTGCTGCTTCAAATTAGCTCTGAATGAATGTAATTTCTAGGAGACAGGGTTGGCTTTCGAGGGGATTTTAGAGTCCTTGTGCTGAATTAAGCTAATTGTTTCCTGGCTCTTGTTACATACAAATGAGACTGTATCAAGTCTTCTCATCTAATTCCAAGCGTATTTCCGAAAATGTCGAACTCTTCCTTTTACTGCCTTCTTGAGAGCATAACTACCTGACATGATTTCGGAAGCAGAGTTCACATCTTTTGGCAAAGAGTCGGGCTGTTAGGTATATAATTGTCCTCTACATGCTGCTTTGACAGGTGTCTGAGCCGTATGCCCTGACACTGGCCTTAACAAGCCTGGAGCACTGAAGCAACCACTCCATGATGGCGATGATGTACAGCCACAGACTGGAAAGTAAGAAAAAAAACAATTCAACAAAAGTACAGACATGCTTACGATACTTACACCTGAGAATAAAACTAACGATGTTTTGGCTGACTCCTCTCCAGAATTCAGGACATCCTTATTCCGGGGTACACAGAGAAGAAAAGTTGTGTTTTTTGTGTCCTGTGGGGTTGAAAGAAGAAAATCTATTTACAAAAGCATGAAAATATTTTATCACTAGCAGCAGGGGCAGGAGTGTTTTAATGACCTGATCCACAGGCCTCTGGCTGGCTGCGGGCTTTCTCAAACTGCAAAGAGCCCACTGGTCCGCCTGCCAACCCTTGGGGCAGCATTGAGATGAAACAGATAAGATGATTGTCTCTAATGAAATCCAGATCTCTAGGTCTGTCTGGACGACGACTCGCTGGGCCCTTTTTCTCTTTTTCTCCTTTTTTTTGGATGGGGGTGTTCCATATTGATCTTGAATTTGAAGGGAGACTGTGGAAGTCACTCCCTAATTCAATCCAGAGCTCCTTTACCAGCCCCTCGTGGAGCTTTGATACCGTTTGAAGTTCTGCAAGCGAACACGGCACCGTCAGCCTGCTGGACCTCGTTGTCATGACAACCCTAATTATCTTCCTTTACGGCCTAGTTTTTACACAGGAAGGGAGCCATTATGTTCTTTGGGCATTTGCATCTCTCTGGGGCAAGTGTTAAAGGTCGTGGAAGTGAACCAAAATAACATAACATGAATACAGCAGAGCAAACTTATGCGTGTGCGAGAAAAAGGTGACTCACCGCAACACGACCGATACTTTGGCAGACATGTCTTTTGTTAAACATTTCTTGAATTACTGACTTAAACACGTGTTCTCAAGGACAGTTAGAGCTCCAACTTTCTGCAGTATTTTGTCAAGGTTACAGTAAAGAGCCTCTTTACCTGTACATGCTTTTTTATTGTCTTGCAAACTCGCTCCACTTTTTTTTTTTCAGCACAGGAATCTGCATGCCTTGAGAAATAATGAGGCGTTCTCCGTCCCAGAGAATAATTTTATTAAATCTTTGAGTTTGGTCCTATAAAAACAGCAGTCTAATCACAATACATTATTCATTCTTATAATGTGATAACACACTTGTAATACTAAATAAACACAGCACTGTTTTTCCTGATGGGTTTCCAGTTGTGTTCAGAAATCGTCCATGGAAAGTTAATGTGCACATGTATTTCCTCTTGGATAATGTACGGCGGTACCAGGCTGTGTGCTTCAAAACCAGCAGAACATGGCCCAGACTAAACTCTTGCTTTTTCACACAGTAGATACCGCGACTCTTGCACATCTTGTTTATATATTTTAAAAAGGGAAAAGTGAGCGGCTGGTTTATCAAATGATAAACAGCGTTTCATTCTTTGAACAAGTGATTTAAACTGTATTTCCTGTGTTATACATATATATATATAATGAATACAAAGAAACACATGCCACTGATGTCAGATGATTTCATTTAATCACAAACTCCTTGATGTTGCAGGTAGAAAAAGAATGAAACTGTCAAACAAATTCTCAACTTTTGGACCAAAATTAGCCAAATCTATTCAGTTTGTCTGTCCATGAATTTCTGATCATCTAGACAGGTATACTGTTGAAATGATTAGACTTACTGCTCAGGAATCCAACTGCTCATATTTACTGTTTCATGTAACATTTCTGTCTTTTGTGAAGGGTGTTCTTGATGTGCAGTAGTTCACATCAAAAACATGGATATTGTGTAAAAATGCCACGTAATAAAAAAGAAAAGAGATTGAAAGTCAAGTCCGTTATCACCCAGATCTTATCGGACTGACCAGTGTGGCTGGATGAAGGTCTTAAGTGGTGTTGCTCTGCCAGGGGTCACAGAGAGCTGCGAATCAAAGGGGGAGCCAGAGGTTGACCAAACACGCTGTTCTCCCACTGCCCTGATGTAAAACTATCTGCCAAACATCAGTGGTCCTCTTTGAACTTGATTTAGCACTAAGGTCACAAACAGTCGGTCCTCTGTTATGGAGGACAAAGCCAGCCCCCTGATGACATCAGGAGATCGAGGAGATAAAGGAGGTTTATGTTGTTACACTTCTCAATGGGGTCTCACACAGCCTTCATTATCATAATGGTTTATTATAACTATCATAATGCTCATGCTTAATATCCTTAACATGTGCACATGCGATTAAACTGGCAGTTTTTATGTATAGGGAGGTGAATATTTGTAAATATTTTGAATGTTTAATTTTCAGATATAATTAACAGAAATTGTAGCATTGTAATTATTTTCAAAACAATTATATTAATATACAGTTTATTCAGTATCGATGCAGCAGAATTACAGTACAAATTCTCAGGAAAATACTAAAAATACTTTTAATTTTAAGCATATAACCATAAAAGATATAATGATAGCTTCATGTGTGTATATAAATACAGTATATCAAAAGACAAACCAACTTATTTTCCGTATTGTTGTTGTTGTTGTTGATGATGATGATGTCATTGTCTTGGTCATCTAACCAGGTGGCTCCTCGGTCGGTGAACTGACGCCATGTGTGAAGAGTCAGCGTCCTGCGCCGACACTCCTGCTGGGATGTGAGGAGGAAGTACACGATGAGTCAGAGCTTATATGGAGCATTAAAGTCAGGTGAGAACTTGCCTAAAGCAATACATATGAAATGTATCCTGTTTATAACGCTACGACTTAACGGCAACAGTTAAAATGACGATTCAAGACTAGAAATAAAAATTTCACATTTACTCGACAACCGGCTACGTCTCACCCGGTTGTCCAGAATGCACTTTTCATTCTCTTGTTTGTTCTTTGTAAGAAGTTTAACCACATAGTTTACTTTTTTGGTTATATAAATCAGTTCGTAGGTGCTATATTTGATTTTAGTTCTTTCCTTTTTAAAAGCACTTATGAGAATTAAATTCTCTGGACTTTTGTTACAAAACTGAACAAATGAATTCCCTCTTCAATTGCCCGAGGGGGGCATTTGGATTGATTCTAAAAAGGCAATAGTCCATTCCATTATTGGCTTGGCATCACCTTGATAACCCTCAATAGAGTTTTAAAAAATGTTTTAATGGATCTTTTTTTTTGCTTTTTGCAATTTTATGCTTCACTAAATATACTGTTCATAACAAATTGTGAAGAGATCCTTGTTAGCCGACTTAAATAACCGACTTGTATTCAACCAACTTTTTGCAGAGACGGTTAATTAAATTCTCCTCGCATCCACATAATACCCACTAAGAAGTGACTAAATTGGATAAGAATGAAGTACTTTAGATGGTTCAGAGGGAATAAGGAGATCATTGTCACTCTAGGTAACAATACATCAGTTATCAGCATGACATGAGAGTCCCGGTGTTCAGTGTTGGGGGGACCGGTGGGCCAGCAGGTTAATGAAGGCGATGGGATTAATACCCGGGGAGTGGCGGAGCGCCCTCGGGGACAGGAGCAGGGACACTGTGTCATTAGAGCCCCATTAACCCCCGGGGCAATACACCAGGACTGCACATTTCCCTCATTGCCTCAATAAGAGACAAATTGTGCTCTGCCCTTTATTCACATCCAGGATGTCCTCATTAGACATTTTTAAAGACTTTTCCACACACGCATGTTTATTTGAAGGGAATGGTCTTGAATTTATAATCATATAAATAGATTGGATTTTTTCACAGTGTGTTGGGCAACGTGTTCAGGAAACCGATGCTTTCGAAGCTTTACTAAACGTGTGGTACAGTTTCCATAATGAGTGAAGCACTCATCAAACAGTTTACATTCTATAGTGAGGTATTCCTTTTCTCTCTCCCCTCAGAAAATAATCCTTTGTATCCCATGCTCAAACTGGGGCTACAGTTATATACTCCATCTTGATTGAACATAAACAGGAATGTTTGAAATCGCTGCGTTGGACTACGGCTGCCCTCCACTCCATCTGTATGTTTATACTTCCTGTGAGAGGCCCTCTATTTATGGACAACTGAGGAACACAAATAATCATTCCCCTCCAGTGAAAAATCTGCTTTTATTATCTGCAAAGTTTTGCAATGCCTTTGTGTACACTCACGCTGCCTTCTGATTGCCTGTTTATTATTCCAGCGTTTCTGCTGAGCCAATGGGGCTCCGGCCAATTCCAAAAGGTGCCAAGCCTTTTCCAGCCTTTTCCTGTCCGTGACATCATCGTGCATTCCCCTAAAGCACAGTGATCCGTGTCTTGTCTGCAGCCTGGGTGGCACGCATCACACGCAACCCACGTTCAACACAAGGTGCACACGTTTTGACTGCACCCTTTGGACGTCTCTGGTCCTGGATATGATCACATTGCATGCCTGGCTCGTTGCGTCATTCTTCACGACCAGCGTGACTTTCACTGTGATGAAACGCTGACCGGTTATGGCTCCACATTTTCAGTTGAAATCTGTAATTTGCCAACTCAAACGTTGTGTGTGTCCACAAGGATTTAAAAGGATGCAAATGAGCACCCACATTTACTCACCCAGACAAAGGCGTACAATTCCTCCTGTTATGTCAAAATATCTCAAGAAATAATGTTTCAGTTTTGCTTCTTTAGCATAAATCATTTACCTCAAGGGCCACACAACTGTTCGGACATAATGCTTTATGGTGTTTTATGGTCTCGGGATGAAAATCTATACATTTTTGCAAATTAATGTTAATCTAAAAGAAGAAGACTCTTTATTCAGTATTAATTTGTTGGTGTTATTTCTGCAAGTTAATTCCCAAAATGCAAAATGTTGTGATCAAAACAAGATCTCTGTCTTTTGGAAGAAGAGGGATACATATATATATATAGATATATATATTTGAGATTATCGGAATACATAAGCAGTAATCAGTATATTGTTAAAATTTAATCAGTAATTCTTGAGTGGAACAAAACAAAAAACTGTAAATAAATGTTCTGAATCAGGAAATGTGGCACATTTGTTCCTGTTGCATTTCCTAAAACACACCTGTGCTCGTGAATGAGAAGAAATAAAAGCAGTCCACGGCTGCGTGTTTTTGATTTTATGCAGGATTCTCAACGTAAACTTGAAATACGCTTTTACAAATACAGTTACCGTTTACTTCACAGATTTTCTTAAAGCTGGTTGTTTTTCATTCAGGGTTTAGGTCTTTAAACCAAAACAGGTTGAAGCTATAAGATGGATCGTTATTGTGTCCCCCCCCCCCCGCCGTGAAAAGATGAGAAGGGAGTGGAAATATGCCATCCTTTATTCTCTGACACACGGTTCTTCATAATGTGATGCCTGATCTCATGGTGCTGTCATCTGAAAAGCAATACGCAGCTGCTGGTAGCTACTTAGTTTCAACAGCATGAAGGTCAGCGGACATATAACAGGTACTCCTCGCTGCTGTCTGCACAGAGATGCACACAGATTAGGTTTGTTTTTAAACTAATTTTTATATTTGTAACAATTCCACTAAAAAGTCTGATTTTATAAATCACATAAAATGAAATAGAATCAATATAGTACACAATATGGCTGTTCTCAACTTGCTTCAAGTCTTGATTTCAGAACAACTATTTAAAAAAGGCCCTCTGAACAAAGAGCTTCATTCTAGATGTAAATGTATTCAACAATCAGCAGACTTCCATGTGTAGGAGTACGGACTGTTTCTGTTTAGCCTCTCCTGTGTTTCCTCGCCTCAAGTGCGGTCCTGTCCTCTGATCTTATCTCCATGCAGCTCAGCTCCTTCTGGTTTTAATATTCACTCTCTGAGACGTTGTTGAAGGTGTGGATGAAACCGAGTGTGGGCCTGACGAAGTTTGATTACCAGCCCAGAGGACTTTTCATTTCTCACCGAGACTCCAAATGGAAAAATCTGGAATTCTACTTATAATCGTGGAACTGGCCGTAAAGTTTGCACCTGTTGAGCTCAGAAATAAACGTTTGAATGCAACAACGTAAAACAAACTTAAGTCATCTGGAGTGTACATATATTGTTGAAGTTATTCTTACCAGCACTTACACATTAATTATCAGTTAAACCTCATTTTCTTCATGTTAGATGCACTTAAAAAGAAGTCAAACAAATGTGTTTATGAATGCAAAATTAAAAAAGATTCAAAGTTGTCCTAATTAAATAGGCCAAAGCGGAAGGCCAAAATCATAAGTGTTATTGTAATTTAATTTATGAATAAGCTGTCAAACTGATATATCACCTGTCAGCTGCTGAGGCACGTGAGAGAACTGCGATATTTGGTTACAAAACCGAGATTTATTATGGAGGGGAAAAAATCCGAGACATGAATTATGCATTTTTACTACAGCTTACTACAATGTCAAGAAAGTGCCATAGTATATTAATAATAATAATAATAATAATAATAGTAATAATAATAATAGAGGTTGTTTAATATCTTTTAATTAAAATCACAGATTTATAATGAACTTTTTTATTAAGATATTTATTAAGTTAAGTTTTTCGTAGCTGCACAGATATATGTAGAGAAATGAATAATTGAAACACAAGAAAAACATGTTATTCATAATACATGAATAGAGAAAATAGTCACATGTAATTTGATAGTGCAGCCAGTTTCGTCTACTAGATTTTATTCAACTATTCACCAGTTCCCGTATACAGGCGCTTAGTCAGGGGGTTATGTGTCACTTTTTCCCCCCATAGCTGGATGATAAATACTCGTTTCTCAGTTACTCCCGTCCGTCGTTAAGCACCCTCCCTCCCTCCCGCCCTCCCCCCAAACACACAAACACACACACACACACACACACCGACGCTTCAAAGTAGTCTGAAACTTCGACGGCAGTAAAGGCCCGTTACTGATGGACGCTTTGCAAATAAAAACATCCCGTTCTTCACACATCTTACAAGCAAATAAATGGCAACACCAACACCTCACACGATCCCAAACATCACACACGTCTGTCTGTTCTCTCAGCCTACCTTCCTCCCGCCGGCCGGCCGGCTCCGCGTCTCAGCGCCTGCAGGTGGGCCGCTCTTCATTAATCCGTTCTGATCAAAGCTAATGGATGATGTGAACGTCTACAGACTCCCAGCTCGTGTCTGTGTGGGAGCTCTCTCTTCCTCTCTCTTCTCTGCAGAGCAAAGCGCTGCACGGCGAGTCTCCGCGCAGTCTGAACATCTGCTCGTTTCACGTGACTTTTTTTAAAAATACTAACATCTGTTCTAAATAGGTTTCATTCTGTGCCTCTGCATCGTGTCTATTGCCAACTCCTCTCTGGTGAAAGCAGGGAGAGGAAACTTATTTAAGCCTGTTTGCATTGCAGGATATTAATAATATTAATAAAAAAAAGAACCTGTTTTTATTTTGTTTGCGTGATGCATATCATTTATTGTGGGGCCCGATCATTTAGCATTGGGTGAAAACTTAACTGTGAAAGTTTCAAGACAAGCTGTTGTTGATCTAGGCTGAGTTTGTGAACCCCCCCCCCCCCAACCCAGCGAGACCGGCCTCCACGCTCAGACCTACAGCCTATATACCTTCACGGCCTCCTTAAATTTCATAGACATCTGGGAATTCCATACATGCCTCGCAAGCCAATTACACACCATCAAACGGGCGCCCACTTTGATTTGGACAGTGAGAAACACTTTCCCAGATCACCAGGATCAATGGCGGCAGCTTTATTTAGAGATTTATTTAGTGATAATCATCGGGAATAGATTTACATTATAGTCTCATCACGTGACGTGCTTGTTGGAGAAACACAAGAGGTTTTTGCCAACAGGCTACAATGGGTAAATAATCCTATTTATGATCGACTTCTGTGCTGCCATGAAACAGAAAGTCGCGTTAGTTTGACAAACTGTCTGAAAAGCCTGAATTTAACTGGGAGAGAGAGAGAGAGAGAGAGAGAGAGAGAGAGAGAGAGAGAGAGAGAGAGAGCAGGGCCCGAAAGCAGGTTGACATGACCCCAGTGTAACTTATTTACTTATAACGGTGAGTCTCAGGTCCTTAATCCAACTGTCAACAAATCCAGGAAAAGAGAGAGAGAGAAACCGGAGACTGCGCGAGGCCTTTCAAATTTTAATTAAAATGCAATTTTAACTTCGTTTATTCAGACTGAACTTTTTCTGATTTTTTGCAGTGTATTTTTTCCGACCATAAACCGTTTCCCCTCACTTTTAAATACTTTAATACGTTATCAATGACGAGGAAATGTATTTCTGAATGGACGTGTCACAATATTAAAAAATATTAAACTGCATGTTTCTCCAACGCGTTCACCGAAGCAATAATAAGCCCATCTGTTTTCCCGAGTGACCGGCGACATAGTGGAAACTTATGTCATTAAATCGGATGTGAAGTGCAGGCCACGTGATACGCGGATGATCATTTCATGCGGACCAAAGCTCGGTGGATTTTATCCGAATTCTGTCCTTCATTAACAATTAAATTAACTTGACAAAAAAAAGTAAAAGAAAACACTTTAATCGTCATTTTCTTTAATGCAAAAAAATATACAAACATCTACAAACACACACACACACAATACACGATAATAAAAAATAGGAATGCATTCGTATTGCAGACACAGGATCTATTCTTCAATGTAACACGTTTCCACAATAAATAAATAAATGTCTGAGAATATTTTTTGCACAGGTTGGATCCACACAGTCTATAACGTGAGCTACACCACCAGTTGACAGCCTCACAACTGCTTTAATAATGTACGTCGACCTCCGCAGAAACGAGTCATGCATTTAAAAAAATGTATTTCCCTTTTTAGGAAAAAAAAAAAACCCACATGCTATTTTCAACACTCGTCGTCAACAACATGAGAAGGCTTCAGGTTGGGAGTCTGTGGAGCTAACGCGGGCTGCAGGTCCCTGTCGGGCCTCAGCCCCCCAGACCTCCCCGGGTCTTGGTTTAAATAGTGATCCATGTATCCAGCATTGGACTCCAGGTTTGTCCCGTCAGAACGTGATAAGTAGATTCAGCAGTCACCTGTAGGTCAGACAAGGCATTCATTATCACTCAACTGTTTGCTCCACAGCCATGCACTCGCATGTTCTCGCTGTTATTTCCACCGTTTTAAGACTCGCGTGTTTGAGTTGGAAGTGAGACGTACCGTGTAGGGCATCGGTTCTCCAGATGTTAGTGGGATGTTGACATGGACCAGGCGCCCTCCATCCTCCACACGGAGAAGGCGTAGCTCAGCCTCTCGTGCGCCACATAACTACAACTTGACATCTTGGCGTCCAGCTCGTCGCTTTGCAGCACCTGGTACAGGAAGTCGATGTATCTGGCTGCGAGCTTTAGGGTCTGTATTTTGCTGAGTTTGTCCGAGGGCAACGTGGGGATAATTTTCCGCAGAGACGTGAACGCCTCGTTGAGGGACTGCGTCCTCTGGCGCTCCCGGACGTTGGCCATGACCCGCTGCGACTGGAGCTCCTCGAACGACTGGGGGCTGCTGCTGGTGCTGGACTTCTTCCCTCTCTTCCCGGGGGTCGGGCTATCGGAGTCCTCGTCGTTTTTCCTGCTCGGTCTCCTCTTCCTCGCACACCTTTTCGGCTGTCTGTCCTGTTCCCCGTCGCTGTTGCTCAGGCTGTCCACGGGCGAAACGGGGGAGCTGCTCGACTCTTCCCCCAGATTTTCCTCAGACATCTCCACTTGGGCAGATGGCGGGCGGGAAGTGTGCAAAAAGCGGTTCCCCTCTCATGAAGTCACGGAGCTAGTCCACCTGTAGGCCCGTCTGCCTTCCACGACACCAGAGTATCCATAGATGGGTTCCTGGGAGGACAAGTCTTCTCTGATACTTGAGAAACTTAGGCACTTCTTATAGGCTGCATGGCGTAAACTATTTGGGGAGGGCCACGATTGGCCACGATGATGGATTACGTGGAGCGAGGGGTGGGAGCATCCGAAGGAAGTATCAGAGACGCTCCTAATACAAAGTCAGAGTGGGGAGAGATAGCGAGTAACGCCGTTATTACACGCACAACATTGTTATTTATAATCATGACTCCAATATGGTTTTTTTTTTAGATATTTTCATTCGCATAAGCAAGGAAAATTCTAATAAATAGTCTCATTATTCATATGATAAAGAGGACTTCTAATGAACGCACTGCAGCTTTGCTTCTCCTGCACATCTGATTGCAAACAATGTTTTTATTATCCCTCCTTCCATCAGCATCCCAATAAAATGCCAAGTGTTCCATCACATCACTGCTGCGATATGTTTCCTATAATCTCCAATAGTTGTATGAACTAAAACTTAAACTTGTTTTTTTTTTTCATAAAATAGTATTATATGCAACCTCAATTTGCAAATCTCTGTTGACCAAACCAGCACATATTATGGGTTTTTGTTTTCATCTAGTCTTCCTTAAACCAAGCTTTCATATAAGCAGCATATGATCCCAATCTTACATTTTTGTCATGCAGCCAGTACTGCAGACTTTCAGAGTATTCCCTGGGGGATTGCTGCATGCTTTAATGATATTCCCCACAAGAGGGCACGGTTTTATTTTTGGTAAACTATAATGTATCATAAAATAAATTATTGTAAAACTGTGGTAGAAAAAAAAATGTGTTTTTTTGTTCATCCATGTAACAATAAGTGATTGTTCCCCGTTGGTTCTAAGAGAAGAGGTACGGGCAGCTTTAGGACCTCCTGGTATTTACTAGCTTGGTGATACAATATCCATCTTGTTTAGTGGAGGATTACTTTGTTTAGGTTGAGATGGCTGCGGTCCACAGGAGCAGCATCTGGTTCAGGAAACCGAGGGGCAGTCGGGGTCAGAGGTCACAACACCAGTGAACATCTATTTACGTCCTGGAGGAAGCCTCAGAGTGAAGTATTGTTCCACGAGAAACACAGTCATGTTTAAGCTTCACATTTTAACCTAAAAAATGTCACATTTCTTAAATCTTCTGGCTCGAAAAAACGCACACTCATCATTATTAAATCCCTGTGCCGTGACGTTAATGTGGAATTTAACATCTTAAAGATTGGAACTTGCACATACAGATGATGCTGCTGGGTGGAAAGAGCAGCTCCAGCTCTTCAAGGTGAGTGTACCTGCTAGCCGGCGCTGTCCGTGGTGCTGATCTCAGCACACGCTCACAGGTGAGCAGGTGGAGCTCCACACCTCCTCTCAAGTCTTTCACCATCATTGTTCTTGCTGCATCTCGTTTGAAATATAACAGTAAGTTAGTTGATTTTAGATGTTTAATCTTGATGGTTTTTCCATGAAAAAAAAACAGTGGTGAACGGGAACTAAATACATTTACTCAAGTGCGTTACTTCGGTGCAAATTTGAGTTACTTGCACATTTCTCGATTAATTCAATTCTATGCTTCTTGACACTGCATTAGATTGGAAACATGTTGCTGATTACGTTTCATCAAAAACATATGAGCAGTTTATCAGTTATGATGCATTGTTTTAGACTATGATGAGGCGGTTCGAATGAGCTCCTCTTCAGTCAATAACAACATACTATAACTACTCCTGACACATGTATGCATAAATAACAATGATCCAAAATATGATAATATAACACTGACAGGTCATTGTACACGATGAGTTCCATTGATATTTCAGGTATATTTTGTAATATAGGACTTTTATACTTAAAGGAAGTATTTTATTAGTGTAAAAACGTTTCTTTGTGTAAAGTGATCTGAATACTTCTTCCACCACTTTGCCTGCATTAGGTAGTAAATAATACAACGCTGAAAGGGAATGAGGGGAGATGGCATGGAACTATAGCAGGAGAAAATCAAATATACCAATATTTTTGACCAAAAGCCTTGATATGGATATTGCAGCTCTAGGGTTGAGCACTGGTGCTTTCACAAAACATTTACACAATGATATCGAGTACATTTACATGGCTTGACCGATTGCTCTGCAGAGTTCAGCTCTTTGCTGCCGAAGTGACTCTGAGAAAACACAGCTGCTTCTCGGGAATATGATGTCATCACAGGACAACTCCTCCAGTGTTGATCTTTAATAAAGACGAAACCTTCATCAGTCAGTCACAGACTGTCAGGGCTTGACAACTACAAGGACATGAAGAGGAGATAAACAGCGCTGATTGTTTTTCACTGTGATTTACTGTGCACTTTGTGGTGCGCTCGGCCTGGATATGGCTAATAAGTGATGAAGAAAGCCTTTGTCCTTATCACTGAGCAGCGAGTGGGTGTTATGATAAAGTCAAGTGTATATTTCTGACTCATGCAACTTGACACACCAGCCATGATTGACCCCACAGCGTCATTAACCATCCGTCCCCGAGGTCACATCAAGGCAGACACAACTCAGGCTCTCACTCACTAAGTCCTGAGCCACAGCCAGATCCACAGAGACCGGTCTATTTTCTCTGCTCGGCCCTTGGAAGGCAGTGTTTCTCTATCGGCCTACTCATATCTATTGAAATAACAAACCACAGTCCCCCACATGTACGAGGATCCCACAATTGACAGTGATATTCATGTTCACTCCATTAAAGTTGGGCCGCAACGAGCGCAGTGCCAGCTCGCCAAGATGGATCAAGTGCTTGTGATGAGAAAAGACAGGGGTGCGTTCTTCAAAGAGCAAGGCCCTGATAGCCTCTAATCAACCTTTGGGACTAACAAGGTCAAACAGCAGAGCCGGATGACAGCATGTTTCCTCTGCAATCGCTTCAAAACGTCCCGTTCTGTGGAGAAATGCAGACATCGTATCGGGGGGGTTTCTGATAACGGCGGTCCAGTGTTGGTGAGAGAGGAACTGGGGTGTTGGATCAGGAGGTGAGGATGAAAACAGGCCTTTATAAGCTGTCTGGACACATAGGAGCCAGGACTCCTGAAGTTAGCTGTAAAAGAAAGCCTTTGAAAGCAGAGTGCTTTGATGTTGCAGGTTCTAATCGCGGTTCAAGTCCCATATTCCTGCAGCAGGGCACAGTTTCACCTCGTCGGGAGAGCCGAGCAAAGCCAGGAACCTTATCTCATAAAACGTATTGATTTTTGTAGAGCGAAAAGGCACATGAGGAGGTGCACACGTCCACGTGGTGCGAGTGTAACGGATGTTCTGTTAAATCTATTCACGGCACCCTGATGACTCTGTGGGATATCAGACGGCTCTACCGCACAATGACACCTTATTAGCCACGAAGAACCAACAAACCTCCAGTATGTTTTCACAGCTTGGAAGCTTGGGGTGATGTGGGGTCTGCTGAAGAACTGGCATCCCAGCAGTACACACACACACACACACACACACACAAAACAAACACAAGCCTTCCTTCGGGCGCTCGAGAAAGTGTTTCACTGATGTTATTTTACTCACAAAACAACGCAATAAATAGTAGCATTAAGGAAAAAACAAAATCACGGAGAATCACTGAATTCTGCCTTTAACCCATTTACCCTCACTTCCTGTCAATTAAGACTGTAAAATGAATGTATATATTTTGTGCCCTGCATGGCTAAGACCTAAACCTCAAGCCCACCGAGCCGTGCCTCCTGCTGCCTAGAAAGCTGACTGCCACCCAGCAGACCACACACACTGAGCCAGGCTGGAGACCAGCGCACTGACCCATGCAATGAAAATATCTGTTCACAGAGTTACAGTAGCGTTACCATATTGCGGCGGGCCTGTTGGAACTAGACAGGTGCTGCTGTAAGTGTAGAGACTCGGCCTGCGTGTAGTTCATCAGGGAATGTGATTCATTAACCTAGAGCCGAATAAAACACTCCTGCTTATGATCATTTTGGAGGCTGCAGTTTGTGGTGCTGATGAATTGTGTTATGTTAAACTGAGAGGTCTTTCTAATATTTTTTCCACCCTATTTATATCAGTTCAAAGAAGGCCTGTTCGATTAATCGATTTTAAATCGTAATCGTGACTATGTAGTTAGGATGATGTTAAAAACGTGAAACTCATAACATCAACTTTTTTGTTAAGTTAAAGTTCTGCACTTTATTCCTTCATTTTTGTTTAATGGACACACCTTAGGATACACGTGAAAGTGAGGTTTTTCTCTTAATCCTAAAGGGATTGTTTTTTTGTTTTTGTTTACATGAGTCTACAAAAAGATAACATGGAGCAAAGCCAGATGGCAAAAGTTCATTAATTGTTCTTTATATTAATCCCTTGAGGGATTTTTTGTTTAATAAGAGCAAGGTTTGCACTCAAATCCCAATGGGGAAATTATTTGCAAAATGTTCAATAAAAAACAACATATTTGAAATAATTTCTTTGCCTTTTGTCATTTCACAAAATAATCGGAATCAAAAATCGGATTTTGTTTAAGAAAATCAGGATTTTATTTTTGGGTAAAATCGAACAGCCCTAGTTCAAAGGTGACTTATATGTGAGTTTACAGGTCTAAATACATTAAACAGCATGTTGGATAGAATAATACAGTGAACAGTCGTTACCATGGCTACACAATATACTGTCAGTGAACAGTGTTAAAGGGGCATTTCACCCAAATCACAAACTAGTGTTATCTATATAGATAGGTTTGGTCGCCACACTAATACAGTGGAGAGGAAAGCCAACACAATAAAAACAACACGTGTCACTTTCTTGACTGTGCCGTACAGAAGATAAATTCACCTTTTAATTGAGTATGTGTTAATAATAGTATGAATGTTACTCTTGACCCGAAGTAAGCAGCATCGGCAACTCTTGGTGCTGCTTTAAAACTATTCTATTTCACAAAGCTCTTATAATAAATGATGGCATCTGTGGAACGCACACACACACAAACAGCCCAAAAATGCTGTGCAGGTGCATGCTGGATCACAATCACGCAAAACAGGAAAAAATCAATTATGCTTGTTCACTGCCGTTGTCATTTCCCAACAAGCAGGATCTTATTTTATTGTTTCACGTATTAAACATAACTGACAGGCTGGAATGTCATCAGTCATGCTTCCAGTGTGAAATAACAAAAGTCGAACTAACTCTTGAGAATGTAACAGCAGTGTCTCCATCTTCATCTGTGAAGCCCGGTGAAATAACAGCAGCAGAGCACATGCTGGAGAGCAAAGTAACGTGCCATGTCACACAGACTTATGCGAGGGATGAGCATAATGTCAGTAGTCCAGAGTGGTTCTTCACTCTCACCGCAAGTGCTGCGAGGAGTCCCACCACAGTCCCTGTTAATGAGGACTCTGTGAGGAGAGAAGAGGTCACCCAGAGTGCTCCAGCTGCACATGAGGATGAATAGTGTACAGGGGGACGATGGGCAGAGGAGAGGGGGCGGGCGAGGACCTGGGGAGTGATCAGGACAGAGGAGGGTCTCCCATCCTTCGCCAAAAAACAGATAGATAGATAGATAGATAGATAGATAGATAGATAGATAGATAGATAGATAGATAGATAGATAGATAGATAGATAGATAGATAGATAGAAAAGCAAAGATTCGTAGAAAAATGTGATGTTTTATGATTTTTGTCATTCCACATCCCCCCCTTATCAGGGTTTCAAGCATGCAGCATGATAAATTCAAAGACACGACCTCTTTGCAGGCATAATGTGAGGTAGTAACGGCACTAACTCTCCTCTGAACCACAGCTGTGTTCCCATCTCCCCCAGATTTCTGCTCACCTCTGCTCCTCCCTGTGTGTCAGTTAGAGGCGACCTCCTCCTTCAGTCAGGCCAATCTGTCAGGACACAATGGGCTACCTCTCCAGCTATGTTGTTTTTGGAATGGGAACCCTCCAGCCCCACTTGTTCTCCCTCTTGGTTGACAGAAATTAGTCAAGAAGACCCTTGAAAGAAGGCCGACTGTAGATTTTCCTTTTCCTTTTCTTTTATTACATACTTTCACTCATCAATGTGGAAGCCGTGGCCACCCAGAAATCATTGAGCTTGATTAACACCTTCAATGTTTACTGTTAGAAGAGCATAAGCAGAAACAACACTATAATTACTTATAATTAAAGTTTTAATTATATTTTTTATTTATATTTTTTGTTTCCTCATCATTATAATCAGCATCAACTTGATGATGGTTTCATTGTTCAGGCCAAAGAGGTATGATAAAATGATCCCATTACAGCACAATGCAGAGTTATATAAAGTGTATATGAAAGTGTGAGGCTGACCTTCGGTATGGTCCAGCCTACTTAGATAATCTGTTGTTTTTCATGTTTTAAGGTTGTATGATATTGTCCCGTTAATTGGACTGTAAAGGCTGGTGCTTTTATTTTGAAAGAGTAGTAGGCAGGAGGAACGGTGTCCTTCCAAAGATGGCGTCGTCGTTCCTTCTGTTTGTTTAGCACCTGGCGGGCACAAGGTTTGTCAGCGTTACATTTCCTATTTGGATTGTTATTGAGTGTAATTTTAACAGTGACTTTCTATGTAGTCAGTATCAACTTTTAAATATTGTTTACTTGTTGTTTAATACTTGTTTTAAACCGTTAACAACTTTATTTTGTTTTTGTCGTGTTGACAGTTCTTAAAGTAACTACGGCCAGCTAACGTAGCGTTAGCATGTTACGCAGTTAATTGTATTTCTTCTATAATAATAGTAACACTAAGCAAAACACGAGTGGCAAAAAAGCTAGCTGTGTGTCTCACTATTTGGTGTCCCCCGGAAACAATTTCCGTTGTCGTGTGTTTCTGCGGTTTGTTTTGTCTATTTGCGTGCGTTTTCTTAAAGCTGTGCTCCTATAGGCCATTACAATGCGTCGCAATGTCATGTTAACGAGCAATTAGCATTCCCTGGCCATGCGCCACGTATGTGTAGGATATCTGCAGTACAGCTTTTGAGCCACACGAGGGTGCCCGAACGCTCATTGAGAAGAGAAAAGGCGCCTCTGCCTATATGCGTTTAGTTGGTCTGATTTATAAGTATTTAACTAAACTAACCAAGGCTTTTTTTTAAGTGAGACCCTAGAAAAACAGCGCTGTAGGCAACATATGAATGTGTGACACAGCATCCTTGATTTGGGAGGATTGGAGCTGCTTTTTGTGTCATTTTCATGTACTGTTTTGGTTCTGTCTTATGTGTGGTTCTAGTTTACATAGTATCCTACCAGAGCTTCATTTTATTAGGTTAAAAAATGTTAATCTTTTTTGTAGCATGTGTTCATAGTGTGTTTTTGGAGCAGCAGTATTATCAGAAATCTTTTTGTGAGTTAAACCATCATTTGGCTGCGGGTGCTTCAACTATATAGATGAGTTGATAGTTTGTATTGCTGAACAAATATTTATTTTGAATTACTTACTAAGTACATTTCACTTAGAATATGTCTTTGTGACATTAGTTTGAATGCAAGATTTTTATGGAGTATTCTTACATTGTTTTTTGGTACTTTTACTTAGGTAAGGGATATGAATACTTCTTCCTAATACTTCCTACTCTATCCTGTAGTTTATAATAATTGTTCATATGCCTGAGAGGATGGAATTCAGTCTTTTAATATAGGTTATGTTGTGAGATTTGTGCACTTTTAAGAAGAAAATGGCCCAGTGGTGAAGGCCTCATCATCTAAATGTTGCGCTGCAATCCTTAACATTCCCATGTCTCATTCCCAGCCCTCCTCCATCTGTGTTTTAGATTATTGCTGGACTAGGAGTGTCACGGTTGGTACATCAGGCCTGTCAGCAGACACGCTCTTTGCACCTCCCCCACACAACCGCGGCACACCTGACAAAACCTCTATACTGCACGATAGGATGTGATCTCACAAACAAAAACAAACTAGCTGTCCAACAAGGATCTGGAGAAAGACATCGCTGCCATCATTCCACTGTCGGGAATGTAATCTCAGTCAATCAGGGACTTTGTTGTGGTCTGTGATGCAGATGCTTGTCTCGGATGTTTATCAAGAGTATTTGGGGCTTATTTACGTCTTCTGATTGTCCTTAATCTTCGTCGTGGTGCTCTTCTGTGATGCCAAAACTTGGTTTCTGTGAGGTTGGTTGATGGAAAAAGTGAGAGTGAGTGAGAGCAAAGTGAGGTGTCCAAGGATGTGGATTACTCACAAAGCCGCTCCGACTGCTGCCAAACACTTCAGGTTGTTTTTTTTTTCCCTGTGAGTCATTCGGTAACAGAGCTTCCTCCTTCCCAGCGGTGGCCATGGGAAGAGGCTCCAAGCAGGCTGTTAGTCAGCAGAAAGGCATTGGACTCTGGGCAACCATCGACACCTTGTTACATACACCACAAACATTTTTAGCAAAATCTGGAAACGCTCAAACCATTACAGGTTTACGTAATTTCTGTCGTTTTTTGTGATATGAACTATTTAGATACTTGATTTCATTGTTTAAAAAGGCTTTCATGTCGGGTAATAAATGCAATTTATATTTCCCAATTTAAAATGTCAGCAAGCAGCATTTGCTGTATGTATTGTTGTGCATTGTGGTAAAGTTTCTTATAATTGATTTATTTATAAAATAGACTATAAATATGGATTCCAACTATAGTACAGCTTGCTGTGGTATCACTGTGAGGGATTATAAAACACCAGTGATAAATGTAGTGCAACCATAGAAACTGTAAACCCGTCTCCCTTCTTTCTGACTTTTCTAATTGCTGAACTTTCTCCTGTCTCACTTCATCTATTACCAAATGTTTACGGTGCAATGAGAACGGGAAGGAGGGTCGGGGGAAGGGTGGTGGGGTGGAGGAGACGCCACCACTACCTTTTGGAGCATGCATAAATCACCAGGCTAATAAATTGAAAGCTAAATGACTTCTTGCCCTCCACATATATCATGGAGGCAAACCAAATGAAGCCTTATATACCCTAGAGGACAGAGGAATGCTTCTGTTCATAACAGTGATTTGTGGATGGCCCCCATGACTGTTGGCTTCAGAAATCAGAGCCAAACTGTTTGGACTCGATCATGTTTACTTATCGCTACATGGTTATGTGTATCAGAAGTTAGTCTGTTAGGAATTGTTGGATTTAAGAGTGTCTTTTTGGGGGTATTATTTTCCTGTCATTTATCTGTCTCTTTTTAAAAATGTACTTCAAATACCTTGAAGTCCCTTCACATTCTTTGTAAAACTGCAGTCCATAACATTTTCAGAAAAAGTATAATAATTTGTAGTGAAACCATCTGATTTATTTATGAATTGCTGAGAAGTTCAGGAAACTTTTTTGTTTGTGTTCATTTCCTAAACTGATAAAAGACATGATGATACCATTATTTTTTTTATTATTATTATATAAGGGCTGTCCTCAACTCAATCAATTCATATTTAAATACACATATTTTTTTAAATAAACATGTTTTAGTCATTGAAGACCAAAGTGAGTCCAATGAAGAGAAAACGCTCTAATTATGTTTTCATATTCATAACATAGGTGTTGTTGATTACACATGGGTCTAAACACAGATGAGCAGCTGGGGACAAGCACTGAAACTCCCTCAACATCGATACAATGGCGCCACCCACTGGACTGGACCCGCCAGGTTCTTTGATGTTTAAAGGTGTTTTGCAGATATTCCTTCCACCACATCACAGTGAATCACAGATAACTGAACACAACGTTCAGATAGTTATTACTGGGTAAACATTGAACTGTTGTAGACAGGGGGTGTACCATATATACTATACCATCTTTTTCTTCTTCTCATTAAAGAAAGTGAAAATCCTGCCACCCTGTCCTTAATCCCACCCGGATCATTGGCTGAGCAGCTGAGATGGGCTTTCTTTGTGAGGTCTCACCCTGTCCCTGGTCCCGATGAAGACTGAGGTCTGTCTGGGACACTTCTGGAAATGCAACCTTTGGTGAGTATTTGCCTTGGATGAAGACACCAGGAAATATACATGAAGTATGCTGAACAAATATAATGTGCATAGCAGAAACAAAACATCAGCATTTTAGATTTCAAACCAGTTGAATGCATTACTGGAATTTTAGAAATGCTGCAGTAAATGCACTGGAGTCGGTTTGGCAGGATTTGAAGCACTTTAAGTGGAGAATTTCAAGAGTTTCTAGCATCCTGTGACATACATCCGAGTTAAAACGAAAAAAGACAAGAGGGACGTGACGTTGTTTTGATTGTTGAAAAGATATGCTCATGATGGCCTCCTCTAGCTCTGTGCAGTGTCAAAGTTGCAGATTGATAGATAGATGGACATTATAGTATTATTGGTTAAAATCGGTTTATTGGATTTTGATATAAAAAAAAGGCAAGACATTTTTTTGCAATTATTTTGGCATACATTGTTAAATAGGTGAACAATATGACCGGGGATGTGATCCAAAAGGGTTGAAAAGGCATTTTTAATTTCAGCTCAACTTTAATGTGTTAATTTGTTGATGTGTTTTGATGAGCAGCAGTGTCTCATGTTGACGTAAACACATAAACACATACTCTGACTGATATTCAACGTATTTTGATATAGTTTCACTGAGAACAGTGAAACAATGCAGCCCTTATCAGCCCTCCATACACAAAAATGGTCTTTTGTGAGTGAAGTGGTAAAAAAAGACAGACTGCGGTCTACTGACAAGTGGATGAGTAAATGTGGTTTGTCAAAAGAAAAAAAAAATAGCCAGTTGAGAAGGGCAAAGTGTTATGGTGGCTCTATTGTGGTGTAGAGTTCATTTTCCTGTTTCAAAGAGTTGGTAAATGCCAGAAAACTCAAAGCAAGCAAAATAGTTCTCTTCTAATAGGAACTGAGTCATTTAGAGTAACAAAGACCATAATTATGTTGAACAAAGGCTCACTTTATTGTGGAAAAACAAAATGTTGAAGCTGCTAAAAGACTGAGCAATTCTACAAAAAGCCTGAAGATTACTGTGCAACAATGACATATATGCTGATGTTTTTGTAATTGTGTGTGACACTTAATTTTCTGGAAGTTAGCTTTGTAATATTACATTTAGAAACAAAATTAAATTTAGATACGCATTTTTTAACCAAAAATGTACAAGAATGCATCAAATTTAGGATCTATAATATAGATGTAGAGTATAATGAGCGTTATTGGGCCTCAACATAGTTTTAAAAAAGTTGCATCTTTCTTAGTCAAAGCTATGGCCTATATTCTGAAAATCAGTTGAGCCTCTGAGACGGATATATAAAAAAAAGCATCCCCGCCCCCCCAACCAAACCCCTCCCCTCAGTGTTCAACGCTTCGACGAGGCGGGATGATGAGGAGCAGGGGAGACGAGCCAATGGGAGCCTTCCGGAGCAATGGCTCACATTGGTCAGTTTTTATGCAGGCCTGAGGCTGATAGACTGAATGGATTTTTTTTTATTCCAAATCATAGACCATAGCTTTAATCACTGATTTACCCACCTGACAAGCGAGCCATAACAATCACACCTGTGATGCTGCATGTCCAACCGGTGCATGCTGGGTCTGGCTAACGTGCTTAATGCTGACATGCTCGTGGTGGTGATTTCTGTGAAAACTACACGTTTGAGAATATTAAAGGAACAGTTCAGCCTCAATTGCAATCACTTGCCTGTCATGCTTGTTATAAATCTAACTAATAGTTCCTGTATGAACTGGGTTCTGGAAAGAGACATTGCTGGTGAATTTTCACGTTTTTTTTCCTTATGGCGCTTTTTGCACCACAAGCCAAGTGCCATATAGTCCCATTATATTCAAGATGAGGCAGACACCTCTACGGCCGATATCTCCAAAACTCGTCAACTGGCACCAAAACAACCCAGATGCTAGATTAATAAATAGCACTACAGGTAAGAGGAAACATTTTTATATTTGATTTTGTGGTGAACCGTCCCTTTAATCTCTCTCACATTTGTAACTGCAGAGCCTGATTCAGCTTGAAATGTTCGAACACATTGAAGAGCGCAGCGTAACTGTTTCTTCTTTTATCCAAGTCATTTTTTTACAGTTAATATTTATGTGTTAGGGCTGATGGTAAACAGTGTACTGAATACATCAGTACAGGAGTCTATCACTCAAGTATCGTGTGTGACATGATCACTTTTCCTCTCCAGCCCTTTTTGTTGATCATTTAAACATGCAGACGTTTATCTGTAAGGACAGACGACTGAACTGAACACACTGTAACATAATTCAGGTACAATAAGATGTGAAAAATCTGGACTGTTTATGTTGACATGTTCTTACCCACTCTGCAAACTTATATCCATAAATGTGTGTCTATGTTCTTAAAGGGATAGTTCGGAATTTTGGACATAAGACCTATTTTCCAACTCAGCCGGTGTGTTCGAGACGTCTGGAGATGTTTTCAAGACGTTTCATTCAGTTCTTCTAGTTGCTGAGTTCGCTTGTGCTATGGCTAGCGCAAGTCAATGGTTCTAGTTAGCATGGCATTAAAAACACTCATACCGACTCCACAGTGCACCCGAGGCAAATCAATTAAAACACTGGACTGTCGATGTACATATCTGTGTTGATAGAATAATATTTGAAACAAAACTAACCTCGCATGGCATGAATCATCCATTTTTTGAGGGACTAGTTTCTCAGCAGCAGTGGAATTTTACTTTGCTCCGTCGGAATCCAGCTGCTCCGAATCCAGCCGGTAAATACACACCTGAACACCGCCGATTTGTCGGCCCTTAAGCCCCCAAGGCTGTCTGAAAAGCCCTCGGAGCTCAAGCAAACACTGGGCAGCACACGGCCAAGCGAACCCACAATTACGCACCGCGAACCTGAACCTCTCCTCTGTCCGGAGAACCGTAAACCCTCAGAGGCGTTGCAGGGAATCCCTCGGGTAAATACACACCTGAACACCGCCGAATTGTCGGCCCTTATGCCCCCAAGGCTGTCTGAAAAGTGCTTGGACCTCACACAAACACCGGGCAGCACACGGCCGCGCGAATCCACACATGCAGACTCTCCGGCGGACTCAAAACTCGAAGACGCGCCGCCCAAAATACTGCCCGTAAATTGGCAATTGAACCGGGCCGAATTGTCGGGCCTCATGCCCTCAGACCTGGGTGAAAAGCGCTTGGACCTCACTCAAACACCGGGCAGCACACGGCCCAGCCAACCCACAATTACGCACCGCGAACCGGAACCTCTGCTCCGTCTGGAGAACCGTAAACCCTCGGACGCGTTGCGGGGGATTCCCTCCTGGCACCACCAGTCTCCGTTTGTTCGGTCCCGGTTCTCAGCTCTAGCGGGGGCTATCTCGGTCTCCACAGACGCTCGTTCACATTCTGCCCTTTGAGCATCCCTCTCACGCAATTCTTCCTCTGTATATTCAGGCTCGTACGAGTACGGTTGGGTTTGGGTGGAAAAAACTCCTCATCAGTCTTCAAAAGTTTCAGTATATTCTCTAAAAGTGTCCATTTCTGTGAATAAACTACTGCAGGCTACTCTGCGTCTGTAGCAAGGACAGCAGATAAACAAACATAGAACCGGTAACTTATAAGTGCTAGGTGATATCAGTCTGCCGCTGCCATAGCGTACTAGGAAGTATGACACGCTGCTGCTGCTGCTGAGACATAAATCCTTAAAAATGCAAGGTTGGTTTTATTTCAAACATTCTATCAACACAGATATGTACATCGATAGTCTGCCGTTACAATGGATTTGCCTCGGGTGCACTGTGGAGTCGGTATGAGTGTTTTTAATGCCATGCTAACTAGAACCATTGACTTGCGCTAGCCATAGCACAAGTGAACTCGGCAACTAGAAGAACTGAATGAAATGTCTTGAAAACGTCTCAAACACACTGGCTGAGTTGGAAAATAGGTCTTATGTCCAAATTTCCGAACTATCCCTTCAATCTCACGTATATTTGACAACAGAGCAGAATTGAGATGTACAGGTAGGAACCTGTTTGCTGTTGAGACCAGCTCAAGTTTCAGACTATTGTTAATGAATGGTGATCATTTTACCCCAGTAAATAAGGCCTGCAGGGTGATTTTTAACCCAGACTTTGAGGGCTCCTATAAATATTTGGTGACGTGCAGCACCATTGTAGTTGTTTTCTGTTTTTTTTTGTGGTCCAATACAACCCATCTTCTGCTGTCAGACTATCTAGTTGCACCGTCATAGACATGAGAAGGGCTGTAATCCTTTCACACTCAAATCAATTGTAAAAGATGTCATCATCCTGCATAGCAACGTACAAAAACGCAAATGACTGAATGTTTTCTCTCCGAAGTGCAGCCTCAGACTGGCGGCCATATTCATAATGATTAACTGCTCTCTGCGCTCTCACACTGCCGTTATAAAAGGCTCCCAAAACAAAAGTGGTCACATTTCATTAGTCACAACGTTTAACGGCTCGCTGCATCTGAAAAATTGGGGACCTAAAAAGGCAGTGTCCAATTTTTAAATGGGAAGCCTCGAACATTTTATAGCCGTGTTCCTCACTTCGCTGTTACACTGTTACACAGCTGCAGCCTGGCAAAAGCTTCATCCTTCGCTATAAATAAATATAGATTTTAAAAAGCAACACCTAGACCTTATATATAATATATAGCTAATCTACTGTAACTGAGCATAGGATGCTGTCGTCGTAACCTAGATATCCACAGCAACAAAGTTCAGTATTGATATTTAATCATTAATCTTTGCTTCGATACCTCATTGTTAGCTATTTATCTTTGAGTCATATGTTTGAGAAAGAGCTTCAGGGAAATCAACTGAATCCTTCCCCTGAACTGACCCTCACTCATGTACACTCTCACTGAAACAGTGAACCTTTTGTCCTCCACGTTGGACGGAGTTCACTATTAAATATTTCCTCGTTTCAAATTGTCCAATAAATCTAAAAGTTTCTGCCATGATCAGGAAATTAAGCATTAAGCTAAATTATGAATAAAGTTCCCTGATATTTCTTGCTTGCTGGGGGGGGATCGAATCATTTCCCCCTGTGGTATCATTTTCTTTATTTAATTAACTTTAACTGGGTTGCGTATAGTGAGCCAAAGTGAAGTCGGTGCTCCCTGTTTCATAGAGAACCGGCACACAATGCTCCGAGCTGAAACCAGCTTAAACAAACAGTGTCGGGAAAAGCAAACAGTCAGAGGATATCAGTGGAAAACGTTTCAGGGAAGGGCACTCGTCTCTGTGACGTGATTTAACACGACTAAACTGGAAAATGTCACATACAGTACATTGTGCATGTATGTAAACAGAACAGACAACTTATTACACTGAATATGTATTAATATCTCATCTCAAGTATGAATTGCTCTGTAACATTTCAGTGACTGAAGGCGCTGCGTTGTATGTCACCATGTAGGCAATGAGGTTTCCGATCGGCAATGAAAACACGATCATACAAACACAACGGTTCCATTATTTATATTATGAAATGATCTGCTTTGTACATATCTCAAACATTACGTTACAGTATAAAAAAACGACAAATACATGAATATTAAAGATATAAGACTTGTGTGGTAGCATCGTAACGATTTGTTTACTGGCATTGCAAACTTTCACTTTGGTAGAAAATTCTCATTTTCAGCACACTCTATTTAATATTGGTTAGCAACAGTGTTCACATTATTTTTTAACTATTTACATTAATTTACAGAAAACTAGAACTTTAAAATCCCACATATATAAACTTTCCCAGGATCCAAGAAAGTAAATTGCATCCTAAGAATTTTGATTTGTATAAAATTTAAAAAATGAACTGAAAACAGTCAGTGATTTAAGTAATGTAGTAGAATTAATCGAATTAGATGCATAAATAATAATTGAACCTACCCTTTAGGTAGTGTACATGAGCAGAAACAGTAAATGTTTTGGGTATAGCCTGCTATTAAAAGGCAAAAGAATAAAAAAAGAGAAACACCAGTTCAGATTATTGACCCAGGACAGGTGATGTCAGTCTGGAGCAACTGACCTCATGAACATTTGACTGAAAATTATCTACCAAAATTTCACTTAAAGGCTTCATCACATTTGCACAGACAAACTTCACTTTTCTTCTCTTTGCAAGATGCAATGAAATTCCTTCAAAGCTCAAAATAGTGAGAACATTTACATTCCAAAGTGAGAGCAAACGTTTAGTGCAAGTATCTGATTCAAACGCAATAAAGTAGCTTCTAATGTAAAAATGAGTTTCAAACCTATACGACAACAAAGAAAAGAGCAAAGTAGAAACGGCCTGACGCCGTACTGCTGTGTAACAGAACCTCTCCGGTTCCCCCTGAGTGCGTGGATGTTGCCGTCATCACCAGAGTGCGCTTGTGTAACGTTTAGGAATTTGGGTATGCAGAGGCCCGAAAGATATCGAGACAGTTTGCCGTGACGAGGGCACCAGTCAGATGCCTCCACTGCCTGGTGGCGGGGTTTTTCATTTTGTCCAGGACCAGGTGCAGATCCTGGATCATGTCCCTGTAGCTGTCTCCATACCGCAGACTCCAGGAGTACAGGAAGTCATAGGCGGGCTTCCACATTGCCTGAAACCAAACAGGAAATACAGGAATCAATGTGTAGAAAGTACAACACATTCATTACAGAAATGCCACGAGGCCTGTGTTATCTATCCATTTGCATCGCTCCATGTGTCAACATGTCTACTACGAAACTGACCTGGGCACCGACTTCTCCGTTTTTCCCCCGGTGCGGGGCCTCGTAGTCCGCTATCTGAGCGCTGGAGAGTTTCCCCATCTTGTCTGCGAGCTCCCGCCATCGAGCTCCCAGCTCCACAGCGGTGGATAAGATGACTGTGTTCTGAATCAGCTGGGCCACAAGAGTCACAGAGTCCATCCTCAACAGGCCCTGAGGTGATAAACACCGGGCATCATGGCATGAGTGGAGGGGTGTCACGGATTCAAATGTTAACATTTAAACGTGTAGTTTTTCTCTACTTACCACCATGAGCTCATGCAAAAACTTTTTCCTGCTCTTCTCGGCGTGGCAGTCTTCCTTCAGCTTTTCCAGCACGCAGGCCACTTTATCAGCCTCCGTCTCAGCGTACCTCCATGTGATCGTGTCCAGCGACAGATTGCCGTACCCCAAAGCATCAGCCAAACGTCTCCAGCTGGTTATGTGTTCGGTGACCAGCGTCTGGATGGCCGAGTACATGTAAGTAAGCTTCTTGAAGGGCAGCGTCATGTTGTCCAGGAGGGCCTCTGTGGTCATGTGAATGCCGGTGAAGTCGATCACCTGGTCTCTGGTTATGAGTTTGATATTCCTGCAGTGAACCAAACCCGTCCTGCCTCGGAGGAATCCGATATACCACTCCTTAACTTTTGAGTTGCCCACTGACCTGACGGTCTCTCTGGATAGGAAGGCTACGGTGTCCCCCTTGAAATACTCCAGGAGGTAGTCTACACGCGGCTGACGGAGGACGGACTTCAGGGCTACACCGTACCACTGGAGATTCACAGGTCTGTCTGTGAATTTGACCAAATCTGTAACACTTTCCTCCGCAATAGGCAAGCTTATTTCTGTCCTCTTTTCTATGTGCCTCAGCACCCGCTTTTCTAATCTGATGGGAGCTGTCGGAGGGGAAGGCACCTGGAAATGTGCAACGGTTGCAGCGTTTGATTCCTTCACCTGTAGATCTAATTTAAAAGGAGTAATTTCTGTATTACTAGCACAAGATAACGCAACTGGCAAATGCAACACTGTCCCGATTTTGAGCTGACTTTGTCTCACTTCCTTCAGCTCGTCCTCAGGTTTGATTTTAAACACCGAGCCTGTGAGGCTGATGCCGACTTGCAGGTTGTTGAGCTTGTCTGGTTTGAACCCATGTTTTCCCCAAAGCTGCAGCACAAGCGGAGGCACGTTTTTGTTTCCCCTGCAGCTGACTGAAAACGGCAGCCTTGGTGGAACGTCCTCCTGGCCACAAACCACTATTACAACCTTGAATGACGGATGGATGTACCTGGGACCGTAGACTGCCACTGTGATTCGGCGATCAAGGTAATCCCACACTGATGTAGCAGGAGACTGGATTGCAGAGGCCTCTGCGACTGCAATCATGTAAAAATGTGTCTTCAGGTCCTGCAGCTTCATCTGCATCATGTTCTTGTTAATGGAACAGCCGTTCACTTTCAGATAAGGTCCCTCTCTTTTGTTGGACACCAGCCCGACCACGGTCGTCATCACCTGACTCAACTGGTCGCTCTTCACCTCTCCGGCCAGTTTAACCTCCAGAGAGATGCACTCCTTTATGTTGATGTTGCTGAGGACCACCTCCAGAAGTGGACTCATGGTTGTCACATAGTTGTTATTAAGTCCAGGAGGAGGGTCCAGCAGCGCTTTAAGAGTAACTTCCTGGACTTCTCCAGGAGGAACATGGCCTTCTGGGATACAGACGCTGATTTCGGAGGCTGGCAACTGTATTGAGCCGCCGGCGTGGCCGATCTTGGAGATGACCTGAAAGTCAGTGGCCTGTGTCTGAGCCCATCCCGGACTTTGGCTCATCAGGTTCAAGTCCAGACACGAGCGGGTTAGCTGCCTGTGGCTCAGCCAGGCCATCTTGTAGGCCTCTCTGTCGTTCTTCAGCCACTCGAAATCTGGATTCAGCACCGGCCCCGGCGGTTTGTAGCTGTTCTCCTGCTTTGGCACTTTTCTCTCCAGATCACCCAGGATGTCTGAAGCGCTTCTCCATCTCCCAGATCTGTTGCTGACTTTGTGTTTGCTTTCCAAAAACTTCCCCACGTTGCCTTCATCCGAAGACGTGCTAATGGCGTCATCGTTGTTTGTGTACAAATGGTTAGCGTTGTCTCGTTTCACATTTGACGCGTCGGAAATGTGTTCGTCTGTGCTGCTGTGGACAATGTCGACTAAGAATGGATTCGATCCAGACAGTTTGTTCCAAAATGGATTTTTCAGCTGAGATGAACGAGCATCTTCTGGCTGTAAAACTGGCCACTTGGAGGTCTGGGTCACATTCAGACCTGTAAAAGTATTAGAAGTTTGTTTTAGGACATCAATTAAGAGTCTCTCATGGTTTTCAGAATCAGAGCACAGACGGCCTCGGCTTCAAAGGGACAGTATTACCATTCAGGTTGTCAGTGGGTGAGCCTTCATCCAGATCAATCAGTGTCCCCTCAGATTTACTCCGCATGAGACTCCCAGCACGACGGAAGGACCTTGCTCTCCCAGAGGCCATATTTTTATCTGTAAACATAAAACACTATTGATTTTGTTTTTAAATGAACCTGAAGCTTTTACAACTTGAATAGACAACAAAGTGAATAGACTGATATCGCATGAATTATTATAACCCATATAGGCTGAAACAATTACAAATACTGAATAATATTAATGAAGTCATAATTCATCACTTAATCACAAATGCCAACATTTTATTGGTCAGAGCTTCTCCAATATGAATATTTGCTGGTGTTCTCGGTCTTCTGTCATTGTAAACTGAACATCTTTTGGACAGTTGTTTGGGCAAAACAAGCAATTTGAAAATATATTGGGTTCCATGGGATTGTGTTGTGCATTTCTCATTACTTTCTATTGGCATTTTATAACAGATTATTCAAGGATCAATAAGGAATAAATAAGGGGCGGCTGTGTAGAGCGGTTTGCCCTCTAATTGGATGATCGGTGGTTCGATCCCTCCTCCTCCAGTCCTCATCTCAAAGTGTCCTTGGACAAGATGCTGAACCCCAAATTGCTCCAGAAGGTTCTGCCATCGGTGTGTGTGAAGGTGTTTAGAGTAGATCCTGATGGGCAGGTGGCCCATGCATGGCAGCCGCTGCCATCGGTGTGTGAGTGTGTGTGAGAACGGGTGAATGTTGACATGTAGTGTAAGACCAAGGTGAAATATGAATGCAGATTTGTTGAGGAAATAACAGGCAGATGTTTTGATTTAATAAAAGCAATCTTTAGTTGCACCCCTAAACATGAGCAGCCATGTGTAAGTGCTGTGACACATAACAATCAACACCTCCACAATAAAAGACACAGATATTGTTCTGTCTCAACTTCAGCAAAGATTCCTTTCGTATGCAGCCTGTCACAAGAAAACAGTTCCAAACTCTTCGGCCTGTCACTGTTTGCGTAAAAGGACACTACCCATTCATGACTTGTCACAGTGACTCACTCATTAATAATGTCGTTTCTTACACCAGTGCACAAAAACAGGTTGGTCTTGTCTATGACACAGTAGTCTGTTCTCACAGCGCTTGTTGCTGTGATCAAAGTGCTGTGTAGCCTCCCTCTGACAGCAAAACCTTCCATTACGACCAAATACTGCATGGCAGGCGTTTTCACTACAGCCCGCATCGATACATAAAAACAACTCATCTGATTCTAATCCTGTGCATGTTGAGGTTATGTTTATGTTTTGAATCATAAATAGTCTAATCTGACATTCCGAGTCAGACACTGAAAGCTTCACTAATCACAGCTGCAGCAGCACACTGGCACGCAGCCTATCAGCGTCTGGCTGAACAGGTGTGTAGTTACACAGTAATAAACACACTGCCAAGAAGTGAAAACGCAACAGGAAAACCCGTCAAACGCGAGAAAAGCAAAAGCAAAAGTTTGGTCTCACCGTCGGCATGAGGCGGTTGTAGTTTTGCTGCTCCGAAACGCTGGCGGTCGTCTGTCATTTACACTTTCTAGGGCGGAGCTGTGACGTCGTCGTCCTGCTGCGTGCCGCTGTGTGCTCACAGGCACGGAGCATGTCGGGGCTGGGAGTTCAAAACGAGGCAGGAAGCCCGGCGGAGGAGTGGCTTCACGCGGCGCTGCGACTACAATACCCGAAATCCCCCCTCCCTCCCCCCGCAACACCTGAAACTGAGCGATACCTGTGCAGTTTCGACAGCAGAGTGAGTTCAGTGATAAGCACGCGGACTCTGGTTGGCGGTTAGTCACTCGACGTGGACACACAACAAACATTTACATAATTATAATGTCCACGGAGCCTTGGGAGGAATTTGGCAGTTAAAGCATTATGCTTGTGGCAGTTATGAGTTTTTTTTAACAGTATTTATTTTTGTTGGTCACTCATTTGAGAATTATTAGTTTAGGTTTTATTGATTTTTACTGTGTCATTATCAGCGTTGTCTTGTTCTGTAGATTAAAGCCGACATGAGCTGAGAGGTTAATCTCATCAAGGACACAAGTCATATTATCTCACGGAACAAGTTACACACATTAACTGTGAGGAATGCCTGAATAGATGACTAATCACGTACTAGAAATAGAAATAATACAGGAGGAAAATCAATCCGTTTCTTCCAACTTTGCAGTTGCATGACAAAGTGTATGAAAAGTAATAAGTTGAAATGACCCTTTTGGGAGACGCTGGCTGTTTTTGTTTTGCAGCCGTTATCTTTTCTGATGAATGTCCATGCTGAAGTATGTTCCTTCGGAGCTGCTGTGGCCTTTGGATGCAGGCCCATGGCATCCCAGCTCCAAGGAATGCAACTAAGCGCTCTTGAGTAGATTATGATTTTTTTTTTTTTTTCATGTAGGAAATGTGGTCAGGGGCTGCAGCAGTCTGGACTTTGGCATAATACACTTAACATCCCCTTCTTATACAAGTGAAAGCACTTTATAAAAGGTGTGTGTGTGTGTGTGTGTGTGTGTGTGTGTGTGTGTGTGTGTGTGTACCATCCATTATGCTCTTGAGCTGTGCATGGCTCTCATGGTAACTGCTTGAAAATGAAACAAAACACAGTATTTCCCTTCCACCACATTCCACCAATAGGTTGCATAATTTCATTTTCAGCAGGAGCCAGATCATTTAGTGTCAGGTATCCACACCAAGATGGATATGTGATCAAATTCTGCTCCCTTGTGGCTGTTTTTAAGAACTGGATGGGATCAGGCTGGTGGCATGCTTAATTTCTTTTTAATTTAATCTAATTTTCTAAAAATCCCATAACAGACTGAAATTATGAACTAATTATATGCATTGTCTTATTAGCAACATTTATGAGTTTTAAATAGTTCTTGGAGAACAGAGGAATCGGGCTATGTACTCCTGCTGTTTAAGCATCCGAGTGGAGAAGTCAAAAGTGTTGAAAGACTAACCTGTTGTTGTTGTTGTTGTTGTTTTCCGTGGGAAGAAGAAGCAAGAACTCCAGAAAACAACATTCCACATGGCTCGGGAGGAAAAGCACAGATGTGAGTAACAAAGATGAATGATGGCTGCATTCCATTTAGCTGCTTCACTGTCAGGGTCCTATTATTGTACATGATCCTGTCCTGATTAGCCGCCGTTAAGGTGAGTAACACCTGTGCTTCTCCTGCCTTGACAGGTGGAAATGTCTGCTGTCACAAATGGTAATATGTGTAGTATGAGGTGGAGTTATTAATGAAAACACTATTAGCTGTACAGGTTTTTTTCTGATCTGTTGGTCGGCCAATGCTTGGAAGTAAGAGTAACTTTTAAAATAGCTACAGAAGTTGGTTTAATTGGAGAACGTACATTATGAAGTACAGGGTTTTTAAACTTTGACAAGGAGCATTTTCCTTTATTATTACAACAATGGCTGTTTTTCATGTAGGTGCTGAACAGATTATGTAATATGGAATCAACAGTGTTACTTTAATGTCCCTTCCTTACTGCTTGCATAGTCTGCACATCTTGGGAGAATTATGATTTTGTGGATGCACTTCACATCTAACTTTGATTAAATTACAACCAATATGATAAGAAAATAGATTTGAAGATACTTTTGTGTGTTTTGTTCAGGAACGGAAGAAAGGTTCCTTTCTATTTCAAATTCACACACAGGTAAAATGACATATAGGCCTGCTTTGTAATTAACAACTCTGGAAGTCTGTCATTTCAAATTCAGGAACCGATTTCAACAAGGCCAGCCGAACTCGGCTCTGGTACCAGATTTATTGATTTCAATCAATCAAACGTGGGTCATTTTCATGTGTTCCAAGCTTATTGTGCAAACCGGTTGTCTATGGATGTATAAAAGCCTTGTCAAGACAAACAGAATTTAAGGCTCAAATTTAGAAATGTTGAAACTTACATGTTTGTGCCACTTGGTGGAGCCATTTCTCCACCGTTCATTTGTTCCGACTTGTTTGACATTATTTATTCTAGGATGGATATCTTATGTTTGTTGTAGATTTCCAGCAAATATAAGCAACTGTTTTTACAAAAAAGTAGAATCAATGATTCAGAAAAATGTGTGCTAATCATGAATGTAGCGTTTTTAAAAGATATAGATTAAGCAGAGTAAAAGTTGTTAAAAGTTGTTACAATTAATTGTAATGTTTGATCAGGACATTTCTTATTTGATTAATCTATCAAAAATAATAATTAAAATAAAATAAATATAAATAAAATAATTTCATTTTGATGCAGTAATCTACTGATTGTTGTGTTAGTTGCTGTTGCAGGTCTTCGAGTATATAATGCCATAAAACAATCTCTATCCATTAGTGACACAGCGATTGGAAAGCTTTGGTTAACCCGTCTCAGGCCTCAGCTGCTGCTGAACCTTCATCTTGAGTGCAGCTGCCATCATCTTTCTAAAAATCACACAGGTTTCATTTAATGTGATCATAACTTTCATCTCAAGCCTTCTCCGGCGTTCATGGTTTCAGCAGCCCCAAGGCACTTTGAGACGACTCACCCTGATAACACAGGAGATAATCTTATTGTCTCTTTGGTTGATGGTTTCCTGAACATTTGCTTTCAGACGTGATGAAGTCATTAAAGCTAGAAAACCTGCCACAGAGCTAAGTGAGGTTCAGTCTGCAGGTATTCCACTCAGACAGGTGAAACACCACCTGTGACATAAATGAAGCTAAATTGCCGTAAGCATTGTGTAAGGGTGCCGCTGTCGGTGTTGCAGCAATTACTGTTAATTATTTTGACTAACCTGTTAGCCTCGTCAAATTGCTTTTCCAGGAGATTGGCCGGTTTGATGACAATGACCGTGTGGTTGACGGTTTTAACCACAAAATTGGCCACAGATGCATCAGCGGTGAGAGGTGTTACCACAGAACTGTGATTTGCTGCTGGAGCTAGAAAACCCAATAAATCCCATCATGCTAATAGGAGCTGGTATTTCCATGAAGACTGATTCGGCTTGATTTACATTAAGCAGAAAACAGCCTCAAAATCACTGATGCATCCAAATGTCTTTCTTTTTTCCCCCAGTAAGATAAGATTCATCTTTTGTGTTTTCTAGGTGACTGGATCAAAGCTGGGTTTGGCTGCCAACACTAAGTGCTCTGACCATAGCTGCTATTGTAGCCTTCGTCCACGGTTGGCAGCTCACCCTCCTCTTCGTGGCATGCCCTTCCTCTCTGAGGCCAACCTTATTGGAATGCGGGCAGCAGCGGGATCCTCCTCTGAGGACCAGGTGATGCTGCGACAGACTGAAGGTGATAATGACACGAGAACACAGAGCCGGGCGCTCTGAGACCTGAGGCCGAAATGACTCTGTTCATATATAATGATTGACTTTTTGTATGTTATTATATTAGTCCTCTGTTAAAGCAGCTGAAATCCTTAAGCCTGTGTTTTTGTGGTCTTTTCTTGAAAGAAAATTGTTTTCTTTTCAAAGCAACCTGAATAAAACATAATTAACACATTTTATGAGCAGTTTGTGATAATATAATATAAGTAATACGTTGTTGAATTAATGTCCTCCAGTCCAGATAATTGTCTGTTTATAAAGTATAATTTCATTTTTTCTAAACTACTGACTACTTGCCATAGTAGCTAAATGCCAGTGCAGTGTTGCCTGAAATTTTAAAATGTTTTTCTTCAGACTAAATCTTAAATGATACAGTAATATCTAAACTTGATGCAAAAGTAATCATTTTTCTGTGTCTACATGTTCTACCTTTAGTGGTGAACAGCCTTTTTCTTGTGTTTCAGAAGTTTACTGAAACAAATGCAGCAACACAGAAACCCGTTGGTGCACACGGCACCTGACGATCTCCGGCTGTTATTACTTCATGTTACATGAATATTGAATTATTTGTAATTCTAGGGATTTACTGTAGTGAGTATCTGTGCTGCAGGCCCTAACTGTCTCATAACCCACGTTTAACTTTTGCTGCAGCATTTTCTGCTGGACTGCACCATCGCAGAACAGAGTAGAGGAGCTGGGGGAACCTTCAACTTCATCCCTCAGTACGTATCCATGTGTGTGTCTTCAATTGTACATGTTAGTGTGTGTGTGTGTGTGTGTGTGTGTGTGTGTGAGAGAGAAGATAACATTGAGAGGAAGAGAAAGAAATCAGGAACAGGCAACTACATGTTAACTACATAATTTTAGGAGAGATAGTTGTGTGTGTGTGTGTAATTTCTCATTTGCTTATTGTTTAAAGCATTATCAGAGTCGCCCGAGTAGATGTAGTTCTAATGAGCTTCTTGGTGCTTCAGCGCTGACTGACATGCAGAGCTGCAGCCGGTGTGACTCAGGAAGGCCAGGTGAGTCCTCATCGATGTCTCATTATGTGGAGAAAAGACATGGAGGCTGCTCCCAGGTGTTGAATTAGACCAGTTGAAATAACACCAGAGCCAAACCATATATTGCTGCTAAAAGTGGATCACAGATGGACTTTAAATTGCTTTTGGTTGAACGCAGGAGCGCTAGATGGCGCTAAAGAGCTGTGCACAGAAAGTTTGAGCTACGAGCTTTAGTTGACCCTTCAACGATAAGACCACGAAACAGAAAATACAAATAATTTTAAAAATAACAGTATAATTAGAAGGGCTGGTATTTTCCGTGCTTCATATTTTTTTTTTCAGTTTATGGAATGAACCGGACGTCAGTGCGCGCACTGTCACGTGATGTTCAGTGCGTACATTTGAAACGTTAAAACAGCAGAAAGAAGAAATAAAATAGGAAAACTGAGGTTATCTATTATCAGTTGGAAACGACAGAAAATACAAAATACAAGCTGAGTGCTTAGATCGGATTTTTTTTCCTATCCTAATACATTGTTCAGAGATTGTTTTTATATAGAAAATGAAAAAGATAATAAATAAATATAAATACATTGTTAATAGGTAAATGAAATGAGTTTGAGTTTCTGATAGCTATTACTGATCATTTAGAATTTTAGTTATAAGTGATTGAGTCCAACTTAACCAACCTAAAAACGGACTGCCACAGCTTTCTCTTTTCTTCCAATGTACAATGTTAGAATATTTACAAACTAATGAAAACATGTATCTGCACACCCTAAATCCGCGGCTCGCTTATTACCAGCACAATTTGAAGTCTGCAGAAGAAACCTGTTTTGGAGGAATGTCCTCCAACCAAGCAAGTTTTAATTTACAAAACAAAAAAAAAAAAGCGTCTGAATTATTTTTTGGGGGATCTTGAGTCAGTTAAAAAAAAAAAAAAAATATATATATATATATATATATATAAGGAGAAATTACTGTATGATACCTAATTGTATTAGTAATAGCACGTTAAGGGGAGGGCTAACAGAATTAGGCGCGTTTAACCTGTGTTGACTCTTGAGAAGTTTTATTTTCACGCCCAACAGAAAAGCTGCCACAGACCGGGAATTGTGTGGGACTTTAAATTCCTACAATACTGACATTTTCTTTCTTCTCTCTCTTTTTATTTTTAAGCAGGTGCTCCAGTTAATTGTTGTAATTGTATTGAAATGTAAAATAATGTGTGGGTGAGGCCTCGATGGTGCCGCAGGCCCCTTTTCCACCCCAGCCGGAAAAACGTGTAAAAAACAGCAGCATGAAATGCAACACCGATGTCATGTCATTAATGATTAGAAATAAATGAGATAATAATTTCTAGGCAATCTAATAATTTTAAACTGCCGTTCAAAAATAGATTTCATCGACTCAACAATCAAACAAACCGAGTCGATCGACTGCTTCTGAATTCATACTGACTTTATTGAGTGGCTCACATAAAAAGCCATTCTCGGAAGGGAGAAAAAACAAAAATATCATTGTAAAATTAAAACCACTTTACAACATGCTTGCTTAAATTAAACGAGTGGATAAAACAGCAAATGATTTCCAAACCTTACAAATAAATTCAAAGTGCGCCTAATGATAAGACCCCCTAATACAAGAAACTCGTGGTTAAATATAACTCCCCACAATACATTTCATATCATGTCAAAGAAAAATCCAAGTACATTTCCGTATATTTTCAAATATTTACTAGAGTCCATATACAACTAGAAATACCTATACAAAAATCGTCTCCTGGACAAATACATTACTCACCTTTACATCGGGCTGTAATTATTCTAAACTACATTTTCTCATTATGTACAACACATTTCCGCAGCGACGTGGAGCCTACAAACTTGGCGCACAGGCTGTCGAATAGCAAAGTGATCCAGACCTACAACTGCCTCCATTATCAAACGCTCGATGGGGGATCGGATGGATAAACCGGAACCGTCCCATCACCGTGTCTTGCCCACTCTACAGGTATTTGTTCCTACCGAGCAGTCCACCCACAGCAACACCAACGAACAAGTTCTCCTGCTCGATAATAAAGTGCCAGAGTTTGGTTTTGAACAATATGTATGACAGTAGTAGCACAGCTTTTACAGGCCTACATTTTTTTTTCACAGCAGTGTTTTTTCTTTTAAATATATTTTGCTTATCATATCCCGTGTAGTAAAACATCAAGGTAGAATTCAGGATCAAAAGCAAAGAAACAAAACAAAGTGTCAGTTGTGGCTGTTCCAGTGTGGCCACGACGACCGAGTTACACTTCCACACCGCAGATGTAGGCTATTAATGAGATGGGACAGCTATGACGTTATGGAATTAGTAGTCTTACACACTTGGAAAAAGTCAAATAAACATATCGGCCTATTTCTCTCGTGAAACGGCAACACTCATGGTGAAGCCTTACGCATACCCAACGTATGTCCACTCCCGTGTCCCTCCCGGACGACTCGATCACAACACTGTTGTTTCACAGTTTGTTTGTTTTTACTTCTCCGAGGGGGAGTTTTAGAGGCCGTTCATGCCCACTCCCTGGGTGGACTCGGGCGGGTGCAACAGGTCGGGGGAATGGCACGGAGGGCTTCCCGGCGCGCTGTGCTCGCTGTCGGTGTCACTCCCCCTCTTCCCTCCGCTGCCACCAGAGCCAGAGCCGGCGGATCCTCCGGCGCTGTGAGTCTTTACGTGTTTACTCAGGTGGTCGCTGCGCATAAATCTCTTGTTGCACACCGGACAGGCGAATCTCTTCTCCCCGGTGTGCGTGCGTAAATGTCGCTGGAGCTCGTCGGAGCGCGTGAACCTCTTCCCGCAAAAGAGCCAGTTGCACACAAACGGCCTCTCGCCGGTGTGCCACCTCAAATGCGCCTTTAGGTGCGACGTTTTCCCGTAAACCTTGCCACAGCCGGGGATGTGACAGCTGTGGAGACCTTTCCTCCGGAGGCTGGCGCCCGCCGGTCCCAGTCTCTCCGCCTCCTGGCAGTTTGGACAGTCGCAGGTGGCTCTGCCTGAGTACCGCCGTGCAGATGACCTCGGGGACCCCGCTAAAGACGCAGGTGGACCCCCGGAGAGCATAGTCCCCCCTGCCCCGGCTAACGGAGAAGGGCTTGTGTCCGGATACGAGGATAACACCGGCTTGAAACCGTCCATCAGGTGCTGGCCGGTTGTCAACAGGTGTGGAGAGGGACTTGTACTGAAAGCAGAGTGACTTAAAGTCGAGTAATCAGAATTATATCCGCCCAGAGGAGAGTGCAAGGAGCCCTGGAGTCCGCCGGAATGTAAGGAGGTCTGTAGTGCTGCTCCATTAGGGTTCTGAACATCAATCCATCCCGCTCCCATATCCCACCACGCAGAGGCTCCGGTGGTCCCGACCTCTCCTGTGGGGATACCGGGATGAGACGACTTGAACCAGGAGTCGTAGGGATGCGCGACGCTCATCCTCGGGTAAATGCCCTGCAGACTGTCCACTGAGGTGTGCACTTTGGAGATGAAGACCGGCTGGTGGTTGGCTTCTTGAGAGCCGCCCGACACCGACGCCTGGAAAACGGAATAGTCGTTTCCGAAGTGTGAACCGGACGAGGCACCAGACGTGAGGGAAAAGGCGCTGGATCCGGTGGAGGTGTTCGTGCCGAAAGAGTCCGAGATGCCGGATCCATTGCGGGACACCCCGAAGCCGGACAGGCCGGATCCGAGGCTGCAGCTGCTCGCCGCGGCTCTTTTCCACGGGTGGAAGCCTTTTCCGAAGGACGAGGAATTATCCGAAATTGCCGACGGCGAAGGGCTCGGACTCCCTATTTTGTTACATGTTGCAGCTAACATGGCTAAAGGAGTCGATCCTAATCTCGGCTCCTCCTGAAAGGACAAGAAAGGCTGTGAGTGACCGGTCAGTCCGACAAGTTTAACAGGTTCATTACAGGCATTTCTGGGACAGAGAGGAGGGTAAGTTAGGGAAGTGTTTCCCCAGTTTGAGCTCACACACAGTTAGTTTCTAGTTGTTTTGAAATAAAGCACTACAGCAGAGCGGCCGGTTATCTCTTCCTACCTGGACGATCAGAAAGCAGACAAGTGAAAACGCGACACACGGCGCTTACAAATGCATGCCAGGCGGGACACCGGGGAGAGAACAGCGTGTTTCGAGCAGCGGGTCAAACTTCTATCCCATCTGCAGACACTCGCTTTCTCACGCGAACCGCTCGCTGAAAACCTAACCGACCCACTGGCTCTGCCGTCACCCTGCGGCCGCAGTAAGTTTAATCCCCCTCTGCCGGACAATGACAAGAACTAATTAAACCAGTAAGAAAGTCCTTTCGACTCACCCCTAGAAGTGAAGTTGCCATCACACAAAAACACTGCCCTCCTCAGAGGATCTTTTTATATTTATGAATCAGAGCACTGTTTTTTTTAGAGGTGTGCAATACAATGATGTGTTCCGCCCATTCTTCCACAATTGTAGGCTCCTCTCCGGCTTTGAAGTGCCGCTGTGACACGGGCGACCAATCAGCGGCTGCGTCCCGCCGCACCGCCGCACACTACCGTGAGGTCATCAATAGAGCGCCTCAGACAGCTCTCCACCCTCCTCCACCCCCCACCGCCCCCTCCATAATAAAAGACAGCGGAAGGAAGGTAAAGTTAAATGAGAGTGAATTAGGAAGGAGGAATTAGGGGGCCACTTATTGAATTTTTTTTACAGAACATCACGTTCCATAAATTTAAAGGAAGGGGTGATGCTGGTCTGTGGTCGGTGATGTAGCTGGCGGTAAATAAATAATAATGATAAAAGGTCGATAAACTATATGACCACCCCACCAAAAAGCTAAAGAGCCATGCAGTATATAGTAAATATAACCAAACTCCACCAGGCTGCTCTCCGGTCTTCCCTGACTTCGGGCCCACTTGGACGATCACACCTCGAGAAGTTTGAGGCCCATAAACTCGTTTCAACAGATATAAACAATGGTAAAACTTTAAGTGGGTCAACTCCACTTCATCACCGTGTTTACTTCAGTGCAGTTTACCCCTTTAAGCAGCTTCAAATGTTTTTTTCCTTCATCTTCCTTATATTAATTTATTTTGGCATAAATCACCCCGCGGGGTTTTGCACGTTTTAACCTCTTAAGAGTTAATATACACAAACTATTACACGGGACATAAAGGCTGCATTGTTCTGGTCGTGGACCGATATTGCACCGTCTCAAACTTTCACATTAGTGTAATTGCGTTCAATTATCTCAACCGTTTTGATTAAACCCGGCGGATGGTGCATTCCGGTAGAGGATTATTGATGTTTGCTCCACATTAGTCTGAAACAACGGATGACTAAGATGATGATGGAGGGACTTTGGTGCATTTTCAGCCTCTAAATGACAAAATTCCAAATAAAAACGAAGTAAAATTTCTCAAGATGGTTTATGGGCATCACAGAGTCCGCTGGATCACCGGGTTAACAGATTATTTATTAAAGTAATTGATTATTTTCTGTGTCAGACTGAAAACAAAATGATAAGCTGCTTATATTGAATAGGTTCATCTGACATTAGTTAAACCTACGGAGGAAGCTCCTGTTACATAATAAGAACTTGTAGGCAAACCGTGTGCTGAACCCTGGGACTCTGTGGGCCCTATTAGCATGCAGTGCGCACTGGGAGCATAAATTTCATTTGAATTTCAAATTTAATAACGCAGGAGGTTTTTAATCATCCGCGGTTTTATTTGTTTGATATTAACATGCTTATTGACCGGGTCTGTTGACCAGCTTGGTCATTACAGGACAGGGAAAAGTTAATTAAAACGACCAGGGATTATTCATCACATCATCTGCCTAACCCATGTCGCTTCCTTTATTACACAGCGTGATAGATGGACTATCTGATTAATTCTTGTGTTTCTAGGATTGGACAACAGCTTTTTTGGATTAATTTACACCGCTCTACCTTCGGCTGTAAAAAATGAAGGAGCTAAAACTAAAACAGCCCAAATTATTCATAACGTTGCACATAAAAAAAAAAAAAAAAAAAAGAAACCCAACAACTCAAGCAGATGCAGCAACATTGTACGTGCAGTTAACTTAATTATTATTCCTACAGCACGTGTTATTTAGTCGCCCATATTTACTAGTGTAGAGACCATTTCACGAGCTTTATTTAAACATGAAATACACATTTTATTTTAAAGGATTCTTTAAATATGCGTTCCTATGCGTCACGTGTCGATGTGATTATTTGGGGGAAACGAGAAAACACTTTAAGCCTTACATTTATATGAAAGGGAGAGAGAAAAAAAGCCCACAAACGCACACATTCACTTTGCGTATTGACGCCTGAGATAAGAAAGAAACTTCCATCGATCCGTTTTCTGCTCATTCATTATTTTATTTCCGTCAAACTAACCCAATCACACGAACTATCTAAAATCACAGCAAGCAGCGGGCATTACGTAACGGCGTTTAAAGGCGAATAAAATGTGACAAAGTAATGGCGAGAATAAAACATACCGTGCTCCTCCACTCCGCAGTGCATTGATTGACCCTCGACGTTTGCTCTCGGCAGAGGAAAACACAACATCTCCTGCTGCCGGTGCGGCTGTGGAGGACGCCAGATAAACGTTACACTGGCAATTCACTTCGGAATAACTTGGGGAAACATCCGCCGAGTCCAGTCTCCTCCACACGCAGCCGAACCCGTAACAGGCTTATACACATGCATACATTATTTACAAATAAAATCCCACTTTATATTTCAGCATAAAATAATCAAACACCTGTGATCAAACTGCCCCCCTCCCCTTTCCTCTTCCTCCTGGAGGGGATGGTCATTCACAATATTATGCGCAATAGTGATTTTACGCATTTGGAGAGCAGGGTTCGGGCTGCAGCTACAGGGGACGTGTTGGCCTCTGGTGACAAATTACCAAGCGATCATACCAGCAAGACTGGTGTCAGAGGTCAGTGTGATGACTGCTCGACAGGAAACGTGTTGCTGCTGAAACCACAGAGGCACAAGAGAGATTTAATCCACGTCAGAATGTGTTTATTCTTAGCGCGCTACCTTTATTTATAAAAAAAAAAAAAAAAACTCTCGTTGCCTGTTGCGTTCAGCAGCGAGGGTCGTCTCTAGTTCACGGTGCGCACAGGTTGTCCTTATCGCGGCTGTAACTGTAAGCTGCATTGAGCAGATGTCCCTATTGAAGGCTTTCTTCTCCCACACACATGGGCTATATTACCATCATGAAATCAAACTCAAAACCTGTCCCTTTCGCCACCATAATGGCCGAGTTATTCTGGGCCGCTGAGCACGAACAAAGTGTGTTCAATATTGCGTGCTCCAGAATCACTCCGCTTAGAGCGCCGCGAGAAAGGAGTCAGGCCAGAGATGCAGAAATATACTTTAATGTGGAGATTTACGCAGCGACTCTGCAACCTCAATGCCTTCCTGTCAAGGATTTTTCTGGAAGAAAACCGAAGGTAATCACTTGTGGCGTTCAGCAGCAATTAGAAGACCGCTGTAGCTCAGGGTGCATATTACTCACTCTTCTCCCCCCCCACACATTTATTTTAAAAACATAAATAAATATATATATTTAGATAGAGTACACCATTCAAACTCATAACAATTAAGAAGGCGATTATCCTCACTGGTATTATATTAGAGTGGATAGATAGACTTTTCTTGTTGCTGCATCAAATCAGTGTTGCTGTCCTAACACACACACACTGTGCAACTGTCAAGTATGCAGAGCAGAGAGTAAGGGAGCAAGGTCTGTTGGTTGTTGTTTTCTCTGTTCACCAGGAGGTTGGAAAGAGCAGATGTCCGTCTGCGCTGTGAGCTGCCAAGTGGGTCCGGAGTGGGGCAGCCGCAGACACAAGGGCCCAAATGGTGTGACAAAAGATGTGCAGGAAGCCCCTCTCCGCCTGGGTGAGCCACAGAGAGGGTCTCCCCTCTCTGCCAACCTGCATGGACACTCGCAACACGAGCCAGAAGGGTGGCGGCAAAGCCATGTGTTGCCGGCTGAGATGCATGGTACACCGAACCCTCATATTCACACAAACACAAATACACATGCATATGCAGGAATGTGCAATTACGGGCCAGTCCTATCCTCCACTGTCGCCACGGCACACTCGCACCTGCACATTGCACTCTGCCTAAAGCATGTTTGATGCTTTATCTAAAACCTCCATATAGATCTTCATATCGATGAATTCGTCACTTCTCATCTTTCAAATGAGCTGCTGACAATGACTTAAAATTAGGTGACATGAATATTAATGATGTGAATAAAGCCTGAAACTAAAATGGCAAACAAACATAACTCACCATCTCAATCTGTGTATCTATGCCAGTATCTCATCTAACTCTGGAACGTCGTGCCACTTTTCCTTTTGAGGTCGTAAATTGTGGGCCCTGAAAGAGTTCCAAGCACAGGTGTGCAGCATGGCCCGTACTGAAGGGGTGCGCTGAACCATAAACAATGATATAAATGTCTGGCAAATAAAATGGCTAGTTAACAATCTTTTGACTGCTCTAACCTCTGAGCCTTTGTCGGGTATCGATCAGGCAGCTGTTCCTGGCTTTGTCTCGCAGCACGGTAGCATCTGGTTCCTCCTGGGATGAATGGAGAAAGCCGCCAAAAACTTTCCCCTGCTTTTCAAGTTGTCTGCTGGGTGCAAAAATCAAAGCAGGAAGCTGGTCCTCACCTCCTGCGGGTCACAATTTATATATTTATCACATTCTCACATAAAATAAAATCATAAAATGAGCTTGTCGGGCTCTTTCAGGCTGTTTGAAAGCTTTAATTTAAAGTTGCTTGTTATGTTTAACAACCCGGCACTGGCTTCTTTGTTCACAGCTGCCACGTTGTTGGTTACGTGGAAACCAAGTGAACGGTAATTTGGACGGGCACAATTTGCCTCCCTATATTGAGATAATTGCATGTTAAATAACGAACATCCTCAGATTTGCAGTGGGTGCTTTGCGATGGGTCTTGTCACGCAAATATGTCAAGACACGCCGCTAATGATGTGTCCTGTCAGTCAGAGCACGCCTGACGTCGGCGGCAGTGAAATTCTCTGGCCAGGACTCTATAGTTCAGGTTATAAGGCTGCCAGCATCGCCCTCCTGCTACCGTTAAAGCCCACCACAATCTGTCTCTTCTCTCACCGAAAGTCTGTCTGCTTATTATCAAAGTAAAATGAGTTGGATAATTAATTTGGGCATTTGTTGGATAGCCTCGCTGCATGTTATGATCTGTATTTCCCAGGCCACTTGTTTGCCGGGCCGAGGTGATAGATTAGAGTGTTTCAAACACAGGCTGTTTATGATAAACAGAGAAAACAGTGTATTTTGTCGCCATTTGGCTTGACTTCTATATCTGTGGGCCATGAGGTCTTCTTATTGACTTTCACTGAGCCCAACATTGCACTTTGTCAGTGTGAGCGGCAGTCTAAGAGACAGGCGGGCGAGGCAGTCATACAAAGTGAAGTACTTAGGATTAGCCCTGGCTCTTCAAGTTTCAGTAATTATCCTCCTGGAGGCATTCTTGCTGTGTTGGATAATAATGGAAGTCCGGGTGTACGCCTGTCACCTCTCAAGTGTGGGTGGAGGAAGCCGACGAGAGGCGCAGGACAGAGAAATGTTTGCTTTTCTGTTATGTCATCCGAGGAGCACAAGAGTAAGGCAAACTTGCATTGTTCCCCGAGCGGAGATGAAACTGCACAAACACACTGGGTTTCTTCTGCCCGACACGTGAAACGCATCTCTGAACCTTTTCGGTCGTGGATGTGATAATGAAAAATGTTCTCCAAAAGGTGATAATGTGTTCTGAGATCAAGTGTAATTGCCGAGCGTCAGGCGTGTGGTTTTGATAAACAAATCTGTTAAAGTCACACAGTTGCTTTATTTCTTTTGACAGTGTCTATCGCCTGATTGGCGTTGATTATATTTGCAAGCTGCACAAATATGTTATCCTTTTTCTCCCTCTCTTGATGGATATTCACAATGGAAGAATAACTATATATATTTTTTTCCCACCTCTGTCATGTTGCTTCAATTTATTCATCACATTATCCTTAAAGTTTCACTCAAGTGGGTGTTGGAATAATAGAAAGGCCCTTCTATCCAGCAGAAAAAACACAATGCTTTAATTAAGAGTCAGTCCGATTTCCCAGAGGGGAGATTGTCTCCTTCCATTAACTTAGTTTATCATATAATAAAGAGGTTGCCTTGTCCTTCTCTACCCAGACAATTGGTTTTAATCAGCCAGCAGGCCTTTCATGGCTGATAATTTATGCTAAATTGACAAGGGTGGAGGATATCACAGAAAATCATTATGACAGGGCTCAGGTCAGTGCCTGTCACCATCTTGTTTTATCCCGTCACCATCTTGTTTTATCCCATCCATTGAGCTCACGGTCAACAACAAAATTCAGAAATAAATGTGATGGAAATATTAGCTCAGGGGACCGCACGCCTCGCGTCTTCAAATGAATAATTCAGAACATGTTTTGTTTGACTGGGAAAGTTTTGAGCTCATCGTTGCAGTAGCCGTTGGGATTATAGGCTCTTTCAAAGTGAAGGCAGGTGTTCATTAACTACGGAGTAAAAAAAACAACAGATAACACTGTAAAAGATATCAGCTTTTGCTGTGTGAAGTAGTAAAATCAGACAATCTCAAAGAATCAACAGGTTCTTCTGATAAAAATACATAAAAGTGAATTAATTTATGTGTCGTAACGAAACCACAAAGCGCCGCAAGTGAACGGTAGAGCCCGAAAACGTCTGCTTCGCCTTTGGTTGTTAAGTTGGGACTGTGTGAAGTGTGAAAGTACAAATTGTGATTTGAATTGAAGGGGGGTGGCGGTGGTGGTGGTGGTGGGGGGGGGGGATGCAGGATGAGCACGAGGAGGAAGCAGGGACACACTTCTCGCCTTGCAATTTAATCACTGTATACCCAGGGAAGTATTGACAGTTGTCCTGTGGAAGCTATTAAAGTTGCTGTCCAAGGTTAAATGAAATTGCAGTTTATCAAGGCAGCATTGAGAAAATAAGGGAATCTGTTCATGGCTGTTGATTAATGTGGAGCGTGATCAACACAAGGGGTTCATTAAGCTATACATCACCAGGGTAATTTAACATGTCATCGCGCCTGCTGTCGCTCCCCTTCACACGTTCTGTGCATTGTGTATGTTCGGTGCATACGTGCGAGTGTTTGTGTGTCAAATCAGGAACTCTGACCTCACGTTTTAGACGTGATTGTGCCCGTGTGCTTTTGTGTCTGCATCATCACAACTTTGAATTACTTCATGTTGTATGAAGAAATAATGCAAACGTGGTACGATCTTTTTTAATTCATTTTCAATCAAGCATCCGCCTGAAGGGGAACAAAAAATGCTGTGATTTGAGCTCAAACCACTCCTTTTTTAGTTTTATTTAACCCAACAGTCATCTTGTTAACCTTTTATCAGCGTACTGTTCATCCCATCACACCGCAGCTTTGATCACTTGTGGTTACATAGCAGCTGACGAGCATACATAGAGGTATGCTAATCAGGCCTGGGACCTGGAGCTGTGTTTTTTTTTTTTTTTTTTTTGCCTGGTGGATTTGTTTACTGGTGGATAATTGATGGTGCTTGAGGGACAGGCGTGAGTCGAACATGAATCACAGGCGACATGGCTCATGATAAGGAGCTGAAAGTCGGCCGTAATTAAGCCGGGCACTAGAGACCAATTGTTTGTAGAATGATTTGGTCGGGGCTAATTGACACTAATTGTTTAATCAGATTTTCTTCCCCTCCATACTGCAAGCAAGTGTGCTCCACTAGCACCTCGCCCAACAATGAGAGAAGCTCTTGATATGGGACTCTTGAGGGGGCTTGCGGCGGTTGGAAATGTAGACGCCTGTTATGACTTAAATACTGCAGAACAGTCACGTTTAGTCGTGGGATCCATGCAGGAACTACAAGGAATGCATTCAGTTTTAGACTCTTTCTATGCATTATTTATCCCTTCATATAGGAATATGACTTTTGCAAGCAAGCATTTTAATGTCACTGTCACTGATGTTAACTATTCTCACCAAATGAGAAACGGATGAGTGACGTTGCTCTGATCGATTTCTGTTACAAACGGAGACATTCCCAAAAGTATTTTTGGATGAAGAGGAGTTGATTGATCTCGTCTGTGCATTGGCGGGGAACTGTGTTGAGCAGATTTATGGCATTTGGAAAAGGTTCATAAATTAGGGCAGTAATACCCACGATCCTCCCACACTGGCTACAGGAAGTGTCCCGTTTCATGTACGATTGCACTACAGCTGGATTTGCACTCCGCCGTGGCACAGACTCAATTACAATGCAGAACATCGCGCCGGGAGAGGCCATTTTGGAAAAATGGCAGATAATTGTTTTTTAATACCTGTAATACTTTATGAGTGTGGGGTCGGACTCAAAGCCACAAAACACTGTATGGCTCATTTACCGTTTGCACGTGTTGAAGACTTGTGGCGGTTCTTAAACTCCTGCTCTTTTTTTGGTGCGGTTATGTTGTTTAGTGTGAAACAATTGGAGTGATGCCGACTACATAAAGGCTCTGACAGAAATTTTGGAAGTGAGCTGAGAATTCTGTCTGTTGATAAAATGAATCTCCGAAAATCCAATTAAGCAGTGACTCATTTTACATGAAACGGTCCTGTCTGCGCCCCAAATGCAGCTGATTTTTTTTTTTTATGGAAACGTGCAAATCATATTTGTATGTATGCTAAGCCAATTCAGCTCTGCTTTTTATTCACCACCGTTCTTGTCGAATACATTCAAGAAATAAACAGTGCTTCCGAATAAACGCAATGAAGTACAGGTCCCCTTCATGTCGGCGTTTCATCAACACTCATCACGGCAAAGACACATTGGAAGAGGAGGCTGCAGCACATGCGAGGAGCTGTTTTAGTAAGATTAACTGATGAAGCGGAGCAGATAATTAGAGACAAGTCTTCCTTCTCTATCTGATTAAATCCAGCAACTCTGAGTAACGAGCTGGTGATGGGTGGAGCTGAACACATGAACATGAGATCTAACATCATTACATTTAACGGCAATTAAACCTGTAGCTTTTTTAATTAACACAAACTATGATGGGAAATTAATGGTTATTACTCAGGGGCCAGCAGAGGGGAACATTGGGTACTCCCTCACCTAATGTAAACCACACTGAGCAAGTGTGGAGGGGAAAGAAACGACTGTCCTGAGAGGTTCACATACAGCTGCTCCTGATGATTACTTAGTGGTATAGATTTATTACAGTATTCATCTCAATTTGAAAGCATCGGCACAAATGACAAAGAAAGCCCGGAGATTATTTGTGCACATGTGAGAGAAGTAGTTTCACAACATGCAGGGATTGATTATTAAAGGCTCCGTCCATCTAAATAATCATTTTATCACCACTAGCAGTGTCTTTCCGTGTTGATAGTTTTGGTTATTTTTGTCTGAGTTTTGAGATTTCGGCAGCCAGTCCAACATGTTCCAGGTGAATTTAATTTATGGTTATATCAGCATAAAAACAATCTGGTAAATAAAAAAATATTAGGAACTTCTCTTTCCCAAAATCAGTCCCTGTTGCTCCAGATAGCGCACTGTCAGCAGCTTGAATGGGGAGGAGAGTATTTTGAATAGAGGGATATATTTTAGGGTAGAAAGCTCTAATTAAAACTGTTGTTCTGTGTGTTATGCTGTAAAATACACTTTTTGTTTTAAGTGTCTTTTGCTTTGAACACTGCAAATAAGATTCAATAATAAGATCCCTTGTATCGGGGTGGAGACTGACTAAACCGGGCCAAATAAACCCCAAACTGTTTTTATTTCTATTTGAGTATGTGTGATGAGATCACAGCAGAGGAAAGTCATAGAAATGTTTTTGTTCATTTTGGAAGAGGTGAAAGTACATTGAGTTAGTACATTTAGTTTCCCTTTATTTCTACTTAATACTTTACGTCTCTAGTACATTTCAAAGAAAAAGCTACTTTTATAATGTAACACATTTCTTACTTTTCAGATCAAAGTTTTATACACCAAACACACGATCACTTTATACGATATAATGCATTATTACAGATTCAAGCATCACACAATAAATTAATCCGTTAAAAAATGCTACTTATATTAACGCATCAGTGATCATAATCCAAATAATATTATGTTGACAGGGGTCGTTCTGCACCACAAGTACTTTTAGTTTTCATAACTTCTATATATTCTTGGTGGATACTTAATTCCTTTTTAATTAAGTACATTTCATTCATTTTATAGTGTTTCCAACTTGACTGGTTGGAAGCAACCTAGTTGACCCTCTCAGAGACTGTTTAACTAGTATTGTTTTTAACTATTGCAATTATTCACATTCCAATTAGCATTTATCTTGTCTGTGTAGCTTTTCAATAAAGTTTTCTGATTTATTGTGGAAGGCTGCCTTTACTTTGTGCTAATAATTGGATGCTATTGAAAGGATGAGTTTCATTGATTTGGTGGATGACTGGGAGCATTACTGGCCCAGACCATAGATTGTCAGCAAGGTCTGTGTTGAGCCGGGATCGATGCCGGTGAATCTTCCCCTCTGGTTTTTATTTACTTCTGTCTCCATTGATTGAAACATGCAATAGTTCAGGGGCTATTATCACACTGACGCTAAGTTTCTCTGTCTCCCCATTGAAATAGCTCCCTCTGTTCCTCGGCAATATCTCACTCCAGCAAGTGCTCCCATCTTTCCCTTTCTAACTAATGAGTTAAGAGTATTGCTATGACCTGTAAACATCAATCATGGAGAAAGAGGGAGACAGTGACTAACTGCCCCAGTAGGAGAGGGACGAAATGAAATGAAAGTGTACAATAAAAGAAACATCCAGCTCGGTGTTTGTTGGAGAAACTGAAATAAATAAAACCACAAATGATGTTGGATTATCATCACGTGATCGCTTGTTTGTTAATTTTTGGTCAATCATCTGAAAAACTTGAATTGTCTCTTCAGTTTAATGGAGGGTGACTAATAATACCCTGAGACTTTGGCTGTATTACATAGGAGACAAAGAAACTGGAACTTTTTTTGTTCACTCATTGTGAATTCAGTGGTGTGCTCTTAATCCAATTTAGTGCTCTTCGAGTCTGGGGGGGAAAAAAGCCATGAATTTCTTTTCAACTGTTAAAATTAAACTTCTTTCGACCGGATAACTTGTGCAATCTGCCTTGTAGTGGCTGCCGGGCTAGATTGTTTCCACAATGCAACATAGAGACGGTCCTCTGTAAGTGGCCCATCCTGCGTTTACATATCTTATTTCCTGACAAGACGGCAGAAAGGTCAACATCCTATCCAACTGGGACTCTCATGATTGAATGTAATCAGTGTGTACTTGTTATTCTGAGTGCCGGGCCTTTTCTTTTATTTGCTGGCCCAGAAGTTAATTTCCCTGGTGACCTTTGTGTAATAAAACAGTATTATCTGTTTCTGGAGCCACAACAAGGAAGCAAATTAGCTTCCTCAGCAGTGTTTTTGTCACCGAGGAGATCGGTTATAAGTTTATTTGGTTTAATTAGATTAAGGGTGCAGTAAAGGCATGTGTCTGTGTGGGCATCATCCCTTGTCTCCTTGCATTATCTGATTGTCCCAGCCAGTGAATTGGACAACGGTTACGCATTTTAGTGATTGTTCGCTCCATGCAGTCAATGGAGACGCTTGCATGCATTAGATACGTAGGGTTTATTTTTCTTTTTTCAGCTGCATAAAAGATCAGTCTATGCACTTTCTGACCATGCGCATCCTCGGAGAAGCGTTTCGAGTTAACCTGAGCGTAATGCCAATGCGTGAACAAATAGTGGACGCAGAGACATTTAAAAAGACATAATCAAGCTGTTGATTTCTCACACTTCTGCACGAACATATGTCACCTGATACTGAGGAATTCCTCTAATCCTTCCTCTACTCTTATCGGGAGTGACACTTTTTCCTTTTAAACTGGATCCTTTTTTTCCCTTAAGTGCACTCAAACAAGCTCCAATGAATGCCTTACACTTCCTATTAAATATCATGTTCAGCTTGTACCAGTACGTCGTCTACTACTGCTGCTTTTAATGGCAACGGTATATATTTAAAAAAAAAAAAAAAAGTTAATAGTAATAACAGTAATTTTAGAAACCAAAAGAACTTTTCTGCATTTTGATAAAAGTTGATTTTTTGAAAGCATTTAAATGTAGAGGATTTCTCTGATTTATTCCTAGACAATAGAGCAACACTTGCACTTCACAGATATATTTGCCGTTTTAATATATCCAATAGCTGTTGCAGTTTAGACTAAAGGTGAATGTGAGAGGAGAGGCTGTGAGCTGTGGAGGCCAAAGTGAATGCAATGCTTTACTGACCCGAGGAATCTCTTTTATTACGGGCTCTTTGTGCCTCTCCCTCCGCTGCTCTGTCAGGCCATTCAGACCCAGTGGCAGCCACCTACATTATATCCTGGATAGGCAGGACATTCATGCCTTTTTAACCCATTGTCCTTCCCCCTGGGGTAAGGGCCCAGAGCGGGATGTGAGAACCCCAGGCTGGGTATTGTGTCCCTTTGCGCTCTTCACACACCCGGCGGGGGACTTCCTTTCTGGTGTCACCGAAACCTGTGTGGTGTAATCCGCAGCTCCCTGCTGAGCAGGATGGGAAGGTTATTAAAAGTGCCTCTAATGTCTCGTTAATAAATCGCTTCCATTTTCCGCTTCATTTCTAAGTAATCGTGTTGGGAGTGTGGATAGGAAGGAATGTGTTCCCGTTCCTCTGTTTTCAGTATCAAAGCGGCATAAAAATTAGCATGTCTTTTTTATTGTCAGCTACACGTACAACAGATGCACAAGTACAGATCCATTAGAGATGTGACCCTCACATTAAAGATCAAGTATCCGGACTGCTGCGTGACAGGGTCAACCTACAAGGTGTTGATGCTGCCGTGATTGCCGGAGGAGAGTTTTTTAAACACACCGAGTCCAGCTTGGAGGTTTCGGGTTAATGGTGTCTTATACTGTGACCCTGTGGATGCTGCGTTTAGGTCTCCTCTGGGGGGCAGCTCTATAAAGCAGCAGAGGTCACTCCAGTTAAAGTGCTGCTGTGTTAAGGGGTTAGAGAGCAGAGGTCCCCACAGCGTGGTATCACAAGCACTCTCCGTGATGCGTTAAGGATGCTGATGCCTCTGATTGCCACAGTGGGACCTGGAGGTGAGGTTAGGGATGGCTCAGGACTGCTGGGGTAATCCCATTAACTGTGACTCCTGTAGCCCTCTCTCCCAGTGTGTGTGTGCATGTGTGTGTGTGTGTGTGTGTGTGTTTCAGAGAGCGAAAGAGACGGTGTCTGTCTGCGAGTGTGCAGGGGGTGACCCCAAAGACATTAGCCTGCCCTGGAGGTCAAAGGACAGATGAAATTAAAATACACGTGAATCATTCATCAAATATGAGCGTCTCTGCTGTTCTCAGTGTGAGTAATCGTCTGTCACCGCTCGCTAACCAGCGAGCACCCAAGTTTGTTAGCGATGACCACGTCCACACATTACTCTTGAGCCGCTAACTTAAAGAGTAACTACTTGTGTAAACATGTTTTTAAGCGCTAAGCTAAATGATTGCACTTTTGATTAAATGCATTAATGCTGGTGTTAATGATATTTCTTTGCAAATTCATGAAAATCTGCATTTCATGGTTGAAAAATGGCTCAAAACGCTCTAATCTTGTGAGGCCAATTCTGAGATATGGAGTCGTCCGTTTGGGACAAATCTATGTGATGGAATAAAAGAATGTAAACACGCTTTAATCTGACTTTTCCCATGACCACTCTGTAACATTACAGCACAGCACAAGCCTGTTCCTGTCTGTGGACTGGACATTCATCTATCAGCACATTACAAAATCTGGCCAATCAGTGTCATTGATTATCTGGTGATAGTAATATTCGTTCCTACATGACAGGTGTGTGTAGGGGAAGCATTAGTTGTATCATTTTTATGGCTAGTATAATTGAGTGGCTAGCTTGCTAATTCCGCCATGTATGCTAACATTACACCGGTGAATATAAACCAACTGGCCGGTCCGGCTCCCCGCCACTAAGAGACGGCAGCTCCTGTCTCATTTGTGGTCTGATAAACATGAAATTCAGGGCCCCTATATCACTATTTTCTCGATGCTGCTTTAAGGTTTTCGTCATATGGAAGTGGGCGTGGTGATCTCTCAGCCTCTTCCCCACTTTTTGGCGTTTTTCAAAATGATGCTGTGGGCTCAGAAGTAACACTAATATCTTTTTATCGTTTTAATTTCATCGCAATTAAGCACCTACTTGTTTGTGATAACCTCTCACCAGCCATACATAGTGTATTTCTTTAATGTATTTTGTATGTATTTATAGTTTTTGAATGGCTTGTTTGACAGTAAGAATAACTCTGTCAATGTTGGGAGAGTTCCTCTCAACAGAATCACGTATGTCGGTTTTATGTGGCGATGCACGTCCCTGTCATTCGTTAAGGCATGAATATTACCTGAGAATGTCCAAGTACGGCTTGTGAGGACGATGCTTATCGTCGGTTAATTGATATCAATTATCACGTGTCTAAGCTTAGGTTCAGCCTTGACTCGCACAAATACATGTATTGATGTGCTTGACAGCTGCCAAGATGTCACCATTGAGCTGATTTTAACAACATTGTTAAAGGCTTAAAGATGGTGGCCATTATGTGCTATACACTTCCAGGCTGTATGCATTGCTCTCAGGCAGTCGATGCAGGACTTCTACTGTGGAAATATACCATAAGTGGGCAGTTATGGCAAACAAAAAGCTATCACTGATTCTGAATAGAGAAAAAAATGCAGACGGGGTCAAATGTCAATGGCAGGGAGGGAGTTGGCATGGTCAATAATGTATTCCCTGTTCGAGGGTGGGATACACACGGGGAAAAGCTTGGATGTGGTGGACCAAAGTCAAACATGCAAGGACACTTTATCACATGTGATAAAGCAGAGCAAACTAGTGATGTCACAGCTTTCTTCTTGTTAGACCCTGTGATGCAGAAGGAAAATGATAAAACAAGCTTCTGCCTGTTTTTTATTCGTCTGTTTTTACAAAATCAACCATTTTTTTTTTTTTACCCTTTAAAAATATTGATTTTGATGTTTTAAAATATCTTCCATCATGTGCACGGGTCCAAATCACTTCAACTGAACAACTAGACACAATCACCGATTTTCAGCTCACAAGTAACTGCTGGTCGACTTAATTCACTTCAGGGTGTTTTTTTTCTCCCGTTCTCTAAAGGCAGTGAATTTAATTAGACTGGTGAAAATATACTCAGCTGAAAAAGTACAATGTTGTGGCAGAATGTTTTGAATAGATTGTTTATCATGGTACAATTTCAATAACAAAGTAATATTTTTCAGATATGAGGATGCAACCCCAAAATAGATTTATTTCTAAACATCTGACAGATAGGATCATCCACGTTTAAAAGGGCACATTTAACTAATGCAGTTAAGATGGATATTCACGGTTATTGGTATTTGGAACAATATGGTGAGTGTGTGTATCGATCAGGCTGGAGTCTTGTCGCGTCTGTCAATACCAGTAGATGAATCTAATTATGGTTCCTCTCCGTCTACTCGGTTAACTGTCAGCATGGGAGCCCTTAGCCTGCATGTCCAGCTCGCACACAGAGCTATCACAACATTAGGACAGTTGGTTAGAGTCCCACCTCCTTCCTTAACATCCCGCCATAAAGCCTTAACAGTGGTGCTAAAGCAGAGGCAGCCGTCATGCCTTATGATCTATCTCCGTCGTACACGGATGCAGATTGGTCTGCTGGAATTACATGATGTCACTCATTGGGCTGGATGGTGATTCTGGATATTCTTCTGTGAATAGTTTAGAGAGACTTGTGTGGAGCATCTTTCACTGTAACAGAACCATCTGGAATCAACCCGATTTCCACATCACCAATGCTTTAAAGAGTTATTTACTGAGAGACTGAGGTTGTGTTTGGATGTCTATACACATCTTCTAAACAGAGGCCTAGAGGTGGAGTCTGTACCACACTTATAATAATACACAATGTACTTTATAAAAAGACTCGTACAGAGATACTAAACATTTTCTCAAAGTAAAATTCAACAAATAAGTTGGTTATTTTTATTTAGATCGGCCCTAAAGTAGAATTCTGTTTTTATTTTGTGGGTTTACTTTGTCATTGCATCTCCAACCAATGAATATAGTTAATTTTTAATTTTTTGAAAAGCTTAAGAACAATCTTTTTTTTCATCAGCTCTCAACCTCCATCAGTAGTATGTGTGTGCACACATCTATGATGTAAAAGAGAAATGGTTCTCATGAAGGCTCCTTTACACATGCAGAATAACTTGGCACCTACATGTCACATGAGCGTCGGTGCCCCATCTTCAAGGATCTTTATTTATTTTCACGCTTTCTCGTATGTGCAAAAAAACAGCTTTACACGTCATCCACAGACGAGACTACAAACACACACACACACACACACACACACACCAAGCTTGTGTCTTTGTTTGTTCAGTCTGTCACTTCACTCAGCCGCGTGTGGCCGTTCAGGGACTCCCCTATCTCCACAGGTTTTTCGAGGGAAAGTCATTTGAGTTCGAAATCTTCTTTGGCAAGTGCAACACTTCATCAAGGGTGAAGACTCCCTTGCTATCAAAGATGTATCAGTTGGTCTGATAAAGCCCTTGCCCTGGTCCCCACACAGCAACATCCCATCATAAATAAAAGCAGCAGAAAAGAGGCCTTTGTCACTGTTTATCTGGACTGCTTTTCTTCCTCGCCCTTGATTTCCTCTTCAGAAAATTGATGCACCCTTAGATTGAAGCGGAGGGCTTGACAGGTAATGGTTAGTGTGATAACTGCTCAGATTTCATCAGCCAGGGTCTTTTTTTTTCTTTGTGTGCAATTGTTGGAACTTTCAGCTAGATTACCTGTCATCCAGTGCATCAGATAAAAATGCAGAGTTGAGGAGATATAGCCAATACGGGAGCAGATAGGAAGAAAAAGATCTGGATGGAGAATGTTGGATGTGAAAGGAGCAGCGAGGACACAAATTTACATTTATCTGATAGGGAGGCAAATAGAACATATTATTACCATCACAATCACAGACGGCTTCCTCTCGCACAGAGCTTTGTGATTTATATTATGTGGTTTAAATGGTGTACATACTACATATGCATAGAATTTAGCAGTTTGTGGGAAGGAAGAAAAAAAAAAACATGTTGCTCTCTGAATTGGTCTTCATGATTTTCTCCCTGCTTCAATTTCCACTGACACTAGAATACAGAATGCTATGAAACCAAGGTTTAATACACTACGTTATTCAATGACTTTATTTCTAAGATGTTGTATCAAATGTTTTTAAGAAATATATAACAATAGTTAGTATTCAAGCAAACATTTTCAAATGTAATTAAAAGGAGAATTGCTGATTTCTTTCCAAGGAAGATCTTTTCTGTTGTTTGAAAGCTTATTGATTTTTTTTGTCAGGGAGAGATGAGCTTTTCACGTCTCAAAAAAAAGTCCAATCTGCATTTGGTCTTATCGATGTTATGGTAACCAATAGAGCTGAAATCTTTGGCAGATGTGTGGCAGCAATTTTTTGTCCGCTATTATAGCATTAGAAACACTCGGTTAGAGTTACATAAAACATGCATATTTTTGACTGGGAAATTTTCTGACGAGAGAAACAGCTGTGCTGGCCTTACAATGCATTAAGTATTTCATCCCTTTTAGATGGTTAAATTGTGCATGAAATGTTGCTGGCGCAGGGTTCTCCCGAGCTGGACTGATTAGGCAACATCTGTTACATTGGGAGAAATCCGTGTCATTTCTAATTAGCTGTCAGACTGCGGCTACGTTGTGCCTGATGGTGCCGAGGATCTGCCACAGGTTCCTCTCCTCGTACTGTCACCTGCTTGTGTCCCCCCCTCCTCTAGTTCCCCTTTCCCTCCCCCTCTCCCCCTTACTCTGCCACACACACACACACACACACACACACACAGTCATCAGCTGTAATTAGAGAGCAGGGTCCATACAAAGGAGCGAGCTGGGAGCCAGGCTCGAGCCCATCTGTGCAACCCCATCATCAGCGAGCTCACAACTCCTCCAACGCTGGGGGCCGCTCCCGAGCCGGGGCCCCAGCGAGCTCATCATCCGAGCACACAAACTTTCTTCCCCAGCCTCTCTCCTCCCTGCCTTTATGTTCCTTTTTTTTCACTTTGCTCTCTTTCACTCTGAGCTGAAAGAAAATCTATCGCGACCGGGCTAATTCATCTTGCTTTAATAAGCCGAGACGCTGGTAAATATTAAATACACCAAAGTGAGGAACAGACAACACTGTGACCGGCTATTGACAAAACGCAGCATTAGAGGGATGGAATGAGCTGAAATCTATACGGACAAATTAACAAACACAGGAGACACTCACTAACGGATAGTGTGTTCATTCACTCACTTTGTGCCCTGTTGTTGTAATACCATATAGATTGTGGCATCAAATTCAGCTTCCTTCAATCTATAATTGTTTACTTTTAGCAGAATGTTTTAAATATATATAAGATTTAATTCATTTTTAACATGGCAGTGACCTTTTGAACTGTATCATTTTCCTTTCATTCATTACTGTGTACACAACATGCCATTTCTATAGGTCAGCTTGTATTAGTCATCGCTTTATCTGTCAGGTAATACATTTAAGCAGCTAATCAATAATTCCAGTTTCCCAATAATACAAAAACACACCAGAGGTCAATACATTTTCATGTTTCCTTTTTATAAACTGGTAGTCTTGAAATTTTAAAGAGCTGGCTTTAAAATAGATTAGAACCACAAGAGCAGTGTCACGTGCTACTAAAAAGTCAAAACATCCAGATGCATAAACATACATGAGTTTCCAAAACTATTTCATAGACATTTTTTGAAGCAAAAACGAACAAAGTGCTTTAAAACTGAATTGAATTCACCGGCCGGTTGGATAAATCAGGCTTTTCTTTTTCTTTCTAATCTACTTAAAATCAATACTAACAGTTGCTTCATGTTAAACAAGAATATTCTCGCTTCAGTGCAGATATTGAGTTATTGAATTACTCTCGTCACAGGAGTCACTCTCATGCAACCTCCGTTAACTCCTACCTCTTTTCAAATGGCTGACACACAGTGAAACTTTATTTCCACGTCTTAACCTCTCAGTCTGGCTCTTGCTCCGTCATGACATAGTCAGAAGGCAGACACATCTGTTCCATTTGGCAATCTCTGACAAGTTGAACCGGAGAGGCTGCAAGACGAGGGGAGGAGCTGCCGGCCAGAGCCAGAAGTTCTGCTCGAGCGGTGCCTTAAGGCAGCAGATGATGAGACATAAAGATCATTTTGTTTGTTATCACAGACACTTAACTGAGAGACGTCCCAGCCAGGCCACCTTAAAAATCAGATGTTTGATTTGAAAGCTGTCATCAGCAGGGGAGTATTAGTAACTCATGTTCTTTCAGGTGTCATCAGGTGCTCTTAAGCAAGGCACTTGGTTGCTTAACTTCCTGTCACTTTTGAGACAATTTGTTGATTGACTCATTCCATCTGGATCCCGTTCAGTCTGTTTGCTACATAGCATTGTGTGAAATACAGGGCGAATATGTGACAGCGATTTGTTTTAATCTAGTGGATCATACACCTTTACATAGACGGTATGTGGTTAAGTTTATATGCAAATGTTTCTTTTGAATAAGTTCTCCCAGTGAGTAATTCATGTTTCCAAAATGTATTCATAGCATTAATAATATTGTCATATGCTGCTTTTTTTTTAACTGAATGCACCAGATATATTTTCTTAGTACAAACCATACACTGATAGAAAATAAATGCTTTTTTAAAAAAGCATTTGCAATCGTAGGCGCTGTTGTGAGGATATTATTCATTTTTAGCTCAAAATGTGTCAGGTCATCCTGGATCCACTATATCTTTGCTCCCAACACCTTTTTTTTTTCTTCTAAATTTCAGATTCATATCATTTTATGTGAGAAACCAGTGAACCCACATGAATTGAAATGGGAAAATATCAAAAAGCCAGACCCTGAGATACATAATCGTCATCCACTGAGCAGAGGAAAGATGATGAGGAAAAAGTTAGAGGAAAACAAATTAGTCTCTGAAGTATAGACGTATTCTGCGGCAAGCAAATCAAGGCAGAGAGGAAAAAACAGTCCGTGACCAAGAATGACAGGCCTGAGAGAATGTCACAGCAATTGTGGGGCCATCACTGGCAAGAGATGATGGGTGATTGCTTTGCGTTCCATGGCAAGTCCATCCTGGAGGACATCGCACAGCCTTTGCTCATCTGTGGCCCCAACCTTTGGCGCTGACATTTAAAGTGTTGATTTTGGAGCACTTATGCTAATTGTTGTAATTTTCCTGATGAAGCGCCATTCTGATACCTTGATGTGGCCAAGATAGTTTTACATTTTCTATGTGCTCCTCTTTGCCATTTGCACCGTGTAGTGTCAGCTCAGAGTGCTACTGAAAGCAGACAAAATTGCAAGCAAATTGCATCAGATTGCCAACATTGTGAAAAGGTAAATTGCTTGCAAATCTATTTAAACCACTGGCCTATTTTCATCAGCTATGGTACTTGGTATTCATGATTGCTTAATTGACGACCTTTTCTATTGTGTAGTGCTTTATGGTGCGATGGAAAACAATCTTTACCAAACCAATTACCCTTTTTTCCCTCCTCACTACTACATTAGAGCTGTGATTGCAACAGCTAGTCCTTTGTAAATGAACTTTCTGGTTTCAGGGAATAAAGTGTCATTTATTTGATATGATGTTGTTGAGGAAGGTTTTTTTTTTTTTTTTTTAGTGAGCACTGCTAAAATGATGGACTGTTTTAGTTATACCCTGTCAATGTGTGACAGTACAAAGCCTATAATAACCTTGTCCATGGAGAGACTTGTTAAAGATAGAAATATTTGGTCACACTATCAATCATGAGCATTTACCTACGGCTAAGGCTTTATAAAGCTTTGGATGTGGCCATTTAGATTTGAACATTTGTGGCAGTTTTGGGCTTTATAGCAGTCGGACGTGGAGCTTAAAATGACATTTGACCTCAGGAGCCTGAAGTGATTTCACTCGTTCTCTTTTACTTTTTTCTCATGAATAACATAATTATTTGTACCTGTGAGATATCTGATAGTCGCTGCCACACTTAGTCTCCTGAATACCGAGAAATACATTTTTATTCTGCCTCAATCAACACATCTTTGGTCTGTCCAGTTGTCAGCTACAAAAATTCCATTTTCATTCATTACGGTCTCAAAAGCATGGTGACGAGAAAGCGGTCCCTCCCCAGGCGGACTCGGTGCTCCTGTACTGAATGTACTGAACTGCTGTCAGTCTGCTCACATCTCCTCTGCCAGCCAATAGAATTAACCCTGGATTAACCCTCCAGGCCCGAGTGCAAGGTAATAGCCTCGGCTAATGGCTGTGTGTGCCCAATGCCAGGTACCATTGACTCTCACTGGCACGGCTTTGCTCCATCTGAGGGGCAGTACGACAGCATGGCCATTTCTGTACAGCTGGCCGTCCGAGTGCCACTGCCAGGCAGGGATAATACTCCATGCCTTCCCGCTAGGATCATAAGGAGCGCTGCTCTCCTGCCTTGTCTCCATTTTGACAAACATGTGAAAGCACCCTTTAGGAGAACATGAACATTTTTTTCCCCTCTTCATCCGGCCCAACAGATCGTCACACAAAAAGACTGTGCAGTTTGTCATTTATATCTCAGATTGATTCTACGCTTGCGGGACTTTGAGACATTACAGTCGATCATCTAAAACAGAAAACTGGCACTTTTTTGCGGCTATGACAGGCTTTCCTTTAGTCCGGTCATATTCTGCTCTGGCAGCTCTCTGTGTGTTGTCGCTCTCGCATATAAACAGCTCTCATCCTCAGTTCTTTTGTGCTCATGTCTTTGCCTGAGGTGAGGGAGTGTGATCCGGGCGGCGGGGGGAGGAAATAGAGGACTCAAATCAGTCTGAACAAGGCAGTGGCCTTCTCCTCTCGTGTAGATTAGCTTATTTTAACTGCAGCCAGGCTTTCACACAGACAGAGGATGTTTAGTGTGTTTATATATATGGGGTTGAGTGTGAGGGTGGGGGTGTCATATAAAGCCTCCTGCCATTTTAGCAGATCGGAGCTGGCTGAATGTGGAGTGGAGGGGGCTGTAAATTTTCTCTGAGTCAGGGCAAAGCTGATTGATCTCTGAGTGTAAAATCGATAAGAAGACACTGTCATTTTTGTAAAGGATGAGTTGGAAAGGGAAAATAAATTAAGACTCCCCAGATCGGGCTGGATGTGCACACACCGAATCCTCGGCCTCATTAATTCAGTGCAGTCAGGTATTCTGGTAATGTTGTGTCCACAGCTTCAATCTCACAGGTGCCTCGCCGTGGCAGTCCACGCTGGCAGCTTCAGGCCTTTTATTATACTTTGTATATTTCATGCAGAGGAATCAGACACTTGCCCTTGCACCCCCTCTGTGTCTTGATTCCAGATTAATCTATTTTGTTATTTTCAGATGTACATCATGCCACGGGTTGATTAAATCAGGAATTGAAAGCCATTGTCTTTCTTGCATGTCTCTTATCAGAACTAATGTACCGGCTGTGGTCATTTGTCTTGAGTTGTTATAAGAAATAAAGACTGGTGCACTTTTCTCTTCCGCAAGATATTGCAGGAAGATTAATTTACTACTTCTCATCTCTTAGCTCCTCAGTTTACTGTCTGCTATGTCTCCCGTGATATTTTTCATGCTTAGATATGCTGTTTTCACTTATTCATTCCTGTTTCACCTTGATCTTCTCATCTATTATATTACACTTCTTCCGAGCACTGAGAGAATATAGTCCTCACGGCCTTATTGGATTGATGGTTACAGAAACCATTGCATAATATCAACTTTCAGTGGGCCATTTTTCACCATGTGCCCTCCTATGTTTCATTTGATCAGTGCTCATGATTCGCTCCGTGCTCGCGTCTCCGGCTAGTGTCTTTGTTTATACCCTTGTGCCTTGTGTCATGTAGGACATCATTGTCTGAGGCGTGTGTGTGTGTGTGTGTGTGTGTGTGTGTGTGTGTGTGTGTGTGTCTGTACCTACCCAGTGGCTTTTATCAGCTGGTCTCTAATGTGTCAGTTGTTGCTGAGGATCCACTCATCACCCCGCTGTCTCCGCTGTTCAGCGGGGCCATTAAGGACACATCAAGCTATCAGGAGGCAGCTCTTGGGGACTGGCAGCCATAAAATACACCCTTTGGCCTCGCTCTGAATAATCTTCAGGTCAGAGGGGCTTTGCGTATAGCCAGGGGCTTTAGAACAAGCGCTGTGGGACAGAAACCTGACAGATTGAGGACTTAAACAGTCACACATCATATGTGTGGGTCAACTTTTCCGTTTTTTACAGACCTCCGGGGTTTTTTAAAGGCCTGACCTTGTGGGCAGACAGCGTGGTGTTTGCTCTGAGTTTCATATCTCTCCTGACTACCCTTGAGAGGAGCAAAACTAACCAGACCAGATTTATCTGGATGTATAACAACAAAGCAAATCAGAAATACCCAAGAGGTTCAGAGACATCTGTGTTTTGCAAACCAAAAGGGTAATTCTTAGTGGTGAAAGGAGATAATTTGTATGTGAAATACTCATTTAATTCACATTCACTAAGCAGGTTATCAAATTAAATCAGGGCTCTGTTAGGCCTGCCACTTGGGCTTTTGGGCCCGGCTTCATGTGTAAAATTGGCCAACAAGAGATTTGGGGGAGCGCTTTGCACGCCCCTGTCACGTCATCTCTTGGCTCCCCTCAGGAGGCCGATCCCAGGGTCAGTGCTTGTGGAGAGATGCCTCTATGGACTGCCACAGGGAGACAGGGCCACAACACCACCTCCAGCTGGGCAACTTATTACAGCCCCAGTCTTTCTCACCCCCTCCTCACCTGCCCCAGCCATTCACAACATCATCAAGCCATCACATATTCATGAAGCGGTGGGCTGGTGGAGTGTGTGTTTGTGAGGGATGGGTGGTGGCGATGGGGGGGTTTACCGGTGCAGTTGACTCTTTGCGGTAGTTGTGGCGATGGTGCAGCGGTTAGGAGAGTGCAGTTGGAGACTGTAGGGGGGTGAGTCTGCAGGTGGCTGTCACATCCGTAATTGCCTCATACTTCCCTCTGCAGCGTAAAATTGTTTTCATTATGTGTCATGCACACAGTGCCAAGGCAAGGGCCCCTTGAGAGCATTCCCAAGAGCCAGAGGGAGGAGGCACTCCACTTAAACAGCCGCTTAGCTTCAAATAAGAAAGGAGAAAAGGAGCGGAGAGAGGAGGTGGAGGAGGAGGACAGGAGAGAGGGAAGGGGTGTGGAAAAAACAGAGGAAGCTCATCATTAACTGTGTTCGAACAACAGCAGACAAGTGTGAGCTCATGCACAAAACCCAGGCAAAGCTTATCCTAAACATCTCAGTTACCAGGGGGGAGTTGTGTGGCTTCAACCACACTGTGAGCTCCTGGAGGGCTTCCGTGGTCAGAGGGGGGAGACAAACAAGGAGCGGGAAAAGAAAAGGAGAAAAAGTTTCCACCTGACTGGAGTTCCCATGGTTTGCCATGCAGGAGGGTAAGCAGGTTTCAGCAATAAACTCAGGCATTGTCAGGCAATAATGCTCAGTCAGGTCCCTCCATTGGGATTCAAGGGTGTCTTTTTCTCTGCTCCCCGCGCTGCACTAATCACAGGCCTACTTTGTTTAATTGCAGCAAAAGGGAGAAAATGTGTTCAAGAAGTCATCCTAATCCCTCCCCTTTACCCCCTGCTCCTTCACAACAGCCCCAGCTTTACTTCTCCATACTCCGTCCCTCCCGTCTGCTCCCCACCCCCTTTTCCTGTTTTAATGAATTGTGGAACTTCACAGAGACAACAAACAGCACAGCCCATGATAAATAAAGGATCGGCCAGAGGAGGAGTTGGATAGGTAAGGGCCTGAGGTGTTGGCTGGGTATCTATTAAAAAACGCTTCCGCTGGATTTAAGCGCCTGCAACAAGTGCCATTACAGTATTTTTTGGATGCCACTGATGCACAGGAGGCGGGGGTTAGGAGGACGGGAAATAAATCCTGCATGCAGCTAGCTGCTGGTAGCCCGCTGGGCATGCGGCCTCCGAATAATCATCTCGGTAAAAGCATGTCAAAGCTCCCTCAATGGACACAAATTCGCTCCTTCTATTTTTCAATCGCAGATTTAGAAACTTAAGGTGCCGTGCATTGTACTTGATGACTTTGGGGTCACAGGCGCCAGGGGGGCAAGGGAGGGGATTTATCAATCAGGACTCCTCGTCTTTCTAAAGCTGAATAAAAAGCAACCCATGAAGAGACAAACCAGTCCCCTTTTAACCAAAGGCTTTTCTTATTCATTAGATCCGGATTCTGGCTTCTCCCTCTACCTCCTTTTCTAGAGGACGAGGCATCTGAAGCATAGAAAACCACTCAGTGGAAGGAGACAACATTCACAAAGATCCCTGAACTAAGGTTTACCATAACATCATAGGCAGTCCTCTATGACCGTCTGAGATTTTTTTATTTTAAATGAAAGGAAAAGAGAAGAGATATTTTTAAAACATAAATTATACAAATGTTGAAGTAAAACATATTATTTCCACAGGAGAAAGCCATAGATTCATAGAGAAAAGGGTTTTATTTAAAATCTATTTTCTGTCATTGTGTGCCGTTCATTATTGTTTTGCTGTCAATCACTCTTCTTTTATTTGGATTTTGACTGACAAGGAAATTTCAAATGTCATCAACCCGTTTAGCAAATGGAGAGAATGGCGTTTAACAATATGAATATAGAAGATAGTTTGTGGAAACACTCAGAGAACAACTACCACCACAGTGCTCTCTGTTAATGTAGTAAAGGTAATTTTCATCAGCAAAATTAAATAAAAAATCAAATATATATTATGAACAATTGAATTCAGCTTGTAAGCTGCTTATATAGCATACATGAAGTATTTAATCATCGTCTTCTCCTGAGGTTTTGTTATAATTTCAACATTCCTTTACCAGTATGTATTTGTGTTTTACAGATTTAAATCCAAGTTATCCCAAACGGCTGCAAATTAAAGCATGAATCTATATGATTTTGTGAACTTTAAAAATCCTAAATAAACAGCACTCTTAAATAAATAATAATTTGAATGTGAACCACAGCCAGTATTCAGTATGATCGTTTTAAAGGAATGTTATGGAAACCCTTTGGGCCTAAGTGGATGAGGGTTTAGATGAGAAAATCCACCCTAAGTAAACGACTTCCCATGTGACCTGGGGCAAGTCACTTAACCTCTGTCCTCATGCCCACCACCCAAGTTTAAACAAGAGGATTGCTCAGTTCCATCCCCATACACTCCTCAAGTCCCCTTAGACCAAATCATTTTGCTCAGGGTGAAAAGCCCTCAACATGGAGCCCTCAGAGTAAACAAATATGACATTTTATTACAATGTCCAGCCTTTGACAACACACATCTAAAGCTAATGTAAACCACTCTGCTGGAATCGCTGTATTTGTGCGTAGTGATTGCTTTTTCTAATCCAGTTTAAATACTAATTAATTCTGCTCCTGTTCTGGTTTGAACTTTTGAACCAACAGTTTGAAGTTAACGTGGTTTTTTTCCCCTCTGATAATAAGAAGAGAATCATGTGTGGTCATCGTGCTCATTGTGTGATATTCGCGTTATCTTAGTTTTGTGATTCTGCCACCGGTTTGTCCCTTAACTTTTGTGAATCTACAAGAGACTGTTGCAAGCCGAGGAGGTCCACCGATGCCTGTGAATGTAGCATTATGGCCCAATCTCTTTCTCACTCACTGAAAGACTGTTTAAATGGTTTGGTTTATTATTGGCCAAGGAAGGCTAAAGGCTTCTGTCAGCATTTGGGAGAGGGAATCACTGCCTCTTAACTGGACAGCTGTTCCGGCCTTACCCCACTTTTCATATGGATATGTATGTTAATGACAGGCAATGGACTGGAGATGAAGAGGCCTGAGCGCTAGGCCCTCTCTTCAGCGCACTTCTAAAGCCTCCACAAAAGGAGCAGTAAAAGAGGCTGCAATGGTGAAGCTCCCACTTTTGTGCCCTGAATTAGTTCTGCAAGCAATGAAAGTGATCTTTTTTGGACGACAGGGGAAGTCTGCCGATGGCTGGACCAGCTCATTAGCACAAAAGTCTGTTGGGACATATAATTGACTGATGCAGATCCCCCGCCTGTCACAACAGAGCACATACAGAAAAACACCTTTCCTCTTCAAAAACTCACCTAACAGTTTACACTAGCCCCCCACCCACCCACCCGACCCCCTGTCTTAGGTGCTGTCGTGTTTACTTCCTTCATGCAAATGTCGCAGGCTGCCGACAGCTATGGAGCACCGCTTCCTGTTGCTGTCAACACAGTTGATCACATCTATTGACTTAACTCCGTAGGAAGAGAAAAACAGATACCCCGACCTGTGTTTGGGTTTGTGGAGTGCTCCGCCTCTTAGAAATCCTGCAAAATTGATTGCAACCTTTTGATATTTAATTTAATATGACCCAGATCGCAGTGCTATGGAATAGTTTGTGTTGGATGTTATTTGTTAGTACAAACCCAGTTTTGCATCAAATTGTGTGAACATTTGGATTTAATAGTGATGTTTTTTTGTGTGTATTTTGATTTTGAAGATTTTTTTTTTAAACCGATGAAATGTGCTTTACTGGAATAAAAATGGCTTTCCTAGATATGCAGCAGGGATCTCTCTCACTCTCTTTTTGTTTCATTTATAGGCTGGAGACCGGAGTAACAAACAGGCTCAGCACACCAGAAGCCCCTAATGGCTGCATCATGGTTAAATTGACTGGAAAATGCCGTTTTAATTTCCATGTTAATTGAAATGGACTAATTGTTAATATATTCTGAGAGCAAAGTACCAAAACGGAATAATTTCCCCAAAATGTAATCCATTTAGAAATGGTCTTGGAACTGGTCGTGGTTTCAGAATGTTTGTCTGGCCGTGCATTAAAAATGAATTGCGGATAACAAAATAATACAAGTCTCTTAAAGTTGTTTTTAACTTTTTGCACAGCAGACATTAGAATTTGTTTCTAGTTCAATTCAGAGACTTGGACAGTGTTAAGAAGTCCACTTGAAAACAATTGCCATTGTTTTTCTATTTTTAAGTAAAAGAATTTTGTCAAGCAGCTAAATAGGGTATTCTTCATGGTCTCCCTTCTTCACAGGCAACTATAGAAATTAGCCCTACGTTTCTCGGCTCTCACACATGGATACACACGCTTGCATGGACACAAGAAAAATTTCTTTTCTTCTGTCAGCATTCCTGGCCAACAATGGCTAGATTAGTGGACGTGAGGGCCCCCTCGGGGGCACGTATTGTGGCACAGAATACCCTCGGCAGGAACAGCTGGTAGGGGTTAATGGCTACTGAACCTCTCAGCCGGAGCCCTTTCTCTATTGTGTGTTCCGCTCATGGGAAGGAAGGGGGCCACTGACAGCTTCTGGGGTGTGAGGAACCCACAGAACAGCACCCGGGTCACCCCAAATAGGGAGCAGGGCAGAGGGTGGGGGAAGGAGTAAGGGGGAGGGGGACCTTGATGCTGAGGGTGGTAGGATGGTGGCAATAGGGAAGTCTCTGTGGACCAGGGACCAAAAGCTGCACATCGACACAGCCAACAGTAGAATTAGCATCAGTGTATATTCAGCAGATAACAATAAGGGCTGCACAATGGGAGGGGCAAACTGTACACAAGGAGGAGGGGATCGTCTCCGCAGAGGCTAAGTGACATCAACATGTGATGTGATGTTTACAGGGGGAAAGCACAACCAATATTGTCAGTTTAATGCTCATGCTCCTTCGAAGATTCCCAATGCATGCTATAAAAAAAGAATTATTAAAAAAAAAGAAGCCTATCCTTATTTAAATATTTTCCTTCTTAAAGGTATTTTTTATGTTTTGTCTAGAGTTTTGTTGAAGTAATCATTTGAAAACAGTCCAGGCTAATGAGCTGACGATTTGTATGTAAATGTGGAGTGAATGGACAAAAATAACACCTTCAGAAATCATTGTCAAAGCTCCCTCTTACACAAATCATGTCTGGTCCCGTTGCATCTTAATGATGCCGTTGCCTCATTTTGGTGATAGCCCGATGTGCTCGAGGGCTGGGGTCACTCTGCTGGGGCTTCCATCCTCCGTAATAGCCCCACACATTAGTATTCAAAGCTGAGGGTGCACGGGAGAAAGCAATCCTCAGATGCTGCCTCTTGCTTCTGTCTGTGTTTCAGCCGTAAGAGCAGCTCTCCCCTCCAGTCCTTCTGATGTGTGTGTGTGTGTGTGTGTGTGGCCTGTGTCGCCTTGTCTCGTCAGCATCACAGGGCTCGAGTCTTGCCACCCAGAGGAGCCCCTCTGTCAGGGCCAGAGAGGGACCGCACCTCCGATTTAATCCCTCAGCTACTCACCCCCTGCTGGGCAGCGTGGAGAAGCCCCTCTCCCTGATCCATCCAAGCCTCTCACGCCAGCGGCCACACTCATTAGACGGCTGATTATGATAGTGTGCCGGTGTAATGTTTAATCGAGTCTGACACCTGATTCGCCGTGTTACAAATCCTGTCATGCAAATTGAGCCATTTGTGTTGTTTGATATGGAGAGATGGGCTATGAAATGAAAGAGAGGTCCTGCAATGAGGCACGAGGGACGTGTGGCCTCTGCTCCCGCTGCTGTGATTACAAAGATACCAACAAGTATCTTTTACTGGCGTATTGCCTTGGGCCAGGACACATTAAATTAACATGGTGGGGTTTTTTTTTCTCCCTGCAGGAATCAGTGGCCTATTGCTGAGATAAAAACAAGAGCAGGATAATGGTCTTCTGGGAGCATGTTCTTTAAAATCCTGCCTGTCTGTCAACACTTAATGTAAATAAATAAAATGTTCATGGCCTCTCGCATTTGGAGTTGTTGCATGATAGACGTAATATACCATCTTATATGGCTCCAGTTAAATCAGTGTATACATGAAATATTTCTACAGCAAAGTAAATGGAAGTTCAATCTCTTAGAAGGAATCATCGGCATGCTGTGGGAAAGTATTTCATTTTCATTGTAAGGACCAAACAAATTGCTGATCCGAGGGCCGTGTTGAATTGAAATTGTAGGGCCATTGGTTGACATACAAATGGGGTAAATTAAATGGGGGAGCGCACAACTTGCCGTTTTTCACTGTCCCGTAATGACACCTGTTTAAAGAATGGCCGCCTCTCATCCGTAGCAAAAAGTGACAGTCCGAACAAGTGCTCTCCAACGTGTCATGTGGCTTCACTTATCAGCCCCCTTTACTGTAAACATTTCATTTCCTCATCCTGTCAAGCTATCTTTGTTGCTGCTTGTTGCTCGGGCTTTAATCTGAAAGACAAAGTCAGCCAGATATCCCCCCCCCCCCCCTCCTATTTGTCTCTTGGCTTCCTCCTCTCTCATCTCTTGTGACAACGTTGTCTTTAGCGCGACTGAAGTTCATGTTCCAGTATTTCTTGCCCTTTATTCAGAGTGCAGAGGTCCTCTCGCATGTGTTCTTTTAAGTGGCTCACAGTGTGTCTCCGTTTGTCAATCGGAGGTTACAGTGCTGATGTTTATCTCCTGGTCAACAATGGATTACATTACCACAAACATTCGCAGATGCCTTCAGACAGACAGGGACTTTTTGCATGTTTTTATATTCCCTCCCATGCAAATTAAACACTGCTATGATTTCAGTGTCTCCGGGCTGACGGCCAAGACTCGGATGTGAGTTATTGCAGCAGCAGAAGCCTTTTATGTGAGTCAATTTGCGTGGCAGTGGAAATCTACCTGTTTTTACAAGTCATCTCCTCTGAGAAACACCTGTACAGAGCAACGGGCTCATTGTTTTCCTCTTAGCTACGTCGTAAAGATTGAGAGAGCAGCGAGACAACACCGGGCAGGTTTGCTGAATCACTCATCCTTCCTGGCGCCACTGGGCTGACTGAGGAGTTCCTGTCAGAAACACTCCATCATGACTGATGTTGGACCATCCTGCAACTTGTTAGTACCATTACATTATGTTGTTTGGCTACACAAGGAACATAAGCGAGTATTTGGGAACTAATACAGTATAAAGTCGTTTTGATTGATGATTGCTGAATTACCATTTTTTTCATTACTCAATGGATTACGTGGCAAAATACCAATGATTTATCATTTATTTAATATTTTGGTAAATAGGAATTTAACGGATTGTCAGGTATTAGCAGATCTGTGCGTGCAATATGAATACATTCAGACAAAAACAAACATATGATTGGATTTCTGTGAATTTCTGTTAAAGTGAGAAATTATTTTTTTCAAAAGTTATTGTGAAGGACAACAATTTCTCTCCCAACAGGCTGCACAAACACTGTGTGACTTATTTTCAGCCTAAGTTACAGTCAAGCTCCTTTTATCCAGAGTTTGTTGAGTATAAAAGAGTGACTTGCTCTTTTCTATTAAATATAAATGTTACTGTTTTCCCAAACTGCCCAGAATATTGTAAAGTTATTGATTAGTTGTCTTGTTTGGCGGCCCTTATTGATGGCACAAGAATGTGAAAGTAGCCAGCAACCTGGATGTAAAGATCAGGATTTATTGCCCAGCATCTCTTGAACAATTTTATCAAAAGCCTATTCCACTGTGACATTTTTTTTCTCCCATAAATCAGCGAGGGGAAATCTATCAGTGGACAGTAGTGAGAGATAGATGAGCAGAGGGATGAGAGGGTCAGCAGAGATTTTTCACTGGTCCTCCCCGTCACAGCCGCAGCCTCACTTTTTCACCTTTATGAATTGGTCTTTTACTGACTGGCCAGGCTTTTAATTTGTTCCACACACTCGACGGGGGGGGGGGGGGGAACCCTCTGAACATTTAGACTTTGCACATAAGATAATGTATTGATTGTTAAAGCACTGGCGCATTGGGTTCCTGGCTCATATTTAGATAGCAAAAAACTTTAGATAAATGGTCCTGGGGAGATAGATCAACCCCTATATTATTAATATCCTGGATTTATTCCATTTTGGCAGCAAAGATATGAAGCATCAGGGGTCCTAATACATGTAATTTGTAAAATCCCCTCAGTGTAAATTCAAATAGGTTACATAAAGAAAAGAGCAAACAGACAGAGTTTGTATAGCAGTTAATGACAAGGCAGTAATATATGGCGTTATTAGTCAGATATGTATCCTTGTCCTCCGGCACATGCAAGAAAAATTGCATTTCTCAAAATGAGGGAAAGTATTTAGGGTGAGGCATCGACTGGGAAAAAGGGAAAGCACACACAGCTACAGCTCATTTTTAATTGTATGAATTTGAGTTTCTACAAAGATGCATATATGAACCACAATGTAGTCGTTTACTTTAACTCTTTATTTTTTAAATGTTTGGAAGCATATATTTTGCCTGTTGGCTGTTTAGAAACAAAATCATGCCTTTTAGTTGCATTATAGTGCACACAGTATAATACTGTCTTTCTGGAAACAGTATTGTGTTGACCTTGAAAGTTTTAGTATTTTTTTGTATTTTATTTTTATTTGATGGATTTATCCTTTTGTCATTACTCTCAGTGCTGTGTGTTGGTGCACCTATATAGTCCATCCACCCAATCTGACTTGATTGAAGGCCTTCATTTGCTATGCGGTCATGTAAAGTAGAAGCCTTGAAATATCACACTGACCTTGGTGTTCCTTTCTGATTCATTTTTCCCTGACACCCTATTCTCAGATGGGATTTCTCAATGGTTAGACATCCGCCTGATATACTCGCACTGTAACTCTTCCTGTAATTCTATAATATAATTCAGCAATGAAATACTGTAAAGTTGTTATGCAGTTTCACAATGTAATTTTGTCCATGTTGGTGTATAAAAAATATGTAAAATGCTCTTCTCCACATAGCAAATGTAGAATTTTAAATGCATTTAATTTATTCTGCACAAACATACTTAACGTAACACACGACATATCCGCCTTTTGGTTGTTTTAAAACATGTTTATTTTCCAAAGCCCCCAAAATAATAATTCACTGGAGTATTTGTGTTATTCTTCAATCTTTTGAAAATCAATTATATGAACTTTGCTTGATGATATGAATGATGATGCAGATCCTTATCATTAAAAGATGTTAGATGGTGAAGTTAGTCCACAATGGATGGATCAGTGGTTCTAGTTGTTTACTGATGATAAGTGGTGAAATCTCTGCTGACAGCTTTATCATCAGAATTTCCGAGTATAATTCCTAGTAAATAGTAGGTAATGTAATAACAAGTAATCTGTGACAGTTTGTCCATAAAAAAAAACGTGTATTTTCCATCTCATGCAGTTTTTCCCTTCTAACCTTCCCTCTGTGGTGTGTTTCTGTTTGCAGCGGTAAATAACTCCACAACACTCATCCTAGCAGCGGCTCTGTAAAATGGTTTTGTGGTGAAATGGCTCCGCGGTGTTGTCAAGTGACATTGTTGGCATACTTGTTTCCTGTGCCCTCGGGACAGAAGCAGTGAAGACGAGGCATGGGTGAGCCGCCTAGTGTCGTCTACCCATCTGATTTACTGTCCCGCTGCGTTTGAAGTAGGACAGGCGGAATTCACTTCACTCTGGTTCTTTGTGATCAGTCCACCCAGATTACAGCCCAGGTGAGGCCCCCCTCGCCATCAAGCACAGGATATAGGAAGTACCTGTCTGTCATAGCCCCTGGACATTGGCCCTGAACTCAGCTTTCCCAAAGTGTAACGCTGCAAAATGTTTCAACGAAAGAGACCGCTCTGTTTCTACATACTGGATGCACTGACTAGCTTTGAAGAACACAATGTGCAACGGGTTAAGATATGCAGCATGGGAATAGCCTGCAGCTGTGGCACTGTGGTGTTTTAACCTGTTGTGGACCCAGACAGCACAGCGCGAGTCTGGCGTCAGTTTTCTTTGTCAGACCTGTTTAGTACATGGAAACGCAAGCAAATACTTGACGTGATGCGTTTGGCTGTAGATCTTTTTGACAACAAGCTTATTTTGGCACCAAATTCTTACTGTGTATGTCAGTGTTGGTTGCGGATTGGAGGTGATTTGTACGATGGTTACACGTACGCATCAAACTAGCCTTGCTTGTGTTTATAGAGCATCAAGGCGTGCTAAATATTTATGTATTTTTCAATTCCCCAGTCTTCCCATCTAATCAGCCACCAGTGTATATGGGCTTCAGGACAGAGTGATGTCGGTGTGGTGCGGCTGATTAGAGTCAATCAGCCGGGGCTGAAACCAGCATTTGCTTCAAAACAACCACACTGGTTCAAGTCTGGAATTTCTCCCCAGCACCCCAGCTAATGGCCACATCTTCATAGACCGAATGACAGCTTGATTGTGGGCAGCGTGTTGGTGTGGGATTGGGATGCTGATTTGGTGCTTTTTTAGAGGGGGATCCAGAGAGGGAAAAGGCAGAATCTAATCAGCACCTCTAAAAGTTAAACAGAAGAAGAGATTGATTGGAGAAGATGTTGTAAGGGAGCTGATATATCCTGAGGACAAATCAGCCTTAAACCTGACATTTTGTCACAAGGCACAATCAGACCGTTGGATCAACAACATTTTGTGCGATCATTGTATAAATTTAAAACATTGTTACAAGTTGATATTCGGATCTGATTATGCCGAGTGAAGGCAGGGAATTCAGTCGTATTGACGAGATCAGCAAGCTTGCAGAAAACATGGTTAAAAAAAAAGAAGTAGGGTAAGCAAATAACTTTATCATCAAAACGGTTCTTATTATGATAGTGTTTCACACTTTGCTGAAACCCTAAAAATACAAATTAGTCTGTCATACACCAGTCATTTTCTAACCCTGTAGCAGCAGTGATGAGGTGGCTGTTGGTGCGCATCGTCTTGGCATCTCCATCAGAGTCTGGAATACTATTTTACACTCAATACGCCAGAGACTTCAATCAATTATATAGAAAAAAAACACTGCTTTCAGGTAACCTGCTCTCTCTCCAGCAATCCTATAGTTTTCTTTTAATTTGGCCAACACCATGTCTCTGGAGCAGTTGGTACACAAATATTGTCTTTTGACTGTGATGAGGTCAAGGATCGCATCCACAGTGAGAAATGAGACTTCAGATGCAAAAACAGTCTTTTATTTCACAATAAAGTGAATGACTGCTGTGAAATAAACATCACTACAGTGACTCGCATTACCATGTGTCAGATAGGAGACTTTCAAGTGTCTTTAGAGAACTAAATAACTGCTATTGATATTTTAGCATTTCAATGGCCACCTTAACTCTCAAAGCTGTCATTGTTTTTATTTAAGGCTCAGGCCTTTGCTGCCGGTATCAGTAAAGTTTCCCATTGAAGAGGAAATCAGAAGAAACCAACATTTAAATGAAGGATAAGAGGCCTCTGTGTGTCGAGCTGAGAGGAGCTGTTTTTGTCTTGCAACACTGTCAATTCAATGAATTACTTCAAGGGAAAACAAAGTCATAGTGACAGCATCTAATGAATATTGTTTCTCATAAAAGGACTTGCCTCTCTGTGTATTTATGCATAACTGATATCTGTCCATCTGTGATCGTCGTATGATAATGCTTGTGTTCTTTCCGTTCAGTGACATTCAAGACAAAGATTGACATTTGCCGTCATCACTGGTAAAACATTTATTTATCTTCCTTTGGATTACCTTTAAAAGTACATTTTTTTTGTCTGTATTCTGCTCTCATCTTGTTTTAAAATGTTATAACAAGGGTTCACTGTCACGAGGTCATTATAGATCAGTTTGGATTTGGTTGAATCAAAATAGAAAATAGTCATTTGCTATTCCTTGTATGGAAATAAGATGTTTGTAGTTGTTGGTTTCATTTCCTATTAAAAGTTGATGGCTATTTCACAATAGAACAATGTTAAAATACATGTGACGCATCAAAAAATCTTAATTAACAACAATTTACTCCAGAAAAAAAAAAAAAAAGACTCACCGTGAGTCTTTTTTTTTTTTTTTTAAGATGAATAGCATTCTTTGCAGATGAGTGTGGACTGCTTCATCGGCATCAACCGTTCCAACTGAACTTACAGTGGGTTCACGGATCTTCATGTGGGGTTCTTGAGGCAGCAGCGAGTCCCAAATTGAATTACATGCACATTTCTCAGCCACAAAGGGGAGCCATCACTAATTAAAACCACGTGATTGATGACACTGACGCTTCATGCCAAAGGAGGATAAATCACTCTCACAGTCACTTTGCTGCATTGGTTCCTGTCTCCACACCATACGCTACTGTAAGTCCAACACTTCCTCAGCTGAGGGGAATAAACAACTGGAAGAACGCAGCCGTGCTGCCGCTGGTTTGTTTACAAGGATTTGTTGTGCATTATGCCTGTAAGTCTGTAGCTTCTTAGTCACATATATGTGAAATAATCTGAGGAAACAATGTCACTTGTGAAGGCCAACATCGGTGTGTGGATCTAATGTATATGAGTTTACAGCATACAGTACATGCTCTTCATTATGTTCAACCGAGTGGAATTTTGACCTATTAAAGGTGAAGCTGTCAACCTATCCATCCAGGGCACTTTGTGAGTAATCGCTGTCTAATGGCTTTCATACTGAGTCAGTGTGTTACACACAAACCTTTATGCCTTTACTTACACGCACATTTCTGAAGCCTCACATCATGTCTTGTCTTATTTCCTAATCAGAGTTTTGATTTTGCTTTTTTTTTTGTCCTATAGATGAACAAAAGAACGCATGATACACCAGAGACAGACTAAAAAGTGTCGTCAGTGTTCGATGAACAGAAAGGTATGGTGATTTCTTTCTAGATTTATACTGAATATAAACATTTAAATAACTAAAAATTAACAAATTTCCTAGTTAAAAGATATCTGAGTATATATTGCTGTGTAGTGCATAATGTAACAATCTCAAGTCTACATAACCGCCCACACCTGCAGAAAATATAGATAGAACAGTAATGCCTCTACTTGAATAGAGCGTGGTTCTTTTTCCATCGGGGCTTACGTAATATCAGTAATCAAGAATTCTTCCTGTTGCAATTATTGTCAAATGATGGAACCGAACGGTAAGAAGAAGTGTCTCTTCTTCTATAAATCCCTCACACATGTTATACTCTCTCTGGACTACAGTGGTTTGAAATTGCTGTCTTTGGAACAATTTTGCCCTCTTACACTGCATACAAGTCAGATCCTGTCAGTGGGTTAGTTTTGTTCAAAGGACCAATTAGTGGGTCCGACCTTAGCCTGCAGCTAAAAGGCCTAATGGTGGGTGCATCCACCTGAGAGGTGCAGAACTCTCCCCACTGGGCTTTAATTTGAGAGAGGGGTGGGTGGCAGCTTCTGAGGCTTTTATCATTACACAGGACTTCATTGTGGCTGCTGACCGTTTGATCTTAAAATAATTTACTTAATGATCTCACCACGGGAGCAATTGGTGCTGCTCGATTAGTCTGCAAGGTCTAATGGACATGGGAGAGAAAGAAGAGGAGGAGGAGGACGACCGGGAAGGAGGGAGAGGGAGAACGGGGGTGGCACAGTAAGAACTAAATGAATCCGCTATGTAACCTTGGGGAGGTACATTTTTAGCATAAATTCAGAGGTAAATTTCTGACAGTGCCACAGAAATCCTGAGGCTGAGACATTAGCAAGCTAAAGTGACAAGGAAACAAATGTCCTATATTACAGTAATATATCAGCACATTAAAAGGCTTTACAAAGCACATACATTTTATATATTCTACTTGCATCGCTGGCAAATTAGTTTATGTAATATTGTGAGGAACTACCCTCAAAACATTTACATTAACAAGCGTTAAATTTTCATTTTAATACAAATGTTATAGATGTCTAAAGAGCTTAAACATAATATGTTTAAATTAATTAATCCTATATATAATTCCAGTCTGTAACACCAATTTGTATATAGATGATGCGCTTAAATCCACAGTCCCATCGTTTTTAATCAAAGTATTATCCAACATACTGTATGGATGAATGAAAGACAGCCCAAATCACAACAGCTGCAGGGATTCACAGTGAAGAGAGTTGAAAAGGTCACCTCCACTTTGAAGCACACACTCGGCTACGCCACTGAAAGGCCTTCCTGACCTCCGCGGCAAGATAACAAGCCAAAGAAAGGCGGGATGGGGTCTAATGCAGCCATTAGAAGATGAGATAGTTGTAGTCAGGTGAGTTGGTGCAGTTTACAGCAATCCCTCTGGCAAAGTATGAAAAGCGGAAAAGGGGGGTAACACAGGTCTGTTATTAAATCATGCTGGAAGGTTGTAAGTGCACATGAAGTTGTCTTTGGCATGCCATGACAAAATCTGGCTCACCAGCAGAAAGAACCCAAATAAATCTCTGAATGGGAATCTTTTTTTTTTTTTTTTTTTGGATGGCATAATTAGTGTCATTACATTTAATGATGAACTACATCTGTTTTTCTATTCAGCATTATAACATTATCCAGAAAAAAGCTATATTATAGTGACAGTCAAAATATATGTTTTAGAGATTGGCACTGATTGTAAGTTTCATAACACGTGCCAAAAGTCTCAAAGACACATCTGAATGAAACGTAGCATATCTGCACCGCTGCAGTGCAAAGTGTTTCAGACGAGGAAACCTTTTTTTTTCTTCTTTTATTTTCTCAAACATGATGGAATAGCACATTCAAAACAAACCCTTGACGTCAATTCACTTTGCATTATAAAAGGATGATATATCAATAAGAAACACAATAATGCGGTGATTATAGGACAAACACTTGAGCTCTGAATGTTTGTACTCTTGATTTTATGTTGAGACTTTTACTGTGATGAGCAAAGGTCGACCTCTTCACATTGAAGTGGGCATTAACTACACCAATGCAGTAATTAACAGCCAGTGAAACTGCTGCCAGTGCCTTTGCTGGTTTATGTTTCGTTTTTTCTGTATTTTATATCATCATTAATATTAGAATAGTACATTTTATGAAATTAAACAACCATTTAAAATCTAAATCCTGCAAATTCCTTAATTTAAACAATACTGAAATAAATCAGACAATACTGCTTATGTGTTATACTGTAACTCTGCTAGAAAAACATTCATGGATGTTTGTATAATAGCTATCAGCCTGTTAGGCCTCAGATGAATTTTAAACATTATTGAACCATCCCCCCACTGAATGGCAGTAATCCTTGTGCCGGGCCCTGCCAGAGACCACGAGGTGTGCATATTAAAAGTTTTTACTGAGGCTCCACAACACCTGCGATCCTCTCACCACTGAGCCTTGCACCACAAGAACATAAATCAAGGCTTGTGAGTGGAATATCTCATGAAGAGCCAGCATTCCACTGCTCGTGCTGGGATTAGGAAATCAAAAGGGCACACGCTCTGCAAATGCTACACGAGGCCCAAAGGAAGCCAGCATGTTGAGAAACAGCCAAGGAGGCTCACTCAGCTCTGTCATTTATAATGGAGCCGGACTGACAGAAGCCCCTGGGACATTACTGCTACAAACCCCAAACCACTGACTATGTGTCATCCAAACAACTACAAATTATGGTCTAAACGAAGCGGAAGAGCTGCTGCAAATTGCAGGAAGCGTTTTCCCGTGTCTTCATTATGTTGTTAGTGTTGTTGTTTTTTGAGATAAATGTATTGCCATCAGCATCTGGCTATGATGATCAGCCTTAGAAGTGTTATTTTCCCCACAGGGGAAAGCTGCATTTTCTCTTTTCACTGAACACAATGTATGTAAAACCATTGAGAGGATGTGGATATGTTGGCTTGTCATAAGAAAGACGATATTGTCATCTCAGCAGGTGTATGTGTGATTAACATTGCACAGAGGACATCCATGATTTGCCCTTCTGTATAGTCCATTATGCAGTCTCCGGGAAGGGAAACTGTAGAAATCCAAGTATTTGATATGCAAAAGCGCTCTCCGTGTATCCTTGCCCTGTGGTAGTCAAAACAATGATGAGATAATTTGCATTTATGGAGTGAATGATTACACAAGTACACTATATGAGGAATAAAGGGCCCAGCTCAGGTTAAGGCTGATTGACAGCAACATTGTCTGGTGGGGCTTCTTTTCATTTTGAGGAGCCCACAGTGACCCCAGGCATTATGGCCATGGGGGCAGTGCCAGTCTCTCAGGATGCTGATTAAGTGGGATAAACTAGCCCCTCAGACACAAGTGGCCTGGCCATCCTCAGGGGAGTTCTACCTAATCGCCTGGACCCACCTTCCTCTACAACACATTCAACCCACACTGCACACACACACAAATGTATATTTCATTTAATGCAACGCGTTCCATTTAATGCATTTTAGCACAGAGGAACTAGATCAAAAACTACAGATTTCTAGATTCAGTGTTTTTTTTTAAATCTATATTCCATCCATATCAGCCTCTTGAACCAGACCAGTGTGTTCAAACCTTAGCCAAATCCATGGCATATGCTCTAATATGTATGCGTGTGAACGAACTAAACAATGGGGGATTGTACAACAATTGTGGAGTAATGGGTGCCCTTAAAGCTTTTGTTTCCCGGCAGAGGAGCACTTAAAACAAGCCTTTCAAGATAAGCGACCGGCTGTTGTACTGCGGCTTCCCCGGTCCCCCAGGACCACATATCCATCACCAGATACCCTCGGGTGTGGGCTAACAAATTTGTTCAACCTGAGGCTTACATAACACCCCGTGAGCTTTAGCACTATCTGGTGGGATTTCGGTGTGACCTGCCAACAGAGATCTCACTGTCGGGTTGAGCGCACAGCAGCCCGGTGTTTTAACATTTCATTACATGGGCGTCGATCCACCAAAGGGCAACGTTCCCCACATGTATAGGCTATTATTTGCCATCAACACGGCGAACATAGATTATCGTGTGTATATCCGGGGACTTATGACGGAATGACTGACAATATATTATTTTTGGGTCAATGTGATCAATTATAGTATGGACGGGAGGTCAACAAACAACAGCGTGCTCCCCTGACGCGTCTGCGTTTCTAAATATGGCTTACAAATTGATTTCTGGACATTTGTCAAGCAGCTGCTTACCATTTGTTGTGTATTTATAAAACAGTCTGTCTGTCCATCTATCCAAAATAAACAGGTTTAACTGGAAAAGTTGCCTCAAACGGTCTCGTTTCCTCGCTGGCTCCCCGAGTCCCCTCGACCTACGTGAAGATCTGTGAAAAGAGAAAGGCCAGCGCCCTCTACAGGCCTCCACTGGAGGTGACGGAGAGACGCATGGCCAACACTAGAATCACAGAGAAACCTCGATTCTCAAGTCAAACTCCAGTTACTTTAGACTGTGACTTCACTGAGGGTTTTTCTACTCCATTAAACAAGACATGACCGTCCCTCTAAGGGTCAGAGGACAGATGGACATGATGTTGCATGTTGTTCAGCCATCTGACACAAATCTGTGATTATGTGATGTAAATAAAACGTATCTTCTTCTCATATATTGAGAATAACCCTAAAACAACACAGACCTACAGAGGCAACCTTGTGGTTTTGACATTCTATCTGCGGTCAGATATTATTTTATATATTGATATGTTTTTTTACGTACACAGTAGGTGGCCATTGTCAATAAGTACTTCAGTTGACCTAACATGATTTGATTACATCCAAACCTTTAATATACCTGCGATCTAACAGATCTAATAGCTTGTGATGAAGTAAATTGGTGGGCTGACTGGATGATTTTTCTATAACACGTGCATCATGTCTCCCCAAACTCTGAACATGAACTACAGATTTGATTTTCAAGATCCCTTTGGTTTCATTAATTTTATTTAATGCTAAAATACATGATATGATTGTTGTTTTTAAATGTGTAAATAGACTGTGGTTAGTGCATAGTGAAATAAGAGTACACTGATCCAGTCAGAAATCTTAACTGTGAATTTTAAATTCTTTATTGTTGTTGCTGGACTTCCTTGAAGATGTGCATATAGTCAATCAGTGCTGTGTCGCCATACAGAAATTCCTTTGGGATTGATTAAGTACTATATCTTTGTATTTCTACTGATGCCCACATTTACTTAGTTTAATCAGTTAAATGCTTTTCATGTTGTGTTGTTCTTTGATGCAATAATCACGCCATTGTGGAGAGTAACCTTATCGCTTGGCTGATAAAGCTAGACATAACTCAAAATAATTTAACAAACATAATTTTAAAAAACATATCTTACCTCTTTTATAATTAGAAACAACTGGGGGAAGATCACTCAGCCTGTAATGCATCGCTATTTATACACAGCTCACCTTTATGTTTGCAGTATAGACAAAAATATAAGAAACATAAGAGAATTTAGACTCAGGCAGCACATTTCCTTGCTTGCTGCTGCTTATTGGATTGACTGGGCTGTCATGATGGAGTGCTGTTTTGTGATTCAGTTTGGGAATCAATACCGCATCATCAACAAAAGTCAGTTGACACTGCCAGTCATTGATGAGCTGCTTGGTATTACAAATGTACCTATGTGCAATTCTGAAGGCCAAAAGACAAAGTGCACCATGTACAATAATACACACCATTACACAATTTCAACTTGTTCTAAACAGAGGTGTCATTAATAAACACATTAAGCCAAGAAAACAGATCATGCATTACAACGCAACACTTATTTGAATACCAATGACAATGACTGAAGAGATTAATGAAGTTAAATATTTCCAGTCAGGTTGCAGCACATTCCTTGCTGTGGGCAAAGACTGCAACGGACTGCACAACAAGCGGTGGATGGACATATTAGGAAGGCTAGCTCAGCAGTGAAACAAGCCTTGGCAGGAAAATGGTTGCAGTGGCATGTATGGTGCCAAGTTTGACCAGCATTGTTTCCTCAGAAACACTTTTTGGTTGCTTGGGAAGTGCTCTCCGTCTTGCACACTTTTGTGATGTTACAGCTGCTGGATCAGAATCAGCTGGCAGATTGTGCTATTGAAAAAAATGTATTTATTTCTCTCTTTTTTCCTTGTTGAGAGGGAGGGCAAACTGCAATGAGGGAACAGAAAAAGCACATGCACATATATAATTGTACATGGAGTGGATTGCAAGATGTTGACCTTTCTCTCTCTTCCTGCATTGCGATGATAGTTGCAATGATCTCGACCCATTTGAGGCTGTAAGTGTTTTCTGGTCTTTAGCAAATTGAATGACTCATGTTCTCAACCATGTTAACATCTGCGATGATTTCCAGAGTAAAATGAGCGTGTGGATTACATCAGGAGCCATCTTCATCTTAACTGCTTGAATGCATTGCCTCCAACTTGTTATTAGCACCATAGCAACAGGCAGGCGATCTCTTCCCCGTAGGTGGTCTTGTCATTGTTAGTGATGAGCTCCAAAACGGTAGTGCCACCTGCAAACCTGAGTTTCTCTTTCTCTCCCTTCCTTTTTCGCGAGGATTAGTTTCTCAGTGTGAAAAAAGTAGAAAATAAAAGAAGGGCATTTTCTGAACTTTTACAATGTGTTATCCAAATCCTGCATAGCATCTTCTACCTCTATTGACAATTATTCTAAGTTCAACTTTAAGCATTCACTAATAGATCAGAGTACCACTTAAATCTTTAACTACTCCGAACAAGCATTTTGTTATGGCGTCAGACCACTAGGGTGCCCTCAAATATGGTGTAGTAAAGTACCTTGTAAACGTCAGTTGCCGGGTACAGTGCTTTGCTGCTAAGACAACAGTCAAACTAGTCACACACACACACACACACACACACACACACACACACACACACACACACACACACACACACACACACACACACACTTTACCACAGTCTGTGGCTTTATGCATAGCCTCCTTCATGCCCCATCCTGTCACAACGAGGGTATTAAAAGGGGCCACATATATGCACCTTTTAAACCAGGAATGTTTGAATTACCATACGTCCATATAGACTACAATTCATTGTGAACTGGTAGGCTAACCTGCCCAGGCCATGCATCTAACTTTAATTTAACTTAAAGTCAACATCCTTCATATGGTGAAATTTAAACACAGACTTATTTTTTAAATACAACGTTTCTAAAAAAAAAACCCTTTCAGATAACATTAATTTGTTAAAGAATACTCCTATCTAGCTCTATCTAGATCCCATTAACATTCAATCACAAAGCAAAATGATGTTATGGGTCTACATGTGCAGAAAGAACAGGACAGGAAACACACTTGTATAACTGCAACTAACTCCACATGGATCGTGGGAGACATTAAATAAAAAAGAACCACATTCTGGACATTCAGGTCATCTAAAAGTACGCCAAATGGTAGTACAGGAGATACAGTATTTGCCAAAGGGCTACATGGCAGTGATTGCGGATAGTGTCTGTTACTAAGCAACGGAAAGCGGAACCGCCCCCAGGACTGTACAGCTCCTGCCTGTCTTCTTCTTTGCAGGAATATGAAGTTACTTGAAACTACTCGACTACTACAACCCCTACACTAATTCCGGGACCGTTTCTGGAGCCGTCACAAATTAGTTTGCTTTTTTCTCCACCTTTGAGTTGAAGGAAGTGACGGGGGGGCTGAAGCATGTCGTTGAAGTAGAGTAATAAAATGTCCGACGACGAAAGTGTGCCTTCTTTGCTCGAGGACGACAGAGTAAAGTTTGTCGAGGGGAAAGTGTGTGGGCTACTGCGACTGCACCGACAAACATGGGATAAGAGTGCTGCTACCGAGGAGTTCCAAACACTTCTCATAAACTTCTTCGAAAGGGGGTCTGTTGTATTTTTCTCCTCATCGAAAGCAGCCTGCCTGGCTGCTTCCAAAGAGGTATAGTTGTTACGCAATATCCAACTAGTTAGCTACATTCGTAGATAGCTAATGTTAGCTAGTTAGCCTGTGTACACTTGACTTACCTTTGTAAACTAGCTAAGCTAGGGCTCTTGGTACCAGATGTTGAAATTGGTGAATTGATTTAACGTGTCATATCCGTTTATTGGCAAATCTTGTGATATTATTGAAAATGCAGGTCCCACCTGTTGCTCAAAACAAGCACATCTATGTTCTCAAGAAGAGAGTTGTTCCCGTCAACTCTGAAAACTACAGGGAACTTCTGCTCTTTGGCCTCCTGTCTCCATCACCACTACTGCAGCTGTCCAGTACTGTTGAGCAGGTGATTGTTATACTCGCCATCATATACCTAACCCATAAATACGCTGTTTTTCTTGTGTTGTATGTGCTGTGCCCTTTCGAGTGCTGGATGAATTAATTCTGTGTCTCTTTGCAAGATATGTGTGCCATTGCTGACAAACAACCAAAACCATCAGATGTGGCCAAATCTGATGTCTAAAGACATTGTTCAACATGTGGAGAACATGCGCAGCAAGACAGCAGTTGTCCTGGGGCAGGTTTTAGGGAAAAGTGTCCTCCCTATCCCAAATGTGACAGATTGGATGGAAAATCCATACGGCACCTTCAGAATGTAAGAAAACAGACATTCTGCCTTTATTTAAAAGGCTGGATTTTATACTGTACGTATTAACTAACACACTTAACAATTTTTATTTTACTCTCAGGTGTAATAACTATGACAGGGCATCAGCTCATGCTATTGAGACACACGTCATCAGCTGGACCAATCTGATCCAGAAAATATTAAAGCAGGATTCATCAGACCTGCTTATGACGAGCTGCAATCCAGGGCCCAGTGCAGAGTTGAAGTTTTGGGCTTCCAGGAAGAGCAATATAGAGAACATTTATCATCAGGTATGCTCCCTCCTGAACTGAATCATTTTCATCTCCGTACATTTCACACAGTGTTTGGTACTTTCCCTCCCAGCTTCAGAGTGCCATTGTTCAGAAGATGGTAAAGATGTTAGAGATTATGGATAGCAGCTATCATCCAGCAATCAAGACTCTAATTGGAAATGTATTTGATGGTAAGATTAGCCCACTTCAACGCCAAAGAATGCATGCTGTGGTTTGCGCCTTGTCAAATGTCTGATGTGATTTCCCCAAAACATGTTATCTCTGATTATGTTGTTTCATCCTTTTTCACTCAAAAGCGCTTCAAGAAGCACAGGATATTGACCTCCATCTACAGCCACTGCACGCACGACTGTGTCAACTGGAAAAGGAAGGATTTCCTCACTTGGAAATATTCATCCCTGCATTATTTCACACGCTCTTCCTTATCTGGACCAACTGCCAAGCTTATCAAAGACCAGCACGCATCGTAGTGTTACTGCAGGAGCTTTGCAATCTGTTCATTGAGCAGGTGGGGATGCTCATTTCAAACACCTGTGATGATGGACACATACATGTTAAATTGGAGTGAATATACTTAAACAGTGCATGGAATCCTGTCAATGAGGCTTTTCTGGTGCTAGTCAATCAGCATTACTCTGACTTCAGTTATTAGCTGTCTGTATGAACAAATTCACAGATAAAAAATCTCTTTCCCTTTAGGCTTCTACATACCTCCCTGTGGATTTGCTACACCGAGAGGAAATCGAGGAAAGTCAACATATGGTTAAGAGGGTGATAAAAGTCTTTAGATGTTTCAGAGACAGTTACCAGACCCAGAGGGAGAGGTTGGCCAACCATGTGGAACATGCGCCCTGGGATTTCCCATCTGCCATGATTTTTGCACGTTTCAACCAGTTCCTTAATCGTATGCTACAGCTGGAGGTGAGATCGGATTTGTTTTTTTATTTTTTTTTATTCAGGTGTCAGAGTAAGGTAGTATTTTTCTGTGGATTTGTTTCCTATTACCATATCCGTTATCTTTGTAGGATTTGTTTGAAGTCATGCTGGACTTTCAGAGGATGGGGAAACTGGAATTTGGAGGAGTAAATGGCAAAACCTACAGTGAGCATGCTGCTCAGATGTACCAAGAGTTCAGAAATCACTGCCAAGCATTGAAGCACTGTGTAAACAGCCCGCTTGATTTAAACTCTCAGGTGAAATTCTGTTTATTTATTTTTACGTTTATATTGCAAGACGATTTCCGTGAACAGCCACTGAACATATTCACAATTTTACACTGTTTTCCATCATTAAACACTGTTAAATTGTTAACATTCATCAACTCATAAGGATTTTGAAAGTGAGTACAAGGATTTGAAAGTGAGGATTGAGGACCTTGAATGCCGGCTTGCCAGCCTTCTATGCTTGGCCTTTAAGGATTGCTCAGGACTGGAATCAGCATTTAAAGTAAGCAAAACCTGATGATGGTGATGACAGTATTGATAATGTGATTTGCAATTGACAGAACTATCAACTGGGACACCAACATCTTTGTTTTTTGTCCCTTAGCTGCTAACTATTATTGGACCCTTCCTGGAGAGAAAACAAATCCGACAGATATTCAGTCCCAACTTCGTTCTATTGCAACAACATTTCAGAGAAGAGCTGGAGACATGTAAATATCTGTTTAAATCCCAGCTCAATCAGGTATTGGAAATAACACGGAACACTAGAAATATGTATTCAAAGCACAAGCGGTTTAGTCCTTGCAATAACTTTGTTCCATTATTTATCTGTTTACAGATGGAGAGTGGTCTGACTAAGAACATGACTCACACATCTGGAGCTTTGAAGTGGGCAAAAATGCTCAAAGAACGCATTCAAACACCATGGGAAAAAATCAGAGTACTCTTTGATATGTCAGTAAAAACATTGACTATTTCCAGTGAATGTATTAGTTCCAAAAAATAGCTAGTCAGACAGATTGATAAACAGTTATATAGATTGATCAACACAGTACATAGAATTGTGCCAGGCTTAAAACAATTGTCTCAAAATATTTCCAGGCCTGCAGGAGGTGGAGCGATGGCGAAGGAGTACGACATGTACATGGAGATGATGAGTCTCGTGGACCAGTATGAGGGGGACATTTACTCTGACTGGTGTAATGGTTTGGAACAGGTCTGCCTGATCAACCTGAACCAGCCTCTTATCTCCCGCAGTACCACGTCTGACCTGATCTCGCTCAACCTCAATCCAAAGGTAATTGATGTAATGTCCCTGCAAACTAGAAAAACCATTGCACGTTTTGCAACATTCTCCAATTTGTTTTCAACCAACTCACTGTTACTATGTATAATAGTTAATTTGATGTCACTCCTTAGCTGACTGAAGTCTTGAAGGATGTGAAGTATATTCAGACTCTTAGTCAGCTCAAGATCCCTGCAGCTGCAATGACAGTTTTTGAGAAGCGTGATATGTTCACGAAGGTAAGAAAAACCTTTACACTCACGCACAGCTGTTACACATGGACTGTGCCTCAATATCTTCTCCACACTTGTATTTTCCAGTATGTAAGCAGTCTGCATCTATTAGTACAATCGTACAACAAGCTAAAGCAGACCGTGCTGGAGGTGGAACTTCCTCTCATCAGAGCTGAGCTGGAGTCCATAGACATACAGTTGACAAGAGCAGAGTCTGACCTGACGTGGCAAGATCTGGACTGCTGGAGCTTCATCAGCACCACCAAAGACCTGGTCCAGGACCTTGAATGCCGGGTCAGTAGAGCCAAGGAAAACTGTGAAGCCATCCAGTCGATGATGAAGGGATGGAGCAAACAGGCCATGTTTTGCAGAAAGGACATCAAGAAAGGCTTGCTCATACAGCTGGAAGACAGGGGAGACCGTGTTAACAAGAAGTACAGCTCCATGAAGAACGACGGAGACTCCATCCATAAGCTGGTACAGGTGGGTGTGGCTGGAAGTATGATCATATTCTTTCTTAAACACCAAACAAAATGAAATGATTGGCATGGGTCCTTAACCTTTTTACTCTGTTGTAGCAATATTTATGGGTTTACAGGTCAATTAAAACCTTTATTATTTATTAACTTCATGATTTGTACTTGCGTTTGGAATGACAGTTTTTGTTTGCCATCTCCCCGATATTCTAACAATTTCATCAGGAGAATATGGTCCTTTTTCATGCTGACCCTGTCTCAGAAGCATGGCAGTCTTACCTGGAGTATGTGGATGAGATGGTTGTGGAGGGACTCTTCAGCTACATCCGCCACTCTCTTCAGTTCTTTGTGGACAACATGGACTCGTGGCCAAACCAGACACCTCTGTTTGAGGCTCAGTTGATGCTGGGTAGCTCAGGAATGGTTTTCCTGCCCTCGGTGGAGCAAGATGCAGGGGATGGCATCTATGAGCTGATAGAGGGACTGGTTGGAGACATATTCAAGACTTCTGTCAATATCAACAGAGTGGCTGCTCATCTTACAATGGAGAGTTACCAGGTACTGTAGATTTCATTGTAAACCCCCAAAAAGTATATTCTGCTACTTTTTCTAAACTCGTTATGGTGTATCTTTTTTCTACAAAGTCATGTAATATAACTCTTACAGGATGTAATGGATGCCATGCTAGATTTATTGGACCTGAGACAAAAAATAATGGAGCGAGTGGAGAACATCCTCAAGGAAGCAATAAATTACCAGAGAAAGTTTGACTGCTACTCCCATCTCTGGCAAGATGACAGGGCTGGATTTCTCAGCCAGTTTCTCCTGCATGGACATGTATTTACTGCTGAAGAGGTGGAAGCTCGTGGAGCACATGCACCTCCCGAGAACCCGCCTACAATCGATAACTTCAAAGAACAGGTAGAATGCTTTTTAAAATTTCAAATCACATCTCCAACACATGGCAAGTGTCTTAATTGCAATCTCTGTTCTGTTCTTACAGATAGATTATTATGAAGATCTGTACGCTGAGGTTTGCAAGCTTGAAGATTTAAGAGTGTTTAATGGATGGTTTCGGGTGGATATCAAGCTCTTCAAAGTGGGTCTGCTTAACACTATAAAGAAGTGGAGCTGGCTTTTTAAAGAGCATCTCCTGACATATGTCACCAACAGGTATCATTAATTTTTGCATTGCTATTAAAAGCAGACCAAACTGTTAAATCATTGGTTCTGACTGCATATTTTCCCACTCAGTCTTGATGAGCTGCAGAAGTTTGTCCGAGCCACTGTTGAAGGCCTAGGCCAGCCTCTGGCTAAAGGAAACCACCGTGGCTTGGTGGAAGTGATGAGTCACCTGTTGGCTGTCAGAGACAGACAGGCAGCCACAGACAAGATGTTTGAGCCTTTAAGAGACACAATAATCCTACTGGAACAGTATGGAGTGACCATACCAGATCACGTCTATTCCCAACTGGAGGTAAGGAAAGGAGGGGCTGCTCCTATTTTCTGACCTCCCTCAAGTACTTACTAAAATGATATGATAACAAATAATAATTTATTCACAAAATCATTTTGTGGCCAACCTTTTGAGAAATCAAAATAACTCTCTTCTAGGAACTTCCTGAGAAATGGAGCGGGGCAAAAAAATTGGTCTTAAAAGTGAGGCACGAGGTGGCACCCTTGCAGAATGCAGAAGTGATGGTTATAAGGAGACGATGCATGACATTTGAGGTGATGAGTCACATTTAGCTCTCATTTCTAGACAGATTATATATGCATAGTGTTACACGGTGAATGTATTGTATACCAAAGTGTGAAGGAACTGTCATTCTTTTAGGTGAAACAGAGGAAATTCAGGGACATGTTCAGTGCAACAGCGCCCTTCAGTTACAATGCAGTGTGTCCCTACATCAGTCTGGAGAAAGTAGGAGTTTAACCATTGTTTGATTATAACTTTTAAACAACATTGTGTTATCCTGTGCACTTTGGATAACATTTACCATGTGTTTTTGTTTCTAGTCTGAGAAAGCTGTCCGAGACATGGAGAAAGAGGTAGCAGAGCTACAGGAGTCCACAAATCTGTTTGATGTTACGATTCCCGACTATAGAGACATCAAGCTCTGTAGACGAGAGATCACAACCCTCAAAGCACTGTGGGACAATGTCATGTTTGTGCAGGTAAGTAGCTTAATGTATACTGTATGGGGAAATACAGCTGAAGGCCTCATCACCCCACTGCAATGTCCTAATAACTCAGTCACTTGACCAGCCTGTCCTCTTGGAGGCTGTCTTTGATTATTTGAATACCCAAAGCTTCTAAATGTCCCCAGTAAGTATCCTCAGCCCATTGCCCCTTCTGCACGCATCTTTATCTACACAGAGCAGTGTGGAAAATTGGACAGTGACCAAATGGAGGCAGATAAACGTGGACCAGATGGATGCAGAATTGAGGAGGTTTGCCAAGGTGAGGTCACCAACAGTGCTACCTCACACCAGCGCATCTCTCCTGCTGTCTTGCTGTCATGCACCATTGCCATTTGTAACAGATGCCTCTAATAAGTAATTATGTTTACCTACCTTCTGTTTGTGTAGGACATACGGAAGCTTGACAAAGAGGCTCGTGTTTGGGATGTCTATTCTGGGTTAGACCTTTATGTAAAGAACCTGTTGACTTCACTTCAGGCTGTGAGTCAGCTACAGAACCCGGCCATACGAGAGCGCCACTGGGTGCAGCTAATTAGAACAACGCAGGTGTGTAAATACAAAAAGCAGAAGTCAGTCTATAGAGCAATATTTTGCATGAGAAAAATCTTTGTATCATGACGATAATTCTTTTGAAATAGACGGACTTCACCGTTACTGACAGTACCACCTTGGAAGACCTCTTGGCTCTGAAGCTGCATTTGTTGGAAGACGAAGTTCGCAACATAGTCGATAAGGCGGTCAAGGAAATGGCCATCGAGAAGGTTCTTCTTTAATTAATAGAATGTGGTCATATTCAACACCATCAATAATGTATATGATAAAAGGTATAACATTGAACTAGCAGCTAACCTCATGAACATGGTTCATGAGTCTGTTTCTGGCTTTGTGATAGATAATCCAATGGTGTTAAAGTAACAGAGATAAATAGATGAATGGTTTTCATTGGACATCTTTAGTCACTATATTAGGTTTCCATAATGTGTTTTCAAATGTGTTCTGATTATGCTGTCTGATATATATTTTTTTATTTCAGGTTGTGACAGAAATAAGTAAAACGTGGGCATCAATGGAACTTTCATATGAAGATCATTACCAAGCCTCTGTGCCACTACTTAAATGTGATGAGGAACTTATTGAAACACTTGAGGATCATCAGGTAAATATCTTAGCTACTGATGCTGATACTAACATTTTATGTGTGACCTTATAGCTTAGAATGTACAATGGCTGTAAAGCGCAAGAACAAGTTCTCAAGATCAGTTGTCTGTGAGAAGCACTGATAGTTAAGTGCTGAATAGAGATGAGAGTGCAGAAAGGGACCGCCCTGTCTGACTGTCTAACAGCACAGCTGAGAGTAGAGAGGTCCCTATTGAGTCCTTAGATTTATAGCTACTGGAGGACATAGGGCATTGTTGCACCGTGGCGGTCTTTGTACACATCCACCAGATGCATCGGGGGGTTACAGCCAGCAATTAGAAGTCTTGCCACTTCAGTGCCTAGATCTTTGTGTAAACAGACTTTTTCCCCTCCCCCATTTTTTATGGCATGGCATGCAGATGAGGTTGAATATGCATTGAAATTAAACTGACACATATTATGAGGTTAAGGTTATTATGATATTACTTTAAGCAGATGATGTATTTGAATTTTATATCGTATAAAATATGTTTTAACTGGTGTCTTAATCCTTAAGGTGCAGCTCCAAGGCATCTTTCAGAGCAAGCATGTTCATCACTTCCTTTTCCAAGTAGTGGAACTACAGAAACAGCTCACTGTGGCTGACTCTGTGCTGATGGTCTGGATGGATGTCCAAAGGACATGGGCCTACCTGGAAAGCATCTTCAATAGCTGTGACGACATCTGCCAACAGCTGCCTGCAGATGCACACAGATTTCAAACTATAGATGCAGAATTCCAGGTCTGTACTTCTATCCCAGTCATGTAGTTATACAAATTATTATTATTGTCATCATTATAAACATTGAGATTTTGGTTCTTTCAGGAGTTAATGTTGGACAGTGCTAAGACTAAACATGTCATTGAGGCAACCAACAAACCTCATCTATTTGGGAAGTTAGAAGATCTGCAAAGAAGGTTCATTTTTATTTAATTGCACTTTCATTATACTGTTCAGTTTGTTGAATTGTGTGCATTAATCCCATACTCTTTCTTTTTACAGGCTGGCATTGTGTGAAAAAGCTCTTGCTGAATACTTGGAGACAAAAAGACGTGCATTTCCACGATTCTACTTTATGTCCTCAGCAGACTTGTTAGACATCCTCTCCAAAGGGAGTCGCCCCAGAGAGGTACATTTATGTAGCGTTCCCTTTTTTTGTTTTTAGTATTTGTCCAGTGTCAATATTTCACTTGTGTCTGTCATGAAAAATGTAATGTCCGAGTGTCTTTTGCAGGTTACTGTCCACCTCTCAAAATTATTTGACAACATGTCAGATCTGGAGTTTGCCAAAAATGAACAGCTTGATAATCCGAAACTTGCAGTGGGCATGTACAGCAAAGAGAGGGAGCATGTCCCGTTCCAGACTGAATTGTACTGTCACGGGCCGGTAAGGTTATTTTTAGTGTCAAAGAATTGGAATTAGCTATCACATTTCAGAAACTGAAGAACTTAACTAATGGTAATCATAATTTACATTAGGTGGAGGCATGGCTTTCTCGTCTGGAGGAGACTATGAAGGAATGTGTGAGGCGTCACCTGTCGGAGGCTGTGTCTGTGTACGAGGACCGGCCGAGAGAGCAGTGGATTCTTGACTTTCCTGCCCAGGTGGCTCTCACTGGATCCCAGATCTGGTGGAGCAATGATATGGAGCTTGTGTTTAAAAGACTGGAGGAAGGATTTGAGACTGCACTAAAAGATTACAACAAGAAACAGGTATGATGAGTAAACCAACATTTAGAGAGTTCAATTAGGCATGCAGCTTAGTTGGCAAGAAATGTGGATAATATTTGCTTTATGTGGCAATAGGCATTGTGATTAGGACAGGTTGCTGATGGATAAACATCACTGTGTATTATCTTGCAAGGTGTACGCAATATTTTGAAATAAGAAAAATTGCCTACAAAATCATTCAGTACATTCCCAACACAAATCATGGCGTCAAAATCTCACATGGTACGTCATACATTTTATTACAACCTCGGTCAGTGTGGCAGAATTGTAGTATCAATCAGTCAAGTTTAATTTATAAAGCACCATTCAATTAAATCAAATACAAAAGAAAGTGCTTTACAAATGACTCACACAAACAAATGTGATGTTATAAAAAAAAGAAAAACAAGACACAAATGGAGAGAAGATGAAGAGACTAATGCACACAAAATGAAGTTAAGAAAATAACAACAATACCATACAACACTGAATAAATTGATCGTGGTTAAAAAGTAAAATATAGTCCCTGTTTTCCATAATGACTCAGACTCAGTGACCTGAGCTTGGTTTGGAGGCGCTTCTGTTGGCTATGCAGGCAGTTGTATTATCACTCTTGTCAGATTCATCAGCACTACATAAGGTTAGAATGTCCTTGGTTGCTGTTTGAATAATGTCTCACTCCCTTAAACGCACTGCACTAATTGGATTTGCTGTTGTACAGGACCAGTGACAAATGCAAGACATCAGGCACGTTGTAGTCGAAACAAAAGACTACTTTTGGTTCTCTTTGTATTTATATAGTGTCTGTGTATGTTATTCTGCATAAATCCAAGTTTTGATGACTAACTGTAGAATACTTAACAGTACAAATGAAACATTTTTGCGTTGTGCTGTTCAATTCAATCTTGTGTGTGAATTTAAACTGGCACTCTTTTCTTCTGTCTATTTACTTCAGCATTGCTTTGAATAATTTTTTCTTCCCTCCTACAGATTTCTCAACTCAACGCGTTGATCGGCATGCTGCTGGGACAGCTGAGCTCAGGCGACAGACAGAAGATCATGACTTTATGCACTATTGATGTCCATGCTAGAGACATCGTTGCCAGCCTCATTGCCCAAAAGGTAATCACGTTTGTATCATCCCATAATCAGCATTTCCTTTTAGTCTGGCATTCTTTTTAGCTTTTCTATGATGGGAAGATAATTTACTGGAAAAAAAGTACACTTCCTGACTTTTAAAATTCTCATTGTACAAGATAAACAAGGTACAGGCACCATTTCACCAAATGTACAGATTAAATTATAGACTAAAACAAGAGTTTTAAACTAGATATGATCATCATATTACCTGCTGCCCTATCTGTTTTGACATGTGATCTCTTTTACAAAGTTTAATAGCAGCCACGTGTTCACAGGTCAACACCTCACAGGCCTTCCAGTGGCTTTCCCAGCTCCGGCATTGCTGGTATGAGCAGCAGCATCACTGCTTTGTTAACATTTGTGATGCCCAGTTCCTTTACTCTTACGAGTATCTTGGAAATACACCACGTCTAGTCATCACTCCTCTCACAGACCGGTAACTCTGATGCTCTGTTTTCAGTCTATGCATGTAATGCAAGTTTGCTCCATTCAGCATTGAAATGGAAAATTCGTGTCTCTCTGTGTGCTGGTTTCATGGGTTTGTTTAGGTGCTACATCACCTTAACTCAGTCACTGCACCTGACCATGAGTGGAGCCCCGGCTGGCCCCGCTGGAACAGGGAAGACTGAGACCACTAAAGATCTTGGTAGAGCCATTGGTGTCATGGTCTACATCTTCAACTGTTCTGAACAGATGGACTACAAGGTGTGGAAGTCATTCAGCAGACAATTCATAATGAGTCCATGTTGTCAGTTTATGTCTTGATTAGATGTTTCAGAAAACATGTATGTTTTAATGTATGTTTTTCATGTTCAGTCAATTGGCAACATCTACAAGGGCCTGGCCCAGACTGGAGCATGGGGCTGCTTTGATGAGTTCAATCGCATCGCTGTGGACGTTCTGTCAGTGGTAGCAATGCAAGTCAAAACCATACAGGACGCCATCCGCTCTAAAAAGAAAAGGTAACCAGTTGAAGCTGAAAACACGATGACTTTATGCTGTGAAAGTGAACATGCTTTTAACCCTCTATGCACCCTCAGGTTTCTGTTCTTGGATGAAGATATTGTCTTAAAGCCCTCTGTGGGGATTTTCATCACAATGAATCCTGGCTATGCAGGCAGGACAGAGCTACCCGAGAACCTCAAGGCTCTATTCAGGTGAGAGTGATGCAGTTATTTTATATATAGTGTGCTTTTACTCAGCATGAGGTTTATTGTCTGATCTCTCTGTGTTCTGCTGCAGACCCTGTGCCATGGTGGTGCCTGACACTGAGCTTATTTGTGAGATAATGCTTGTTGCAGAAGGTTTCCGTGGTGCTAAGCTTTTAGCCAGGAAGTTTATCACTCTGTACACTCTCTGCAAAGAACTGCTCTCTAAGCAGGTAGGAGAAAAGCACTTAATAGCACTGTTATTTTTCATAATGTTGGATTAGAACAGAGAGCACCAATAATACATCTTTTCAGCTATACCTTAGGAGCACAGCAATGCATGAAACCATACAATAAATCTTTGGGCTTTGTATGATATGTTTTATGGTTAGTGTAAACACAGGAGTACACATCTTTACTGTCTATTCTCATTGTGTATTAGGACCACTATGATTGGGGTTTGCGTGCTGTCAAGTCTGTCCTGGTTGTGGCAGGGGCACTAAGAAGACGAGACAAGAGTAGACCAGAGGATCAGGTGATTACACGTGGCATCTCACAGCCACAAGAGGAAAACTCCATCATCTAAGTGCCCTTTCCTTCACAGGTGCTGATGCGTGCGCTGAGGGACTTCAACATGCCTAAAATTGTCACTGAGGATGTACCTGTCTTCTTGGGACTGCTGGGAGATCTGTTCCCAGGCCTAGAGGTGGAGAGAGAGAGAGACTGTGAATTTGAAAAGGCCATCCGAAAGACCACGCTGGAGCTCCGACTCCAACCTGAGGAGACATTTATCCTTAAGGTTTGACATGATATGGTGTATACCTGGTCAGTGCTAAAAAAAAAAGTGATCTATTTCTAACATTTATTTTGTCAGGTGGTGCAGTTGGAGGAACTCATGGCAGTGCGTCATTCTGTCTTTGTTATTGGAAATGCTGGGACTGGGAAAAGCCAGGTTACATTTTATTCCCTTACCAACTGTAAAAAGTAAATGCTGGGTTTGTTTTGGTAAATCACATCAAAAACATATCAAATATTATAGTTGTTTAATTTTCCACAGATATTAAGAGTTCTTCATAAAACCTATGCCAACTTGAAGAGGAAGCCTGTGTGGAATGACCTCAATCCAAAGGCAGTAGACAGAGATGAATTGTTTGGCTTCATCCATCACGCAACTCGAGAGTGGAAAGATGGTAAACAGAGCTGGTTTTAACTGAGAATAACAAAGTGTAATACACACAAGCCATTGCTAACTTATAGCTAAACCGTGCCAATACTTTGTAATCTAAGTGTTTGTTTGTGGTCCTCAATCTCTGTGTAAGGTTTGCTTTCATCATTGATGCGAGAGCAAGCAAACATATCCCACATAGGACCTAAGTGGATTGTGTTGGATGGAGACATTGATCCGATGTGGATTGAATCACTCAACACAGTGATGGATGACAACAAGGTACCTCCCTCATGTTCACTCATACACTATTGTACAACACATAGCAACCAAGGTGGTATAGGTAGAAAAAGATGTTTCTTTCCCCCTCCTTCAGCAATCACTTCCTGGAGTGTGAGTACTTGGAGGTCATTTTCTCCAGCAATTAATCATGTCACAGTGATCTTGCGCCTTTGAAATATTCCAAAGCACGTCTGTCAAACCTGATGAGATATAAAGGTGTTTTCCTTACCTCTTGTATGTCATATTGACAATGCAAATGTTACGATATTAGGAAACCGCAATGCTTCGTAACATCTTCCAGGTGCTGACACTGGCCAGCAATGAACGTGTTCCAGTCACTTCATCCATGAGAATAGTGTTTGAAATCAGTCACCTAAGGACAGCCACTCCTGCTACTGTGTCCAGAGCAGGCATCCTTTATGTTAACCAACAGGACCTGGGCTGGAACCCGTGAGTCACACAGTTTGTGTTCACATAATAACATGTTTGACGTTTTCAATGCAATGCTGTTTTTGTATTATCTTGTATTATCAGATCAGCACATCAATACAAAATGATTGCTTCTTGCTAAGGTACGTTGCCAGCTGGATTGACCAACGAGAACGCCAGACAGAAAGGGCCCACCTCACCATACTGTTTGAAAAGTATGTTCCTCGTTGTCTAGAACAGATGAGAAACACCTTCAAGACCATCACTCCTATCCCAGAAAACTCTATGGTGCAGGTACACAACACACAAGACTCGTTAGAATATATTTCTTCCTTTATTTCTTTACTATGCAGCCAACAAATCAGAATTAAATTATTTTCTTTTTTTTCCAGACACTCTGCACTTTGCTTGACTGCCTCCTAACACCAGAAAATATTCCATCTGACTCTCCATGTGACCTCTATGAGACTTACTTCACATTTGCCTGCATCTGGGCTTTTGGTGGGGCACTGTATCAAGATCAGGTATTACTTTGGTTGAGTATGGCATAACGACTCTAATTTCATATGAACTTGTATACAGAGATGATTAGGGCAATTTTGGTGCATGGATTGTGACATGAAAAGAACACACTCAGTAGAAGTGTCCTAATAAAGCTTCACTTTTATTTCTTGGCTGCTCAAAGCTCAAGAGCTGTTCTTACTAGACAGTTTTTCATAGTGAAACGTGTAACTGGGCTTTATATTGTAGGCAACATCAAGGACTTTTTATGTGTTCGTTTGATAATATTCCTGGTAATAATCCACTTAGTTTTAACTTATAGTTTATTACTTGATTTGTCGTTGTACTTCTGTCTGGAAGATATAAATATAGAGCGACGCACAAAATAGTGTTATTTGCTGACAGACATGTCAGAACATATCTCCAAGAATAATATAACCTTAACTGTCAATGATTGAGAGTCATGACGGGGTTGTTCATTGAAATGATATGAAATGTATGACATTATAGCCTCAATGATTTGTCCAGCTCTATGATTACCGGGTGGAATTCAGTCAGTGGTGGACCAAAGAAATGAAGACGGTGAAGCTGCCAGCACTGGGGACCGTGTTTGACTACTACCTTGACCCTCAAACCGGAAAGTTCCTGCCCTGGAGTGATACTGTGCCTCCGTTTGAAATGGAAACTTGTACACTACTACAGGTATATAACAGGAATATATAAGCTGCTATGTGAGAGTAGAACCCTTCATGAAACTCCAGAAACACGGACTTTTCAAGCTTTAATAATCACATACATGATCACAAGTAACCTTAAAGAAAAATAACCAAAAATGAACAATAGTCATATTAAAAATGAATGTTTGCCTCAGTGAACATAATAAGAGAGGGTAAAGTCCAACCATGAGGTTATGGCAGGGGTGCTACAATGGATGATAGGCTTTCCACTGTGTCTGATTACCATCTACTACACCCCATACCAGACTGTGTGGGGGTGAAGGCATGAGCAACAAGGCTTGAGCTATCACCCACGCGCTATTGTCTTTCTTTATGCTCCTGCGTACAGCTGTGAATGCTCCAAAGGCTCTTGCTGAGCCATAATTAGTGGGGTTTTGTTCTGAGCAAATGATGCTATTATGACAGAATAGTTGTGGTGTACTGGGGAAATACAAGAAATTATAAATCACATACTATTCACTGAACACATGTCTGTCAATAAATCACACTCAAAGAAAGCCATAATAACTATGTATGTTTCTGCTCCCTGTCTTCCTGCTGTTTCTATGATTGCAGGCTGTTCTGGTACACACAGCAGAGACTGTGCGTCTTCGCTACTTCATGGACTTGTTGCTGGAGAGGAGACAGCCAGTGATGCTTGTGGGGAATGCTGGAGTGGGAAAGACTGCACTTGTCAAGAATAAGTTTGACTGTCTGCCAGAGAGTTACATGACAACAAAAGTACCCTTCAACTACTACACTACCTCCCTCATGCTGCAGGGTGAGTGAGGTTTTCTGATTGTTCTGTACTGACTGGCACATCAAGTAAACTGTAGCACCATCTGCTGGCAATGCTCTGATTAAGAAAGAATGGAGGGGGAGAGAAATTACTGTCTCATATTATTGCTGTCATAACTGTAGGCATATGACATCCTCACATTTCCAAAATCAAACAGGGGTGCTTTTAAAAAAATATAGTTTGCCTGGTATTTATTTGCATGGCTATCTGTATTTTGATGTATGTATTGTGTTTTTGGATTTGTGAGTCGCTGCTTTCTCTTTTAGTGATTCTTGAGCGACAGTTAGAGAAAAGAGCAGGTAGAAGCTACTCCCCTGTAGGCAACAGAAAGATGGTCTACTTTATAGATGATATCAACATGCCAGCTGTCGACGCTTATGGAACAGTGCAGCCTCACGCACTAATACGTCAGCATCTGGATTATGGGCACTGGTGAGAAGACCCACACACTACTACCAGTTTTTCAGTTTGAGTCTTATGCCACCGCGTGAAACATTTAGCTAAACGATGGTTTATTCTGATGATTATACCAAGACGTCCTTTCTTGCTCTTTGTAGGTATGACCGACAGAAACTGAGCCTAAAGGAAATACACAACACGCAGTATGTTGCCTGTATGAATCCAACTGCTGGGAGCTTCACTATCAATCCCAGACTACAAGTATGTTTTCCACTTAAGTTGGCCTGATGGATTGGAGGAAGCGTTTGTACCAGCATTATTTATTTTCCCGTACAAACGTTCAAGGTTTTTGGTATAGTTTTAAATAATTATAAATGAATGTATGTGTGAATTGGTTTGCATAATTTAAATTTAAAGCTTCCTCTCACATAGGCACAGTTTATTAATTAAATATGCTGCCAAGAAGCTTTAGTCAATGGTTTTTTATAATGAATCTTCATCTGCAGAAGCTCAGACACCCATTGCACTTACTTGTTTGCAGAGAAAATTATTAGCATGAAGAAGAAGCAGCAATTACAAATTCACTGCTAGTGATGTATTAGAAAGATTTTGGGGGAGATATTTGAGCCATCCCCAAACTAGCAGTTTTTAATAATTAAAAGTATACCCTGCTTTATGTGTTCTGAAATTTTGTTATGCCTATTCTCTACAGAGACATTTCTCAGTGTTTACAGTAAACTTTCCTTCGTCTGAGGCTCAGATGTCAATCTACAGTCAGATCCTGTGTGGCCACCTGAAACAGCAGCTCTTCAGTCCACTGGTTCAGAGGAGCGCTATAGCTGTGGTCCAAGCTGCCATAGCTCTTCATCAAAAGATGGTTCACAGCTTTCTGCCCACAGCCATCAAATTCCACTACACATTTAATTTACGAAACTTGTCTGATGTCTTTCAGGTAGTACTGATATGAGCACTTTTTTGCATTTGGAGTTTGGAATGAACAGTGAAGTAATATGATTATATGTGTTATTCAGGGCATCCTCTTCGCTGGGCCTGACTGTGTGGAAGAGACATCTGACCTGGCACTGTTGTGGCTTCACGAGTCATGTAGAGTGTACTCTGACAGACTGGTGGATGACAAGGACCTGCAGCTCTTCCGGAAGCTCCAGATGGAGACTTTGCATGAGTGCTTTGAGGTATAATACTGATAAAAACGTGTTGTTCTTTATCTGAAGATAATATAAGTGACCGTAAGATTTCAGAATGTATTATGCTTGTCCTCTTCCAGGGAGTGGAGGACAGAATGGTGACTAAGCAGCCCCTTCTCTACTGTCACTTTGCCAAAATGGGCAATGAAGCTTCCTATGCTCCTATTAAAGACTGGGCTACACTCAGGTCTGTCCTCACTGATGCACTGGAGAGCTACAATGAGCTCAATGCAGCCATGAATCTGGTGTTGTTTGAAGATGCTATGCAACATGTGTAAGTATAGCTAGTTTGCATAATAATAGCATAATATATTACAGGGATCATAGTCCATAAATGATTTCCTTTGATAATGTTCCTGTAGCAATAAGACATGAAACAAAAGCATATAAACCACATTAAAGTAGTAAGAAAAGAAAAGTGCATAAGAAATGTAATTACAGATAAAGATGTTGTTTAATGCAGAAAGAGAAGCTAATATAATATGAGTTAATAGCATTATGTCAAAGCTGATGTGGAGACCACACAGTTTGTATAGATTTTTAATATTTTTAATATTTGATTGGATAGCGTTTCATGGCATAACAGAGATTGTGTTTTTTATCAGCTGTCGCATCAGTCGTATCCTGGAGTTGCCATGGGGTCATGGCTTACTGGTCGGGGTCGGGGGCAGTGGGAAGCAGAGCCTGACTCGTCTGGCTGCCTACATATCCTCTGTGGAAGTCTTCCAAATCTCTCTGAGTAAGGATTATAGCACCCAGGATCTCAAGGTAAATATTGATGTTCTTAATAGGTTGCAGCTATACAGAACATCAAGTGCAGAATCACGTCATAAAAGATGCTTTTATGAAAATGTATAAGCTTAATGTGACCTGCTTGTACTTAGAATCCTTCACTGAAATCAAGGTTTGTTAAAACAATCCCTAGATCAATGATCCGTCTGGCTGCATGCAGGATATTGATGTAATTCATTTTTATTCAGCTTCCCCACTGACCCGGGAAATACTTGTCAGATACTATTTTAAGCCACTGAGAAATGTTTCAATATCTCATTGCTGATGCAAATTGGTCAATTTAATCATTTAATAGCCTCTTAAAAAATCAAGGCGTTATCTTGGGACTTTGTTCGGGATGTTGATTTAAAATTTTGCAATAGACTCTTTATCATTGTGAATATTATACAGATGGGGGTCCATTTATGGCATGCACTGTTAATACGAGGGTGTATTATGAATTTAGGGTAGTCACAGCCACAGAAAGAAGCTGCTCTGAAGTCTGGTGTTACAGCAGCTGATATTACTGTATGTCTTGCCAGATGGCTGCCGGGTTAACAGGCTGCTGCTGGGATGGGTTTTGTCTCTAATATCCTTTGAGCTCTTTGTAGTTACTGACGCTCAGTAGATGGGTACCAATGATGGATTTATTCACCTGCTGTAGAGCCCTCCCTCCTTGTCCTGGGCCCTGCACATTCCAGTCATTTCTATTGCTCCTCTGTAAAAGTTAACAAGAACCTCTGACAGGAATTTTGCCCTCTTAAGTTTCTTCAAGAAATACAGCTGTTTTTAAGTTTTTTTCACGGGGGTAGACATGTGTGATGACCTTGTCAGGCTGTTTCTGATGCTGATTCCCAGGAGTTTTAAACTGTTCACTTGCTCCTTCCCAGCGCCACTAATGTAGAGAGGGGTGGGTGTCTTCTTCGCCTCCTTTTTCCTAAAATCCACATGCAGCTCCTTGGTTTTACTGACATTGAGCAGTAGGTTGTTCTCTGAGCACAACTCTGCAAGATTATTGATTTCCTCTCTATATGAAGTCTCATAGGTGTAATCTGTCCGGTGACTGTAGAGTCATCTGCAACCCTTACAACAGAGTTCTCTTCATGTCTTCATTTTATTTAGGTGGATCTGGCAGGCTTGTTTCTAAGGACTGGAGTGAAGAACCAGCGTGTGGCTCTACTCATTACTGATGCACAGATACCTGATGAGCGGTTTCTGGTCATTATTAATGATTTACTGGCATCAGGTCAGACTGAAACTCTGTTTTAGCTGTGTCTGCTTATTGTCATCATAGAATTTTCTTCATGAATGTACATCATCAATTATAAAACTTGTCTTTAAAGCATTCTGAAAATATAACATTGCATGAAGAGAGAGAGAGAGAATATTGATCACGAGAGCATGTCAGACTATGATTTGATTGTGCCTTCCCCTCCAGGAGAAATCCCTGAGTTGTTCAGCGAGGAGGAGATTGAAGGCATTGTGTCCGGTGTGAGAGCTGAGGTCCGAGCCCTCGGACTGCTGGACAGCAGGGAGAACTGCTGGAGATTCTTCACCCAACGAGTTCGACTACAGCTCACGGTCTTTCAAATCTTCCTCTAAAGAAATAATTTTTCACCAGTGCCCAATGAAACTTATTGATGTATAATTTTCACACTACTTTTATATATACCTTTTATGTAATTAATTATTATTATTATTTTTTACAAAAGTGGAGGACACATAGAATGAACAATGTTGTACTAGATGATTTTGATAGCAATTGAATGTGCCTTTACAGCCAACATGCACAACAAATAAATGAGAAAATCTTGAACATACTCCGTATATTGTTTGTGCTACAAAATTAAAAGCACAGCTGCTGTGTTGTGTTATTAAATATGTTTAACAGGCTGAACAAACAGAGCCAGACAAACTGGGGGGTTAAAAGGAAGGAAATTCTTGTCTCGGTACACATGTAAGCCATCCAGTTCATCTTTGCGCCAGGGCTTCTGGTAGCGTCACCGTCTGCTCCATCCAACTGGGAATGTGGCTGCCTGTCCTCATGCCAAGGCGATGAAGTGGGGGCGCAGAAGGCTGCCAGATATGGGTTTCCCTTTTGGATGCATCTGTTACACGGATGACCCGTGTTGATTTTCCTATGCACACTCAGCGTTATATCTTGTCATGCTCAACTATGAGGATGCTTGTTTGTGTGTATCTGCTTGGGTGACTCTTTGTCTCTCTGCTTGTTTCTTTGTAGGTGGTACTGTGTTTGTCTCCTGTGGGCAGCGCCCTTTATGTCCGTGCTCGTCGATTCCCTGCCCTCGTACAATACACCACCATTGACTGGTTCCATCCTTGGACCCCAGAAGCTCTGCAGTCGGTCAGCTACAGGTTCATCCAAGAGATTGAACACATTGAGGTCAGGCCTTTGAACCCAAGTGCTCCCTGCTTTCCACAGCGCATGTGTGAACTATGTAATATCATTGCAAATAGCAGTATTAGCTGTCAGAGATGCATTTAGTGTTGTGACATACAGCACATTATCTTCCCTGGGTTCGCTATGTACCTCCTCATTCCAGACTGAGTTAGACTTTAATGAACACCTCCTAATTACAACAGTGCAGCTGGATTAACTTTACCGTAGATCCCTCATCATTAGTTCTCTGCAGAGGTACTGACAAATTGCTGAACACATGCCTGGAGACTGACAGTGAGTACAGGCATATCATTGTTTTCCATCATAGCAGTGGAACGATCACAACCCATGATCATTTATGTTAATGAGAGAAGAGTGATTAAGCACATAACGACCCTCTGAGGAGGCACAGCTGTCACAACCAGGAAGCGTCATCACATATGTGAACATGTGCCAAACTATTATTTTCCTGTGTGTGTGTGTGTGTGTGTGTGTGTGTGTGTGTGTGTGTGTGTGTCTCTCTTCTGTAGCTGAAGGTCTTAAGAAGCTGTGGTATTTTTAGAGCAGTACATTAGTACTTCAGCTCTAATATTCTTGGATGTAGGATTTGCGGTGGTAGCAGATTTAGTAGACCTGTTTCTGAGTATAAGTGCAGTAGTTAGAGTTTCAACGGTTAATGGATTTGTCGATTGGGAGAAAATGAAATTTTAAAAATCAAGTAATAATTTTTGTAATTTTCAAAGCAAAAAAATATATCCACTGTCATATTTAATTCTAAATGGAATATCTTTGGCTTTTGGATTGTTGGTGATACAAAAGACACATAAAGACCCTACCATGTGCATCTTTTACAATTTTCTTTTATACACCAAGTGCTTAATCGAGAAAATAACCAGCAGATAAATCGATAAAAAAAGAAAAAAATAATTATATCATCATAAATTATTAAGAAAATAATCTTGTTGAACCCCTTGTAGTAATATGTTATTAGTAATAAAAAAAAGGTATTCAGAGGAGAGCTTAATTATTTCCTTTTTGTGAATGCACTTTTAATTCAAAATAGAGTTTAAATAAAATTACATATGTGACATTGTTGTATATTTAAAGCCAATAACGATTATTTATCCTCTTAAAGAGACTGAGAAACAAGAAATCATTTATTTAAAGTTAGGAACCCATTAATAGTTTTTACACAGGGCCAATCTCAGAACTTCTTTCGCATCTCAACTGAACATAGCATGCTTTGTCCAAAAGCATTATGTCAGATCTTAATTAATAATGATTTTTCCAACTGGCTCCATGATCATTAACAATGGCTTTTTGTGAGTTATGGTTAGGTTTGATCATTGTATTGTCTGCTCATTTGTTTTTGCTTTAATTGATCGCTAACTGTATGATTTATAGAGGCTCTGTGTCATTGAGCACCATATGATGAATACCTTGTTGGGATGGAGTACAACAGCCGCTGCAGACAGTGTTTAGAAAGTTGGAGGACATCGGAGATAATGTAAACAGTGTGCATGTTTTACAAGCTGCATGTCAGTGGTCTAAACACATTATTTTCACAGAGGTTTCAAAGCCTAATCATTCCTGCTAGCTGCACCTAAATTTCAGATTGAGTAAGTCAGGGCCGGCCAAGTAAAATGGCAAAACTTGTAGATGAATTCAAAATTTATGAAGATAATATTTCAGTCCCCATCAGGTTGGGGATGTTAAACTCCACTCAATTCAGCTCACCCTGTTCTCCCCTCTCCCCCCTTGTCTGCTTATTTTTACAGCCTGCCGTCCAGGAATCCATCAGTCTTTTCATGGCCTACGTTCACACCAGTGTCAACCAGGCAAGTGAAAAATACCAGCGCAATGAGAAGAGGTACAATTACACCACCCCCAAGAGCTTTCTCCAGCAAATCACCCTGTACAGAAACCTTCTGGGGAAGAGCCGGGCTCAGCTCCAGCACAAGATGAACCGGCTTGACAACGGCCTGAAAAAACTCCAAACCACTGCCATTCAGGTACTCATCTTTATTATACTGGTGGGTTTTAGGTACACGGTCAAGGTAGTAAAATTAGGAAAAGTACTAGTCTTTTGATTTAAACAGTGTGGGTTTTCCCCTTGACATTAAGTATGCTACACATTGAGGTATGTGTAATACATTTTCTCTATTTAAGGTTGATGATCTAAAAGCTAAATTGGCAGCCCAAGAAGCTGAGCTGAACTTTAAAAACCAGAATATTGAGGCTCTTATTTCAAAGATCGGATTGCAGACTGAGAAGGTTAGCAGCAAGAGAGAGGCTGCTGATGTCGAGGCACAAAAGGTGATATTTCCTGTCGTACATTGGTTTTGACATTGCTCTCTTCCCACTAGGCTACTGCTGTACTTTTGGTGATTTACTTCATTCTTGTTGCTTTTCTACAGGTTGCCATCATTCAGACAGAAGTCTTAGTCAAACAAAAGGACTGTGAAAATGACCTCACCAAGGCAGAGCCATCACTTGCAGCTGCCACAGCAGCACTGGACACCCTCAACAAAGTGCTTTTTTTTATCAAACAAAACACAAATCCATCAAATGTTTGACTCCTTCTAAACACAATATAATGTTTACAATCCTTATTTAGGTGAATCTTACGGAGCTGAAGGCCTTTCCAAACCCTCCAGTGGCAGTGATCAACGTAGCAGCAGCTGTGATGGTTCTGCTAGCTCCCCGCGGTCGAGTGCCTAAGGATCGGAGTTGGAAGGCGGCACGGGCCTTCATGGGCAAGGTTAAGCTGTCATCATGTCAAATACATCTGCCTGATTAATGCCAATCTAATTTGTGTGTGGGCCTTGACCCTGGCCTGCCCAGCATCTCTCCAACACTCACATTACATCTGGATGGCTCTATGACTATGCTCACTCAGCAGGGGAGCAGTGTGTCAACCCGCTTCTCAACCTCTAGCTGCCATTAATGCAAGTGTGGACATAAAATTATGTATTTGTTTTTTTTAAAAGCCTGCAGAATTTTGCATGAAATGAAGGTAAATTTGGTCATTTTAGACCTAGTAGGTTTTTTAATGTATATATTTGTTCATCATTATTAAGTAAAACATGCATATTGATCTAATACATAGCTTTTTATATACACATTATTACACATAAAAAATAAAGGACGGCATCAGGATAATATGGTTATTTTAGTGGGATCCTTGACATTTGCTGTAGGTAGATGAATGCCAGTGCAGTTCAGTGGGGAAAATTATTTTAATTTAAATGAATGTAAAATTATAATGTAATCCTTGTTGAGTGGGACTGTCTCTTGTAAACATTAGCATTATGTCATTTTGATTTACAAGTTTCATCAATAAGTAGATTCTTTGCATCATCAACTGATGTTTAGACTGGTATCAGCACAAAAAGCCAGTCATTAATGTGTTCCCTCTATCTTTGTTTTGTGTCTGCCAGGTGGATGTTTTCCTGCAGGCCCTGGTGTCCTATGACAAGGAGCACATCCCTGACGTCTGTCTGACTGCAGTCAAACAAAAGTATCTGAGAAACCCAGAGTTCCACCCTGATCTAGTTCGGACCAAATCTACGGCTGCAGCTGGTCTCTGTGCCTGGACTATTAACATTGTCAGATACTATGAGGTCAGGCAATGCTTTCAGCTAAGTAGATATTATGGGTTTGTAGGTTTGTTCTTCATCAGAGCTGTTTTTCATGTATGTATCTTTTTTTTTTTTTGCAGATTTACTGTGAGGTCATTCCAAAGAGGCATGCACTCTCACAAGCGAATGTAGAACTAGACATAGCAACAGCAAAAATGTTAACAGTTCAAAAGAAATTGGCGGTGAGTGCAAAGTTCATACTATACCTAATTAAGTCACTTAGTCTAAAAGCTAAATTATCTTAATGATGTCTAATTCCCATGACTTCCTTTTGATTTGCTTCTCCAGGACCTTGATGCAACCCTCCAGAGTCTCACTGCTCAGGTGGAAAGGGTTACAGCTGAGAAAATCAGTTGTCAACAGGAGGTGACACGCACCAACCAGACCATAGAGCTGGCCAACCGACTGGTGAAGGGCTTAGAGGTAAAGATAGAGGAGTTTCTTGGTGTGATTGGGGCTGACCTGGCATAGAGTAAACTGTCAATTTGCCGGAGCCATGCATGGAGAGCTGCTGGAAATCGCATTGCATCAGTAGTCTGGACTGGAAGTTGTTATGTCCTGGCAAGCTAGCCTGACAGTTGTGTGAGTGGATCAAGCAAAGGGAGATTTTACAGCCTGGCCCAGCAGCATACTGGGGACTTGTGAGACAGGTAGAGAGGGCTGGACCACAGAAAATGCATGGTTGAACTGGGCAACTGGCTGGCTGAATGGTTTCCAAGTGGAGAAAGGAAGGGAAATGGCGAGAATACTGTCCTCAGTCAGTGCAGTGGGGAGGTTGTTATGTACAGTGTGTGAGTGTGTGTGTGTGTGTGTGTGTGTACTGTATATGTATATATGAGGTGTATGTGGACACTCATTTCTGTGCTCATGTCTTTACACAATCTCTGGTTTGTAATGTAATAATAATTCATTCTCAGTTAGTTTTTTACAAATTGAAAAAGTATCAAGGGGAAGTTATGGAATATGAATATATAAATATTGAATGTTGCATATTTTCCATAATTTGGTGAATATTATATTCAACTATTTTGCGTTCCTCTGCATGCCTTATTCCGGCTACAGTATCTATTATCTTTATGGATGCAAATATAAAATAAAAGATGGCCATTTCAGTGGCCGTTTTGTAAGTTTTCTTATTCCAGAAAATAAATGTGGTTTGCATGGAACAGCTTGGCTTTTAAGCATATCAAGATAAATGTTTTGTCTTTATGGCATTGACCTGGAAGCAATAGTGTTCAGACTAATAAATCAGGCCGTCTATATTTAATCATTAACTTGCCTCAAAGCCTCAACAGCTGTTGGAAATTAACAATGTCTCACCCCGGACTGAGTGATATTACAGGCAATCCATAATGCATTAGAGTAAAATTATAGTGATTTTTAACTGTCTGAGAATTTATTATGTGACATATTCTAGATCCACAGCCCCTTGTAAGAAAATGTCATGCATGATTTATTGTTGTAGTGCTGTCACAGTCATAGTATTGAAGGTTTAAATGAATGCTAAATTGATGCAGAGCGAATCTACAGCCAAACTTTTCAAGCTGTTTTAAGAGATTGCCGTTGGATGCTTTACTGCTTACATCTTCTTAATCTGTAGATTCCTTCCGCAGCTCTTTAAACTGTCTTCAGATGGGCGAAAAGGATTCTCCTTGAAAACATTTATTTTTTAAGCCATATTTAAGCCTGCTCTTTGTGTCTTGCAGTCAGAGAAGGAGCGCTGGTCCCAGGCAATTGTTGAGTATGAAAAGCAACAGGAAACCCTGTGTGGTGACGTTCTCATCACTTCAGCATTTGTCTCTTACATGGGTTACTTTACCAGACAGTATCGTGTGGAGCTCCTTAACAATGTGTGGATCCCTTTCCTTCAGTCTCAGAAGGTAAGATGAGATTTGGAGAGTAAATATTTCTCTCTGCAAACATCTACAGCAGTCTGGAGAACTGGAGCTCATTGTACTGCTACAAGTGCTCCAACTAGAATGACATCATTCTCTGTTTCTATTCCAGGTCTCTGTTCCCCTGACAGACGGCCTGGATCCAATCCTCATGCTTACAGATGATGCCACTGTGGCTGCCTGGCATAACCAGGGCCTGCCAAGTGATAGGATGTCCACCGAGAACGCTTGCATCCTGACCACCAGTGAGCGTTGGCCACTCATCGTCGACCCACAGCAGCAGGGCATCAAGTGGATCAGAAACCAGCTAGGGCCAGAGCTGAGGATGGTGCAGCTGGGACAGACAGGGTGAGAAGGGGCTATATTCTGCCGTTACAATCCCCTTTTGTGTATCCCCTGTATCAGTTTGTATTGAGTGTTTGTTCATCTGTATTTTGTCAAAGGATAAAACCTTTCCCTCTACCAAGATCCATGGGGACTGCTAAGATATGGTAGCATACAAATGTGAATGCCCAACTACGTTTGTGTCTCCCCGTTTGATTTAGTTTCCTTTTTTATTGTGTAGGTATCTGGATGTGATTGAACAAGCCCTTGCCTGTGGTGAAACAGTTCTGATAGAGAATCTGCCGGAAAAGGTAGACCCAATCCTGGAGCCTCTGCTGGGTAGAAACACTATTAAGAAAGGAAGGTGAGTGCAGTAGTCCGAAAGTACATTGTTGTACTTTCGGATCAAGGATAAATAATACACATATTAAGAATTAAACCAGCTCACCTTTAGCAAATGCTTTGCTTTGTTGAAGCTATCTAGCATGCAACCGAAAACACTTTAATCAATGTATGGTGTCTGTATCCCTGCTGATGCACAAGTCGATGTGCCCACAACTCGTCCCAACGTGTCTGTGGTGTTAGACAATAGGAGCAGATTTGCCAGATGGTTGAATCTCACTGAGCATTGAAACACCAGTAAGACATGACTGAATGCTTTATTATTGCCCACTCTTTAGATTATAAATGAATTTGCAGTGCGTGTTCTGAATCCCTGAGACCAACGTATTGATTGGCCCCTCAAGACGGGTGATAGATGTATATTTGTGTGTTCATATTCTTTAGGTGTGATGAATATTGAATAGCTGAACCTCAGTGTAAAAGCTGAATTGAGGACAGTCATGGTTATGTATAAGGACTGCTGTCTCCCACAAAAAGATGGCCTGTATCGCACTAAATTCAGTGGTCCTCCATCATTATGGCAAACTCAATTCAGCTTCAATATTTTCACAAAATGTTAGGGGATTTGCAGGCATTTGTTTGCATTCATTTATTTGGAAACAGAATAATGAGATTACTGAATTAACTTTACACCCACTTTAAATTGTAATGTGATCTGGTATTTTTTATTATTTAATTATGAACAAGGCTTTAAACTAATGCTGCTTGATTTACATTTAAAAAAAAAAATGTTTAGCTTCTATGCATGCTTTCCAAAATGACATGTTTTGAAAATACCCTGTATTTGGTGAATCTATCTTATGTCAAACCAGATTTTCAAACATGACAGTAGAAATAGAAAGACAAAATACCACATATTGACATTCTGCTTTGACTTCCCTCTCAAAAATGTTTACATCTTTCTTGGTCTGATCTATGGATGACCATGAATATTGAATATCTTGGCGCATGTTCATCGAACTTCTTCTGAAAGCCTGTCCGTCCAGACGTAACAATTCATCATAGTAAATCTGATTATAAGTTTATCCCTTGTAGATGACCCACACACTTGTTTCTGTCCATGATTAATACAACCTGCTGGGGCAGCCATGATGGATCTTGTGGGGATCCACAGCTGAAGTTCATTAATAATTGGAATGTTGTAGAGTGTGAAGTAATGAATACTAATTATTCCTTTCATGGCTGACGGAAGACTACAAGCCAATCCATCAGGAAGGACTTTAATTTGGTGGAGTAATGGTTCTATCAATAGTACATTAATTCTGGCTTGTGAAGATATAGAGTTGAACCAGACCCAGGCCATGAGGAACTTGTGCCGTAAAATTGGGGCCTTGCCTGACATCCAAGGGGTAATTAGAGAAAAATGAAAAGCCACCAGGTTCGTCAAGCCATCGCTAATTTAATTGAAATGCAGGAACAGATAAATATTGGCTGCTGTGGTGATAATCTTTCATAATTTTCCAAGATTATTTGTCTACAGTATGAGTGACAAACTGTATGTAGCCAGAGTGAAGTTCTTTCCTCAACACATGAAAGTGAGAGGCCGGTGGCTCAGACGCTCAGGACAAGAGCTTTCAGACTACAGAGGGTTTACACTGCCACAGTTTAAGTATTCTATAGGATCATCATCATTCAAACCTCATCGTCATCATCATTCAATCATTATTGACATCAGCTGCACTGTCTTTTAAAGGAGAGTACTGGTGATATTTCTAGTCATCTAATCATGATGCAATCATCATTAATGTTTCACTTTCTCACTTCCATCCGTCCACTGATGGAAAGACAAAAACCAACCACCGCAAATTGAACTCCGCTTCCGTTTTTGCAATTAGATTTTTTGTTCTTGTCATGCAGAGAAAAGTTTAATTCGTCAACAATGACTCATCCCATAAAAGTTCACTCTTGACCTTGTAGATGGTAGTTTGACAAAACAATCCACACTCAAATCCCAAGGAATAACCTTTTCTGTAGCTTTTAATCAGGAGGCAAGCTCAGTAGCTGTTAAGTTTCCTCTCACACAAAATTTATTCAACCCCAAAGCTTAGAACAAAAGCCATAAAGTGCACCTAGAGTTTGAATTGTTTTGTCAAATAGATCAACTGTCCAGTAAATCTTCAGTCAAATACCAGTTTTTACACATTTTAATGTCCATCTGTGCTGTATCAGCTCCATACAAAACAAACCAGATATTGTACTGTTTATTGTTCATTAAATCTATAACCAGTGACTTTCAAAGAACACAGCAGTCGACAAGTCCTAGTTGGCTTTCATAAAAAATGTTTTAATTGTGCTCTCCTGTTATCCAGGTACATACGAATTGGGGGAAAAGAGTGTGAATTCAATAGTAACTTTCGCCTCATCATCCACACCAAGTTGGCCAATCCCCATTTCCCTCCTGAGCTCCAGGCACAGACGACTCTCATCAACTTCACAGTGACTCCTGTGGGCCTGGAGGAACAGCTGCTGGGACAGGTCGTGTCCCGGGAGAGGCCCGACCTGGAGACCTTAAAGGTGAACCCTTCAGCATTTTATGAAATATAGACTCTTAAACTTAGAGTGAAGCATTTATTTGGTAATTTTCCATGCAAGACATCAGTCCATAATACCAAACAGAAAAGTCAGAATTTTTTTTTCCAAGATCGAGCTGACCACACAACAGAACCACTTCAAGATTGATCTTAAGAGACTGGAGGACGATCTGTTGAGCCGCCTCTCTGCAGCCCATGGTCATTTTCTGGGTGATATCTCCCTGGTGGAACAACTCGAGAACACCAAGAGCACAGCCGCTCACATTCAGCACAAGGTGAGCCCATTTCACCAGCAGGATCGGCTGTGCATGTGTTTTTTTTTTTTTTTTTTTTTGTCACTCAAATATAACAGGAAGTGCCTCATTATATTGCATTTGCTGCAAATGATGTGTAGTTAAGAATATATGTAATGAGAGGGTTTTGGAGCATGACTGAGAGCCTAATAGCTCATGTTGTGCAATTGGAACACACAGGTGGTGGAGGCCAGAGAGAACGAGACAGAGATCAACGAGGCACGAGAACTTTACCGCCCAGCAGCTGAGAGAGCGTCACTCCTCTTCTTCATCATCAACGACCTCAGCCAGATTAACCCCATGTACCAGTTTTCTCTCAAGGTGAAACCTTTACCCCTCTCAGGGGACAAACAATGCTGTGAAAAATACTCAGTTTGAGGTTTAAAAAGTGTGCTTTTTGTAATTTTCCTTGGTGATTAAGATTTTAGGCGCAAATCATCTTGAACCTGTGCTACTATACCAAACCCTAAGTATTATTTTGTGTTTAGCTGTCAATCCAGTGTAGAGCTTTGGGTCCTGTTTATAACCGTTTTCCTTTGGTTGTCTTCCAGACCTTTAACTCTGTGTTTAACAAAGCAATGGAGTGTGCAGAATTGGATGAGGATGTGAGGACCAGAGTGCACTCCCTCACTGAGGCCATCACCTATTCTGTATTCCTGTACACCAGCCAGGGCCTGTTTGAGAGAGACAAGTTAACCTTCTTGTCACACACTGCCTTCCAGGTGAGGGACTCAGGGCCGCCTCAAAGGTGGGGCCTCCTGTCATCCTCATCAATCAAAGTAATTTTCTGCCCCCACATTAACTTCAATTAAAAGCAGTCAGCAGGACCATACGCTGCTATTGATTACCTCTCACACCTTGCTCCATGGCTGCTGTTCACACAGTTGGTTCTGACAAGGGGGTTGGTTCTGATGGCATAATGCAATTATCTGTCATTGCACCAACTGTTTTCACCCTAGAAATGGTGCTGCTCTGAAGGCTGTCCTTCATGTGGCCAGTTCACATTCAGTTTCACTTATTCAGCCTGGATGAGTTTATACAATCCCCTTGCCGAAGTTATCTTGCCATTTTAGTTGTTGAGGAAATGATTTAAAAGAGATAAATACAACATAGATCATTAATGATCATTCCCCCTCCCCTCACAGATTCTGCTGAAGCAGGGTCTGATTGATGGTCAGGAATTTGACTTCCTCCTGCGTTTCGATGTGGAAGCTTGTAAAGTTAGTCCTGTCTCCTTCCTCTCCCCACATGCCTGGGGAGCCATTAAGGTACAGTCAAGACATTAACATATGATTCGGGTCATCACTGCATACCCTATTCCACTGCTTAGAGAGGTCTTATAATATTTGTTATTTGAATATAGACCATTTCTACGATGGAGAACTTCAACGGACTGGACAAAGACATGGAGAGCTCGCCGAAGCGCTGGAGGAAGATTGTTGAATCCAGTTGTCCTGAAAAGGAAAGACTTCCGCAGGACTGGAAGAATAAAACTTCCTTCCAGAAGCTCATTATCCTTCGAGCACTTCGCCCTGATAGGATGTCCTATACACTGAGGTGAGTAAATGACCATACTACCATACTACATATGTATTTGTAAGTTCTGTATATCGCTGTATTTTCAACTTTGTTTGCTGGCAGGGACTTTGTGGAGGAGAGCATCGGAACAAAATATGTGGATGCTGCCAGACTGGAGTTTGACAAATTGTATGAGGACAGTTGCCCCTCAACCCCTGTGTTCTTCATCCTCTCACCCGGAGTGGATCCACTCAAAGATGTAGAAAAACTAGGTATGGTTTGTGTTTTAGAGATTCTCATTTCTTGGTGGAGATAATTATTGTGAATATTCCTCCTGTGCAGGATTGAGGCTGGGATTCTCCAGTGAACAAGTCACTTTGCACAACGTCTCGCTGGGACAGGGGCAGGAGGCGGTGGCTGAAAGGGCTCTGAGAAACGCCTCTAAACTTGGACACTGGGTCATTCTGCAGGTAGGAAGCACTACTCTCCGGTGACTAGTATGCTGGAGCGACTACAGGCTGCTCTTCCAGCGAGCCTGTAATGCCCCTAATGATATCATCTCACCTCCTGAGCAAGGCAATAAACTCAATTTGGTTCAATAAAAGCATAATTGGCTAAATCAGCTCCATAAATGCCTCGCTTTAAAGGGAGAGGCCTGCAGCCAAGAGTCACTGAAGGCTTTCTCACTAATCCAGAACATAGAAAACATGTTTTAGCATGAATCTTTCACAAATAAACACAAACATAGCTATATAAAAACACAAGTTTCTCATCCTATAACATAATCCGCCGGATGTTTTTAAAATGTCATTTTTCAGAATGTACACCTGGTGGCACGGTGGCTGCCCTCTCTGGACGTTCTTCTGGAGACAGCAGCAGTGGACAGTCACCCTTCCTACAGGGTGTTCATCACTGGGGAACCAGCATCGAGCCCTGAGCAGCATGTCATCCCCAGAGGCATTCTGGAGAACGCCATCAAAATCACCAACGAGCCGCCCGCTGGCATGAATGCCAGTCTGCATGCAGCCCTCAACAACTTCAGCCAAGTGCGTTGGACCCTTATTTAGATAATTTCTGAATAATGTATGATATTTGATTAAAAGAAAAGATTGAATGTAATCTGTATTTCTCCCTCTCTCTGTTTTCAGGACACTCTGGATATGTGCTCCAGAGAACAGGAGTTCAACTTAATGTTCTTCTCCCTCTGCTTCTTTCATGCTTGTGTTACGGAGCGCCGTAAATTTGGTCCCCAAGGGTGGAACTATAAGTACCCGTTCAGCACTGGGGATCTCACCATCTCAGCCAGTGTCTTATACAACTACTTGGAGGCCAACACTAAAGTAATTTGTAACACTCTTTTTGAAGACATTTATTCATTTTTATTCATATTTTTATTATTATTAGTAGTAAAACTTTTAATTTGTTTTTTACTACTATTTTCTTAAGCGGTATAAATGTATAATAATTACAGTCTTTACAGTGGCATTATTGTCAGACTGGGATGTTGAATTACAGTTCATTGTACCCAATTACGTATTGAAATATTTTGTTCCACTGTGAAAAATGCTCAGTCTTGTCTTTTTTCCAGTTTTCTTCTTTTATAACTATGAACACGCAATCTATAATTTAGCTTTATTTCATGAAGACAAAAAATCCATTCTTGGGGTGCTGCACCCCTCACAACTCCTAATGCATTTCTCTTAGAGCTCCTATTACTCTGGTCACAACCAATTATGTCTCCTAGGTATTCTGCCCTCCAAAAACGAATGTCCTTCATTATGTTAACCAAACAGTAACCTGTATGTGCGTATACAGAGAATTCATTAGGAGGGCAATGAAGCGTTATCCTAAATGTAATTACATGCAGCCAATGTGACAGTTCACAACGCTACATAAGTGATCACTGCAATTAGAGCTGATGAAGGAAGCAATTTGCAAAACAATACAGGTACAAATGATTGTGAACCTCCAGCTTTTGTAATTTGTTATGATTCACAGGTTCTTTTCTTCCTCCTTCACCCTCACGGATCATAATCTCCCACCAAAGAAAATACTCTTCTGTCATACATTAGATGAGTGTGTGTAAAGAAACATAATTCTGTTACATTTCACTACCATTATCGTTATTAAAAGAGCTTCTTTGGAAGAGATCGTATAGTTACTGCTTGAGTTTCCAAAAGAAGAATGGAGTAATGAGGAGAAATATTTGAGAGATGATCCTTAAATAATATTGATATCCTGGAAATTATTTATAAGCATTTGTCTTTTTAGTTTAATATGGTCCTAATTATTTAAAATGTTCGACATGTTACTTGCATTGTCATATCAGTCTACAGACTACGTTTATTGTAGTCCATGCAGGTTCCCTGGGAGGACCTGTGTTATCTATTTGGGGAGATCATGTATGGAGGACATATCACGGACGGCTGGGATAGAAGACTGTGTAAAACCTACTTGCAAGAGTTCATGCATCCAAAAATGGTAAGTCAGTGTTCATGTTGCCATGTAAATACAATCTATTTGTTTGTCTTTGGTTTCATCAAAACTATCTGAATATAAGTTCATTTTAACTGGTGTATTTGTGAAAAAATCACTACTTATTAACTTTCATGTACTGTACACTCGATGTCGGTTACATTCAATTTTACTGTGTCAAATAATAAAGAAAATCTATAAACTTGTATTAGATTTATTTGTGTTGTTGTTCAGGTAAAGGGTGCCCTCTTGGGATGTAAACCTAAACTGCAGCATTGCACTTAAAGTCTTTGCTTTTGCTGATTTTTCCACCCTCACTTTGGTGATTTTACCGTGTGGCAAATTTGTCCGTTCATTTGTTTATTTTGTTTATAAGTTGCTGCTATCAATTGTAATGTTTGTTTAATTCCCACAGAAGTTCAGTTCACCTTCACAGCTAACAGTCACTGTTTTTATTGTTTTAACATTTTATTATTTTTCCTATCTTTTTATGATTTATGTTTTATTTATGTACAGCACTTTGTCTCAGCTACGGCTGCTTAAAGCACTTTATGAGTTGAGTTGAGTTCCTTTATACATGCGATGAGGGTAGTCAGACCTCAGTCAGTGTGTTGTACCATCAGTGCAGCAACAGGCTTAAGTTACTGTCCATCATGTTGAATTCCCAAACACGTCTTTCTTGTGAGATTTGTGAGAGTGTTTTAGGGTTTAGGGTGTTCAACAGTGTGCTGTGTGTGTTTTCATCTTTATCCTCTCAATATTATAATCCGTAGTTTGAAGGGGAGCTCTTTCTGTGCCCTGGTTTCCTGGCCCCCCCATTCATGGACTACACTGGTTACCACGGTTACATCGACGAACATGTCCCGTCTGAAAACCCCACTCTGTACGGTCTTCATCCTAATGCTGAGCTGGAGTGCCTCACCATCACCTCAGACAACCTCTTAAGGACTCTGCTGGAACTGCAGCCTCAGGACTCCTCCAGAGGAGAGTTGGTAGCTCAGAGCCCAGAGGAGAAGGTTTGGAGGGAGAAAGAACCATTACTGGGGGGGAGAAACGACTGAAAATGGAATAACCTACCTTCATAACTAAACTAACCACGTGGATTATGTTTGTTAGGTCAAGTCTGTCATTGAAGATATCCTGGACAGGCTCCCTGAGGAGTATAACATGACAGAGATAACCACCAAGACATCAGAGCGAAGCCCCTACATCTTAGTCTGTTTCCAGGAGTGTGAACGCATGAATCTTCTTCTAGCAGAAATAAGAACATCCCTTAACGAGCTGGATCTCGGCCTGAAGGTGCACTCTGCTGTGACATGCTACATAAATATCAACACTACACTCCATGTTTTTTCATCAACAGTAAGATCCTGTAGAATGAATGAGAATGTATTTGTCCACAGGGAGAACTCACCATGTCCTCCAGTATGGAGACTCTGCAGTCAGCCCTGTTCAATGAATCCGTTCCAGATTCCTGGGCCAGACTGGCATATCCCTCCACTAAAACACTGGCACAATGGTAAATATGCCTTTCTAGTTATATTGTATTTTTTACTCAACATGGCCTTTATTATCTCCTTTTTGTTATGATTGAAAACCCTGGATTTTCATTCCAGTAAACATTATAAAAGTGGAAAAAAGTCTTCAATAAATGAAGCCAATAATAGGAAGACCCTTGCAGACACATTGTCATGGCTTCATGCAATGACATACACGTTGTTAATTATTGTTTGATATTTTTTGTATAGGTTTAACAATCTAATGTGTAGCTGTCGAGAGCTGGACGGCTGGACTCAAGACTTAGTTCTTCCTGCAGTTGTTTGGCTCTCAGGACTCTTCAACCCTCAGTCTTTCCTCACTGGTGAGATCACAATCCTTAAACCAACACGGCAGATGATTTAGGTGACACGTACACCAGAGGCAGCAGGAACATTAACACGCTGCCTTTTCTTCCCCCAGCTGTGCTGCAGAGCATTGCTCGCAAGAATCAGTGGCCCTTGGACAAGATGACTCTGACTGTGGATGTGACCAAGAAGACAAAGGATGACTTTGGACATCCACCACGGGAGGGGGCCTATATTCACGGACTCTTCATGGAAGGTCAGAATGAATAAACCTAACGTCCAATGCACCCTGCTCTACTCACCTGAGCTTCCTAGAAACGCTTCATTTGACAGTATTGTGTATAATATGCATCTGTGTAAGTATGGCCCACCCTGTGTCTCTTAGGGGCGCGTTGGGACACTCAGTCTGGCGTCATCTCCGAGGCGGTGTTGAGGGATCTGACTCCAGCCATGCCGGTGCTGTATGTAAGAGCCGTTCCTGCCGAGGAGCAGGACCTCAAGAACACTTACGAGTGTCCAGTATATGGCACTAAGCAGCGAGGGTCCACGTACGTGTGGACCCTCCACCTCCGAACCAAACAGCCCGCTGCCAAGTGGATCGTAGCTGGAGTTGCACTGCTGCTGTCTGTGTGACACGTGAGGCCGTCATGATATCACATTTTCACTCAACTATTATCATGGTCAAAACGATATTATCGCAATATCTATCGGAAATTTGGAGAGAAAAAAAATAATGCAATCAGTCCAATTCAATTATGTTATTATCAATACTGGTATATGGTGCATAAGGGGATGTCCCTTATATCTACTGACATAGTGTTCTACAAACAGTATTACAAACACATTTATTTAGGGGATGTGTATTTTTCTCCCATTGAGACAATATTGAATCCTTCATTGCGTTCATTTGGCTTTTTTTTATACATATATATATATATTTTTTTTTAAAGTACTAATATTAGTGACACTTTTAACCTTGCTTATAATTGTTATAATTGGTTCACACGTAACAATACTGACATTGTGGTGTATTAGGGTTTAGATTCTACGATAATGGAAATAAAGAAGTGGAGCTGCATGTTTAGCGGTCGCTGAACCTGTTGTGTCTGTGTCGGACCCTGTTGAACCGCTCCCTTGAGATGGTTCAGTCTGGCCATGATTTGTTGGGAGCTTATGTCTCCATTTTAGACCATGTAATTCTGGATAGGGAGCATATTTTATTGGAAGGTCAAGATTAAAAAAGCTCTCTGGCTGCCCTCTACTAACTGAGTGATACACAATGCCGTCTGGAGGGTTCCCGGACAGAATTCCCAGGAGATGATGTGCATGGCTGCTATTGACTTTTAAATGAGGTGCATTTGACATTGACCTTTTGTACGGCAGAGGCAGAATACTAACAGACGAGTGTAATTCATTTGGCCTGGCCTGTTGGTGAAACCTATTCAAACACACTGATAGCCTTCTATGAGAAAGCAACACATTAGATTACCCATCCTTTATCTGTCTGCACTCTCTGTTAGCATCTGATTAACTTAATACGAACCAAATGAAACCTTTAACTTTGAATGAGTCGAACGGAACGCAGTCATCTTATTGAAAATGTTTAAAGTGGTTTTAATTGCGGCTTATTGAAAACTGTCCGACGACGTTCACGTAAAAAGCTTTGGACTGTGATTATGCATGAATGCTGAAGGAGTCGTGCATAATTCATATGCTCTTAAGTTCCTTGTCAGAGCTTTGTCAAAATATTGTGGGAGCTCCAGGGTCACGGTAAAGGTCACACAGCACAGAACAACACAGAGACATTTTTTTTAATCAAAGAAAAGGTGCTATAACTACTGAACAAATAATATTATATATGCTATATTGCCAAAAGTATTCACTCACCCAACCAAATAATTGAAATCACGTCCATGGCCACAGCTGCTGTGTTTCTACAAACATGTGAAAGAATGGGTCGTCTCTCAGGAGCTCAGTGAATTCCAGTGTGGTACTGTGATAGGATGCCACCTGTGCAACAAGTCCAGTCGGGAAATTTCCTCACTCCTAAATATTCCAGTCAAGTGTCAGTGGGATTAGAACAAAGTGGAAGATATTAGGAACGACAGCAACTCAACAAGAAGTGGTAGACCACGTAAAATGACGGAGTGGGGTCAGCGGATTCTGAGGCTTATAGTGCACAGAGGTCACCAACTTTCTGCAGAGTCAATCGCTACAGACCTCCAAACTTCATGTGGCCTTCAGATTAGCTCAAGAACAGTGTAGAGAGCTTCATGGAATGGGTTTCCATGGCGATCAGCTGCATCCAAGCCATACATCAGCAAGTGCAATGCAAAGCGTTGGATGCAGTGGTGTAAAGCATGCCGTCACTGGACTCTAAAGCAGTGGAGACGTTCTCTGGAGGGACCACGCTTCTCCATCTGGCAATCTGATGGAGGAGTCTGGGTTTGGCGGTTGCCAGGACAACGGTACTTGTCTGACTGCATTGTGCCACGTGTAAAGTTTGGTGGAGGGGGGATTATGGTGTGGGGTTGTTCTTCAGGAGCTGGGCTTGGCCCCTTAGTTCCAGTGAAAGGAACTCTGAATGCTTCAGCATACCAAGAGATGTTGGACAATTCCATGCTCCCAACTTTGTGGACCAGTTTGGGGATGACCCCTTCCTGTTCCAACATGACTGTACACCAGTGCACAAAGCAAGGTCCATAAAGACATGGAGGAGAGAGTTTGGTGTGGATGAACTTGACTGGCCTACACAGTCGACTTCAACCCGATAGAACACCTTTGGGATGAATTAGAGTGGAGACTGAGAGACAGGCCTTCCTGTCCAACATCAGTGCGTGAAATCACAAATACGCTTCTGGAAAGACCAATAAACACACTCCTAAACCTTGTGGAAAGCCTTCCAGAAGAGTTGAAGCTGTTATAGCTGCAAAGAGTGGACCGACGTCATATTAAACCCTATGGATTAAGAAAGAGATGTCACTTAAGTTCATATGCGAGTCAAGGCAGGAGAGCGAATACTTTTGGCAATAGAGTGTATTTAGACTTTATTAATCTTTTTTTTTACTCCCTTTTGTAATGTTCATTATTCTTTACATATGTAAACACAGTGTCAGAACAGGGACTTCATGATATTAGCGGAAATTTGCCCAGGAAGAGACAGGGCAGGTGCAATATTTATCTGCTGAGATAAACAAGAGACATGATGTACAAATTACAGCTGTTCTGTTTTTTTTATTTTTTCTATTAGGATAGAAATCAGCACTCTTATCTTCTCAAATGAGATTTTCTCCAGTGCCAATAATTGCTGTGCTTCGGCTGCAGACGGTCACGTTGAGGATGGAGGATTGATTCCGTGTATCGCACGGGGGGGAAATGAAGACCCAGTCTTCTTGTAGTTTCTCTTCATCTGCCCCCTCTTCCTCTCATTAGCATGCCACAGCAGCTAGCCAGTCATTTGGTGACAGGGAAATGATACAGTGCTGGCAGTGTTTGGGAGGAAATGGCAGGGTACGGGGCCTGCACAGCGGGGGTCGTGCCACAGATAGTCACGTTAAAGGCCAAGCAGGACACCTGGTTAAAGTCAGCAAGGGCATCTGGGCCACACCTCCGCCTCGTCACAGGAAACCATCCTGCACTGATGGGTTTGTTATCCAACATATTGAACAAATACCTAATGTTTGTAGCATTTCCGAGGACATCATACAAAATATCAAGGCATTAAAGTTATATTTCAGTGGTGCATTTAGTATTAAATATATTTACACACACTGTACGGTCCTCATGCTGCCACAGAGAGGCAGCGATGCTTCACTGGAGAACGAGATGATCTGATATTCAATTAGAGGCCAGATTAACCTGTTTAAAGGTGATTATAAATGTACTTTTCTCCCAAATTAGAAAATGTTGGAGCCTTTGAATGAAGGAACTTTATGAAGCTTTGTGCGCTTTGCTGCCATTAATGCCTGTATTTGTGCACATATTGAGTGTATAAAACTCACTTTTCTGGGGGCCCTTATTGTTCTTTTGTGTTATTACTGAATGTTGTGCGTGGTTTCATTTTCATTATGCCCTTACTATGAGTCATGTCTGTTGATCCTTTAACTGAACCACATATGAACAGTCCAATCCTACTTTACAGTCTGATTTACTTCTTTGCTATAAAGCCTGTTTAATAGAACCATTATTTAGATAGATTGTGAATGTCACCACCTTACACATGTAAATAAATATTTTTAACAACAACCAAACTTGATGATGTTGAAAGTATTTTATTGCATGCACAGTTGACACTGCTGGTCAATCCATGGTTTTCCATATCATGCAGACCAGCCAAAACGGTGCGTACAAAAAAAATAAATCAAACTCAAATAAATAATTCTGAAATAAATAAATAGCCGTATCCAGAATTTCAACATGTATAATATATACATACAGTATAAATAGACTCCACTATACATTGTTGAAGATACAAATTAAATTCAAAGTAATACATACGGCATTTTTTTCTCCGTGGCCTCTAAAACCCAAAATATACAAATAATATATTATATATAATGAAAATTCAATCTACAACACTTCACAAGACCTGCTTAAAATGGCTTTACCTCAGGGAAAAGGTATCTTCTATCACTACATACTATGCAATTGTATACAGTGTTAGTACACACTGTAATAAGCAAATGGCTTCTATTGTTTTCTTCTATTTTTTCTTGTCCACAAGGTGCTGTAGTACTTGTTTTGCTATTGCTCTTTACTAATTAGGGCAGTTCACCCCAAACCACAATGAAAGTCCCATATCTATCCATAGATTTACTGAGGCTAAAGGAGATGCACTCTAGCACAGTAGCATTTGATTGAAAGCTGAAACATGTTTACCTAGGGTTTAAATTAGTTACTGTATCTCTGTTTTTTAAAGATATGACATTGCTGAGCTCTACAAATGCTAATTTCTGGTATTCTGTGTACCACACAGCTGAAGCTGATATCTCCAAACCTCATCTGGGTCGCAAAATGCATCGTATTGTGTTTTTACCTGAACTTTATAGACCAATACAGGTGTATCAGTATGGGTCTGCTGCTTCATTTAACTGATTGTCCAGCTCAACTAGATGGAGATCCTTATGCTTTTAAAATAATGAGCCATCAGCATTTTCATGGTACTTGGCACTAACATGATTATAACTCACAGACAGGAAACACAACTGTTCCCAAACACCACGGACACACGGTATACTGCTGTATTCTCATCTACTGTTCCACTCCTACACCATCCGTATCGCCTCCTCTAATACACGCTATGGTTAAACAATAGAAAACTGTATGGAAGTGAATTCTGCCATGTAAAAATAGATAATGAAAATAAAATCTGAAAATATTAAATATTTAACAATCAAGTTCACTATCTCTGTCATCTTGCCCGTTGTGCGTACACTATACTGATCAGTGACTTCATGTCCTACATCTGGCATAGAGAACATCTGGATCGTGTCAAACTCTGAAAAAAACAGAAGTGTGAGTACAATATATAGGACAGAGATAGTCTTTGGTTAACTCTGATGAAACAACCAGCCTGATCTTTAAACAGTCTCAATCACTATGTGATGTGATTCATGTGGTTGAGAGCTCTGCAAGGCGACTAAGTGGACCTTTTTGTGTCAAACATACTGTGGTCATGGTCGGGGATTGAACATCCATGGTCAATACGTTGTTTTCACATTCATTTTCTGTAGCTTTTTATTCTGTGGGAAGCACTTCAGCTGCAAACTCTTATTGCAGGCTACTGATTCTCCACAAGAGGGAGCTGTTGTATCATTGTTAGAACAGTTCAGCGCTTGTCAATCTCTGCCAACTCTAAGAAAGTACAGTTTGAACCTGCAGAAGAAGACATTCTTATTTGTTTTTGCCACCAGGCAGCACAGATGGAGTGGACCTCCTGGTACTGCACCTCGGGCCTGCTTTCACGTGTTTTGGATACCACTGTTATGGATCTACACTCTTGCTTACTCCCATCTCGGGTGAGAGTTTCCTGATTGAGTGGCTCCCTCCTGTGGTCAGCCAGGGTCATGCGCCGTCCTGTGATTGCTGAGTGAGTCCTGAGAGATAGATGAGACAGCGATAGATTTGTTCCTTGGCAGTCTGGCTGACGCAGTGGGAAGTGCAGTGAGCGCTGCTCTCTAAGCACGAGGCTCCAGCCTGTGTGACAGTTCAAACAGAGTCTGCTGATTGTCGATGATGTGCAGGTAATCAATGTAGGCTCCCACTTCTGAGCTGCTCTTCTGGGTGATGCCATTACCTGGAGGGAAAGGAAACCTTTTACCTCCAAGCTAAGGGAGCAGCATCCAGGACCAGTACTGCACTTCTGTACGATGCACATATATGCACCTGCACATACTAAATTAATGTGCACTGTACATTTTCAGCATATTCATAACATGTTATTGATAGTCTGGTTAAAAAAAATAATATAATGAGTAGAATTACAAAGTAAACTTCAAAATATACTGACCCATGTGATCTTTCTGACACTGGCGGATGAGACGCACCGTGTCCGCTATCATGTGCTGGAAACAAAGATGGCGAAAGCTTCATTAAACATGAATTCAGCACTACTATATGTATTCTGTGCAGAGGCATAAAGGATCAATGAACTCACCAGCTTTTCAAAATTGACCAGGTTATCATGAAACGTCTTGTTGCCTTCATGAATGAAGGTAATATCTAAAGCAGATAAATATCTTGTTAGTTGTCGCCAACAAATATTTGGGATGAAATAGCTCTTTGATTGTCAAATCAACCTGATGGAAATGTGTCACCGTGCCTTCCTGCCGGAGTTGGAGTAGCTGTGGGGTTCTGAAGCGAGAGAATAATATGCGTACCTTTCAGTAGCAGAGGAGGGAAGGGGATCTTTGGTGCCTTCATCTTCTTGAAGGAGTCCCTGTAGGCCTTGTGGTTCAGTGAGGGATCCTGTGAAAACATTATCAAAACAAATGAGTGTAATCCTCCGGGGATGAACGTGTGTGCCTGAGCATGCATCATGCTTTGTTAGTGGAATTATGGCAGCAAAGGAGACTAATGATAATCTAAAACTCAGTTTTTTTAAAAATGAAAAGCATCCATATGTTTCACCTGGTTCACACTGAAGCATGGATTGATGCATTTTCTATTTCAAAACTTAGCAAATACTGTGTATTGGTCATGAATTACACTTACTGTAATTGTCTCCAGCTCTGAAAACAGCTTTTTGAATTTCCCAGGAATTTTCTGCAGAGGCACAAGAAACAGGATGTGTCTTCAGATACTATTATCTACTATCTACTACATAACGGGCTGAATGACCACAAAACAGAAGCACATCCTTACCTCCCATGTCTGACTGAGGCGGCTCACAGCTGCCGTGTTCAGGCCCATGATAATGGCAAAGAAACAGTTGAGATTCCTCTGTGCTTTACAGCTGGAAAACACAAACGGACCACACAGTTCAGTCTATGGCAGAGGGTGCAGCTCAACCGCACAGATACAGTTCATTGATCTGCCACTGGAGGGGGCCGCGTGCCCATGTACGTCTATGAAGCTCATCCTTTTTGGCCCACAGTGTCAGAAGTCGGTGTGTCTTTGGTCGACTACAATCAATGAATCTCTGATGGGAATGCAGAGTGACGTGTGTGAAGCTACTAACTGGGCTGCGATCTTGATGAACTTCTTGATGAGTTGGACCCTCTTGCAGAGCGTTGGGCACAGCAGCACCTCAGTCATCACCCACAGCTGCACTTCATTGCAGCGCTGCAGCAGCAGCTCCAACGCCACGGTGTGGCCGCTGCTGCTGTGGCGGCTGAAAGTGAAATAGACCAGCTCTTGCTGTAAAAGAACAACACACGAGTTTAGCAGAGCAGCCGCGTCATGTCTGGTGAGCGTGACGTGACGGTTACGCTGTGGGACAAACCTCGTGTATTGAGTCAAAGATGGCCCAGTCAAAGTTGGTGAGAGCGACAGCCACGTCCCACGTGTTTAAACTGAGCATGCGAGTCGTCCTCTGTTGCAGCTCGGAGTTGTCTGTGAACTGATTCTGAAAACAAGAAAAAAACAATATCAGAAGTTATTTCACATTAGCAGATTTTCTCATCATACTGATCCAATGGGAGATTTATAACATGACCTCACTATGCTGCATGTTGTCTTATTCACTGAGCTGATGTATGAACTATGTATGACGCGATTTTGAACAGTATGCTTCAGTAACCACTGACACAGTGATCTTCTTACCAGGACTTCACCCAGGTCCTTCCTGCACACATGCAGCCTCCCGACTGGCCGTAGGGAGTCGGAGAAGACTCTGTCCTGCGGCTGCAGGAGGAGCCTCCCTGTAGAGGAGCAAACATATGCAAATAGCAGAACCATTACAGAAATCTTTCAGGCAGCGTGTAAGCAGCAACAGTCGCAAGAGATAAGGGTCGTCATGCCAGGCTCCACTCTGAGGTGGAGTCACTGATAACACATACTGACTTCTTCTCCCTTTTAACTGTCTGGAGATATTTAGGTCAGCTCCCTTGATTGCAATCTCACATTCATGTCTGGTCTCAACATGTTACTCAATACAGGAAAAAAATCAAGTATGAAATATTGTTGAGAATATTGTACAGTGCTATATGATGAGGTTTTTCATCGAGAAATATTTACTTTAATTTCTACTAGTGTTAAAGCTGACTATATTAAAATGTATGATACTGACCTATAACAGGAATCATCTATTCTGATCTGTTATGGTGTACAGGAAATAATTTGTGTAGACTCTACATATTAGTATCATGTAGAATATGTCATCTTCCATGTGATCTACAAACACCAGGATCTACACACCTGTTTATTCTTTTGCATTAATTTTACATCTCACTTTCTGTATTTCTGTAATTGCAAACATTGGTTGATTTGTACTGTAGCTAGTTCCATGAAATGCTATTTACCTCCATTGTAAGTCACAGCCACTAGCACCAGTTCCCCCAGTGGGATTTCCATCCTGTCTGCCACCGCCTGCAGGAGCTCCTGGGCCACCATCTCAGCGTGGGTCTTCATACTCAGGAAGGAGTCCATGGTAAGATGCACATGACACAACACTGCAACAAAGAGGAAAATGTTGTTTCAGTAAGGTACACATGAGGCATGTTCAATAAACAGACGGAGTAGATGAAGGTAACGGGTCTGTGGCGGCAATTTCTTTAATCGTAATGAAATAAAATCTGCATTGTTAGATGAAACGAATCCCACTAAGACTAAATTAATTCATTAAGTCACGACTCAGGAATTTGCATTTCCAAACCCTTTCATTCCTTTCCTGGAAAGATCCCCATTGTTCTATTGTTCAGACTCAACGTCTCCTTTCCACCGCTTTGGAAACAACGTATGATGGGAGGAATGTGTGAAGAGCGCCATGTTTTACGACTTACCTTCCTTGGTCTCCCTCTGTGTGGCTCTGGACTGGAGCCCATTCTCCTTTAGGCTCAATTGGTGGAAAAGTGCTTTGCACTAAAAGAAGGGAAATACGTGGATTTTGACACATACTCATACTGCCTGGGAACACTGCGGGCTTTTCACTAGAACTTCAGAACAATTTAGCAGGAAATGTGAGGACAAAAGCTACATCTTGTATGTTGAAGAGCTTTGTTCACTAAAAGTGAAACACAGGATCTTTCACTCACCTTTCTTTGAGGGGAATATTCATCCACTGCACTGGAAAAGGGAAAAGAAATAAACCAGTCAATTATTACCCAAAAATGCATCTGCTGCTACGTTAAGTACAAAAACAACTTCATCAGTCTAATCAGGGTAAAGTGAATCTACATATATACTCCTCTGCAGTGTTCAATCCATTATTTAAGATCAGTGTCAAGGCGAGATTAGAGTGCTTCGTAGATTTTAGACCTTCCCAACGTGATCCCTTCATTTAATCATCCTATTTTCATCGGTTAGGCCCAGCTAGCATGATGGATAGCCCCGTGTCCATTATCATCCCTCGGCTTTTACTGGGCTCTGCATCACAATAGGCATGTTGGCACAAAGCCTACCCTGAGGGATCCCCTCTCATTGGGCAGCAGCAGTCCTGCACTAATGAAAAACCTGAATCCCACTGTATTATCAAAAGAGAGCCTGTGATCTAATTCACTCTCCTGTGCCTCAAGAAAAAAAGAAAAAGCAGACTAAATGATCTCTGTGAAGTATCACGCCACATGCATGAGAACAAGTGTTGTTTGAGCCCTCAGCGTCCAGAAACATTACGTTCTTTTGCAAAAAGGCCAGATGGAAGTTGGTGCGAGCAAAGGACTTAAATGAGTCTTCTTTGTATGGAAACGGACACATTTGAGCTTTTCCCTCGGCAGCAGATTGCCACAAAGCAGTCGACCTTGTCCTCCTCGGGTGAGCCTGATTGTGAAAAGCTCATAAATACTACAGTATGTCAGTTAGCAACACCCTCACAAAGTCCACTGCTGTGCTGCTACTGAGTGGGTGTTGTGGATCTCCCTCCCTGGATATAAGCCTGAATGAAAGCCGGCCCCAGATAAAGGCAGCGGAGTCAGGTTGAATTATCTGCACTGTTTTTTTAATGGGCGGCAGGTTGGAGTGTCCCCAGGGAGAAGATCTGATTGGAGGCTGTGGTTGAGGGAGGGGAGGAGAGACATGGGCGTGGCCATGTGTCTGATGGGGGATGTTTATGCTGTAATGTCAAAGAGCAATATGATGCGTATTTTTAGAAAACCTGAGAAAAAGCAGTTATGCAACAGTTCCACTTTCACAACCGCAAAACTGACCCAATATTCAAGACTCGGATGTTGATAAAGAAATCTGTTTGATGGAATGTTTAGCATATATATATTTAACATACAGTGCATGAAGTATGCACACATACAACACTTAATGATCCAGAAGCACTACTCCTTCAAAGCTCCTTGTCTAATGTTGTGCTCAATCCATAACTATAAAGCTTGTTCATAGTTTGGATGTTATAATAAGCTGCTGTAAGACTTCAACCTACGCCTTTGCTATGGTCTCTTTTGAAAAGAAAGTTTTGTCAGGATATCTTTTCATTACAACAACAAACACTTCAAATATCCTGACAAAAAAAGTTTTGGCAGGTGTTTTTTGTGGAAACTTGCTTGGAATTGTTTGTTCTCGCTTGCCTCTCAGGGCTTCTATTTATTTCTGACAGCTTGTCATTAATTCTACAAATTCTTGTATTTCCTCAATTTTTTGAGATTCAAAATAAAGAGCTCCATGACCTTCATATTTCCGTGCATAACAACCCAGAACACTGCAATTACTCTTCAGTCTCTGAATGCATTCATTGATGAGAGGCTAAATAAAGGCACCGAGCAGAGAAGCAGCTCTTTCTTTGCACTCAGAGACCAGCTAGTGCCTCTGCTTCCTTTCAGACCAGAACAGTCATAGTCAGACTCCATCTTGTCCACACCCAGATATCCATACGCCCGTCTTTCCATTTTATAGATAATATACCTAAGGCTTTATTGTGTCTAATGACTTATAATGACAAAGTAAGTTACTCACTGTCTGCAGTGATGTAGCTGGTACAGTTTCTGCAGCTCCCTCACATCCTTCTCCAGGAACGGGTGCTCGTAGAGATCATCCAACACGCATCCATACAAAGACTGGAAGAAAATGTCGAATTTCATTTCTGCCATACCAAGTTCACCTCACACCCACTTCCCTCCCTTTCCCCCGGACATCATGTTTCCTACCTTGGTGAACAGCTTGACGTGCTCGTCTTCCCTCAGGAAGTTTCTGCAGAGGGCCATCCACTGTGACACCAGGTGCAGGACTTTCCGTTTCCTCTTCAGAGCCTCCTTCCTGTCCTCTTTCCCTCTGTATCGCTTGGTGCAATAGGTGGGTTTCAGTTAAGGCTTCAGCACAGATGGAGAGAGAGATCTATTGCTGACTTCAAACGCAGGCAGCATACAATGAAGCATCATGTTTTTCTGTGTAAAACATCTGTGTCTGCCACACACCTCTTCACAGAACGGGGTTATTATGTGTCTTTGTAATAACGTTCCTGTGTTCAAGGATATTGTCCCAGCAGAGCTTGACAAAAATCACTCGTCGACATGAACACTGGGTAGGTCAGCAGGAAATCATCCAGAAGTGTATCTGCAAAGAGAAACACATCGTTGAAAGGATGCTGAAGGGCAGGTACACCTTTGACCTGAACAACTACATGGTGTTTGCTGCCCAGAGAGTAGGCCTGTACTTTTGAACAACATCTCCGAGGCTTCAGTTCTCCTCTTTCCATCTTAATAATACCAGAGGGACAGCTCATTCTTTGCGGTCAAATACCAGTTGACTAAGCAGAGACATTTCAGAGGCGAGACCTTTCAATGGCACAATATTCTCCATGGTCAGTCCCGGATAATCGGTTGAGCTGAAACCACTGAGGATCCCTTTGTTCCATTTTGCTTCAAGGAGTTCAAACGGGCCTTTACTGCCTTTATCTTCAATCTCACACATTTGCCATTACAGGCCGTATCAGTAAAGATAAGTCGCCACTGTGTCCGTTGACTCTCTCTGACCTCTGATGGAGTCTATGTTTTCATTGTGATTATCTCACAAACGGAAAGAAAAGCAATCTGATATTGCTTAGTCATCATCCTAATATGTTTATGAGCAACCACTGTATTGTCCTTGTGTGGTTTCTTCCCAAGGTTACACATGGGTAAGTGTTTTCTGTGATTGGATTACATCCCAGGCTGCTACTGTGATAACAAAAGAAGGCTCATTTGATTTCATCAGTTTCATACAGTCCCTTTTTACCAGAATCTCTTGTTAAAAAGTGAGTTATTATTTACATAAGAGCCACAAAAATACATTTCTAAGATGTGAGTAAGTCCAAGACATGATGCCTGGCCACAAGCAAGGAAGCTTTACAAATCCCATTAGGGCCAACGTCCTCTCGACCCCTTTAGAAGTGCGCCTCATACCCCGAATTGTAAATTCTCCCCTTTAATTTCACACTGGCTTCCCAGGGCCTTTGTGTGCGTTCTGGTCCACGGGACTCCCTGACATCATTATGTTAATCCGGGCAGAGCAGCTGTGGAAGCATCACTCACTGCTTATGAGAGGTTACACACTCGTACATGTGTTGGCTCCCCATAAAGCATACAGTAATGCACCTTAAAACAAAGCCATAAAAAACAAACATGCAAAACGATCACCCACACACTGGCATACTGTACTGACTCCACACACACACACACACACACACACACACACACACACACACCACACCACACACACACACATTCACAAAGCACCACTCACTCACATTGCTGTGTGTTTTTCTTTCAGCTATCTCAACCAAAACACTTTCTCCTGAGTAACAGCTTACATACTTCTCCCCAGGCTGCACACTGCAAGTTTTTTGAAGTTGGAAAAAACAGAATAAATATTTAATGTTATGACCTAAAGTCATACTCTCAAGCTTTTCTTGGCAACACAGCTTTGAATAGAAGCAAGGAATGTCCTGCAGAGTAGATTTAATCCAAACATTTTGTGTTGACCCAAAAATATATTATGCATGAATTGTACTGTATAAATCCAGATTTGTGATTCCTACACAACACATCATTTTTCATTTAAAGTGACCAGTTCTTATCAATAGTAGGTCTAGATCAGAGAAGGGAAAGCATGTAGAGCTCTTTAGCTCTCTGAATCCTGCATTCTGGCATTCGAGTCAATACATTTTGCTTCCTTTACAGAGGAAATGCAGAATGGATTCATTGATTTATTCTATCAATCTCCTGTGAAATCAATCAAACTGTCAATAGCCCTGCCATCCCTCTCGCATTTCAATAAGGGCTCGTAAAGTTGATCAATGCAGCCTTTGAAATAAGCATGTTAATGTGTCACTTATTGGCTCAGTAAGCTCCAGATGCAACTTCTTGGTGTAAAAGCATTAAATTACTATGATCTGCATTTAGACATTTATTTCATATCCGCTCACTTAATGTGATGTTTTCTTCACTGCAAATAAGCGTCGACATTTCCACACAAGAGCTGGGAGATCCTCTCGTTAACACACAAATAATCCAATACATGCTTTTCAGAACTGGCAGTTTGCAGAATCTGTGCAGAGTGAGAATCAATAGCTGCACTCAGAGATTGGGCACAGAGAAGATGGCAGTGCTGAACACTTGTGAACGCTACCCACAATGCTAGCCCACAGAAGGAGCATTTAAGATCTCTGCTGCACCGTGGTTCACGTTGGTTTTGCCTCAAATACGCCCGTGGTGCTTCCAGAAAAGTGCCATCTCTGGCAGAAAGCTCCTCTGCATTCATAATGTTGTGTACTTAGAATAGATTGGAACAAGTGCTACACCCATGTGATGAAAATGGCTTTTCTAATGTGCCGTACGGCATGTAAGTCATAAACTCAACATCAATAACCTGCTGCAACCATCAGTCATGTTGTCTCTCTGGGCCATCCACGAGAGGAAGACCAAACGCTGCAGCTTGTTGGATGTTCAAATAAACCTCTTTTTTTGATGATATCAAGGATCTCATCCTCTCATGCTGAACCTCCAAGGGCACACGAGTCTAGTCTAGCTGCATCTGGTGCTACACTGGCAGCTGGAGCAGCTCCGGTATTCATAAAGACAGAGCCAGACTAAAAATCACTGAGTGCAGATCAATTGCTGTTCAGGACTCTGCTGATCCCTTCTGCCCCTCAGGTCTCTGGCTGTTTGACCCTGGGATATCGTTCAGCAGCATCTTACTCTGCTCCACAGCTACCCATGGGGGCTTCACTCCAATACACTCACTGCAAGGTGAGCTAACAGTGAAGGATTCATCAACAACACACTGCCTCTACTGAACCAGGATATTAGCTAAGGTTTATGAATACTGAAGGAAATGGATTCCCCATTTGTCTGCTAGTTAAGCTCCATGTTTAATTTGATATCAATATGAAATAGTCAATTATAACAATAAACTATGCAATTGAATAAAGCTGTCCCGTTCATGTAAAATGTGCCATCTCACAGCTGCAGGCACTTCTCCCCAGAGGACATTTAGATCAATTCACTTCCTAATCAGAATGAGTAAAGATCTCTGGGGTTAGCTGGCCTCCATCCTGATGAGAGATCATCGCTGACCTGCATCTCCTTCTTCTTCCCTCCTCTCCCTTTTCTCTGCCACATTTCTCCTCCCTCAAGTATTCCTCTTTTGCTTGTCTGACTGTGCCACTGCTCTCAATCATCATCGCTCCTCGACACGTCTTTCCACATCAATCAACAGAGTCTCCTCTGCCTTGGCAACAGTGTCACGTTGTCATGTACCTGCTGGGATGTGTGGAAATGTGCTCATTTGTTGTCGCTGTGATGCGAGACTGCATAGCAGGCAGTCTGATACGGCATTACTCAAAAGATATGAGCCGCGTATATCTTTGTCACAGGCTTTTAAATGGCTCGAACTTGGAGCCATTCTGGGAACGATAGCACATGATTAGTCTGGTAATATTGCCCAGGGGGGACCGCTGTCCCAGCTCCTCTGCAAGAGAGAGAGGGGTGACGAGGGAGAGAGAGTGAAACGGAAAGTAAGGGAGTTATTTCCGTCTTTCACTTTATATCCGTCTTTCACAAACAGTAGAGCGATACCAGTGGACCTGCATCAGGACCCAACCTTAAACATGCTATAGACTTGAAGTTGTCTAGGTACCAACTAACTAAATATTCCCCTACTTTTGCTCTTTAAAATACAAATAATGTTGATGAACACATAGTAAGGATGAGAAAGGTTTTTTAAGAGTTTAAAGTATGCATGCTGACCTGACTCTTTGCACTGTGTTGTCCCCTGGTCTTCGTCCAGTGTCAGGTCATTCAGCAAGTGCTCCAGGATCTTCTCGGGGGTCCCTGATACCACCATGTACCTGTCAGACACAACAGAGTCAGCGGACGAGTCCTCCTCGATCGAGGACAGAGAGCGGCTGCTGCTCCATTCCTCCTCTCCCTCTGTTCCCTCATCGTCTATGTAGCGAAAGTAGGGAACGTCGAAGGTGGGCATCGTCAGCGGCTCTGCCCGGCTGGTGCTGTCACTGCTGCTCTCCTCGGAGCCCTCCTCGTCCTCCTCGTCCTCCTCCTGCTCCACCAAGGCAGCGTGCAGGTTGGGGGGGTTCGGCCGAGATCCCATCCTTGCAGAGTCCCTGTGCCCTCACACCGGCAACGTTGCCGTGGTTACTGCTGCATGCCCCTTTTACCCAGCCATCCATCCACCTGCAGCTGCTACAGCACGGAGTCCGCACTGCTGTACCTCAAGCACGCTGAGGTATCCCGGTACGTTCACGGCTGAAAAAAAACCCTCCTGAATGACTTGAATGGGAAGGCAGCCGGCCGAGCTCTGCCTCACAGTCCCATGCTGCTTACTTATAAGTATAATGTAGTCATTTATGCGCTGGGAGTTGTGACGTAAGCATGCCTGTGTGAGTGTGTGATCCTGAGAGATGGGAGGGAGAGTGCTGAGGGAGAGAAACAGATAGTGAGGGAGGGAGAGAGAGCGGGAGGGAGGGAGGGAGGGAGGGGATCTAGGAAGGAGGGGACTAGAGAGACTTACCTCCTGTTCCTCGGCTCCTCTCTCCCTCCTCCCCTCGCTGATGCAGGGAGGGCTGGCTGCTCTGACGATATCCTCTGGAGAACCAGCACATCGTGGCCCCTCTCCCTCAGACACACACGGTCTGCCTCGTCACTCTGGGGCTGGACAGAGAAAGAAGGGGGAGGGAGGGAGTGTGTTATCACCAAGGAGATTCCCCTGTATTTTCTCCCACTCACAAATCACCACTGATTTCCATCATAATACTCTGTCCAAGCCAGCACTGTAAATGAAAGAGAATTTCCATATATATATCATTATTCAGTCCTTATCAGTGGAGCCCATTCAGGGATTTACATAAAAGACTCGCTCCAATTTTAATTACCAATTCCTGTGTAGAGCCTATTAAATCATGGGTGGTGTCTAGAGACAATCTGTTTTTCAAGCCGTCATAGGTTTAAACTCTACACACCACCAAAAGTTTAGACTTTAAATCACATGGTAGGACCTTGTCTTATCGTCACCATGAAAGAAAAATGCATCCTCATGTTGCCTAATGTCTCCCACTCCCTCTGTTTCACCACATCTCTCTCTCTCTTAGTCACTCAGTGCCACCCAATCACCATGTTTTCAATCAACTCTCCTCTCTGTAATGATTCATTGACGTCGCATCTTTTCTCGACTAATTGGTTGATTTGATCAGATGCTAAAAATACACAAGGAGTCTGTTACCCCCCATAATATGTATCACAGCATATGAAAAGAAAATATCATGCAAATATAATCACACACTTTGGGTGACACAGGAAGCTGACATTTAAAGCAGGAGATTCATTTTTTATTTTTACTTTTTAGCTTAATGCATACCCCCGACCCTGAATACAGGATAAGCGGTAGACAATGGATGGATGGATGGAGCTTAAAGCATACTGTAGTTTGAGCCTGGACATCCACATGTTTTTCCTGAAGAATATAGATGCTTGTATTGGAGGGTCTGGGTCAGAGATACAGGTCTTAATGAGGAGTTCAGTGTATGGTGCACGCACATGCATCCTACATCAGTCCCCCCTTCTCCACAGCCATCAGTCAATGCAACACGAGCCTCTGCGCATGCAATTAGCCAGGCAGACAGACTGGAAGTGGTTGCGGTTTTTCTGCCCTAATTGCCTTTTGCAGAGAAGCATCCCGGCCCCTTCAGTTAAGCTTGACTTCCTGGCACATTAACACTTATCTGTGATGTGTGGACATACTACGCAGACAGACATGCTGTAGATGCACAACACGTACACAGTATTAACACAACACACAAACACACTCATACGATGTCTTATGTGACAAAGACACACAACAACACACAAACACATTTTTGGCATTAACGTGAAAAATCCGACCAGTGGCATCCGTCAACCGCACAGATGTTTTCAAAGCCTCGGAAAAGACCATTTATGGCAATGCTGGCTGTCAGTCCCCTCCGTGCTGTGATTTATGACTCTCAGCAAAGTTTACATGTCGGGTAAAGTGACAATTTATGTTTTTATTCTTTATCTTAATATAAACATGAACACATATAAGAACAGACTGTATTATCTGTCACAGAACCTATGACGTGGGGGAAAGCAGAGAACTAGAAAATCCCCAGAAAGGCTGCACTGATTAGCTTCCTGGTTCTTTGGAAAACAAGACAGTGGTGGTTCTATCTTTAACAAGACGTGACGTACACTGTGTGCTCTCAGATAATAAAAATATACTGTTTTTGTCGGACTAAGCCCGACAGCAAAGCTGAATTCTCGACTCCAATTAACAGAGTGTCTCTGTGTACTGTTTACGGGTCAAACGGCAAACAAACCTTTCCTCACAATGAATTATTGATCCTGCCTCTGCTGCTGCAGGCCACTATACACCGAGCACTGGGCTTCGTGGTTACCAGTGTTTCCAAAAAACAAAACGCACTCTAGGCCTCGAGTGTGGCCTCGAGGTGACCCCGACTCACAGTGGCCACCGAAGTCCTCCCAACATGGACACTGTCAGCAGAAAAGTAAACGCTACCTATCAGACCTCTGCACAAAGTCATGTGCTGCCAAATGGTTTCCTGTGTCTTTAGCATTCCGGAGGGACCCTTTCTGTCTGCGGGTCTCTGTGCTGCAGTGGCGGGTCTGGCACGCACGGTATGGAACACTTAAAGAGACCTGGAAGGTGTCAGTCCTGACGGGATGCCATTTGGACTAAATTCCTCGCGTGGAATAGAGTGGGTCATACAGAATGGGAAGATGAGGAAGAATGAGACAGACGATTCATACATCAGCGTTGTTTTCAAAGAGCCCTTTGATGCAGACGCTCTTCATTATCTCCAGTCATAATTAACTGAAATTCCTGGGTTAAGCTCCGATAACATACTGTGAACAAGAGTATGTGAATGTTATAGAATATTTTTGCTTCGTGCATGGGCAGAGAACAGCAGCTCAGTGTTCTTCTGGACAAAGTAAAGTAAAATAAAGTTGATTAATTAATGTTAATTAAGGAATATAAGAAAAACACAGATAATCTTGCACAACTACCAATAACGAGTGATTACCAAAATCAAAATTTTAATTATTATATTTAAAACTAATGGATTTTTACCAAATATTTAAAAAAAAATTCAAGCTCAAGGGGATTGCATAATATTCATGATGTCTTGTCATGACATTTCCATAAATGTGTAGCCCTCCATATATTAAGCATCCCTATTTCAACCAGCTGGGATTTAGCTTATTTCTAAACTCTTTGATGTCTGGGCTTAGATATTCATCCGAGTCACATGTAATACATTATATGCATTGTAGCATCATTGGATTATTTCAAACCATTCTATAATCTAGAAACATCAGCAAATAATCTCACATAATCTTAATATTTCTACTTAATGTCAAGCATTAAATACAAGGTCAGTTTTTAGGTCAGGGCCATTAGCCCGAGGATTAGGTACAGTCCATTCTGATAGATATTCCCCACCTGTCAGAATGAGGTATTCTCCTTATAACCACATGTATAGAAAGAATAGTCCATTCTGATAGATATTATCCACCTGACAGAATGAGCTACTCTATTTATCCACATTTTAAGTCACAATATCAGTAACTTGGCACAATGCATGTTACTAAAATAACAAAAAACAGATTGTTATATAAAACGGAAGTAACATTTAGAGTTAAATGTCAGTGAAAGGTGAAAATGAAAGGTCATTATATGAAATAACAACATTGATAAGGAGATCTAGCCTTGTGTTTGCAGAAAAGGTCCGAGACCAGATGGACTGGTCTCCACCCCATAACCATATAATGTGTTGGCATGGTGGTCTGGCCACTTGCGTCAACTTTTCCTGCCATTGTTGCTCAGTTCAGCACACAGACGCATCTGGCAGGAAGGGAGAAGCTGAGCCCGACATGAGGTCAACCAATCAGATGCCTCCTACGCAGTCAACTGGCATGTGATGTAATGTTTTTTTTTTTTTAAAGAGTGCAGGCTGAACTGAGCATTCAATATTTAGGTTTTCAAGGATGCGTCCATACAGATGGAGACCCGCTGTATTTTAAATGTATGTTCATCAGATTGGGGTTTATTAACAAATATGTTTGCACATGCAAGGAATTCGACTTCATTTCTGTAATGACTGTAAATAGACCTAGATGATTAATTTGATGTAATGGATACAGTGCATTCATTAATGTTTTATACATATGAATGCAATGCACTCTTCACTCTCTCAAACTAGTATGAAATCTTCTATATATCAATCTAAATCTTACTTCCCTTTTTCAGCATTCTAGAGATATTTCTGGTATATTTACTGAAGAAAGCATTTTGTAGTCTGGACAGAATCTAAATAAATTACAACATTTATCTTCAGAGAGAGCAGAGACACTATAGATAGAATATATGGATGCTAATAAAACTGATTTGATAGATGGAATACTGCAGCAAAGGGGAGAACCGATGCTCACAGAACAGCACATAACACCACAGTATAGCTCTGAGTAAAATGGACACGTCTCTCACTGAATATTCAAGGCTGAAGTATGTTAATGAAGTAGGTTTCATAATGACATAAAAAGGACTATCAGATGAGCAGCTTGACTGATGTTTTCAGTGTGACGAGGCCAAAGATAGCTGTTCAGGGGAATGCATCAACGTGCAGCATAACAACATGTATATTATTAAACTGAATGTTCTAACTGTGTCTGTGTTGTCGCGTATCACCTCGCTTGTCCTCTCTGGGCCCTTGCTGTGGTTCTGCAGGAAGCGGCAGCCGTCCTTGGCCAGTTTCTGGACCATCTCCAGTCTGGACAGGTCCTCCTTGTCGTGCAGGATACACATGGCCCCCGGCTGCAGCGCAGGGGACACGGAGAACATGTACTTCAGGCCGCAGTCCCACGACATCGCCGGCTCCCAAACTGCTGGCTGTCCACCAGGCAAAACAGCAGGACTGTCTGTGAGCTCACACTACTTTTAAAAAAAAGAGTCTAAGAGGTGAACAGCTCAAATATTCGTGTATGTATAGTTGATTGTATCTGTCCAGGTGTTCCAGAATAAATCCCAGCTCGGTCAGCTCTGGAGCGGAGAGGCACACGCAGAACGACTCCACCAGTTGGACTCCAGGTATCTCTGTGTGCTTGGCTTTACTGAAAGTGAATGACAGATTCCCCCTCTCTCTCCTTCCCTTTGCTTTTCAACACTGGGGAGGGCGGTGAGTTAGGAACATGGTGGGTTCAGGAAACATCTGGTTGAGCCGTACAGCCCCAAAAAGGAAGTTTTGAATCTCCCGAAAAGCAGGACGGACTCTAGATTCAGAATTGGGCAGGGCACGTTACACTGGAGGGTCACACCCGTGTTAGGGTGGAGACGTATTACGTGTGTGGTGGTTTGAGGTCATTCAGACACAAGCGCTAATACAATACTTAATTGTTCTGTTTTAAGTGTGAATTTATACAATGCTGTAAATAAACGTCACCTGCAAGCAGCTCCCAGAGTAAAAGCACACAAATGAAAATTTGAGCATTTAAAGACATCAATATTCTTCTGTGTTTTGTTTGTGAAACCAAAGTGTTTCTGCACAATAACTACACAAAGTAATCTTGTTGTAGCCCCAACACCAGCTATTTTATTCTAAATTAAATACAGTGAAGCCTTAAAAGTAGCCTGCAGAGTTTTTATCCCCTAGTGGTGCTGTAGAGCAACGCTTCGTTGAGCTGTCCTTCTGTATCTTGTCTTCTACGAGACACAAAGTGTCGGTTTTTATTAAAGATCGCCAACTTGTCAGACCGTCGCTAAATGAAGATTGTCAGTTGCTTAACGTAGTTAGAGAAGCGCCAGCGTGAGCCTACATGTATTGACCAAGGTAAAGCAAGGACATTAATCCTTCCTATGAACACTTTATCTATTAACGTTATAGCTTTTTCCCCTCTGTCAGCAGGGTGATGCTTGACTGGGTCCTTCCAAAGCCATTCAATTGTGCTGCCGTTCCAAACTGCTGACGCAGCAGACTGCAGGATGAGAAAAGGTCCCCATCTCTTGGTGGTGTTTCTCTTGCATGCGATGTTGATAATTCCACAAAGCTCCTTTATTCTTTCAAAGTTACTGACCGGGAAGATGTCTATTGCCCTCATATATAATATGTCTTTAAAAGTGGATATCAGCCTATTTCTGCAAACCTTCAGTGAAATAATGTTATCCCTAAACTCTTTATTGGCACTTATTTATTACAGCTGACGTTTCTATTCAGAACATACTGAAAAAGCATATTCAAGGTATTAATAAAATAAGTGGTCTTAAAATTATCCCCCGCTTACTGGTTAACTGGTTTTACCACATCCTTGATTTGGACATGTTTAGATAGTAAACATATCCACTGTACTATATTTTTAGCAGTAGGTTATTCTATATTAAACTAAGGAAATTGTTGGCCTTGAATCTCTAAAAACAACCTCGTCTTCCTTCCTGCTCCTTCCGAGTGTTCCTTAGTGAGACAAAGCCAGGAGGACAACTCTAGCTTTAATATGCTATCACTGACCCAGTTTCACAAGCAAATGAAAAGCAAACTGGGAATGCCTAAAGTCAGACGCGTTAGCGAGCTCCCTCTAATACCGCCGTCTTTAACCAGAGACTACCATGACAACCATAGGATGTGCAGGGTTACTGTAGGCCTGCGGCACTGCAAAAGAGTGAGAATGTGATGAAACTCTACTGAGCTTGTTACAGTAGCCTAATCCCTTTATCAACATAGCAAACAGCCAAGTACAGAAGTTCACCATCTGTAAAATATCACAATAAAATGAAAGAAGAGACGAAACATCACCACACTGAATGATGAATACAACCTGTTTTCTGCATTAAAACCAACAACAACACACTGTCTCCTACGCCACTGTGTAAGAGCAATATTTCTGTATTTCTGGTTATGAGCCTAAATTTCTGCTGTTTTCTGCCATTTCCAGATACTTTTAAGACTTTTTCTATACCTCCTCATATGGTGCTTCATAGGCGGGGTTTATGCTAATTACTGAGAAGCGGAGCTCTTTCAGTTTACAACTGTTTGGCATTCATTAACATACATACGTGGCATGTACCTGTACACAGATTTAGAAACGTTTTATGAATGAGAGCCACGTTATCTAACAACAGTAAATTGGTGCTGCATCGGATCTGTTGATCTCTCACTGTGATAAGCCTACCAATAATTAAATACAAAAACGAAGAGCTGTCACTTCCGGTTCCCATTTTTGTTTGAATCAACAAGAGAGGAACAATTTCTTAACATCATGCATCTTTTATCTCTACACGGTTCAACTCAGGGCTTATTCTTTCCAACGTGGATAAATGACTACTAGGAACCAGTAAATGTTTTCAAAACATTGGTAAGTCTTGTCAAACAACCTTTTTGTGGTCTGAATCATTAGCTCTGTGACCCTGTTGTTAGCTAATAGTTAGCTTTAGTAACGTCAGTCACAGTAACGATCATTCAGCTGGTGGCGTTAGCTACAGAAGCCTATGGAAACAAAGGTAAAAATACACTTATGCGAAAATCCCGGACAGCTGACGTGAAAATGAAAATGTAACCAAGCAGAACACACCAGCTTGAAACACAAACATGACCCAATAATGTGGTAAAATATGTTTTTTCTGGTTGCTAACTTACCTTTTCCAAATTGGGTTTATGCCCTTGAACTTGTTGTAGTTTGTTCCTGCCTCCACCACAGGGAGGAGCCGTTGAGCTGCTGGTTCGGTCTTCGTCAGCGTGTTACTTTGGGGATTTATTTAGCAGTTCACTCAAGGCATACAGTCAGTATGTGTGCATTGCTTTACATCAGCCTGCTGCACCTACCTGTATGTTTATGACGAAAGAGATTACGTTAAAGATAAAGTTACATTGACCTCTACTGGCCTTAAGCGGGCATTACATTTGCTTATGTACTTTCCCTGCCTGTGACATTTTATATCCTCAACATGTATATAACGTGTAAATATTTAAAAGAATTCTTACAATATTCTCCTTTTTACAGTCTCCCTATTAAACTGAGTATGTGTGGGCCAACAACCATTATAGCTCTATGGGTGCTACAGACTATTCTGATTGATAATGAGTTATCTTATTATCAATGTTACTATATCTCAGGTACTGCATGATCAGGGATTATCAACAGTAGTTGTCTCTGATAAAACGTTTTGTAAATGTAACAGGCCTACGTAAAATAGATTCCTAGTATTAAACCATTACTGTCCGTTTTATTGGATTACTTTAAGTGTAAGACTATGAATATGTCCAACTGCATTTACAATATCATGAAGGAAATATTGCAGTTTATTTAGATGTATTAGGAGAAATGAATTGAATGTAAAATGTGCAGCACTTATATTACGTTATATGGACTATATTGTTGATTCTTCCAATCAGAAGACACAAGGCCAAAGGTCATCTTCAGTCATCTTTATTCATAGTTATCAGTCTGAAAAATAACATACAACATACTATACAGAAATTTCACAGGAAAATTATACAAATATATTGAGATGTGTTGCTGGTTGTATGACAAAAGGTTCAACTTTGATGTTATTTCCACTGTACAAGAAGGAGATATGAAAACATACAGTAGCTGAGAGTAATTCCCAAGTCATATTCCCAACGGTGTTGTTTCTAGTTGAGGTAAGGTAATGTTTAGTTCATCAGAACTACAAAAGAATGAAGCAAAATGTAATACAACACTGCACATAGCAGTAATCAACATTTGCTATCAACATATAGCTATCACTGATTTCAAACATGTCACAAAATGAAGATTGCTTTCCTCTTGGATTTCTATGAAACTAATAATATCACTCTTTATATGGGAAGGAAAGAAAGTTTGGAAACTATTTTTTTTTATTTATCTAAGTACACAAGCAGTTAGAATAAAATAATTTGTATTAAACATTTGACTACATGGCGTGATGTGATCATTTTGATCATTTTTGTTGTTTTAATCCATAAACCAGGTTTACATGCATCAAAGAAAGGCAAATGTTTGCTTGATTCATCCACAGAGAAACAAACCAGGGGAAGGAAATACTTTGTCCTTTCACATCTGTCCATTAAAAGGGGGGCTGCCTTTCAGTTTTTTTTTTTAATCAAAAAATCTCACATCAAGTTCCCTTTATGTTCCTTTCTGGACATCCTGGAATATTTCCAAGTGGACGGATCAGTAACATCGATGCCACTTGTAGTACTATCTCGTCTTGTTTGCATTTTCATGTATCACTGTTACGTTTTCCTCCACAACACCAGTTCTTTACTGAGTGATGGTTAGAAAAGGCTCTCCAGCCCTCCACCCTCCCATCCAAAAAGCTATGTAAGTTAACAGGCTTGTTTGATGAAAGTCTTGCAGTAAATCCTACAGGGTATGCAAAGGCACGTGGTGGTGCCGTAACTGTTACCTTTGTGTCCTGTTGTACATCAGATTAGGACATTTCCCCTGGAGGCACCATTGCTGCATTTATTGTAGCCACCTCAACTTATGTACACGAAGGGGGAGCGTGTCTCCCACTCTACTTCACCTGAGTTCTTGTTTGCTGCTGTGGCACATGGCCCTGCAGGAAGAAAGCAACCGAGGTGGGACAGGCACTTGCTGTGTTGTGCTGAAATGAATGGCTAAGTTGGGAGCGGAGTGTTGCAATAAATTGCTGAAGGAGCAGGAGGGAGACATTCATTTCACAGGTGCAGAGTGGAATTAGTGCTGGTAAGCATCTCGTGCTTGGATGTGTGGGCCATGTCTGCTCCTTATGTGTCGAGGCGGCGTTTTCTCTTGGCTTTGTGTGCGTACAGGAAGTACATCGTGTGCCCAGTGGTGATGAATAATACAGAAATGATAACTAGGATGCCAAAGTGCTGTGGCTGTGGCGCAGAAATCACCATTATGAAATGAAGCAGATCCATCAGATAATTCATGGAGCTCTGCACCCCGTTTACCACTCCCCTCTCTGACTCACAGATGTTCTCCTGCAGGAGCTGGGTCACTGTCAGGTCGAAGGACCAGAGACCTAAAACACAGATGTCATTGGGGTTTAAAAGTTGACCCGGCCATTAAATTAGCCAATTGTCATTCAGCTCTTCACATAATAACTGTATTTATGATAATAGTTAACGAGAGCCCTACCCGTTTGCTCCATGATAATACAGTCATTGACAATTTTATAAGGCATTGCAACTCTACTGTTGACTACAGATAAAAGGTTAGAATGGCAAACATTTAATTATCACTAATGGACAGAGTAGGATATTTAACAGTTTCTTTAACTGTGCTCTCTGGTGGATTACTATGTAATGACGTCAATTTCTAAATTAACTTAAATATGTATGCCAACATTCATGATGAGCTGATAGCGGCTGATAGTATCTTCCATGCCAAAGTATGGGTGAAGCTCTAAAGTTGACAGTATTCTGCTGTCTTGCATATCAATATAACATGTGGACATTTTGAAGTCTATTGAAACGGTTCCTCAGCTTTGGATTACTTCCTACTCACCGATGCGTGCTGTGATGACACCCAAGAACAGAAGGATAATGGAAATGTAGGATTCTGGCGCTGTGTCAGAGGGCACGTTGTCAAAGAGCACAGTGTTGTTGGTCCAGTGGATGGAGGAGCGGTCGGGTAGCAGTGGCTGATTGCTACCTCCCCTCAAAGGATAAGTGTGTTTTTGCCTTTGGTTTGCCATCCCTCCAAGCTCACCGGAGGAGTTGGAGGTAATGTAGGGCTTCAGCAAGCTAAGATCCATAGGGCTGCCAGGAGCAAAGACAGAACACACGCACAGAAGCAAGCAGCCCAGGTGGAGGCAGCTTGAGATGATGCCTGTGTTAACCAGGCCATAAGACTTCCTGAGTCTGGTGAACATGACCGTGCCCATGAGTCCCGTGATGGCTGACACACCCATCAGCAGACTAAGGAGAGAGCCACTTATGCCCTGAGTATACGCATAGCCAGTGGTGATGCAGTCAAAGCCCAGCACTGTGGTGTAGAGGAAAGCCAGACCCATTCCTGCCAGGAAGACGGGCTGGCGATAGTAGGCCCTCCAACCGTCCTTGCAGGTGCTCACCAACCAGCGAAACCTCCGGAAACACAGCGGCAGGTTGGTGATTTCTTTGAGGTTCAGACTTGAGTTGCAGTTGCCTTCTGTCAGAGGCTGAGCTTGAGGTTGTGCAACAGTACTTTCCCCTGATGAGAAAAAAGAACATCATCCATCACTTCTGTTCAATTTGAAAGGCCCAAATTGGTGTTCCGCACCCATTCTGCTCTATGTCATATTAGAATCCACATCATCTGTGAAATACAGACTATATACCAATCTGACCTTTTCAGTCCAGATACTGATACTCGTACCTGGGCTTTTGTGTATTGTTTGATACCAAGTACTGATCTGTTATGTGTTATAATGTTAATAAGGTGTATGTAGCACTGCGTGGAAGTTAGGCTTGACCTAAAATATATAAAATATTGCTCAAATCATACACCAGCAACGTGGTTAAAGAAACTTATCGACATAGGCCGCATTGTGGCAGTTAGTTTACTGTACATGCACTGATACTACTATTTTGTCTTCAAATAATGAGTGCCGTCATGCCTATATTCCTTTTTATGTGATTGTCCACTATTGTATACAATGAATGAACTTACAGCACTCATCAGGCTCAATGTAGAAGACGACCCCAGGGTTATCGCACCATTTTATAATTCAAAAAATACTTTGTATCACAATCTGGAGAACTGTTTCTTTTGGCACAAATCTCACTATATCAGTTCCTTTCATCATCACTATTGCTCAACCCTGCCACAGAATCATTGGTGTCAAAATTTAAATTGAATTTAAAAGTTACAGCACTTTCTCCTGACCTTTCAAAAAACGTAAATGAAAGTGGTGATTGAGTCTGAGGAGAAAGTTTACACTGTAATACACTAATACTGATTACAACAAACATTACAGTTAATAATATAGATGCTCTACATTGCACTACAAACAAACATTGTTAACATATTCAAGCTGAATGCACAGCCCTAAATCTTACTGTTACACCTCCATTTTTCTTTTTCATATCTACAACGTCACTTAGCATGTGTAGGACTCCATGATGATGTTCACTGGCCTTTTATGCACCTTTTACATGAAATCTAGTGTACAGAATACAGGGGAAACCTTTGTAAAACAAATTAAATTGTAGGCTATAGTCCATACCTTGTGACATTCTCCTCTCCATCCTCTGCAGACACACCTCATCCACCTCGACCCCTGGCGGTTTGACTGACAGAGCGGGGACGATGCGGTAGACCCGTGACAAGAAGAAGAACTCCACAATGAGAGACACAAGGTTCCAGCCCAGGATGAAGCCACAGCCAACTACATTGGAGGCCAGGGTCATGACCTGTCCCACTGCTAGTGGGGCCAGGATGTTAGTCACCTGATCTATTCGCCTCATGGTTGCATTCATTCCTTTTGTTTAGGATCAAAGACACAGAGGTTAATGTGCTTCCACTAGAGGACGCTCAGCAAGAGCAGGAACAGACCAAAACCTGATATTCTTAAATATTTATCATGCACAAACAGTGATGCGCGACAAACGTTGAATGCAAAACAAGTATGTGCGTCGACAGACAATGAATCTCCTCACCAGCTAGGTGACCTCGGTTGTAGCCTGTGATAACCACAATCCAGTCCCTCTGAATGGCAATGGTCAGTGCTGTGCTTGCAAGGTTTGCCACATCTGCCAGGACGATCACCACCGTATAACAAACCACCTTGTGTGAGTTTTGCGATGCAACATGTTACTATGACAGCACAGAGTAGCCACAAGCTCAGAAGCAGAGACAACAGGGACACAGGACAGAGGGAACAACAACAGCAGCAATAACTCCTCTGTGTGATTATCACGGTGAGTTAGCAGATCAACACGCTATCAAGTCATGAAACGTAATTATTAGTCAAATATGTAGTGTCTACTCACAGTAAGCCATCCATCCCAGATCTGTTCAATCCTTTGCTTATATGAGAACACCAACATGAGCACAATGCTACATACTGTCACTGAGATGTTCTGAATGAAAAGAGATGCATGTGCAACTAAAATAGGGGACAAAAAAACAGTTTTAGACTCACATAAACATAGATGATGAATTCTGTAAAAACCGAATGCCAGCCTCGACAGATTTGAGCCTTTCCCCTGTAGTCCTGCTGGAGTCTAGCTATGAAATCGGGGACTGATTTACACATTGAGTGAATGCAATTAACAACCTGGGGGGAGGAAACTAGCAGACTGCTAGATCCACGATTCAGATCCACTAATCTACATCACTGACTGTTCTATGATACACGGCATGCTAGGACTTTAAGATTTTAGAAATTGTTGCATACCTTTATTCCTTGGATTGCGATCAACCCAGTCTCCAATCAAAGCCCCTAGTAGGAGCACTGACCCAGCCACTACCAACCCAAACACCGCAGTCAACAGCAGGTTACGGCCGTACAGCTCAATCAGGAACACAGAAATTGCAAAGTGCCACATGCGGTCACCCTGTTTAACACAACATTAAAGGGCATCGTTATGTTTTGTTTTGCAAGATGCTGCATGTATTCTGTCACAAGGTTCACAGTAAGTGGACTACCTTGCAGTTATTTAAGTTTTCGATGTCTTATCTATTTCTCCAGGAATCAGTTTCTTCAGGAAATGATTCTTACCCACATTGACAATGCTCCACTGACATAGATGAGAAACTTGGGACCCTTGAGGTAGATAAGAGCTGAACCTTCCGAGGAAATGCACGGAAATCGAATCAGCACACGTTATATTTGCCACAAATGCATTGCACCAATTCTCGTTGGATTTAAAGTTGAGCTCACCTGGTATACTCCTGGCCCTATGAGCTCTTGCATCCCTGATGTCGTCGGACTCAAACTCGACCACAACCCCACCACACTGGGAGGCATCTGCTCGCTGGGGCATTTCCTAGCGTAGGATCGCAGGTCAAAAAACAGTTGAACTTGTCGCACTCGCGCCCCATTGTTGCTACAGAGGTTACTTTGTTGTTGATTACTACGAGAGTGTTAAGACCACAGGTTTATTTACTTATTAACATGCTAGGAAGCAATTCTATAGACGGCACCAAAAATCGACAAGTGGCGATATTGTATTCACTAAACAAATCCACAATTTATATTTCCAAGCCAGCAACTGTATGCATACATTTAGAATTCCATGTCCTTTTGAACCCAGTAAACTGTTGTAACCTCTTCAACTGTATTATTGTAATAAAGTACTCCACATGTAATTCCCCTTAAAGTTATTTTCAAATATACAACAGGCATAAATAATGACTGTCATGGGTTAAAAAGTCAGATTGTGAATGGGGGAAAAAAGAACAGAAATCAAACAATAGGGTTTCGCAGTAGCATTAGCGTGCCACCATGCATAGCTCTGTAAATGCTGCCTTAAACGTACAATTAAAGCACTCGCAAGTCATCGCAGGGCCAATCATCACCTTTTGTTCTGATGTTCCACTCAATCCTTGCAGTTGTTCCTCGATGATGTATCTTGTGCCATGTATCCTACTTTGGGATGCTAGTCTTTCCTGAGAGCTGGAATTCAAGCTGTAGTAGTTTGAAAGGCTTAATAACATCACAGTGTTCAAGTGCACCATTGTATGAAAGTGCCAGAAAAGCAGAACAGGCAGAGGGGCAACAAAGGCAGCCAGCATATTCCAAAGCACGTGACACCGGGGGGGACAATATCACTGTCCACCCACACCACAAAAAGGACAACTGTGTCACTCGTACGGCTCAAAATACACACATGCGCATGGTCAGTGGACACATGCATGAACCCTCAGCACACAAGCACAGCCCTACTACTCTCATACACCCACATGCAATGTTGTCATGCAAAGAAGGTTACATAAAGAACACATCATGCAACACTACATCATTCTTCACACTTGCAGGTAACCGAGGGCAGCGAAGCAGAGTAACTATCTTATATTGCATACCAAATGTTATTTCCCAGACAGACGGGGATGTGATTTAAAAGGTGATGCTTAATATTAACAAATGACGACAATGTTAGCAGAACATACAAATGCAGCGTTGCTTCAAATGTCAGCTTGTGGTATTTGCACTGAAAATCATTGAGGATGGATCTTTTTTTTTTCCTCCGAGAATTAATATCGCCAACCACTCTATTATCCATCACTCTCCGTTTCTGCCGATTCAAAACATTAACACAGGAAATTAAGTGTTGTCTTCCTTTAATCAGATATTAACACAAACATGATATTCAGTTCTAATGTTTTTTTTTTTCCTCTGGGATATTGTCCTGTGTTGATAGGTGTTTCCATTTCCTTCACCAATATAAACACGTGTAAATATATATAAAAAGATTACTGAAATTAAAGCTCCTACTATTCTAGTGATAATGTGATAATAATTTCAACTGTAATTTAATTAAAAAAATTTAAAATCATATATGAAAGATATAAAACATGAAAAATAACAGTTAAAAACTTTTATTTCTGCTTTTTTTTTAACTGAATAAACACAAAAGTTGATTACATGACAGCATACCTCAAATATGTACCATCAGTAGTCCTGACTACCAATTAGATAAAACGTTGAAAAAGGTCATTGTTAATTTACAATTCTCCATGACAGAGTTCATTTGCATATGGATTTTGATTGTGCCTGTTCATGATGTACTTCTTCAGGAAGCCTGTGAATTTATAGAGAGCCACAAGAGGGATGGACACAACAGGAAGGACAGATAAGAGCACACAGATAACAAAAACCCATTCAGGATAGTGCTGAACATCAGCAAGGGGGAAGTGCACCTGTAGGGGTAATGGAGTGGAAAGTCAACGTCTTTCCTTTTTTTTTTTTTGTCAAATTGTACACAGTGTCATTGTAGAGCAATCATAAAATCTTTCTTACGTAATCTGGGTTCCAGGCGTTATATGTTGGTCGTGTTTCAGCCTCGACTACAACGTATGCCACAAAAACCACTAGAAGCATGAAAGGGCTGATGAAGCGCCAAGTGACCTGCCAGTAGAGGTTTGGTCTGTGACCCGTCATCCACTCAATGTCGTCATTAAACCTGTGAGCAAATAGAAACCTTTTAGCAAATAATGTTTTTCCTTGTTGCAAGCAAAATGACACAAACTACACATTTCACCTGTTGATTCCATAGATGTACACCACACTGATGATCTCAAAGAATGCGATGATGAGCAGAGGCATGGACCCCACGTAGCTGTTGAAAATCTCCAGCCAGTAGTTTCCGGAGCCCAACGTAAAGACGAGGGCCGCAGCAAAGGAGGTGAGGCACAGTAACCCTTTTGGGGGGGAAAGGATTTCATGCTGTGATGATGAATATGCTGAATTGAGTCATACAGAAACATTTAAAATGTAAGAAATTCTGGCAGAGCAAATGTTACAAATATTAATGTTTTTCATGTGTTCTCATTTTCAACTTGAATACTTATGACAGTATTTGTTTGACACATGAAGACATTAATTCACATGTAAAGAATATTTCTATAGGACTTGGGACTGGGAATCAATAGGTGGCCTTTTTAAATGCCTTTTATGAATGTGTGTCATAATCACTGTTATGTATAAAAAAGAGTAGATTTTGTACAACATATCAAGTTATTACATCTTTCAGATTACCTGTGAAAATTTCCTTTGGAATCCAGGGTGGAATCAGGTGTAGGTCCAGCAGAGGAGTCAGGACCCCCTCTAGATTTCCAAACATGGAGGACAGGCCCAGGCTGAAGAGCATGACAAAGAAGAGGACCGCCCACACCTGAGAGCCTGGCATTTTTATCACCACCTCCGTGAACACAATGAAGGCCAGTCCGGTCCCAGAGGCGCTCTACAGGTAGGAGGCGACACGAGATCTCACACATATGCACAGACGTTCACAGAGAGCTGTAGTGTTGCAGATGTACTGTACCTGGTCCAGGAAAGTCTGCAGATCGCAGGTCTTTAGATTGAGGCTTTCAACCTCTGAGGGATCAGATGCGTTGAGGTAGTTTAACCAAGCATCGTAGTTTTCAAGGGTCATGTTTTCATCTCCGATGTTGAATGAATTTGTTAATCTCAATATGTTCCTAAAATAACAAAACAAAAAAAGCAGTTAACACTACGATAACAAGAATAACTGCCAGTAATAACTATTTTGAACCTTTTTTTTTTGTATGGATTAATTGATGAATCATTCAAGTGATTTAAGTCAAAACCTAAACTGTTGAAAGTGGGGTAAAGGTTATGACTTTCTTCATATAGCAAACTGATTTAAATGTATTTATTTTGATTAAGGTTGAATAGGTGTATATAGTGTAGTCACAGCAGTCATTACTTCTGGGTCTGTAAGCTTTTAATTACATAATCACCAGTTGCACATCTAATAATAATAATACTGTAAAATCATCAAGCTGGATGTATGTTACTTAGGCACAACATAATTATCCATATGGTACATACCAATTTCGGCAGTCGTTGTAGTTTTCATTTGCCTTGAATCCAAGAATTGCAAAAATAGGAATCGCTGCATATAGTGACGTAAAGCTGTTCACGCATCCAACAATTAGGGCATCTCTCTCACAGTTATTCCTGGAAAGATATTACATTGTATGAGTCATGAAAACATTTTTTATTTCGTACATTATACTGTCTTTCATGAATGAAAAATGTGCTCATAAAGTTCTTACTTCTGAGCATTATAACTGGAAAAAGCAATAAGTCCCCCAAAGGCTAAAGACAAAGAGAAAAAGATCTGGGTAGCAGCATCCAACCAGACCTTAGGATTCTTCAGGGTTCCCCACTGTAATCACCATATTAATTGTTACAGCTCATATTTTACTCTTTACATTGTGAAATGATTTCAATATAAAACTGGTGACAAACTTACATTTGGAGTGAATAAATATATTAAGCCATCTGTGGCCCCGGTCAGAGTCAAGGATCTCACCAAGAAGATGGTCAAAACAAGGTACGGAAAGGTGGCCGTGACATATATAGCCTGTTGAAAAGGTTTAGATGTTGATAAAATATTTAATATTTACATCAAACAGAATTTGAAGTTTTAGTAATCCTTTATATGCATTCTCACATGCACTTCTTTCTTCCAATATTTTGCCAGTAATTGCTGGTAATCTGGTCTAGAAGATGTAATAAAATGGCTGTAACAATAAATATATTTTTTAGCATGACATCAAATCAGTAAATTACCTTTCCAATCGTCTCAATTCCACGTATGAAGCAGATGTACACGAGGCACCAAGCCGTTGCAAGACACAGCACCAGCCACCACTGTATGGACCCGCTGCTCTCGATGTTTGGTGTAATATTCAGTGTTGTGCGATACCAAAAATAGTTCACTGGGGAGCTCTTCTCACATTCACTTTCATAGCCTGTATCAAAGAGAGTAAAAATTAATGGGACTGTCTGTCTGTTTGGTTAGTATTCAATGAGATGTCAAAATTACCAGTATGATTCACGTTTATCGGGCAGTCCCTCCAGGGAAGAGGACTTTGAAAGGAGTGGAAGAAGTACCAAAGGATCCAGGCCAGGATCATGTTGTAGAACAGACCAACTAGGAAGGATACTGCCAAGGAGGCCACACCTGTGTATACACATTTACATTGTTCACCAAGAAATGTATGTATGTATATTATGGAAGGTAGTCATGTTAAGTTAACCAGGTAGAGGTTTAGCACAGCTTTATGTTGTAAACAACATTCCTCTTTTTAGGCATCTTTCTTTCTCAAGTAATGGACTCATTGATATCCAATGGTGTAATGCTAAGTACAATTACTTGAGAACTGTTGTTACGTACAAATTTCAGGTATTTGTACTTGTAGTCTTTTCTTCTCATGACACTTTATACTTCTATTTTGTAATTCAGAGAGAAATATTGTACTTGTTACCTCACTACATTTATCTGACGGTTTTAGTTACTTTACACATTTTACAAAAATGTTTGCATACAAAAAATACAAAGTGCTTATTAAATATGATGTTTTGTCATGAATTAAACTTCTCCACTATGTACAAGTATAGCTAAAATAATTAGTGGATTAATTATCAGCCCATTGACAGAAAATACCTTTGCAGCTATTAGGCTAAATAATGTGTTGATTGCAGCTTCACAAATTTGATGATTTGCTTTACTTTTATTTATTTTGTATTGAATTATTTAATTTTAGACATGTTTGGAGGTGGATAAAACAAGCATTAGGTTCTTATCATCATTTTATCATTTTACAAACCAAACAATCAATCAAATGATTAATAAAGAAAATAATCAGAGTAATCTATACATTTAAGGAAATAATGACTTGTACTTGTACTTTTAATACTAATAGCCTCATTCTAACTGGGCTCCACAGACCCCAGAAGTATACTTTTGGTTATTTCTCACTCCAATCAGTTTGTTCCGACATGATATCTTTTTTTGTGATGTCTTTTAATTTGTGCTTTTTAAAGGAGAAAGACCCACACACACATTTCCTCATCTGCTTTGTCCCATGATGCAAATTAACTAACTTTCCTAAAATAATTACCTATAAAATCTGTAGCAATCAGTAGTACTTGTATGTTAAAGTTTGTAGGATGAAGATTGAATTAGTTTTCCAGATAATGCTTTACTTAAAAATGTTTTACTTGTGACAGAGTATTTTTACAATGTGGTAGTAGTACTTTTACTCTGAGTACTTCCTTCACCTCTGTTGACACCAAACCCTCTCACCTAAACCTCCCAGATAAGGGGAGATTGCATTCCACACTCCAATGCTTCCCATGCGGAGCCTTTGTCCGATGGCCAGCTCCATGTGCAGCAGAGGAAGTCCCTCAAACACCAAGGCAATGACATAAGGAATCAGAAACGCCCCTTGAAATTAAACAAACTCTTAGATGATAATATTGACCAAAATGATTGTGATAACTGACAATTAAATAATACACAGCAATTGACCTCACCTTAAAAAAAACATTGACATTTCCTTTTATTGTTCAAGGTTATAAAGTTTCTGATTACTGTACATTTTATTATCAACAATCAGAGCTTTATCGCTCTCACTCCAGCCAGCAATAGAGCCTAATATTAGACTAGTAGTCTGTGACAGTCATGTTTTCCCTCTTTATTTGACTGATCCATTGTATGTGTTGTGCTCCACTGTATGGAGTTGTTGAAAATATCCATGTTGTATAGTTGTGAACTATCCAAAATAGAATTTGTGAATTAGGTCAATCACAGATCTGAAGATAAAGAAACATCAGTCACATCTGACACTAAAGTATTATGTCTCCCTAAATCATTGAAGACCAAATAACATTATAATCCCTCTGGTCAGACAGTTTACACTTTGACCTTCACTGGAAAAATAAACATGCAAACTGCAATTATTCAAATATTTCTTTAGATCAAAATATCAAAAACGTACAATAAAAGAAGAGAAATCACTGATTATTTCAAATTGTACATAGAAAGTTATTGTGTATCTAAAAGAATTTACATCTTGCACTTTTACACAATTAATTATACGTATTAACCCAGATGATTATTAAGTTTATCTTGAAAAGCTGTATAATCAAAGTCATGTGTCTTCAGAAAAGTCAGTCAGAAATATTAGTTCAAGTTAAAGGGAAAACTATAGAAATAAGGGGTTGTGTTATCGTGCCACATTGCAATAGAACTCTTAGAGTTTGTCCTTTAAACAAATAATTTTCAACAAATGTTTTTGGTATTTTCATAACTTAAGGGAATGAAAATAAAGTAAAAAACATAAAGAACCCATTCAGTTTCTTTAATAACAGCATTTAAGAGCAGCTTAAACAGTCTCTCATTCTGTCAAGAGAGCTTTTGTTGATTGTTGACTACAAAATGTTTCTAATCGTGGAAAAGCAAATAAAAACCAGACCGTCCAACTTCACCTTTTTGTGTTTTTGTGTCAAAGCATAATGTAAATGAAATGATCTTACCTCCGCCATAGATTTGACACAAATATGGAAATCTCCACACATTGCCAAGTCCCACAGCAAAACCTATGCAGGTAAGCAAATACTGAACTTTGTTGTCCCATTTTGGTCTCTCAGTGATCTCTTTAAGTCCAGGAACCTGCATCTGCTCAGCACTTCCAGCTGCTCTGTCCATCCCTTGTTTGTCCCTGGTTATATGGGTATATTTTATGATTATGAGACAAATATTTTAGTCTTATTGGTCCACTCTGTCTAAAGAGAAGGGAGCACCTGGTGACTAGTTACCAGTTTGTGTCAGGAGACAAAGGGGCAACATTTGCTTAATCAGCCTTGCATATCTCGTTGGCCCTTGAGGCTGTGGGAGCAATGCTTTGTTTGTTTAATAAAAAGCCCTTGTGTTGAGCGGCATGATATGATGTTGATAACAGAGATGATAAGTTGATTCTAATACAACACAGGATAAATAAGGAGCCCAGGGAGAAAACTGTGATGGTACACATGCCTTTTAAATCATGATGTGAATTCATTAGTTTACATGACTGTTATTTACACACAGTTTGAGGTATTTCAGTCAGCAGTAATTACCAACCACCATTTACACACACACACAAAAAATGTATTGTCTACGGAGTACCTTATCGGACTTTCTCACCAGAACACCATTCAAAATGCCTTGCACTGAAATTCTCTTCTGTATCATATTCATACAGACTACCTTCAATCGAAAGTAGGCGTAAGAGCATGTCATTTATTAACAAATAACAATATGCAGCTGATGTAATCAATATTTCATTCATTTGTCATACACAACACAATAGTGACCCCTGCTGGCCAGATAAGTGGACATTAATTATTAATTTTATGGCTCAAATTCGGCTTCCTTCTGGGGCGGCACCTCCTCCCACGCTCACAGATTTGTTTAGAAATGTATCCTGTTGGCAAATCCTGAGTTTCCCCCAAAGTTAAAGGAAGTCGTTTAGGTTCCACCTGCTCAGCAGAGATTACGACCAGAAATGCAGCATCTCTACGCAATAGAGCTTCAAATTTGATAATTATGTAGAGCAAAGATATATGAAAATCTTGGATTTTACAATATGAGTTTGGGATTTTTTGGGTCTCATTGTTGTTTTGAATTTATTCAGAGATATCCTGGAGCTGTGACTTAGTCCTCCTCTTTGTCTTTAACCATTTCCAGACACCAAATACAGGCACAGCAATACTGGGTATCCCAGCCAACACGAAGATGGCCACATAGATCCAGACTGGATAGAGCTTGTCCTCCAGTGCAGGGAATCGATCCTGCAAAGACAGTTTGAGTTTTCAGTGACACACGACAGTATGTTTCAAAAGATCAATATCCATAAGAGGATTCTGATCATTACAAAATCAATATATATTTACCGATTCAGGGTCCCAGGTTTTGTAAATGAGCTCTTCAGACACTTTAGAGACGATGTAAAAGACCAATATGCAAAATATAATGAGCGGGCTGATGACTCTCCATGTCGCCTGCCAGAAGAAGTTGGGTTTGTGTCCGATCATAAACTTAATGTCATCATTGAACCTAGGAGGACAGTGACACACATACTGCATCCTTTAATAAAGATAGTGCCATTGTGATGATAGAATCGTATTCCTCTAATCTCTTAATTGATTAAAGACAGAGTAATATTAACAAGACAAAAAGTCACCTGTCTATCCCATATATGTACACCACTGAAAACAACTCGCAGAATGCAACGACTAGCAGAGTGACGGATCCTCCATAGGTGTCAAAGACCGAAAGCCAATAGTTCCCTGAGCCTTGGAGAAACAGAAGACCCACCAGACAGCAGAAAGTGCACGTTATACCTGTAGGAGAGCAAGGAGTTGGTGAAAGTGTACTAGAAGTCCTTGTTAATGTAAAATGAGAGAATAGAGGTAGGCATTACCGGTGATCGCCTCTTTCGGCCACGTCTTGGGGAAAACCTTGAGGTCTAGAAGTGGCACTACAACTCCCTCAATGTTACCAAACATAGACGACAGGCCGAGACAGAAGAGCATTACGAAGAAAAGGACAGCCCACGCCGGTGAGAGGGGCATCTTGGTGATGGCCTCAGTGAACACAATGAAGGCTAAACCAGTTCCTTCAACTCCCTAGGCCCAAACACAAAAAAGCACTGTAGCAAAGCATGGCAAGGGCTATTTGAAAATAAATACTGGGTTATTTTCCACTAACAAGGCTTTTCCTGGTTCATAAATAATCATACCTCACTGAGAAAAGTATTTAAGTTGCAGGTCTTGAGATCCAGCCCTTGAAAAACCTCAGGGTGTGTTTCATTAAGATGGTGAACAGCCTGATTGTAGTTGAGTTCAGTGATGTTGCCCTCAGGAAGCTCAAACACATTAAGTAATGTAAGGATGTTTCTAAAACACAAATGGTTTGTTAAAAAAATGTTTTCACAGTCAGTTATTTGCAGAAATGTATAATTTGACAAAAAAAAAAAGAGAGCATGTACCCAGAAAGACAGTTGTCAAAGTTCTCTGTTGCTCTGAAGCCAATTACGGTGTAAATAACAGTGGCAGCGTAGACGGAGGTGATAGCATTGATGATGGAGATGATCACTGCATCCTGTTCGCAGTTGTTACTAAAGGAAACAATGCAGTTTTATTTTGGATTCCCCTTTAAATGACACTGGCAAAAGAAAATGACTTACTGCACTGAGTTGTAGCTGGAGAAGGATATCAGACCGCCAAAAGCCAGAGAGAAGGAATAGAAAACTTGAGCACCCGCATCAAGCCATGTTGACGGCTTTGCCAGCTCTGCTAACTGGAAGGATTGGTAAAGTAGACAGTTCAGAAATTCTAAAGATGGGGGCTGACTGGTGGAGCCCCCCCATACTCATTTCTACAACATATTTGCTCCTTACTTAAAATACACTCTATTGCCAAAAGTATTCATTCTCCTGCCTTGACTCGCATATGAACTTAAGTGACATCCCATTCTTAATCCATAGGGTTTAATATGACGTCGGTCCACCCTTTGCAGCTATAACAGCTTCAACTCTTCTGGAAGGCTTTCCACAAGGTTTAGAAGTGTGTTTATGGGACTTTCTGACCATTCTTCCAGAAGTGTATTTGTAAGGTTCACACCCTGATGTTGGACCGGAAGGCCTGGCTCTCAGTCTCCACACTAATTCATCCCAAAGGTGTTCTATCGGGTTGAGGTCAGGACTCTGTGTAGGCCAGTCAAGTTCATCCACACCAAACTCTCTCCTCCATGTCTTTATGGACCTTGCTTTCATGTCGTGTTGGAACAGGAAGGGGTCATCCCCAAACTGTTCCAAAAAGTTGGGAGCATGGAATTGTCCAACATCTCTTGGTATGCTGAAGCATTCAGAGTTCCTTTCACTGGAACTAAGGGGCCAAGCTTCTGAAAAACAACCCCACACCATAATCCCCCTCCACCAAACTTTACACGTGGCACAATGCAGTCAGACAAGTACTGTTGTCCTGGCAACCGCCAAACCCAGACTCGCCCATCAGATTGCCAGATGGAGAAGCGTGATTGGTCCCTCCAGAGAACATCTCCACTGCTTTAGAGTCCAGTGACGGCATGCTTTACACCGCTGCATCCAACGCTTTGCATTGCACTTGCTGATGTATGGCTTGGATGCAGCTGATCGCCATGGAAACCCATTCCATGAAGCTCTCTACACTGTTCTTGAGCTAATCTGAAGGCCACATGAAGTGTGGAGGTCTGTAGCGATTGACTCTGCAGAAAGTTGGTGACCTCTGTGCACACTGTGCCTCAGCATCCGCTGACCCTGCCCTGCTCAACCACTTCTTGGCTGAGTTGTTGTCGTTCTCAATCGCTTCCACTTTGTTATAATCCCACTTACATTTGACTGTGGAATATTTAGGAATGAGGACATTTCACGACTGGACTTGTTTCACAGGTGGCATCCTATCACAGTACCACACTGGAATTCACTGAGCTCCTGAGAGAGACCCATTCTTTCACACGTTTGTAGAAACAGTCTGCATGCCGAGGTGCTTACTTTAATACACCTGTGGCCATAGAAGTGATTGGAACACCTGATTTCAATTATTTGGATGGATGAGTGAATACTTTTGGCAATATAGTGTATCTTAGCATAAATGTTAGCATTTCATTTTGTATCTTATCACAAAAATTCAACATATTTGCTTCTTACTTCAAATATCTTAGCATAAAATGTTATCCCTGTAATTGCCAAATAAGATTTAAATGCATTTTAATAATGTGGTATTCAATGCATTCTGATATGTTAAGACCAGTGTGATTGCTAAAATAAACACAAACAAAAGTGCAACTTACATCTGGTGTGAAGAGAAACTTAATTCCATTCAAAGAGCCCTTCAGTGTCAACCCTCTGATCAGAAATACTGTCAGCACCACGTAGGGAAGGGTCGACGTCACGTACACAGCCTTGGGGAAGAAAAAAGCAGACAATTATTGTGATTCTGAATATAAATCTTCTTTCTTAATAGTAGTGAGGAATGTGCTGTACCTTCCCCGTGGTCTCAATACCACGAATGATGCAGATATAGAGCAAAGACCATGCACAAATGTGACACAACACTATCCACCACTGCAGGCCGCCATCTTCTTCAATCGTTGGAGTTGTGTTGAGGGTCTCTCTGTACCAGAAATAATCCACGGGGGAGCTCCTCTCACACTCTGACACATAGCCTGACAGAATTTAACAGCAGAATTAACGGTGTGTGTCCAGCGTTTATCCTGCAGACGTCTAGTACCTGTTGTAGCATTACCGGTTAGGTTGGCATTCAGGGGACACTGACTCCAAGGCAGAGGCTCTTGAAACGAGTTGAAGAAGTACCACAGATCCAGGCGATGATGGTGTTGTAGTAGAGGCTGATCGTCAGAGATACACACATGGATGCAAAACCTGCCAATAAACAAGAGGGTTTCTTTGAAGGCAATTCTCCTCTGATTGTAGCAAACATTAGGCAAAACGTTTCTCACCGATGCCAGTCAAATAGGGATGAACTGTAACCCACACTCCCATACTGCCTTTTCTTAAACGTTGACCGATGGCAAACTCAAGATGCAACAGTGGGATTCCTTCAAGAACCACAAGGATCAGGAATGGTATAATAAATGCACCTGAAGGAAAAATAAAGGAGCCATTAATGGTGTCATAGCAATAAATCTGTCGCACAAATCCATTTCAACATCTTGATGTTAATCATTTAGGATGCACATGAACACATGAGGAGATAAAGTCCAACAGTGAATGCAGCATTATCAGAAATGGTATCATAAATGCACCTGGAGGAAATTCAAAGGAACCCTTAATGTTGTTGTAATGGCAATACATTTATGATACACATACATTTGACCATGTTGACGTTAATCATTTAGGATGATCATTTAGGAGAACACGTGCAGAGATAAAGTCCAGCAGTGAATCATTTGGGCTCATAATGCAATGTACAATCCATTTGTAATCCAAGCTGTTTACAAGGATTTCCTGTCAGTCAAAACTATTCACTTATCTGAACTAGATCAGTTCCAGGCAGTCTTTATGAGAAAACACTGAATATTTTAATCTGATCCTTTTATCTAAAAGATATCAGGATCACTACTTAACTTGGAGAAGGGCGTCAACTGTTATATATCTCATCATCATATCTATCCATCCATCCAGAATTGCAGTGCAATTCACTTCAGTCCAATAAAAAATACATTTCCTCATGGGGAAAATTACAAGTCCCATACACAAAAGCAATGTAAAAACAGAAATATGCTTGTGAAAACAAAATCAAATGTAAGCAAAGAGCTAAAAGAAATCTATTGCTGACCAACAGTGCCTAGTAGTGCTGAGCATTTATCAGTCTTGGTACAAAGTAAAATGCCTTTTCCTCTTTATGTTCACTGCCACTCATCATTTGGCTTCAGGAATATAATCAAACTTTACTCTATTTGTTTTACAAAGAAGTGATCTTGATAGCAGCAGGCATACAAATAATTTGGACAGCTGAACATTTTATAACGCAATCAAATATGCCTGTAAATGAAATGTTAATATAAATGTATGACTGTATACCTAATGCTCCCACACTCTTCCAGTTGATCTGGCTGAGATTTAACAAATTAAAAATTATTTTCCTTCTGCTCAAACAGCGTTTAATGAAAATAGCCAAATTTGGAATAAGTGTAGTAAACCATGAAAGCATCACTTGCCTCCTCCATGACTCTGACACAGGTAGGGGAAGCGCCAAACATTTCCGAGTCCCACACAGAACCCGACGCAGGTCAGCATATACTGGGCCTTGTTGTCCCATTTCGGTCTGTCTCCAGCCTCTTCCTCCTCCAGTTTGTCCAGCTGCTCGTGGGACAATATCCTGTCCTCCAGGTCTGGGTTGGGAAATTGTAACTTCATGATCTGTCAAACGCTATAGTATCTTAGTGGTACAATAGTGCCCTGTGTTGAGCTGGAATGTAAATTGTGGCTCACGGTGTGAGATCCTACATTATGTACCGGACCTCTGTAATAGATTAACTAGGCCGTGGCATCAGCGAAGCATCAAGGTGTGCAGCCTTTGAAGCGAAAGCTGAGCAAGAACACACATGACAGTTAACTAGTGTCTTATCTGCCGAGAGAGGGTCAGTGCACAGAAATCACTGTTCTTTTGAGTTTTACTGGAGAAAAATGATGTTTATAGGCTTTACTGTGTGGTGTTGGGTTAGAGAATGATTGAAAACACACTATAAATAAGCACACTGTAGCCGTAAGAATAGATCACAAACACGTCAATAAAAACATAGTATTTTATGAAACATTTCCAGTTCTTTAAGATAATAGATAGTGTAACCAAGGCATGATGAAGATTTAGTCTTGTCCTTGGAAATACTAGTTTGGCAACAAGAAAAAATTCACATGAATTTGTAATTCACATCAGCAGATGTTTATCAATCTGTTTGTGGATGCTTTATAGGAGTCTTGTTTAACAACAAAACAAAACCCATATTTATATACACGCTGTCTACCTGTCTGTCAGCAATCTGTTTGAGATATCTGCAGTAAGCTCTGTATTTTTGCTATGCTACAGTCTATGTAGCTCCAATGTGTTTATCAGTTTTTTCTGAACGTGTGTGTACTTCTCGCATTCGCCTCTAGAGGTCGCCGTGGCGCCTGTAACATGAGTCTGCTCGGCCGAGGTCTGGTCTGGCCGCTGTGTCCTCTGGCAGAGTTTATGCTTGAGGAGGGAGCCGCTTCCCATCGCTCTCACAGACCAGGCGCCAAGTGTAGCAGTCCCGTCCGCAGTCTGCCTCAGCACCTCTAACGCCCGCCATGCCCTTGGAGACCGCCGCCCCGCTCCGGTCCACGCCGCACTGACTGACCCGCGTCTCTCCGCGAGGAACCCGGACTTACTTCTGGACTGTTGTGCACGCCGTCCCGAGTCCTCTGCGCAGCGGGACGCGAATGGAGAAGGTCCAAGGATAACAGAGGGTGCAGGACGGTGCTACTGCAGAAGACCTGCCGGTAGTTCGCTGGCCGGGGGGCTGCCTGTCTGTCAGAGACTGTGGTGTCGCATCCGCTATTTTCATGATCTAAAATCGCCTTGCATGGATACATCATGGCTACGTTTATATGCAGGGTACAGTTCTTAGATGATACTGATCCATTTAACAGTACCAATTTCCCCGAGCCCACCAGGCCACCTCTGTACACGTTCAGGGAAGATATTCCTCTGATAAATCAGATTGCTGGAGTCCACAGGCTGCTAAAAGCCCCACAGAAGGTATGCAGTATATTTAATAATCTCTTTATATTTATTATACATATGTTTTTGAGCTCAGTGGAAAGTTAACACGGGCAAAATGCTTAATTGTTAGCTCGAATATGTTGATGGGGTTACTACCAAACAAACCTAATGGACCATTGTTGGAGCCAGTGAATGATGCCGCATCAACACACATTCAAAGTCATTGCATGCAGTGTCGTAAAATAAGCCCAGACATATGACATTATGGATTAACTGGGGGCTTTAAGTGGCGTTGGAGTGATGTAGACAGCCATTATGTGGTTTAGGAGCAGGAATCAGTTAATGTTGACCTCAACCACAGCACTAATCCCCTCAGTTTACCTGTTTTTCTTACTCGGCAGTAGTGAGAGTCAGGGAAATCTTTTAAAACTTTGAAGTTTTCCAGTTATATTCCAGTTTTCCAGTTATTTTGTGTAACAGAAAACAGAGAAGGAATGCAACAGCAGCATATATTCTATTAATAATACTAATAATAATTAAATTAACTTTCACTTGAGTTCAGTTGGGTTCCTCTTGGCTTCATTATGAGCCACTTCTGCTATTGTCACTAAACAATCCTATAGAGAGAGAGAGAGAGAGAGAGAGAGAGAGAGTGTGTGTGTGTGTGTGGGGGGGGGGGGGGGGATTGATCAGTTGAGAGATGGGAGAGGGTGATGAAGATGTGGGGATTTGATTTTGCAACCATCTGATCTCAAAGCATCTTCTGAATCTGCATGTTATGTTATGTGACATCTTACGTGTTGTGGCATATTCTGTTATTTCCTCAGTCTGAAGACTGCAGAATGCAGTATTTTTAGTAACTACATTGTTGGGGTTGATCAGCTGCATCACGTCTGTTTTGGTTGCAAAAGTTGGCCTTCCCAAAATCCACAACTGCACAGCCAGTCAAAATAACTGAATGTTCCTCTTTGGTATGGTGTAAATTGCCCTGTTTAAGTTTCCTAAAGAAAGCTTGTGACAAATAATGAAAACCTGAAGCCCATTTTCTTTTAGAGGCCTCCTTCTGATCAAACTACGTGCATCCAAACACATTTTCTAAAGGCCTCGTCTACTGACCTTTTTAAATTTAAACAAAGAGAAGGGGCCACAGCATCTGAGGTTGAGTCTTTTATTGAGCATTCATCTTAGTCTGGTTGGGAAGTCGCGTAAATAGAAAGTTAATTAGGGTCTTTCTTCATGCTGTCAGATCAATGGTTCTCCATCTTGTTTGAGTCGAGCTGGTAAGATAAGTCACGGAAGCCTCAGGATGCTGTGGATCACCACAAGCCTGGCTCTCATTCTGCAGCCCAGTCATTCTGACCGGCAGGACGGGATGGGAACGCTCCCCACTGTTTGAGAGAGGAGAGGGAAGCTGGCACAATTCAAAACACAAACAAAGAGCTGATGTACTTTGCACAGTCGACTGGTCTCCGTTTAGCAGTAGGCCAGCTGGACCGCAAACTAGACAGAGAGGGAGCACCAGTGGTAGGCTCGGCAGCGCCGGGTTACGGAGACTTGGTCATGGGTATTTGTGGTGAGCACTAACTTGAAGAAGCAGTTTTTGTGCTTTTTATTTAAAAAAAAAAACAGTCAGGTGGATGACAACACTGTGGCTGAGCACTGAGTGCTCTGATTCACACCCTCAAAAGTGTGAAGAAGTGACTTTGGTGTGACCTCTCTACATGCAAATGCATTCAATAGCAAACCTGTTGTCCTTGAGCTCTGTGTCTACGGTGCAGGTCGATCTGGTATAAATAGCACGCTGCTAACACATGGTGCCGAGGGACTCAAAACAGCTAGCATATGCTGTCTCTGGGCTGTTTCTGTCAGTTTCAGTCTGCAGTCTCAATAGGGTGTGTGTGTGTGTGTGTGTGTGTGTGTGTGTGTGTGTGTGTGTGTGTGTGTGTGTGTGTGTGTGTGTGTGGTTTATACATGTGTGTTGGATTGGTTTAGACATGGGATGGCACATTGGATAGGCTGCTGTAAAGTCAAGCATCAATTACCAGTGACTGTTTGTGAGGTTTAAACATCAGACACCATTATGACTGAGGATTATATATCATAATAATGAGGATTCAAACCAAAAATTCTCAGGAGCTTTGTCAGGACAGCAGACACACTTTGAAGTCACCCCATTGCCTTTCAGAAACAGCCATGCCACTGTGCGATACACCGATATCCTTCCACCTTGTAGCATCTCATCGATAAACAAGCTTTCTGTTGCTACTGTGGATGGATGACGAGTCATAACCTGCCTCAGCCCGTCTACTCTGTCATGCATGACCTTTGTCACATGACAAAGTGGCCATGTTATTCAAAATTAGCTGGTGTTATTTCGAATCTGCTGGTAATGTCATTGCAAATCTTGAGATCAATAGTCCTTCACACACTTTCTTCTCTGTAAATGTTTTGGAGTTTGTGGCTTGGTGGCCTTGAGGCCTGGCATTGGATTGCGCAGCAGTATTCAAGGGAGGGGAAAGTGTGGCCAAGTCTCAGAGAATGGACTCTCACTCCACCAATTTCAATTTTTGGGATGCATTTTTTTTTTTTTCCTAAAAAATTACAGAGTCCCATAATGAGAAGTTATGTTAAATGCTGTAAAATACAGGTTCCTCCTTCATTCCCATCAGAGGTCCTTTGAATTCCTTTACACATTGTTATGTAGAGTTGAGGTTTCACTGGTCTCTGCATTTTGAAGGATTGTCTCAGAAGAGGCTCCTTTCTGAAGAATGCAGCATCCATGGACAGACCCGTCCTCTGCACGCTTGACAGAATTCTTACTCTTGTGCTTTCTCTTTCATGCATCAAGTGTGTTTTAAATCACTTGCCTTGAGACCACAAATACCATCCTCACCTTTGTCAAACACACTTTAAGCCTTTAAAGTGTAATAGCTCTTGTTTGATTTAGCGCCCAGTGCAGTTTACAGACAGAAAATGTGCGAGGTTGGCTAACATGGGATTAGCATTTGTGAAAGTACGTTAAAAGGCAATGTTGTTATTGAGATTTTTAAATGTGCAACTTGCACACAGTGTATGTTTTCTCATTCCAAAGAAATTTGGAGTGAGATAGCTGTTTTTTAAATTGGAAATTGCATGGTGTTTATTTTTAGCTCTTTCTGTCTAAACTGCCTCCCTGGTCAGCGGACCACAGTATGGTGGTTGAAGGGAGAGGCCAGACCTCAGTGTGTGAGCAGAACACTAGTGGTTACTTCTCTGGACTAGGCCATCGCAGGCCACCGTGGGTTCAAGGGTGGGGTGGGGGGGCAGCTAAGAAATCCTCCGCTACTGATAATCTGGTTGCACTGTTCCTGGATTAACAGCCATTTATGTGCATCAACTTGGCTTGGTTATACATGGCATGTAATCACTAATCCAGGTTGGTTATATAATGGGCACCTAAAGTGAGGAAGAGGATATGTGAATACATGGATGAGTGGATGGCTGTACAGATTGGGGCCCGATAAATGGCAGATTTGCATAGAAGTTCACTTTGACTTTTCTGCTTTTGGTCTGCGAGTCAAAACCTTGCGATGGGGGAAATGCATTTCTTGGATCCGCGGCTAATTACTGGTTCCTTCTGCAGATGCAGCCCGATGTTTTGCCTATTTCAGGTTGTGATACAGAGCGTAAAGCTGAAAGAGAACAAACATTTTCCTCCCTTTTATCCAACCCACAAAACATCACAAATGTTGAAAATAGAATTTAAATTACTGTAAAATGCTCAAAGAATAAAAGAATAAAATACCATAATAATAATTTAGATTTTTGTTGTCGATATATGTAGCCAAATCATGATTTTTTTTAAGCATGTTTTTTTTCTCTTTGTATTATAAGTGGCATGATTTCTACTTGCAGAGTCGGCTACAGAGTTTTATTTGGAATACAAAGAAGGAATATTAGTGACGGAGATCATCACGAGGAGACTAAAGAAAAGATAAGAGAAGCTGTCATCCCAAAATGACTATACAGTGATTATTGATCAACACCGAAGATATGACCACTTTTAAAAGAAACAAGGAAACATCAAGCAAGTGTAAATGAACAATAAACAACTTTATCCATTCACATTTATGACACTGAGGATAACCCCGCTTGTGATTTAGACATTTAAGGAGATGCAAAAGAGACATTCAGTAAAATAATACCTTTTTCTGGGTTTGGTTCAGTGTCTTGCATGTCACGTAGGTCCCGGCCACTGGTCAGCCTGTATAATTTAGTGTGTCTTCTCCTTCATGCTACGTTTAATATACCGTCATACTCATTATTTTTAAGGGCATGTCAGTCCATCGGCATAAACATAGTGGGCCCTTTCACTCATGCCTGGACTTCCTGTCCCTCCACAGTCTGTAATCTGGAGAAGCAGTATTGGTTTGTGTGCTACCTCTCCCTCCTTTCACTCCGTCTGTGTGTCTTTCTGTCGGCCAGCAGTCAGCCTTAGTGTAAGAACATCAACGGCAATCTAACTTAGGCTTATGGCTGTCTTAGATACAATAGGCTTTACATGGCAGTCGAAGCTCTGCTTGTATTTACTGCATCGGCCTTGTGCTTCGCCTCATCTCCCCCTCTGAAAAATGAAGATGTTCAACCCTATAATCTCCACGGCTATTATATTACCGATAATCATTTGGTTTACCATGCATGGAAAGCCAACAAGACAGGCCAGAGTCGGGGAGTTGGAGAAAGAGCGAGAGTTATCCTAACCGACCACATGTTTTGTTTCACTTCTCAAATGTGACACAGTGCTTGAGTTCTGTAGTGCAGTAATACAAACAGAGTGGCTTAACAGATCAAAGCCATCGGACCCATAATGTCTTTCCCAGCCTTTTTTCCTTCACGTTCAATTAAGTTACTGTCATATGTGGGAGGAAATTGAACTGCATCAGACCTGGCAATAACTGGTCTAATTTAAAAAACACATGGTTTTACATGTTATGGAAATATATATATAAATATATATATATATATATATATATGTTTGTTTGGTAGCTTACAAAGCCCTCAGTGTGAGCTGTCAGGGGAAGACACATTGGACGGTACAGTATGAGGTCATTTAGATACACTGGCTGTTGATGGAGCAGAGCGGTGCCAATCTCTTCACCTAACTTATATGTTTGCTCTCCTGTAATGGTATTTGTTTTCCCGTCCTCTGCTTCACCTTTTTGGAGCTGCTGTCCCGCGGAGCCGAAAGGCTCTGAATATAAATGTAACCCATTTATCTCCAATTTGGAGGTCAACCAGACAAGCGTACAGACACAGACTCATTCCTCATCTCCTTGACCACAGTCGGCTGCTGACAGCCGTTCAAGACCAGACAAATCGTGCCTCCTCTGCAGAATCATCCTATGCGTTGATAGTTTATCAGACAGTGGGAGCAGAGAGAGATAAGAGGCACCAGGCTCCAAATCTGCATGACTTCTCTCCAACCTTGCCCAGCTTGTCATTGTAGAGCGCTGACGGGAGCTGATAAAATAACTTTCTATGCTCCACTGCAGACAAGACATAGACCTCAAATACACTGTGCATTTGCTCATTGACCCATAAGAAAAACAAAAAGATGTTTGGTACATGGCCATAGCTGAAAGTCTGTTTTTTTTTTTTTTTTTACAGTATTGTGGTTGCAACTGTAGTTGTCATTTAAAGAATGGAAGTCTCACCACATCCTGATTAATATGCATGTGGTTATGAACTTATACTTTGCATGAAACACAGACATTAAATAAGTCATGCTGCTCTTTCACAGAAGCAGCAAACCAACGTCTCCACAGCTCTACGTCTAGATAGATCGTCTCCTGGAAAGGTTGACTTTCTGTAATTTTGCTATCATATATGGTCACGGTTGTAACACGGCACCGCGTCTCCCAATCGGCCTGGTTTGACCTTGTTAGCTAATGTGTGGGTTCTGGTCTGCATTTGATACAGTGGGCCATTGGCAGCATAAACTCCTCAATTTCCTACAGTACTTCCTTACTAAATGTTTAGGATTCTTTACATGTGTTACGTGTAAATTACATGTTCTTTAAAAGGTTGAAGACAACACATTTTTTAAACTGTGTCTCCTTCCTGTCTAGCCTGATGACTGTGCCCTTCAGCTGTCCCATAATGGAAGCTACCTGGACTTGGAGTCTACCCTGGCAGAGCAGAAAGATGAACTGGAGGGATTTCAGGAGGAAGGAGGGTAAGATAAGCATCACCGCTGTCTCTGTCTTTTTCTCTCTTAGCTTTTCCTTCACTATCACCAAACCTCAAAAGCAAACCATTGCATGTTCACAACACGCTGAAATGAAAAAAACATTCTATGACTGTACTTAAGTTGGACATATATTCTTTGCACTTCAGAAGATTGAGATTGAAAACACAAGAAGGACTGGCAATCAAGCGTAACTGACCTGATCAAACAATCTGACTTTTAAAAACACTAAAAATATTTAACAGTCAGATATAATCAATCCAGTGTGATTACTGTTTTTCAAGTGAGAGAGCGAGAGAGAGAGACAAACAAATTGAGTCAAGATAAGAGGCAAAAAAATACAATATTTATTTAAATTCTTGGCTATGGGAATACATTAGAATCGTGCTCGCTATATTAATTTGCCTAATTTGATTCTATTACAGTGATTTGAATCAGGTTAGCCCTTGATCTATATTATCAGTTCTGTGGTGGTATTAAGGCCCTTTTTTGGTAACAGACTAAATGTCTCAGACTTTCCATGGCAATCATCCATTCATGTCCCTTAAAATACCTGGCCTCCCTGGCCCAGTGGCAGCAGTGATGTCATGTAAACCACTTATGAGGTGTAGACGCGTCTCATGAGTAATTGCTCTCATCTCTACTGAATGTTACCTCAGCGCCCTCATTAGAAGTGGCCAAACTACAATTGCACACCCTCTACCATACGACTCTCAGCTTCTAATTTAGCTGCATTGTTCCACCGTTACATGTAGTTAAACCAGGCCTTGTCTCGACACAACTCCTGGACCTGGATGAAGAAGAGAAAAGGCTTAAAATTGCGTTAGTTTCATACATGTTCTTTGGCCAATTACTTTATTGAGTCCATATGTTTTTTTTCATGTACTGTGGAGTATGTTGATATATCATTCATGTGCCTCCTGCTGCTGATGATCACAAACCAAAGGTTGGCATGAGGGTTCCTGGTCGGCTGGACCACAAACATGTATGGATTTATTTGTCTAACTTGGAATTCATAAGCTGGTCTCTGACTTGGTGTTTCTATTGGACGAGGAGAGTGCCCTCCTTTCCCAGTTCCATCTGAAGTTGTTAGGAGCTTATGGGAGGCTATTGAGAGCTGTGAGGTTAAAGTGGTCCACTTCTTCTCTCGTCAGAGACCGAGCCTGCCAGAGCCTGTGTCGTGCCAGCTGGCACCGAGTGGTATGGATGTGTGTCATTAAACCCACACAGTGTTGTCTGAGGAGGCTGGGGGTGAAGGTGGTTAGCCAATTATTTTGTAAAAATAGGGCAGTTCTGCTCTCTGGCTTTTTATGGTGCTGATGTGCCCAGGATCACATCCCCCACTGCTCGGTGTTGTTGATTCGATGATTATTGAGCTAATAAAAGGTCTGATGAGGCATTTCACCTTTACTTGTTCCATTTTACTTTTTGTTTTCACCCTCCTTTTACTGCAAATATGTCAACAGCAGTCTGCAGCTCAAAACAGGGAAAACTACAGAACAGAGTTTGAGTTTAACTCCAGTTAACAAGCAAAAAATGGTGCTATAATATTTTTTGTTTTAAGCCCAGACGCTACTTTTGGAAGGAGAATAATACTGTATCCATATACTGTCTGAGTTCCTGATCATTGACCATTGAATCCATCTGTAATTGATATTAATGAAAGGTTACATTCCTGAGGCGCCTGTGTCATACCTAGTGTCTTTACAAACAGATTAAAGTATGATCCTCTGACAGAGCGCCGCAGAGCCAGGAGATATCCATGTCACGGGAGTTTAGCGGCTATAATCACTTCCACGCCGTGTTTGAAGCTCAGCTATAGGCGATTGTGACTCATAAATCCCCCGTCGCATCTCTGATACAGTCTCACTTTAGTTATGAACTGACCATATAGCCCAGACATGTGCTCAGACATATCTGCACAGTTTAAGGTTGTCAGTGTGTCATTTAGTTTTCTAGCTGTGATAGATTGATTGACCCTATACACACACAATTTCCTGCATTTTGAGCCCTAAGCAGAGATGGACTACAGGGAACGTAGTTAAGATCAGATGGCCTGACATGTGCTTACAGACATTTATAGCCCCTTGAATATTTTTGGTGGATTACGTGGATTGAGGAGTTAGATCCTGTTATAGCGTTTCAGGGGGAACTGAGAAAGGTCCTGATGTTGAAGGGAACTCTTAGATTGAACTCATGTGCTAGGCTTGATGTCATTTTTGCTCAAATATGTGACATTGATTGGCAGGTGATTAGTAAAATTGTAGGTCCCTGAGGACGTATTCCCGGGCTTGGGAAGATACAATGAAATGCTGTTACAGTTGTTCTAATTGACGCAGCATGTGAAATGTGTAGCTGACATACAACACAGAGAAGAAGACACTTTTTAGCGTTTCCCCGCCCTGGTACACATAAAGCACATCTGAAAGCCAGCAGTTTAGTGCTGAATATGCCTTTTCTCGGTTTTATTGAGTGTTTGTTGATGTGTTCAACAACCAGTTAGAAGTCAAGCACATTAAAATCCAACTGTTCTTGCCCCAACTATTCTGATCATCTTATTTCATCTCTCCTCAGAAAGCTCTGCTTTCATTATTTTCATTTTTTTTTTTCCCTGAGCCACTTGGACATTGTTTGGTAGACACTCGCACAGCACACACGATTTTCATTTGAGGAGAAAAAAAGGCGCATTTGAAAAGAACCAGAGGAATTGTCAAACACGGTTCGGCTTAAACTTCAAGGAGGGAAATAAAACACCAGTCGCCCCTTCTGTGTTTGCAGAGCAGTTTACGGGTATTATTAACAGAATAGAACAGCTGGGTGATTGTTCAGTGTGTATGTGGTTGTTTGTGCATGTGTGCACGTTATGAGTGGGTGACTCGGTCAATGGTTAGTGGAGCGTCTGTGGGTCCCTGATCTGATGCAGGAGTCAGTCAAGGGTGTTCATCAAGAACGCTGAGTCAGTTACCTCCGTGGGGCCTTCTTGTCTGGTATTAATTGGCTCCTTGAGGAAAGGTACTGGCTTTCCTGTATGTGTGTTCACCTTCTGTGGTACATTCAGGTTGTTATACATAATGCCAGTAATGCTCTCTTAGATAAAGCCAGAAAAGCATGGAGCTGGCAGGTTTCCACCGGGTCCAGTGGCAGCTGCCCTGGGTATTAGGATTAAGACGGAGCTTTATGAGGGTGCAGTACAACCCGGCAGTGACGGGAGAATGGAGATGAATAGAGAAGAAAATAATACGGGGTGTCTAATTGGCAGGTATAGCCGTTACGTTTCCACGGCTGCATTCCTGTTTGCAACATTTGATAGGCAACGTGATGATGATGAATAACAGATTTATGCTATTAAGTAAAAAGATTTATAGTGCGCTGCTTCTTTTTCATGTACGGCATGAATCAAATGGCCATGTGTTTTCATTTAATCTTTTGCCATCTAATTTAGACCAATTGCTTTGGGTAACAGTCAGGAAGTAAGACGTAAGTAAGAAGTAATCGTTTTGGGTAATGATCAAGTTTATACATTTCATGAGGTTATTAACAATAGTTATAGTTGTTCAAATGGTATTTCAACAAAGGTATTTCAGAAGCACGATGTTGCACATGATGAATCAGATTTAATATGAGCTCAGCTTAAGTTGATTACACAGTACCACCACTGGAAGAAACCAGAACATTCTGGCACAGAGAACCGTAAAGACCAAAAGAGGACCATACCCCAAACATGTAGCCAATTTGTATTTTGGCTGCCATTCGTTATAGTTATGATTATTTCTGTAACTATGGTCTACACCCTTTACAGGCCTGCAGCACTGTCTGTGGGAGTGTCCCATTTTTTTTATGTTTAATTGGTGAGGGGGGGGGGGGGGGGGGTCTGAAAACCTCACTTATATTCCATGCATGTTTGTTTAATTTGATAATGAGCATGTTGGCCTGTGTAGCCTCAGGTCTCGGTTAAGCCCGGGGATACTGTTGCAGCCGAGGAGAAAGAAAGCAGACTTTTCGTGACAAAATGGCTCTGGTTACCCATTTGCCTGAACAGCATCACAGAGGATCAGGTTCCTGTCTGCCATCTCATCTCGGCAGCGAAGGTCCATGTTGACAGACGGCGCTCCCGTGTCACCTCTGCTTGTAGCTGCATATTATATTTGATAAACAGTGAGAAAATCAAGATTACCTCTGCCATGTAATCTGCTTGTGTGCGTGTCAGTGCAGTCTCCCGCTGACTGGTCGGGACAGGAGGAATATCAGTATACTGTCTGGCTGCTGGTTCATGGTGAGGCAGCAGTATGATCTGCCTTCTGTGCTGATAGGCCTTTTCTCTCTCTGTCAGACCCGCTGCTGCCTGATTGTCACTAAGAGTAACAGTCTGTCGCTGGCGCTGCGCCAGGCTGAACAATCACACAGCCTTTGTGCAGGCGGCATAAAAGCCTATTTGTCAGAGAGCTGAATTGGGAGGGGGGTGGGGTGGGGGGGTTGTTGTGCAACTCTACCTGCTGTGCTCTTGCCCACAGTTGTGTCTACTGGGTTTGTTTGAATGCTTCTTTAGCTAGATGAAAAGTTAAAGGCACAATCTGTGATCCAAAATGTAAACAGAAGAGTTGCCCAAACAAAATCTATTTTTCTTATCGTCAACCATCCCAAGTGTCAACTATGCAGCTGAAGCCTGATACACTTTATTTCTGCCGCAGATATCCATTCTTGTCCAGAAACTAGTAAAAACACATCAATGAGCCACAGTGTTGAACAAGGTTCCCTCCTTACAACGATAAAGTAGTTTAGTTTGAGTCAACATGAGATACACGTCCCACTGGGTTAAATACCAACGCTCCCTGATGTCCCCTGGCATTCACTAGTCATCTTAGAATAGTATTATTTGTGACCCATTGTTAAAGATTTCCATCTTTAGTAATATCGATTGAGCTTGAGCACAGAGAGGCAGGGAAATAGGAAACTATTGAAACATATACTAACACATTGTTAAGTTTGTTTTCATGGAATTTTGTCCCCACAATGATAAACATAATGTTAAGCCAGCCTTTTCCTTTCCTTTTAAGCAAACTTTGAACACGATTTAGAGTCTGGGCTTCTAAGTAGCCCCATCATCCTTTGTATGACTACAAAACTATACTCTTCTCACATTCACTTTCACGAGTGAATAGAACTGGGGTGCATTGTTGTTGTCTTTGTTTTGGATTGTCATTCAGACATTGTCAACACTTGACAGGCCGCTGATAGGGTCTTGGCATATCTCCATTAACTCAGGGGGAGGAGTCGACCTCTTGGCTGCTCCCATCCCTCATTTGCACCTATGGAGAACTCATCCCTGTTCAGTCCTGTTCTGTTGTGTTCGAACTGCAAATATCCAAAGTGGTTGAATAAGACCGAACAATATAATTTGTCATTATTTTTGCACCTTTGCACGGTAGATATTCGGCTATATTTTCTTGTCAGCACTTGCTTGCCACTGTCATATTAATGATTCATTGAGACATTCTGTTTATCTGGATACAGTTGCATGTGTTCCACCTCATGAACACACACAAGCACACGGAGACAAAAGCACACACACATTTAAACAATCACACATGGCTTATTGTACAAGTAACATTCCTCTTTCTCTAATTTGTCTGTTTTTTACTTCACAGGAGGGGCAAGAAACACGGCGTCATTCTTCGAACCCAGCTGTCCGTCAGAGTTCATGCCTGCATCGGTGGGTAATAAACTGTACATTTGTCACTTCTCTCTTCACGGTGGTCAATTTGCCTTTCTCAGTCTATATGACCGTTGAGGTTTGAGCTTTAACTACTGGTATTACTGGTGGATTATTTTGTTTAGGTCCTTGTTTCACTTGCACAGTGGCAGTTTTGGGGAAACAGCCGAGAATCTTAATGTGAGCGAGACTTAACTACATTTCAACAACACTCTGAGAAACAGGCCACTGGCACGGAGCAGAGCCTGAAAACATTTAATGTTTTTGGACTTACTGTTCTGTCACTTTGTTTTATTGGGCCTCCTGGTGGCTTTGAGTAATGTGAGGGAACTAGCACAAAGAGCTGAGTGGAAACATATGCAAACATGTGCACACATGGCATGCTTGTGAACACACACACACACACACACACACACAATGTGCCAATGTGCTTATCAGAGGTTGGGTTTTGATTTAACTGCCTTTTACTAACTATGTTGTGCTCAGATACAGATTTGGACTAAGTTCCTTTCCCCACATCTTTTGATAAGATGTGACTGAGGCAGCGTTGATTGGTGTTAATTGTTTTACCACCTTTTTTAATGCACCTATAATGTAGGACATGTATTTACCTTGTGTAATTTCAAGTCATTTCCTTGTGACTTGTATGGTTTGTTAGCAAAAAGCACAATTGTTGTCAGTAGAACATGAAGGAGCACACATTCTTACACAGAGACACACAGTGCCTCCTCTACCGGCTCCAAGTGTAAAAATAACCCAAGTCTGGAAAAGCTATCAGGCTGTAAATTGTCAGATTTTATATTTGGCTCAATTTCTCGATCGCAGTAGAAATAAACCAAAGGCCCAGACATTTTTCATTTGCATGCAGACACTATGATCTAAGAACTATCTCTGATAGTCGTCCCTGGTGATTTATGCTACCTGCTGATACATGACGTGCAATGGAAAGGTTTGGAAACTTTCTTCTTTTACTGAGATTGCTTTGTCACGACAGCTTATTAAAGTATTGATGAGACGCAAGAAAAACAAGGAAGCACTTGATGAGGTCTAGTTTGCACATGTTGACTGGAAAGTTTCTCTTTGAGGTTTTTACCTATGTAACTGATAGTTAACCACCGAATCATATATTATATTTGCAGGGTTTTCACATTTTGCGAAATGTCTATTGTTAATAATATTATGGGGGAAATACTCCCTAATATGGCAGCACTGGATACCTAAAAGTAATTTCCAGTAACATGCTGAACATGGCTGAGCCTTGTGCACAACTCTGAACCGGCTTCACCTCCTTCTCTCCTCCTGCTGGTGCTTGGCTGAGCTTAGTGGAGCCTGGGGAGTGGCAGACAGAGTTGCTGCTCTTCTCTAAGTGGATGATGACCCTCTTTCTCTCTAAGTTGACAACCACCTGTTGCCTTCCCTAGTCTACCTCAGTGACTGCCCGCGTGGCTAGCTGATTTATTTCCTCTGAGCGAGGTGGTCACTGTTACTATTAACTCGTCCAGACATTTGATCCTAATTTTATCCGACTAGAGAGCTTACCTTGTAGCCCCTGAGTGCAGTCTTACTGGGTGATTTTCCCACTCCACACAGGAGATAATTCGTTAGTCTTCCAAAGACAAATGGCATGGTATTCTTTAGGCTGAGCACTTGCTCTGTATTAGGGGATTGAGCATTTCCCTGCTGTCAGTGCATGAAGACAAGAATGTCGCCTCATTCTTAGTGTTTTTGTTTTGCTGGCAGTGACCATACTTTAATAATGAGAGATTTAATGCAATTAAAAAAGTGTCACATTAAATTGCCTTTGGATAATAGCCAGCACAAAATATACAGAGGCATCAGAGTGGTTTTAATACAGTGAGAATCCTTTCACAAATACTCCTTTTGTTGAAGTCCAACATGCTTGAACTAATAGCATCACTCTTGTGTTAGCTTCAGGTCAAAGGATACTTGTACCAGCGTTGCCCGTGCTGTACGGGTCACATCTTGAACGTGTTCTCACTTATAATTGGGTATAAATTAGCACACCCACTTTGTCCAGATATTTAGTTTATCCCCAACTCCATTAACTTGAGTGATGAGTTGGTTGCAATCAGCTTGTAATCTGTGTCATGTAGTACTATTATGTGGAAAACCCATTGCATGTATTTAAAGATTGAATTAAGAAGGACATAACTTTGTTTATGTCATCTGGTTTTTGGGGTTTCTCCAAATTTATACATCACATGGATGGCTTTGGTTTGTTTCTGTCTGTGTCTGCGTGTGTTTGTGTGTGTATGTATGTGTGTGTGTGTGTGTGTGTGTGTGTGCACTTATGTGTCATGAACCACAGAAAGACCTAATCCAGGCTTCCCTAATCATAGTCTTTAGCTCTCACATATATATGGTTCTGCATGGAGGAAGAAAAGTGCTTACCCAAAGAGCTAATGGCTTATTAAACTGCATTCTCCCAATCTTCCCCTGGCACAGTGATTTGTATTCATCACACAGTGAAGCAGTCCAGACTCTTTGTGTACTAAAAGTGCAGATTAGGCACCATACAAATGTTTATCTCAAGATCTTCTGCAGAGTGTAGCCTCATCAGTATGAAGCCCCTTGGATATGAGCCTGTATGCATGTTATATCTAGCATTACTTGGCGTCTGCGCCACCAGATGACCAGCGGTGATGGTTTGATCCGTGTTTGACCAGCCTGGGATTTAGAAAATAAACTCAACTCATCCCTCTCTGCGTGTTAGCATTTTGCCCGAGTCCGTTTAATTGGTTGGGCTCTTATTATTGTCAGAGGACTAGATGTGGTAGCAAGGGCCTGATTAAAGCAATCCTGTGCTTATTTTAGTGTTGTCTACAAGTACAGTAGGTCCTCTTTTTATGTGCCGTTTTGTTTCTGAGGCTGCCAGAGTCGCCGTGTGTGACTGTGTGGAGAATTTGAAGAGCATAACTGAGACAGAGAGAGACAATAGTCTGGCCCGCTGAATGTTTTAAATGGGCATGCCGAGTTAGGAATGAACAAATGTCACATATGTTCTGTAATCATCAGCAGCTCGTGCAAAATGAAGACTCCAAACAAGCTTTTCTTGAGTTCATACAGATGTTCAGTCAGAAGCTGCTCTTCTGGCGATTAATGACTTTTATGCATTGTTAGACTAACATTTGATGTGGTAAATCTATCAACTGCAACTACAGAAAACTCTCCTCCTCCTCCTTAAAATTGTCTTGAACTCAGTCATAGAAAACACTTTTCATATGCGGCCAGGCTACATCCATCACACATCACAGATTAGTGGGTGGAACATTTTTTTATTTGTTCACAGCATGTAGTTATTATGCACAAATAAAACAAAAATCATATATTGTGGAAAAGTGTTGGTATTCCCCTTTAAGAACAGGTTCATCTGTCAACACATTGATCTCAGCGGAGGAGTGACAGCTGTAATAAGAGGTGACGCATTCTTTGTGGATTATCTCCTCGTCTCAACCGCTGATAATCCGGGCTCAGCACATGATTCGTTGTGACTGCTGTTGACTTGCATTTAGTTTTTGCTCAAATTGGTAGTTTTGATCTTCAGGTTGACAACTGACAACTCTGATGATGAGCAGTTAAATACTAATATTAAATATATGTAAATTAATAAATCAACCCTCTGCAAATCCTGGCAGCTCCCAGCATAGCTGTATGGAAGTGCGTGCATGCGTGTGTTGGATGTCAGCACATTGACTTAAGATGATAAGATCACCTGCAGGTTGTCGTGCAGCTCCCGTGGGATTTCCACATATTCTGCCAGATCTGTGAATAAACATCAAAACAATTCCAGCAGTTTCCTTCCTATTAAAAAAAGATCAGCTTGAAATTAGGGCTGCACGATTCTGGAAAAAATGTGAATCACGATTTTTTTGCTTAGAATTGAGATCACGATTCTCTAGCACGATTTTTTCCACAAAATGTTTATTGCACTGATGAACTTTAACAAAACAAAAAAACGTTTGTTGCTTTGGCAGAGGCATAGTAGTAGTTCTATCATTGGAAGATAAGTCATTTTTACAAAAGTAAAAAAACAAAAAAACATTTTTAAGTATTGCACGCTGCCACTAGAGGATGATTGACAGGCGCTCTCCTTCATACAATCACGCGTACACTTCATGGCTGCACCTGATTGGACGATCGCTTCCACAGCTGTCCTGTCTGCTCCGGAGTTCATGCAGACCAACATGGCGGCTCGTTTGGAAACTTTCTCTTATTTCACGGAAATAGTACACCGAAAGGTGTTTCTGAAAACATTTTAAGCGAGAAATAAGCTATGCCGTTGCTGAATCTGTCTTTATTTTAGATCGACAACATTCAGTTTAGAAGATTTTTGCGAGCGTTCCCGAGGCGGCGAGTCGAGCCCGGCGCAATGAATGGGCCGCGGGGAAACACCACTGCCTGTGGACACGTACCTTCACTCTTTCCAAACACTCAACTGCAGGCGGCTTCCTCCACTGAATCACGTGTCGTAAAGACGCTTTACCATAGGTTGAGGGGCGGCAGTGCTGCGTTTGGGGGCGCTTCAAAAAATCCGGAAGGAAATAGGAGCATTTGTGATGCCTCGAGATATAAAATGCTTCAGAATCGCCGTGTGTAGAAATGAGATCACGTGTAAGTGTGAATCGAGATCGCGATTTTTTAACGATTTTTTGTGCAGCCCTACTTGAAATGTCTGCTATCATTTTGTAAACTATGTAGTCAGGTACAATTCAATTCTAGTAAAATGGAAAAATATATTATATATATATTATATATATGCATTTATTAATGCATTTATTTGTCATTGTTATCTGGTTATGATGACTATCTGTATTATAGCTCTGTCACCATGCACCTTTGGATAATAAAGCATCAAATAGAACATAGAACACATTTTCAATACAGCGCCACACTTTAGAGTCACATTATATCAACCATCAAATCAAATATCAAGTTGTGTTTTGTGTGAGTGCCAAGCAAGTGGAGAATCATTTAAAAACGTGGCATCCATAAGACACAGAGGAAGATCAAATGTCCCCTTTGACAGCCAATAAAGAGACCCCAAAATGGGATCGTGGACTTTGAGGCACCCAGGAGGCCAACGTAAGCAACACTGTGGCAAATAAGAGAAATCTGAGGCAGCAAACAGGAAGAGAAGCTGAGTGGTGCGGGTCTTGCATTTCAAATTACAGCTGATAGCAAAACTAGATCAGTGGAAGGTTTGATGCTATCACTGGCCTCACAGTTTCCCTCCCTCTGTTTTTATATACTCTCTGTTTGGTCATGAGTCCAACAAACCCCATGCAGAGAGATAACAATGTAGTTTGGGTTAATTCTTCATTTATGGGCAACAGTAACGGACAAAGTTTCCCCTCATTTTGTCCCTGCGCCTTCACAACTGAAAAACATTTTCCTTTTTATTCGGCAGGATTACAGCTAATTGTTGGCTCTTTCGCAGATTTGCTTCACGTACTGCAAAAAAGGTTGGAGACTGCCATGACATTAATTCATATAAGCGCACTCATATGCTCACGTTCACATGCACACACTCATGCGAAGGCATGCGCATATTAAGAAGCCATCTGGTTCCAGTTGTAAGGCCCCTCAGCGCTGCTCCTCACCCGTCCAAAAAGAAGAGAGCTGTCTACATTTTCATTCAAGAGGGGAGTATTTCCTTCTCGCCGTGTTTACAGGATAGAGGGAGAAGTGTGAGCGTGCAGCCCGACCAGTGGACAAAACTGTTTTCTCATGCATGACTTGGGGTCCTGTAGCCTCAATATTTAGTTTCATTGCAGTAAATAATCATATTTCTGTCGCATTTTCCCCCCCGTTTTCATTCACTTCTGACAGCTCGCCAAACTCCTGTCAGAAAAATTGGATGATTGGTACAAAATTGGTTTAACTTACATTTTTACAGTCGGCTCATAACAAAATATCGTTTTTCAAAGTAGCACATCATGACATGAGTTGGCCCACTAAGAGTGGATGCCATGTGAACCAGACCACTCTGGGGTTTACCACCGCTTGGAGACCGGAGCTGTCCTTGTGGAAGTGGACAGGTGTGTAACCTCAGTAGCCACAGACTTTAAACAGCTGACTGCTCCAAGGAAGGACAATTTGGAAGGAATCTCCAGTTTGTTTTTACTCAAACCAGCAGTCATTTGATGTCTTCAGAGAATTGTTTATTGTATATTTACACAGGGGTCTAGGATGGTTTAGAGCTTGGGTTTGAGGTGTCTCTGCACAGCTGGAGTTTGCCCTCTTGTCTATGACTTCCATTCCCTGAAGGAGAGGAATGAGGTACAGCACATACTGTATAGTGATATCACGCCCAACATGACCTACCTCAATACACCTCTATCCACACCTTTCAGATGACCTGATCACCACAGTTGACCCTCAGTGCCTTGCTTGCCTTTAAAGCTTAGGATGTTGCCCCTGGCTGAGTGTGCCCTCACAAAGCAAGTCAATCACAGACCCTTGCTGTGGTAAACCATGGGGATCCTCCACAATCTGGTGAGAAAGACGCTGTTTAATCAGGGCTTTTCCCTTGGCTGGATTAGCTAAACAGACAAACAACTGGTTGCATAAACTCTGAGTGGGTCTCAGTAGGTGGAAGGTACACACACAGGACACAGAATGCACCTCCTCTGTTCAAAGCATGAAGCAGCGCTGTCATGTATGAAAGGGAGGAGGAGAGGGCCACTCGATGTCCAGCTGCTCAGCTGACAGACCCATGCAGCACCCTGGCCCGTAGATATACCCTCATCCTCCGACGAGCCATGTATGTCCAAACCAGTGTTTAGCACCACGTTGTCATTGTGATGCACGGCCAGCCCCAGAGGGCTCCGACTCAAACTCAGCCAACCCCTCCACATACCCCATACGGTCCATCAGCTACCAGTGTGTCCCAGATGAAGCTGAACCCCTCGCCTCGGAGAAACCAACGTTGAAAAGGTGCCAGAGAGCCACGTGTCTGCAGCCAACTAGTTCAACTCAGCAGAGGTGTACTTCGAGTGGTGAAGAGCTCTGTAGATATGTGGCTGTATGGACAGGTGCCCACATGCGTGACCACAGGTCATCTGCCTTTAAAAGACGTGAATAGAGGTGTCTTCCTGCAGGTCACATGGCCCGTGATATGCCATAATGTATGTGCCCCCCCAAACATTCACTTACAATAAAAGACATCCTGACATGGATGTTTGGTATTGTTGCTACTTCAACGGTTAATCATCAAAATATAATTAGAAATCTATTATTTTCGTGTTGCTCAAATAACCAATTGATTGATTTAGTGTTTTAGCTCTAAAGAAACCGTTATTGCCTGTTATGCTCTACATGATGTTCCTCTCCATGTCTATTAAGGAACCACTATCATCTAACTCTGAACCTTTGGCGGAGATTCAAACAGTGCTTAATTAATCTTCTTTGTCATATTTAACTTAGAGGTTTGTCTATACAGGATATGGGCATTTGAGTCCCAGGATTGACTGGTATATAACTATACTGGTAATATTGACCTGAACCTTTAACTCCGTACCCGTCTGGCCTTCAGCCAGATCCCGGTGTGCCATCAAATTCCATCTGACATCCTCTCTCACATGTCATGCCGGCTCCTTTTGTTTCCCTCAGCTTTGATGTCAATGTCTTTGTAAAGGAGCAGTTCTTTCTCTCTCTGCATCTGGAGAAGAAGGGGAAATGCTTAAGAGAACCAAGACAATTCATATTTTCTCTGTTTGTCGTTACAGTAACTGTCACTCACCCAGTGTTCCTTGAAACAGCGTTGTTATTTCTTCTCACACCTTGGATCAAGTCGTGTTGCCACAGCTGGGCGAGCTGTGAATCATGTACCATTGCTGTTTTGCTTTGAAGGAGGATTTATTGGATTTCTTTTTGTCACAATGCATGCACGAAGATTGATTTAGTCTTTGAGCTGACATCAGCTGGAAAAATAAAGATTGACGTGACCTTTTTAGGAGGATGTCATTTTTGCACAGCTCTATTTTTGAAGTGTGTATATTGGACGCTGAACTCTTGCCCTCACACTGGAAACTGGTAGAGATACATTTCCTATCGTTGTTTTGGTGTGGGGAGATTTAAGGTGGCTGTCATGCTCTCCTCGCTTTGTCTCGTTCTTTTTCATTAAATGGAAGACACTAGGGCATTAGTATCCCCGTCTCCCATTCTGCTTTTGCATCCTCCCTCTGACTTGCCAGCTTCACCTCATCACTGATGATGATGATGTAGTCAGAGGAACCTTGTTGATTTGATGTTGTCTTTTTTATCATCTGAGCAGTAGCTGCTTCAATCCATGGTGTAAAACAGATTAACAATGTCCTTTTTTAAAAAATCTTTCCATGACTCCCGCCTGTGCTGTAGCTCTTGGACACCTGTGGTTTCCTATGTTTCACATTGTGTTGTGGTGACTGGCTGAGGGCCAACAGAAACTTCAAGCATATTCATCATGAGCCATTGGCAAAGGTAGAAAGTATGTGGCATTGTGTGGTTAATGAGTTGAGAGCCGTCTACTTGTGTTGTTGTTCACAACAGTGCAGCCACCCACGAGGGGAGCATGATATACAGCTGTGAAATGATAATAGATATTGTAGACCATATTGCGATCTCATCGTAAATAATAACTAGTTCATCAGGTGTCTGTTTCTCTTTTCCTGCTTCAACAACTACAGCTGTTATTTTTAGAGCTGATGTAACCTCAAGTCCAGGGCAAATATGGGATAAGTAAGATTCATATTGTAGAGCCTTAATTAAAACATGATACTTATCACTGTCAACCTCACGTCATTGATTTAATTTTGAATCACCAGGTGATACTGATGTTAAACAATACATATTTTACAGATATTAAGACTTATCTTGAGACACAAAAAGGATGATTCAAATTCAAATACATTTTAAGCTATCAAAATGAGAAATTGTTAGGCTTTTGATTAATACCTGAAGTTGAAATATTCAATGGTCTCACCTCCATTTCAGAGTTGATTCCAGGTGATTGGATGCCCAGTTGAAATAAAGAGCTCTAGCACCAGGAGAATCTCCTCCCGCGGCCCACCCATGGCTCTGAAGGGGACCACTCAGAGTGGCCGAAACAGGAGAAGATTGGTCAACCTTTGTTACGTTGCAGATGCAGAAGAAAGGGGCCATGCAGTGGAGAAAGAAAAAAGAGAAGAGGCCTCAGTGTTTTGTGTGAATCTCAGCCAAGAGCCTACTTAATCGGTTCAGGCATGTCGAGCAGTTGGGATGACTGTCTGAACAGCAGGTTACATGAAATGCTTATCGCACTCGCTAGTGGAGTCGATTACAAGAGCAGAACACTCATGCCATGCATATGAACGGGTGTTATATGGGATTTTTTTTTTCCATCGCTAATCGCATTGATGGAGCTGAGAAAATGTACAAGTAGAGAAATAATTTGTCAGATTTTGTGGTGAGAAAAGGATTCACTTCAGTACTAATTACAGTTGGACTAACAGCATCCTGCGCTGTGGTGAGAGTAAAAGAAACATTTTCTGCTTTTGCTTAGTCTGGATTATAAAGAGGAGTGAAAATCGCTATTTGTATAAATCATAAGTTATGTGTCCCGAGGTTGTGAGGAAAGCAGGCCGTGTTTACATCATTGTTGTGGTTAAAGCCAAGTCTCATCTTTCAGTGAAGATGTCAGACGTTGTTGTGATCCATTCACATCTATTCAGATGTGTTGTATGGTGGGTTTCTCAGTGGTCACTTAAGGATCATTGAACACACAAAGCGCTAAAATGTTTTGCTTAGACCTCTTGTTTATAAGATAAAAGCCCGCGTATAAGCCTTTAATCTCTGTGTTTGGAAATGTGAAAAATGTTTGAATCTCTCCCAGTGTCTGGACCTCAGAATTCAATGACATCAGTGGCTTGTTCTCTGATGAATGCCTTTTGTATTAACAAGGTTCAACACAAAGCTAAGAGAGACCGTGTGGGGTTTCATTCAGAATCCACATGCACACACAATTACCAAATACAGGGGGTGGACACAATATAAAAACATGTGTTCGGTAATGGATTGCATTCTGCTGTTTTGAATTATCTTTTTTGTTTTTATGTTCAGAGGTGGGGGTTAGGGAGTAAATGGAACTACCTGAAAATTAGATGCAATCCAATGAAACGCCACCGCAGTCTAAAGTCTGGATCAACAGCGTTCAGTCACACAACAATTATTAAAGTGATGGTTCGGAGTAAAATGCACCCTAGGTAATTTCCACCATGACATCCAGTCAAATACCCCCTCAGAAGCATTTTTAGCGATGGTCAGCATTGGTCAAGATAGGGCTATCAGCTATGGTGCATCTTGTATATCTCGTAAATTTCCCCACTAATAATACATGGAATGTTACCAAACTTCTGCAGTAGTACACATAGGGTCTGTACTCAGAAAACGAGGCATTTGAAAGATTGTAAGTACACCAGGAGTTTATTTAAAAAGAACACTTGCCTGATAGCTTCTACTGCTAAAGCTACCGCTGTTGCGTAGACGGCACTTCCGTGTTTACCCAGCTTCTGCTTCGTCTTCGTTGGTGTTTAATGGCAGTCGGCGTTTACCCAGCTGTTTCACGCAAGAGTATGAAAAAGTTTCATTTTTTTGACCTGATAATAGAAGCATTTATAAAAAATCAGCGAAACTTTTGTGTACCTACTGTATACGTGTACTACTGCAGAAGTTTGGTGACATTCCATGCATTATTAGTGGGGTAATTTACGAGATATACACTATTCACCATCGCGCTATTACTAAGCCATTCAGCTGATCCCCCTATCTTGACCAATGCTGACCTCGCTAAAAATGCTTCAGAGGGGATGTTTGGCTGGATGTCATGGTGGAAATTACCAAGGGTGCATTTTACCCCAAACCATCACTTTAAGCTTTACAAAAGCAGCATCATATTGTACAGTTGTTGTTGTTCTCACTCCATGCACTGTTAAAACATAAAATAGGAATTGGCGCATGAAAAGTAGCTCAAAGTAGCCCTAAAATGAATATGCAACTACATGTGCAGATAATAACAATCTAATATTTCCAGCTCGATCCGCCTGCCTCCAACCCGATGGTGATCTGGCCTCAGAAACTGTAAGATAAAAGTCACTTTCAGAGTAATGTTTGGTGCGCTTCATGAATACCATCAATTTAATTCAGCTTGGCTACTTCATGTGAAGAATGCAATCTCATGTGTCATCTTGAACCACATATTAGCCCCAGACTCCCTCCTAACTTTCCACTCCTGCAGCTGAGGACGGCCTACCATGGCAGGCAACGGGAGCAGCTGTGTTGGAAGGGACTCATGGAGGGGGAAAAGAAAAGGATGATTTCTTCTGTTCATGTGTGTAGAGAACTGAAGACACCATTAGGCATGTGGACTTATTATCAAAACGGTCATTATCACCATATTGTCTGGCCCAAACTGACACAACATTGCTCTCTAACCAAGCTAAGTCTGTGCACACACCTGCTTTCTGACAACTGTCTGCTATAATTTGTCCCTAGGAGACCCTGTCTAGGAGACCCTGTCAGAAATTACGTCAGACACAAATAAATTCATCCCATTTGGATCAGACCAGCTAGATTCCAGTGATGCTCCTGCATAGGGGTGGAAAGAAAAATCGATATTGCAAAATATTGTTGTGCTCTCTGTCGCAATAAATAAATCGATACACTGACGGCAAATATCGATATTTTGGGTCTACGGGTTTTTTTAGACTCCCGTCGGTGCATCTAAGAGTTTACGGTTCTCTGGAGCGGATCCGCGGGGGCCGCGTGCTGCCTGGGGGTCGGTCTGAGCTCCAAGCGGGTTTCACACAGCCTTGAGGGCATGAGTGCCGACTTTTCGGCCAGGTTTGATTGCCTATTTACGGGCAGGATTCCGAGCGGCGCGCTAGAGTTTACGGTTCTCCGGAAGGAGCAGAACTGCGGGTTTGCGGTGCGTAATTGTAAGCGTGGCCGTTTGCTGACCGGTGCTGTTGTGAGCTTCAAGCGCTTTTCACACAGCATTGAGGGCATGAGGACCCACTTTTCGGCCGGGCTCGATTGCCTATTTACGGGCAGGATTCCGGTACTGGATGGGTAACTCTGCACATAATTGGTTGCATACTGAAATGTGCCCAATATTTCATTTAATTCTGATGTTATTCTTATCTTGTTTAGCTATTGTTAAACTAAAACGGGCCCAAGTTTACATAAAACAAGTTGCTACTGACTTTTCAGTATCAGAAAGCACTGTCCTGGTTTACATAAGACATGTTATTAATGGTCATGCACTTTAATGTGTCCAGCTGGACAGTGTTTATTCATTTGTACATCGTACGAAGTTTTGGAATTTATTTTTTATGCATATTTTTTCTTTTTCAGTCACATATCATGATATATCGTTGATGAAATTTCTTGCAATATATCGAATATCGCAGATATCGTGTATCGTGATATTATCGTTATCGTGGGCCAAATATCGTCACAGTATCGAATCGTGAGTTACCCGTATCGTCCCACCCCTACTCCTGCATGTTGCAGCCGTTATAAAGGATTCTATTGTAAACATGTCTGCACAAAGCGATGCATGTACTTTACATATATATTTCCACACTTCATGCTGATCAGTAAAATTAGACTGTGATCTCTAACTCAGCTGTTGCAGGCGACAGGAACTCTACCTAAAATGACACTAAAGGAGGCCGCCACCCTGCCATGTGCTGTCATTTGACACTTTTGTGTCTCAGCATTTAGAGGAAGTGTTAAAGCTCAACCTGCCAGCCAGACATGTGCGTCTGCCGAGGCTTGCCCTGAGACAGACAATATCATTTCACTTTATTGGAGAAAATACAACAGGTATTCTATTCAAACTTGGCATACAGTGATATGACTTGAATTAGAAAAAAATGCTGTTTGGGCATGAATACATATTGCCATTGTGACATTTAATACTTACAGAAACAGAGGAGAGTTTTCACTGCCATTTGGTTTCATAACAAAGTCTATGACTTTATGTTTCCCAATGCACGTTTGCATAATGAGAAGATATCCCATTTCAGCTGTATTCAGGGACTGCCGTACCGGAGGGACACGCCACGCTAGGAGTATTTCTATTCACGTGTTTTGATGCGCATCTCATCAGAAAAGCTGAATGGAAATGGCAAGATTCGATAAAAACAAGTTTTACATTCGAGCTTGAGATGGTTTTTGCCTTTATCGAAAAATAAAATGGATTATGGAAACGCTTTTGCTGAATAAATTCTATTCTAGGGATCATTTAACTCACACCTGATTGACTGATCAGCTGTTTCCACTCTCAGCGTTTTCATGGGTATTCCCATAATAATACTTGTCTTCATCTCCGTGAGCAAAAGTAGCTAACAGTTAAAACTCTGGTAGATCTCTTCTAGGTTCTTCTAGCGCTAACTTCTGATCACATTTGCCGAGTTTATACACTCCCAACGAATTGATAGAAATGCTTATTCTCATGCTCATGCTTCTTCTTCTTTTTTGTGACATTTCAAGTTTGCACTGACTTATTGAATGGAAACATGTCTATTGTCCTGCTTTCCTCCACAAGCTGAGGGTCGATCTCCTGCTTCTTACAGCAGAGAGCCAGGGTCAACTGGGGTTAACCCGGGCTAACCCTCTGGGCCACCTGGAGACCCCCACTGCACAGCTCGCCAGGATTATCCCACACCCTCCCACACATGAGTTGCACACATATAAAGGGCCGTAGAGGTCATTTCTGTCTCTGTCTCTCTCTCGCACACATACACACATTCTCTGACTTTGATGCCTGTGTTCTCGGGTGCTGATCCTGTAAATGCTATAGGATGAAAGGGCTGGTTTGGCACAGGCCTGTGTGACCTCTATAGCTCTGGTGATGGGAGCTGGCTGCACCCCATTTTTGTTTGGGTTGTCGCTCGAGGGAAGCTGTCACCCTGAGGTCAGTCGGCGGGGGCGTGCTGACTAAAAGACTGCCTCCTGTCACCATTAAATGATTTATGGAGAGGAGACACAATTCCAGCTCCTGTATGCTACATTGAATACTAAAACTCTCTGAGACATTACTTTTGGGACATGCTGTAGATATCTGCTCCATATAGGGATTCTGTTTGGTTATGGCAATGTTTGGAAACTGTAAATCTTTCAACCATTTTAAATGAGATTTTTCATTTGCACACAAACAGGTTGTGTAGAATTCAGACTCGTGTGTGTGGAAAGTTCCTCAATCATCTATTCAAATGAAAGTGTATTTCTTTCCCAGTCTGGGACATTTCACATATGTCAGGTTTTTTATGGCTTAATTTTGCATTAATCTGCTGCCCCATATTTTTGTGCAAAATCACTTATCATGCCCCCCGTTTCTAAATCGAGAACGATGGTTTTAAGGGGAGAGAAAACGACGTTCAGGAATGTTCCCCTGCTAAGACGTCATGTGGTGTATGCGCGCCGCCAGGCCGGCCTTTCCAAGCCTTTCCTGGAAATCTCAATTTACCCCGGAATAATAGAAAGGGGACAATATATCACAAGCGTGTATGCATACATTAAACATGGAGTTATTGGGGGACAGGAGCAATTAGCGAAGAGTTATAGTAATGAGGAAATGCATTTATAAATGCACTTGATTTGTTTGTCTATTTAGTATTTGATCACATCCTTATTATTGTTCGTCTTTGGTGTCGTGTTCTCAAACATCCTGTGTCTGGTTCTTTATCCTCTAAGTACATTTAAAGAACACACCCTCCTCACATGGCTGGTCCCTGTTTCTCTCATCTATAGTAACTAACTATAGACCTTGAAGGCATATCACATAGTACAGTGCTATGGATGTTAGCAGACGTCTTGAGCCAGCTCTTTTTCGTCTGTTCCCCATCAGGCAGGCTGCCTCAGCAGGGCCTCAGCCTGCCCGTGAGTGGAAATCTTTGGCCCGTGTTATCTTTGGAAAGTGTTGAGTCCACAGAAACCCAGGCAGAGCATGGAGTCCAGTGTCAGCTAGACATCCCGGGCTCACTTATTGCTAAGGAAAGATGGAGACGTTGTGTTGCACCAGAATGAAGATGCAGAGAATATTAAAGGACTTTGTTGGAGCAGAGAGGAAATGTTTCCTGCCTGCCTGTTTGACTCACAAACAACTAAAACCATTGAGCATCAGGACATGATGAACCCTCTCCAACACAGATTGGATGTTTCTTTGCGCTGACACAGTTAGGGTTTTTTTGTCGTGAAAAAGCTGAGGGAATGTGGGACAAAGAGCTCCATATGTGTAGAAGGCTGTAGTGTAACCCAAGTCCCGTAGCAAGGAGGGCCTCATCCACTTAATGCAGGAATCCATCTCATTCTCCCTGTCTATATTGATGTGATTTCTCCCTTCATAATGACCCCCAGGAGCCAGCAGGAGATTGGATGGCCTCCTATACATTGTGCGTGTTGTGTCGAGGCATGACAAATTAGCACCCTGCAGAAATCCCGAATTTCTGTGGATGTTTGTCTCATCAAAACAGCATGGTCATTTCCTGACTTGGCAAACAGACGGCTCTAGTATAATGGAACATTCATAAGGCTTTCAGGCAGAGACAGTCGCTCATCAGATCCTCTGTTTTCTTTTGATGCTCAAATTTATCTCATTGTTTTTATACATTATTGTATACGTTTTGAACATGGCTAGCTGTGCATCCCATCTGGAACCGGATGAAAGTACTCTGTATGATGTAGTACACCATAGTGCGCTATTTTATTAAGTTAATGCTATTAAGTTGTGTGTGTATATATATATATTATATATATATAGCACTGCCCTTTACTACAGCAAGGTTTCCTCTTTTCCTGGAGGAATTATTTGAAATGCTAGACGCAGGCAATTAAATGTGACTATTATTCTTATCATCATCAGACCAAGTGCTGTGTCACTTGATCTGCTTGCGTGACTAACATATCACATCAGCTGTGCTCATAATCGAGTCGATATTCTGAGACAGATAAAGAGAAGTAAAAAATAAAAAACACTGACCTGAATATCAACAGAGGGGCTTTTGTCATTTGTTATTTCACTTTTAGAGGAGAGGAGAGCATCAGCAGGGAGAGACTGTGGTTTAGAGGTTTCACCGCTTGTCATGTGCCACATATGTCTAATGCAACATGCCGTATTTTTATCTCGTGTGCTTGTGCTTATATTTAGCAGAACCTCCGTCTGTTTTAACTGCTCAGCTGGTGACTCATTAAGAGTGATTGCAACAGTGCTAATTTATTTTTTGATCTAACCCACATATATTCAGGGTGTAGACAGGTCTCACTTTCCTCACACATACATAGAGCATGCCCCAGCTGTATCAGCTCTCTCTCTCCACTGATAGTTTGGTAGCATGCTCTATGTTGAGTGAGTAATTCAACCAATAATAGATCACGGAGAGCTATCTAATTTCATGGATATTAAGAAGGTGTGATGTCATGGGATAATAGCTTTTTAATGAATCCAATCCATGGCTCAATAGTACAGGTCTTCATCTTACCGCTTTAAGTTTCTCTTTTCTGTCATTTTCAGTATTATGTAACACAACATGTCTCTACTCTTACTTTTGCCAAGATGTAGCACAAAGTTGCTTAGCTTGCGATTCAAGCCTTGAGTGAGGTAGTGTTTTCTCAGCGCCTGGATGTGCTACGCTACAGATTTCTAACACCCATTTAATTTTGACATGAGGGGAAATCAGGTTGATGGCTTTACAGGATGTCTGAGGATTTTCGGTCAATCTGGGTAAAGCACAGAAAAAGAGGGGAGCAGGGAAAAGCAGTTCAGACCCGTCTCTAATTTTGCATTAAATGTCTACATTTAGCAGCTGGGTCTTTAATCGCTTCAACCCTTTTGTTCTGTTCAGATATTCTGTCAAGATTAACTTTGTGTTCTATTCAGTAAGAATGTGTAGTCACATCTCTCTCTACACAGAAATGTTTACAACAAATAATATATTAATATCAAATACTTAAGAATGACTGGAGCCATTTACAGCCTTTCTAACTAATTCAATTCTCCAAGGAATGCTGTAATGCAAAGAACTGAGCTGTGTGTATGAGGAGATTTGACCATGAAGGTGTTGGAATTCCCCCTGGTGTTCTTGAAACCACTCTTGAATTTGTTTAGCTGTGTGAATGGGGGCTTTGCCATCTCTTAACACACCGGGGGAACAATGCATCAAAGGTGCACCTGGTCCTGTGAAAATGCTTCATACTTCTTGGCGTTCCACTACTACGCAGCGCTCACAACAGACATAATGCATGGCATGAGATGGCCACAGATCCACTGTGCTGGTCTACATGCAGAGAAGTGGTGAAAATGACTTATCACAGTATATTACTTTTTCCAGGGTTCTGTGATGCCAGAATGTATGTCATTAAGTGTTAACTTTGGATGCAGGCCTGCAGTGAGTGATTTCCAAATGGCGGTCCAGCTGTGAATATCATCTATGCAAAGTTGATGACAGTTTGTTTGGAAACTGCAAATTTCAGACCATACTTTTAAGCAACTATATATGTTCATCTATCCATCTCTGACTGATGCTGCTTGCATGGTTGACCCACCATGACTTCAGTATTTATTTATTTTTTTTAGAGATTCCTGATGGCATTTTGGATGCACATCTCTGGTGCTTTAAATTGTCAAAGCCGTCACTGTGCCTGCTGACACTTTATAACTGTAATTTCATAATTTCAAAGGTAGCATCCTTTTTTGGGAATCCAGATCATCATTGCATTGCCTTGACTACGGCAAAACCACATCGCCACCGAGGAATGAAGCAGTCCATCTCTGGGCCAGCTGGTCACATATCTGTCACCTAAACTTGCTTTAGCGCTGCAGTGATGACAAATCCCCCTTTCCAGATGGAATCAGTGGTGTTGTTTGTGATGGACAGATGTGGATGTGAAGACAGAAAATAATTCCCCCACCCCTGCATTTCACTTTGGGGACCAAACAATGCAACAACACAAAAATATGGGTCAGCGGAATCAGATGATTATGTCCCAAGGCTCACAGTATTCTAAGAGACCTTTATCCTGCTTTAGTCATATGAACTAATACAGCTGTTTGGAAAAGTCTGTGGTGTCAACAGGGGAGACAACGGGATGCATACTCAGACTCCACACCCAGCATTGCTACGTGAATTCGGATTGCAAAATTTCTTATCCCTTAAATGCGTAGTCCCTTGAATTATATGAGTGACTGATTATTTCTTGACGATAGATAACGGTTTGGAAAGTAAACAAATAACTGCTAGCAAGTAATATATCTGCAGCTCTGTGGCAAGAACGGTGTGGGTCAAAGGTGGGCTTGGGTCGGCCTGTACATCCTTCAACAATTGAATTGACACAAAGATAATTCACACGTCAGTTTGCTAAGCTGTCTTGTGGTTTATAGCTATTTTTTGTCATTAAGATCTAATGCATAGGATTAATATATTTGATGAACAAACCTGTTATGTTTTTTTTTGTTATACTGTTATGGTCACAAACTACTGTGGATACAGTTGGTGTGTCACAATGTATGTCATTTTCTCTTTTTCTCTGCTGGATGTTCTTGTTAAAGGTACAATTCTAAACAAATATATATCTTTATTCTTAAATGATTATATTCTTATTTTCCCTTCCAAATGGTCCTCATTTATATAGCGCTTTGCTCCAAAGCGCTTTAGAGTAATGACTGACATTCACCCATCCACACACACATTCACACACCGACGGCGGAGTCAACCGCAGGGCGACAGCCAGCTCGTCAGGCGCAATTAGGGTGAGGTGTCTTGCTCAGGGACACCAGGCACTCAGCTAGGAGGAGCCGGGGATCGAACTGGCAGTCTTGCGGTTGCCAGTCAACCCGCTCTACCTCCTGCCCCCCCTTCCATTGTCTGATTTCCTGGTGTTTTGCCGTGCTGGGCATTCACATCAATGGGGACAGGATGGACGAATTGACTGGACTCCCATGTAATTCTGGCAAGATATCTTTCTATTTATTGTGTTTGGCTTTTTGGAGGCTGGCACAGGGGCTCAGTGGTTTGGAGGCATTCACATTATGTTGAATGGAGGGTATGATTGAAAAGATATCATGTAAAAGTGATCACTTAATCAAGCAACCCAAGACGGTGATTTTCCTCCATGTACAGAGAGACTGCTACAGCATTAAGTGCTACTTATTTAGAAATGAATCGTAAGGAGGGTTGGTCATGAGTCTGTACTTTGGCTAATGTGAGGTATTAATGTTCATGTCATATATACAGTAGACTCACCATCAGATCTTTTTGAATAATGCAAATAATGCAATTGTTTTTACCATTAAGAAGTTGACATTGATAGTGTTTAAGAAATCAACGGTAATTAGTAACTTCCCGTGTTAATGTGGATCTCCTCTGGAAGCAGACCATATATGGGTGAGATGAATATGAAATGCTAAAGAACTCACAGGTTAACTGGGACTCTGTCTCTCAGAGATGGACTATCCACCTGCCCAGCGTCTTCCCTTCTAACCCAGTGAAGCTTGTGCCCACTTCATTCTCGAACAAGTTGTTGAGTAGAAAAATAAAAAGAAATGTTATTGGAACAATCTTTACTACTACAGCTTTTAATAAGCAGCGCTAAGCAGTGCATTAAATACAAATAAATCTGCATTGTAACAATTACCTGCACCTTCAATGAAAGGTTTTTGAGATTTATCCTCCGGTATCAGTAAACAGGGGAGAAGGAAGCAGGCAAATCACAAGTTCACGGTGCGGAGGTCACACAATCACCTGTACCAGCTCTCTGCTTGGCAGTTTGGATAAACAATGGAGGACTCAGCCTGACCTCGCTGTCAAACACACTGACATGGATCACCTCAGACCCCAGTGAGCGAGTCCAGCCTACTCTGTCGCCACAGACCCAGTTGCACCTCATTTCAAAGTTGCATCTATTCTGTCTTTCTGTACCTAAATAGTAATGCTAGTTTTATAATATGTTTCTGGTACTTGATAGATACAAGATAATCTGACAACGGCTCTACTAATTACAGTAGAGGCTTTGGTGTGTTGGTGTGACAGAGTGGGCAGCGGTGGCCCTGTGAACCAGGCCTGCAGCCGTCACACACATCACACACACGCAGACTTCACTCTTCTCCACCTCGGTCCCCACTGATGTGGCCCAGTCAGCCCAAAGACAAATGGGCCCAGACATGGAAGACATTAAGACCAGCTAAAAACAACATGCTAAGTACAGACTTGCTCTCCCGCAATGCAAACACAAAGTGTTCACTCTGCTGCAATTATACACACTTTGACATGGACAGCAGGGGAGACAGCTTTCTTTATATTTATGTTAATGCTTGTTTCAGGGAAGGTCTGGAGATGTGAAGACATTTTGTGGCTTCAAGTAGCCGTGTTAACATAAGGATGAAAGGGAAAAAAAACGAATTATCCAGGTCAAGGGTTAACCATGAAATGAAGTTTTAATGCAGTGCTCGGTCTACACTCTTCCTGTTGATTGCATTCGTACGACATGGAAAGAGGGAACACATGCTCTCCAGAAGCAGTCTCTCAAATTCAAACCCGGCAGTCTGAGGAATGCTTGCGACACTTCTCCGCTTTCAGATCTGATTTTAAGTCTGTGACCTTTTGTAAATACGGCTATTCTTAACACCTAAATTGTTTCTAAATCAGAGGTTGACATGATGTTGCAATCTGGTGCTTGCAGAGCATATTGGCCCAGTGTAAGATTAGATCATCTGGTCTACGCTGTGCACGAACTCAGAAAGTAGGTCTGCAAAACTGCAATCCTGGCAGTCTCTGTATTAAACATTTGGCAGTGGAGATTTGCCCTGTCCGTCTCAATCAAAGCTATATCAATCGATCTTTTAACGGGCTGAGAATAAGATGTGGAGGGCCAAGAGGTTGCTGACATGATTGGTAACAAATATTCTACTGTTGCACTGGGCCAGAGGGGGGGGGCTTCCCCCAGTGGATCCTCAAACAAAGTGTATTTTCTTAAAGGAGACAATTAGCTCTTGATGAGGCAGCCCAGCACTAGGAGCTGTTGATATCAGGGAGTCAAAGGTCAGTGTTTGAAGCAGAAAAGCCAGTGGCATGGACCTGTCTTCCAGTGGGAATACACCAGCTCTTGTCTCATTTATGTGCCGAGCCTATTTGAATCAGTTCCAGATGCTGATAAGTTGATAATTGTTAATATATTTGGAACACATTTAGGTCAGATTTCAAAGCCAGAAGATATTTTTGACCTTCGTTCATTCACATATTGTATTTTTTTTTATATTTGATAGTGATTTTTTCCTCATATTTGCAAATATTTCAAATGATGCTCGACTTTTTTTGCCATTGAACAAAATGTTTAGATTCAACACAGGTCTGTCTGATTAAAAGTACAGTAGAACAGTAAGTGCCAGTTTGTGGTTAAGAGTATGGACTTAAATGGGACTATAATTAGTTGTTAATCAGTGGATGTGTATTATTCATAGTTTACTTTGCTCTTAATATCTTAAAGTAATAGTCTATAACATCTCCAAGTGCACATTTTTTTTAGCCACGCTAGTGGTGTAGCTCCAGGGAATGTGATGCATCACTTTGGTCCAGACTGAAATATCTGAATTATTTAATAGATTCCTGTGAAATGATGTACCGACCTTCGTTGTCCCCAAATGATGACTCTTGCTTACTTTGATGAGCCCTTTGATTTTCCTCTAGCGGCATCGTGAGGTTTTGGGGGTCTTTTCAATTATTGGATGGATTGGCATTTGGTACATACCTGTCCCCCTAGGATGCATCACATTAACTTTAATAATCTCTTTAACTTTTCATCTAGCACCACCACCAAATGACATCTATAATTGGCTCAGTACATTTGATTTATGGCCAAACTGACGGAGCAGTTCAATCCCAGTTTGCTTTCTCACCTCGGTGCAGCTGGACAATCACAGAGGAAAAAACTGGCTTGTTGAAACGACCAGGAGCTGCGTAAATCAATGATCAACCTGCACGGCTACACTGTTTGATTTCAATGTTATTTCTGGGAAGTGCAACAGCCAACACCACAGTAATGACTGCTTGCTGCCAACTTATAAATCACAGCTTTGACTGAGGCCAAGTTCAAAATATTATTGATGCTTTCTTTTAAAATGAGCGAGTCTACAACGTATGTAAGCTGGTGGTAATGTGGTGTATTATAGTACAGTTATCACATCCTCTCTCTGTCCAATCATGGAAAATGTAGGAAAACAGTACAAAAAAAAAAAAAAGAAACAAATCAAATCCTCCCCACCCGTGATCAAACATATCAACAACAGTCCTCTTGAAGGAGACCATATGAAATAGCAAAGCCATTACCCTGACATTGTAAACAAACATGTCTGTTTCCCCTCTGGATACCATTAGGAAGGTTTCAATGTTTGTTTAGTCATTGAGTAAAATGTGTTCTTTCTTCCTTTTTCATACTTCAATAGTATGCAAATTATAGCATTCATTTACAAGCCACTATTGTTCTCCATCCAAACACAGCTTGTGTTTGTAAGTCTGTAATTGTGTGGTATATTCCGCTCTGCTTATCTAACCTTGTCTCTTTCTAATCATGTAATATTTAGAATATATACAGGTTACGTTGTCCGCTGGTTAAATCCCGTGGCTTTTGCAGGAGAGTGCTATGGCTGCTTTGAGGCCTTTATGGAATCCAGCTGGCTTGGTCCAGCATTTCCAAAGTTCCACACTGATCTGAACCAGTTCGGAGCCAAGCATAGTCCAGTCAGACACCCACTGTAGCCTTGAGAACAGCCAGAACTTTTCAAGAACATGGACATATTTGGCAGATTAAACACCGGGACCACAAAGTTGTTTTTATTCCAGTATCTACTGTATACCTGCTGATATTAGTCAGTTATGTGGCGAGGGAGGTTCCTGGAATCTGACACTCATTTTAAAACTCCTGAATAGTGAAAGTTGGTCTAAATCGGCACAATTGCACCATCATTAAACCTTTTGATACAGTAGCTGGTAAATGTGACTCTAATCATCCTGACTCCACCTATGGTACAGTACGTTAACTCCAACACTCCTCAGCAGGCGTGGCAACCTTTTATAAGAACCTCACCCTTGCTCTATAATGGCCAACTCCTCTTCATCTTTGTCACAACACACTAACCTCTGATCGTCGGTCAAACCTATTTTAGGAAAAATATTTCCAACAGATGTTCTGTGAAATAAAACATGATAGATCTGCATTCCTACACTACATGACACTTTCAGACTTGGACACATTTAGGCACACTACACTTTTACTGCAGTTATCTTTGGTCCATCTGCACACACAAAGTAGCCGGATTAAACCTCAGATGTCTAAAGACATAAGCATGCAAAGTCAAGTGTATTCTCCACTGTGAAAGTGTAAAGCATAGCAGTGTAAATGAGGGTACTTTTTTTGTCATGTTCTTCCTGTCTTCAGCAGCAGCACTCATGAGCTTTATGCTGTGTTTGAGTCTAATCACTACCAGGTGTGCTTGAAAAGATTTTGGTGAAACTGGCACAGGGTCAGTGCAGGGTGGAAATTGGAGGGGTGCGAAAGAGGGGTGAGTATCAGAGGAATGGGGTTGCTTAATGTGAAAACATCAAACGGCTTGAATGTGGTACCAGGCTAAGGTGTCTGAACTTGTTATGGTATGATCATGCAGGGCTGTTGCCTGTTGAAGTCTCCCCCCCCCCAAAAAAAGAGAAACCTCAGCATTATTACCTTTTTTCTTTGCCTTTTTTAGGAGGTGGAGGGTAGATGAACAGGCATATATGTAGGTCGTGTGAAGCCATAAATATTATTTTCAAATTTTGGCTCTTAAATCCAGCTGATTTTACGGGTAGGTCATGGTCAATCGAGATGAAAGACAAATGAGGTGAGCTCTAAGATTTACAATCCATCATGGTCTCTGTACAACAAGCCCAGTGGGGCACAAAAAAAAAATTTCTATTTCTATGAAATCCCCTGTTTTGAAAGGCATCAGGGCTACACCCTGCAGTACACCCACAGCCTCATGCAAACCATACTGCAAAGGTATGTGTGGTCATGCACGGTGTACGAGAGTCCAAACCAGCCGGCTTTTGTTGCCAAGTTAGTTTGTGGTAAATTTGGGATCTTCTGTGCGACAACACAATGAAGCCAGTTTGGGGACAAAGGAGGGTTTTAGAAGTATCTTTAACCTAAATTGCAGCAAAAACCACCAAGTTGTGAAAAAACCCAAACTTTTCTTAATATAGCAGTAAGTTTGCAAAAAGTAAACCTTTATAGAGAACATATATGTACTGCTATTTGCATATCTGCCAATGTATGTATGCAAGTTATAGTATACAAGCCAATGTTAGACAATCAGTATTTTGAGCTTTATTTTGCAGGGGGGTTGAACCAACACCACAATGTCATCACATTGACCAATATTATGCAAGGCCTTTTTTTCACGGTTGTGTCTCCATAGATTTAGGCCCAGTCATGCGTAAAGCTCACCCCCTGCTGCGCAGAGAGCAAGGACCTTCTCTCACTCTCTTTTTTTTCTCCAGCTTTATTGCACCGGCCTCCCGTCTTGTAGGGACTGTTAAACCTGTTCTACTTCTCATGCAAACACATTAAAGCTGGGAATAATACCAGACAGAGACCTCTAGGGGTTAGGATGGTATAGACACCCACTTTACATAGTACTATAACTAGCTGCTGATACTTTTAAAGCTAGAATACATCTCATTCTGACCAGGTATTATTGAATAATTTCTCTTTCAGTTTATTTACTGTGACTTGTTCACATTCCCATATGTCAGTACTTTTCCTTGTACAGACTGCCAGGAATCTCTTACCTCTATCTTCTTGGGAGACACACAAACGCTTAGATGATAAAGCACTCACACACACGCACACACTTGGAAGTCCTGCAAAGAGAAATAATGGAGACTTGGTGCCAGTGGATAAAATACAGTAGTAAACGGTGTATATCAGAATGTGTCAGCCGTGTGAGCAGCGCTGTTTTAGCCATTAGTGTTGGAATTTAATCTGATGTATCATTAGCTGGGAAATAAGAAAGTGGCCAAGGTAAACCTCCCGTTCTGTGGCTTGTCATGTTTGACAATGTCCGATTCATGCGTTTAGAAGCAGATTGTATTAATCTGGAATTAGTCTTTGAATAACTCTCCCACTTATTGGAGTAACAAGAGGTGCCATATATCCACCCCATCCCTTTCCTGCAAAATACATGTTATGGAGCCTCTGTTATCCCGAGGCATGTGGAGCCTCCCTAAAAGAAGTGTGATTGTTGGGGCTGGGCACAACTCTTGTCATCCCCATACCAAAAATCTATTTTCATTGCTTTATGGTATGTTTTGTTGACATTGTTTTTTATAGCTTTGGATCATAATCTTGGCCCTGCCTCTTCCTTTATCCCATTGCACGGTCTGTGATATGATGGCTGGCTTTGGCTAAATAAGGTAAGAGAACACTTTGCATTCTTTCGTGCCAAAGACGTCTGATGCTTTGTAGTGCTGCGAGTCAAAGCGCCTTTTTATCCCATCAGAAATTGAGGGTGCTTTTGGTATGCCAGCCAATCCCTCTCCACCTTGACACTGTCATGCTATAGGGATGCATGACTGGCTCTTAATGGTGGTTTTCACAAATCTCTTAGTTTGATTTATACTGCCGGGGCATGTTTGCTGAAAGCCAGGTATGTCTCTCTTCAAAGTGGGCAGCACTTGCCGATAAAAGCAGACCTTCTCCCGTCTCACTTTTCATTGCAGCAGTAATTTTCCCCTTTGTTTTGTATTGAAGATATGGGGCTTGTTTAATTTTCCGAGCAGGCATATTTTTCAAGATAGTCATTCTGGGAAGACATTGGTTAGGTTGTCAAACTGAGAAACTAATAACTAAAGCACCATAACTCTGTCTCTTGTTTAAAATATAGCTACGATCTGCAACAGCAGACGGTTTTGCAGTTCAGGTTTTCCCTTTTTATAACCAAAAGAATTGAGATTCACTAGTTGTAGAAAATATTTCCTCAATATTCTGTGACTCGGAGTTTATCTTGTGCTTTTTGAGACATTTAATCTGAACGGTTTTTCCATCAAGATATCGGCAAACTAAAGTCAACAATACAGACCATGGATAAATAAGCTCATTAAGGATTATGCATGGTAGAAAGGCTTTCGTTTCCTCCACGCGGTTGAACAGCACTGTTTGGAGTGCAGAAGATACCCACCCATGTGACAGATGAGTGATGAGGAAGAGGCCCAGTGCGTTGCTGAAAAGGGGAGCCTACTGCAATATACTGGCCCATCGCTTGTTGATTTTCCCTCGCTACGAGAGATCACGAAGGGCACCCATGCCGTATCTATCATAGGGGTATTATTACGTTTTATCTCAAATTTGAGGAGTCGCTCTTTTTCTCCTTTCATCATGATAGGGATTAATGTCTGATGTGTGTGAGTGTTTTAGAGTTTGATGGATTTGCTCTTCCCTCCCCGAGACAGGCCGGTGTGGTACAGTGATCCGGGGTGCTGTTGTATCCATTCAGATCAGTCCAAGTGTGTCGGCAGTGCTATGTGGCCCAGTGGCACTGGAGAATAATGACAGTTGACCCTGCCCATTAAGATGACAGGGAGGAAGACATGCTTGAATATTTAAGATAGAGGAGCAAACATTGTGTTCTCTTTGATTTGGGAACTTCATATGCCTCTGATGGTGTTAATGCTTCGTATTTATTCGTGTAGAAATCCCCTTTTCAGCTACATGTTGAGCAACAGTGTTTGTCTAATATCCACCATCAGTTTTCAGTCAGTGAGAAAGTTGCAGGTTCACTTCATAAAAAAATGTTTTTATTATGCCAATAGGCGATTGTTGACTGTTCTCATTTGGCTTGCCAAGCAAATATTAAATCCCTATCCGCCAACAATAACATGAGTGAGAAATATGTGATATGATCTACGAGGAGTAAAACAGTGAACACATCAGTCATTTGGCATTGTTAAATAGGATTTTGAAGTGGGAGCAATCAGTCATGTTGATTGTGAATTTGTTCCAGTTGGGTAAATAGGTTGGCTCCGGAGGACAAAACACGTCTTTCAGTCCTTTGACTGTCTGTGCCAAGCGCAGATTATATTCATTCCAGTGACACCTCAGAATAAAGCTGTATCCAAACAAAACACCTCCTCGCCAACAGAGACGATTAACAAGTCAGGATGAAACTGTCTCCTCTGATGCATAGGAAATTGGTCTTTGAAGCACTTAAGAATGGAATGTAATTACATCTCATGTTTGATATTTACAATGTCAGAACTAAGTCTGTCATACGCAAGAAATATCATATCACCTCTGACATGTAAGTCCATTGTATCATGCCTGTTTAGTTGTCGATAATAGTGCTGACTTGACCTTTCCTCGGCCACCTGTCAGCAGTCAGCTCACACTCGACACCCAGCGTGTCGTGTCATGTGACGTGACAGGGAACTTGTGCAACACCAGGGGAGTCTGAACATGTGCGTTCATGATCACAGGTCACTACATAGTGTCATCACCGCATAACCTGTCCAATCATACCTATTAAAGCTGGACAGCGTTTGATAAAGCTCATTCCTCATTGTCATCCTCCATGGATTCATTAGAAATCACGGCAGGACTGAGACTTTGAAGGCCAGATGAAAGAAGGAGAGCTCACACACGCTATGAAAACCATCTCGTGCTCTAGCTTGTTTGATGATTGTACTGTAGGTAACGTCTGCTGGTCTGATTGTGGATCTGGATCAAAGATAATGGCTTAAAGTTCACACAGCCAAGAAATGAGTCGTGTTTGAATTTATGTCACGTATGTGAGAAAGGGTGCTCGGTCTTTTTGGTTGTTTCTGTTGTCATAACAACAATGTGGGGATTGCCGACAATGATGCAAGCCTCTGCTTCATCTTCCTCATACATTCTACATTTTCTTTGCATATTTATTTGCACATTTACACATTTTATCTCCTATCAAGCATTTATATATTGCTTTTTGTGGCTGTTCTGTGAAAAACATGTATCGGAGGCTATAACAACAACAGCCCCATTTCCAGCATTGTGACATTTTCCAATGAGTGTTTAGATTGTGTATTTAATGAGGTAGGAGGACTTTATTGTGTCGTAAAAGACCACTTAATTATTTAGTTTGTGTAATAAAAAAAAAAGAAATCCCCAATATTGGAGTTTCATAGTTTCCACTGGATTCTCTTTCCTGTCAAATGTGTCCGTCTGTCCCCGACTGGTGGAAGTAATTACCTCGGGTCATTATGGGTTGAGAGCAACACTGATGACAGGGGGCTGCTCTTATAAGACTGGATGTCAGGTTAACTAGATTGTGTCCTTACCTAAACCACTGACAGACAGATGCCAGAGGTCCACTTCTGTCTCAGTGAGGAGGAAACACATTTTGCCCTGGTAGAAATTAGAAAAACGGAAGAAAGTAGGATTTGGAGGGAGACTGCGATGGGTCCCACATGTGCACAAACTAGGTGTTTTTGACAGAAAGACGTACGATGGGAGAGCTATTTTTCCATCTCTTTTCCATTAAGTACAGTCACAGTGTGGCCAGTATGGAAATGAGACGGTGTACTGTCACAGATGTGAGCGCTCCCACATCGGTCTGCTTCCTATTCTGAGAGCAGCAGCATCTGAAATAGATGTGGTCTCAGCACGACTGCGTTTATTGGACGGCGTTTGCACTGGTGCGTTTCCCCACGTGTCAGGTTGTTAAGAATAGGAGGGAGCGGAGTAAGTCAGCCAAGGAAAGTGAGAGAGGTAGAGGGGGATGAAGTGGGTTTGGCGAGAGTCACTGAGGTCATTGTTGAGAATATTTTCCAACCCTGCTTTAGGGTTGAAGAAAACCTGCACAATTCTCGATTAATTGCAACATGTGAAGACAAATGTTTTTGATTTGAAAGATCATAAAGTCTAAATTGAGAAATTGGCTTTGTGGTCCCGTCTTTTATAGATAAAACTTTTTTTTTTTTAACAAATAAAAAAGAACTATATGTGAGCACATGTGAATATATAATATTGCTCTTTTTGCATCTGGTCCTGCATCTATGGCTGTTTTTTCTTTTTTACTGCAGTAAGAAAAGCTGTTTGGCCGAAGCAGCTGCCAAGCAACACATGGGGAGCAGCCTCGACCCAACCTCCCTCCAAACGTATACAGAGATTAGAGAAGCATTAACCTGCAGAGTCTCAGAAACAACACTAACGACCAGCTTCACCTCTGTCAGTTGCTATAGCATTAACTGTGTTACAGCCGTCCGTGTCACCAACACCAACTAGACCCACTTCATTTGTCGACCCCCCCTAGTTTATATCTGTGTCGGGCTTTTGTCTGGTCTGCTGAACGAGTATGCCTTTACCCTGCGCTCCGCTCCACTACCTATCTGTGTCAGTGGTGGCGAGTGTGGGGAAACCCTGCTGAGGAGGTGAAAGGGGGCAGTGAGCTACAAAAAAACGCAAGGAAGAAAAGGGGGGTATTTACTGGGGGAGGTTTAGTGAGGGTCACCCCACCTGGTAGCTAAGGAATGACTCATTAGACAGGCAGGCACTAATGAAAGATTTGTCTGTCCTCACATTGGCCTTGCTGTCATGTCTTTTCCCCGTCTGGAATTCTGCAGATTCCACCCTCACTTTCCTCTACTGTTTCTCTTTGACAGCGTCAGATAGCATCTTGACAGCTGGTTAGCGTACATTTTATTGAAGAGACCTACCAGGAGATAATTAGCCTGCGATGCCCTTTAAGTGCTCTGCAAAACATTTTCAACCTTTTTAAGAATAATGACAAGACGTACCAGGCTAAACAGTATTCTGCTCCAGCTGCTCCAAGCTACAAGACGGCCTTCCAGAAGAATGATTGTGACTGACAAAAACATAAACGTTCGCTGAAAGTCTTATGTAAACACATCAATAAACACAACAATCCAATTTCCCCAGTTCCATGGAGGGACAATGAGTGCTGTTGAGGTCTGTGGGCCAGGTTTTGTGTTTATTGGAACTAAGCGGTGGTATGCCTTGGTATCAAATGTCTCTGCCAGGATAGAGTGTCGCAGGCCAGAAACCCGATCCCCCTCGCTGCCCCTGTGAGATTTTAGACACCGTGCTCTCCAAGCGATGTGCAGAGGAAGTCCAGGTACAACATCCGTGAAGGAAATTGAATCAAAATGCTTTAACATGGTTTATTTGCATGTTCCTAACACTGTCGTCAACGGAGTTGAAAGGACGTGTACTTATTTTATCCTGTGCCGTGTGTAGAAAGTATCCGTTAATTAAAGCAAAGCACACAGCACCCATTTAAACAGTGTTTTACCGTCCTGTTAACGCTTTTCTCCTCGCTAGATTCAGCCCAGGTTTATTGGTTATGTTGATGATCTTGATCTTGTCCCATGCCTCAGCTGTGTGTCTGCTCGGAGACTTTCACGCCCCGTGGGTCCGTCCAGGGCTTCCTGAGAGGCCTGCTCCCAATGACAGAGGCTTCTGTAGTCTGTGTGGCCCGACTGCGTTTTCTCTAATCTAAACCATCATCTCCATATGTCTTCCATCACGGCTTCCAAAGCATTTGAATAAACTCCAGGCAACAGGAACAAATTAATTAATGTCTTTTTTTCCTCCGTGCACTTTGTAAACTGCCGGTGTGAGTGTGTGCAGTTCAAGTACACCAACACACACACACACACCCACACACACACACATTGTCCATGTAATTGTCTTGATCCACTTTTGTGGTTGCACCCAAAACCCAAACACGTTGAAAGTGATCTCATTCTTACCTGCATTCCCACTTAATGATTCCCACCTGAGTGCTGGGATCTGCTTTTATTAACCTCATCATTCACCGTGTGTTTGTGTTCAGAGAGGAGGGAATAAAAAACCTTAGTCCACAAAGTAGCACGTTACAAGCCGCTGCACGTTTTGGGAGGTCTTCCACCTTAATTACTTGTTTTCTCTTCATAAATGTTGGAACAGGAGGTTTCCCTTATGGAGACAGAGAGAAAGGGGAAAAAGGAGAAGGAAGCACTGCTGATGTTGTTGTGCTGCTGTGTTTCGTGACTGCAGAGGGCCATTACGCATACTGTAAACTCGAGGGCTTCTCATGAAAATACCAGGGGACGAAAATGAAAGATGGGTCCCTTTATCCTTACACATGGCAGGCAGTGATGTGGCGTTGCTGGCACACAAGAGACTGTGGTCTCACAGATGGCTACAGTTTGCCTGAGCTCAGTCTGACCGCCGTCACCTCTCACAGATTCTGTGGCCTTTACTGACCATTGGAACGGGCTCCGGGGCTCTGAGACGGGGCTAAATGCAGACATGGGCAGGGCGCTGGCTGGGACCGAGGCTCTCGGTCCAGCTTTGACCATAACAGAACTTTGCAGTACACACTGACCTTCCTGCTAGGCTACACAAGAAAACACTCCCAACCCAGAATCTACCTGTAGTTTTCTCCAGGTAGAGTTTTCTCCACTGACCTCGCACGGTGGTATCATGACCAAAAATAAAGCTTTGGAATTAAGTAGGTCAAATGTTGGTAGACTGTACTGTTGGTAGACTGTACCAACCAACCAAGTGTTTACTTTCATCTCCCCTACGGAAACTCTAAAAAATAAAAACTTTTTAGTTGCCACAGTAGGGGTTGGGTTACAAAATCATCTATAGGATCAAACTGTACTGTCATTCGAATATTTAGCATCTCTGCATCCCACATGAAAGCTGCAGATTTCATGCTGCATTGTTACAGGTGTTTTATCAACAATCACCAATATGATGCAAGCCATCCTCCCCATCTAACTCCTTGTCCGCTCGTGAAAGCAAGCACAGTTAAATTTACCGTGGTGTGTGCGGGGTCTTCCTGCCCAGTGGGGTCTTTGTGGGTTTCCTGGCTGTGCTTTGGATGTGGTTTATGTGTTCCGCCTGCGGGGCGAAGCTTGAGCAGTGGTAGTCATCCTTCACATTTTATGGCACTTTGTGGAAACAAAGGCATGCATGTAGATAAGTAGCTGAGCGTGTTTGATGTGTTGGCAGATGGAAAATGAGAGCGGTTTGTGGCTTACTGCCAAACAAATATTTGTCTTGCTTTTGAATAATTTGCTAGTCGTCCAGCAGTTGAGTGGTGGCGACAAGGCTTCGGGTGAGAGCGGCATGCAGAGACAAATAAAACGTGACCTCATGACTCGCATGAAACGGCATCGCTGGAATGTGCTGGCACTGCCGAGAAGGTGTCCGAAGGAGCACCAGACAGATTTGCTTGTGAAAGTTGTCTTCTCAGCAGCAACACAACTATCCGTGAAGCCTGTCTGCATGGACCAGGCCCCACAGCAGGTTTCCTCTTTGCTCTTCTACTCCGAGGTAGTTAAGCACATTCCTGATGATTACAGAAATTCCGCTACTACCTTTTATGATTGTTATAATTACGAGACCATTACATCCCCGTAGCTATTCCAGCTGAGAAAATGTGACGGTGTATTGCAATTCAAGATGAGAAAACAGCTGGTCCCTATGGTGCATTAATATGAGGCATCAGAAGCAACACTTCCACTGGGTTGAATCATTTCCCTGTCAGGTTCTTGTCAGTAAAAGCCTGAGGGGAATGAAAAGAGGACATAAAAAAGACAGGCTGCTTGTCTTCAGCTGTATTTATGCACGTTTTTATTTTAAGCATGTCTTGTTTGGTGGTATGAAGAGGCAACATGGTTAGATGATTATTTACTGTGACTCCTACTGACGTTTAAAAGGGTGTATTGTATCAATCTCGACCCAGAATGTTTTACAGTGCCCAAACTACGTGTTCTCCTCCAGGTCTTCCTTTGTTCTTCAAGCTTAGGGTTTGCTTTGGCCCAATAAGAAATCCGTGACAAATGTAGCAAGCTCGTGGGTTTGAAAGTTTCAGGTGAATAGAGACTGCCAACGTTGGGGTTCAGAAACACTCCTCTGAATAAATGTGTGCCTGGGTTTTTTTTTCCCCGAAAGAGGGCCCATACTTTTGGGTGCATATCTGTGCCAAATGGTATGGAACTAATCTCCGCTGAGCTATTTCTCATTAGAGATGGGCCTCTGGGAGGGGCATCGGTGTGTGGACATCGGACAGGGATCTGTTCCTGCAGATGGGCTTCATTTTGTGTTGGGCAGGAATAACTTTCTGACAGTTTTATTGAGGTGGATGGCTGTTGGAACTCTGCATGGAAGAATTTTCTCTGCCATGCTGTTGTTGATTGACACACACACACACACACACACACACAAGCATGCAAAAACATGCTCCTGGGATTCATTCAAAGCCAGGAGCAGCCCAGGTGTTGATGCATCACTTCTGTAGTGCTGCGCTGTGATCTGGGCATCATGCATCAGCAGTGTTGGGTTTAATTTCTCTGTTGACTGATTAATCTGTAATGGCCGTGAGGAAGTGCGGCATTGTGAAGAGAAAGAGTCCACCGATTAAAGTTGAAGAAGGAGCACAAATCAAGTTTGCTTTGTATAAGGTGTGATGAGTAACCCAGAGTATCTTCCTCTAGCTTTCCACTCCTGCGATCAGAGAGCTTGTCTGTTTAGAGATCACTAATCTAACCTGTGAGTCATCTTTCTGAGGTACAGAGCAATGGATGTGGCCCTACCTTGACCTGCAGGGGAGGGCACAGTATTTAAAAAGCTTTGCCTGCGTTTTACTCGATGTAGAATCAACCACATACGCAAACTTAATATATAAATCTTTGTTTAATATCAAATACATTGTTTCATTTCATACATTGGAGTGAAATTATCAGAGAAGAGCTACTCCTGCATGAAAGCACTGGAAGCATAGAAAGTACATGGTGTTTTTCTCTCTCTACATTTTACAATAAAAAAACATAAAATGCATCACTTTTATAGAGTTAGATTGCTTTACCACAACGAAGATGCTAATAAAATACAATCACTATTTTCAAAAAGGAGAGAAGAAAGAAAGGAAAGTCAGTTGTGGGATTTGAAGGACGATGCTGACTTGGCCACCCTGAGATCTTCAGGCTGGGAGTTCCACAGCTGGGGGGCCGACCCGAGAAGGCTCGGTCACAGTCCTTTCCTGTTATTTATAAAGACACAAATCACCAACATCGCCCAGCTTCCCCTCGTAATACCTCTGGACTTGAAGAGATTTATTCCTTGTGGATGTTGCCAGTGACTGGCTGGGACTCCTCCGTAAAAGACCAATACTCATCTGCTCATTATGCATCTGAGCCATGTATGGCACTGAGTGCACAAAACATTTTTACAGCTCCTCTGCGCTGGTACCAAATACCATCAGAGTCATGAATTAGAAACAAGGCATCGTCTGAAGATAAGGAACTCTGCTGGGACAACCTCATCAAACAGGAGCCTTTTGTCCAGGGTGTCTGCCTTTCAGTATCATCTCCAGTGTTATAGGAGAGCGGGTTACACCAGTCATATGTGTATAATACGTGTGCAGAACTGCAGAAAACCTAACCCTGTGGAGCATGGCAGCAAGTTTGGCATTTGGCATTTTTTAAGCTAGATTGAGATATATTTAATTGTTATGCATTGAGATTCTGTACGTTGACATGGCCTTTTCACAGAAGGTTTGGATTTTCTGCATGATAGTTGTCACAGTGGGGGTCCAAATATAAGCTGTCACTGCATGTGATGTGTGTTGAGGAAATGCTGCGTGTCACTGGAAAGGCACCCAAAGACATCAGACCACGAGTCCTCGCTCCGTCTGGTCCAGTGTCTACAAGTAGCCTGTGTTTTGCCCACAAAAATGGCAACACACACCCTGTTTATGTCTCTGTCTCTCTCTCTGTCTCTCTCTCAGTTCATCAGCTGAAGAGACAATAATGAATAGAGGTCTCTCGCTCTTAATCATAAGCATATGCACTCATTCAGTGTGTGTGTTTCTCACACTAGAATATAATTTGTGGCAGCTGTTTATAAGGACACAAAACTCATTAGTGCTCTGTGTGTGTGTGTGTGTGTGTGTGTGTGTGTGTGTGTGTGTGTGTGTTGTGTGTGTGTGTGTGTGTGTGTTATATCCATCAGTTTTATTGATCATCCTTCTGAGTTCACTTCACAGTTCATCTCATCCATTTAATGAATTCATTTAGGCTAGTCACAGGCTTGATCCATCTCTTGTTTTACTCAGCACATGGTCTGACGAGTCAGCTGATCAGGGCTTGCCGTCCACACAGGTCTCCGTCTCTCCTCCATGAAGTCGGTCATGTGTCTTTTAACGGCAGTTATTCCAGAGGAGCCGGAGTCGTTGACCGTGTCATGGCCTGTACTTTGTACTTCCTTTATACTGCCACATTACAGAGAGCTCCCGACTCCCACCTTAAACAGTGCGAATCACACCTCTGCAGTTGCTGATTTCATTGTGTTCATTTGGTTGATTTATTCTGAAGAAAACATTGTGAAACAGTGAAAGACTGTAGCGGTCCCCTGTTCTCACAAGCTTTCTACACGTTTGCTGAGAGACACAAGGCCGAGCCTTGGCCCCGCCCCCTTCCTCCTATCACAGCTGATCATCATCAGATTAATCCAAGTGGATCCAGAAATATAATTTCTCATAAAAACCATGTTGTTGCATGTTGTGTCTGCTTATCTGCTTCTCCCAGTTGCATGTTTTGGATATTCATCTTCTAAGTAAAACACACACATATGCATGAACGATGGTAAACCCCGGCCATCCGGTCAGGACTGCAACAGCTGCAGTGGTGCAACAAACAGACCGGAGACACATTGCAAAGGGCTCTATATAGGGTGTGTGTGTTAGAGAGAGAGAGGGAGGGAGAGGCTGCCTCATGCTTTTTTTGTGTGCATCCCCGTCATCCTGTCAGATCTTTCCTAATCGGATGATACTTTCAAACGAGAGTACCGATCAAAGTCATTTTGCATCCCAATAAAAGCAATCGTTGAATGAAAAGAAAATGCTGACAGACCAGCACAGAGAGAGAGAGAGTACTAACCCATACTGCACTGCTCTGGACGGGACTATACTGTATGCTGCTGTATCTGCAGCAGCAGAGAGGCAGGTTTTGCTGAGTCAGAGAGGGTTCATACAGCAGTGATGAGTGAGCTCCAACTATGATTGAGCTCAACACTGCCACTCCCTGGCAGACTGTGGCGATTGCACTCAGGTTGAAGGATTGTCAGAGTAGTTGCAGGAGATGTTCGCCTCAATCACAAGCATCTGTCATCCATCATATCGCTCCTTCAGTGCTCTCTGGTGTTTCCATAACTGATTAATGGGTGTATTGTTTCTTAGCCATTGTGGTGGCTATTGGCTTAGGTTACTGCCTTGACTTTGTATTATGGTAAGCTACAGATATGGCTTTGTCAGCAGGAAACATCCACTGTTCACTAACTCTCCACAGATGTGCTCTGAGTGGCTCCTACTGTTCTTTTGCTCTCACTTTTCCTTTTGCAGGACATTTTTCACATTAAGCTGCTCGGGGATAATTGCTGCCAATGATGTGTGCATGACGCAGACACGAGGAAGTGATTTTGAAGGAGACATTGTAGTTTGTCGTGGAAACATTATGTGTACTGCAAATGGGACTAAAACACGAGTAGATAGGCACTGGAATTTTTCAAGGGGAAATCGCAGTGATGTCTTGACCATTTCACGTATTCGCCTTTTGTACAACATCGTATAAAGATACCACATGTGTGGCTGTCAGTTGATTTTTCCACTCTTTTCCTTTTCTCTCTCGCAGAAAAACTCTACAACTCAACTGGACGGGAGCTACGAAGAGCCCTCTTTTCCCTCAAGCAGATTTTTCAGGTAATTATTTCTCTCTCTTTGCTTTTTCCGGATCCGTAAGAACTATCTTTTTAAAAATCTCCAGCTCACAAGATGCAGTGAATTCCACTGGGTGTCTTGTTTTTCATGATCTCAGAGGCATTTTGCAAAAGTGCAGCATTTGTCGGCATGTGAAGTATCATCTGCTATGCTCTTTGAATGTTCATGCACACACATTAACATGCAAAAGCATATGTAGCATGTACACATGCGTCGGTGCACACACACACACACACACACACACACTCCCACTTGGACACAACATTGTTTTCTTGAGGCAGAGTTGTGCTGCTGAGAGTCTGCCTTCGTGGCAGCTGTGGAGTGTTCAGGTCTGGTCATACTTTACACACTGGGCTGGGCTGGCCTGGCGGGCAGTCGGCCATAGAGGGGGAGGGTTAACCAACAGTGGGATGGAAAAGAGAGCAACAGACATTGATGCAAGCCTAGAATAGATTAGAATACCCCACTTTTTACCCTATGAGTGGCTTTGCAGGGTTTCTGTTGTTCGTATCCACCTGGCCTGATATCAGCATTACTTCTCTACATTGCAGTGGTGCAGTGTCTTAGATGACGGAGTCGTTGACAGGTGTGAGAGTTGCAGGTAGTTTAGTCACCGAATAGAAAGTGTGTAAGTGTGGAGGCCAAAGCAGGGCAACTCCCTGTAGGCAGAATGCATGTCTCATTGCACTTGCAGGAGCTAGAACTGAATGCAAACAAATAGATGTTTAATTTATTCAGCTGAGAATTTTTTTGAAAGGCTGAATTGTGAAATATGCTCATGGCCTCTGGCAAATGTGACAGAAAGAAGTCAGAGCACCTGTTCTCCTCTCTAATTGTTTTTTTTAGATAGTTTTGTTGCAGTGATAGAAAGATTTGTTGCATCACATTTGCTGCTTGAAGCGTGACAAGTAATTTATCCATTCTGTGCATAAGACGTGTGTGTAATTTATGAATTGGGTCAGCAGCATAAATCATCTCAACTTTCCCTGCAGTTGTTTTTGGCGGTTGATTTATTTCATTATCATTTAAATCTTGTAAAACTTTGAGTAATTGGAAAAAGTTTTATGAGCCATTAAACAACAAATCCCAGATTATTATAATTTTCTGCAATCTCTTTCATTTTCAGCCAATCATTTGCAACCAACATTCGTGCACTTAATGGTTTACGTAACGCTGAGGGCAGTTATGTGGTGTGACAGATCTAAATCCATCAAATTGATTTGTTTAAAAGAAATACGTCGTATTCTCTGGTTCTGTCTATTGTGGTTCTTGAATATTCCCCTTGTTTTTCCATGACCTCTTTCCAGGATGACAAGGACCTGGTGCACGAGTTCGTGGTGGAGGAAGGTCTGACCTGCTTGATAAAAGTTGGCGCTGAAGCCGACCAGAACTACCAGAATTACATCCTCAGGGGTAGGTCGGCTGCAAACCAGCTCCATTCATTTTTATCAATAAAATCACGGCATTCGTTCCTCCTCTTTACTTTCTCACACCTCGATTTACAACACATGCTAATCGAGGATGTTATCAATCAGTCCTGTAACAGTTTTCTTCCCATAAACCTATCCAGAACCACATGTGTTTACACACTCCATGTAAATTGATGATTGTGCTTGATGACCTTTTCACACTCACACACCTAAGGCGTATAAACAAGCTCACATGTGTGCCAAAGATACTGTGGAATTAAGGCCAAGTTCTGCAGCTGCTTAATTCATCCGTCTCATGTCAGTAAGAGGAAAGATTATGCGTGTTAAGGTCGAAAGAGGGGCAGCGTGGTCGGGGATACCAGAGGACCATGGGATTCCTAGCGCTCGCTGCATGGTCACTACCATTTAACAGCCTGCTGTGAGGGGGCAGGTCGCACATGCTTGAGTGGCTAATAAAAGTTCTGGCAGGATATTGCAGATCATAAAACTAATTTCCCCTCCTTAACCCCGCCCCCCCCTTTTTCATTTTTATTTTTCCTCATCTTTTCTTGAAAATGTGTTGGATTTCTGTCAAGCAACTTGAGCCAGTATTTCATCAGTTAATTGTTTTAATGTGCAGTACATAATATAAATGTAGACACGAACGCAAAAGCTTGGATCCCATATTTGTGGTAAAGAGTTCCATAGAAGAACGCAACTCCATGGATCATAGACACCTCATTTGTTATTGCTTTATTAAGCCTTGCTAAAAAGAGTCACAGTGTACTTGACCCTCATGAGTCCAATGTCAGCCCCCCTCCCCCGTCTATTCAATTAGATGATGCATGCTGGGAAATGCTCACTCTCTAATTATCACCCTGCTCTGCCTGACCTTTTCTTTTATTGAAAAAAAAAAAATCAAAGAGCAAAAAGGCAGATGACCGTAACAGAGTAATGCTATGGCCCCCTGGACAAGTTCTAAACATGGACCCCCGCCATGTCTACCTCTGCAGCCTCTGATGTTAACGGTTTGATGCTTCATCTGAACTCGGCTCGGTCCCTGACTCAGACGGATAAATCATACGGGGTAAATGGCCATAACAAGGCAGAGGATGAGAGTGACAGGCTTTTGGAAAGTAAGGGGTTGACCACATGTAAGAGTTGTCTGTGTCATTGTGCTGTGAATGATGAGGCCACTTCTCATATCTCTTCACTCCTTATTGTGCTGTCCTTCTTTTCCCTTTTACCTCCCAGAGAATTCAGATGAAACATCTGTGTTTTGTGTGTTTCTCTGGGACTCTCTTTTTTCTTTCATGTGCTAATTTATCACTTCATCTCTGCAGACTCTGCAGTCCCCCCTTGTGTATCTCGACATCGCTTATGAGAAACTAAACCAATCTACCACTCTCCCAAAAGCCCTTTTAACCTGTTTCAACTCTTGACCTGATTCCTCCTGACCAGCTGAGGAAATTTCGGAGTGTAGCAGATCGCGCTCCCTCGTGTGCCATGTGTTGGAGAACACAAGTCAAGCATGTGCTGGAACGCAGATGCACAGGTCAGAAATGTATATAGATCTGGCTCATTTTCCCGTTGATGACTTCCAAGAGGAGCTATGTCATAAGGATTCCCAGGAGGCGAGTAAATTAGATTCCTGATATTTTCACATGTGCGGCGAAAGACGGAGAGAGAGAACCAACAATAGTAATTGCTTCGGTATCAAACCGTGATCACTTCTAATGTGGGTTTTTTTTTTTTTTGACTGTGATGTCTTTCAAGTTGAGGCCAGTAAAAAAGAAGAAGAAGAAATAGGAATGCAGCCTTGAACCCATCTGTCTGGTGTGCATTAAAACCTCCCGACAAAACAATCTTGCTCCCTTTCATGAATAAAAATCAATCTTATGGTTCTTTTGTAGATGAAAAAAGGTCCAGTCACACGTGCACACCAGTCTGCATACATATTATGAGAACAGGTTCCCAGCCTCGGCTCTCTGGAACATTGCCGTCATTGTAAATGGTAGTTCCTCCAGCTCTCCCAGCAATCTACACCATCTCACTTTTTTCTTTTTTTCCTCACTTTTTCATTCCGTCTTCTCAAAGCCCTGGAGGTGTCTGTGGCCAGTTAGTGCTCACTCAGTGATGTGGGTATTTTCTGGGTCTGCGTGGCTGGGGCCCGACCCCTCTCTGGGCCCCTCACACCTGGCTCGGAGGGCTTCCAGAGCTGGACTCAGCTCCTTGGAGACGTGCTTTTTTTGGCCCAGGGGAAGCCTTGTATGGCTTTATCACCCCATCAGTGAGAAAGGGTGTGAGGTCACTTTTTCGGAGGTGCCTATGCCATCTGGTCCTCCTGTAAGCTTTGCACTCAGCCCCACTGTAGTGCTGCGAACACACGGGGCCAAAAAGGCAAAGAAGCGCTCATTAGAGATATTCTTCATTTTGAAACAAGAAATTTGAGGTTATGTTTAATTCAACACAGAACATTGATGTTCAAACATTTGCTCTCTGAAACGGGTTGTTGAAATCGTAAATCTTGAGTTGATGAAGTGAAAAGCTGAGCGAAGGTTTTCGTACTCGATGTTTTTATAGTTAAGAATGTTGTTTCTCAACCTGCAGCGTTCTCATGGGGTTCTAAACTGTTATTTCTCCGTCAGAAATGCATGTATTTCCATTCACCTAGACATTTTAAACTGCTCTCAGAGTCTTTGAGTCCAAATATTTAAAAACAAATAAAGAAAAGATTCTTTACAGCCATGCTAGGAGCAAAGATATAAATAAATACATAGGTTGTCACAGTAACACATCACTGTTGACAGCAGAGTAAGTGCTCCAACAGCCCTAAAATGAAAGCAGATTGCGCAAAAAGGTCAAAGAAGTTTCTTCCCTAAGCTCAAACTTTTTCACTGCGGTAAGTAAAGGATCCCGATGGTACTTATTACCATGAGTGAAACTGGGAGACGAGCTGGAAGAACAAATCACAAGGTTTTTCCTTGATCATCGTTCCGCTTGCAGTATTTACAGAAAGAGCACTAACAAAAGTCACAACTGCGTTTAATTGGAGACAGTAACATGGCAGCGACGGAGAGAGAGGCCAGATTAAAGACCAACCAATTACATCAACTTGAAGCAATTATTCCCCGCTTTGAAACGTTCACTGTTGACATTCATCACCGTAAGCTAGTTTTTTTAGCAACACGTTCTCTGTTTGCACTCCTTAAATGCTGCACCACCTCTGTCTGCACACAGCTGCTTCCAAAACACCAGCCGGCCATCAGGCTCAGGGGAGTCCGATCGGAAGTGACGCTCAAGTATTTGATCTATTGGAATTAAGGGAACTTTTCTGTTTCTCTCTTTTTTTTTTGCACATTTCAAAGCAGTCTCGGGTACATTTTTCGGAAAATACATTCTTGAACATTAGATAAATTACCTTCATAAAAGGCCATATCTCATAACCAGCTGCTGTATTACATTGTATAGATTTTACATAAGCTTACATGCTATAAGTTCTATTTGTACAGCTTCCTTAGAAATGGGTGCGCTGTCAAAGGTCCAAAATTATTACTGTATCAGATACATCAGGACCATATTTCATTTTAACTTGTCTTTTCTTCATCTCTTTCCATCTGTGCATCTCTCTCTCCTCTCTCTCTCTCTCTCTCTTTCTCTCTCTCTCCCTCTCTCTCTCTCTCTCTTTCTCTCTCTCTCTCTCTCTCTCTCTCTCTCTCTCTTTCTCTCTCTCTCTCTCTCTCTCTCTCTCTCTCTCTCTCTCTCTCTCTCTCTCTCTCTCTCTCTCTCTCTCTCTCTCTCTCTCTCTCTCTGCACCAGAAACACAAGAGACTTTTAGTTTGAATAATTGTTGGTCTCTATAGTGTTTTCAGTACGGTGACATGTGGCAGATCAACAAGGCACAACATCCTGTGACACATGCAGTGCTCACTGTAAACACACACTAGCTTTAATTTCTCTTATTCACTCCTTCTCTGTAGCATTATGAATGTAACCATGAAAACCAGCTCTGTTCTTTGGTTGGATAGAAAACCTACAAAGATTTGAATGCTGGACTCAGACTGGCTGTTAGATAGAAGGGATGCCCTGTAACAAATGTCTCTACTACTCAGATATTTCTATCAATAGTATTTTTTCCCAGTAGGCCTATACCATTTCATACTGGAGAGACATTTAGTTTCTCTTAATTTAGAATTAGGATCACTGTTTTCGTGTTATACTCCGACCCCAGTTCTTAAAACATTTAACAGAGTGTAACTGAAGTCTCCCCTTGCTGGTTTGACCATTTTGCTGAGCATTAAGTGAAAACCCAGGCACAGTCGGGTTAACGGCCATGTTGGAAGCTCTTGTTGGAAACAGTGTGTATTGTGTTGTCTGGCTGTGTTATAGGTCGTCTGTTCTAGAGGGGGGAGACCTTACTGTGGCCCATCGTCTGGATAAACATTTCCATTCTGTCTGGGCTGAGAGGCTTCGTGCAACTGTATGGGTGGATATATGCTGGTTATTATAGGTGTAATCATGTCCTTGTTGGGGTGATCTAGGATAAGAGGACATTTGAGATGGAAAAAAACACAGGAAATGCTGACACATATATGTGGGCAAGCCCCGTGTTTGGAGCGAGAAGGAGATCTCCGGGAAAGCCCTCGTTGTATCGAAACTTGAACTCCGGGTTAGTAATGAGATCCCATGGGAACACGGCATGTTTTCCATCCGATCTCCTGCAACTCTCAGAGCCAGCCACGGCTCCTGCTGCCTCTCTCTGCAAAGCATTTCAATGTGAAAAACACTCCCTCGCTCTCACATGTCCATAATACTCTTGAAAAAGCCAATTATATTTTGATATAATTGAGTTTCCTACATATCTGAGACTTCTCGCATTTGAGATGAAAGAAATGATTTCATTTGATTGGGCGACATTAAAAAATGAGGGCCACTCATGTTTTCAGCCTCAACTTACTCCACTTCTCTACATTTTCAGCAGCTTTCAAACCAACAAACAAACACTACTGTATACTCCTTTGACTCTCTACATATGATTATAACATACTTTACCCATTGGATAGCCTTTGGAAGTTTAACTTAAAAAATGACCAGACAAGCTTTCACTGAATAGAAAACCACACGTTGTTTCATGTTTTTGGTTAAGCTTAGTGCCTTGTTCCTTCCGGAAACGTCCCACCCTGTCCCCCCCTGCATCAGACTCCCACAGCCCCTTTCAGATCCCCCTCACTTGAGCAGGCAGCTTGCATCTGAACCCAATTCAACCCCACCTGCCTGACCTATATTCTGCCCCCCCTCCTTTTTTTTTCTCCCTTCATCTGTAGACGTTTCCAGGCTGGCAGTAGAATTACAACAGCCTGTTTTATTGTAATAGAATTCAGTATACAAGCCAATTATGTTATGAGAATGTTTGATTTGGTCCATTTCTCTAGCTCTTATTTGATCATCTCTGACCTTGCCATCTAAGATACAGAAACTATAATTTGGAGGAAGAGGAACACACGCAGGCATATAGACTGAACCACTCAGCACTGGAGTGGGCTTTTTTTACGGCTGATTCCTGTGAGCTGACTGTTTTTTGGGACCGAACACAGCGTATTGCTGGCCAGAAACAGAGTGAATCATACAACTACTCTCTCAAGAGTTGTAAGAATTTACTGCAGCTCATCTTTCAGCTCACTCTACAAGTGTGTGGATGTCGTGCAGTAGCTTAGTCTTCCCCACTGGATGGAATGGGAGAAGCTCATCTATTAGGCTTTCCCAGTTGTTCTCTGTCCTAAAGTGATCATATTTGAATATGGAGGAAATGGGGAAGTTGTTGTTTTAGCCTTTTTTATTTTCTTCACAGTGTTGCTGCTCACTGTGCCAGCCAAATACTGGAAAGGCTCCCCTGCCTTCACTTCATGCTGTTGTTCCATTAGGTTTGTTTGTTTGCCTTTGGGGGATTTGTTTGGGCTCAGGCCCACAGCAAATTGTGTCAAATACTGGCAGACATGTATTCAGGTCTGAAAATGGAAGCATCCCGCTGTTGTTTTAGTGTATGGGACTCGATGCAAGTCTGGCAGTCGGCGCGGTGACTGGAGTTGGTCTGTCAGAGGCAGTTTGTCTGGCTCTAATGGTCTGGGTGATTAGCTGAATAACAAATGGAACGTAACCCATGAACATGTCTTATTCAGTTAATAATTGCCATGAGTATTAACTGGTCTTTTTTTATGGTAGACTCTAAATTATAAGCTAGCTAAAGGCATGAACGATAAACGTCTGTACCAAAAGGAAATCGGTTTCTTTCTAATGACTCTAAATTCTTCAGGAAAGATCAGAACGGACAGTATTGACTACCAGTAAAATAGTGAATTCATGGGTCAGCGCTGTCCGTGTCTCTGCCCATGTGTTCCCAGAATTCAATGTGGACACTCCACTCCAATTATGTTGTCACAATAGAACAAAAAAAAATGAAAGTATTTTCCAGACTTTGCAGTAAACTGCATCCATCTCACATGGGTACGGTGAGGCACAATATAGACCTGCAGCTCCTTGCTAATGCAGAGCTTAATAAGATAAGCGGCTCTAAGTTGCACTGTACGGGATGGAGATTTGGCCGCTTTCCCAAAGTCCTGGTAAAATAAATGTAGCACACTGACAGTTTGGCTGACCCAGTTTTGATGAACTCCAAAATGTAAATGAAACCAAAGTGGTGAGTGGAAGGGGAGTAAACACATCTCGAGAGGGGAAGCTGTTGAGTTGATTTCTTGCATCTTCACAGATAAGGGTGTCTCTCCTCTCTTTTCGGTCAGCCAGCTGGTGTGGGTGCTGCCACCCAGACCTCAGAGTGCTTCTCACCTCGGCAGCGGTCAGGGAGCAGCCCTTCCTGCACATTCCTGGGGCCGTGGAAGATAATTGCTGTGGTTTATGTGAGGGAGAGGCCCTGAAGAAACACTTCCACCAGACCTCAGTAGCATTAGATTTTACTTCTCAGAGTCCTGGTCCAGACACAGGAACGGGGTCTGTCTCGTCGACACAGCGGGTCTGTGGTTCCCCTCTGCAGTTCGATACCATTCAGACGCTCTCTTTGCTCTCGAAGCGCAATTGTATGTTAAATCTGTAAAGAAGTGGGGAGTGAGAGTGCCATGCAGACGCCAGGCCGCTCATTGAACACTTCCAAGTTTCTTTTTCAGCTAAATCATTCTTCCTCGGCTATCCTCTCCCATAATGGCTCACATTTAAATTCCAATCACTGAGCTTTGAAGGCAGCTCATTGTCTGCCAACATCTCATTACGTGACATACATGCAAAGAGACTTAGCAATGTTATTGTTGTACTTTGTGTGAGGTATAATAGAGCTGCTCATGATTACTCGAATGGAGGCCCACATTTTTGGCCCCGGATCAGTGCTTGAAGTGGAGGGTGTCCTGTACAGACTCAGCACTCACATACTCTTCTTATTAACCCTCTTCCAGCGTTATTGATGACTGTCTGTTGTAAATTTAAACACAATGTAATGGACCCACAGTCTATTCAGAAAGTTACAATACCGGGGAAGTATGCTGTGGAATAATGATTTTATCTTGCTTTCAAAGCTTGAACTGCAACACACAGGTAACTTTCCATTTTCCTGCCCAGTTTCACGACTAATTTACTCACAAGTGTGTGGAAATCGGTATACTTTGGAAATTCACAAGAGTCGATTGCTTTGCGAGTAATTAGATGTTTCCTTTAAGCAGTGTCTGACCAGACTCTTAAGGTTGCAGTTTGCCATAATGAAAGATAATTGTTTTACCTAACTATTCACAGGGTAACTGCAGTCCATGTGGTTTCTGGTACTCAAAGTGGAATTGTACATAAATGGCAGCTGGCATTGAATAATTCCATGAAGCAGCAGTTTTAATGAATCTGAGAGAAACCGGGGTAATGATTGTGTGGTTTCTGGCGTGGTACCTAAGTGTTTGAATATCATGTAATTTCTGCATCTTAACTGCTCACTAAATTAAATGAACATATGATATAGACATTCGTTCGGATTTTATTTGACTTGGCTTCATGCTTGGGTTAAACAGACTAAAACCTGTTGATGATATTTTTAAATCATTTTTTATGATAACCTGTCAGAATTATGTGAGTCATTTGATATTGTGGTTGACTTTTTGGAAGAATCACAATGTCTCGTCTGTCAGCAGCTGGACATTGACGTTGTGTAATGACACTTTAAAAAGCCTCATTAAGGCCACCTATCTCTTCTCACCCCTGTTTTCAATTGGACATTCCTCAGAACCTCAGCAGAAACGGGACGCAGGTGCACACCAGAGATAAAAGTCAGCGCTGCGGTGATACTGCAGGTCAGACATCGGCTACCGATTTGAAAAGATGACGCGTCTCATTACTCATTCAACGTAAATCAAAGCTGTGTATAAAGAATTCCTGTGAAAAGTTATTTTATCCTCTTTAAACACAGTCGGATCTTTTTTCCCCCTCAAACCAAAGGAATCCATTTTGGACCGGGTAGACCAGCTGTAGCTCATGTCATTACTGCTGTCACCCGTCTGTCAGCAGTGGTCCCATACAAAGAGGGGGGGTTCACAGGAGAGGGTGACACTCTGGCCCGCGCTGACTGAGGAGGTTAATCATGTTTTCATAAACACGCTCTGATGTGGTCTGCTTTGATTCGCCACGTCGTCCGAGCCGCTAACTGCGGTGACACGCGGCTCGGAGTCGGAATGCTCCGGCCTGACATGTTGTGAGTCATTAGCCCTGATTGATAAAAGACGAGCTGCCCCTGCTGCTGCCGCAGTGGGCCGTCGGCATGCACACACATGCACACGGACTCATGCGTCCACCCACACTCGTACGCACCGTGCACACACACAGCAGCTGCACCTGGGAATTTTGGCTTATCTACAGCATATTCACAATTTTCATGCCCCTCTAGAGAAGAGGGGAAATATATGACAGAATCTGCAGCCTGTCATCACAACATGTCTGAAGAAACATAGCAAAACGTCTGTTTAAGTATTTTATCTAGTTTCTTGTTCAAAGATTGAACTCTGCCCTTTTTATATTTTTTCTCCTGGTTTTTTTTAACAGTTCAAAACACCTGGTGTGTCCGCTTTAGCAGCCATGAAGAAGAAGTCTCCATCTGCTCGTATATATTATCTGCACTTGATCGGCTTGAAAAAGACAGGAATCAGGACTTTTCTCTCATGTATTGCCCCCCAAAGCTGTACAGATTCTGCCAAGAAATAGTCAAACGGTCCAAAAATGTTCCACTTTCGATGTCTTCTCCTGTTTATACTACTATGTTTGTTTTCTTTCCACGTCAGCTAATGTAACACCTAAAGTTGCAATGGGTTCAAGCTGAGCTCATCCTGTTGCTGTGGTCTTTTGTGTGAATGCAGTAACTCCCCGTGGACGAACACTGACGTGCTGTTAAAAAAAACGACACATTTAAAGGGAGCTTTTGTCTTGTTTCACGTCTTTCCAGCAGTGTTTGTCTCCCTTCCCCCATCTCCCTTTTTTAACAGAAGCCCTACATTTTACTGCCCCCCATAGAGATCCCTTGGCTCTTATTATGTTCTTATTTATGTATCCTGTTTCAGATGGAAGTCATGTCAGCATCCAGCGAGGCACTCGGCTCAAATAGTTTCTCTCCAGTTGTGTCCACTGACTGCAGAGATGCGTGGACAAGCTGTTTTTCTTTTTTGGTTTTCACCCAGTTGTTGTTATTTTACCTCCACAGCAGCTCCACTTTATTTAATCATGATGAGCAGAAGAATGTCATTATGGTGCATATGTAACACCAGAAAGGGCAGTTTTAATCATATACATGCCAAGGTTGTGTTTACGGACATATAGGGTGGGCCGAAGTGAGTCTGACCTAAGTGGTCTGTCCTGATAATGTCAGTCTTCTGTTTATATCGCACTATTTTTTACACAATTGCTTCACAATTAGCCAAAACCACAGATAGAGGGGAATATTAGCGCCCCTCTAGGACTCTAAAGCCGACCAGATGTGATTTTGCAGTTATGGTTTCAGCTTCCTTGTTTAGAAAGGCTTCTTCTAAGACTTATGATATAACACCAACCATTTAGAGTATTTACTGTTCTTCTAGTTCTTTTGGGTTCTGAGCCTGACAAATGCGGTCAGTTTTTAGGAAAAAAACTAAACTGAAATGGCAGATGAATAACCAAAACCTCTCTCTCCCTCCCTCTCTTCCCTCTTTCCAGCTCTCGGTCAGATAATGCTGTATGTGGATGGGATGAACGGCCTCATATCTCACAATGAAACGGTCCAGTGGCTTTACACGCTGGTCGGATCCAAGGTAAAGATTATGATATCAACTCACAGTATCACTACGGTAAAATCAACTCTGCACTGACAACACTGAAATGATCACATTCTCCTCACATACTTCCTCTTCTGTTGCGGTCCCCTCGGCCCTCTAGTGGACAGATTTGTAACTTGCAGTATTTTGCAGCAGATAAGGGAACCATGTTGAGGGTTATGTCTTTCCCCACTGTTGTTACCTTTTACTGTTCTGCTATTATGTGTCAATATTGAAATAATATTTGGCATTCCCCTTGTTTTTTTTTTTTTTATTCAAAACATTGTGCTCCGGATCACTTTATATGGTAAATTATTATTATTATCGGGGTGTTGATAACTTTGCCTTGAATTAGGCCCACTGTTTTGTTGTAATCCAGTATTAATTTTATTCTGATTGTTGTCATTTTTACTTTCTTGGTCTTTCCATACTATTTGAGGACAAAACAGTACATTCTCCTGAGCTGCTAAATGTCTTATCTAATATTCCTTCAATGTCAAACAGGGCTCTTATCAAGCCTCAAAGACGTGTCACAAAAAAAGATAATATGATACATTGAAATTTAGCAGTTCATATTATCTGTGTTGTGTTGATCCATTTTTTGACCAGTTTTCAGTTGAAATGAAGTGAGTTGAGTGTTATGTGCTTGGATTTAAGTGTATTTTTCTCTCTGTGTAGTTCCGTCTGGTGGTGAAGACAGCACTAAAGCTGCTGCTTGTGTTTGTGGAGTACACCGAGTCGAACGCCGCCCTGCTCATAAAAGCTGTGAACGTTGTAGATGCCAAAGGAGGTAAGCATTATTTTAGGATGTTAAACTCGATAGACATGCAGAAGAAACCGCCGTCCATATCTCTGAAAAAATACTCTACATTACATCTAAGGTAATTCTCTGTTAGAACAGAGCAGGGAAATATTACAGGAACAATGTAAAGATAAGTGCTGGTCAGCTGACTGCAGCTCTCAGTCTGTTACATAGCATTCAGATCAGTTGTCCTTGGTGGCTCTGGTTAACTATGCATGGAACGAGGCTGATTGAGAATGACTGTAAGTCCTGTCTGCAGCAGGGTTCAGTTACCTGCTGCTCTCAAGGCTCCACATTCTACTGTGGCGTAAAACGGGGTTGAGCATCAGCCGTGCAGCGGTCGGGTATCCCTCCGCCTCAGCTCTCTTATCCCGTCACTCCTGCTGTTGCATAAGAAGACAGAACCTGAGTCCTGGTGAGAAGGAGTGGCCCTCGTGTCTGAGACACACGGCTGCTTCTTTTTCATCAGAGATCCAGTTGCCCCTGCTCTGTTTTTCCACTGCCACTTTTTCTCGAGGGAAACTGCTATGACTGGAGCTGTGAGATGACAAACAGTTTTTGTTTGGATTCCTGCACCCTGGTGGGGCTGTACAGTGGCAAGTGTTTTTTTTTTTAAGCCTGAAGATGAGCAGATGGATAGTTAAGACTTTGTTTTGACTTTGCGGGGGGAAACAGGTAGCTGTGTGTTTCTGTGTGTTTGGAGTTTGTCTTGTGATATACAATGTGGTGCGTGCCTTTTGCTGCTGCAGGCATAAAACTGTGGTCAAACGTCATGGAGATCCTGGATGAGAAGGATGGAGTGGATACAGAGCTGCTGGTGTATGCAATGACACTCATCAACAAGGTCAGTGAAAGAATTCCACCTAAGTGTACCAATTACCTACCCTATGTGGTCTGCTTCTTAAAGGTATAATATGCAACACTTTCCTAAAAACAGTGTATTGACTGTAACAAAAAGAATCCCTCTCAATCATCACGTATGATCCACTAGAAGGCGTGCTGGTGTCAGACACCCTCCCCGGCCTGCATTCCTCTTTTTAATCTTATTTTGTTGTGTTTGAGAATCTTCTGGGCGTCAGCAAAGAGCCTTAAAGGCCTTAACCCTCAGCCCATCACCACACACTCTCCCTCTCTTACTTTCACTCAGCCTCTTGCTCCCTCGTTGAGTTGGAGAGGAGGGACGGTTTACAAACAAACCACAATGACTACATTTATTTTTAACAGCATTATCTTCTTTCCAGGTCTCCTTCTTTAAACCCTTTTCTGGGTTTCTTATCTGCATTGCTAACCAAATGAGATCTGATCTGCCCTCCTTGTCAGATCGATTGAATCAGTGCAAATTCAATCTGTATGTTGATGAAAAGATATAGAACGTGAAGCTTCGTAGGACCCCGGTACGATCTGACTCGATCACTTCTTTTGTTCCCTTTTATTAAGAGACAGCAACAACTGATTCCCTTCATTAAAAACAAGTGGATCCTATAGTATCATATATACATAACGACTCTGTCCTGTTTTTACACACAGAACTTTGATCCAATTAAACTGGAGTCAAAAATACAGATAATTCAACTGCATTAAGTACTGATTGAAGTGTATTTAAATAGCATATCTGGCTAGCTTAAGAAGTCATTTTACTATCTTTCAGTCTCTCAGGTGATCATTTATTTTTCTTTCACAGTTAATCTAAATGATTGCAGACAAACTCCTCTCCATTTCTTTGTTTTCTGAATTGAATGTGCTTGTGTTTCAGACTTTGGCAGGCCTCCCAGACCAGGATTCATACTACGACATGGTGGACTGTCTGGAGGAGCAGGGCATCGAACCCGTGGCCCAGAGACACCTGAGCAGGAAAGGCACTGACCTCGACCTTGTGGAACAGTTCAACATCTACGAGGTCAGGAAGCGTACGCATTACCACATCACAACCAGCCTTAATGTAATGTTAATGAGCATGTGCGGCTCACAATATGTCCTAGGTCACATGACTTCTCACACACGCAGCAGCTAGAAATGTGTGTGCACCAAGGTTGTTGTTCCTTGACTCAGTTTCTCTGTGCTGCCTTTGACCCAGATCACTCTCCGCCACGAGGACGGAGACGATGAAACCCAGCTGCCTCCCAGCGTCCGCAAGGATCGGCGACGGGCGAGCGTTGGTGGCAGCAACGAGAGGCGAGGCCTGGAGAGAAGACGCAGCCGGAGGCATTCCATTCAGAATAGCAGAGGCCACGCTTCGGCCCCAGCATCACCCAGCAGCACTCATCCTCACGCGGGCAGCTTCCTGCCCTTCGGTGGTCAACGTGTTGAAGACATCAGTGAAAGGTGAGGCGGGGGAGGACAGAGAGTCAGAGATGTTCAAGAGAAGAGAAGAAACAGGGAGAGATAGCTGGAATGAAAAAGAATCGGTCCGCAGAATATTACTCTGCTTCACAGGAAACCACTTGACTGCAAGTGTTGTATTATATTTCAGCCTTAGAGAGATGCATCTCTTCTGTGCAGAGCCAAAGCAGACAATTTAATTACATAGTCATTTAAAGAACGGCAAGGGGGAAACCGTTGCAGCAAAGTGACATTTTAATTAATTTCCCGACTGTCAGAGACGTTCCCTCTGCCACAGATGGAAATAAGAAGCTTCTGTAAACATGATATGATCCGTCGGCTCTCTGTCTCGAGTCATGCTGCCTCCAAACTCCACAATGCCATCTTTTTCATATACAAACCTTTGTGACTACACAGACTGAGAGAAACCACAGCTGGTGAAGGAGGCGATCTGGTTTAATTGTGCAGTAGCTTGGACTATAAAAGCACCAGAAATACTCGGCTCCTTTTTATGGAAGTCACGTTAACCCTTTATTCCACTTTTTATTTTAAGTCGTATGTCAGAAGACAACAACTTTCATTTTAAACTAGGAATTATTTATCGCCAAGCATAATATTCCTGGTAGCACTACGGTCTTCAGGTGTACCTAAACTCAGACCAGCAGGTCATCTGATACCGCCATGCCGGACTGGCTGCTTCCAGTCCACCACAGGAAATCCAAGCTGCCTTTGAAGATCACCATTTTCCATATTGTTAATGAAATCCAGACAACCAAGAGTGATCCGAGTAGCAAAGTGGCCGCAGACTTATGTTTGATGGTGTATCCCAGGCTGTCAGCTCAAATACACAAATATCTCCTACATCCCCAACACTTGTTACTAAATTGAATATTCTTCCACTCAGTTTTTTTGTATGAATGGGTACCATTAACATATTTGTTGAAATTGATCCAATATTGGTCTCAGTATTGGACCAATTTAAAAAGAAATGTTGTGTCATTTAGACACAAAAACATGTGAAAATAGTAGGGGTGGGAATCTTCTACCATCTCACGATTCGATTCGATTCCGATTTTTGGGGCTACGATTCGATTTAAAATCGATTTTCGATTCAAATCGATTTTCGATTCAAAACTATTTGATTCATAATGATTTCTGCTTCAATCTATAGGTGTGCAAAGGATCCTCATGATCTACTCCAGTCTGCTTTGCGAGAGAATGACAAATGGAGACATTAAACTGTCTGTTTCACATTTAATACGTTTTAAACATGTATCTCTGCTCAGATGGATTTATTACAACTGTTAAGTAACAAAAATAAGAAATGCCTCTTTATAAAAAAAAAGAAACAGTGCAGTTAAAGATGCTGCCTTTTTAAATTCGAAGGAAAGTGCCTTTTCCAAAAACAGTGTGTGGACCTGCACAACTGCTACTCTAAGTAGCTAGTTATAAAATAAGTTGGGACAAAAATAAAGTGCCTCTGTATAATATATATAATAATTTCTTTTTACATGGAACACAACTGTTGTACAAATGAAAAACATAAATATTTCTCAGTAGCTTTAAGAAAAACAAGTTATGAAAATAAAAGTGCTTTTTTTGTGAAAAATAGTAGCCATAAGTTAGCTGCCTCTGCATTTTTGTCAAAACCCGGTTCCCATTGGACTCGTTGGGAAACTGTTGGCGTGGGAGCTGTGGGCCTTTGCTGCCCGAGAAAGTCTTATCGTGGGAGGACGAGTGGAGGAGCTGCCGTTGCCAGGGTCTGGGTCTGAGGAGGAGCAGCCGCAGCGAGTCGGGCGGGTTCGATAAAAGCCGGAGGAGCCACCGCAGCGGTACGGGCGGAGTTCGGCTTCGGCTGGAGGAACGGCTGCAGCGATTCGGGCGGCGGACTTCGGCTACGGCTGTGGAGGCGTAGGCAGCGATTCGGCTGGAGACCGCAGCAGCGGCGAGGGAGCGGATCACGCTCGGATCAGCTGATCACCGAACTAACTACAAACTATGAAGCTCATGTCAAGCTCGGTCTTTCCAGGCATTCGGTAAAAAACAAAATGAGTCCAAATCTTTGCCTTCAACGAGGACGGGGCCGGTTGAATCTCTCTTTCCTCCTCCATTAGTGTAGTTTTCTCCTTGTTTTGGTGGTTTCCGCGCATGCATGTGTTCAGAACAGGCTGCGTGGTGATGTCATGACGCCCCGACTCCCGCGTCGTTTCAAAATAAAAGTCGACAGCCAGCGGATTTTTATTATTATATATATTTTTTTAAAAATCGATTTTGGGACATTTTAAATCGATTCTGAATCGGAGTAAATGAGAATCGCGATTCTTATGAGAATCGATTTTTTTGCACACCCCTAGAAAATAGGGTCCAAGTTAAAAATACCAAAGTCATCTTTTACTCCTACCATAAAAACTGCTGCATGTTCATTTCTCACATTTTGGGAAATTGTCATTGACTCTTGTCAAACCTACTAACTTTCTCGTACATCTTTGGATGTTTGTCTCTCTTGTTCTACTTGTAGTGCTTTCTGATGAGCATGTTCTTACTGTTGGTCATTTCTGTGTGTTGTCTTCCCGGCTTTCCTCTGCTCCGTGTTTTCATATCGTCTCTGTCTAATTTTTCTTTCCTCTCGCCTGCCTACATCCTCCTTTTCCTCCTTTCAACCGTGGAACACTCCTCTCACTACAGAGAAGAGAATGAGGAAGAAGAGGAGGAGGATGGAGAAGAGGAGGAGGAGGAAGAGGAGGAGGAGGGAGAGGAGGAGGATGGAGAAGAGGAGGATGAGGAGGGAGAGGAGGAGGACGAGGATGAGGATGAGGACGAGGCAGATGATGAAAGTCATCCAGTCACTGAGTCCTCTAGACAGGGCGCTCACAGGTATTTTAGGCTAGTTGTCCAGGCAGATTCCCCATTCCCCTCATACAGTATCTCCCTAGTTCTTCATCTATTTGAAAGTATGCTTCTCTTCATTCCCTTTGGACTCCTACTCTCTTGTATTTTGTCCTCCTAGTGCGGCTCCAGCTGTAGCAGACACTCCTAACATGTGTTTGAGCATAAAGTGTATGGCCAACATCCTCCCTAAAGCCAGTGACCAGCCAGTGCAGAGAGAATATCTCAGCGCCGAGACCAGGACGTCTTCTCCTGTGTCCGTCGCACCTAAAAAGAGGACCTTTGGTCCTTGGTGTGTTCCTCCCCAGCCACCTGACTGTGTCTCCCATGTTGCTCTGAGTCGAGTGTCAGTCTCTGCACACCCTCAGTGTCAGTCTACCCCAGCCTCACTCCCTTTCCCTTCCCCCTACCCCTCGACATCTCCCTCTGTCTCCTGACTTGAACCAGAGCCAGGTGTCTTCCGGGGCCAAGGAGAGTGAGACGGGCCAGGAGAAAGGCACTAGAGGTAGAGGGCAGGGAGCTACAGTTCACCTACTTGTGTTAGACCATGTACAGCTCACTGTACACTCAGCAAAGACACCTGCAAGCATCAGAAGAGTAAAGAGGATAAAGTCATTCTCAATATCAAATTGTAAATTATTTCTAGCTTTTCCCAAAAATGTTGTTCTTCCAAATTGCGTTATTTGTGTTGGACGCTGCTGTAGCTTAGTTCCTCTCTACCTCCGTCATCCTTAAAAAAACATGTTTTATTGAAAGTAGCCTTCATTTCCCCTCAGATGTGATTTATGTTGCATGATCTGTCATCTCCAAAGACATACTGAACCAGGAAAAGGAAAGTCGAATTACTTCCTTTTCTCGGTTACTGTAAAGCAGACATTTAGTACTCATCTGTCTTCCATTGTGGCTCTGCACCACAGTTAATCCACGACAAGTCAATCAATTAATTCAAAGCATTTAGGAATTCAAAGTATTAGCATGTTCACAGTCTCGAAGCTGGTCATGTTTCTGCAGCAGCAACATGATACGCATGTAAAGCTGGCCTGGCATAGCCGTTCCTCAGCATATATGCATGATGCCATCCGAGCATGAATGATTCCCTGTTCTCAGTGCAATGGATGATAAGAAGTGATCAAGGAAAATGATTAGAATTTACACTAATCTAGCAGACTGAATGTGTAAGATAGACAGATGTTGCCTCTGTCGGCCCTGTGGTTGTCTGGTCCTCAGCACCCCTACCTTTCACTGCTTTCTCCCCATCTTGTTTGTGTAGACTAACATTTAGATATTTGATCTTTGGACTGTCCGACCTGACTGTTACTCTCTTTGTGTCCTAACTTCCGTCTTCAGTCTGACCGATATAAACAAGCCTCCGACATCTTACACAGCCAGAAATCCCTGCTGGGCTGAAAGGTAAGGCCAGGTGTCAAAAGGTCACGTTTAACTAGCGTGTGTCGGGACCGTGGCTCTGAGGTTTTTGTGATTTACCTGAATGATTTCAGGGAGATGAACACATAATGCAGTCTGCCTGATAGGTTGATAGTTGAACACCAGCATGTTTACAATGTTGTGCAACTGTGCACAATCTTCCAACAGATTATTCACAGCAATAACAAGGCCTCTGAGAAAAGGGACGGTCTAGTGAAAAGATGAGTCTCCATGAGCAGTGCACCTGAAGATACGCTTCAGACTTTGATGGCATGGCTTTCCTCACAGGAAAGCTATTCAGATCCTTAAGGAAAAGCACTCAACACAGTCATATCTCAGCGTAGGTTATCCAGCAGTATGACATTGGAATTCACATCCCAGATTCTTGAAGAGTTGTCCATCCTCCTTCTTTGTCTTTCAGTGGAAAAATGTCTTCGGAGAGATCACAGCATTTATTTCCCCGTTTCTTTTAACAGAATCAGTGGCACCAACAGTCCGTACCCTGGCAGGCACCAGGCTCCTGCATCAACCATCCACCGCTTCTCTAGTTCAGCACCTTCTACACCAGACTCCAAACCGCTGGACAGGTCGGCATCTCAACTCTTTGTCTGTGTGGTGGATTGAATGTAACTCCTCCTCTGTAAAGCTACCATGTGAACACTCAATGACACAAAATCACTCAATTTTAGATCACGTTATCATATCCGTTCCTTCTCTTTGTCTTTAGGCCCGCTCTCGGGGGTTTGCTCACTTCATCGTACCGACAGCATCAGGAGTCTCTGGCGGTGGAGAGAGAGAGGAGACGCCAGGAAAGAGAAGAGCGTCTGCAGAGAATCGAACGAGAAGAGAGGAGCCGCTTCAAGTTAGTCTCACCTTTACGAATAAGACAAAACACCACATGACTTCATGCCAGAAGGAATCCATTATTTCTTTATTTCTACCAGTTGAACAGCCAATAAAGACATGTTGGCATTTTTATAACAGGTGGCTCCAGTCAGATCCCCCGTGAGTCTGATAAAAACTCTCTTTCTTAACGAGGATCATCTGAAAAACTGAATCATGACAGAAACAATCAGCAAAAGCACATGCTGTGCTCTGATGTCTTATCTTACCTTTTTTATGATGCTCTGTTTTACTATCTCATACTATATTATTTCCAGTTAATCCATTGAAATATGGATGTATACATACTGTGAATACAGGTCCTAAATTACTGCTCTGTCTCTGTCTTTCTTTCTTAGTCGAGATTATGTTGACAAGAGGGAAGAAGCAAGACAAGCCAGAGAGGAACGGTGAGTTTACTCTAATTCATGGGTTCACGAGGATCAGACAATAATGCTTCCATTGTGAACATACATCAAACGGAGGCTTGTAAATGCTTTGAGATCCTATTTTAAAATTGATAGCAGATGTAGCCTCGGGCTGAGTTATAGTTGTCAGAGGCCCTTTAGGCCTGCTCACCATTAAGACTCCCCCAAATTAACAGGACAAGTGTGAAATTGTGTTTTGACATGGATGTGGTCCAGTTATCTTCCTCTGACCGGGTGAGTGTGTGCACTGTGATATATAGCTCAGTCTTCCTCGCCGCTTTCAACCCTGTAAAAATATGTGAACTGAGATCAGTAAAGACTGGCCACAAAAGCAAAACAGCCATCTGGTGACTTGAACAAAACAAGGATGTCATATTTCATCATCTGACTGCCTGAGTAATGGGATGACAGCTCCATTTTCCATAATTACCCAGGAATAAGAATAACACATATGTGTTTGCAGCATAAATATTGACTGCATGTTTCGTTTCATCACTGTTGAATGAAGCTTTAATATCTCTATCATGTAATATTTTAATTTTCTAATTCATGTTTTTTTTGAGGATGGTATTAACATCTCTATCCCTACGAGACACATTTGAGTAACATTTTCACACATTTCCACAGAAAATAAAGCTTTTATGTTTGTTTCTATGTGATCACGACTATCATACGTCTGAGCCGAGATTCAAACAGCTATGACCACGGATCAGTGCGTCTAATCCACAGTCATCTGGAAGCTACATTTTGTCATTTCAGGTACAAGGCTGTGGAGAGACTAGCCGCAGAGGAGTTTGAGCGTGAGCGCCCCAGGGTGCCAGCAAGAGGACGGACAGAGATCACCCTGTGTTTGAGCTCCAACCCTGCCAGCCGCTCGGTGTCCAGATGTGCGACGCCTTCGTCCATCATCTCACAGGATCACATAGTTGCCACTGCACATCAGACGTCAGGTACCTGATGATGCCAACCATTTATTCACCTTGAGTACCGAGTGTATGAGCATGAACGGACTGTAATGTTGGCTCAATACTGACAGTACTGGCTTTCAGTGCACCTGTCGCACACAATGACTCAAGAAACGTGTATCAAAACGTAGAAGTGAAAGAGTAAAATAGTATTAGAACATAGTATAACATTAAAACAGATATTTTGATGTTATATGTGTGTTTAAAGGATTATGCAGACTCAGTGATTTGAGTCTTTTAATCACAAATTTCTTTTAATATAACAGGAGTTTATTTTCCTAAACATACATATTTGGTAACTTCTCAAAGAAAGATTCAAATTGAACTAGTTTGTTTTCCTCAGAACTTGTAAAGCACTCCCTCTCAGCCGATCCGTGTGTGTGTGTGTGTGTGTGTGTGTGTGTGTGTGTGTCTGTCGTTTGGTCATGGGCTACAACAACAAGACAGAATGTGATGATTGCTTTGTGAATTATGTCTGCAGTCTGGAAATGTACGGTTTCTCAGTGCAATTAAGGACATGTCAGGAAACAATTTAAAGCTGTTTTAATTATAAACAAAGAACATTTCTGAAGACTATCAGATAATATAAACGCACTTAAATGAAGTACTTCTAGTAACATTTTTCCCGTGTTATTTTGATTTCCCTTCCAGGAACAGAACATATCTCAGAGCCAAACCTTGACCCGCAGACCAGAACCAAAAGTCCAGCGCCAGAGTTAACGGTATCAGAACCTTCCCCCGCGCCTCCCTCCGAGGCAGACAAGCAGCAGACTGAGACGGAGTTGCCTGCGGAGACGGAGGATGTTGCTGAGACTCGGCCTGATCAGAATGTAGTGGCAGAGCCGGCGTCGGATGAACCGTCTGGCACGGAGAAGGAGGAGAGGCAGGAGCAGGAGAAGGTCCAGGAACAGGAACATTGCATGGAGGAGGTAGAAGTAGAAGAGCAGGTAGAGGAAGTGGAGGTAGCAGATGTAGCAGAGGTGGGAGAGCCAGTTGTGGAGGTGAATGTCGAATTAGAGGAGGGGTTTGAGAAGGAGCAGCTGATGGAAAGGGATGTGGAAGACAGTGTACTGCTTAGTGAGAAGGAGAGACAGAACGAGGAAGTGAATGAAAAAGACAACTGCTCTGCATCCAGCATCTCCTCCACGAGTAGCACTCTGGAGAGGGAGGAGCGGGAGGAGAAACTCTCCAACGACATTGAAGCAGGTACGATCGATCGCTACTCGCTTATCTTGATAATCGACTTATATTTTTTCACAATTTTCAAAATCCTTTTTTCCCGAATCACCAGGCCAATGGACACAGTGCATTAAAGAAGCAGATGTCAACGATCAGTGCAACAAAATACTCACCAGCAAGCGCTTCATGCTGGACATGCTCTACGCTCAGACCACCACCAGCAACAATGAAGCCAACGTAGCTGAAACGGAGAAAGAAAACTGTAAATGTGAGAAGGAGGCGGAGGCCGGTGACTCCTCTGTAGCGAGTCTGGCCAGCAGGATCTCCACACTGGAGGCTCACCGACAAGCCCGAGAAGAAAATGTGAAAAAAATGGAGGTGGGACATCTGGACAACCAGGGCAGTGTCCGAGCGGTGGCAGAGAAGTTTGGAGATTTGGTGAAAGGCCTGACGTCTCCTCCTGAGGTTGAGGCCTTAAAAGAGCAGCAGCAGCAGCAGACTGACAAATCATCAAGCGCTGCCTCACCCCCCTTACCCCCCAAGAAAGAGTCGGACTATATCTGGGATCAGCTGATGGCTGCACCCAGGGAGCTGCGGATCAAAGAGATGGACTTCACGGACCTGAGGGACGAGGATGACATGGACATTTTAGATATGGACAGTGTAATGGGGTCAAGTAACCTGATACCACCGCCTCCCCCTCCGCCATACAATGCTGCCCTGCCACCACCCCCACCCCTGTTTGGGTGCCCTCCTCCTCCTCCCCTCCTTGGCAAGATGATGCCGCCACCCCCGCCATTCATGGCGCCCATCCCTCCTCCCTCTCCTCAGCTGAGTCGAGGGGAGATGCCTCTCTTCCAAAAGAAAAAGAAGACCATCCGTCTCTTCTGGAATGAAGTGCGTCCCGTGGACTGGCAGTGTAAGAGTCATAAATTCTGTAAGGAGTCCCTCTGGTCCAAACTGGAACCAGTTAAACTGGACACGTCCAAGTTGGAGCAGCTGTTTGAGTCCAAGTCCAAGGAGCTGCCTGTCACGAAGGTAACTTAGTGTCAAACTTCTGTTACAGTAGAACCATTCAGTATTACTGCAGACTTCTGGAGGTTTATGTTGCAGCCCTGATTTGCTGGGTTTCTCTCTCATATTTCCTGCTATCTGACATTATATAAGAAAGGATCCTTTTGAGTTTAGGGATCAATTTGGCCAAACACTGTCACTGTGGTGGCATATAAGTGAGAGGAGAAAATCTTGTGTTTCATTTAAAGCAACTCTATCATGATGAATAGGATGCTCTGCCACATTTCCATTTGTTTGTGTGGTGCGTCTTTAAACCATCAACAGCTGCTTCCACTTCTCAAGATTCGTGATCTGTTATGACGATGCTTCGTCTCTCTCACAGAAAGCAGCTGTCGATGGCAAACGACAAGAAATCATCGTCCTGGATTCAAAGCGCAGCAATGCCATAAACATCGGCTTGACTGTCTTACCTCCTCCTCGCACCATTAAGACAGCTATCCTCAATTTTGATGAGTACGCACTGAACAAGGAAGGCATTGAGGTAAGACACATTCTGTATCTGAATTGGTACCGCACACTAAATAAGTACTGTTTAGTACATCCAAAAAACTCATTCAGGCCCTTTTCTTGAATGATATTTACTCAGCAGAACACCAAAATCCACTGATGGATTTCCCCAAACAACAGAGATTCAACTCCTCTAGATGGGATGGCCCACAGTTTTGACATATCATGTGATTTTTCTGGCTTCACAGATGGCTTTTATGCTGTTCTCCTGTAATCAATCACAGCAATGATTAAAGATTAGCTCCACATGCATATTTCCAGAGCATTTTAAAAACCACACCACGGACTCTTCAGCAGATAATGATTGATGTTGCATCCCCCTGGTGTTATATAACCTGTAGTTTACAGAGCTGAGTTCATCCTCAGCGGAGCAGTATTCCTCCCCACCTTGTGTCTCTGGAGATCTTTTCAGCCAGACAACAAAGTCTGCGAGGTTGAAAGTTCAGACGTCCACAAGTTTGTGGGAAAAATTGGAAACATCTTAGATAAACCAAGCGGGAAATGTCACAATCACTATTACCTGTGATATTTGTCCCTGATATATTTTTTAAAAATGTTAACTCGTGTGTTGGAAAACGTTTGATAGGTTGAATTGATGAATGACCCTATAAGCCTGTTCCCTTCCATTCCTCTCCCCTCGTTTCTTCCTCCCCCTCCTAGAAAATCCTTACAATGATCCCCACGGAGGAGGAGAAGCAGAGGATCCAGGAGGCTCAGCTGGTCAACCCGGATATCCCCTTGGGCAGCGCTGAACAGTTCCTTCTCACCCTCTCCTCCATCACAGAGCTGTCTGCTCGCCTGCAGCTGTGGGCATTCAAGATGGACTACGACCTTATCGAGAAGGTCAAACTCATTACTGTCCATTTTAATCATATGTAGATAGATCATAGCCATGTAGTGACAGAAGTTAAACACATGAAAACATCTTTCTTTACAAATCTTTGCGTTTTTTTTTTGTACTTTAAAGAGTATTAAAGGAATAGCTGTACACAATCATCTGGTGACTTCCCTGCAGCTCCCTTTAGAATATATACAGAAGTCCTCTCAAGTCCTGTAAACAGACTTTGATGGGCAACATTGTCGGACTTCCCCATAAAATGAGTTATATTTCTGAAAGTTTACTGCATCTTGTTATCGGGGATGAGAAAGAGCAGAATTCATTGGCAGAAACATAAACAGGCAAAGATGGATATTGTGCTTCTTTAAATGCATTATCTTGCTCTTTTAGGAAGTAGCCGAGCCTCTGCAGGACCTGAAGGAAGGGATGGACCAGTTAGAGAAAAACAAGACACTCCGCTACATCCTGACCACGTTGCTGGCCATGGGCAACTTCCTCAATGGCACCAATGTGAGTAACCCTCAAGACATATATGGCTTAGAGGTTCCTGTTTTTTCACTTTCTCTCCCTCTGTCTTTTACTCACTTCCTCCGTTTCCTCCCACGCTCCTCCTCCGCCTCCTCTTCCCCCGAATCCCCCGCCAACATATTTATTTGGAAAGGAACAGTGGACTCTCTATGTGTGGAAGAATGTGCTGCCTGACTGTCTGCACCAGACACTGTCCTTCTACAGTAAAAACGCTGCTTGCCGAGGCCTCTGTTGAACCTGGCTCTGTCTGTCTGGGAGGAAACGGGGAGGGAGGCTGTGCCATTTTTGTGTTTGTCTGCTTGTGTGCATCTGTGTCTCGCATTATTCTTTTTTTTTTTGTCTCACATTGTGACAGAGGCTTCTGTGTGTGTGTGTGTGTGTGTGTGTGTGTATGTATTAGTGAACCTCTGGAATATGAGAGCCAAAAATGCAAATGGAAACATTATTCATCAACCTCAAAACAAGTAGTTCCCGTAAATAATGACTGCGTTTACATTTTTTTTGCAGTAAGCCATTTAAAACTGGCAGCAGAACAAGGGAGATCCTGTTGGGATTATGTCTTTCCTGATATGTCGGGCTTTTCTTAGCTTGGCTGTGGCGAGCCGAAAACAATCCGTAAGGTCTGAAGTTGATTGTGGTTTCTGATAATCGCCAGCCTAATGAATCTACATATCTACTTGGCACACTCCACTGAGCCCCTTTTTCTGACCGAGCCAAGAAGGAAATTCATCGCAATTTGGTCCTCGACGAGGGCTCTTGATTTTTACTTTCAGATAGACGTTTTTCGTCTCGCATTCTGACTGTGTTGCTGTGTGTGCCTGCATCTCTAGGCGAAAGGCTTTGAGCTGAATTACTTGGAGAAAGTCCCAGAGGTGAAGGACACGGTTCACAAGCAGTCCCTGCTGCACCACGCCTGCTCCATCGTGGTGGAGAAGTTTCCAGACAGCACTGACCTCTACTCTGAGATCGGAGCCATCACCCGCTTGACTAAGGTTGTCTACCTTTTACAATGTCTAACAATTTGACTACAGGATCAGTTTGTTACTAGTCGTATAATCCTGTGATATTGTTGTTAGGTGGACTTTGACCAGCTTCAAGACAATCTGGCCCAGATGGAGCGAAGGTGCAAAGCATCATGGGATCACCTTAAGGTCATTGCGAAACACGAGATGAAACTGCCATTGAAACAAAAAATGTCAGACTTCCTCAAAGACTGTGCAGAGAGAATCATTATTCTCAAGATTGTACATCGAAGGATACTCAACAGGTTTGTTCAGGTTCTTGCATTTTGCCTAAAGTTCATATATTCTAAATGTTAATGTTTCAATAGCATTTACAGTCTTATTTGTATTTCATTCATGATGACTTTCGTTACTTTTTGAACCATGTTTGAATGTTTTTTCCACCAAATATCCGTACAGTGATACAGCGATACCATGGTGTTTCTCTACACATCTGCAGGTTTCATGCCTTCCTGCTGTTCCTGGGCCATCCGATATATGCGGTACGCGAGGTCAGCATTCATCGCTTTAGCAAGATCCTGAGTGAGTTTGCCTTGGAATACCGCACAACAAGAGAGCGTGTGCTACAGCAGAAACAGAAGAGGGCCAACCACCGAGAGAGGAACAAGACCAGGGGGAAAATGATAACAGATGTAAGTGCTCCTCACCATGAGCCAAGGGTCACACATACACTTTCTCCATTTCCTGATCGCCGTCTTTGTTTAGTTAGTACTTTCTCAATGCTATGAGACAATGTGAGCAATCCCTAGACACTGGTTATAACCTTAATCTGGTTAAAGCCCCAAACGTGGTCATTCCTGACAGACGCGGCATACATTCGTTATGACATCAGCATAGTTCCTCGGTATTCACATGTATAGGTTACAGTAACAACAAGCAGTGAGTTGTTTTCAGTGTATCTCATTCTGTAGCTGCAGCAGGCTACGAAAGGCCAGAGCAAACACCTCCCTGCATGATTAAAATCCCTTAAACCCCGAGGAGTCGGCTACTCAGAGCGGACTCCACGGCAAGCCTTGGCAGGGGCCCCTCTCTCTTCAAAGGGACCTTAATTCAATCACTGTGTGAAAATTCAAACCCTTGGATGTCCCTGAAGGAGAAATAACAAGGTCCACACCTTAAAGGGATAGTTCGGATTATCTGAAGCGGGTATATATGGGTGTATACATCTACAGTAGATGGCGCTCGGCACGCCTCCAGTTTGCAGCGAGGAGAATGGGAGCATGGGAGTAAAACAATACTGATGTGGACCGGGTCGGGAGCAACACAGATTTTAAAGCATCAAAAAAAAAAAGGTCCACCTGAAAAAGTAGTATGCTATATTTAGAGTATTTTCTGATGGGGAACTGAGCTGAAAGTGAAAGTTATCTCCAGTGTTTTTGTCAGTGAGGTCAGAAAGGGTCGTCTGATAGCAAGACAGTACTCCTGTTTCCTTCTCGTAGGTAGATTGATACAAGTCTCCTATCTGTGGAACCAGCAGATTCTCAACTTACCTGAAAGCAACTGTACCTACCAACAACCCCATGTAGAAACAGATTGTTTATCAAACAAATTACAAACATTTACACCATTCCCAGTCTGAATGCTAAGCTAACGTAGCCAGCTGCTGAGTCCAGCTTCATGTTTATTGTACAGACGAGAGGGTATCAGTCCTCTCATCTAACTCTGCATAAAACCAACAACACTATTGCTTTCATGTATAATTTTTTAATTAATTTCACAACACCAGTGAGATTACATGCTTCTTTATTTAAAAACACATTAGATACATCAATAGTGTGTTTATTGATCTGAAACCCTAAAAACTGTTACTTTATATGTGAAAATGTTTCACTTGACACCGGCATTATACTGTTTCTACAAGCTTTTTTTTTCATTTTTTCCTTTGGTTTCCTTTATCTCTGTAGAGTGAGGATGACGATGATAGTGAGGTAGGAGGGTGACTTTGTGTGCAAGCGCATGGGAACTTTCTGTCGGGACTAACATTCAACCAGACTGTGCTGTCATAACTTAACAATAACAGGTGTTTTTATGAGGATCAAGTCATTCACAAGACTGACAGGTTTTGTATGTGTGTGACCTCACATGAATGAGGAAGCTTGAATGTTTGGACAAGGAGAGAAAAGGAGATGTTCGTATATGATGTCCACTGTTGACAGTGTTGACACAATCTCACCAGGAGGAGTCGGAGCTACTTCCTGGTGTAAATGACCAGACCTCAAGAAGGGAAGCTCTTGAATCTGGCATGTCTGCAATGTGCAAGAAACAGTGTGTGTGTGTGTGTGTGTGTGTCACAGAACACTTATTTAAGGCTGAGCTGTGCTGTCTCACTCGTAAAGATTACATTTTATTACAGTTTTTATATTAAAAGCTTTTCCTTCCTAAATACTAAAACTGCCAGAGCATGGAGTTGAGTTCGACCACCTCCTACTAGTAAAATGTCAGATACTGTAATCCTGTGTCCTCCCCCCCTGCAGAGTGGTAAATTTGGCGGTGGCCCATCTGACTCGCAGGACAACCAGCCTCAGGGTATTCAGTATGCCGAGGACGCAGCTGAACACGAGAACATGAAGGCCGTACTAAAGAGCAGCGTGCAGAGCGGAGAGAGCACGCCGTCCACGGTGCCGGGCCTCCGTACGCGCACCAGAGCCAGCAGCACCAGAGGTCGGTCTCATAAACACGTTACAGCCCAGCAAGCTCCATTCCTCTATGGCCACAACTGAAGCTTTTCAGTCCTATACTGACGTAATCCTACCTGAAATCATCAAGCTAATCTTTCCATACGGCCAGTACTTCTAGACATGTTAGCATTAAAGTCAGTCTGACTTTAATAGGAAACAGCTCAGTATCGGTGTCTGCAAGGCATAGTATAGTATCCCATTAAAATGGTATTAAAAAGTACATAGTACAATATATATACATTATTTTTATTATATATATAAAAAACTACTAGTAGTTTAGTATGTCATTCATTACAATAATTTCGATTTTTTTAAATACAATTCAAAAAGTAATTGTATAGAATGCCATGAAATTGTTTAACGTGATAGCTGCCTAACATTGGCGTGTTAGCATTGTTTTGAAAATGTCAGCATGCTGATGTTAGTGTTGATAACATCACAGCTTACATGACTGCAGACTTGTTTTGTTAAATCTGCCCTACTTTACAATGCGTCTTACTGTTTTAGGGCGTGTGCCCCCATGGTGCTCTGCCAGTGACGACCCGGTGAACTGCACAGATGATACGGCTGATGAGATCATGGAGAGGATCGTTAGGTCAGCCACTCAGGGGCCCAGCCAGCGGACGCAACCTCGGGAGAGGAGACGGTCCCGGGCCAACCGAAAATCATGTGAGTCATGTGGACCATTGGCCAAGTGACATAATTTATTGTCCTGCACACTGAAATGTGTGGACGCTGTAATAATACTTTGTTTTCTCCCTGCTTGCACAGTGAGGAGGACGCTGAAGAATGGTTTGACAACAGAGGAGGCAAACGCTCTCGGCTTGTCCAGCGGTTCAGAGATGCAGGTGTGAGCTGGACATGCTGTACGGACGTCTGGAAGCCCTTTCACTGCCCCTCCAATGCCGACACCCAACCTGCCACTCCACTCCACTTTGGCTTGGCACTAAACGCCCCCCTCAGCTTCGATGAGTTGACCTCATCTTTATGTATTTGGTTCACATAGGCTTGTCACAAGAGCTTCCTGAAGAGAGCGGATAAACGGTTTTATTCATGAGCATACGCTCGGAGAGAGAGAGCAAAAACAAGAGTGCTGCATTCAAACCACTAAGCTTTGCTATTGCTGGATAAACATGACGATGTGCACTCACAAGGCTTAATCACAATCATCCTTCGAACGTGACATTGCATACAAACACCAGTGCAAAAGTGTGTTTTTTAAAGGGGGGTGGGGCTTCAAAAGAGTTGGCAGTGCGTGTGCTTCAAACAGAGTGGCCTTGACTGAATCCAAAGGGCAAGAAGTGTGGTGCAGATGCTGCGCTCTCCGCTGCTTAGGTTTACTGTCAGCCCTGCAGCTTCAGAGACAAATTGAAAGAAATTTCATCTGTTGAGTAGATGGCTTTGTGCAGGGGGGTTATTCTGTTATATACTACTGTGGTAGTTTTGTGTTTCTTTTCATTTTGCTCAAGAAGGTGCTTAAATAAGGAACAATTGCACTGGATGTAAAAGTTGGGTATCAATGGAATGTGAAATCCTTGACACTGATGAACCACTGACATCTGAAAATATACTCAACAGTTTAACCAGCAAATTAACGGTAGCACAGTTTTTAAATGTCTGATCAAAGTGGACACATTAGATGAGCATCTAAAGCTTTTTTTCAAATATCTGTTAGTTGACTCGATAAGACGAAATTTAGCAGAGGAACCTCTTTTTAAAGTTCACCGTCAACAGTTCACTTTCTGTGGGTGAGACTGGTGATACCACCAGTTTCACACTAATACTCCACTATTTGAGCTTATTAAACATGTAGACATGTTGCATCAGGTGACCTATTTTCACTGATGGACTGACCAGTCAGAGACAGTTTAAGGAAAGCAGCACAGTGTTACAGGTGAACAATCTTCAGAGATATGTCGTTTAGTTTTCTAGAACAATGAGCTGCACATCTCAGAGTGCCTTTCAGAGACAGTTATTTATTAAGACCTTTTCAGGGACATATAATCGAGAAAATGTTACTACGGATGTGCAGTCCGCGAGGGGCGAGAGGATAGTACTACGATGTACATCGTTCACGAGCTGTGATTTTATTTTTTAACCAGTGTTTTTAAACTTGTCCTGGCAAAAAAATGTTTTTCCATGTCATGTCTTGGATCAAATTGTATGTTATGAGGATAGCTTTAAAGTATTTATGACAGCGTAGGATTCATGCACATTAGCTGTATCATGTTGCCTTACTGTAGAATATGGACATGCATTGCTCCACTCTAGTCAAGACCTAAGTAAAATATAAGTTAGAAAACAGATCACGCCAAATTAACATGTAGTTCTACTGGCATCACTGGAGATCTGAGTTTGCCATTCTAGGACACGGAGCTTCATTCTCTTAACTATGAATGTAAACATCAGGAGCTACATGATAATTAGAACTATGGGCAAACAAACTCCATTATTTATGTATTTTAAATCACTTAAAACTGTATTGACCTGCATAAGAAGGAGCCCACAGTTAAACGTTTTCATTATGTAGATCTGTTTTTGAACTATTGATGGACTCATCGTGCTGTTAATTTTGAATGGCCTTGGCTGAATTTATAGTCATCGTTTCAGTTTTAATCATGGCAAAGGTAAATCAACTCACTAGCAAATTTTCACTGTGATGGAAAAATAGCCATTGAGAGAAACAAGAAACTAGCGCAACACCGCAATTTAAACGCCACCCACAATAGTTTGTTTTGTTTTGTTTTGTTTCAAATTACCTGAAGACTATTCAGCACCTTAGACTATATGTGTAGCATGCAACTCTTAGTAGAACTGAAGTTATGGGGGAAGAGCTCATTGTGTTTCCCAGATTGTACTGATTTTTGTCAAAAACACGACAGAATAGATGTGTAAAGTAATATAGAGGGAATGCTGTAAAATGATGTACATGACTATGTCTTTTTGTTTTTGCTCCATGTGTAGAATAGTGTATCATAGACTAAAAGCAGTATTCTTCAAAATATAATTTAAGCAAACCAAGCCATGCATGGTTTAAAAAGGTGTCACTTCTGCTTGATACAAAAGGAGGTTCACTTTGATTCTCAAGGTTGTAGGGTTTGTGTTATTAGAACTTTTTACTTCACTGCAAAGTGAACAAACGTGAAACATGCAGCGATGAAATTCACCTGCTAGTCCTGTGGAATCCTGTAGAAGCCTTTGATTTCATTGCACTCACCATTTTCTTCTTTTGATTTTGACATTAGCCCACCACACACATTGCTGCCTATGCCATAACATCACTGTGGAACTTGAACACAAGTGCTATACAACCCAGGCTTCTATTGCGTCTATGACCACAGTTAAAACCATGTAACAAATACAATAAAAAGGCTAATTAAAACATCTTTTTGACATGTTTTTAAATATCTTTCATTTGTGTTGTAGTGCTGCATCTAAAATGTTGGAAAAGAAACAACTTTGTTTTCAGTCCACACAACCCATGCTTCAAATCACTTTATGCTCATGAACATATATACAGGTTGAAAGTTGACAAAAGCAAAAGTCTAGTTTGTTTAAAGAAGTCACAAAAAAGTTATATAAATGTATGTTAAAGTCTTAGGATAGTATGTTGATAAAAAGTCATAAAAAATATGATAATAGAGTGATAATATAGTATGTCAAAAATGGTAACATTAGTGTTTAAGTAACGTATGTCGAAAAGGTTCCCAATAAGGGCACAGTAGAGTATGTAAACAAAAAATTTAAAAAATGATGTACTATGTAAATAATAGAATAGAATAGAAATATTGTGTCAAAAATAGTTACAAAAAAATATAAAGCTATTGTGCATTATCAAAAAGTCATGAATACCATATTATATTTTGTTGAAAAAAGTCTGAAAAAAGTAGTATAGTTATAGCATAGTTGAATAAAAGTCATAATTAGTCATAGTATAGTATGTTGAATAAAAGTCACCAACAATTTCATGGTATGGTATGTCGAATAAAGGTCAGAATAGAATATAAAAAATAAAAGAAATGTGAAGTCAAAGTATAGTATGTTGAAAAAAGTCATAGTTGAGTATGTACAATAAGGGTCTCAATCAGTCCTAGTATAGTATGTTGAAAATACTATAACTTTTATTATGACCTTTATTCTACATACTATACTATGACTTTTTTGGTGACTTATTTCATCATACTTGACTGGTTATGACCTTGATTCAACATTCTATACTTTGTCCTTTTTTGTTGACTTTTCCCTGACATATGAGTGATTTGTAACTTTTTTCATTATAATATACTCTTAATTATTATGAGTACTTATTCTAGTCTTAGTCTATTCTTTGTTTTGTTTTTTGGTGACTTTTTTTCAACATACTATAATGACTTTTGTCAATGAACTATACTTTGACCTATTCGGTGACTTTTTTGACTTAACATCATGAAATTTATAAGACATAATATACTTTTTTGGTGACTTTTCCTTCGGCATACTATTGTATAACTTTTTTAAATGTAGTGTATTATGACTTTTTGGTGACTTTTTTTCAACATACTATAATGACTTTTGTCAATGAACTATACTTTGACCTATTCGGTGACTTTTTTGACATACTATACCTTGACTGATCATGAAATTTATAAGACATAATATACTTTTTTGGTGACTTTTCCTTCGGCATACTATAGTATAACTTTTTTAAATGTAGTGTATTATGACTTTTTGGTGACTTTTTTTTTTTTACATACTATATTATGACTTTTTGGTAATACTTTACTATGACTGATCATGACCTCTATTCTACATTCTTTACTATGATGTTTTTCAACATACTATACTTTGACCCTTTTCGACATACTATACTAGTACTTTTTTCTTGCCTTTTCCGTCATTCTATACTATGACTAATTGGTGACTTTTTTCATGACACTATACTCATGACTGACTGATAGCGTGACTTTATTCGACATACTATACAATACATTTTTTGGTATTCTTTCAACATACTATACTATGATCATATTTTTGGGGACTATTTTGTCATATTATACTTGAAATCAAGTCACTAATAAGTCATAGTATAGAATGTAGAAAATGACTCATAATAGGACCTATTATGTTGTAAGTTTGGTGGAGGGGGATTATGGTGTGGGGTTGTTTTTCAGGAGCTGGGCTTGGCCCCTTAGTTCCAGTGAAAGGAATGAATACTTCAGCATACCAAGAGATGTTGGACAATTCCATGCTCCCAACTTTGTGGAACAGTTTGGGGATGACCCCTTCCTGTTACAACATGACATGGAAGCAAGGCCCATAAAGACATGGATGAGAGTTTGGTGTGGATGAACTTGACTGGCCTGCGCGGAGTCCTGACCTCAACCCCATAGAACACCTTTGGGATGAATTAGAGTGGAGACTGAGAGCCAGGCCTTCCATCCAACATCAGTGTGTGACCTCACGTATACACTTCGGGAAGAATGGTCAAAAGGTCCCATAAACACACTCCTCAACCTTGTAAAAAGCCTTCCAGAAGAGTTGAAGCTGTTATCGCTGCAAAGGGTGGACCGACGTCATATCAAACCCTATGGATTATGAATGGGATGTCACTTAGGTTCATATGCGAGTCGAGGCAGGAGAACGAATATTTTTAATAGTGTATTATACTATGACATTATAAGTATGAATATTCAAGATAACACTGACTTTTTTGTGACTTTCTTTGGACATACTATACTATAACCAATTCTGACCTTTATTCGTCATACTATACTATGATTTTTGGTGACTTTTAACTATTATTATGAGTTTTACACTACATAGGTAGTATGGTGAAAACAGTTATAGCATAGTATGATGAAAAACATCACCAAAATCATAATATGGTATAGTATGTCGATTGAAAGTCACTATGTAGAATAAGTTGTAATGAGTCATAGTATAGTATGATGAAGAAAGTCACCAACAAGTCAGTGTAGTAAGTTGAAAAAAGTCATGGTATAGTATGTAGAATATGACTCATAATAATTCATAGTATAGTATGATGGAAAAGTCATTGTATAGTATGTCGAAAAAGGTCACCAAAAAGTTATAGTATAGATACCGGTAGTTAGGTAGGCTTAGTTATAGATATGTATAGTATGTAGAATATTATTATTTCTATACTATTCATAGAATAGTAGAAAAAGTCATCAAAACATCAGTGTTGTATGTCAAAAAAAGTCACCAAAAAGGTCAGTGTAGTAATTTGAAAAAAGTAATAGTATAGTATGTAGAATCTTACTATTTCTATACTATTCATAGTATAGTATGTCAAAAAAGTCACCAAAAAGGTCAAAGTATAGTATGTTGAAAAAAGTAATAGTATAGTATATAGACTATGACTCATGATGATGACCCCTTTTCAACTCAAAATAGTATAGTATGTAGAATCTTACTATTTCTATACTATTCATAGTATAGTATGTCAAAAAAAGTCACTAAAAAGGTCAAAGTATAGTATGTTGAAAAGAGTCATCTTATAGTATGTAGAATTAGTTGTAATGAGTCATAGTATAGTATGATGAAATATTGTAAGTCACCAACAAGTCAGTGTAGTAATTTGAAAAAAGGCATAGTATAGTATGTAGAATGACTCATAATATTTCATTATATAGTATGAAGGAAAAAGTTAAAGTACAGTATGTCGAAAGAGGTAACCACAAAGTCATACTATAGAATGTTGAAAAAAGTCTTACTATGGTATGTAGAATTAAGGTCATAATCTTTCATAGTATAGCATGATGAAAAAAGTCACCAAAAAGCACTTAAGGTGGAGGGGTGGGAAGACGCGAGAGCGAAGCGAGAGGAGATAGGATAGCGCCATGGAGCAGTAAACTTTTGGAAGTATTCTCGTTAATTAGTAAAAGGACGTTTGAGTTCGTGGACATATGGTTTGTCTGTCGGAGTGCGGTGAATGTGATTGTACGTGGCTGACTTTTGCGTGCGTTCTGGAAAGTGAGAGAGTCCCAAAACAAACCTGTGGAGTCTAGAACTGTTTTTAAATTGCGATTTTGCAGTTCAGCCATTTCACAAAGCAGGAAAGTAAAAATGCAAATGAATCAATTAAATCGAAAAAATCGCCCAGCCCTACCATAAACCCAAAAAGTTGATAAAAAAAAGTCACAGTATAGCATGCTATACAATATCATATGAGCCTGTCTTTTGGGTGACTGAAATCCATTTTGCTGCTACTTGCATCTGTTCTTCCGTGCGTTTTGATCGTCATCTACTGTAGGTTGTACACCATCTATGGATAAGTACCTCATACAACCCCAATTTAAAACATCTGAACCAACCCTTTAATCTGTACTTCAACTGGCATGCCTGGAGATTTGCTTCACTCTGTTTAATTGTATACAGTACTTTTAGAATAGGCAGTTTTAGGAGTTATTTTTGATGGGAAACAATTCACCTCCTTTGTCTCAATGTGTAGCATGTGATATGGGGAAAATGCTATACAAGGCATGTTATGACAATTTTTTTGTGTAAAATAGTGCATCATAGACAGAAAAAATATATATTTTAAATACAATTTACGCAAACCAAGTCATGTGTGGTTTAAAAGGGTGTCACTTCTGAGTTATTCAACCTTTTAACTTCAGACGGGAACGTAAACAAATAGCCTTTAACACGCAGTGATGAAATTCACCATGCAGTCCTGTGGAATCCCTTAGAAAACATCAATGTCATTGCAGGAAATGTTTTGTATTTGAACACTATCCCACCACATCACTGCAGAACATGGACACGAGTGCTGCTGCAGTACACAACCATGGCTTCAGCAAAAACTAGGTAACAAATACAATCAAAGGCTCATTAAAACCACATTAAAACATTGACTATTTTTACTAAGTCTTTAGGGAACTAGTGTCACATCAAACACTTTTGGGGAAGAAAAAGCAAACGAAAGAAAACTTAAGCCTCTTTATTTTCAGTCCACACAACCCATGCTTCAAGTCACTTTATGTTCAAGAGCATATAGAGGTTGACGACAAGCTCATCAATAAAGCTCATCTGGGGTTTACACATGGCCATCATACAGACCTCGGTTGGTCTCGTTTAAAATTCCTATACGTCCACAGGTGTCATGGATCTAAATGTGATTATGGTTTGCTTTTAATAAATTGCAGAGACATAACAATGAACAAGACAGCTACCTACAAAAAGGGGGGCAAAGGTTGGAAAATACAATTGAGCATCAAAAAAGCACAAAAAAAAAAAAAAAAAAAAATCAGCTGAAACAGTCTCAGCAAATCCAGTGCAACCCAAGACATGTTCTGCTTCATACTAGTTGAAAACTAAAGACAAGGGCACATATTAAGAATTATATAATTTGTATATCCTGATCATAATTCAAATTTATCAATATACATTTTCCCTGAACAATCACTTTTGCACAGTACCTTTAAATTGTATAGATAAATTACAAAATGGAGTATTCCCTTTCCACCACACATGATTTACTTTTTAAAACCCCTGAATGACTGACAGGCAGAACGCTCTTATGCACTTTACATTTTATATTGCTACATTTTTAACAAAAATTAACAAAGGGATTTTCAGTTTTGCATATTTTCTTAGGTTTGTGGTTTGGTGTGCATCTGCACCAATAATGTCAAATTACTACTGAAATAGCACCAAAATACAAACGCCTGACTCTTTAAAGGCCAGGCGTCTTTTAAAAGTGTGTTTTAGAAATAGTACATAGCAAGTGTGCAGTGCAGTTTAATCGTTAACCACAAAGTGATTAGATTTATAAAATGGCAAAGAAGTAAACAACACTAACTGTGTATTACCAGACACATAAAGCTGATCCTCAATCAACAAAGACAAGTCAGACTTGACGGTGTCAACCACTGGCTTACCCTCTATCACAGGGTCGCTGTTAGGATTTAATCTTCTGCAATAGATACAAGTAAACTCAGAGCTGTTGTTGGATACAGTTCCCAGTGACTGTTTGGTACAATTAAATTCTTTTAGAGCTGGCTTGAGTTACAAATTATAAAAAGAAGACTAGGTCCTTAATACATACACATGATTCAGGTTGCCTTCTTTTTAAAAAATAGGTTTCAGGGATCAGTTCAGTTGGAGAAACAACTGAAGCTTGATGTTTGAAGTGTCTAAAAAGCTTATATAAAAATGTATACCCAAATTATAGCTCCTGTGAGGGAAATATGTAAATGTTTACATTTTTAAAAATACTTTTTTTTTATTTTTTAAAACCATAGTTACGCATGAAGTTATTTCAACATATAGCACCAGCTTGTAGATCATACCAAGCCTTGGGTTTGGTCTAAAGAGCAAATCTGTGCTGCACTAAAATAGTGTAACCCAGACAGCAGTGAGACAAACTGACAAATCTTCAAAAACTTAAAGTGCCACTCCAGTCCCACTCCAGCTTCCCAGACTTCAGCTATCTAAACCTAACCACAGTACGTGTTTCCTATCTAAGACAACTGATGGGGAGCTTCAAGCATTTCCATGAGGAAAGTGTCAATAGGTGTATCACCAATCAGCTTGAAGAAGAAAAGATGCTCCAAGCACTTCAAGCCAATGGATCGCAGTGCTGGCAGTCGAAGAAGTAGCTTAGCAAACCTGCATGGAGAAAAGACGACATCATTCAAGAGAAACAATAATCATGACAATTAATTTAGCACACATTAAAATACAAATGAAATCTCAAGGTTTTTGGAGCAATCATGTTTAACTTTGACATTCTAGATTGTGAAATAGATGCAATAGAGTGTAAAACAAGACTATGCCAAGCTTGTGATGGCTGAGGATATTTACCTTCCCTGCTGCTCTGGATATTTCTGTTTGCAGTAGGCTTCCAATGATGCATAGACCTTTTCTCTAAGGAGCTCCACCTCACCCGTGTTGGAGAGCCCTTTAGCATCTGCAAGAAAAATATAGACATTATTTATGTGAGACGCTTAACAATACACTCAATGTTGAAAAACTGTCAAGCTTTCATATTTAGATATCAGCATTGCACACGCACCTGGGTTGAAGAGGACAATGGCTCGGAGGCAGCCCAGCTCTGATTTGTCCATTTGCATATCTCTCATTTTGTTGACGAGCTCCGTAAGAACCCTAAATAATAACATAAATACAAAGACCATAATGAAAATATTACACAAAATGTATCGACTTAAACACACTCATAAATATTACAAAAGTTTAAGAATTACCTGTCAAATATGGCGCCGACCTCTGCACTCTGCACACTCTCCCTGTGTTTAATAAAAACAGTTATATAGAGATTAAACAATGGAAAAATTGTACAATTTGTTGCTATTTATCTTTCTCTGTGATGCACCTGTCAAAAATGGCTCCGACTCCTGCGCTATGTGCATTGTCGCGCTGCAGCTCAGAGGCCAGGAGAACGCCATCCTTCAAACCAATGGAGCGATGGGAGAAAGAGGCGATGAGAAGCTCATTCCACCCTGAGAAAAAATAAAACAGAATTAGATTAAGTGAAAAATAACAATGATAATTCATAGGACTTACAAAGCACCTTTTTGAATACCTTAAAGATGCCTAACATGAGATGCAGGACAAATACCAAATAGAATAAAAAATATATACACAGACAAAAAATATATATACAAATACAAAAAATACAAAAACATAAAAAAAGATTTCAGAAATTCTTAATCTGAAATTACACTGACAATAAACTGCCAAAAGCTGTTTTAAAGGGGAAGTCATGATATGTGCAAAATTCCCTCCTGAGATCAAAACCAATACTAAAACGGGTTCACTGTGACATCACCCATTGATTTGTGGACTACAGTTTTAAAGCCTCTAGTTTGGCAGATTGGCCATCAACATCTTAGAATTTAGAAAAGTGACCATTTTTGCCAAGTGAACATATTTGGACTGAGGAGGAGCAACAGCTGGATCCGATGAACACAAGTAACAGAAGCAGCACCCTGAGCAGCAAACTTACTGCATCTGGCTTTTTACACTTCTAGTTCACTACATCCGAGTGAAATATTCCGTGTTTTACTACATTTATTTGGCAAAATAAGTTACTAGTTGATCTACTTTTTACATACTATTTACATTTTTTTCTTGTGTTCTTGGTTTATATCATGTTATTAAGGAGTTCCATACACACTATCCTAGGAATGTAAATTATTTTTACTAAAAACATTACAACTATTTAAGCAAGTGTCCATGACCTTGTTACTCTCAGAACTGTACTTTGTTATACTGCAACATTGATAATCTGCCTCTGATAAACGTGTATCCAGTCTCTGTATTGATTTTTAGGATGAGTTCCATACACATCATTCATGATTGCAGGTGTGATCATACCTGCACGCAGAAGGATGACCTGGTCATCAAGGGGCAGTTCAGAGAAATGAGGGATTCTCTTTGCCCACTCCACCAAGGCAAACAGCTGCTTGTCTGCAGTCTGACAGATGTTGGTAACTGCATCATGTGGCTGAAACCAAACAATAGATCAAGTTTACTTAGTTGTACATCCAAACCAAATGCTTCCGGAAATGACAGTTAACCTGTACTTAAACTCATGTACCTAGGTTACTCTAAAAACATGGGACTCAAAGCCACCATTTTTCTGCGAATATCAGATGACTGTCGAAGTGACTTATATAAACCTATTGATCGCAATGCTGTAACCACTCACAGAATTGCCTGCGGAACCACCATCAGAGTGAAGCTCAGTCTTCTGCTCCACAGCAGTCTCTGCTTCTAGAATCTTCTCCACGGGCATCTCCTCATTCACTCCGACACTGAACTCCAGCTCTCCTTCACGCTCTCGGTTCCTCTGGCGCTCCTCTTGGACCGCTGCGTCAGACAAAACATAAGTGGTGGGGGGAGAAAAGGGATGAGGAGATGGTAAATACTGAAGATTTTACAAATGTAAATTGATGAATTTATAGTTTAAATAGTGATATTGTGCAAAATACTCTGCCTCTTTTGCTGCCTTGAGAAAGTCCTATTCAAACTCTATACTGCCTTGACAAAATTGTAATCCTGACAGTAAAAATACTATATTTATGGAGGCGTTACATTCAGTGGACCGCTGTCAATTATAACTGGAGTGTGGGCAATCTCTATAGTACATCCTCAAGATTTAATTTTAATTCAGGGATTTACGAACCGATTATGAAATGTTTCTTGATGCATCTCTTTAATTTCCATACTTTTTCTACTACATTCACAATAACAATGAATATTCATCATGAAAAAAAAAGTCAGCTAATGTATTTCAAATATCCACAGTAAAGTATAATAACTGGCAGGTTGAATCTATATGCATGAGTTGTTATTAAGATGCCTTCCAGTTAGCTTAACATGCATTAGTTTAATGTCTAAAAATAAGATACTAAAGTGTTGAAAACAGAATCAGAATGCATCTAAAAACTATTGTTTTTCCTACACAAAATGGCAGCATTACTCCTGACTGGCACTGTCCTTACAGCACAAAGCTCTTTGAGTACAACAGAGACTGGCAAGTGAAATTTGTTAAAAACTTAACGGCAGTAAAAAGGGAAAAAAAGAGAGATTCTGTGTTGTCTACAGCAACCCAAAAGGAAACTGATCTCAGTGAGGTGGTAGAACAGAAACTGTTGTCTAATCCAAAATGTTCTGACTTCCCTCAATCAAATCTGCAAAAAAACAACAGCAGCACTGTCTCCTTGAAAACGTATAATCTACCAATCTCACAGGCACATCAGACATAAAAATGACAGCCGTAATAAAGTGACATGGTGATTTAACTGATGGCCAAGCAGAGCGTACAGAATCCATGTGCCTAAATCTGGAGCTGCACAGATCTTGTTAAGAGGCATCACCACTCATAACACATGTATTACTGAACTGTATACTGTATGCATGTGTACTTAAAACTGACCTTGTGGCCCATGAAGGCCTTAACTAGAAAGATCCATTACATCTTTTGACGCTTCAACACCTATCAACTCCATCAGATTTTAAATACAATTATGCAGTAAAGAACAACATCTGTCTGACTGTTTATTTTAGTACTCTATCATCACAATGGCACTACACCACAGCAATACTCGCTCTTCTATCATTTCTGGGTATGTTTTCACACAGAAATCCGCCAGTCAACAATTTTGCATGCCTAACACAACAGACTAATTCTCTCAGTAACATAAAATACAGTATCTTTAAGATTTCATGTCATACTCATCCATCCCTCATCTTTTCCATCTTCTTTTATCCACTTTACATGTTTGATCACTATTGAAAGATGGAGAAAGGGTAGAATAGGAGAAAATGAAGAGAAGAGATGGAGAGGGGTTAGTTATATAAACCAGCCCCAATACACTCGTCTCTACCCTTTATCTTATATAATCTATCTAATCTATCATCCACCCTCACCTACACCAGAAATAGTACTAATCCAATATTACTTAACTCAATCAAAATAAGTGGGTTTCCTTTAGCATAATTAGTTATTCTAAGAAATCTAATTGACTGCCAATGTTTAATCATTCTAAAATGTATATTCAACTCAATGTTGCACAAAACTCCAATGTATGTCACCTGTGTATAGTTGCATGTAAGACAACTCGCAACAAAATGTGTTCCTAAACCTTTAATAGCCAAACAGGCTCTCAAAATAAACTTGAACCTCTAATAAAGCCCTGCTCCTTGCATACCTTCCCTCTTCATGCCCATGGCCAGGCACTTCTGGTAGCGGCAGTATTGGCAGCGATTGCGCTGGCGTTTGTCGACCAGGCACTCTTTGTTATCTCTGCAGGTATAGCTAAGGTCTTTGCGCACAGTTCGTTTGAAGAAACCTTTGCAACCCTCACAGCTGTACACTCCATAGTGCTTGCCTGTAAATTACACAAATAAAAAAGTAAAGTCAGAGGGAAAATCAAACAAAGCACCAAAGTTAAGGCGACAGTCTTGACAAAACATTTTAATCATGTTTATTAGCATTAGTGACTGAGATCCATTTAAAGGAAACAAGGAAGCAAAGTCATCCGACAGTTGTGGGATTATACACACTGATATGAAATAAAAACTGTCTAGAGCTGATGTTTCACTTCTGCTAATCCTGCTTTTTGTGCACTCACTCACCAGAGGAGCGGTCTCCACAGATGACACACATGCGTTTCTGAGACAACATTATTCCAGGGCTGTGAGATGGCATTGGCCTCAGGCCAAATGGAGGCTTGATATCTTCTGTGCTGCTGATTGAGTGCATCCCTGATATGGGTGCTGAAGAAGAGATCTGGATCATCAAAAGAAAAAAAATGTTTTGGTTAATTGTAGGTCATGTTAAAATGACAACAAGGCCTTTTGCATTGTCCAAATTTGCTTCCTCGTCTTTTGCCCAATTAACTGCACTGTACATATCGTAAAAAAATTATTGGAATGTACCCACAACTAATACGTGTAGCCTCTACCCCATGTAAACAAACACCAGTACCCTACAACTACAGCAGATTAATCCCGTAAATACAAAAATGAATTACACCCTAACATCAATTCACAGGCTCTAATGGCTGCTGTTAGTTACCTGGCTGTTGCTGATGGGTCCAAATCCCAGAGAGGGTGAAGAGTTAAGTGAGGGACTGATAACTGAGAAAGGAGAACCCAAGACGGTGGTGGGGCTGTTGGAGGCTGAACTGTTGGGTTGCTGTGAGGACATGACTAGCAAGCTGCCCAGTGGAGAGAATGTGGTCCCGTCTGAAGGATATGAATCTGAGGGTGACACAAAGGGATATTTTTAATGATCGAACTTGAATCAACCAACTCTATTTGCTGTGACTCAATGTAAAGCTCAAAACATTTTAATTCTAAACGATTCTGCTCATCTATTAATCATTTAAGTCATATTTCAGGCAAAGCAGTCCATCAGTCTCTCGCTCAGAGGAAGTGATATTTTCCCGTTTTACATAATAAAAAAAAGATTAATATCTTTGGATATATTTTGAACTGAACAAATAAAACATGCCGTTTGATGACACCTTGGATTTTCGTCATTTCTGGTGGAAATCTTCTCTGTTCTTTGATATTTTATAGCCCGACTTATTAATGTTACCCGAGAAAATAATACTTTGCTGTCGCCCTAGTTTCAGGCCCCAATGTCGTTAACATTTTCCAACAATTGACGTTAGTCGTGGCATCTATCAAACTAAAACTCACAATTAATCCTGACACGTACTGCTTGGCACACAAAGAATGTTTTTGGTGGACGGTTATGATCCGAAGAACACAATTTAGCTAGCTCAACGAAAGCCCGACATCCAAATGGTTTTACGCGATCTGCCTTCACATTGAGCGAAAAACACATTGAGATTTAGCGACGTTTCGAGGTGAAATCCATGTTCAAAGTAAACAAACCACAAAGTAACGTCGCATCAACATTTGCTGAAATTAGCCACTGTTTGTCAACGTTAACTACCCCGTTGGCATCGCAATAACGTTACACGTTTGCTAAATGTTGCTAACGATACGCAGTAACGTTGACATAAACGTTAACGCTACTCCATGGAAAACGACATTAGTTAGGTAAATGTAAAACGCGAACAAAAGTGCCATTGCCCATGAGTATTTTCATGAATACACATTGGTAGAATGTATCAGTGACGGTAACACGTAAACAATGTCCTACATTTGCTTTTACAGTAAGCTAGCTAGCTACAAAACCGTAAATGCTCGAAAGCCCCTCGCGACAGCTAACATTAGCTTTGGCATGTGTCTGGCTTGATATTGCATTCAGTAACATTTCTCAAAACTACGATATAAACATACCCCGGTAATCATCAAGAGGTGTGGAGCTTGATGACTCGATCGGTCATCGAACCACTTCAGTAAATCAACTAAAATAGCGCAATGTTTTCTAACTAGCCGAGATTAACGTTAGCTTGTTAGCTGCAATTACGGCTAAACATAGCTAACGCGGCTAACGTTAGCTCAACGCTCGGTTCAGGGTGATAGTCTGGAGAAGCAGTTGATGACAAAACAGCTCATGGTCGTTTGAAGGTTGGATTTACTTACCAGACACACCTTCGACGCATGGTTGAAAACCCTTTCGATGTACTATGCTGTAGTCAGACCAGCGCCAGACAACAGGCCGACTCACATACAGTTTACCTCAACTTGACGCTGTTGTTGTTTACAGGCCATGGTGGCTCAGTGCCAGTATCCCTTGATCCAAAATGTCTCATGGGACCACCCATCACAGCGCTGTCATATGACACTCGTGCAGTATATTTTCAGCCTGATTTATTATTTAATCAGTCTCACATTGTTCATATTAACTGAATGCTTCTTCATTTTGCGCAATATTATAGGGTTTGCATGGACATTGTGATTAAGTATATTTACAGTTGGGTTCAAATCCCCCCCCAGATATTGTTTTGAAATAGTGAAAATTAACAATAAAAAAATTCTACTCATACACACGTCGTTAACATTATCACAATAAAGCATGGCACTGACACATTCAGGGGGAAGTAATGGAAATTGACACAGTAAATGCAGTAACTACACACTTGGGTGGGGACTAATTATGGCACAACATACCTAATCTGAGCAAATTCTTAAACAGCCACACCTAAGTGCTGAAATGTTTTTGCCGTTGAAAAGAGGGGGAGATACAGTATTGCACAATGTTTTATGCTCCAGCATGTTGCACTGTATAAGATTTCACCATCAACAAATTGTTCTGTTTTCATAATATTTTGCACTCATCTTTAAACGTCCTTGTGCTCCGGATGAATAATGAGTTGTACTTGTTGTAACAAAGTTGTTAATTTGCTTTTGTTTCCTTATGCTTACATTTGTTAGAATATGCAATTTGTCACCACCAGTTTTAAGTTAAATGGAGCCCCATGGAAAGGTAAGCTTCTCCAGGAATAGGATAAAAAAGACCACAATAGTAAAACAGTTTTTCTTTCTTTTTCTTTTTTTCAATACTTGAAATGAATTAATTGAATATTGTAATGAATATGTATTTATAATTTAATAATTCCCCTTTCTTCCTATACAAACTGTGGTTGGAGTTCTCAAGTAGTGATCATGGCCACTGAAACTCTAACTATGATTTCTTTAATCTCTCCACCAACTATATTTTGAGATATTTTGAATTAGAATATTGTTTATAGGATTACCATAATCTCAGATCAGTAATTGTCTTCAATATGGGGCAGGATGACATGGGAAAGTGGTTTTACACAGTTTGCACAACAACATAGCTTCATTCTTGACCAACCACTTCTCTGATGGACAAGATGTCAAAAGCTACATCAGACAAGATGAATTCTCTTGGGAAGGTCGGCTGATTTTTCCATAAAACCTGGCTTGATCAGGGGTATTTATGTGATCCAGAGCATTGAATGCAAATCTGTCATTTTTGATGCAGTCAGTTGTCAAATTACAAAATAATTCATCAATCATGTAAGGAGTTGTACACTGTTGATCACTGTAATGGAACATATACTGTTTTCATATCATTTCATCTCAACAAGCCTTAAAGCCCTTTGTCATCAGTATGTGTAAGAGAGAAAAAATCCTGAAGAACCGCTTTGTCTGTAGCGGCTCCAAAAGAGGTCTTTTAACAAGTCCAGTTGCATTCTTACTACAAACACTGTGCTGCTCACAGCTGCTAGCAACTTATTACACAAAAACAGAATATTAACTTATATATATATATTACATTTCTGCTGCCTTAATGATGACTGAAAACAGGCTGATCGGGATGAAAGGGATTCAACCATTGTTTCTGCTTTTTATTTCAGGTTTGAACCTTACATGCTTGTTTTTTCTCATGTCATATTCAAACATTTCTGATGCAAATACATAAATGTGGTGTTTTTATTGTTGCTATTCAGCCTGCTGTAACATGCTACCTGTAATTTCACAGGATCTTACTCCTTTGCCCTGGGATCTTCAGATTTTCATCTTATTAATATGGCCAAGACCTACACAGAAGCAAAAACGTATTGCAGAGAGATGTACACGGATTTAGCTACAGTTCACAACTCAACAGATATGGATGATTTAGTCGCTATAGTTCCAAGTGGCATCAACAGAGCCTGGATAGGACTGGAGACTGGAGCTGTGCGGATGTGGCATTGGTCTTGGCCTGATCAAGAACTGGATTTTTTTAACTGGAAGGCAGGAGAACCACAAATAAACAATGAAGACGCGTGTGCGGCAATGGATCAACGCGGCGAGTGGGTTGCATCTGAATGTGGAACTAGAAGAAGTTTTGTCTGTCACGGTAAGGGAAATGGCCATATATCAGTCAGAGGTAGTTCAGATGGCACAAATCATGTTTGAGTGCAGGACGTCACTATGTGTTTAACACATCAAACCTTTGGACTTGCAGGCAACAGTGATACCAGCGGTCTCGTTTATATCGCTGAGGCCAAATCGTGGAGGGATGCTCAGGATCACTGCAGGGCCTCGGGGTCATCTGACCTCGTTAGCATACACTCAGCGGAAGAGAACGAGGCTGTGCATAATGTGTCTGTGTCACAAAATGTGTGGATTGGCCTCTTCAAAGACCCCTGGAAGTGGTCTGATGGGAGCGAGACGTCGTTCCGTTACTGGAAACGTGATCAGCCTAACTACCTGGCAGGGCAAGATTGTGCTGCTGCTATATTCAGAGACAGCGGGCGGTGGAATGACTTGAAATGCGCTGGCAGGCGCAATTTTGTCTGTCGTGGGGGTAAGTGGCTGTATTACATGCTTTCTCAGTAACATTATCTTCATGTTATATTTTGTAACAATACACAACAGAGCTACATCTCTGTACTTCACATCTATTCATGCATTACTTACTCTTACAGCAAAGAGATCAATTCCAACCACCACTTCTCAAACAAGCACACAGGCAGCGAACGTGACGAGTCTTCCAACCACTCCAACCCAAGGGGTCAATGTAACACATAATTTTACTGTGGCTACCACCAATCAATCACACACTACTGTTACTACAGAAGCAGCAACAACTGCCAACGAACCGACAACACTGAATACCACAGATCTTGTGTCAAGTACCTTAAGCACTGCACTCAACAATGCAACAGAAATGCCAAATGTGACACAGACACAGCCGCCCCCACCTACTGCAACAGTGAATGTCTCCACTTCAGCCCAGACCACCCAGCCCTCAAGTGTAACGGCAGGTACGCTGTAAATGATCATGTGCTTTTGTGTTTATTTTGCATATAAAATGTGCATGGTGGATTAAAAACTATTCCTCTGCTTTTCTCCCAGTTGTCATCCATAAAGACAACCTGATACTAATCCAAGACAATATGACATGGATGGAAGCTATGGGTTACTGCAGGGAGCACCATGTTGACCTTGTCCACATTTCCAACGGGGACGTTCAGAGGGCGGTGGCTGAAATAGCAAAGAGCGCCACATCACCGCATGTTTGGCTGGGTCTACGGTACACATGTCAATTTAACTTTTGGTTCTGGGTTAAGTCAACTGCTGGCTGTTACCAGAACTGGGCCCCCGGACAAGGATCTGAAGGGATGTATGACTGTGATGTTACAGGTGCCATCGAGGCCACAGGGAGGCAGCAGTGGGTCGGCTTGCCTGAGACAGAAAGACTGAATTTCATCTGCTACACTTGCACTGGATGAGTGTTGGTGATGACGGTTGCTTCAGATGACACTGCTCTGGTTGGGGTTTTCATAATGCTGTAAATTAGACATTTGTTCTGGTGACACAGGCTTTGGTTTTACATTATGTTATTTTAAAAATTATATTTTTCAGTTATTAATTCAACATGTAATACAACTTGTTAGACAATGTTAACTTCAAGCATGATGAACTTTAACAGGGATATCGCTGTTATTTTAATGCTTTCCTATGACGTCATACTTCTGCCTTTGTTGAACTACAGCTGCCTTCTCTATTGTTGAGATTGAATTTCATTAAATATGAAAACCTCATGTGGTGTGTAGGCGTGCACATTCACAGTCATGGGCAGCAAGAGTAATGTGAGAACATTGATCCGCTCTATGCCTTTCACTCAGGGGTTACTATTTGCATGTTGACCCCCTGGGTTGGGCCCCAAGATTGTCTTTTTTAGACCACCAGAGTGTGGCCCCGATCCAGACTGCCTGCTGCCCTCACTGACCTGACCTTCACTAGCGGCCGCATGGAAGACAGAGCGCACAGACACGCACCTTCCTGTCTGCACCCTTGGGGTACACGGAGCATCTATAACCATGGGAACTGAAAATGATACAAACTTTTCAACGACTCATCGTTCTAAAATCTGTATGACAAAACATACAACTGTGAATCAGCTGTTTTCACTGTGATCAGAAAGCTTGTCAAATAGAACCGAACTTTGGAGAAACAGTCTGGTTTCCTGTGTTTTTACTTAAATCTTTTCTTCATTTTGCACAACACATTAAAACATGCTTTTTTATGGATGGCTCCAGATATATATGAACTGATTTTAATTGTCAAGTGGTAGATTAAAACCCTATGTTCCTCAATGTGGGAAAAGAACAAACTTCATAAAGAATAACACACCACGAGAAATACACGGTGCTTAATACTGTATTGTCTATTATAACTGCAGTTGTCAGTTTCAACTATTGGAAAACAAATGGTTAAAAGTCATGCATGCTGAAGTGAGTCCTTAAGCCCCAAACTGATCGCAGAGTTATATCTTTTATGCCAATATCCAACTCTGTTTTGGAAAGAATTAACGTTAATATTATTCAACTCTTTCAATACTATCCATTTATAAGAATAGCACTCATTTTATGATTAGTGAATGAGTATGTTTGCATCTTTGAATCTATTAAACCACTTTAACCACTGAATACCAGCACGCATAGTTTGTAATAAGCCATTGCATTTTGAAATCTGCTTTTGCATCCACAATGAGGGTCTTGTCACTTGTCAATTACCACGGACCATTACACACGAGGGTGTCATAGCTTAGTTTCTCCCTGAATAGGCCTTGGTCAGTGAGCCTCCCATCAGTTCAATGTTAATGTCCCATTGGGTCCAGTCACTCAGTCTCTGGACTACCGCCTCACCTCCTTTTCTCACCCTCATCTCCTCTTGTGTGCTGTCCAGCTGGCTCCGACCTTTGACCCTTTCACCCTCACTCCTGACCCCTGAGGACATTCCCACGACACACCCTTTTGTGTACACCTCTCCATGGAAACCCAGTGGTCACTCCCACTGCATTTTTAGAGATTATGGTGATAGACATAATTCACTTTCACTGGGATCAGTGTAATGCAACCTAATTTAGCCTAATCCCAATTCAAGTATGAGGTGCTACAAAACTGAAACGCACATATTTATTAAGAGTGTGTTTCAAAAGAAATCTTTCCAATATAGGACATTGAATAGATCCTTTAACGTACATGTCAGTTCATCTTATCAATTATTAGCTTCACTAAATACTTAATAAATTAAATAAATGAAATGCAGCATCTAAATGCAGCTGTCTGCGCATCCAAAACAACTTTTTTTTTAAAATATAACTGTCATTATAGTTATTTGTTATGATATTTGCTAAGTTGTTTTTAACATTGAACTTTTTTAAATTGGTACAAATATGAATGTTTAACTTTATGTGACTCTACCTGCCATGCACACTTGTGTCTTTCCCTCCATCCTCCCTCTGCTGCGGGCGCCCCCTCCATAGATCCCTCCCTTCTTTTCCTTCTGTCACTTTCACAGTTAATTGTAGAAAAGGGATTTTCTCCATTGATGTCAGGTCTCTTAGGTTACCCCACTCCTGCATGAAATGAGATGGATAGAGGGGAAGAGATAGAGAGGGGCACAGGCAAACTGAACGAGCAGCGGCGGAGGACGGACGCAGCGGAGAGTGAACTTTACAACATTCTTAAAGAAGTGAGAAAGAATGAGAGTTTAATATTTCATTGCATAGATCACATCAATAATATCTGCCTCTATGGGACTATTACCACCGCATTTTTAATGGTGCATGTTGTAAGTATGAAAATGGTTGACTTTTTCACTTGTTAAATCACTAATATTGCAGTTTCTACATAAGAAATTGAATTGTTCGATGAACGATATGCCTTTTTTTTTCTTTTCTTTTTTTACAGCATGTAGTAGTACAAACCTTTGGAACATGGATTATAATATGGATTATGTATAACTATAATCTTTTTTTTTTTTTACAATTACTGTTTCATTGAATTTTTGAATGTGTGGCCTATTTTTTTTTTTTACAGTTTGACAGTACATTGTATGATAGATAATTCTCCCCTTTTGAATTCACCTGCTATGATGTTTTATGGAAGCATCCATCCCCTGCAGGCTTTGGCGCTATCGCTGTTCATCCCAAGTTTTGCAGAGAGTCTGGTGTTGATTGTCCAAACGCAATTCTTGTGTTCCTTCTCCATATCCAGGAGTTGTGGATGGACATCATGCGCCCGGCTCTCATTCACTCCCTCTTATGAATTACTTTGATGATACTGTGATTGAAATAGATTAAATATTATATATCTGTGGGCAAAAAAGGGACTGCATTTTAATTGTTGTGAAAAAGCTGGACTATGCAGATCCCTACTGGACTATTTGTTGAGTTAACTGATAAAGGGATCTGTAACATTTTAAAATTGAATACAATTGAACATTTAGGATTTTAACAGAATTTTGGACCTTATCAAATTTAGTTTTCTCAGTTGAAAACTTACATGATTAAATTAAATGATTAATTCACACAGAATTTCCAGACCCTGCACCTTTCAGTTCCATGAGCTCCCTCTAGGAGCTGCATCAGTGACTGCATGGCATTTTCTCAATTTTCTGTAAAATTCTGAAAAGCTGAAATTGTTTAATTTTTTAGGTGAATATCTACTTAGCTTGACAAAAGAAGTAAATTCTACGTGTGAATGTGTTACTTATGGACTTTTGAATAGTTTCTCTTGCTGTGGGTGGAATCAGATGATGAATGATGTATGGCTGTGGGCCTCATGGCCTGTGGTTGGTGAAGTGAAACGGAGGCTGACTTTTCTTCCATGTGTGTGTCTTTGGATTATAAAGGACCGTGACATATTCCATTATTTATAGAACTGAGTGTTTATCTGTATAACTTTGATGTATGAGCTTGTTTGGAACTGTAGGCTATAATGCCTATATTTTTCAGTTCTTTGTTTAATAAGCTTAATGTTGATTTATTTTTAAATTCATCTGAAATGTTTGGAGGCTATCTTTAAAATGCAATTCTAATATCTATTATTGATTGCGTGTTGACAAATAATAAGTGCAATGCCTCTCCTCTCCAAATCTCCTGACACAAACATACTGCATCTAAACGTTCTAAGAACATTTAGGCAACATTTCAGGGACTCTGGGATCAGCGTCTTTCTCTAGAGTTGACATTTCTCCATGGATTGTGTTTACTTTTCCACAGACCTAGTAAAATATCAATTATCAAATATCAGTGTGCTTAATATTGAATTGCATAATTCTACATTTGATTTTTTAACTGTTATTTGCACCTTGCCTCATATAAGATGATGTTCATGTGGGAAAAATAAATAAATAAAAAAATAAATAAAGTTTCTGACCTTGTCTCTGTATATATTTGTTCCTTGCTGTGATCACAACCTGATAATAGTCGGTGTTTGTCATAAAACTGTTCAATTTGACCAGATCACAACACAGGTTAGCACATTGTTTAATTAAAAGCATTCATGTATGATTCCACACATGTAAATTGCAAAGGTAAATAAGAGGAAGTTGTAACTGCTGCCAAGTTATATTCAAAAAATGCAATTCACTAAGCTGAAGGAAAGATAATAATAAGGGAGTTTACAGATATAGTTGAGCTCTACCTTAAACCAGTAAACAGTGCTAGCTCCATTCCACCCCCCCTCCTTCCTAAAAACAAACTTGATTTCTTGTAAATCACATGATTTTGGAGAAATCTGGCCGAGTGCAGTAACCAATGAGGGACTGGGTACACATTGTGAAACAGAAACACTTTCCATGCTGCAAGCCAAGCAGCAAACCCGACTTTTATGGAAAAAAAATAAATAAATAAAATCACACATGTCGCAGTCTGAATGCATCTGCCAGTCCACTAACATCTGATTGTTAACCTCATGTTTAAAATAAATCTGTTAACATCTCTCCTCTCATGCATGTAGAATGGTGGACGTTATTAACAGTGGAGTATACATGATATATCTGACAGCATGGTGATGTTTCTCAGTTGATGTATTGCCAGTTGGACAAAATACAGACATCAATCTGTGGAATACTCCTTCCAAGTTGTCTTAGGAAAAGAAAAAAAAAAACAACAGGGAGGGAGGGCATAAGAGATCCAACGATTGGGAAATACAGGGAGTGGATGAATAACAAAACCCCAGTTAACCAAAAGCCTGTGTCAGAGCAGGCAGAGCAACAGAAGCTGCACAATGGACGGCTGCATCTTCTCAGTCTTGTTCCTGATCCTGACTGTGGAATCAGAGTGTTCGACGAGCAACAGGTAAATAATAGTTGACGTGTTTTTTTACATGATAGATGTTTAATTATTATTTGCCTGTGTCACTTTGTCATCAGATGAAAATGAAATATGCAGCATTGCAGATGAATGCAAAAAGATAGCAATAAAGGATATAGTTTGTTTTTCACCTTCGTGTGCAGATTCTTCATCTCAGCCCCCCGAATCTTTCATGTGGGTGTTAATGAGAAAGTGCTGGTCCAGATGGTCCATCTTAATAGTCCCGTTACTCTCTACCTGGAGCACCCGAGCACCGGCATTTTTGTGTCCGAGAAGAAAACCACCGAGTGTACCGAAGAGGGACAGATTAAAACAGTTGAGATCAAGGTATGAGAAACGTCCGCGATACTAAAAAGAAACAAAAAAACTATTTAGATAGGACTGAAATGCAATTGATCCAACCTTCTAATGTGCATCTCTACAGATAGACAGAGACATGATGTCAACATTGCCTCCACATTACAAAAGCCCCTACCTTATGCTGGTGGCAGAGAGCCCCTCCTTCACTGGCAGGAAGACAACAAATGTCCTGGTGTCAAAACACAGGGGTTACATCTTCATTCAGACCGATCAGCCAATCTACAACCCAACGCAGAAAGGTAAAAGGCACGTCCTGGAAATCTGAAGGAATGTAAAACAACCTGAAATGAATTAATCAATTGATTCTCTTCTAGTGATGTACAGGATATTCACTCTTGATCACACATTCAGGCCTCACGAAGAAGTGTTCCACATAGCAGTATTTGTGAGTGAAATACCTTTTCAGAAGGAATAAAGGGGACGTCCTGGTTCAATTTCATAATTCATGCTTTTATCATTTAATGACAGAATGCTAACGGAAATAGAGTAATGAAGACCCTGATGACTGCTGTTGGAGGAATACTCCGAGGCATATTGCCCATACCTGATATCGCAAAGTATGGTCAAAAAGATTTACAATAAACTGCATCTGACAGCAAAAGCAACGTTTACATCCCATAATAACACATGCATGTTTTGTGTAAAAAGGATGGGCACATGGAAGATAACGGCATATTACGAAGATGATGAAGCAAATGCTGCTTCCCGAGAGTTCAAAGTTCAAAAATTTGGTAAGTTAGGTGTTGACTTCATGTTTTAAATTAGCAGCGCCTAATATCTTGTCCCTTTCAAAAACATGTTTTAATGTTACACAGTTTTACCAAGTTTTGAGGTCAACATCGAAGTGGGGCAGAACTATATTTTGGCGAATGCAGAACAGTTTGACTTCTCCATCCTAGCAAGGTAAATGTTGATTCACTTCCCATTTAAATTACTTCACTCACCGGTTTTCCTGTTCAAATTGCATTGATCAATCGTGACCACTAAACATAAATAGAGACCTCAAAGACTCATGTTAGTTGAAAAACACTTAAAATCAGCCCAATTAAATACGAAATCATGACCTGGCCCGAAACCTGTGTCAAACTATTACATGTAAATGTATAACCATGAAAAGCTTCATATCTGCAAATACATAAAGGCAGAGCAGCCAATGATATTTACACGTAAATGTATACATGTGTTATAATTCCAAAGGAGCTAAAAGTAGATTCTTTAAGGATTTAAGGAGGTGACTCCTCTGAAATTATCCCTGGTAATTGAATTCAGTATTAATAATAATTAAAAAAATTTTAATGCATTTTTGACGGGAAGTAAAGCTTAGTGCGAGTTCATATAGGCCATTATACAATCTGATGTCATAATCTTTTCTTGTCTTCAACTTCGACAATTTTCTTCAGGTATTCACATGGAGAGCAAGTAAAAGGGGCTTTTCACTGCCAATTTGGAGTGGTAGAAAGAGATACGACCCATGATCAAAAAACGAAGTCCGTCTCTATCAGGGGACTGGAGCTGGCTGGCTCGGTGAGGGAACTGAGATCTATTCACAATCTAGAAAGTAGCTCATTTCGAGATCTGAGATCAGATAACCATGGCATCTGTTGCAGTATTTGAACATCATCAATTCATGGCAATTTTTTGCAGGTTTTGGATGGAACGGCAGCAACATCTCTCCAGATATCTGCCTTAAATGAGAAACTCCAGAAACAGCAGAACAAAACTCTCCCTGACTTACAGCAGCGTGGAGCACAACTCTACCTGAGAGTATTCGTCACCAACATACAAAGTAAAGGATGCTCGGCCACCAAAAAGTATAAAGAAGGAAACACATTTCATGTTATGGTATTTGCTGTGTTACATACAGCGACATGTGCTGTGTACCGTAAAGTATGTTTCTTCATGTTGTACACCACCTAGTAGTAGTAGTTGCACAGAACGTTCAAGTGAAAATTAATTACCACAATCCTTTATTTTATAGTTTATTTGCCATTATTACAGCAAAACTATTGAATATACCCACTATGACATTTATAAATATGTTACCTTGGAAAGTACACTATTTAAACTACAAATTACACATTTATATTTTAAAATTCGATTACTACTCATAATGCCGCTGCTGTTACAAATATTAATAATAACAACAATAATAATCTATTGGGAATATTATTGTGATTTTTCAGTATGTTTGACACCTTCATTTTATGGCCAGGTGGTGAAATACAAGAGGCAGAAGTTTATCTTCCCATCATCTCCCACACATACACCATGGATCTCTCTCGAACTCGCTCATATTTCCTTCCTGGATATCCGCTGGATGTGGTGGTATGTGTGAAACTGACAAATACAGGTACACGGTTACATGCACATGACTGTGATGATGTAAACACTTTGTTTGTTGTCATCACAGGTGGCCATGCGTCTCCCAGACGGATCCCCTGCAGCTGGTGTGCCAGTAAAGATCGAGATACCTTCAGTGGAAACTTGGCAAGGCACCACTGACCACGAGGGGGCAGTGTCTCCTGTGTTTAATATTCCCACTGAAGCTCAGATTACTGTTCAAGTTAGTATCCCTTAACAACTAATGACATTGTGTTATCAAATTGAGAAACCACTGGATTTTGAGTTCAGCGTAGGTCCTGTGTAACACCCTGACTCCATTAGGTGTCGACAGATGGGCTGCAACAAAACAAAGTCATTCAGCGCGCTTCATCTCCGAGCAACAGCTACCTTTACATGAGTTTTACCAACAAGATCTACTCCGTGGATGAGCTACTAAGTATAAATTACAACACCATCAATGGCCCCAAACATGGGTTCATATACTACATGGTGAGACACATCTGAGTGATATGACATAGTTTATCAAACAGAAGCAACAAATATTTTAACATTTTTAAGTCGACTGTGTTCTAGGTCATGAGCCGCGGGAGCCTGATAAAAAAGGGTTCTCTCAGACTTGGCACTTCAGTCAAAGACAACCTGCGGATAACAGCCGATATGGTGCCGTCCTTCCGTCTGATTGGCTACTACTACAACGAGCGCGGTGACATCATTGCTGACTCGGCGTGGGTAGATGTCAGGGACGAATGTGAGATAAAGGTCAAGGTGAGTAAACAGAGCAGATAAGACTGCAGCCCAGGCAGAGCAACAGCAGGTTCATTCTGAATAAGTAGCCTACAACACTGTTATTGTTATTAACGTCAGGACACTTGATGAAATAAATATTAGCATTGAAGTAACACAGTCAAACACTGTGCATGCAAATTATCATTCTTTTCCAACACAAAAGATATATGAGATATATATGCTGAACACAGTCGATGTCTTTATATGTATATTTTGATTTAATGTAAATGTAATGTAAAAAGAACATTTCGACTTTAATTTAGGTGGAACGAAAAGGACCGTTTATACCTGGAAAACAGTCCTGGCTAGAATTTGAATTATACGGTCAGAAGGCCAAAGTGGCTTTGCTGGCTGTAGATAAGGCCATCTACGCGCTCAATGCTGATAATAAACTCACAGCCAAACAGGTAACTCTCTCACACACGCACAACACACTGAGGCTATTTAATCTCTCCAATTATAAGACAGTAAATCCAAAACATTCTTCCAACTTTTCAGGTGTTTTCCTCTATGCAGTCATATGACCTGGGTTGCTCCTACAGTGGAGGATCTGACCCTGGGTCTGTACTTACAGATGCCGGCCTGTCTTGTGTGTCTCAGTCCCAGTCGATGTGGAAAAAGAGTATGACAAAACCACAACTTATCTTCCTGCAATCATTTGTAATGTTAAATGAGAACAAGACAACATGTTTTTAAATTATGAAAGTTCTCACTTGTGCCTGGAGGCGATCCATGCCGATAGTTTTAGGTTTTATGATTCAAAGCATCCAAAATCAAACAGCTATTTCCTTACTCATCCCTCGCTTTGCTTTAATGCTGTCACACTACTTTTGCAGGTTTTGGCTGTGATTCACAAGCTGCACGACAAAAGCGTGCGGTGGACCTTCAGCAGGAAATAATAGCTTTGAGTAAGACAACAATCTGGCATTATGACTGCAGCCTGAGCTGATCTTCATTCTGGTAAGAATCATTTCTTTTTCTTTTAATGTCCCTTTCAGAGTCAAACTATTCTGATGACCAGTTGCAGGCCTGTTGTGCTCGTGGGTTTTCTCTCATCCCTATGCGCCGAACATGTGAGGAAAGAGCCAAGAGAGTCTCTCTGGTGGAGACGAATCCTTTGTGCACGGACGCCTTTTTAAAATGCTGCCTTCAAGGAGAGTGTCTGAGACAGAAGGCGATACAAGAGGACGCCCTGAAAGGACTCGGCAGGAGTGAGATCAAATCCTCATTAAACATTGAATCACCTGCTTGGATAGTATTCAACAACTGTGTCACTTATTATCACTGAGTGAAAATTACAAACCTTTCATTCTCTCATTTTTAGCTGCAAGCACCGACGACATTGAACAGTTCTTCATGGACACTGCTGCTCAGTACATTCGCAGATTTTTCCCCCCGAGCTTTGCATTCAGAGAATTTGATGTCAATGGGAGATTAAGGTAAAGGTGGGCAGTCATTATGTAATCATTGTGTCAAATATTTTCTCCTCCAGTGGAATGGCTAGTTACTTCTAATATAATCAATGTGTGAATCCATTGGCTTAAGTCTAACGATAAATAGACGAAGGGTTTGCCAGATGCATTTTTAAACCAGGTCATTCATTTGATCTCATTTGAAACCCCTTAGGTATCCTTTGGCTCTCCCTGATTCCATCACCACGTGGGAGATTCAGGTCGTCACTCTGTCTCCTGCCACCGGTAGCAACAGCGTCCCACTTCACGAATGCATCTCGGATATTCTAAGGAGTTGCTCATCAATAACTGCCATTCCTTTACTCCATGTTTCATTCAGGTCTCTGTGTAGTGAAGCCGTCTGAGGTCAGAGCATTTAAGGGAGCATTTGTTTCTCTGCGTCTGCCTTTCTCAGTGAAGAAATATGAGCAACTATCCATTTCGCCTGTTATCTACAACTACGGCGATGAAAGCCTGCAGGTGGAAATAACCCAACGCTGACATTAGTAGGCATTTACAACAGCAACCACTTGCAATTTGAAATTCACTCCTTCATGTTATTTTCCTGCATTTCTATAGGTGGCGGTTCATATGGAACAAACCGAAGGCCTCTGCTCCCCTGGCTCTGCCACCTCTACAGCTTTCGTTAACATCACCGTGGAGCCAGCGTCTTCACAGTTTGTCTCCTTCTCTGCTGTCCCCATGGTAACCGGCTCAATACCCATCAGAATACGTCTCTATGACATGGAGAACGAGATGGGAATAGACGCAGTTGAAAAGACTTTGAATGTGATGGTGAGTGACAAAGACGGTATTCGATGCAAAACAATTTCATAACATCACAAAATAAATATGGACGCATATGACATGGTGGAAGTCATACATCTTCTAAAATGACTTGCCTTTGTTGACTTGACTTCCCTACATACGTGGCACATCTGCATTTCATCATAACTCACACTTTAATTTGATGCTTATACGAACGGTAAGTTTTCTGTGTTTGGCTGAATGCCTTAATTGATTATGACTATGAATTAAATACCATCTAAGGGGCATATTTGTGGACTAGATCAACATGCATGTTCCACTTGCATATTTTCACGTGTCACACAATAATCATCTCTCTATTGCGTCGTAGACAGAAGGACTAGAAAAGAGAGAAGGAAAAACCATGGTGTTTAACTTAGATGGTGAGTAAAGTATTTATTTATAATAAATGTTGTCATTGTTCTTCAACAAGTTTCACATGTAATTTTATCATCATCATAATAGGGAGAAGCACTATCAATATTAACGGTATTTTACCAGATGACAGAGTGCCCGACTCAGACTCCAATATTTTCATTTCAATGGAAGGTATGTGTTGTTCGACACAGACATGCAATCCACAGACCTTTGTTAACGACAGTGTCTTACCCCTCTGGTGTTTTCATCCCACAGGGGAAGGATTCGGCAATTCACATGTGAAGAACCTTCTTTCTCCTCAGAAGGTTGCCAAACTGATCCAGTTGCCTACAGGATGTTTGGAACAGACGATGAAGGGACTGGCCCCTACCACTTCAGCGATCCGCTACCTTGACCTGAGTGAGCAATGGTTCCACCTGCCTGCTGGAGCCAGAGATGCTGCCCTTGATAATATCGAGAAAGGTAGGAAGCAGTTATTATGAAGCGGCTTGTCTGAATCTGTCACACTTTGGTCCACAGCAAGTTGTCCTGACAGCTACTGGCCGTGTTGCCTTGAAATTGGCAGTGGCTATCCACCATGGTAGAGGAAGAATTCTAATGTTTTGAGTGACCTTTAACCTTTCCACAAACACCATCAGGAAAAAAGTTTTATTTGTACGCAAGACATATCAAGATAAAGATCTTTGTTTCTTATTTGTGCAAGCTATTTCTCTGGTGTCAATTTGTCAGATTTTTTATTTTAAGGCCAAGAACATGAAAGTGGGGTTGTGGATGTTAGATAATAAATAGGCCTGTTAAATTAAAGGCTATTAAAATAAAATGAAAATAATAATCATTTAAAGTTTTAATCCTCCGATTGCTTTGTGTCAAGGTTTGAGCAAGGAGGGAGGACTCAGGCGCAGAGGCAGTGTGAAGGGTGTTTTATTTTCAAAAGAAACTCAAAAGGTGGCAAACGTACAAAACAAAAGGCCCAGGAAAAATAGACTAACTCAAAAACTCAAACTACAAACAAGAGATCGCTCCAGAGGGAGGAAAACACGGCTGTAAACATAAACTGCAAAAAAACAACTTAACTGAGATACTGTGGCGACTTCGAACGTGACATGACGAGAGACGTAGGACAAACTGGCACAAGACAAGGGGAGACGCAGACTTAAATACACAGAGGGATAACGAGCAACAGGTGACAACAATCAGGGATCAGGGATGACATCAGACCAGGGAACACATGAGGAAGGGCAAGTGACCTGAAACGAGAAGGGAGTTATTTTCAAAATAAAACAGGAAAGACAAAAACCCAAGATGAGACATTACCACACCCGCGTGATACTTTGTGTTTCGGCTCCATCTTTTAGGCACCTTTGAAGGGGGGGGGGGGGAGTATAAGGTAGGAACGTTACTAAGACTAACAATATTATGAGAATTAAGTCAAAAATATTCATAATAATTTTATTTATTTATTTATTTTTTCTTAAAAGTGTATTTCCTTATTTTGCCCCATTCACTTAAAAAGTATACACACAATACTTCCACAATATAGGTTTGGCACTTACCAACCTTTCAATGTCCTCTGCATCTTCCTGCTGGGAATGTAATGAATAATGAATACATTTGTAACACAGCAAACACTTTCTTTGTCAGGTTATTTGAGGATTCTACATTTCAAGAAACCCAATGGATCTTATGGAGCGTGGGGTTCAGTGCCATCTAGTAACTGGTGAGTTATGCCATAAGTATTTTTGATGTAAGGTAGTTATATTCAATAACTCACGTCGTCACATTCCTCGCTCAAATAGTTACTCGCCTTTTCCATCCACTCTTCTTCTTTGTTTTTCTTCCTCGTGTCCTAAGGGTGACTGCCCTGGTAGTGAAAGTGCTATCGTTGGTGGCAGAGCGCCAGATGCCGGGTTTTGGGCAGCAGGGCAGGAAGGCCAGGGTTGTACCATTCGAAGAGATCAGGCACTCAGTCAGATACTTGCTCTCAGTACAGAAGACCGATGGGTCCTTCACTGACCCACATCCAGTGCTACACATAGGAGTTCTGGTAATCCCCACTGCACACGTGTTACAACATTCAACTACATTATGATGATAGAAGACGTGGCAACAAACTCAATGGCAGAGATATAAATGCTGAACATTGTCTCTGTGTGTTCAATATAGAAAGGCAAAGACCAAGATGCATCAATGACAGCTTTCATAAACCTTGCGCTCTACCGGTCCCTTCAATTCCTGGACTCCAAACTCAGAAGTGACGTGGTGAGATAATAGAAGCTCTTATTCTCCCTTGTAGCTACGCTAGCGGTGTCGCTTTTGGGACGGCAGTGTCGGTCAGTCCACCATGAAGTTATCATTTGTGGTTTTTAATGACATTTTCCCCGAACATTGGATTGCCACAAAATTGGGAATACTCGCATTCCACCCTCATGATGAATCATAATAACTCGACTGACTTTTTGCCTATAGCCATCATCAATACAAAATCTGTTATCAAAATGCATTCAATACTTTGATTTATGACCAAATACCTGCAAAACAAACATTCCCATCACCCTCGGTTGAACTTTTTGTTAAGAGCTAATTAGAAAATGTTAGCAAGCTAACAAGCTAAATTAATATGATGACAATGATGAACACTTACATCTGCATGTTACATCTGCATTTAGCTAAAAACGTTAGCATTTAGGTCAGCCTCACGTAGCCGCTAGCGTGACAGTCGACTTTTACACTTGGAATTGTTGTAGATTTAATGTGTTTTACATTGTATGAATTATTTGCAAAGATGATGAGCTGCAAAAATGATATTGACTGCTTTCATGCTACTTTCGACCAGGAAGCGAGCATTTCCAGATCAGCAACATATCTCGTGTCGCACCTTGAGGACCTTCAGCATCCATATGCTGTCGCTATTACAGCCTACTGCCTAGCAGTTTGCCTGCCACAGGAAACAGACCATTCATCTGCCTGGAATAAACTTCAAATGCTGGCTACTGAAGGCATGTTCAATCAAAGTGAATAGGTGTGGGTGATATGGATATATGAGGAAACAATCAATATCGCCAGTTCAAAAACTGACCAGAGATTAAAAATCACCATGTGATTTGACCACGATCACCATGTCACCCAACCCTAGGGCAACCACAATCATCTTGGTCAAAATGTTAAATTCTTTGTGTATCACAATATTGTTTGAAATTGTTCATTTTCACTCATTGGCTATTTGCTATTATCAGGAAACAATGGATGTTTTCTGTGGACAACAAATGCCAGCCCACAGAATCAGGCTCGTGCAGATGTTATCACGGTAGAGACGACAGCCTATGCCCTCCTGGCTGCAGTGGAGCTCGGACACATGGAGCGGGCAGACAAAACGGCCTGCTGGTTAACCACCCAAGAAAACTATTTTGGAGGCTACCAATCAACACAGGTGATGATCACTCCAGTGAGAATCATTTGAACCCAAAGATCCCTGTTTTTAGACGCATGTATGTAGTCCCACATCATAGAGTATAGTCCTGTTAACTGACAGAATAGAAGTAAATGTGTGTTCGATTTTGTATCACCACGCCCAGGACACCATCATGGCACTTGAAACCCTCGCGGAGTATGAGCTAAAGAGGTCTGTCAGACCAGAAGTAAATCTAGTAGCAGAGTTCACAGTCCCAGGAAAGACAGATATTGTAAGGCTCGCATTGGAAAATAACAAGGAGAAGGTGGAAACAGACCTGAAGGTATCATAGAGCATTATCAACACTGCACTCAAATACACACATCAATATCCAACCTCATTCTTAGATCATGTTTCTTGCCTTTTGTCACAGAAATTTTCAGGGAAGAACATTGTGGTGCAATTGACAGGAAGAGGCGATACCAAGCTGAAAGTAAGTGGAATTAACGTCTGTCTGTGTATATGTACTGAAAGAGATCCATCATTTACAATACATCACCAATCTCTTTCGCAGATTGAAAAGGTTTATCATGTAATGGACCCGAAGGACCATTGTGACGAAGTGTCTATCAGCATCACAGTGGAGGGGAAAGTGAAGTACACTGGTGAGCTTTTGTCACTGCAAGTCACAACCATGATTTGCTGATAAAAAGCCACAGTTACATTAACATCTGTCTCTCTAGCTAAGGTAATGGAAAATTATGAATACTACGACGACGAAAACGAAAACATCGCGAAGGAAGAGGTGCGTGTACCGAAATCTGCGATTGAATGGTTTGACGCTCGCACCCGTAACAGAAGGGCTCTCGATAATGACTTAAATTCAGACCAGGCCATCACCTACAGAATCTGTGTCGGGTGAGTTAAATAACACACATACACTCTTTTTCATGACACATGAGAGATGCAGGAAGGAAAAAAATCATAAATTCTAATTATTGTCTTTCATTGTTTTTCTATGTGTAGTCATAACCCGAACAGCAATCTCACAGGAATGGCCATTGCTGACATCACCCTTCTGAGTGGATTTGAGGCTGTAACTGAAGACCTAGACAGAGTGAGTAGCTCTCTCTAGCTCCTCTTCAGATAGTGCCTTGGGTCATTTTGTATCAATAGACAAGCTGAAGACTGACAAGTGGGTTGAATAAGTACAAATGACTTATAACTGTGTCAGAAAATATTTGGTTCTTGGAAAAAAGTACAAGTCAATTCAGATTCTTTGGACAGGGCCAGGCTATCTCCCGTTTCCAGTGTTAATTCTAAGCTAACTTAGCCATCACATTTAACCTACAAACATGCGAGTGGTATCAGTTCAGAGTGGACATCATAAAAAGGAAAAAATGTCAACTCTTGTCTCCTTGTAGCTGACGGAGGTACCTGAACAATACATTTCCCATTACGAGGTCACCTATGGCAGAGTGCTGCTCTACTTCAATGAGGTGAGAATTAACTCTATTTAAATCACACAGATTTTACACATCCAGTACTAAAACATTTCTCCTCTCACTCTAGCTCTTTGAATCAGAGGAATGCATTAGCTTCGATGCTATACAGAGAGTACCGATTGGCCTCCTGCAGCCTGCTCCAGCTGTGTTCTATGATTATTATGAACCAAGTAAGCTTTTCATGTTTCATGTTTTCTGCGTTTTTTGCAGGGCTAAATCTTTGTACAATTCACCAGGAATTTACAAATCATTTGTGATTTTTTCGTTCAGGCAGAAGGTGTACTGTATTCTACTCCGCCCCCCAAAGAAGCAAGCTGGTCTCCAAACTGTGCTCAGAGGATGTGTGCCAGTGTGCCGAGCGTAGGCCATCACTCCAAGAACCTTTTCTGACAAACACCAATGAATAAATGTCACTTTAGCCTTCAGGTTTCTTTAGTAAGTTGCATAATGTTCATCTCATCTTTAGGACCCTGTCACAAAGTACAAATGACATTCCAGTCAGGAAGTGGTCAACGAATCACAAAGAACGTCCGATTACAACACGCTTGCTTCTTCCCTACGGTCGATTACGGTCAGTGCTGCACACAAGACATTCTGGTGTATCTAGATTACCGTCACCTTGAGCAGCTCCATCCTTTCATATAGTGACACTTTGTTTTTTTTTATTTCAGCATACGTTGTTGAGGTCCTCAACGTTTCTCTGAAGAGTAACTTTGAGATATACACAACAAGAATGAACGAGATACTCAGATCACGTAAGTCAACAGTGACCACAAGCTGATGTTGTAACACGGACCTTTAAATGTCAGTAGACCTATCAGAAATATAACGGACATCATTTGTCTGCCAGATGGAGATATCTCTGTGAGTGACATTTCCACCCGAGTGTTTGCTAAGAGGCGTCAGTGTAAAGGACAGTTAGACTTGGGAAAACAGTATCTCATCATGGGCAAAGACGGCTCCACCACCGACTCGAACGGAAAGTAAGTACAGTGGATAATATTAACGGAAGAATTCATATCACAATGATGGATTCTCATTCTATTCCCTTCTCTTTGTAGCATGCGGTACCTGTTGGAAGCAAACACCTGGGTTGAAAGAAAGCCTTTGGAGGAAGAATGTAAAAAATCGGCACATAGAGCGGCCTGTAGAGGCTTTAAATCGTTTACAGATGAGTACAAGATCGACGGCTGCAGACAGTGAAGCAGACGGATCAGTTTCATTTCACCTTGGTTTAATGTTTAGTGTAACTCAGTCACAGTAGTTTTCCACGGCATTCACACTCAACATGCGTGTTGAGAGCTCTTTTTTTTAACCGTTTATAATCACTTGTGAAAGTATTGTACGTCGTCCTGGACAGGTTGTAATGGTACTATGTTAATCATGTCTTTATGTCCAATACAGATACATTTGAAATAAAATATAACTACCTAAAAAAAGACCTCTTCATGTTTGAATATGCCTTTGGTTGAGGCATTGACTAGATTTGTGTGTTTAGATTATTATTTGAAATGGCACACAGCAACCAAAAAAACAAACATTTGCTCTTTTATGTCTTTTTTATGTGTTTTTTTCTCTCTCTTTTACTGGCAGTAAAAACTTTGAGAGGGGTCTCTGTTCTCATGCAATCCCCCAATTACCCCTCCTCCTTACTTTATATCTGCAAGGTAAGGGAGAAGGGAGGGTGGGAGTGGTTTGGTGTTAGCAGCACAGCGAATACACATAAAATGGCATCACAGTCAGCACATAAGACGAGCTCACCCGCTCCTGGTAGAGTTACACAGGACTGGGATCAGTCATCACCTCATAAGAAAAAGACCTCTTCATTAGCTCTAGAGCTAATAGTCCTCTTGTCAAATGTGCTCCACTTAGAAAAATGCTGCTGAAGGTGCAATTATATAACATCATTTGAGTTGTGGGTGATGCCGAGGGGGGGTAGTGGGTCGGAGCAGTGCAGCAGGAGTTGGAGGGAGGCATGGGTGGAGAGGCGAGGAACAAGCGAGGGCTTATGTGCTTATATTATTCTAATCTCTGAGGCCAGGTCCAATGTAAGCAACACGGGAGTACTGACCGTCACTTCAATCGCAGCCAGATCAATGCCTGCACTGTCTGGGCCTTTGCCATTAGACATTTCATTAAATTTAAATCAATAAAAGGGTAAATAAATAGGCAGACTTCAGCTTTGCACATTTTCATCTTGGGATCACTTTAGTGCGCCGCCAGTAGCCAACAGCAACAGCACGTTTGAAAAAGCGCTCTTCTTTTTAACTGTAGCCTTTCTCGAGGTAATCAATGAGCTGACGTGACTAAGCAGCATCCACTGGTGATTAGAGTCACAATCCATCAACAGTCGTCGTTACTGCTCAGGCTGTTTGTGCAACAATAAAATATGCATTAGTTGCTCAACAAAGACAGTGGTGAGTCAATGATCTATGTTTTGTTCTAGATTTTTTGATTCAAGTACACGCTCATCTACTTGGACACGAGTACGCTCCAGCATCAACTGTCAAATTGGCCGGGGAATTATGAAATGTGCACGTACGACCCCAGGTGTATTTTGTTAGGTGCGCGGTAGCCTTAGTTGTTGAAGGTGTGTCCCCTGCCATTTTTCCAAAGGCCATCACAGGGTCAGCGGTTTCGAGGGTGGTCTAAGGTGCAGAAAGGAGTGAAGTGAAGGCGGAGCCGTTTCTGCGGGTGCCAGCAGATGGAGGTACTGATGGAGTGGGACCACCCGCTCAGGAGTCCGCACTGCACTGACAATCACTCTTTGCTGTCAATATTGTGAAGGTGACGTGGTCTTATTTGGATAGGCTTCACTGGAGACATCTGACATGTCACAGTAGGAAAAGCACAGACAGCAAATAATACAATTAAGGGCGGTTGAACTCCATTCAGCCGTGTCGGTTTCAGAGATCGATCATATGATCAGCAACAGTTTTTTTCGGCAAGTCTTAACGTGTGCTGCAAAACGGGTCTTTTGTATGACAGAGAAGCAATTGCATGGTTATAAAGTGTAACATCAGCACAAAATGCTTTTCTCCGGACTTCAGCCCAAAATTCAAAGTTAGAAACTGATACGGTGCATCTCACAATAAAAGGGAGTGTGTGAATGTGACTCGTACAAGGCTACTCATCTTACTCAAGAGTCGTACTGTGTGTTTGCACGGTCCAGCTGTGCAATAAAGCCAGGTGTAAACCATTATGCATTAGGTGATGTGTATATGTAACTACATTATTCACCAATCCACCGTGTACTATATTGCGATGCTGCAGGGATGTACTCTAGGTTGGTCGTCCTCCCGTATCAGAACACGGTGTACGTGCCAAGAAAAACTCAGCTCAATGCATTAGCAACTAAAATACCTACAGGTAAATAGATTTTTTACAGTGAGGGTTCTTACATACATACACACTGGGGAAAACATGCGTATATATATATATTTATATAGTGTGGGTACATGTAACAGTAATAGAACATGGGAGTGTGGTTTCTTCAGGACTCATAGCTGTTATGCTAAAATGGGTTTGCACGCTCGCCGTGACTATTTGATGGCAAAATGTATTTCATCATGTATTGTTTACATTACTGATGCAGGCTGAGTGACTATCATCTCAAATCTGCAATGTATTTGTCTCCATAAGCACTTATATCCGTCGGCCGTCATATAAAACCAAAGTGTTATATGTTGTAATATAGTTGAATGATGAATTGTGGCTGCATCTTACAATAAAAATATTCAATGATATAAACTTTTGTTATTTTTTCTTCTCCTGTAAAATTAGGAAAACGTCACTTCTGCCCTGTTTGGTCTAGACCCTTGATAGACTGGTCTTCATGTGGTTTACAAAAGGTGGGGATGGTGGGTGGCCATGTGGTCAGAGATTCAGAGCCTTCACAGAGCATTCCTTAAATCTGGACGCTCGGTCACTTACATAACTCCCACGTAGTTACATCTCATTACTCGCAACAAACAGCCAATTCATATAGCGAGAGGTTCCTGTTCCCCGGAGTCCGGACTGAATACCTGCAGTGTGATCGAATGTATTCCAGCTGAATCATGATTCGCGGGCCGGGGCTTTATTCAATCAAAGCTGTGTCTGGGTGTTAATGTCTGGTATAAGTCAAGTTACATACAGGGGACAGTGGAATAACTGTCATCAGCCGTGCAAAGCTGAGACATGCAGGCTATTTCTGTGTTACAGTACGTGAAAAAGTACAAATCATGTCCTGGCCAGCGTTGAATACAGTTTCAGAGAAAAACTGCAAGTTCAGTATGTTGGCAATTATATGTTAGATTACACATGTACTGTATATGTTGTAGTCAAATGATTTATTATTCACGTGTTAAGTGAAAATCATTACATCACTGAGATAAAATCTACCAGCAAACAAATCATACATAAAGAGAAATAAACAGAAAAACAGCAAACAAGAGAGTATTTGATTATAGTTGATGCACAAATTTGTAAAAATGCCACTCAGTTTTTTTTTTTTTTTTTTAAGTCCAATACAAATATTTTCCATGGTGGTTGAGAGAGTGGGACCACTAGGCGTGGAGGAAGGGAGGGAGAGGGTCCTTAAGTAGGAGCAGACTTTATCACTCTCCTCCTTTCTAGTCATGGTCCTTTCTCTCACCTCTTTCTTCCCCGATCGTATCCAGTGAGTCTGTGTGAGCTTTTCCAGTCAGATGGAGGGAGCAACACAAAGAAAGAGATAAAGCCGAGAACTAAGTCATTTTTCTGGTGAGTTCATTTTTTCATTATGATATGAGAGTGGTAACTATTTAAATGAATGGATTAGTTGATATTCATTCACATTGTAATGCATTTATGTTGCATAGCTGAATTTATTCTTTATGGGTTTTTTTTAGTACATTTGTGGGAAATGGTCAGGTTATTGAATGATACTGTTTTAGTTGCTAAAAAGACCATACACTGCAATAGTTGCAGTGAGTGTATCATTTTTTAGTGTGCACATATAATGTGGCCTGGTTATACCTGGTATCATTTACCTTCATTTGATTTAGTTTCAATTATTTTTCATTCTATCAACATAAATACTGTGCTAATGTGATCATTTATATTTTGTGAATAAAAAGTGTCTATTAATTCAGTGAAGACTGCAACCATTTATGCAGTTTATCCATGAAACCCCAAATGCAACCTTTAAAAATTGGCTTGCTGCGTGGCATAGCATCCTAATTTGTTTACATGCTGCATTATTTATTTGGTTTTCAGCCATTTCAAAGCCAAGACTGGACATATTTCTTTTAAGCGGTTTTATGAGTTGTTGGTGCAGCGGATTATGTAACCTTCTGTATAGTGAAAGACGTACAGTGTCCCACAGCTCTATACAGTGACGCTCTGTTGCCTCTCCGCATAGTCCCTCCAGCAGACTCCCTTGACTTCCCGCTCAAGTCACCTGCTTCCTTCCTGTTCAAAATCAGCTAATTTAAATCTTGGCAAGCCATCAAATTAACTATTTTGGCTGATCTGAACACTGCTGCAATTATTCAACCTATATATTTTTTTACTTCACTTTTAAAACGTGTACCAGTAGACCATATTTATATTACTCTATTTATATTACTGGTGACACTTTAGTCAGCTCAGAAATATTTATATTTATAAAGACTAATACTTTTGTGTTTTTCTCTGTTCCCCTTGCACTGGTGATTTGGGAGAATTGGATTAAGAAAGTTCAATAAACAGTGTCATAAAAGAAACACTCAGATGCAAAACTGTTATTTAGAAATACTTTGCTATGCTTTTATGGATCCGTCCACTGAGGATCATTTTGCTCACTGAACCTTCTCAAATGTCAGATCCCAGCATATAAATAACTTTTAGGCTTAAAATTCCACAGGACAACCTTCTACCTGACTGCAAGGTCACCAAAATGAGTTTCTCAAACTGAAAAGAAAAAGTAAGTGTTGTCTTTAACCATTGCTGTCAGGTCACTTCTGAGCAAGGCACTAAATTGCTTAGTAGTCAGTAGACAGTGCAAGGGAGCACCAATGTTTGAATAGGAACTCTGTGAATGTGAAGCTGGCTAAAAGAGCATGAATGCTCAGCAAAGCCTTTCTTGGGATGCATCTAAAAAGTTTTGGCATAAAATGTCATGCAGTAATAACTCTCCTCTTTGTTTTTTCCATTCCAGGAGAAACCTGGCATATTACACTTCACAACCGGTCAAAGAAATATAGAGGAAGCGGTTCATAATTTTACAGCAATATACATACAGATCCACCAAAGGCAACACCATCACTGGCTACTGCTGCTGGCTCAAAATGTTGTTTACTCTAGGACTTCTCCTCCTCCTCGCCCCATTTCCCTCCATTCAATCCCCCGCCAATGAGAGGAGAAACTCCACAGGAAGTGATGCAACCAAACCCAATGTTGCTTTCACCCTGTCAAAACCAAAAAACACTTCTGCTCTCGCCAAGCAGACCGTTCGCCCAACCCTGAAACCAAACACAGTCAATCAGACAGTTTCATCCACTCCAGCCACAACGGCACTGAAGGCTTCCACAGTCAATGAAGTGAAAGCAACCAAAGACAAGTCGGCCCCCACTGGAGCTCCACATGTTCAGGCAGAATCCACAAAGTCGGCTTCAGCCAGCGGTGCTAAAACCACCAAAGACAAACTTCTACCGTCAGTCAATCAGACTGTCTCAATGAAATCTCCTTCAGCTGGTGATGGGAAGACTGCCAAAGACAAGCTGGCCCCCACTGTTCAGTTAACATCGTCAAAGGCTGCTCCCGCCAGTAGCGCTAAAACCACCAAAAACAAGCCCACGGCCTCCGTCAATCAGACGGTTGTAGCTAAATCTCCCTCCGCCAAAGACAAGCCCGCCCCCACAGCAGCGGTTCAAACTGCTCCGTCAACTCCGGCAAAGGCAGGCACAGCTGGCGGTCCTGCAGCAGACAAAGACAAGGTCACATCCTCCACCAATCAGAGCGCTGTAATCAAAGCTCCCGCCACCACCAAAGAAAAGCCTGCCCCCACACAACCGATTAAGGTGGTCATCAGTGAAAGCTGCGACTCAAACAAGGAGCAGGAGCTGAAGTTGAAGCCTGGTGCTCCTCTGGTGATGACGCATAAGATCAGCTTGTTGCCCGGTGGCTGCAGCGGCGGATGCGAGGCAGAGATGACTGCGCTGAAAGGACGCGTGGCCCGACTGGAAAGAGAGATGTCCTCCCTAAAAGACAAATGTGTGATTCTGTCATATTCACTAGATCATCATATTTGGTACAAATCATTAGAGATGGGATTTGTTAATTTTGGTATGTTTTTGTTGCTGCACAGGTCCGTGTTCTGCAAATTGTCCAAATGACTGTAATGGCAATGGAGAATGTGAGAAGGGGAAATGTGTCTGCCAACAGGGATTCATGGGTCCAGACTGCAGTAAGTGTGAACAAGGAGCCGAGTGTAATAAAAGTCAATGAGCATCTGCTCTTTGGATGTGGTAGCTTAGGAGGTGCATATTTTAATTAAGAGAAAGTTACCTTTCACATCTACTTTGACCAATATCTCATTCATACTTTGATTGTAATCTCCACTCTGCGATTTCAGAAGCCGCCAAAGGAAAGGTCAAGGTAACGGTGGAAAAAGTGACCCTGCAGGTGAATAAAGACAAGGAAAGTACGCAGGAGAAAACCACCAAAGTGGAGGAAACACTCTTCCAGAAGAAAGAGCAGAAGAAGGGATCCGAAACCAAAGTCATTGACACGAAACCCAAAGTGGCTACCAATGCTAAAGCAGGTCTTGTTAAGATACAAGCAAAACAAGAAGCCACTGTTAAGAAAGTTATTACTAAAGTCTCCTCAGGTGCCACAAAGACGAGTCGGCCAACTGTTGCTCAGGTTCTGTTGAAACATGAGGGGAGAAAGCAGGAGGAGGCCCGGAAAGGCAAAACAACCGTGCTTACCTCGAAAAAGGTTCTCCAAAAAACAGAACCCAAGCTTGTTAAGGAGGCGACTGTCGGTAAAACGCATCCGCAAAGCGACCACCTAAAAGACGAACCTCAAACCAATGTAACCCAGAGTTATTTGAAGAAATTTAACAGCACAGCTAAAATTGTGACCATTCTGACCAAGTTTGTGGGAACAAACAAAACCAAACCAGGGAAGGAGACCGTGGAGCAGTCCACACTGGCTGAGAAGAATGTTACGCAATCTTCTGGACCTAAACGCACCAAGAAAGTAAAAGCAGACGCAACAAATGTGCAAGCCGTTGACAATAGAAACACAGAAGCTGGCAAAATTGTGAAGGAGAAGGCTACACAGAAGAGTCAGTATCTAGTTAATTCAACCGCCGAAGCAACATCAGGCGAGGCTCGAGTTCTGCAGAATAAAACGACCATCCACGGCTCCGGGGGTGTGAGGAGGATGGGAGGGTCTGGATTAGGTTCGGTAAAGGTTGTGAACGTCTCCTCCTACAGCTTCACCGTCACATGGTCCGCACCACAGGGGATGTTCAAGAACTTCACCGTGATCAGAAGAGAACCTCGGACCGAGGTTGATGAAGACGACCAAGAGGAGTACGAAGAGGACACCCTTGAGGAAGAGAAGGCCCCTACAGCTAAGAACACAACCGACGTTCAGGCACAGAGTGAGAGCACCAACACAACTGCCATCTCTGGGAAAGCTGCCGGCTCTAAAAGCAAAGCTGAAACAAAGAGGATCTCTATGGTGGTCCCTGGCAACGTACGCTCCGTGGAGTTCAGTAACCTTCGGGCAAACACAGGCTATATCCTGAACGTTTATGGCGCCGCGGCCGAGAGGAGGTCAAAGATCCATAGAGCAACTGCAATTACAGGTAATTAAAGTTGCACCGCATTTTTCATTTGAGCATAATTCCTCCACAACTACCAGGTGCACGATCGGCACTGTGGGGCAGCAAAGATGAATAAAAATCTCCTTGTTTTCTCTGACCAGGTCCTGAGCCAGCCACAGAGATGGTTTTCAGCAATGTAACAGAGTCTTCTCTCACTGTTTCCTGGTCCAAACCAAAGGCTGCGTTCTCAGGCTTCAGGATCACCTACACCAACATCGTCACAGGTTTGTCAAAGGTCTGCCTGTATGCTGCATCTCAGTAAGTCCCCTCGCTCGATACCAGTCGGTGTGGGGTTTATTTATTTGGGAGGTTGTGATTTTTGTGATGTGTTATCCTGCCAGCGGAGAGCCACTTTGTAACTGTGGACTCGCAGCAGTCTCACGTGGTTCTGTCCAAGCTGTCTACTGGGTCCTCCTACATCATCACTGTGACTGCTACACAAGGCAGAGCCCAGAGTGACGCTCTCACGTCCCTCATCACCACAGGTACGCAGACAGATGAGCTAATTTTTATCTACAGATTAGTTTTAACATTTGAAAACAGCAACAAACCCATTTTTCTGTTTATCCCAACTGCAGTGCCCGCTCCTCCAACACATCTGCAAGTTGTGAATATAACAGATACCAGAGCGGTGCTGAAATGGACCGCCAGTCTGGGGAAAGTAGACCGCTTCATCATCAGCTACGAGTCCTCCAAGAGTGCGTATGGCAATATCAACCCTGATGGCTAATGAAAAGCATTAACGGGTACGCTAAGTGTTATTAATTCTGCTTCTTGCCACAGCTCCTAATGTGACGGTGACGGTGATGCTGTCTGGGAACTCCGTGGAGCACCAGCTGAGAGGCCTGCAGAGAGGCACCCTGTACACGGTCAAGGTCCTGAGCCAGAAGGACAGTCTGCAGAGCATGTCCATCTCAACTACATTCACCACCGCTAATGGTGAGCAGAGAGGGGAATGAACACAGTGACATCAGGCTTGTTTGCTTGCTTAAGCAGCTTTTCTCAACCACTGGGCTGGGGGGCCAAACGGTGGGCCTCAGACACCGTCTAGTGTGCCACGGAGACACTATCACAATGTTTTGTTTACATGATTTTTTTTATGTGATTTACAAAGCTTCTTATTTCTGTATTGAAAACATAGTCAATAATTTGCACAAATATTTTCCATCCACCAGTCAAATCACAGCATATCAGGTAGAGACTTTAAGCTAGGCTCACCACAAGATCCAAAACATGTGGTGAGAAAATATGACCCTGAAAATATTAAATTCTGATTAATAATGTCAGGTAGTGATGGGTGAGGGTAAGCAGGATTTTGGATGGTGGCATAACCCATATTTACAGCCTGGTTGTGTTTTTTTGACCTTTATGTGGGGCGGTGGTTCTCAGAAATGGCCCTTAAGCAAGTCTACAGAGCTTGTGTGTAAAGTGTGTGACTTAAATAAATTTCTGTGTTCCTCAGTGGTTAAAGCCAGCGAGGTGGGAGCCCGCTCTGCAGTGATAACATGGAGGACCACCACTGTTGTTTATTACAGCTACAGACTCATCTACCAGGTGGTGGGAGAGGAGACAAAGGTGATTCATATTCCCTCAATCCTCGGCACACACAGTAAAAAGAGATCCTGACATTTCCAGAATGCCTAACTTTTGTTTTTTGTGTGTTTACATCAGGAGGTGATCCTGGACCAAAGCGTCACAGAGTATAAGTTGACAGGGCTGCTGCCGATGTCACGTTATCTTGTTCTGGTACAAGGCGAGAGAGATGGACACTACACATCTATCGTCACCACAGAATTCATCACAGGTGATTTTATTTTATATGTAAGCTCATTTACCTGCCACACCAATACTTTATCATAACAACATTTTGTTTCCTCCATCCTGTAGGCAAACTACGTTTCCCTTTCCCTACCGAGTGCTCTCAGGAGCTGCTGAACGGAGCCCTGCAGTCAGGAGAGGTGGACATCTTCCCGCAGGGGAAAGAGGGACCAGCGGTCAGAGTCTACTGTGACATGGAGACCGACGGAGGCGGCTGGACGGTGAGACACACTGCTGTTGTTTGAAAACTCTGCACTAAGAAAATACCGGCATGGATTTAGATGAAAAGAACAATCTGATGTGTGTTTGTAGGTGTTTCAGAGGAGGATGAATGGAAAGATAGATTTCTACAGAACCTGGAGCGAGTACAGCGTCGGCTTCGGGAACCTCAGCGAAGACTTCTGGCTCGGTACAGTTGAAGCAAGTTCTTATTACCATTACATCGGCATTTTTTAAATGAATCAGACTCATCTGTTCCCTTTTCTTTTCTACCACTATTAGGAAATGAGCTGCTTCACAACCTGACCAGCATCGGCCCCGTGAGCCTGAGAGTGGACATGCGATATGGAAATGACACCGTTTACGCTCACTACGCCAACTTCTCTGTGGATTCAGTGGAGAGGCACTATACTCTCGCAGTGTCCGGCTACACCGGGACTGCAGGTGGAAACTTCACCGAACATGTGCAGTATATACTATCTTATGGGGCAAATGTATGACAAGGTGTCTTTCTCTCTGTCAGGTGACTCTATGAGGTACCATAATGGACGTCCGTTCTCAGCCCGGGACAAGGACCCTGATACTCTGGGGATCCACTGTGCCAGGGCCTACATGGGGGGCTGGTGGTACAAGAACTGCTACAAGGCCAACCTCAATGGCCTTTATGGCATCAACACTGATAATCAGGTACATTCACCTCTCTGGGACGGAGACTAACACACTTTAAACATTTTTCATCTTCTATGGCACATTAACCGAACATCATCACGTTTCTGTCTCCGCTCTCACACAGGGAGTCGTCTGGATAGACTGGAAAGGTAAAGACTCCTCCATTCCCTTCGCTGAGATGAAGTTCAGACCGTCCAGGTTCTCTCCAGCAACTCACGGCTAAGGTCGCGTCAGTCTTCATGCATTCACGACAAAGGGATTAAAGCTCCATCAATCCAGAAGACAGAGTGGATCTCACAGCTGGTGCACGTCACTTCCCAAATGAAATTTCATGTACAGTGGTTTTCGATAGCTGTAAAGGCAGCTATCAGTACATTTGGTTCAATGTGCAACATTTTGGTTTTTTTTTTCTGGTCTGTATTTTTATGGAAATGTACCAAAGGGAGTAGAGGAAATGTTTTATTGCAACTTTTTTTTGTATCTTGTCCTACTGTTCTGCCCGACTCGTCCATTTCAACACGGTTTTGTTTCAACTCTTTTCTTGTGCACCACCATGGTACGCCACCCCACTACTACTGTAATTGAATATGCACTGTCTCACTCCATTGGAATAAACATGGCTAATGTGGGTCCGAAGTGTCGTTGGCTTTGGCTTTTGTAACAGTGAATTAAAAACACCCAAATCCTTTGATGGAAAACAGTTTCTTCATTCCCTGCACTACGAGATAAACAAAGTGTCAGCACGACTGCCTTACAACGGCAAAGTGTTTTCATGCCCTTCAGCCATGTGTTGCATTCATCTCACTATCAGATACGTTTACATACAAAATGTTTAGACGTCCTTGGTTCGAGTGAAAACATCAAGATTGGGAGGCGACTATAAACGGGGCATGCAGCGTGCTGAGCAGCTTTCTGAAGGGGGACGCTGGCAGGAAGACACAAAAATGGCAGTCGAGATATCAGTGGTCACTGTGCTCCTGGTCGTGCTGCTGCTGATAGTACTGATATGGTTTTCTGGTCGGAGAGACAAATCTGTTCAGGCAGACCACAAAGGAAGCAGGTCTACAGGTAACTATCGGTTTTTTTTGTCTTTATATGTATATTTGACCATCCTGGTTGTGCAATCAATTGTTTTAATTTCCCGAAAATACAATACTAAATTATTTTCTTGACACATTGAAGAACCACAGAGCTTAGTGCTCATTCTTTCTCAGTCTTACCTTTTCTCTCTCTTCACTCCTTCATCCGGAAGCTGAATCCGGACCTCTGAAGTACCTCCATCGGTTCTTTCCCCGCTCTTCGTCCCCTTCCCTCCCAGGTCCTCCGAGCCTCTTCCTCATCGGCAATATGAAGGAGCTGATGCACGACCATCTGCCGATTCACCTCACCAGTCTGGCACAGCGATACGGATCCATCTACCGCCTGAAATGTGGAAACACAAGTAATCAGCGCACTTTGGATTTATGGATTTTGCACAATTTATAAATCACATGCTGACTGAAAAGCTCATCATTTAAAAGATTGTTTTGGTAGATAGTTCAAATCCCTGTTGTGTTTTTTTCTTCAGCCCTGGTGGTACTTAATAGTAGTGAAGTCATAAGAGAAGCGCTGGTGAAAAAATGGTCAGATTTTGCAGGGAGACCAGTTTCATACACAGGTAAAAACTTAATTTGCAATAATAGTATGCATCATTTTTGTATTATCGTTTGTGTGTATTACCTCTGCTGACTTGGATCAGGTGATATTGTGTCTGGGGGAGGACACACCATCTCTCTGGGGGACTACAGTGAGGAGTGGAGGGCCCATCGGCGTCTTGTCCACAATGCTTTGCAGCGTTGCTGTCAGCAGTCATTGCACAGTGTGATCGAGAGACAGGCACTGCATCTGAGAGAGGTACGGAGCACAAGAGGGACAAATTGTACACACTAGTGAATAATATGGTATCTTATCTGGAGCATAGTGACCTGACAGCAGAGAAACCACATGGTGGGGTGTTTCCAGACTGGTCACATAAAAAGGTGAATCATGGTCCGCTCACGGTTTAGGTTTTGATGGACTATCAAGGCGGTGCTGTTGACCTCTCAGAAGATTTCACAGTGGCAGCCAGTAATGTCATCACAACTCTGGCTTTTGGAAAAGAAGTGAGTATCTTTCTTTTTCTCTACCTGAGTGTCAAAGATGGATTCCAAAATGAGGATTTTGATTGATGAAGTAATGAAGTAAATATACTTCATTACTGTACTTAAGTAGAATTTCCAGGTATCTGTACTTTATCTACTTTATCAGACAACTTTTTACTTTTACTCCCTACATTTTAAAACAAATATCTGTACTTTCTACTCCTTACATTTTTTATGCATTTGAGGGGAACTAATTTTTTTTGTATTATTATTATTAATATGATGCAGGATTCAGTTAGCCTTGCAAAAAAATCAGCCAGTAAAATGTCCTTCATGGGGATGCTTTTTAATTTTGACACCTCTGCAAAATCATCATTGGTAACTAGGCAACGTCACTGCTTATGTTGCTCTTAGAAGCTTGAGTTACATATGTGGATTCGGTACTATTATGTTCCTGAACAGTGCATTTCACTGGTAGGATATGTGAAGCTACAAATCTCTGTGTTTTCTAGTATGATAAGAGTTCTTCGGAGCTGCAGCAGCTGCACAGCTGTCTGAATGAGATTGTGGGTCTGTGGGGCTCCTCCTGGATTTCTGCTCTGGACTCCTTTCCACTGCTCAGGGTCAGTAAGCTTTCACTACCATAGATCCCACGACAGACTATCTAGACATCTTTTGAATGAGACTTCACACTTTGTAATTTGTTTTCTCAAAGAAATTACCCAATCCTGTGTTTGCACGTCTCCTGAAAGAGGTGGCCAAGAGAGATGATATTATAAGAGAACATATCAACGACTACAAGGTTAGTGAACACAGAATTGCCAAAGAATTAAAAGGTTGAAACATATATTTAGAGGTCACACTACGCCTAACTGCTCAGGTCACAGGTTTAAAAAACAAAACAAAAACGGGTTTAAAGAGAGCGACGCCTAACCAGTTAGACAAAACTAGAAGTCATGTTATCTAATAAATCCTAATATGAGAACAGCTTAATAGTCTGGGATACGATATTATAGAGCCAAAGAGAGAGCAAATTAATTTTCTTTGTGAATGCATCTTGAAAAATGGATGAATCAAAACTGTGTTTTCATCCTGCTCTGTTGTTCAGTCACAGGACAAAAAAAATGAGGATGTCATCACAGGATTCCTCCTCCAGGGCCTTGACAAGCACCGCAACACACATGGGGTGGTAAATACACAGGACCGTTCATATCAGGGGAGTCAATCTGATTTCCTTCAAGACTAGAAGTGGAATTATAAATTTAGTATTCTGTAAAATATCACTTTAAATGACAAGTCTTCACGTCCACAGCTCCTGACTGATGTCCACGTTCACATGGCCACTGTGGACCTCCTCATCGGGGGAACAGAGACCACTGCAGCCTGGCTGAACTGGACCGTGGCCTTCCTCTTGCACAGACCAGAGGCAGGGGACAACATGGTCAAAATAACATACACTTTCACACCCTGACGTTGATCTGAGTGTCTCTCTTCCTTTAATCTTCAGGTGCAGACTAAAGTGTATGAGGAGTTGTGCACGGTGCTAGAGGGACGATACCCCCAGTACAGTGACCGACACAGACTTCCTGTCCTGTGCTCTCTGATCAACGAGGTGCTCAGACTCCGGCCGGTCGCCCCGCTGGCGGTGCCACACCGAGCCATCAGGGACAGCAGGTCAGCTGGATGGCAATATACAGTGATAATGGAGGAGTTAGAAGATGAGTGGCAAACTACCATTGACCAGTTATTGTTAAGCAGGCATTGGTACTGGTAGTGACTAGTTTACAAAGCACAGATCTATGTTTCTCCTGTATTTCACTCGTGATGTTGACTCCCCACATGTGTAGTATCGCAGGTCACTTCATCCCCAAGAACACAGTCATCATTCCTAATCTTTTCGGAGCTCACCATGACCCTGCAGTTTGGTCCGACCCATACAGCTTCAAACCAGGTGCTGCTCTAATCGGGAGTTGCAGTGCACATTCCTGTCACTTGGCTCAGCAGATCTCAAATAAAAGTAGCGATGCCCTTTCTGTTTCAGAGCGCTTTCTGGAAGGAGGAGGGGGAGACTCCACGCGAGCCCTGATCCCTTTCGGAGGGGGAGCACGGCTCTGCCTCGGGGAGTCCGTCGCCAAAATGGAGCTCTTTCTGTTCACTGCCTACTTGCTGAGGGATTTCCACTTCATCCCTCCTCAGAGCGAGACCTCTCTGCCCGACCTCAAAGGACTCGCTAGTGTTGTGCTCAAGGTCAAGTCCTACAGAGTTATAGCATGTCCGAGGCCCGTGACTAATCCTTGAACTACAAGGGGTTGTTGCTTAAATGTTGCACATTCATTCATTTTTATTATATATAATTTTTGGTTTCCTTTTACATGTAAAAATGATTACAGATGTGTGTATGTCGATGTGTATGTTTATCATCAGTACTTATTTTTATAGTTGGCTGTAGTATTAGATATCCAAATAAATTAGTGTGTTTATTGGTTCATAAGCCTGAATTTATTAAAATGATTTGTTCAATCAACCCTAAATTACATGTAACCCAGGCCAGACCTATGGTGATTTGATTCATCTCTTGTATAAATGCAAAGCAAATTGCATTAACATGAGTACATGAAAATAATGACCCTCATTAATCACCAGTGGAGGGAATGCTCAGGTGAATGTTAAACCTGTGGTTTGTATAAGGTATTGTACACTGAAACTGGTCCATTACTAGTCATTTTACAAAGAGAATATATTTCACACACTCAGACAGCACCACCCGGTGGATAAGCAAGTGAAATTACTTCCCCTCACCCCTCATCACTGGGCTAGAAGAACTTCTTGCAGATATGTTTGCATTTGCAACATTATTAGAATCTGATGACAGATAGGAGATGATACTCGAGGGTACTGTTGTTTGCACACATGCCAGTTTTTACATAAAAAAACTAAATGGACAGCAGACATGAAGCATTCACTTGTGTAGTGAAGATGGACATGGGCCTCGCGTGGGCAGGTCTTAAAACTAAAATGTGTTGCAGCAATGTCATTTCCTGAACATGTGATTTCAGAAAACTTCTGCTGTCAGAAGATTTAGTAATACCAAGACAATCAGCAAGAAGACATCTGAGAGGAGAATGGTTTCCTTTTCATTATTACGACTCTGTCTTCTCTCTCTCACACAGGCAGCAGCTGGACATCAGTCACTTGGTAATTACATAAAAGAAAATTAAAATGTTCTCTTTAAATCTGTTCTATATTTGTTTGGGGATGTGATTTAATAACTCCAGCTCTCTGAGCTTATTTAGAAAATGTCCAGGCACTGCATTGTAAAGATTCTAGTTTCAAACAAAAAACAAATTAAACTGAATGCTTATGGGACAATCATCAAAACGTATAATTCAACATAATGTTATTAAAATTTGAAAATCATCTGTGATAATGAACAGGGTTGGAAAGAGTACTTTTAATGGATGATGACAGTCATCTGCAAACTTCACAGTTTTCTACATGTCGAGGTAAGCAGTCGGGGGTGTACAGCAGGTGAACAGGAGGGGGCTGAGCACTCAGCCCTGGGGTGCTCCGGTGTTCAATACTAGAGTGGAGGAGGCGTGGCTGCCTGGGGTTTGTTTGTGATGAAGTATAATAACCAGAGCACAAAGTTATCAATCATGGGGGAGATAGTGTTGAATGCTGAGCTGAAATCAACAAATAACAGGTTTACTGTGTGAGGGCTGAGTGGAAGGCAGACGGCATCCTCGGTGGATCGGTTTGCTCTATAGATAAGCATCCTGTATAGATATAATCTTGGGTGGGGGAGTCGTAGCTGTACTCACCTCTCTGAACACGAGCCTCGTGCACCGCGAAGTCCTCCTGAATCTCCCCCAGTGAGGTCCAACTCCTCACTGCATTCATCCACTCCGAGTGGTGCGTTCAGGCTCCAGGGAGCCAGGGATGACGTATTTTTGCAAGCCAACCCGAAAAATACTGTTCCGTGACAAACACACGTCTATGATATAATACTGCGTTACACGTGTTATTCAACACACTTCAGCACCACTTTATTATTATTAAGCGTAAATGCATTCGCCAGGTAAAAGTTCACGTCAGGCTTTAAAAGAATTTACACGGTCGCATGACTTCAACGTCATCACCACCGCCGAGTTTAACATCCAATTTGTAATTTGATGTCATTTGCGCACTTTTTTTTATTTATTGAATCTAATGGCTAGTAGTTCCGGCGGTGTCTCACATCGTTTCTCAAAGTTACCAAAAAAGGGCCGATAGGGCCGAAGACCATTCAAGTCGCGACATGTACGGCGGCCGGGATGCCTGTTACGATTTTTTTTTTTTTTTTTTAAATACTAATAAATAACTGTTTATTAAAATCAGGTTACTCACCAGGCTTAAACAAAATACTTTGTTACAGTAACGAGAGTAAATGTATTGTTACATCGTCCTTGCTTATGAATATGTTCATGATGGAGGGTCTCCAACCTCCCACACCTTTAGTTTCAGTTCTATTAGTGAACATTGCTCTGGCAAAGGCAAATAGGATTTTTGACAGAACCACCTCATAATTTGGGCAATTAAATGTCTAATATGAAATTGTGTTCTCCAACAGATGACCTGGTTCTATTCGCCCTGTTAGGAGATGATATCACTTTGCCATGTGGCATCCCCTCTATTAAATCCTGCTCCTCTGTTAGCTGGAACGTGGCGGGACAGTTCCAGTCCGTGGTGAAGGCTGGAAGGGTCACAGCCCCGAGTCTGAACCCCCCCAGGCTCGGCCTGTTGAGGGACTGCTCTCTGCAGATTCATCGCCTGGTCCTCGATGATGCACGGCTTTACACTTGTCATAGTGGCACGCTCAATTCAAGTGTTTCACTTCAGACTCTTCAAGGTGAGTGACTCAAACGTGGATTTATAAAGAGATCCATTCTTGAGTATTTGAAAGGCAATATCACAATGTCACGTGACTCCCCCCCCCCCCCCCCCCCTCTCTCTCTATTAGTTACTGAGCACTCAACTCCTGCAGAGGGCACAATAGAGCTTCAGTGTTTCCTCAATATATTTCAAGGACTTGCCCCTTGTAACAACAACGGCTTACATATCAAGTGGAGCACTGAAAACAACACGCCATTAAAGGGGGACAGATTTCATTTTGAAAATCCCTCTGATTGCTTCTCAAAACTGATCATCACTAAAAACCTGACAGACCACCGCAGAAAATGGAGATGCCAGCTGACTCAGAATGACACAGTTAAAGCCACCACCAGTTATACGACAACGCTGAAAGGTACCCAACTCCACTTTTGCATACTCCAGATGAACAATGTGGGTTTGACAGACTGTAACCGCTGCTCCCTTTCCCTCAGATGGCCTAGAGGAAGTGTTCGCTGCAGTGGGTGAGTCAGTGTCACTCTCTTGTGGCGAAGCTTCCTCTCTCGGTATGAGTGGTGGTGTGAAGTGGGCTGTGGGTGAAAGGACGCTGACAGATGATGTATCACCCACTGAGGGCCTCACAGATGCTTTCCATGTGGATAAAGACTCATCGCTGGTCATCGGCAAAGTGAGTGCTCGGCATGCCGGGGACTACAAGTGTTCAGGGTCCACCGGTCAGCAAGCGGTGTTTAACAAAATCCGGCTGCACACCGTCGATGGTGAGCATCCATACAAGTGCCAGAATGAAGCATGAATGGTGCTGTACTCACGCTGCCATTAAAACGTTCCCTCTCATGTTCGTCCTTACAGTGACTTCAGAGATTGGGCCAGGAGGAGATACTCTCACTCTGACTTGTGTGCTCACTTGCACTAAAGGATGCAGAAGTTACTTCAACCTTACTTGGTCTGGAGGTGGAGAAAACAGCTGGCAGAGTGGTTTAATGACTGACAATAACACTCTCATGAAGAGGCTGTTTCTCCCAGTTCTGTCATCGGATGAATTAACTTGCTTTGCACACAGAGAGGGCGATGTGGTGGCAGCAAAGACATGGAAGACGTGGCATGCTGTGAACCGTAAGTATGCATCGAGCTATCGTTGCCTTTTCTCCTAAATAAAACCCTAGAGGGAAGATGATAACTATCGCTGTTCACAGCTCTGCAGACACCTGCATGGGTGGCCCTGCCTCTAGCCCTCCTGGTATGTGTCACTGCTGGAGGACTCTACATGCACATGAAGAGGAAGCACAACAGGGATGCAGGTATGAATGTGGCGAAGGAGCTTTTAAGGAGGGTTTGGCAGGCTTGATGAAAATATGTGGATGGCTGATGTTTCCATGCCTTTCTGTTTGTAGGAAATGAACAGTCGAGTATTGGGATGGTAAGAGACAAAACATAATTGTGCTGAAATGAGGGTTTATATTTTGTCAAGTTCCATACATCCCAATGTAATAACAGCAGTATTTCTCTTCGCAGCATGTTTACGATGACATCCAGGATGCACGTATTGAGGAACCAGACCAGGGAAGACAGACCAAAAGCGTCACGACCACTGATAGTTTCTATGATTTGTTACAGGCTGTAAACTAGAGCTAAATCAAAGTGTTAACAAAGTGTGATTTCAACCATCAAAACACTAAAAAATATGTTTTCCAAAGCCTGTTTTAAAAGACAGGTGGATCCGTGTTTACGAGTCTTTCCTCATGATCATTCAGCGTCTTACAGATATTTATTCAAATTCAAGAAGATATTTTAATGAATTATTACACAGTTAACAGGATTCCATTTCATTTGAAACAATAACAATGTTGATTAGATATTTGAACACAATCATGGTAATAAGGAAGAATCTTTGCAACAGTCTCAGTAAAAATGGGAGCTAGTATTTTCCATGGTGCTCCATATACAGTAAGTCTCAGGTAGTCTTGATTTTGTGCCATACAAAAACTTTACAGGTGAATAGATGTTACATGTTTCGACATGGTTTGACATTACAGACTTGAGTTTTTGAGGAAAGTCTTCTTTTTTTGAGCAGACGGAAGATTACTAATACTGGACTGCAATGAAGGAGAGTTATTGTAGTTATTTTGATATGATGAGGATTAAAGTGCAATATGACTATAATATTAGTTGTGTGTGTGACAGTACTTACAAGTGCACAGGCTTTCATCTGGCACGTGGTACAGTGGACAATCTGGGAGATAAAGTGAAGATGTTGTCTGTGAAGTGGTAGAGGAAGCGGGAGAGGTCACAGAGTGCTGCTCACCTGCTGAGGGGGAAAGGTCCAAAGCGTCATACACCTCCAAATTGATACCTGATGACCAACAAGAGGACACAAAGCTGTGATAACACTTCACAATGCAGCACTGCTCGTCAAGATCAATGAAACAGCGGCTCGGACCTGCTGTGTGCTTCTGGGTTTGTGTGCGACGCCTCCGGTAAACGATTAGTCCTGTCACTGCAGCTATAACGACAATCCCCACAAGGACTGAAGCCACAACAACAGCAACAAATGCTCCGCTGCTCCACTTCTTGGTTATCAGCCCTGGGGAGTCCAGGAAGCAAGTCTCAACAATCACAACGCCGCTCTCAACAGGAAATGACTGATTGATTTAAATTGAGAAAAAATGTGTATCAGTACCTGGAACGGCCGTGGTGGTCGCAACATTTTCCACTTCATAAAAAGGAAATAGAAATGGTACATAGGAGTTATGCATATTTCCATTTGTTGTCAGTGATATTCGTTTTAAAATCTTACCTTGGACCAACAGGTTAAGGTCAAAGCAGCGCTGAGTAAGTCCAAGCCTGTACGCACATCTGTACCAACCGCTGTCGCTGTATTTCACAGACTGGATGGCTAATGTTGACCCGTTCATGTCAGCTCTTTCAGAGTTGACAGATACAGGGTTGCCTACGTTCAGCATTGCCCAGGAGATATTTTGGGGGCCTTGTTGTCCTGATGTCACGCCCACGGGACACTTCAGCTTGACGGGTGTGCTGGGCGCTGCCTTCACTGCTGGAAGGGCTTTGCATTCTGAAAGAGGGGAGATTTCGTGTTAGACATGAGCGGACATTCTTTGTAAAAGAGTTCAAATAAGGAGAGTATATTGTGTTATCTTACCTCTTACTTTTAAAGATATGTTTTTGACAAGAATACAGTCCCAGCCTTGCCAGATTTCACACCCGAACAATCCCTCATCAGATGCTTGTGATTTTGTCAGAAGAAGAGACTTTTGTCCATTTTCATCAGCTTCCCATTTGACACGTGGAGCATCCTGGAACTTGGATGTTTTTGGCCAGGCAAGCAAAACCTTCATCTGTCTGGCTTTTGTGGCATATTTAATCAATCTGACTCTGTAGCAGCTCTTCTGATCCATCACACGTGAATCAAAACAAGGGAGAGCTACATCTTCTTCTTTAGAAGCAAAGACAGTCACTGGTGCGATGTCTTTAAAATGATAAGAGATAAAGATTAGAAACTGTTTAAGAATAAGACCCAGATGGTGCATATAGGATTTAGCCCCCAAAGCATTCAGTGTCAGAGCTGTAAGGCAGATCATTCAAGATTTCACAATTAATGGCAGATATTTACATCATTATTTTAGTTAGTTTCATATATATGGCCCAGTGACCTACTCACCTCTGCACTCTGATATAACTATTAACAGAATTAATAGCAGGAGATAAAATTGTGCCATTTTCTGAGGGATGCAGGCAAGTGGAGTGACAAAACATTATGCTCTTCTGGACTTTTTTTTTTTTTTTGTCTACGCCTTTTCTCAGTTCTCCAAGTCACACAGGAGTGTCAACATGAAACTACCTGTCCAGCCAAACTTTTTGTTCCGCTTACCTACGTGTCCAACGAAGCCACCGTGTGGTGGAAACAAGGCATTACACCAAAATGACAGTGACTTCAATTTGAGTGGGAAAAGTTAAAGAGCAGCATTTGCTCCTCCCTAAACCTCATCACAGAGGTGCCCTTGTGCAAGGCATTCCATCACCAGTGGCTGGCATGCAGGCTGCAGCTGCACAGGGTTGCCTACATGTGTGTGCCCTTGTGCAAGGCATTCCATCACCAGTGGCTGGCATGCAGGCTGCAGCTGCACAGGGTTGCCTACAGGTGTGTGCCCTTGTGCAAGGCATTCCATCACCAGTGGCTGACATGCAGGCTGTGGCAGTACAGGGTTGCCTACAGGTGTGGACGCGTTTGTGAATGCGACATTTAGAGAGGATGACATTTTATTGAAACATGCCTCATGAGCAGATTATTTATGCAGAGTTGTGCTCTCTGTTTCCAAATAGTTCTCCTTGTTGCATTTCTCTTCCTTCCTTAATTAACTTATTTTTAAACTGGTGGAGTGATGCATGCTTTCTCACATAGTCTGTATCAGAGTTTAGAAATTACACAGCAGTTGTCCTGCAAACTTATCTTACTATGTACAACAAAAATGTAGTTTTTGACTGTGAATATACTGTGTACTCAGTTGACCTGTGTTTTACTGCAGTATTAAATACTACAGAGGAACCTCGCTAAAGTTGACTGAAACTGTAACTTCCTCTTGGTGCTTTATTTAGAGAAACGCCATCAACACTTTCCACACATTCAGTGTTCACAGGCTCTCAGCACTGTGATAAGAAATGGACAATTCTGCTCAAGGTAGGTTTGCCTTTTTTATTTCTGCAAAGCCTGCCTGTCATATGACTATCTTTATATTTCGCTGTATATTATTTCACAGGAGGAAAAGCATATGGCTTTCTCAAGTCTCAGCAGGAAGAAAGACTGAACTCTATCAATGAGGTGAGTTGAAGCATTACGTTCCGATAGAGGTAATTGGATTTTGGAATGATTTCTGCAGAAATGTGAGACCTGCCTGATCCAATAATATGTCTGAATGATATTTAATTATCACTCCCCTAGACTTTTCTCTCAGATCCTCAATATGCAGAAGAGGAAGACCTAAGTTCAAAGCTTGAAATGTTTAAAAGTGAGTATTCAAGGGCTACCAATCACTTCTCAAAGAGTTGTTTTATTAGTCTTTCAAACATTTCAGAATGACATTTGCTTTTATTACAGAGAAATACATGGAATTTGATCTTAACGACAAAGGAGAAATTGGTAAATATTGCACTGGTCTTATTATATGTATAAAATATAGTATCTTAAGCTATAGTTTGCAACTGTTGCTTTCCAAAGTGATTCAAAATATCTACCCATCTATATATCTATATATAAAGTAATCTTTTACTTATTTGCTTTCTTTGAACTATCAACTTTATAGATTTAATGGGGTTAAAACGAATGCTGGAAAAACTTGGATTGGCCAAGACTCACTTAGAGCTGAAAAAGATGATGTCAGAGGTCGTCGGAGGGACATCGAAAGACACTATGAGCTACAACGACTTTCTGAGTATGATGCTGGGGAAAAGAAATGCAATTCTAAAACTGTGAGTAAATGCATTCAGAGAATATAGGTAAAGAGCCAAAGTTGGGTCACAAGAGCATGAGGGTTAATGGGAAACAAATAATCCTGTATTTATGAAAAAATACGGGATATATATCCTGAAAGAAGATGTCTGTTGATTGTCGTAAGTTGACATGGTTAATTGTTTGTATAGCAGCTGACATGTCATGTCCTTCATTTAAGGATCTTGATGTTTGAAGGCATGGGAAAGGAGCAGGAGCACAAAGACGATGCACCACCTCGTCGCAAAACCTTTGCAGACCTGCCCTGAAGGAGCTCTCCATTCCAGCATAGATTACCTTTTTTCATTCTGAATGTTTTGAAATCCAAGCATATTGAATTTGCATTAAATATATGTGCAATCTACCTAAACTCTCCAAGTAGATTATTAGGCCAAGACTCTGTGACTACACAAGGTAGAGGCCATTATTTTAAGCATTGATTCATTGGTACCATAGTTTTGTTGGAAATGCATTAAAAATGTCAATGTAAATAAAGTTGGGTATTGTTCCCCTTCTTTCTACACCAGTACACACGTCCTTCGCCTGCGTTTCTTGTGAGAACATGCGTCACGAGGAACTTTATTTTGAAAACTTTGACGAACCGGAAAACGTATTTGTCATCCAGGGAGCGAGGATAACTAGCTAAGCTTGTCCCGTTGATGTGCTAACTAATATAGAAAGAAGGGTGAGTGAGTGTCCGTAAACAGTTATACACACGCGCAGGGGACAGTAACGCTAACGTTTCATACATTTTTCAGTTAGAATAATCAATTTACACACGTATCTGTCTGTACTATAGGTGTTAACGCTAACGGACGCTAGCAAGCAAGCAAGCTAATGTTAGCGGCAGCTTTGACACGCAACTCGAAGTAAATCAAGATATACAATAAAATCACTATTTGGTCCGCGAGACAACAGACCCCGTTCCTGTGAAGTGTGCTGGTGTGAAAGGTTAGATGTGTGTGTTTGTGAAGTGTGCACCTTTATATACGAGCTGCAGGTTTATGTGAGCGGTTAGCCACACAGTGAGGATGTGAAATGATTGTTGGTCCACTGCAGCTGTGGTTTGGTTTACCAGGAGGATGAGCAGCTCGGAGGAGGTGTCCTGGATATCCTGGTTTTGTGGACTCAGAGGGAATGAGTTCTTCTGTGAGGTTAGTCCCCCAGATTATTCTTAAATCGAGGATTTTACGATTAAAAACCTCGATTTGATTCCACCATTTGCACCTGACAGAATAACAAGGGGTTCCCCATCGTCCAGCCCTGAGGTGGGACTGGACAGTAATTTAATCTGGTCATTTATAGCCTTCCAATCGAATCATTTTGTGATGAAATCATATATCGAGATATTTCAATACATAATCAAATCGTCTAAATGTATCAAAGTCTTACTATTTTTAGCAAAATGTTTTAAATGAAATGAGATAATAAAGTATCCAAAAACGTGGTTATTTCATATAGACTATTTATTGAATAAACACAAAACATGCTATATCGTGATGTGTATTATTATCAAGATATAACAATATATTTTGGCCGTATTGCCCAGCTGAAATAAAAGTTTGGGCCTTTCAGACTTTTTACCTCATACTGAAGCATAAAGTCTAACTTTACCAGAATGAACAGCAGCTTCTCGCCCCAGGCTGTTAGTCAATACAATCACACACATATACATTTGTATTGTATATGATTGTATACTGCACATATGTTCTTTATACTATTATTTAAAACATATTTTATTGCAATCAGTTTTTATAATGCGCCCATTGACTTTCAATGGTTTTAGTATTTTCCAATCCATTTTCTGGATTTCACACTTTATTCTCAATTGTTATTTTATGGTCGCCATTACAAATAAATAAATACATTCGGCCTGCTCTGTCTTTTTAAGTGGAGCATGAAACCACTGTGATATCAGTATCATGTCTAGCTGGGAAAATGACTGAAAGCCTCCACACAAAGCACTTAAAAAAAGACATGTATTTTAAGTTCTAATTTTGTTTACCTTTGCTTTGTGATGAGGGGTGTAATTAAAATTTGCTAGACAATGTTAAACAATTCCCTACTACAGCCACTTACCCTCTACTATGCTGCAAATCTGAAGCACATGGGTCCCTCACGCTAAAAAAAGTACATTAAGGAGACAAGCAAGGACAAGCATTTAAAATAAAAAATACACTCACACATTCCAATTCTAAATGTAGCTCCCTGCTTTCATCACCTGCAGCATCTAAATAATCTTGTTAAGCTCTTGCATAATGCTTCCTTATCAGTGTGCCTTAGTCGAGTGCTGTTGGTCGCAACAGTAATTAATGCCATTAATGTGCGTTCACAGTCTCCAATCGTGTGTTACAGGTCGATGAAGACTACATACAGGACAAGTTTAACCTGACTGGTTTGAATGAGCAGGTGCCTCACTATCGCCAGGCCCTGGACATGATTCTTGACCTGGAGCCAGGTGAGAATATCACGGAAGTAGCCGTTTACCACATGATATTAAATAAAGTGTCAACTTTTCAACTGCCTCAATCACTCTAATTTGACAGATGAGGAACTTGAAGATAACCCCAATCAGAGTGACCTGATAGAGCAGGCAGCAGAAATGCTCTACGGGCTCATACATGCACGTTACATCCTCACCAACAGAGGCATTGCACAGATGGTACGCCGCTATTACTTAATGACTTCAAATTCTTGCACGTTTCATGATGTGAATCAACGGTGATTTCTAAATGTGTTCTACTCCATAGTTGGAAAAGTATCAACAAGGGGATTTTGGCTATTGCCCCAGAGTCTATTGTGAGAATCAGCCAATGCTTCCTATCGGTAAGTCCCCATACACATTAAACAACTTCTGCTTTGCCTATGCTATTTGGCTTTAGTCGGTGGCTATCAAGACACACTCTCTCTCGCCTGATGCAGGTTTGTCAGACATCCCCGGAGAAGCCATGGTGAAGCTTTATTGCCCAAAGTGCATGGATGTTTACACCCCAAAATCCTCCAGACACCACCACACAGACGGAGCTTACTTCGGGACAGGGTTCCCCCACATGCTGTTCATGGTGCACCCAGAGTATCGTCCGAAACGACCAGCCAACCAGTTTGTGCCAAGGTGTGTTTGATCTGACTCTATTATTAGGCTCTACCATGCTTTTATGTGTGTTTTTAAGTAATCGGGGACCAGAAAATGGATTTCCCCCTGGATCTCAGTAAGGCTTTGACAGTTTTGGTATCCTATTGCCACCTGTATCTAAATATTTCATACAATACTCAGCACTTGACCTCTTAGGTCAAAAAGAAATGTCCTTCTGTCCAGGAAATGACTGCTTCATGTTTGTGTTTCTTTTCTTAGGCTATATGGTTTCAAGATTCACCCAATGGCTTATCAACTCCAACTTCAGGCTGCATCAAGTTTTAAGAGCCCAGTCAAGACAATCCGCTAGAGCGCTGCTTTGACGAACACGGTGGACCGACAGACTTTGTTGTTTACTACTTGTTTGAAGGAATGGATTACATTTCCCGATGAATGCCTGGACAGTTTCCAAACTCAACTAGACTCCTTCAGATTCAGACATGTCCTTTCATTTAGTGACGCACTGTTACAGTTAAACAGCTTCATTGTTCTGTATTAATTATGTCAATCCATTTTTGCACATTTTAGGGTAATTTCGTCCGAAACAGAAAAGTGACTTAAACCGTTTGATAATGGCGGCTACAGTGTGTTTCGTGGCTCGATTGAATGTAACAGAAAACCTTTCCACCAGTCTGACAGGTTTGCCTTATCAGTGAAACAGTCAGTCCGTACTTCTGAAAGATAACATTAAACCACATCAAATCATAATAACTTGTGCTGCAGAACAGATTCCGAAGTGTGCATAATACTTTATACCATTACAATTGAAGGTTTTTATTTGAAAATGTGTATAACTGTAATCTGTTGCCATTTCTGAGTATATATATCAATGTAGGGGTAGAAAGTAATAATTTCTTAAAAATGGACCTATGCTTGATTTAAATTTTATTATTGCACTGTTCAGTTTCCTTGAAAATCAGAGGTTGTGTATTTACTTCATTGTTTAGGCAACTGTACCAAGTTTTTCCTGATAATCCTGTATTTGTAATTTCATCATGTTTACATTATTATGGAATATTACAATTTTGACAGATGTGAATATTTTCCTCTCCGATGAGTTTGGTGTTGATTGAACATGCAGCAACATCTACTGTGGAGTAAATGAATGGCATTAAATATTTATTTCCTACCAAGATCCTTTCACCCTTTTAGAAATGATATGCTTCACACAGACGGCCCAATAAAATGCAAAATAATGCACATTTTATTTTTTTCATAAAAAGACAGGGATAAGTCACAAAGCAACAATATTTTCCATTGTCTAAAACTATTTTCCTTTTGTGAAATTCTACATTTTCTTCCAGGAGAGGTTTCTGTTGTTTATGCAGCTACAATACCAATGGCGTCTTTTTGGGTTAGAAAAAAGTTTGCTAACAAACATGCTATCTAAAAAGGGGTATTATATGTTTTTAAGCATTCTCTCCTCTATGGAAAAGCACAAGAAACAGCAAGTGAGAGAGCGATCTACTCGGACTATGTGGTAAAAAGGCTTTACAAACTTGGTTGATAGTTAATGCAATATTAAACATTGTGACATCTCTAGTGGAAACCTGGAAATCAGCTTGTTTTGAAACATCGCAGTACATCAAATCACACGAGATAGTTCCTACTTTACAAATAAATTACTGTATAGTAGAACATGTAAAAAAGACAACTTGTGCTCCTATGAGAGAAAAGCCACGTATACCCGGACAGCTGCCTTCACCTTTTACACGCAGGTTACTGTGACAGACCAGCTTCCTATTTATGGACCTCACCGGGTTGAACATAAATGTACATTTAAAGTAGGGATGGATATACAGATATGGACATTCCTCATACAATCATATGGAGGTCTGTAGTCTTACAAAGAATATCGAAACCTGAGATAAACAGACCAAAGCTTGTAAAACTTTTCTTCGCGACCAAATATATTCAAAGCAATTACGACCTCTATGCTACTGAACAAAACACAGGACTGAAGGAAGCACCCCATTGTTGTGTGGAAGTTGTGAAAGGTTTGATGCACCTGATGGACTAACGAGAGGAAATTAATAAGAATGATTCAGTCTCAGGTAAGCGGCTCTTAAGTAGAGACCGCAAAATTAAGGAAACAGCACAATGGTAACCTACAATTTAATTAGTAGATGGATGAATAACTTAAAACCTCAAATTTTTACAAATACTATAAAAGCATTATTTCTATAAAATAGAGAAATATTTCAAAATAGATCCATTTCAAATTCAAACTTTACAATAATGTGTAGGCTGCTGGTTCTTGGCTGGTTAGGGAAGAAAAGATGTTTAGGTTTTATGTTTTTGTACCTGAGCAGTGAACTAAGCCAAACAACTGTCCAAATTTGAGCAGAATATCTTTGTCCACATATCAATGTGAGGTATGTCATTTCATTGAAAAAAAAAAGAGTCTCTCCTGAATTAAATAGACAAGTAAACAACAAGAAAAATAATTCCCTGGAATGTAGTCTCCAAGGGAATAAATGCTGATGATGGTGTCTAAACTAAAATGGAAACAGTGCATTTGTATAAAATCCAAAAAGTAAAACCCACTAGGGAAATAAAAGCATTTAAAAGCAAACGTAACTGAGATCACTCAACTGAAAAAGCTGTTTTTTAACCAATAAAAGTGTGTTCACTACGCTTTAACACCTGGATGAGGTAAGCGTTGGATCAAATTCGAGCACTGTGCAGCCCTCCTCTACTTACAAAAACAGGAGAAAAAAAGAGAGATCTACTACAATTTATCTACTCAGTTATCCATATTAGGTGAAGATAGTGATATTGAATACGTGTGCACAGATAGAGCTGGTCAATGTGTGTCAGAGGTGGAGAGGAAATGCAGGTGGTGATTCAGTTACAATGCTGATGCTCCGCTGCTTTTCTCCTGTAAGACAGACATCATGTGCACTTGTATTAGTCTTAATATGAATAGTAAAGTCAAAAATAGTCTTCACTAGATGATACTTCGTGGTAACTGTGGACATAACCAGGCAAGCTGTTCCTCCCTATTGTCTTTATGCTAAGCTAAGCTACTCTTGGCTGTAGCTCCTTTTATTTAAACTAGTCCTTCAATATTCTGCCCGTTTTCTGTGCAGGATTGAGGATTTATTGTACCTTTTCCTGGTCAATGTCAGAGTCGGCAGTTATGACGATTCTCTTCTCAACACGACTCTCCAAAGATCCACTTTTCACTACCTGGTGGAGGGAAGACAGAAATATAGTTGAGAGACAAAGTAAACCACGTCAACAAAGAGCAAGAGAGTGCTGCTGACCTTTGAGATGTGAGTGGTAGTCGTGGTGATTGTGGTGCCACTGGTGGTCTCTGAGGTAATGGTCTTGGAGCTGGACACGGTTGTGTCATCTTTGTCCTCGTCTGTCCCATCGACTGCCACCTGAGGGAAAAAAAACAGGTGGACTGAGTAATCGTTTTTAGATAATGTGACCTTAAGCTTCAGCCAGGGAAGGTGCAGTGCTGCCTCATGCTCATTAGGAGGCCCTGGCCTGGTCCTCCCAGACCTGCTCCATCGTGCTGACATCTCCTCCATGCAAACAGATTGCCAAAAGCTGAGACAGATCTGGGCTGAGCAGGTGCTGGAGCCCCTACCTTTGAAGACTCATAGATGAAGGTCTTGGTCGGGATGATAGGGACCTCTGTGGTGGAGACGCCACTGGGTAAGGAGGTGGAGACAGCTGTGATGGTGACTGTCTGGGTCTGGACCAGAGGGGGCTGTGGACGGGAGCATAGCCCCATGAGCTGCTGCTTAACCAGACACTTTGCACCTCACAGCAACCAATTTGTTTCACACCATGCATTTCCTTCTAAGCCATTGTCTATGTAGGGATTTTCACCACAAACAGCCCTTTCCTCTCACCAAACTTGCTCATGATTTTTGGAAACAACAGATTCACCGTGTTACTTCCCTTCCCACCACCAACTACTACTAAAGGAACAGGGAGAGTGAAAGCCAGGAGTAGGATGGAAAGATGACAAACATATGAAAGTAAAGTCAAAGTGTAAAACAAATCATGTTTTGTGGCTGTAAAGAACGTGCTAGTTTTACAGCAACCCATCACCATAGCTGAGAACGCACCACACTGCAACACCTCTGCAGCAAACCCAGTTACATTTGAGTGACAAGCATCGTTTGCCCGGGATGTAACCGATTCACAAGTTTGGATTTGCTATGCTGCTGCAAAGGAGTGAGCGAGTGTGGCAGCCTTGAAATTACACAGAGGCCAAGTAGCGACCGGATTAGCATCACCCTGAGGGGTCAGGAGGCTACCTGGAAGCAGCGTACGACCTGCAGACCATCGCTCCTGAAATAGGAAGCCGGGGACGATCCGACTTTCTTTCCAGAGCACTCCGACACTTCGGGACACGATCCGTCTTCCTCCTGGGTCCCATCTAAAGCTTGACAGCTAGGGTCAAGGGAGGGAGGCAGCTGCGCCATCTCCACCTCGATGATGGGCACCAAGGAGGTCTCAAAAACTACAAACCCTTCTTGATCACATGACTCCTCCTCAATCGGAGCATCAGGCCCACTCTCGTGGCTCACAGTGGGACTCGGCTTGCCCGAAAAGCCCAAATCGCTGCCGTTTTCCTCATGTGCAGTCTTTGTCTCTGAACCCTTGCAAAGCGGACTAATGCACAGACTCTAAAAAAGACAACACAGTCACAATGTGATCATGAGCAGGTGAAGTATTTCCTTCTGACATGGCATGTACCAGTTAGTCATATTTACATTGATTATAATGCATGCCTTTTCCAAATATGCAACTATGGATCTAGTAGGTACAGTACAGTATCCATTTCATGAGGTTTGAGAGCTCTGTAGTAAGACGATGATTTTTGATTATATTAGAATTTCTACAACACAATCAACACTGTTTTAACACCACGGCTTAACAAAACGTTATGAAGACCCCGTTTATCCCTTCATGGCCAATGTTCCTTGATTTGGAATCATTCTACAGTAGGTCACCAAATAAGATGGATACTGAATACAGGTATTACTCCATATTGTGTATTTCATCAAGGAATGTAATTCAGTGCGTCAGAATGAAATGGATTATTGTTTTTGCTTGAATATTCTTTCAATCAGGAGAAATCTCAAAAACGACATGCCGCTCATATTCATCAACTAAAGAAAAAAATTGTTTAATTTAATAAAATAAAAACTTGAATGACAAATTCAAGGAACAAACAAGCATATGAAATGTATATGGAATGCCTTTTATTCTTTGGTCAAAGTTGATTGTCAAAAAGTCATGCAACGGGGGAATCTTGCAGTTGCTACACGCTGCCTTGTCAAATACTAGTGAAGGACAAAGAGGTTTCTGGTTATTACAATTAAGCTGCCTCGCGGTCTCCCATCAAAGGAAGTACTGTTGTTTTACTTTGTGTGGGTTCAGAAAAAAAGTGTATGTATTAAAAAAAATCACATCACAGTGATCAGACAATATCCTCAGACAACAGACAATATAAATGTACCTCAAAACGTGTATAAAAGCAGGCTCAAAGTGATACGGTCTGGCATTAGAAGCCTCCAGATAAAAGTCACTTGTTTTGTGATATTGTTGGACTTAATATTGGTTGACTTAGAGTCCAAAACACAACAAACACAGAAAATGCAAAAGGAGTGGCTTGGTTGCCGTTTCCATTCCTAATCAAGCAGTCTTTGAAGAACAGGTCTGGAGAAACCAGGTCAACTGGGATACAGTGGGAAACGGTACAAATGAAAGTCTTGTCCCACAGAGGCCAGGAAAAAAAAAAAAAAAAAAAGACAGCTTCTCAAGTGGAGCGGAGGATGAGAGATGAAGAATGCTACGGTGATGTCGAAGGAGGCGGCGAAGGAAGGAGAGGAGGAGAAGAGAAAGCTAGAGGGTTGATGGGTAGATGGACTAGGTGTGGTCTCCACGGGTCACACTCACACCTGTGTGGGATTTCCGTAGGGTCGAGACGGCCCCTCAGCTGCGTTTGGAGTAGAAGTCTAGCAGGGGGCCGCGTGGGAGGCGGATGACAAACTGAGAGGGGGTTGGAGGAGGAGGAGGAGGAGGAGAGATGAGAGGAAGGAATTTTGAAATGATCGAAAATTAACTGAAACATGTAAAAGCCAGAGCTGCGTAAAAACGGCTTACTGGAACTATTTGTGTTGTCCAGAGCATGGAAATGTTAGTGATACGTGCATTTTAACATGCATTTTTCCATGATGTTCTTTTTGGGAAAAGAAGTCATCCACACTTGTAGTATCTGATTTTTTAAGAACATTATTCTTGTTTTACATCTTTTCAAATAGAACAATCTCAGTAAGCGCATGTCAGTGAGTAGAGCCAGAATGATATTGGGATGCTGCTTGAGGGTGTTAACTGAACTACCCAGTACAGTGTTGCGTTTGAGTGGTTAATGGATTTGATCCGTCTGCAGGTTGCTGCATGGCAGAGCTGGGAACAGGTCAGGAAGAAGACCAATCTGGTGCCATGTATCAAATATGAACACCAACATTAATATCAATGTCTTCTCTCATAGTAGGGGCTTTAGTCATTTGTCAGCTCCCAACTAAAAGGTTAACTAGAATGACAGCGCGTGTCCACTCCACTAGGCAGACAGCATTTGCCCGGTGCCATATTGCTCATGCATCTCCTCTCTACAGACACTAAGCTGTCACTTTTGCTTTGCTTTGATTTCAGTGCAACTCAAATGCATCCTGACAACATGATGTACTCGGTGGCATTTATCTCAGAGTGTAAAAATGCTTTGTGTCCAAACAGTCTGGCTGCAGCCGAGTTAAAGGCTTGCCAAAAGGCACGCAAAAACGTAGATTAGAGTTATTTATTCATGTGACAGCAGGGACTGTAATTAAATAGCTGTCATCTGCAAAATAGCTATTAATACCAGTAATGACAAATTATATTTGTTTGATAATAGAATAGTTATATTATTATTTACAAAAAGGGAGAGTGGGGCAAAAACTGCAGATACAACGATGAATGCTCCTCATCTCTTCATGGAAAAACAACAATGGCTTGGAGAAAGCAGCAGCCAACAAAAGGTAGACGTTGTGTGCAAGGCAAAACATATTCAAATCAAAAAGATGGCTCATCAATGAAGAAGGAAGAGGAAAGGGGGAAGAGGAAGATCCTGCTCAGTGTCAGAATGTGCAACAATCCATCTCCGAGTCATGCGGTACAGTTTGGAGGTCAGGTCTGTCAGTCATGCGATACAAACATGTCAGGGTTCAGAGGCAGCAGACGCAGATAAGAGCAACCAGAGTGAGCCCAAAGATGCCTCACCCATATCAGACTGTTACGTGGAGGAACAGTACAGTCTATTCAACAGGTCCAACAGCATTCTTCATACGCATGCATGTGTTGCACACCACATGCTGTCTCCTTGAATAGGTCCATACATGCACACACAATCCATTGCACTCAGGCTGCAAGAGAACCACGCATGACAACTGGAAGAGCCTGATCCCTTTGAATGTATTCAAACATTCCCAAATTACTCAAAGAAGCGAGTTAGAAAGAATTTCAGGTTCTTCTGTTCCATCACAAATCCATGCGCACTGTTCACACTAGTGGACGTTTTCCAATCAGTCACCAGCCGTGGAAAACAAATGTGCTGCCGCATGTATAAATACAGCTTTAACCAAGTCAGTTCAGGAATTGTGAGTCTTCATGATGAATTTCTGATTACATTTAAATTAAACTTTATTTTGTTGCTTTGTTTGCTACAATTCCTAAACTGGCAGATATAGGTTAAATCGATTAAAAGGATTCGGAGGCGGGTGGCTTCTGTGGGAGACTTACCCCATCGGCACCGGGCAGAGGCTGACCATTGATACCCAGGGTGCGGAACGGAGAGTGCGTGGACAGGCGCTTGTCCCATTCACTGGGCCTGGTCTCCGGGGCGGCTTCCATGAAGTTCCTCTTCAGCTCACTGATGCTGGCATGATGCCTCAGCAGGTCCTCCTGAGGTTTATCGAACTCCTATAGGAAGGAAAGCCGAGAGAGGAAAAGAGAGTATAGAGAGGTGGAGGATGTGGGGAAGAGGGCACCAGGATATTGGAGCATGAAAACAATAAAAAAGTTGAATGGACAGGGGATGGGAAGATGAGGGATGTGTTTGTAGTGGGGAGAGATTAAAAAACAGGAGAGAAAGAAGACAAATGTAAGAGTCAGATTATGTATTCCATACAATCTGCGTTGTCTTAGTGCTGATTAAATAGATAGCAGAAGCAGGGTTAATCGGTGATTCTAAATGAACATAAATTTGTCTAGATGATCACACTGTGTAGATTAAAAGAGCTTTATAGATTATCAGTGACTCCTTTTTTTCCAAATGAAAATAAAGTGTGACAGCTGAATCCTGAGAGAGGACTCTGGTTTAATAAGGGGAGATTAACAGGAATTGGTACCATGAATTATCAAAGTCAATTACAATTTTGAGAGTTTAGATATGAAGGAGTCATAAGCTACACAGCACAGCATCAGGGGTCTATTTCATAGCGTTAGGCTTGCAGTGAAACGCGTCGTGAAAACAGGCTGCAAATCAAAGTGCAGGAGAGGTGATGTTTGCAGACAGCCTTAGTAGAAATGGAAACTTCATTTAACACAAATGGAAAAAAAGCAACGGCAGCGGCACTCATTTGGCAACATTTAGCACCAAGTTGATCTTCATTGAGGTCTGCAAGATAATCGACTCCCATTTTACCAAACACACAGAAGTGTTTGTTAACTATTAATCATAACTTTATAATTGTGTTGCTAAAGAGCAACTTGATGATAAGTGTTTCTCCAAATGTCAGTCCTTTGGCAAAGATGTGTAATTATTTTTTTATTGTAATTTCTGTGGTCAAAAGATTACATTTGCAAATCTGCTGAGAAAGTGCAATGGATTTCTGCCATTATAGAAAATGAGACGCTGTTCAAAGAGCAAAAAGCAGGAACATGAGAATACTGATGATCTGAAAAAAAAATCATAAAAGTGCAGCTGCTTGTGAACAGTGACAGTTATAAAGGGAAGTTGAGGAAGAGTGCAGCGTCCTTTACAAGTTTATGCACCAATGCAAGTGTAAGAATCAACTGCTCATTTATTGTAAATTCAACAGCACTCTCCTGAAACAGCTGGATTTGAGTTACGTTGCGACACACACACACAAAAAACAATTATCACGTCGGCTAATCTACAGCCAATCATTAACGCTGATGTAAGAAGTGTGAATCGTGCCACATGCAAGCGTGATATTAAACAGCAGCTGTTGCGCCAAAGAGCAAGAAAGACATCTCCGGAAGGAATACAAACCTCCAACATTAAAAGGCTATGTCTCATATAAATTGAGTCACCCTCAATTTTCTTAGCTCTTTTCTGTGAAAAATGAAAAGAACAAAAAGGCGTGGGTTTGTTTCAGTAACCTTGTGTGCCGGCGATAAACCGCCAGACGATGGACATGCATACTATAATTCACTACAGTGTTAAAACAACAGACAAACAGAGCTGTGAGGAGTCTGCATGCAAAATATGTTCGGGGAGAAGTGACCATAAGAGCCAAACTGTGATGTAAACAAAGGAAAAGCTTTAGAGTTGACGTTAGATTTCTAATTTCATAACGTAAAGAACGGTTGAGTGACCAGTGTTATCATGCCACTTTTGAGTAAAGTGCACAGAACTATAATCATGCGTGTCAGCATTCCAGGGTTCACAACAACAGCAAGCAATGACAGGAAATGAATGCCTTGTAAACTTCATGTAAAATCATATATTCATAGTGGCGTTATATCAGTCTATTGCCACTAGTTACCCGCCGTTTACATATCCATCTATTCTTACATTTTTCTACCTGATGTGGATTTCATCTAAGACCTAGCCATATGGAAGCACAACATGAGGAGAGGGTGAGATTAGTCTTTTGATGAGAAGCTGGATATCATCGGGATGAAGGTGGAGAGAGACTGATGTATGTAAACGTATACGAGGCTATGAATCTGACCTTTCGCATTCGCACCACCTCCGTGCTCGTCACCTCAGACTGGTGCTACCCCGGGGAGGAAAGAGGGACACGTGTTAGCATCCTCTGCTCGTCGCCTTGAACACTCACATCTCAGCTATGGAAACAAGTCGTCTGAGGGCCGACATGCAAGCGGCCAGTGTCTGACACGAACCTGAATGTCCCCATTGATGGTGGATATCAGTGAAGAGTCTACTTCTCTCTGTTGCCTCCGCACTGCTGGCTACAGCAGCAAGAGAGACACAGTTCACTCACAGATCTCTGCTGGCTACTTCAGCATCTTTTACCATTAAATATGAAGCACTTCCATTAAAAAGAACTTCAGATTTTATAGTTATCGTCACAAATCACAGTTCCCGGGCAATCGCTATTAGGACAAACTATAAATAACTTGTGGATCTTTTTTGATCCTCTAAGACGTATCTGGTGTACACACAGGTACGATACCACATTTTCCCTGCACATAAATATTTAGATTTAAATGACATCAGAGCCAGGTGAAATAGTGATCAGAGAGAAATTCAATACCTCAGCCTCCGTTTTTGAGGGCTCCACAGCTTCTACAGTGACCTCCAGCTTTCTTTCCTCCTGGCGGCTGGTCTTGATTGGAGTGGAGGTCTGGGGCTGATCGAAAGGGGCCATGGGGATCCCTGCCTCGGCCAGAGCAGCCTGGGAGAAGACCGGAGCACTGACGGGACGGGTGCCCCTCTGGGTGCTCACCACTAGACCAAATACAGATACAATGGAAACGTGAATATGAAGGAAATATGTTCAAATCCCCCGTGTGAGTCAAATGCACAGTGCAACAGCAATAAACCTATAAATACAGTAACGTACAATAGTGCATATATGCAAGCGGCTGCATCATACTTACAGTCTCAAGCCTCAGTGGGATCAGATAAGTGCACACACTACAGGGATATACTGTACCTTATATGGTTTGTTTAGTCGCTTTTAAAAAAGAACTGGACGTTGGCCAGCCTCGAATATCCACAAAGTGGGATGAGAGCAAAAGCAGGATTAGTTCTTGATGGATGCAAAGGCAGATGATGTTAGGCTGCAAATGGCTGTCAAGCTCAATGTGGTTGAACTGGTGAAATGCTGAAATTAAGAAAGCGTCATTCTTCAATCTGGTCAGAAAGCCCTTGCATGATGGTGGACGTGCGTAGCCATCTGAAGAGAGGTCTCTTGGTATCCTGTAAACGGGCGGCGAACGTTGTGAAGCGTTTCATTGAGCAAAGAAAGCGTGGCGGGGTGTGAGTCGCTCATCTGCAAACCAATAAACCCAAACAGGTCAGAAATACCTGACTCTTTGAGGCCAACATCGAGGAGAACAAACCAATCATCATGGACATGCGTTTGTGTGGCTGGACGTCTTTCCTCCAGAATCCGTTCCTCAAACTGTGGTCTCTTCTCAGAGATAGCAATCCTCCTTTCGGTCACAGCAGTTGGAACTCTCACTTTTACTGGGAACTGGATGCGTTCAGGGACAGAAACTAACACAAACACCAGGTGTTAAATAAAGTACACAAAATTATATACAAATTAAATGACTGCTTACTCTTGAGACAGCAGGTACACATAATAGAATAAGTGTTCACTTTAAACAAACTTAAATTGAAATATTCAAATGTATAGCTGGACTTAATAATTTCATTATACCTGATTTCTTAGGGGCAACATCCAGGAGAATGAACCAATCATCTTCCACCTCTCTCACTGCTGGACGTGGTTTCTGCTGTACTGCCTTCTCCTGCTGCCACATCTCCTCAACTAGAGTCACCCTCTGCTGTGCTCTCTGTTCTATGGCTGCAAACTCTTTAGCTGGTCTTACGTCAAGATTCGTGCGGACACGTTTGTCCACTGCTGCTAATGTAGAATACACACAAAGCCTTCTCAGTCAGAACGCCATTTCAATTAAATGTATACCCAACAAGTTGACATATGTTATAAATGACAAGGCACACAGGTTATTCTGTCTGAATCCATCCACATAAAAAACAGCAGGATACCTGGTTCTTTTGCTGCAACATCTAGCAGCACCAACCAGTCATCATCCACCTGTCTTGAACGTGACGGTTTGATCTCCACCAAATTCACAAGAGGCCTTGTGTCTTCCATGATGGACTTTGGTTTTGGTTCAGTGGCTGCCACCACTTCCACAGTACGCTGAACCTTGGCAACTAACAGAGAAATATATCAATAAATCTGATGCCGATTTCAGTGTATGCAAACGCTGTGCAGATTAAAGGTACCTGAAGGTATGATAACAGGCTTTTCACGGATGATGTCGAACAGGACAAACCAATCGTCTCCTCCTTCTCTCTCTGACGGGAGCGCAATTTGGCTAGTTCTAATTTCAGACGGACGTGTCTCCTCCTGCCTGCTTTCCACACCAATTATCATCTTCTTCCAAGTCCTAGTCTCTGTAGTAGTCACCTCACCCTGATCCGGAATAATCTCAACCGGAGTAACTGACACAAAGAGAGAGAGTCAAAGACGCTGAGTGACAACAGTATACCCACCAAACGAAGCAAGTTAAAAGCTGCAGACATTGAAATATTAAAGATTTACTCTCCAGAGTAAATTCTGATATATTATATTACATATACCTGGTGGTTTTATAACTGCCTCTTCACGAAGAGCATCAAACAGCACAAACCAGTCATCATCTCTCTCTGGCAGTGGCTGGGAAGGCTGCAGTCTAATCTCTTTAAGATCAACCTGCTGCAACTTCTGCTCTATGCTTATCACTTCAGATCGTCGGGGTTGAACACTTGGATAAATTTGGCTCGGTACTGCCAGAGGAACTGAAAGCAGATAGAATTTGCACTCAAGCTTTGTTCAAAAGTGAATAATCTGACAGACGAGTCACCCAGTTCTTTTTTAAGATATTCTTTGGTGTGATAATGTGTGTGAAAAAAGACATTTGAAGGCTGTGGGTACCTGGAGGCACATAGGCAGTTTCTCTGGGAACAACATCCAGCAAAATAAACCAGTCATCATCAATTTCTCTGACTGGCTGGGATATTTCCTGTCGTCTTCTGTCCTCTTTCTGAACCAAAATCTCTTCAACTATGAGCTCCTCCTGGGACACTACTGTTACGGTTTCAGCCACAGTAGAAATGCTTTCTTCCGGATGAACCTGGACATACTCAGCCATGGTAACTGATGACAAACAGAATGAATGAGTTGTGCAACACACTTTACATGATGAGTTTGTAGGTCTCTATGGTGGACCTAAAGAGAAAGTTGAGAATACCTGGTGGCACATATGCAGGTTCTCTAGTGGGAAGATCCAGCAGCACAAACCAGTCATCTTCTATCTCTCTCACAGCCTGTGGCAATGCTACTACTGGCTTTTCACTCAGCACTGGTTTTGTTTCTGTGTCTTCTGCCATAATCTCCACTCTTTGTTCTCTCTCCTCGGTAGCTGTTATTTTAATCACCGAGACGTGTTCTTCTGGGGAAACTTCAACACGCTCTGCAACAGCAACTGAGACAAAGAGATAAAAATCCTCAGACACTATGGACAATAAACGGGATTTAAGAATGATAGCATCCGCAAAGCTCAGGATAATAAAACAGGGGCTTTAAGCAATACCTGGTGGCACATAAGATGTTTCTCTGAGAACAACATCCAGCAACACAAACCAGTCATCGTCCCTGTAGGCCACTGGCTGCTGTGGGATTTCTTGCAGATGTCTCGGCGCCTCTATTATCGTCTTTGTCTCTTCTGCTATAACTTCTCTAATCTCCTCGGCTGCAGTTCCAGCCACAGTGACAAAGCTTTCTGCAACCATCTGGTCTCTTCCCTTCCAGGTAACTGATATGAGCAAAGTCAAGACAAAGTTTTTTTAAATACTTCCTGTATATTAGCAAGCAAGCACAAAATAAAGCACCAGGGAGCCAAAGTTTTGAAAAGCTCAGGGTATTTTAGCAGTACCTGGTGCTACGTAAGATGTTTCTCTGGAAGCAACATCCAGCAACACAAACCAGTCATCATCTCTGTCGGTCAATGGCTGTTGTGGGACGTCTTGCAAACGTCTTGGCGCCTCTTCTACTATCTTTCTCTCTTCAGCTACTACTTGTGTAATCTCCTCCTCGGCTGCAGTTCCAGCCACAGAGATAAAACCTTCTTCACCAGTCTGGTCTCTTCCCTTCCAGGAAACTGGAGTGAAGTCAGGAGAAAGTCACAAACAGTAATACAACTCCTGTATATAAGCAACCAAGAGAGCCAAAGTTTTAGCAGTACCTGGAGGTACATAAAGCGTTCCTCTGGGAACAACATCCAGCAACACAAACCAGTCGTCATCTCTTTCCATGAAAGTCTGCGGTGGTGGGATGTCTGGTATACGCCAGACTTCCTCTTCTCTTATTGTTCTCTCTTCTACTATAATCTCCACTTTCTCCTCAACTGTTGCAATCTCAGTCTCTGTGGTGAAACGCTCGCCTCCATCCGCTTGAGCAGGTTCTACAGCAGTAACTAATGATGACAGTACAGACATAGACTCTTTGAACATGGCAGAAAACATGAAGCCAAAAAGATCACAGTAAGGGAAGCAGGGCAGCTGTCGGGGCTTTTTCTCACTTGCAATAACGATTTCCAAAGTATATACATTATAAAGACATCAACACAGCAGCTGACAATTACAATTTGAGGAAAAGAACTGACGACTAGTTTGTTAATGTTAATATTGATGCTTTGGTGTACAGACAGACGTCTCTAACGTCAACAGTACACACAAATGCATTAGAGAAGGAAACTGTGGTGATGTTAGAGATATTAGTAGAGGTCTAAAGCTGTTAGCACAACGAAATACCATACCTGGCAGTCTGAAAACGGCTTTGTATGGAGGTCGGTCAAAAAGTATGAACCAGGCATCCTTTTCTGCCACATGAGCCCGAAGCCTCTCTGTAACTTCTCCCTCAGTCATCTTCTCCAGTATTTGAAACTTACGCCATGTCCCCTCTTTTTCTAGTCTCTCCTCTGACATTAGACCACCCTCTACCTGCACATATTCGGTTTCTTCCTGCCTCCACCCTCTTTCTTCTACAATAGTCACTCTCTTCTTAGCCCTAGGCTCCACCTGGTGCACTACTACAGAAGTGGTAGTGGTGACACCTGAAGATCCGGACTTTTCCTCCACCTCGTCTTGCCATTCCCCTTCTACCTGGCATAGCTGCTCTCTCAAGCTGTCACTCTCCTGCTTCACCTCAGCCTCTTCCTCTTCAGGCAACAAGCCTTTCAAAAACACCTGCTTTATTTGCTCTTCTAGTTCATCCACTTCGTCCTCTTTCGTCTCGATTCTCCTCACAGATTTCCTCAAGACTGTTTCTGTTGTACGTTCATCTTGTATTTGAAATTCCCGCTCCACATTTCCCTCTTCATCTCTTAACTTATCTATCTCTTCCTTACCCAATTCCCCCTCCAATACTCCCTGAAGTCGCTCTGCCATCTCATCCATTTCTTGGAGCCGACCTTCTAAATCCCTAACTTCTCTCAGCCTCCTTTCCAAAATGTTCATCTCTTTCAGCTTGTCTACCAACATCACAGTTTCCTGGAGCCTCTCAATGGCCTCCTCCCTGGTCAGTTCCTGCTCTTCTTCCCACATGCCCTGCTCTTCCTCCTCCTCCTCCTCCTCCTCCTCCTGGAGCTGGAACTGAGTGAGGGGAGACACTGGGAGGAGTAAAGTGGAAAGCAAATCAATGAACAATGAAAAGAACCACTTCATATTGCAGTGAGTGTTAAAGGGTTTTTGTACCATCAGTATTCAAATTCTGATATTTAAACACACAAGAAACTCACGTGGTTTGTCAACATGTTTAAGTGACGATAGGCTGAAGATGCGGTCAAAGTAAAGGAAGAGCTAATGTTTGTCAGCTTAGCTGACAACATCAAAGAAACAATACTGAACAAGTTTGTAGCACATGAACAAAAACACACAAATCTCAAACGGCAAAATGCTTGAAACGGGAAAGAATAGTACAGCATAAATGTAAATACATGTTCTTCAAAATTCAAGCTTAAATAGCCATTGATGGGCATTAAAAGCGCAAATACCTGTCTGTTTCACAAAATCAAAAGGTGGGACAAAGGGAAAAGGAGGATGGCGATGGAGCAGGACAGACCACTCCTCCTTTTTTCTCTTCTGCTGTTGCTCATCAGATGGCTGACTCTCTGTGTCCTCCCAGGTAACTGTGGCTGTGTGAACGGACCGGCCTTCCTCCCACGACTGAAAGAAAGTCTGCTCAGACTCCCCTCTGGCTGTGAAGAGATGACGAGGTGATGGCAGTTATGTAATGGTTCTGCTGGACAGATGACGGGCAGTGTGAGCGCTCCACAATGCTTCAAGCATGTTTTGGACTAAGCCAGATAACGAGCACTTGTATCAGCTTAATGTGAGTCCAGTAAGCGGAGGTTAGTATGAAGCTGAATGAACGATGCCCCTCATCCTTCACATCAAGAACAGAAGAAGAGAGGAAGTGGTGATCACTCTTCAATATTCAGCTTGATCCTGTTTTAATGACTGGAGCAGTGATGAGTGAGTCAGTCAGTTAGGATGTTGAACATAAAACGTACAAGCTGCAAAGCAAATGAAAGACACTGTGCAACGCACATCAAGCCATAACTTGCCAAAGAATGAGCAGCCTCAAGACTGGAAATGCCAACGTGGGACCAAAGATTTCCTGGGATCATGCCAGGGAAAGTACAAGGTGGGTGATACCCACATGTCAAAGTAGGTCAGTAAGTTAACTACGAGTCCTGCTGCTGACAGGCAATGTTTTCAAAAGGATTACAGGCACAAAAGCCAATAAGCCACAAGGGATGAGCATGTTAAATTATGCGATAAGGCCGTTTGTGAGCAAGAACTTAACAGATGCTGCAAATATGTCAAAAAGCACTCGTGAGGCTCCACACAGATCCTGGTACCTGGGAACTCTGGGGAAGGCTGGGGTTTGTCAGATGTCAGCATCAGCGACCAATCATCAACCTCAGATCTGGTTGATGCTGAGAGTTGTTGCAGGAACTGGAGAGTTTCATCTCCAGCTGCAAGAGCGAGACATGTCAGAGAGTAGCTTATCAAACCTGCGTTTTTATAATAGTCCAACAGCTTATATACCAACAGCTTATATACACAATACCAACACAGGTCCACACACACTAGCACATACCTCCATCTAGGTTACGGGACAGCCTCTTGCTCGCAGAGCGTGTGAAGCGAGGGGCAGGGCGGTCGATCAAGGAGCTGGCCTGGCGAGTCTGGGCCTGAGTACGTCCACTGTACCGGAACTTAGAGCCCAAGATGAGGAAGCGGCGCGACGACGGAGGCTCTACTGTTGGAACTCTGAGGGACAAAAATGTTCATTTTAGTTTCATCCACTCATGGTTACATACATTAACACATTTAATTTCAGTGACAGGCCCTCATTTCACACCAAAGGATTTTGCATTCCCTAAAAGGTGTCATTGTTACACAACAAGGCTTGCAACAACTTCAACCGTTATCTAATTAAGTAGAAAAAAACATTGAGGTTTAATTCTCAGGTCATGACCAGGGTATGCAGCTTTTCCTCTGTGGTTAAACTGCCAGGGAGCCAATATAAGGCTTAAGCTGCAGAGACCAGTTAGCCAATTATGTAGGGGTCAGGCAGGGCCTCAGAATGACCTCTGTTGCCGCGTAGGGAAGTACCATTCAGAATAAAGCAAGGATGGCTTCTTACCTGAAGAAGGTATGGTGTTCAACACAGACTTTCCACAGCTTCTTTGAGGCTTTGTAGTTGGGCAGCTTAAAGCCAATAGTGCTTTCATACTGCTCTTGCTGTATGTGAAGAAAAAAATATATAAAGTTGAGTATAATGATGACATTATTCTTATGAGATACATCCCAGAGCTGGGTTGATCATAACATAATTGTAAGTCCATTCTAAAAGACACTTTCAAATACTCATTTAGTACATTAAATATACGAGCATAACATAAGTCCAAATCATTGGTGCAGTGAAAGAAATATATGAGTAAATCAAACTATTTAATCTATAAGTGATTAGTAGTTCTTCACACAATTCCAAGACTAAGCCGCCAGATAGGCGGAGTAGGATTTAAGAGAAAATATTGGTGGTAATAAGGTGATAAGAAAAACAAATGATAGGAAAAAAAAAATAAATTCAAATACACCAAACAAAAACTGGAAAATGTAAATTGAGATTTACCTCAGATGGTCTGATTTTAATAAAGAAGCTGCTGCGTTTGTAAGAGATCTTGAGCACTTTTGGCCAAGGGAAACGGTTGATCCTCAGCTTGTCCTTGTAAACCATCAGACCACTAGAGCAAACCCCCAGCATAATGTCCACACCATCAAGATCCTGCGTGCATAAAAACAGTTATGATTTTATATCAGCCTAACCCTGCACTTGCAATAAACAGTCACTGGGAGGCAGAGTTTCTCAAAATATGGACGACATGGAGTTTGAGGTCATGGAGTTTGAAATGATATTAATCTCTCCTTTTTTCTGAAAGGGGGCGGACATCAATTTTGTAATTAAAATCTGGATGAGGCTGATGTGATACAAGGATGCTGTTGCAAAAATAATGACACAAAGAGAGTCGGTAAATCCTTGAACTATGGACTTTGTTATTTTAGAATTCCCATGAAATACCTGCACCGTCACTTTACCCACACAACACTAATCTAGAAAGGTAATATGCTTCAAACAAACGTACCTTAGCCTGGTGCAGGTCGACTCCATACATGGCCAGTTTCTTGGCATTTTCTAGAAACGACAGGTCTGCCTGGGCTGGACTCATTGACCTGGAAAACACAGACAATTAGAATCATTTATTTAGTTTTTTGTAAAAAGGGTATTTGCTGAATCATCCAGTTATATAGAACGCTGAAGATGCAGAGGTATTTGACAAATGTGTCAACTCAAAATTGCCATTGTGGTGTTGCTTCATCCACTTTCATTACCTGTATGTGCGGTGGAGCTCCATCACCTTTTCCTCCAGCTCTTTGCTCTGTCCCGGAGCCAGACTCAGATCTTTAACATAATCTGCTCCATGGAACTCTGGGTCATACTCTCCGAGCTCGGACTGGGCTGTGAAGGAGCCCAGCAGGGACAGTGTGACAAAGGAGCAAGGAAGAACACCGCGCATAATGTCCTTCCTCAGCTGGAGACACAGATAGTACCTGGAGAAGATGTGAAAGGAAAAAAACAAGCTTGTTTATGAAGATGTGGAAACTTTGTTTTTCATTATAGACAATGTGAGATTTACTGTAGTGACAGGATGACAGGCGTTTAGCTTAGCTTAAAGACTGGAAACATGGGGAAACAGTTAGCCTGGCTGAGGTAAAATTTAAAAAATGCAAAAATAATGAAAACAAAAGTCGGCCTACCGGCACACCTAAAGCTCACTAGATAACATGTTATCAGAATGAGAATCAGTGTGCACAATAGTTACAAAGAATAAACAATAAAGCAAAGTAAATAAATGGAACAATTACCATGAAATGATATGTCAACAAATAAGCAGATTTCCCAAAATTAACTATTCCTCTGACACTAGAGACATTCACCTGGTGAGGTCTTCAGTAAGCTGTGCCGGATCAGGAGGGTAGAACTTCACACCGAAGGAAAACTCGTACACGGCACCTGAAACCTGTTTCCTGATCTCTTTGGTGGATTCCAACCATGTCTGCAGAAAATGTGGGGGGAAATTACTAACTGCTCACAGTTAAATTCAGTGTAAATATATGTTCATGCTTTTTTGGAGTGACTAAAACCATACGAGTATAAAGCCTACCTTGTTAGTTGGGGTTTCCATGGTGGAGAGACCAAAGTAATCTCTCTCCAGCAGGTTGACATGGTCACACACCTTTGTTAGCAGTTCTTGGACTTTAGTATGTTTCTACATGAGAAAGAAAGGGAGATGGATATTATTTAGTCTTCATAATCATATGAATCCTTAACTGGGGTGAAACACAAGACAACAAACTGTAGTTTGGGAGGTCTCTTACATCAAGCTCACACTCAAACTGAGTGTCATCCAGTAAGGTGACTTTGCATTGCATGGTTTTCTGACGTTTGGAGCCTTTAGCCTCTTCTTCCTTCTTCTCAGTCTTCTTCTCTTTTACAGGCTTCTCCTTCTTCACCTCCTCCTTCGCCTTCTCCTCTCCTTTGGCTTCTTTCTCTTGTTCTGCTGGTTCGTCCTCCTTTTTCTCTGTGTCCTCCTCCTTCACTTCTTCCACAGCTTTGGGCTCCTTCTGGATTGCAGCCTCCTCCTTGTGTTCCTCTTGAGCCTGCTTGTAAGAGTAAATCGCATAGTTACTTTCACTGAGCAAGCAGTCCACATCATGAAAAAATAATGAGGAAAAATATGTTTTCTTCTACTACAATGCAATCTGCTGCATGCATTTGTCTACATGAGAGCTTTCCCCCCTCAATTCTTACACACTCGTGATTAAAGGAAAGGGTATTTAATTGTCTTTCTTGCAAAGAATAAGAGGAAAATATTGATAAAACCTTCAGATCTACTGGTTAAATGTGATGCTACAGCCAGCCGTCAGTAAGCTTATCATAAAAACTGGAAGAAATTGGAAACTGCAAACGTGCCTCTGTCCAAAGATACCGTGTACCTGTGCCTTAAAAACTCACTAATTGCATTAACATGCTTTATCCATTGTTTTATCTGTACAAAAACCAGTGTAAGTGTGAAAACAATAGGGGGTGAATTAGGCAGTTCTTTGCTTGGAGCAGACACCCCCTAGGATGTTGTTATCACAGTGGCACCCAGCAGGAAAGAGTCTGGTACGTAAATCTCCATAAAACAGCAACTTTATACACTTTGGATTTTGCACTGATTACACAGACAAGAAGAGAGAGATGGGTCTTTGTGCCGAGCTAAGCGGCTATGGAGAATGGTATCAGTCTCCTCATCTAACGCGTGGCAAGAACAGCAAATAAGCTGTGTAATGTTAGTCAGTGTCACGCTCACCTGTGTCTCTGCACTGCTTATCGAGTGCTGATCAGGGGCCTGTTCAGTGTCTGGCTCAGTTTTAAGCTCAGGCTCCGGAGCTGCGATGGGTGCTTTCACCTGCTCCTCACTTGGCTCCTTCACCTCCTTCTTCCCTTTGTTTTTCCCCTTCTCTTTTTTCTTCCCTTTTTCCTCTTCCTTCTTTTGCTTTTCTTCTGTCTTTTCCTCCTCCTTCTCTTTCTTCTTTACCTCTTCTTTTGCCTTGTCCTCCTCTTTCTTTTTAGGCTCCTCCTCTTTCTTTTTAGGCTCCTCTTCTTTCTTTTTAGCCTTCTCCTCTTTTGTTTTTTCCTCCTCCTTCTTGCTCTTTTCTTCTTCTTTCTTTTTTGCTTTTTCGGCCTCTCTTGCCTTTTCTTCCTCTTTCTTCTTTGCTTTCTCTTCTTCCCTCTTCTTCACCCTCTCTTCTTCCTCCGCTTTCCTCTTTGCTTTTTCCTCTTCCTTCTTCTTTACCTTATCATCTTTTTCTTTTTTCTTTGCAACCTTTTTCTCAACTTTTTCCTCTTCTTTACCCGCTTTCTTTCCGGCTTCTGCCCCCTTCTCTTTAACGTCGGCTGTGTTATTCTCTTCTTCTTCTTGTGTCTCCAATTTTTCCTCCTTCTTTTCTACAGTCTGCTGCGCTTTCTCCTCCTCCTTTTGCTCCTCTTTCTTTGTCACCTCCTCCTTTTGCTGCTCTTTCTTCGTCACCTCTTCCTTTTTCTCCTCGCCGTTTTTCACTTTCTCCTCATCTCTTTTCTCCAATTTCTTCTTGGCTTCTTTCTTTTTCTTTTTACTGCCCCTCTTCTCAACCTTTTCTTCCTGTTTCTCTTTCTCCTCTTTTTGTTCTTTTTCTTCCTTGTCTTTCACTTCTTTTACAACAGGTTTTTCCTCCTCTGCTTTATTTTCCTTCTCTTCAATTTTCACATCTTCCTCCTTTGCCTCCTCTTCCTTGTCAGCTTTTTCCTCTTTGTCTGCCTTTTCCTCCTTGGCTTTCTCTGCCTCAAACCCCTCTCCCTCAGAGCACTGTGAGCGGCGCTTGAGGAAAGAGGAGAAGAGGCGAGACAGGCCTTTGCCAGCAGAGGTGCGGGTACGAGGCTTCAGCTGCTCCTCTTCTGGGGAGGTAGCTACATCAGCAGGCCCAGGCTCAGCGGCCTGCTCCTGGGCCTTCTTGTTCGACTGCTCGGCCTCTGGCTCAGACGCCGCCGCCTCCGGCTTCTGCTTGTTTTCTGGTTGGGGCTCGGCACCGCTGGCTTTCTGCTTGCCCTCTGTGTCTGCCTCACTCACTGCACTTGCCTCTGTTGTCATGGTAGCCACTGGGAAGAGAAAAAAAGATATGGAGAGAGATGAAGAATGGTCACAGTGCTGTACAGAGAGCGACAGTGCACATCATGGCTATACTTGATGATTGTTGATAACACAACAAACAGGATTAGGAGCAGTGGACTGTCTATTAGCCTGCGTTTACTAGGAAACATTACACTTCACTTTGCTATGAATGACAAGCTAATTTAATAGATGGATGCAAACTTTACTGGTAAAGAGTACTGTTGTCTACCACTTTAACACTAATGTTCATGGCCTATGATAACTAGAGCTGAAACAATTAGTGCATTAATCAGCAACATTTAAAAACCAAATTATTTTCAAGCTAAACATTTACTGGTAATACATTTTCTCTGTTATATAATTGTGTAAGTAAATATATGTTAATTTAAGATGGAAAAAGTCATTTGAGGATCTTGTGCTCTGAGATATTATGATGGTCACGGTCTGACATTTTATACGTCAAACCATTAATAGATCCATGAAATATATGGTGATGATGTAAAAGAAAGAAAACCTATGATGCAGATGAATAAGTTTGTATGCATTATTCATTATTCTCACTAACAGCTGATGATCTAATCATGGGCAAATTGTACAATAAGTAATTTACATTGCTGCATTAAGTTCTCGTTATAGGAGAATAAAAGAGACTTATTCCATAAAACATGAATCAAACTGCCACCCACAGATTATATCCTCACTCACACACTTACACACACATACACAAACATCACTTCATCACACAATAGTCCTCCTTGTTGAAGAGTGTGTGTGTCTGCATGGAGTTCTGAGGCCAAGCTCACAATGCTGCCAATCACAGACTCATTAAATCTCACTGACACAAAGGAGGCATTCTGCTCTGGAGCTGCATATTAGCACCGTCTGGATCATCCTGGCTCTTCATCTCACACACGCCCATCATGCACAGGTCAACTAAGGCTCTCGGGCTAGACGATATGACACTTAGACCAGAAGATTAATACAAAATGATGCAAAAAATCATTTAAATTATTTTTTATTGGTAGATTATGACTACAGGATTGCTTTATCGGCATGTTCCTCAAAAAATACTTCTCCATTGCGAGGTGACTGCACAGTAGTTATGGATTATACAAAGATAGCTTTCAATATGTAATGGTGCAAGCATACCTGCCTAAATTACTTTTTATTCATTTACTGTATGTGATTCAGTCATTAGAGCTGCAAAGATAAGTGAATTGATAAATCAGTCAATCAACAGGAAAAAAACTGCAACATTGATTCATCAATTTCAATAGGAAGAATTCCTGTCTTTCTGTTTTATGTCACTATATATATCTTACAAATTTGTCCAACCAACAGTTCAACACTCAAACTATGAAACTGGGAGGGACATTATTCGTAATATTTTTATACTAAATTATTTAATCATTCATAAAGTATATAATGAGCAGATTAATCGATAAAGTGGATAACTCTTAGTTTCCCCCTAACAGTCTAAGAATAAAGGCCTTGCCGTTTATTGAACACGACTTTGACTCACTAGTTTGGCAGCGAGTGGAGAGATCTGGTATATTTAGAAACTTCTAACCAGCTGATTCAATCACACACCTGACTGAAATACACTGCAGGTATTATGCAATCACACTACACCTCTCCTAAGTGAGATATCAGTTACAGTGGCTCACATTGCAATCGATGCTTGTCTTCAATGAGACCGATCTGCATCCTGTCTGGATTAGGCGTTGTCTAATTGGTGACTAATGTTGCTGTGTTTGTCTCTTCCATATGTAGTTCAACTCAAGTCCCACCCTGCCTTGTATGGAGTGGGGGGCGGGGAGATGCTAGACAGGCGGGCCAATCTTCCAGATGTACAGGGTTGTCCCAAAGGGTGCAACATGGCCTTCTACGCCATACACATCCCACTGGCACTACAGGACAGCAGGAGGGGAGGAGGGGGTACACACACAGACCAAATCCTCTTTAGCCCTCCCATTGTTTGTGTCCAGTGACCAATAACTGTGCTGCACATTATAACTAATCCTGCCTACCCTTCCCCCCACAAGACCCCCCATAGGCCTATTCCCTAGGTCACCACACTCGCATATGTACGCACACACCGGCATGCATCAGTGCTCACGGGTTCCTCTGGGTCTTTTAATGCTCTGTCATCTCAATTGTGATTGTCAGAACACAGACATGCTCCTAATGGACCAGCTGAGCTTGTGTCTGCTGCCTCCTCCATTTTGTGTTGCCCATCTAACATCTCTGCTATCAGCCAGCTGAGCAGGACTTGCCTGCATCATGACAGATTGAGATCGGCAGACGGAACACAGGATCTCCAAAAAACAGTGTCAATCTCGCATAATATGATGCATATTTATGTTTTGCTGTGGCAGTAATTAGATGAAATAATGCTGTGGTGTAAGAAAAAAGCTCTCAATCCTACATAATTACTGTCTCTAATGAGCTAAATTATATATGAGGTAGGCCACCCTCTAGCAAGACTGATCTCACAAAGAGCTGCTGGATCAGGTGCAAAAGCCAGGGCTGGAGTTTAATCAGGATTTGATTTATTGTTTAGTGACTTTAAATTTAATTTAGTGTCCCAAAAGTGAATCCATACTGATAGTGGCTTGATGGATTGACTTAATTTTAGGAGATCAAATGATTTCTTTTCATTATTCCACATGCTTAAACAGCTTGAGCTCCAATTCATTAATTGTCCTCATTAAAATCAAGAAAAAAAAGTTATGAATAGACGCTAACCCGGTGACTGAACCGCTAGGCCAAATCTCACTCTAATTGCACACGAATCCCCAGTCTCCAGTTTCAAAGAGACATTTTCAGGAATTTGTCTACATACCAAATCTCTTTCTATAATTGGCCAGTGATGCTGCAGTGCGTGTTTGCGTGTGATGAAATGAGACAACAGGGCTGAATGGAGGAGAGCTTCCAGAGGAGGTGGAGGTAGTATATAAATAGCTACATGTGCTCAGGATGCAGGGAATCATTAGCCTTTACAGACAAGCTCATATCTATTTCTGTTCAACACGCATATGCACATGTGCATACATGTGTGCACAGCCACAAATCCACACGCCATTATGTCTTTAAGACAGCAGAGAAAGGTTTCATTCGTTTGGAGTGAATTCATGAAGTACTGGTCAATGGCTGACAAGTCAAATGAGTTCTACAATACTATTACCCTATAGGAGGACTCGGACAAAAAGAAAGCATGTTTCCTGGGTACTAAGAGAAGGCTTAAGGAATTAGAAGGAGTTTAGAGTTAATCATCCCCCAAGTGACCAAGTGAGATTATCTCCATCTATCTACCTGCCTACAGTATCCATCTCACTCGGTATCAATCTCTCTTCCTCCACTCTGTCTCTCTCTCACTCTCTCTGTCTGTGTCTCGGGTCTGCCTCTCTGGGTGTGCGTGCATCTGTGTGTGCGTGGGAGACAGAGAGGTGAGCCTTGCAGAATGCACAGTGGCGATCAGCTGTGCTGATTCATGGTTTAATGTGGAGCCCCTCCTACCTGGCTGAAAATCAACAGAAATGAACTGAAAGCCAAGATGTCAGTCCTCTGGCCACATGGTGGCTCCTATTAACCTCTCTAAGTAAACACATGCCAACATACACGCCAACACGTGCCCCGGATAAACTGCTCAAATGTTCAGTTCATACACTCAAGTCTGCCCAGCAACATCATGAACAGGGCAGGCACTGAATATCTCAAGTCTTTATAGAGTACACGTAATTCTTGTAAAATGTCAAATATTCTGCTTTCAATTATGGAGAGGCATATTTAGAGTGACTTAAATCTGATGAAACTTTGAATGCAGCTGTAATCGTGTATTCTGTGATACAATATCCCTGGAGTGTAGTGCATGATACACTCCACCAAAAGGTATTGGGCTACAAAAGGTTTATTTTAGTCAAGTCCCCTGTGTAAACCCATCCCAAACCCAGATCTTAACTGATCAATACACACAGATGGTCTGTGCGCCTGATGCTGTAACATGAACCGACATGGGAAAGAATGAAGTAGCTTGATTGATTTACTGGTTGCCCTGAAAGCATCTCAAACATCACCTCAGGCAAAACCCATTGAAAAAAATACTACATGCGTACATTATAGAGCACATTATGAAATTTTCTTTTCTTTATATTGATACACAAAATCCAGATCTGTGTCTTGATCCAGATCTTGATAGTAAAAATCATTTTTTTTTAACAATTTAAAAGTAGTACAGTACCACTAACGGAATTAACTAGATTTGAATAAAATAATCCTGCAATTTGATTTAAGAAATATTTGTGGATATTATGTCGATCTTTTAGATGGTCTTTAAGCCAAGGCAAACCCAGACTCTTATCATTCATGGAGAGAAGAGCAAGCAACCAAACGACTCTGTATGCGGAGCCTATTCCCTATTTAGCAATGCGCAGACAACAGAGTAGTAGCCTAACTGCAGAGATGCATCATAACTCCCAAAAGAAGATTAACTCCGGCAAGCTCTTCCGGGACCTCGGTGACCTCATGCTCACACAGCACACCCTAAAACATCCTTCAGCAGCTCTGTGTTCACAACACTGCTGATTCAGCAGCACAGGAGACCCCGAGCACCCGGGTCTTATCTCTGTCATTTTTTAACCTCTGTGTTTACTCGCGTTGCACTTGCCAGTCCTACGGCATTAGCGTCTCTCCCTCAGCCTTCCTCCTACGTCATATCTGCAGCGCTTCATAAAAGATTATCCTACTATAAATATCCAGCAGTATCATCAATGGAGATGAGGCTTATTGGATGAGTTTCTCTTAAGTGCGTTGTGGGTTGCAAAGGAACGGACACACATTCACATATGCCGCCCTCCAGCAAAGATGGATATTTTTAACCCATGTACTCCTCTCGTGGCGAATGCATAGCCATGTCAAGCAGAAAATTTAATCCAAAAGCACTGCCTCCCATCTCTGAAACGGCATGAAACAAAAAAACATCTAAGCAGACACAATCTTGGAAATACATGCGAGAGCACCCTGACATGAAGTGCATCATGTGGAGCTGTTCAACATAAGACATTAACTGTTCAACATAAGAATGAGATAGGGGATGATAGTCATTTAGGATAATGTGTCTTACACATCATCTAGGGTAGGCTACTATAATAAACCATTATAATAATGTTATCATCAGACTAATATGAATAATGTGAAGATGAGCTAGAAAAGAGAACAGAAAATATATTTGATTTTCTTCAATTAGTCATCATTTATCATCGGTTACCACCGTTTATTAGCATTGAATTCCTTCATAACATGATAAAGTAAAATTACAGCAATTTAGTAAAGTGTGACTCTGTTAAAGGCACTAACTGGGCGCTCTCTTTATACCAATACCAATACCTCGCATGCCCATTCATTTGTACAAAAACAAGTCACACATGAGGAAAACACACACGGAGCCCTTGTGATTCACGGGGATGTAGTAAGACAGCTGGGCTTAACTGTGCAAGAATATAGGCTATATCATTTTAATGTACCCTCACAAACCATCGTGTACACGTCACATGGCGATGTTGCCTAAATACGAATTACATTTCCAACTTTTAAAAACAATTAAATCCTGCGAACAGTTGCGGGTCGACGTCGAGCCAACGTGCCAGGGTATTTAAACAATCTGTGCATGAAAATGGCGCCGAATGTGCAACAAAACAAATAAACACTAACTCATCCGCACCGGCCGAGGAACACCCGTCTGAAATGTGGCTTACCTACTCTAGGATTGGCATCAACGTGGAATGCAAACGGCGCAAAAATCCGCACAAAATCCTATATTCCGCACGTTTAGAGGAGAAACAATGTTGCGGAGCGACGCACGCTTTGTTGTGCTGAAGGTGTCCGATGCTCGTAAAGGGGTGGAGTCTCACACGGGGGACGCGAGTTGACCAACTAAGCGCCGAGCAGCGAGCCTCACAACCGCGTGGAGGTGGAGGAGGAGGAGGAGATGGACACAACTTTAATATTATGCTGTTTAGATGCGCACTTGGAACAAGGCTGTTAAAATGTGTGAAGATGCTGCAGAAATCCAACCTTAAAAAAAAAATCCCCACTATAATCCATTCGAAGGTGAAGATAAAGTAGTTCAACTATCAGCATTTAACTTTTTTTTTTTTTTTAAAAAGAAGGCCTTTACATTGTCAAGTTCAGTCACAAATAATCACTATGTTGGTTCAATACATTATGCCTTGTTACAAATGTCCCAGACAGGCATGGAGTGAGGCGGGCCAGAGAGGGCAATCATTAACGCAGTGCAATGACAGTTACAGGAGGGAGGCAGAGAGTCCTGCCCAGTCTTTGAATGCACCAACCATGTGCATTAATCTGCACGGTATGAGGGTGGCGGGACTAACCTACCAACTGGAGCCCAGTGGTGAGGTAATAAAAGAGTCACAGTTTCAAACGACTGGTCCAACCTCAACCCTCTTAAAAATGAAACGCAAACCAGCACAACGTACACACAAGCTGTCTTTACGGACCACGGCATGGTCCCCACCCATCTGCCTGACCCCATTAGGGCCATACGGCTCATAGGGAGAGAGGGGTGGGGGGTTGGAGTACATTATTCTCACAGCCACACGGAGTAAGACGCCATCACTTTTGTCTCACAGAAAGTGTAAGTCATGAAGCACCGCGGTGTCATGTAATTTCTGGGCAATTTATTTGAAGAAAACAAATCTTACCAGTACAAAGATGGTTCCTTAAATATTGTCATAAACTCCAAAAAGGGTATCAAGAAGCGAACAAGAGAAACAAAAATGTTCTCTCCTGCACAGTAACGGTCAGTATTACCGTTTTTCCCCCCCTCTTTAGACTTTGATCACTTAACACAGTGATGACACATAAGCAGCACAAAAACTGCTGGTGTTAAACATTAACTGTAACAATGCACATCAACAGGATAATCCGAAGAATCTTCTACTTTCAGACACACTGCGTCGCCTCCGTTTTAGCTCGGGATGGATTGAGCAAGTCAGTTAGAAAACAGGGGAAGAGCGAGGGAGGGAAACAAAGACCACATGAACTACTCGCGTTGCCTTCAGTTGCTTAGGAACCCCTGCCCTGCCCTGTGTCTACTGCAAGGAGCAGGTGTTGAGCTAGACCCAGGAGAGGGGAGGAGAGACAGAAGAGAGAGGGAGGAGAAGAGGAGCAGCACTTACAGACACACTGTCCCTTGAGACCGTGACAGACTGAAACCACAGACTCCGAGACGACCCACTCGCTCAGTAGACACACCCAAAACACTGACGCACGCTTTCTGTTTCCCCTGTCACTCGCCGTCATTTGTTCAAAAGCACGGGCAAACACACATGGTGCTCTGCATTACTCCAGCTGAGTGCATGGGGGGTTGTTGTGGATGTTTGTTTGGAACATCTTTATCCCTATCTGGCTCCCTCACTCAGTGATTTCATAACGTCCCATACCACTTCCACCAAATTCATCTCTCTTTGAGTTTAAACACTGCATCTGGGCACGCATCGTACACACAGTGCCGCCTTGTCTCCTGTATCTTATGTAAAACAACTTGTGCTGCCTTGAAAAAGCTTTAAATATGAATTTTGAGTGCATGTGATGGAGGCACGGTTGCAGGGTTTTATTTGTGCTCGGGAGCTGAGCTCTCAAGAGCACTAACGGGATTGATGGTAACAGCACATCAATATTCATAGTGCAGCATTATGCTATGAAGAATTCATGAACTAGGAATGTTCCATGTTTCTGCTCCTATCTGCCAGCAGACGTGTTGCCCATCCTTCTAATCTAAGGCCAAGTTTGAACTCATACTTTCATGCACACCTTAGAGGATTGTAATTACACAGCATGATGTATCCTCAAAAGGGAAGCACCAGGAAAGACATTATGTTTAATAGGGCAGGATAGCTTTCCAAAATAAATGTGTCATGGATTTTCTGCAGCTGGCAAATACTTGCATTCCGAGACAATGCCAAGCGATGAGTTAGATTGGAAATGAAAAGCTTATATTAATATGCATGCACTTGGATGTCATCTCAGATCTCTTAAAAAGACGCCATTTCAAGCCCTGGAGCTCACAGTACGTTGAACAGATTGTGGTGGACATTCTAGGCCACCTAAGTACATGCTACACTGTGGTTGGTCATCTGACGCTGCTCTAAATGGCCATGTTATCTAAGTTTACACTGCCACCTGGTGGACAGTTGAAAATTAATCAACTTTTCACATCACATGTATATTATTTGGCCAGTTTGTGACATGTTTGTTCTAAAAAAAACTAAACAAATATTTATTTCTCCAAGATTTCTCTACATATATTAAACATTGCACTGTTGTTACATACATATCTACAATATCTCCTCTACACTGACAAGTTACCAATACACAGTGCAATCTTGCTATGCCGTAAATATGTGTACTTTGAGTCTTAGAATAAAAACACTCTATGGTTAAATATCAAATCAATAGTTCAACATTAATTATTTGTTGTGAGGGAGAGGGATTCCCCGCCAATAGCACATTACGCTAACGCAGCGCTGTGGGTCATGCTGGGAGCATGTGTTCATGAGAGATAAAAATGACATGGTCACACTACCCCTCCCAAAACTAGTTCGGTCAGGGCACCAGCAGGTCAACAACAGCAGTGTCATTTCAGCAACTTAAGCTCTCATTGGGATTCCTTTACAATCTACTCTCCAGATCTGTTTGACGCCGAACATTAAAAATCTTTAATAAAGTGTATATAAAATAGAGCATCCTCATTCCTCACTTTTTCCACACAAATAAAGAAAGAATTAGAAAAGAATTATCACCAGCAAATACATGCATGTAAAAGATAGAGTCTGCACCCAGATCCCATGTTGTGTGGCAAGTCAAAAAGAAAAAGTCTCTATCATGACTGATTACTTCATAGAATTATTGCATATCAATGATATGCTTCACTGCAGCTGAGAGCATGGTCGTTAAATTATAATTACATTTTGCATTATCTTTAAATCATATTGCGGTACATTGAGGTGGACTCAGTCATTAGTACATATATATAAGGCTCAAATAATTGTTCCTCTGTATGTACTGTTCACACAACATCACTGCAATACCCTCCAAACGAGCCCAATATGCACTGGTTCAGTCTGATCATTATAGGAACAAGAACCCAGATGTCTTAGCTAGACTCTTAAATGGTGATTGGTACTCACATCCATGTTGAAGTTCATTGTTGATGGCGAGGACGACCCCGGACCAGGTCACAGAGAGGGGATAGAGAGTGTCAGTTCAGTAAAAATACATATTTGATATACATGACACAACACATAACAGAGAGTTTATACAATTCAGTCAAAAAGCTGGCAGCACACATAATGTAATGACTTCATACTGCACATAACAACTAATGTATACCATAACTGATGGGCCTGGAGCAGAACATTTGAAAGTATAGCATATAGCCTAGTAGCTAGCATCCAGAAACAGTGGATGTAACCAGGTTACAGTTGACCCAAATCAGTTGTTACAGTCAAAAATCATTCTGTTACCATGTATATTTCTACTTCTGTTGACAGCACAATAAACAGACGTTTAAATAAAATGGACATACCTACTGTGAGATAACTTACCTGCTCAGCTCTGATCGTGGTGTCCTGTTTATGATAATTAAGCTAGGTATCTTTGGCTTTTAAAGTATTTGGGGCCCAGAGTCTCCGGGCTCCTGAAGGCAACTTTACAACCCCATTTTGGCAAACCTTTCTGATCATCTTTTTAACACGTACGCGCCAGACTAACAGCAGGCTAGGAGTCCCGCTTGTTATTGTCCAGGTAGGCTAACAGCGCAGACATCTCTGACCTCATCGTGTTTGACATAATCCCTCTAAATGCGGCGCGGTGAACTCTCAACGAACTGCCGGCGCGCGCACACGGGAAATGAAAATACCCTTTCACAAGAAAAGGTGTGTAAAAAACAACAACAACAACAAGAGCAGCAGCAGCAGCGTTCGTGTGGACGAGTCATACCTGAGCAGGCGGACGTCTCCTCTGTGCGTTTCCTACACCTTTAGTCCGTTGGCATGGTTCCGGTGTGCTTCCCTTCTGAACAAGTTGGAGGCTCTCGCGGACAGGTTTCCACGGAGAGGCGGTGTCGCAGCTACGATGACGAAGCGCCAAGTAGTGACGGGTGGAGATCAGAGGTGGGATCTCTGCTTAAAAGCCACTGGTGGAGGAAATGGGCTACTATTGTACTCGAGTTAAAAGTAGCAGATACTCCGTCAAAAAGACCTAATGTAGCAAAAAACTAGTCATTATGCAGGATGAGGAATCTCATAATAATAATATTAATATATATATATATATATAATACATCATGTTTTTCTTGATATTTTGTAAGTCAAAAAAATAACTGCAAATTATATATTTAACATAAACGCATTTCATTTTGGGGAATCGAATGTATAGAATGGCATGATAATAAAAATGGAATTGACCTCAAAACGTAGGCCTTCTTAAGGCTACTTTTTTTTTTTTTTTTTTTTTTGTAAAGTCAATGCTCACAGTTACTATCTTACAAAATCAATGATACTTTTGGGTTTTCTCAATACAGGTGAATCGGGTGCAGTGTAGTTCCTGCAGCACAGTGGTTGTTAGTGGCTGAAGTAATCCAAAACTAAATCAAAACGGATTGGTATGCACTTAAGAAGCCAAAGAATGGTGTTCATTTTGGGCACACAGGATTCCTTATCAAATGCCACCTCAGTGCGACACAGGTGCAGTGTTCCTGCCGTCGGTGTTTACCCAAATTATCTTCAGTATCAGGGTCTGGGCATCAGTTCAACTTCTGACAACCCTGTGCCAGTTTTAAAGTGACCGCACACACAAGCAGTCTCATATCACCAAAGTCTGTCCTCCTGTATGTTGGAGCCATTTCTGAAAACGTTTTCTAACTTTACTGGTGGCTCCACACGGGGGCGCTGTTGCGTTTTACCGTGTGTGGCGGTCGAGTTGGAGGAAGAGCTCTTATTTAGATTTAGGTAACTCTTTGCAAGCAACAAAACACGAGCTCATTTCTAGAAATAGTTACAGGTTACAAGTTAAACAAGTAGCTCCTTTATAAATGTGGAACCAGGATTAATACTCGATTGAAGGATTGTGCATTACATATTTATATAGTTACTGTTAATGAGTGCCCCTCATTTCAAAAATTATGTTTTGCTTCTTCACTTGGATGTTTTTGCTTATGTTTCTGCATATCCGTAGATTCTGGATTTTTACAGAATCTACAAATATGGCCAGTCATTTAAATATTTGTTTTAACAAGGTTGTTATTTTTTGTTGAAAATGTAAATGCAGACACAAATTATTATCCAAATTATTATCCAAAAGGAGTATTTTTATGTTAAAATGTGTAGAGGGGATCTTTAAATAACATTATAAATTCATGGCCATAACTTTCAACTTGGGTGTCCCCCCTGCATCAAGTGTATAAGGCTGACACACAAGTCCTGTAGCTCCATCTGATGGCATTGGATGTCTCCTCAAAAAGCAGTGTGAATTCCCAGAAGGTGCATCACACCTCCGTCTAGCAGCTGCCACAACTAGAACATCTGTGTTGCAGCCCAGTGGCCAGTGTTGATACTGCCCCAGATTAGGCGTTAAAGGTGCACTCCAACAATTAAGTACACTTCAATACATTTAGGGGACTCACAAGTGCACTCGCCGACTTTTCACCCCTGTATACTAAACTCCTATACACTCCACACAAGCAATTCATTGGTGAGCTGAATAATACTCCTCATGATAAGTAAACTGAATTTCATGTATGATATTTGTGCACTGACTAAGGAAATACAATATAACAATTTACTTATCTATATGTTTTTCATAGATAGGTAGAGAGACGCATGCAGTATTATTCTCACACTAAGGAAACCCCTCTTATCCATTATCGTGCCGAGCAGCCAGGTTCCACCCTGATTAATTTGAGACAACAAACTCCAGCCTTCTGGATGAAGATAAGAGCAACCGTCGCCAACACGAGTGTGTGGCCTGCTGAAGACTGTTGCCCCCTGTCGAACATTTCTAGAATCAGGTCTTCTTGAGGTAAATAGATGATGTAAGTACAACCCGACCCAGTTTACATCGAAAAGAAGACCCAGGCACTTAAATTTTATCTGCATGATACCGCACACACATTTTTTTGTTATAGTTTAGTCAGACTATAAATTATTGTGGATGTCTCCAATGGTTTTATCAATAGGGTGATAATAGGATCATTGATGTAAAAACAACACCCGATGAAATGATCTATATGAAAAACCAAGGCTGTAATTATATTATATATTTGGGGGACACATCCCCAATAATCAAAGATGCTCAACATGTAGAATATACAAGAATAAGATGAAAGGAGAGGGGAAAAGAGAAAAGGAGAGGAGGTGACTGGATAGGAGGATATAGGATGATAGGAGAAAATGATAAGAGAGCAGAGCAAACGTCCCACCAGCCCTCGTTTAGTTGTAAGCTAATAAAAACAATCATTTGTTAACCTTGGCCACAATATCTAGACTATGGTTGTACTAATCCTTAATCGCTGTCATTACATACAATGATATACTATGAAAACACACAATAAAAAACTTGTACATCATTTGAACAGGAAGTGAGTTTGGGGATTTGGTCCCCCCGATGTTTACGTCATGGTTACGGCCTTGAGCAACAATGGAGCGGAGGTAGTATCAGTCCCGCTGAGAGCCGCGCAACGCGCACGCATGTTGGAGCAGGAAGGACGCGGAGCCGGCAACACGACCACAGGACCAGACACAGGACCACACTGAAGTTATGACCGGAATATGGCTGAGAAGGGGCCCTTTTTAACCTCGTGTATTATTTTCTACCTGTCGATCGGCGCCGCGATATTCCAGATTCTCGAAGAGCCAAACTGGAAATCCGCCAGAGATGACTTTACCCGGGAGAAGGAGAACATTTTGAAGAACCATGCCTGCTTGACAGAAGAGGGTCTGGAGGAGATTTTGGAGGTACGGGTCCTGTTTTTGTTTTTTTTTTTACAGTAAGGCACACAAACAACAGAAACAGCTGTTAAAAGTCCAGAAAACATGTGTCCTTTCTGTGAGTAACTTTGCGGTGATTGAACAGCGACTATAGCTGAGCTCACATCAACTCATAAAGTGATTGGACTGAAGAAATAAAGTCAAAACACTTTGACGGATGTGTCCTTTCTTAGATTGTACTTCTAGAGTGAATTCGAGGTGAAGTGAAAGGAAGGGAAGCTCGTCGCCTTTTACATGTCGGGACACCGCGCAACCGGTTATACCTGATTAAGAACAACAAGCATCAATCAATGTGGTCGAGGCAGATCACGTGACAAGAAAACGACTAAAATGCGGTCGGTTGAAATGTTCGCGTCTGTTAAAGCGACGGAATGTCGCGAACATGATTCAAACTTCACCTTCGGTGTGCCGAACATGAAGGCGCACGTCTCCCTCCACCTCACATATTTGCGCAAGGTGTGCCCGGTTATTATCATGGCTGCAAGAGTTGTGAATGATCCATTTATGAATAAGCCACAATAAACCGGTTTCAGTGCGTGTGTTATTGTTGTCGTTAAGACAGAGTAGTAGTTGTAGGCCTTGTAGTTTGTGTTTTATTGAGACTGCGGTGCGTTCACTGTCGCAGATCGCGTCGGAGGCTGCGGGCCGAGGTGTGACCATCACCGGGGACAGGCACCGCAACTCGTGGGACTGGGCTAACTCTGTCATCTTCGCCGCCACCATCGTCACCACCATAGGTATGTGAGCCATCGACAGTATTGTAATCTTGCATGGTTTTCGTTTAATGTGAATGGATTTAATTAAACACAAGTTATTTATTATTTCGTTATTTAGTATAATTGTAGTCGTTTCATAAATATATTTAGCAAATATAAAATACAGAAAAAAGTTTAATACCACGTTGTTAAAAGGTTAATGGTTTATTAATGCTATAAACATGAGTCAGAAATAATGAGTAACTAAAATCAGTAACTGCTCATTTGACGGCTCCATTTAGATGAACAAAGAGAAACTCTGCAGGTGATGTTCATTTAGAATGAATGGGTTTGTAAATTAATTATTTGCAAGTGATCAAACTGGTTTCAAGCCAAATCATATCCTCATTGCTTTATTGAGCATCCATGTTTTATTAATAAATTACTTATTAAGCTCTATAAAACATTTGTGCCTATTTCTTCTTGTTATACAGGTTATGGCAACGTTGCTCCCAAGACTAAAGGTGGCCGGGTGTTTTGCATCCTGTATGGTCTGTGTGGGATCCCCCTGTGTCTGGTATGGATAAGTGAACTGGGCTCATTCTTTGGGGAGCGGGCCAAACGTCTGTCCCAGGTTCTGATCCGTAAAGGCGTTTCAGTGGTAAGAATCTGACGGAAAGCTGGTATTTGTCTGAAATCAATTCTGTATTAAAAGGAAAGTCCATCCAGTTATTTTGACATAAAGCTGCTATGTTTCTCCCCCCCTTCTTTCAGAAAAAGGTCCAGTTAACCTGTACGGCCTTATTCCTGTTATGGGGGCTGGTGGTGCACCTGGTGATCCCCCCGTTTGTTTTCATGTCTATGGAAGGATGGAGCTACCTGGAGGGCCTCTACTTCTCTTTCATCACTCTCACAACAGTTGGTTTTGGCGATTATGTGGCAGGTGATTCATGGCACAACGTGAGTTATTTCAGACAGTTAGTATTAGTGAGTTCCTTTGGTATTAATACCACGCCTCTCGTTTCAGGTGTCAATCCGAACATGGACTACCCCAGACTGTACAGAGTGTTTGCAGAGCTGTGGATCTACATGGGCCTGGCCTGGCTGTCTCTGTTCTTCAGCTGGAACGTCCACATGGTTGTGGAAGCTCACAAGGTCCTAAAGAAAAGGAGACACAGGCACAGACACTTCTACGACGAGGAGCCCGAGCCCGTAGAGGAGAAGCCCACCAGGCAAGGACGGCCGTCCATTATCGACATCTTCAACTTCATGTCAGAGAAGGACGATGACTACAGCACTGTCATCAAAGAGATCGGCAGCGCTGCGAACACGAGAAAGTCGGTGGACAACATAAACCGCTCCAAGAGCTGCAGCGACATCTTGGGCACCAACATCCAGACCCTGGATCACTCGCCTCGGCACCGGCGCATGATCAGCATCAGTGAAGTGTTCATTAACGCACAGCCAGAAAGCAAACAAGAAAGCAACGAAGACCCCGGAGCTGCAGAATGTCCGAGGATGGATGAGGAGGCGAACGCGGACAGTCGTGCTCTTGATTCAGAGACTCATGGTATCTTCTTCACCGCAGCGACCAAAGACGCTACGGAAGAGGAGAGTGTGCAGCATCCGGGTGGCGGGGGGTCTAGGTTTATTATATCCAAGGTTGTGGAGCAAGATTTTTTAATGGATAATGATGATAAAGGATAACATATATTTTATGTACAGCTTCCAACGCTTTACCAAAAAGTATGGAATTAGTCAGGCTGTGTGGTGTGAAGGAGTTTTACATGAATTATATTATAAATACTGTTATGAATGAAGAAAACAAACATGAATAGTCTCCTGCTTTAACATGACAGACACACACAATGAGCCGGTGACTGTAGCGGGTAAAACATCACTCTCATTTGAAAAACTGCAAATTTTTATTACTTCCATCCCACATCCCTCAGAATCGTTTGACACCTCTATACATAAACAAGCTGTGAGATACAGAACACACTGATTATTTCAAATCACAAAACAGGGCTTTCTGGAAAACACTGCCAATTAGCAACTTCCCCTCGTAAGGAGCCGCCACGCTGCACGCCATGAGCTCATGGCCGTTATCAGTGTACTCCTGGCTCACCACCGGCTGCTCTGAGTGAATGTCCTTGATCCTGATCACCTGGAGGAAAACAGGAATAAAGTTACCAGGCCATCTTCCTGCCTGGCACGGTCACCTCTAGTCTCACATAACCAGACGTATCGCCGTGTTAGCACAAAAGAAACACTGGCTGAACCAATCACAATCGTCTTGGGTGGCACCAAGCAGAGAATTGCAAAATTATTTACATAGCACAGATGGTGAAAGGGAGGAGAATTCCACACGCAACCACCTGACTTACACATTCAGTGAGTCACAATACCTTTACTGTAGCTCTAAGAATATCCATCCATCCATCCATCCATTGTGTACCGCTTATCCTGTTTTCAGGGTCGCGGGGGGGCTAGAGCCAATCCCAGCTGTCATTGGGTGAAGGCAGGGTACACCCTGGACAGGACACCAGTCTATCGCAGGGGCTCTAAGAATAAACTTCCGAAAAGCCCATGACTGCAACGAGGAGGTCTATCTGGCAGATAGCTTCCATTCGCTCTACAGCAGTTTGATTTAAGAAGCCCTTCATCCCAAATATTCTTCAAAGTGAGAAGATTTAAGCCAGACTCTGACATGAACTGTTTTAATGTGTGATATGACCTTGAGAGTGTCTTTACGAAATGTTTATCTGTTTTTTGTTTTGCTGTTGTTTGATGACCCCCCCGCCCACTAACCTCCGAGCCGGGTGGATCTTCAGGGTCATACATTGACAACTTCCTGCCATTTGGATGACAACCCAACCAAATGTCTCCTGTTTTGTAGTCCACCTCGATGTTATCACAGAGTGATCCAACAGCTACCGACTGGATGGAAACATTGCAAACAATAAACCAATAATTATTTTCCATCCTCTAGAAAAACTGATACAAAGTGGACAGCATGTATCCTACTGATTTTTGGATTATGTAGCAAAAAAGCAAAGTAATATTAATGTTGTAATGAATAGGTTGGCATTTTATGAAATAAACGTTTTTGATTTCTTGTGGAGAGAGATGAAAAGATAGATATCACTCTCCGTATTTCAGAAGATGACGGACTTCTCCTTTAATTTATCATTTCATGGCTGAGGGTATAAAACAAGAAAACACTATTACCTTAAGATGCACTAACTGTTCCCCTTCTTGTCTCTCATAAACTTCCATCTCATGTTCTAGGATATCTGAAACATAAATATACCTTAAAAAAAAAAAAAACATTCCTGTTTAATTTTTTTAGCATTGCAAAGGAAACATATTGCTGTGGAAACACATTCAGTTAAACAAAAAAGCATGCACATGGCAGGACTGCTGAAATGAATGGAGAATGACCGTTTGTCAGGCGATATGTTGATGCCGTTTGCAGACAGAAAGCCGTTGGCTGCCACCCTCGCTTCCTTTGGACTGTAGAACACCACGTCACACCAGGGGAGGCCCAGGAAGATGGTCAGAGAGTGCAGCGCCTCGTTGGGGAAGGAGTGATCATTGGTGGCGTAGAAGCTCTCCACTCCGACTGCAACGATGTCATTTACACTGAAAGACATGATGAGATTTTTCAGGCATATAGAGATTATTAAATTTCAAATACGTAATGCTGTGAAGCGTTTATTGTGCACACCTGTGGAGGAGCGGGTGGGTGATCGTTTTTAGGTGCACAAGTGTGTTCTGAACAAAATGAAAGATCTCCACTTGGCTTTTGTGCTGAGGGTGATTGACAACAAACAGGTACACAGAGTCATCTGCAAACAAACAGCATTGTGTTATGTGTTGTTCTCCACTCCACACTTCTCACTTTTATAATCACAATCATGCACACTTCTCTCCGGACCTCACAGTAAGGTTGAATAAAAGACCTGTCTGTCAGTGTTTCCCCGTGTTCTGGTATTACTGTTACACTGAAGTAGCTCAACGCTAACCTCTGTGACGCAGTACGCTTCCTGTGGCTGCTGCACAGTAAACTCACCCCATGTTTGTCCAGTGGATGTATTTTAATGTGACTGAAATGGCTGCAGGAGAGTGAACAGTTAACAGTGAGTCTGTTATCAATGAGATCGAAGTACAAACAGTAGCACTGGATTACATTCTGCATGTATGTGTGAAGACACTGTCAACACTTCCTGCATGGCAGACTCCACAGCTACCAATGAAAACTACCGGCAATACATGATTATGGCAAAAGGAATGTAATTAATAAAAGCAAAAATTAGTAAGCATTCTAACTTTTTAATTTTTTTCTTTTCTTATTGTTCAATCTATTACTTGTATTTGCTTTTCCATTGTGTTTCTATGAACCGATTTGTAACTTTCCAATCAACACAGTTAAAATCCTTTCAAACTATATATTTTCAAGCCATTTTCCTTTTTTTATGGGCAAAATATGCACACAATAAAAGAAAAATACAAGGGACTTCCAAAGTCTGCTAAATAATGTCAATACAACCAAAAATTATACTTGCAAACATGAATGCAGATCTGATTTCATTTTTAATTGTTTATTTATGTTGGATTACCTCATCACCAGTAAATTCAAAAACATGTATGTGCATGATGTTTGCTCACCATTATACTGAACCACAATTAAATAAAACATCTGTAGGGCTTTGATGCATGCGCCAACAAAATCTGTGATTATAACGTCTGGCTTTCCATTCTGTTAACACATTAGCTCTTATTATATCACTTACAATTTATTTTGCCTTTATTGTTCTTCAACAGAACACAACAAGCACCAGAGTCACTTCAGGTCCATTTAATTTAGTATCCGTTAGATAAGCGCTCTCATAACAACCAAGGTGATTTAAATACATCTTTTGATGTAAAGAGAGACTTTATTCCTCTTTTTTTCTGTCTTTTCAAGCCATTTTTGCATCATATAGATTAATATTTGTGTTTCCAATGTAAAAGTATAAACACTTAAAAAATTATTATACATTAATGTTAATCTATTATTTAAAAAATATATATTTTAGACCAGTATAATGAAGATGTTCATTTCACATGATTTATCTTAGCTATTAGCATGTCAACATCTTTCTTGTCACATGACTTGGGTAACAGCTGAAGTGAAAAACAATGACAGTTGAATGAATATACTGCACCAGATGTGTACTTTACCTGCCTCATCGATGTACACACTGATGCCATGCGGGTTGAAGGAGCTGAGGTCCAGCTCTCCTTTGATCTGCAGCTCCACGGGAGTCGGCTTCGGGTGCAGCAAATCCAAAACATATATTTTCCCTGGTTCATCGGAGAACGAAGGTATTCCAGGATAGTCCAACCCCTGGTGTGGAAAACACTTGCTTGAGGAACGTCATTACCTCCTGGATTATGTCAACTAACTGGTCATCACAACTCCTTTAAAACTGTTGACCCATAATTTGACATCATGTAGACGGTTATTTAAGGGAACTACAGTGATGCAGGGGGGGAGGGGTTAAGATTTATGCAACTATGCTCAAATGTCAGTAAACATACTGTGCTTAGAAAGGCCAGCCCATCTCTTAGTATTGTGATATCCTCTGCTCCATATTCTGCACAAAACAAAATAAAGTTTGTTATACATTTTTAGTTATTTCACTTTACCACAGTGCCGACACATGACCCACTGTCAGCCAACTGGACTTCAGACTCTTCATGTGATCTCATTTGACATACAGATGGTCCAGAAATGCATTTCAATTACGGATAATTTTGGAGGGTGTGATTCCCCAAATTAAGACATTATGACATGAACATAGAGTTAAGAATGCCTACCAATATTCTTTAAATATTGACAGTTGAGGTGTTTCACTGGCACTTCTCTGGAAGTGAGGGCCATTTCCCTGCAAAACAAACAAACAAACATGCATCACTTTCATAGGAAAACAAAACAGCAAGTCTATCATTGTTAATAATTGTTAGTGTTTGATTAGCAATAAACGTAATTAACTTTACTTAACTTTTAACACTTTTACTTACAGTACTAAGCAACAGCTTTCAACCTTACATACGCCTAAACCTCTACATGCCTCTAATTTATGAAACAAAACACTTACTTCAGCTGAAGAAACCGTAGTCCAATGACAGCTGCAAAGGCAGCAACAACAACAGCAACCACTACTTTCCTCATGGCAGCCATGTTTATAAATATCAAAGGTTAAACAGGAAGTCGTTCTCAGTGCCCTTACATAGCTGTACCAAAGATGGCGCTAGTGTGTCATAATTTATTTAATTTTGCATGCAGTTATCCGTCTGCAGTTTTGCATAACTTTTTAGTGCAGTTATTTAACCACAACACAAACTATGGCTGTAACACAACCCTCTTTATTGTTTTATTTAAATCCAAAAACAAACAAAATGTGACGATAGCAATTAAAACAAGTAAAATTCACTTTCATACAGTGCATATGTACAGATTTCAAGCCTGAAAAATATTATTTTCATGGTACACAGCAAAATATATATGAATTATTTACGTGTGAGGGGAATTCAAGTTTGGTTAAAAAGTTTTCCAAACTAGGCAGTTTTAGTCATTTATGTTTTTGAGACCTCTTTCATATACAAATATGCTGTTTGAAAGTGCTCATTGCTATAAATTCAGATAAACACAATCCATCCATCTCCTCATGCATCCTCGTTTCAGAGTCTGTTCCACTAAAACAGGTGCCACGTATATCATCAATCAAATCATCGTCGCCTTGTCAGATTGAGAGTCAGTCATCTGTTGAAGAGTCACTACTTCAAATCACAGCACAGGGCTTTATGGAACACAGTGCCAACGAGCAACTTCCCCCCATAGGTCGCTGCGACAGAGGAGCCAATGAGGACCTGGCCGTCGTCGGCATACACCTGAGTCACCACGGGCTCATCAGAATGAATGTTCTGAATTTGGATGACCTGAAGAAAACATCATAATGAGAAAAGAAGACTTATGGCGAGATCAATATGATGTAAATCGGCAAAATAAAGGTCATATTTTTCCTGTTACTGTAATGTTGTCACACCGCAAACAGACAAACCTCTGATCCAGGCGGGTCCTCAGGGTTAAACTTGAAAAGTTTCCATGCGTTGGGGTGGCAGCCCAACCACAGGTCACCACTTTCAGGCTCCACTTCAATGTTGTCACAGAGTGAACCCACAGCCACCGACTGGAGACATGTCACAGACAAGGTTAGGATTATACACACATCTTGGTCCCTTCATTATCTCAAATGACAATACACCACTATTAGATTTTTGTACTTTGTGTGGCGTATACCAATTTTGCAATCCCATGCAGAACATTTACTATTAGGGGTATTAAGGATTTGGAAATTAAATTAATGTAACTATACCTTTACTTTACCTTGTGTAAGAAGTAAGTGTTGGTTTATAGCATCAGCCTCTACCAACTGCATTTTCAATATTCATTATTGCAGAATGATTTTAAAACGGTCACAATTAACATAAAATATAATTAAAAATATATTGGAATATTGGACACATTATTACTAACATCATGATGATTAATATCATTCATGATAATTTTGCCCCACACTACCTAGCCCGCTAGTATTAAATATTAAAGTCTAATATTAATAAAATAAGAAGAAAAGTATAAAATGCTTAATTATTAAATCTGACAAAAGCATAATCATTCATCAGTGGACAAACAGTGGTATTTAGAAGTGCTGAAAGAAATGTGGAGTTTCATAACACTGAAACGTTGACTGATTTACCTTCACAGAGACCAATGCATTGGCTTCTTTCCGTTCCAACACATGTACATTGTGGTCAAATAGATCTGCCACATATATATGCCTATATGTGAAAAAGAAGATGAGGAAAATGAAGAATTTCAGACTTTTGAAGTATGAATAACAATACACCCACACCTACTTTTCATTCTTACCTTTTGTCCGGTGAGATATTAATGCCATTTGCAAAGTAATACCCCTCAGAGACCACTTTTACTTCCTTGGGACTGTAGTATACAACATTACTCCAAGGCTGAGCCAGAAAAGGCTCCACCAAACCTTTGAGGATTTCATTGGTAAAGTAGTGATCATTGGTTGCATAGAAGCTCTCCACTCCCACGACCACAATATCGTTCATGCTGGAAAGATAAAGCAGAATTTAACATGTTTTATTAGATAGAATAATTACATAATTAATCACAATATACATATATTCTGGATATTGTGATTAATTATGTTTTATTAGATAGAATAATTACATAATTAATCACAATATACATATATTCTGGATACTGGAACTTGAGAGTTTTACAAATCCCCCTATTCAGTGAATCACAAGTGCAGCTCATGGTGGGTTCAAAGCTGTGAATCGTACAGTACCTGTGAAGAAGCTCATGTTTTATGGTTTTCAGGTGCACCAGTGATTGGTCGTCCTCAAGATATTTGAACAGCTCTACTTGGCTTTTGTGTTGAGGATGATTGACAACATACAGGTATATCGTGTCATCTAGTGAGAAACAGAGAACGCATTTTAAATCACAAATACTGGCAACCAAGCTGATGTGTGTGTGTGTGTGTATGTGTGTGTGTGAGAGAGAGAGACATCTGTGTGTGCGTGCGAGACGTGTGCAACCACGGATAAACGACGAGTGCTTTTACCACTTGGATCGATGTATAGACTGATGCCATGAGGGTTGAATGATTCCAGATCAAAGTTTCTTGGCATGCGCAGCTCCACCGGTTTCATGCGAGGATCATTCATATCAAGAGAGAAGATCTTTCCTGGGACATCTGAATATTGCATTCCAGGATACTTTAGACCCTTGAGATAGTTTTTAAAACAAACTTAATTATGCAGAAATAGCCTATAAAACATTGCAGATTGTGTTGGAAAAGATCAAGCCCAATGGTCAGATTTAGTGGTGTCACTTCCAACTCGTCAAATGTTTGGTAAGTGCCTTTTGGCATTGGAGAAGGGCTCATCACATTATGCCATGGGACCCCAAAAGATTCTTCCCCATTGACTTACATTACGACCGGGCTGAAGACTAGGAGGCGGGGTTAAAGGAAACACTTGTTGCTCTATGGGCCCCATGGATGCAGAAGATTGCAGGAATATCCGGGTAATTGTAATTCATGCCCTGTGAGTGTTCAAAGATCTGCTAACGTTAGCCTAGCTATGATGCTAACAGGCACTTTTAAACTCGACAGGCCGGGGAGGAGTCAGCCGCCTCAGTTTTTGTCCACTTTATCCTAGGGAGGCTACCCGGGCCCCGAATGCAACATTTTATGATTATTTTTTTAAACTTATATATAGGTCGAGATCAAAGAAATCAACTGTGTATATTCCGAAAATTGGCAGTTTTATGAAAATAGATGGGTTCTAAAATCGTATTATGATTATTTTACATACTCCCAAATATAAATATAGGGTTACCTTAAAAAAAATACTATTATTGTCGTCATCATCATAATCATCATCTACACTAATTTTCAACTTTCATAAAACTGCCAATATTTGAAATCTACACAGTTGACTTCTCATTCAAAATATTTGAAATTAATTTAATTAGCATACGGAAATTGTAAATAAAAAACAAACAAACTTGGATCTGTTGTTCGGGTAGCCTAATTTTACGGGAACAAAAATGTTGTTTCCCTCTGGTTCGAAGCGACAGTTAGCATCACAGCTAGGCTAACATGACCGTTTATTAGCCGGCAGCCAATCAGAGGCCGAGTGTAGAGGGTCTTCATGGCATACTCGGTAAAGGCCTGATTATGCTTCCGCGTAGTGATCACGCAACGGCAACGCAACGGCGACGCAGTTGCTTGGAGACCGTGATGGTTCTGCGTTGGGTTTACGCGTCGAGATGCAATTCAATGCCACACCGGTAGATGGCGCTATGTTTTTTGTAAAGACTGACCGACCGACCGAGACTCTTGACGTATATCGTCGTAGCCTCGTTATAGCGTATTTGTTTACTTTCCGGCTTTAAACATCCACAATTTTTCAGAACCTGGTGTTTTATTTCTTTGTGCAAAAGCGACAAGGTGCAAACAATAAAACGAGGTGAAAACAATAAAAGTAGCCTTTTAAAAGTTTAAATGGCGGTGTTTATGAATGGAAACCGGATAGCGGTCTCCAGCGGATGTAGTTAGCGGACCAATCACAGCCGATGCCGCTGCGTTGGTGTTGCGTTGGCGTTGCGTTGCCTCGACGCGCGTCGAGGATTTTTGGGAGGCACACGTCAGGCCCTTGCGTCGACGCAAGGGGGGTCCGCAAGGACGTAAGGGGTCCGCAAGCTCCCTTGCGTTGTGTCGACGCGGAAGCATAATCCAGCCTTAAGGCATACATACATACATACACATATATATGTTAGCATATATATATATATATATCATCTGTGATGTTAATAGGCACTAACGTCAATATCTGACGAGCAGGGAGTGAGAATGTCCTTAATGGGTGTGGTTGAAGATCATGGGAGGGATTAAACATAAATGCATATCAATTATATCAATATCAAAATATTTACAACATTAGGTTAAAAAACGCTCTTGTTTTATTGATAAAAAGTTCTTCTAAGTTTCAGCTTTAACTTCAGTTTTCTATTCACACCAGAGGGCGACTCGAAAACTTACAGTGCTGATAAAGGCAAGTCCGTTTCCAAGGATCGTGATGTCCTCTGCGCCATAATCTGAAAGCAGCGAAAGTTAGCAGTCAGCACAGTTCGTTTTAATGTCCATATTGTTGATACTTCTTGTTGTGGCGCTGCTCACCCAGATTTTTGAGAGCAACACAGTTGGGGAGGTGGTTTTGGGTCAGCTCCCTTGAGGCGAGGGTCCTGTTCCTGCAGAGTTTCCAACACAGATAGATGACAGAACGATACTTTGTTTTCCCGAATGAAAAAGTGGGGGACTATCCACGTACCTGAAGTTGACCGCCCTCTCTCCGAGCAGCACCGCTAAAGCAGCCATCACAAGCGAGACGATGGCTCCCTTTCCCATTTTGGAATACCGCTAAGTAAATAGTTAGCCTACCTACTTAGCAGTTTGCATCTGTGGCCGAGGCGCGTCACAGCAGGCAGGCGCAACTAATGCTGCCTTCAAGACTGTCGGGAAAATATCAACACATCTTATATCCCTTTGTTTTACTGATTGTGATTAAATTTGTCATCTTTGACTTTGGTGCATAAATACTCAAAATACTTACATATGCATTTTGCCATATGCATGTTAGCATTCAACCTGACACTGATGATATGAAGAGATAGGTCATCTCTTCATATCATTCCTATGTCTTCATAGCACGTTTGAGGGACATTCTAGCTCTATATGTAACGTCAACCACGTGTTAAGATAACATCTATTGCATGTATTGCTATTGTCAAAAAACAGCCCTAACAAAAACACTTGCACATTAAAAATAATTTGGCGTGTGTGATTTTGAATCTAAGAGGCACCTGAATGCATCATCATTCCGAATGGTTGGAGATAGCGCGCATACATAATCATGCATCTAAAAACAGCTGTAATGCTGCCATCTAATTTTAAAAGTGCTCTAAATAATGAGTTGAATGTCGTTGATCAGTTTTGATATGTTGAGTTGAGTACAGGTTCCGTCCTTGTGGACCAGATGCTGTGGATGTAAATGGACCTCTTTACAGGAGTCTTGTGTGTGTAAATGTTAACTTTCGCTAAACCGATGTGGAAAAACCAGTATGCTTAGCACTGCATGTTTTGTGGCATCCTTCATTTTTTTTCCAACAGAGAACATGCATGAGTCATTCATCTTCCAATTTATTGTAATGAGTTGCACCTAATATGGTCCGGGGGTGTACATGTACTCCCACCATTTCAGCCAGCAGTGACAGGAAAAAGGTGTGCTATGAATGTGATTCACTGCTCTTGTTCACACATTCAGCTTTTATTCTTCTGAAACTCTCTAGAAATGCATACAACACATCTGATGCCTCCACAATTCAAAAGAATAATAATTAAAAAAAAAACACCACAATGTAGAAAATGATTAAGGATGAATGCATTGCACTCACTTTGTTCAAACGTGAATGTATAAACAGTGACAGAAAGCTGGGGAATCCACTTTAAATATGATTACATTAAATAATTTGGCGCCAAAATTATTTATCTATAGAAAATTGTCATGTGGGACTTGCTGACTACTCTGCTCTGCTTTATATTAATATATATTGCCAATGTGACCAGTCAACAAAAGGTATATTCAATAATAATAATGTAGTTCCTGCAAAGCCCTGTTTAAATTGTTTATTTTTGAAGTTGTTTTTGTAGGTGATGACTCCTCCCAACATAAAACAAAAAGTTACAAAATTGTCTATGTAATCAAAATCATGTGTAAGAGACTTCATAAAAAACAAACATGAACACATACATACACATATAGAAGTGAAAGTAACATAAAATTGGCAAACTATTGACCCTGTGATACTCAGCATTGGGTGCATGCAACCTGACAGTAACTGTAGAATATCTACAAAAGTCCAATTAAAGAATTATAGCATCTAACAACTTCAAAACACCAACAACTCCTGCACATTACATCGTGTGCATCCAGCGAGCACTGTGAGGTGGGGCACACCAGATTTCCGACTCTTTGTTTTGTGAAGTCTTGTCAAGGTTCACAGTGTAATACAGCAGGATCCCCATCAAACAGTTTCAAGCAAGACTGTATATTTGGAACATACAAAATAAATTTTATTATCCATTCTCTTCATGTCTACATCTTATTAGAGTTTCTAGACAATGGCATTGTCAAATAACACACCCAAATTAATTCTAATAATCCTGACAGGTGCAACAATACATTTCTGTCAAGTCCAGGTGTCAAAATATAACTGAATGTGAAAAGCAATTTAAATCTTCTCCTTTGTTATTTTCAACATAAAAAGGGGAGCCATGGCCCTGGGCCGCAGTGAGAGCTAGGCAGGACATGGCCATGAGCACACATAAACACGGGTGAGGAAGTGGCTTCAGGGTTGAGCCCCGGTGGCTGCAGGGACTTGTGTAGCCAGGGTGTTGGGAGCGGAGATAACGGGTGATCCAGCAATGTTAGCCAGTGGCTGTGAGGAGGACATTGAGGTGATGCCTGGGGAGACAAGGTGGGCCCATTAATCATCTCATAGCAGGTTATATTTACATGTCATCATAATCTCAAATTACACATTTAACTTCGATTACAGCCATAGAAACAGTAGGATTGAGACATATTTGTTCTCACAAGCTGGCCATTTATTTGGCTGTAAATAAAGTTTTATTGTTCATTCGACCCCCCCCGATAGATGATAGACAAACTTTCTATGCAACCGTTAGCAATTTTACTTTACTTACTTATCAGAGATGTAACTTTCTTAAAAAGCCTAAATTATGAGAGGAACATGTCATTATGAGCAGGGTTACTTACCGGCCATCATACTTGAGGAGCTGACTGGCGTGGAGCTGGCAGCCATTCCTCCAGGAGTGGCCCCTCTTCCCTGATCTTTAACGATGGGATCTGCAAACCAAAAGGGGATTTCAGTGCCTCATAAACCATTACAATTAAGTCACATTACACTTGCAAAAAGTAAGAGATGTTGATAGGGAAATTAAAATAATTAAAAAATGGTGAGGCACAAACTTACAGAAGTAGGGGTGATCCATGGCCTCTCTGGCCGTGAGGCGGGCTTGATGGTCATAACGCAGCAGTTTGTCCAGAAAGTCTAGAGCCTCTGTGCTGACCAGGTGCTGGTTCTCGCTGTGCACAAACCTCTCCCACCTTTTGCGGGAGTGTCTATAAGAAAGGATCGAGTGTTAATGTGAGGTGTTCATATGCCAAAATATTGGTCATAATATTGAATGATACTTTTAAAAGGTCAAAGGAATACAATGTTTTACCTTCCGAGAATGTCATTGAACCGTGGATCCAACTCGATGTTGTACTTGTCGATGTAGTCGTACAGGTCCTCGGTGCCCAGTACTTTTGCAATTCGCACCAGCTGCAAGCATAATTCAATAATTAAAAGAGGGCAAATAGATTTGTTTCATCATATGAAAGGCATTGCGAGTTATGGATTCCATTGCAGTTTAGTGTCATAGTCATTGTTAAATTAATCATGAATTTATCACAATTAGATCACAATAATAAAAAATAAAATAATATTTGAGATCTGTACAATTTTAATTTTGTTGATTATCAAATCTAACCTAGTTTTTTTGTTGTTGAGTGAAACATAGTAATGTTTAAATATGATACACCTTTTTCCTGTTTACTAGAATGATAATTACACTAAAAAGTTGTACAAGATGATTACTTGAGAAATGCACCGATAGTAGTGAAAATCCATTTCAGCTGTCGTGTCACATAGGCTTAAAAACACATGACCACAAAAGAGCCACAGAATAACCTGGAAATGCTGTGTTGAGTGTTACAATGTATGTCGGGAAAGCCCACAACACAAACGAGCTTTACTCCCATAGATGTGTCGTGACCCCGCGGTACAGTTCTACATTGATCTTTTAGCCCTTTTGTTTTGCATTCAGTGAACCAAACTCCAAAAAATAATAATAAATGTCTTCACTCGCTCAAAACTGCGATAACTTTGAAAAAGACCTAAAATACCAGGTGCTCCAGCAGAGCTGCTTCTGTCCAGTGAAGAATAATGTGGTTTGTGTTAAACTGACAGTGTTTTGCAATATTGAAAAGAAATAAACCCCAAGACACTGCTATCTTTTGTTTGTGACCACAAACTTGCAATACTAAAGAAAAATACAAGTGTTAACAGGACATGATTCGGCATACCTGATCATAGTTGTCATGACCATGAAAGAAAGGCTCCTTTCTGAAGATCATGCTGGCGAGCATGCAACCCAAACTCCACATGTCCAAGCTGTAGTCATACATCTACAAATATAGATTGAGAGGTGAAAAAATGCAAGTGGCTGCATTGTGAATACATTTACATACTATAAATGCAATGGGCCATTTTGACCAACTTGTATAAAATTGGGACACATAGAAGTAGAGTATAGGAGGCCCACCTGGTAATCTACCAACAGTTCAGGTCCTTTGAAGTACCTGGACGCCACTCTCACATTGTATTCCTGGTTTGGGTGGTAGAATTCTGCCAAACCCCAATCAATTAGGCGGAGCTGAAAGATTAAATGAAAAAAAATGTAATCGAAATTATTTAAAAACCGTGATTAGCTTATGTCCAAGCAGGGAAGAAAGAAACTGGGGAGAACGGTCAGCATGTGAGACAATACCTTTCTGTGTTCATGGTCAATCATAACATTGTGTGGCTTGACATCTCTGTGCATAATCCCCATACTGTGACAGTAATCCAGAGCCTGTTCGGCAAAAAGGGGGGAAGAAAAAAAAAAAAAAGTTAAGTGTACACTGAATATTAAACGCAACTGGGGCTACAATTTTTCTTTTCTTCAACCGATGCAGATCATAAAATGTAGTAGAAACAACAAATTGAGTTTACCAAAAGCAGTTACTTACCTTTAAGATTTCGTACATGTAGAACCGTATGTCAAAGTCAGATAGGGTTTGATACAATTGCTGTAAAAAGATAAAAAAAGAATGTGAGCGCCATCTGGGGAAAAAAATCAACATCAATAATTACCTCAAGAAAACATTGATTTTTACCTTGAAATCTGTGTTGTTCACATGTTCAAAGACCAGAGCAGGGGTTCGGGACTGCAAGGAAAGAGAGAAAACATGTGAGTTTATGCATGAAACATTGTACATACATTTAAATATTTACAATGCAAAAAAGTGAGAATCAAATTACCACAGGATCCTTGACGATATCTAACAGTGAGATGATATTTGGGCCACCCCTCAGATTCTCCAGGATCTTTATTTCTCTCTTGATTTTCTTTTTCTTGACCGGCTGTGAACAGAGATACATCTTGTGAGGTACATGAAATCTCCACTAAAGTGACTAAATGTTATTACTATTTTCTACCAAAAAAAAAAAAGAGTTTGTAACACATAAATAACCAAGACAACCAATCAATCATCTCCATACCTTCAGTATTTTGACGACCACTTTTTCATTGTTTGTGATGTTTATGGCTTCAAACACTTCACTATATTTGCCTCTCCCTAGTTTTCTGACGAGCTGATAGTCGTCTTGGTTCCTAAAAAGAAAAAAGCCAGAGTGAACAATGATGAGACGACCAACAAAGCAAAGCAAAAGAAAACAATTAGGGCCCAATAGTTTCCCTTTGCCTTACCCCCATTCAACAACATGGGACTCATAGTCCCAATATTCCCGAGGTCTCTGTGTGTTTACATCAGGGTAAACTCGAGAGCGGCTTGGGACAGGGCCAGACATATTCTACACAGGATCTTCTCTAAATCTCCTAAAACAAAAATATATTTAAAAAAATGGTTAATTAAAAAGAGAGGGAAAAGACAAGTTAATTCAAGGGCATTTAAGTACTAAAGTACAATGGTTAGCACTCGAGGACATCAAAAAGCTTCAAATTGGTGATATAACCTAATTATAAGACAACACTCTACCTGGGAGGTTCCCTCCAGGATGATGGTGATAGATGTATTGAAACAGGAGCAGTTGAGATGCCTTTATGGTAAGAAAGCTAAATGGGCATACAAATATAAAACAATTACTATTACTATTACAGTCAAAGCAATTCATATTAGCTCAACACCATATGTGAAACAGAGAAAAGCCAATCAAAGCTTAAAAGCCATTTTTACTTATTTTTTTTCTCCCCACAGGATGTTGATCTGAATAAGAGTTTCGGATGAAACTGCAGATGTTTCATGCAGAAGGCAGCAAATGCAGTCATTTAAAATAGCGGCATATGTTATTTAAATACCACGAACATAACAAATAAAAACATTTGAAACGAAATTATTATTTTATATATTATATTGTATATGCATCTAAATATGGTAGCAGCACGTAAAATGTAGGGACCTGAATGTTAAATGGGGGCATCCAACCAGTCTAATCAGGAGGTACAGGGCTCAATACAGTCATCACTGGGGGCTACACCAAGGCAGTATCTCCTGTTGAAAAAGCCAATACGTAGGTTGATTAAAATCAATGCTGTCAATTAAGCAAACACGAACAAACTATCTGAGCAAATATATATTCGAGCCAGTACAGCTAGTAAGGCTACATTTAATTAAAGGGCTTATGAGATTATATATCAAATCGGAAAATGGCCTCTCCGTTACAAGACACTCGCTCAGTTATCGCCAGTTTGCCCGCTAAATACTTTAATAAAAAGGTGAGTACACGCACAAACCCCTTGTGGCCCAAGGCCTGTACAAGTGCAGCGGAGCTAACGGCTAGCTCTCATGCAAACCGGGCAGCTGGTCGAGCTGCTCGCTAGTTAGCATTAGCTCGTCAACAGCAGAGGGAAAAGCCGGTAGGAAAGTCACTACTAGCGTTAGCTTTCGGCGACATTGTGGGCCTGTAAGGGAAATAAATGAACACCCCGCCTCGATACGGCCAATTAATAATAACGGTGATTAATATTAAAGGTAGAGAAAAACAAAACGCTTCGAAAAATATATTAACTAAAGCTAGAAAGTGCTAAGCTAGCAGGCTAGGGGAGTGAATAGCTTACTGCCTGGCGAGGCAACTGACTGACAACGCCTTGAAAAAACATCCTACAAACACTGTGATCGAGCAGTAGAAAGGCACCGCCGTTATGTTACTTGTTCTCGGCTTCTCCCCACATATAAAACACTCAACAGCGGTTCCAAACCTACGACGATTTGTGATTAAATAACACGATTACCTCTCAGCGTTGTTGGGACGTCAATATGGCGATGCTTAGGATCAAGAGCTTAGTGCGAACAGCCTCTCCTGCAGAGGGCGCTCTCCTTTTTCTTTTTCGTGGGGGGAGACTGTAGCTCCCTTTTCCACCAACAGGTCTGATACAGCAGGAACTTTTATCTGCATGTCTTTATGTGCACTCAGTCACAACTGTAATGTTTTGTCAGTGAATCTCATTTATTTGAAACTACCCCAAACGCACTGTTGATTTCCACAAAGCAACATGCACATTTAAAACCCCCACATGTATAATATTTTGTGGGGCCAGTATGATTCAGTTGGCCTTCATATTTCACAATTTATATGATAGTTGGAGTACAGCAGGCACACACACACACACACAAGACTGCAATTCAAACATTTTTTGTAACACCGCTTTCATCACCTGATTGCTGCATTATTGTGCTCTCTGTTTCAGGATATTTCTAGAGGTATAAACTAAAGCTCAGTAAGGGGCCTGTTTTAAAAGGTTCTTTGTCATGCCAAAATATAGAGCTCACTAGGTAAATGGACAATGGTCAAATAGTGATGGAAAACAATAGGCTCCATGTCCTGTGGCATCATTTTAAAGGTTACCTCCGCCATATGAAAGGCCAGGGGGGCATTTTCCTGACGTAACCAACCACCTGTAATCGACTCCTAATAGAGAGAAAGACTAATCCTCTTTGTGAGTTTGAATGTCGAGAATGTTGTTTCCATCTTGACTTGATATAATGAATAGAGCTTTGTAAACTGCGTCTGTAGCCTAATTGTTGCTTCTCTGCTTGCAAGTCATGCACTGTTAAACACAAAGAAATAGTCTTTGACTAGCTACTCAATCTGATACATCTTGTCAGAATATATAATTACCTGGGGTGGGACCTATTAAAGGTAAAACTCAGGATAAAGTCCCAGTAGGCCCTACATCACAGCACACTTGCTGACAAACTGCAGACACAGCTGGGGACCATCATCAACAATGAAGCTGTAAGTTTCTATATTTTGTCGAATCGATTTTTGTATTTTTCAAATCTGCCATTGATGTATATTACATTTCCCAGCTGCAAATGACGATGCCATAAAAGTTGATACAAACATGCAACTAATCAGTTCTATTCAATTCAATTCATTAATTGTAGTTTTATTTGTTTCAGCTTCATGTATTGTCTACTTCTTCCATTTGCAACTATGGTGGTAGCTGCCCCAGTCCGAGGTAAATCACCATGAAGGGAGAAAAGAAGATCAAATGTTGTAATACATAGGACATAGAAATAACACCTTTTTTTGTCTTTCTTTTTTTCAAGTGCGAAGAGAAAATGTGTTATGCTTCCAAAATGGTCAGATTATGTCATTATTTTGTTTTACATGCAAAATAATATAAACACCTGCTTTTTAAAATGAGATGAAACTGCAAACTTGTATCACATAACTTGTTCATTACTCTTGTTATAGATGCAGTTGGCATGCCTACTGAAAATACCTTACCTGAAAACACAACAGGTTGGTGGTTTGAAATGCAACTTTCAGATGCACTTAGATTTGGTTTTAAAACAGGAAGGTATCATGTGACTAGATCCTCAAAGTACTTTTTGTTCCCCAAGAAAATAATTGTTAACTTCAAAGAAAAGAGACAAAAACAGAACAGTTGGCATTTGTATTGTTTCATAATTTTGCTTTCACATGATCTGATTGTAAGCTTATAAAACAACTTCAGTGATAATTATCATGCATATTTTCTCACATCTGCAGCATTTCAAAACCCTCCAGGTAAACCTTTGAAAGAGAACGACTCTGAAGGTACATTTTCATGAATTTTTAACCTCTCAAAATAAATAAGCATGGATTGACTTATACTGTATATATATATATATATATATATATATATATATATATACTGAATATTAATAATTAAAGCATTGCTTTAATTTCCAAATTGTCATTTGATTTGGTATTACAGAAACAACAACCTCATTCACAGATATGTCGGAAGCACAATCTACAGAGAGCAATTTTAACAGCAATGAATTTACAGGTATCTGCTTTACTTTACATTGGAATGTAGAAAAAAATAAAATTCCATGTAAATAAAACTAGTTTTCTTAATGTTTCAGGACGTGATGTATCTGATAACAAAGGGGATGACAGCAGAGGTGCAGTGCTGTAGATTTATATAAAAACACACATCCCAATGTCTGTGTCAGTGCAGATGACATACTAATGCAGATGGTGTGAAAACTTGTTCTCTTCCCAGATGCGTTCAAAGACCTCGACAGTGATGAGATCATGATTTCTAAAGTTGCGGAGAAAGATAAAGTGCCATCAAGGAAGAAAACCAATGTGGGGCCGATGGATCTGAGCAGCAAGCTTGTTCGTGACCAGGTGAGCGGGGAGCACAGTGGGCCCCGCCAAGGGCCCCGCCAAGCAAGCAGAGAGCTGACTGATCTTAACCGTGAGGAGGGAACGACGGTGGATGAAAATCTGTCAGGAAAACAAGTTATCCGTCTGAGTGGAGGCCGAGTGACCGTCGGTCACCAAAGAAAGGCACCACCAGGAAGAGTTCATGGGTTGAAGGGGGCGCCGGTCTCAGGCAGCAGCAGAGACCTGCTGGATCGGGACAGTTTGGAGGACAACAATGGCAGACGTGCTCCAGTGGGCAACAGAGGAGATAGAGACTATGATGGTGAGACCAGATTTTCTAACAAAATGTATTTTTTCCAAGAATGATATGATAATGATGAACAATTGATTTTAAATTTCTCACAGAAACTCGAGAGTTTCTCAGCTCTGAAACGTATCCGATAGGTAAGACATTGTTTTTTCTCCCACTGGTGAATATTATAACATCTTTCTTTGATAACTAATGCATACAATGAGTGCTTCCCTGAAAGATCTGTCAATTCTCATGTATGCTTCAGCACCTCCAGAGCCCAGCAGCTTTTCTGCTCCAGCAAAGAGCCGAGCCTCCTGATGGTTATAGAAAGGTGTGTTTCCAATCAGAAAAATGTTTCCTGCTTGTATCTCCATCACTAAAGTCTGATTTAGAAAACATCTGCACCACATAATGCACATTTGAATTGGTTACACCTCACCCTCATCTTATTGTTACAAGCAGTTTTTGATCCTGTACGAATATAACGTTGAATGAATTGTTTTTCGCTCTTTTTCCAGAATCTATTTCTTCCTCATAATGAGTCAGGAGCCGCCATCTGTTGAGTCATAAGAGGCACACTGGCTGCTTCCATGTACGGTGCTTCTGGGATTTTTTCATCCAAATTTAGTTTTACATCCATTGTGTCATGTGATGATATGAAAAAATATAGCAAATAAAGAGGCTTTGACACTTTTGTGGGGATAAGATTGTGGTCATAAAGATGTCAGAAATGAAATCTGAAATAAGCACAATCTCTTTTATCTCAACATCTGAAGTCTTTGTATGTTCACTGTAATGTGAAAATGTATAAATAATCCCCTGAAATATAAATAAATAAAAAGTAGAAGAATAAATGACTTTTGTTTTTAAAATTTTAAATGTACAATCATTTCAATAGAAATATTTATAGACAGCCTACTAAAAACAAAACATTGCAGTGAACATCACATTCAACACAAGATACTTAAATCATGCAAATTACACACACACCACACACACACACACACACACACACACACACAACACACACACACACACACACACACACACGATATGTGGGGTTTAATTGCTTCCAAACAAGGTTGTTTTATAGCTCCATTGTCATTTCCTGTTTGTGAAGTGTTGAAGCTCACTGTACACATCTGATTGGACTCCATGTAACTCCTAAACAAAGTCAAAACAACTCATTATAAAAACACAAATGGATGCAACTGAAAGGCTTGTTTTCCTTTTCTAATTGAATATCTTTGAGGCTTAAATACAAATATATTTGTACATTACCTGGTAGGGAGATTCTGTGACCTCTGTTGGCATTTTCCTGGATACTGATGATGGCACATTCCTTCTACCTGTTAAAAAGTGTAATGTTACCACCCTGCCATATCACCACCCAGCATGCTCACAAGCTTGCAGCCATGCACGCAAAGTTAGTGCTCACCATCACGAGAATCCCATTCCCTCCTTCTCTTGTGGTGAGTCACGAAGCAGAACACAGAAATACTGATGAAGACGGTCAAGATGATATCAGAGGCCATAATGGCCACCACAGACTGCATGTTTATCAGGTAACAGGACTCACAGTCTGTGAGAGAGTGAAGAAAAAAGTGTCATCACACAAAACCAAAACACACAATATCGTATTTCAGCATCCTGTAAGATACCTTGCTGTGCTTCTGCGGATCCTGAAAGACAAAGAGTTGATGAAAACCTTGGGTTAGAAGGGTTGAGAGAGTGCCTTTATTCATCGCTACCATCCTTCACTGTCAAAACACAGAGGACACTACTCACCAAACAATGAGCCCACGATACAGACAGCGTCAGGCATCTTCTTTATGTCTGTTTCTGGTGAAGGAGGAAATGAGACGGAGAGGTTGAGGGTCCTTCTGTTCTCTTTGAAATGGCTGTGTTGTCACACCCATAGAACTGTCCACAGGCAACGCTGGCAGGAGTGTGAGGGTTGTCAGCATGTGACTGCGTGAGTCCACTGAGAGAAGAGGAAGCTGGTGTTATTGTTTCTTTGTAATGTCACATTGAACATTTAACAACATGTTGATTCTCAACATGTCAAGAGAGAGAGCGGTTTAATATTAGTTTCATTACACCGGCAGTTTCTGATGAAATGCTTGCTAAAGTGTCTCCACCAGAGCATTTCCTCTGACCTGTGGTTTAGAGCATGTGGTTGGCCACAGGCACTACTTTCTCAAGTATTCTGGTGTGATGCCATCCTGTCAGTGAAATTACCTTTATTGTTTTTATCAAGGAGACTTATCATTTTAAAAGCAGGCTAATATTATGTTTTTGCCATAACATTTGGGTTGCCTTTAATTTAATTTTGCAGGAATATTCTACCTAACCCATAAATTATTTCTATTACCACCATATGACAGATCAGTAAAGAATTATCTGGACTTCTTGCACTTGTATAGAGAGAGATCGGCCAGCAAGAAGCCCCCCATGAGAGCTGAAGGAAATTTGTCAATCAGGGGCGTTTACTGGATGTCAGATAAGCTGAGGGTGCCGGTGTCATCCAGACCTAAATGAAAGGGATATACAATAATTGTTTTCCGAGTGGGAATTAACTAACATGGTGTCAAAAACCTGAAGTCCAATAATTAAGAATAGATCAGTCAACCCTGATCCAATCCAATCCCAGGGTTAGCCTCTCAAGAACCCTCTCTGGGTTATTCATTCAAGAGTGTTTTCACTGCAAACCAACACAGAACACGTACAGAGGAGGTAGATCAGACAGATGTTACTCTGATGTTTAATTGTGTTCGGCCAACATGATCTTTGTGTTTGACTGAAACAGAAGACAGCAGTTTAACCACAGCATTATCTCAACACACAGCCGGACTGAACATTATCAGTCAGGAGACACTGTTATGTCTCTTTAATACAGCAAGTATGGCAAGAAATATATATGAGAAGCTAAAATATAACATAGAAAATAAGCATGTGAACCAATCAAAGACAAAAATGCACAGAAGTTATATTTATTGAACACTGAAATAAAAACTACCAGAAATGGAAGTGTTCTTGTACATGCTGCTGTTTTTTAATGTGCTGAAGCTGTATTTATTTATTCCTTTTAATACATCATCAACACAGTGGTTTACCAGATGCTTTACTGCAAAACATCAATCTCAAATCACTCCAGGGGCTTTGAAAAGACAGCATTTTATCATTTTGATACCAAAAGTCACCTGCAGAGGACGCTGGATGCAGCATTTAGAGAAGTTTTAGTCACAAGGTTGGTGAACTTGATTTACACACTTTGAGTTTCGTTTGACCAGAAATCTGTTTTATTAGGTTTGTGACAAAACAAGACAACAACTCACAAAACAGATAGGCGTAGAGCACAAGCGCTTGTGATGAAAAAAATGTGTTCCAAGGCTCTTAAATCTGTAATTTCGCTGTATAGTGACAATAAAGTTATACCATTAAATAGGCCAAGTAATAATACAAGTGTCGTCCAATTAGTTTAGCTTCATGCCATATGGTTTCTATTAATGAGTGGACTGAAGAAAGCAGAAACGATATTATACAAGACACCATACTTGTGTTTATTGCAAAAGAGTCAAATGTAAAAACAATTAAATATTTTCTTCTAACGTCTTCTTTAAATAATAATAAAAAAACAGGATCTGACAGACATCATTTCATAAAGTACTGCACCACCTTTGGATTAGGTCTTGCAGTTGGCCCGGACATTCATGTACACTTTGTTAGCTGTGAAGAGATAAAAATAATGATTTAGGATTTGACAAAAGAAAAGTTACCAAATACACAAACAACACATTAAGGGAGTGAGATGAACTAACCGGCCACAGGCCTGGCAGGGTTAAAGGACCAATGGAGAAGATTTGACAAATACACAGCAATCAAAGACATTGGAGGAAAGAGTATTAAAATGTATGACGAGATGTGTAAGGCTTTTCATCTGCACTTTATTCACTGCAACACACACGACTCACCATTTTCTATCTTCTGACGGCGAGAGATGGCACAGTGATACGTGACAACGACGATGACCAGGGTCAGCAGCACGTCTACACAGATGATGCCAGCTATCGTCCCCGGCTCAATCCTGTAGCAAGACTCGCAGCTCTCTGGTAAACATCAGACAGACTGTGTGAAATGAGTGGTGGAATATGTGGGCAAGACCGACTGGAAAAAATGATTCACATGTCGTTGTCTGCCTCTGTATTTGTGCCGCTTGTTTTTCAAAAGGACAACAGATATTCATTAGAATCGCATTTCAAAGTTGTGCTTTGTTTCTTTTGTGTTGTACATATACCTGTGAGTGCTTCAGCCAGGTCTGAAGGGAAGAAAAGGAACATTTGTAATGGATGCCATGCAGCAACACCTCTCAGTTCAAGTTTCCGTTGTGCACAAATGTCTGTGGTTACTTTTTCCTGTGTGACACCACCTAAATATGTTTGTGTATGCGAGGAGAGGAGAGTTATGAAGAAGAACTTACTGCACAGAGAAAACAGCGTGAAAAAGACTTTGTTGAAGGCCATTGTCAAGGTTGTCAACGTGGTGGGGAGATTTCTGGAAGACAAACAAGAGGCCAAACTTTGTCTTGTTGCTACACGCTTCAAAAATGTAGATTTTCATTCAATAAACCCTCACACGTTATGCAATAATTTCATATCCTTAACATGTTTTTTGTGTTTTAATTCGGTATCAAAGGAAAAGCCCCGAAACGGTTTGAAACTGTGGATTTGACCTTTCGTATCAGCAGTACGATATGAACTCCTCTATCACAATAAGTCATACGTGTCTGCGAATTTGACAAAAACAGATGAAAACAAGATAATATTAACGATTTACAGATTCTCTCTAAAATAATGAAAGATTAAGCTCCATCAACTGCATTTTATGTAGCAAATTCTTGTGTTCACAGCTGTAAAACACATCTTCTGGTTGTTTGTCTTCAAACCTAAAACTACGTACAAAACCATTGAGAAGTGAATCAAAACTGGATGGTTAAAAATGTGGAATGAGGAAGAGAAAGTCATTGTGAGTTCAGATCCTCATACCTGCCGCTCTGCTCGCTGAAATCCAAAAAATGATATGACTTTAGTTTCCCATTAGATTTCGCTTTTGAATGCTGACGTCAACTTTTCTTCCTTCCTGCTGGGCCAAACACTGCCTGTTTGTGTCTGAGTAAACTCAGCGTGGGCTGGCAGACTCTCAGCTCCATCACTGATGAGGACAGAGTATGTTTACATTATGTTAGAATAAAAAAACATACACTTAATGCCACAAAGACATTTGACACAAATATTTTTAATACTTGTGCTAAAGTAGGGAAGAATAAGCATCAACATATATTTAAAGTAACAAAAGTAAAAGTATTCATTATGGAGAAGGATACATTTCAGAATCATATAACATCACTTTAATGTTGCTGCTGGTTAAGTTTCAACTACTTTGTTTACTGCTGGCTGGGTAAATGAATCAATACTAATTCATCAGTTGATTTATATTTGTATTAATCATCTGAACCTGCAAATAACTAGTAATTTAAGTTATCAAATAAATGTAGTTGACTGTAAAGGACAACGCTGGCTTCCAAAATGGAGTAGAAATTGTGTGGAAATACTCAAGTAGAAGTATTTCAAAATTGAACTTAAAGTACTTGACTTTATATACCACTTTACAATTCACAGACATAAACATTATGAAAGGCAACAAATGATTCAAATGAATTGTGATACTTACATCCAGTATTACTCTTGTTACATATGGTGAGCTGCATCGTTTCCTGCTCAACGTCGAGAACACCAACAAATGGTACAAAAATTGAGTAACTTTATATCTTCTTCCAGAGGGCATGAGTTGGAGTTCACTGAGATCACGTCGAGGTGAGAGGAACGGTCTCGACATTTAGAGTGTGGCATGTTCAAGTGGTCATCCTAACTCTTCTGACTCAAGGATTCATACATTTATTAAACACATCTCCATGAGACCAATTCCTTCACCTCAGCCTGTCTGCTTGGACATCCTCAAGGGGGCAGTATACTCGTGTTTTGTGAGACAATACCATTTCCTTAATGTGTGTGGTTTTGCCGACAGTTTCATTTTAGCTCTTTGTAGCTCTTTGTACCAGATTGATCTTGACACTTTGCAACAGTAGGTGGAGCTGTGAGGCCACCGACAGCCTGCATCAGATGCATGATTGTTGAAATGTACATACAGTTTCACACACTTTGGTTTTCATCATGAAGTTCCGGTCTCAACTCATACTCATACCCCCATTACTAAATTGGGGTAAAATGTCCAGATGGGGGCGCTGCACAAACCACAATAATCTTTATTGATGGTTAGTTTCCACATTATCCCAGTCTTAAGAAGAAGATCCTCCACACTGAGACACAACCGTAGTACAAACTGTACATATATACTGTTTCAGAGAGAGTTAAACTCCAACAGTTCTTTAAAAAGCAGCCATTCAATGTGACTTTCAACTCTAGAAAACTCTAGAAACCCACATCTCTCTGAACAGCTTTTTTGGGGGGTGATTTTTTTTTTGTATTGTTCCTTAGGTTTGTATTTGCTCATAATGAGGACAAGAAGAGGATTTTAAGATTATGTCATTTATTTAGAAACCGTAAAATCTATCCCCTGAACATGCCAGATAGTGATCGATTGTATCCATTAACGTTTTAGCTCACCAGCTTTGGCTAAGTGGGGTTCTAAAGTTACTAGCCACCCAGTATACTCACTAGCCACAGTTCGATTATTGGGTAATGACATTTTATTTGATTAAATTTGACCACTTGAAGAACTGGCTTAATAATCTATTTAAAAGCAAATGACCACTGTTAAAATGAGATTTCATGAAGTGGACCACAGTCATCAAATATTCAGCTCTGATGAGGTCGAGTCTGAAATAAACACATAGCTTCTTACTGAATGAGTGGTTCAGAGGTGTAAATCAACCCAGTCTCAGGCAGCTCGTAAAATAGCCACAAATTGTTCACATAGGTTGTGTGTTCAGGGACACCAATTGTCCATTTTTTTTATGGAAGACACAGTAATGAACACATCCACATGACATAGTGGTTGGGGAACTGCAGTGACTACTAACATTTGGCAGGTGGCCGATGAGAAGCCCTCAATGTAACTAAGTACATTTACAGCACTTAAGAACTGGTACTTATTGAAGTTTTTATGCATTTAAAGGCAGAGTAGGTTATTTGGCAAAACCACAGCAACTTTGCCTTTCAATGTATCGGCGACCGAAAAAGTCCCGCCCCCTTCATTCAGACCTCTCTTCAAAGCCACGCCCCCAAAACGCCAAACGAGTACTCGAGGTCAGCAGAGTGCAATCAGGAAGTAAACATTGACAGACAGGCAGGTCATCCAATTATTTTCTCCGGACCGGCATGTTTGATTGGATGGGATTTTTACAGTCCTGACAGACGACGTTTGATTTTTTTTTCATGTGAGATCATTTAATTGATTCATTGCTATTGGTATGTTTGAGGATTGACGATTTCAAGTAATATAACAGAAAGTGTTTCTGAATAAAAAAAACCTACTCAACCTTTAATGCTTCTCTACATTTTGGAGTCAAATATTGTACTTTTTACTCCACTAAATTGATTTAACAGCTTTAGTTACTAGTAACTGTACGGATTCAGATTATTAATACAATATCTAAGAAATTAACGAATTCATTATGATTAATTATTATAATTTAAGTTACCCAGCAGAATTTAAAGTAACTAAATCACTTACCAGCTGCAACATTAAAACAATAAACTTTTTAGTGTATCAATAATTATAATCCAGTAATATATTATATCATATTTTGAAATGGGGCATTTTTCATATACTTTATTTTTGGTACTTTAAGTACTGACACTTTTGTGCTGGGATTTTGAATGAAAGACATTTACTTAAGTATATTTACGATTTAATATACTTTATTAATTGTAAAGATTGGAGCACTTCTCCCACCGCAGATGTCAAACATCAACTATGTTATCAATTATGTTTTCTTTAGATAGATTTAGGTCCTCTGGCCATTTGTCTGCTCCTCGCTATGCATCAATCTCTACAGGAAACAGCTTTAAGTTTATTTTCACTTTTGTGGCAAACAAAAAGAAAAGAAGAAGAACATTTCAACATTTCAAGTTTTCATTGAGTAAAGGTAAGAAATATCTCCAAAAACATTGTTTCATCTTCACATTCTAGACCTACTTTATCTAATTTCCTATCTTATACAGCTTGTTTTCCGTTTAACCTTTGAAGTCATTAGTTTCAACTGTCTTATATTTAACATTTGGACTTGTTGGTGCTTAAACTCTGTTGGTCTACGTAACAAATAGACACTTAAATGTTTAGTCATTGGTAAAAACACATTAATCACAGTGTTCCAGTATGAGGTCTTGATGATGTTTTTAAGTGACACAGAGCTTCCTGTCTGAGTCTTTAGGGTGTAACAGAAACACGACTTCACTAAACACACAACCTACAAGCCAAATAAATAAAACAGCAGCCCAACTATCAAAATTCAAAACACAGGAAAACTGCTATTGATCTCAAAATTATTGAAAAGTACATTCATATATGATGTAAGAAGTTTTGTATAAAAAAAATGAAAATATAAAAATAAACTTTGTGAAGATTTGTGTTAACAAAAGAGAAAGCTCTCTATTTTCACTTGTGATCAACATGCAAGTTTTCATCAACACTAAGAAAGTACATTTTCCTTTTGGTGTAAAAAAAGTATATTAAATCCTTATTGGACCAGTTATTTATAAATGAAGCATTACTTATTATTAATATTTTATTTTTTATTCATGTTTTTGAAACAACATTGATGGATTTATTGATTGTCAGTCAGATATGTACTGAAGTTGTTTTATTTGGATTGATTTACTGATTGATTGGCTAACTGATTGAAATACAATTATTACCAACAATTCTGAGGCATTTTCTTCTTCTTCTTCATTTATTATTACATTTACTTGACAGCTAAAGTTATTAGTGACTTTATCTTTCTATTCAGATTAACTTTGAACAAATACACATGAGACCAGCACATACTACATTATTGTAGATTAAACCAAACACTTGATTCGTAAACACTTGCTTCATTAGCATCACATCCAGTATTATAGTATAATAATGTACGAATGTGAAGGATTCTGCTTCATTCATGTCTAAATATTTTTTTTTTTCTGACATTCCTGATTTGCTTTCACTTTGAATTCACTAACATTTCTTCTAACACTGTCCCTCATCACAATGTACCTTGTGTTGGTTTACTTGTCCTACCTGTTGTTAATAACTGTGTCATATTTCACTCTCTCTGCTGCCGTTGTGTGACATGTGTGGCTTCCCCTCTGCTAGAGGGCGTGGAGCACAGCTGGGGGCGGTGATGGGGAACAACGTGCTCTGTGTGTACAAGCAGGCAGCACTAAGACAACAAGTCACACTTCATCACAGAGCATCACAGATCCGTCCACCGCTGGAAATCACACCACGTCTCGAGCACACTGGTGACCGAGAGGACAGCCTGTTGAGAGATTTCCAATCAAATCCGTTTCTGACATGCACTTTGATAAATGTAAGTACGTTTTAATTATACAAGTGTTAGCACTGGTATTGTTTGTTTCTTATTGAGCGCAGTGATGTTGACAACTTTTACTTTTTTAAGCTCCTGAATTTCTGAACATTCTTCAACATTCAATGATGTGTCATTACTTTAGATTGTACTTATAAGCTTACAACACCAACACCTATCCTTCCATCACAAACTCATGAGATATATTTTGTTGTTTGGATCATAAATCTGACTGAAAGCTGTTCTCTGTAAAACTGGACTGTGTTTTAGAGCAGTATATATTTTAGATGAAATACAGTTAAACGACACCTTAGGCCCTTTCTCTCAGTTTTCGGTGAATGACAGCATAATTCTGGTGAATCCAAGAGTCAGGACATTATTTGGGGAAACCCTGATGCACTGCACCCCCACCCCCACCCACTTGTATCATTTCCCCTTTTTTGATTTATGCCAGACAAGCAAACCGTGTGACGTGACAACTTCGCTTTCTCTGTCCATGCCTTCTTTGACACAGGCCTGACAGATTACATATTGTGTTGCGCTTGCCGGGTTCTGTTAAACCACAAAATGAGGAAATTGGCTTGGCGCTGCTTCTTTTTTTCTGTGTGAAGAAAGCCAAAGGGAAAGGTCGTCGGAATCCCCAACCACCCACGCACATGACTCAATGTCCAGGGGTTTCCAAAACTCCTATTTGAATATAGCACAGAGAAGCCCAAAAGCATTGTGAGGGCAGTTAGTGCAAACCAAAGGTGTTTACTGTGTGTGTGTGTGTGTGTGTGTGTGTGTGTGTGTGGTTGTGGACTTTTACTCTCGGAGAAATGAATAAAATCACTTTTCGCTTCTAGTTTCTCTCAGCTGATGTCAGGCAGCAAAAGTTGGGCAACTTCTCTCATCTGGCAATGTTCTGTTTTATACAGGTTGTTACATCTCGCAGCATTACATCACCAGCACAATAGACCAAAGGTGGCCTGTAAAGATCAAATGAGTCAGGGTTGAGTAACCTATAGTAACACCTTCTGAACGTGAAAAGGAAATCTGCTGTCACTGTGATGTACCACCAAAGTGACCTTTATTGTGTGGTGTTCATGGTTCATGGTGTTCAACTGGAAGTGTTGCTTCAGAGAGAAAAAGACCAATCGCCAAAAAAGAAACTGAACTTCATGAACACACACACACACACACACACACACACACACACACACTCTCTCTCTCTCTCTCACGCTGGTGGAATTTGCATATTTTGTTCTCGGAAGTACACCCTCTTTGTGTTGCTCCGGAGAGTGCAGGTTAAAAGAAAAAGAGACAGAAGAAACTTCTCCTTCTCCTATTTCTTTTCCTTCTCCTCCTTCTCCTCCTTCTCCTTCTTCTCTTCTTCTCCCTCTTCTTTTTCTTCTTCTTCTCCTCCTTCTTCTTCTTCTCTTCTTCTCCTTCTTCTTTTCCTTCTTCTTCTTCTCCTTCTTCTCTTCTCCTCCTTCTCCTTCTTCTCTTCTTCTCCTTCTTTTTTTTTTTTTCTTCTCCTTCTTCTCTTCTTCTCCTTCTTCTCCTCTCCTCCTCTCCTCCTCCTCCTCCTCCCGACATGTAGAGAGCACAAGGCAGCTACACGTGTCGAGGTGACGCGCCGCTGACACACCAAAGGCAGGAAGATGTGGTTTGCCTTTCTGTCCACGTAACGGAGTGAGACAGGAAGATGTCACAGAAAATGAGCAGCGGCAACGCCATGCCGAAGGTTTTCTGATGAATCTGCTCTGGTTTGCCGCGGCCGCACAATCTGTGTTCCTAATGGAGGAGGATCCTCAGAGCTTTCTCTTTGTACTCCAACTCCACACACAGGGGTGGAAATATCTCTTCGCCTTTCACGTGTGGGGTGAAGCTTTTGAGGAAACAACCTGTGTGGTCACGTTGTGTCAGCTGGAAACATCAGAATTCTGTTTTGTAATATCTTTTTCCTATTTTTCTCACCTGTTTGGTGGAAATGATACCTTTTTCTTTATATCAGCAGTGGAAAAACCTACTCATGTCATAATGGATTTGATATTGATGAGCTGAATATGCCGCTATGGAGAAACTGAGCAGGCAGATTCATCCAAGTGTCATTCTAGGAATTTATTGAGCCCTGCATTAATAAAGTAAAGCCTCTTGATGAGATGGAAGTAGCAGGCATGATTTACTCTACATTATCATCTGTTCTGTTATTTAGTTATTACATATTTTTGTGATTGCTAACGACAAAGCTGTGCAGCTTTACATTGTTTGACAGAGTTGTAAATGAAATATCTTTGGGATTTTGATTGTCGGTTGGACAAAACATCATAAAGATCCACAGTTGAATCAATACTTGTTTTTTCGTTTTCAGCGCCGAAAGAGAAGCCGTGTTGCACTCTGCCCACAGTGAAGAAGCTCTTGGAGCAGAAGAGAAGGCGTGAGACGTCGTCTGTGCAGCCCTCCTGCTCTACGGCCGGCACAAGTCCTGCTCCTCCTGCTGCCGTCCCTGTAAGGCAGCACAGCAATGAGATCAGCACTAAATATTCTATCACAAAGATGTGATTGTTTATGTTTCCTCCTCTTTTTTCTTTCTCCCAGCAGTTGTCTTCAGCCGAACCATTTACGTGTACAGGTAAGAGTAGGACAGCTCACACAATATGATGATAATCTGGTGGTATTCTATGCAGCCTGATGCAGCCTAGAGCTCCATTGTTGTCCAATTAGAAATGCATCACATAGCCACCTGCTCTGGGCGACATGTTCCTCCATTATGATGAACATGTTGTAGATTATTTTGAGATGATTACCGCTCACAACATCCCCAATAAATACACATTTAATCCTGATTTAGGAAAGAGTCTAGCCTTGTAAATATGTATTTGTGACCTCATTATTATTAGGATGCACGTCTGTGGTTTGGAGTGCAGCAGAAAGAAAGCATAACACATAATTATTTTCATGGGAGTATCCCCGGCCTTGTTCTTTTAATGACTTTATCTTGAGAATAGTCTCTAAATATGACTGACGAGTCTTGGCCATTGCAGGAGCGTCAAGCAGCTTCTCAGACATGGCAATGAGCTATGAGCAGTGGCCCCCAGCCCCCGAGTCTACCCTCGGTTACTACCCCAGTCACCCAGGATCCAGCTATACTGCAGCCTACAGCCTCCCGGGCCCGTCTGAATATGGACTACAGCAGCAGGTCCCGGGATTCGGAGACACAATGCCTCAGACATACGTGAGAAAAATCCCTCCATACCTTTCAATAAACACGTTGTGTGCATCGTACCTTGGTGATGGGTTGACCTTCATGGCGTGCATTCTTCTGAGCAGGAATGCCCGATGAGTGCAGTCACAGATTCCAGCATGGCATCGTCCTGGTCCCTCCTGGGTCCCAGTCAGGCCGCGCAGCTGAGTTTTGGCTCGTCGATGGACGCCACCAAGCTGGAGGAGGCCCGGATGCTGCTCAGCGGGATGGACTACAGCAGAGCCACTGGGCAGGATGAAGACGGAGACACGTGAGTGCTTGCGTGAGAATGTGTTGTGGTTTCAGTATAGATCTGCTAGCGAGGAGCAAGAGAATACAAGTTAAGTGATATGGGACCTGTGATTTATCTTTGAGATCATAGATTGCAAGATGACACTGATGGTTTTCTCACCGTTGACATTACCGTTGTGTGGATCATATGCAGTGCACGATTTATTCGCTTCCACTGGGGTTTCGTTTTTAGTCACAAGATAAAAGTGAGAGCCACATGTGCAGTTCGGTAATCCTAGATATATTAAGAAAACCAAAAGATGTCTATGAGTCAGCCGCATGCTCGACGAGCAGAAACTAAGAAAAAATATGACAAATTCAACTGTAAAAGGGAACGGTGTGAAATTGGTTGCGGGGATTATCAGGATGTTTCCAGAGAAATTTAAAACAAATTCATCATGTGCTCTTGTTCTGTCAGCATCCTGCACATCTACACTGCCAAGGGGCTCAGGGAGTGTGCTTTCGCTGCTGCAGAGAGGCTGCGGGACGTAGGCAGGCTGGATGCCAAAGAACACAAGGGAAAGGTATCTTCCAAAGTGTGCCAATTGCTCTTTTTGGTATACTTCTATTACTATTATTAAAAACATTAGCACAGGATGATCACTGCTCAAAATAAACTGTATAAAAATGCACACAGACTGCTTTACTGGTGGCGGTTACGGCAAACCAGCCGGAGATCGTCCAAGATCTGCTGTCTTTTGGGACAGACATCAATGCCTGTGATGTGAAAGGACAAACTGCCCTTCATCTGGCTGCCCACTATGGCTTACCTGGGGTCCTGCAGGTAAAGCAGCAGCACTACTACTTTATTCTATTACAACAAGTCAGAAAACTATACTGAACTGTACTCCTTTTTTTTTTTTTTTGCAGGCAATTCTGTCAAGCAGGCCGGACATCAACCTGGAGGCCCGCAATTTTGAGGGTAATGTCATGTTTCATGTTATGATTCACTAACAGGGATGTCTTCACCAATTATTATTTACATAAATCCAGCCCTAATTCAAATCTTTGTCTTTGCATCAGGTATGACTGCTCTGCACTGTGCAGTCATTTCTCACAGCGTCACCATGAAGGCGTTGTCCAGCAGTGGGCTGGCGGATGTGGGTCTGCAGACCAAGGCCGCGGAGAAGCTCTCCTGTGTGCAGATGCTGCTCAGCACAGGAGCGTCCCTACTCAGCCAGGTGCGGTACAGCTCGTGTGAACGGCTTCGCTAAGTAATAAGCACAGATCCATAGATGTGTCAAAACAGAGACAGATTAGTAGGCGTTAGGTCGTCGATCAGGTACAGAGTCCAAAATGTTAATTCCTGACCTTTCACTCAGATTAGACAGTTCATGGGGGAAGTGCCTGAGTTTTATCCAACTGTGATGATGTCATTCTCCCCCTACTCTCTCTTTTGTTTTCCTTGTTTTAAACTTAAATGTCTAAGTCTCAGAAAAAAAAGAAGAAAAAAAAAAACCCCATCACGTCCAATTCTCCAATTCTAGGAAATCAAAAGTAACAAGACTGTGCTGCACTTGGCAGTAAAGGAGGGGAACATCGACCTGGTGACTTATCTGCTGAGGATTCCCCTGCCCAACATGAAAGACTTTGTCAACATGAAAGTGAGTCCCACACTGACAAAAAAACTCAAAGCTGGATTTTAAATATGCATATTGTAGATACACATGCACACAGACACATGACTATGAACAGTGTGTCATGCTGCATTCCCCCCCTTTTTTAAAATGTTTGCATAGGCGCATGGTCACACAGCTTTACACATGGCAGCTGGTCTCCATGGTAACCCCCACCAGGAGGAGATCCTGCAGCTACTGCTGCGCAGAGGAGCTGATCCCAGTATCCGCAACCTGGAGAACGACCAGCCAGCTCACCTGCTGCAGAGCGGCCCCCAGGGAGAGCAGGTGAGTGGCCCCGTCCTTTTAACAGCCAGCCAGCCTCGTACTGCGTAGGCTTTTAATTCCTCATCATCTTAATTTATGTCTCCGTTTCTAGCTCAAGCTCATGCTGAAGAAACGAAGTGCTTCCTCTCGTCGACGTATCGTGTCCTTGCAGGACCAGGAATGATTTTGAAAACTGTAATCCCCATTTGGAGGGAATGAGTCTTTTAAGATGTTGCCTCTGTTAAGAAGGGGATTAACAATTTATTGTTATGCTTTGGGAGTGTCTGGCCTATATATTGTTAAAAGCTAGTCTGGCATGTTAAATCTCTAGATATAATTCACATTGGATTCAACAAAGAATGCTTTAATGCATAAAGCTTAAATTATCTTATTATTATTTGGTTTCTATGAAAAAGGTTTTATCTATTTGTCTATGCACAAGTATTTATATATTTCAGTCCAAAATACGATGTGCTCCATCGTGCCTTTTCAGAAAAATCCTCACCTATAAAATCGGACTATTAGAGACATTTTTATTTATGTATTTATTTTTGTCAAAATGGATATAAAATATTTTGAAATGAATGCTTTTAAACTAACATCAGACAGTATAGAAGGTGTGGAAGAGTAGTATTCTTTTGACTAATAGGCTGCACTCCCATTTTAATATTGATTTCTATGAAATCATTTGTTTAACCTCTGGGACAATGTCCCTGAAACCCCTCAGACTCTCTTGTCAAACCCCCCCATCACAAAAAGTTGTCATATTGATACACTGAGTGATGTTTTCCAGTCAGCATGTGTGCTTATGTTAAGAATGCGTGTGTTATAAATGAGAAGAAGCTATCACATAATTTAACTTTCTTTCTGTATGCATCATACTACCATGTGTAACATCAAGTGAAATTTTTCTTTGTGGGAAAAGAAACTTGACTGTGTGTAAAAACCGTTTGAAACATGACAAATAATGTTCTTATCACAGAGACATTACGCGAGTCGGTGCGATGACTAACTGTACATTTTATTCATGAGTCATGAATAAAAGTACAATAACACTTGTACTTAAAGTTCCATCTAAATGTTTGCATCAGGGCGCCCTTTGAACAGTCCCACTTCAGTTTGGCCACAGACATTTGCAGGATGGAAAATACACCATCCCACCAGAAAGGAGGAGTTTTTGTTTTTTTGAGCCCAATTTCCACTGAAGTTTACTGCTATTAATATAAACCTTACTCACAGGTTAAATGAGGTTTATCTTTGACTGTAATTTGAGTGATAAATAAGGTTTGAGATGACTCATTATGTGTCATGTAAATACCTCTCATGAGTAAACAACAGAAAGCTGATATTGTCTAATTTCAAGCAATGATCGCTAAAGACACTGATGAGATTGGGTCGAGTATACAAGATCTTTATTTGGAACAATGGTCTCTTTTTCAGCTTTACAGGTAATAGCATCATTTGCCTTCAGATTTAAACAGAATCAATCACTGATAGGAAAACTCTAAATCAACACTTTATTTCATCCAGTCTAACATTTTCTCAAAGCATTTCAAGAATAAAATACTTCACTGAACAAAGTCTTTTAATTTTCACCAATATATTATGGTAGCAATTTCCTTTTAGTGTTATTCTATTTATTGTTTTTTTTATTTTATTATTATTATTTTGTCATGCTAAAAAAGTAGACATCAACAGAAATAAAGGAAAATTAAGGCAAAACACAATAGTTACAATTAGTCAACACATGCAGTTCTTTGTTTTTGACCAGGAGATTTTGTTCTTTATGAATATTCAATCATGCTCTTGTTGTATTGATTTACAGGAGTCAAATGTAAAGAAAGGAGAGAACAATTGTTGCATTTGTTTGATTAAAAGTACCTTAATAAGTGTCATGGTTGGGAGTATTTTTCATTTCTTTGTTTGTTTTTTCTCCTTTTATTCCCAGCGCTCAGACAGCACTGAACATTCTGTGGATAGATATTTTGCTCACTTATTGGAAAAATCGTTTACGGTATTCGGTAGGAACCTCAATGACACCAGGTTAGGATGCGTTGGAAACTCCTGCTTATTTCTCATCCAGCTGGCAGAGGTATATTAATCATAATAGGGATGGCCATAAACAACCAGTGTGTCTATGTGTTCGCTGGCGTGGTTCCCGTGACAACGTCTTCCCTTCCAAGTACATACTAGATTTTCTATACAGTTTGAGGAGGCACTACAACAGAAAAGGAAACAAATCAGACAGAACTGCAGAGAAAAAGTCAACATGAGTGAGTTCAAGCACTGATCCTGAAAACCAACTTACCCTCTGTCTTTGGGATTGGGGTACCAGATGAGCTGGAACTGCAAACAGAAATAAGGAAATTAGTATTTGCAACGTTTTAATTCTTCAAAAATAACTCAAAATTAAAATGTCATAAATTGAAAACTGTGGCCACAACTGGATTTGATCAAGCGAGCCCATCATCAGGGTTACTGGGTCTGAAAACAGTGTGAAGCCACAGAGTTCTGAGTTGAGCGAGGTGGAGCAGCTCTCACCCTCCTCCTCGTCTTGCCATACAAGCGGCATGCGATCAGATCACATCAGATGCACACACACACTCTGCCCACTCACTGCCAACACACCAGGAGTGTGATGCATACGTTCGTAAGAGCAAGCGCTGAGATAAGGAGAACATCAGAGCACAGTGCCCACGTGCGATTCGTCACACTAGGTCCTGTGCTAAACTCTGAAATGTGTCAGTGTTTGGGGTTGAGTGTGCAGAAGAGGGAAGGGGGGGTATTTAGAGGAGAGGCATCCAGGGCAGGGGTAGGAAAAGCTGTGGGAAACTCAGTTTTAGTCAAAAGAACAGCAAGATGAGGTTTTCCCCCCCACACTGGTCGGGTATTCCCTTCAAGTCAAATTCACGCATGCACAGGCAGATCATCCACTAATCTTGGCACAATTCTTACTTGGATGAGGGTTTTACACATTTTGTGAATTTTTTACCTGTTTGGGGAATGGTAGATTAGTTACAAAGGTACAGGTGCTTATGTGTATATGATAAAGCCGCTGTATTTGAGTGATATGTGAGGGAAAGTCATAACTTACTGAGGGCTATTAAAATGCCGGACACAAACATGATTATACCCAGGATGACCCCCGTGGTCCGCAATGTATCATAATCTGCATGGGACAAAACCGCATGGGACTTTATGTGGGGTGGGTTTATGATGTTAAAAGTACAATATTTAATGTTTAATAAGGTGCTTTGAATGTTTGAGTAGATGCATGGTGTAAATCTCACCGTATTCAAAGTCGCTTTGGTCTGGAAACATTGATTCTGCAGAGGAAGAGAATAAAAGAAGAGAATAAAAAGGTGTTGAGTGCAGCATCAGGGACAACAATGAGCTTTAAGGGTGTGTTCAGTCTAGCACCATGGACAGCAAAGGCTGCAGCTCTCCACATCTGCAGGCTTGGCTCCACAACTCCTCAGGAGGGTTTTTTTTTCTTCCCCCTACATGAGAGGAGCTCAATGCAGCATCTTTGCTCAGCAGAAAAAGATGCACCGTGAACAAAGTGGGTCACAAGCCTGCAGAAGGATACAGGGGAATCACCACGGCAGGAAAAAGAAAAAGTTTAAGAAGCTACTTGAAAGAAAGCTCATCTGATGTTTCGTTGCAACACTGTTGGGATTTCTACCCTTAAACAATGCAGCGATTCATTTGCAAACACAAGCATGTTTGAGGCTGAAGCCCTGTGACAGATTGTTAGAGTATCTGGGCGTCAATATTGCGGCTTGCATGTTGCTGAACCCTCACTCTCCAAGTGGCTGAGCTGGCAGTTTGCATTTATTTTTTAACATTTTCTCGCTGCCACAAAGACTCCTCCGTTTCAGACAGACATCTTTAGTCTTCATTTAGTGTGATGGAGAACCCCCCTTCCACCGATCTGAGCATCAGCAGTAATTTGGCTCTTGGCACTGAAGCAACAATGCAGCAGCTCACATAAGGATAGGTGTGAGATCAATTTCTTCTATTCATCCAGATTTAAAATCACAAAGTCATCACACATATTATCACCAAAAAAAAGTCAAATCTAGTTTCATGCAAGACTTTTAACAATCCCATAAAAAGAAAAGAAAGAAGAAACAATCAAACCTGTGGATGCCATGGCTGCACTGTAGAGATGTAGAGGAGCTCCGTCTCTCGCAGATATATAGCAGGTTGCAGTTAAAGTTGGATATGAAGCGAGGCAGCTGGACGGGACAGCAATCAGAACTGCTCCAGTAGTCTGTGTAAACTCAGCAGGAACCCTCTGGTGGCCACAGTGAGACACTGCATGCAGAGGTGGGGTCCTCCCCCACCCACTCATAATAAATAAATAAATATATAATAATGTAATGATACCACAAAGCAGAAAACTGAACTATCTAACAGGTAACCATGTGTACAAAATTATGCTATTTTGGATATTAATACTTATGTATCTTATACTGTTAGATTGTTTATAGTTTCCTACTTATATTAGTGCTGTATGGACACATTGCTTCAATGCTCAAAATGCACCAGTTTCTCGTCCATGCGTTGCCTTTTGTGCAGTGCAGTCTGCCTGTTCCTGCAACACCAGGGAGAAAAAAAAAGAAAGAATACCCCGCATATGCAGCATTTACATTCAGAGGCTGCCAGATTGACTATGGGGGGGAAATCTGCCAATAAAGACAGCACTGAGCTGGAGAGAAGCGAAATTAAGTGTATTTCTTTTTTTAAAGACATCCCTCTCCCAGTACTGCTGCACGGTGCAGCACATAAATCATTCACCACTGCTGGTAGTTACAACTGCATGTGTAACTGAAGTGTCTGCAGCGTCAGCAGAAGCAGGAGTGCAGCATAATAGAGGGCTGCTGGCTGCCGGTCCCCCTTAATGGCAGAGACAAAGCAAATGACGACACACAAAAAGCTAATTAACCTTTTCAAACATGTTTTATTATTTCATGTTAATCTAAGCGACTGTCACAAAAAAACACAGGAAAATCACACACTATTGCTAGCATAAAATGTTGTCACAACATGTATTGATGATAAAAATATTTATAAAAGAAGAAAAAAAGGAGCATAGTAACATTGAGAAATAGAAGAAAGCTTCTTGTGTTGGTGGAAAGATTGTCCTCAGCTGTGATCACGGTATTTTGCTGCCACCTAATGGCAAATCAGTAACACTGCGGAAAAGAGGGAGAGGCTGAGTTTGATTTGTTCTGAAAAAAACAACATTTGTTTCAGTGTCCTTTTGTAGAAAAGAGAGAGACACTCACCAGATCTCCGCTACGCTTTGCCTCTGCCTCTATGAAGCTGTGGAAAGAGTCTCAGATTACTGGTTTAGTTTAAAAATAAGGCAACATGAACTTGACAGGCATTTAACATTCTGAGTATATTTACCCCGAACAGCGCCTGATTCCGCATCAGGACCCCGGGACCTGAAGAAAATCAACAGTTAGATAATCAAGCTGTTTCATCAGCTGTTTTACAGAAAACTAAATATTTACAGATGAGGGTCTGCTTTGTTCCCCTGAACCTTGACCTCACTTACCTTGAATTGTCGCTCTTTGAACAGGTACATTTCCGGGCTGTTTTGGGGCGAAAACACAAGAAAAACTTACATCAAGACACCATAAAGGGAATGAATGCAGCGATAAAAGCCCCTAACCCCATCTTCTTTACTGGGCAACTAAAAGAAGAGGTCGTTCCAGGCCTCCATAGGTACGTGATGCCGGTCTTGATCTGGGCAGCAGGTCCTGGAAGGACCTATATGTGATACATGCTTGTTTACCGCTGTCTAAAATACAGAAGCCAGTATGTAGAATGACATTCAGCTAGCATTTATATCATGTGAAAGCCTACAAGAGTTTCTACACTGAAACAGGTCTTTGGTATTCCCATTTAGACCCACTCCGGTTTGCCTATCAACATCATAGAGGCACGCTGCTCAATGCATTCACAACACATTCAGCATCTCCGTCTGCTTTCTTTCAAGTCGGCAACAGAGCGTCCATACCAATGACACCATATCTGATCTGTCCGCTTTTAGCACAGAGGCTCTGCAAGGCTTCATTCTGCTCCTTATTATTCCGATAAACACATTTAAAGATGATTAACAGTGAACCTGAAGGTGAAGCAGCCTGTTTAGTCCACACACAGGCTCTTTACCCATGTTAGCAGTTAATGTTGTTCAAAAGATATGATTAATAATTATCATCAAAGTAATTCTCTGAATATAATTTTGAAGGGATGTCTCTTTATCACCTTCTAAGGCAAAGTGTAGCCAGTCTTAGAAATCATTTATAAAACATTGATTTAGAATGTGTCCATAAACAGTAACACGCTGTACCTGAAGCCTTGACTAAGACGAGTCGGCTGGTAAAACAGCTGGGATGTCCCAGACCACACTAGTGACCTACATACTCTCAGGACTAAGAATAAAGCTGGCAGCGTCTTGAAAGATAACACTCCTCCTCATCTGGACACTGGGAGGTGCCAAAGTGTTTCAAATGTTAAACGCCAAACAGACTCCAGGGTCTGTCCACTTAATGTCTGGTTTTCTGCTCCGTCTCAAAGACCCTGGCAGCGTTTGAGGTCACTTTCTGTGTAGACTCATTTCACAAAATCAGTTGGAAAAAAAAGCCCAATTGATAACTTTCACATTAACATGTATATATTCACGTGAAATTTAAAACTCTTTTTTTTTTTTAGTTAAAAAGAAGAAAAATGGTATTTTATGCTGCTGGAGAACAGGAAGAAAACATTAATAACGTTGATTAAGATATTGTAAATCTGTGGCGATAGGAAGCTCCACTCTTACGTTGCGGCAGCGTGAGAACTTATTTGCATTCGGATGCGAGATGGCGCCTCTGAAAGCCAATTTGTAAATTCAAATATACTTTCACCCTCTGTTTATGTGAATCATTTTAGTTTAATGCAACCGCTTCGTGACTAACAGAAGAGCGTCCCGATGAATTATTTATCGGTGGGTTCTGGTTTCAGGGCTACCACAGGCGGGGACAGCGTGTGCTGGCAGACGAGGAGGAGAAGCCTTGGAAGGACACTGTGACTGAGGAAAGGGATGTGGTATAAAAGGGCAGATTGCTGTGATGCACGGATCGTGAGATCGCCATCGTTGAGCGCTGAGATTGCTTTTCTTTTCAGACCTCGGGAAGAAAACACAAGCCTGCTTGTTGCGTGAGACTGAGGTCAACTCCCACATGCAGGGATCACAGTGTGGTGACACTGACGCTCAGCAGAGCACATCCGCTGTGTACCTAGGGTGGCCACACACTTACTGACAATGAGGGCGATGCCCATGATGAACAGCACCACCGCGAAAACCAGGCCACCGATCCTCAGAGTTTCATAATCTGAGGAAAAAAGGGGGGGAAAAAAGTTATTATGTTTGAAGAAGTGCAAAGTAAAACACGTGAAAGCTTTGAGGTACAACAAACGCTGAACGCCACATTTGGATTCAAGAGCAGCGCTGCAGAAACATTCTGCAGCCCCCTGATAGTCATGGGACGCCACAAATTCCTGTGAGCTGCAGTCACGAAAACTGTAAACACTATGGTCAACATTAACCCTGCAGCGGGCTGTCCCAAGGCGGCAGGATGCTGTTGTGCAGAAGAAGTGTGTGTAGTCGCCGTCTGCTTGTACGTGAATGCCAGCGTACGGTTTGTGTTGTCAATATAAAGAGAATCACAGCTTTGTTTAGAAAGCACGGCCTTGTGTGGCAAATATCTGCAGGCATTAATCAATGTTATGTGAAAAAAAAAAGTAAGAGCCAGAAATTGCCGACTGTTGCCGTTTCAGCTGCCAACGGGCTTTATCAAATCTTTAGTGCTGCGGTTCCTAAATTGTTTTGGCTTGTGATCCCTTAAAATGAAGAATAGCTTTGACTTAGGTAGTGTTTCAGAGATGAAAAATACTTCATCAGAAATAAAAAGATAAGTAAAAGCAACAGAAAAATAACAGACCCCCAGCTTGGGAACCTCTGCCCTAGTGGTCTGGCATACTATGGTTGAAATGGTGCTATAGGAGTATTTGCTAAAGAGTGCTGCAGGAATGAGTCAGTATTTCTGATTCCCTCGTCTCGAAGTCGATGTGCGTTTTTAATGTGTTTTTGATCAGATGCCTGAAATAAGGTCTGTGGTTATCACAGGCGTAACATATTTTAAAGTCCTGTTCTATGACATAAAATCTAACCCATCATGTTACGCATCTTGAAAAAAGCAGTTTTTTTATGGAGTAGCTGGATGAGACTGAAAAAAGCGCCACCACGCCGACTAATGCATCTTTACAGCCTAACATACTCGCTCTCATGCGACAGTGGTGCAGGTTGCTTACAGCCTCACATTAGCATCTTGCTTCTGTCGAGTGTATTCGTGCTTCAAAAATCACATGAGTGGTTCTGTTTTGAGTGATTCTGTACTTTGGAGTGAAAAGCAGGCCTACGTGGGCAGGATCAGGAGCATGCACAGTGGGACGGCTCCAGAAGCTTGGCCTTTGGGGTGACAGTTTTCCGTCACTTGTGGAAAAACACAAACTGGTGTCGCCCTCCCAGATGTTTCCTGTGCAGAGGGTCGGCCGTTAGAAAAAGCGGCCGTTCGTCTGCAAAACACTCACCGTAATGAAAAGCGCTGTCATAATCCACTAGGAGAGAGGAGACAGAGGGAAGAAATGAGGAGCACATTAACCCACTGACACACTTCAGAGAGCACTCTGTGTGATACGACAGCTCTTCTGCACTTTAAGAGCCTCCGTCATCCATCCAGCCATTAGCTTGTTTGGCACCAATTTACATGCCGGCTAGAATAAGTGTGCATCTTATCTTAATTTGACTTTTCTGAGCTTTAGTTCAAAAATGATACCAACCTTTGTCCTCGTCTGCCGCCGAGACTGTGAAAGAGGAAGCAAAAACATGATTAGTCTTTCGAAAAACATTCATGTGACGTGTGAGTGCATGACAGCAAAAAACGGCAAAATGGACAGAAGTGAAAGGGCGAGTATGAAACCCAAACTTGTATTGACGTAAATAAAACAAATTGTAAAAGAGCTCACAGCGTATGATTCTATTCTCCGAGCCTTTGTTTACCTACTGTGTATTTATTGGATTGCCGTGAGCTGAGTTAAGCTGTGTGCCGTTAGGGATGTGGGAAAGTAAAGACCCCTGGGTTTCTCCCCCCACATCCCCTCTCCCATGAGGAAACACATGTTGGCCACATTCACGTTATGCTCCAGTCTTTTTTTATATCGAGTTAGAAAGCTCAGTTTCTGCCTTTGCGTGCATCAGGAAAGCAACCAGAATAATTAAAAGCGACAGCTTCACTTGGTGTTATAATAAAAAGACACAAAGCACACATTGTTGATATGACCGCTGATGTTTGGAGCGCGAAAAAACAATTTAACCTCGGAGTAGCAGTCTGACTGTTACATCGATACGTCTGCTTGTGCCAGGCAACATCTCACACCGTGAATGCCTTGTTCTCTTTACAGCTCTCATTAAAATGTGGAACAGACAGTGAGCAGCATTCAAATGTCAGCCAGGCTTAGTAGCTGTGCTTACTCTTCTTTGTATAAACTTTGACACATTTAATACGGTGAAATGACAATTCTGTTAGCAGAGTGTAGGAAGACGTGGAGTGGGAGTTTGCCTGTTAAAAAACAAGGTTGGACTCACAGACCTGAGAGTCAGAGAGGATCAAAAACTTTAGTGGAGGCAAATCTGCTTAACATTGAGCTCAACTGAGGCATGCAGGGCGCACGGAGAAACCAACCACAGACCAGGACCTGCATTAACAATGGAGAACTTGGCAGCAGTGGGAATAAATGACTGTTCAACCAATTTAATCTATTTATAACGGAAAATACACTCCAAACAATATCACCGCAAAAACAGCACATGCAAGCAGCGGAAATGAAATGGCCATGCAATGCCAGTTCCCACTCCGAAGCAGGGAAACTTACCCAACACCTCTCTGCCAAACGCTGAACCTGTTGGAGTGGAGGAACTTAAAAACTCGACCAAAGCTACAGAAACCTTGTGCAGCTTGGTTTCAAAGAGGGGAATGTTTAGTTAAACGGACGCTCACCGAGTGCAGGAGCCATCCAGCAGCCCAGCGCCACCAACACCACAAGATCCATTGTACTTGCTGATGGGGAATAAAACAGACAAGCAGCATGACAACAAAGACACAGAAGAAATCTCATTCTCACATGTTGGGGGTAAGTGCTGCTCTATGGGGGCAAGTTATGTGCCGAGGGGAGAGGAAAGTTACTTACAGATCAACTTAGTAACTAAACGACTCCCCTTTGGACTAAAATAACACAGCAACTTAAACGGCCTTTCTGAGAAAACAGAGAGATGCCTGTTAGGAAAATCTTAAGCAACTCCCCTCTAATACCTTTCACAAACTTCGCCAGTTGTGGTGAGGGAGGGCTGCTTCTTGTCCGGAGCAGGAAGGGGTCAGAAATGGAAGAACGCGCTTTATTTACCTGTTTATTTGCAGTGCATCTTAAAAAGAATATACTGACTCGCACAGGTCAAGCTCCAAAAAAAACTGGGCCTGATCCCACAATGCATCTGGATAACGTGTTTCATCAGCGCCCCTTTAACGAGACACGGAGCTCCATCTCGGCTTGACCCAACACAGTAGCGCATCATCAGGCCACGTCTCAACAGTTTGGCCCCCCTGACTCCGGGTCAGCGAGGGGGGCCTATTTCGGGCTCAGCACCCCCACTTCACGGCGTTTGGCAGTTGAGAGGTGCACGGCAAGGCCGGTGTTGTGTTGCATTTGATATTTGGTCAGTGGGTTCGCCATCCGTTTTGCTGGCTCATCTAGTTCCGAACATGCATCACAATCCTCCTGGGCCTGTTTTTCTGTCTATATATTATCCAGGACATTCTCGGAGGTTCTCTTAACCCCATATGTTTACGGGTTAAGGTTTCACGTCCAGCTATTGAGTTGCACACACAGGCCTCGAATAAAATCCCAAGAGACGACAACAAAAGGAAATGTACGTACAAACAGCTTTATCTTCTAGTTTGCAAGAAAACCCCCAAAACTCTTATGGAATAAGATGTTTTGCATTGCAGAGATCAAAGCTGACGTTGGCAGTGGCAGGGTTTCCTTCCCTGGCCCAGAGCACTGCTGGGGATTCATGCATGACTGGATGTGTGGGTGTGATGGTGGAGCTGCAGTGGGGAGAAGTGAACACTTCAACCCCGGGAGCGGGATTAACAACAAAGGGCTGCCAATCAGGTTTAATCAAACAAATGCAGGGTGAGTTATTCTAACAAGAAGCGATCCAATAATCTTGTTTGTTCGCCGTCTGAGTGATGTGGAGGAGCAGAATGGGGAGACGGGAGAGGCACACTTTAAAACTAAAATTAATTACCACGGATTAGAATAAAGTGGGATTAACAGGGGGCCGTTTGCTTACATTAACACTCACGCGCCAGCCCATATGAGCGCGTGCACGCTTTACATACACGTCATCTCTGACCTGTTGATCGTTTCCAACTAATAACTGTTGCACAAACACACACAGCAGTCTACGGCCTATTTGGCGCAGCGGATCCCTTTGGAGATCACGTTGTTGTTCTCGCCAATTAACGCGATAAAGACGGGATGATAATAATGTGACATTATGAAAGAATGTGACATTAAACTCCATCAATTCCTCGGACGCTGTTGAATTGTGGAGCAGCGGTTTGATGTAGGTGAAAAGGTCACATGGGGGTTCAGTGGGGGTTGGAAGTCCGGATAAAGCAAAACAAGGGAAAGGAACTAAGGAAAGCTATGCAAGACACGCACAACGCCTGGCCGTTTGAGGGGGAAACAACGACAGAAATGCGTTAAGTGTCAAACTGCGGGACTGAGCATTGACTGTGAGGACACGCATTGATTCCAGATCACACATTTGTACATTTAAAACGAACTTACCGTGGATCAGCCTCCCGTGGACTCTAACGTCTCTCTCCCAGTGAGCCGAACTTTGCAAAACAACTTCCCCACGTGTTGCTTTGAGCGCAGAGAGGAAGTGTGATTGGCAATTAAAAAAAAAAAAAAAAAACGTATGTTATTGTTTGCAAGTAAAAACAAGGGAAGCCGTGATTAAGAAGGGGTTATTCTGCGGCGATCCCGGAGTAGCTACTGGGCTGCACCAAATAGAGATCTGTTCCTCCTTGGTGTTGCTCAGGAATGAGGGGGTGGAGGGGTGGGTGGTGCTCAGCCTCTGGAGTTACTCCTTAAACCTCCCTGCCCCCCTGAGCAGCTCCTCTAGGTCAACATCCCGGGGGAGGGAGTGGGATGTTGGTCCAGCAGGGAGATTACTCCCGTGCGTTTTTGGTGCCAGCATTGATAGTGAAACATGATCTCATAATAAACTGTAAATCGCGCTCATTTCCGCCCCCCAGCCTCGGGCGGTGATTGGTTGCACTGCGGTGTAATTTACGGGTTTTGGGGGGGAAGCTCGGCGCGGTGGAGGAGAAGCATAAACACTGGTGCGCTTTCAGGGCCGGCGAGATAAAGTTCTCTCTCAGCTTCGTGAAAACTTTCTGCACTGCGAGGTGTGTGCTGGATTCACACACACGCACAGTTTATTATGTGTGTGAATCCAGCTCCTATAGAAGGATCATTCTCTGGGAATCACAAACAAGTCACGTGGTATCATGAAAACAGTATTTATTGGTTTGAACAGTAAGGAGAACCCATTTAATTAAAAACATATGTTTTCTGAAACTAGACCAGCACACTGTAATAAGACAGGCATCATATTAATCAGTTTGTGCTACAAGTTCCTCCTCCACTAGATGGAGATGTCGGTCAAGAACGAGCCAGATTCCACAGTAAACAATAGAAAGACCACCAAAAACAAAACAACCAAAAGCTTTTAATGAATCAGAGGAAGTTTTTTAGTATGATGAGTAAGACCAGCTGTAAACAAGAAACTTTAGCCCAACGACTTCACATTCCTTCGTTCTTGTTTAATGGGGGGTAAAAAAAAGAAAGAAGAAGCAGCGACGTGTGGCTCATTCACCAGAAAACATCAGTTCACACCAGATGCTTTCTATCACAGCAGAACCAGCATCTCTACAGGCCGCTGAAAGGAGAAATAAAAAATGCAGTCAAAGGGCAGTGGAGCAAAGTATGTTCACTGAGGCACAACACAGATTACGGGCAACACTTTTGAAATTTGTATTTCTGAAGGAATATGTAAACACTCAGGAGCAGCGCGGATTCTTAGGGACATTCTCTTGTGTTGTTTAGTTTCTGGTGACGAGAAAATGGCCTGCACAAAAAAAGACGACTGTGTTGAATGAAGAAAGGAAGGAGGTGGGGGGACGCACCAAACTCAATTCTCTAAGGGACCGACTTAAGGCTAGAACACAGAACTAAAGATGGGGGCTCAAATTAATATTGCACCCAGATGAGTCTTAAGTGTCCTTGGATGACAAGCAGTGATTGGATTGCAAGCTTGGTAGCTTTTGATGGCCATGCCTGTCAGCCTCACCTGCTTTTTAATCAGTAATTACCATAGGGGTTTCTCTGGCATTTCTTAATTAAATTGGACCAAATGCAATTAAAAACCACACTCTCATTCCTTTAAAAGGGCTCTGCGGAGTCCTTGTTTAGTTCTCGCTGGTAAGAGAATAAGCGGTTGAATGGTCATAGCACCGCACCATCTCTTGCTGATCTGTACTTGATTATTTCAGTGGTCGAATTAAGTCGGCCGTTTGCATAATAAAGGGCGTGACAGAGTTCACGATTAAAGCTTCCACTCAAACCAGAATGGAAGGTTAAAAGCGTGGTCGAGGAGGCGCGGTTGGTATGGTATTAAAACAATTAAAGTTGGGAGTTGGGGGGGGGGCTTGTGATGAGAGAACGCGGCGGAGGATCATTATAGTGGCAGTAAACACACCAGTGTGTCTTTTACCCATTACATTTGCAAAGAGGAAATGATGCAGAATGCTTTTCCAACACTCACCATCTAGAAAAGTCCCCAGCCCTCCAGGAGTTGACCACCACGCTCACGTCGGTGGTGACCGTCCCGTCGGCGGTCTTCATGTCGTCTTTGGAGTCGTGATTGTAGTTGCCACAAGCGCCGCACACTTTACCCGACAGGCTGCTGGCGACGGTGACGGTGACCTTCCGTGAGATGGAGAAGGTGACCCGCACGCTGGACACCCTCTCGATGACCACGCTCCTCTCTGAGACTTGGACGGATATGTCGCTCGCCACTTGGCTGGGAAGAGACACTTTCCTGCCGTTCACCTGGACGTCACAAAGGGAAAAAAGGTGCCATTATTTGGGGAGGAGGATGCATTGCATGCTTTGTGTAAATATGTCGGATTTAGCTCGAAGCTAATTTAATAATTAACTTTGGGACATGACATAAAAATAAGCTCCTACATGAAATCATCACATGAAAAGTACTTTTACGGTTAAACACTAAGCTAGTATTCTGCTACTCTTCTCACCCAGGTCACGTGTTGGCTGTTCACCGCGACAAAGGTCTCCTTGAAGAACACGTACACGGATTCAACAGCCGGAAATGCGCTTTTAGTGCAGACCCTGAGGTCCACGACCACGCGGAACCACAGCGCGGCGGACTCGTCGCACATGGACGCCACTTCGAATGCCCCACGGTTCCCCCCCCTCGCCACCATTGCTCCAGTCATGCCATCGAAAGAGGTGAGGTGGCCCACATGGCTGACGCTGCAGTGGCCCTCCTCCACATGGCAACCTCTCACGCCCTCTCTCACGTCACAAATCTGGCCACTGCCACAGGACAGCTTCTCACACGTCACCAGTCCGGAGGCCTTGCACACACACTTGGACTCGCAGCCTTTTGCCACAACCGTTTGGCCCACCTGGAAACATACATGGTGTTAAAAGCATTTATCTTTATATCTATTCACATGTGTCACAATGTCACAATGTATGACAACAACGTAAAAACACTTTTACCGTCAGATATCTGCCGTTGTAAACACATCCGCAATTCTCAAAGGGAACGCATTGGATACCATCAGAAACAAAGCCGTCGTCACATTGGCATCCTTCGAAACAACTTTGAGAACAAGTAAGCGGGTAAATAAAGCTTGCACAGCTCCCGCCACAGGTGTCGGCACACAACTCATAGTGACTGTGTGCAGGGCAGGAGGCAGCTGCAAGAGAAGGAGACATGTGAAAGGCTTTGTATGCGAAAAACATAAAAAATACGGACAATTCTTCAGCTAAAATATGTGTAACTTACGGCAGAACGAGGCGCTTCTCCACGGCTGGATCTTCACGCCCTCGCTCTGGCACGCCAAAGCGTAGGCCAGGATGCTCTTACACAGAGTGTCTTTGTCGCCACCCAACGCACACACATCAAACACACAATGAGACACATATGCCGCTGGGTCAATTCGACTGTGGCAGGCTTTGAAAGGCCCCTCGGGGGCGCTAATGATGCCACAGGAGTCGCCTTTTCCGTACAAGGTGGCCTTGTCCTTCTCACACGCTGGACACTGGCCTCCACACCCCCCGCACACATTGCCAGGCAGGTCCACCACCCACGACTTCCCAAATGTGTCCACGTTGTTCGTCCCTCCGTTATTGGGGAGTCGGAAGTCGTCTTGAGGGCGCTTGTTGTAGTTGCCGCAAAGACCGCACATCTTACCCTGGTACGTGGACGGCACGACCACCTCCACATAATAAACGGTGTCATACAGGACTTTCAGGCCAAAGTCTGTCCGTACAATGATGTTGCGACCTTCCTGCGTGACTTTGAGACGCCCATCGTTAAGGGAGAGAGGGAGATTTGTCAATTCATCGTCCACCTGGAGAGAGGCGGAAGGAGAGCAGAATCATGGTGATGAAATAAACATGGACGTGACCATGCCTGTTCTGGATTAAGTTGTTGAACTCACAAGGACTTTCCACGGCACTTTCTGCTGGATGTAGATGACAAAACCGTAAACCGCCACCGCAACAGACTTGGTAACGGCCACTTTCCCATTTCCGTACTTCTCATTGCCTTGAGTGACGCTGAATTGCGTCATCAGGCCACGATCATTACAAACCTTGGCCAACACATAGACGCAGGTACCCTGGAAATCAAACCTCCTCCCGTCGAAGGAAATGTAATGAGGGTCTCCAGAAGCCACGCACTTTGCGTTCCCCTCAGGGTGGCAGCCTTTCACCCCGTTTACAAGCTTGCAGGTCTCCCCCCTATCGCACCTGACTTTTTTGCAAGACACCGCACCATTCTCTCCGCAGGTGCATTGTTCCGCACACTCGTTTTCGGGATAGAAGATGTCTCCTTTCCCGTAGTATTGGCCGTTATAGGAGCAGCCACAGTCTCTCACGGGCACGCAGGAAGCTCCACTCAGCAGGTAGCCTTCGTCACACACGCAGGCCTCCACGCAGGCCTTGTGGCAGGCGACAAGGGAGGTCAGGCTGGCACAGGTGGCTGGGCAGCCCGTGGCACACAAGCTATAATGGCTGTTAGCTGGACACAGCATAGCTGTGGTGGGATGAGAAGAGGGTTAGGGGGACCAGGTAAATAATAGAAGAGATATATGGAAACAAAAAAAAAAAAAAAAGAAAAAGAAACTCAAACTCACGACAGAAGCTATTTGTTCTCCAGGAGCGGATGGTGATTCCTTGGCGCTGACAGGCAGAGATATAGACTCCCACAGCATCACAGACTGATTTGTGGTGACCGTGGAAAGTACAGGCATCGAACACACAGTTCTCCAGGTAGGGAGCAGGGTCCACATGGCTGTGACAGTCTCGGAAAGGCCCTGCCTTGTCAGCGATGACACCGCAGTACTCCTGGGCCTGGTACTTCTTCCTCTGGGCGTCTGAACATGCCTGGCACCCAGCCCCCTGGCAGACCGAGGAGCAGCCTGGTGCGAGGGCCACCTGCCAGCTCTCCCCCAGCATGGCTCCATTTGTAGCGGCCTTGCCGTCGCGCATGGTCAGGTCGTCCTGAGCCTTGCCGTTGTAGTTGCCGCACAGGCCGCAGACTGCTTCCTGGTAGGTGCTGGGCAGAGTAACGGTCACCGTGCTCTGCCAGTCAAAGGTCACGGTGATGCCGGCGGCTGTTTCCACCACAGCTGTCATGCCACTGAGAGACACGACCAGCTGGTCATTGTACTCGAACGGCAACGAGGTGAGCTGCCCGTTCAGCTGAAGAGCAGGAATCGAGGGAGGGAGAGAGGAATATTTTTTAGGAGGTTATATATTTAATAATTCTGCAGTCGTTGCTAATCCATTATAAGTGTGGTTAAATCTTAGATTAATAAATTCTGCCTGGATCAAAATTAGAATATGCAATTAAATATATATGCAGAAAAACAAGAGGGATGTCAGAATTAGCACAATGACAGGAGGATTTTATCATCCACTCAGATTGTCTGTCCTGTGTTTATTTTCAATACTGTAACTACATGCCGTGTTCCATTTATGTTCTCAACAAAAATTCACATGAAAAATAAGATTAAATATTTCATCTTTTATCAAATCACCCACATACTCCATCCTCCACATCCATACTTACCAGGACCTTGTGGGGGTATTCTCTGCTAATGGTGAGGGTGACGTCGTAGATGGAGAGCTTGACGGTCTTGGTGTAGGACACTGCCTTGCTTCCCCGGTTGTCGTTCTGCACAGTCACCTTGAACGGCACCAGACCGGCCTGCTGGGAGCACAGCGCCACCAGCTGATATACACACGTGCCCTGGAAGTCATACCTGCGGCCATCGAAACTCTTGTAGTGTGGGTCGCCCGAGGCTGTGCACGTGGCGTGGCTGATGGGTTGGCAGACATGCTCTCCGTTCACCAGGCTGCACTTCTCCTTAGCAGAGCAGGAGGCCTCGCGGCATACCACCATGCCCAGGGTCGTGTCACACTCACACAAGCGACCGCAGGTCCCTTCAGCCCAAAAGCGCTGGCCTGGCTTGTAGTAGCGGCCATTGTAGGAGCAACCACACGTCTTAGCAGGCACGCAAACACCAGCGCTGAGGACGAAACCCCTATCACACGCGCAGGTCTCCCTGCAGGTACCAATGCAGGTCTTCTTCTGCTCGGGGAATGGGCAGGACGGCTGGCATGTTCTGTCACATTCCACATAGTGGCTGTGACGCTGACAGTTCATTGCTGGAGAGGAATTCAATTTAAAGGCGTCAACACAAAAAAATCAAATCAAATAACAAAGATACTTGAAGATACTTCTCATAAATACTCACGGCAGCCAAACTTTTTCCTCCAGTTCCGGACGATTACCCCTTGCTCGCGACACTCCTGACTGTAGGAGGCCAACGCCTGACACAGCATCTTTTTGTCTCCCTTATTCAAACACATGTCATACACACAGCTGTCCATGAAGGTCTTGGGCTCCACCTTTGCATGACATATGCGGAACACACTGGCTGCGAGGCCCCCACAGAAGGCCTCGGTCTCATAGAGCTTCTGATCGTTACCATCACAGGTAGGACAGTTCTTCTCACACGTGTCCCAGCAGGGACTGTTCTTGTCCTGGTCCGCCGTTTGCCAGCTCTTACCCCACTCTATCACTGAGGAGACGGCTTGGCCGGCCGGATTTTGGAGCTCGTCGCGGTTGTTGCCGTTAAAGTTGCCACAGAGGCCGCAGACTGTGCCGTAGTAGCTGCTGGGCAACTTGAGGACCAAGTGCCAGTTCCAGTCATAGGAGACAACCAGGCCAAAGTCTGTCTCCACCACGGCAGTGTTACCACGCTGAAACACCGACACCAACGGCTCACCATCGCCTCTACCGTTACCCAGTTTTACAGGAAGATGCACCTGCTGCCCGTCCACCTGAAGGGAATGGACCAGAACAACATAAATAATGTGCACACTAAAAGACTTCATGTCAAACACATCAGACAGGAGATCTTACCATGGCACGGCCAACTTCGTTCTTGCGGAGGGTGATGACGAACCCGTACACAGACACATCTGCTTCGCGGACGTAAGAAACTGCCGTGTTCCCCCGGTTATCGTTCCTCTCGGTGACTGAGAACGGCACCAGACCGTCCAGATTCCCGCAAGTCTTGGAGATGACATACTTGCAGGTGCCCTGGAAGTTGAAGTTGTAGCCATCAAACGTGTGGTAGTGGGGGTCGCCCCAGGCCCAGCATTTGCCCGTGTACTCGGGGACGCAGACAGCTTCACCCTTCTCAACACGACACTTCTCCTTGACCCGACACTTGGCATCTTTGCAAGGATCTAAACATGAAAAGACAAATAAAGGGTAAATTAATAGGAAATTGTAATTTATCTCAAAATGAATGAATTTGCCGTTAACAAGTTCAGATTGATATATGTCTTGCCTGTGTTGTAGCATGCCCTGATTCCTTTCCTGACCATGCATTTGGTACTTTTAGGGCAGGAATGCTTCTCACAGATGAGGCCTTTCGCTGGATTGCAGGTGCACTTGGTGTTACAGTCCTCCTCATACACCACCTCACCAGGCTGGGAGACATAGAGCCGGTTCATCACACAAGAGGAAATAATACATAGAAAACCCCCCCTGCAATTGAGTTGCTGATGTGGCAACTCAATTGCCACATCAGCGAGAATGTTGCTATGGGTTCCTGCTTAAACCCCTTTGACACTAAAAACAATGATTTGTACTTTATTTGATGCTTAATGGCTTTTTTCGGACAGAAAGCAGCATTGAATTATACCTTGTACGTTCTTCCATTGTCGTAGCAGCCGCACTCCCTCTCTTGAATGCATGCTTGTCCATTGAATAGGAAGCCGACATCACACTCGCAGCCTTCTACACAGCTTTCAGGGCACTGTACAATATCTGTGAGGCCTTCGCAGGCGGTAGAGCATACATCTGCACACACCTCATAGTGGCTGTTAGCTGGGCATTTCATGGCTGAAATGATCACAAGATAGGAAACACATGGATTAGAGAAGTTAATATTAAATAAACAGCATTTATACAGTTTGGCAGACCAATAGGAGGTGAGGACAAAAAGAGATTGAAAACGAACTTCCTCTTTGTCACTTACGACAGAATGAAGCCGTCCTCCAGTTTTTGATGTCCACTCCCGCCATGTGGCAGTTGAAGGCGTAGGCCGCCAAGCTGTCACACAGCACCTTCCCTTCGCCGTTGGAAGCGCACACGTCATACACACAGTTGTCAAAGTACGGCTGTGGGGGTAGTTTACTATGGCAGGCTGCAAAAGGCCCGTTGGCTGCTGTAGCAACGCCGCAGTAAGAGGACTTGGAAAACACCGCCTTGCGAGCCGGGTCACACACAGGACAGGTGTTCCCTGAGCAGCCATTCACAACACACCACACCCCGGACGGCGACCTTCCACGACGTTCCGAACGAATTCACGTTGGTGATCACCCGACGGTTGGGCAACTGGAAGTCATCTTTCGGGTCATCGTTGAAGTTGCCACACAGGCCACAGACCTTGTCACGGTAATTACCAGGTACTGTGACGGTCACATGGTAGACCAGGTCATAAGTGACACGCAGCCCGAAATCTGTTGCAATGACGTAACGCATGCCTTCTTGATAGATCAGCACTGCTCCATCGTTAAGATTCACAGGAAGGTAGTTAAATACTTCATTAACCTAAAAGGAAAGCACAAGATGAAAAGAACCACTGATGACGAGAAGGTTGAAATATTTATGTCGAGCTAGATTTGCGTCTCTAGTATCTGCCAGGACATGGTAAAAGCAATTCATGTAAAATTTCACTGTATTCCAAAAATGGAGCCTGGTTCAAATGACGACCAAGTGTAGCTGCTCACCAGGACTCCGAACACGTTGTTCCTCATGATGAGATTGAAGCCGTAGACCTCCACGGCCACCAGCTTGGTGACGGCCACTAATTTTTTGTTCACCATCTGGTTCCAGTGTTCGTTTTGCACATCCACAGAGAAGGCCTCCAGGTGGGTGCCTTTCAGCCCGCAGCCCTTGGAGAGTGTGTAGGTGCAGGTGCCCTGGAAGTCAAATTTCTTCCCATCAAAAGAGCTGTAATGGGGGTCACCAGCGGCCGTGCACACACCCTTGCCAATAGCCTGACACTTTTGGACGCCGCTTTCAATTCTACACTTCTCATTCGGCCCACATGTGGACTTCTTGCACTCGACCTGACCAAAAAAAAAAACAAAACAGTTGAGAATCAAGGGAAGTGTACGTTCACATTAATCACTATCAAATCCTAATTGTTCAAATTGTCCACTTCAGTATTCATCACCTGTCCATCTTGTGTACACTTGCACTGCTCCTCGCACTGGCCTGTGGGATAAAACAACTGTCCGATGCGGTAGTAGCGGTCATTGTAGACGCAGCCGCACTGGGAAAAGGGAACACAGCGATCTCCACTGAGGATGAAGCCGTCATCACAGTTGCAGCCTTCCTGACACAGAGACCGGCAACCTGGAGGAGCGGACAGAGTCTTGCAGGTGGCAGGGCAGCCATCTGCACAGATCTCATATTGGGAGTGGACTGGACATTTCATCGCTGCACACAAGGGAATGGAAAAAAGAGGATATGAGGGCAGATTCCAAATGTAGGCAGTAATTATAAGAAATCCCAGAACAGGAAAAAAAAAAAAAACACAAAGAATAAATAGAAACAGCAGTAAAGAAACTAAAGTTAAATATGCCATTTAATCGTTCCAATATTATCTTAACTTTATACAAATACTCGCTTCTTTACATAATTTTGTGTAAATTATTGAATTCATATGAATGCATGTCTCACCACAGAAATCATCGGTTCTCCAGCTGTACACCTTGAGCCCCTCACCTTGGCAGGCTGTTGTGTATGATTCAATGGCCTTACACAACACATCCTTTCTGCCCTTATACAAACATACATCATAAACACAGTCGTCAAAGTAGTCAGCTGGGTTCAGCTTGGCGTGGCAGTCACGGAATGGCCCTTTGGGATCTGTTATCATACCGCAGAAATCTCCTTTTTCATATTGAACCTTCTGGGTGATGTCACAACTGGGACAAACCCCCTTACAGCCTTCAACACACCCTGGGATCTCTGCTACTCGCCAGCTGGTAGCGAAAGCGATGGGGGAGACGAGTTTGTCACCGTTCTTTGGGATCAGGTCGTCCGTGGCTTTGCCGTTGTAGTTGCCACAGAGGCCACAAACGGCTCCCATGTAGTTGCTTGGCAGTGTCACATACAGGGCGCTTGCCCAGTTGAATTTCACTTTGAGGTCAAAGTCCGTAGTGACCACAGCGAAATGGCCACTCTTATACACAGATATCTTTCCTCCATCCAGTTTGATGGGCAGGTTGACCAGCTCATTATTCACCTGGTGAAGAACACACAATTGTATTTAAATACACAGACTGAATATCAATCGTAGGAATAAGTATATTTTATTGTACTGTTCTTACCATAATCTGGCCCTTGTGTGTCTTTGTAATGACAATGCTGAAGGAGTACACCTTGATCTCCACTAACTTGACGTAGGAGACAGCCTTGTTGCCCCGGTGATCATTCTGCTCCAGCACTTCAAAGGGCACCAACTCTGGGTCCTTGGAGCAGAGTGCAGCCAGTTGGTACACACATGTGCCCTGGAAGTTAAACTTCTTCTTGTCAAAAGTCTTGTAGTGGGGGTCACCAACGGCATGACAAGTGCTGTAGGAGATCGCCTGGCACTTCCTGATGCCATCAACCACCTGGCACTTTTGCCCCACCCCACAGCCTTTATTCTTGCACTCCACACGTCTGGTTCCAGCAACACATATACACCTCCGCTGACAGTCCTGATCAGCCCAGAACGACTCCCCGGCGGGGATGCTTCGACCCTCATAGATACAGCCACACTTGGCGTCAGACACACACTGACCCCCGCTCCAAACGAAGCCCGTGTTGCAGGTGCAGGTCTGTACACAGGGGCGTTTGCACTTGGCGGGAGCAGTAGGGTCAGCACACGTGGCAGGACAGGCATTGCCACAGTGCTCATAGTGACTATTGGCTGGACATTTAGCAGCTTTAGGGAGAAGAAAAACCATGGAGTGTGATCAATACTAGCAACAACAAGCAGACAAAACAAAGAATGTTCATTGGAGGATTCATTTAGATAACACTACTTACGGCATTTAGCCATGTTCCTCCAATCTTGAATCTGGATCCCGGCAAGCTGGCAGGCATCATTATAAGCCTCCAGGGCCCTGCAGAGGAACTGTCTGAGGCCACCACCCATGCATACATCATATTTACAGTTCTCTACGTATGGTTGTGGGTCAATGAGGGCATGACATTTACTGAATGGACCATTAATTATAAGTGAGATGAGTCCACAAAACAAGTCACCCTCCCACACCTTCATCAGTCTGTGTTCACAGTTCTCACAGCCACCCACACAGTCGTCTTTGCACAGAGGGTCCTTCACCAGCCCCGGCACCTTCCAGCTCTTCCCAAAGGCCACAACTCCTCCCGCCTGGCTGCCGGAGGGCGTGGTGAAATCGTCGCCGGGGTTGCCGTTGAAGTTGCCACAGAGACCACATGTTTTACCACCGTAACTGCCGGACAGAGTGATCACGAGATTGTGTTCCCAGTCGTAACGGACCGTCAAGCCAAAATCAGTCTCGATGACCACAGAGCGACCGCACTGGAACAGTTTGAGCTTGTCCATTGTTACGGGCAAAGTCCACAGGTTGTTGTCAATCTGCACGCATGAAAATAGAAAATATGCTGAGATATTACAGTCATAATCTATTCATTTAAATGTATGGATTTGAATGCGTCACACCAACATAACATGAAATGTAATATTCATCACATATACAGTCTTTTATTAAGAGAAATAGGAAGCCTTACCCTCACACGCCCTGTCTCAGACCGAATTACTGTGATTGTGACATCATACACCTTCACTGTCACCAAGCCGACATACGACACCCTGAGGCTGCCTCTGTGCTCATTTTGGGCGAGGACTTCGAAGGTTGGGAGATGATCGTCCTTCCCACAGTTTTTAGCCATCACGTATGTGCAGGAACCCATGAAGTTAAAGCGCCGCCCATCGAAGGTGCTGTAGTGGGGGTCTCCCATCGCCGTGCAGGTACCGTGCTTCTCTTCTGGCTTGGGGACACAGGAGGGATACCCCCCCTTCATTTCACACACCTCGTTGGCACTGCAGGTGATACTGTTGCAGGACAAAGGTCCTGGAAAACCATATATGATACAATCAATTGCTTACATCATTACAGGTGATGTATGTGTAATGTAAAATATTTAATCTTTACAATCAATATACTGTGTATTATATATGTAAATATATGTAACAACACTTGAGCTTTTCTTTTTATAGCATATATAACAGCGATATGATATGCACCTTACCTTGTTGTATACATTGTCCTTGGGAGCCATAACCATTCATCTGGCTGATCCCTATACTGTAAAGAGCAAAGCGGGAACCAGAGCCGGACAGGGTGTGTACATTGTTGGCAGCGACTTGTTTGTAGGGCATCTCGGCCCAAGAGAAATCTGTTCCTGGAACCTGTTTCCACTGGACAGTAGCGGGCAGGTTTGTACCATCGATACGCAGCTTTGCCGTTGCACTGGACTGTGCCACAATCAAGGCCTTGTTTTCAAAGCCACCCAGAGCCTCTAGTGAGTAAGAGGAGCAGAAGTTGTCTGTGGGCATGATGGCCATCAAGAACGGGTCGTAGTATTGGTTCTGGCCCCGCGATACCCCGTTGAAGAACAGGAGGACCTGGATGCCGTGATCAGCCTTAATGGACAGCGTTTCAGGATTGTGGAAGCGGACCTCCTGTACTTGCCCCCTGGTCAAAGTGAAAACCTGCACCCGTTTGCCATATTGGACAGTGGCTTTGGTGGGCTTAGAGGCCTGCAGGAAGACGCTGTCATATTTCGTCTGGAAGGTCAGCGGAGGCACGATGAAGCTGGATCCCCACTTGCTGACCGGAAGCAGCTGCTCATACACGTGGTCGCATTTGGAGAAGCGCATGGTGCACGTGTGACCCGAGGAGACAGCGACAGGGTGCTGGGAGGCAACTCTGGTGCCAGAGAGATCAGTCCCGCTCTGGAGCTGGACACTCTCATACGGCTTGAGATCGACCACTATTTTGCTTCCAGGCCAGTAGAAGCGACGCTCGAACACGATGAACGTGCGTGAGAAAATCTCCACTCTGTTGCCCACTCCTCCATTTGTCACGGAGAACTCTGGATAGGCGCCATAAGTGGACATAGTAGGTGTAATGATGAAATATTCGGTCCCCCATTCGGAGACAGGATACACCACAGAGGTGTCTGACGTGTACAGTTTGGAGTTAAAGGAGGTTACGGTCACATCTGCTGAGGCTTCAATCCGCACCGTATTAAGAGACCTCACGCTGCCATGTACCTCAACAGTGGTAGGGAGAGTGATGGTGACCCTTTCTCCAGCATTCAGGGTTTTCACTTGCTTGAAGCGTAAGGGCGGCACTTGCACCGTCACTTTAGTGTTGGCCGTGACGGCCGTAATGAATACCTGAAAGGAAGGACTGTCATAGTTTTTAGCAAAATTCTGCATGAACGTCAGAGCGAACTCCCTCCCAGCCCATAGAGCGGTCGATGGACCTGACAGATGTGAGGAAGAGCAAGGAAAGAAAACACATGTCAAAAAAGATTTCATTTCAAGTTACCTAACATCAAGTACAGTTCGGAGACTGCTCTTCACAAATTGTGTGCATGAAGGAACGTTTCAAAAATTAGGAAAATGAATGGGATTATTTGTGCCAAGGCAATCAAAGGATTCACAGACTGGCAATACAAAACTTGGCTCGAGGCTTTGTTGGATCGCATACAAAGTACAAAGAAACAATATGACACCAGATAGAAAGCGACTTAAAATATACCTTCATTTTCAAAGTTAAAAAGCAAGGATGAATGCTTTTCTATAAAGGATGGATTACTTTTCCCCTCGATAACCATTGTGAGAGATTTAGACTGAAGAATAGTCACTTCACTGCCTCTCAGCAGCACTCAATAAGTCACTTGCACAGACAATATAATTGCATAATGGAAATATTATCAATATCTGTGCCTTTACTGTGAAAAAGAAAATTTTCCGCGCTCAGCCAGGGCCTGGGGGATTTAGATTACACTCCTGTTTCACCCATTCAGTATAATAGTTCCAACTCAATAGCAGCTGAAGGTAAATGCCATTCCCAACAAAAGCAATTTTCAATTTAGATGGCCATCTTTTATGCGCTGCTCTCGGATTCTTAACCTGTTTAACATTCTGCTTCATTCACACGAGCACCTGGTGTGGCTGCACAACAATGCTCTCAGCTGATGGGGCTGACAACCTGGATAAATCGCTTCAAATTGAGCAATCACTCGGCTACAATGTCCTGTGGGGGAATTCTGCGCCAAGATTTGAGGAACACTGCTGCGATTGATTAATTGGGCTAAAGCCACGTTTAGTCAGATTTAATAGTTGTTAGATTTTCAACACCGACAATGCTACTACTGGGTTTGTTCGGTGCAACACAGTTTAACATCAGATATATCACATTGAAAATGAGTAACAGTGAAGTGGATCCAGCTAAAGAAAAAAAGAAAGAAAGAAGAAAAATTACTTACAGCTGAGCAGAGCCCCCAAAGCACAAAGCAGCAACAGGGTGCCCATGGCTGAAAGAGACATTCATTGTTTTAGTTACAGAAGTATTTTAAATTGAAATTATTTGAATAATATCAACACAAAAATATAAATGCCTTGATTTCAGCCAAATAAATATTCTCAGAATGATTCGTGCTTACCTGCAATGAGGCTTGGATGAGGCTATTTTCTCAAGTTCAATCCTTTTATACACTCTTGATGGACAAAAAACACAACCAATCAAAAATGTTTACACTCAGCTGCTACGCCTTTTAAAAACAATACCCTTCCTCTAAAACAAATTAAGGCAGAACTTGGCACTGACTTGCAGGTCCTGCTGTATGTTGACATGGGTGTAAGATCTAATATCAACTTCTTTTATGTAACTAATCATTTATCTTTTGCTTCAGTAACAACCAAAGACAGGCACATCCACATGAGACTCCCTGTATTTTATTTTATGTATGTATGGGTAGTACAAAATACCTTTTCTCATGTGCGGAATGTACAAAATACTGAAAACTATGTTTGTCAATATATATATAAAACTATATATAATGTTGTCAAAATGTTGCTAGAGTTTTAGAATTTTTTTTTTTCCAGCAGAATTGTCCTGTGCCATTTGATGTGTAATATTGTTCATATTCAGCTATACTGTATGTTCTGGTGTAACCAAATAATACTATCCATTTTAGAGCGGGCAACGCAAGAATGTGATAAGACCAAACTCACAACTAATAGTCAAAGTCAACCATGAGTGTATTTTGATAAAAAGGTTGTGAAGAATCTAAAATATGGAAAATATTTTGATCATATTGATCTCTAACATCAGAACACAAAACAATTTTCCTAAAAGTGGATTTCTCCTTGAAATAATTTTATTAAAATGTTCACAGTAGAAAAGAGCAAGTGCTAAATATCGTGATGAACTGACATTTTGTAAAAAAAATGTTAAAGTCTGACTTAATTCTTTTGCTTCTTTTCCAGCCACCTTGTGTCATTTATCACTGTGTGAAAATCCTAAAACAAGCACACCTGACTGTTCTACCGTTTATATTTAAGCCAGCTCAGTCTTATACACAAACACGTGTCCTTGTAATGCTGGCATAATGGGTGGATAAGTCTACAGTACCGATCAACCAAATCTCAATTAGTCTAACATTTCTGCGAAATGGCAGCCGCTGGGCTTAACAGGCGTTTTCTGTTGGCTTTGGGTTTTAGTTAAGAACAGCAGCATATGGAGGGTGCTATAATTATATGCTACAGAGAAAGTAAATGGAAATTTGCCTTTGAATGTTTGCCTTAGATAAATAAAAAATGATAAAAAACAACTTCAAATATTGAATTAGTGGTCTTTTGGTCATGACCCTTGGGTGGGGCAACAGAAAGTGTGGTTCAGCTACTGTACACATAGCACATTTAGATAGAAGGTGTGCCCTCATTGCTTTCTTCTTTAGAACCCAACCTTCAATCGCCAAGATATGACCTAACTGAGGCCTAACTGATAACAGTGCTGCCAGTATTACAGTAAAATGTATGCGAGGAATATCTATTGAGTTTTTAAATGACAGACAATACCAAGTTGTTTGAATTGTTTATGTATTTAAATATTAAACAATACAAAGTCATCATCCAGTGAAGCCACTGCGAAAAGAGAAAAATATTCATTATGCATATTTACATGTACATGAATTTATTTACCGTAATAAACACTTACCAGCCAGGACAACCGTGGAGAACCCAGGACCTGACGGAACTGTGTGAGTGGAGGTCATTAAGGTTTCCACAGAGACCACATAATTTACCAGAGTACAAGAGAGGGACCTTCACTGTCACCATGGTAACGCCAATCTCCATCTCCAGTTCCGACTCCATCCCAGCATGTCTCCTCAGGGTCACTATGACCTCCGACTTGTCCTGGTTCACACCAGATGTCAGGGACTCCCCTGATGGCAAGAGGTAAGGGAGGGACACGGCTTGTCCATCCAACTGTGGAGTCAAACAGACCAAGTCAGAACAGTTACAAAATAAGTTTGTCTGGCCATTGAAACCCTTTGAGTTATACCTTCACGGTGCCTTCCTGTATGGTTAGTGATGATCCATGCAGGAGGATTTGAAAGACGGTGACGAGCCTGCCGTCACAGGGCCCATAGTAAGAGTTCAGGCTGAACCAGTCGGTGCTTTCCTCGTCACAGAGGGACATGAGACTGTAACACAACTGAGGTTCCAAGCTCAGCTGCTGCCCACTGAAAGTGGAGACTTGGAGGCTGCCTCTAAGCTCACAGACTTCAGGTCTGTCACGACAGGCCCAGGACCCATTCCTCAGAGCACACTGCTGGCCCGGACTGCAACCGGCGTCCTCACACAACACCCCACCCAAAGGGTGGCACCAGCATCTCTGAGTGCAGTCCTCAGTGTACAACTGCTCATCCATCTAAGAAGAGGACAAACAAATTCTGCAGTTGCTGAAATATTCCATGCAAGCATTGAAAAAAGGTTATAACGAATTCCATTGATAATATTCAAAGTATTTCCTGTCTGTATTGAGCTTGTATATGTACCTTGATATACATATCTTGATGAACGCACCCACACTGACTGTAAGGCACACACTCATTCCCATCAAACACATTTGCATTGTGGCACTCGCAGCCTTCTGAACAGCCAGCTGCAGGAGCTCCAGGCTGGAGCAGAGCGGGGCACGAGTCGGAGCTGGAGTCGACACACTCCCTTGGGCTGCTGCGGTCAGGACACTGGAGCGCTAAATGGTACAAAACACAAAAGATTTATGTTGGATAACATACTCTTCATTTGAATGGGGATCTAAATGATTCACTTACAGCAAGGGGTGTTTTCCCTCCACGCTCCTACCGGTATTCCTTTTGCCCGGCAGGCTGCAGAATATGCTTCTAGTGCCAGACACGCGGCCGTGTGCCCTGCCCCCGCACACACTGCCCTCATGCACATAAGTGTGTAAATTGTGCGATCCACGTCACTGCTCCAGCAATGATGGAATTCAATACTGTTGATCAACATGATGTCACAGATCAAGGCGTCCGATGAGGACAGGCTGCACTCATTACACTCGCTCCCACAAGTGTCGGTGCAACGCTGCCCAGGAGCTGCTGCTGTCCAGCTGTGCAGGAGCTCGGTAAAGCTTTTGGCAAGGCGGCCGTTTCTCAGTTTCATGTCGTCGTATCTGTCCCCGTTGAAGTTCCCACAGAGCCCCGAGGCCGTGGACTCGTATACCTGTGGTACAGTTAATCGGAGGTACTGGGTGGAGGACAAGTCGATTCCCACCCCGGATGGTGTGACGATAAGCAGTCTGCTGCCAACTTGGTACGCTTTAACTTCTCCGTTGTCAAAAGGCACTCTGCGGTCTTCTCCGTTCACCTGAAAGCACGGAGACTGGTTACTGCTGCAATGTTTTTAGGAACTGCATCTTTAAACACAAAATTAAAAAGATAGAAAACGTACTTGTATTTTCCACATAGTTTCAGGGTCAACGGACACTTCCATTGATGAACGAAATACTAGTCTACCGATTGTGAAAGTGCCATTCCCGTCCTTTTTAAAGCTAAGTAGCAGCGTATGTTCCTGCATGGCTTTAGAGGATAATGCTGACACTACATAAGTGCAAGCTCCATGATGAGGCAGAACAACCCCATCAAGAGTGATGTAGCCGAAGCCAGCAAACACTTGACACACCCCGTACTGCGAGCCGAGGCCTCGCTTTCCTGAGCAGTTTTCCATGGGGCTGCAGGTCACTTCGCCTCTTCTGCAGTTGCACTTTTGGCAGCGTTCCTCAGAGTAGAAGTGGCCAGCGGGGCGATAATGTCCCTCGTGGATGCAGCCACAGTCAGAAACCAGCACACACTGGCCATCGCTCTGGACGTAGCCAGGGTCGCACTGGCAGCCCTCCTCACATCCCCCACTGCAGTTAGCTGGGGAGGAGAGTCCGAGGCACACGACAGGACATCGAGGTCCACAGAGATCATAGTGGCTATTCTTAGGGCATGACATACCTGGGGGGGGAAGAGGACAAATATGTCAACTTAAAAAAAAAAAAAAAAAAAAAATATATATATATATATAATGACTCACTGCCTCATGAAAATATTCTTCATCTTATATTCATATTATTTATTCTACATAAACAAGGAACATATTTTCATCCTAGAGAAGTTATTTTCCCCACACGTAGGTACATCCAAAATATCTCCTTTACTATTATCATCCCACTCCCCATTGAGCCTTTGCACTGTGTTGCCCTCAGACATTTACAAAGTGTTAAATGTGCTCACCTTGCATTAATAGGCATGGTATTGCTGTCCAGTCAAATCAGATAAATATTTGATTTTTGTGACATAATCTGCATAGTAAATGAGTTTTATACATGTAAACTTGGTTATAATACATATAATACGCTGTTTCAAGCTTCTTCCGTCATCTCCATTCATATTAGTAGTGTTATGGATCATGGGCTATTGTGGGTCCCCTCACACAAAATTTGCATGATTGCTGCCTTGTATAAAATGTTCATGAAAGCCTGAAGGTCAACCAGAAAGCTCTCAAGCACTTGCCAATTCCACAGCTTTAAAGGCTGGAAAGACGTACTAAATAAACATTAAGAGTCTGTGAGGGTGGACACCATGCTCAGCTGTGAGGTGTTAAAGGGAAATAAAAGCTAACCAATTAGCAACAACCACATACTCACCACAAAAGGTGTCACTCCTCCAATGCCTGACGGGCAGCTGAGCGGCTTGGCAGGCGGCAGCATAAGATGCAATGGAATTGCAGAGTGCCGAGTAGTGTCCGTTATAAGAGCAGGAATCTGTTACACAGCTGTGGAAGTAATGCTTGGGACTCAACACCAAGGCACAGTCTGCAAATGGCCCGAGCTCATTTATCAACACCCCACAAAAATCACTGCCTTCAAAAAGCTTCTGCGCCTCCACAGGACAGCGCTTAGGTCTGGAGGAACAGTTGGACCTGCAGGCCTCTGCTCCCAGAGACCTCCAGCTGTGGGCAAACTCCAGCCTATTCTGGGCAAGTTCGCCATTGGGCATCATCAGGTCGTCAAGAGAGTCGGCGTTGGCATTCCCACAGAGACCAGAGAGAGCAGAGCCATAACCGCCGGGGAGGACGACCATTAGTGTGCCGGTGTTGTAGATTATCAGCTGTAATCCCACATCAGTGTGGATGATGATGGATGAAGGTGTGCGGTAGGCGTTTACATGGCCCGTCAGGTGAGAGTATGGCAAAGGCTTATACAGTCCATCAAACTGAGAAAGAAAAACAGGGCACATTCAAATTACATAGTGGTTCATTTTGGAAAACTATAAATAACAAAAAAGTACTCACCAAAACCTTCCCTGGCTCATCTTTTCTCACCGCCACCTCCAGACCATAGATGGAGAGTGTTAAATCAAGACTATAAAAAAGCCTTTTGTTGCAACTTGCATCAGAGATGGTGATATTGAATGGTGTTAGTGCAGTTATGTGGGCCTTTGTTTGAACCAAATAATACGCACAACTGTCTCTAAAGTCAAAATGATGTCCATCAAAGGTGGTAAAATGCAGCCCAGTAACAACGGTACAGTTGTGGGTGTTTTCAGGTTCACACACTCTCTTGTGCTGTAGCTGCCTGCAGACCATCCCTCCGGGGCACTGAGCTGGCCGGCAGTGGACCTCTCCAGAGGCTGGTCCACAGACACAGAGCTGACCACAGTCGTCCGGTATCCAGAAAGCCGAGTTGAGGTTGTGGTATTTGCCCCGGGAGTCGGTGCAGCCACACTCATGTGGTTGCACGCAGCCGACGTGACTCTTAACGAAACCAGGGTTACAGAAGCAGCCCTGCACACAGATCTTGTTACAGATGTGGGAAGTCGACTCACAGGTCGGAGGGCAGGCTGAGCCACAGGTCTTGAAGTGGCTGTTCGGTGGACAGTGTGCATCTGAAATTATTTATTGCCGTGTCATTTAGAGATTCAATCACAGTAGAAAATAACTGCACAATAACTACTCACCATCCGTCACTTCATTGCCATCACTGGCTTCTTCGCAAACGATGGAATATGAATTTATTGCCTGGTCGAGAGGAACTTTTGGCACTCCATTACGCATTTGGTCCACCACACAACTATTATAGAAGGAGTCTGGATGGACTTTACGATGACAGTGGGCCAACGGACCCTTCTGATCCACGAGCACTGCACATGGTCTCCGGTCATCAGTCACCTTAGACGCAGCATCTGCTTGCAACGTCTGCTCATCCAGTTTGCAACCAGTACAACAGTTATGGTTCCCATCAAAGAGCCGGTAAACCTGAGCAAACTCCACACTGCTGTTAACGGGAGGGGAACCGGGCGCAGGTGCAGGATACTCATCTCGAGGATTGCCGTTAAAGTTGCCACACAGTCCGTGCACTTTGCCCTTGTAGTTTGGGTCCAGTGTAACGACAACAGTGGAGGCCCAATCGAAAACTACATGCAAACCAAAGTCAGTTGTCAGAAGAGCTTTGCCCTCCTTATAAGAGACCTGGATCTTACCCTGCAACAAACTAACAGGAATATCTGTCACCTGACCGTTAACCTGAAACATAAGGAGGAGACTCATTAGTGATGGAAGTAAAACCCGAGCAGCTCTGTCAATAACTGATGTTAACTTACATGTATGCGGCCGATTTCCCCAACGAGCTGGATGATGAAGTCATAAGCTGTTACAGTGATCATCGCTGAGGAGGATGCAGCTTCAAGGTTCTTCTTGGACACACTAAAGGGAGTCAGGCCACACGCCGCCCCTTTGCTGGCTGTGAGCAGATACGTGCATGTTCCCTCGAAGTCATAGTCCAGCCCATCAAAGGTGTGGTAGTGCTGGCCCCCCCAGGCCCAGCACACACCCAGATGGCTCTCGCAGACCGGCAGACCATCGCTCAGGTAACAGGTCTCCGTTTCCTCACATTTTCCCTCACAAGGATCTGGGTCTCGCTCCACTAAAAAGTAAAAAAAAAAAGAAAAAAAGTCATTGTAATTTAACTACATGAGAACTAATAAAGACAGTATCTAAAAATATGGTGCTTTAATTTAAATGCTCACCATCCTTGTGGCAACTCACGGTTCCATCTGAAACTATACAACTGTGCAGTGCAGGACACGAGTGTCGCTCGCAGACGAGAGGAGGCCCACAGGTGCAGTTAACAGTACAGTTTTGTAGCAGTTTGCTCTCAGAGGCCTGGAAAGAGAAATAACACGAAAAGGAGTCAATAAAACAATATTGGAATGTGTTTATTGAAGGGGTAATAATAAAACAGAAGATTCTTAAAAAATATTGCAAGCATTGTCGATTGTTGATTCAAATAAACGTATAGGTTTAATTCTGACCTTAAACCTCCTCCCGTCCTGTACGCAGCCACACTGCTCCGCTGCTACGCAGGCATGGCCGTCGTAAAGGTGTCCAGCATCACAACGGCAACCTTCCTCACAGTCTCTGGGGCACGGCACCGACCGGCTGATCTCAGGACACAGCGAGGAACAAGCATTGGCACACCGACTGTAGTGACTGAATTGAGGACACTGATAAGCTGTAAAATAAAACATTTTATCAGTATGACATTTTACTGCAATAATTAGGCATTTTAATTATGTTCAATAAAAACATAATTCAACACTGTATAGAGACTTACCACAGCCCGTAGTATTCATCCAAAGGTCGACCATCGCACCCGCCTCCTTACAGGCTGCATCATAGGCCCTCAGTGCGTCACACAGGGCCCGGCGTTGGCCCTTCGCAACACAAAGGCTTTCCATGCAGAGGGAGTAGTATTTCCGAGGGCACACTAATTGGTGACAAGAGGAGAATGGTCCCCCGGGATGGGTGAGGACGCCACAGTACTGGTCAGAGGTGTACTCGGGCATGGGGGTGCGGCAGATTTGACAGGTGCTGTCACACGTGTCGCTGCAGGATGTTTCAGTATCAAACAACTTCCACGAGGACCCGACAATGTCGGGGTCAGAGATGGCGGTGCCGTTGGGCAGCTGCAGGTCGTCTGAGGGATCATCGTTGTAGTTCCCACAAAGTCCACACATGGTCTGGCGGTAAATGTCGGGGATCTTGACCAGGATGTGGTTTTGTAGGTCTGATATGAGCTCAACCGACTGTGACGTCTTGATGGTCATCCGCCCATTTTTCTCATGAACAGTAACGTTGTTTTGGGAGAACGGCAGGTTTTCGTAGACGCCGTTTACCTAGGTGAAATAATTAAAAACATTTTTTAAAAACATACCTTGCAGTATGTGTATACTAAAAAAAAAAAAAAAAATATGACAGTGCAAGCTGGGAGATGAACTATCAATCATGTTGAAGCCTGTGAAATCATTACCTCAATTTTTCCAGGAAAAGTTGTTGACATCCCAAAATAAATTTTATTGACTTGCAGGTAGAGCTGCCTGCCCTCACTATGGTCGCCCTGTGCGGCGATGAAAAGAGGCTCCGCATCCGCTTTATGGAGGCACGTCTGCACCAGGGTGTAGTTACACGAACCGTGAAATTCAAATGCCTGTCCATCAAACGTAGTGTATTGGGATCCATCAACAGAGCAGCGTGCTACTTTGGGTTTGGGGCGGCAACCTTGAACACCCCTAATAAGCTTACACTCCTCATCCTCTCCACAGGAGACATTACGGCAAGTCGTGTGTCCCCCAGCGTGACATAAACAGCTTTGCTCACACGTAAACACCTCCTCTCCTGCCCTGAGGTATTCTCCACGGTGAAAGCAGCCACAGTTTTCGTCACGGACACAGACGCTGCCACTGTGAACTGAACCTGCGTCACAGAGGCAGTTCTCCCCAGTGTTCGGAGGCATCTCGACCGTGTCGTTGAGCCAGCCGAGGCAGAGGTGGACGGAGGCAGAACTCGTGTTGTAAGTGCTACCGGAGGGACAGGACGGGCCTGGAGAGACACAGAGAGACATCAGTCACTTAGGACAGGATGACAGAAAAAAGCTGCCATGGTTAGGGTTGACCAGTGATGCATTAGTACCATCTAGTGGTCCAATAGCACCTGGGAGGTTATGGCCTCAATACCAATATGATTCACAGCTCACCATACTACATTTTACACCAACACTTTCAGTAGTTACTTCAAGATTAAGCACAGTGCATGTGTGACATTTATGCACATACCCTCCAGTCTCTTTCCCTCATGTTGCGTGATCAATATCAAACAATCCAAACATGATGAAAATGCTGCACAGGCATCTGCAAATTCCATATTTCATTTGGCGTGCAATGATGCTGAACTCCAAACAGCACAGTTACAATTGTAGGAGGATATTAATTTAATTCACTGGCACAACAGAGCCGAGAGCACATTAACACTCACTGCAGAATCCAGGACTCCTCCAGGCATAAACCGTAGCCTTGTGGGAAAGGCAGACGGCGGTATACTCTGCCAGGGAGTGACACAGTGCAGGATTCAGACCTCCATGAAGACACAGGTCAGCGACGCAGCGCTTGTGAAAGCTGGAGGGGTCCACTTTGCCATGACAGTGTCGGAATGGTCCATTAACTTCCAGAATCTTCCCACAAGCCTCTGGGTCAGAGAAGCGGGCCAGACGCTCGGATGAACATTTTGGACAACTTCCTCCAAGACAGCCCTCCATACACCAAGGATTCTCCCCAACTCTCCAAGCTTTTGCAAAACGCTCTGGACTGAGATGCTCCTTTGGGCTATTTGCTACCAGGTCGTCTGCAGGATCAGCGTTGAAGTTGCCACACAGGCCACAAGTAGCATTAACATATTTACTGGAGAGACTAATCCTAACTATGCCCTCTCTGCTGAGACTCAATTCAAAGCCCATATCTGTGTTGATGTAAGTGTGCAGCTCCAAAGAGAAAACCAGTGCAGCATGGCTGAAGTAATAGGGCATGTTCCTCTTGACACCATCGACCTGTAGGGGGGGCCAGAATTGCATTAAAAAAAAAAAAAAAAAAAGGTCAGAACAGGGCAACACTTGTCAAAAGTAATCTTGCTTACATCTGGTTACATTATCAGATGATTTATTTATGAGCTATTGCAGTGTCAAAAATTACACTAACAGAATAAATACAAACAGCAACAAGAGGATATTAGTACTCACCTCTATGTTCTTACTGTTCTTTGCTGTTTAGCTCCAGGAGCACACCACTCACATTGACCAGGACATGGACTGCTGACTCTAGGTGGCCATCGGTCTGCACGTGAACCTGAATGACATCAAGGCCTTGTTTCCGTCCACACATGCCCACTAACTGGTACCGACAGGTGCCATGCAAATCATAGTCATGCTGGTCAAAGGTGACTATGTGATGAGGAGTGTACATGCACGCCTGCTGGGGGTGCGGCACGCAACTTTTTACTCCATATCGGAGGCCGCAATATTCATCAGGGCCACAAGAATCAACACGGCACTGCGCCTGGTGGGTGTCTGGCTCACATACACACCGTACAGTACAGTCCTCATCAGCCCAGAAAGTCTGGTTGCTGTGGTAACGGTTGCCATTGTGAGCGCAGCCACACTGGGACTTGGGCACACAGGTGTCACCATCCAGGACGAACCCTGGGTCACACTGGCAGGTCTCCACACAAGCCAGGGTGCAGGGTCTTGACTGGAATGGGTCCTCGCAGGTTGCAGGGCAGGCAGAGCCACAGGACTTATAATGGCTATTCAGCGGACAGGAAACGGCTGACAGGAGAGAATGAAAACAGTAATTTATGCGTTGGTTTGAAGGGACATTGAAATAAAAACATTTAAAAAACGGCTTACAGCAGAAGGTGCTATTCCTCCACTCTTCAATCTGGATCTGGGCCTGTTGACAGGCTGCAGTGTAGGCCTCCAGGATGGGGCAGAAGACCCTCTGCGTGTTGTTACTAGAGCACAGGTCAAACATGCTCACAGCTGCAGATATGCCGTTAACAACTTGCTGGCAGTGGTAGAACGGATTATGTGGTGACCAAATGTACTCGTGCATGGAGATCCATCGTCTGGCTACATCTTTCTTCAGCAGCTGCTCGATGGAACACCGTGGGCATGCGTCTCCACAATCTGCTGTGCACCGAGCGTCCTGATCGGGAACTCTCCAGCTCCAGCCAAAGGTGGTAGAGTCGACTGCCTCGCCCTGTGGGGTCCTAAGGTCGTCTTCTCCGATGCCATTATTATTCCCACACATGCCACTGACTTGTGTTGTAGTAGAGAGGAGGATGGTGGCAATATGAGAGCAGTCGTACTTAATCTGGATGCCCAGACTAGTATCCACAACAACAAACATGCCACTCTGATATATCTTGACGAGTCCAAGCTGTAGAGTCGCAGGTAGTAGCCTTTTCTCACCATTTATCTGCCGAGAGAGCACAAACGCGTATAGAATGCATTTTTCATGCAACAGTTGTGGTGAAAACCTGTAGTTTCATGCATCTATATGAAGTGAAATAAAACTGACTGAAACTGGATAAAATGGTGATGAAACCGTTTTCCTTATTCAAACTTACCCAAGCATAGCCTTTTTCCCCTCTGTAGATTGTAATATTGTCCTTAGCCACTTTGACATGAAGCGCTTTAAGAGAGGAAGCCTCTTTAGAGGTCCTGTCTTTCTGTACGCCGACCCAAAACGTCCCATTCTCACTGGTGTCATTCGCCATACGGAGCAGCGTGTAGGTGCAGTTTCCTAGGAATTCATACACCTTTCCATCAAATGTGTAGAAGTGGGCGCCTCCCAGTACCCAACACTGGCTTTGCAGGGATTCGTGTTTTGAAGTTTCTCCAGTTTCACATATTTTAGAATCTGAAAATAAAAAATATGGTAAGAAAGTACCAGATCAATGGCAGTTTGCGCAGAAGACCGCCTTTATGAAACAACTTCTGTAGATATAGAATGCAAATGTGCTCATTTTGAGTTTAAAGGGCAAGCATTCAATAGTCAGAAGTAAACACTGCCTTATTTGGAGGGAAAGACATGTAAACAAACATTTGCAATGGATCACATTTAAATTTCATGGCAAAGGCTTCTCTGGAGGACAAGAAAATAATAAGAGATGCATTATATCTTATGATTGACAAGCATTGCAATCATGCTCTAGCCCCCAGGCAAAGAGGGACAAAGGCGTGGGGGCTGAACCTTGTTTTAGGTAAAATTGCAGGATACCGAGAAAGCACCCATATTCTATGCATGAGGTCGCAAAACAGCTCCGGCAGAAAAATAAAGTGACATAATATTTGATAATGCAAGAAGAAGGTCTGTCTCGTGGTGCAGCTGAGTGACAGTTAGCCTGTGAGGAAAATGTCACCCAACCCAGCAGAACCAGCTGAGCCTACCTTTCCTTGCACAGCCCCAAGTATCGTTAAGGGTGCAGCTCTCGCCCTCGGGGCACGAGGCTGCCTCGCAGCACATGGTGGCATTGGCAGAGCAGTTACAGCGCTCGGAGCACCCCCCAGCCCACGAGATCTCACCGATCTGCAGAGAACATGAGTCACGGTTGGTGCATGTTACCCAACCGTTCTTTAAAAAGAAACGGAGCAAACAAACAACCCAGGAAAACAAGGAGGCCTAGGATTGTGTGATTAGTCATGTATCACACTGGTGAGACAGGCACGTTTGGCTAAAGCATTAATGAGTCAGAGTGTTAACAGTGGAATAACTAGGGCATGTCGCTTGTTCATCTCAACTGTGACAACATGTTTATAACTGCACCTGCAGTCGAGTCACATGTACATTTGTCATAACAGACATGTGAAAGATTAGGTTCATCAAGTCAGCAAGGCTGCAATATTTAGATCATAACAATTTATACTTCCACTGGATTATGAAAAAAATGAATTGCCAGGATGAAGGGAAAATGTAAACGCTGGTTGGTATAAGCCAAATGCTGTATAGCTACTCACCTCATAGTAGTGCCCAAGGTAGAAGCAACCACATTTCTCAGCCTCGACGCAGCCATTTGTGCTCTGCATGTATCCAGGCTCACATTGGCATCCCTCATAACAGGCCCACGGGCAGGCGATATCGGATAAAATACCACAGGACTCGGGGCACGCACTGACACATATATTATAGTGAGAGTTTTCAGGGCATGAGAGCGCTGTGGGAGGGGGGAGATGGAAAAAAAAAAAAAAGTTCATAGTCCAGCTTGCCTTACATCAATCTGGCAACTTCACTCCATAGAGCTTTCCGGAGTTCTAAAAGTACAAGAGGAGCACGTGTGCAGACCTGTATGATTTACATGCACTGGCACACCATAACAGAATGATAAAACACCACATCTACACAAGAAGCAAGATAAATGATACTCACAGCACCGATCACCCCTCCATGCTTTGGCCTCAGCTCCTGCCTCCTGGCATGCAAACGTGTATTGTCTCAAACTACTGCAAAACAATTCTTCATTCCCGTTAGACAGACACAAGTCATTCACACAGCTCTGATAGAAGGGCTCAGGGTCTACAGCGGAGTGGCAGCCACTAAATGATCCTGCAGGAGCAAGCAGCATGCCACAGAGGTTTTCGGAGGCAAATCTAGCTGCCATGGTAGCGTTGCATTCGGAACAGAGTTGACATTTTTCAGAACAGTTAGTTCCCGGTGGGGAAAGTGACCAGGAAGGTGCAGAGATGGAAACATCACTTGCATGGCTGCCATTCAGGCCAAGGTTGTCAGCCGTAGCAACAGCACTGACGTTTCCACACAGGCCACACATTTTTCCATGGGAGGCAGGGATCGCTATTTGTATCAGATCAGGCCCTCCGTAAGTGACAACAACCCCCGTTTCTATAACAACGCGAGTCAGCAGGCCAGCATGTAGTATTGCTACGTGATCCAGCTGGACAGGAAGACCACTCAAAACACCGTCAACCTGGAAAACGCAAATGTTAAAGTTGCAATCAAGGCACACTTTGTAAATGTGTGTAAATGCAAATGTGAATGTAAATGTGCAACCGCCTACCTTGACTTTTCCCACATGCTCCATCTCCAGAGACAGGTTCACTCCATGGACTCTGAGGTGCAGTTGCCCTCGCTGGATAGTAACAGCAGGATGAGACTCGTCCTCGTCACAATCCTGGGATAGAACGTAACGGCAGCCTCCCATGTTAAGGTCAAAGCTATGGCCATCGTAGCCCCTGAAGTGTCTTCCACCCATCACTGTACATTTGACAGGTGGTGAGGCCTGACACGCCCTCTGGCCGTCTTGGATGCCACACTTGGTTCCGACTGGACACGTGTGGTTGGTACATTGCAGTCTGCCGTGGCCCACGCAGACACAGTGCAGCCGACAGCGCTCGTCTGGGTAGAAGTTCTCATGGATTTCATAGTAAACGTCATTGTAAATGCAGCCACACTCAGAGTTTGGCACACACACACCGCCACTATGGAAAAACCCAGGTTTGCAGAAACAGCCCTCTTTGCATTTTGCTGCTTGAGGACTTGAGTTTTCTCCACACTCAGATATGTGACTGGAGCACAGGCGGTATTCACTATGAGTCGGACAGGAGATATCTGTAGGGGAGAGAGAAAAAAAAAAAAAAATCATTAAAATATTCCTATTCTGACCACAAATATGACATTTCGCCATGCTTACTTACCACAAAAGTTGGGAGCCCTCCATTCAGCCACCATTACTCCCATTACTTGGCACACAGCAACATAGCTGGCCAGAATCTGACACAGACTCTGGTTACTGTAACAGAGGTCATGAACACATTTATGGTAGAAATCCTGTGGATCAACAGTATTGTGGCAGCTCTGGAACGCTCCCCCCTTATCCAGCAACATTAGACAGAAATCCTTTCCCTCATAAAGTGCCATATCTTGTGAATTGCACCCTGGTGTGTTTACTGGCACATCCACACAGTCATGCTCACTGCTGGTTTTCCAATATCTAACGGATTGAGCTATATCAGATTCGTCGTCGGGCGTCAGATCATCTTCTGGATCCGCATTAAAGTTGCCACACAGGCCACAGAGATTACCAGAGTAGATCCGTGGCATTTCAACAGTCAGGACATCAGAGCTATAGGTTACGACGACGCCGAAGTCAGTCTCTATACACGTTGACAGTCCGGTCATGTAGAACTTCACTTTTCCTCGGCTCAATGCAAACGGAAGTCGCATCAGGAGACCATTTACCTGAAACAAGTGGAGTAATGTTACTGCAAGTGGAGAAAATTGCATTGTCTACATGAACTGCAGAAAATAAACGAACCTACCATAATCCTGTTTCTCCAATCATTTGACATCTCAATGGAATAACCGGACACTAGCATTTTTATACGCCGGAAGGAAACATTTGTAGCGTCCTCCCTCTGGTTCTGGACCTCTACACTGAAGCCTTTCTGGTCCCCCTCGGAGGGACAGTTGGAAGTGAGCAAGTAAGTACAATTGCCATACACGTCAAAGTTCTGCCCGTCAAAGGTGGTATAATGTGGGTCTCCTTTGGCAATGCACAGCCCAGGCCCGTTCACATGACAGCCCGGGGCTCCGTTCAGAACTTTGCACACTCTCCCTTCCTGGCAGTGAGACGCAGAACACACGACCCTCTTGGAGCTCGGCTGGCAGACACATTTCTCCTGGCAATGTTTGTCCATCCAGAACGTCTCCATGGGACGATAGTAGGAACCTTGGTGAAGACAACCACACTTGCTAAGTGGTACACATTTCCCACCACTCAGCAGGTATCCCCTGTTGCATTGGCATGATTCCACACAGGGCAGGGTGCAATTACTCCGGGCCATCGGGTTACCGCAGGTGGCAGGGCAGGCTGAACCACAGAGCTCATAGTGGCTGTTCATAGGACACACCATAGCTGGGAAAGAGCAAAATACTCTTAGCATTTCTTTTCAGCAAAAACACATTATGATTTACTATAAAGACATCATTAAAACTCACGGCACTCCGAGATGGCTCTCCAGTTTTGGACTTTGGCCGAGAGCCTCTGGCAGGTGTTGGCGTAGGCCGTCAAGATCCTGCACGGGGACGAGGCGGCTTTGTTGACACACAGGTTGTTCACACAACTACGGAAGAATGGTGCAGGATCAATATACGGGTGGCAATCTGCAAAAGGGCCACTGCTCGTCTGCAGCAGAGCGCACCCAACGCGGAGGGAGTCGCCTTTAACGCCATGAAATGATTTAGTCTGGCTTTGAGTGCACGCTGGACATGAGTCTCCACTGCAATCTTCAATACAGGAGCTCGCGTCACTGTCAACCACCCATGGGAGGGTAAAATCCACAGTCTCGGTTGCATTGGAGCCATTAGACGCAACGGCGCCATCTGAGGAGCTGCGATTAGCATTTCCACACAAACCGCACACGCCTCCATACAGCTCCGGGCCCACTTCCACCTGGAGATGGTGCTTCCAGTCGTACTGCAGAGTCAGGCCAAAGGTCGTGTCCAAGACGACGCTGGAGCCACTTGGATAAAAGTTCAGGGAGCCATTTCCCAAGTTGAGGGGCAGGTTCCTCTTCTGTCCATTGATCTAAGAGTTCAAATGCAATAAGAGACAATGTAAATGAACAGCTACATAAAAGTGGACCTTTCATACAAGTGAGTCGAGTACACTCACCCTAACGCGATTTTTGTCTCCTTTAACTATTGAGATATTAAAGCCCTGGACGCTTATCTGCACCGTGTGGATGGTGGAGACGGTTGCACTGTTCAAATATGCCTGGGCTATATTAATCTGCAGTGGAACAGAAGCATTTGAGCCTGGACAGGTCGTCTGAGCCAAAGTGTAATTACAGCTTCCCTGTAGGACAAAATCTCTTCCATCAAATGTGCGGTAATAAGAATCGCCCCATGCAGAGCATATCTTAGTTTTCAAAGAGCAGAGTGGTTTTCCATCTTTGATAGAGCACTTCTGCTTTAGACCACAGTGCAGCTGTTCACACGAAACTGCAGCTGAAACAGAAAGATAAGTCAAGTACGTGTCTACATGTTAACGTGCAAATGTAATGCAAAGTCATTCAAAGAAAAAAGAAAAAGCCTTCATACATACTTTTCTCACACAATGCTGGATTGAGTTTCCCGTTCATGGTGCTCAGATAATATCCCACATCCATGTCTATGTGAAGAGAACTGGATGCTGCACTATCAGGCAGCAGAGTCAAGTTTGTCTTTCGGTACTTTAAATCTTCTGCGTGAGTTCGGTTAGCCGGCTGCTTGCTCACGTCACCTGAATCAGACATGGGTACGGCCCGGCAGATATCATCAACAGATGGCAGCACAGTGAGAGTTAAAGGCCGTTGGGCTTCGTCACGTCTGAAGTAAACAAGCTGAAGAGGACTGTCACTCGTGATGTGGGTTTTATGTGAAGTAACGACTGGGATGACCTTCATAAGGCCACCAATGAGAGAGACGTTGGTTCGCCCGGTGCTTGCGGTGACATCCAGGTCAGAGTTGACTGTAGCCATGGCCAACAGGAAACTGGAACTTGTTCCTGTGTTTACCAAGGGAGGGACGGTGTAATCAAAACTCCAGTGTGCGACTGATTTCAGTTCTGCAAATCCATGCATGCAAGCCCCGGCTGTGTGTTTGGAGCAGGTAAAACCAACCACCACGCCGACGGCTTCTTTGGAGACCAACTCTGAGCCGGAGAGGCTGGAGTTGCTCTGGAGGTAAACGCTCTGCAGCACCCCTATAGACAGCATGAGGACGGTATCTCGGGGATGCAGGGTGCCTTCGAAGAGCACGTCCCCTGAGAGGATGATAGCCACCGAAGCCCCCCGGTCTGAGCTGGTGATCACCATCTGGCTGATAGCAGTCTGGTTGGGGAAGTGAGGAGTGATGGGATAGTAGTGGGTCCCCCAGGAGGACACGTCACGAAGGAGGCTGTGGTCACAAGCGGTCCGGGTGCAGAACGAAGCGAGGACGGTCACGGGCTGTACGGCCTTCACTCTGAGGAGGGAGGAGGAGCGATCGCTGGTCATCCCTACAGACGCCGGCAGGTGGATTTTCTTCGACTGGTTGCCAAAGAGGAAGATGTTCTGCGTGAAGCTGCTTTCCAGAACCTCCACAGTGACCGAGGTCGGGACACCAGCGGCTGAGATGGTTACTTGGTGGCTCACGTTTGCCATTGGATTATTATGAGGGGGAAACATAATCAAATACGTCCTACCAGGACTAGCCCTGGACTGACCTGCAGAGAAGAATATAAAATGTAGTTATTTTTATTTAATATCAAACATTTTAATAAGGCCTCCATATCCCAAACAGCAGGAAATATGCACATAAAGTGGAGATCAGTTCCAAACAAAGACAGCCTACTGTGAGAGCTCATGATTGCATGACAGTGAAACAATGCACTTCCATTAAAATGATTACGTCTATTTACTGAGAGCAGAGAGCAAGTTTCCCCTGGTGTGCACAGAAAGTTTACTTTTGTCAGAGATAACAGCGGCGGTGTCGGATTTCAACCAGATCAGCAGCCAATGAAGAGCACAGTTCCTAGTTCCTGACTGGTTACACCTGTATTAACGTCCGCGCTCACTCTGGCAGTTTCCATGATAACAAGGATCTTGGTTTGGGAGCAACATACCAGCAGAGACGTCTGAACAACGGCCCATTTACAACGTGAGTTCTCTTTTTATTATTCCGAGTATGAGGGTACTTGAACAAAACTATGTTCTCTTTTAGCAGGAGCTTCTTTTGTATGGGTTGTCATTGTGAAATAGTAAAAACTTAAATGAAATGAGAGAAAAAGGTGTGTTACTCATAGCAAAATCATTGCAAACACAAAAAGGCAAATTGATCTTTGTTGTGTGTGTGTGTAGGATCTATTTTTTAACATAAAATTATGTTTTCTAAACTCAAGATCCGTCAAGACAACACTTTCTGACCACATTTCCCCTCAGCAGTACATAAATCAGTATGTTAGTCCCCACGGGCGTGCACCAGGCATCACTCAAAAGTACACAGGTACAAAGTAGACAGCGCAGCTGTTGAGACTTGTTGCAGGTGAGAGAGTAATAACCTGCCGCAGAGAAGGCACAGTCCAGTTATACTCGTTGTGCAAATGACCATTAGGTCGAGTTCGCCCCCTCCTGCCAACAACAGCCCATAAACACACCACTCACCGAGGCCCAGGAGGCAAACCTGCAGCAGCAGCACCAACTGCATCACGGCACCTGAACCGGACAACGGCGCGTGACAGCTGCGACTATAGCGGTTCGGTTTCCCCGACATATTCTAGGCTGCAGGCCAGGGGGGGGGGGGAAGACGCCGACCGCGGTACTTTAACGAGCTGCACGCTGCCAGCAACGAGGGAGAGACGGCGCAGTGTTAGCGCACCTGTGCTCGCGCGTCCATCAAAACGAGCCCCAATTAGCGGCCTAATTGGGATGCGGCTGCCAGGTGACGCACGTTAGCACTAACTGGTAGCTTGATACCGTATTAAATTCGCCGGTAAATTTTATTTATTTATTTATTTATTTAGCATGTCGGTCCACTTCAAATAAATATAATCGCCAACCCAATCTACCTATCGCTGCATCAGGCTTCATCAGTGTCATTCCCGGAGCTATAAACAGCACGGATAAGCAGTATCACAACCCCGTAGTTTTACAGGAAACCGTCGAGACAGCAGTTCTGACACGGAGGTATTTTCCGCAGAAGCGCGAACTTAAAGAACACCAAGAGGTGCCTGTGAATTCCCTTGTAGGTGAGAGTCTCGTTGCCCCGCGTTGGTCCCCACGCAGCAGCGAGCAGCCTTTCCTGTTAACGACTCGCTGACTCTCATCTTCTGTGTGACTGACTGGCTTGTGGTGAGTGCGCGGAAAAGGTCACGCAAGGTTAGGATGTACAAAACCTTAAATTGCACATTTGCAACACACCTGCCTCTCTGTTGGTTAAAGCTGGCTGCAATGTAATGCATAGATATAATACTTCCATTCTTTAAATGTGCAGACTTCTTCTTCTTCTCATCACCATCATCATCACCATCATCATCATCAGGTAGCAGGTTACAGAAGGGTGTAAATAAATAGAAACAAGCTAAATCTGACCTGGCACCCTTCTCTCGCTTCCTCCCATTGTCATGCCCTTCAGTGTGCTCCTGAGTGAACTTGTTGACCTGTTACGTTAGCAAACAAACAAAGTGTTATCCCGCTGTCGTTAATCAAACTGCTTGCCCAGGGAGTGGCGGAGGGGAAACAGGGGAAACAAATATTTGTTGAACCCTTTACATCTCCACTTTGCAGAGGGCTTTTTTTTTTTTTTCTTGTGCTGCTTGTTTTGGGGGGGGGGGGTTATGAGGCTGCGTGTCAGATGGATAGGACAGTAAAAAGCGTGACTGCAGTAGGTTCTTGTGATAGTGTTGTTAACAAAACACAGACAAAACTTCTTTGTCTCCATCTGATAAAAAGTAAAGCCGAGGTGTACGTGCCTAGGTTTCTGTGAGGCCTCCAATCGGGTTGTTGCTGGTTTTTCGTGGCCGAGGTGGAAAATTCCACATTTTTGATTCACTGTATAATCATATCTGTCCGTTCATATGTGTTCACAGGACACACACACACACACACACACACACACACACACAAACAGAGAGAGAGAAATAGAGAGTGAGCGAGAGAGAGAGAGAGAGAGAAAGAGGCAGGATACATGTCTCAAAGGCGGCTGTTATTGTCAGATACACTCTCATATCCTCTACTTGTTTCACTGTTGGCCTTATTGGCCTGATGCTCAACAAGTCACCCACCAACCAGTTCTATCGGAAGACAACCGCTCAGTTGTCAGACTCGTTGTTTCCCCCCCGATGGTGGATTGTTCGCCGCTCTTGTATGGCACCAACTGAGGTATCGTGAGATTTTGCTTTCATTTTAATTTTAACATCCGTTTCCTTTTTAGCGGCACAGCAGAGTGTGTTATGTTATAGGGAGAAAGAATGAATTTGCATCAACCTCACTTAGATAAACAGCTCCAGAAGGGATGGCAGAGTTGAGTAAACATTTCAATAAGAATATTTTCTCTCTTCACTGAACCAGAGTAAGCTACCACTTTTATCAAATTGAATGGCAATGAATAACAAATGATCTGGGTGCTTTTTTTCTCTCCCTTTTCTCACTCGCTTCTCTCTCTTGTTGTTGGGCTCCTTGTTTTTTTAGAGCAAGTCTCTTTTAGTGTGACACATCTGCACCATAATCAAAGTGTTGCTATTATCCCTCTCCTTTTTCTCATATTCTGTTACTTGTATTTGTTTCCCCGTGAACTCTCTAGGCCGCAGCAATTCCAATATCTTTGCGCGTTAGCGATTGTAATCGCTGGTGTCAAAGTCTTGTCAGCGATGCACAGTGGTTGAGCAGAGGGCTGTTATCAGCGCGAGCAGATAAGAAAGAGATAGGCCGTGTCTCTGCGAGTCGTCCTGCTTATGTACATGCAGTAAAGCTCTGTGTGTTTTGTTGATGCAGTTTGCACTGGGTGGGTTGGAAGTGGGGAGTGTTCCTCATTCAAAATTAAACCTGGCAAACAAGATCTCGTTGTGCTGGCCTGGCCAGACAGGTGTGAGGTTCGGGGGTTAATCCTGTCTGTGGAGAGCTGCGTCGGAACGAGTGAAACAAAAACAAGACAAATTCACCCTCCAGCTACAGCAGCCTACAGTATATATGCCCCCTTTCTTGCATCACTGCACTCCACTGAATTCTTCCATTTACCTGCTATGATCTTTGCATCTCTAGCAGTCAGCTGGTACGTCTGCTTTATAACCAAGCCACTGGTTATTATATGTTGCAAATTGGGTCTGGTATTAAAGAGCAAATTCAATTGGCATTCAAATGTACAAGAATATATTACCCAATTTGAAAAATAATACAAGCGTCAGGAGTCATTTTGTTACAGAGGCAGTGGACTGGGTTGATAAATATTTCCAAATTGGATCAGCTTATTATTTCACCCAAAGCGACTCTGAAAAGCAAATTGGATACAGAAGGGGATTTTATTCGCAGCTTCTTAGGTTGTTTGCCATTTGGAGATTTACTGCAGTTATTCAAGAGGCCAGAGCAGCCCACACTCCAATCAGCTTCAGTTGTGTGATTAACATCGTTTTCCTATATAGTCAACAAAAATAGTTCCTAATGCTGTTCTGCTAATTTAGCATGAAGATAATCATGTTGTGGACTTGGCTGCAGCCCTGCGGGGGAACATGGAAGTTTCATTTACGACCACGGCAGCATTTAGAGATGAGATTACTGCTCATGGCCAGATTCCTGAATCCTAGGTCTTTAATAAAACTGTCAAAAATCATATGGGAAGAATTAAGTACTGTTGACTCTCCAGTCTTAATCCCCCCGCCTGCTTTCTTTTTCACTTCCATTCACCAAATATGGTAATTAGAACCTACCCGGCATACGGCGAGCATATCCACTTCCTCAAATTGTAGTAATGAGTAGGAAACCGTAAGTGCTGCTCCGTGGGGGTGCAGGGTGGGTGTGTGAGGCCGTCCCTCAGAGCCGTGCACCTAAACAATGTGGGTCACATCAGTTCTTTCCACATAGTCATTAACGATTATGAAGGAAGCGAGGACACAATGGGCATGTGCAACAATGAATTATAACATTTGGCACAGAAGTCACTGGCAGAGTTCCCTCCGTGAGCACCATCACACATAGAACGATTATTGGTTTCTGATCCCATGCCAACATTTAGGGCTAAATCTGACCAACCAGGCTTCATCCCGGATCTGGACTAGAAGAGAGGTCATTCCCATGTTTTTCCCCCATTTTAAAAATATCCCCATTCATATTGTGGATACAGCTGGGGCTTTGTTTGGCGGGCTAACATCTGCGTTTCACATCTCTGTGATGGTGATTGGGAGCGGAGGTAGGGTTTGTTTCAGGCCCTGTGCCATGAGGAAGTAGGGAGATTTCTCCCGAAGAACAACAATAACCCCCAAAAAAGAAATTGCAGCTGATGTAAGTGTATCACTTGGCTTCTGCGATGAGATAAATGACGGATACGTATGTGTCGATGGGAAATAAAGCTCTTCTTTCCCAATTAGCTTGACAAGGATGTTGCCAAGCAGGATACAATTAGCAGTCAAATAAAAAGTTGTTTAAAAGCAGCCAGGCTTTGCGTAGCGAGGGGAAAATGTTGAATCGACACTTGTTGAAAGCTGACTGTGACAGATTTCTCAGAACAGCTTTTCTGCTGAGCACTATGGGAAATAACGATGTCATTTACCAGCCCTTGAGCCGCCTCACCACAGATTACAATCTATATATGCATGCATACTTCAAACCAGTTTCAAACTCTACACGGACCTGTTGGCTCAAGAATTGCAGTTTCCCATTGACTTGCAGTACATGATCCTGGAAGTAACCCAATAATAGACAGCATTACTGCTTTCCATCTCACCCATCTCGAGACCAAAACGCCCAGATTCTACGCACATCAACGGCTGCATATTAATAGCAGATATTTTTAACTCCGTTTGCCCCCCCTCTCCCCACAGCATTTGAAGATGATGCGATTGCTGGTCCTGTGTCTTCTGCTGCTGCTGCCAGCTGCTACTGGTACGTTCTCATCTCTGTGTGACGCTTGCAGGTGATAAACATCTAATCAGGGCCTGTGCATCCCAGCGCTGGCATGTTTTCCTCACCTGAGACTGCACATAGATTCATGCACTCGCTTTTCAATTATACAAGCGCCTAAAAGAGAAGGTGAAACAAAGGCTTTGCATGTATAAGAATAACAGGTGAGAATGAGCAAGAATATTCTTCATGCTGTGCATATAGAAGATAGCAAGAGTGACAGATTGGCTCCACAGAATATATGCAAGTAAACCACGAAACTCACTGTAGCCCAAATACTTTTTGTGCTGTTCTGTCCTCTGAATGCAGCAGTATTCTGAATTGTGATATTATGGAAGTATTCTAACTCTATACCCATGGTTTGCAGCTGTTTCAGAAGACACTGAAGGATCTGCAGATGGAGGTATGGAATCCTTATCTGTAAAAAAACAAACAATTAAATGTGTTGAAGTCAGGCCAGTTTAGTGAGACCAATAGAAACTTTTATTTTTTTGAGATTTAAATCAACTGAGAGATCACCACCGTATGTAACACGTTTAAGTTGTTAATGTATTTATTTATACCTTGTCCTCGGCTTGTTTCCACATGTTTCGTGGTACTGTCATCGGTTCCTGTATGTTGTACTTGTTTCCACTTTGACATGTAATTAAGCGATGTCAAGGGTGAGCTCATTGCACGTCAAGCTAAATGACTTGGAAACACGATTGTGTAGATTCACCAGCCTGGACGAGAAGAAAACAAACCTTCCCGGTGTCGTAGATTTCCAACCACCTCCACATTTCTACTCACTTCTACTCTACTCTGCTTAATGGCGTTTCTTCCTCATTTATTTACTCACAGTTTTGGTCACTTTCTCATGGTGCATCTGGCCTGTTAACATCGGCCCGTGGACTACAGATGCAAAATATTATTATAGCCATTTTGCCAATTATAGAACATTTACATATTGATCACTGTCCATGACTAATTAAACCTTAAATCAAATAAATAATAAATAATGGGTGTTTTTGTTTTCAGGTTTGTTATTGACTTTCAGATGGGTTTTGTTCATGTACGATATTGATTCTTGTTTATAGTTTTTTTTACTCTCAGACCTTTTGGTCCTGAACTTCAAACCTCAATCAATAGTGTAGCTAAAAGATTAAGGGCATTGTCCGTATCCTAACGACTGTACAGTCGAAGAACTGTGTTTATTTATTTGAAAGTGCTCACACAGTGCTCTGGTTTGTCCCTACTGCACAGGTCCAGTTGAAGATGACGAGGATTTATACAGGCAAACAGGTGAGTGCATTCCCTCTGTTCCAGTAGATCGGAGGGCAGTTGGATGTTCTAGTTTCTCCTGCATCACACCCACAAACACCATTATAGCAGCTGTTCAGTGGAGAATGTGTGAAGGGCATGGCCTCTGTAATTATTGTCAGTAAGTCAGCATCGTGTGGGTTCCTGTAGTCCAGTGTAATGTGTGGAGCTGTGGCTCCCGTTGGCGTTCCCTCCCACCAGCCATTAAGCCCTGAATGGAATCAATTAGCTCCCTGGAGGGGCCCCGTGGATCCTGGCGAAAAGGCCAATGCACACATCCACATCTCCGCCATCCTGTTGGTCAGCTAATCAACACTGGCATTCTCATTCTCCCTCCATGCCTCCCCCCCGTCACTCCTCATCTTCGCTTTGATGGACATTTGATAGAATTACAGATCTGTTTAGAAGAGGCCGGTCAGCTCCCGGGGAAGCAGCCTTTACTGCAAAGAGCAGCGACTCCTCTGAAGCCTCGACAGACACGAGCTCCTGCACATATATTTAATTATGCATAACTTTTGGTGGTATTGTTGTCTTCTGTATGTAGAACTAAAACATAATGATGTCTTCTGTGGGTGGTTTGAAAAATCTTCTTCTCTCTCCCACTAATCAGTAGCTCCAGACCTTCAGAGCCCAGATTCAGATAAAACTACGGGTCTAACAGAGTCGCCAGGTGAGAGAAGTTATTAGAACACACATCAACAAGTATGAAGATTTCATAATATCATACTTGCGTACATAATTTACCTGACCTTTCTCTTTTAGATCAGTTCACCATGATCATGATCATTGTAGCTGTGGCTGCGTTGACTCTCTCCGGCGCTGCCATCATCAGTAAGTGTTCTATATTTTGCATCAGACATAATGTAGTGCATGTGAAGAAATAGTGGCTGTTTCAGTCCTACAGTTGACAAATGCACTGTTGTATAGCTATAAAGCCCCTCTGCTTGGCTGGGATCTGTGTAGTCGCTGTGTGCCTCGTAAAGCTGTCAATACCTAAACAAATATGAAGTTTTCTCTTGGGGAGCCTTGACCTTTTCTTCCCCCATTTTTCTTTCTTGCAGCCGTACTGTTAGTACGACGCCACTTGCACAATCGGCAGCAAGGGTAAGGTCAAATTTCTTCACTTTCAAAGTTGATATTTGAGAGACGCATGTTCCACTTTACGCTAAGTCAGCCTGCAGGTGACAGAACCAGTCTGGCGGGTAACAGCCTTTTTGCCGGCTTGCCAATGAACCCTACTTCATCGAGCACGTCAGCATCACAATCGGACAGAAACACACAGCATCCACCCATCTGAGCCCGTCAGGACATGCACAGAGATTAGTTTCACAGCCTGAGGGCCTCCACCGCCACCAACGAACACGCCACACGACTCACCCATCCCGTGTTAGCCGTCAAACAAAAGCCTCCAGACTGCGCCGCTGGCTCTGTTTGACCGAATGGGACAGGACCCAACCTGCCCCAAAGCTTACCTCATGAACTGAGGCCTGATTAGATGACTGTGCTCACAAATAATACAATCCTGTAAACATGAGCCTGATGTCATGACAACAATCTGCCAACAGCACTCGAGATAGTAGAACAGCCTGAACCAGTTATACAGAGACTCTTTGCTTTTTGCCTCCTGCTTATTCACCCACAGTAATATCTAGGAAGGCTGTCTGCAGACCAGTCTTTCTTTTTGTTCTGAGTGCAGCAATAAACCAGCTTCGGGTTGAGTCAGAGGGGTGGCGGAGTTCAAGTTAGTCCCCCAGAGATCTGCAAACAGCAGAACTGCCATTGTGGAAGCAGACGGCCAAGGTGATCTGCAAGGGTTAAATTCCTCTGCAGGATTACTGGCTGCCTCCCGGGGCTGCAGTCAACACTGGCAGTGTTTGGTGCTGACTGATCGCTCTGCTGAAAAGAGGCTTAATCACACAGCAACCTCTGGCTTGTTGGATCAACGGTGCCTTGCCAGGTTTATAAGTCCCACCTCGGGATGAGCCGTGTTTTTGAGGTAGTGCAGCCACCGTTCACCTGTCAGAGCCCCGCAGCACGAGGCAGGCATGTCGTTACCTGAGTTCCGACGCGGAGAAGTTTCTCGTCTTTCTGCTAACAAACTGAGAAGAAACCTAAAAATATCTTGAAGATGACATATTTACGCGTTTGCCCTGTCTCCCCCCCCACCCTCCCTCCCTCCCTGTGGCCTGTCCCACCTCTCTCTTTTCAGGATCTACTTTGTGCCGACCGAGCAGGACCAGAAAGGGGCCGTCTAGTTCCTGGTGGAGTAGCAGTCCCAATAACAAACAGACAGGAGAGGAGCAATGCACCAGGCTACGTCGTCTTTTGACTCCGGACAGTTATACTTCTTTGCACAACAGCCTGCTTCTCCCCTACACAAACTCCTACCAATACATATGCAATATGCGTGTTTTTTTTTTTTAAACTGCTGTACACTTTCCGTTTCTACTCCACACACATTTAGCCGGGACATTTGGAACACATTCAAACCTTCTAATTGGATTCTATTTGAGGAATCCAAATCAAAGCCAGTGAATATGGCTTAAAGCTTCTTTTGTTAAAAGGGATAATTTAGCACAGCCAGAGCTCCCCCTCCCCTTTTTTTTTTTTTTTTTGCTACCTGAAACAAGAAACGATTCCCACCAGCCATGCAATGAAACTGTATTTGCGTTTGATTTGGTGCATGTGGAACAGACCTGTCTGTGAGACAAACCATGCTAATCCACACTAAGGCAGCCCAGTGCTCACTTCATTCTCCTGTTCACTTGTCTGACACCTTCTGTTCCTGGCCCATTAGGAATGACAGGCAGCGGAGCACTGGGAAGATAAAAACCTGTTCCTCCTTTTCTCAACATCAATAATAAAAAAAAGAAACAAGTGGAAATGGCCAGCATAAACATCTTCTTGCAAGACAGCAAATTAATCGACCGCCGTGAATGATGCCCGCCCTCCCCCGTTTCGTTTTCGAAGGGCGTTCACTTTAGTCCCACAGATTGTAAATACAGTCGCTCTCGGGATGCTGTAGAGAGTTAGATTAATGCCTCATACTAGTAGAAAGGAGCTGGGTGTGAGGGAGGATAAAATCTCACAAATCAAACAAAGATGGAGATGATTAGAAAAATACCAACAATGTCTTTGTTCAGTCAGAGGGAGCATGATGTCTCCCGTTTTCATTTAAATGGAAATCAATCATGCCCGGTGAAAGAAAAACTTTCTATCCACGAACCCCAAGACCTGCATTATGGCTCCGATACAGCGACGGGAACTCTCTGTGGCAAAGGTTAACAGGGAATGGGAACCTGCTCCATGACAGCATTTCATTGGTGGCTTCACGAGGACGCTTAAAGTGGCGTAAACAACTACAGGGGGTTAAACGCTAGATTTGTCAAAGCGGGATCTCACTTTGCTCTTCCACTAAATCTTGCTGTTAATCTCACCACTGGGGATAGATCCACGCTCCAGACCAGCCAGGCCACCGGCAGTCACATCCTCTCCTGGGTGTACAGCCTGTGCATCTTAAAAATGATGCATCCCAGTTTAATTTACACAAACGTAATTGGCAGATGTGATCATTGTGTGTGCATTTTGTTGTCCTGCTCGTACGTGAGCGTGTGTGTGTGTGTGTGTGTGTGTGTGTACAGTATGTGTGATTTCTTTAAAGGCGTACCACTGCCCAACGAGCCTTCCATAGCTCTCAGCATTTCAAAGGGAGGACAATTGCACCAAATTGCAATACGAAACATTTCAGTTTTCACGACTTTGTAGTTAAATCTACTCTTCACTATTTCTGTTGGACATCAAACCACAAATGGAGAATTTGAGCAGAGGATTATTCCAACATGCATGAAGCAAACGTGCAAATATCCAAAGAGAAATCCAGTATTTGGTCCGGCCCGTTCCTCGCATGTGACCACAACTCACTTATTCTCTCCTGTAAAACCTCTCTGCTGACACTACTCATGTAAATGTAACACATATACATGTTGAGCTCTTGTTTCTGAACCTGGTGTATCTTGAGATCGAGGCTACACTTTTTTATTTTTACTGTCAGATTCTTTTCTATGCATGCAGGCTGGAGGACGGTGTCCCTGAGAGCTCAGTTAACTGCAAATTAAAAAGTCACAAATCTCAAGCAAATTAAAATATCTTCATTTATGTGACAATGCATGAAGGCCATTTAGAGAAAATGCAATCAAGAAAACAAAGCCAAATACCTAGAGTGCAGATCGCCGCCAGGTGCAGCGATGCACTGCTGTGTTTTCACGAGCGGCCCCTGAAGTCCAGGGGCCAGAGTGACGAGATCCCAACAGAACCAAATACAGGAACGTGCTGCAAATACATGCAAGTTCTGTGTGATTTGCTGCATTCTTGTTTTCTGTATAGGGTTGTTTTCTTGCCTTGCACTCGTTTTCTGTGTTTAATGTTCATGTGTTTTCTAAGATTGCAGCTTTCAGGGCCACTGTATTAAAGGCAGACCATATACTGTCAATCTAGCTTTGAATAAATAATATATTGTTTGTATTTACAGATTTACTTACCTATATATTTGCATTTAGCAATATGGAAACATATTTTATTTGGCTAAATGATGTTTTTATAAACATGTTCTTCAGGGGTGACATCTTCTCGCCACTGTTCATTTATACTTTGTGTCTAAAGAATGTTGCCATGTTGACTTAGTTATTTTCCAAACATTCTTTGTAAAACATTTGTATATTAGTGTCGTTGCTGCAAAAGAAAACTCAATTTGGACTTAATGTTGAATACATGTTCATATGCACTTGTGTATTCAGATGAACCCATACTGTTTGTATTATTTGTGCCAAGGGCATCCACATACGTTTGTCATTATATGATTAATTACAAGTATATAATACAAAATCATCCAGCTCACAACAAAGGAACTGCAGTCATCTGACTCCTGTATTTAGTTCTGATACAATTAGAACAGTGAATACTACTGTACATGATATAGCTCTGTGTTGATTTTTGACATTAAATCGGTTATAAATGTTGCTTGGTTTCTCCCAGTTTGTTGTCTGCATCATATTTGATGCTATATGGATGCAACAATTATGCGTCAGTGGGTCTTGTTTAATCTCGGGCTTTACTCACTTACAAGCACAGAGCCTCTAAGAGGCTTAGACACCCCTTACTAAATATCACGTTTCTGTGAAGATAGATAGCACACGCTCTTTACACTTTCAATCAAGAGGAGGAAGTGACCCGGCTTTGGTCTCTGCGGCGTGTGAGATTGTCAAATATGGGATGTTATGGGGTTCTTCTTCATAACCTTTAATAATAATCTTGGCTGTGAGACACTGCCTATGGCTGTGTTATCAGTTATAAGATAAAAAGGTCATTAGAAACAAAGCTGCTTCATGGCTGAAGGTGTGATTAAAACATGAATAATCTCTTCATTATTCACAACGATAAATAATTACCTTTTAGTGCAGTTTTGCCCAGAATAGAAGTTATATTTGACAAAGATTAAGCAGGTAATGGTTCTACCTTTTTCACTTGTCAGCATGATTCATGTGTTCTATGTTTATTGAGTGTTTTTCTATGACAGTGCTGCCAAGCAGCGTAGTCAGTCAATCTACATCCACACAAATTTGCAGCGAGCTTCACGGTCAATTTTCGTTTTTCTCTTGATGGACTCCTGATTTCTTGCAACTCTGCACATTTTATCCACGTTACACATCTCTCTCTCCTCATCCTTGGACCACTCGATATGATCTGGAAAATAAACACACAGCACACTTAAAGAATCAGGCACGATTTAAGCAATCAATTATATTTATCAAGCACAAATATACCACAGTAAGGAAAATATATAATGTGGCCGGCAGTTGTTCTGTTACCGTTTCACCCAACAAATAGCTTAATCATAAGATTTTTGATCTATTAATCATCACAGTGACTTTAGTCAGCATTCTGTTGAGCTATGTCTGAAGTGACTGATTGTTTGCCATACATCATGCAGTGGTCTGTTATATAAATAAGACTGAAATCATTCAACTGTGGTTTCCCTAAGAGCGTGATATGAGCTGCTACCCCTCATGCACACGGACTGTAATTTAGTCAAACATCAGCTTTAATTGTGTTAAATTATTCAGCACTTGCTGACTGCTAATCATGCACCTCTCAAAAGTCTGAGCAAAAATACAGAAAAAAAATTCACTACAATTAATTAAAGAAAAGCTTGAAAGACTTACTTGGAGGACTTTTTGTGACAACTGCACAGCCGACAGAACCTGCCACCTACAGGCAGAGAGAAGCAACTGAGTGAGAAGGGACTATAAATACAGTGCTCTACTGAAGTGTCTCTCAGAGTCACGCTTACAGCCAATGACCATGATGCCCACGATGAACAACACCGCTGCGATGGAGAGTCCGGCAATGCGCAGGGATTTATAATCTGGACACAGAAAACACAAACATTCAACCACAGACACGACAGGTAATAACAAAAACAACAACAAAAAACAGTCAAGCTTCTCACCATAGGTGAAATCTGCATCCCACTCCGGATCTATAAGAAGTAAAAGCAGAAAGCAAAGTATTAACTTTGACTGTAGAACACGGGAAGCTTCCACAGGAGAAAACACCAGTCAGAGATAGCATGACAGATGTACCGGCCCGGCTGACATGCCGCTGATGGTGGATCAAAACCATATCTGTGGTAAGCCAGCACAGCACGAGGGCACTAATACCGTATCTCTTCTTGCATAAGGTACAATCAAGCATTAATCTGTCGGCAAGAGAGGAAGTGAGGTGCTCTGTTCTGCTACTCCGCTGTGGGCTTTGTTTGGAAGACAGGGAATTGTGATAGTGTCAGTCGGCCGTGAGATAACAATAAAACCGCGACGCCCGTGGCATTTTGGGTAGTAAAAAAAATTTGAGTCACCCCAGGGAACAACTTGATGGGATCCGTCTTTGGTGGTTTTCGTTATGGATGGGGAGGATGTCACTGTGGGTGCTGAAAGAAGAGACAGTAAAAACATTGGTTTTCTTCTTTTCCTCTTACAAATGTTTATAATGCAAATGCATAATTTCATATATCGGACCATAATGTTCTGACTCCTTATCTTTGCCATGCAAGTCCGTACATAATTACTTCTCATTAAATTCCAGGTGCTCTCCTATGCTCAACTCCATTTGTTAATTGAATGTGTGAATATTTCAGTGGAACGGCTCTCTTAGGAAATTTAGACTGACACTTTTTAAAGCATATCAGTGCTCTCTCTGTCGCTCTTCCCTCCGTTTCCCCGGCGCCGTTAAAACGCGGCAGAAACACTCCTCTGTGTATCTCAACAAGGACGGGGAGTTGAACATTTTCTAATTACCTCATAATTAGTTTTAAAGGGGAGAGAGCTTACTGTAAGCCCTTTTCCCATTGAAGTGAGGGGATGTTGTCTGTACTGGCGTGCTAATGGTCTCTCTACCAGACAACCTCAGTGGCTCCACCGACTGGGCCGGTAAAACGTGTGATGGAGAGGGTGCAGATTGTTACCTGGAGTGGGTGTGAGCTTTATGTGTCTTGTTGTTGCCTCACTGGGAGCTAAAAGGGAAACATTAAAAAAAAAAAATCACACCGGGTTGAATTTGAATGTGTGTCACATGCTCACAACACAGCAGATCACCTGTCGAAGTCTTGCTTCCTGACGTGGTGCTGATGTTGACGGGGTTGCTGATGCTGATGTTCTGGCGTGTGGTTCCTTCAGCAGGGGAGGACACGTCTCTGGTCACTCTTCTTCCTGTTGCACCAAGAGAGTAGCTGAACTGATGCTGTTGGCAGGCAGGTAGAAGCTATTAAAAGCGGGAAAGGCCCGGAGACTGAAAAGGCTGCAAAGTGGCGTTTCTCAGGAAAGCCACGAGTGCTGTACCCGTGGGAGTCGAAGCAGCGGGTGTCGGTGTGGAGTTTGAGTCGGAGCTCACAGACTGCATGTGATCCATGGGCGTGGGAGTTTGAGCCCTTGACACTGCGGAGGTGGGGAAAAAAGAAGACACATTTTGAATCACCGAAAACACGAGTGAGATGAACCCTCGCAGCGAGGCCTCCACGCAGTCCCAACAAAGAGCGGTGTTGTTTACCCCTGTGACTTTCTCAAACAATGCTGTGATGTATTCCCTGGCAGAGGCCAGACTTGAGACTGTGTCTGACCATGCAGGGGAGAGGGAGAGAGGGAGAGAGGGAGAGAGGCCCGTCACAGTAGCTGTCCTGTGAGTGGGGCAGCGCGCGGCACAGTCACAAAGGAGAGGCTCTTAGAAAACATCTGGCCACAACAGAGCTGGATTGTTGTGAGAGACTGCGGGACAGTGAGGCTGTTGTCTGTTTACTCACTCAGCACCTTCCAGTTAGTGCCGAAGCTCGACAAAACCTCCACTTTCTCAGGCTAATGCTGTGATTCCAACTACTTCAATGAACCCGTATGTAGCGGGGAAGTCGACCAAGGGTCTGCAGCCGACTTACTCACTTTTCATAATTTAGTTTGTAGTAAACCTTTACTATTACGGTAGTTCTAAGATGTTTATTGGAACATTATCTCGATGAGGTTTGACCTTTAAACTGCCTCATTAGGAGCCACGTTATAATGTCAGTATTCTCTTAAATGTTAGTGATGAAACTTTAAACATTCTGTGGCTTTTTAAGGGGAACTCCACCTAGTTCACACATAGTTTGAGGTTACTCAATGAGAAGTGCTACTCGGAGAAAATAACCCTGGTGACGTCATGCATATGAATGTTAGTAAAAAGAATTCAAATATCTTAGCCTCTGCTGCATCAATTTGGATAATTCTTTGAAAACACCTTCTCTTCCGAATCCCCCAGTCGAACGGAGGTGGAGTCCCCTTTAAGTCATGAATTAGCAGGCTGCATCTTAAGTGACACAATGCTGAAAGAAGAAGTGAAACGCCATCTTCCTCTTACAAATACTGTTGGACTCATGAGCAATAAAATCCCACTGTTAGGTACACTCAGGCACATGCTGCTATAATCTTAAACTCATCTGACATGACCAGCACCCCATGGTGGCTAGCGGCTAACCAACGGTAACGCAGCCGGATGCGTGCATTGAGGAACTGTTAACTGATTAATAGAAGCCACGCAGCTCCAGATTAACTAGAGATTCAGAGTATCAAGTATTTTTGGCATGTGACACATTCGTTTTTTTGGTCATTTTTGATCACATACTAGCAACATTTCAGACAGTTTCAATGTCTATCGGTAGAATATAAGAATGAAACATGTAAGTATTTATCTTGAACTCGTTTACTATTGAGCACATAAACATAAATAACGTTTATAATCAAATTAAACATTGTAATTTTGATGGCCATAATTAAAGGCAAACGCATTGCAGCAGCAACAGTGTCTATACAGTGGTATAGCTGTCGCACACGCAGGGGGAAAGTTAGTGCTTTAATATAAATACACTCACCGTTTAACGTGACAAACAGGAAGAAAGTCAAGGTGGTGAAATACATCTGAAAGAAAAAAAACACATTATGTGGAGAGGAGGGGAAACTGATGAGGAACCAAGTTGTGTCTCAGCTGGTGTCTGAACAAATTCGATTTTGACTTATTTAACTGAATCAAAACCTGTGTTACTACTCAGATATCATAGTAATATTAACCCTGGATCTGTGGCAGAGGAGCAGATGCACAACATCCAGCCATGATTATGATGCGACAACTGATGAGGACATGAGTAGAAAGGTGACGACACTCTAAATGGTAAACTAAGAGGATTGGAGCAAGAGAGCGTTCGCTCTGGAACATTTTGTGCAGCGTGAATCTACCAGACAGGAAGTTGCACTCATTGAGGTTCGGCACCACATGGCCACTTCTCCTTCCTCCTCAAGCTCACAGGCGACACCCACACAAAAAACAGATTCTTACTTTGACTGTCAAACTTTAGAAGACAAACATATCACAACGTTTTTTTTTATTCATTTGTCAAAAATGAGTGATCGAGGCCGCACATTGTGTATGCAATCCTCCCACACATCTGTGCTAAACTTTGTTGGACTATTGATCAAACTTTCATCACATTTTTTAAGTTTGCTACTGTCGCCAATTTAAAAATGTGTCATTGGTGCGTGCGTCAAAACAATGGAAATCCTGTAGGCCTATTGGTAAGCAACGCGCTCTTTCCTCCCCCTCACAACATAAAGCCCTGGCTTGAAACCACTACCGACAAACACAAGTAAGCAGAAATCTGTGTGATGTTGCATGATTTTGTAGCAACACAAAGAATGCTGCCGAGCTGGTACAGCAGAGGTAGATCTACGGATTGGAAGTCCTGAAGCTTTGCATCCAGCCCCGGCAGAAAAACGAATCTCGCTCCCTGACCTATCCTCTTGGCAGCTCGTCCTTCAGGCGTGGAGCGGTTTGGCAGGTGAGCGTCTGTGGCCGTCATGAGCCGCGACAGCTCAGATTAGCAGGTCGTGCCAATCTTCATTTCACTCCAGAGCATATGTCAAGACGAGGCCTGTTTCCCCTGGGCTGTACAGGCGTCGTTTCCCTTCCCCTAGCCTGACCCGCCTGCCGGTTTGTCACATCTTGCACTCTAACTCACTCTGCGTCTGTCTGTTCATCCGTTTGTCTGTCATCTCCCATCAATCTCCTTTCAGGAACGCCTCACTGAAGAAAGCACCCCTCAGCCCTCTAATATTTAGTCATCCACCCAGGCTATAATGCTTACCTTGGTATCCATCCTGCGAGGTGCCCGCGTCCAGAGATGCATCCACAGCCTCGTCATCCACGGTGCTTTCCTCCGCATGTCACTTGTGAACGGCTGCCAACCACACCCCTGTCCTCGCCATCACTACTTCCTCATCCAATTGTCTGAACTCCGCTTCAGTCTTTTCCACTCACCCACTCTCTCGCAACATGGCCTCCTCCTCCTTGTTCGTTGGCTTCCAGTCTTTCACTGGCACCCACGGCTCACTGCTGTGATCTCTGTCTGCGGTTCAGCCGTCTCTCAGCACGTTTTTCCTGTTTTCTATCACTTCTGTCCATCTGTCGACTGTGTCCGTGTAACCGTCTCATTGACCTCATCAAATAAACTGATAATGTGGTCGTGTTGGTAGAGTTTTTAATCCTACCAGCCAGTTATTGGTGAAGAGCTCTTTAAGCTATTTAATATCCTCCCTTGAATGTGTGGCGAGGAAGAACTTTATTATTTACTTTAAATAACAATCATTTCAACATACAACCATAATAGATGCAATTATATTTCTTGAGTACATCTCAAAACATTTTTAAATGCATTGCTCTCTTAAATATTACCATGGAAAGTATGACATATAATTTTACTTCAGAATGAACTGTTAAATCTGTGAATTTGTGTCAGATTATTCAACTATTGCATCAAGGCTGAAGGGTCAGGGTGTGTGTGTGTGTGTGTGTGTGTGTGTGTGATTGTGACCCATTACAACCTGAGAAGAACACATCTAGACTGTCGCAGCAGACAAAGCCTACAATTCATCCACACTAGCAGAGGACAGTCTTTGTGCCGAGGATGCGTTCAAATCGGCTTGTACTCGCAGCTCGTCACATTGCTACGGTTTCTCTAAAAAGGAATTAGCACAGCTGTCGACATGACAACAGATGAGTTGACGGCTAGCAGCTAACGGTGCTAACAGCGGCTAACAACACAAACAGTGCAAACAATGGTGTTGAGCAACACACCATCAGACCTTTAACATAGCAAATCATTGTTTCCCGTTATATAAATACTCTGACTTTAATACAACACATACTTCGTTAATTTCTTCCATTTTCCAGTTTATCAATCTTCACATATTTGTTGATTACAGTCCGGCCTTTTATTTGATCTAATGCATGGATGTAGGTTAACATGCGGCGATAAACATTTGAACAGTGATTTTTGGTTGTGAAAATGTAACGTCAACAGTATTTACAGATTTGCCATTTGAGTTGTTAATAATAATAGCTTGTTTTTGTCTTTTTTCCCCTTTGTCATCTTTATATCGTAGTGTTGGAGTGGGAGTACGTGTGCATATAAATGAGTGAGATGCAGAGAGGGACATGGGAAATGTGCTTACATAGGGAAAACCAAAAAATACACCCAGATTTAAATGAGACTTTAAAGAGAAATATATTTTTCTTATGTTAAATATTGTGTACCTTTGAGGGAAAACACCAGGAAAGAAGTGCTTGGCTGGATTTTAATTTTGCTTAATGAAGCCTGTTCTATTTCAAATAGAGACAAATGTGGACTGCAAGAGTGCAGTGTTCTAATGATAAAAATCCCAAACTCAACTCCTTGTTGTTTTCCTTGCAGTCTTTTCATCTAGCACATCTACTTCTCTGGGGTTTTAGTTTTGACTCATGCATTTCCACATAGTCTGGTAGCCTTCACTGTGGCCAGTCATCATAATCATCTATGATTAAAGATGCACTTTTAGTTACAACACGCTCTCAGATACCAAAGCAGCAACCTCCAGTTCTGAAAAGTGAAGCCAAAGTGGAAGTGCCTGAAATTTGCATTCACTCTGCTGGCCATCAGGTGGCGCCTCATCTGGTTGCATAAAGAAGTGTTTTCTTTAGTGCGAGGCTACCTTGTGAGTGACAGGTTGCCACAGTCACTTTCATGCTATGAATGTGATTCGTTTCGAGATTTAACACTTAGCTACCAAGTATAGATATATTAAAGCTAACGTTAGCAGCATCGCACCAGATGTTAAACTGAGCCAGATGCAGTAAGGTTGCTGTCGGGTTGCCTCTCTTCCCTTCACTGGTTGCAAAAATTCCAAGATGGCGACAGCAGAAATGCTGAAGAGGCTTTGAAACATGATGACCACGTCCCACTTCTTATACACAGTCTGTATCAACATCAACAATTTTCTTCAGTCATCTTTGATGGACTACTTTGGTTTGGTTTTATGTATTCAAGTGTATTATTTCATCCACATTGGAGGGCAAATTACATCCTCATTACTGACAACAGGAGAGCACAGCCACAAAGTGAGTCATAATAACTGCCAGTAAAATCATGTTCTAATTTCTACAACCTGTGGTTGCTTTTGATTTGATTTCTATTTAGTTCAAATTATTAAAATCGGAATAATGAGAGCAAAGACAGTGTTTGCAGACATTTTTGTTTAATTTGAGTAAGCTCCCCACTGGTAGCACAACCTGTTATAGTGATTCATAGTGGTTCTAGCTCATATTTTTTTCCTAGAAAAAAACAATCAAGAGAGGGGAAAAAGGATGTGAAAACACTCCGAGAGCTCAGGTAATTAAAGTCTCTTCTTTGTTTTTCTTTTGACTTAATTGTGCACTCCTGCAGCCTGAACGATCACGCTCCCTTGACAATCTTCTGAACACATCGTATCAAAACGTTCATGAGGCAAGTGAGGAAAAATAGAAGTTGACGTACAGTATTGAGCTGTCAAGCCTTCGGTTTAGCAGATTATCGTTCCTGCCTGAGCTGAAACGATGCATCAAGAACAGGCTTCGCTGTGAACGCAGCAGTCATCTTGACAGGAACTTAAACAATTGTTCAGTAATGAGACAAACATACCTTGACAGCTCATGATGGAGAATAGCGAGCCTAATTGAGGGAACGCAGCTCTGTGAAACATTGAGATTTATCTCCAGGCAGTCAGGCCCCACTGAGGAAGCAGAATTTTGTAGCTTTGTACAAATATGTGGACAACAGCCTCACTAGGGTATACATATCCTTCTCTCTAGTAAATATTCCCATTGTATTTTACTTTAATAATCCTCCCAAAAAGAGGAATGTTGTATGATGCTTGGTTCAGTTAAAGAACAAGTCATGAAGCACACCACATCCATCTCCATCAAAAAAGAATACGTGGACTTTTCTATTGAGGAACAATACATTAGCATTATATCCTTTTTATTTAAATGTGCGTGGTTGTGCTGTGTTTCTGTGCTCCGTATGTGTGCTCATGAGACTGCTGTGACGAATCCTGCTTGAGGGAAAAGCAGAAGCTGGAAACACAACCAGGATGCATGCATAACGGCTGTGAGTACAGATATAACAAAAGCCCAGTCACTATTTGCATATTTTACAAGGGAGCAGGAACCTAAAAGAGCCACAGAAACTTTGAGGAAGTTTGTGATCTCTGCACAGTGAGCAATAAAAGATGAAGTTACAGAAATACACGGAGCACCTTAACCTTGTTGTTGCAGAACACGAAGAACTCTATTTTTGCATGTGTTCTGTAAGTTCTCTGGTGTGTCAACGACAGCATCAGTCTTCAGCTAAATATGTATATCAAGAAGAAGTATACCCTTCTATCTGTCTGTGAGATGGATGGAGGGAGAGATGGGTAGGCAGGCAGGCAGACAGGTAGGCGGGTAGGTAGGCAGGTAGACAGAAAGATAGGTAGGTAGATATGCAGACAGGTAGGTCGGCAGACAATTATTCAAGGCCTTGAGCAATGGCTCAAGCAATGGCTTGAGCAATGGCTCAAGGCCTTGAATAATTTAGTCGTACTAGCAGCATGGCTGTGTGGACAGAGATGGCATGCGTGAACTATTTCAATAATTACATGGATTACCATGAAAGTTTGTCCAAACATCCATGTTCCGCTAAGAATGAACCCTACTGACCTCCGGGGTGCTTCAACTTTACCACCTAGCATCAACATCAGGTCAAATATCCAATTCGATGCAATACTTTAGTGCTAATGAGCTAATGTTCGGTTTCAAACAGGCTAAACTCAGCTGATGAATCAGACTAATGCTAGCATGTTAGCACAATTATACTAGCATTTAGCTCAAAGCATGCTGTGCTTCACAGAGCCGCTAGCATGGCTGCAGACACTTAGTCTTCTTTATTTGACTTAAATTGCTGTTTTAATTCAGTTCTCTCTCTCCCTCCCTCCCTCCCTTTTTCTCTCTCACACTGATGCTGTGAGCTGAACTTCAATCCAAGAGAAAACAGGATTAGAGTCTGGCCTTAGATATGGCTTTACCTCCTGAAGACATGACCATGCTAAGTTATACTCGGTACTATCCCATTGTAGGGATTCCCGTGGAGGAACTGTGAAAGTGTTCAGGGATCAGAGAGGGGGAGGGACAGGCCGCTGCCATCATCTGGATGCATGTTGGAAAATGTGGACATTGGATGGGTCATGAAGTATGTTGTCTGCCTGGGTGGCACTGTGAGTCCGTGCTGCTTCTGCGCCACTGCCAACCACGGCGTTGTCAGTCCATTTTTGTCTCTAACTGACTGATTCATGTCTACCTGCAGGCCAAAGAAGGGGGAGTATGAAGGGAGGGAGGGGGAGACTGTGGGCAGTGACCGTTACTTGGCTCCAAGAAAGAGGCTAAAGGTGAAAGAACAAAGCAAGGTCCAGGGAGGATTAAGATCACACAGGGGGGGAAGAAATAAGATGGTGGCTGTTCTGTTTTAAAGGAGAAACAGACAATAGTATTTTCATTCACTAATTGCACAGCTTGATATTTTAAAATATAACCATTTCCCCTCCCAAATCATTCTGCCATCTGTTCAGCTTTTTTAGTTAACCATAGCCGTCACAACGCAGTCTGAGGAATCCACTCAATATACACAGAAAAACAAGGAAAGCGACACTTTACATCGAGCTGCTCCGTTCTACTCTCTGACAGGTACATTCAATGTGACGCATGAGATTCCCAACCAAAGTTTTGTATTGAATATCTGCTATGCAACACTGTGCTCAATGACTACCGTTGAGTCACAAGCCCTGTCATAGCGTATTTGTCGGCTCTGACCTTCTCATTCTAGACTAATTCGCCTCGTAGTTCAAAGGGAAGATCAGAATCTCTCGGCGGTTGTCGAGCATCCCGCACTCTCTCAGTCGCCTGCTGACAGACAGATTGCATCTCAGTTACAATTCCATATGGAATAAATCTACAGCACATCATCCACCTGTATAATAGATTCATCTCGCAACCAAGTTCTTCTATCAGTTAATGTTGATAATATATCAAATAGGAGCTCTCATCACAGGTTGGGCTTTTGTTTACAGACCTGAGCGTAGCTCCGTGATGTCCACTCAGTTCTCAGATGAGGTAATCTGTGGTCAACCAAGGGCGGAGGGGAAGGAAGAGGGGAAGCCAGGATGTCCTGATACAGACCCCCGTCTCTCACGTCTTCATACAGATGGCTTTGAGAGTCCATGGGGAGCTGGGGGACATCTTGAAGAGCACATGGATACACAAACATTAACAATTCCTAATGGTGAACATTAAGATCAAAATAAAATGCCACCATTGACCCAAACTGAAATCCACAAGTTTAAACAGTGACAGATTCAGCCCACATTGGCTCTGATTGCATCATATTTTGGCCATGAGCTGTTGTTTACTCTGAGGTATATTTGTGTCTCACCGAGCCTACGTGTTTCCTCCGGGAGTGGGCGAAGAGGCGACATGTAGCCACCGGTGGAGTTATAATAATGGGAACGTTCCTGAAATTAAATAGCGGCAGATTAGGTTTGACCTTAAGGGACTTCAGGTAAATGAAAAAGCCACATGTGTTTCAGTGAGTTCTCACTGAGATGCCTCGCTTTTTTACTGCACATCCAAACATAAACTTAACAGTTTTAATTGGAACTACAGAAGAAGAAGAATAGAAGAAGATGAAGAAGATACACTCCCTATGAAAATGGTTGACAATGAAGTGGAACATCCAGACTACCAGGATGTATAGAATTGCTGCTGTTTCCAATGCTTCCATTGAAGTGATGTTTTGGCAGAAATCTCAGGGGCAGCTATCTCAAAACTATCTGCACTCAAGGCTGGATACCACTACAGGGAGATGGGAAGATTCTTTCTTTTTGTGGTAATTTGGCTGAACACACCCTGGTATATCCTATTTTAAATGAGGGGGAAGATAAAGCCTTGCTCCTCAGAGATTTGAGGTTTCATTATACCCCATTCTGACAGCACGGTGCCAACTGTTTTCTTCTACCTCACTCAACAGTTTTCCTACAGGTTCAAATCCTTGTGGGCCTTTTTAAAGTACAGAATGATAATTTCTCTGAGATCGATGTGCATTTTGAATGCTAATTGTGAGGTATTGATCTGTGTTCCATCTCTATGCACAGCTAAAGGTTTGATTAGGTTATCTATCCATTTTCCCTGTTATGGCTGAATTCTCCACTTCCTCCTCTGTCAAATCCCATCACCCCATGCCTAACCTCTCTCCTGCCCTCATCTGTTTACTCAGCCTTCTCTGTGCCTCTGCATATTTTCTCAGTGGCCTCTTTACGCTTTCTCTCATCGCGTTCGTACCGCTGCATAGCCCTCGTAGACATGGCTGTCCGTTTCGGATCCAGAGTCGACGAGGAGCGTGCGCTGGGCTGCGGTGTTGATCTTTTCTCTGCTTTCATACTTATTGGAGTTGTTTGTAGTTGACTGACTGGACCTGCATTTAAAAATCAGATTCTGTAATATACTTGTACACTCTTTCTTCATTCACAACAACCCTTAATCACCAATATTACCCAACAGAGATGCAAAACACTCAGCACACATAGCAACTTATTTTACTGCAAACATTAAGTTCTAAATTGTAATACTGCAGGATTGTGGTGCATGTACACATTTATTGAAGAATTGTGGTGCAACGTTTGATGACACTAATATGAATGGCTATTGACAGAAGGTTGTTGTTGTGCCTGCCTGGCGGTTTTAGTAGCTGGGTCAGCCAATGGACGAGGCCTCCAACTTCTTTAAGTGGATTCAATGTGTGTCTCTTTATTACTTCTACTTCAGGCCATCGACTTACCCCCCCTGCTTATTCTTCCTCCCATCCAACACACTCCCTCCTCTACCCCCTGCAGGGGGAACAGGAACAGGAGGAAAGAGGCTTAGTGTCAGGAAATTAGAACTTGAAGAGCAGAGCATCATCTCATACGCACTAAAACTCATCGGAGCAATAAAACAGGCCAGCGAGTGAATGAAAGATGAGTGAGGTGTGAAAAATCTATGTAAAAAAACCAGAGGGCAGAGTAAGGTGAGGAATGAAAAATAAAAGATAGAGAGGCAGAACCTGACAGTTGGACCGGAGCACAAATAGAAAGAGACAGAAGGAGGGAATAAGAGAGGACATAACGCTAGCAAATGAGATAAAAGATATGGACGAAACACAGAAGTGACAGCTTTGAAGGATGAATGTGGCAGGAGGTAGAGGCTTAGAGAATAAGCAGGAGGAGAGGAGACAGGGTAGACGGATAGAAAGAGGGACATGGGGAGATGAGAAGAGAGTGAGGGGCTGAGCTGACAATTGCATCATGGTTCTGGAGTAATCTCTTTAGAGCTCTGTTGAGGAATCGGCACATTATAATGCCGGAAAGCGACGGAGGAAACACTTTCACATCCGCAGATGAAAAGATCATTATGGTTACCTGTCAAGCCTCGCCTCTTTCTCCACCTCAACACAAAGAAGCAACCCAGTGAATTAAATGCCAGCAGGACTCCAAACACCAGCGTGAACATGACTGTCAAATAGCCCGGGAGTCCTCTTGCACCTAGTTCACAAAAACATTAGAAACATTATCTCAGTGCATAACAATGGAAGTTAAAGCAATATGGAAATTCTGGAAGATAAAAACTGCCTGGGAGGGACCCAGCCCTTCTCTCGATTGTCTTTATTGATTAAAGACTATCAGAGGGGGGAAAGAATGGGTTGGGCGCCATGACAACTGCTACTCCGTAATGCAAACATTACCAGCCTCGGAGGTGCATACATTAACATGATTTAGCCAAATGAAGCTAGCCGCTGTGCAAACAGCAATTTCCAACTGCCCTTAAGAGCTTTTGCAGAGTTGTGATAGAAGACTCACTCTGCAGGACTGAGTCATCGTCTGTGGGGACTTCTTCTGGATCTGGCCTCTCTGTGCAGAAAGAGAGGGGATAATAGAAACATGCATGCCACAATTGTAAGCATAATTAGTGCATGCTAAATGTATTATAGATTATCAGATGGTTGTACAGTAGAGTCCATAAAGTGTCAAGCTGGGGTTACTCCAAACTGACCCTTGGTGGTGATGGTCAGTACTGCATTGTTGTCTGCATAGTCACTCTCTCCCATCGCATTGATGGCATTGACAGAGAAGTTGTAGGTGGTGACAGGCTGCAGCCCCGTGACGGTGAAAGTCGTTGCTCTGGGAGGAAAGACGTCCACATACAGGAAGCTGGCCGACTGATGCCAACGGTATCTGTCAACCAAAAGGCAACTTTCAAGTCCAATTCTTTCATTATGAAAGGAGGTCATTCTCAAACCTGCATCCTGTGGCTCAGGAAATAGATCTCTTCGACCACTAATCGTAAAACTGGCGGTTCGATCTCCTCCGGTCCGCGTGTCGAAGCAAGATAGCGAAGGCCAAATTGCTCCTGAAGGCTGTGCCATCGGCGTGTGAATGACCGTTAGATTAAATCCTGATGAGCAGTCTGGCACCTTGCATGGCAGCCTCTGCCATCAGCGTATGAACGAGTGTGTGTGAATGGTGTAGGTCTTGGCATGTAGCGTGAAACACTTTGAGTGGTCTTAATACTAGAAAGGCGCTTCATAAATTAAAGTTAATTTACCATCCTTTCCTGCCATCTCACCTCACACGAAATCTTTGCCATAAACCACCATTGAAGCCAGGGATCCACTCCAGAGTGACCGAGTCGTGGGAGACGTCGACTCGACGAAACGATGAAGGAGGATCTGGGTAATCTTAGGGCGAAAGAAAATAAAAAAAATAGTAGGGGAAAAAAAGCAAATGTGTGAGAATACTGAAGAGCAGAACACCTCCACTTGACAGGTGGCTATTTGAAAAGGCTTTAGGTGCTAAGAAATGGAGATGTGTGGCATGAGATAGTCAAATGATTATATCTGAAATAATACCCGAGGCCCTGCAAGCCTATACGAGCACGGCTCCCCTACGTCTCTCTCTCTGCTCAGGAGCAGTTATAAATAGACAAATTGGTATTACTAAGATACAGAGCAGAGCTGATGTTCTTCTTGATAGAAATAGAAGAGGACGAAAAACCATTTGGGGTATATTCTCACACATTCCTTACACTCCGGTTGTATCAGAAGGACGAGTATAAACTGTTTACCTTGGAGCAACATTTTTGACTTGTGAGCAGACTTAGTGCAATCGGGCTGTGACAGATTTTTAAGTGCTACAGTATTTTATGTCTGAAAGATTTAATGAAGAATATGAATAAATGGCAAGAAATGAGAGTTAATATGATTCGGGAAGGAGTGCGCCTTATTGTTTCTTCTTAATCACAGATTATTTCAACAGCTTCCAAAGAAAATATTTTTTGGCAGCAACAGCTTTGCATTTTTTAAACAGCACGCCACTCCTTATCCGCTTTTTCTTAAGGTTGTGCTTTGTTGTATGAATGATCGTGAAACATAGGCAGAGCCATGGCTGATCCCTCTCAGAACAAAGTGGCTGATTCTACCAATTTATCCAACGGAAGTCACGCAATGAAGGATGACGCCTCTTGATTATTATCAATATTGTGAATAAAGATCAAAAGGAGGCTAACCAGGCCTTCAGTCAGGCGCTGCTTCAGTCAGGGTGGGGAAGGAAAAGTGGATTATTTTGCATTTGGAGCATGGGGGGGAAAGGAAGGGTGGTTTGGAGGGCAGAGGGAGAGATAGTGAAGGAGAGAAGGAGGAGATGGTTGAGCAGTAACGTAAGAAGGGGATGCTCTACTCGACTCCTGCTCCAGGCTGCAGCCCAGTTTGCCAAGTAAATAATTTCCACTATTAGCTCTACTCCTAAGATTCCAGGGCAAAGAGGTCAGCCTTATTTGGATCTCGTCTTCTTCAAATCCAAAAAGCACCAAGCTGAGTCAAAAAATAAATAAATAAATCTCTCATCCTCTCGAGCTCTAAAAATGATAAGGAAGCATATAAAATGTATTTCCACTGCGTCAGATTAATTATGAATATTTACAGCACTAACAAAAAACGACTGGGGAAAAACAGGGCCAATATTGGATTGTATTTTATGCTTTTTTATAGTAAACATTAAATGTGTCCAATGGTGGCTGTGGGGCTTTGCTGAGAGCAGGACTTTGGTGATAGTGGTGCTGGTGCAAGGATACGCCGGTAGCTTGAAGGCAGAAAAGTCTGAGCACGCCGGGAGAGCAAAGCATATCACTACAGCATTATCAGAGGAGTGAAGTACTGCTAGAGGCGGATGATAAGGTAGAGATAGAGAAATGGAATAAGTTCCTTAAAGGGCTGACACTCAGGAGCAACAGCTCTCTCCAGTTTACAGGATTCTGCATGTTCAATGGGCCTCCCACATTATTGTAATGTTGCTGGAAAAGGCTGATAAACCATGGACAAAGCAGCACAGACACAATTATTTTGAGTTGCTGCCAAATTAGAACCAAAGGAATAATTTGTGCTACACTGCCAAGTACGTGATGTGCATAAGCCCTATATGCTTATGCACTATATACCACTGATTTTGATCATTTGCCAGCCATTTAAAGATGCATTAGGTGATTTTTGACTACTAGGGTTTTTAAAAGATCTTCACAAACAATACTGAAGTTTTAGCAGCAAACTATAGCAGACACATCTACACTAGTCTCGTAGCTCTCCACTAACTCTAACTACTCTAATCTTTTCATCACACGAGGCTTGACTTTCTTCACAATCCACTCCTGACTTGCAGTCTCTATCATTTAGTGCTGGACCAGGAATGTAAACATCTTGTTGGTTCGAGATAGCTGCTAACTGTTCTTAGATTGGAGGGGTAAAACTCGATCATATAGTCTATGTGCAGAACATCAAAACAAAATGTGGCTCAATGCGACTAAAGCTTTGTGGAACTGCAGAGTTTAGTGTTAATTCTCAGCAGCTCTGTGTTTCAAGTGATCCTTTCACACAACAGTCATTTGATTCAATCAGAATCACAAAAGAAAAGAAAATGCTTGATGCATTTTCTTCAATGCCTTTAAACTATGTGTCCTTGAATTGGGTGATAATGAATCTAAACTTAAGCACGAAGTGCCCCTTCATGAAATGAGAAAATTCTCCCACATTTGAATACAAACAAACCATTGAAAGACCGATTGAATTATCTGAAAAAGGAATCCGTACAACCTCGAGAAAGGGTTCTTTTTTTCTGGCACGTGAAAAACTGACATAGTAGGTAGATGTTTTTTTTGCACAACGAAGTCACCATGAAACACATGCACACACCCATCCACCACAAATGTACATAGAGATATTACTTGTGCTGACGAGCTGGATGTCCAGCTTGTCTTCCCCGATTGAGTTGTGAGCAGTGCAGCTAAAGACAGCATAGTCCAGAGCTGCACTCACATTTACAACTCTAACTGTGCTGATGTGGAAGGAGCCCTTCCTCTCGGTCCGCTCCCCATACCTGCCCACACACACACACACACACACACACACACACACACACACAGATAAATTCGGAGCAGGCAGACAGCAGGGATTGTGATGTCCTGCAGATTGCACTAAGTCACCCAATTTCACACATCAAAGAAGCATTAAACAGGTATTTGCATAGTGAAAAGCGAGGAATAAATATGCACTAAATCTGGATTTAGCAGTGAAATAGCGAGAAATAGCAAAGAATACATTATATTAGGGTAAAGGAGAATTCAGTAATTTGTAACCAAATGCTGACAAGGAATAAGGAAATCATTTGAAATAGTCGGCTCACACTCTCTGACCTGCGGTTTGCAAAGTCCATGGGCACACCATTCTTTTCCCAAGAGAAGTCGACGTGAGGAACGCCTTCTGCCTGACACACTATCTCGGCTGTCGTGGTGCCATCACCTCTACTTGCCACCTTGCTCCACTGGGCTCCTTTCTGAAGCTCTGGTTTGACTTCACAAGACAAGATTGGCATAGAGGTTATTCATGCAGAAACCAGACACAATACAGCAGTGAACGTACATGTGTATTTGCAGAAGTACGAAAACATGTGCGTGTATGTCTCCGTGTTTTCTCCTCTGACGCTGAGGATGAATATTACAAACTCACATTGCACCACCAGCTGCACATCCACAGTGGCAGGGGATGCTATGCCATTATTGGCCGCGCACTGGTAAAGACCAGCATGAGCCCGAGTCACATTATGGATGGTCAGAAGGCCAGATTCGTCTTCCTGGGTCTCCTGTCCCATCTCCACCTTCTCTTTTCCCTGTGGAAGACAAAGTGAGGGGGGATAAACGGCAGACAGCAGCTATCCCTCAAAACACCCTCCCCTCCTCCTGGAGGGCTGTGGAAGGGGGGGGGGGGGGGGGGGAGCAAGTTAAGCAGGAAACCATCAGGGCTTGAGGTGGAGATGGGAAGGGCGTCAGGGGAACGAGCTCTGAGGACAGAGAAAGATAATGCCAAGGGTTGGAGAGCCACAGGGAAAGAGAAAGGGAGGGGCTGTGCAGGTTGAAAGCGGGACACACAGTACTGCCAGGGGGTGGGTTAGACCGGAGAAGGCATCAGTAGATACAGAGACCACGCCACATTGACGAATGTGCCCTTTAGTCACGCAGCAGTAATGAAAGCTATTTTTCTGGATTTGGGCTGTGTGGAGCAGGAAGAGGTGGGGTGGAAGGATAGTTAGAGCTAGTGAAATATGGTGCATCTGTGCATTTAGAACGGCCAGTGATAAACGGTAAGAGGGGATAAAATAATAGAAAACAGGCCACGTAAAGGGGATTCTGGTGTTTTCTGTGCGTGTGCGCGCGTGTTGTGTATCGAGCCTCACCAGCCATTTCCAAGAGAACATGCCAGATATAATGGGGTTGGCATCTGCCACACATATTAGATCTGCCGTTCCCCCCAGGATCACTAACACAGGGTCCTTCTCTGCCTTGACACTGGGAGCATCTGAGAGTAAGAAAAAGGGACAAGGCAAAGGCAGGACCAAAGGTTAGCATGCCATCTCGGGACAAATCATTTGCCACCCCGTTAAACAGGCATGCCACATCGCTGTAATTACTCTTACACTTGCTCACCTCTGGACTTGTTCATTACCCTGTCTTAATTGGCCTTTGGGTTTCACATGCAACGCCATTAACCTTTCTATATGTTGGGAGATTATAAATGCTTCTGCGACCAAACGGAGGTCATTTGACCCACTGAAAGTAAAGACCCATATAGACTATGACAGACTGACCAGTTCCCCTTTATTCATTAAGTCGTCGCTCCTTCCCGGCTGCATGGCTCCTCTTCTTGTCGATACTCACCCCTAACTCACAAGCTTTTTATACTTCCCACGGGTGCCATGTACTTGCAACAATAAGGCCATTAGTGCCTGCTTGTCTAAACTTATGTTCACACTCGAAGAACAGTGGAGGGGAAACACTTGAGAGACTCAGACCTCTGGGTTGGCGGGATCCACCCATGTTGGTCTGCTAACCAAGACAGACGTTGTTAAGTGGGCGACACCGCCACCCTTAAAAGCTACTACAATCCTCCATACATAATGAATATATACAACTGTCAAGCCCAGTCAGATCAGGGCGGCAGAATCCATTAGCCATGTACCATGGGCTTTGGTGAAACAGACAGACCTACATTTTCAACACTTCCATTATTAAATCATCAGTATCGGGGCAGAGGGCCTGGAGCTGGAGGCTGGGCCCGGGGCAGCAGTGGAGATGCACGGCCTTGCACGGAGGCCTAATGAATGTGGCAAGTGTGCTGGGTAGGTGCTGAAAGTCAATGTTGATGTCGAGGGGCGTGGGTTTGTGTGTGTGTGTACTGACGGGTCTGATGCTTGGCAGCTTTGGATAGGTTCAAAAACATGTTGAAAGCCCACGAATCCAAATCCAATTCACAAAAATTGACAATTATGTGCTAATTTTCCATAAAAGAATCAGACTATTCAACAGAGATTTGATTGACTTGTGACTCAAAATGCCCACAGGTATACCTGCAAATCTAAAAAAAATACTGATTCATTATGAATAGATGGCAGGTAATTAAAAATTTCCCTTTTTTTCATGTGTTTTTATCCTGTTTTGACTATTTTCTCACCGGTAGGTATTCTGTGGTAATTTAATTAATTAATAGGACTTATTGAAAATAATTAAACTCGCTTTGAAAAGTATTTCTAAAAATATCTCAATGGGGCAAACTGTAGTTATGGTGCTGCTGTCATCCATGTCTATCTCAAACTTCGTCAAAGTAATCTGCACGGCATGGGAATACAAATTCTTACTTTTTACTTCTGTTTTCAAACATTGAACATGTGGTCACAAGGATGCATGATGGTCCTTACACTGAACATCCAGCATGATGGAGGTCTGGTTGACACCCTCCTCATTGGTACACTTGACTGTGTAAACTCCCGCATCTTTCCTCGTTACATTCTTGATCTCCAGCGAGTTCTCCCCCTCTTTCCAAAAGATAAAATCACACAGACGCACATGCAAAACAGTGGTAAATTAAGTATTCATTACACGCTCATCAACCATGTGTCCTCTGGCCACTGGTCTCTAAGTGTCATCTAATCCTGCATTATTGATTGGCCTGGCTGGATTCCCACATCAAGCCAACAATAGCCCGTGTGAAAGACACCTCCCACAGCAGTCAAAATCTAATAGGTGAGTTTCCACAGTCAGGATACAGTCACGATATGATGGAGGCTGCGAATGACGGAGCTAACAGAGTAAACAGAGGAAGAGCGTGGGCGCAGCAGGGCCTTGATGACACCGGCCTGAAGGAGAAGCCGGAGCTAGAACCGTTGTGTTGTATTCAGGGAGACAGCAAACCTCATTTAGACTGCATACATTAGAGCCATAATGAGAATCACATTTGGCAGGGTCCCATGCTGGCTAACCTGCCATGTTTTATTCAGACCCTGAATGGCAGAGCTGAGTGCTTACTTGCTGGCTCAGCTCAACTAGGGCCCGGTTTATAGAGCCATCACACAGCCCCGGATCACCTTTGACCAGCTTCTCCTTGCGGTGCAGCCAAATGCAGGAGACCTCCTCTGGGTTAGCTGAGACCAGCAGTGGGATGGTTGCCATGTCATCCTCCACCACCTGGATCTGTGCTGGCTGCTCTGGGCTGAACTCCGGTGGATCTGACACAGAAACGGCGCACGCACACACACACACACACACACACACACACACACACACACACTCGGCTATAGTAAATTGGATTTACACCAAGACTATATGAGCAGAGGCATGAATAACAATAACACAGAACGACAAGAACCAGCAAGAGAGAACACAAAGACACAAAACATGTTGAGGATGAAAGCAGATATAGACACTAATGAGAGTCAAACCAGTAGAAAGTCGACATCCCACCAATAAATCCAGATCTAACCAACTTCATACTTGGATGACGGGGGAGTAAGGCAACGCGGGAGGGAGAGGGACAGGCATTAAAACGCCGAGTGACAGTACTGTTGTCCAACTGCAGCTCTGCACAAACACACAGTGACATTCCTTCATGCTCATACACAGTAGCAAGCTTTGAAGCAGCGGCTGGCTGCTGCCTGTGAAATGGCATCAAAGACAAACATGGCCATGCAGCAAAGCAAATGCACAATTAGGACACACTGCCGGAGAGCTAAACAGACCCACAAATTGCAACAAAGGGTCTCCAGTAAACAAACAAAAAACAGCACACACACACACACACACACACACACACACACACACACTATACACTGACATTTATGTGGAAAAAGTACACCAGGAAAGCAGCTTACATCTGAACCATCAATCATTTAAGATTAAGAGGAAGAAAGAAAGAAAGAAAGAAAGAAAGAAAGAAAGAAAGAAAGAAAGAAAGAAAGAAAGAAAGAAAGAAAGAAAGAAAGAAAGAAAGAAAGAAAGTCAGACAGACAGACAGGATTCACCTTCTACTTACAGAGCACATTGAGTTTGAAGAAGGTGTTGGCCCCCTCTGCCAGTGCAGGACTGTAGGCCAGGCAAATGACCCTCTGGTTGTGATGCTGTGAACTCAGATTCAGGGATAGAGAACTGTGCACCGACACGCCACCAAACGGAGCCGTCCTGGGTGGCTGCTCCACCCCCTGGAGCCTAGTACACAAATTAAGTTCACCAAAGAACCATGAATACAGACATCAATCATTCATAGTCATTATGACACAAACATAGCCATGTCTTTTTCCAAGAAATCGCCCGTATAAACGTGTCATTGCGTGCCATGGGCCTTTCTACCGCTGCCTTGCCAAACCTGAGTGCGCCCAAGCTCCAGGAGATGCTGGCCTTGGGGTTGCTGCTTCCAGACTGGCAATCCAGAGTTAGCATCTGGCCCCGACGTAGCTCCCTCTGTTTGGTTGAGATCTTCATACTTACTGCCACAACTGTAGAACCGCGACATAAATAAGAAAACTCATTCTTCACTCACGACAAGATGAATGGGTTTATATCAAATACATTCGTCTGATATTCTCTCAGCGGACTCACAGTGAACCATGAGCTTAGTGTGGGCGGAGATGGTCTTTTTTGCCTTATTTGTGGCATCACAGCGGTAGGTGGCCATGTTGTCACTTGCTGCCAGGACCAGGACCAGCTCTCGAGCCACACCACGATCAAAGGATGTCTGCTTCTGTGCGTCAGGCACAGCCTTTCCATTCTAAAACCGAAGGACGAATATTACCCAGCGAAGTGTGTGTGTGTGTGTGTGTTCTGGGCATACAGCGAAACACACATGCATGCACATACAGACATACACCGATATTATCACACTCACCTTGAACCAAGTCAGAGTCCCGGTGGGGTTCCCTCCAGTGGAGAAGCAGATGAGACGGACGATGTTCCCCGAACGGAAGGGGACATCTAGAGGGGGGGTATCGAGCCATATCTTCTGAGGGGGGTCTGTTATACAAGGATCAACACGAGTTTGACATTTGGGTAGAATATATTCACAATTGTGGTTCATTTTACCAAACATGTGAAGCAAACCAGTTGTTTATACTGCATGTAGAGAGCATCACTGACCTCTGCAAAGAGCTGAAATCAATACCAGTTACACAGAGTATTTTCTATTTGAAAATGTGTTCAGAAAAAATTTCCTCTAACACAAAAACAAGGCTAGGTATATTTGCCCTTTTGTATTTCTTGACATTCAGAGTTTTTAATTTTCTATTACATTGATAACGTTGATGGGTGAGATGTATAAAAGTGGTACAAAATAAAGTATTTATTCTCCTTGATTCTTTTTATTTGCGAGTCTGTCTAATAAAAGGAAACCGTTTAAATAAAGTAGAAGTGGCTTCCTCACAATAGACATTGAGTGTGGTGATCTGGGTCTTGGAGAAGTGGGTGCCCTTGTTGAAAGCCTCACAGGTGACTTCCAGCCCGTCCTCCTCCCTGGAGACCCTGTAGGTCATGTTGGACATGGTTGTCATCCCACCATTCTCTCCCTGCAGACACAACACACACACTACAGTTGGGGGACAGACAACCTTTGTTTCTGGCATTCTCAGTCTTAAGAGAGGGAGGGAATGCATCAATATGTCCCCTATACATCATTACATCATCGCATCATTTATATCATTTACATAATTTATGTGGTATTCTTATTTTATTTTTGTTTTTCTATGCCACTGACACCTCATGTAACGTGCATAAGATGTCTGAAAATGTAAAATGTTCTAATGTCATACACCAGAGATAAAAGAAATAAAAACTTGAATTACAAAAAAAGAGAGGGAGGGGGGTCTGGAAGAAAAACAACCCACGTTGGTTTGTCTTGGCGAATACAGATGGCAAATTAGCTGCTGTAATGACTGATGTTGTGCACGGCCTCTGATAAATAAGCATATTCATCTGACTCTTCTGCTTTGCATACCGTTATAAATTGAGCAAAGCGCCATTTTGCACCTGCCTGATAGTGGTCATGCCTGTGCAGCACATCTGGTTATTAAAGCCATTATCACGGTGATTACTGTAAAAGCTACAGTCAGAAAGACAAACAAAGACACCGGACAGGAGCGTCAGTCTTCATTAACCTCACACTGTTTCAGATGGATTAAAGCTCACACACAGCACACTGAGTGCGTTGTGTAAGATCAAATGGAAATGCTGCTGCCAGATGAATAAAGAGCTTGTTTAATAACGCTCATCTTCTGTGTCAGCTTTTATTCACTTTGATCTTATTAATGTACACAAAAGAGGAGAGGAGTAGCAGAATATTCCTTTTGGAATCGGCTGCTGATTAATTTGCAAAGCTGCAGCAGGTCTATTCAGACTCACCGCTCATGGTCAAACCATTTTCCTTCCTTGACGAAGGTTTAGAAGGTCACATTTTATTTAGAGGATTCTTTAATTCAGTGGGAGGCTTTTTAAAAGTGTTTTGTTGGTACCCTGAAGGCAAGCTTGACTCAGGGGCAATGCTTTTGCCTTGTATTCTCAAAAAAGAAATAAAAGCCCTTTTCACTATTCTCTTTTAAAATAACCAGTTTGATTAGCAATTATAACTCACTGTGTATACCATCATTTCAACCATTTCAACCTTGTGCTAACTGTGTGCTGAGCAGTCGCACCTCTTCCATGGTTACAGCAGTGGCGTTGAGCTCCTTGTAGCCCATCCACCAGCGAATCTGGACGGGCGGATTGCTGGAAGTGGCGTAGCAGCTCAGAGTCACGTCCTGCCCCTCGAGGGCTGTGAACGAACCCAACAGCATCACCTCTGTGGGCTCAACTGATGAACACACACAGGTAGGCAAACACACACAGACAAGTAAAAATACCGCCTGTGAACAGTACATTCAACAGCTCCCTATTCTGATCACAGTGGCAGCGCAACTATTTTTGGATGTGAAACATGGAGCCGCATCAAGGGTGCGAAGGAAAATCACTTTGAGTGGCAACTTGTTTTCTCAGGAGGTTTTCAATGTGGTTTCTAACGTCTGCTTGGTTCCAACCACAGGGGGAGACGGGGGTACAATAGCTGCAGGCGAAGTGATACAGCTGCATGAAGCCTTCGGGGGAAGACAAAGAATGGGGACTGAGCCAGCAGACGCGGGGAAGGAGGGGTCATGTATGTAAATCTGTATACGCACTTGGGATGCATTTGTGCGTGCCACACTCAAAGGCTGTTGAACTTACGCCATGAGGTAAAAGAGGCATATTCATATTGCACCTCGTGAGACATTTTCTGTGCCCTCCAGCTTCTGCTGGTGCCTAGAGCACAGTCAGGCAGTCAGCAGCTCGTTTTCAACATCCCTGAATGGATGACTGTGAGGCATGGAGCAGGGTTTGTTGGGTGGCCTTGTGAGGAGAGGAGGAGTGCCTTTACACAGCACAGGCAAGAGATCTCGGCAAGGACCCAGCCTAATTTAAAGCATATTTCCATAAAAAAGTGCACCAATCACAGAATTTAAAGCTCTGACGTACATTGTCTGGCTCTGTAGTGGGAATCAGGCTATTGTTGGACTAAATTCACCCGGGCTGCTAGAATATTAATTCCATATTTGGTATATTGTTGCTGAAACAAACATTTTCTATTCAGGGAGAAAATTATAATCTATTAATCGGTGTTACTATCGTACAAAAGTGTAGGCTTCACCGCCCCAGGATTGTGCATTGAAGCCGTTCGGGTGAATTAGTGTAGCAGGTATGAAAGAGCATGCAGCGATACTAATCTGGAGGCAGTCTGGAATATGGGCCGCAGCCATAATAACCATTAGTTTCATTAATGATATTAGCATTGGGATTTTTGCTGGGACAGCAAAAGAGTTGGTTTTGGAGGTAAGACTCTTATTATATTCCTCTGCCTCATGTCCATACCCTAAATAATCCATTGCCGTGAGTCCTGCCAGGGCTTTGTGTGAAAGTGTGTGAAAGTGTGTGAAAGTATGTGGGCGTCCCAGTACTACATTGAGAATTAATTCCCACTCACAGAGCACAGTGATTTTGCGGCTGACAGACAGAGGTGACAGGGACACCAGATTGACACTCTCACAGCACACCACCGCCTGGTTGTCTGCAGGACTGATCTTCAGGTGGAGGATGCTGCTGGACTTCTGTCCCTCCACATCCACTTCCCAATACGTGGACAGAACTTCTCCATTCTGACACACAGATGAACACACAGGATAAAAAAAAATACAACATCAAGACTATTGTGTCGTAAAATAATATGTATGAATAATTGCGGGGTCCCAGATGGTACAGTGTACGAAGAACAGAGGCTATTAACACCGGGATGCTCACTGTGCACGTTGTAAAACTACAGTGAAATAACTAATTTTGCCAGTGTGACAGTGTGTTACAAAGCCTCCTTAACAGATGGTGCAGAAGATTTACCTTGGTCCAGTGGAGAGTGGCTAGGGGGTTTCCACCATGAGAGACACACTCCAACACGAGCGTCCTCCCCGCTTTGACTTCCCCTCTCTCCAGACCTACAATAACTGGGCGCTGAGGTGGGACTGCCAGGAAATGAGAGACGAAAATAAAAAATTGACTTGACAAAGGGGAATGGCATACAGGGCGAAATAAGAAAAAAAAAAGTGAGAGAAGGAATGTAGTAACTCAGGGTAACAGGGATGGAGTGACCATCAATAGGATGACATAAAAAAGAAACTGCAGTGCAATGAGAACACTCTTGGCAATTTAGTAGGGAGCATCCCTATTTGTTGAGACAGGGCCAATAAATTGGGCCCATTCAACACGACTGTGGGATAAGAGGTCCAGATCTGATGAGAGTATTAAGTATTAAGGGAGCAGTGAGCTGGAACCAGTCCATAAAGCAAAATAACAGATGTTCAAACAGTAATAAGGCAACGTGAATTATGAATAAATTACAGCCTGCTTGAATAAAATATACACTGTAAACAGAGGAGGACGGGCCTTTGTTATTGCTGCAATCAGTTTCAGAGAGCAGACTGCAGACCCTGGGCCAGCGTGACAAATTGCCACCTTGCTAACAATCTGGCTGGCTGAAAATGGCCACCGCGCTGGCTTTGATGGGCTGGCATGCTGAGTAAGACTGCGGCGGTGGTCCCAAGTTCTGCAACATTAGCACTTAGCACAGAGCCCATGTTGTTTAATACAAAGCCGAGAGACAGAGAGGAAGGGAGGAGTGCTGGCGGTTATTGGTGGTTGTTAAAACAGCAGCGGCGGCTTCTAATGTGGAGGAGTATAGATGGAGACAACATTAAGGTGTCTAGTCAGCCTGTGGATAATGCGACAGCTGAACTGGGGGAGCGTTGGCTGCTGAAGGTGTCAGCAGTCCTGCTCCACTTTAATCAACAACATGATTTGGGCCTGAGAGAAGCAGGTGGGTAGACTCGTAGGCCCAAACAATCAATTACTACGACTGATCAACAGAGTAGAAACCACTAAACCAACTGTAGTGAACAGTAGCCGCGGTGTCACACTGTTTGTGCACGAAGCAACAATGGCTTTCAATGTTGCCTCACCAAATAACAGCAAAAAGAAACGCCAAATGCGAATGTGTGTCAACTCACCTTTGTGTGCTGCAGTTTATTATATAATGTCACGCGGTTTGTGTTAATAACATGAAAGATAAAGAAACAGAAACTGCCTCCCCTCCTGCCTCAGTGGATTCTAAATTTAATTTAAGCTGATGAGCACAAAAAAATTGGCTGGGTTAGTTTTGCAGCATTCATTATTATTAACTGTGGTGGCTTTAGCTTCCCATATTAGTTATTCATTTTTAAAAATGCAGTAATTGAAGCCTCACTGATACGATCCATCTCAGTTGGTCTACTAATTGGTTTATGTGTTTTGGTCAACATTGGGGAAATAAGACTAGATAATTTTAAGATTACTGAACAAAACAGTGAATCTGAACTCAACTAATTCAAATTTAATTGCAGGGTTGGTGTATAATTTTTAAGCTGCAAGCCACCACTGAGGAGATACAATTGTGGACATTGTTATGTGCTTCTACTGTAAGAAAACAGTGAAGAATTCCTGCTCTGGTCGTAACAATCTCAGCCCACCAGGGGCAGGCTTGTAAACCGGAGGCAGTCACGCACCCTTTGTCTTGAAGGAGGTGCGAGTTTAACTTCAGGTTGAATGTTTCTCCTTGGACCACTAACGCGGACTGAGTGCGCAAGGCCGGACACCCTTGGGCCTCCCCCGAGGTTGGGTTCTTGTGTGATTCACTGTGGGGGTTTTTTAAATAGAGGGGGTGTTGACTGTCAGTTTGCAGACAGGTTGAGACACTCACAGTACACACTCATGGTCACTGTGGTCTCCACGGGACGGGAAAGGGCGGAGTTCCTGGCATGACATGCCAGCTGCCTCCCGTTGTCGGATCTCACAGCGGTGACCCTTTGGAGAGGTAACAGAAAGACAACATGACAACAAGGATAAAAGAAACAAAGTGAACTATGCTTACTGGATCAAAGTATATTTGTCCTGTAGTAACGTGCGTCCTGTGGCTGATATATTATATACTGTATGTCTGTTAGATTCTTAATGCTGGTGCATCAATGTGCATGCAGCATTATTCGGTTGGAGCGGGTGGAGGTGGAGTTTCACTACTTTATAAACAGTTGGGTAGTTTAGTCCAGTGGTTCCACATCTAAGAGTCAAAAGATAAGTCTGAGGGGTCGTGAGATGATTCATGGGGGAGGAAAGAAGAAGAAACAAAGTTGTGGGAAACAAATCTGTCGTCATTTTTCTTTCTTTTTATCCCACAATTCTGCTTTATTAGATAGTGAAAGCTTGGCGAGAGAGAGGAATGGTGGTGGTGGTGGTGGGGGGGTTGTCTTTGGGGTGACTACTGAAAGTCACAAACCATTAAACTGATTCTTTTTTAAGGGATCACAACCAAAATATGTTGTTTATGTTGAAAGTGTTGTTTTGCATTGCCTTAGCTTGTGTTTTCCCCCCTACCCTTTACATTTCTTGATTTGAAAAGTAATGATTAATTATAGGTGTTAGGTAATGGAGTGGATTGGAGAGTGTAGTGTAATTGCATGAAATGGAAATGTCCAAGTAGAGTACAAGCAGCTCTAATGTGTGCTTAAGTAGTACTCCAGTAAATTTACTTTGCACCACAGTGTCAACAAGAAAATGCACTTTGCGATGTACATTGAAAAATCCACTATGCAGTGGATTTATTCTGAGCCTAGTTTACTTTCTCAGTTCATGTATTCCATATCAAATTACAGTACAATGTCAACCGTAACAATCACAAATGGCCCACTGCTGTGTACGCTCAGTGTGAATATGAGGAAGGAGCATCAATATTGCTTAAGACCTTGGCCGTTCTGCAATAGAGCCGAACAACGTTGCAGCTCCTCAGTATCAATGTTATCTCAGGATATGACAAGAGGTTATTATCTTTGACACAGAGGAGACAAGCAGGATTAAAGTAATCTATGGCCCTGTTTAATGTATAGGCACCTGGCGGACCGGTGAGGATCGGATCTGTCTCGCTGCCGGAATGTAATTTTGTGCATTTGACAGAAGCTAATTTAATCGCACAGTGCCAAGAAACACTTCGCTGTTATTCGCAATTCATTGTATTCGCTAAGACAGAGGGGGGGAATACGAGTGGGGTGAAAACGGAGGGGGAAACGAGAAACAAAGACAGACTTGGAAAGATTGAGCGGGTCGGAGAGGAGAATGAGTCTGGCAGGCGGGCGAACACATACGTTACTTCAGCATGCGTGTTCAGGAGCTTATCCTTTGAGCCAGACACGGTGAACAACTCTGCACCTGTCAGCTCGACTCCGTCTGAAAGACACAATGGGGGGAAAGGAACACAACAACAAAAAAAGGGAGAATACTGTGTGTAAATGTGTTCACGTGAAACAGAAACATCAGTGTTATTGTCGTGTGGAACGGTGAACACTGGAATATGATGAACATGTGTATTCATGGGTGAGCAGTGTGGATCTATGTGCTGAACAGAGATATTACATTACTAAACCCGTCTTTGAATTTAAATCAAAACAGTATGAAGATTACAATATGACCAAAACAAAATTGCCTTTTACTGAACACAATAAAGACAGGCAAAATTCAAAAGAGAAAAGAACAGAACATCTCTCCTGCTCTGTTGCAGCAATATACAGTATAATAGGTGTGACGGGGGAGCAAAAGGCAAGCACGGAAAATGGAAAAAATTGCACTTGTTTTTGTTAACTACTTGGAACTTGTGATACATTCTCTGCACATGCAATTGGGAAGTCGGAAATTGGATTGGCTATTTCCTCCCACACAAAGTCTGCTCCTTTCAACTCTGCCATGTACAGCCTGTGAAACAAGAGATCTTTACTGAACTCACATCTCATCCTCCATAATGTTTTAATGTTTAAATATTCAGGTTGCAACCTATGGAGATCCCAGAATGTAGAGAGTCAGAAAGGCTGCCCTTTGTTTTAACCTGTCGAGCTGACCAGCTCCGTCAGTGTAAGTGCAGCTGAAAGAGGTGACTCACCTTTATAAAGTGTAATTTCAGCCGGGGGCTTTGCGTCAGGAGCGATACAGGTGACGGCGTACTTCTCTCCCGCCACCCAAGGTGTTGCCTTGTCCAATTCAAAGTACGGCTTGGAAGGAGGAACTGGACGAGAGGAAAAAAACAGCTCAACTTTCATATTCATCACATCATTAAAGTAATATTCATCACACTAATCCTTGGTTAGACGAAGCAGACGCTATCACAGATGGATATTAGCTCATGCAATGATATGATAATAAGCGCTCGCAACATTCGGGAGTGGACGGGAATGTCACGCTGTCAGCTTCTGAGTGATTTACTGCAGCGAAGTTGGATGTGCTGTTGAGTTAGAATACAAATTGTGGCGAAGAGGAGATGAAATAGTGATGAAACTGATCCAGCGCTAATGTATCATGGCAAACACCAAACACTTCTCTTCTCAGATCACCCTCGAGCTAAATATGTGCTTTTTGGACTGATCAAAGCAGTCTTCACTTCTCCAGTGTTCTACTCTACAATCCTTTTATCTGACCATAAATAGGAATTACAGAAGGAGAAAAAAAAAAAAAAACGTAGCTTTTAACACAAGGGACCGGAAATTGTTTGGCAGTAAATTGAGAAATCTGTCACCAACTAACCATCAAAGAGATTTCTGCAGGTCTGTGAGTCACTCTTTACCCAGACTATCAGTTCAATCATACACGCACACAGAAACAGAAACCTGGGCGTCTATTGTGCCAGCTTTTAGCGAGTGATGAGCCTGTAGTATCACAAACTACGGTTACTGTTAAGGTTGTGTTTCTTTCATCAGAGATCAAGTGCAAAGGCTGCCTGAGTTCAGAGACAGAACTGGGAATTGGAAAGTACAGGAAGGATACATGCATGTGAGAGAGACATGAAAGAGTCCTGCAGAGGAGTGAAGAGCTACCGAGAATAAAAAGTGAGTGGAAGACAAGCTGCATGGGAGAGCGGGGGGGCCAATTCTGAGGCCACTGCTAATGTGTGGGTAAATGTCTGGACCACAAGCAACCCAACCAGCCAGCCGTTCAGCTCCTCTCCATCTCTTTGGCAAATACAATCAATTCCTGGCCACTAGGAGGAGCTGTTGCTGTGTGAAGAGTTGCCCATTGGCTCCAGTCTGCTATTGAGACAGATGAGATGTGGCTGCAGCTTCAAACTGATTTAAAAGAAGCAATTGAATCTGTGTGGACTGTGATGGGTTACCCAGAGCACTGCAGAGGCGCATGCTAAAATAATGAGATGCATTTGTTTGTGTGTCCCCCCCCACCCCCACCCCCACCCCTCTTTCCTGAGAAGATGACTGGGCCATGCATCTATTGACAGCCCCTGCACTCTCAATCTACTCAGGCCTGCACGATTCAACAGCGGCAGTATCACTTGTTGTGCTGGAGGAGTGCCTGGCAGCCCAACAAATCCTAAAATAAGAATAATGATATGTTCGCAAATGAGCCAGGCAGGTATCTCATTTTTTTTCTCCCTCGCTCGCTCATGCTGGCCCCGGTCCTCTTATCTCTCATTCGCTCCATCATCCCTCACGAGCAGCCAGCCCCCCCCCCCCCCCCCCCCCCACGCTATCCTTCTTGACCACTGCAGTTCAACTGCAGAAATGAGGGGGAAGGTGTATTCCAGCCATCCATCACATCTGCAAACCACGTGACCCAATCAGCCCAGTCAGGATGACCATTTGTATGAATGCAATATAGCGTGTGGACAACAGCAAAACACACTCTATTCAATTTACTAGACATGCACTCAGAGGGGGGAAAAACAGACAGCAAACAAGCCGTTCTCAATATTAACTCTTTCGGCCCTTCCTTTGTCTAATTGCCTGTCGGCTTTGTTATTTTGACTGCCTGTCTCTCTGTCTCTCTCTCTCTCTCCTCTCTGCTTTCTATCCCCATCTCTCTTATTAAGGTACATATATGAACACAATAATAGATAGGCACACAAAAGGCTTCCTCCTGCCATTCAGACGAGAAACAGCGAGCCACAAAAATTCGATTCATTAGACAAATACGGGCGGATGGATGGATAAGACAGATAAGAAGCAGATTAGCAGACACACATCAATATGCATATCCACCTATCCTTCCCTCTCGTTTTCACGTACAGGCGCACACACTCCTCTTCCTCCTTTGCACACAAACACACAAAGATGAACTCTACAGTGTATGCGGATTTGCATGCACAAACACACAGACACAGGCGAGCGAGTGTGCAGACAAGCTACATTCATCTCACTTCAATCTAAGAAACAGGCGCCAGTGTGTGTGTGCACAGCCTAACATGCTACACCGAGCTGATGCTCTTGGAAATAGTGGAGAACGCCCCGAGGATAAAAGTCTCTAAAAGGCTTATTATGCTGAATTAAGACCAGAAGATCTGACTTCTCAATAGCACAGAAACACGAAGCATCGTTTTTATCTCTGGAAGACAAAGTTCGGCTAAAGCTTCCCAAATGTATGTGCACAAGGGTATATTCATGCATTTTTGGGTATATTCTGCATAAACACAAACACACGCACACACACACACACACACACACGCACACACACACACGCACACTGTGGGTCTCAGGTGTGTGATCTCTGGCAATAGAAGCCTCTAAAATAGTGCTCTTTTTTCAGCTTTCCCTTCCTCTCCGTCTGCTCGTCCAGCAGCCCCATCTCCGCTCGCCCACCGCCACACCACTCCTTCCTGAGTCACTGTCTCACTTTCTTTGTGAAATATTTCACACTACACAAGCAAGGACGCAAAATCCTTAGACAGATAAAAATAAAAAAGAATTAAAACACTTAAAATAAAAGGAGAGAGAACATTTAAAAACATTTAATTCATCATTGTGCCTTGATTGTCTAATTTAAGCATTTAACTGGGCCTCCTTTGCTTATTGTCTGACACTGTAATATGCACACCTTCACACCAATGTTCAACACGCCTTCCTCTGATGGGCTTGTGTCTTGGGCAACTGTCAGAACTTTTTCTGCCAACGAAGATGAACAAAGTCACCATGTTCTTACGTTGCTTGTGCCCCCTTTTATAAGTTATTCCATTATTCATAACAGGGAATCGTAAAATGAAGGCTCATTATATCCTCTTCAAGTGCTAAACTCATTAGCTACCGCAAAAACCTCACCATAGCCCCGGTTCCTAAAATGTCCTCTAACCTCCAACCAGTGCTGATAATAAGCTGACACACACACACACACACACACACCTCTCTTTAAGACCCAACTACGGCAAGTAAATGAGTAACCCGGTCTAAAAGCAGAAAACATCAAATAAGGGGTTTGAACATATGCAGGAGGCATCTGTACAGGGATGTACCACTGTGAGGGAGAGAGTCGTTCATTAATAGGATTAAATGCTAAGGCTAATGGTATGAACCGAGACACAGGATGTGTCAGGTATGTGACGGCCACAGTGCAGGGTAAGTTTCAGGAGAGGAGGGGGCTTCAGCGGAGTGGTAGAGGTTGTTATTGTCATGGATTACTCACTGCCACTTGATCTGTCTATTGCGGTAATCCCCTATCTAAGCTTCACAGGAAGGCAAAAACACACAGGAGTTATGTTGCACCGATGGAAATGTCTTGAAAACATCTCTTTGTAAGCTCGCGGATGGGGCTTATTGACATTTTTTGTCTCCGCCGCTGCTATTCACCGCCTGTAGTGATCTATCTCGAATTAGCCAGTCATGATAGCGCTCCCTCTGACCCAAGAATCCAATTATACGACCAGCAATCTCTGTTTTGTTTCCACATTCCTCCCCTCTCCCCCACTGTATCTCCTCATAAAGAGTTTATAGTGTTTTGATTTGATGCAGGGCTTGATGGGATAAGGCCACGGTTGACTGGCCAGGGGCATGGGGCCTTGGGAGCTGTAGTTCAGTGATGGAGAAGTCTGTGGGGAATTCAGCAGAGACAGTGCTCTTCAAACGGATGCACAGTTTCCAGTCCCAGTTCAGCACTAACAGGAGATTGAATTCATCAGCTCATTATCACGGCCCAGATTAGTCATGTATTTTGAATCAGTTGAGTTGGTGGGCTGGAACAAATGACCCTATAGGACCACGGCTGCAGAGAGCTTTTTAAGTCGGTCGCTTCCCTCCTTGCCCTTTGCAACAGCACGGCTGCAATGGTCCATTCCAAAACAGTCAACAGCTCGGAAGTGTTCCCAAGACACAAAAACACCAGCTGAGATTTAGATCTGAGCATGTCGGTCACACATACAGTCTACGGGCACACAAGGGAGCAGTAGGTTTCAGTCATGGTAAATACGACTACCAGTGACCTCCCATGCAACCCGGATATAATTGCCACACATTTTAATCTTTTCGACAAAGCTGAAGGCAATCTGTTGACAGGTAATAAATGTGGGAATCAAGCCTGCTGTGGCTGCAGGTGTAGGCCTGCTGTAGGACATAAGACTGCTGCAGTGTAGAACAGAACACAGCCATTCAAAGGAGACGTCTGTGGTCTATGTCTCTTCCTATCCCACACCGCCCGCCATCCCTCCCACCAGCCCATTGATGTCAGAAAAACCTGCTTTCTTCTCAGAAGAGAGTGAGGCCGCTAGAATCGCCACGGCAACCCCCACCCCTCACCCCCCCCTCACCAAAGAGAAAGCCGGAAAGCGAGGGAGAGAGAGGGAGAAATTGTGCCGAATGGGAAGGGGGATGTAAGCAAATGAACTGCGCCTGGAGAAGAAAGGATCTTTTAGAGTCTCCTTGCCACATATGGGCTCGCTCCCACAAGCAAGAGGGATAGGGGGAGAGATATACCAGTTGTTATAGAGCGACAACAGGTGGTCGAATGTAGTCGAACAATTACATCTATTCCAGCCCATGTCTGACTAGGAACTTTTCAATCACTTCTCTTATAATATATTCCTGTGCAAGGCAGAGACATGGATCGCCTCAAGGCTTGCAAAGGAATCCAGGTTGTCCTGATACTTTACTTTGTGTAGCTGCTGGTGAAAGCCACGGACGTACTGTACCGGAACAAGAGTGCTTGTAAAAGAAATAAATACCGCCAGAAAAGTTTGAAAACTGGTGACTTTCTTCATGGTTCACGCATGTTTCAAATATGATTTGCACTTGAAAGAAGACGGCTGGTTTCTACTGTACCAAGGGCGCTTTAAAAAAAATGTTTTTAAAATTCCACTGTGCGCCGCTTCAACTGCCTTATCGTGAGCAAATGAAAGCTCTTAATCAATAGAAATGAATATTTAACAGCTCTTTATATGCTGATTACTGGTCAGAGGGTTGCGTATGTTACTGGAGTACTGAGGATGCTCTCTGCTCCTTATTACATGCATCATGTTCTTACTCTGACAGAAAACACATGTTTATAAGCCTCCGCCTCCCCTCCGCTAACACTCTCCATGGTTGTGCTCACTTAGCATGCCGACCCAGGCTGTACTGGAGATGATTGCCCGACTGCTCTCAGACCGGCCCACTTGACACATATAGGGGGCTTCATCCTCCAGTTGGGCGTTCTCAATCTGAAGATGATGCTGCCCTGGAAGAGAGAGGAAGTGGTTAATAAGACACATTATGTCGTGATGAGGATGTGCTCACTAAAAATATGTAAATAATAACAAAGAAGAAGAGCTCATGCAGTTTTCTGCTTCCTTCTCTCCACAGAATCCAACCCTTGCTGTTCAGAGACGTTGCGTCTGTATCGATAAGTATCTCCCACGGGTCTTATTTCCTCTTTGTTGATTTCAGTGTCTGAATCAGAGGCAATTTCCAACACGGAAAATGGGAAAATTAACAATAAAAGCAATTTGTACAATGACAGTCTGGCATTTCAATTCAATACGATAATATGCCCTTCTACAGATGACGTTTGGGGATTTGATTATAAATAGACTATTTTTGTACTTCTGAATAAATGGAAACATCTCACTAGCGGGAGAACTTCCTGCTGCAGGTTTTTCCCGTTGACATGCAGGGGTTGACTATACTTATAGCAGAAGCTGTCACGCCGGTGTGGTAATGTCTCATCTTGGGTTTTTGTCTTGTCATTTCCTGTTTTATTTTGAAAATAACTCCCTTCTCGATTCAGGTCACTTGCCCTTCCTCATGTGTTCCCTGGTCTGATGTCATTCCTGATCCCTGATTGTTGTCACCTGTTGCTCGTTATCCCTCTGTGTATTTAAGTCTGCGTCTCCCCTTGTCTTGTGCCAGTTCGTCCTGTCTCTCGTCATGATCCACGTCACGGTCCACGTCACGGTCCACGTCACGCCTTTGTCAAGTTAAGTTTGTGTTTTTGCCGTCTTTGTTTATTTTGTTTATAGTTTATTCCCGGAGCCTGTTTTTCCTCCTATTGGAGCGTTTTTTGTTTGGTCGTTTTTATGTTAAGAATAAAAGCCTTTTTGACTGCTACTGCCCTGCATCTGAGTCCTCCCTCCATGCCCAGGTCCGACAGAAGCATTTTGTCACAGAATGACTTTCCAGCATGGAAAATGAAATCCACTCCCAGATTCACAATGCCGACTGAATAAACTGTCTATTAATTGATGCCAGGCAGAGTCCTTCTCTCTGTATCTCTCTTCTGATAGTCTGGCATGCCAACAGGACTTGATTTGTTTGATGCATTGCCATAACCTGTGGGGATTAGACGGTGTTCGGTGTTGGTTTTCCAGCTCCTGATTCTCTGGCTCACAGCCTACGTACATGTGCTAAATAGTATCTTGGTCTGACAACCACCCAGGCCTAAAATTGCATGTGTCAAGTAAGCTGGCAAGATAATTAACACCAACCAGAAGCAATTTTCACATCTAAGTTATCATTGAGCGCAGAGAGAGACACATTAAAAGTTATTAATCATATTCCTCTTTCCCTGAATTACCCACAAATAGTGCAATCAAGTTGCAGAGAGTGCGGATTTATGGTGGGGGAGATGGCGGATGGCTGCAACGCGACTTGCTTATTTGTCCATTGCTTTGTATTTATTTCAGCTAGGGCCTTCAGAATTTTGAGAAACAGTGTATCTACATAGCCATTATATCAGCAGCAGGGTATTTACTCCCCTCGGCAAATCTGCATTTGCGTATTGGCCCTAAAACTGGAAACCCATATTTTTATGTGATTGGTAATGCACAGTCCCAATGGAACAGGGAGAAAACTAACTACTGTCAATTATTGATCATTCAGACAGCAGAGCACAAGGAAAATCATCACGGTTCATCTCAGTAGTTTTGTTATAATTTGAAAATCAGGCATTACGTTACAGAAAATATGCCACAATTTCTGGTGAGAAAGCATATCTGTGTACTATGTGTGTTATGCTACTCTGGTACAAACTGATGTAATGCAAAGTATGTACTTCATTTGATTTATAAATAATAAAACAAAAACAAACAACTATTAACACAATTGTATAGGTTTGAACCTTTTGTTTTTCCTGCTGCTGTTCAGTATTACATACTTACGGAGGAAAGACTATTTGTTAAAATGTATAAGATTCATTAAACTTAAACAATTGAATTTGTGTTGCAGCATGTCACGAACAGTGTTAAAGCTTCTTTACGCAACATCCAGATCAATAACAGCAGCAAACAACTATTTACGTAAATATAAAGTGGAGGAATGGCTACCTAGAAAAATTCACTTAATACTTTTGTGCCTCGAACAAGCCATTCATCTGTTCCTTTATATATTTGTCTTTCCAATGCACATCATGGTGCACACGTGCACAACATCCTAGATTGAGGCCAGCTTTTATCCTCATGGCCATGTTTCCATTCCTGGAATTATATGTTGAAATCAACGCTGCTGTTTTTGTGAATGTGTAATTTCAGTCTTTTTAAAGCATCAATAAACAGCACTGATGGTAACAATCAGCGAGAACTGGTGGTGCATCAAGTGCAGTCAAGTGCCACCTTAAATGATTTTGCTCTTTCCGTGCTGTGTAAAGTGATTGCTCACATCCGTCTGCAGTTTCTTATCCTGGTGAAGTGTACCTGCGCAGATGGCTAGTTTATTCATGAATGTATGTTTGAGTGTTGAACAGCGTGTGTGTGTGTGTGTGTTCGTTGTCTTCATGTGAATACTTTCTTACTTGTTTTTATTAAGGTAAGAAGAGGGAAGATCTTTTTTCTAACTCTGTACCTGCTGTAATGTCTAGTGAAACTTGCTAATCAGCTGACACGGTGTTTTAGCTGTTTGTTTTGATAGAAACTCCAGGCATCAACAAGCACGGACAATGTGTAGATGGGCATCTACGCGGCCTTTATGTGCTGCTGGCGCTCTTCCACACTGCAGCGCTGAAGTGTGGCTCGTCTAGTTGCAGGCTGATCAGGAACAGATGCTCTTCTCTTACTCCGGATTGCCTTCTAATTGGCTATTACTTTTTATAGACTGTGTTGCAGATTCTACAACACACTTTATTCACTGCCACATTTCACTGATTTGCTGACACCAACTCCGTTGCTTTTCATATTTCGTTGGGTCTTAACATGTGAGTGACAGCGAGGGCGACGTGTGAAAGGCTGTTGACAATCACCTCACCTGCTCAGTCCCAGATGCTGCCTGTATAGCGAGCCAGTGTGCCATACGGTTGCTGTAATGTCTGTGTTACTTTATGATGGCACTTTGAAGCCATAGCAACAACATCATCTCATTTACTTTTAGCCAACATCAAGCTGTATAGTGCTTACTGAGCTGACAGTGGCACTTCTTAATCAGAACTCTCTAACCTGTAAGTCACAAGAAGAGTGACGGCATGTTAGCGTGTTACTTTCTTTGGCACATCATACTTTCATGTACCCTCTCCACAGCCAACACCATATTCTAGCCCACGCAGTATAACTTGACAATTATTTTATCTCACTCCACTCAACTGGATCTGTTTTTTTTTTTTATTGAACAGCCAAAACAGTTCAAGCCACATTCAACCACGGGCAACTTATGATGACTATTCTGGTGTCTTTTTAGTGGCACACAAGTTAATTCATTTAGCTGGGATAGGTCAGTCAGAGCCCAATAGGCCATAGACCATTTTCTGTGAGTATCCCCCATTTACCTCTCTTGGGGTTTCCAATCACGCTGTAGCGCGGAAAGCCTGGCAGGCTTCTCTGTGGTCCCAGGAGGAGGCCATCCTTCACCCACTGCACGGCCCCTGAGGCCCGCAGCACTTCACACCTCAACACAGCTGTGGCTCCCATTCGCACGGTGAGGTTCCTGGGCTCTGACCTGAAGGCCTGCTGGGCCCGTGTGGCTGGAGGCATAAAAAAAAAGGGGAGTCTAAGCAATGGAGTCAGAGAGGAATGGTTGAAAGGGGAAGGGATGTGATGGGATTTAATGTAAAGAAGTGGGTAAGAACCCAGGGGTGAGTATGTGTGAGGAGTTATGGAGGAAGTGGAAAGGAGTAGAGGGAGGGAGGGAGCATGACAAACATACACCACAGGGATGCAGTCTTGCGGTCTTTTGTCTGAGAAGGTACCCCATTGTGTCTGGTCACATTATTCATCCTGGCATATGTTTTATTGATGGGAGACTGCAGTGATACGGCCCTGAAAATGAGTCAATAAAGTAATTACTGTGAATTAAATCCCCCCTCAGCCATGCAGATAGGGCATTGGGAGGAGGGGAAAAGCATGGGGTATCAGAGACCTTGTTCACCTGCGGTTTTTCTTCAATGTCGATGTCCCACCAGCTAATTCCTCCTGGGAAGAGTAATGATTATCACTTTAATCCCCCTTGTTTGTCATAGGTGGGGTTGGCCATCTTTCAGCTAGGCTCCTGGTGACATTCTGTGGTGCAGTGAAGCTGAGTCGGAAACAGCCCACCCACCAGCCTCTAACTCTTGGGAGAGGATTATTATACATAGGGTGAACAAATAAATCCTGTTTTAAGGAGCCAAATGAAACTGCATACTTCAATTAAAGCCTAACATCTTAGCATGACTACTGTTTAAACAATGCCCCGCAGAGAATTCAGCTCGGTTCCGCCAGGTTGTTTGAATCTTGACCTTCATCGAAACAATGACCAAGTTGTTTGTGAAGTGTATGCTCTGTTGCGTCTGACAACATGAGTGAGAGGCAGAGCTCCCAGATCAAGGCTGAACCAGTCACCTCACGTCAAATATGAAGGGCAAGATTGGCCATTACAGAGGATGCATACAAACAACCAAACACAGCAGCACATTTGCATACAGTTTACACAAATGAATACTCATCAGCGCTCCGTGGTGGCTTCTCAAATAGCTAGAGTATTATTCTGATATGAAGAAATAGCACCATATGGAAATGTTGTGATAAGACTCATTGTGTCCTACAGTGATAGCATGTGAGTTTTAAATTAAGAAATAGCACAACCTTCCTCTTGAACTTGAATAAATTAGTAAAAGATTGAATGGATGTGTATCTATAAAGCGCTGCTAGTCTTTTCGACCACTTGAGCCCTTGCTCAGTTCCTTACATTCAGGGGGTTTGCCACTAAAGTACTTAGTAGTCTAAGACAGTAAACGGGATATAAATAATATTATGGAGCATGTTCTGTGTAACAGTGACCTCCGCTGCTCGCAGTAGTTGAGAAGCTGAATCAAAAGAGAAGGGGGAGAAAAAAAAAGCTTTGAGTCATGGATGTATAAAGAGAACCTATACAGCGTTGGAGGCGGGGCTCCGATCATCCTATGAAAGTTGCTCAGTGGTTCACTGACTAACTGCAGTGCCTAAATGGAATGCATGCAACCATGCCATCATTGATTAATGTTATTAATTACACCTGTGCTTTCCTTCTATGACCTGTCAAAATGTCTGCTGTGCAATATTGATTTCCCTTCATTATTCAAGAGAGGATGTCTATAATTATACACGCCTGCAATTTCTTCACCCTGATTTCTACATTAATTTTAATTTTCACATTACATTTTTATAATAAAGATATTGTCTGTATTTTGTTTAAGACAGGGATGTTGATAGGCCTATTTTAGGCTTATTTGTTTAGTCTTTATTCAGAATAATCTCATACTTTTAGGATTAGAGCATCATAGTCTGTAGAAACAATATACTTTAGAAAGAAGCATTTCTGTAAAGCCTATTTGTCTTTTTTTTTTTTTTTTTACAGACACTGCATCCTCATTTAGCTGGAATAAATACAGAATAAAAACATACAAAATACATTTATTTGGGTAAAGTTCCTATTTATGTCCGATTTTGTCTTCTTGGTTTATTCTACTGTATAGCCTACGTTATGACAGGAAATTTACAAAATCACACTGATTTAACCAATCTACAGTACAGTAGAGCTGTCAATTTTCCTCTATAATAATATTTAAATTTATTCCATATTTTTTTCAACATTCAAATTGTATTCGAATATTTAACGCTTCATTTCAGCCTATTATCGTGTTATTGTGTGGGGTGTTATCTCTGCGTGTGCTATCAGCTATTTCTGAGTATGAGATTGTGATTCAGAAAACTTTATTCTTAATCAGACTTCACGTGTCAAAACGAGGCGAGATTTGTTAACGTTAGAAAACAAGTCCCTCTAAAAAAAAGAAACTGAATACTAATTTCAGCATTCGAATAGTACTGATTTTCTTCCTATTCAAATTATATTTAATTCCTGAAGGTCATCTCCAACAGCCCTAGAGTACAGTAATTGGTGTAATTTAATGACATTCTTTAGACCTGCAGCTTATCTAATAAGAAATAGATATGGTATCACTTTAAGATAAATTTACAGAATTGAAGAAGAGAATGGAAGAACACAATCTTTGTTGCTTTTAACTAGTTACTAGCTGGACTTCACTGGTTGTTGTGTAGTTCTAATACAGTACTAAAAAGATGCAAGTGCAGTTTTTGTATGCTTCTCCTGGGGGCTAACCCCCCCTGTCTTTAAATCCTAGTAGCGTCCCTGGTTTAAGACCTCAATACACTAGTATTATCTAAAAGGTGTCTGTTGTTGCACATGTTTGTTTGAAGTTAAATCTTCCCATTTCATCATAAAGTAGAAGTTTATGCTTAGGAATATGTTGTATTCAATATTGTCAGATCACATGTTGGAGTCATGTTCAGCCCATGAACTGGATTCCATTGCACAAATCACCATTGTTCCATCAGGCAATACAATACACATGTTAGCATTTTGTGTTGTTCATTGTCTGTATAAACTAGTCACTGCTGGAGGATAGATTAGGGACAGTCACCATGTATTATAACTGCCAATGGTAACATGCACAGTAGGATAGCGCTTATATTGGCCAGCTTTACCTTGAGCTAAACAACAACCCAGTAAAAAAAGTCACTATAGTTACATGGAGTAACGCTATTGGCTATACTATTTGCATAAAACGCTAATACCCTGAGACTGAATTCCCCCGTTATCATGAATATCAGTTAACAGAATGTGTTTTTCTACCCCAGATCATAGGAAGATCATAGGAAGAATAGTCCTCCAGCAAGAAAAAAGATGCAGCTTCTGGTTTCTTATTTGACTAGCAAAGGAAGGTAACAATAATTATGTTAATAGTTGGTCCCGCCCCCTTAATTTGATAACTGACGTCTAATTTGCTGAAATAAAAGTGAACAGAGAAACATGCAGATGCCACAGGCGCTGCAGTTAATGTGATATCTATGACATCATTTTTTTACAAGATTACGAGGTAAGTATACGATTAACCAGGTTAGTTTAACTGACATTCACAGTGCATGCATCGCTGTAAACCTGCGCAAATCAAGAAAGCATAAAAAAAAAACACATAAACATATAGTAGCTAGTGTATTACAGTGAAAATTAATCAAGGCTTCAATAAAGTCAAGATTCCCACTGCTCTGCTGAACGGCCAGGACCAGGGAGGGACTTGAAAAGGCCAGTTTCTGTAATGAGAGTTCCATGGTGACATTTCATTCTCTTACCCCAGATGAGACATAGAAAGGGTAGAGCTGAAGGAGACATGATCCATGCTGAAAAGAAGTCCATTTCACCACCAACACCTGACCTTCTGCAATCCTGGAACAACCATGGGGAGGGGAAAAACAACTCTATTACATATACACAACTCCATCTCCTTAACAAGAAGAATGTAGTAGATACATGCTTTAAAGAGGCATTCATATTAAATGCCAACATTTGTTTATTTTCAAGGTTCGACTTTCTGAAGAGCATACAGCGTTGGTAATACTATCTAGCATTCACTGTAGCGTTTCTCTTTCCACTCTTCTGACATGATTACAACACCATTCCAGCAGACAAATCAATCGATCGGTCTATTAATCCTACATTAGTGTGCAATGAAAACATACACAACTTTGAAAAGCCACAAGGTAGGTTAACAACATGGTGTTGGTCATTTGTGTTTTTGTGTTTGGACATTCTGATGCAGGACAATGTCTCCACAGGTTGATATTTACACAGCACTTAAAATGAATGGAAACCTGCATGAAAATCAGAAAATCCCTTCAAAAGGTATAGAAATGGCTGGATGATATGAAAAACACCAATAATTTAAATTATATAAAATGTGTTTTTTTTTTTCAAAAAGCTTGAAATAAAGTTATTATAATTTACACACATGCACGTAGATATTAGGATCACGTCATGCACTTGTTGTGAGCCGTGAGTTTGTTCCCTCTTCCTTATTTGACCTGGAAGAGCCCTCTGCGGATTTAAGTCAGTTTGTAATCACTCCAATTTATCTGCTGCCGGAGTGGAACAAATAATAGTGATTTACTTAATTGAAAACTAAATATTTTCTCATCTGAATAGACAAAATGAATTGAAGGCAACGGCTCTTTGACGCATCTCCCCTCAGTCGATTCGTTGCACTCCAACAGGCTTTGATAAGAATTAACTCACACTCAATTATTTTATTTTTTCACTCTCAGAACATTTGTGCATTTCAAAGCCCCCAGTATACTCTTCAAAAGCACACGAGGGCAATTACCTCCCTCTCCATGTAATACAAATTTGTTTCTTAAAAGTGGCCATCTTCTATATATAATACTACTATTATATAGTATTAGATTATTTCATGTCTACAGTACATATGAAACTCTTCCGTTGGGATTTAGAGCTGAGGTGTAGTACTCCCCTGTGAAATGATTTCTGGCCAACGACCTCATAAGTCCTTTACCTCCTCAAACAACCGCCTGTAATGTTTTGAAAAAAAAGCAACTTCAACAAGGATGTTAATTCATATGTGTTTTCTCTGTATGTGATTAAGTGGTTGCTTTAAATGTAAAGTAAGCTAAACCAGACCGAATGGCAATTAAATGCATCATCAAATATAAGAAAGACCCATTTCTACTACAGCGGCGCTCATTGCCACCAATTTCTTTTTTTTTTGACCTTGTTCTTTACCAGCTTCTTACAAATGCAAATTAGAAAGTTTGATTTGAAATTTGATTCGCTTTCAGAGAGAGGGTTGCCACTCTCCCCGCAAGGGCATTAGAAATAGCTGAACCATTCAGCGTGACCCCGACAGGTAGATTTTTAATGGCGTCTTTCATATCATCACCAAACGACTCAATACACTCAATCCAAGACCGATTTAACGTGAAACCCCATGAAATCAGTCAATGTGCAGAAAATGAAGTTTCAACCTCCAATTCAGACGTGGTCTTACATCTTAATACCCAGCCTAACTTCTTCCAGTCTCACCAGTTGCAAGTGGCTCCAATTACTGTAGTATATATAGAAGCTGTGTGTTGTGAACCATTACTGCTTCAACACTGAACTGTTGATAAAGAGGGTTTCTAAAAGATGCAGATTAGGTTATCAACAGAATCTAATTGCATCTGAATCATTGATTTTGCATTAATAATATGGCATTATTTAAGCAGTATGATTAAGACCTAGCAGAATGCGTTTAAAAAAAGAAAAGGAAAAAGACCTCAGCAGCCTCGAGGACAGACGGACTAAATCATACAGTATCAGTCTGGTCCAGCAGCTTGACATATCCAGTAGAAAACGCAAGTTAGGCATTTGTGTACTTTGTCTCCACTGCCTGCAGCTCAAAAGTGTTGAAGTTTACTGAATTGCTGTGACTTCCCTACTAACACTGACACACCTGCTCTCCCCAGGAAAAAAAGTTGAGAGACAGAGAGGCAAAAACCTTCTTTCAACCACCACCAACTCAAGCACATCTGCCTGCCTCGGGTGCACAGAGAGAAAGAGAGTGAGGCAGGCAGACAGACACACAGAGAGGGGTACCTCCTTCTTAAAAAAAAGAAAAGTAAAAGAGAAAAAAAAGCCAGGAATCTTTGAATAGGTGTGCGGATTTGCATGAGAGAAAGAGAGCGGCGCTTACCTGTTGAGTGGCGCCGAGGCTCGGGAGCGTCTTTTTGTCTTCCTGATCTGCAGATGGCTCTCTGAACACAAGTGAGGAACGGAGATGTTACAGAATGCCAATGGGACTTCCCCTTCTCTCACTCCTTCAGCTAAGACAGAGGCAAACACATGAAGGGAGGAAGAGAGGCAGCAGTGGAGACTGAAGAATGTAAGGAAGGTGTTACAAGAGGGTCACCTGAACAGGAGGATAAATGTCAAAAAACACTCACAATGGCATGGCTCCCCCAAGGGTTCACAGCATATTTAATCCTTTTAAGGCCAAACCGTAACAAAATGACCATTTAAAAAAGTTGATGGCCCCGTTCTTTCAGCAGAATTGAATCAAAAGCTATAAAAGCGTAATAAAGTTCCAGTGAGCCAGAAATAATAATAATAATAATAATAATAATAAATGGAGTAGAGAACCAGGCCTCCACTTTCTTTCTCTTCCTGCCTCTCTGCGGAGTATTCATGGATCCCATTATTTAGCATTTCACTCTGCCGGGGTTGGAAGGAGCAGTGCAGCCCTCAAAGATACAGATGCAACATGGATGTCTTCACAGTTGCTAGTTTGTAACATTTATGCTCATACATAATGAATGGAATAGAGAGTATCCCTATAACTGTATTTCCCATACAGAATACTCCTGGGTGATCTGCTCTACTGCAGAGGTGGAGATAGAGACAGGTCAAAGAATTCACTTTCAATAGAGTATATTATGAATATTTGACTTTTTTTTCCCTGAATATTGCTGCCCCCCCTCCTTTGTCAATCATATACTTCCAACTGAATGGTGGCTGGAGAATACAACCATTTGCTCAGTGGAACATACTGAAAGCTCTTCTAGCAAGACAACTTAAAGGTCATGTTTATTTTCCATGTGCATGTATTTTTCATTTGATCCGCTGATAGTCCACGCGTGTTGACTGGATGTACAAGCAATTTGCTCTGTGCAAACACAAAAGCAGTTATGCCGCTGCATCTGTTGTTCCACTATTGGTCAGCCATGCAGTAATGACTATGCCTATTGCTGTCTGTTATAGTAGTGCTGAGAAACTCCCGCAGTTGTGCAGCAGGCGATAACGAATGATAATGACACACAGTATAGTGGCACAAATTCAAGGACTGTAACCGTATGTTGTGCATGCTGCACTGTGCCAGTGTCCAGTGTAGTTCTGTGTGTGTGTGTGTGTGTGTGTGTGTGTGTGTGTGTGTGGCCCAGATGTTAGCAGCTGGGTTGTGTAGTCGGAGCTGGCCCCACAGACAGTCATTAAGCCCAGCAGCCGAGGGCTGGAAGGTTAATTCCCCCGCCTGGAGGGGTATGTAGGTGGGAGGCAGGAGGAAAGGAGGGAGGGAGGTGGAGGATGAGGTAGAGAGGCGGCAGGGAGGAGGAGGGGGGGGGGTAGCAATGGGAGGCGAGGGGGCTGTGAAGCTCAGTGCTCAGTTCACACAAACAGCACTGTCAGCAAGAGTGGAGCTGCTCCACTGCCAGACGAAGGAAGAGGAGGGAGAGAGCTGGGGCCTGACAGGGAGGTGGTGAGGGAGGGAGGGAGGGAGAGATGGACAGAGGACCTGAAGATGAATGGCGAGAGGGGAAATGCAGGGAAGAGGAGGGAAATACAGTAAGAGGGTAAAAAGAATTCATGTCAGGAGGTTAGACAGGCAGAGGGTGAGATGAAGGGGGACACGAACGAGCAAGGTAATGGAGCGCACGAAACGGATGGAGGAAGGAGACAGAAAGATACTGTAAAATGGGCTGTGGAGTGATGAATAGAAGACAAGGGAGGAGCAGGGGAAGGGGTGGGTGGGGGGAGGAAGGCTGACATGAAGAGTTGTTTTGAAAACCAACAGGAAGTCTACCGACTCAGACCAGTGCGGCAGGAAAAGCAAGGAGGAAGATTAATCAAAGAAGGCAATAAGCACTACAGTGGAAAGCAACACAATATGTGGAAGCGGCAAAGATGGGCTCATGTCCAGGAGATTGATTCAGAAAAGTTGAGTAGGAGTGAGGCTACATGCAATCTTTTCTGTGTGTTTGAGTTCCTGTGTATACGTATGGGTGTGTACAGTATTTGTGCTGAGGGTGCTTTGTGTGGAGGCATGCTGAAATCACTCAGATGGCCTTTAGAAATGTGGCAGCTTGGATTCTGTCGTTAGTCAAAATAAAAGGGGGGAAAAAAACTGCTTAATTACAAAATGAATATGACAGCTTGGAGTCGGTAGCTAGCAATTTAGACATCAGACATATCCAACGCCCAAATGCTACCCACACCAAGAAGAGAATTTAACTATTTCAGTGCCTACGGGTCTTTGGAAGTGATAATTAAATGGAAGCGGGCCTTAGTAACCCGTCAAGACTAGAGAGGGCTCTCGACAAAGACCTGCAAAATTATGTTTGTGCATTGAGCTGGAGAGTATTACATCCACACTCTGCATTAACTACAGCCATATGACCTGGTGATCTGATTGGAGGCCCAGCTTCTGTTGCCTGCCACAGTACAGCTGCCATATCAGTGATGCCTCTGTGTTCTAAATCTGTAGACAAGGTCAACATGCCCCCCCCCCCCCCGGCCAATCTGGCTCCCAATCGACCAGAGGAGAAGGAGATTTCACAGGCAGCCACAGACTGAGGGCATGCATCACCAGAATCCGGAAATTACAGGTATCACTAAACTAACAGCAGCAAACAGAGACGAGAAAACTCTCAAAAGTGTAACAGACTAGATTCGGCAGCACGTTCTTCAGAAGTCTGCTATAGTGACAGAGTCTGCATAGGGACCATCTCACTACAGGCAAGTTTGCAAGGAGACATTTTCAAGTCGCTGTGCTGGCCGAGTGATGCTGGAGCATGTGGACATGGACAAGGACGTGTATCGAGGTTAAGACGGATTTGGAAAAACCCAATTAAACACACCAACACACTCTTTACTCCTGCCTTTCAATCCCTATCTCTGTGTCCCTATGCATGTTGGCAGCAACATGGAGTTCAGAGCTGGGCGAGTGTGTGTGTGTGTGTGTGTGTGTGTGTGTGTGTGTGTGTGTGTGTGTGTGTGTGTGTGTTTGTCAGGATGGATGGAGAGGCTTGAGACAACCAGCTGTAGTGACCAGATTGGGGAGGGATTATTTCCCAAATCTCCCCCATTTACCTCAGCTGCCTAACAAGCTCCTACATAACCATGTTAATTCGCTGATATTGCGACTTTCATTCCGTTGTTGATAACAAACAAACACTGTCGGCGAATCAAATGAGATCATGTTGATGAGGTTTTATGCAGATCTTTGTCTCGGTGAAGTACAACATGAGGCGGCTGATTGAGCAACAATGAGAGGGTCTTTATATGAGAAAAAAAATCAGACTAATAAAAAGCATTTGACTACATAATTGATGCTAATTTATCTGTAGTAATAGTGAAAATAAATATCACTAAGTTGCTACTAGTGCATCTGATCACACTGGGGTCAAGAAAAGCAGAAGCTCAAAAGTATCAGACATCTTTGGGAAACTTTTCAACAGATTCCTGTGAGGAGCCGCGAGGTCAGAGGCTGGACAGGAACGCTGAAACAATATTATTAGGTCACTCAGGGAAGAGGCGCAGGGTCAGATAATAAGACTCAATCCGGCTGAGTGAAAATGCATGGGAGGGAAAGTGCTGACGGCTCCCTCGCTCTCGCTCATCCAATTCCCAGAGCTTTACTCCGTGCCGCGGATATTCATGCCGAGCTGTCCGTCCACGGCCCACAAACTTTAACGTTCGCCGTCTCCGCCGCCCCATCTATCACTTGCGCTGTGCTGATGGACGGACCGAGAGCATGGTTGGTAGGTGGGGAGGGCGGTCGCAACAGACACATGGGGGGCAATATTGAAATTTGAGGTCAGAAAAGACAATTGTTGTATCCACTCTTGTGTGTCCCATTCACTTATTCAGAGCTGACCTCAACCATGCACGATACATACACGCACAAACATATGTGCACGTGCACACGCACACATGCACGCACCCAACACCAGAGCGTCCTATCACAAGCAATTCAATATAAAGATACACAGCTCAGGCAATAACCTGATCCTGGGGAGAGATGTTATGGGCTTTGACAGGCGGGGCTGAGCCATACAGCCCAGGCTGTTCTCTCTGTGTCAGTAACAAAACAGAAGGATTAGAGGATGAAACTGAGCTAAATCTGGTCGAGCTAAAAATGGGGCAAAAACAAGGCATGGAAAGAAACAATATAGAATGGATCCAAAGTGAGCGTTTAACAAAAGCTATTAAGCAATAAAAGGCCACTTTAATAATAAAACCCTTGTGTTCTATTATTTATGTTGTGCTGTCCACAAATACACCCACAGGTACACACAATTGCGCATGCACCCCTTTAAACACTTCTACATCTTCTATGTAAGACCCTCCAAATACCGGATTCATTATTCTCCCAACCATGAACAATAATTCTCACCACTAAAGCTTAACTTCAGTGAGCAGAGGTCAGCAGTAATGTTCCTCTTCACCTTAAGATTGAACCATTTTTATCTCAAGAGAATGGGAGGGTTTTTTTTTTTTTACTGAAGGAGATCAGTCAATCCAGTTTTTTAAAGGAGTGATTCAATGATACAAATTCTGTTCACATAATTTGTGGTAATTACCAAGGGAGGACTCCTGCTGGAGGAGTTTTGTCACCTCAACCTGACACCAAAGGCAAAGCTACTATTAAGACAGTCTCTCAATTCAGTAGACATTAAGCATTGAAAAGACTATGTGTCTCGAATTGAAAGCCACGATTGGAAAATTTAGGCCAGAGCTTGGCAAAGTGCTTTCTTCAAAATGCAGTGCTGTGCTTGTCGAGCTGGGATGGTATTTACCGTTTTAATCAAACAACGTGACTGTTTGTTATTGGAAAATAATGCTTCTGCTTTGTGCAATATCAGCCTCGGGCAGCAGACGGTAGGAAAAGCAAGGACTTGAAATAAATGTCCAAATTTACCAAAGGAAGTAAACCATATGCTGCAAAAATATTTAAGAAATGTTCCATATATATCAATGTAACTGCGAGAGAAATAGTGCTCGCCACCTGCAATGTGCCTCATATTTTATCGACTTTAACTGTCACACAAAACTGACCAACTTTTATTTTAGCTGCGCTGGCAGAAAGCTACAAAGCAAAAAAGTCAATAGGCTACTGCAGATTGACCTAAACACATTACCTGCTGCAGACCCAACCATTCAGAGCATAAGGTGACCAAAAGCACAATGCAGTGCACATAAATCAGTTGTGGCAACAATCAAGGAATTTATGCCGTGATTCATATGCTGCAGATTTCTGTCTAAACTCCATTAATCCATTCCAAAGTCTCAAACATTATATTTTTTAGTGAAACACATTTTTTCTTTGCTATTTTTTTTTTAAATTGCACAGCAGTCTTAAATCATGAATTTTAATAGAATAATTTTGTGGATGCTTAAATCAAAACTGCTCACAGGCCAAAATGACCTCACTTCTCAAATATGTCCTCGTTCTCAAAGGCTCCGACGGGTTCTCACAGGGATAGAAGTACAAGAGCACATGGCCATTCAAAAAAACACACACAATCAGGCCAGAATACACCTCTGCCAACAGATGGGCTTATGGCTTTGTTGAGGTGGAGTTTGCCATCCTGCACGTCCCATTTTCACAAAATCCACTTTAATTAACATATCAGGGCTCCAAACGAGGCTAAACCTCTTCTCTGCAAACTGCAATCTGCCCAGTTTGAACTGACCAACCATAGAGCCGACATGATAAAGCTTGCCAACCGAAACACTAGGATAATCCAGTTATACCTGCTTATACAGTGGACAGCTAAAAGCACCGATCTGACAGGCTCCCTCTGAAGCGCCATAGCTTGCTTTTTGATCAAACCAAAGTGTTTTGATTTACTTATATTGTTAGGCTTAATCTGATAGGATTCTCAAAGTCCTTTTTGCCGCATTATCTGGCATGTGCTCCGCACGAACAATAAGATTTAAAAAAAACAAATATGGACTGCTAGCCGGCGTTTTATTCTTCCCCTGTGCCTTCTATCACATTTTCCCACCAATACAGCTTCCTCCCACCCTGTCCCTCTGACCTAATCACCTCTCAATAACACTTCATCCTTCATAAATATGTCTAATTTTCCTTCCTTCACTCCCAAACCTTCTTCCACCCCCCCTCCTTCTGCCCTCCGACTGAGTATATATATTTTGAACTGAAGGTGTCACAGGAGCAATGGCAGGGTGACTGTGGTTCCCTCCATCTGCAGACTCACAACCCCCAGAGGACCGCCGGGGAAAGTTGAGCGGGCCAACAGATGGAGGCTTTTGTGTGAGGGAGGGAGTGTGGCAGGACTGCCGCAGAACACGTAGGGAGTCGTGGGAGCGTGCATGTTTGTGCACGTGTATATGGAGTCCGCACTTGTTTTTCTGCTAGCGCGAGTGTGTTTTGTACCTTTGTGTGTGTGTGTGTGTGTGTGTGGGGGGGGTTAACACAAGATGTTTGAAATCTGTTGGCCTGACAGCATGTCACAGGACTGCTTGGTTAATAGAGTCTCCTGGAATGTCCTTTCCTGCAGTTTTAATGAACCCCAAGCCAAAAGGCCTAATGAAGCGTGCTCCGTTTGCCAAAACAGTCCCTCAGCTTGACCTCCCCTGACCCGCACCACTCCCACGCCACTTGTGGGTAGGTCTCCATGGTGACCAGCCTAAGGAGTCTACTGGGCCAAAGTTGTCAAAAGGGGACAAAGGAGGGAGTTAAGTTAGAGAAAAGCAAGCGGTTAAGACAAAGGATGCCAGCACATATGCCTGCATATGTTTTAGGGATGGAGGTGGTTCCACCAGTTTAACATTCTGAATGTTGCGTATTTCCGGTTCTCTTTGTAATCCTGACAGAAAAGACCAGTTAGCAAAAAGATGCTGTTTTCTGGCCAACATCTTTCTGAACAAGCTCTTCATCCTTGTCAGCATTCAAAAAGATACACAAATACAAACAAAAGTACATGCACGCGCACAAAGACACACACTCACACACACGTTGGCCCTCATTGCAGTTTTAACTATTCTTTGTTCAAGCCAAGCAGGAGCCTCATTATTCAATAAGTTAAGACTATAACGCAGGCAGTTTTGTGTGTATTCAAGAGGGATGCTGGTGTGTCTGTGTGTGTGTATCCATGCGTGTGTGTGTGTTAAGTATGAGTTAAGGACTAATAAAGTGCGAGGCACCTAATTAAACAGTCTTTGTTTATGCTCTATAGCAGTGGTATAAACTCAGCAGGCACAATACAGGGTGCTATGCCAGGTCGCTATGCACTCATTTGAATAACTACAGACAAAGGCAACGAGAACGAAGGGGGCAATCAACTTCAAAAGAAATTCTTGCTTAATTGCAAAACTGTGAGAAACCTAGCAAAGACAAAGGAGAATACACTGATTAAAGTTGCACTGAGCTGTGTTTGCAATCATACATGACATGCTGGTCTGATCTTATTTTAAAAAGGTACACTGAATCCTTATGGGACAGGATAACATTTGATTAAAATTATTAGACGTTTGAGCGTGTCCTATTCCTGATCGCACCTTCACAGCTCCTAAACGGGGAGTGTGAATTCGGTCTGGGCTGAAAATGAATTTGAATAAACAGTAGCCTGAATAAGTTTTAAACAACATTTTGTTGGTTTGCTCTGCTGCTGTTAACTGTTGAGGCACAACACTATTAGAATAACAAGCACAGACATGAAACGGTCCCCTTCCTGTGCCAAATATATAAAACTGAACAAGGATGGCTGGACATCTTTAATTATAATGTGGAATTCGGTCGTGAGATCTCTCCACCACTCCCCAACGCACCCCCTTTAAGAAAACAGGGTGGAAAAACAGATTGGGCAATCAGTACGGTTCTGCCTGTGCACATTCCTAAATTCAGCACTCTAATAGTGCCTTTCATTGTAAGCCTTATTAAAATAAACATAGACTTCATCATATAATAACAAATAAGCCAGGCTCCACATACTGTCATAATCGACAGAAATTATAAGTGCCAAGGAACACTATGTTACCAGTGTAACCTATCTCTCTCTCCCTTCTCTCCCACACACACACACACACACACACACACACACACACACACCCCATGCACACACACACACACACACACACGTTGAAATAATGTAATCAAGGTTATTTAAATGAGTGTGCCGGCTACATAAACAGTGCAAACGGTAAAGAACATTGCAGGCCTGCATGCATTCGTGATCTCACAAGGTGGTGAGAGGGGGTGTGCTGCCTGCTGGGTGGGTGGTTAGGGTTCAATTGCAGACACTTGTGACCTCAAGTGGAGTATATGCATGTTACCAGACCACACATTGCAAGAAATATGCAGATTTCTACACACAGTCTCAATAAGCAATATCAACTACTACATGTGTTTGGCTTAAGCAGCTTATTCTGTTGCTATTTTATTAACATATTTTATTTAGTTTTTTGTCACTGCCGTTTGGTCCCAAAATGTAAAATTCAGATGGCAGAAGAAAAGGGTTTCAGGAAGATGTCGGGGGCAAGACTGGAGATTCAGTGTGATCTGCTGCCTGTGTGTGTGTGTGTGCGCGTGTGTGTGTGTGTGTGTGTATGTGTGGGTGTCCGTGCGCGTGTGTGTGTGTGTATGTGTGTATGTGTGCGTGCAAGAGGACCTAGAGGGGTTCCTCTAGAGTGCTACCAGCTGACATTCCCATGCAATCCAAACACTAATTGATTAAATGGTTATGAACATGTGTGTACGGAGATGCTATTGAGTGTGCATGGCAAATATACGCCATATGGGCCAGGGATTACACCTCAACTACTATGAATGGGGCAAGTGTGCTATGTATCAGCGCCGACTCTTTGGCTTACATGCTATGTGCTAAAATCTTAACAGTCAAGCTAAGGATATTGTAGACTCATAAATATATACATAATAATGGAGGCCATTGTTCTGAGCATGATGTGAAAATGTGGGAATTCTGATAATTCTGATTCACATAATATAGAAAACATATAAAAAACTATAAATAAATACAATATTTAAAAAAAATGGGGCTTCTCATAGAGAAATCTATAAGCAAGGGTATGTTGTTAATCACAGGTAGGTAAGCAGACACAAATATTAATATGGGCTATACACAGAAGAAGAAAAGAATAGCTTGATATTTTTAGAATACACTTATGCTATGCTCACACCAAACGTGAAGAACATTTTTCATGCAGCCAGATTACAAGCGAATGGACACAAATTTGCGCTGGGCTGTGTGAATGAGACAAATATATAACAACCAGACCAAACTATGTGCAGAAATGTAAGTGTATAAACTTGCGTCTAGGTCTAAGGTACAAAAAACAACATTACTGCCGTATTTATATCTAGATGACGTTATTTTAAGTGTTGAAGGAGCAGATACAACGTTAGCGTAGCCTAGCTCCAATCGTTCGGTGGTATTACTTGCGTGAGTAATGTGAGGCAAAAATTCCGAACACTAATTATACAGTAGTTTTGCATTCGGGCATGTCTAAAGCTCAAATAAACACCTTCTATTAGCAACTCAACTGAAATTTCAGGTGACAAAAATACTCACTCAATGGTCACATGCCCTCTCGGCCCTGCTGGTCTTGGTCATCTTTTCCGGTCATCTTTAGGATCCTGAAGATCTCCAGCATACCTCTGGCCAAGGGAGGAATAAAACTTTCATGCATCGGAATACACACAGGCTCTCTGGGGGTCGGCATTGGTGACAGCATCCAATAAAACTGCCCAAGCTGACATTCATGGCAGCAGGATGATCCCATTTCTGTTGGCATTAGAGGGCAATTCGAGTAAAGGCACCACCAGTCGGCTCTTGGCAGCTCAGGTTCTAGAGGGTCCCCACTGGCTATCTCCTGCAGCTGCAGCCTCTCTCCTTGGGATTTTTCCCAAGTTGCAATTTCTGGCTCCAACAAATATGGCTTGATATCTTCACCTGCAAAAAAAAACTGTAAAAAGTACAATGTAAAAATCCTTGTCCATAACATCCTCCGCACTCATATTGGAAACGTGACTAGTTTGCAACACAAGCAAGGAGAACAAGGTAAGGTTATTTTTTGAGCATAATCTTGAACATGATCCCTAGCTACTCAGAGAAATAAAGCGGAAGTATCAGCCTGTAGTTCTTCCTTGTTGTTTTCTTAAAGCAATATCGTCAGTAGGGAAATTTCAATGTCGCCCAACCTCGTCCCTGAGTTGGATGAATATGGATCAGCTTAAAAATGTCAACATTTTTGAGATATGACATGGCATGTTATGGTCCTTAGTTAGCAGGCAGGAAGCCTGTATACAGAGCCAGCATTTATACTTAGCTATGCTAACATCCCTTGTGCTTCATATTTGACAGACAGATTAGAGTGGTATGAATCTTCTCATCTAACTCTCAACAAGGAAATAAATAAGCATATTTCACCAAATGTTAAACTTTTTATTAAAATGCATGATCTTGACCACTAACAGTCAGCTATGTGCTGAATTAAATATAATATTCCAATTACAACAAAATCGGCATGACGAAAAAGATTAGATTGGTTTATGAATAAAAGATTAGTAATTCGGGTTATCAATACATCAGGGCTTTTTGCACTTTATATTTGAAATGTATCAGAGAAACTGTAATTGCAGCAAATAAAATGTCTAGAAACAAAAAACACAATTGGACCGCAGACTGAGAGTGTATTTTAGGCTGACATTGTGGATTTGTTCAATGCTATGCAAAACCTCCGTGCCAAAGTGAGGATTAGGCCTATTTCATAATGTTGTGTTTTATTGTAGTCAGAATGTGCATTGGGGGCTGCTGCTGGATGAATCGACACTACCAAATTGAACTAATTGCACTGTTGCCTGCCCAATGGGCCCCGTCTGGGACTCAGGAGAGCAAAAAGCTGAGAGCAGGCGAGTACATTACTGAATCCGACTTCAGTAATTGCTCACACCTGTGCCTGCCCAGTTGACTCTACTGGGGAGTCTAGGGGACGATAAAGTGCAAAGCTGGAAACATATGGGTGTGGCAACAGGAGATGGTTTACAGATCAGACTCCATCCATCTATCTTTACATATATATTGATGCAGACTAGTCAAGGGCTGCTTTTAGTTATCTCGTATGGTGTTACACCATATATACAGTGTCAGGTTCCACTCAGTTACAGGAGGTGGGTGGATTTGTGCCTTCAGAAGTGTATAAATTGCTCACTGTGCTTTTGAAAGCTATCAAACGTAAGTGGCCTGTTTTGTCACCAGCTCAAATATCTAACCTCAACCACCGCTCTTTGTCAAAAAGAAAGGAAAAAGGAAAAAAGCATTGACTTTGAGCCACTAAGTTATGAATCAGATTGTTTCCATTCTCTGCGCCGTCTGCTTTTAGTTACCTGCAGAGTGGAGTTCCACACAATGGACATTATATGGAAGTTACAGCACATAAATTAAAAAGAAGCTGCTCAGATGGAAATCGTATTGGAAACTTAAAGATGACATATGATTTTCAGAAAGGGACAATGGTTATTTTTTTTATAATTTCGGTGTAAATGGTATTGTGCAGTACATAATCTTTTTTTTTGTCCTCATATGTCAGCGATAACAATATAGAGGAGGTGAGCAAAGAGTGAATAGGAGTTGGAAGTGCACAGAAAAAGAAACTGAGGAGACAGAGTGTGTTGAGATAGCAGTTTCTGGCCAGAGGCTTCCTGGGCAGAGGCATGATCTCTTAATATCACAGCATGAAACACACACACACACACCACTCCTAGTAAGACTTTCTGACCGAAAAGAGTTTCTTATTCTAACCATCAAATAATTTGTCTCATTTCAAAGGCAAAACAAACTATACACAAAAGTCATCTTTCATCCATCTTTACAACTTTTTCTTTCCAGACGGATCATTTTGAGGATGTTTCTGCTCCTTATGGTCTGCACAAAAACAAAAACATAAAACAGCCGCCCGACTGTAATTTAAAGATGCCGCAACCCTGACATCAGAAGTACCCAAGCAAGCAATATTTCCCTTCACGTTATCATCCGCTACAGGATTTTTACCAGGCAGGAAATGATGGTTCACTTTCCCTTTGCCATAATATATACTTTTTAAAATGTGCATAAATAAATATGCTTCCACTGCATGCAACCATCTGTTCAACTTTGCTGTGGGACCCAACATTTCGTCCTCACCTCTGTATTTCTACATCTGCAGCCACACCACAAATCCACTAGCACGTTTTCCTTTGCGCAGCTGTGTAATTGTGGGCCTTGTCTTTTGTTGTTTGTGACCCTACATTGTTGTTACACCTGCTGCTTGTACCTTGGTAAGGTTAACACATCTCTCAAAGGGGTATGATGTACTGCACCTTATACAAGACATAACAAAGAGATCACCATCTGTATGGGTTTGGAAGGAGGGGAGTGTTATATTTGTGTGTGAGTGTGTGTGTGTGTTCACATATATCTGAGCATGGGGGCACAAAGCCATCCCCTCATGGCCCATTGTTTTGGAAGGGTATGGCTCTTGCAGCCCTCCCCTGGATGCTGGGGGAATAGAGCACAGTCTGGCTAATATTTAACTAATGGCTGTGCCTTCCAGACTCGACCGCCCTCCTCTCACCAACTGCCAGACCTGAGCCATCTCTGCAGCGGGCGTCACTGAAGTGTGGCTTGTGTGAAATAGAATGTGGAGGGATGGGGCTCTGCACAGTATCTGGGGAGAGGGGTATGGGAGAAAATAACTGTTGGAGAGCCCATAAAGGAGCTGTGAGTGAGGAAGAGATGGATGCACAGTGTTGTGTGGGAGGCCAACGAGTCCAGCAGTCTGAGAGAATGCCATATGCTACCTCGAGGCAGGAAAAGTCTAGCAAAAAAAAGGCTAAGGAGAAGCAGAGTTAGAAAGAGTGGTTGGTCTCCATCAGCAATGATATTATATGTGTCTGGCCTTCACAATCTCATCAAGTAGCACACTGATAGATAGAGGCTATGCTCCTGACAGAAGGGAACAAGAGAAGGAGCTGAAAGATACAGAGGAAGGGAAGGACAGATATAGTGAGAAAGGGTGAAAAGGCATAATTATATAATGAGGTCTGCATTCGTCAAGTGGTAGAGACAAAAGAGAAAAACAGATGTCTGTGAGGGCAAAATAACAGAAAGAGTGGGAATTGAAAGGAAGTCAGGGAGCCAGGGAAGTCAAGATAGATAGAAAAGATACAGCAGGGCTGATTATTGTTATGGTGTCACCAATGTGGACTGAATACCCCAGTGCTGCCAGGCAAATGTAGTATTAGTCAGTTCAATAATTAATCACCCTGGGAGCATGTCGTTGAAGCCATGCACTGACCCATTTCTCCAACAGTTTTCTCAACAGTAACATTCCCACAGAGCCCCTCTTCTTCCATACCTGTTGTGTGTGTGTGTGTGTGTGTGTGGGGGGGGGGGGGGGGGGGGGGGGGGTACAGGCCCAAATCCACTGGGTCAAGCCTGGTCATTTATTAGCCACATTTCTCAGGAGAAATAAAAGTAATCGCACTGCTCTTCTCAAAGGCTGGAAACCATGCAGGGAGACAGAATAGTGGCCTCAACTGTGGCCCATTGGGCCTTCCTGGCTGTCTGTCCCGGTGAAATATGAAGCCCATATGTAGGACGGCCATCTGAAAGGAGGTACCCAACAGGGTTCCTTCAGGCTTTGATGCTCATCACCACAAAAGCAGATGGCAATGTCCTGGTCTTAAAACTTTTTTGCAGCAAAGTCCCCCCCCCCACCTTTTCTCCAACCCTCTCTGGCCTATTAGCCCCCTGCCTGTCATGGTCCAGCAGCCTATGCTTAGCCCCCAGGGGGCTTCCAGATCTATGGAATGAAGTCAAGCTTCCCCATTGACACAGGTCTCACTGGATAGCTTTGAATAGAAGTCAACCGACTGAAAAGGCATGTTTTAGAGGACAAAATGGAATAAGGTGTGGGGTGGATCAATACTGCAGGGTTGTTTTGACTTGAAATGCTTTGCTCTCTGTGTGCTCAGACAAAGCAGTGCTGACTGCAGGTGGCAAAGAATTTCCCCGGACATTGGGTAAAAAGTAACAAAGGGTGTTTAATGGAAGAGAAACCTGCATGCATCCGTCTAAAAGATTGGGATCAAAGCAGAGAGATAGCCCGCTGTGTGTGCTCTATATGCATTCCTGCCCTCTTCACTAAAATGGGCAGGATTTGTCACTGAGGTCCAATCCCAACCTGTGTGCTGCTCGCACCCAAGCAATTTCTGGAAACAGAAAGGCAATCAAGGACTTAAGTCAGACACAATGCAAATAGGTCTGAGAGCGCATCTGCAGTAATCCAACAGTCCCCCCCTGCACCAGTCCGCTCTCCATTCTCAGCCTCTCTGTGGCACAAGCCAATTAACTGTTTGATTCAGAGCTGGGGATGAACACCCTAATTGATTACATGGCGATAGTTGATTTAATTATCAATTTAGGTGCAAAAGGGCGAAGATGCAATGCCCGGAAGTTTGCTGAACGGAGTTCTTCGGTAACTTGGCAGCGCGATCGCTGTGCATGTTTGTTTAAGTGCTGGAATGGAAAGTAAAAGGGGGAAGGCACGGAAGCAGGGGAAGAGAGAGAGAGGCAGGAAGACTGACACTTGCTGTAGCTACTGCAGGTTGTTTACTTGCAGTCTCTGTCTTACACCTCTCCTCTGCCTCTTCTTACTCCTCAACACAGACATTCCTCACTGCCTGAAGTACACAAAGAAACACACACACACACAGGCAAACAGAAAGGCACACACACATAAAATATAAACACAAATAAACACACAAATATTTGCATTAATACAAACATCAAAACACTATTATATGGTGTACAGTGAATTGATATGGACATACATACAGATTTACATATATAACTCCCTCATTTAGAGACAATCACAGAATAAACATGCAGTACATAGTCAGACAAAGAGACTCAGACATTTCAGATGCAAACACATGGAACGTACAAAATCACCTGGCTATTCATGGATTTTCAACGATTCACACATGAAAAAAAAAGAAAAGAAAAACACCCTTCTTTCCTCATCATGCCTGTGATTCTGCTTTGTTTACCCTGTCATGGAGAGTTGCTCCGTTCGATCAGGCTGGAGAGGCACTAGGTTGGGTGGTTGTGCTAACGAAGTCTCAATGTGCCGTCTGTCGACAGGGTAATTTCCCAGGATAGCGCTGTGTTCTCACTTCTTATGGTTCTTCTGGTAACAAAAGCAGATCAGCACCTGGAGAGGAGAAACCAAATAGGTAAAGCTTCCAACGACCATGCTCCCCTCAAGGTCCCAGCAAAATCACAATGAAATTCAATGTAAACCAGGTCACCCTATGCTCTCCTTTCTTTACATGTTCAACAACGACTAATAATAATTAAACTAAAGACATGGTATATACAGTATTCTGTTGTATAGTTGCATATTAATATTAATGGTCTAGCAAGTTCTCATGTAGCTGCCACACATTTCCTATGCCAGAGCCATATTATTTTAGTCACTGTCATACCATGTTAACCATATAATGTGCATAAGAAAGCTACATAATTAAAGTAAATATTTCTGCTTAAAAGACGGGACAGTATGTGAGAGAGCCTATGAATGTCAAGTCTCGTATGCAGCAGTTTAATAATTCAACAATATGAATTTAATATTCATATGTCCCATTAATGTGGGAGGTTTGGGTAATACTGTAGAAATGCCAGAGATATATTCTTGTTAAAATAGGGAATGATCTATTAAGGACTGTGCGGCCACACTTTTTTGTTTGATGGCGTTTAAATAATCAAGCTTGTGTTCACTACAGAGTCTGCACAGTTTTGGTCATTATCACACAAATAAAGCATGTGCACAAAAAAGAAAGGCAACATTGTTTTATCTACAGAACAGTTGGTTGAACAGACCACAAGCCAAGGAGCTGCACCCAGATGGAACTACTGTAGACCACCATACAAGACAGTGATGTAGTCAGGCTACCCACAATATGAGACAATATGAAAATTCTATGTCGTTATTATTATTATTCTGGCCAAAATAATATTGATTCACAATATTACTCTTAAAAGGGAACAGAGAAAAGCACCTTCTCTCGTTATAGACACTGATGACTGTTCACACAGTGAAATAGAAGTTACACCCCTTTTCTATTAACAGGGAAAGGTTCAGGGACATTGATGCTCTGGCTGTGCAGGATGAAGGCAAGGTGGTGGAAGAGGAAGAATGCACAGCCTGCTGGATGTGATAGGGAGGGTCTATGTAGAACAATGTTTTGAAAAGTTGTTGGAGACACAAAGTGTGCCAGGCAGACATCTCCATCAATCTGACAGGGTCTACCCTTGCATAGCATGGATTTCTAATCGTGCTTTGTACGTGTGAATACATGGGTGCACAGTGGGGGATTGCAAGGATATAAGGCACTGCAAGTGGTCCACCCAGATGGTTGTGTCCTATTGCTAGTAGGAGGTCTTCAGCTTTCATCTATGACAGTAGGTTTTAACATCCACCACACACACTGCCCTGCTCCAAGCCTGAGGCCCACAGAGATGAAGTTATGAGAGAGGCAGGGTGTCCCAGTGCAGGAACAATTCCCAGCTTCCCCTCAGTTTTTTTCTTTGTTTTTTTTTTTTTTTTTATCAAGAAAAGAAAAGACCTCAATGACAGCCACTGCTCAGAAGCGCAGAGGACAGAGGATGCTCGCTCTGTTCTTTGGCAAGGTCCATCTTCCCTTACTGCCACACACACACACACACACACACACACACACACACAAAATACCCCAGCATGGCTACTTCCTCCTCTGAGGGCCTAAGCTGGTCCAGAGCATCAGCATTGTTTGAGGGGCTTAGTGAGCGAGTGAAGGAAAGTCTTCAAGAGGAGTAACTGAAGACACTCAGATGCAGGCCAACGCTGAGCCACAACGCATTCCTAATCGACTTGCTGCTGACTTGAAAGTCCCGCATTCTCATCTGGTCTTTATAAGGTCAGCCGTGAGTTGTACTGAAATAAGCCGAGTGAGACAGTGGGATGTGGGAGTGAGAAGGACTGGATGAGTAACCGACGTAGTGAATAACTTGTTGATATAGAGGTGACAGTGTCTAGATTTAGGACAGCGAGTCTGCTGCTGTAGAAGGTGAATTTTAAAAGTTTTCTGCCTCAGTGTCCTCCACAATGCCACCTTGTTACCACTCAAATCTCCAGGAAGTCATTTTTCAGCGAGCTCGGTGTGTGTCGGTGTGTGTGAATCATAGCGGAGAGGGGTTATTCTTTTATCCTTTGACCCAGATTTCAGGGAGAACTGAACAGGGGACATGAAAGACACGGACCTCCCAGCGGAGACGGGGTCATGTGCAACCTGAACACAGGCGCACACCGGCACAGCCAACCAAGCAGAAGACACTATTATGCATACACATAGTCCATGCAGACGCATATAGCACACATGGACGCAAAGCATGTGTACACACACACACATACACACACACACACACACACACGCACCTTGAAAAAAATGTGATCAAGGTCACCCAAAACAGGCCATGGGAATTCTGTCAGACACACCTGCCACAGCTCTCACGACAAGCCTGTTCCTCCCCTTCATTTACATGCACACAGGATCAGTTCTCATGATGGAACCAGCATATGTGAAATACAATGCTGCAGGGATGACAAATATTTGTAGGCCAATCCCAGAAGTTAGCATCATACTGGTTCCCTCAGCAAAAAAATAAATACAATTTTGGATTATTATATAGATAAACTCTGTGGAAAACACAAGTTTATGATACTCATCTGTTTGGTTCAGCAAGATAATCCCCGATAAGAACCATCATTTTTGAAGCATAAATGCAATTGGCAGTAAAGAGTAAAGAGCTGACGTTATGAGGCTAAAGGCTATTAACAAACACACCTCGATTGCATGCATGTGCACGAGTACACATAACGAGGTTGTAACACATAAGAGCTGCAAAACTCAAGAGATGGTATGTATGTACAAGGTTTTTTTTTCTTATATCAGAACAAAAAGTTTAAATATTATATTTCCTTATTTCAGGCATCCAACCAAATACCCATTCAAAACGCCCTTGAACTTCAAGACCTAGGAGCCAGAAGTGCAAAATTGCTCACTCCTTAGGACTTATTTCTGCGTCAATCCATCTGTGATTCTGATCTACCACGTAATATTCACATACAAGGAAATACTGCTTTAATCCACAACTCATTCCTGCATTCATGTACATATAATTTATATATATAATACGATAGCTTTGCATTCATCATTCACACATTTTTCAGAGTTATACCAGCACAATAGTTATAGACAGAATATAAACAAGTTTAGTCATGAGTATGGCAAAGGTGAAGGAGAAGAAATACTGTCTTCCCTCTCCATAGATACAGCCTTACTGATATTGCAGCTTGCAATGAAGCTGGCGTGGGTGAAGTGAATTTGGTCTCACAAAAAGGACAAAGGTGAGTATATCCGTGTGTCAAGGGCAGTCTGCAAGAATAAGGGAGAGAGAGGAATTGATAAGTTAACAGAGCAGACAAGATGCAGCAGACTAAGAAGTGAAAGCTTATGGTCTGTTCATGTGTTTGCCTGTCCAAACCCTGGTGAAAGAAGAAAATAGTGAATATCTGGTGCAAACAGATTTAGAGAAACATTTCAGGAGCAGAATAGACAGATTTAGACCTTCACTGGGAAATGGGCAAGTTTACAGGCAGAAACCTGGATAAACCAGAGACACAATATTGGGCCTCAGCCAGTGTTAAATATGGTCCCTTACCTGCAACCAGATGGTTACTCACTTCTGACCGCCACCGTCACACTTCCATTCCTCTCCCTCCCTCAATTTCTTTCTCTGCAATAGTCTCCTAGCTCTCCCTCAGGGAGGGTAATAGCTAAATGCTGTCATTTCAGCAACGAAACTTAGTGCCACAACCGATTGTGCTGTCACCAAAAAAAATCGTCTTTACTCTGGGTATGAGTGACAGTCCTTGGCCAGTCTCCCACAACTACTCCCTAGGACCACTGAAATCCCTTAAGGTGCACTTCTTGTTAGAGGTGACAAGTCAGCTTTGAGAAGAAAGCCATTACCAGAGAAGAAAGGTATCAGACAGACTCCTGCTGGTGTAAAACCAACCAAATGCAATGGCTTCGATCCAGAAACGTATTCTGGGAAATCTAATATGGCCATTTCCTTGGCTTGCTGGTATGCTTTCTTTACCTCATATGAGAAATGTCTTTGGCAGGATTTTTCTTTCAGAATTGAAGAGCGTGTTTTTTTTTTTCTTTTAATACAATTAATTTATAAGGTATCAAAGAACAATGTCTCATAGGCTCCCTGCCAATATTTCTACGCCTTATTTTCATTTTCTAACTGACTTTTAGAAATCCCTCGTCACCTACTTAGTAATTGCAGCCTTCCACTCTTGTCACAGTGAAGCCTGGGAGCTTGGCCACATGGTTCAGGGCTGGGCTATAATGCACAAGGACGAGGGGGGATGAGGAAACTAGTGGGGGTTCAGAGGCATAAAAGTTCCTTTCTTCTCCGCCCTTGCTTCTTTCTTTGAGTCAGAACAGAGGGTTGCCACGGCGATGAGGTTGGTCTGTCTCCCACGGCGTGGTCTGGGAAGAGCAGCAGCTTGCTCTGACATTTACTCAGGCTGGAGGAAAAAGAGACGATAGAGGAGGGAAACGCAGACTGTGAGAAGGAGGGGAGGATGTTAGCAACCGGTGGAAAGTGGATGCATTAAGCGATCACACCTATAACATCTGAGGGTTGACGCGCACATGGAGAATTGGTGGCCACTGTCTTTATCTAACGCTTTTATCTTCTTCTCCATTCATCCCCAACTTCTATTCCTCAGCTCCATTTTTCACACTCTCATTTAGATTTTGCAAGCAAGTCAGTAAGCCAAGTCAATCATATTAATTGCCAAAGTTATGCACAGAACCAATGCACAGATACAGTATGAGCACAGGCTAAAAGTCACATGTGCACACGCATGACTATCCTACCAAGAGGGCAAGTATCAACAATGCCAAGTTGCCGTCAAAACAGGGAAACTTTGCCAAAGCTAAGCAGCTTGTGTTTCATATTCCAACAGAGGAAAGGTTGACCAATGAAAAAAGCTATAATTTGGTACAGTGTGTGTGCAAGCTCTAAAGCCCAAGTTATGCTTCCGCGTCGACACAACGCAAGGGGGCTTGCGGACCCCTTACGTCCTTGCGGACCCCCCTTACATCCAACGCAAGGGCATGACATGCACCTTCAAAAAATCCTAGACGCGCATCGAGGCGACGCAACACCAACGCAGCGGCATTGGCTGTGATTGGTCCGCTAACTACATCCGCTGGAGACCGCTATCCGGTTTCCACTCATAAACACCGCCATTTAAACTTTTAAAAGGCTACTTTTATTGTTTGCACCTCGTTTTATTGTTTGCACCTTGTCGCTTTTGCACAAAGAAATAAAAGACTGAAAAATAGTGGATGTTTAAAGCCGGAAGGTAAACAAATAGGCTATAACGACGCTAACGACCATATACGTCAAGAGTCTCGGTCGGTCGGTCAGTCTTTACAAAAAACATAGCGCCCTCTACCGGTGTGGCATTGAATTGCATTTCGACACGTAAACCCAACGCAGAACCATCACGGTCTCCCAGCAACTGGCCATTGCGTGATCACTACGCGGAAGCATAACCGAGCCTTTATGCTCATGCAGCCATGTCATTGTGTGAATGTGTCACTATCGAGTGACTGTTCTGGATCCACATGCTGAAAAAAAGTCTGTGACGCTTGAGAACCCACAGCAAGTCAAAAGCATGGTTCTATTTTATCAGAAGCTGTTCAAAACCTGTCTGTTTCAGATTAAAGGAGACAACAGGCAGCCATATCAGCAAACACACGCAAGGAAATAGAGGTAAGAAGGAAATGACTGATGTGATGTGGGTATAAAAGATCAGCTCGAGTACAACACAATGCCACATTTACAGCAAACACATAGATTTCCCCCCCCCCCCTTGATGGATCCGTAAGCATAAAACCCACAAGAGGCGTAGAAGGAAGAAGGAATGCATCACAATATGCCACAATACAAGTCATGCAACATTCACCACAATGCTGATAGAGGCAGCATTTCATGAGATACATCCATATGTGCCACTTTAGGGAACTTCAGCAAGAATATGCAAATGCAGACTTTTCTCTCTGACACAGAAATACACAAGGCTCTCTGTCAGTTATGAATGAGCTTTGTTTCCCCCAAAACTGGAGCTTTAGTGGAAATATTCACTTATTGCCTCACCCCAATTCTTCTGAGGGCAACTTCATTGGGGATATTCTTTGTTTGCATTACCTGCATAAACACAGGTATAAAAAACAAAACAACTGCTAACATGACAACAGAATGTTTCCTGTTCTCAGAGTACTATCCATCCATATTTCCTGTGGACCACCAGCAATGCAGCACTCAGTGGCATTTGGTCTTTGGTGGTCAAAGCATGAGGGAAATCTGAAAAGCTCGACAGGAAAATTACTTAAAAAATAGAAATGTCACAGCTAATGCAGCAACAAACTACTTTCTACCAACTGTTCAATTTTCAATAACAAGGTCTGTGGTGTAGCGTGAGAAACTCTGTCACTACATTCACAAACACACGTTGGCATGCAGTGAAGTACTAACGGTGACATTTAAAGAATAAAACACCAAAAGCCATGCATTTTGAAATGAGTCGTATTTATCTACCAATATCTATCAGTCAACGGTGCTTTTACAGATTTTTGACCCCGAGAAAAATGAAAGACTGAAAAATACACTCAACCACGATCCTTGATTTACTATACCGAGCCTTTATTCTCTACCCATACATGAATAAATATTGGCCTTGCATTTAGCCAACTTGTTTTTTTTCCTGGTTTGGTGCACCAGCTGAGTGCTTAGTGCACTCATAAAGATATTTCAGCAGTCAAGTCTTCCATCCAGTGATACTGTGTGGATTTGGTAGGTGGTAACCAGTAATCCAAACCATGATCTGAAAAGTGTTGAAAGCCGCAAAGTGCTGCTAATTAGATGTTGATTCCATGTAGGTCCGGTAGTACTGGTAACATGGTGTGATTTAAATCAATTGCAATATCAAAAAGTTATATTGATTATGTAGCTGAAATTCATAAGTTATTGTAATAAAAACGGCAAAGCACCAACGTTTTGTTGTGGTTTCTTGTTCCCACAATTTAGCAAACTTACATGAATTGTGAAGTCATATTGCATGTGCAGTTTACTTCATCCTCTCACGCATAATAAAACAGTCTCATCTGTAAAAGGCACTGTAGACTATAACTTAATTACAAGACATCACCTTCTGTTACATTGTCTTCCATTAAAATTGCTTTTTGATGGATTCTGGTTCAATAACTATCCAAACATAATATTTATGTAGCAGGTAATGTATTTGAACAGCTAGAATCAGATTTGTTTAGTATCAAGTAGTGGCCTCGCTAAAATGCAATGCTTTTCTCAAAGCAAGCCAGATCTCCTCACAATCGAAAATAGCTAAAACTGTACATTTTAATAAAAAATTATATCCCTGAATTTTCTTTCATGACATGTATTATTTTCTTATGTCTTCCCTACTCTTCATTGACTTTCCAGAAATGAGCAAAACAGCGCCCCGCTGTCTCTGTGGTCAAATCAGTTATTGCATGCAGTCTGCCGAAGGGAAGGAAAGGATGGTGCTGTTGTTGTAGCCCTACTGGTTTCGAAGCTAACTGGTTTCGCACGCACGCGTACAGAAACCAGTTAGCTGGTGTGTGTATATATGGCCTATATAATTAATTAAATAAAAATAAAAAAACACAGTCACAACACTGCGAAGTGGACAGGCCACTGGACAAAAAAACTACTAGACAAATTGCTAGACACGCTCTAGCCTCAACAAACATTACGTTAACAACACAATTTAAATGAAACAACCGGGAGAGTTAGCTTGTTTTCCAGTGCTGCTAATGATGGACAGCTAACGTTAATGATATTAGACTCGTTAGCTAGCAGCAACGGGAAGATGCGTAACTGAGGAGTCCTCCGGGCTACCTGAACAACGTGCAGTTGCACAGATATGGATACTTCAGATGGAGTTAAACGCACCTGTCTATTTCTGTCTTTCTGTTTATGTATTTGCTGCTTCCCCCTCTCATGGTTAAATGTATCTGCGTTGCTGTCAGTGTGCGTTCAGCGCTGCTAGCATGTCTTGTTGAGGATAAAGGTTATTTTACATACTGTAACGTCGTATAAGATAGTCATGTATGTATGTGATACATGCATTGTTCTTTTCGATGACAACATGAATCACTCAAACATTGTTTGTAAAATATTTTCCCCATATTAGTACATATTGTTTCTTATATGACTTGGCTTGGTTTTGAACCATGAAAACGAGTGCTTAGTTCAGAGTTAGTTTTGAGTGTGCCTCTATAAGAATAACAGATTGGGCCACAGCTACCACAATAAACTATATTTACTAATCAGTTTTTTTAATGTATTTCTCCATTTTCAAGTAATGTTATACAATAAGCCTAGCTTAGCTCAAATCGTGTGTGTATATGGGATAACCCAAAAATAAATTAAGGAAATGCACGTTCTCCAACACCGTTTTTATCCTTTGCAACTGTTGTTTTCACGAGTATAAAATTTACAAGCTTCATACAACCATGGGTATTATAGCAAATTTGAAGATTTTGATAATCCACCAAGTATAAATGTCTGCTTATGATCTAATTCCACCTGGCTGTCTATAAGACAGTACTGAGAGTGCCATATTCTGACCCCATGCCATGTCATTATAGTTAGCAGCTATATATTTAGATTAGATCATTTTTGGAATTGGAAATGCAAAACATCGTATTTGTTATCAAGTTACATGGCAGAGGTGTCATTTTTGATTCACTTTTTTTTCTTTTACACATTTCGAGTTTTCCTGTCATGTTAAAATGGAAGTTAAAAGCAATACACATCAAAAACCATTCACAATAAACCTCAGTGTTTTCATGTCATGCCACATTCATAATCTGCCCAAAGTAGCCAAATCATAAATTGAACTATGCTTTTAATTTAGATAAGAAGTATTTCTTGCTCCATTATCTGGATACGACTCACTTCATTTGTAGACTCCCTGCGATGAACACATGCTGACTTGGTCATCGCTTCACTCCGTCTCCTTTGTACATGTGGTCACTCCAACAGTGATATGGGGATAAAGACAGACCAAACGATGCTTTGTAGCAGATTTATTCTTTTTTGTGTATGATCTTATCACTTGCCGAAGGCACTTTGTTCCAAACCAACGGGGGTGTCGAACTTGTTCTTCTCTGCCACGAGTGCTCCCCTCAGTCTCAGGGGGTCAGTCATTCTGCCGAGGCTGAACTCAGGGGGATAGAAGCAGCAGGAGCGAGATGAGCCTGGAGGGGATCTTCTCACCCTGAGACGAGTGATTACTTCGCTGGGAATAAGTTATGCTAATGCATTCATCTCCAAAAGCACCGTGATTATTTAGAGTTCCTCACCAACTGTTTTAGATTTTGCTCGCTTGCTATTTTATGCAAAGATGCTTTTTTTCCCCCAGCCCTCGTTGGCACAGCGCTCGCTGAGCTGAGGGAGATAAGAGGGGAGAAAATTCAGAAGATAGTTGAATTTTTTTGCCCTTATTTTAATGTGCCCTTGATGTGTGAATGAATGCAAATCAAAATATGTCTACTTTTTTTCTCTCCTGAAAGTATTGTATGTTGCAAATTTACAAAATGACAGTGGAGCGGCGGAATAGAGCAGATATGGCATATATCATTTCTGTTATATCTCTGCCCCCTCTAAGTTGCCCTATGTTTTATTTAACAGTTTTCACTTTAATCCATAAAAACTGTGTATTTCCTGTTCCTTCCTCGCCCCCAGAACTGTTATCTCATTTGGCCAGTTTTGATGGCGTATTCCACCTGGTGCTTCGCATGTCGTTTGTGGTGATACCTGGATGTTGTTCCTGTGAAGCAGTATCAGGGGATATCAACATAATACCAGAGTGAATATGTTACAGCATATTCCCTCTAATCCTGAGTACACTATAATCAGAGGAGACTCCTACCACTGTTACCAGGCAAACACATCTGAGGAATTTCTAGTCTTTTCGAGAGAGTCAGCAAAAAAGTTAATAAGAGAAAGGAAATAATGCTGTAACAGATGCAGCAGAGGGGGGAAGTTTTAAGTTAGGAGGAGGTGATGGTCAAGAAACAAGGGAAGTAGAAGTTGCAAAGAGATTTAAAAGGATTCCGAAGGCCTGCAGGGATTTGCAGAGAATTTGGAAGAGATTTCTGGAAATGAGAGCACTGCCCAGATGCGCTGCAGAAAGCAGCATCTGCAGCATTAATTACAATGGCCCCCTCCCTCACCCCCACCGCTCTCCGCCACCTGTTTCCTTTCAATGGCTCCACTATACGTGAGTGAAATCCAGGAATCCATTCAGTACTATGGCTGATGCAATCACATACAACCTGCATACCCCTCCCACCCCTCCATCACAATCCCCCACACACACACCCACACACACACACCCACACACACACCCACACACACACACACACACACACACAGACACAGACCAGTACACAAACAATTCCCCGCGGGTATCTTGATGTCTTATCTATTAGGAAGTGAAAGTGAGAAAGAGAGCAAATAAAAGCTCTCTGTCTCCTAAGATGTCTTGTCCATGCGGTTTGTTTCTCCCTCGCCATTGATTCGGTGAGCCGTCCACTCCACCGATCTCCACCCAGATTGTCGGCCTAGGACACAAGCACACTTCGTTTGCGGTGCGACATGCACATCGCCATGTCAGGGCTACGTTGTACCAGTGTTTGTGGTCGCTAACACTGCCCTATCTGGATCCCGAGATTACATCTGCTTAGCCGGGATTGTTTTCATGCGGCTCTCATGGAAGGATGGTGAAATTGTACTCCAGATTAAGCTCATCCTACTTCAAAACATTCTTGCCAGTGAAAGAGAAGAGATGTAGATCGACCTTCACCTTCTAAGGTCTAAGGGTTGAGAGCAGGACAGTGTTCATGAAGGAACGTGATTGTAATGCAGTACGTCAAATGTCTGCAGAAAGATCTGCAAAGAGGATTTGCGGTGAAAGAGCATGAGATCAACTCTCAGTGTAGACTTCTCTCATAAGACCAAGCGGTAAAGGCCTGGGCTTATCTGAATGGAGGAAAAAAGGATTGATGGTGGGGGGGGGATGCAAAAGCAGAGCAAGCCTCTTACAGCTGAAGATCTCTTGCAGGGTGAGAGTGAGTATGCTCATGTGACAGACTGCACCTCCCTTCTGAACCTGCAGGCTGCCATTGACGCCCCTCCAGGCCCAGATACTGCTGGACTTTTTCCGATTGATCAATTAAATAATTTAGTGGCAATTTAGAAATTCACTGAGTAGATGGCGAGTCAATGATATTGATTCCAGAAGTCTGGGATCCGTGGCTGTGGAAACCAGCACCGTTTAGAAACAGCAGCAACATCCAGTGTACAGTATACTCTTTAATCACTCTGGCACGTACGCGTACACATCCACGCATACAGTGGGAAGCAAGGTTGAAGAGCCCAAGCAACAGAAAAATATATATAGAGTGAGATCAACAACAGGGGAGGGAGTGTAAGTGAAAATAATATCAGCTGTTACAGCACTAATGAACACCAACACAGAGGCAGAAAAGAGATAGAAAACTACATTTCTTTTTTCTTTTTTTTACCCCCGCTTGACCTCCTGCTGAGATTCAGAGGCTGTAATTCTCCTGGTGATGTTGGGATCCAAACAGCTACAGTGAATAAACAAGATTACCCATTTGGACATGCCAGTAAATCTTATCATATTGGAGCAGGGAGAGGAGCTCGGAAACGGGACCAAAGCAATAAGGTTGACAGAGGCCAAGACGCAGGCAGCCATGGCTGCTGAACACAATTCCTCTCTCAAACAAATCTTCCCATTTCCCTTTTGTGACTTCCTGTAGATTTTGTTCTCCAGTTGCGGAGAGACAGCGATGTTTCACGTGTTGCGGCAGCAGCAATGATCACTCTCTCTGTCAGATATTAATCTCCACTGGATTTGTAGGCAGGCTTCATTATACGGTCTTTTTTCCCGCTCTTATTCCGTTTCACACTGAAAACCTAAGATATAGCAAAACACTGTCTTTTCCAGAAAGATGTACATGCAGCCACGGAAGATCCGCTCATCAGTTTGAGTTGATAACATGGGGAAGTCTTACCGGATCTCTATATGCTCCGATTCTGGCCTGATTGTCTTTTCTCAATGTTAAGTGGTATAGTGCAGAATCCTCTTGTTCTTTAGAAGTCGTGTGCCAGATTTGGTTCTTAGCATGAGGCAAACAGAAGCTGTGCGGTGTGCTGTAGTGCCGGGCGCCACGAAGGTCGGGGGAAGTCAGAGACGACAGAATGCACCAAGCTCCACCAGACGCAGAGGCAGCCGGTGGAGCCGCGCCACAGATCTACTATTCAGGGAGTGATTCCTGATTCCCATCATGAAAGTCATGACTCGGCACGATGAATTCTTGTGACTGAGATCATCGGAGGCAGTTTGTATGGGACCTTAACCTGTAAATAAGGTGATTACAGCTGCAAACATAATGTGGGCGGGGGTTGGTGGTTGGGGGGGTGGTGGGGCAAGAAACATCACTGCACTAAGCATACATGACAACAACAGCGATAAAGGATTTGGAGCTTATGAGAGCAGAAAGATGTGGGACTTGTTACCACAACATATCTGACATGAACATGCAAAAAAAGATTAGGAGAATGAAAAAAAAATATCTGCAGCACCGCTCCACACTTGATATAGGGATGACAAAAAGAGGGAAAAGAGAGATTTTTTTTTCATTCTGTCTCTAAGCAGACGCTGATCTTCTCAAATCCCTGTGTGTATCTCATGTTAAATCCATGTAATGTGGATTAAGACCTGTTGAAACACGCAAACACACACACACACACATTCATACACTCATACTGTAGATATACTAGACTTTAGTATAAAAGGGCTATATGACAGTATAGTATCTGTGGGTTTTTCCACCACTGATATGATCAGGCTTGTTTTATTTGTTGTTTTTTCCCCTCAATGTTAAATCGAGGTCTTTGTTGGAATAACTGAAACAGAAGTTCTTGTTTGGTTATTTTTGATCTATTAACTATTTCTCAATTGATTTTCCATTAAATTGATTAGATACCAATTACATATAGCGTGATATTGGAATTCATCCACATTACCCACCGCCCTTATTCAATTACAGGTAAAGAAACTGCCTGACTGTGGAATATAGACTCACAAAAACGGATTCATGTGTGGATATGCAATATATGCACACGCGCACAAACACACACACACACACACACACACACACACACACACTACAATGCCACTTAATCTCCATTCTGTGCAGCCTGCGTCACCCACTGTCCATTAGGACAAGCTTTTTTCCCCAACATGCCACCAAATCCTCTTCTTTTTAGCCTAACGCTAAAAAAAGATGCAACTACTCCATGACTCACTGTGTCTGACGGCCATTTCTTCTCTTTTTACAATGTATTTCCTGGCTGGGAAAAAATGGACAAACAACCAGCTCACCCTTCCTTTCCACATGTGCTGAACTGCTGCTAGATGCTTAAGATGTGAAATGTCCCAACCTGTGATGTTTTTATCTCACAAATAAATAGCAGCCAGGTGAAAATGGTGATTTCTCCTGACTCCACTAGGAGAGACACGCCTCTAACCACCAAAAGAGCTAGCAGCTGTCGGCTGCAGGTGTGGCATAAGGCTGGAGAGCAGGCAGAGGGATGAATGCATCACATCGACAGACTTTCTAAGACCTCCGTGGAATATATTTATATTTATATTTTTATAGAAATCACAATTGTGCTGGTAATCCTTAGTGAGTTCCCCTCCACCCCTCACCCACTCTGCTCCATGTCTGATACCTTTTGATCCCTGTAGGAGTAGACGGATGAGTGAAGGAGGCACAGGCAAGGAGATGGAAATAGATGGAGAGACAAAAGATTGAGTATGCTTGAGTGGGTATTATGCATTCGTTTTACATATTTGATTGTGCAAAAGACAAAGCACTGTGTTCCCAGTGTCTGCTCCACGTCTGTCGCCTGTGTCACACATGATGACCCTCGTTACATAATGTAATGTCAGTGTGTGCAGGGGGCGAACGAATTGAGCTGTTTTGATACAACCACTGATCCAGTTTTGGCAGGGAGAATGACCACGCTTATTGAACGGCTGTCTGAGTACTCCTATGAGGTAATATTACCACACCAAATGATGAAAAATTCATGTTACAAGTTGGTGTTGGTGCTCTCAGGAATTTCATTTGCTGTTTGATATTCTTACTTGCCAGCTTAGCAGGCACTATTCTATGATTTGAAAAGAAAAAAAAAGAAGAAAAAAAAACCACACACTTAGGGCTGAAAGCCCAAGCTATTACCGTGAATAGCCTGTAGACACAGCAACACAAATGGAAAAGTGCGCCTCTGTGCTTTGTGTACAAAGGCATATACTGTAGTGCGTGTGTGTGTGTGTGTGTGTGTGTGTGTGTGTGTGTGTGTGTGTGTGCTTGTTTGTGTATCTGTGGGCAGCGCAGGTGAAGGCATGCATACTGAATGCTAAGTGATCATCCAGCCCATCTCATTGGCATTGGAGAGCTTGTATGGCTCTGATAAGTGCATTTATGGAAAAGTCAGCACAGCTTTATCTCGTCATTGCAGGTTAGATCGCAGATAAAAGGATTGGACTCCAAAAAGTAAATAAAAAAAATCAAGATAAGACGCCAGCTTCTAAGCTATGCCAGCTTGCTTCAGACTCACACTGCATCGTGACTGTTCATCAGTATGGCTCCTATCGCTAACCCAGGGCTCTGTATGGAGCCTCGCTAAGACCACCGAAAACGGCTCTGATTACATTTTTCCCGGAGAAGCCACTGAAGTTTAGATTGTGCTGCTTATAGTTGTCTTTAGCTGAGTTTTGAAGTCTCATGTAAAAGAGTCCCCCCCCCCCCCCCTCCAAGGCAATCATGGGTAACATTTTACTGGTATGTAAATTCAGACAGCTATACCTTCAAACCTTCAAAGCATTTAATCCCCCCACCTCCCTATTGTTACTGCCCCCATACACTCCACCAGGGTCTCTATTCCCCTTCCTCACCATTCTATGCATCTGTTTTCTTCTATATGGTTGATACATTCCTTCCTCTCATCCACCTCAACACACTCTTCTGAAAACCTTTCTCCCTTTCTAATATCCCCCATTTCTTTCCATCCCCCTGAAACCTCTCTGTCCCTCCATGTGTCAGAATAAGGCTCCAGCAGCGGACCCTTAGGGTGATGGTGATGGAATGCATTTGGGGGGCCAGCAGCTTTCTCTCTCCAACCTGCATGCAAAATCATCCCAATGGGGAATCACTGGCTCCTGTTTACAACAGCGAGAGGGGTGCAAACACCATGGTAACACCATTGCTCTCCCTAAGACCCTTGGCAGATAGGTCTGCAAAATCACCCCTGGTAAAAAAAAAAAAAAAAAAAAAAACGTTTTATTGTTGGATAAAGAAAAAAGCTGAGTAGAAAAAAATTGGCTGAAAGTATGCTGGCACACATCCACGGCCACAGTGGAAGTCTGTTTTTTAATTCCTGTTTCATGTTTCTTGACTTGGAAATTAAATTTATGAGCATGAGAGAATGAAAGATGCCTTTATAGTTGCAGAAACACATACTGTACACATAAATCCTGCTGGAGTCGAGTCATACACTGTACACACAGACGGCCCAAAACCACGCTCAACGGTGCAAAAGGCACAACAAAGGGTTCACGACCGAGAATACACATACGCGGCCATGCACACACGCATAAAATCTCCCTCACACACTCTGAGCTGTCAGGAGCTGCTGCTTTTCTCCCTGGCAAAGTGCTTAAGAGATTAAGCTGCAGGGTAATTCATATATATTTTTTGGTGGGACTAAATGCTTTACCCAGATTTCCATTTAAAAAAAACAATTTATTGATTTCCACTGTGGAATCTTTTTTTTTTTTTTTTCCAGAGTGACCCCGGCAGTTAAATATTCATAAGCCATTAAAAATAAAAGATGCACATTTTGTACGTTTGACCCACTGTTATGTACGGCACGGTCTATAATCTGTTCAATCCGGTATACTGTCCCACTCAGAGGTGAACCGAGCGCTGTTTTGCTAACAGAAAAACACCATTAGTTTCCCACATGTTCGCTGTTGATTAGAACTGGATGAAAGAGACTGCAATCTCCTCATTTGGCAGATAGAGAGGCCCGCAAATATCTTCATAACATTATGCTGTTGCTGTTGTTGTGCCAAAAATGCAGTTTCTTCTCTTCAGATTTAGAAAATTGCCTTCCATTATATCATTTAGATAAGATAACCGGAGAGGAATATAAAATGAAACTTAGGAAAGCCTTTAATTAAGATGAGGATGAGTTTGAAGAGTTTTGCATGGCGCGTTCTTTAGCATCCTTTTACAAAGAGCGAGGAACATGAAGGATGTAGGAACAGGTGATACAGAAGACAGAGGTAGAAGGATGAGCTTTATCCCCTTGTGTGGGGGGGGGGGGGCAATAATTAGCATTAACTTGGAATTTCACTAAATTGGAAGGTGTCTGAGGAGAGGTGCAATCTTGTTTTTTTTCCCCCTCATCTGTTCAATACTGTTTCATTTGGTTCTTCAATAAGCTTTCACATGTCTGACGTTGCAGGATTGGGGACTCGCTGGCTCAGTGTGAGTCTCCCCATCTTGAGAAATTATGCATTGGCTGCGATGCTCCCTGCTGAATCCCTGCTGGGGCTGAGCAGTGTTCTGGGATGCAACCCAAGTCTAATCATCCGATACAAGTTTAAAAGTAGCCATGGGTAGTTTTTTTTTTTTTCGGTGATGGGGAGGAGGGACCACCGTGAGGGGGGGCCCTGCGGAGACGCTCTGCAGAGGAAGTGGGCGGCTCTATCCAACTGTCCTCTTGTGAAGCGGGCAGATAATGAAAGGAAGAGACATAGATGAGTGATCTTCCTGCGGGACTCACCGGTCTTGATTAGCGCTTGTGTGCGTTCTGACGGCGAGCACGCCATTTATTTCCGTGGCTGTTATACTGCTCATTCCACATTACATTCTTATCATCTGCTCTTCCTGCACACTGACCATTCAGCAGATCCTTTTTTTTGTCCACTTATGCATCCTGTGTCACCATGCAAATGTGTACATGTGGTTGCATAACCAGGAAACTAATGTTCCAATGTCCAACTTTACATCCCACCGTCAAATTAGCATTAGCTGTTGAGGCGGGATTCATTTGTTTATGCCCTTAGACATCCGATGGATGGTTTTATTATCCTGCTTCTAGTTGCCGTTGTAGCTCTTTGACGTGAGCGTTTGAGTGTCGCAGCATGAAATAAATGAATGCATGTTGTGCATACATTCATGTTGTCCTACTAGGCTAGTAGTAGGACCCCCCCCCCCCCCCCCCCCCACCTCAACTGGTTTGGGTCTGCCCCTGTCCAGTGTCTGTTTGAGGCTCAGAAGGATTGGCCCAGATCAGGGTTACGGCAGGTCATATGTTTGAGCAAGTGATACAATAAGTGAAACCTGCACGCCACTCAACGAAAGAGAGAATTCAAACTTACACCCTCCAGATCGTTCACAGCTCCTTCCTATCTGAATAATCCCTGTAGCCTCCTTCCTCCGACTGCAGCAAAGTAAGACAAGAAGCCGAACACTCTTCCCCAGCGCTCTCCTATCTCCCATCCCTTTATCCTCTTGTCATTTACTCCTGATCCCTGATTTCCTTTGTAAGCTGACGTCGGCTGGATAACCCTGTAAATACCTTGAGATTCAATGAGGTTATCGCTCCTGAATATGCCTTAATCACAAGCAAGTCTGTAAATAACATGGATGTGTTTACAGTAAATGGGGGCGAAAAACACAAGGATGGATAAACAATGCAGATATAGGGCAAGTGACAGATGACTCAAGACGTTGCTAAGACGTTGCCGTGCCCATTACTCAAAAACAGCGATGAGCTCTGCGGCGCTAATGCATGTTATTCTACCCAGTAATGAAGTAATTAACAGCACTTCTTTCATTCGTGATTTTTGTTGGCAAACACAATTCGTGTTCGATGCTGTCCTGAAATACTTCCAACTGGAAACTGAACAAAGCAACACAAACTCTTAAAGGCTGAAGAATGCTTCTGCATGGAGGTGTGGCGGTACCTACACGATGTGGTAGAAATGTTATTACACCTTGCATCGGGGCTTCAGGGGTGAAGACCCAAAGAATTGTGATCGAGCCTTCTGCCAGTGTTAGTTGACAGGAGAGACGACATGCAGCAGGTTGAAGAAAGGCCAAGTAATGGTGTCTTCTGTAAGACTGCTCAGCACTATTACTATCATTCATTTCCAGCTCAAACCTTCTCCTTGCTGCATTTGTCAGTATGTGAGTGAGAGACTGTAAATCAGTAAGTGGATGCATAATTCAGCCTTTTTGTTTTGTTCACGTTAGGGATGCAGCTGCTCAGTTGGCAATGGACATTTCACCCCTACAAGGTATTTTACTCTTTTAGTGACTCTCTCTCTCTCTCTCCAGCAGCAGCTCTGACATATGGAGTTTTGCTCGGGAGAACTAAGAGAACGTTAATCTGCCCCTGATTCCAGTGGCTTTGGCCAAACTAATAAACTAGGTCATAAATAAGCAGAGCCAATGTAGGAGAAGAATAGTCCCTCCAACTAAAAATAAAAAATTGGTGCAAAAAGGGAAGAAAACAAAAACAACAACATTATGGGATCAGAATGGGATCTCTTTGTTCTGAATTTGGATCATTCACGACTTAATTCTTGCACTGGGGTGCGAAGGGGCGGAAACAGCTCGCAGGCCAAGAACGCCATTGTCTTTGGACGGGACAATAAAAGAAAGCCTACATGCACAAGTCAACCCGCAGCTTTACACATGAACACCGAGCTGGTGTAATCGACTATAGACATAAGCTGCAGGATGTAATTGAAACAGTGCTGACAGCAGTGCAAAAGAGGAAACACAGACACAATTGAAGGAGGGTGAAAATGGTAGCAGATGGTACTTTTCTTGTGGTTTGTGGTGCAATGAGAGGCTTATGTTTCGTTTTCTTTAGGTCATCTGTTCTGTTGAAAATACAGTGGAGGCATTTCCATCCTCTGTCATCTCTGAAAACACAATAGTTAGGCTTGTGTCTTCCAGGCGGCTGGTCACCTCTCCTTCCCAGCTCCTCTGCTCTCCAGGGTCTCTCCTGCACTTTGTCGTGGCAACCCTGCAGGCATGCTGCCTCTCCTCCTGAGCTCAAAGATTCCGCAGCATCTTGGATGTGCATCTCGTGGGAAAGAAGCCGAAAAGAGAGCCTCAGAGCCAGAAAGAAAAAGTAGCATCGGAGAGGCGAAAGATGGGATAGATGGTGGGGGGGGGGGGGCAGGAATGAGTTGTGTTTTCATGTTCGCTGCCTGTCCTTTTGATGTACACACCAAAACAACCTGAGGCCCACAGCAACCAATCCCAGTGGCTAACATGACAGTCGGCTTGGCAGCCACTCTGCACACTTGAGACGCCGCTCCGCCTCCGTTCCCGCCCTGTCCTGCCATGCCCACGACCATCCCCTTCCTCTCCTCTACCTTCACCACACACACACACACACATACACACACACACACACACACACACACACACACACACATACACACACACACACACACACACTACCCAACCCTCCACTGCACACGCCAAAGCCCGTTTGGCACCTCAGGACCAAGCCTTCGATTTCTGCCAACCAGTCACACTAGGATGCCAATGGTTTTGGAAACAAAAACGCCCCGCCATGAAACTGGCACGCCGTACGCAACAGAAAACACTGCCTACTTACACTCAACTTTCTAAATAAAAATGATAGGCGGGGAGAATCCTCTTTGTGTGAGAGATCTCCACTGGACTGATCCAAAAAAAATGAGAAACGAGGGGGAGGAACAATGTGGGGTGCAGACCCACATTCGGCAGCGTTGTATCAGCACAGCTTGCGTACAAACACACACGAACACAAACTACGCATTATTCATTTTCATTACGGGATTCATAACAATGATAAGGTCGGCGCCAAATAAAAAATAATTACAACAAAGGAAAGAATACTAATTACGATATGGATAATCATTATATGCATACATGGCCAGCAGTGTTGTGATCATCACGGTTATTGTTTTTTATTGTCTTTCATCTCTGTTAAGAGGCGATGAAAATCAATGGCAGGCTCCCCCTGCGGCTTGGCAACCGGCTCCAACCCATTGAAGGGGATGGAGATGGCTCTCTGTTATAGCTCTCTCCTTCAACACACACACACACACACACACACACACACACACACACACACACACTCCTTGCATATACTGTACACACCCGCAGACACACCAACTTCTCTCACCAGTGGCTGCTGCGGAGGGAGATTGCTATCGGGGGTGAGGCTGGGTTTTAATTGATCTTGGTCACAGTTTAATGTGAGGCAAGGATTAGCTGTTATCGGGGGAAGGGAAGAGGCAGAGGGAAGGGTTTGGGGAGGAGATATCACAGTCCCTGACGTTAAAACCCGCCGCCCTTGATGACAGGAATTCTGTGATGTGACCCACAAAGATGTGAGAGTGCTGCTGGGAAAGTGCTCGTGGAAATCTGGGCAGTGGAGAGCCGAGGCGACATCAAGCTGAACTTAATCCCAATTTCCCTGTGACGTTTGGGCCAGATCTCGGCTATTTCGAGCCCTTATGTGGGTAGAGGGATAGAGCCGGTGCCAGAGTTTGGCCAGTGCTATTTAAATCCACAACTAGTTATCAAGCGTTATTGGAGCATACAAGACATGAAAGTGACCAACGTTTGATGATTGGCAGGTGAATCATCAGAGAGCTAAAGGGCGTAAAGAAGAGCGTCTCCCTTTGGGACTCCCTTTGCATCATGCTCACGCAGGACTGGCATCCAGAGTCGGAGTTTCTGCAGTCTTTGCGATTCCCCACTGTTCAATGAAAACAGGAGATAAATAAAGTATAGGGCAGACGGGGTCAACATTAATCACCAAATTACACAGGTTCAAAACATAGCGTTGTGTCCTTTGACCGCTACACATCAGTGGGAACTGATATAACTTTTTTTTTTTTTTGAGCCACAGATTTCAAAGACTGCTTTCGCTGTAGCTTAAATGCCAGGGCAACATGAAAAAAAAAGCAGAGTGTGCCAGTTGGTGAAGCTTCAAACTGAATAAGGGAGAAAAAAAAAATAGGAAAATCACAGCTCAATAGGGATGGCTGATTCGTTGTTTCTGAGAGTGGGTTTATTTATTTATTTTTTAACCAAAGAGAACATTGTGAAATTCCTAATCAGACAAAAAGGAACAGGGAACTTTGGAACAGAGGCTGTAAACAACACAGAGCAAAAAGCTACATCGCTCGTGGTGAAGCAGCTTTAACTCTCCCATCCCATGACTTTGTACAAGTACTATGCTTTGCTCAAGTGTATTTCAGTGATAGTGGAGGCTGATAGCTTGAGGGGGTGTCGACAAGCAAAACAAATCATCCTAGCCATGAATCCATTGCTTCTTCTGCTTCTCTTCTCTCCTCTTGGACAGTTTTCTCATTCAGCACTCTCCACTGACAGTATACTATAGTTCAAGAGCCTCTTAACAGTCTCCCTCACCCCACTCCGCCGCTTGCTTTTCTGTGAGTTCCCAAGACAACGCTTAACCCAAAGGATGAATGAAAAATCAGAGGCAGCAGAATGTTCAATTTCTCCACAGAGGATCCAGTAATTGGGATGGGATTTGATTCGAGAGTTGTTGTGTTGCATTAGGTGCATTTGTAACTTTGGTGTGTGAATGGTCAATACGGCGTGGAATAATAGCATCCTCTGCAAGACGGACGGAGAAATGAGCATCAGCAATCAAGTCCTTTTCTTACGCTGAACTCCTGATTTACGATGTTTCACACGCTAAACTATGATTGGCGTGCTATTGATTTACTTATTATATAAGCTAATTAAATTAGGGATGTTTTATAACCTCCAGTACGAAGCATTATACTGCACAGTCAAACACACACACACACACACACACACACACACACACCTTTATGTGCACCAAACATCTCTGTGCCCCGACTCATTCAGGGCCATAAAAACATATTTATGAGAGCATCAGGCCATTGAGCTACAGCAATGTTTGCCATTTTCTCTGCGCTCTATGATTCCATCCAAGCATCAAGATTGATTCTGAGAGCTCCTACTGTGCCACCCTCCATAAGGAATATGTATAATTCAACAGCCTGTTTTTTCCCCTTTACTTTCTTTTTTTAAATATTTTTAAACATACACTCATACTATTACCAGGCCTCAGTGATGATGCCATTCACATTCAAGGAAAAGAAGAGGATTGTCTGCTCGGGGGGGACACAGCAGAGGGATGGTGGTGCTGGTGGTGGTGGTGGGGGGAGGGGTCGTTGGTGCTGGTGGATTGCACAAGTCCCATGTTGTTCCTCACGCAAAGACACTAACAGACTGTCTCGTGGTAGGACGCTGCCAGCTGAACTATCACCAACACCAATCCTGCCTGGCAATTGTCAACCTGTCATTTCTAATGGCCACGGTGGGCCAGATGCTTACAGAGGAGGCAGGGCAGATGAACACAGCCTGGGCTTTGTACCTGAGCCCAGCAGGGAAGCCACTGTTGATGTTGTGTCAATGTGGCTCTGTGTGTGTAGCCACACTGGTGTGTACTGTATGCTTAAGGGGGGGCAACTGACTGTGTACAGTATAAGTGGTGGTTCTTTGTGCAATTTTGTGTGTGTATGCATGAATAAATGTGTACGTGCACATGCATGGTGTGTGTGTGACTTTGTGGGTAAGTGTGTGTTTTCTGTCAGGCGCCTCCCCGGCAACGGAGGGCTCACTGGGCTAGGCAGGACTACAGTCATTACATCCACGCTCTCGCACAAGCAGATGGCAAAACAGATGATCCTCGCTCATCTCACTCATGACCATCCATATTTATTTCATGGTTGCTGGCCCACAGACTCCCCGTGCCCATCACTTCTCCATGAGTGCCTTGGCAGGGAGAGGGCTGCCGACGCACACAAGTGTTTGGAAAACAAAATAGGCATGAAAAAGGAAGCAAGTGAGAAAGAAAACATGCAAGAGTGGAAAAAGGCTGCGAACAAACCAAAAAAGGAAAACAATGGTCCTGGCCGATAGTCACCCATCAAAGCTGTTAAATAACTTCACATTTATCAAAGACAGCAGCAAATCCATGTGTTGTTGTGAGCTACTGTTCATGACTAAGGCTGTGGTCGATGCTGGTTGACGTGATTTATATGGCTTCTTGGCGTGCCAATAAATGAGAGGTCTGATTGGCCCAGTGTAGAACTGGACAGAATGGCTCTTCACTCACTGCCTTTGATCTCCTGCTACTTACCGGGGAAATGAGCAACCTAACCTAAGACAAACTCACAGAGAGCCTATACATTACCATCTCTCTCCCCTGGAGCTAGGCCAAAGCTAAAAAGCCCAAATTGGTCCACACCAATGCTGTGTAATGGAACTCGGTATGACAACAGGCCATTTTTAAATCCACTTGACCAGCTCCGTGCCGACTGTGCAACATCAATGCTGTATATATTCTGCTGAGGCAGGAAAGTTAGACCTTTTTACCTGGTATCCTTATTATCTTCATCCTCACTTTTTTGTTTAAAGATGATGTGCACATTAATGGGCAAGATTTATTCTGCCGCCATCATCAAATCTTACCTTGGCCCTCTGCTCGACCCTTTCCTTTCCCCCTCCTTGCTCTTTTATTGTGGATGTCTCAACACATAGTTCTTGGCCTTAACGGATCTGGCAGCAGTCTTGGACGATGGATGAAATTTAGGTTAATCATAGGAAGTGACACTGAGGTGTCCCCCAGGGCCAGTGGCTGAGTGAGCAACTCAATTAAGAGCAAACTGCCTCAGACAGGGCCACCCATGCAGGCTTGATCTTCTTCGAGCTTCAGGGGAGAGAGAGGGGAGATATCAGCAAAGTCTTGCCTGCCCTCTCTTTACTCTCCCTGAGCAGGCGATGGATTCAGCGCTGGCACTGGCAAGGCAAAGCCAGGGGAGCCGAGTGACCATGTGCTCCAGTTACTCTGTCATAGATGATTCACCATATTTGAGGGCAGCTCCAAGCAGGACATGTGACACACACACAGATGAGTGGACAGCAGCTTTGTTCCATTATCAGTCAGCCATGGGATTCAGGGAACGGGAGGGTGGGGAGCAGGAAAGGGCAGCAAGAGAGCGGGAAACATAAACATCGTCCAAAACCACCATTTCCCTCCCTCCCTTTCCCTTGAGCCAGTCTCAAACGGGGAGCCATGTTGGGGTCAATGATGAGGGCAGATTGGGGCCGCACTGTTACCAGGGGCATAGAATAAAAGCCAAGAGGCTCAGAATAGATAGTGAGCTCTATCAAGGCTAAAAAAGGGCCCTTGAGTCAGTGCCATCATTTCCAATAGCAACAACAGATTAAAGCAGCTGGTGCCTGTGGCAGAACTCCACTACTGATTTGTTTAACCCAAGGACAGAAAGCAGGTAAAATAACAAAAAGCTGTGTTGCCAGAGTAACAGTTGAAATTACCTTTTTTCCTCCAATCATTTATAATAAACGATGTCTCTGTTTTATGAAAGATTGCGGTAAGAGACATGGATAACTAAAAAGCTAACCAAGCCTAAAATGCAGCATCAGTGTTAATTGTTAAAAAAAAAACTGAGAATTTGCAGGTGTTGAAAAGAGTGTGTGCATTAGCATATCAGTGAATGAATGAGGTCCAAAGAGCCATGCAAGGGCTTTGTGCTCCTGGGTCAAACAAAAACCAAAGGCTGTAGCTGTATGTACACCTGGAGTGTGTGTGTGTGTGTGTGTGTGTGTGTGTGTGTGTGGGGGGGATTCTGAATCACTCCGAATGTGCTGTTGCAGGTAGATGTGAAAGACGTTGCAGCCTCTCCATTACATGCTTTCCTCTTCATTGTCTGTATACGGCCATAATATTAAGTTCTTCAGTGTGTGTGGGCGAGACTCTCGGGAGCATTATCAGGCCTCTCACACCCATTACAGTCATAAACATGCTCACAAAGTAGAGCTCCACAGAGGCAAGAACCCTGAAGTAGGCTGGAGTCTGGGTCCTTTTATGTGCCTCTTGTAAGTTGCTCTGCTTAGGCTCTTTGGTCCATTCCCAGTGCAGAGGCTATCTGACTAAAAGGATCATGTAAATGGAGAGATTTTCTCACAGTACTTCTAATGGTGTTCTAAGAAATATCTGCACTGAGGACACATTGTTTTCAGAGTATGTGAAGTAAATAATTCATACAGGGTACAATCAGAAGGAGAAGGGGTCTTCTATCAGCCAAATAAACAATAACAGTGTAACCTGAATGTGTGTCCTTCTCTTATAAAAGAGATCTATGCTTACAGTTCAGAAGAATTCTAGATCTACACAAATTCAAGCTCAGGTTTGATAAAGAGAATAATGGTAGCAAACTCTGTAGGAGAGTAAAAATGAAGGCCAACCAACACAACACACAGGACCACAGATTTATGAACAAGATAATTACTTTTATATAAGTATTCTGCTTCGTTCCATGTACCCTTTTTTCATGGACGTATCTTTCCCAAAAGTAGAAATATTTTCGTGTCATATAAATAACTCAAATATACCACAAAATGACTTCAATACTCGAATTAGATACAGGAAAAAACTAATGTTTCAATACCCTCAAAAATTAGAAAATGTGCATTTTGCTGTAGGAAAAAATAATAAATGTGGTACTTCAGTTTCCTTCAGGTTCCTTATGATCTCAGTTTAGTTCAGGTATTAGTTTCTCTTGGACACAAGAACAAAACACAACCCGAGTCTCAGGTGGAAAAAAGTTATCAAAGAAAACGAATAAGGTTGTTTTCAGATGGGTTTCCTTTTGTTTGGGTTCCTACCATCCTCCTGGAACAGAAAACATCCACCGATCGACGTCCAGACGTGTAGAAGTCCACAACAGCGGTGAAATCCTGGATCACGAAGAAGCAGTCCCAAAGATGGCACAGACCTCAAAACAAAAAAACAAAAAAACAGTCTGCACACAAGAATGCAGGACCATTAGACTATCACACATTAAAAATATAATTTCCCTTAATGTCCTTGGTTTAAAATTAAAGTCAAGTTTGCATCCTCACTATTTAGTCATAGACATGTATTGAACCTATGAAATGCATTGGATGAAGGCCCCTGCACAATTACATGTAATAAAACTTGTGCAGTTTAAACATGAAAAATAACAGTGCATCCTAACACACTGAATGTAACACATTAAATATAACATTCTCTGCATCAGCTATGCTAGCAGCCCAGAGGAAAAACATGTGCTTAACGTTCATCATAGCAGCCAATACAAAACCATAACGTCATCACAATATCATGAAAATTCATCCCCTGTATCATAACACGCTCAACCTATTCTGACTGGTTATTTTTACGTATAAAATCTGTACGCTAGTGCTAATTGAGCTAATTACGCTAACTCACCAGAATAGTAGGGGTGGGCGATATGGCCTCTAAATGATATCGCAATATTTTTTTGCTATATCGCGATACACGATATATATCTCGATATTTTGACATTTCCTCTAAAGCACTTAAAAATGCTTAATTTAACCCTTTGATGCATAGTCACTCCAGTATGATGATTCTAGTAGTCCCTGCAACATATGTCTGCATTAAACCATTCTTATTTATACTGTATTCATTAGTGGTTTCTATTAGAACAATTTTAAACTTGTGTGCAAAAGGGGAGAATAGTCCTTAACGTTCAGGAAAATACTCCGGCGGAGCCTCTCCTATGGCCGAGCCAATGTCGTCTTTGAGGTTGGTACTCGTACCTTCCCAATCATTACGGACCAGAGAACAGTGTGCTTCACGGCAGCAAGGAGGTTTTTCCGCCCCATCCCTCACACACATAGCACAGGTGGTGCATTCAGGTAAGCTCAGAATTTTTAATTAGCAGACGGAACTAATGATTCATTCAAGGAATCCTGTATTTCCAAGGCTGTAAATGTTATTGGGGTTAGAATAGCAAAATAAAATGACTAAATATGGCCCGAGCAAGGCAGTACAAGTGTGTCTCTGTTCGGTTAAGGCCCACCCACCACCACCATATTATAGTACATTGAATACATGCTGTCATTTATCAATCCCAATTTTTCCTTGTGAGCCCAGATTTTCTTTGGATTAAATTGCTTACCCTTGTCCATGTAGCTGCACCAAGTAACAACCTTTAAGAACAATAGGACTGGTGATGCTAATGTCCCTAAACAGACTGCATTACTGCCATCAATCACCTAAGCTCATAGTGACTGGCAGCTGTCGCCTCTTCTCATCACATTCTCATCTCATCCTGGCTCGTTGGCTGACTGGCAAATAAGATATCAGCAAAAGACCATAATGTGCCGTACGTCACCTCGGAGCTCTGAGAGTCTTGTTGCTGTGGCGATGTGCAGAAGGTAGGTTGTGGTGACCTGATCTGTAGTCTCTCCAAAAAGATAATGAGCCTCATGGCTCCCCAAATGAATGGCATGGGTGGCCAAGGTTCAGTCTGTTTCCCCGAAATGAGCCTCCATACTTTCAACAAAAAAGCCACAAGGCTTTTTTTAGCCTTTTTAATTTCTTCCTCATCCCAACTAATTCTACAAGAAATAACTATGGACAAAAAATAAAGCAGAGTTCAAATATGCAAAGAGCCTCAAGGATGATCGTGCACACCAGTGCGGTTAATAGTGAGAGTAAACAATAAGAAATGCAACACCAGCTGACATTTTGAGGTCAGCGTCATTCTGCTCTTCATCTCTGGCTCCTCAGCATTCCTGATTAGCGGCGGTGGCTTTGAGGGGGCACATTGGAACGGCTTGTCCAAGGAGCTAATTAAGAGAGACATACAGAGCAACAAACAAAACAAAATATCAGCGACGTTAAATCTCATCTGAAGGCACTGAGCAGTACAAACATGCCACTCAGTCAACCTAAAACGTGGTGCGCTTGCTGCTGAGGGGACAGAGAAGGGAGACAGTGCAGTGATTTTGGCCATCAAACACATGTCATCTTCCCTGAGTGGGCAGGCAACAGAGGTGGCTGAGGGAGATGGTTGTTGCAGCATACTACCAGGTGAAGAAAAGTAGTGTGTGTGTGTGTGTGTGTGTGTCAGGGGGCTGAGGGGAGCAGATAAGGGGCAGACAGGACAGAGAGGACAGTCGCTCACAGCACAGGGACTTCCCAAGTGTGAGTCTGTCAAGCATGGACTCCTGTGACAGCCACAGTGAACTCCTGGTGAGCTACTGTTTCCCCTAGCACGGTCAAGATTAAAATGGTTGTCCTCAATGCACTGACCACCCACAAAGCCAGACACAGGTGTTTAGACAGACCAGTTGTGGCTGAAAAGATATAATGTGGACAGGAAACTCTCTGAAAGCTGCGTGACAAAGTTCACATCACCCACATCAGTATAAAAAGCAAAGTTTACACTTAAATGGTAAAAGTTATATATTTTACCTGTCTTTTGGTGTGAGAAACCATGGCGGTTTCCTGCTGAGGAAAGGAAAATGTGCTAATGTCACTTTCATTAAAGAGATGAAGACACCTGTCGAGCAGCGATTTCAATAGCCTCATTGAAGCCACCATGGATCCTCCCTTCCTCACCTTGTATTTTTTTTTTTTTGCTAGTTAGTGGCAGAAACCAGTTGATTGAATCCTGAACGGTCGTTGCTGCTGCGCGGGCGCCGGTCCCCATCGAGCACCGCGGGGCCGAGGGAGATCTGGAACCCGGCCCCGCAGACTCTGAAGCAGCCCTATAATGACGGCTCTCAGCGAGACTCTGATTTCATTGAAGCTTTGATATGAGCGCTAATGGCTGCTGACAGATAGGCTCACACCCCCCTCATCATGCTGCTTCTCCTTGTATTCCCCCAGCCTCGCCAGGACCTAGCTTTACCAAGAATTGATTTAATCTGACCTTTGCGAGAGTTGTGTTAAAGCCACATTAACCCATCGATGATTAGTGAAGTGGGTTGTATAGTGATCCAACAAAGGCTGGTGATATTAACTGTGAACGTGGCGTCCCATGTACCATTACATTCCCCTGGGTTCGCCTCCTTCCGTCATCAGGATGCGGCCGTGTCTGTCTCCGGTCAGATCTGCACGATGCCATGTTTGTTTAAAACGTGCAAACAGACGTCGAGGAACACTCAGCCTCTGTCATGTCGTGTTATGTTTCATGCCAACCGAAGAGATATGCAGCCCATCATTCCATATATACAATGCAACGCACGCACATGCAGGCCCATGCATACATTGCCAAATATGGACACACAGTGTCACACACCCTTCATCCCCCCGTAGACTGTTTGTTTACATCCCTCCCATCCTACATGAGGTGTAGCCTGGCCAGCCGACCGTAGTGTTCACCACGCGGATAGTCACAACAAGTTAGCCTCTTCATTCGGCCCACGTCCGTGCACACTGAGCTAGCAGGTTTTAGCCGCAGCAAGGGCACGTCAACCAAAGAACGCACTAATCAATCACATTTCACTTGGAGCACGCCCGGGCTAAACCACAACCTACTGTCATCATCCCTCCTCCTATACTGTTCCTTCCTCCTTGGCTTTCTCCGTGTCTCCTGAGCACACAGAGTGGGAAACACTTAATGAATCAGACAAGCTGTTCACATGGACAATAACGAGAAGGTTTTGGTTGAGGGGAACCACAATTTCTAGTTTCCACTAAGGCACTTCAGCTAGTGTTACAATAGTAATGAATAGTACCATGGGGACCTCTGTTAGATATAGTCTTATTAAAAGGTCAGTGCTGCACCAGGCTTACATGGAGGAAAAGTGGTTGACAAATGCATGAAACATTTTATGCTACCAACTTCACTAACTTGACGTCAACAGTCTGGAGGTTGTAAACTCGGTTTAGGAATTTCCGTTCAGGAAAGTAAATTAGGTTACACAATGTAAACAATGAAAAGGCATATCTTGAGCAAAAAGCTACTTTAGAAGCCTTTGATGTCTTCATGGATAAGTCGCCATGCCCCCCTCCCCCTCCTCCCTCTCTGCAGTGGCCCTCAGGACAACATCTTTACTGATATAAATCTGCATTACTGCAACTGGTCAAAAACTTACTTATTCACATCACAGAGCTTTCAACGATCATCTATCAGCAAAACTAATCTATTTTTCCTCTCAAAAGGGGCCCTTTTTCATTTCAATTCATGGGCCTACTTAATTTAAGCACAACCTGTTTTAATACAACACGTATTATGTGGAACGGTTGTACCCTTGAGCAATGTACTTTACCTGCATTTCTCTGGTGCAAAGCTCAGCTTTGCAAATGGGTTCCAGAATTTGTGAGTCACTTGGGATGAAAGTCTGTGCCAAGCCATGAAATAATAACACTAATATTTACATAAGCTCTCAATTCCTCCTACCTCTTTCATTTTTAACCTAATGGGAACGCTGATCAACATCGTGGGCTGTGCCTTTAACAGACATCGGGCCAAAAGAATTGGCTTACAACCTCCGGTGTAACGCAGAGGTAGTTGGGGCATGTCCAGCCGAGGTTCGTGGCATGTTGCTTTGGCGTGGCGAGGTCACGATAAACTTCCTCTAGGATCCCATTTTCTAAAAAGGCTTCTAATCATGGCGAGGATGTGGCTTCATACAGGAACAGCCAGGGAAAGTACACAGCACATAGAGCTGGGAAGGCAGCCGAGCGGGGATGAAAAATGCAGTCAGGAAACACTGGAAGGAAGGCAACTGCAGAGAGCGAGTGGCCAGCTAATAACAGCTGATAAGAGAGCAGTGTAATCCAAACAATACGCTGACTAACTCCTTTAAATCTTGTCTTGCAGGAAGATGAGTTCATCATTTGCACAACTCCAGAAGCTGGATGTGCAGATATGGATGAAATGTTTCCAATGCTATTTCATTTAGTACATTTTCCCTGTAATTTAAATACCCTCCAACAAGATTAGCAGATTCACATAACAACTAATTCAGTTTTTCATAATAAAAATAAACATCAGAGACACATAAGATGCCAGTTGAGGGATTTCAAAGCTGAAAAAAAAGAAAGAAACACATTTGGAAGAAAAAGAAAATGTTATTTTACAGTTTTGTAGCTCCAAATAAAATCCTCCGATGCATTCTCCACTGGAAATCATAATTTGTTATCTTCCCCACTTGGCGAGGTCAGGAGACTAACAGGAAGCCTATGTGGCAAATCACACCTCCTTTATGAATCAAAACAACCTTTTTCCTCATCCTCAAACACAATCTGCTCGGCTGCCCCATCTCCCATGGTGTCTCTGGTAACAGATGTTTATCCTGAGCCCACCGAGAGGAGATGAGGGAGTGAGGCGAACAGAACCGGCTCTCCAGATGAGCAAAAACAAAACAAGGGCCATGTTTTTCCGATATCGGGGCTCCGATTCTCTTTCAATCCCGTCTCTTTTCGGCGTGTTCTCTTCAAACAGGAAACAACTGAATCTGTGTCAGTTGTTGAGTTGTTGAAATTACGATTTCAGGTGGAATCCTTTTTTTTTTTTTTCTTGACTGTGTTGCCTCTCATAACATTGATTTACCAATGCTGACCTGTCTATGGAGAGGAATAGTGGGGGGCTGTGAGCTCATTTAATGGAATGGAAAGGATCTATTGACCCTAAGACAGCTGAGGTACACTAGTAGATCTTTAGCTCCCTTTCTTGGCCAGTCTTTAGCCTTGAACACAAGGGGCCGTTGTGTGTCTCTCTCTCTCCTTTGGCTGGCAGCTGTGGGCTAAGCACTCATCTACATATTTGCAATTTTGAAGAGGTAGTAGCAACACCAGTCTATCATTTTCCCCCCTTCTCTTCGTTTCTAATCTTGGAAATCTTGGAAATGAGGCACACTGAGCACCGCCAGGGGAGGTTGATTATTCTAGCTGTGTATTTGCATGATTTTCTTCCTCCAGACATGCTGCTTTTCCTTTCCAAAGAGTACCTTAACACCACGAAGAGCGAAAGTCGTGGAGTGATGGACAGTAATAGACAGTCAAATAATCTGCAGCAATCTAATGGATTCACTTTACATTACAGTATGACTAAATATTCATGTTTATGGAGAAGCATGAGCTGATTACTGCGACTGGAAGTGGCTTTGATAATCACAGGAAAAGTAAGATACATATTTATGCTTACACTGAAAGGAATGTGGTATTGATTTAGAGCATATGGGTATTAACTTACAGGCTTTTAAGGCTTAAGTAGGGGATATAAGTATGCTGGGGAATATTTTGTTTATATCTTAGCGATATTCATATAGGACCGTGAAGGTATGTCGAATGAGTATGCCAAAGCCATTCCAGATGTTACATTTGAAATCATGTCATCTCCACTTAGTGTAACAGTCCGGGAACTCCATTTGGAGTAAATGCCCCTTAAACAAGGTAGTTTTGTGGGGTATTTGGTGGGATCAGCAGTCTTTGATCCACTCTCCTCCTCCCTGCCGGTTGGTCTCCCCTGACCTTTTGCAAACCCGATGTGACATCCACCTTTTGAGCTAAGACAATTTGACAAATAAATGATGACCGCTCACATTTTTAATTTAGGAGTGTGATGAAAAATTAACCGTGGCCAACTCAGGACGTTTTTAAACAAGTCTCCGGCAGCCCGCCTAACTCTCCCGTCCTCCTCTTTCCCTCTCTCTACCATCTCTCGTTCTCGCGCTCACTTCCTCCTCTACACTCCACCTCTGCTGAGCTTTTCCCTCCATTCCCCCTTCTGCCCCCCCCCCCCCCCCCTCCTCCTGCCCATAACTAATCCTTATCATGCCTCTCACATAAACTGTGGATCTGGCACCAGGCTGCCCAGTCACACAGGCTAACAGGCGCAGGGTGAGAGAGGAGAATCCAGGAGGATTCTTAAAAGGGCCAAGTGGCACAAAGGATGCTCCACAGACCCTGTTTCTATTCCTCATTTTTGACTTCCTCCATTATATTCCTCTGTCCTCCCCTACTCAGCATAATAACTCCTGAAAGGTAGATAACTATTAATAGAGTTCGCACAGCACTGCAGTCATATGGATTGCCCCGCAGCGCTGTGACTAAGTAGAACTGATGTCTCCTGTGACAAGCGCCCGTGTTGCTGTCATCCAGGACGTGCAGACACTCTGCATACATTACTGACTGCCGACTTCCCCCTCTCTCTGTCCCCCGTTTTGGATGGCACCACAGCTGTCCCAAAGTGAATCCCAAATGAGAGTATCTGTCAGAGTTTGTTTGCTGCGGGCCTTGATTTGATGCTATTACTCTGCAGATGGAGTGACTGTCTCAGTCTGTGGGAGCCGATAGCTGCTGGTGGACAACACTTGCCTCGGGCCCCAGCCTGGTGGCACCCAAACACATTTTGAACAGAGAGCTGAAACTGATAAGGGTTGAAAAACGTTTTTTTTTTCTTCTCCTCTTCTTGGAATCTACCCTTAAAACAACATCCTCCTCTGATTCCTCAACACGCCCTCAAGTTTGTGTTACGGAGGCCAAGTGACTCAATCTTTCTCACATCTTATTTCCCTCCCTTCAGCCAGATGTTCCTCTGTCATATTTCTTAGAAGCAGCTGCATTTGTAAATAATCCATGATTTCTCCTGCTGGTATATTGTGCGTCTCTTTAAGTGAGCCGTCTCCTCTTAGCCAGGGGTGGAGACCTGTTTTTTGACTTTGAAGCAAACGCTTGTTGTTTACTGAGTCCGAGGGTGACAGGAAGTCTTTCTCAAGATGATGAGGTCAATCCTTGCCCACAGCCCTGGCAGCACCTTAGCGCTGGTTATCTAAAGCAAGCGGGCGGGTGACAAGTTAGTTGTTTTTGCCTAGCTACCTGTTTGCTTGCCATATCGCCCGTCTACTTCCAAAGCCCCCAAAGCATATCTCTCTTCTCCGTGGCAACCATCAACTGCACTAACCCAGAGAAAGACTGACAGCCGACCCACTGAGGAGGTGTGTAGGCAAGTCGACCAGAACAATAACAAAACTGGAGTCAGAGGCAGAGAGGGGAAGAGGACAGACCCTAATAATGGCCGGGCCGCGGCTTGACATGCTATGAAAAGTGACAGTGGACGAGTCATCCATTATTTATAGCAGTGCAGAGCTGGGTTATTTATTTTTTCAGCGGCATGAGCAGCAAGGGGATCATGGCACAAAACAAGCAGCCAGTCGTGGCCTATTCATGTGATTGTCAGCAGACGACGAGGCGAGCCCAGTGGTGAGGGGAGCCGTGACTGTAGTTGAGCTCTGGACGCCCAGGACGGGATTTACCTCGACTATTGCTGACTCTCATTGTCCCTCTTTGATGTCATAGACATGAGAGGTTAGTGCTGCTTACCTTTGACTTGCATATAAACGGTAGGATGAGGCATAAACTGGAATATATTCATCGTTATTGAGCTGCATTAATGCCTCGGCAGTTAAATGTGCTGGCAGCTCAGTGTTTTGTATCGTAACACATGCCAGCGTGTAAGGAGTCACAGTGGAACATTCACCGAATAATCATGAACTGTTGATAGAGCCAGCAATCAGCCGCCGTATCCATCAGTGAAGTGGCAGGATTGCTGATGTCAGTGTGAGACTCCGGTGGCTAATCTATGTGTATGGATTAGCAGAATGTTCGATAGTTCTGTCCGGGCGACTGGATCACTGCGACTGGATCTCAGATATTTATCGCTGCCGCCGAGCGGAGCGCCGTGCGTCTGGACATGGCTGAGAGATGCCACGGACGGCCATCATGGCATTTCTGGCACACGGGAGCGTGCATGACATCATGAACAGATGTTGCACATGGCGAGGCCCATCAAGGGACAACAACTCTGCATCAGTGCATGAATATTTTAGACAGCTTACTGCTGTACTTATCAGCGAAGACACGACTCGGCTGGCCGAGGACCCAATCAATCTGATCTTAAATTTTAGGGGATGTCATCATTTCTTTATTGGAGAAGAGGGTGAAAACTGGGTTGCTAAAGTGCTGGCTTGCAAAAAAAAAAAGAAAAAAAGGAAAAGGAAAGTGGCTTTTTAGCATGCATTTGTTCTGGTGAATACAAAATACTGCTATCTTCATCTGGGGTAAAAATCTGACAATTCAATCAAAACATTGCTCTTTGGCCTGATAAGCATCAAGGCTAAAGAGTTGTGTTTTTTTGTTGTAGCGGTGACTTTATCACCATGTGAGTCTATAGTCATGACTACTGTAATGTCAGACTGCAGATCTTTTTCTCTTTATCTGTAGAAATGGAGTTCAACAGCACATTCCTGTAATCCACACCCTTTTCTAAGCGCAGCTTGAACCAGAAGCCTCAACCTCTCCTTGACCCCCGAGGAAAAGAATCCCTCAACCAGATCCCCAGAGAGACTTTCATTACAGACAAAAAAACAAAATCCATGGGTGGCCAGAGTCATATTCTGATATTAGGGCAGAGGACATGGATGTGATATGAGGCTGGAAATAGTCCCATGGACTGCAGAGTGAGCCCCGGGTCCGTGTTAGGCTTTAATGGCCCTCCTCCTGCTCGTCAATCACACATAAAGAAAATGCTTAATTGCAGATTTTCAAACCAGTGCAGTGGACTGACGTCATATCATTGGAATGGGAGAGGGAAGACAGGTTTGGAATTGCTCGCTAGCTGGGGGGGGGCAGATGGATACCGCTGGCTAGCAAAGGTATATGTCCTCGTGAGTTATGGACTCGTAGCAGCGTTTAGAGTTATGGTTTACACAGATCAGCTCAACATTCAATATCACAATTACAGTAAAAGCTGGTGTAATGTTTCTCATACGGATAGCAGCATAAACCCCGAACCCCTAGAGGAAGCCAGACAATGCAACATAGACATATATTACAGTATATAGAGCAGGAAGTTAATATTCATCAGTCCAGCAGCCGTATTTCAAAACCAAAGACAAGGCTCATAAATTATGATACAGATTCAATTAGAGGGAAATGATTAGTGTGTGTTTTAACAATACATGATGACGATATGATTCTTTCATACACTACGTTCTATAATGTATGTGCCATGTGTGTTTTCATTCAAAACCATGCAGCATTCTCCCGTAGCGGTGGATGGTTTTGAAACAAAACAGAAGCTCACATTCCTCAACTTGTAGCTCACGTTCCAGCGAGTTTACTTTTGAGAGAGGAATGTCTTCGTTTTCCTGCTGTGGGATAATGAGGTTAATTCTATTCTGTTTAATATTCATTCAAACTCAACACATGGTTTGTGTCAGGATGGATTTATTTTTTCCCTCCACTTGAACGTGACGCTCCCTTTCCTAGCCGGACAAAAGCGCAAGCAAGCGTTTGTGATTTTAAGGCCCGGCACGACTGACGTCTCTTTTTTAATTGACCCCGGGTCAAATAGGGACCGGGATAATATTTTTGTTAAATTATTCTCATTTCCCTATGAATCACATTTCCATATATCTCCACTTCATGCCTTATTTATTACCTCCATACAATTACCATGCAAACGACGTCTTAACTGTCACCCCTTTCTCCCTCTGAACAGTTTAGTAAATATCAAACCATATTTATTATTAATAAACCCGCAGCTGAAAACCCCCTTTTTATCTATAAATTATTCACGCGCTCAAAAGCTCGGGGAGTATGGGCGCCCTCCATTTGATGCCATGGAGGCCGGCCTAATTCAGACTGTTGGCTCAAAGTGCTGCATGCGTGTGTCGTCTGCTTCGCCCTCGTCTATCCGTCCATCTGTGCGAGCCGTAGGAGATCATACATTTCAGCGGCAGCGCCGTGCCCGGTGACAGACTTTACACAATGGCTGTTGATTTTATTATCACAGCACAACTGGTGGAGGCCCCCCCGCTGGTTTTACCGCTCACCCGAGCCCCCCGTCGTCAGTCACTCATTGACGGTTTCACACGTGCACGCTGGGGCCTTCCAACACACACACAGACGACAAAAAGCACTATTTATTTTTATTACCCTCTATCTCTCACATTCTAACGCCTTTTTGCCACCTCAATCGCACTTTGACATATGCTAAAAACAACAAGCAGCAGTCTACGCCTACACACACACAGACACAGACACACACACACACACACACACACACACAGACACGCTCATTTGCCCATGTGCTCACTCACACTAACCTGGGTTGGCTTCCCAGCTGTGCAAGCTGTTTCTTCCATCAACATGTGTTTACTGGCAGGGGACCCTTATGTTTGCATTAGGGAGGCAATAAACAGGGAGGCCAGCCCTGGGGTTTGAAAACTACTGTTGGGGGGGGGGGGGGGTGAACCCTCATGAGAGTGAGCCCTAATCATTGCACAGTTCAGCCTTTAATTAAATGCATTGCGAAATGTCAAATGCAAAAGCTCTTATTTCTGCGGGTAATGTTTTCTGGAATCCACACATATGCTGAAGTCCTCAGTGTCCAAAACGACAAACTTTGATGAATTTTTCACAGTCTTGTGGAGCGCTAACCACCTGGTCGAGTTAACAGGGCGCATGTGTGCCTGTTTGTGTGTGCGTGTGAGGGGGGAGGAGGGTGTTGACATTAAATGAAGTGGTTTCTTGGTGCAATACACATACAAGCGAAAAGACTGATTAACCAGATGAGTGCGAGGCCTATTATTTTGGTTAATCAATAGAACCTTGAATAACAAATGAACAACATCAAAAGAACAAGTCTATAAACAGCCACGGGCAAGTGATAGACTGCAACGGTTTCATAAAAGCCAGCTTTTTGTTGGGATATGATAATGATTCTATTCTCTGTTCATTTGCTGGATGACAATGAACATAGGCTTGTTTTAGATCAAACTGCACCTGAAAAAAAAGGCGACTTCAAAGGTAATATTTAGATAATATTTTTTTATACAGCATATTAATGTACTGCAGTTTAAAAAAATCTAATTTGTGAGTCAACTGCTATAGCTGGCTGAATAGCATTAGTTGTTATAGGAACCTAAGTGAACAAAAAAACGCCAGAAAATGTAGTTAATGCTGACAGTTTTACGGCTTCAATCCAGTATTTCATGATTTATTCTTTAAATGTGGAGGTTTTAGAATTAAATTGATGGTTTCTCCATCCTCCATCCAAGTCTGCTTTAATGCAAATACTTTCAATAAGTCACCTTAATTAATTTCCAGACCTGGTTTGTAGGTAATGGATGGACGGGACAGAACTTGATACTTCTATGACTAAAGTAACGCATAAAGGGAAGTCTATTGATGCGATTTCCTCAACCTCGGCATGAAATGAATAGTGATGGAACATTACTTCAACTAGTGCTATTAACTCAACATGATTTAATCACTTAGAAGGTGAAATCAAGATATGTGGATTTGGGTTAACGGTGAACCATTCTGTAAATGAAGGTTGATGTTGCTGGAACAACATTTTTATATTTAAGTAGGTGATTTGGAGAGGCACTTTCTCTGCTAAACGTGGTCCACCTGGCCTGTCCATCACTAATATAACTGTCTCCGTGAAGTCTCCATGTGAGCTGCTCCACCCAAAAATGTTAGGGCAGTCGATTAAACTCGGGGTAAGTGTTTCTAAACACCCTCCCCTTGACGCCCGCTCAGCCAATGGCGGGGCCCTGGAGGTGGGGGGCACTGGACCCCCACACCCCCCTTGGAAAGCATCTGAAGCAGAGGGGCTCCTCCGACTCCGCTCCTGCCAGATCTGGTGTAGCCTACCCCCCTTCACCACAAGACTGTCAGTGCGCATTTCCTATTGGCAAGAGGGAGTGAGAAGTAAACAGGGGAGACCGACGGGGAAGAGTGTGTGAGAGAGAAAGAGAGAGAGAGAGAGAGAGAGAGAAGGGGTGAGTGTGTAACAGTGGCAGCAGAGAGAGAGACACTTCACCGGGCTTGATCGCTGTCGAGGAGGAGAGATCGCGTCGGAGCGCGGCTTGCTCGGGCACGTGAACAAGTGGACTGTGGACGGAGAGAAGGAGTCGCTGATGGACTGTTCAGCGCAGTGAGCGGTAGAAGCTGTGACGGAGGAGCGAGCGGAGCGGAGGCTGACGCAGTGGGGAAAGTTACCAACTATGGGGATGTGTTGTTAACTGAGAGTTTACCAGCTCTTCGGACCATTCAGACTCGTTTTCTCCACCTGGATGCTATTGTAGACGAGTCCCGGCGCGCTCGTCTGTCCGGTGATCTCCCCGGTGCCGCGGTGTGTGGACCATCACCAGCTCGGTCGGATCCTTCCACGCAACACAACCAGCGACCAGAGCGACTACGATGACGGCGTTGTACCTCGTCTTTTGCCTTATGGCCACAGGTAAGACGCGCGTCGGTGTTGTGATCGTTTAACACGCAGATTGGAGAGCAGAGAGCCGCTCCACGCTGGCGCGCTGCGTCAAGCCCGTCCAGTGCGCCGTTACACAGGGGCTCCCGATCTGCTGCAGTGCCGCAATCCACTGCTGTTAATTTCCAAGAAATGTTTAATTAGTTTTTGAAAGAGTGATTACAACAGGGGGTGGGGGGGGTCCGCGGTCTGCAAAGAGAGCCACAGAGAGCCGGAGCACCGGTGAATAATGGGCTGCATGGCACTGCGTAAATCCGGGCAGCTGTGATTGTTTCTGTCTTGGTTGAGATTCCGGATGTGTGAGGAAGATGCTGTGTTTGAGCGGACAGGCGTGAGGTTGCGGATGTGAGGGAAAGTTTTCCATGCATTACCAATAAATGATGTGACTTAGAATGAGGACGATGTGCTCGGATGTGCGAGCAGGCGAGGATATTACAACCAGCCGCGCTCCGCATCCCCGGGAGAAGTAGTGTTCCCCAGATTGATTTCCATTAAAGGGAACTGAAGGGGTTCAGCCTCGATGAAACGATGCGGGGATGATGGTTTCTACTGGGCCGTTAGGTTCGGCGTCAGAAGTTTTTTTTTTCCTGCTCGAGTCGTAATCCATCAGCACCAGTCAGCGTGAAGGGTGCGTAAACAGATGAAAGGGTGCGTGGTCGATGATGATGATGATGATGATGATGATGAGGAGGAGGATGAGGATGGGAGCACAGTCTCGCGGGTACATGCGTTTGTGGTGGAGCAAGGCAGATAGAGAAAGTGAGTTAGACAGGGGGGGGAGAGACAGAGAGAGAGAGAGAGAGAGAGAGAGAGAGAGAGAGTGGGGGGGAGAGAGAGAGGGGGGGGGAGAGAGAGAGAGTGAGTCGGGTGGGGGGGGTTCGTTTTGTCCGGGAAGCAGGCAGAGACATTACGCACCTGTCTGCCCCCCCCCCCCCCCCCCCCCCCCCCACACACACACACACACACACACTACTCAAAATACCCTGATAGGCAAATTAATGTTTTTTATGGAGGGGAAAAAGCACAAATTAATTAAAGAAAAGACAGTGTTTGATGTATAAAAGTAGTTTTTGCAAGTTGTAATATTTATGAATCATGATGTCTGTTAGTGGAATTAACACCAGACAGAAGAGAACATTGTTTTCCAGTAAAACCATTAACGAGCATGGAGACTCCTTGAGCAGCTGGTAAAATTGACTCTCATAATTGAGTGCTGTAAATGTCTTGATGCAATTAACACCGAGCAACTGTTTCCAGAGATGTTGATCCATTTGTATGTGGTATTAACACATTAAGAGAGAATAATTCAATTTAAATGTCAGGTTATTCAAAGATCGTCAGGGACAAAGGATAGAAATGACGAAATCAAAATACCGCTCTACCTCGGTCAGAAGCAGCATTATAGCTTCCAGACTGAGTCACATGTGGTTTCACCATCTTTCAAGATCACAAATGGCAAAGCGTGCTTAATAGTGGTTTATTGTGAGCATATCTTTACCTTCAGCTCCGGTTCCGCATGGTTTTGTCATTATTCAAGGCTCGGGGGAGGGACATGACACCAGTAGACCTCTGCTCCCTGACAGACTAACAACAGCTGGATGAGAGGGGGCGGAAGCCAGACAGTGGCATATTCCTCCCCACCCCAACACACACACACACTCCCCCCCCCCTCCTCCTCCTCTCACACACAAATAATGGAAATGGTAACAGCTGCCCTAATTAGAACCTAAGAGACCCTAGACCTCATTTATTGAGCCTCTCCCGCACAGTGAAAATGTGGCCACAGCACATGACTCCACTTTGAAATGGCATACAGCATGTGTCTCGTACGACGCAGATAACTTACTTTCTCAGAAGGTCCCCTGGGCTTTCAGAGGAATTGGATTCCACACTGCATCAGTATTCTGAGTAATCTTCAGTGAGCTCTCCTTTGGAACCTTTTTGCTTTGGGTCGCCTGCGTCCCATCGGGGCCGAGTTCAAAGGCTGTGAGCTGAGATTACGAGTTCCTCTCCCTTCCTCTTATACATCGTGTCGCCACTCATGTCTCACTATAGTGTAACGGCGCGGAAATTTTCCACCTTGCTTCTTCTCACAACTCTTTTGCCCGGCTGGCAGAGTGTGCGACTATGGGACAGGAGGACATGAGAGCATATCTGCTTAATGGGCTGCAGGCAGCTGGCAGACTTTCACCGACGGTTGGAAAGCCTGTTCACACACATATTTAATGCAAGCACACACTGGCATAAACAGAGAAGCGATCTCCGGGAAAGTGATAAGCACTGACCAAGCCCTCTCCACCCCCCCTCCCACCCCAACCCGTCATCCTTCCCTTTCCCATTACCACAGATTTGTCTCTTTCCTCACACTGTGCCGATATGTTTGCGGATGCGGTGGCAGCATGGCCCAAGAGGTTGGTGTTCGGGGAATGTGCATATTTTATGAACTGCCACTCTTTGAATTCTTGTGGAGGGAGTGGGGATCGGGGCGGACGGAAACAGAGTTTTAAGACGAGGAGGTGGAGGGAGGGGAGGCTTGTTGCAGGGATGAGACTCGGATGTGTCACCAGCGTCTCAATGATTAAGCTGACAAGCAGCGGGGAAACACTGAGGAAGACTGCTGAGTATCGTTAACCTTTTCTCCATCTTGTTACTCTTCTCTCGCAGTCGCACAAACACACACACATACACATACATACTCATGCTCTGGAATCTCTCCGTTTAGTTTTCCCTCAATCCACTGCGAGACAAAAGAGATTGAGGATAGGAGTAGAAAGTTTGAAGGCGAGAACCCCGGCCAGCCGATGAGGAGGTACGAGGTGCACAATAGTGCAGACGCAGCGGAATCCGAACCCAGCTGAGCGTCGACCAGAAGTGCTTTGCATTATTTAGGAGACGTAGTCATGTCAAAGATATAGATGAATTTTGGCCTACTTTGATTTCCTGTCTTAGGTGAGCTGAGGTAATGGCTGTTGTATCCACATGTTCTACACTTTCCCCATATCTAATGTAAACATCTGTTATATATATATGTATGTGTATTACTTTTCCTACGCATTTCAGTCAAAGAAACCTTTAACACTGGAGCGTTTCTTGAACAAAGCCTGTAGATGTTCACAGACACACACAGCGGCACGCACAAACATCCGGGCGGTAATGAATGATCAAGATCTTAAACAATGGGCTGCTGTTTCTCCTCATCCTGGAGACGTGTCTCGCACACACGTCATTGTCTCTCTGGCCTTCTTCATCAACGGATAGCTTCCCATTCCCCCTTCCTGCACACGCGCTCGCTACGTGTACGGCCGGAGAAACTGGAAGAAGAAAGGAAACAATAGGGCCTCGCAATGTTGCCTGTCTCTAATCAGCTTTGCCATGCAGGTAAACACAGATAAAGAACTTGGCAGTGCGTCCCCAGGCTTTGTTATCAGCTGTTAGCAACTTGACTGGATGTGTGTGCCGGTCCGGCTCAACACAGGAAGCCTGAAGAAGCCAGGTAACAAACAGTGGATGGCACTTGGCCTCTCGCGGGATTATTTTTACCCCTACCCTCCTATCCTCTTTTTGTCTTTGCTTTCTCCTTGTGTCTGTTTCTGCACATCCTCACCTTGTCTTCCTCTGGGGCAGTCGGAGGATCCGGGGAGGAAATGACAGGGATTGGGACAATGGAGGGGCCGTGTCAGCTTCCTGCCGTTGCCTGGAGTCTTCTTCTTCAGTACAGCGCTTCAGGCTGTATCATCAGCATACACACTGGTGGGGGGACAGCACAAACGTGTTTATTTTTTCTCTACAAACAGAGTAATGGAAAGAATAGAGGGAGAAACAGGGATGTACGTGACATTAAAACAGCCCCCTAAAAGGGAAACAGTCACGTTCAAACTGTAGCGGCTATTTCAAGAAAGACTTGCATTTATCACCACCTAAAATGCAAGTGTCACTTGCTTCTAGAGAGATGTATCACAATTTCAAGAGAGCCTAAGCCCAGGCGCCAACATACAACAGAAGAAATTGCAGACATACTAGACCACACATTCATTTTTGTTTTCCAATCAATTCCTGCCTGGCAAGACAAGAATTTCATATCGCCTGCCGAGACACACAAACCAACAGCAAATTGAAATTTATCTTCTGCGTTGCAGCAATATCTGTTCCTGTGTTATCTTCACCAGCCGTGTTCCTTAACCTTATATTAAAGATAGCTCTGTTGGAGAAGGATTCTGGCAGCCGAGAAGGGGGATGAGACAGGTTCAGTCTGGAAAACCATCAGACAACATTCATTTAACACTGGATTGTATTTGATTTAACTCCTATTTTCTACTCCCCTTGTATGAAATGTGGTTGTCAGTTGCACATCCTAAATAGGGAATATTGAATATATATACATATATATATAATAATATTTCACAAATCCTATATATATATATATATATATAGGATTTGTGAAATATTTCTCCGGGTCTTTCGAGGCTTGTGTGCCCATCATCCAGAAATGACTCATGATGAGGAGCTCATGGAAGCAACATCCTTAAAACACACACACACACACACAGAGAGAGAGAGGTCAAGGGCACACACTGGGGCATAGTATGATAAGCTGAGATGAGTGTTTGGCATCTTCAGGGCTGTGTGCCCTTTCTGCAGCGATTAGTCAAAGTCCAACTGTCTAATTAATGATGCTCCAGCAATCAGGACATGTCATCTCCTTAACCAACTAGGGGTAAAAACACATTCAAGGAAACAAGAGATTGCCTGCCTGCTGCTCACTTTATTAGTGATGGAGGCTGTGCATACACTTGTGGGACTAAGTTCTCCAACTACTCGTTACTTGAGCCCCCCCCCACATACCCCCCCTCCCTTATTATTCTTCTTTTCATCTCTCCTTCCTGACAGTTCAAACTGCCTGGAGCGCCAGGGCTAATATTGTGTTAGTGACTCAAGCATTAACCAAAATAGTGGGTTGTCTGTGGCTCGGCCTTTTTCTTCCTCTGCACAATGAAACGCTGAAGTGTTGTTGTAGGAGGCTGGGTGAAGGGTTGAGGAGATGTCTTTTATTTCCATTTTTTCCCCAATTTTTCAAATGGGAGCTTAGAACCGCACCCTCGGAGGCACGTTAGAGAAGACAGCCAATTTGTTATCAGCTGAGGGGTGTCAGTCAAAGCTCATCGATCGAGCTTTTAACTGCGGCTCCCTCAATGGCGAAACATGTTAATGTTATTGAGCCGTGTGGAGACGTGAGGAACGGCGATGTGCGTGGGCGGTTGAGGTGTGTGGCGGTTGCACCGGGAGGAGGGTAAGGTGTGTCTCTCTCTCTCTGCTGTGTGTTTGGCCAAGGAAAACCAATGCAGAAGTGGGCTCAGCGTGAGAACAGGGGGGAGGGAGAGTGAGAGAAAGAAAGACAAGGAAGGTAGAGGGGTCAAAGGTATTTACTGCTTGGAGCCTGGCATTTCAGGTAATGGATATGCTTGAACCTGTTGTTTTTCTTCCAGCATGGCTGAGGTGAACAAAAAAAAACAACAAAGGTGTAACTGACTGCAAGTCTGAGGGGGATTAAAAAGAAAGTTGATATTTCAGCACCTCTGGCTAGACATAAGATCTCAGGTGTACACTTGGACACGCAGGGAGTGCTTGTGTGTGCGAGTGTAGAGTTGCGTGTCGGGGGGGGGTATACGACGGTGAGGTGAGGAAGGTGTAGGAGGCATTTTTTTTGTTTTTGCCACATTCCTGCTGCAAGGAGGACAAGAACACATGGCTAAGTGCTTCCCAAGCCGGCTGAGGTGAACCTAACACCCCTCCTGGAGGAAAGCAGCCCAACCATTGTTCCAGCACATTGCACCCGTCTGACTGAGGCATCCTCGTGCTGTGCCGATCCCAGGGGGGCTGGAAAGAGAACGAAGCAGCGGAGGAGAGGGACTGATTGTTCCCTGCTCAGACTATCCACAGATGGGGCTACGGCACCGGATGCTGGCTGTTTGCTTTAGAGAGTCCCAGGCGTTTGCTTTGCAGTCGTGGTGTATAGAATCCTCTCGGGGATAGAGGAGAGTGCCAGTGGAGACAACAGCAGGGGACGGAAAGAGAGACTGGAGCGGAGAGAGAGAAATAAAGAAAGGGATAGAAAAAAAGGACCTTGCCTAATATGATGTCAGTGTGAATATAGTGTCAGCGCCAAGAAGGGAAGACAGATGATACAGCCATACAATCATAACATAGTTGGGGCGAGAGAGTCCTCGAAAGTCCTCCTCTGTTTCCAAACAGAGACGTACAAAGCTGGAGATATGGAGAAGGGACTGAGAGTAAAGAGAATAAGCGAGGAAGGATGGGAAAAAAGGAAGGGATAAGATGCAGGAAACCCAGGCTGCATCAATCATGTGGTTTGGTGCAGAAGCCATTTGTACCTATTGTTCTCCATAATTTGTTTTCTCAGAGCCTACAACGGGGGGGTGAAGCTCCGGCAGCCATTTATTTTTGTGCTAATTACATAAGTGAGACAGCATAATTAGATGTATAGCTAAATAGACAATAGGCTGAGAGAGATGCACAGAGGGAGATAGACAGGGAGGTGTAGATGAATTAAAATAGATGAGAGACACGGCCCTCTCTATTTCGCATTCAAGAGTGCGAGGGAACGCGTTGAAAGAAGTAAAAGGGGATGGAGAAGGATAAAGCTAAAGGGAAAGGGAAAGGGAGAGCAAAGAAGATGGGGCCGATGGAAGGGATAAAAGATAAGAGAGAAGAGGAGAAAAGCCCTCTTCACAGACTGCACTTTGAGGTGGGGCCCAATGCTGCTGGAATAGTCACATCATTTAATACACCTGCTCAGTGGGAGGGGATAGAGAGATATAGGGAGATGTCCTAAAGAAAAAGAGAAAAGGGCAAAAGAGAGGGGAGGAAAGAGGAGACGGATCTCATCTCTGCTTCTTCACATCAAAGGCAGAGTGGCGACAGGAAGCTGTTTGTTGTGGCTTGTTTGGGAGGGTCTCCGTCTGTGTGGGGTCATGGTTTGACCTGGCCTTCTATTTTGTACAGGCGGTATTACACTTCAACACATCATATGCCAAACCCCTTGAAGGTATCACAGCTACAGTGCCCGGGACAATTTTCTAGAGAGAGCTGGCGGTGCACTCGGGCGGCAAAGCTGAAAGAAAGCCGACAAGAAAGTAGGTAGGTTGTCCGGTAAGAGAGAGAGAGAGAGAGAGAGAAGTTGAAAGTCTGATAAAACCAGCACACAGAACAGACATCATTTCAACTATATGTTCTCAGGTAGTGGATTGTTGTGTTACTGAATGTTCAACGTGTGCTAATGCAGTTGTGCATCTGCTCAGGTTAACGTGTAGGGGGGTGTGTTGAGCATGTCCCCAGTCTTTCAGGGCCGTGATACAGGGGAAGATAAATGGGCCTTTAATGAAACCACTCAATCACAAGCCAGTAAAAACAGCTGACCAACGATTGAGGGGCAGTCAGGCCTGATTGGAGGCCCATTGAAGCCGGTCGAGGGAAGCTCTTGAGCCGTCACACTTTAGATTAGCCATTCACTTCACTATAGACCTCTGGCCTAACTACTCTTCTTCCTCTAAACAGTTCCCTGACACACTATAGTACGGCTCCAGTCAACTCCCTGATTGTGCTGGTGAGTTCTTTAAAAGCCAATTTAAACTCAGTCCTTTGTTTAACTCCCAAAGAACTCAAGCTGGGACATATTGTGTGTGTGTGTGTGTGTGTGTGTGTGTGTGTGTCTTTTATTGGGCCACGGCCTAAGTTTTATGTGAGCTGTCTTCGAGCATGTGATGTTAAAGAACTCTCAGAACTGACACGGACTATTTTTTTGGGGGGGGGGGGTGAAAGAGAGGGTGCATGAGAGAAATCAATGGCCCAATTCAACCTATTACAGCCATGACTGTTGCTGTAATGGTGTGGAAATGGACAGTGGTCATGTGGATCCTTTTTGTACCTCCGGGCTCGGATCACAACTGTAGCTCCGATTCATTTCCTCCCAGCTTTGATTAAAAAAAAAAAAGAAAAAAGTACTCTGAGGATTTCAAAGACTCTCACATGATGGTAACAAGAGAAGAGATCCCTCAGTTTTGTGGAGCGGATAAAACCCCCCATTCTGCCAGATTTGCCGAAGGGACAAACATAATACTGGGCTGCAATTTTCCTTGACAAATAATGACTCCTCTAGTCCTCTCTCCTTCCAGCCTTTGCCTCTTTGATCTCAGGTAGGCTAATGTGTTAACAAGCAACGGGTTTATGGAATACCCATCAGTATGTGTGTTCACGCCGAGGTGTCAGAGTGTGTGTGTTTGCACATGTGGGCCTTCATGTGTGTTTTCACACCAATTAATGAATTGCTTTATATGCCTGCTGAGGTGACGATGGCCTGTCTCTAGCAGGGCATTGCCCCCCCCCCCTCTCTCAGTGTCAGCCTCCGCTCACGATGGCCAGGGCCTTCTACACCAACACATTAATGAGACCGGTCTAATTAGTGTCTGTGGTTCCATATAGGAGGACCCGGAAACCACAGCACCGTTGTGAGTTGGCCTCATCAGGGGACCACTAGACAGAGGACCCACCGCCTCAGTGAGAAAGTTCACACATACGGGGAGACCGGCTTGGACTCACACTCAAATTAGTGTCCTGGTTAATTCAGGTAGGAGAACAAAAAAAAGGAGAGCCGTATTTTTGGATATATGACCACTGAGGTTTAGCTCCTTCCCCGTTTAGCTCCCTCGCCCCCCTCCGGTAGCGCTCCTCCCAAGAGCGATGCAGAAAGATGATTTCGCTCCCCTTCATCCCTCTCCCTCACTCCAGATAATTCAATCTGTTCAATATCAAATAATCTCTCCCTATTTTTCAGCCTATTTTAACGTTATCACTCAAACAGCTACCTCTGGGGGATGAGCCTCGTTCCACCTTGTTAAAAAAAGGGGAAGGGAGAGAAAGGGAGAGGTAGCCCAGGAAAAGAGGGATGACAAATAGGCCCTCCGAGGAGAGCTTTTTAAAAGCCTCGGTTTGCCGTTCTCATGGGCCGTATGTGAAACAGCGGCCAAGTAGATTGAAAGAGAGAAGAATAGTAAGGATGTGCAGACAAAGGAAGATGGAGACGATCAGCGAGGAAGGAGGAGAGCGTTGGGTGATGCGAGTTGTGGTAGTTAAGGTCTGGGGCTCTAACTTGTGTCCCACAGCACTTAACGTGCCCCTAGCCGTCTCTCCTGGCAGTTAATTAGAATCCAATAAGGTTGCCGCCTGTTGGTCATTGTTCCTCCAGTGTGTTTACCCTTTCCAGAGGCTCCATTCGCTGCTTAATCTGCCGAGAAGCTGAATGTCAATAGGTCAGGCCGAGACTCCTGAGCCCTGAGAGAGAGCGGGAGACAGAGCGAAGGGGGATGAAGGAAAGGGGTCATTCCTCCCTCTCTCGCTGCTCTCAATATTTTCCCTCTGACGTTCCACTCTTGTTGTTGTTCTCCCCCCTCCTCCCTCCCTCTTGAGTCTCCTCTTCTCTTCTTTTCTTCTCACTTCTAATCCGTCCTCTTGATTGTTCTAAGCTGCTTTCAGCCAGCCCCTGGGAGGGTGGGGGGGTTCGGAGTCTGTTTTAATTAAGATTTAAAAGACGACTCCCTCAAGAAGGGAGATTTAAGAGCAGGGTGGACTGAGCAAAGTAAACCAATGAAGGTGGGACAGATTGTCGAGAGGGCTCAACAAATATCAGAAATCAGTAAATGGAGGAAGTTAAAGAGCTATTATTTTACACGCACACGAGCACAGCCAGGTTCTGAGGCATTCGAGTGGCTTATCCAAATGCGTTTTTTTTTTTTTTTTTCATTTGTAATCAAGCGGCACAATCTATATAGATTGATCTCAACTTCCTGTGATTCATACCATATCCTGCGAGGGTGATATGGGATCAGCGGTAGCCAGCAGGGAAGCTGAGGGAGTTATCTCCACACTGTGTCTAATCATCGATCATCTCACCAGATGGGCTTAAGAGCCTTTAACGCTTCACTTGTTTATCGGAGCCCCGAACCTGAGGCCTTTTCCGTAGATGTGACCTGCAAAGCAAGAACTGTTTTGCAACCAGACGGGGAGAATGCAAGAAAAAACAGAGGAAAGTGCTGGAGAGTTTTTAAAAGTTTGAAAGTGTAGCATTACCAGACATGTTACGCTAGCTGGAGTCATTTCTCCAGATAACATTGTTCTATTTGTGTGGTGGTGTCGCCACAGTGGAAGTGCTAGACGTACCATTAATTAAGAGTCACACCAGGATTCCTCTCCAGAAGTCAAAGATACAGGCACCGTTACCATTGTAAAGCTTTACTTCTACCAAAAGTGTGTGTCCATCTGTGTGTGTGAAAAGGGCGCGTGCTACATGTTTGGTAAAACAGTCACAAAGCACACATCTGCCCCCCTGCAAGTGTACATTATTCATCCCGAGCAAAACCCCCAAAGAAAACAACACACCCCCTAAAAAAAACAGAGTGCACAATGAAGTGTTTAAGTTCATCAAGCCACACAGACGTTGGCGGCAGGCAGAAAAGGTGTTAAAGGCCGAGCAAAGGGTCAAGAGCCCAACCCACGGCATTCTCCGCCATGGTACATCCCTACACACAGCCGCCATATGTCCAACCCACCCAGCATGACAAAGACCTATTCACACCCAGTTGACTCCGAGGTAATGTGCGATGCCACGGTGTGATCGGGACAGAATGCAGCACCAGTCCGACCGGTGGCCGTTAGGGAGAAAAACAATAGATTTGTACGTACGCAGACGTGAAAGGAGCGTGAGGCTAAAAGCGCGCGTCGACAAAGAACTTCAGAAAGCATTTTAAGCGGATAAACGCAAACACGATCTTGCCCTCAGCTTGCTGCAGCTCCATCGTTTGCCTCCATCAAAGCCCCTTGGGATTCTCCCAGCACACTCTGCCTCCGTCACTCACAAGTCTGTTAATAAGGCCAGCAGTAAACGCCAGGAAAGATATGCAGGGATGAAAGATCCTTCTCTCATGTTCTCGCTTTGAGGATCTGTTTCCGGGTGTCACGGGGCCGGGAGGGGGAGGGGAGGGGAGTGGGGATATGCAACTTTATGGAGCGATGCCGCATTTTAATACAAACAATAAACCCATCTGCTTAGAAAATAATATTTTGTGTTCCATATCCCGTCGCGTTGCTGCTCCAGGGACTTCTGGGAGACATAAAAAAAAAAGGCCCCGCTAAGCTAAAGGTGTAGAAGAAGTCCACGGCGAGGAATAAAGTGCGCGGTGCTCCTGGGGGAGGCACATATCACACATATATTCTTTGACTGCAGCGATTAATATCTGGGAAAAAAAAGGTCAAACTTGACTTGAAACGGTCCAGTATATCACAGTTACATTCAGAGCCTGCGTTTCATACATCAATCCCCGCTGTGGCGTCTCATCAGCCCGGTCACACAGGAGAGACCCACACGGCACATTATCAAAGATTGATGGTGTGTCCTAGTTAAAGACAGGGGGGGGGGGCTGGTTAGAGAAGGGAACTTTGTGCTATCTGCCTTTTCAGATGTGTTGACGGGTTGAATCGTGGGGCCTTTTACAGCCCAATGCTAACATCATCGCTGTAGTTGGTCTAAAGATCTTACCTCAAGATGTACAGTGGAGACTTTTGGGAGACTTTTGAGGTCAACGCTCTCAGAGAAGACGACACCAGCTGACTCTCAGGAAGCTCAAGATGGAGGGCTAAGCCTTCCACCTCCTCCCATCCCTCCCTCTTCCTCATCCTCCCCTGCAACGGAAGACAAAACAAACTGACAGAACAAACAGGCAGATTACCCTAAATCCTTTTTTTTTCTCTAACACACAACCTAACCATCGCTTATATCCACTGTTCACCGTCACCCTACCCGTTTCTTGTTCAGAGTGCTTGGTTAATAATTAATTGATTAATTAGTTCGCTCATTAATCATTTATTCATTAATCATGGCCTGATTTTTCTAGAGGAAGCGGCGCAATCCGAAAAAACCCTGACTTCACATTTCACTCTAATTATGCTCCTTTACTAATCAACGCTTAAGAAATGGAGTTTCAGGAAATTAGTTTCCCCTTTCCCTTTTTTTTTTCCTTTTTCTTTCCTCAACACAAAGCCGGATGTATTGAGGTCAGCAGGTAACATTCTTCCCCTCCTTTCCTTGTCTTCTGGAAGCTCTTAGTCATCAGTAAGTTGGAGGCAATCTGAGGAACAGAATCAAACTTTGATGTTAAATTAAAACTCGCCTTTTCTCAGCTTCCGAGATGAAAAGGGGAGGAAAAGAAACCGTGGTCACACTCTTACCACAGACATTGATTAATAAATGGCAATTTGAAGGCTGCTTGTAAGAACAGAAAGGCGGCGGCATTGTGAATCACACACTTATTGTTTTCACTGGATCCATGGCTCTCCTGGGAGCCAAGGTAATTTGTTTAATCGCCAGGAGTTCGCGTTCTCCGGCCAGAGAGATTGGAAGATAGGGCAGTTCAGAAATATCTTCTGTGATGCAGAGCGAGCGGGAGAAAGGGAAATACTTCCAACAGGTTTAATTAGAAGTGTTTTTGTGCCTTTGTGTTCCTGTTGGATGCAGGAGTTCACAACACAGCTCAGCTGCTTTCTCTGAAGGAGCTCTTGTCAGCAGCTGACAAAAAAAGAATTATGCATCAAATTAAATGGAGCTCCAGTGAAATGGAGGCAAGTCGGGCATTAACCTCTAAGCTTTAAAAGGCACACATATTAAGCAACACTAATGAGACTCTCATTGAGCTCGCTGTGTTTTATATTCAAACGCGCACAAAAGCACGGCTTCTACTTCAATGTGCCATTCTGAATGAGGTTGTCTCCGCTATTCATCTCACCAGCAACACTGCAAGTGAACAATAGTGTAGATGGTCCTTTAACTCTAATGAGATGCATACATTTACAATATTACCACCCTCATTAAAAAATAATAATAATAAAGGAGGGAAAAAAATATTAATTATGAAGCGCACTACTTCCTATCGAGGAGAGCCAAGGGGGCCTCCACTGGGCTCAATTAGGAAGAGTAGGCCGCAAATCCCTTGACTAAATTAATTGACACCCCAGGGCATTCGGCCCAGAGTCCCAGTACAGAATCTATGTAGAGAATTCCTTTGTTTTCATTTCCACCGCCTTTTAGAAAAAGCAAGAGATGGAGGCAATTTAACATGATCTCTTCATTGTTTTATGGATTTTTTATCCATTATTTATTCATAATTGTTTTGTTTACTTCTCATGTCTGGCAATGAAAAGATTTACTTTTTTGGAGAAATTTTATTCCCACCCCGTCTTTGAGAAGCTTTTCCATCACACGTTGCGCACCCTTGCTGTTTTTATCAACCATGTCAGCTGTTGTGCACACACTAAACCAGGGCTTTTTTTTTTTACCAAACAGCACAAGAAGTTAATGATTTAAAAGCACAGTAAATTATACTGAAAGCCCTTCCATCCAAACACTGGTGAAAGAGGGGGGAGGGAGCCAGAGGGGGGGAACTGGGATACAGATACAACGAGAAAGAGAGAGAGAATCAGAGAGGGGGGGGGGCAGAGAAGGGCTGAAACTGTGACACAGACCCAGCCAGCAGCTGTCTTGCAGTGGAAGCACCAGGGGGTAAGCAGGAATGACATGAAATGACAAGACTAGCTCAATCAACATCTTGTCAACACCGCTGGCTGATGTGTACAGACAATTTCATACCGCCACCGCTGGTTCCCTCCCCTTTTCTCTCCTTTTTTATATGGCTTTTTATTTCCTGTCCTTCTGCCAGCCAGCCAGTCACTTGCTATCTGTCTGCATGGAGTCAGCTCTCAGCTCTTTGGCTGTTGGCTCCAGTGTGTGTGTGTGTGTGTGTGTGTGTGTGTGTGTGTGTGTGTGTGTGGTAGAAGTAAAAGCTGTGCTAGAATTATACTCAGAGACGCTTCTGCCCACTTGAAACCCTAAAGATATGGGAGTGTGACATAGAGTGTGCATTAATGTGTGTGTGTGTGTGTGTGTAGGTGTGTGTGTGTGTGTGTGTGTGTGTGTGCAGCAAGTGGGAGAAGACAGTATAAGAATGAGTGTATTTATGGCACATTGTCGGGCCACTGCAGTACAGTGACTGCGTGAACCATTCACATAGTCTCACACTGTGTCACATCAGCACTCTTGGTCTCCTCCCCACAGCCTCTCCTTTTTTTTTTTTCTTCGTCTTCTCCCCCTCCCTTCTTCCCCTCCATGCATGCATACCACTCTATTACTCTATCCACTGCATCTGCTGTAGCAGGTACCCGGGGAGAAAGTCTGCCGCTGCTCGCCCATGCGATCAGCCTCGCTGCTGCCCTGATGTGTGCAGTGCCCTACTCCAGCAGAGTAAAACCTCGTGGTGACAGCCTTGGAGACAGACTGATTACAGCGTTCCATCAAACCCTCCCCATGGCCCCCGCTCCTTTGCAATTGGGAGCCGACAGGAACCCACTTTTTCCATTTTTACCTTACTTCAGTTCTTCCGGTCTTTCAAACATGTGTATGTCTATTTTTTTTTTGGTTGTTGTTGTTGTTGTTCCCTCGACTTTCTTGCTTTCTTGAGTGTTGTGTTGACAAGCTGACACAAACCCCTGTGATTTTCTCACCGGGGATGCAGAGAGTGGGAGAAAGGGACAGGGGATAGAGGAGAGAGGACAGAGATGGGGGCAGGGGGGGGGGGTGAAAGGGAGATGCTGGCAAGAGATGACAGCTGACATGGAAAAGCAGAGTGGTGGCAGAAAGAGCCACGGAGAAAGCAAATCAACAATTAGTAACACCTTACATAACTCTCAAAGGAGGCCTGCTAGGCATTGATTTCAGGGATCATGGCTCACTGACTGCAGACATACGAGTGATAAACAGAGGAATGAGAGGATGGGGCTGGATTGTAGGAGAATGGAAGCCTTGGGTGGGGGTATCAGCATAGCAGCACAGGGGGGCCGGGTGGATGAGCAAGTCCGCACTGTAAAACGGGTCTCGGTCTGAGCCAAGAATTTCACAATGGAATAAAGGCTGAAAGGGGAGGCGAGGAGGATTAAACTCCAGCAAAACAGCTCTTAAAGAGCTGTTAGACTGCAATTTGGGCACAAAAAACGCAGAATGGGGGGGAAAAAAGACAGCGAGAGTGGGTGGGTGGGAGTGCAGATGGAATGCGACGTGGGAGTGAGAGGATTGAAAGGAGGACGGGACGCACTAAGGTATGAGAGAGAGGGAGCGGAGGCCATCTGCAGAGGCGGAGAGGTCCACATCGGTCCAAGTCAAAGAAAAAAAGCACAGAGGATCCTCACACATGCCGTGCAAGCGTTGGGCGCCACAAGTTGGTGGGTGGTATCGGTTGTTCGTCCCCTTCAAGCCCTCAGAAGTTGAAGACGAAGGAGTCGTGGTAATGAGCTTAGAAGCCAGATCAAACATGAGATGGGTGCAGGGTTCCCTTTGGGACATAGTCTTTGGTTCAGCTACATCAGCACTACTATCTGTTTGTATAAACACACACACACACACACACACACACACACACACACAACACACACACAGGAAGGGGAAGACAAAAGAGCCTGACTGAAAACAAAGGGATAATAATTCCATACAGAGAGAAATGGAGCTTGCATTTCCAGCCCGATTTAGAAGCCTTATCTAGACAAGGCACAATGGATGGCATTTGGGGAAAGGGGATGTTTATTCCAAGCTTGACACTTTTTTGCCAATTGCCTTGTTTTGTGCTCGGATTTTGGGGTCTGTTCCCCCCTCCGCCTCATTTTCTCCACTCTGACTCTTATTGTTGGGAACTCTGGGGAAGTATTCTGCCTCCTCCACTGGTGGGAGACAAAAATGCAAGTGGATATCAGGCACTACTTTTTTTTTTTTTTTTTTTTTTTTTTTACATTTTGAATTATTACTGCACGGAGCAAATTGTCCAGTCAAGTTGAGAGCACTTATATTTATAGACCCCACAGGACTGGATGTTGCACTCTTTGCACTGGATGGGAATGAGGACATGGAATAAAATCAGGACTAAAATAGGGACTCTCTGCGAACGCGGCTCGGAGCCTCTTAGAGTGAATGAACATGCAGTTGAGTGTCATTATAACAACACGGGGAAATGGACAGAGTGCATCGCCTGAGCTGTCGCAAGGAAGAGAGTCTGACGTTGTTTTATGTTTTATTTGGATGACCTGACTTTTTGAATGCCGCGTTAAATTGATTCACGGCGTGGAATTTTCTTTTTTTTTTCTCGACTGATTACCAAAATGGCGTAAGAGATTATGACTGTGGCGACTTGGTAGTAAATGCACTGTAGTGTGTGTGTGTGTGTGTGTGTGTGAGAGAGAGAGAGATCCCCATTTTATCTAAAGGTCATCTGCAGGGCCATTATATTTCTCAGTCTTCAGAATCATGGCCAGTACACTCACACACACACACACACACTCACACTGACTTGTTCAATCTAATTCTATCAAGGCAGATGTCCAGTGGTGGACGGATCATTGCTGACATCTGTCCATCTCTCCCTGATCCCTCCTGATGTGCATGTATCCCTATCAGCTCAGATGAAGGAGAGAGAGAGAGAGAGAGAGAGAGAGAGAGAGAGAGAGAGAGAGAGAGAGAGTGCAGGCAGCAGCCAGGGTCGGCGCAAAGCTCTTTAATAGGTTGCGTCCAAGTCAGAGAGGCTGTTTTTGCACTTAACTCCGACCATATGACGCAGACGGCAAAGTCAGTGTGTCAAAGTAACTGCTAAATGTGCCCTCCGGTGCCTGACAAGTCGCTTTCCCTATTAACACCGGCCCACCCTCCACACTCATTCACACATTTAGACGCACGCACACTCAGACATAAACATGCATTGCATATTTTTAGACAGAAACACACACTAAGCCCACACAGTCGGGCAGAAATGCACACACACACACACACACACACACACACACACACACACACACACACACACACACACACACACACACACACATAAACTTAGCCCCATGTGCATCCAGGAGCGTGAAATGATATTCCATTTTGAGAAATCCGGATTAAAATATATCAGGCCAAATGTGTTTTGACCTTGTTACTGGGGAATGGAAAAGTGTGTGCACACACACATGCACACACACACACACAGTAAAGGTAAGAAACGAGAGTGAATGTTGCATTTTCTCATGAGGACTAAAATGTAACTGCCTTTAAAGTAACATTAAGCACACTGCATGTGGTACAACTAATCTGCACATATTTACCTGCGTAACATTCAAGACGACACGGTAAATAAATTCACATCCACCGCAGAAACGTTGGGATTTCAGGGGGATTCAAATCTTTCTTTTCGAATGCGTTTCAGTTGCAGCCAACAGACAGGCTCCTCGTTGAGTCTGGTGAAAACACTGAGAGCAAATGGCATTGTGGTGTTTGTGTACATGAACGTGTGTGTGTGTGTGTGTTTACGTGGCACTGCAGCACACCAAGAACGAGCCTCCTCACACCCACAGCTCCCTACTTCTTCCGACTGCCTCTCCTCCACCGCTCCTTTGTCTGGTTCCGTTCCTCCCTCTCTCCCCGTCAGAAATGTATTCATGTAATTAAGCTGCTAATACACCGTCAAAGAATTGTCTAATTCAGCAAGGAGGAATTAAAGGAATCTGGCATGAGTCATTAGCCAGTCGAGATGTTCTGTTGAGCATTTTCAATAAGGGATCTGGAGAGCAATGAATCACTCATATGGTGTGAAGACATTCGCTACAGCACACGGCTCTGTACTCTATATTTGTACGCCCGCATTTGCATGTGTGTGCACGTGTGACGTTAATTGCCATATGTGAGCATGAGAAATTGTACGTGGGTGAGGGTAAAGAGACAATTCAGTGCATGTAATCCACCCAAACAATCACTCCAAATGCAGAGAATTATTACCCATTGTACACATTTAGATACTCTGGGCAAGAGACTTTAATTGCAGTCAATGTTTGTCCTGTTTGTCCTGCAAGCACAAAGAGGACAATCCCTAACTCGCCGTGCAAGCGTATGAAAACGCTGGATGTTGGGGACAGGCAGGCAGACTGTGAAAACGGCATTTTGAAGGTATGATGGGAAAATGCCAGCCTTCACTAAACCCCTAATAGCCTCTGCTAGAAGACGTTTCACTTCTCATTGACGCTCTCAAATTGGCCTCCTTTGATCCACAGTGGCTGACACACATACAGCCTACCTGTTTGCACCCACCGCTCAATAGGCTTTTCCAGACACTTTGGTAAAATGATGTACATGGGGACATTATTGGCGAGCTAACATGCATTGTTCTCTGATCTTTTTTTCCTGTTAAGCTATCTATTAACATCTCCTTTGGCCCAGCTGGAGAGGTGGAAATAATGGGCGCATGTGAAAATGCTTTTTTTGTTTTGTTTGTCTAAACAATGAAGAACTCACGTTCCTGATGAACTCACGGTTTGGCGGCTTCAATTGTGCCGTTGGGTGACAGAGACAGGAGGGTGCAAAGGGAGAGAAGGGGGAGCAAGGTTTCGCCGTGGTGCACACCGAGATGAAGTGGATAATTGAGTGCAGAATAAACACTGCCAACAACCTCGGAAGCCCCCCTTTCAAAAAGTAGAGAGAATGAGGCGAGGGAGAGGGGGGGAGAGAAAAGGGGTGAGAGACAGAGAGAAAATCCCAGCTACCCTCTGGGGGGAAAAGCTCCTATTGAAAAGCTATTAAACTTGCATTTAGCAGGATTGATTGGAAATGAAGAGGCCTATTAAAAGAGAGGGACAAGGGGACAATAGCACGTCTCTGGCCGCCGTATGTTGCCCTCCTTTCAGCAGCTTTCTTTGCTTGGAGGGGGGGGGGGGGGGGGCAACCCTGTCTGTTTAAGCGCTCCCACCAAGAGAAGCAGTTCAGGGGGGGGCTTAGCACTGCCTGAATAGAACCCTCTTTATCTTCCTCTGTCCCCCTTCCCTTCCATTCTCCACCGAGCAACAAAGAAAGGGAGAAGGAGAATGAGGGAAGAGTTTTTTTTTAAGTCCTCTTCCCAACTCAAACAGACACCCCACTTAGATAACCAACCGACTGCCTCTCTCCCCCCCCTCTCCCCCCACCTTTCCCTACGGATTAGTTACCTCTGGAGTCTTGCCATCTCCCCCTGCCAGTAGGGTTTGTAATACTCAATCTTTAGCATAGTGGCACAAACAGTCGGGAAGCGCGGATCCGCATTCACGCGGCGTTCCTGTATTACGTGTGAAAGCGGGCCAGCCAATCCGTGCCTCACTTAAACACAGCAGCAGAACGGCAGCAGGTGTCTCTGCTGACTTTCAGCGGGCTCAAACGGATGGGTCCCCCGGGAACTTTAATGGAGTTTTGATTGTTTAACATCCATTTTTACAAAAAGCACACCGAAAGAGTGGCAGATTTTTTTCTCCCGAGAAGCGTGTTTGCTTCATGTCAGCGAGCACATAACCATATGGTGTTGAGAAAGAGTTAAATAACTTATGAGCAGCAGCTGACTCGTCCTCTCAGAAGCCACGTTTATGGAGAGGGGGAGAAAAAAAAGGTAGATTTTCACACATGTCGGCCTTGTCCTTTCTCTCAGCAAGTGCCATTAAAAACAAGAGAGTGAGCAGAGCGGTCTGCTTTCTTTAATACTTACTTTCCTCCTGAACTCACAGGGGAAGTTTCACTTTTCTCATGCTACATCTCTGCTGGCACTGCAGAAAGTACCGCCATTACATTCTCTGAAATGCCATTAGCAGTTTTGTGCGTACCTGTATATTTTATAGCCATTTGATTCATTTCAGTGTAAATTATCCATCCACCGTAATGAAAATTTTTTGTTCACATTGTGATTTCTCTCTTTTTCCCCCCTCACAGCAGCCACCCAAGCAGCCTACTTCTCCCAGCAGCCCCAGGACCAGGTGGTCGTATCCGGTCAGTCGGTGACTCTACCGTGTGTCATCGTGGGTTACCGGGGAATGGTACAGTGGACCAAAGATGGCCTGGCACTGGGTGGAGAGCGAGACCTACCAGGTATTATCACTGGCTTCTTATTCCCCGTCTCACTTTCCTCGACTGCCCTCCGGTGTTTATTGCCCTCTTCGTCTCCGTCCGTCTTGGCGCGATCAATGCCAGGTCTCATTAGAACCGAGTCCCTCCACGTCGACCGCCCGAGTTTTACGCAAATGAATGTTTAGGGAACAATGTAGTGTGCAGACAGGTCGGCCACCGCTGCACACGCGGAAACTTTAATTTGTTGTTTAGCATTTTAAGGGTCTTGTAGGAAGGTAGATAATCAATTGGCTTTTGTCATGCGCTGACATTTAAATGTGTGGTCGACTAGAGAAGGTGGAGAGGCTTCCTCTTGACCTTAGCCACCCAATCTCCATTGTGTCTGTCTTTAAAAGGACAGAGTCGTCACACAGCGGCTCTTCTCACGTGTTGCATTTCTCCCGCCTCGCACCGCTCGGCTCGACGCCCTGGCTCCGCGAGGCGCTCCTCGCTTTCATTCCTCTCCTAAAGAGCCTCTGCCACGTTTTTTCTCCCGCCTTTTGTTCGACGCGCGAGTCTGTTATTTCATAGTCCCCTTCATTACGTGTTGGTTGTTGGGTGGTTTTGTTTGCCTCTCTGACTCCATTCTCTGTGCTGGCTTCACGCAGGTTGGACACGGTACTCCTTAATGGGCGACCCGCTATCAGGCGAACACAGCTTGCTGATCGATTCAGCAGAGTTGGAGGATGACGCGGTGTACGAGTGTCAGGCTACACAGGCGGCGCTGCGCTCCCACCGTGCCAAGCTCACTGTACTAGGTAAGATACACAGCTCACGCATGATCCTCACAGCCGGCCCTCGCGCCAAAGGCCCGCGGGCTGGCAGCACGCGGGAAACAATCACAGGAGTGTCTTCATCACAGAAACACAGAAACACGGAGACAAAGCTACAAATAACATATGTACAATACGCAAGAGATAATCACGTTTAAAGCATGACTTAACACAGACGAAACAAAAAACACACTAAAAATACTCTTCAATTTGCAGTTTGCAAACGCTCTCTTATCACCACTCAAAGATAACTTGGTTGTAAATCTAGTTTCCTGGTTTAAATCATGTCCTGAAAGTATAATTCGAACCAGGCGAGGCTCAGCCGAGAGATTTATCTGGGGAAAAAAAAGAAAGCCCTCTGCTCTCAGTAGCGATAATCAAGACTGTGGAAGTCTAAGATAATGTGATTGCTGCAGTCACAAATGACTCGCGCAGTCGCTTGAAAGTCAGGGTCTGCACAGTTAGCACATTTTACAGTGAGCCACAACATTTGTCAACCGCAAGGCGGTTTTTACATTAACGTGATGTGAGTGATCTACTTCTTCACACAGACGTTCAGAGGTGGAGGGAGGGGGGGCAGAGGGCCGAGTCCTGGGGGGATTGGAATCGGCAAAGCACTGCTGGCATCTGGTGGCACAGGAATGAATATCAGTTCATTTGTTCATAATTTCACCCACACGCGAGTATCATACAGATATAAGAGAACGTTTACAGAGGGACGAAAGGATTAGTTAATTAACTCACGCCACAACAGAATGCAAATCTTTCAGCACAGAGCCGGCTGTCACCGAATCTATCTGTTGCTATTGAGGTTAGCGCTCCGAGTTCACGAGGGTGCTGAGCGCTACAGATAGGGTTGCCATGGAAAGGCGAGCAGAATGCAATCACAAGCGGCACGAAGAAACATTTCAACAGAACGAAGAGATCCACACAAAGCCCCCCCCCCGTGTTCCTCAGCCCACTTTTCTGCGCCTCCTGTCGCTGTCAGAGCTGCACAAAGTGCTGCCCTCACCACAAGCCCACACACCACCATTGTGGAGGCAGCACAGAAAGTTGGTGCAACTGCCACTTTCACATTTAATGCACCCTGAAAGCCGCAGCCTGCCGGCTCATAAACATTATATGCATTGCATTAATATAGAAAGGAAATCAGGTGAATTGCTCAAGAAGCTGCGGTTTGTGTTTATGTGTGGACATAAGGGTCTTAAAGGGAGGAGGGGGCCTTTTTCTGACCGTGTGTGTGGGGGTGTGTGTGTGTGTGTAAATCAATGTGGCCAGATGAGACCAAAGCAATCCTGCACAGTCAAAGGAGTCAACGGCGGGAGTGCAGTCAGGGGAATCGGCATGGAAATTAAAATCACCTAGCACTCGGATTCCATTAGTGTCCGTGCCGCGGCAGCGGAAGGACCTCTGACAATTCAGATACACACAGTGAAATTGGTTCGGTGGAGGGAGCGAGAAAGGCCAGCACAAGCCCCATGTTTACGCCTTCTCATATTGGTTAGGGAGATAGACGCCTTCATCAGGGGTGGCACGCTTGGCTTGCCAGTGGTGCGTGCGAAACCATGCAAATAAATGAACAAATAAGCAATTCAGTTGAAATATCACTCGGCAACAGTAAGAGCAAATAGAGTAATAATGTTAGTCCCAAGAAAGAAAATAAATGTGGTCGAGTCGGTTTTTCCCTCCGAATGACAACTGTTCTCGGTCTTAAGCTACAGCTTGTTAAACAACAGACACATGGCCATAAGGACATCCTGTTTGCCTCTTTGGCTGTTGCGATATATTGATGCTGAGCTAAGAGCAACAGCGAGCTCAATAACATCTTTGTGGCTCTGCGCTGGCCCGGAGCTGTGCGGAGGTCTGGTTTGTTGTTGTTGTTGTGTTGTGTTGAGTGGTATGTTTGTTGTGCTTCACAGTTCCTCCTGCGGACCCCGTGGTGGAGGGCGGCCCTGTTGTACGTCTTAAGGCCCACACACCACACAATCTCACCTGCAGAGCCTCAGGAGCCAAACCTGCTGCGGAGATCACCTGGTACAGAGATGGAGAAGTCATGGAGACCGCAATTTATTCCAAGGTACAGTGAGAACACATCCATGCCTGGCATTATCATTCAATCACTCACACCCACGCCGTATTACAACATGTAACAGCGGGTTAGAAATAAATGCAAAGCTATTCAAAACAGAAATATTTTCTGTTCGAGTATGATACCTTTCCTCTTTTTTATTTTCCTCCTCTCCCTTCTTTTTTTTCTATCACCATCCTTCTCTTCGCACAATTTCTTTGCTCACACTCTGCAGTCCCCCTCCCATTTTCACTCGAGCCTGACCCCCCTCCCACTCCTCCTCCTCCTCCGCCTCACTGCTACCCCCCCCTCCATCCATCCCCCCTTTGCTCACTAATGCAGCGACACTACAGCATAACTGGAGCATGCCAAAGCTCAGACAGGCATGAGTGTTTCATACAGTAGAGTTTCTGCAGAGGAGAAATCACCCACAACAATGCAGAAACACAATGGGGATGCGCCGGAGCGTAAGCCAGCCACGGCTGGGAAAGTGTCACATTTTTCATGCTCTCTGACCACGCTAAACGACGCTAAACGCCACATTTAAGGAGGCGAGAGCCTTGCAGTGAGAAGAGAGGGAAGAGGATTGGAGGAGGAGGGAGGAGGAGGAGTAGAATAGACGTGGGTGGGGGGGATATAGAGTTAACTAGGGAGATAGCTTTGTGAAAAACAGATCATTTCCAACATTAAGGAATGAGGATGGGGGGCAGACAAAGCTTTGTCCTAGTGAGGAGTGGTGACAGCGAGTGATCTGATTTGATCTAGCATAAAAGTGCTTTTTGTGTGTCTGGCGGAGGAAGCGAAGCCTGCATCCATTGATTTGGCTGTCCAGGGAAAAGGCTCAGCTTGCCCTTGCTGGCTTCCTAAGATGCGTGACACTTCTTTCTCACTTCCACCCCCCCACCCCCCCACCACCACCACCACACACCAAAAAAAACGCAGGAACCTTGGCCATCACAGTCTCTCCCCCCATGTGTGTAAGTATGAAGAAGAGAGAGAGAAAGTGGGAGAGCAGTGAGCCATATCCTCAGAATCTACACCTTTCCTCACTTAGGCGTATTGATTTCTGCGAGCAGTAAATAGATTTAAAAGATGATGACAAACAAGGAGCGCTGACGGGGAACACTCTCAGAAATGTGGGAACAGCACAATATCCCCTGCTGCACCATAAAATATATGATTTAACTGCCATGCCAAAGGACTGGATGGCAATGTGAACGCCTTACGCGTGGAAGAATCAGACCCGCAGTGTCATAGAGCTACGTTGTGCGATCACGGATGGAAAAGTGATGCTACTTTCTGCCCGATTCTGAGTCGCTCTATAAAAGCTTTGTAAACTGTGGCTTGGGTCGTCTAACAGTCGTTGTATAACTCTACAGACAATGATGGAGGACGGGAAGAAGGAGGCGGCTGTCAGCATGCTTCCGATCGTCCCCGAGGACAGCGACTCTGGACGCACCTACACCTGCAGGGTCCTGAACCCGGCGGCCCCGGCCGGGCGACAGACGTCCATCACTATAAATGTCCAGCGTGAGTGTCCCTATGAAGACCAGCGAAATGTCACAATTCTGTAGCAGAGTGCCTGCTCTCAGTAATAAGATTACTGCATCCCAGTTGGTGTCAGTAACACTGCGTCTTTCCTCCTCACAGACCCTCCTTCGGTGACTCTATCGGTCCAGCCTCAGACGGTGACTGAGGGAGCCAAGGTTCTCTTCATTTGCTCCGCTTCAGCCAATCCTGAAATCACTGGATACAGGTATCCATCCTTCATTTTAAGCTACATTTTTCACTCTGATCCTGCCACTATACATGCAGAGGCAGCAGTCTAAGATGATGATGCAGCACAATCATACAGCTACTTCAAGATGTGCCAACAAGAGTAAAGATGTCATCCAAAAAAAAAATCAGTACAAGCATGCAAGTGCTTCGATTCCCGGGCAGGCTTGATTGGCAGCGCCTGATTGTGATTGGCACAAGCCGTGAATGGGCTAATAACCACTTTGATACGCATGGCGAAGTACCTTCCCCTGAACTAATGGGACTGTATAATGTGATCATTCGTCTGTCCCAGGTGGTCGAAAGGAGGCGTTCCCATCTCGGAAGCAAACGGGGACAGCCTCGAGGTGACGGTGGACTACTCTTACTTCACGGACCCCGTCTCCTGTGAGGTGTCCAACTCTGTGGGCAGCACCAACGTCAGCACCCTGGTCGATGTCCAGTGTGAGTTTATCTTCCGTGCACTGTGGCTCAGCTGTGTATTTTGAGCTTTTTTTTTTACTGTAAAAGCAGTCTCTTATTGATTCTAATGGAACTGGCTGTCTGTGTTGCTTCCCCCCTTAGTTGGCCCCAGACTGCTGTCGGAGCCGAAGCCGATGACGGTGGATATAGGGATGGATGCAGCCTTTACTTGCGCCTGGACTGGAAACCCTCCTCTGACCCTGGCCTGGACCAAGCAGGGCTCCAGCGTGGTAAGGCAACAAACACTAGTCACCACCTCAACTTAGTAGTAAAAGCTTCAACACCAATCCCTCCAGAGAGAAACAATCACACATGGCCTTGAGGCATGAATCCCTCACACATTTCCCCCCCCAACATTCCTTTTCAGGCCGACTCTCCCAACACCTCCTCTCTCCATGCTCCCCGAGGGCTAAAGCCTCTGGCAGGAAGCTGACAGATTCATGCAGCATCATCAGGGCGCATGACATGCTGCCGTGACTCTAATCAAGCGATCAATCAGTCAACCAGTGAGCGTAGCAGTGGTTTCCAACGAGGAGAATCACAACACGTGCTGCAACTTTCAGAGCGCCGCTCCAACCTCTTAGACATAAAAAAAAAAAGGCTGCACTTGAGTATCCATTTCCTTAAAGTCAATTTCGTAGGTGGAGCAAATGGGACACCATCTTAGTAAAAGTCTTATGGTGCACACACACACACACACACACACACACACACACACACACACACACACACACACACACACACACACACACACACACACACACACACACACACACACACACACACACACACACACACACGCCATCAGCGGGGCGATCCCAGAGGAGCTTCTCTCCCGGCGACTAATATCATTTCTGAGGCGATGCTGGAGAAAAGGACTGCTGCAGGATGGCGTAAGCGATGCTGTCATCTCAAAGAGTGAATGCTTTCAGCTCCTCTGAGGGGAAAAAAGCGCAGGCATTTTTTTTTTCTAATCCACCCACTGTCCCTCTCACCGGCTACGAGTAATGGATTAATTGGGTTACTCCGTAAGTGTGTTGAAATAAAAAAATAAAAAAAATGGAGTGAGAGGGGATGTAGAGAGGGAGGGAGCAGGGGGGGTAAATGGATTAATCACAGCTTGATGGAATGACAGGATCAATGAGCTAAGGAGTGAGTGAGTGGTTGCAGCCGCTCCGAAGGCTAAGGCCCACTCACACCACAGCGCCATGTTCTGTCCCCACTGTTTAATTACAACAATCTCCCCGGCAGCGTGGTCATTCAGCGCTGGCTGGAGTGCTTAATGCTGTGATTAGAGCGCTTCACAATGAAATTAAACTCAAACCACCAGCATTTGTTACAATGGTCAGCCCACCTCTGCTGCCTCCGCAATGACTGGGCCACCGATAAAGGTCCCACTTTCCTTTGTCTGCTTCTTCGTCTTCGCCCTGCCGCCACCGCCTCGCTCTTTCCTCTCACTCCTTCTTTCTCTCTCTTTCACACACGTCTCACTTGTCTTTCTCGATTCCTCACTAGGTGCTCAGTAATGGCAACACCTTGCAGCTGAAGGCTGTTACCCAGGAGGATGCTGGGACATACACCTGCAAGGCCATTGTGCCCCGGATCGGAGTGGCAGAAAGAGACGTCGCTCTCACTGTAAATGGTGAGTTGCTCGTCATGTTTGGACTGATGTGTAGAATAAGTAGCATCAACAGTCAGATCTGACAATTTTGGTCAATATTTTCTTTTTTTTTTTTAAATCTCTGCTCACTCGGTCTCTCTTTCTTGCTCCCATCAGGCCCCCCTATCATCACAGCGGACGGCGCGCAGCATGCCGTCAAGCACTCCAAGGGCAAGCTGGAGTGCCGGGTGGGAAGCAGCCCCCCCCCTGATAAGATTGTAAGTCAACCTCTTCCTTTGTGTTGTGCGTCATTCGCTTGTCTTCGGGAGCTTACAACCTCCTCGTTCCTCCACACCCACATGAGCATGATCAGTCAGCGCAGCTTTACCCCCGACCTCACCCTCACACCTTTGCACCAGCGCATCTCCGCCTCGCAACGCTAACACACACACACACACAACACACACACGTATTCACCACTGAAATTGCGCCGACATTGACAGTAGAGGCAGTGGAGTCAGAGAGGAGCTGTGGGAGACCCGCCTTCCTGTAAGTTTCAGTCAAACCGCATTCAATTAGCGGCCCAAGAGGCATCGCTCGGCTGACCCCGTTGAACTGCTGAACGCACGGCGGGCTGAGAGAGGATAATTAGGGTGTGAGGAGGAGTGAGAGACAGGTGCCCTGCTGGCCCCATGCTAGCAGCGGCAGAGAGGAGCCTTATTTCATAGTAGCAGCTACCTAACCCTCCTTAGGCCTCACCTGCGGGGCAGACGTGGGAGGCAGCTTAAACATGAGCCTGTGAGCTGTGTCAGCCGCGGAGCACCTCGGAGGTCAGCGGAGAGAATGCAGAACAGAGAGAGGAACTAGTGTTCAGTCAGTGGCAGGCCGGGATCTGAGGATAAACAGCCGAGCGGGCCTTCTGTTTTGCTTACCGGCGAGGAATTCTTCACAGGAAAGTGGCTCACTCCCCCGCCGGCTTTCCTCCCTCTCCCCTCCACAGGTGTGGACCTTCGGAGACATGAGCCTGTCCTCCGGCTCCTCCGGTCGTTACTCAGTGCAGACGGTGGCCGGCGACCACGGAGTCCTGTCTTCCCTGGTACTGTCCGAGACGCTGGCGCAGGACTTCCAGCTGCGCTACAACTGCACGGCGTGGAACCGCTTCGGCACCGGCACCGCCCTGGTCACGCTGAAGGAGCAAGGTACGCACACACTTACAATAATCTCCACCGGAGGTACAGCGATGCTCTCAATCCTCCCCCGTGAAAGAGGGCCAGATTAGGTGAAAGCAGCGCTCTTGTCTTGTGCTTATCTTAATTACAGTATATTCCACGAATCGATATGATTTAATCAGCAGATGGTTCCTTTAATGAATATGTTCGCCCCCCATAACATAGATATTGATTGGGGGGACAAAAGTCAATTAGAGGAAGCCACATGCCTTTTGGGCTCATATTCTCCATCACCGTCTCGGTGCCAAGTCCTGCATCTCAGGCTGCAGCCGCTTTAAGTGATCTTAAAAGGAGGCGGGAGTATTACTACACTGATGCTGGTGGAAGCCTTTGTTGCAGCCGACACCAAAAATAAGGTCCTTGCCAGTAATTTACATGAACGCAGCAGAGTGGGGTCTCCAGAGGAACGGGCAGCGGTATCTCCTGGAATCTCTAATTAGATTACTGTCTGTTGCTTCATTGCATGTCAGGCCTTGTTACCCTTATTTCAGAGAGATTAGAGGCAATAGCCGGGCTGTGGGATGCCAGGGTGCCCGCATGAGCATACGCAGGCCGGGGTTTACCGCAGATTAATTTCTATAGCCGCTGATGTTTTTGGGATTAGCAAGACAAATGAACGGATGGCTCTCTTTTGCTCTGATCTGCACGTTCCTCGACGCCGAAACTTATGTTCCACTATCTCTCATTTCATCCATCCCCACTCCTTTTTCTCGACAACCATCTCTCCCTCCCCCCACCCCCTTATGCCACACTTTCCTTCTATTACCGTTCTTGTTGCAGAAGCCCTGCCGATGATGATAATTGTTGGTGGAGCGGTAGGCGGAGGCTGTGTCCTGCTCATCTGTGTCATCACTCTGGTGTCTCTCTGCTGCAGGCACACAGGCAAAGGTGAGCTCAATGGTTAGTATGGGCGACAAGGGTCAACAGCCAATCTTCTTCAAATCAAAACGGATTCAAGACATTTTCATTTGAAAGCTGAAAATGTAATTTTTGAGCCATTTCACCCTGTCAGTAAACACAGTGTTTAACGTCATCTCCTCTTCCTTTCCATCCCCACAGGTAAAAGGTGCACTCGCCTTTCCAAGAGTGACATCAGAGTGCAGATTGTTCACAGTGATCACAACGCCACGCGTGGCAACGATGACGAAGAGGATGTTAAAGAGCCCATGGTACATTTCTTACAGCAGCGTCTTTGTAACGCCACGTTGATCTCTCTAATTGACGGTTAAAAAAAACATTCACATTAACACTGTAACTTTGTTTTGTTCCAATTCAAGTGAGGTCTTGCTCGTCCTAGTAATTCTTAAAAAGAAAATGCTTGGTCTCTCCCTCAGGCACCGAACAGCAGTGAGTCTCCTGGGACGTCGCGCACAGAACACAGCGACCTCTTGGAAGAGGAGGAGGATGAGAGATCGGACATCAAGGTAAAATGGAAATTCTTCTCTCGAGAAACACTCAGCAGAGCAAGAATGCACTATTTTCATCCATTGTAAACAATACTGAAGGATTCTTACTTCTCCCTTCTCACAGGACCCCACCAACGGCTACTACAACGTCCGTGGCCACGAAGACCGCAATATCCGCAGCAGTGGGTTCTCCGAGTACGTGCCCAACACCCGGCCGGTCTACACCCCATCACAGCTGCCCTCCCCCAGCCCCATGTACGGCCAGCCTGGCACCCAGCCTCGCGTCTACGACTTCTCCCACCGATACGCCACCACCACAGCGGGCAGAACCGCATACGAACAGCAGCAGGCTGCCCAGCAGCAGCAGCCCGCCCAGCCAGCCAGCATCTACCCCACCGACCCCCTCTACAGCGGCTCCGCCTACCTTCCCGCTACCTACGGTCGCGCCTTCACCAGCTACGTTAAGCCCGCCTCCTACGAGAAAGTGGATGCCTACGACCAGTCCGACGAGGCTAGCAAGGTGTCCAGCTCGTCTCGCTTCTCGTACGCCTCCTCACAAGTGTCCTCCCAGCAGTCTGACTATGGCCGGCCCTCACAACGGATGCAGACGCACGTCTGATTGGACAAAAAGAAGCGTACAGGAGCAGTGAGTAGATAACCATTGTCACCTGCACATACACGTGTGGCTGGACTAACATGAACAGAGACTTACTTTAAATCGGGCGGTCCTACGAGGACTTGTTTGGACTGCATTTGGAGGGACCCATGTGATTGAGGGGGGAGTTACGAGATAACCAACCTGTATTTGATGTGATGGACGGTGGGATCTGTAGAGCTCCTGAGCTGGAGAATTCAGCAGATTGTGATGTTCAAGTCAATGATTACAGTGCGATACCTCACCGGGTTATCTCTACATGATGACCACCCAAACCTGTGGAGATATTCTGTCAGCGCGAGGGCCAAAACCAGAAAATATATGAAAATGCATCTCCTGAATTTGGGTGGCCAAAATGACTGGGGTGGCTGTTTACCTGCCTTTCAGAGTTTACTTTGTGTCAACACTCAATGTCAAACATGACCTCTAAAAATACTATTACTACAAGCCAATACATATTTCAGGAAAAAAAAAACATGAACAACATAATGTTCCGTCATTTGGTGTTTTGTTGGCATGCGAAGGAATTCTAAGCACATTTGTGTCTCTATCATCCACAAAAAGACCGAGCTATCCACAGACACAGACTATTCTGCACAACAGGCTAGCTCTAGTGACCAACAAGTGCTACAGGCACTGTACTGTATGAAGAGTTTAATCAGTGGTGGAATACTTCTGGCCTGAGCTGTATTCCCAGAGCTTCTTCTGATAATAACCCAAACACATTGAACTTAGCAGCGTCCGTTACCAAGTGGACAAAAGCAGGAGATATGAAGAGAATGTGTATTTTAGCCATCATTGGAATGGAGGGCTATATGTTAACTGTGTGTTGTACCGAGATGGACAAGGTGAGGCCATGAAAACCCAAAGATGGTGATAATTGTATAGGGGGGGAGGGGAAACAGGGGGCTGAGGATGAATACTGCTGTCCCACCCCTGGTACTGTTTTCTGATTGTAAAATGAAGAGTGCTATTACCAGAACAATCAAAAAGTGGTGGTTTGGGGAAAAGAGTGGCAATCTTGAACTTGAAAATAAACTTGAATGCGGCGTCATCTCCAGCAGGCTCAAGGTCGGGGAAGACGTGTGAGGCGGTCCTCATGTGGACCACACACTCTCAAGTTTTACAACTCAATCAAATTGTCTCAATATGTTTACAAGAAACAGTACTACCCTGAAAACACTACGTATCTGTACAAATGGCTGAGCCCATACTTTTCTCTCTGTTGCATGCAAACGATGTGTCTAGTGAAAATCTTCAGCGTTTATAATCATGTCCATTTCATGTTCGAGACGTTGGTTTCTGCACCCAGCCCCAGTTGCATTCCACTTCCTGGGTGCTTCAGTATGGATGCCTGTACTGCCATTTGTCTAGAAGCTGTTACCAGGCAGCCTGTCGAGAGAGCAAATGTCACTTAAAAGTGAGGAGGCAAACATCATCGCTTGTCTTTATTTTTATATTTTATATAAGCCTTAATGTACAGCGTGTAAGCTGCTCTACTGTAAAGTATCTTTATATACATATGTAGCTATCTTGGTCGATTTATTTGGGTCCACAGATTCTCTTGTCTAAGTTGTTCATCAATCATTGAATGCAGTTACTATGCTTTTTTTCTCTTTTTTTTGGAACACAACTAATTGCCATTTGTTTGTTCATTCTTTTAATAATGTATTAAGAATTTTATTTGCTAAAAATGAGCTATCGTTGCTTGTACCTTTGTACACATATTTATATTTAAATAAAACCATTTCCGATAAAAGAACTGGCTGGCGTGAATCCTGGGAGATAAAATCAGCAGCTTCATTGGGCATGGAGAACAGCGACAAACAAAGCTTCCCATGAAGCAACAATGATGAATACATAAATTAGCAGCACTGTCTATGTTGATTTTCCTATTCCCCCAGTGGTGCGGTGCTTTTAATGAAGACAGATGAGATAGTGGAACCCCCCACTGTACGCGGATCCACTTCCCTGAAGTCGACGTGCCCATCTTGTAGGGTAATAGGATCGAGCCGTGACAAAGGCAGGTATTATCTGACAACATGAGTTCGTCTTGTCACCTCCGTTCCCAAGGTAGGCACGCCGCTCGCGACGGGGAGGAGAGCTACATGCTCATTACAATTCTACTGTGAGAGGGGACGAGGTCTCACAAGACAAGCATTTATTATGCACAACACAATTCAAAACGACACTCCACCAAAGACAAATAATATCGGTAATGCAATTAAATACTGAGGAGTCAGATAAAATATGTTTATTGCTACGACTCTTTCGTATAAAAACCATAAAGGAAGATTATAAAGTACGTCCAATATTCCAAACCACACTGTACAATGCTCATTTAAATATCTAAAAGTTGTGGCTTCTCCCTGCTTTCTGAAAAATACACATCTATGCTTGCATAGTTTCACTGAAAGGCTCTATGGAATTAATAAAAGAGGTCCGCTGAGCATTATCCTCAACAAATCTTAAATTATTCCCCCTTCAATAAATAATACTCATGCAAAATCTTTGGTTTGCTTATCCAGGATACAACATTTCCAGGATAAGAGATGGGGGACAAATGGAGTAAAAGAAAGCATCCAGTCTAATCTTAGATTTAAAGGTTGACCGAGTTTGTGGTGACCAGAGAGGAGAAACTCATAGGGATAACAACTCTTTATATTGCTCCTGCAAGGAGGTGAAAACCTTGGAGGTTTACTTTGGCTCTCAGGTGTGTTTACTGAAGCCCCTGACCACCCTGAACTGAACCAGAGAGAGACCTGCACCAAAAGGACTGGATCTAATCCTCATCCTCACAGACCAGCCAAGGACAGGAAGCATCTGTCAATATGGAATAGAAATACTGATCTAGTTCACTCTGGTCTTTCCATGATGGTGTGCGACTCCAAATCTAGTAAATTTAACGTTCCTGTCACAGGCTTTAAGAGTGATAATCCACAAGTTAATGACACTTATTTCTTATCTGATTCTGTACTGATAAAATCGGAGACTAATGGCTGCCGAGCAGACAGTTAGATAAAATGATTTAATCAATCTGAAAACCTGTGCTATGAATTTGAGAATGGTCAGCAGCAATGGGGTTTTTTTTTTTTGCAACCAGGCCAAACAAGAGTTATGGTCGTCCAAGATACTTGATAAATCAAACTCCAAATTTATAGCTAATCTACAGCATGAGCCAACTGGCAAAGTGTAATATTCCCTTCAGCCCAAGAGGATGAAGGCATCTCATGTGTGCACAAATACATAATACAACTTTAAAAGCACAATTTTCTTCTTTTTTCCCTTTAAACTGTAACATTTTCAGATTCTGAATCCATCTTAAAAATGACATTGGAGATATTTTGGGAAAATAATTCAAAACATTTGCATATTTCATTCTTTGTACTTATGACAACATTGATTGGCGTAAAAGACACAAGGCTGACAACGCAAGGCTTTAAAATCTATACAAAATGAGTTTGTGTGTGTGTGTGTGTGTGTGTGTGTGTGTGTGTGTGTGTGTGTGTGTGTGTGTGTGTGTGTGTGTAGGAGGAGTAGGAAAATGGGGGTTGGCACCCAGATAAAGTGCTTTGAGTCATTCATGTGAGTGGTTGGGTCCGTGCACCAGCATCTTCCGTCTGCTGCTAAACGAATAAATCTTGGAGACTTTGTCCTGAATCTGACTCAAGTGTTCCGTCTCCATTAATTAAAGCACTGTGATGTCGCTCCCCCCTCCGCATCCCTCTCAGTTCCTACCGACACCATCAAATCCCCGTCTCCTTCTTGATCCAGTCTCTCAGCTTGGTGACGCGCGAGTAGACGCCGGGCTTGTTCCGACGAGCGCAGCCCTCACCCCAGCTGACGATGCCCGCCTGGAACCACTTCCCACTCTCCTCGAAACACACCAGGGGGCCTCCCGAGTCTCCCTGGCGAGGACAGCGAGGGGAGATTGCTTATTAGACTGGGATCGGACGTGAGAGCGGGATGACTACATGGGTGCGAAAACTCTACCAACCCTTTTGTCCTTTTATTCTATTCTGGAGAACTGGCTCTCACCTGACACGCGTCGACTCCTCCAGACAAGAACCCGCTGCAGAGCATCCGCGAGGTGACTTGGCCCTCGGTGACCACGTTGCACACCGTGTCGTTGATGATTTTCACCATTGCCTTCTGCAGCAGCTGTGCTTTTGAACCTGTAAGAACGGGACAAAGGGGGTTACGTGACCCCAGAGCTCGTCACTAACATCAAAGGTGTTAATGGGCTGGATTAGTGTTAGCTAATGAAGGTTTAAAAGGCTTCCCAGGAGAGCCGGCGTCCGTCTTGATATATGGATATGGAAGAAGGCTTAATGGAATAGAGCAGATTAGAAAAAGATGAGAGGAAAGGGAGGGAGAGTTGAGCAGAAGAAAAGTATGTCATGATGGGAAAGATAAAGAAATAGGAGGGACATTAAGGAAGAGGAAGAATAGAAGGATGAAATGAGAAAGAGATGAAGGGAAGACGAAGGAGGCAGGCGGGGAAGGAAGATGAAGGACGGAGATGAATAGCTTATTGTGAGAAGGATGGGGGAGGAGTGGGTTGTCTTAATTTTGATCCGAGTTGGATATGCAAAAAAGGAAAAAACACAACTGTAGAGTGGGTCACCCATAATTGAAGAATAGCAGTACATTCAAAATGATTCTAATAATCCGTTACTGGGAGTAAAAACATAGATCAACCCAGAATCACCACTTCATGCATAATACCTCCTTCTCGGAGCGCGCCCCAGCCCGTGACCCAGCAGGCCATGCCTGCAGGGAAGACGTGGGAGGCGGCGGGTAGGCAGATGGGTTGGATGGTGTTGGTGAACTCCAGTGGCTCGTTGAGCTCCAGCAGTGCAATGTCATAGTCAAAGGTCATCTGGTTGTAATCCGGGTGGGAGATGATCCTCTTCACTGGTCGGCGCTGTACGCCATCCTGCTTGAACTGGTCCTGCATGCCACTGTAGGTTTGCCAGTTGGATGCAACGTGGTTCCTGTGGTTGCATCACGGGGCAAAGGTCACGTTTCTGTACACGCGGGACGCAACATCACACGCGTGCAATCTAATAGCAGTCAACACAATAGCCCGACAACAGATGCTACCGTTGGCAGTTTTTGTCAGGTTACTTTGTGGCCGGCTCTCTACATAAATATGCTGCATACTACTTATGATGATATATGACTGCAATAAAAAAAACATTGTGGCTTTCATAAGGTGCTTTAACGCTTTAAATTAAAGACAAATCTGTGTAGCAAATATCAACACCAACTGTAAATCTGTGAAAATGAACACATTCCCTTCTGGACAATGGAGACGGCTCAGGTGGAATAGCGTGCTTAGTGCTCCACCTACAGGGCTAGTGCTCCACCTACAGGGCACTCTGATTAAGACAGCCCCATGCTTTCATGGCCGAGATGTAAATTTAGCCCCCCGAAGGTTTTTCTGAATTAACTGTATCATCAGGGGCTAATTTTCAGACTTTGCAATTTGTATATAAATGGTCCTCTGTTGTGCAAAGTTGATTTTTTTTTCCAGGAGAATGTGTCGGAGAATAGTGCATAATGAGCTGCTATAAAAATGTGGAATAATGTGCTGAATAAAAGATAAAGCAAAACAATAACAGCTTTTACACCAAAGCATATGAGTTACATGTGATATCAGTGCACTCTTTACATGTGCATGTTTAAGATGCGACTCACGCTGGGTCGCTGGTGACAAAGCAGTGGGAGGCCGAAAGGATCCACTTGGAAGATATGATTGAGGCGCCGCATACATGCCCATAGGTCAGGAAGTGAAGGCTGACCTGCCAGGGCCACTCCCCCAGCTCAGCATTCTGCCCCCCTACGATGCGGTTCAGTTTGTAGGGTCTGGTCCCACAGGCTGACATTTACAGAGAAATGTAATGGAGGGTTGGTGAATGTAAATTATGACGTGAGACTGACATGCACGATCAAAGGGGGGGGAAAATAAATCAGAAAATGAGATTAAGTTGACTAGAAGCTATCATGGCCTTGGCCGTGAATACAACCACAACTCTGTGGAATCCTAATAAGGCACACGAGCATATTAGCTGATCAAAAAAAACAGGAAAAAATAAAACACAGACACACCCTGAGGCTTAAATGGAGGGAAAAAACAAAAAACTTCTGAAATGACTGGAGCTGCTTTCAAAGATGAATGAAATAAATAAAGCAGTCAAGGCCTGAGGCTCTTTACTAACAGACAGCCCAACACGCAGCTCAACTGAGCTCTTCTTTAATCCAGTTTGAATGACACTGAAGAGATTCCATCCATTTTCAGCGGTTTCAAAAAAAATGGAAAAACATAAGCAACATTTTTCGTAGGGATTAAAACATTTCTTACCACAGCCGGCCTCGTCGGAGTTATCAGAGCAGTCGTTGATGCGGTCACATTCGGCGTTCACCTTGCTGACACATTCTTTGTTCTTACAATGGAAGCTGAAGTCGGAGCAGACGCCCGGAGCTACAGTTGGATGGAGACGGGGCCACAGAAACCAAAACACATAGCTTATTTCAATCAAAGCCTCAGAGCTTTGCTAAGTTTAACCAGTTAAATACTTTGCAATCAGCGAGGCTTCGAAGTGACGCTTGAATGCACAATGCATTGTGATTGAGCAGCAGATTGCATTGATTGGGGGTATTGATTGGGGTTGAGGTCTAATATCCCTCTTTATTCACAGAAGTGAAAATCAAAAGGAAATGCAAGAGAGCCGTGTGTGTGTGTGTGTGTGTGTGTGTGTGTTAAAGGGAAATTGATAAAGAGTGAAGAAGAGGAAATGACAGAAGGAACTAAAATAATATGAAAATACTTTGAAATAAGAATGACATCTTCATTGCAGCATCTTTGCAAAATTCCTAAACTTCACTGAAGAAGGTCAACTGCTTAATGGTTTGTGTAACATACTTCTAAATCACGCTGGTGTTTTTTTTTTCAAATGCATTCCTGGCTGGGAAGAGAATCGGTCGCTGCCACTTACAGGCTTTACAAGAGGCCTCGTCGCTTCCATCTTCACAGTCTCTCTTCTTGTCACACACCACATCCTGAGGCATGCAAACCCCGTTACCACAGCTCCACTCATTCTCCTCGCAACCTAGAGGAGCAAGCCATGATGAAACAAAGATGAAGAACTTGAATTGAATTGAAGCGGGAAGACAAGCCATTGAGTTTCAGAGGGACATTAGCGGCGCGGCCGCGGACATTAGCATCCGTCTCCATTCTTCGTGTGTGCATTACAAATGATTAAGCGTCCTGCAGGGATGCCGAGCAAATTGGGCAAAGATTCAAACAAACTCCATTACTGATCAAATAATGACTGCATGCGGCCCAGGAATCGGTGACCAGAGCATTAGCGGTGATGTGCCTTTAATGTCAGCACAATTAGCATTGCGTTTGATAGGCTCCGGGTGCATCAATACTCACCGCAACTGCTTTCATCGCTGCCGTCTCCGCAGTCGTTGACGCGATCGCACACCCAGAGTCTGGGTTTGCACAGCCCGTTGCCACAAGAAAACTGCTCTTTCTCGCATTCTGAGGGAACAGAGATGCCATGGATTAAGATGTACATATACGTTTTTTTACAACAGTGGATGGTGAGATAATTAGCAAATGTAATGGTTGGAGGCTTAAAGAAAGAGTCATTTTGGGAAATAAGCTTCTTTTTGCCTTCGTGCCAACAGTGAAATTAGAAAATTGTTATCATGTTTGCGGGATAATAAACATGGAGTTACAGTCGGCAGCCAGTGAGCTTAGCTCCATGTACACTGAGAACAGCTCACTCCATCTAAGGGGAACACAATCTCATTTATATCTGCTTTACTTCATTTGCACTTAAACCAAAGTGTAAAAACAACACGTTGTGGTTTTGTGTGTGAGATTATTTTTCTTTGCAGTGAGTAACTTTCTGGAAGTTGGCAAGCTCACAATAAAGATAAGACTCCAGGAATTCACTGTCCCCGGACAAGAAAAATAGTCTTGTCCATGCACCCCCATAAAACCACAACCATTTGTATTTTCCTCAGCAGAGTTGTTGCCTGTGGACGGAGCCGGGCTGGTCCTTTTCCCCGGCTTCCAGTCAGTATGCTAAGCTAACTGGCTGCAGTCTGAAGTGTTTAATGAGAAGTAGTATTGATCTGCACATCATTCACCTCTCTCAACAGTAGTATTTGCCCCAAAAACTATGGAACTATTCCTTTAAGGGGCTGAGAGGAGGGTTTAGAAGAAGATAAGACATGAGGAGGGGAGGGAAGGCAGGAAGAAGTAGGGGGGAGGGGGAGCTTACGGCACTTCATCTCGTCGCTCATATCACCGCAGTCGTTCCAGCCATCACACTTCAGTTCTTTGGAGATGCAGAAGCCAGAGGCGCAGGCAAACTGGTTGGGGCAAGCTGCTCACCAAAAAAAAAGAAAAAAAACAGAGAAAGGGAAAAAAAGGAGAGAAAGACGATGATGACAAATTGAGCGAGAGGGAGTGACACTGTATGTTCACAACATCCATCACGTTGCCGATGCTTGTCCCCGTTGATCAGAGCAATTATAAATCCATTTCGGTCAAACTGGGAGACGACATAAAGAGCGGAGGGTATTGAGAAGTGGAGCGCTCCTGACTGACGGAGGCAAATAAAATGGACCAATAATCACAGTCTCTGGTGATTAGCCCGGCCCTCGCGTCGCACCAATGTAGTTTCTGGGCCTCTATAGCTAAACAGCTCCATTTGACTGTCAGTCAGCTACCATCTCTCAGACTTTATAGTTACTTCCCCCGTCTGGCTCTGTAATGGCAGGATACGAGTGTCACTGTCACAACGTTTCACCCACCTCGCCAAAGTGTACATGTGAGCCCCGAGACTTTTAACTCACGATTTCCGGGATCATACGCGTTGTACTCCGCGCTGAAGCCTTTGTCAGTGTACGACTCGTCGGAGTGGAAGATCACGTCTAGGACATTGGTGCTGCTGGTCTGAGCCAAAGAGGAAATTTCTCCACAATACCTGGGACACAAAACAAATGTTCAGAGGAAAATTAAGGTTTATTGCAACTAGAGGTTTTCTCTTTTGTATGCGTTATGACGATATTGTGCTGACTAAGGTAATTGATCAGACGAAAGAAACACAATGTCCAACAGGGCAAGAAACAGGAGCAGGTTGTAATCAAACCCAAAAAAATGTAGTTATTTGGAGGTAAAACTGCGAAGGAGAGCAACGTAAATGTGAGTAATTGCAAAGCAAAACTGTGTGGATGCGAGTATGGCAAGCACAGTGGGTCACAGAGTGTGTCATTTATAAATAAGTTAAAGGCTTACTTGGTGCCCATAATCTCCACGTAGTCTTTGTGACACACACGGGTGTCCACCCCAGGCTCTTTCATGCGAAACATGGTGAACTTCACCCGCACCTTTTTTCCAGCAGGGACCTGCAGCACAGAGGGAGAGCCCATTGGTTCTGAACAACCTTATTTACCATGCATGTCACTCCCCCACCTACACAGCAAGACATGCTTCTCTATTCCCTGCAAGCAGACAAGTTAGCAACACACCAAAACAGGCTGGCTGTGGGTGCACTTGCACACACACACACACACGCACACACACACGCACACAAAGCACTGCGGCTCAGCCAGAGCTGCAGCAGCAACAGCGGTCTGACAGATGAAGATAGAAGAGGTACTGAACAGCTTGGCGTCTATAGTGCTGCCTCAGCATTCCTCTCGTGGCAGGCTGAGGATGGAGAAGGGAGAAGGAAGTGGGTGGAGGGGTTTCAGGTGGAGGAGGGGGACCGGGAGAGGAGCAGCGTCGCAAACCTTGATGGTCCACTTGCAGTCCACTGCGGGAGGGTAGAAGCTGGGGTGAAGTGGAGACGTGAAGACTCCTTGTTTGTCCGAGAGAACGCCACCACAGGTTTGAACTGAAAGGAATATATATATCATGTATTATAACTGTTGTAAATAGAATAGATAAGTAGGTGTGAGCCATGAAAGTGTTAAGTACCTTTAGACCTGGGGATGGCTCTGTACTCGGCCTCGAAGCCAGGCCTCTGCACATCAGTGTCAGTGATCAAATTAATCAGCAGGATGTTGCCAGATGACGCCACCTCCAGAGGGTTGGAGGGGGGGCGCTGACCACACTTCCTGCAAGACGGCACACAAATCAGGTACAATTACAGAATCAGAAAGTCCCGTTTGCAACAACCTGTTAGAAATAAAGCGTGAGCTGTACGTCGGATGCATTTACTGAATGGGTTTTTCTTTCGCTCTTCCTTCAAATGTGCAACAGTCAAACTCAAACACAGCTGTAATTATTTTTAGTCAGAAACACTAACATCAATTTGGTAAACAAGTTTAAAATGCTGGGGAGAAAAAGAAAACACTTTGAAAAGAAATCGATAGATAAGCAGAGAGGGGTAGCGAGAGAGATACATAAGGAGAGATGAGCCAGCACTAGATAGAAATTGCTTCGGCGAGAGTTTCAAAGTCAAACATTAGGTACATTAGCAAAAAGTTTCAGCACTGCTGGCGGCAGAGCGATGGAGGTGTGAATGACGCTGCAAGAGCAGTAATACATCTACCTCTCCTAGGATAATGTCATTATGGAATATTATATTATGGCTCCCATAAACCTCATGTCACCTTGGATAAAAGCTGATCACTCAATAGCTTTAGAAAAATGTTATGCATCACTCGGTAACACGTATTTGTTTGGCAATGGTTTGTGAGTTTGGAATTGCCTACAGCTACAATTGATGTTGCATTCAGGATTTTGAGAATCACATCTTCCCCCGTAGACAATTACACACAGTGGTGTAGCAGGATTCAGGTTGGCAGCCTTCACAGATTTTAAGTGTTTTTGGGCCAACTCAATCTCACCAAGGTCTCCAAAAGTTAACAATAAAATAAGACATACGGTGCTTAAGGCTTCAGGGGAAAAAACATCTATATTTTTTATACATATATATACACACACATACACACATATACTTTATATATAAAAATATAAAAGCTGTAATCACAAATCCAGTGAAAGGAATGAAGTAGAACATGTTTCCCTCCCACGCAAAATAAGAGCTTTTACTCTAAATCCCTCTGCAACACACAGTGAAGTGATCCTCGTGGTCGTCCTCTGGGAATCACGCACGATTATATTTTCTCTCTGGTCGTCGAGGCTAAATAAATGAGGCAAATGTTGGTTGAGCCCTATCAAGCAAACCCTAGCGAGATTTAAACCAAAATGAGAATATGATGCGTGTCATAATTTGATGTAATGTGGGAGCAAAGAAAAGTCAATTAACTGGTTTTCTTTTCCCATCAAAAGGAGAAGCATTAGTGAAAGCTGCCCTGCATGGCAAAAAGTATGATAGTAAAAGCTGATCGATCATTAAATATTTGACGTTAAACACAGTGTGACTGCACACACACGGCCTCTAACTTACTCTGTGATGGCCTGAGAATCATCTGGACTCAAAGAGTCATAGATGGAGACGAAGTCGTCGGAGCAGTCGTCCTCGATGTGGAAAAAAGGGAACGTGACTGATATGGCCTGGTTCTCTGCAGCCCGGATCTGCCACTGACACCGGGACTTGGGGGGGTATCCTGTGGGATACCCTGGTGATGTGAATCTCTTGGCTGTGGCCACAGCCTCCAGACGAAAGAAACACTCCTCTGGGAATAACAATATGGTTTTAGAAATCGTACAGCGAGCACAGATTTGCAGTTCACAGCCTGCAAATTAAAACTGGATCATCGTCACGTTCGGCATCTTCTTCTGGTCATTTTAGACAGTTTTCCTAAGAAACATCGACACTAAAAATCGCATCTGATTTTCCTCGCAATCTATTTTTAATTAAGCACAGCAACGACTTTCCACTACAAATGACACATTTACACACTATTTAATCACAAGTTCTTCCATCCGTTATGTTGGAGATACATGTAACGACGGATTCATGCAAGGAAAGTAAGGCTACTATGTTAATGCAATGTAGTCTAATCATCCCGAGGTAATAAATCAGCAGACAATGTCATAAAAGGAAAGTGTCAGGCATCGTGAGTGACTCCCTCTGGCCTGATCCAGGGTTCTCAATCTCTGACTAGCGCAGCACATGTACAGTACGGACCGGGGCCAGCCATTCGTTACAGACTGGCAGGAGGGTAAGCATCTAGCCAGCTGGAAAATTACAACTGCGAGTGATTGAAATGGGACACACTGTACTCACTGGCTCTGGGGTTCCTGGCCATGCGAGGATCTGTGGCTGGAGACAAAGAGAGAGGGGGGAGGGGGGGGAGACACAGGAGGAAAGGTAAGACCGGGCTGCTAATGTCGGGAGGTTGATAGGATTTGATGCATGAGCCTAAAATATTTGGGCGGCACATTTTCTGTTCAATTTCCCTGCGGTTAAGAGGACTGGTGATGGTGTGCAGCTCTTTTCTGCTCCATCTCACCTTGCCCTACAGCGGCAGCCCATTCGTCTCTGTCTAACTATCTGGGACAGCTACATCAAATCATAACCTCAGAAATCATTTTAAAGAGGACCGAAGCCACTGAGTCACAGGGCCGGCGCTCGGCCGGTGGCCAGCGCGTGGACGAATGCAACGGGAATGCTGAGCGGACAGAAGGAAGAGAAATGGCTGTCTCAAGTCGGGCCAGAGCCCAGCTAATATCATTAGAGGATCCCAAACGGCATCAAATGTGCAATCTCAGATGCAGCACAAGCAGAGAGGTCTGGCTTATCCGTTATCATCCCATCAGCACACCTCAGAGAGAGCTTTACTACAAATAGAAAGCATAAAGTACGCCAACGCTGATGGGAGACCTTAATTTGATCTGTATTTACAGAGCTTTTATCTTTGCTGATTGTTAAAAGTCAGAAACTAGAGGCGGCCGTTTGCCACCCGGCCCTGCTGGTACCTACACGAGGCAGTGATCTCACTGATCTTGACATTCTTGCTGTTCTTCATGCTGCGCTGCTGCTTCACGCCCTCCTCCAGCGTCTCCAACACACGCTCCTCCGAGAACTCCGGCACGATCTCAAGGTCTTCCACTGGAATGTCAAACTGGGACCAGTAGTAGGCGATCACACCCTCACTGGTGGGAGCAGAGAGACGAGAGAGAAATGGATTGGAGGGTGGGAAGGAAGCAAAGAGAGACGGGGTTCAGCAACAAGCTTCAACGCTGTGGTTTTGGATTACCGTCAATCGCAAAAGCCAAACCTAGCAGGAGCTGCGCGCTCCGTGAACTGTTGTGGTTTACTGCTGCTGTTAGTACAGAACAATCCACTACCATGCTGCACGGATTACTCAGTGTGGTCACAAGTCAGCAGATCTCATGTAACCTTGTTTTTGGCTGTTCTAAGAAATGCAAGACTCCAAACTTTGAACCCACAAGAGGTCCATGCAACAAAACTTTCCCTTCATCCAATATTTAGTGTTTCTTTTTTAAATTTCACAATCTGTTGTGCAGTATAAAAAATAAAAAATAAATTAAAAAAACTCTCAGATTACCTGAACGCAGTGACCACAGATTTAGTGTGGTATTTGCCAAGGAGTGGATCTTTCTTGTAGTTTTCCTTCAGCTGTGTGGAGAAGATGTATTTTGTTTTTTTACTGAAAAGAAACATGTGCATGATTTCCGCTCGACTGCCTGAAGACAAAAGTACAAATTAGCATGTTAACATTAAAAAACGCTTTCCATGAAAAGCACACAACAATAAAGATTTTCAATTAGGCGTGTTGCCTTCAGCTGCAGGGAGCTGTGCACTGTATCAGACGAGGCTGCAGGGATGCTTTGTGGTCTGAAACGGGAGTACTAGCATACATTATGCATGCATGGCATCCTCTAACTTCAAGTGCTTGCTGTGAACAGGTAGCGCCCCCCCAAAAAAGGAAAAGAACCAGCTGAGGAGGATGAACAGGGTTCATTACTCTGCTGAGTGATAAAGCTAGAAGAGAACATGGAGGGAGAAGAGAGGGGTTATTCACAGGACAGAGAGATCCTTTATCGGGAAATATCAAGTTTCAAAACGGCAGTTTGCAAAGTTAGAGTCAGTGACATCAAATATGAAGCCATTGCCATTTTACTGAAACCATTTAAGAGACACAGAGGAGATAAAATACAGCTCTTCAAAGACTCGACACAAAGGCGGTGCTGGAGTGGCAGAGGGAGAGTTCCCACAACTGGTAAAACACGATGCCTCAATCTCCCAGGGTGCATTAGCCCAGCGTTGTTTACTTGAAGCCGTACTCCCAGAGTTGTACCTGTCATGTAAACCTAGATCTGAAACTGTTCCTCAAAAGCTGAAAACCTTGCTTCTGTTGTGTGCGAGTGCAAAGTTAGTTCATGGTAACGCTCCCCCCAATCATCTAGTCATCTCATACTCAAGCTCCACTCTAATCCTCACCCAGCACCCAGGAAGTGGGTTGGAGCGAGGGTCTTTTTTGCCATCAACATTCTCCTAAGTGGTGCTAACATCTCTGCCTCCGATAACAGGAGATGCCGTTGAGGGAATTACTAAGAGGATGTAGAGCGTTTTTATTCCACCCACGCTGCTGCCTTCAGCAGTTTCTGTGCATTGGGAGGGGCTATTTAAAAAAAAATATTTCAACGGAAACTAATCCTTAGTGAGAGATCCGAGTGCATCACTAGTAGTTAACAATAAACAACATAGAGGATAGGAAGGGAGAAAAGAATAGGAAAGTCATCTTTGGGTGTCCGACTCACAGTTGCCTCAAGTTTGACTGCCAAATCCTCGAATTCCTTGCTGTCCGTATTCTCCAGCTTCTGGTTATAAGGCACGTCCACCAGCTTCATGTGGCCGCTGAAGACCTGCGCCGATGGACCCTGATGCATACTAAGAGTAGCTTCTGAATCAGCGTCTTTAACTGGAAGGAGAGAGGCAGGTGAGAATTAAGTGTTTGACCAACAAAGTGCTCTAAGATAAGCCGCCTGCGATGAAAGAGGAGACTTGGGGTTTTAAAAAAGAAAATGGGCCCCGAAGCACCGCTTTTAAAGTTGAACGGTGTGATCTCGCATCGAGCAGACAGTTTGGCTCTCAGAGCAATTAAAACCGCCAGTTGAATCAAGAGGCTGTTTATCAAGACTTCAGAGGCCTTCTTTTCACATATCAGACCCCGTATGTGTACATGACAAGGAAGCTGTGCCATGGACTCTGTGACATTTCTTCCTTTGCATTATTAAAAAGGAGGAAGTTAGAGCTGTCAAATAGGCTAATACTAATGGGAAATCACAAAGTCCAAACAAGCCACTCTTACGCTCTTATATCAAAGAGCCGTGCCTTCACAGCAAGCGGCAATGATCCACTTTGCACTTTCTGATGTTATGCCCGTCTTGGCAGTAACTGATGTTAGAAATGTAAATATTGTGAATTCCTCATTCAATTCTATTCATAATAACCTTGACTTATAGAGAAAAAACATGTTCAGATGTTGTCAAACATCTCCAGCATGTCGACTATACTTCAAGCCTTGGCCCTGGACACTACAGACAAGGAGCGCTTTCAATTAAACTTACAGACGAAGAGCCAAATGAGGAATGCTGCAACGGCCGCAAGGACGAGAAGCATCAGAAGGACGCCAATCAGTACGCTGCATTTCCGCTTTGATGACGCCTTCTCTTTGCTGGTTAAGAAGTCGATCCGCTCGTTGTGTCCATTGCGGCCCTGATGGAGAAAAAGAGCAAAAACATACTCAGCATACATATAGCCAGTGGGTTCTGGATGCATTTACTTTGATTACACTGTCAACAACAGGGAGCGTTTTCCTGCAGTGTAACACTATTACAGTACCCTCTGCTTTAACCTGAATAATAATAATAATAATAACAATAATAATAAGGACTGGGTCATCAACAACAGGTTCTTTTCTTTGTTTTCTCCTCAGAGACACAAATAAATAATGTAGTAAACTAGAAATACCACATAAATGAATTTGTTTTAAATTGTACGATAATGATGTGAGCCACATCCCAATGTCTTATATTGAGTTTTTCCTGTGACTGAAAGCAAAACAACAGACTGATCCCATAACAAAAAGGTGAATGCATCACTGTGATCAATATGGAGACTTCTCTGGCAGGGAAACATCTTTGACCTGTTGCCATAATCTGGCTAGCAGAGAAATCAATCGGTTTCGTGCTTTAGGGAGAGATTATTTGCAAAATGGTGTAAAAAAAACAAAACAAGAACAGCTTTACTTCTCAATACTTAAAGTGCTGAACTATGACACAGTATTTAAAAAGGACGTGAAACGCCTCTAACTACTTTCAGAGAGTGACAAGCTCAAACAAGAACTTAGGCACATGTTGGCAAAAAAACAGGAAAAAAAAACTGGCAAAACCTGTTAAGTGAATGTGACAACGCTCCCACACTTCTGCATGTACACAGTGTGTAAAGAAATTGCATGACAACTTCTAGAGATTACAGGCTTGGTGCTTTAGGGTGGGTGTGTGTGCATGCGTGCGTGCGTGCGTGCATGCGTGCGTGCGTGCGTGTGTGTGTCTGTCTGCGTGTGTGTGTGTGTGTCTGTCTGCGTGTGTGTGTGTGTGTCTGTCTGTGTGTGTGTGTGTGTGTGCGTGCGTCTGTCGATACTGTGCATGCGTGCGTGTTGTCGAGTCCTCTCCAGTGGGCGGACTGATAAAAAGGTTTCAGGCCAGTTAGTAATCAACACACAATGAATTCAGTGCCTGCAGCCCATGAGTGAAGAAGCCCGGGCACCATTAGGGATGGAGAATCACTTTGGTATTAAATCAATTTGTCAGATGTGCTGCCCCTTAAGATGGGGGCTCAATTACATGAGTCTAGATGATAACTCAAGGCAATTAAGGCCCATTCTTACCCGGCTCTGGCTTCCACACATGCTTTCTAATTGGAATCTCGAGCAGCAATCACGGGCCAGAATGAGGGGAATCATTAGAGATGGGGTCAGCAAGTGCTCCGGGGTCTCTCTCTATCAGTCACCCTGATCATAGCCTAATAAAACCATTACATGCTCATCATCTTCCCTCCCAGAAAGAGATACTAACATCCCATTTTTTAACTAAGTGTGGCTTTTAAAATACCAGCTCAGCATGCTATGCTGATATTAAAAAGGAAGTGGTGCCGTCTGTCTCTCACCGCTGACTTGTGAAGAAAAGCCACAACACGTAGATGCAAAATGAACAAAATGTTAATATTTGACAAGAAAACAATCAAAATTGCTGGATAAGCACCCTGCAGTCACCTGCTGCAGAGCATTTCTAACCAGTTTGACAAGCGGGGAAGAAGTTAATACTGCTTTGAGGTGTGGCTTTAGAAAAATAAAAACAAGCAGGAACACAACTACGTCATTTAAACACTCACAAGGATTTGTCATACCAACCACAAAGATCTCTTGTCAGTGTTAGCCAATGCAAACCTTGAAATACTTGTTATTTCCATTTACTGGACTGTATACACAATCTTTTTATGGTAATATATTTATTTGATGACTGCATTTAATATTACATGCACAGCATTACAGGAAATACAAATAGTATAGGAGCAGTCAGAGCCACGTGGAACATTTTCAACAAGATTAAAGCATCAATGATGGGACCATTTTCAGGGTGTCCCCTTGATAATTACATGTCACTCTGCTGGGAAGTCAAATTCAAAATGCAGGACCATTACAGTTGTATGTCCTCCCTGTTTAAGCGTGGGTTCTCTCCGGGTTCTCCGGCTTCCTCCCACAGTCCAAAGACATGCAGGACGGGGATAGGTTCATTGATGACTAAATGTCCCGTAGGTGACTGGTTGTCTGTCTCTACATGTCGGCCCTGTGAGAGACTGGTTACCTGACCAGGTGAACCCCGCCTTCTCCCCCCGCATGAATAAAGGATAAAGCAGTAGACGATGGATGGAGCATAACAGCCCTGGTTTTACATTCACTATGGGAATAGAGTTTTTCTGCCAACCGATGCAGCAGTGATGTTAAGTTTCAATGCTCGACAAATCAATGATCAATACGGAGCACAGGGCTGCAAAAACATCTAAGCCAAATAGTCGTGTGGATTATTTTTGTTTTAGTTAAAGTCATACAGTTGAACCGAGCAGAGTGAAAATACATTAAATGGAAACCAAAGTGATTAAAACGTCTTATTTGGGCCAACACATTAGATGTTCTGCCTAAAGTGACTTAAGTAGCCTAAATAAATGCCTACATATTAAGTGGCCTAGCCAATAGTATGTTATAATAAGTCAGGTCTCTCTATCTGTGTGGGAGTTAATACAACCTTTTTTGTTACTTGTTTGTTAATTATCTCTCAAACTGTCCTCATCTGTTGACATAGAGTGGCCATAACTCCCAAGAGCTCCACAGAGCACACATACCGCCAAGAGCCTTCTCTCTCATTTCCTTGAAGAAAACCACCATTATGCCACTTTATCTCTCAATTTTTCACCCGAACCATGTCTGCAAGTGAGCAGGTGAGATTTTACAAGTGGTAATTATAGTCACAATGATCTCGCTGGCCCTTTTCAGACATTTTGACATGTCAAAGTAAGAAAAGCGCAGGCGTATAATAAAATGATGACAGATGAATGATGACTTCCATTTATGCTCATTTCTGCTTCAGTCCTGGATGTGCATGTTGGCTCCCTGTCACCACTTCGAACAGAACAGAGTTGTCACTAATGCCAGTAGTAACAACTGCTCTACTGTGACAAATCAAATGTGTGATGTAGGAAAAAGGCCTACGGTCTTAAGCCACTTATTTTCATGTCTCAGTCAGTCCAGTCCTGTCCCCATTAAAGGGCAGCGGCACCACAGATGAGTCTAACTCCTGGTCTTAACTGGGTGTGATCAGCAGTTAAGCAACATGCAGCCATTTCTTTCTAAACCGCCATGTCTGTTGACACACGTGCAGCCCCATATTCATTCCCTCATAAGTTTACAGGAGTGGAAAACATTTGGTAGGTGATGTCCCCCCCTCCATTATTTCTGAGTGAGTATTGTTGTCATACTCATGTTGACCACAAGGGGCTGAAGTGCACCTTGTTCCCCTCATGTTCTAAATACTGTAGGACCAAACACGTTTGTGTTTTCTTCCAGGTGAGTTTTAGCTTCACCGTGCACTCTAACTCTAGCAAGTTTTGACAAAAGATCTTGGCAAGAAATGTTTACTTGCGTTTAAAAAGGGATCACGTGTCTTACTTCTCCAGAACTGCTCTACCAGTTGAAGATAAGAGTCACAGCACTGAAGTGAAGCAATGTGCAGTAGCAGCAGCAGCAAAACATACTCAAGCCACCTAAAAAAAATGTTTCTCCTTACTTGCTTCTCGGGGCTTCTGTACTAGACAGAGTTTGTACTGTATTTTGTTTAAAACCACATAGAGGCCAAAGTACAGTACCAACTAGAACTAACCATATTCCCTGCCATCTTGTTTCCCATTTAGTCCCTCTAATGCATTTCTGGTACCACTGTGTGTTTCTTGGTGCTGCACCTGCTCGAGTGGCTCGTCAACATACTTGGAACTTTTCCGAGGGGTTAATGATGCAACCGCAGTGCAAAGTGACACGCAGCACAACCTGTCAGAGACCAATCGGCTCCGGGGCTCCATGAAGTACTCCATGAAGTACTCCATGAAGTACTCACCCATTTAGAACCCCCACAACACTGTCGGACTCACAATGAAAAAAAGATTGAAACAGGGAAATAGTTTTAATTTGTCTTGTGCATTCTTCCTCCTCTGCAAAACCTGGTACATTACCCACAATGCAACTCGACCAATGACAGTTAGGCTGAACATTTAGGCACATTAGTAGAAGAATGTAGCCTTGCGTCGCTAGCCTCAAGCAGACACGAGTAGCAGGCTACACGTCTGATAAACTCTTCACCTGCAGATTTCAAATCTGTAGTCTTCAGCCCAAACCACAACTTCCTTCAACTCAACTGTGACAAATCAGACACGATAATCATTGGCCCCAAATCCCTCATCAAAAACATCCACAACCTCACTCTCTCCGGCAATTTAAAAAACAAAAACAAACCAAACAATATAAATATTCATTCTCATTTCATCTATAAGGCTATAACAATGTAATTGTACATTATATATATTACAGATTGTATTTCGAATATATTGTATACTTGACTGTTTATTATTTATTTGTTTTTTATTGGCTACTTTAGATCTTATTTTATTGTATTTTATTTTTATTTTATTTTGAATCTTACTTAATATTTATTTCTATTTACATTTTCATCTTTATCGCTTGTTTTCCATCTCTTCTTTGCAGGGAGCATTGGACGAAAACAATTTCCCCCCGGGGATCAATAAAGTATTCTGAATCTGAATCCAAATCTGAATCTGAACTCCACTCTGTCCCCGTCCCTACACCTGCGGAACCTTGGAGTCATTTTCGACAGCAACCTCACATTTCAACAACACATAAACCACCCCACCTTTTTTCACCTTAAGAACATTGCTCGTCTCCGCCCATCACTCACCTCCTCTGCTGCCGAAACTTTGATTCATGCATTCATCACACAAAGAATAGACTGCAATAGCATCCTCTACGGTTCACCTGCCAAAATCCTTAACAAACTACAATACATCCAAAACTCTGCTGCCCGCCTCCTCACCCATACCTGCTCCCGTGACCACATCACCCCTGTTCTGCAAAATCTCCACTGGCTCCCTGTTCCCCAACGCATCAAATTCAAAGTACTCCTCCTCACCCACAAAGGCCTCCACAACCAGGCCCCTTCCTACCTCACCGACCTGCTCCACCATCACTCTCCCCCCCGTAACCTTCGCTCCTCCGACACAAACCTCCTCTCCCCACCTGCCAGGACCAAGCACCGTACCTGGGGCAACAGAGCCTTTTCAATTGCTGCCCCTCCCTCTGGAACTCACTACCTGCACACATCCGAGCCTGCACCGACCAGCCCACCTTCAAATCACTCATCAAAACCCACCTCTTCAGAATGCCTTCAACCCCCAATAATCCACTATTTCATTTTATCTGTTTTGCTTCACAAACTTGTTTTTAAATGTGCCTGCTTTTTAACCGTTGTATAACTTCACATTACATCTTTTTAACCGTTTTTAAACTTCACATTACATCTTTTTAAGTTATTTCTTGTTTTTAATGCACTCACTTGTAATCTGCCTGTTTTTAACTGTGCTTGTTTTAATGTATTGACTTTTATTGTATATGTAAAGTGTCTTTGAGAATCTTTGAAAAGCGCTATACAAATAAAATGTATTATTATTATTATTATTATTCTGATTATTATTATTATTAAACCATCGTTGCCTTGTGATGTCCCTGAAGGCAATTTTTCAGATTTCACAGAGCTCCCTCTAGTTCTACGACTATTTACATCCATAAATACAGATGCAATCAGACTTTGTTGTGGAAAATAAGTGGAGTCTGTCTCATCCAAACAAACCAGCCCTGACTTCAACCAAAAGGGACCATCCCACCATCTCTCACATGACGGCAGCCCTAAGCAGACATCTAGCAGGCGGTCTGTTATACTGCAGAATCAGTCCTGCGGCGGCTGTTGTGTGTGTGTTGTGTGTGTGTGTGTGTGTGTGTGTGTGTGTTCTGCAGCCTCGTGACATCCTACCACCCCCTGAGTACTGTTTTCTGTGTTTTCTTCATTACAGGAATGAGGAAGAGTGAATGAAGAATATGGAAGAAGCCTCCATCAGGTTGTGTACACATCTTTTCCATAAAAATGCAGACAGAAAGCTGGAAAGCCCAAATGACAAATAGCAAACACAGCATGCGAGAAACCGAATGCGACTGAACAAAATTCATTATTTATCAAACTCCCCCAGTTTGTGTCAACTGTTCATCTGAATGGCGTTCTCAGGGGAGTCCATAATAAGCAGCGTGGCATTACCGCCGCACGCACTTCACTCGCGTTGCTCAGACTCAACCAGGCTGCCCTTGAAGTACGGCCCGAGACGCAGGAGGAAAGCAGGACGTCCTCGCCTGAAGAATTATTTACGGACGACTCCGCTGAGCCGCCACATCAACAGAGAACAGACCGACTACAGTAATCACAGTATTCCCATCGGATCCGGGATCCAAGACTGAACTCATTGTCTGTGACTAATCAAATATCAACAAAAGGAAGAAATGCTCCCAACAGTTTCTCTCATAAGTCTTACGTAAATGAACGAGGATCTCTCCCTGATTTCAGTCACAAAGGTGGAGGTGTGGCATGACAACCGTGCTGCTTACAGGAAACATTACCTCTTTTGGATCTCACACATCTTTCCATATAATAACCTAAACAATTTGGAAGAAGAACTAGTTTTCTTAGTTTCATTGTTTTGCTCCTAAGAAGCAGGGAGGGGTCGAGTAAGGACACGCTTGTCAATTTTGTGTTGAATAGCTTACAGTGTGGGGAGCCTGTCCTCTCTGATCTGGGAGATGGCTCTAACAGATATGGATATTTTTAATAACAAGCTGCTGTTTTTGAACTCCTTGTTGAATTCAAACCAACTTAAGAAGGAAAAGGGTTCATGTTTTGCCTGGATGCTGCTACTGTGTGCCCACGTTCTCGGCGGTGCCCGTGCTCACACACTGCGGTGTGTATTTCCCCTGGGGGCGAGGACTGTTTTCATGAAGCTGTCAAATAAAAGGTGGTGGAGAGCCGGTGAATTGCAGCAGCACTGACCGAAGCCTCGTAACCCTTAATGGGTCCCCGCAGACTGGAGTTCACCTTTGGCTGTCTGACACTGTTTTCTGCCCACATCTTTTACAATTCATTCGTGTCAAACAAGACTGAATTATGTTGTTACAAGAACTGTGTGGATATTTACATAACATATGCATGTTCAACCTACAGGTCAGGCAAAAAAAGCTTTAGGCAGTTTTCACATCCTATTATCATTTTTTTAAAGCATATTTACATATTACACTGTAGGCCACTGTAAAAAAAATGTTTAGGTTCAATGTGAAGTCATCCGTTTTCACATATCTGCCTTTGTGCCGAAAGTAAGATGTTCTGAATATAATATTAGGAATGCAAAAGAACTTTGAAATGAAGTGTGGAAAACATATTCTGCAGAATGGATCATCTAATCACCTACATTTCCAACTAATATTCAATGTAGTATTATCTATTTACAGGGCTGCCAACTTTTCAAAAAACCTTTGGAGTGAGATTTGGCGGGGCCAACCAAAATTTTACCGAATACACCGCAATATTTTGTTTGGCCCATTCAGCATCATAACCATACAGCAAAAACATGTTTTAATACCGTTTATCAGTGGTTCTCAATGGATTAGCCTAACTCAGAGTACAAATAGAACCTATTGACCCAACAGTAAGATACAAGACACAGCATGGCTCATTTTGTGCACGTTTACTTTGGGATTCTGTATAAAAAAATAAATACCAAAATCATGTCCTTGAGAGCTGTATGCTCTGTTGTACTTCTGCTCTGTTGCTTCTTTTAATACTACCACTACTGCTAATGCTACTACTACTATATTACTAAAACACCAAATGTAGTTGTAACCCAAGGGCCTGAGCTGCACCACATTTCTGCCTAAAAGCCTATAAGGCCTTTTTGATAGTGTGTTGAAAGAAAAATCCCATTTGTTCAGAATATGTTTGGTTTCCACACCAACATCCCATTCAACGCGTCCCAGCCTGTCATTGCATGACAGCCCAGTGGACAAAATGACACCAGCACAGAGAGAAACGCCATTTTTAATCAGTGGTCAAGTCTTCCTGGTGTAACCAGTCATACAAACATCCGCAATAGAATGAGTGTCGATCCTAGAATGAGTGTTGACACCGGAACGAGAGGGCCAGAAACATTCTGATGATCGCACACAGGAAGGCTTTCTAAGGCTCGGGGTTAAATGTCAGATACTGCAGGCCTAATCACACAAACACTGATGCAAGTGTTCAAATTCTCCAAACTCACGTCGTATTCATATCTGGCGGAATGCATCTCCGACGGAAGCCCCAAAAGGATCCGGTTCACCTTCCCAAGAGCGCTGCACAGTTATGAATCCACAAGCCCGTGGTGTTATGGCGATATATCTGGACGTTGGTGGCAGTTAAATCCAAATGTCAGGTGCGTCTCTTCGTGTACCGTCGCGAGTTAAGAATGCTGAAACACCTGAACGCCACTTCTTCCTCACACACCTTGTGCCATAAGCCCCGCCCAGAAATACCTGCCGCTGCAGCTGCATTGTAGCCGGCAGACCGGACTTTAGACAAACAGCACGGCCACACTGTCATGGCACCACATAATTACCCATAAGTCTCCACTAACATGTAAAAATGGAGAAGCGGGACGTTTTATTCTAACACCTGCTGCTCCGTTTGGGGACTTTCTGCAGGCGTGTGATGAGAGGACGTTTGCTTCCCTTTATTTACATACCTTGTGCTCCCCCTACTGACCATTTGTGGGTATGGCTGCCAAGAACCCTGGGGGGGGGGGCACTTTTTTTTAATAGTTTATCAAGCATACAGTAGGCTCGGTTGCAACAGCTTCAAAAATGTGCATGACATCTCATTATTTCATATTTCATTAAGGTTGTATTGTAATCTTTCATCAGATTGCCTCATTATATGTGTTTGTTCATCTGCTATCCCTGTGAAATGATATTTCTCCTTCCCGTATTGTTTAATTTGAAGGGGTTTTCAAGGGTTTGAAGTCAGTATTGCACAAGAAAAGAAAAAACAAATTGAGGAAGTCAAATGAATAAACCTTACAATGCCAGTTTATTTGGTGCACACATCTACATTTACATTTACATTTAGAGCATTTAGCAAACACTTTTATCCAAAGCAACTTACAATAAGTACATTTGTCAGAAGAAAGTGCAACAGTGCATCGCTATTAGTACAGTAAGGATTTCACAAGAACGAATTTCAAGCACACACAATTGCTAAGTTACCCGTAGCTGATATACATCAGAGATAAGTGCTAAGATACAAAATGCAAAATACTAAAATAAGTGCCACTTACATACAAACAAGCAATGAGTACTACATTTATTTGTCTTTATTCATCTAAAATGAATGCAGTCTAACACTACAGCTGTCATCATAAGAGACTGTCTCATCATTTTGCAGTTGTGCTGCTTAGAAACACAGAGATGTGTTTAAGTCCACCCCATCATCAACAGCTGATTGCAGGACTGTTGTAGTTTAACCTTGCTGTTCCTAATAAACTGGCAACTAATGTCATTTGTAAAGTTGTTGTTTGTTAACCGCTTTTATCATCTTGGTGCCAAATTTATTTCTAGCCTACTTATTAGATAATATTAATTTAAGCAAGCAGTTAAACGTTTGAAATGAAAAATTATTCATTAATTGTATTCATAGATGCTGGATCTAGATTTTAAGAATATTCTATTGGGTTATAGAACTATGTGTAGGAAATCCTACATTGTATATGACTAGTAGTATTTTCCATGACGCAGCTCAAGGATTTTACCCCGGATGACGTCATCACACAACCAGGCTGTTTGTCAAATTAAAACTGCTATGTTGATTCTATTTTCGGGGTAGATTCTCTCTTTAATTCCTCCTCCTCCTTTTCTGACTCAAAACCAAAAAAAAGCCAGCAGACCATCCCTGCCATGCACTCTCTATCCATCACCACCAGAGGTCTCTCTCCGTTAAGCCGGCGCGAGGACACCGTGCGTAAACTCGGGGATAAATACCCGCAGAAACAGGGCTTGGTTCTGTCAGGCTTCATCCACATAAAATCCCGGGCTGCCATTGGAGAGCCCGCTGGCAAGAGCGAACAGGACGCAGACGCAGGAGATATCGCAGGAAGGCGCACGACGAACGCAGTGTCCATCACTTGAGCTGATGTAACCAGACAGCGTATGTTGGAGGCAGTCATTTAACAAACGCAACTTAGTTCTTCAAAAAAAAGACCAAACAACGAGGCAAGAAAAATGGGACATACCGCAATACCTATATTGATGGCTGTGTTGTCCTACTGCGCGTTGGGAAATGTCGAGGTAAGAGCAAGACGGTCTGAACCCTTTGTACCGATGGCGCATTGCATTTTTATGTCTGCTTTATGTCGATGTGACTTATTCATTGATTTATTCGGGATTAATGCTGCGTTATAGTTCATGTCGACATCACATGTCCGTACTGCTGACACGCACCCTTATCTAGGGCAGGTTTCATTTCTAAACGCATCCTCCGTCCCATGTCAACAAGAGCGACGGCGCACAAGGAGACGGCGTTTTAATGTAAATGCTGTGATACACATATGCATGTGAGCTGACATCCAGGGCGTTAATGTAGGAGCGGGCTTCGCGGAGACGTGTTTTACGGTGCGCGCTGCTCGCTGCGTCAAGTCTGGGCCTGTACCGGACATTGTCACACAGGCCTTCTGCTCGGTGGAGGGATGGAGAGATCACTGCGTCCCATCTGGCCGTCATCCCTGCTTTTAGAGGAGTGGTGCAGCTCCTGAGCAGGATGGAGTCATGCATATTCGATGGCTGTTCTGTGTTGCATTTGGTCTGTATGAAAGAGCACCGACCAGATTAGAGAACTCCCAATTTGAATCCTCAAGTGAGTGAGCAGGAAACGTCAGATTTACCTCCATTTCCAATGGTGTTGCCTTGGAAATGCACGTGAATGAACTGCTCATCCAATAATGGGGTGACTTTGATGTATCATTGGGCGACACAGAGTATACTAATGAGAGATATGGGGCCATCCTATTGGCATCTGTCTCCATCAATAGCTAGAGAGGAGATAGTGACAGTCTGGTAGATTAGCAACAGATCAATGGGCCAACAGCTGCTTCCGTCTCCCGCCTGTCTGATCACGACTCACGGCAGAGACGCACTTTGATGGACTCTGCTTTTATTTCTCAATAACTCTTTAGTCACCCATCATCTCCCCCTCCCCCCACCCTGTAATAGACCTGAGGCATGAAATCAGGGGTGTGCACGGGCATGCGTGAGTCGGAGCGAGATGGTGTCGGAGGTGAGCGTGCTTGGGAGGGATGGAGGATGAGTCATCACGTCCCAGCTGGAGTCGTGTAGGTCAAACATACTTTCCCACCTGGAGCTGAAGAGCAAATGAGGCTGCAGCATCGGAGGTAGAATATCCTGACTGTTGCTTCGGTGTCTCCCCGAGTTCCTAAGAGGCTTTGGGAGATGTTTATTTATTAGCCATCTTCCGCTGTGAGTGTGTAACAGTCATAAAGCCTCTCCTTTCATTGTGAAATAATTTCACTTCTCTAAGAGCCTTAGTGGGATTACTCCTATGCCGAGGAACAGGCTTTAGCTTCATACAAGCAGACCTGCCCATGAAGGTTTACACTGAAGATTACACTATGAGAGGGTTGGCTGGCGGGATTACACTGTGGTATTAGTCCTAATAAAACTGTCAGCTTTCCTTAATTTACTCAACATTCATTTAGCTGAATTGTGCAAATTGGATAAATTCTCTCTTTTATAGGGCGGTATAAAAATGTGCCAGTGCATTTGGGATAATCGCAATAATCAAATTACATTTCCAGAGTGTTCTGGATTAGTAAAATCGTGATACTTTTTCATCTGTAATACAAATTCAGCATTGCCCTGCGTTCTTCCAGGTATCTCAGCTGCAATGGCTCCAACTGTAGCTGTCGCAGCACCTAGAGCATTTAACCATCTGACACGCTGCACAGTTCTGATAGAAAAGCCGTTCATGAAAAGATGATATAGAAACAACCTTTATGAGCATAAACGTCTATATCATGTCATCTTACATTCATGTCTGGATTCAATTTATTAATGTGTTGGACTTTAAATTCTTTCATCTTTAAGAGGAGTGGCAAAACAGAACCCAGTATAATTATAATTTTGATGATAATATGGGTGATGTAACTATATATAGTGTACTTCAAGAAAATATTAGGTCTGCAACGATTAATTGATATGTTGTCAGCTATTAAATTAGTGGTGACTGTTTTGATAATTGATTAATAGGATTGAGGAAATTCTCAGATTCCAGCTCCTTCAATCTTTTCTGTTCTTTTTGACTCCTGTACGACTTCTTCAAAATCTTTGAATTATGGACAAAATGCTACATTTTCGGACGTCATCTTGGAAATACTGACCAACATTTTTTGACATTTTAGACATTTTCTAGACCAAACGAACCGGTTAATCGAGAAAATACACTTTGATGAAAAAGACTGCCTCACTGTTGAGAGCTGGAACGAATGAGAGCAAACGTGGAGTTTAAGTACTTTTTTATGTCTAATCTGTATATCTTTATGTTTATGTGTACTGGCCGGGGAAGCAAATATCCCTCTGGGACAAATACATTTAATCTAGGGAATCCATAGGCCATGACATCAAAGAGCAGGACTGCTTTATTCATTAGATGTTTCTATGATTTTGACATAAATGTGAAGAAGCACTTGAATTAGTCAGGTATTTTATTTTCTGGGTTTGTTATTTTATCCATTTAACATTTCTCAACAATGTTATTATGTTATAATGTATATGGATACCATGATCAGCTCTGCAACTAATCATCATTTTCATTGTCAACGATATTGATAACATTAGTTTCTCAAATTATTGATTTATTTTTTGTAAATGTCAGGAAATAGGGAAAAGGGTGAACGCATCTTGTTTGTCTCACCAACACTCCAAGTGTGAAAATGTATCAGAGTTAGAAACCCCAGCACATTTGTTTTTTGAAATCTGATATTTTCATTTAGCAGTCCTGGTTATTGATTTGTAACATTGCCTGCAATGGTCTAATACAACACGAGACAACAAAAACAGCTACTGCACAAATAGTTTGGCTCTGTCTCTTATCAGCTGACAAACTCACATCATGCGGTATCTGTCGTCATGGCACCCAGCCCTCTTTAAGAACACAAACATTAGGCAATCACAATGGCATTGTGAACACTCATTTATCAACCAAACAGAAAGCCAGACGGCAGCTAGTCAGCTCAGCATTGGCTATAACAAAGGTCTGATTTATGAAGCAATCATACAGAGATTGTGTTTGTGTCTAGCATATTTGATATAAAAAAGGGGAGGCTAGGGACAACAGGTATGCTCAGCTTTAGTCAACCAGCTCTGTTTTTATTGAGATAAATGACTGCAGTGTTAACCCGAGCCTAACCCGAGCCAGAGCAGTCCAACTGTAGGAGGAGAGTGGTGGCAGACCCAGACACAAACCCTCCAGATCTACAGGTTTCAGAGCCTACGGGAGTCTGGGACAGCAGCAAACAGGGAGGGAGGGAGGGAGGGAGGGGAGGGAGCAAAAAGGGAAGGAAAGAGTGGAAGGATAGGAAGCAGGTTTGGTTGGCTGAAGATTAAAGTGAAATGGTGAGTCATAAAGTCGCTGTGTATATTCCCCCTCCCTCCACCACCACATCCCCACCAACAGCAATTTCAGGCCTTGTGCTGGAATACAGCCATACAGATCCATGCACCTCCCACCCCCATCTGCCTCTCCATGCAGGAACACAAGAGGATTTGTTGGGGAAAAAATAAGGGGAAAAAGATAAGGACAATCAGATCTCACTCTCTCTCTCTCTCTCTCTCTCTCTCTCTCTCTCTCTCTCTCTCTCTCTCTCTCTCTCTCTCTCTCTCTCTCTCTCTCTCTCTCCCTCTTCCCACACACACACACACACACACACACACACACACACACTGCCCTACACTCACTTAATTAAGAGATAATCGGGTTCCACTAATGGATTCCCGTGCGCTCGCTGTTCTCTACTCTATCCTTGTGCCAGTGGGCATAAAACAAACCATTTTGTTGTATCACATGTTTTTCCCTCCCGGTCTCTGTATCTGACTTCTCTTCCGAGGTTTTGTCGTGCAGCGCACTCACAGGACCTGGATGAAATCCTGCAGAGTCATTGGGAAAGCTACTCTACCTATGGAAAGTGCTGTTACTGGAGGTGACGAACTAATGAGTGATATTAGTGTGCCATGTTGGTGCCTGGTGCTGCGTGCCTCAGAGGGTTATTGGGGAATGAAGAGGTATATATCTCCAGGCGTGGAGTTCATCCAGCTTTTCTGCTGAAAAAATAAATTGCCATGAATTGCACATTTGCACATCCAGGGAAGCTCTGCCAAACCATGGTTTAGATGATTAAATCTTGCATTGTGGCCTCTGAATTATTTCTAAGTATGCGTCTCGGCTGAAAAGGGAATAATTCCCAATTCAGCATTTAATAACGTTTGCTTGCGAGGCTCATTAAATCATGTCGTCTCTATAACCTGCCATGCGTAACCTTGATGCACCGCATTCGATGAGTTAATTTCTTCGTTTTCCCAGACTACACGGCTGTTTCTAGGCTACATGTAATCGAGGCCTAGCATTAACATCCCAAAGATGACTTGAATCTTTATCGTCCACCTACTGAATGTCACATGTTATAACATATACAGAGAGATTCAGGGGCAATTCCAAGTCTTGAGTACCTGCAGATCAAAAATGGAATCTCTGTGCCTGTATCTGTAAAAGCTGAAGCCTGGATGTGTGTGTGTGTGTGTGTGTGTGTGTTTCCACATGTCGTGAGTTTTCTCCATGCCACCTAGAGAGTTTGAGATACTAGCATAGCCATCCTGATCACTTCCAGCTGTGGCTCCCCTCCAGAGTCTTGCAGGGCAGAGATATCGGTACGGCCCAAGGTCTTGACCCTCAGTGTAACTGCCTCAGTAAGCCTAATGGGTTGGATTTCCTCAGAAAAGTTTAATGCCAGGGCGAAGCGCAATGTTTAGTCCTGCCGCAGCCTGTGGGAGGTTTCAGAGGAGCCTCCCCCCCCCCCTTGAAAACATCTGCAGTGTGGTGATAACACTTGTCCTCCATGTTCGGGATGAAAAAAGAGGGAGTGCAGTGAAACAGATTGAGGGCTGCTGAGAGATGTTGGGAGAGAGAGAGAGAGAGGGAGTGGGATCGCCCTGGCACGGTGGATGATTTGAGAAAGGGAGAGAGGAGATAGAGAGTAAAAGTGATGTAGAGCATGTAGAATGTTATGTGGGATGCTGGCTGGAGGAGTGCATGCTAATGGAGGAACCCAGCCCTATTGCTGCTGAGCCGGAGCAGCTCAGAGAGCGGAGCGATCCATCTCTGTCACGTTCACGTATCCGCAGGCCTTGAAACTGAGTTGTACGAACGCAGGACTGCGAAAAAAATGTCTTTAATGGCTGTGGCTGCAGGGTTTGAGAGGGTGTGGGGTTGTTGGGTCCACGGAGACCGATTGGGCCGGTATTAATATTCTACAGGAGAACATTGGGAGCCGTTATGAGAGGAAATGAATGTACTTCTTGGCAGATCGTTTTCGCTCTGCCGTCATTTACACACTGGCTATGAAACACACAGCTCCTATCAGGAGGACTAAAAGTGCATTCCAAAGACATCAATCCAAAATGTAACAAAGGTACAGTGGTATCGATGGAGAGAGAACACTCACGCTCTCCACAGAAATAAGCACACAGACACACACGCACATTCGCCACGCTTGTGCTGCTTTATAAAGACGGCGCGCTGCAGGAGCTGCATCAATTATTGAAGGCCGTGGAAAGGTCTGAGCTCTCGCTTGTCGACGGGGCTTTGGCACTTGTCACGCACCCTGTCAGCGCTCCGATGCCGGTCCTCTCTGTTTATGCTACCTGTTATTTTTTTTTTTTTTTGGTTTGTTACCCCCCTCCAGGTCCACTCCCCACCCTTTCTCTACAGAACACAAAGGAAAAGCCCCTCGCCTGTCTGCCCCGGCCCCCCTCATCCCACCACTCTCCCCTGCTACATCCAAAAGGCACTCCTTACCCCTCCCCGACCCTCTCTCCCAGACACTGCTCCTCCATCTGCCTCAGCAGCCTCCGCTGGCCAGGGACATCTTTTCACTTTCCTTGTGTACACTTTGATTGTTCTTGAATAATTCATACTCTTACTCAAACATCGTTTTATTTCTATATTCTAGTTTTATAGTCTTCTTTTCATTCATTCTAGATATTTTCAGATTATAGATATTATCTGACCCTTACTGGCTTTATTTGCACATCCTGGTTCTCTATTGTCACTACACCTTTAAATAGGAACAATACGTTCTCACAATACAATGTGGGTTTTGCTCAGCACATTTCAGGAGTTATTTTCTGAGGTGGGTTTGTTGTGCCCATTTTTTTTTAATACATCAAATGGTCTATTAGTGTTTTCCTACATTTCCCAGAATGCCTTTTAAAATTCCCAGACAACTGGTGTGAACGTGTGGCAGCTAAGAGGTTTCTGCGTGAGCTTAATGTTGAATATTCAACCTCAACGAGTACTTCAATGAGACACTTTTTGTTCTGGATTTGAACGTGAAACCTGATGCGAGCCAAAGCGTTGCCAGTAGTTGTTTATATACCAGTGCTAAAGTGTTTTCGGGTGAATCCATCGGAGAGGAGTGTGTATTTACAGCACAGGACTCTCAAACATACCCACCCTTCCCTTGAGACAAAATGTTCCCACAGCATTTGACTCGAGGCTCAGTATTCAGCGACTCCAGCTTTCTCCAATGGCTGCCCGCAATCGACTCTGCCTCCATTATATGCACTATATACACAGAAGGCTTCATAAACAACCAGGCTGGTGGTGCAGGCAGCTATAGATGATAAAAAGACACAGGTGCTGCTGTGGCCGCTGATAGTCTTCAGCAAAAAGACAAATACTATTCCATTCTTTCCTCCGCTCAGGGTCATTGTGCTCGCCAAGGCCAAGCTGTGCCAGTTAACAGTCAATACTCACCCAAGCTCGTCTGACAAATTGGATACTTCGCACCAGTCTAGCGGTGGTTCGGAAAAAGGAGTGTAATGAAAGCACAAAGCACCAATGGAGGTTCCAGGGCCCAGTGAGGGGTCTTTTGTAAAGATCGTCTCAATGATTAAACCACTTCCCCTTCAGTCGGACACTCTGTGGAGACTTCATGGCCTTAGGAAATGAGATAACACTAATATTTAATCTACTGAGTGATTCTGCAGCACAGACAGGCAGACTGCACAGCCAGCATGCATTATCTCAGCAGAGTGGCCCGGTCTAAAATAACACCGAGAGGGCTGAAGCAAGATAGGACATGTCAGCCTGACACCATCCCAGTTATCATTGTTGTCGGTGGATTCGTCAAACCGCTTTCTACTTTCTAAGTCTCCTGAAAATGTGAAGGTGCTTGTTTTGAGCAGTTGACACTTCAGGTGATTTATCATGTATGTCTTGATTGGCCCGATGTTTACGAGAGGATTCAAATTTGTACATCTCCCATCTGTTGTAATAGTGGAAAGGTATTGTGTTGTAACACGCAGGCGATGCAGCCCTGCAGCGCAGGAATCATGAGACCGTGTGACGAATCATTTAGTCAGATTTACCAAGAGTGTGGGATCATCAAAAACAATACAATATAATGCTGTCACTGTATTCACATTGTTAATACCATTGATGTATTGTATCATATTATACTACATTATATTACATATACAGCTGTGACTAACAACATTATCTCCATTAATTAAGCTGTAGATCTTTTTTTTCAGTGATTTGAGTAATTGTTTAATCTATGAGAGGAAAACGGCCATGACTACTTCCTAGACCTCAAGGTAGTGATTCACAATACGTTGATTTATCCGACCATCCGCCCAACCCAAAGACTTTACAGTCATTTGAAACAAAGAAGAGATAGCAAATCTTTACATGTCCCAGCATGATAAAAAAGTTGATTGTGAAATTAGTTGCATACTAACTACTACTAATATCATACTAACCAAAAGTATAAAATTGTCTGTGGAGTCACAATGTGTGCTCCTGCTCTCTGAAGGTCATATATGTCGCCTGGGCGTTTTCCTATTGTTCATATTCAGAAAAAAAATATTACGAATTGTTGTTTGCACTGCTGATATAATTAGACAGTAATGGCATATAAGAAACATTTCTAGGATGTAATAGAGGAAACATTTAAGTTTAAGAGTCAATAAGCTCAACTTATTACTATTATTATCGGGCCCAGTATTGCTTAAGCGGTTTAAGTGGCGTGTAAACAACCAACAGACAGTAATAAGGAAAGCTAACCAACCGTTAAGCCGGCGATCAGCGACCTGCTGAGGATAGAAAGTCGAAACCAAACATATGGGGACTCTTTCATGTGAGAAAGAAAGAGAGAGGCAGACTGATAATGAGAGAGAGAGAGAGAGAGAGAGAGAGAGAGAGAGAGAGAGAGAGACTGAGTGACATGCTCGGAATTCTGTAGGGAACCAGTTGCTACGGTAACAGAGAGGGCTCCTGTGGGTGGTGTTACCATGGTAACCACCCTCTGTGGCCAAGTGATGCTGAGAGGGAGGACGTAGAGAGCAGGGCTAAATATATATGTGTGTGTGTGTGTGTGTGTGTGTGTTTATGGGTTGGACGGGAACACATGAGACGGACGAAGAGGACGGACAAAGTGTGCGGAAGCTGATGTTAAGTGTGGCAGAGCGACGCCAGCTGCGCGGCGGCACTGTTTCATCATGTTTGTCTGAAGTAGAACCTTGATTTTTTTTCCTTATCTGCTTTGTACATCATTAGCTGTTCATCCTGCAGTTCAGTAAGAGAGCTTCTCATTAGCATGAACAGTAGAGCCAAAGACGCTGTGCGAGGGCAACACACCCTCCGTGAGACCAGGGAAGAGGTTATCCCCTCACTGTGTCGCTGCACTTCTCTGGGCTAAAACCAGCCATGCTGGACTCTTCCACCAGCGGTGGTGCACACTCTGACCTCTCACTGGGAGTTAAAGACCAGCTTGTTCCCACTGTGGCATGACCACCTGGCTTTGAATTAAAGCAATGAAGTGAAATATTAAATGCTATTAGTATGCCGTATTCTTTTATTATGGAATTAGGTTCTTCACCACAATTAAAAATAACAAGCTTCCTGGACAAACTCCAACAAATACATATAGAACACACACAACACTATGCCTCTACTTCACATCATCTTTGTGAGGCTCAAACTATATACACATACAGTATATATATATGGCCTCAGACCCTAATTTCCATGAGATGCATCTGCTAGACAGGCTCCCAGGGGAGCTTGCATGATGTGATCAGAGATGTATATGTGCATAAATCAGAGACAGAAGGAAAGAGATATATGAATGTTTTAATCCCCTCTCTGTCCTCCCCCTCTCTGTCGCCATGCACCTTCTCCCCGTAGTAATTGACTCCATCTTCTGATGAAAGTCTGTTTGTGTTATCATGTACATTCAGTTCAACCATCCATCCAACTTATTATGGATCAGCGTTTATCCTGTTAAGGGTCGCAGAGACATTCAGTTTGCTACAGCTTTATTTCTCAAACATCAGACTCTATTACAATATGAAAAAACTAGATATAGAATAGTCATACAGCAGCAACAAGAGAGATTAACAGTTGATCATTTACATATTTGTGCATCAGAGGTCATAAGTCATATAGATAAAATGCATTCATGTCCCAAAGCACTACTTTCCTGAAAATCCTCTGAACCTGACAGATAACTTAAGACATGGCAAGGCAATCGAATACGTTTCATAACCTCTATTGGCAGATTCCACTACATGTTTTAACAAGCACCAGATGCAGTGCAGACAGATCTGTAGAGGGCACGCTTAACTATGTGAAGTACTCAAAAAGTGCAATGCAGTGACAGAAAAGTAAAAGTAGAGCAGGAGAGATGAGATCCAGAGGAGAATACCCAGGAAGAAAGACTCCAGCACAGATCAGCTGCAAAGGCAGAGTGAGGGGCTCGAGAGGAAGCGAAGGCCCGGAGTGTGAGATAAGACGGAAACAAGAAGCATCAGGTCTTATTGATGCCGGCTGCCTGCTGTGTGTCAGCGAGACTGCAGAAAGTCTGTCTTTAAGTAGATCGATTATCACAGTCCTTTAACCTAAACATGCCCTCATACAGGCATTGAGATTCCTTTAATCTACTTAAAACATGCTCAAGGGCATTATGTTATTGCTTAAAGACCTCCAGTCTCGTGTCTCTACAAAATGCACACGTGTCGGAACCCTTACTATGAATAACGTTGTCATTTATGTGTGTGTGCTCGGCCTGAAATTGAAAATCGTGTTACCTCTTAATCTCCATTAACCTGCTAAATTCAGGATGCGTTTCCAGTAGGGGTGGGAATCTTCTACCATCTCACGATTCGATTCGATTCCGATTTTTGGGGCTACGATTCGATTTAAAATCGATTTTCGATTCAAATCGATTTTCGATTCAAAACTATTTGATTCATAATGATTTCTGCTTCAATCTATAGGTGTGCAAAGGATCCTCATGATCTACTCCAGTCTGCTTTGCGAGAGAATGACAAATGGAGACATTAAACTGTCTGTTTCACATTTAATACGTTTTAAACATGTATCTCTGCTCAGATGGATTTATTACAACTGTTAAGTAACAAAAATAAGAAATGCCTCTTTATAAAAAAAAAGAAACAGTGCAGTTAAAGATGCTGCCTTTTTAAATTCGAAGGAAAGTGCCTTTTCCAAAAACAGTGTGTGGACCTGCACAACTGCTACTCTAAGTAGCTAGTTATAAAATAAGTTGGGACAAAAATAAAGTGCCTCTGTATAATATATATAATAATTTCTTTTTACATGGAACACAACTGTTGTACAAATGAAAAACATAAATATTTCTCAGTAGCTTTAAGAAAAACAAGTTATGAAAATAAAAGTGCTTTTTTTGTGAAAAATAGTAGCCATAAGTTAGCTGCCTCTGCATTTTTGTCAAAACCCGGTTCCCATTGGACTCGTTGGGAAACTGTTGGCGTGGGAGCTGTGGGCCTTTGCTGCCCGAGAAAGTCTTATCGTGGGAGGACGAGTGGAGGAGCTGCCGTTGCCAGGGTCTGGGTCTGAGGAGGAGCAGCCGCAGCGAGTCGGGCGGGTTCGATAAAAGCCGGAGGAGCCACCGCAGCGGTACGGGCGGAGTTCGGCTTCGGCTGGAGGAACGGCTGCAGCGATTCGGGCGGCGGACTTCGGCTACGGCTGTGGAGGCGTAGGCAGCGATTCGGCTGGAGACCGCAGCAGCGGCGAGGGAGCGGATCACGCTCGGATCAGCTGATCACCGAACTAACTACAAACTATGAAGCTTATGTCAAGCTCGGTCTTTCCAGGCATTCGGTAAAAAACAAAATGAGTCCAAATCTTTGCCTTCAACGAGGACGGGGCCGGTTGAATCTCTCTTTCCTCCTCCATTAGTGTAGTTTTCTCCTTGTTTTGGTGGTTTCCGCGCATGCATGTGTTCAGAACAGGCTGCGTGGTGATGTCATGACGCCCCGACTCCCGCGTCGTTTCAAAATAAAAGTCGACAGCCAGCGGATTTTTATTATTATATATATTTTTTTAAAAATCGATTTTGGGACATTTTAAATCGATTCTGAATCGGAGTAAATGAGAATCGCGATTCTTATGAGAATCGATTTTTTTGCACACCCCTAGTTTCCAGGGTGGAATCCTTGAGTTCCAGCTCAAAGCCATTTTTTTCTGACACTCAAAACGAGCCACACAAATAAATGAAACGCTGCTCTGGTCCTGTTGTGGTCTCAGGATAACGATGATTTGATGTATTTATGCATTTTTTTTAATCACTAAAATATCAGAAGAGAGGTTTTGAACTATGGTAGAGCACACTAGGCAACGCTAACCTGCAGAGAATAATGACAAGGCGCAGCAATAGAAATCTGAACCTTTGAGTCCTCGATATGACTGAAGCCTTTTGAACGTATTTACCATATAAATACCAATTTGGAGAGCTTGTTTGCATTGTGTCACTCTCAATGTGCCTGCAGAAAATCCCCCATGCATCGGCAATTATGTTGACATTAGGATGTTTCAGACGGACCTGCAGTGCTCAAATCTCCACTAAGCCTTTGAATCCTTCAATCCCCCGAGGTAGCTCTTGAGCTTGAAATCATATCTGCAGGCTCACAGTGTTTGGAATTAATATGTTGGCATTCCCGTGTTGTGTTGCTTAACTGTGAAGGAGGTTCAGCAGTGTTATGAAACAGCAGAAATGCAGCAACAGCGCGACCAGTTTGGCGATGAGAAGCCAGCTTTCTGGACTCCAGACACCCTGTTTCTCGGATTCATGAAACATCATTATTACACAGTTGTTTGTCTCCTACATTCCCACAGGAGGCAGTGGCAGATTGGTGGAATTGACCAACTACGCTTTGTATTTTTGTCCTTTCTGCTCAGTGTTGCGTCATTATGGTGCGTGACTCAGAAGCAGCATTTGTTGAAATGTGGGTGGAACATGGAGGGCATGACATTCCTGTAAGTTCAGTCTTTTCGAGAACACAAATGTCACAATCGCTTGTTTCATTCAAAAATATTGCTCAATGCAGCCATTCCACCGTTCTGGGAACACCATGCATCTGTGGGAGCTTCCTGTTTTGTTCCTCTGAATGCAAGTTTAACCACGGATGCTACTGAAAGGCAGGATGTTTAAAAAAACAAAAAAAAAAGCTGACAGGAAACATAATGTAATAATATTGCCTGCACAATGAGAGTAAAATGCAGGTGTGTGTATTACGGAGTGTATTATAAAGCAGGATGTGTGTGTGTGTGTGTGTATGATATTTATCACAAGTCATATGAGCCCCAGCTAAAGGTGAAGTCTCTGTTCTTGTGGGTGCTGTGTGGAGCTTCTGTTCAATCCCATGGCGCCTTCATACATCAGGGAAATCTGTATCTAACTCAGGTCATGTGATCCCGGGGGGAGTCGGCGACCTTTACAGAAGAGAGAAATCAGTCTCTTTCTCATTCTCCAGCTGCAGCAGCCCGTACGATGCTAGTTGGGAAGATATTGGCTAATATCTTAAGAAAGGATTATGTGCGCCCCCCAGTGGGCACAGAACTGAGTAAATAACCACGATCATGAAGTAGCTGGCACTGCCCGCCTCTAGATCTGTTCAGTCTGAGCATTACAGTGATGCCATCATGTTCTGTATTTCAAGCTATACTTGAAATTAAATCAAATGTTGGGAGCTGGTTTTGGCTGCTGTTTCAGACCTAGATGAACCCTGGTGATTACGGGGCCATCTGCTCCCAGTGTGCCCAGCTGGAGGCTGGACCGCTGTAATCTGGACTGATGAAGCCTGACTTAGAGAAGGCCCTGATGCATGCGCATCGTTGCAACCAAAAGCCTCTGTCGTAATGGCCGGCGATTACGCATTAAAACGAGGCATTCGGCTCAGTCTTCGATAAGTAACATTACGGCTGTATGCGGTTTACAGGAGGAAGTTATAAAACAAACATTTTCCACTCTGCCCATCAGTCTTTCCTGAATCGAAAATGAACGCCTTCAATTAGCCATTAGTCAGGGATGTATAATAATGAGTGTCAATGCGTTGAGGTAACCTGCTCCATCCTCCTTTGTCCCCTCTGCTGCGCCAGGAGAATCTGGCAGACTAATGTTGCTGCTCTCTAATAACTGCATGCCACACCAGGAAGAGGTCTGATGGAGCCTATGAATAATTAACCATCATGATTACAATGATGAATGCTCCCAAATCTCTCTGGCTATTTAGCACTGGCCTAGGGAGGGAGGCCAAACAGCAGAGTGTCGGGCATTGTGTGAAAGCTGTTAGAGAGGGAGGAGGAGAGACGACAGATAGCGAGGATAGGGCGGCTGGGGTGGATGGAGCTCAGCCTTGAGAGGAGGCGGAGAGAGGGGAATATATAGAGAGTGAAGGAGGGGCCCGCAGAGCAGGAAGACACCCACCATTCAGCCATCTGTGCTGCAGAGAAGGCACAAAGACGTGCTCGGGAAGGCCCGTCTGTGTGTTTCATACATACAGCGATTATGCATCGATGATGCCTATTTGTACGTGGGTGTGTAGTGATGGAGAGCGGCCAGTCCACAATGTTATACCAATCATGAGCAATCCTCGCTAACCAGGCGCGTCACGCCAGGAAGGACAAACCTCATAGTTTGCACGGTAGAAAGATTTAATCGCAACTCATTTCTTTTTTATTGCATGTATCGCCATAACATCATGGTATTTCTTTGGAAATATAATGACTTGAAGAATATAAGAGATGCCCGGATTTTCAAATCGTGACATTTCCTAAGTTGTTTTGTCTTTGTGATGTATGGTTGTTTGATCTCATTGTCGCCACATGGTGAATTTCAGTTTGATGGGATATCCCAGAACCCTGTTGCTAAGTAGGGGATTAGCTGCTCGGGGGTCTCGACTTGATTATCAGGCGTCAAGCAAGCTCCAAATTATATATCTCCAACTAGTGAGTCTGTGTAGTGTATTTTCAAATGTAAGTATGTACCAAAGTGTTTCACACAACACCTTGTATTCTTAAACACAGGGTAGCTACGTTTGATAATTAAGGGCATGTAAGATAACAAAGGAAGTATACAATGAATTATAGACCCATAAAACTCACGGAAAAACATGAAGGGTTAAGCAGGATAAAAAAAATGAATCACAGCTGTATGCAAGGGAATAAAAAATGCTTTAAGTGATATCAAAGGCCCCTATGTGACTGTGTGTGTGCTGCTCCAAGCACTGAAAGACATGAAAACGAAGCCTCTGATAGGTTTATGGTATGGTTCTCCAATGAAAAGTCTGTCAGCAACTTGTAAAAGGTGACAAATGATGGGTGGGCTCCTCCCCTCTGCTTCTACCACTCCGACTTGCCTGCCAGTGCCAGGAGATTGCATCATTACAGAGGATGAAGTCATCCTGCAACATAAGGGAGGAACAGGTGCTGAAAATTTAATTAGAGCAGTGTGGAAGATGCTGGAGGAACATGTAAATGCACTGCCCTGGCCCAAACCCAGCCCCGACTGACAGAAGGATTTATGTTGTAGGCTCGTATCGTGGGTGCTCCACACTGCAGCATTATTTACTAGAGGGATAGTGAAAATATAATTAACCGTTATTAAATCCGCACTCGTTTTTCCACAACTTCTGTTAAGAGACTCTGTGGGATCACTTAGTTTCCCTACGATGCGTTCTGCTCCGGCAATTTTGGAGGTACACGTGTGATTACAAAGTGAAGCAGAGCAGTTAGTATACAGCACATATGGAGATCAAGACATGTATTCCAAGGGAGCTAACGGAGGGAAAGAACCTGGAGAAAAAAGGCAGGAAGCCAATCGATGCTTTATATCACCAGGTCGTTATTAATGATGCAGCATTTTCTGCAGTGGGGAGCAGTCAGGCTTCTGGGCTGTCTGCCCGTTCAGCCTCATCAGCACTAGGACATGATATGTGGGACTCAGGTTGGTTGAACAGTGCAGCCTTATCAACCCCGGTCCCCCATCCCTACATGTTTGCAGACTGCACCACACAGTGATGCTCCAGTACACAACTGTACTTTCTCACTGAGACGTGGCGAGCCGCTCCGAGTCCGGCCTTTACGGGAAAGAAGCAAAATTGTTGACAGATTGTGAAGCGAACTGTATCAGTGTGCTCCTGATGGAGGCTGGTAATGTTCAGAAAGGTTTACACTGCGTCGCTCACACGGCAACAGTCTCAACACTCGTATTGCCGTCAAAATGGAAATTGCGTAGGCTACCACCAAGACACTGGAAATCTTTGTCTCCGGGTCTGTCAGTCCGGAATCACAGCTATAAATTGTAAGAATAAAACATGGACAAAACAGCTTAATCGAGCCGTGAGAATGTGATGCAGTCACTGTAGCGAAAGCTATATTTAGCAGTGAATGAAAGCCTAATCCTTCACCACAGAGGACTATTGTCTCTGTCTATTTAATCTGTATCTAGTGAATACACCAATGTGTCTACTAAAGACCTTACAGCATTGTGAGAAATGTCTTACTTGGAAATATTACATTCCTGCTTAGGTTGAATTAAGAACAATATTTAAAAAAAAACATATTTTAGAATAATGCTTAGCATTTAATATGAAAAACTGAAATGAGTCCACAGCCGTGCCAGCAGTTCTGTCTTAATGCTAGAATGACGACATGCTCACAATGAGGATAGCATGCATGTATAATCTACCATGTCCCCCGTCTTAGTTTAGCATGTTAGCAAGCTTACAGTTCAATTACCACTAAACACAAAGAGCAGCTGAGACAGCTGGAAATGTCATCAGTCAAGGATGGAATCGAAATTTGACATGAGGAATAAAGTCAGGTGATCAATAAAGTCAATAGAATACATTGTCTGGGAAGCACACGTGTCTGCATGGTTTCATGGCAATCATTCCAGAAGCCATGTTGACCTCATGATGGCGTAAGAGATCACAAAATCAGGCTTAATCCTCTGGAAACAACCATACAATATTTCATGGAAATCCATCAAATAGTGGTCGAGATATTTCAGACCAAAGTAGTGAGCTGTTAGACATTGCAACGTTGCGTTAACTGGTGAGTTTCCCTAGAGACAATTTGTTGTGTAAATATTTGGTCTGGACCACCAACAGTGTGTGTGTGTGTGTTTTGAGTTGATGTGACAGAAATACTAGTATGTGATCTAAGGGCTAAAGAATGATACATATAATGTAATTGAACAGGTGAGAGGAACATTTAAAGGGTGTTTTTGCATGAATTGCCTTGCTTAAGGCAAATCTCTCTCTAAAAGACATATTTTAGAGTAATACATTAACTACCGTTCAAAGTGAGTAAACATGATGGAATAAAAAAACAAATGAAAGCAGTATGTTCTTGAAACAAGTACAGTCAGCAACAGTCACTGGAATTAAACCAGGCTTCTATCATCATGCCCGGGTTCAAGCACAGTCTTGCCAGATGTTTCACAGAAGTGTTGCATCAACCGATTTCCCAAGTCAGGGTTTATTTTGCCAAAATTGTTATGAGGCACTAAAGATCAACACAGACAAAGTACATTTCTATCCTGCAACGGAAGCTTCCTTAAAAGTATTCCAACCATTTCTCGGTCAGAATGAAAAAGGACTGACGCATGCCGACGAGCGCTTCTCTTATGAAAATGACACCGGACAACGAAACACCTACTGAGTGCAGTTTGACGTCTATACAGCAGAACTAGAGTGGGTGTGTGTGACGTCAGCCCCTTATGTTCATGTGACGCCGGTGCTGTGGCTGTGTGTGGTGGAGGGGATGATCACAGAAGACCAACAGCTGTGTACATCTTGAAACAGTATTTCTTATCAGGGGTTATCGCGAGAGGGGGATCTAATCTGGTCCCAGAGCAGGCTGGAGGCCGGGTGTGCGGCCTCGCTGTGCTGGAGGTCAGGGCCTCAGCCTCCTGATGGACTGCTATTGATTGCGGGGGGGGGGGGGGGGGGGGGGGGGGCGATACAGTTGCAGTCGCTCTGCATTGATTTTCTGCAAGTGCAGTAGTGGAGAGCAGGCAGAATGAGCGCGCTGGACCAGAGGGAGCTGCCAGGTTATCTTCTCAAATTTCCGGAAGTCTTTTTTTTCTTCGTGGCGCTGACCTTCCCCGAGTCAAAGAGAGATATTTAGACATTAGCTCAGCAGCTACACAAGACAGACTGTTTTCAGCAGCTTCAGCAGTGTTTTCTTGTGCTCAACCAATAAAAAGCTCCGATACAGCACTGTCAATAACTCACACCATCCGGCTCTCTAGAATATTCATATAGTGAAACTAGAAATAAGGCTTAAACATGAATCTCTTTGAACTACTAGTCAAATAAACACATTTCCAAAGCACACCACAGTTATTTTATATTTTTAAATATGTTTTCTGTGCCAACCATTGTTTCCATTCGTTAAAGTGTGGGGTGATCATTAACTTGCAGGGACTTGAAACCTGCCTGACACGTGTAATCAATCACATGGAAAATGTCAGCAAGTGCTGACAGCCAAAGCTTTAGCTGTAAAACAGCATTGTTTTAGAAAAACAAGAAAAGATCTAAACAAAAATGTTGTTAAGAGACTAAATCCATTCTGTAGACTGTCTCAAGCAACTTTGTTATCCTATGGTAATTCATATTAAAATAATATTAAAATGGATTGGGGGGGAAGTATGGCCTATAAGGAAGGCAAAATTGAATCATAAATCTAAAAAACTCTGCTATGCTTTGGGAAATGGTCAGCAGTAATGAAAAGTAGATCCGTAATTTGTAAGAAATCTGCTAGGACACGCAGAAACACAAATTCCTCTTAGCATAATTAGAATGCATAGACAGCTCAGGGCCTTTTATATTTATTGTACATTTACTCAAAGGGTTTTATATATTTATTTTATTCTGTATGAATATAAATTAGGACTTCAAACACTTGGGCTCCGGTCGGCCAAAGCAGGGCCTCCCTTTGATCAGGCGTCACTCTCCCATATTTCATCTCCTCCGTTTCTTCCCTTTGGGCAACTTCCTTCTAATTGGCTCAGCCGTGCTCGTCTTGTCTGTCGTCAGTAGGTCTATCTCTCCGTCTGTCAGCACGGATGAAAGGATATGAGCTATACATAGGCTCCGGGGCGCGGGATGCCTTCCAGAGGAGTTCCAGGGTTGGACAGTAAACATTATCGCATGTTCCCTGCCATGAATGTCACTGTCAAATGATGCAGTGAGGAACCACGTCTTGTACTTGAGCTGCGTGGTTCAGCCGGCTGCACGCACGCATTCGTTCAACGACTCATTTCTGCTCCGGAGATGACTCAGACACCCAGCGGAACATGATATACTTTAGCACTTTCTCACTCGAGAGGGCTCGCTGCTGTTAGGTTTTCTGAAAAATCTGTTTCATCTGCGTCAGATGAAGCCCTTGTTTGTACTGTTGGTAGAGCCTTTTTCCTCCTCCTCCCTAACCCCTCCCCTCCATTATTCCACCCTGGACTCTCTCTGTCTCCGCGTTAATGTAGTGAAGTGGCCCATCGGTCAATGAGCTTGTATTAACACCTGACTCCCAGCCCTAGCTGCTGTTTCCTCCTCTACGCGGGTCCCCGGGGCCCTCCCCCAGGCAGAGGTAACATATCCCACGATCAATAACAGCATCCTAGCAGGCCTGCTGGAGGAGGGGATGGAGGGAGGGACAATCTTTTACATACTCTTGTATATTTTCGACACACACTTTCCATTTCATCCACCGTACATTTCTCCTTTTCTCAGCTGTCACTGTCAGCAAACAGGGAGCGGAGACCAGTCGATTGCTCGGGTCGTCTCTCTTCTATGGATCTTCCCTGAATTTCTAGGTTTTCCAATACTCCCTTTAAGCTTGCAGTGTACACTCAATTCTCCGTAGCTTCCCCTTTCTTTCATTACATTCTCGCCGCTCTGTTTCGATCTCAGCCTCACTCACTCAGGTTTACACAATGTTGGATAGTGCTGCAGTGCATTTAGGAATTATCTGCGGTCTGCCCGCCCTGGATTAGCTTCAAACACAATATTATTTGCCACTGTGTTCGTATTGATTCCTCCTCACCTCCCTTGTCTCTCCCCCTCCCCTCCCTTTGCTCTCTAGGCGCTGGCCATGGCCGAGGTGAACGGGCCCGGCCCCCAGGTGGCAGAGCCGCAGATTGCCATGTTCTGTGGCCGTCAGCTCCTGCACATGAACCCACAGACTGGCCAGTGGGAGCCGGATCCTCAGGGCCGCCAGGGCTGCTTCAAAGAACCTGGCGAAATCCTGTCCTACTGTCAGGAGGTAAGGTCCTGAACCTTGAAAGGGAAATAAGAACTGTAAAAACACCAGACCAGATCAGTACTTCTAACAGCAGTATTATCAAAACCAGAATCTCCCTTAATGTAGCATGAAATCAACACCGTGGAAGCCTTCAAGTAAAACTGTTTATTCTTATTCTCTAATTCAGTTTGTCCAACACCTGCCCTATTAATCTATATATTTAACCATATATAGCAAAGTGATGGTGGCCTGTTGGAATATCTCAATATTTCATTTGTAGCACCATCCACTTTTCCTCCTCTTGTTATCCGATATGTGTACTCTCTAACATTTACTGTCAGGAAATCAATGGTAGACATACTCTCCATGTACTGCTCCTTCAGACATATTCATTTGAAGTGCTAGCGTAAGCGCCATCTGGAGGTCAAAGCAGACAAAAGCTGCAGCAGAGAGCTGCAGCCGAGGACCCTGAATGGTCTGAAATGCGATTAGCAGACACTTTTGCATCCGTGATGGCTTTGAAACAAAAGCCTCCCTGTTTTCCTCGACATTTGTGATCAAAGTGCCATTTGGACCTAGTGCTGGTGACATTTCTCTTACTATTAAATCTTATTATGTGTTTCAAATGATTGTCCCCGATTTTTTGAGTAAGTAGTCACATGTCAATTTGAAATCTTGAAAGACTCTTCACTGTAATGTTAACTTCATTATGTGTAACGTGGCTTCAGACAACAGGCCTTACACAGCTTTTATAAGAAGATAGGGAGTACGTTGCATGATTCTCCCTTGTTGGTCTTCTTCCCACTGACTGTGCTCTCCCTCCTCTTCTCCCCTGATCCTGATTTCATACTCCCCCTCCCAACCAACCCCCAAACCTATTCTCTAACCAATTTTCCCCTCCACTGCTCCTCTCGTCTTCAAACCCTCTGTTCTGTCCATCCATCTGTTTCTCTTGTCGTCTCTGCATGTACCTGTACGTCTAGATGTACCCAGCACTTCCGATCTCCCATATAGAGGAGTCAAAAACACCCGTCACCATCCCCGCCTGGTGTAAGAAAGGTTGGGGCCACTGCCAGCCACACCCCTTCATAGTCGTGCCCTACCGCTGTCTAGGTAAGAAACACACCGCACTGCCAATAGATAATCACACTATCAAGAACAGGTTTGTGTGCTTGAGGTCTTGCCATCAGTAGCATAACATGAATTTAGCATTATTTCATAGTGGACAGGGGAAACAGAAAGGCAACATGGAGGGAGAGAGACAGGGGGATGAAATGCAACAAAGGTCCCAAAACACATTAAAACCTGCAAGATTGCAGTTATGTGTCTTTGATAAGCATATTTTGCAATAGACTATGGGTCGTGATGTGAAAGTCAAGTCGAGTCAGTATTACAGAGGCCATGCCTGCTACAAGCCACTAGGGGGCAGATAGGCTAACGATGGTTGAGTGAATGAAGGAGTGAGTAATAAACAGTGAGTCACCCTGGATGCCGATGAGCAGCGCTGCAGAAGTGGGTCCAGCTGGTGTGAGATGTGCTGTATTGCCTGAAGTATGTGTGAGCCATAAAGAGAAGCTTGTAATACTGCAGGTTTTAAATGCATGTAAAATCTAAACTACAAACATCATCATGTCTGTATGGTTAATCATACACAATCATCTACAGACTGCAATCATTGATAAGTAGTCATCAACATTTATGATCTCTATTATACATGTTTTCTATCAATTTTATGTCTTTGATTTGCTACCGTTGCTGGTTTGCTGCTGGAAGTGTTTGTACATTATACATTTATGCTTTCCGTCAGTCTTAATTTATGCACCCCACCCACATCTAACTATTCTAGTCCGATATCACACTCATGTATTCTTTGTATGTAGCAGCTTGTGTGCATATACCCTTTGTCCTTTTAAAGCATGTGTAGTAAAAACGCTCCCACTGCTGGAAATCATCATTTCCCTTTTCCTTCAATCCTGCTGCAGAGGGCGAGTACGTGAGCGAGGCCCTGCTGGTGCCCGACCGATGCCGTTTCCTCCACCAGGAGCAGATGGATGCTTGTGAGAGTTACGTGTACTGGCACAACATCGCTAAGGAGGTGAGGAGTGCAGGCATGGCAGTTTTGTAGACGTAGAAGGGTGGGTTTTAGGAGACTTTCCACTGAAACAATGAACTTTCCAGTGCCGATTCAAAACACTACATTAAAACACCTTGGTGTGTTATGTATCAGTTATTGGCACGCCTACCTGAGGTGTTTTTTTACAGAGCAGAAAGATGTTAGAGTTCAAGCTCTCCTCCCTCATAACACCTCCCATCTAATATTTCTTTTTACTCAGAATTCTTTGTAAAAAAATTTTCTTTTCAACCTGAGATACATTGTGTTTTTACCTTTGTGGAATCCTTCCTCTCAGGAATGCACTGCAGACAATCTGGAGCTCCACAGCTACGGGATGCTGTTGCCCTGTGGAGACCATTTCCGGGGGGTGGAGTATGTGTGCTGCCCAGGCCGAGGGAGTTCCAGCGGGAAGGGAGAGAACGAGGAAAGAGACGTCCCCGCTGGCACTCAGACCCTCTCATCCCACGCCGGCGGGAAACTCAACTCTGTGTAAGACGATCCAGCTCGATGGCACGGACACGTCACGGGGTGGGCGACTTGTTAGCTGTCATCAGAGTAATGACTGTTCCACTTCTCCACAGCACCAAAGTGACGGCCCCCAGTCCGAGCCCCTCAGCTGACACGGCTGACATGGAAGAGGAGGATGATGAAGTGGTGGAGGAGGAAGAGGAGGAGGAGGAAGAGGGCGAGGATGAGGTTGATGAAGAGGAGGTGGAAGACGAGGAGGTAGAGGAGGCAATCGTTTCGAAAGATCAAGAGGAGTACGAGTACCCCATTGACTCTGGTCCCTACCAGACCTCCGACTATCTGGACTCTTTCTACTACGAGAACAGTCACAAACCCACCACCTCGGCACCTCTGATGAAGGAAGACAGCTGTGAGTGACTGCTTGGTTCTTTTGCAGTTCAGCCTCTCATCAGTCTGTACTGACCACTGACCTGCCTGTCATCATGGCTGTCATGTAGATCTGGTGTATGTCACACATCCACACCCACAGCAACCTCCAGGCCTGACGCTAGTGTCCACATTAATGGACCACTTAACCACGCTACACATGACATAGGCAACACACTCAGTGCATGTGTGGGAATAATACGAGCAATTAAAGAAAACCAGAGCCCGTAGATCATTTGTTTTGGTTTATTTTTGCTAAAAATAAAGTATAATAATTATTCAATTAAAATCCCACAGTACTGTGCAATCACACATACTAGATCTTTGAGTTGTTTCAGCACTTTTTCAATAATATTAATAATAATTAGTTGAAAGCCGGAGAAACTATAGTAATTATTCTTCATGTGTTTTGCACACAGGGTCCTCTGCTGGAAGATACAATATTATCTTCCATCTAAACTCTCTCCAGGACAAAGCAGATGTAGTTTCCCATTGTTGCTTTAATTTGTCTTTAAAAATGCCTTCCATCCCTCTTGCTGCTTTCTGTCATACATTTTGACCAGGGCTGTTCTTTTAATTACAGGATAATCGCTTTCTGGCTCTTTGAGTCTGCGTGACGGCAGTAACCTCTGTTTTCTATCCTCCCTCCCTCCCTACATCTAGTGACTACACCACGGCCCACAGATGGCGTTGATGTTTATTTCGAGAAGCCAGTGGATGACACTGAGCATGCCAACTTCCTGCGTGCCAAAATGGACCTGGAAGAGCGCAGAATGAAGCGCATCAATGAGGTGACTTTTACAGAGCTTAAAAAACAGGCTATAGTTTGTTGGCCTGCAGGTCGGACTGAGACTCGCCATTTTATTGCCCTGGTTTTCTGATCTAATTCCAAGGATGACCGGCCGCTGGCCTGGACATGTATTAAGTGCATTCTGGGAGGCAGATTAAGAAAAGAATCATAGAAATATCACGTGTGGCCCTACAAAAACAACAGTATGACCTTAAAATGTATATTATGGAGAGTGGACAGCATATTCCTATTGAACCCCTCATAACGTAATTAGCATGTGATTCCAGTTCAGCACAAGTAACCATTTAAGTCATTATCAATAAACTATTAATATACTTTACAGTGTTTGTGGAGGCAATGTTTCACACGATGGATATCAGGAGTTTATCACGCTGCACATCTGACTGTGGGCGTGCCTCTGCATATCTTACACGCACACACACACACACACACACTCTCGTAAACTCAAGTCGGCAGCTGTACAACTTCAAGATTGTCTTTTTGATTTGTGGTTTTACCGCAAATACTGTGCTTTCATCAGTGCAGTTCAGCACATCTCGCTCAGCGTTTCGATAAGCAGCACTTTACAGATGCACAGTTATGATCCGTTTACTGTTCTTTCATAACCTCCCTTCAGCACAAAAAAAAGGCCAACTTACATTTCTGCATCATGGCCTTTATTATGATTCCAAACATTCAGCACCAGCATGTTTGTGAAGCGATAACATATGTTGATATTACGACAAGCGTTGGCCCGCTTTTTTGGGAAATACCCTTATTTGTTTTAGAGACGATTTTGTTGTCTTTTCGTCACTGTGAGGAAGTCACTTCGCCTCGCAACGAGATAAGTCTCAGCACATGAAACACAACACTTCACATTTAGTATGGATTGAACGGAGCTGTTACAGTGGTATTGACCTTTGATCTCACTCTCAGACAATGAATACGTGCATTTCTCAAAGTGTCAAACTATTCTTTTAAACCAGACAAACTATATGTGAAACTTGTATAGAACTAAACTGCTATTGTGTCTCTTTAATGCCGTAGATCATGAAGGAATGGGCAGAGGCAGACAACCAGTCAAAGAATCTACCAAAGTCAGAGCGACAGGCCCTGAATGAGGTCAGATATTTGTTAACTTGCTTTATTCCAGTTTAAATTCTCCGGTTATAACTCAAGTTATGCTTGCATCCGCTCTCCAATCTTTCCTCTCTCAGCACTTCCAGTCGGTGCTGCAAACTCTGGAGGAGCAGGTCGCTGGAGAGAGGCAGCGGCTGGTGGAGACTCATCTCGCCAGAGTAGAAGCCATACTCAACAACAACCGCCGCCTCGCCCTGGAGAACTACCTTACTGCCGTGCAGTCTGACCCCCCTCAGGTTAGTCTGAGATCCGCTTTGGGTTCTTTCTCTGTGGTGCCTTTATCTCACTCCGGCATTTCCTGACTGGCCTCCCTTCAACTCTGTCTTCCAGCCAGAGCGCGTGCTGCAGGCTCTGAAGCGATACATGGCGGCCGAGCAGAAGGACCGCAGACACACACTCAGGCATTACCAGCATATTGTGGCCGTCGACCCCCAGAAGGCTGAGCAGATGAAATTCCAGGTGTGTGTGTCTGAGAGTGTGTGAGGTATTTTCGCCTCCGAGAGGCTTTTTTCCCGGGAACACCTGTGCTTTTGAGATGCAAGGCTCGTTTCTGCTGAGCATGAAACGTACAGAACATCGTGTGCCGAATAGTCAGTTCATGTCGCATATGAGTTAATAAAGACTGAACTCACAGAGGTGAACCAGCTACAAAGTTCTTCTCATTAAACCTAGATCAAAGCCAGTCATTGCTGCCTTCAAATGCAGCTTCAGACACATTGCCTTAAAAAAAAAAAATTCAGTGCTTCTCTCCTCACAGCTAAGGCCAGTTCAAAACAGACTCATTGTTAAGCTCTGATGGCCCTTTATTGGTTAAAAACCTAAGCAGAGTGGGTTTTCATATGTTGCAGGTGTACACACACCTCCATGTGATCGAGGAGAGGATGAATCAGAGTCTTGCACTGCTGTACAAGGACCCCAGCTTGGCCGAGGAGCTGCACAATGACATCCGTAAGCTACCATTCTGATCCGTTGTGAACCTGAACTCCCCATGTAGTATCTGTAGTAGTACCTGTTGTAACATATCCATCCCTCCGTTTCACCTGTAGAGGAGCTGGTCAAGGCAGAACGAGGAGACATCAGTGAGCTCATGACCACCTCCTTCTCAGAGACCCGCACGACTGAGGAGCTTCTGCCGGCAGAGAGCGAGGAGGAGAAGGACGATGATGAGGAAGAGGAGAGAGCTTTCCAGAACAGGCCTTATCCTCCCCGTATTGGTATATCCACACACACACACACACACACACACACACACACACAAACCTTAAATCGTGTATGTGGCATGTTAATCACGTTTCCCTCTTTTTCTTTAAAGAGCTGCAGTCTAATAAGAAAGGTGAGCTGCAATTCACTGTCATGAAGCATGGATTTTTTTTGTTTACAATGATTGAAGTGTACCCAATGTTGTTGTTGTTCACAGCTGAATGTTTTATTGAATCCCCCCCTCCCGTCTCTTTTAGCGTCTGCAGTCGATGAATATGACTACACCACATCCGAGCGAGGCCCTACTTACGAATATGAGGAAAAGGTAAGATAATGATCATTTTTGACCAACCTGGAAGGCTGGTGATATTTCATATGGACTCCATCCAAGTTTAATTAACACTATGCTTCGACACGCTGCTTTGTGTATGTTATCTTTTCCATATTTCCCTTATTCTGACACATCACATCTTCTTAGATCAACACCTCTGTGGAGCTCAAGCAGGTAGTCGACAAGCCTGCTGAGATCGAGAGAGATGAACTGGTAAGGGCGTTCAAGCATTATATGATCCTTGTGTTAAAAAAAATAGTTGAGGAAATTAGCAGGAACTCAAGTCTTGTTTAATGTCTCACAGCACATTTCTTTCTCTCTAAGCAACCCGATGCTTTGGAAACTTTTAACCGTGGCGCCATGGTGGGGTTGCTTGTGGTGGCCGTGGCAATTGCCATGGTGATGGTAATCAGCCTGCTGCTGGTGCGCAGGAAGCCATACGGCACAATCAGTCATGGCATCGTAGAGGTACGATCCGATATAAGCCTTTCTTTGAAGCCAGAATGAGTCTTCTTTGGTGGACCAACTTTGTGCAAACATGGAACTAATGTGATATTGTATGATTGAAAAATGTTAATTAATTGTTGAGTTTAACAGAGAAACCATTAAATTGAATATTTAAATATAAGCAAGTTAAATGATTTCTTTGTTTTCCTATGATCAGGTGGTGAAACAATCATTATGAGGAGTCATTAACACTAATCACTGAACATAGACAGTCAATAGACGTTAACCTTAAAGCATAATTTTCATGATTTAAATGTAAACCAAGCAAATACATTTTTTGGTAAAATTATATTAAAAAGGAGCCCTCCATATTACTCTATGTATATTAATTATTATTGAATGGACTTGCATGTGTTAAATCGTATGACATTTTTGTTAAAGGAATAGTTTGACATTTGGGGGATATACTGCTTTCTTTGCAACAGGTAGATGTTAGGATTAATACCACTCTCACCTCCGCTCATTAAATATGGAGCTACAGCCAGCATCCAGTTAGCTTAAAGGTAGCTTAGCATAAGGAATGGAAACAATGGGAAACAGTTAGCCTGGTTCTGTCCAAAGGTAAATTGGCAAATTGTTAAATGTTTCTAGGATTAAACAAACAACATAATTAGTGAGATTTAGGTTGGCACATTTTGTTACCTGTGGACCGAGCCAGGCTAGTTGTTTCCCACAAGCTATTCCCTTCAGTGGCAGTTGGCTATTAATACTGCATAGAAGACGGTTTTTAGGAGTCTCCAAAGCGCAGAAGCCACGGTAGATCATTCCCGTTTAATACAGCATAGTCCATTCCATATTTAATAGAGAATGTATTCCCATCTCAGTTGATGCTGTGGTCCCTGCTTTTGAATGTGTCTTTAGTGAGTAATAATCAGAGCTTTTATTTGTCTCGCAGCAGGTCGACCCCATGCTGACACCAGAAGAACGACAGCTCAACAAAATGCAAAACCATGGCTACGAAAACCCTACCTACAAATTCTTTGAACAGATGAACTGAGGTAGTGGGGCTGCCAACAAGTCATGCCTGACCTCTTGTCCCCCCCCCCCCCCCCCACCATACACACACACACAAAAACAAACACACACTTCCTTATAGTGGTGTCCCAGCTACACTCCCATTGACAGATTTATGATGTGTTGCAAACATAACGTAACTGAATAAGTACGGGGCTACGTTCCAAACCCATTGTAAATTACCGACAACAACATATCATTACCAGAATGTGAATAATGACATATGATACAAACTCACATCACCTATTGTAATCTAATACTCCTCCAGGTTAGAGTCTGAGGATTGTGATTTCCATTAGCAGTGCCACAGCGTTCCATGATTCTGAAAGCATTCGCCTCAGACAGGAAAAACCCTCCCAGTGGCATGACTTGACCTATTGCTCCTCACTAGAAACTGAAGTCGAACGGTGCATAATGCTTTATAGTATTTATTTTTCAGTAGTAGTCTCTTTTGTTCAAATTGTACCACAGTTTGATATGATGTGTGTAGATGAGTGAGAGTGGCAGCCTAGTTAAATTACGCCGCAATTCTCAATAGGAAACCCACTCAGTGATGAAAGGGCAATTACTAAGCTAATTGTCTAACTATCCGTACCTCCGTGAACTACTGTAACATTGGACAATAGCTCTGAAATTAAGACGTGAACATTAAGTGAGGATGTGGATGTGGAGGTGTTTAACTGGAATGTGTGAGATATTAAGGCTTTAATTTTAAAACACTAAAAGGCCAAACAGCCCACCCTAGTCAATGCAGAAGTATGTGCTGGTGGTACAAAAAAAAGATATAAAAAACATGTTTTTGAATTGCGAGTATCTGCCCTCAATATTATTATTAATTATTTGGCAAATTATACCAAATATTCAGTCAGTGAATGAGTTTTTTTTTTTTTCATTTATACTGCTACCTAAAGAACAGAATAATCAGAAGTCCATTATTTTAATGAAAGCATGACAACTTGATGTATGATACTGCTGTATTTATTTGTGTTGTTCCTGTCATTGCTTTTTGAAAAAGTCGGAAATGTCACCGTTCAAAATTGACACTGTAAATAACGTAAGAAATACATACTACTAGGTGTAGACATTTCTATGATTAATTTGCATCGATGTAATGGAATAATACATAAAAATAGTACGTTGTGCTGTTACGAGAGGGAGAAACATTTTCCTAACATGGCTGATTGAAAACGGACTGTTGTAAAAACCAGCACAAGACAACGACACAGTAACTTCTTTCTGAATGTATTTAAAGGTAGACGTTGAGATTCCATCCTTTTTTTTCTCCCAGTAATGCATCATTCCCCGAGTAGACCTTAATAGGAGTAGTGAAGTTCAACACATCCAACAGACTGACTAGATGCCTGATGCCCTCCTCATCACTTCCTGTAGCAGCCTGTTCATTTTCACATTTGTTAGGCGGATAACAGAGCAGAGGAACTTAAAGCTTGTTATACTGTATAGAGCAGTCGAGTGTAAAGAGGCCACAGCTATAGTAGTGTGTCAGCGTGTGTGTGGTAAGACCGAAAAACACACTCGGTAGTAAAACATGCTGTATGTCCTTAAATCTCCCTGTTTGACGAATTTGGACTAAACAACACTGAATGTCAGGACTCTATAGATTCTACGTTTAAGTTACTCTCTTCTGAAATAGTTTCTCACTGAATGACTCATTGTAGTTTGTCATATTTGTGATCAACATAGTACCCGCCATAGGTAAGCAAAAAAAGGGATTGCCCCTTTTTTTTCTGGCTCATTGTTAACTGCTTAGTGTGTGAGGTTGAATTTTCCTTTAGCCACTTCATTTTAATCATCTTGGTAAAGGGAGGTCACAATATGGGATGTTGCCTTTTGTTTATCAGTCTAACTATAGGCTGGAGTAGAGATAATGCATACCAAAATCAATTCATATTTTATTTTCTTGTTACTGGTGGAGGTTTTTTTGTTTGTTTTTTAACCTGCATTTGTCCATTCAGAGGAAAAGTAGTTTACTTACAAGTTGTGTTCTTTCTTTTTTTTCTTTCTTTTTTTTGCTGTTGTTGTAAAGTTAGCTTTGAAATAAGCAAAAAGGAGTTTGACTATCAGAGTTATGATTAAGCATTGATCTTCTGTTTTTCTCGTTAGGCAGGTTAATTGCAGGTTGCGGTTGTGTTATGACAGGTGAAGAGAAGTCATAGCCCTTGTATAATTTGTACAGCTACGTTAGTGAATGAAAACGTATGTTCACAGTTTAAGTCAGTTGATCTTGTAATGATACTACTGAAACCATAGATGAGAATAAGCTTGCCTGTGTTTCCCAAACCACTGAAGGTTTCCTACCAGCATTTAGCAGACTTAGAATGGTGTATACTGTAGTTATTCAAATCACATTTGTACGTACGTCCTCTGTCAAATTCTAGACTTCTTTGTTGGTCTCTCCCCTTACTTCTCGACAAAATATAAACAATGTTATTGAGATTTTAATTGCTGCATTATTGCCTTTTACAATGCTGTGTTTTGGATGTAATTATTCTGTATTTTTTATTTCTATGTAATAATCAGTTGGATCGAGGGTCATGCTTTTCACCTGTAATGTAAATTTAGAAGCTTGTATGAGAAAACTGACAAGTTTGTAACGTTCAGAAATGTGAATATATGGACAGACATACGGCCTCTGCCTAATTGACAAGGAGCGGCACAAAGCACAAGTAGAACCAAATTACTCAATTTGTGTACAGGTTACTAAACGTTAAGACACGGATTCTGTCTGCCTGATTTCAATTATATTGCATTGATTCTAGGGATGTTGATAGCATCAATGAGAGAGCTGTTCTTCATTTTCATTCAGACCTTTAACCAAAGACATGCTCCAAAAGTTAGCAGACAGATATTCCTATTTGGCAACTTGTTCTCTGTTGTGTAACTGTATTTGCAAGCAATCTGAGAAATTAAAACTGGTCAAGCTGATTAATAGTGTAATAAATAAAAAAAATAATGACCCATAAAGTACTGTGTCTGTGCTTATTGAATTATGGCGGTGTATTTTCTCTCGCGGCAGACACTGTGCGATAAGGAAACTTAATTCAGCCATCCATCTCACAGAGGCAGCATGCAGGAGATTGAACAATGATTGTGGTGCAACCTGTGTAATAAACCCGATGGTGTAAAAGCCACAGTCAAGAGGGGGGAAACTATCTGACTAACTCACACTGGAACTTTTTTTTTTCTTTCCTTGCATCTTGAATTCTTTGGAAAAAGAAACCCAATGATTTCTTCACAAGCAGGTGTTTTTGCCACATTGCAGCATAAATTACTATTGGTTTCACGACTTAATGCCCACATGGGTTTACCAATGTTGGATTTGATGATAATAAAAATGTTAAAGTGAAATACGTGAGACAAAAATACATACAAGTCCTGTTCATTCATGTGTCAGATGTTGACATAATATAAAACATAGTAGTAACGCAAGATAAAGGTGAGGAGGAAGATAAGCTTTTCTCTCAGTTTCAGTGACTCCTTAAGCCACAGTATCTGCGAGGCCAAAAAGCTCACTTCCTGTCAGGAAAAGCAACAGTACATGTGATGCATATCACCTCATTAACCCTCAACACGAATGAAGAAGCTTGAAGTGGTGCATGCAGTTTTTGTTTGAGACAACAAGGCTAGAATATTTCATGTACATTAGAACTGTAAAAACCATAGTAGTGTACAGAGAAAACCGATCAACACCGATACCGATAATTTACATATTACGGTAACATTTTCAGTAACTGATGAGTGTTAACTAATGTATCGGGATGAGTAATGATGCACTGTCGTCGTGGCGGTTCATTTCCAGTCAAATAACTGCTTTAATTGAATAACATTCCTGTTCTTTACACTTCAATAAGCATCAATGAACATCAGACCTTCTGTAAAACCAACCGGTTAGCTGCCTTGACGCAGTTCCTAAGCACCAATTCACCTGACAAGTCACCAGCGTGGGTACGGCCTCACACTTCCTTCACCCACAAATTACAAAGAAGTGTCAAGCCCCAGCCCCGAGCTCTGCACAGGTTCACTTCTTCCAAACCACAACAGTGACGGGTAGCCCTGCTTACCCAGCTTACTGTGAAAAGGCTCTGTGGCTGTACAGTGACAGTTTGCCATCGATTCCTCCAGTGCACATCAGTCATCTCGGTCGAGGTTCCTCTGAAGTAGACTGCTCACATACCGCCACTGTGGTAATGTAAGGCGACTCATATTAAAACCTGACGCATCACATCACAGCCCGACTGTGCATTCTGTTTAGTTCGGTAACACTTTGATTCATTCAAAAAAACACTATATGAAACCCCTTTGTATGCGGGGACTAAAACGCACAGTGGATGGATCAAAGGTGAGTTGCTTACTTGTTGGATTAAAAGATAAATATCTAACATCACATGAGATGTGTGGGCGCTGAGGGACGCACAAATGTAAAAAGGTGCATAGCCGAGCGTTTACTTTGAATACCCCACACAGTGAGACACCGCAGTGAGTCAGCAGGTCTGGTGGCGATTGTGAAGCTGACAGTGAGGGGATAGCAGGTGGTGAGGAACGTGGTGTGGGGGGACCGACAGTCATGATATTACTGGAAGGTGAAGCCCTTTGCATCAGCTTGGGCCGTCTCTGTCAGATGCAGCGCAAGATGACATTTACGTATTGGTAAATTCAAATTTCTCTGAGAAGAATGGATGAGATCAGACCATAGCAGTTAAGCGATACATGCCAATAACGGTTTGCAACAGACAAAAGGTATGCACAGCAGCAACCCCCCCCTCAACACCACCACCACCATTGAATGTCACCTAAAGTCAACATGTGAAGCTGTGATCGCAGCATTTACCAGGAAAACCCCATATGTTTGACACTACACATACAATATGCCCGCTTGAAGTGTTAAGGACCCTAAATGTTTCAATGCAATGTGTGAAATTAAGTCTCTCACTCAGTGAGAGGAAACTTTTGGTGTGCTTCACGACCGCTCAGGATGCCAGATATTTTCCTACACGTCCCATGTGTGTAAGATTTGGCACACAAGATAAATCCACAACTGTCAGTATCTTTGCTCATCATGACACAGAAACATCACTGCACAGGAAACATGGAGGGCAACATGGCAAATTGTATTTACAAATGTCATTTTTAATAAATATTATATAAGTTTACATATACAGTATGACCAAAACAACTCATGTGTATGAATAAACTATTAAAAAATGATCTTTTCCATCATTTATTTGTTGTTCATGAAGCAAACAGTGTTGTCGAATGAAGTTGTTGTCCAGTGGGTTCTGAAGTTATTTTGTCGTTTCTTGCCGCTGATGCTGTAACGCTTGCTCCTGGGTGATGTTGAGACTAGTCCTGCTCAATGTGTAAAGTGTCCTGAGATGACTTCTGTTGTGATATGACACTATAAATAATATTTAATTGAAAACCTCTGAACGTATAAGTGCGTGTGTGAAGTAAGATAAAAATCGAACGTTTGCTATAGAGCGTACCATCTCACTTACAGTGGGTCTGCTCCTGTAGTGTTTTATACTTGTGTTCGGTCTCAAGGCCACATTTTGAAGATCTCACAACAGACCACATTTTACTAGGAGTGTGTGTTCCTCATTTTATAGGTCTGTGATGGATCTCCCCTGGTCTTTGTCTTGTCTCACAATCCCAGTCTTGGTCCTGAGTCGGTCTCAACCTCTCAAAGTCTTGTGCTTGTCTTGGTCTTGATAACCTAAATCGGGGATCAGCAACCCTTTCGTTCATTTTCAAATGTTCTTGTTAATCAGAGTGCCATATAAAGCATTGAGTTTAAGATTAAGCATTGTTTTACTCCCTCAACGAGGACAGTTCAAAATACCACTTATAAATAACAGACAGCCAATGGCAGTGATTGAGGTAATTTGGTGAAAGGACACTCAACATTCCTAAAAAACCCAACACGTACTGCTAGTTTGTCATTAGTTAAAGCTACTGAGTGACAACGGTGGCATGCATTCCTAAGGCGAGTCCACACCGGACCGAAAATCGGCGTCTTTGAGAGAGTCGGAGTCCGTGACATGAGTCTGCTTGGTGTGGTCGCTCGAATCGGCCCACGTCGGTGTTCATTTCAGCCGATTCAAATGTGTAATCCGCCGTGCGAGTCGGTGACTCTTTCACCATTCTGATTGGTGGAGGCTAGCAGCTTGACTAGCGAATCAGTGAAGCCCGGAAGTGACGACGTAAACATACCAGATAACCAGTAGAATCGAAGATTCTTTTTTTTCTTTTGGCCCACAATACAGATTAGCGCCGCCTGTTGTTTTGGAGACATTACATCTCGCGCAAGCGGCTGTAGTTCCGTAGGTGTGAACCTCCCAAGTCGTTGTTCGAGTTGGCCATGTTAAGTCGGTCAGTGCGGTGTGGACCCGCCTTTAGGTTGCCGACCCCTGACCTACACCCTGGACTTTCTCTTTTGGTTTAGGTGGCCTCGACTACAACAGTGGTTGACTGTACCCTGATTGTAAAGTTTGAACTGTGGTGATTAAATACACCCCTATTTAATAGTGTTTGTGTTCACTGGCAATCCAGTCAAATTAGTAATGTGGTTTATCGTACCTAAATTGTTTGTTAGATCTGCTGAAAAGTTGAATCAAAGTATCAACAACAAAAAAAAGGATCATTTTCAACATCCAAAACCAAACTACAACCTCAACCTCAGCCTGCATGAGATCAACTCTGACAAAATTCTGCAAACTCTGCAGTGCTGTCACCTGACCCGCTTTCCCACACCAACTCCATATTCTCCACTCACCGAGGTATCTGGTAAGCAAGCACTGCATCTTCTCACGATTAGTCATTCAACTGATGACTGAAAATTATTATTATATGAACCTTTAAGGTAACATCTGACTCATATGCGTACATTTTATTTTAACTGGCCCACCTGCAAATGACCCAAATATCATTAAAAGTATTTCTGTTCGGCTTGCAACTGTGTCTGTCCCTTTTTTATTGTTTTTATTTTAAGATATAGATTAGGGTTATCTTTAGAGTTTTGTTTACTTTAAATGATTGTCTATTGTTTGTATAGCTATTTGGAGCATATATTGTTTCTTAGTATCACTTTGGGCAGAAAAACAACACGCAAACAGACTCTAGTCATCAGCCTACATTCACTCTCTTAGCTCTGCTTTTTGCTGCTGAATGCTCCATTGTGTTCAGCAGCTTGCACTTTAAATTTGGGCAAAAAAAAGAAAAAAGTGTGTATGAACATAACACAGAGTTTAATGCTTAAAATATGTCGTTTTGACTGTTCGGCTAATAATTGGCTCATGATTTAATGGCCAAATAAAGCTTTAAAGGCCAACAAAGGAGTCATCATGTACTTAAACATGGAGGTCTGCTTAACTGCCCGGCTCTCTATACAGTTGGCCTATTTTTTTTACAGGTTTTCACACCAATCTCTGACAAATGAAAAGGACAAAGCAGGTATTTCTATTTCAGTGTTGCAAGTTTCAGTGAGGCCTTTAGCCCTGCACACCAGTCCCACCAGGTTTTTGTTTCCTGTCACAGATCAGTGTCTTTGAAGTGGTTTTCGTCTCAGCACAGAAAAGCCTATTAATGTAGTGACCAGCAAGTGATGTTGGGGAGGAGGAAAGCATAAACTACAGGTATAGAGCATCTGACAGCGGGGCATGCAAATAGCCTTCTAACCACTGTCCCCATTTCTCTCCCTCTCTTTAATAAGTTCAAATGAAACCTCTGATTTTCAGACAATATGTTTCTTTAAACTTAATAAAAGAGTAAGTCACCACCTTTAATCACAAACAACAAACCATGTAGCACTAATTAATGAACCAATAAGGGAAAGAGATAAGTTGAAGAGGAGGGACTGTCAAGACAAAGTAGGAAACCACCCTGTACCTCACCAAAACCTGAACACCGACACTTCAGTCATGATGTGAGGTAGCTCCTCATTCTCCACGGAGAATATTCACAGAACATCAGGTAAGTGTCTCGTTCACACAGCTTGCTGCTTCTTACGCTTCGGAGATTTGAAACCACAAGCAGGGACACTTTAACGCTACTCATGTTTGGCTTTTTTTTCTGTTTTCTGTGATCTTCTATAAACACAAGCTAGTGTGCCGCTGTAGATCTCCTGTTGCCTGTGGAGGCTTTATGTTCAGGCTTCTTTCTTGTGACTCCAGTCCTTTAAACTCGAGCTGTGGGGAGGTTGGCTGCCAGTTCATGTCCTGTTAAAGGAAGCTTACATATGCATGCATACGAATACTGTGACTACAAGGAGCTCAGAAACCCGCATACTATATCACCACCCTGCAAAAGTGCATTGTGGATTTGAATTGTGTTTATTGCACAAGCCAGTTGATTCATTTAATTTAATAAAACAGGACACAATACAATAAAACAATGCACTGAATGGCCAGCGGCCTTGGGGAAGTAACCTACTGCTACATGCGTTGCTTCAATGCGCAATCGAAAATGATGCATGTCAGCAGTATCACAGTACTGTAATGTGTGAATGCAATATTTGACTGTATGTAAAGTTTACGGACTTGATCTCCGCTTGCCACTGAAAGACAGCGACATGAGAGTATTAAAGGTTTACATATTACAAAACACACGGCACTATTATTTAAGTTAAATCTCCTCGCATATAATTGAACTGAAGTTCCGCTACTATGACTACTACAGTGTTCCAATGTCACCACTTTAAAAACATTATTATTAATAATCACTGTTGCTAGTATTGTCATTTTTATGTAAAAGGGAATTCAAATGAATTAAAATTACTATTGTACAAAATGACTTAATATTGTACATACGATATTTTAATAGGGCATAAAAAAAATAATTTACGGCATTTAATACATTTGTGATTCCGGCTGAAGTTGTATGATGTAATATATACTATACTGTTGTAATATATAAGCGCATTACTATTTACAGCCATGTCTGTTGCCGTGACAAAATTATTGAGCTTTATATTCTTGTACGTAGATGATACATGGGCTTCATTGAAATAACGCTGGTTTGATTTGAATGATAATTTTCCTACATACTCGCAACGCTATGCACAACATTAAAAATGATGTACATGTATTTTTTTTTATATTAATAAATGAATGCTAAATTAAAATGTTACACTTGCTACCCGAGCCTTATCAAATACAGCAAATCTAAGTGACTTTCTACTTTTGATACTGGAGCTGCTCCACTGTCACTTTCAATCTTAGTGCTACGTGTCGTTTTGTTTAAATTCTAAATAAAATACTTCCAAAATTATTTTTTAATTGGCTTATGCTGCAACATTTTCCAAAAACTAAAATCAATTAACTCGATTAAGAGCAGCCAGATTAAGTTTTGGATAGCATGCAAATTTATGTGACATTTTTTTTTCCATTCCAGTAAAGTCACAACTGAACGTAATCTCGTATCACATCTATTTCATTTACAGTCACATCAGAGGAACAAGTGGGGTTGCAATTGTGCAAAAACAAATAGCTCGCAGTATTTGTGACCTCCGCTGCAGAAACCAACCACACACTGTATAATCATAAAAGTTCATTATAGACTTCAGACTGCGATGAGAACTTCTCAGGCATCCGGTAGTTTCGATACACAGCCACAGCGTTTTCATCCAAGTATTCTCAGTTTAAGGTGTAAAATTCCAAATGTTTTTCCAATATACTTGCATGTATACATAATCCACCTCTGCTGATGTTTATCGTGCCCAAATACAGTCAACCAAATACAGTTATTGTTGTTGACGCTCAAACTTTACTCATGTTTGCTCGAGTGTACAGTCATTAGTCATGGTTTCATATACTGTTAGGGCTTTGTGGCTTCAGAGTTTGTATGTGAGTGCAAATATCAAAGCTTTCACAAAACAGAGTATGTTTCCAGAAATCAACCAGACATTCAGACACAATATCAGACACCGTGAGGAAAGTTTGCTCCTAAAAAGACATAAATCGTACTGGTTGTGAATATATTAATATGTGGATAGGTGACATTAAATAAAATGTTCTAAACTGTTACACCAACATGATGCAATACAAGCAAATCATGAACTCATCTTGGGTACATTCTGCCTCCTGAAGTCTCACTAGAGCCAAGGATGGAAAGAAGTGTACAAACCACAGTGAAATCTGTCTATCAGCAGCCAATCCCTGCTTTTGATTTGCATTGGGATTTTCCAACTAATGATTTAGCATTTAAATGTCACATACTTGGTACCCACCTGTAAAATACAACTATTTCTACCACGGTGTGAGCATAATCTGATGGGATCTCTCTGATTATTTCTTTTTTGTTCCTTTCATTTTCTTTTCTCAGACTTTCTATCCGTATTTCTACCAACTTCAGAAATGATCCGACTCAACAACACCCAATACTACCACTTTCTGCAGCAGGCTGATGCCTTGCGTCGCTCGGGTTCACTCTGCGATGCCATCATCTCGGTCAAGAGTCAGACTTTCAGAGCTCATCGGCTAGTGCTGGCTTGTGCTAGCAGAAGACTAGCACAGCAGCTAGCCCAGACAGACAGAGACTGCCCAGTCCACTGCACCCTGGAGTATTTCTCACCCCGCACCTTCCAGCAAGTTCTGGACTTCACCTACACACAGACTCTTGAGGTGTCCGTGGACGACCTGCACCTGCTGCTGAGAGCCGCTCAGCTGCTGGAGATGCAGCCACTGGAGGAGCAGTGCCTGAAGCAACTGGGCAGCCTCGACTACAGAGGCAGAGAGGAGGGCAAAAGAAAAGAAATCACATGCGTCGAAGAAGAAGAAGAAGAAGGTGCAGAGGGGGGCGATACAAAGCAAAAAGGAAGTCTAGTTCAAGGGCAGAAACTCCATGAGCCTTCTTCCCCAGTGGAGGAGGCGAACAACTGCATTGTCATGGAAAACCTCTCACCCGATCGTGCAAAGAGCCTCAACAGTCGGCCATCCCTAAGAAAGATGCAAAAACTCCCCCCAGTGTCGCCATCGTCCTACAGCAGAGACAGTGTGATCACCAGGCCTGCCGGCAGCAGCTCCTCTGTCTCTTCTCCCTACACATTCCCTGCTAACATGTGGAGCTCTGTGACCACCCTGAGACAGATAGCAGAGAACTATTCAAGCTTCATTGCAACTCATCCCCTTCAGACCCCAAACCAGCCCACTGTAGCGTACCCGTTCTCCCTCTCCACTTCCCACGGGTTCCCCCTGATCGGCTCTCACTTTCCAACCCCCGTTCATGCCTCAGGCTTTTATTCACGCTATACACAAAGCCTTTACGCTGGCTCTACGAGGATGGGGAGCTTCATCAAACAAGGCTTTCTGAAGAGGAAAAAAAACAGCCAGAGAGCATTTAATGAGACCGTTCATACAAGTGATCTGAGGTAAGTCATCGGATACGGCTTTGGGAACTTCTGGCTTTTATTTTCAGTCATTGTCTCCCTGTTTTTCTGCTCAGGTCACGTAGAATCCCCCAAATTGCTCAATTGTTCCCTTGTGACAGCTACGATACCTGACTCACTGCTCTTTCAAGCCTCCTGCACTTTCCAACTAGAGCAGCTTCACCAGTTAACCCTTCCCTCCCAGTCCTTGTCAGTCAGATTTTTGACGAATCACAATCCGAGGTTTCACACTATTCACAGCACAAAAGAGCAAAAGACATACAAGTTAATTTTTCGATAACTATCAGGATAAGCTTTGCTTTTTTGTGGGGTTCTTATTCTGAACGAATGTACCACTCCCGCGGTGTCATGTCTTCGAGTGAATTATCTCCTTTTGTCGAGTCCATGCATTTTGTACAGTGTTCAACACAGCGTAGCTACACAGTGTGTATAGGGGAGCCCCCTAAATTTCTCCCCTCCTTTGCAGAACTCGATTTTTCCACCCACTGAAACACAGTTTCACACAGTTTCAGTGCTTCAACCGGCCACGTCTGAACCAGACGCTGTTTGTCTCTCTTTTTTCTGCTCCTGCTACTCTCACATTAATAGAAATTTAAATGAGCTTGATCTTGTGGTTGTAGATGGAGAGGAAGGAGAGGTTGTTAAGGGACATAATCCGTGATAGCACATCATGTTGTATAATACATGCAGACTTTACTCTGCACATTTCTTCAGTGACAGATATGTTTGGAGTAAAAGCTATTTCTTAATAATTGTAACGTTGTAATTAGAAAATGTGTTTTCCACAGTAACCATGCGGCACCTAAAGCCAGCAGTGAGAGAGTTAAAGACTGCCAACACTGCAGTACAAGCCGCCCCGGTGCTCCAGTGCTGCGGGAGTCGGCCTCCACACCAACAGGTAATGTTGAAAAGCTTTCATGACGACAACACATTGAACATGCGGGTACTACTATCCAGTACAGTCGTAGAACCAATCACCTTTTAACACGGTGATACCGTTCTCATCATGACCCCTAACCTTGTCAGACTTCGGCTTCTTAGCTACGCAATGGAAAGTGATGAAGAGAGTTGTGGTTTTGAGAGCATGGTGCAGCAGGAGCAGGAGTGTGGTTACTTGATAGCGCTACGTTTATCCAGTACAGTATGCTCTGCATCGCTACAGTGGTTTCTCCTATACAAAACAAAAATCAATCATATGTATTATAATAAAAGACTATTATAGATCATATATAATAAGAATGTAAGTCACCGCACGACAGTCTGTGTGTGTACTATGTATGACAGTTTGTCTTGTTCATTCAAGCTAATTAACATGTTTTATCTGATGGAACATTATGTTCCTACTTAGAGAGATGAGGCCAAGACAACACTGTGCTTTACAAGTCACCTCCTCCAACGCAGTTAGCAGGCTCATATATATGTGTGTGTGTGTTTGTGTGTGTGTGTGTGTGTGTGTGTGTGTGTGTGTGTGTTGCTATGAGATGAGGACGGTTCATTGTCCATTGTTTTATCTTTCCCCTGAAATTATAGTAGTGTATGATTATAAGGGCAATACAAATTAAAGCGTTGTCTATAGACAATGTTAGGTCTTTTAAAGTGAGAACTGAAGAGAAATACTGGACAGGAAGCATGCTAATGACAGCAGGTCTCAGTAAGTTGTCTTAAGAGTAGCAGGCGTTCAATTGTTGTGGTTTATTCTCTCAATTTCCCCGACTACAGTACAGCCCCTTCTTGTTTCTGCATCCTGTCTATACGATGAGGCCCAGGTATTCACTTGAGAAACCCTAAAAAAAAAAAGAAGGGCTTCAGTAGTTGCTACTTTAACCTCAAAATCACACCTTCAGTGCCATTTAGGCTGTGGTGACTTCCATCGACAGGAAAAGTAATTTTGTACAAACGGAATTTATTGTCTTGCAACAGGATGCCGACCAAAACTAGACTTGTGCTTCTGAAAAGTGTTTCAAATTCTGTATATCTGACAAATATAGTATTCTAAAGCTAGAACTAATAAAGTGTTCCACAGGTATTAGGATTCATCTCTATAATTTGAAGAAAGTCAGGAAATATAATCCTGAGTGTGACTTTACTGGTGATTTAAGCAGCATTGAAATAAATATAATTAATGGTTTGGTCTATAAAATGTTAGAAATTACGATGTCATTTCCAAAGTAATAACCAGGTGATAGTTTGGTGTTAATGATTGTTATATCTGGGTAATATTAGTTTGAAATCAATTATCAAATGATTTGCTGATTTATTTTCAAAGTTCACTTTGTGGCTGATACGTCTCATTGTTCATTCATTTGTTTGTCTCTATTAGGACAATAAAGATAACTCACACATAACAAGAGCGAGAAAAAAAAACATAAATGCAGAAAATAATAAGTGCAGTTTTAAGTAAAGCCCGTGTATTAGTGTGTTTAATAGTAGAAAGCATGAATTAACGATTGTGATTGCTGGGAATTGCTGTTGCAGTAATTGAACCACAGTCCCTTCAATGGTTATAGTGCGTTTGTGAGCAGTCGGGCCTCCTTGCCCACCGCATTGTTCACACCTTAACGTCATCTCGTTTGCTCAGGTGAGGCCTGTGCAGGGTGTCTGTTCTGTGGAAGAGGAGATGTGGCGCAACACGAACCACGATCCCATCACCAAAAACACAGAGTAGAGAAGCCCTACCAGTGCAAACACTGTCCGAAGAAATTTAGTCTGAAACATCAACTGGACACGCACCACCGAGTTCACACCGGTAAGATCACCGTTTCATCAGCAGCGGAACTCTAAAAGGGATTTGTACCATTTATAGTTGTTGTTTCCCCCCCCCTCACCTTCAGCTTTGTGAGACACTACACATGTTAAGATCTAACACTATGCCCATCCACAATTATAGCTCATTTTTGTTTTTTTTACCGTTGGAAACTATATAACTAGTAATCCAGTTAATCAGTCAATTTGGATAATCTGGGTCATCAGGTAAAAAGAGCCATATATGTTCAATTATCTCTAATATGTTCAATTATCTCTAATATATTATTTATTACTTACTGTAAGTCGCTTTGGACAAAAGCATCTGCTGAATGCCCTAAATGTAAATGTAAATATATACACAAACATACATACACGTATAGACAATGGCTTAAAGCGACTGACAGTAACAGAATTGGTCTCAAGTTGCTCAAGTGGGACTTTTGTCAGTAGCCAGACAGATCAGAGACAGTTCATTATTAGAATAGCTCTTTACTGGAAAAAGAGGGGATTTATGAGCTATTTTTGTAGCTAATGTTTTTTATATCTTCCCTTTTTTCAAGCTGAAAGGAATGTACCGACACTTTTGCATGTTTTTGACTTTTACTACAAAGCATTATTGATAAACTTCGAAAGCAGACTGTTGCGTTTAACCATTTTCCAGGGAGGTGACAGCTTCCACTCATTTCAATACTCGCATCTTACAGGAACTTGAAACTTGCGTGAGACTGATAATCCATCAGACAGCGGCGAACATCGTGTCTGCTTCAACTCCTTTTAAAACCATTCAGATTATTTCAGCAATGATAGCTGATTAAAAACAGTAACATCAGGCAGGATATTCACTGTGATGACTTCCTCCGTCAACCAATTTTATATGCAAATTGGATATTGTGTGAATGATGAAACACTGCCCAAAAAGCACGCATTTAAAAATAAAAATAAAAGGATTAGCAACACTATAAAGCTCAAGATTATTTTCTTTAATTTTGTTGAAAACTGCTAAACCACAAATGCGTTCAAAAAAGGCTGCTTTTTTTAGCCAAGATGAAATTGTGTCCATAAACAATCATTTAAGAGCGATTTAATATTGCCTTTCATCTAAATCTTGAATATTAACATAATATACTGATGGAATATAAATATTATATTTTATCTTTTATAACTTATTTTTTTCCAGTCTCACTCACACTTTCAAATTCTGATATGTTAAAGCATTTGCTGTTGAGTTTGAATGTTTCTTGCCATTTCTGTACACAATGATATTTGACCTTTTTAATCTACTGTATTTTATTTTTGACATGAACATATATGTACAACATGTATGTTGTGTATGATTACACAACATACATGTATGTATTTCCAGAACTCTTTTCATGAGTGATCTGGATGATTTGTTTAAAAGTCGGCCATAAGTAACAAAGGAGAATGTATATAAATGTTCAAATGGTTTAACAATGCAAGAAATACACTTTTAACGGTATGTGAGCTCACCTCTCTTTCCCCTCTATGGCCTTCCTTCCTGTGCCCCCCTTCTTTCCCCTCTGATTCAAGGAGAGAAACCCTTCGAGTGTCGTCTCTGTCCCCAGCGCTCGCGGGACTACTCAGCCATGATCAAGCACCTGCGGACTCACGGCGGGGCCACGCCTTACCAGTGCACAGTGTGCCTGGAGTTCTGCAGTAGCCTGGCCACCATGCGGAGACACATCAAGGGCCACCCGATACAGGACTTCCCTCCCGATTGGACCATCAGCAGCACCTACCTGTACATCTCACACATCTGAACCTCACGACACCGACGACTCAACAAAGTTCTCATACGTGTAGCTTTAGTTTGTGCTTCTCACGCATTATTATATTTGAATGACAGATGTCCTTTAACAACATTTCCCAGTGTTCGATGCCCACAGACAGGCAGCTACGTCTGTCTAACTGATGACACCGATCATAGGTGTTGCAATAACTTCTGGAAACTGCTCCGTATTCACATCCACAACAATAGAAGCTCCTCCTGTCAAATGACAGGCATTTGCTCACTGTAAGTTTGATCTAGGTGTAATAGCGCCCTCAAGAGGGCAGCCACTGCAACAAACAGTTCTTTTTCTCAGTAGTAGTAAATGGGACCAGTGACAGATACTATATTTGCAGTCGGACAAGTCTGCTGTCTTAACAGTATGCATTCATTGTTCCAGATTTAGAGGAAACTATATCTAAACGTACCATGATGCATTCCCCCTTCAATTAAACTTAAAATATATCCATTTCATCCTTTAAAATAGTGACTTTTTTTCTGATCCCGTTATTTTACTCTCAAAGAAAAGCAGAGAGACAGGTGTTTCTCTTTACAGAAAACAGGACCGTGTGGCTTGGCACTGCTTGTGAGACAAAATTCAGCCAGATCCCATATATGGTGACATTAAACATTTAAGGAAGACCGTATTTTTGTAACACTGACATTAAGGAATGTCATGGCCGAATAAAAATGTCACTGGACAGCTCATTAAACTGCTCTGGTTCATTGAGATGAGAATAACAAAAATGTTTATGCAGGCAGCTTTGTGTGTCTTGCTATATAAAATTCACCCCCACACAGTTGTCATGAACAGGAATTTTAGCTGGAGAGACCAAAGCTGTATTTTGTACCATGTTAACATGTTTAATTCTGCTGGAAGTCACCATGCCATGTTTCAGCCTGCTAATGCTTCAAAAAGCGTACACACTGTCACAGTTTGGCTGTGTTGTGGTCGAGATGGCCTCAGACTCTTGATTGACTGGACAGTTCTTTCCTGTTTTTTTCTGTTTGCTCTTTTTCTTCTCGTCCCTCATCGGTTTTATTCTGTAATATTCCGTCTCGCCCCTCTGCACAAACTGTAAATAAACATTCCTTCATGTTCCCATAGTTTCCTGTATTTAGGATGACCTGTTCCGCTCTGCCTGCCAAACAAAACAGCTATTTTGGTAATTTGGCATTTCCAACCATAAAAGGAATGTGAATGTTCACAGGAAGTTCTGGGGGAAATGAGTCAGCTGGTTGCAGTTTTACCATTTTATCATTAAATCTTAAGAAGTTAAACATGGTTGCTGTTACTTAACAGGTGAAACATAGATTCCTGGCAGCTGAAATCAAAACCACAACACTAAACAGTTTACTGTTGGGTGCCGCCATATTGGGTTCCAGGTTCAAGCAAGAGGCCCAAGAATCCGCCCCTACACTACCACTCGCCATCTTTAGCAGCATCCCAAGCAGAGTCTGCATCCATGCCGACTCAACCAGTTAGTGCAATGCCGTTTCGTCATTGAACACGCACCATACAAACAGTTCTGTGACTACGCTCACACATTTACTCAAACTGCTCTCCACTGTATTTATACCCTCAACATCAAAGTGTGTTTAATTCAGCTGTGTGCGTACAAACAGACTTCACTCCGTCACCGAGTGGGAGGGTGTAGGGGCCAAAAGTGGCCCGGCACAGTTCCGAAAGGACACAGCCCACAGAGTAAGTTTCTTGTATCTGTGTCACATGGGTTCACAGAAGTGAACTTGAATATTGGACACATTTTTAAAATCAGTAAAGATGAGCCAATGTTAACTCGCAGATTATTTTTAATCCACTTCTTTAGTCAATGACATGTACGTGTTTTGATTAATTTGACACCGTTTCTTACCATATAAACCAGAGCCACAGAGTTCATTCATTCATTCATTTGAACCCGAGTGCCACTTGGTTGCTGGAGAAGTTCAAAAATCACAACAACCACCAAACAAGCAGATGTTTAACCTTCAGTAACATATTACTCCCAAATAAGAGGAAGAAGCTTGGCTAAAAGCTCATATTTTTTTCCTAAAACCCTGCGATTGCAACATCAAGCAATTAAATGAGCACACAGCAAAACCAAAAATACCAATGGCGTCTTCTGCAGCTGTTTAGTGGGTTTCCAGATCCATTGGATATTCTTTAAACACTTCCTTTTTTAATATACTTGTAAATACAGCAAGTGTTACTTTCTCTAGTAGATACAGTTTTGCAATGTATATGAAATCCTTTTTTCTTGCTTTCACAGATTAAAGTAATCCATTTCATTGCAGTGGCTCTGCAGCAAATGTGACATTGCGCTATTGAGTAGGGTCCCTGTCTACACGTACAGTATGTGACATCTCCCTGAGAATCACCAAATGCATTACTGAATCCGATTGTGAGCCTACAATCATGTTTCATGGTCTTTAATCTATTTATTTTTTCGTCTGTATTTTTTCATCTTCAGTTTCTGCCCCCCCGTGTTTTGTCCCAATCAGATGAAAGCTAAACCAATGTATAGTCAGAGTCCACCACCTCCAAGAAAAGCTGAAGTAGGTAACTATAATCAAGTTAACAGTCACATTTGCAACAGATCATTTAAAGAAAAGAAAACAACGCTGGTTCCTCCAACTCCTTTTAATGCTCCTAATGGCATCTGCAAGATTCCACCATACACAAAGAAAAATGACCAATCTGAGCCGAGGAATATCCAATCATCACATCACATCTCATGAACTCAGATCCAACTGTCAAACTAGGCCCTGAACCATGATTACTGTTTAACTATGATTAACCTGTTACTGCAATGCAAGGGGGGGGGGGGGGGGGCATCAGGGAAACTGAAAAAAGCATCTGTGTGAGATCATTACAGGACAGGCTGCGTTTCACAAATCTGCGTGGGTGAAAGCTAACAATCACACGGGCGAGACGTCACTCAGAGGAAGCACATCCCCGCACTGTCCCCCGTGTCAAACTGTGTAGAAATTCGGTTTAATCAGCGATGTGGGAAGACGTGAGTCACATCCCAGTTGTTTGTTTAGGCATGTCAGGCAAAACAACACAAGATAACTATTTTCCTGACAATGCAATGACAATGCAATACTCAGATTCTTGGAAACCCTCATCACCCGTTCCCATGAAATGTGTTGGCCCAACGCGGATAGTCCACGTTGTTGAATGGATTGCTGTGTTCTTGACGCACCTTTAGTTCATCCGGGACTGCTTCTTCTGTCTGGTTGTAAAGTTGATTTAGTTGTGTTAAAACTTCTCCATTAGTTAGAATCGAGCTTATTATGTGTATCGCTTGATTGTGTGAGTCGAACACACCTACATCTACGTGTTACTTGATTGCAGGCGCGAATCTATCTCCGACATGTTCACTGCCCCCTTGTGGCGTGACTTAGTAATACACACACATTACTATTAGCAGGGTGGGCAATATTGAAAAAATGAAATACTGGACCAGAAAAGCCGATATCGATAGGTACTTTTTATTATTAAAAGCGTATTTTCATGTACGGGAGAGCAGAGTTTCAGATTTATCAGGTGAATGCATCATCGATAAGTAAAATCAGAATAAATTGTAATGAACACAAAATGATTTGCCAAAGGTTAGCAATCATTGTATGATTAATTTATGCAGCACTGAATGAAACTTTTCCAAATATAATAACTGTGCACGCGGCACTACAATGTGGAGAAGCGAGTGCATGCTATGTTCACCACAACGGAATGTTAGAAAGACAGTTCTAATCTTTAATGAAATAGGTACAACTAGAAGAGAGGAAACAAAACTATTAACGCAGCATCGATCTTCAATACTGAGATGTAATATTGGTAGTATCGGTATTTGGGGATGGATCAGCCCACCCATCAGTGGTGGACAGTAACGGAGTAAATGTACTTAAGTACTGTACTTAAGTACATATCCAGAGGATTTGTACTTTACTTGAGTATTAGATTTCTTATTACTCTTACTTGAATACATTTCCAAGACAAATACTTAATTTCAAGAAAGGCTGAAAAGTACTTGTTACTTTCAGGTCTGCTCTTTTTTTTCTTTCTTTTTTTTAAACATACTATTGGACACAAGCTGTGTTTGTCAAAGAAGGAAACCAATCACAGTGCTGGCTCTCCACTGGGATCTACGTAAAAGCGGAAATACTTTATCCCTCCAAGGATACCGCCAAAGTAGGAACGCTCTCAAGTGTGTTTATCAACACAAAACCGCACCCATGGCTGAGTCTCAGACTGAGTGTGATAATGATCCGGAGGAACTTTTAGAAAATCCTTGGCCTTATCTGGACTCCATGTTTGAGTTTTACAGAGTAAAAAACATGGACACAGACAAACAGTCATATATTTTCAAATGTGTATTGTGTTTGCCGAAGGAAAACTTCATCTCTGCTTTCAACTCCACGTCCAACTTAAAGAAACACGTTGACGTAAGTTAACCAGACTTTCACCATGTTTTTTTTCTATTTGTCTCATTCAATGTCATCATGTTGTGAGAATGTGAGTGTGTGTTGATCACAAAAACTACATTTAGAAGGAAGTGGTGCTGTGTGTTGTGTGTGTGTGTGTGTGTGTGTGTGTGTGTGTGTGTGTGTGTGTGTTTGTGGTTTGAAAGGATGGCCAAATGAAACGCTCTCATAACGTAACATTATTTTTTATTAACACTCACCAAACTTTTGTCGACCACCTTGCTTTGCTTTAGTTAATCCATTTGCCATATTACTGAGAAATGCAATACAAACTAGTCTTTCAAAAAGAAATCACCACTAAAGGCGTGATTGCTTGAATAACTGTTCTTTGTACAGCTATGAGCAGGCGGAACTGACAATGGAAGTATGATTTTTTGTGAATGGGCGAGCCTTGCAAATTATCCCATGACTAGTATGTTTTGCCTCCTCTGGGTCATCCTCACTCCCAGAATGTCCAGAACAGCGTAACAAAACAGGATGAAACATGTTCCCTGCCAACTGAATGAGGGATATTTACTTTCCTGATTTTCAGAAAAAACTTTTTTGTGTGTTTCCTGCTTTCAGCCTTTAAACATTTGGATGAAATTTGTCACTTGAATATTGCAATGAATGAAGGAATACTGACTTGAAAATAGATCAAATGTACATCCAAATGTAGGCAGTAAATGAAAAGTACAGTTGGCAAATTATTGGATGGGATCCATTATCCGATCAAATTAAAAACATTAAATTAAATTTTTTTTTTAAAAAAGCACCATGTTTTTTCACTTATTCCTTGTCGTATTCAGCCACATGTTTTTGCCTCCAGTCAAACCAGTGAGGCTGACTTGGAGGCTGACTTGGAAAATCTTTTGTGGTGCTATAATACCACAGAAATGTGCTGCTTCTTACAGCAGACATCGAAGTGCACAGTTTGCAGTCCAATAAATCACTATGATAAAGGCCCCTATGAAAATATGCCTGATATGTAATGTTTCAATGCCGTGAGCACCACAAATAAAAATCCTGGGTCACATAACCAATGGTGCACTGCATCTCCCCCACAGAGAAGAGAAGAGTCACGGAAAGCACCATTCAACAAGTACAGCCCAGCACACAAGAACCAGCTGGTGAATATCAAAACAAAGCAGCACATCTGGAGGTTCACAACGGCAGTAAATGTGACAGAGGTTGGCAGGTTCTGTCTTTGGAGATGGGAATCTTCTGGTTTCCTCTGGTTTCTGGAGAAGGGGTGGGAGTGTGGTTACACTCACTCTGTGGGAGTTTACTCCCGGCTATGGCCAGTACTGGAAGAGTCCTGGGCCCGGTTTCCCGATAACGTTCACTCTTAGCGCGCTACGAATACTCCTACGTCCTACGACTTACCAAAGTTGTTTGCCTCTGTAGTCGTGGTTCCCAAACGGTCTCTTAGGAGTCTTCTTAAGAAACACTCCTTACGTCGTTCGTACACGGCGCTGTCCATAAAGAAAGTGCTGAAATCGATTGCTCAGAGTTCGATTTTCCATTTCATGTGCAGGTGCAGTGGCGTGCACAGGTAGACACTAGGTAGTGCTAAAGCACCTGCCCTTGCCCTCTGGACCAAGCAAATGGCAGCAGACAGTGTTTTCCCCCTAAGCCTCAGTTGCCAAGCTGTAACTTGCATTTATGTGTCTCTGTTGTGAAGTAGCCTGTCTCGACGCCACACAGCTGCGCATAAATTAGCGACTGCTCACCTGCTTAACAAGCTAGACGCTACCCAAAATCAATAATAGATATGACGTGATGATGACCACCGGTAGAGTTTGTCATTGGTATCCTACAGCATGTGAATCTATCAGTATACTTACTTAAGATGAATATTTAGTAGGCTGTTGTGTAGCTTTACATTAGGCTACATAATTAACACTTGCAGTAATTTATTTGCTTAATGACAAACAGGCAATTCCCAATTGCCTGCAGGAAAAGTAGCCCTGTGCCTTGTTGAAATATAACCAAACAGCCTTATTCATATTGTTGGTCTCTTTTTATTTACCAATTGCAGCCTAATGCCTAGAAAGGAGAGAATAAGAAGGGGAAAAGAAAGGGAGCTACAGCAGGCAGCCCAGGGGAGCAGCTCTCTGGGGAATAAAACAATAGTGATTGACTGATCAGTGCTATAGTGTGAAACTGTACCAGTTCAAAGGTCAAGTAATTTTATTAAGATATTGATAAATAAATATGCAATTACATTCAACATGTGCCTGTAATTATTATTTATTTTTTAAATCTCACTCAGCTATAAGCCAGCCGTCAGTTCTACATGCCGCATAAAGTGCCCTTATTGTCCACTGAGCACCTGCCCCCCAAAATGTCTGTGCACGCCACTGTGCAGGTGCATGACAGCATTATATTATAAAATGTAGGCTATTGCAGTGTTTGCGAATAAAACATTGCTAGAAATCCTTCTAGGCCTAAAAAATGATTTAACCATGGTCGAACATACTACCATGTACTGATTTAAAAAAAGATATAATAAATATAGAAACAGCGGAGGAGATTGAGCCAATTACAGCCTTAATTACATGCGTATTTGTTGCCGTTGTAGTCGAAATGTATGCAATATAGCCGCGTAGGTCAATATATCCTCAGATTGTTTTAGTTAGGGCCACGGGGCAATCGCACCGAACACTGGCCCCTACAGCTATAAGCTGAAGGGACCAGTGCTCGGGGCGAAGCCCATAGGATAGGAAGGCCATAGGATTTTTTCCTACTTATTATTATTATTATTATTGTTATTTTTCCTCCGAAAAGCTCAATTCTGATTGGCTGTTTCGTGTCCAATCACAACGCTTCCATAACAGCCAAATGAGTGGGATTTTAGATTTCCAGCTGGCAGAATGGTTAGAACTTCATAACTCACCTGACGTTGTGGCGTATTATTGTTTTCACCGTTTGATTCTGCCATTCTGCCGGCTGGAAATCTGTGCTCACAAAATATATTTTTCTGGGCTCAAAATCTCACATTGAAGTTTGGTAACATTCCATTCATTATTAGTGGGGTAATTTACGAGATATACAAGATGTACCATCGCGCGAGTACTAAGCCATTCGCTAGGCCATGTCAACAAAGCAAGGAGACGCTTGGATTACAACACATAGAGGGAGAGCGACTGCATTCTCTGCTGAGATCCACATAACCCCTCAAAATGTTGAAGTTATAGTTAATTCTCTGAATCACATTTATTGCATCATTACAAATGGAACATGTAGACATAATCATAAAGGAACATTTGGAGACACTCCACTGAAAGTTTAAGTTCAACTGGATAAGCAGACTATCCTTGTTAAGTCTGCAAATGAGTAAACTGTCTTTAAAAGGTCAGTTTAGTCATCATGGGGAATACCTGTCAGTCTGTTTCAACAGTTGTCTTTTGTGGCTCTATAGGGAGTTTTCAAAAGGTTAAAGGTTAAGGTTAAAAGGTTTGGTACACAGGTAGACATGGGTAAAAACAGAAAAATAAGGCAGGGAATAAAGCAAAAACTAGCAGAGATTGTAAAAAACAGGAGCATTCAACGCCAGGAAAGGAAAGGATAATGACAGACAGGTGAAAAGATTCAGAAAGGGCAGTAAATCACACAGGTGGGAAACACAGGGGCAGGAAGTAAAGTTATCTGAAACCAGAGGATAGGCGAGTATGAAACAACACAAAAAACCTGGAAACAATGAATGACGGACCAGAACAGAACAGTTTATCCAATGAACTTTGGGAAACGTGGTTGATTAATGCGCTACATATTGCTGAGTTATGGCCACAAGAATTTGGTCACTTTTGACACAGACTCGAGATGCTCACAGGGTGAGGTGACTCATGAATGGAATTGATTTTGTGTTTCCTAAGGCTTCTTATTTCCCCTTGTAGTAGCTCCTTGTAGTCCTTGTGGGACCCAACATGCACAATACAAGGTAATACGTGGCATTAACCACACCTACCCTGATATGTCCAAATGGCTGCAGTGGAAAGGGAGACACCAGGAGCATCCACTTTAATTGTGATTTATTGTAGATATGGACAGGTGGTAGGACAGGCAGCAATCGACACTGCTGTATCTAAGCAGAAAATATGTACCATGTCATTACATTCATCGAAGCAAATGTCTGGTAACATACCAGACATTAACTTACCAGACATTTGCTTCCATTGTGTTATCACAATGTAAAATCATTCTATGCATAAACACACACTTATCAAGCCAGACTCCTCCTACTTCCTTCTGCTCAGACAAGTCCACCTCCAGACAGGCTCTTCTCAAAATCATATATATATATATATATATATATATATATATATATATATATATATATATATATATATATATTTTTGTTGCCTATGTCTTTCAAACCCACACCTTTAAAAGATCAGGCTGGTTCAAAACAGGCACGTGACACGTTCCAGATTCCAGCTAAGGCGGATTACAACCCACATGGCAACATGGGCTGGTTCTACTGCAGGGCTGATGAGGGAAAGTAGAAGGGAAAACATCTGGTAGACTGGCAATAAACAGGTTTGGGGAAGGGGGAATGTAGCTGGTGGGATGGACAGGGAGGCAAAGTATGGCCAGACAGTAATACAGGCTCCCCATCTTATATGTATGCACTTTAGAAAGATCACCTGAACCAGTGCAGACATTATAGGCTACAACTGTTTTAACGGGCTGAGGGCGTAGCCTGCCTGACCATGATGAATAAACTGGCCTTTCTTCATAAAAGAGGTGGATTAAAAATGGAATTCCAAGACAGAAAATATCATGTGGTAACTCATGTAGGCTATTAAAACAGTAATTGAGATAAATGAATGGTGACAATGGTTTTAGACGTCATTCTGCCTTAGAGCCTGTTCGATACTGCATAGCCCCAGGAGACATGACAAATACACATAACAAAAAAAAAAACAGATCTAAATATGGACTGATCAAAGCTGCTTTTTGTTCCAAAGGCAGAAACTCATTTTGCAGACAGACTGTTTGTCGTTGTCGAGTGGGAGGGGCTAGGTAGACTTAATGGTCTTCGTTTTTCTCTGAGACTCAGTTTGGTATGATGGGGCACTCTGACAAATGCAATCCGATAACCTACTGGAAAGGGGGCACATGTGTGCCGTGCCCTTTAAAGCCAGGTATGTCATTATTTTCTTGTCTATTTCATTGTTTCCTACTCAGTTCTATTATATTTGTGTGTGTGTGCGTGTGTGTTTTTTTAACAATGCAGGACATGAAGTCACTCCTAACTGTGGCTACGATGATGACGGAGGGCGACACGAGTCCCCCTTCAAAGTGTGCCCGGCTGATACTTTTAACGACGGCAGCAGCGCACGTTGTCGACCCTGCGCCTCGTGTCCGCGCGGTTTCATCAAGGCGAGCGCGTGCAGCACAACGTCTGACACTAAGTGCGAGGATACGAGGTGAGGAAACATCTCCGTTATCACGGGCTCATGCATTTTAAAAAGGCCAAAGTAAATATTCATTTTTGCACAGTCTCTAGGGCAAAGTCACGTTAGAAGTACACGGTGCGGCTTTCTTTTTTTTTTTTGCAGAACCACCAGAGTTCCGGTCACGGTGAGTGAGCTGCTCCGAACCGGTTCACTTTCAACTCGTTCGATCCCGGCAGCGACGGTAATCTACGTAACGGTCACATTCTGTTGATAGCGGGTCTGTCTACTTGTGTGCTGGTGATAATGATACACGTAGGAAATCATTACGTCATGGTTTACAAGGAAACTAACCCACTTGTTAAATTTCCCCGGTTTCTTGGTAAGACTCATTTACTTGGAACTTATTATCGGCATATTATAATAGTGAATCAATTAATCAAATCATTACTTCAATAAATATAAGCCCTTCATAATTAATTCAATTTTAAATGAATCATTATGGTCTTCTCATGTGCTCACAGTTGTTTGACAAAAAAAAAAAAAACATTAGAATACATTTTCTTCTTTTTTTTCATTAAATCGCTACTTGTACGAGAATATGATATAGCAATTCCATTTCCGCTGCAGGAGGTCGTAGGGATAAAGCACAATGTGGAACACAACCAAGAAAATGACTTTGGTTTAACATTTGACCTTTTTACCCTGCATTTTCATTTTCAGGCAATTCAGACAAACCAAGAATCCACCTTAAAACCAGATATAACCCTAACCCCAAAGTTAGGTTTGCCTGATGGAGGCCTACTATGTAAGTTATACACTTGATTATGGAACAAGAGAACATTACTTCTTAAATTCAACCTGGACTTTTCTTCTCTTTCTTTTTTTTTGCAGGGGCAGTGCCGTTCGTCATTGTAACTTCCATCATGCTTGTTGTGTTATCTGCTTTTTTAATCTACAGGAAGCGGAAACCAGGTTTGCATGTTAAATATTAAGGTTTTAAACACAAATAAATGAGAATGGCAGTGGAAAAGAAAGTAGACTGTGCACAAGTCTGGGAAGCTGTACAAAACAGACTTTATTTATAGAACAGACGTATTATTATGCTGGAATGTAATTATACTGGGCTGGTATAACTGTTTGTGTGTCTCATGCTTGGGTTTAACAGGTCAGCACACAATGTTGAGTTATCGCAGATCATCATACATCAATGCAGGGTTCGCTCCCCTGCCTGCTCCACCTGGTAGCAACGAGCTGGAGCACATACTGAGTGAGTGGAAATGACACGGCCATTGCTAAGTGTACTATGGCAAAATGTTGAGATGATTGTTAAGATCCGGGGGGGGGGGGGGGGGGGGGGGGGGGGGGGGGGGAATCAGTCATGTTAGTTGCAGGTTTGTACTGACATTGTTCATGCATCCGCAACAACAATGGCCCAGACTGAACAGCAGACAGTCTACGTTATTATTGGACCATCCTTAATAATAACATTAATTGAATGACTTGGCCAAAGCGGTATTTTGACAGCCCAACTTTCCTCTGTAGGTCCCAACATCCTGTCAGCACCTTTACAGACCGTGCTGGACAACCTGGATGTTTTGGAAGAGCTGGTGATTTTGTTAGATCCAGAAAGCCGTGGAGTAAAGAACACCAAACACCTGGCGTCTCATTGCTCCTTCCCCGCCACCTGGATTACTTACACCTACTCTATGAAGGACAGCAAGAGCCCTCTGAAAGCTGTGCTGGAGGGGGTCACCAGCAGGCAACCCGACTGGACAGTCGGGCACCTGGCTAAGCTGCTCATACATATGGAGCGCAATGATGCCATCGCTGTTCTCGCCAAACTCGGAGTGAATGTGATGCAGGTTTAATATGGCGTCATTTCAGTGCCAAAATCCGCGAGCATAAAAACCATATTCAGCGCGCATAAAGACCACTCTCTGCGCGCTCGCCGTCACTCTCTGCGCGCTCGCCATCACTCTCTGCGCGCTCGGCATCACTCTCTGCGCGCTCGCGGTCTCTGTGCACACGCTCGCTGTCACTCTCTGTGCCTTCTACGCGCTCGACTTTGCTGAGTTTTGGCACTCTGGGGGCGGGCATTGAATAGACGGCCCCGCAACCCCCCCCCCCTCATTTCTGATTGGTCACTTTAAACGCCTACTACTGTCTCCAGGTCAGAGCCAATCCGAGGCAGAGTAGGGCGGGTCATCATTGCAATTGGCGGCAGCATTTGATGGGATTGCGGATGAGATGTCAGAAAAACAAGAGGTAAGTTGAGGAACAAACAGATATTTAAATTATGAATTTATTGAACAGCTTGCGAGTAATTGTGATGGAGATCGCAATCATCATTCAATTCCGCCATCAATGCTGCCGCCAATTGCAATGATGACCCGCCTACTCTGCCTCGTGGTGCTCTGACTGAACAGTAGTAGGCGTTTATGTGACCAATCAAAGAGGCATGCGGGCCGTCTACTCTGACCCGGTCCAGAGTGCCAAAACTCAGCAAAGTCGAGCGCGAAGAGCAACCGAGAGTGACAGCGAGCGTGAGCACAGAGACGCGACGCGCAGAGAGTGACGGCGAGCGCGCAGAGAGTGACGCGAGCGCGAGAGTGACCGCAGCGCGCAGAGATGACGAGCGCGCAGAGAGTGAGCGGCAGCGCAGAGTGACTGCGAGCGCGCAGTGACGCGAGCGCGCAGAGTGGTCTTTATGCGCGCTGAATATGGTTTTTATGCTCGCGGATTTTGGACTGAAATGACGCCATAGTTTAACACGTGTTCTACCAGCGACTGCAGAAAGCCTTTCACCTTTCAGGGTTAGGACTGCAGATGTCTGCCTGTCTCGGATCTTTTCTGTAAAGGCGGGTCCACACCGCACCGACTGCCCGACTCGTGAAGTCTGGCTACTTAACATGGCAGACTCGAACAACGACTTGGGCGGTTCACATCTACGGAACTACAGCCGACGCCATACGTTCCGCGCTTGCGCGAGATGTAATGTCTCCAAAACAACAGGCGGCGCTAATCTGTATTGTACGCCAAAAAACACGAAAACCGGAAGTAGGCGGTCCTCTCTAGACCACCTTCTTCGATTCTACTGGTTATTTGGTATGTTTACATCGTCACTTCTGGGCTTCACTGATTCGCTAGTCAAGCTGCTAGCCTCCACCAATCAGAATGGTAAAAGAGTCACCGACTCGCATGGCAGATTACACATTTGAATCGGCTGAAATGAACCCCGACGTGGGCCGATTCGAGCGACCACACCAAGCAGACTCATGTCACGGAGGCCGACTCTCTCAAAGACGCCGATTTTCGGTCCGGTGTGGACTCGCCTTAAGATTCACACTGTAGCCGTACAATCAATACCACGAATCCAAGAAGATGGAAAAGGAGACTTTCCTAACAGATCAATATTCACACGCAGGAAAATCATAGGGAGAGTGGTTCAATGCAGAAGAGAAATTGTCTTTAAAGGGCACTTCATCAATTGTATACACCTTTATTTAGATTTACATAAAAAATAAAATAAAATATTTTTTTTAAAATAAAGTAAATAGGGAGTGATTTCAGACACCGCCATGGGCATTAATCATACAGAAGTGATCTAATAAGGCTATTAAGTTGCATCATGGATAGTGTGGGATCCAGTGTGACATAAATTAATATCTCAGAGTCTGAGTATCTCAGCCTCTGCGGCTTTAATTTAGATGTCTTCTTTTTCTTAATTTGTCTCTTGTGAGTACCCAAATGGTTTGAAATGGTGCACAAACACAAAATGATTCAGCTGGCAGCTTCTCTTGCATTGTAACCAGTTGAGAGTTTGGGGCTTTTCTCTGGGCAGCATCAAGAGGTTTAAACGGACATATCTCCAACAGGAAAAGCCTAGTTGCCAGCACAGCCTTTTATTTGAACACACTGAGGTGATAAAATGTTCTCATTCATCTGCATTGAACTACTCCTTTTTTCCCCTCCTAATCTTCATCCTTTTACATTATTTATGCTCATAATTAAACAATAGCACAATTTATATTTTTTAAACAATGTTAATTTTGTATATTTTTCCAATATTATCATTCAAGTATGAGTATTAGGGCCACATTGAGGTAATAAAGTTGTTATTCAATCAGAATAAATCCATAATGTGGGGCATAGCTGTACTCTACTGTTGTAGTCAATGGATGAGAGCAGTCTGTTTTTAATGTCAAATGAGTGATGTTAATGAACGGAAGATACAAGTTTCACCAATAAGCCCCTCATTATAAGAGGAAATGAAACCATTCATGTGATGCATGAGTCAATGTGCTTTGAAGCAGCAGCTGGAGGTTAATCGGGAACCTGGATTTGTGGACACAGCTGGGACAAGAGCACAGTCATGGCAAAGTAAAGTGATTTAAGCCCAGTAGACTTTATGTAAATGATGTGAAAGTAAACCAGAATATATCTTTCCTAGTTGTTTTCTGTGTCTATATTTTGCTGTATCCTATTCAGACCGACAACGCGACAACACCATCTGACAGGCACATAACCGATCATCTATGGATGAGACGTTTAGGGAGGAGCTGTGTGCTGCTCTTCATCTGTGGTGGAAAACTGGAGGCTTCAGGAGCCTATGGACTGTCAGGGAACACTGAAACACGCATGTAATCCAATCCACCTGGACCCAGGACACAAAGTATCCTCATCTATTATTACTTCATTCTTGCAATTATGTTTTTTTTTTTTTACCCAATATCACAACTTGTTCTTGAAATATAAATGTCAGATTCTTAAATGTTTTTCTAACATGTTGTCTTACATTCCAGTTAAAGCTTGTTGCTTTGCATGATTCGTTTTTTTCCACTGAACTTTTATAATAAAAAATGGATTTTGTTCAAACATCTTAACATCTTTATTAAGCAAATAACATTATAAATAAAAAAAGTGCATAGAAAAATTAAACAGGTTTAGAAATATGTATACAAATATTTACAAACCCAGGGTTTATTTGTACATGGTAACAATGACATAAATTTAAAGATCACATATTTTCTTATTTATATGTCTTACACTTACTTTAAAATAACCCTACTATATATTTTTTTATTATATATATATGTGTGTGTGTATATATAACATACAGCTTTCTTAACAGATTCTGGGAGAGATGGTTGTGATAACTTCAGGTTCTGACTAGTGCTTTCCATCCTTCATTGCATGCATGCGCACGCACACGCACGCATACACACACACACACACACACACAAACACACACACAGTGACACAGACGCATCCACAAACACACACACACACACTCACCAGCTCTGCAGGACCTTAAATCCAAGCTATTCTTAAATTATCATCCTCTCTTTTTGCATCAGTATTCCCAAACATCTGTATAAACAGCTGAGGTAGAATCCTTGCAAGGAGTTGGGAGTGACTGCTCTTGTTGTCAGCTAGGTGATTGACACAAATTAATCTGGGCTCCATCCCAGTGATTGGACATGCAAGAAGGAAAGGGGATTAAGATCGAGACAAAAACATTAAGGAAATATGCTCTAAGAAGTTTGAAAGAGAAGGGGGGTGATAATGGACTTGGGGAGGCAAACAGTGCTCACTTTACTCCTGTGGCTGATTCTAAGACCGTCAGTAATCTAACGTAACAAAAAAATAAAATAAAAAATGATTCTTTAAAAATACCTGCTTTAGATCATTTTCTGTCATAAAGGCTTAAATACATGACACAACTGCCCCAAAAAGACAATTCAAGTAAATTAGTGAAACAAAGGACATCAGTTGTAAACAAAACAAAAAGATACAAATGGGGGAGATCTCCTAGTACACTACACCGCCACCGTTTATACGAACCACAACCGTTTACCATTAAAAATATAAATGAAAACAGGAATAAATATAACTACCAATTTGAACATCGTGTGAATTAGTCTCATCAATGACGGCACTTAACATCGACTAAGAACAACAATTAAACGTTATTTTAAAGGTGCCGAGTGCATTCTCTCAGCTCCATTTCAGACTGAATGTTTTCGATAACATCTAAAAAGTCTGTGCGCCATGTTCTCAACAAGCCTGGTGCATGAGCTGAACACACACACTCACACTCAGTGGCAATGCTTTATACCAGTGTTCTCCCTGATTAAGAGATAAACTGTAGCAGGTTTCACAAAGATGAATTTGTACGTTTGTACGTGCAACTGTCGGGCAGCGATGTCTTATTGCAATACGGTATGTAATGAGCATCTGCCATGAGAGTAATAAAATATATATTTAAAAAAAACTGATATTCACCACAACTCTTCACTTTTGGCTTGGGTAGTGTTTGCTACATACACTGTACATTGTAAGAGAAAAACACGCCTTAAAGACATGTTTCTGTCTTCATAAATATGACACTATGGTACATACTGAAACCATTACATCACTATCTATTTTAAAGTCAACACGGAAAGAGAGTAGGCGACAAACCGCACACCAGCGATCTAAAGTGTGAAACTTGGCAGACACTTTACATCCAGTGACGGTAAGAATACTGCCTGAGTGCATAAATTTAAGATGATCAGCAGGGTGAATAAACAGCTAAACAATTCCTGATTTGCAGGACATCTTTGTCCATCCAAAGACGTTAAAGACCTTTCAAAGCTTAGCACCATGGTTGTTTTGTTATTCCCAAGTCTAAAAAGAAAAAAATAATAAAGACACGAGAAGTGTTAAATATGAGATAAAATACACAAAATAAAGTTTTGAGTGAATGTATGGCTCAAGAACTGACGTCATCACTGCACGGATGGGGCTATAATGTTCCCATCACTGGAGGATGGAGCGATCATGATTACAAGTGTAGTAGAGACAGACATACCCTCCCCCAGAAACGAATAAAACACAAAGAATCTCTCAAAGCCTAGCTATAGGTTTTCAGTAATGATTCAAACAGATAAGGCTTGACGTGTGTATCAAAGATATTCTATTGGTGTCACCCACACTAAACCAGGAACCCCCTAAATGTTTAACGTCTGGTTTTGATGTCCTCTTTTCCCGAACATCAAAACCACTTCCTCAACAATATTTACTGCTGTGGAGTTGCTGCATCAGCTGTACATCTTCATCATCATGAAACCTCTCCAAGGCAAAAGAACAAACATGCCCGATATGAACTTTCTGTGCAGGTTCCCCTCTTCTACAATCTATAAAGATGTCCACAGATCATTTCTGACCCAGCCAAATGCTTCTAACTGGTCTCATAGTGGCTATTTCCCCTTCTGTGCAGACTGCCTACTGCCTTCCCAAGCCCAATCCACCTTAATTTAAGGCTTACTAGTAAACAGGATCCTCCCATTTTCATACGAGGAATGTCTCAGTTGAGAAAACGCCGACATCGACGGGCCCCACAGTTACAGTTGAGTTTGCTGCTGGCGTCTTCAATGGGGAACTTGTAGTCATAGGTGAGCTCCTCTCCCCTGTAGATCTTCCGAAGAGCAAAGATAACAATATGCTTCCGGCCTTCCACGTTGATCACTCGAGAGTAGCAGTTAGGTTCACAGGAGTGGTTGATGAATCTTGCTGCGTTGCCATGCATGGTTGCATCCACCACATCAAAGTCATCAATGCGGAACATGTAACAGCCAATACCCTGAAAAGGCAAATGTGAAACCTATTGATGTATCCTCTTAGCTTTCTCAACTTTAACCCTCAGTTATTAGACTTTGAATCAAATCGATCAAAGAAACCAGACATACCTTGCCATCGTAGTACTTCTCCCTTTTGTCAGTGAGCACTGAGCGAATGACGATGCCTGCATATTCAATAACCATCTCCCCTGCTTCAATGTTCCTCTTGCAGAAAAGCCCACGCCCATGGATAGCAGACCTGCAACAGATGCACCATGGTCAGAATCGCTTAGGTCAGACAAGTTCAATTGCTGGGACACCAACAGTAATGATGTGTCAACTGCATCACAGAGGTACAAACTCAAGAGCAATTTCTGGATTCTTTACTCTTTTAAGATATAAAATGGGCGGCTCAAATACAATATATTGAGTATTAAGTTTGAGCAAATGACTGTAGGTAAATACAATATTAATTGTTCAATTATACTAATATATCTCATTCAGAATAAAAAATATACAGAATTAAATTGTACTTTGGTTTATGATCTAATGACATACCCATCGACCTCATCTGTAATTTGTGTTTAATGATAACATCAAAATGTCAAGATTTTTGATGGCACCATGTTAAGGCGGGCCCACACCGGACCGAAAATCGGCGTCTTTGAGAGAGTCTGCATCCGTGACATGAGTCTGCTTGGTGTGGTCGCTCGAATCCGACCATGTCGGCGTTCATTTCAGCCGATTCAAATGTGTAATCCGCCAAGCGAGTCGGTCACTCTTTTACCATTCTGATTGGTGGAGGCTAGCAGCTTGACTAGCGAATCAGTGAAGCCCGGAAGTGACGATGGTAAACATACCAGATAACCAGTGGATTCGAAGAAGGTGGTCTCGAGAGGACCGCCTACTTCCGGTTTTCGTGTTTTTTGGCCCACAATACAGATTAGCGCCGCCTGTTGTTTTGGAGACATTACATCTCGCGCAAGCACGAAACGTATGGCGTCGGCTGTAATTCCGTTGGTGTGAACCGCCCATGTCGTTGTTCGAGTCGGCCATATTAAATAGCCAGGCTTCATTTACCGACGCGAGTCGGGCAATCGGTCCGGTGTGGTCCCGCCTTTAGACTACTGAATTCAGCATTTAGGACCACTAGGTAAAGTACAAACTAACAGTACAGCAAGCTCCTGTTTCAGAGTTTGGTTGATTCCTTGTGTCAGTCTGCCCAACAGATGCTTCTTAATCTCCCATAAAACTGAAACAGAATGCACATCTGGACTGTTGTTGATGTCCTGATCCAACAGTACAATTCTGTGGTTAACTCAAAAATGCCAGATTTCTCACAGATGTACTGTAATTCTTCATTGTGGCAATACATTTTTTAGTATCCCACCTACAAATGGTCATTCATGTACATTCATCATTAGTTTGTCTCACTTAAAGTCTTACAAAGCCTATATTAATATGAATTAATATAATATTCCCAAAGAGGATTGGAGTAGTCTTCAAAAATCATGGTCCTCAGCAGTGACGTTTTTAGGCCTATTTTAGGGGGGCTGGAGCTACCCTAAATTGTTCCCATTGTTTACATAATCAGGGCCTGTTCTATGCATGCAGCTTTAATGTGTCTAAAAGTTAACATTACAGTAAGATTGTTCAACAGGACAGAATGGAAGAAGACAATGTCTGTTGCTTTTAATTTGTTACTAGCTCGACTTCTTCACTGGTTGTTGTATATTTCTAATACTGTACTAAAAAGTTGCAAGTGCAAATATTTTGCATGCTTCTCCTGGGGGCTAAGCCCCTCCTGTCTTTAAATCCTAGTGACGTTTCTGGTCCTCAGCATGACTCGTGTTTTCTGATGCAGATTCAGATTAGGATTAAAACTCTTGACATTTTGTCAGGCCAGTTTTAATAATGTTTAGAATGTTTTATGTGGCTTTTCTGGTTCAGATAAGGGCTTGTCCTGTTATGGTATTCAGTATGCATTTCTTCTAAATATGTATGTTAACCCCAATCAAAATATGATTCTCTCATTTTACAAATGTAGTTCTGTGCTGACCTGTACACGCCTACAGCCTCCTTGGATGTCCTTTCCAGATGTCTGAAGCGCATGGCCATGGGCAACTCCAGGCTGGTAGCCCGTCTATGAGGAAGAACAGATGATAATTCACCCAAAATATCCATTAAACAAAAAAAAGTCTGAATGGTCTAAATATTTTGAAACAATGTATTATCTAAAGGGTTACCAGTCCAGTTTCAATACCAAAATTGCAGAAACAGTCAAAATTAAAAAGGAAACGTAGCAGAAGTGCTTCTGAATGTGTTCAGAAACCATGAAAAAATCAAAAACTAGCTGAATGAAGCCTGACCTTGTAGACTTCAAAAGAACCTCATCTTCCTCATCGTCATAAGGCCCATTGTCAGGAAGCTGTCTATGCTGAGAAGCCAGGAAGTTAAACATGTCAAATGTGGATTTCCTGTTGAGAGAAAACAGAAATACCAAGTTTATTATTACAGACTCATTCAAAAAGTCAAACACAGGAAGTTAAATACTTTGGTTTATTTGGTATGTTTTTTTTAATCATTTGTAATGGTACACCACCTGTTCTTTTCTCTCCAACATTCAGAGAATTTGACGAGATAATAGATTCAAAAACGACAAAAGGGCAGAACTGATCTGTAATTGATCTGAAATTAAATTGATAAGTATACCTCAGATACAGCTCAGAGCGGGCACAACCACTGGGGTTGACAGGGAGGTCGTCCTCCTGCGTGAACTGTTTGAAGAAACGGAAGGCATGGCGTTGACAGCGTTGGGCTCCTTGAAGTTGCTCCAGCAAGAACACCACTGAATCATGGATCAGACCCAGCATGTGGGTGCCAGTTATCCTCTGAAAGGTCAACGGTCTCAACCTTGCAATAGCTCTCGCCTCCTGCACCCCATCTATCACTGATTTCCAAGCCACTGAAGGGACAGGGGAAAATTGTGTTGGAAATTAGATGTCAAATAAATCAAGCAAATAAAATGAAAAATAAATGGTTACAGAATTACCACATCAAGAAATATGTATGATTTTGAGAACATGTTAGATTATTTGAAGCAATTTTAGGCTTTTGAGGAAAGTATTTCTTATGCAACATTAGCCTTACCCTCAATATGGTCTGCCTCTGCACAAAAACCATCATCGCTAGTTATCTCAAATCTTAGGCGTGGCTGGTCTCTGTTAGTCGGAAATTCCTCATCCTCGTCAGACAGTGGTGGTTCATCATCAGAGGTGGAGGCAGCACCTAAAAGGATTACAGTTTATACATTCAGTCTTTCACACCATTCTTAAATGCTGTCGGCCACAACTTTAACAAATTCCTGTGCATTAGTTAGTGTAATATCACATGTTCAGGAACTATTTTTAATTCACTGTAATAATTAAATCGTGCGATTAAAACACAAGAATACCAGAGTATTTCTTCCAGTCAGTCAGGGTGCTGTGTCCCACTGGTTCCCACGCATGCTGCTTGCCTTGTTCGCCCTGAGACATATAATCCCACGGCTCTGATCTGAAAATGTACAAAAGTTTTAACACAAATGTTTACACACAAAACATGTAATACAGTCCTCCAGACCCACAACAGTTATACTGATGCTGTATTAGTTTGTAATACAGACAAACTGTTGGTGCTTTAAGTAAAGATGCCATCCATAAAGCAAACGTAAGTTAAATATGAAAGCTGAATTGAAATTACTGAAAAAACGGTATCATTTTTCAAATTTGGCAAAAAATGGATGTGGATGAACCATGTTAAGCTCTTAGTGTGTACATTAAGTCAAAATGTTTTCCATTTCTTGTGCTAGCTCCGTTTTGGACAAGATGGTTTGATTCATCTATAAGTTGATGACATTTTTTTTGGATAATCACTTAATCATCTCTTGAACAAAACTGCCAAATACTTGCATATTTGTGTTTCTACAATGTAAGGATTGTCTGCTTTTCTTTGTCAATTAATCACTAATGAAAATCACTGTTAGTTGCAGCCATATTTAAGATGAATAAAATCATACCCTGAGCTGTCAGACTCGCTGATATGCTCTTCCTTTAACTGGTCCAGGTCCAGTACTCCTTTCACGGTTGGGGTTTTGATGCGGACTCCTGAAGCCCTGCTGGAGATGCTTGGAAAGGAAGGTGGTCTCCGGAGCTCCTCATCCTCACTGGGGGGCTCTGGTTTAAGGAAATCTACTTTAGACTTCTTTGTGACAATACGGTCTGAAAGTGAAGACACTCTCTTCATGCGGACGTGAGTGCGAGGTCGAGGTGCTGGAGCTGGTGTTGGTGCAACTGATGGAGATTGAGGCACCACTACAGGCTCCGGTTCAATTAATAAGCCAGGTGGCAAAACCAGCGATGAAGGGCTTAGTGTTCGAAGCCCACTCCACTTTGGGGTGTAGTTGCTCGCCATTGCCTGATTTATAATTGCTTGAGCACTTTCACCAGGAGTCATAGGAGGATTCTCTGTTGACGGAGCAGGCTGAGGCCCTGAGGCCTTGGATGACTTGGATTTTTTGGATGCACTAGGATCCTTCTTCTTCTTTGTTTTTTTCAACTCTGGAGCGGTTTCATCTTTTGGTGTTTTTGCACACTTTTTCGGCTTCTTCACATTAACAGCTGTCACTGCACCGTTGCTATTGTGAGTAAGCAGCTGTGAAATTGTGGATGGATTCTGAGCTGTGGTGGTAACTGATGGAGGAACTGCTGTTGCAATGTTGGCTCCGGGGGTTGGTGCAGTCATATTACCAGCTGCTGCTAGTGTGGCTGACAGTGCATTGCTTTGCAAAAGGCTGGCGATCTGAGTGACACAGTTGTAGGAGGGGGAGCTGGGAGTGGGCAGCTGGAAAGTGTTGCTTTCTGGGTTCTTCACGAAGATCTGCCCAAGGCGGTTCACCAGCAGCACATGTGGTGTAGGATCCACATTGGGACCTCCCACCTCCTTCACAGTAAGAATAGCATGTCCAGGTAAAGCCTGGGGAACCACTGGCTGTTGAGGTTCTAAAGCTGGTCTGGGTGTGGAAAAGTTGATGGAGATTGTGTGACCAGATGCAGCTTCCTTCTGCACAGATGAGCTGTAACCATTTAAGATCACAGGAGCTGAGGTGGTTTGGACTGCCGTTGGAGCTGTTGAACATTGTGTTGAGAGTACAGAAAGAGACGCAGAAGAAGAAACGATGGTGACAGCCGTAGAGCACAATGGTTGTGTTTGTGTGGAGTAGATGGGTAGAGAGACAGTTCCACATGTTCCTGCTGGGGTACAAATGCCTGACACAGCTGATAGCACTGGATCATTTTGAGGGGTAATGTTTAGAAGTGTTTGTGTCCCGTCTACAACAGGGCTGAGGGTGGTTAGTTTAGTAGACAAAGGGCCCATGGATGGGAAGGTTAACTCCTGTGAAGATGTTACTGGTTGAAGTGTAATACTTGCTAGAGGAGGTCTGCTGAAACCTGGTAAACAGGAATACATCTGCAGAGGGTCTACAAGGCCGTGAGAGGGATTCTGTACTTCTGTAGGCATTGAAGGGGATGGGTGAAGAAGATCCAGTAGGGCACGCTGACCGTCAGCATTATCTCTTGATGAGGGTTCCACTGTCGTATCTGTTCGGTGGTTCATCAACACAGTAGAGTGGCTGCTGTCAGGCTCTGACCTCAGGGGTTTACAAGCTTCTGACTGTTGGGTCTGAAGCGGTTTACTCTCTCGCAAAGGCACCATCTCAGTAGTGTCACATCTCTCAAGAACAAGAGGTGTTCCAGAGACAAATCCTAAACTGGAACCCTGGAATACCTCCTCTGAATTCACGGTCTCAGGCACCTTTGTGAGCAAATTAGGCAGAGCATCACAAACTGGAGTAGGGAGCACAGCCTTTACTAAAGGAGTGTTAGAACTCTGCTGTTTGAGCGAAGAGTTTCCAGACATTTGTGAAGAACCATCCGTAGGACTTTTGCTAGCGACTGAGATGGTGACTGAAGAATCTGTGTGCTTATCATTGGTAGATGCTTTGGGGAACAGGCTCTGAACACCCTGTGTGCTGTTTGTTGTGTCCGATTCAGGAGCATTTTTATTATTTAGGGTTTTTGCTTGTATCCGAGCTTGACCACGACCCTCAACTTTCTGACCATCATTGTTGGTCACTACACTCGCATCACTTTCTGTACCATCATCCACACCATCCAGCTGAGCCATAGACTTGGAGGAAGGGGAGGAAGGAGACTTGGAATGATCTTTTGATCCGGGACAGCTGACTATTGTCCGCGAGAAGTCAAAATAGTGCTCCATATCGTCATCAGAAGAGGTGTTGCTCAAGTCATCCCTAGCTGAGGCTGCAGACCGTGGCAGGTTGGCAACAAGAGTCTTCCTCTTGTGTACCTCTTGGGCTCTTCCCCAAAATCCCTCCTGATCATCACCTTCCACCACTATTTGTCCTCCGCAGTTCATTGCCACGCCTTCATTCAGGAGTGTCTCTTCAATTTCCAATTCTGTCCTCATCTCATGTTGTTGAGAATCCTTGTGGAATGAACTGTAGGGAAACTCTTCCTCATCCTTCTGTTGGTCTAAATCCCCCTGTGGTGATGTACCATTTGCTGGAGAGACATCTTCAGGTTCTGGTGATGCCAAGAAGTTGTGTGGCACCTCGACCGAGTCTGACTGGTTCAGATCAAACGACAGTCGATTTCTGGGTAGATGTTGTATGGATGGAGAGAAAGACAGACTTGGAGATGGAAAGTTTCCTGCACCGTCCTGCCAGGGAGACTGAGGAAAGAAAGATGAGGTACCGTGGGTCATTGTATTCCCAGTGCATCGGACTGAGGAAGCACTTCTACCTCCAACTGGACGGGATGATGGAGAATTTATCAGGTTGTCAGGAGCACTAAGTGGGAACAGTGGGGAAGTGGGGAGGGAAGACTTTCCACCACGGAGGGTGATTGGTCCAGTCAGAGGGCCAAGAGGAGGGGGAGGCATATGACTACGGAGGCCTGTTGTCTGCTGGTGTGGACTATGGCGACGAACCCTTCGAGTTTCGTCCAGATCACTTATGGTTAATATGTGGTGGGGTTTCAACTTGTTTAAACCTGAGAAGAAAACAGAATTGAGATGTGCATTTTTGATTGGATTAAAATAGGTTTTGTTAGTAAACAACAACAATTATTTTAGTAACTTTTTTCGTAATTCTTACTAAAAAAATGAATTTTCTATTTTACCTGGGGATGGTAGAGGTCGGGACATTCCTCCAGCTGGTCTCCTGGGAATCTTTGGTCTTGCACCGTGTTCCAACTTGTGGCTCAGTCCTGGGATAAAGGTTTCCTCCGTTGGGGGTTGGGATTCCATTATTTCCGCTTCTTGGGGTTCAGATTCTGAAGATTTATTGAAACTATTAGCATGAATTTCTATTTTCCTAAATTACGGTAGTTTTCCATTAGTTAAATACGCACCCGGTAGTGGACAGGGGCTGTGAGCAATGGTGTTATTGTCTCCTTGGTCAGGCATCTCCTCGACAGGCTTCTCAGGGACAACAGGCCGAACCTCCCGTACTGTACATGTGTATTTGCACCGGCGCAATGGATTAACTGTACTCCAGTACCAACGAGAACACCTTCAGAAGAAAGATGAACGTTTTAAAAGGGCTTTCCATTCCATGTTCCAACATTAATTTGTATAATTAAGTTTAAAAATACAATATGCAACTTACTGAAAACCCACAGGAAACAGTTTTCCTTTGCTAGCTGAGAGTTCTGTCAGCACACCCAATTGTTCTATCTGTAAGGAACCTGTGTAAAGACAATGTGAATACCAATTACTATATATAAGACCATATTAAAAAATATCAAGGAGTGAATAGGAAACCAGATAGGTCTAGATAGGTTAGGTCTAGATAAGATAGGTACTTACCAATCATCACATTGATTAATTCTGGTTCCAGTCCAGTCAAGAACTTTCTCCGAAGGCTGATCCCCTCAAAATCCACATACACTCTGCGGTTTACTTCAAATTCTTGACCAGTTATCATCTGCAAAACATAAGGAAAACAAGTGATAATGCAGCCCAGAATGGAATTCAAAACTGGTACGGTCAGAGACTGTTGGAGAAACTGGAAGAGCAGAATTTACCTTGCCACTGATGAGATGTCGGTGTTTGTAGCAATAGACCTTTTTATCCTCCTGGAAGACACAGTGACGGGAGCGGGCACACATGAAGTGATAGTTGCTTTGACACGATGTCAGGCAGCAGCCCACTGTTGCACCCGTCTGGTTGCAGCGTTCACATCGCTAAGAGTGGGTTGTAATAAAAGAACAGTAATCAATTATAAGAATGCATATATGTTTATAATTACAGCCTGTTATCAGAATTTGTTAAATCCTGAAACATCAATATCTATTGACAAGTTAACAAGTAATGAAACTCAGACTCCTGGTAACATTGTATAGGAAGACAGATTATTAAACAGGTAAATTAATTAATGAGCAAGATCAACAACCAACCATTAAGCGACCCCTTGTGACAGCACTGTGCACATGTAGCAGAGAGCCATTGTCCTCTTCAAACACTTCAGCTGACCACAAACTGCAGTTGACGTGTGCCCACTCATTCTGGCCCAAGTACAGTAACCGGCCAGCTTCCTATGGAATCCCCAAAAGTGAAACCACTTGAGTAACCAAGAAATGCTGTACAGTATTTACAAGCAGTTTATTCGCCAAGTTGGGTATTTATAATATAGTTGATACATTATCACTTACATTAGGTTTGAGGTCTCCATATTTTTGGCACAACGAGCACTGCCTCTCGTCATCCTTGGACCATCCAGTGTCTAAATCAGCTTTTGAAATGCGACCTCTTTTCCCTACATAAATGTACAAAAGGTCAAACGTACAGGTCTACACACAGCACAAGATTTAAAGCATTGCAAGTAGGCAACTATCTTACCTTTGTATTTGAGCCTGACAGCCCTGCTGGTTTTGAAGTGGTTCTGGCTTGTTGGCTCCCCAGACAACGGAGAAACTGCTTCTTCTTCCTTTACAACTAAACTTTGTCCATTGTCGTCCTGCAAGAGCCCCAGCGGAGCCCGAGACGAGATCTCTTCCCTCTCCTGCCACTGTGCGTAAACATGCTCCGTTGTGGGAGGATGAACAGCATGGGACAGCATCCCCCTTTTTAAGAAAGAATAACGTTCATAAGCTAGGAAATATTTCTTTTCATGACAACATAATAATTACACTACATCAAATACATAATCATGATGAAGGACTATCTCCAAAGGGATTTCTAAAACATCCTTGAGTTTTCAAAAAAGTATGTAATGTAATTATGATAGAAACCAGTAAATGAAAAACCATTACTTACATAGGCAAGTCTTTGGTACAAGAGTTCCACACGTTTGGGTCTTGGCTGTTGAACCAATTAAATACTTCCTCCAGGAGCTAAATACAAAAATCATATCAGTTAATTAAAAATGCCAATATACCAGTCAAATCACAAAATAGCTAATATGTTTCTCAGTCATTTTACTTATTTGGTGATACAGCACCTTTAAGTAGTAAGAGCGTGCCAGGGCGGTAGGTCTCTGCTCCTCTGGAAGATTCTCCTCTTGCTCAAGCCTCTTTCGCACAACCTGAACCACATCTTCATGGAACATTTTCTATAAAAAATAAAATAAATTGAGTATATCCATTAAGTTGCATATCTTAGTGTCCCCTTCCACGGTACAGGCATGATGGCTTGCAAACATAATATTGAGTGGGTGGAGAGGATGCTTACTTTTTTGAAAATTAATGGCAGCTTACTTCAACCCTTTCCACGGACGCCCCCCAGCCTCTTTTTCACATGACCGCTTTAAGATGACGTAGCAGCAAGGTGCAGCCTCGCCGAGTCTCCGTTTCAACTTGTGTCGAAAGTGGGGACTTCAAACGATATACCCATTTTTAAATTGTGTTGATATGCCAAGTAAAGCCAGAGATATAATAAATAATTTACTGTTTTTTTCTGAATATTGTCCCCACGTTTGGTGCGCGTTTTGTCCAGGACGGAACAGTAAAAAACTTTCTTTCAATGGAAAGTGAAAGTGCTTGCAACCAAAAAAAACATGACACCCCCTTCCCTATTGGTGGAATCATGCACCACATCAACCAATCAAAAATGTTACAGCCAGAAAAGGCAGACTGAAGTGAGAAGAGTAAAACAAAGAGTAAACAATGACAAAAAAGGCCTGTGAAGTGCCTATCTATCTTGTGGTGGACAGGAACTGGTTTTTGGAGTGGCACCAATAATTTGTGTGGCAACATTGTTACTCCTCATTGTTTCGTAAACAGTTGTACAAAAAACGCCTGAAAAAAAAAAAAAAAAGCCCGCATTTTAATGCAAATACTTTGTTGCTTACTAAATTCGTACATACACTACACACTTTGAAGTTTACAATGTATATATAGTATTCTAAGTTTTAAAAATGGATTATTCAATATGTTTGTGGTTTTCACAGTAAAATATGCACCTTTTTCCTACTCAGATTTTGTGTTTTTGATGGGATTTTAGGTTCATGTGTTAATACAGTATGTCAAAATGAAAAAATAACTGGAAAGTCACACATGTGAGGTTGTGCTGAAAGAATTATACCAACCAAGAGGCAAGGTAAACTGTTTTAAAGGTGAAATATGAAGGTAAAATCAGTAGTCAAAGTAGTCAAAATCGGCTAGTTTTTTAACTTTGGTTTTCAGTGCCATAACAGTTCTTGCATATCCGAAAGCCTTATTAATGAGATTCCAAGCATATTAGCACTGTCTGCTTTCTTGCCTTATAAGTATCTTTCAATTCTTACTGAATTCTAGAAGTTAATATCCATAAAGCTGCATAAAATTAAGACTGACAATATTCTCCATTTCACTGACGTACTCAAGTGTTTAGATACTTGTAATACAAAGTACTCACCAACGTAATATAAAGGCCTTTGTCAAACTTCTTGCCTACAGCTCGGAGGTCACAGGCTGGCTGTCCTTCTATTCCACCATCTGGATCAACCAACCTTTCACACTGCAACAGAAACCAAAGCAAATTTGACCAACTGTCTTTCACCGGTTTCAGTACCGCATCAATACCAACATGCGCGCACACACACACACACACACACACACACACACACACACACACACACACACACACACACACACACACACACACACACACACACACACACTTGATTAATAAAAAAGAAAGCAGGGTCTCCTACCTGTGAGCAGGCAACTAGGTGCTGGGTAAGAGTGGATGAGAGCAAGCAAGCTAGCACCTTTTCCACCCCAGCCCTCAGCTCAATGTAGAGCAGCTCTCTCCAGGCACTGGGCTGGGTCACACTGCATGGCCGACAGGAATACACAACACTCTCTGGCAAGCTGGACAGGATCTCATACAGCTCATCTGAAATTAATATACAAGGGACAGGAATTTAGCATTGGAGGTTTAGAGAAATGCATTTCCAACCAACATATGTTCACATACCTACAGCATTTTTTACTCGATCATTTGGATCTACTGCATGTGTGGGAAGCAGGGCTGTGTATGCACACTCAGCAAATAATAGGTAATGACAATTCATAATAGCTTTGATGCCATCTCTTAGGGTACTTTCATCCGTAAAAAGAGACAGAATAAAAATCACCTGTTAGATCTTCACACTTGGCATGTACCCAGTGGTTGCAGGTGCCACACTGCATCATCTGACTGTCATAGTCATTGTCCTCATAGCACTTGAAGCAGATGGGACAGTAGTTACCTTAGGAGAGAAAGAGGTATTCAGAAAGAATTAGCCACAACATAGATTAGAAATGTTGGTAGATGACAAAGAAGATGATAGATCGTTCATGAATCCTCTCCTCACCCAGTTCGTAGAGTTTTGAACAGTCTGGGCAGAGTCCTTTGTCGTGGTTCCAGTCAGTATCCCAACTCTTTCCCGGTGTGACGCCACAACTTTTACATCTGATGCATGTCATACAGACCTGAATAGAAACCGGCATATTAGGACCAGCAATCAATGTATTCAAACATCAGGATGCTTATAGTAAACATACATCACGTTGTGTTTTTATGAAACACCAAACCTACCCAAGCTTTCCTCTTCTTGTTTTGTTTTGGATAGTTTGGTCCCAGACAGGAAGTATGATAACAGTTCTGACATCTTTCACACTCCAACAAGGGCTGAGGGAGACATGGAACATTGAATGCTAAGTGACAATTATACTGAGCAGTAAAATATACAAAAAAAGAGAGAAAATAAGAGGGCACACCTTTGAGTGCTTGTTTTTCCTTCCACATACGTGGCAAAACTTGCAACGTCGACAGCACCAGTTTTCCTTGTTCTCTTCAGAGGGGCGGTCTGCTGGATCAAGGCAAAACTGGTGGAAGGGCTCACAGCATACTTGGCAATACAGCATCTGTGAAAATAAATTCACAAAAACATTGATGCATTTCAAAACTGACCACAAATTATTTAAATCTTATATCATGAGAAGCTTTGTTTTTTATGACTCATTCTGTGTAATGATTTACTACAGCATAACTGTAACAATCTTGCCAGTCACTAGCTTAACACAAATTAAAGAAAGGCAAAGAAACAGATCAACTATTTCTATTAAAATAGAGCAAAATGTAGTAAGAAGTTACCTCATGTTGCCCTTTACTGGCACAAAGGAAGCAGACATATGGTGGCATGGGCGGTGCAGAGGTCAATATACTTAAACCACCCATATTCCAGACATTGTCCAAAGAACAGTCCTCCTAAAAACAAAGACACCATGTACACAATTAACAGCTGGAAAAAGACTCAGAATAGATAGCAGCAGAATAATATGTATGCTGACCAATATATGTTGTTTTTGCAGCTGGGTCACTATGTAAGGAGTTGGTTTACATTTTTAGATCTGATGTTTGTTGTGGGTAACTGTACATTTTCATACACTGTTTTTGTACGTGTTAAAAATGTGCCAGTGAAGAGATCAATATCCTCAAATAAACACTGACCTCTAGTGGACAATGACAATATTATGTGAGTTATTGAATGACTGGCTTTAATTGACTACGTGTGACTTTGTGTTAAAACAGACACAAAAACAGGTCCTCTGTAATGAATCATGTTTGAACAACCATGTTAACATGTAGAATCCCAATCACATCATCACCCACAAATTCTGTAGCTGTTGTTACCATGGAACTTCGTCATTTAAGAAGTTTTTTATATTTCAAGAGATATGATTTATGGTAAAAAGTGACTTACCTTGAAGTCAACCCTAATTTTGTGGCTAGGTTTAGAAGATTCTGTCTCTCTCTGCTCGAATCCATGGGCCAGGGCAGCCAGGACACTGGGGGGAGTCTGCTCCAAAGGACCCTGAGATGAGAGACCCTGAGAGACAACAATAACATGAATGTGGGCAGGAATGGACTCACTTAAAATGCAAATATAACTGCTTTTCACAACACATGCTAATGTGCACCATGGATACTACTATTGATTTTGGTCATCACAGGGATTGCAGTGGAGACCGCTTGCTAGATATGTGTTACTTAAAGCTACTATGAGCATCTGGTTATGAAACAGTCCCAATGTAATACCAATGCCTCTATTTTAACTATATATTTAAAAAAAAGACCATCAGCACGAAGACTGGACATTTTTCTGTAGTTATTGTTTCGCGTTATTAGTGCCTACGAGTCCGATATGGCATAGCCTACAGCGCAGCGGCTCTGTGCGTAGGCTCCATAACTGTGATATGACCCCTCAACACACCACCACCATAAATTATATTTATGTCTCTTCATGCTTCATGTGGAAATGGATGTGGCAGAGCATTAAGAGTCAAAATGTTGATACTAAGGACAAAATAAAGGGCACATTAGCCATATTCAAGCTGCAACAAAGTCCAAACACTAAGTTAGATTTAATTGATGGGGAAGGCACCACAGGATTGAGGAATGGCTGAAAAAGTGCAGTCATTTGGAAAAATAAAATCTGCAGAAATAGAACAGGAGGAAATTAGGGCTTTTCTCAGCTATACCATAATAAAAGCTGTCAGTATACAAACAACACTGCATTTGGCATGGCACAAAATTGGCAGATTGGCGTCATAGGTTTGTTACAAGATGTTACTGGGATGGATCCCAGTGTGCCCCTGCGGGTGAGTACACATTTTTTGCACAGTATTGGTAATTATTGTGTGAAAGAAGGGTAGCAACAGTATGATAACATCTCAGAATTACATAATCATTGTAATCAGCATATTTCTTCTTCTTTTTCTTTAATGCGCACAAGGCCTTCAAGGCCCTTTGCGTTGAAGGGGGCAGGGACAGCAGTTGGGCAGATCATCAGGATACCTTAACAGCGGAAGGGCTGGACATCAACACATGCAGTTTCCTGGACATCATGGAAGAAAACTGCTGTGATGGGCACGAGTCTATTGGCTCAACTCCCTCCATAGTGGGTTCTTTTCTGGGCTCGCCATCCTCCCCATTGGGAGCATTAGAGGCTGATAATGAAGGATACGAAGCCCTGCATTTGCAGCTTTCTCTGTCCCCACAACGGCCAGAGCATGCCACACCATGGCCTATAGAGTGAATGCATCCAGATTCATGGCATGACAAACTATCATGCAGCATATCATCTGGTTCCAGATGCCTCCCACAGATCAGACAGAAGATGCTGGATGGTCCCATATACTCAGATGGGCTGCCAGTCCTTCAATGTGCCATTGCTCATCTCCAAGAAGCAGCTGAGCAAGTGGAGAGAGTGAGGAAACACCTTTTGCAGCAAAGCTCCACCTCAACCACACAACGCCCTGCAGCCGCTGGACCACAATATCCTCCAGCCCATGTGCATCCTCTTACCCCGCTAAAATATCCTATGCTAACAAGCTCCTTACCAGGCTACAAGCTTGCCATTTTTTGCAAACTGAATATCAATCCTTAAGGACAACCCCCCAGTCGTTGTTTTAGTGTTTGGCATATCCAAAATAATACTTTCTTTTTCAGTGGATAGAGAATGGCGTTTCTCTGATATTTTTTTCTCCACTGTGTGTGTGTCTGCCAAAGGTACAGAGGGTCAAGGAGGAAAGAAGATTTGCACATGCAGGTGAGTTTCTCCCTCTGGTTTTATTTCTTGAATACCTTGGGTAAACGAATGTGTAATTCTCATACTATGGTATATCGTAAAACCGGGGGACCACTGCAACCTTAGAGCAAATGAAATACCAAACCACCGCTACAAATAAAAGTAGAAAATAAAAAGTAGTGTATTCCAACCAGGACATTAGCACTATCCAGACTTAGAATTACTCACCTTCTCAGTTTTACGTCGAGGAGGTGGTACTCGGTGGGAACTAGACTTTCGATGACGGACTTCTTCATCTGAAATGTCTCCGAGGAATCCATCCAATGACACAAAGTCTTTAGAAGCCAAGAAAAAAACAAAATCTATTATGAAGAGGGAAAACTGAGGTCTTGATATTCTTACTAGTGAAAAAAGATTTTACTACCAAGAAAGCATGAATTAAGCATCTATGTCATCTGGTTTCTGAATGTTAATTCACCTTGACTGAACCGGGATCCAGCGCCCCTTCTCCTGGCTGGTGAGGCAGAGCTTGACACAGCTTTGTCATCAAGATCAGAGTCGTAGTCAACCAGGTCAAAGTAGACGCGGGGTTTCACAACACGCTTTGGCTGTTTCCTTACTGACGGACTGTGCTCGTCACCCTGGAGACCAGAGGGTGAGTCTGCACCACCCTCGTTCCCTTCATCATTACTCGAATGACCTCCGCTGAGAGAGGATCGCCGTCGCTTAGAGGCACCTAAAAAGAAAAAAAAAGAAAAGAAAAAAGAGGCAGCATGTAGGTGTATGTTATTATGGTATTGAATGCTATGATATTGGTTAAATATTGCAGAATTATGAAGTATGCACACTCAAGCAAAAAATTACTTTTGGGTGCTGCTCTTCCACTTAGTCTGCGCGCTTTTCTCTCTTCAATTTGATCACATCTCTTATAGCTTGGAGGTAAAAAAAAACAAAAAAACAACCCAAAACAATTTTAATTATTTTTGAAACACTGTGATGAGACTACATCAAAGAATTAAATATTAACTTACACACAACACTGCCGTTTGGTATTGGGACCACCAAACTTGGGTTTGTCGAGGCAGTTCATGCACTTGCCACAGTCATCCTCGTGGTTGCAACCTTTGCATATTCCACACCTCCGAGAGCGATACCCAAATGGGCCGAGTCCTTTCCGTTTCACAAAATTTGACGGCTTCTTGACCTTGGTCACCTTTTGATCGGACAGCCCGGGACTGTCTGATTCAGAGGGAGACCCAATATCTGCAACAACAACAACAACAACAGACATCCATCCCTCAATCAGTTAAGTAGTTCATCTTTCAGGATGCAGTTGCAGATCATTTTGTGGCACTAATTTGGGTCTGGACATTGGCTCAAAACCAGTAACTTATAACTTGTCTCTGGAAAATGTTGTTACTTGAGTATAGATAATCAAACAATAAAAAAAAGCTGATGATAAATCAAATATCTAGCAGAATTTAGAGGAAGATTGATTTAGTAATAAGCCAACTGTAAATGTTTTAAATAAATAATAAATAGGGCTCAATTTTTTTGTGTGGTTCTTTTGTTTGCATTCTATACATAAATGGTCCAATGCGCACATTCATAAACATCAAAATGATGAGCTGTTGGACAGAGGTAACTAAAGAGCGAGGATAGCTCCAATCATATAGTACACTGATGCATTATTATTATTAAAGTATTCTGTTTCAATGTATCAGTCAGCTAAAAGATATCAAGTTTCTCTGAACACTTAACATGTACCTTTAGGGATGGCTGAAGGAGAAATGCCAGTTCTTTCATGCAGAGGCAAGGCGCTGAGTCTGGGAATGTCATCTGGGACCAAGGCTCGAGGCTGCCCCAGCACCACTGATGCAGCGCGACACACATGCTTGATACGTGGACCTCCTGCTCTACGGAACTCCTGGCACAGCGGTGAGACAAGCTGTAGCTGGAAAAATTTAAATAAAAAATGAAAATAAAGATAGAAGCTGTGATGTAAACAGGCTGGAATTGACATGAAACATTTTTGAAATCTGAATCAATATTCATACAATTCAGTCAAGTATTCTGAAAAGATAATATTTGCAATGTTAGCTAAAGGTTAATTAATTAATAACGGAGACGGAAATAGGTGAATTTCTGCCTGAGGTCTATTGATTTGTACACCTACTTGTCCTTGAAATGGCTCCGTTTTGACTGGAACATCAGCATCAAGCTGAACCCTTTGCTTCCTCCTTTGTCTCTTAGAGTTCAAATCTCGAGACCTGGCACCAGACGGGCCAGATAACAGCTACGGGGTAAACAGGCAAAAACAAGGCATCAGTACAAGCTTCAGGAAATCAAAACCCTGAATAGTTTAACACATTTGTAGAGGTTTTCCTCATCTATGAATATTCCTCTTCCAGATACTTTATCCAATAATGAACAATTAAATTCTACAATGACAAGAGATCATGTGCTTGTGGTGTTTACGACCTTACCCCAGATGACTTAAGCTGTTTCTGCTGGTCAATCTTCATGAGCTGGACCTTGGCTTTCCTGAGGAGATTGAACATTCTTTTATTTGCACCAGTGAGGCGTGCTCTTTGAGAAGGTCCCTTCTCCACAGGTCCTGGGTGCTTGGCTTCACCTGCACCCGAGTTCCGTTCTGACTGCAGCTCTCCTGTAGAGAGAAAATAATGTATGCCAAATTCTGGTCCATTATAAATAAAAAAGCAATTGTTTGTTAATCTGATGCCTTTTAAATAACGTTGCTTACCTGAGTGAAGTTGGGAAGTGTCTTTTGCTGCTAAATCTTCCTTTTTACTGTGCTGAAATGCAAGGGACTTGGAGTTCATAGTCCTAACGCACACAGAAACTTTTCTCACCACTCCAGGAGAATCCAGGTCTTCTATCTTAAGCTTTGATTTATCCTTCCCCGCATTTGTATTCCGTTGCCTAAGGCTGATGCTCATGGCCTCATCATCGAGTCCCTCTGCTAAATCAACAGGAGGCTGAAGAAGTTTACTCACACCATCCGGCTCTGCTGTGTTTTTGCTTTTTGGAAGTACCGTGTGCGCCTTCTTCAGCCTTTGATAAATCTTGAGCTGAGCCGCTTGTTTATTAAACTTAGGGGAACTTTTCTTTTTCTGGGGATCCACGTGGTCAGTAGATAGTTCTGTGGGCTTATCAACTGGTTTAGATAAAAACAGATCCTCACATTTGTCCCCCGAAGTTTTGTCCAGTGTATACACTTCATTGCTCATTTCTTGTGGCACATGCCAATTGAAAGTAGAGTTCTTTAGAAGAGACGACTTCTCTGCAAGTTTGCCACTTTTTCTCTCAGAAAATAGGCTCTCAGCTATATCAATGTCATCATTCAGGTCCTGAGAAGAAAACAGATCAACATCCAGTTGAGCTTCACTCAATATGTCCTCCTCGTCAATAGGCAGGATAGGGGATATTGCTCTGCCCATCCCATCATCGCGCCTCTTTCCTGGGCGCATTTGCAAGCCCAGTTGTAAACCCTTCTTTGGTGAGTTTCTTCGAGGCAATACAGACATCCCCGCGTCATCCATAAACCTTTGTGGGGTCTTAATCACTCGTGAGGATCTGGCACTTACAACAGGCATAATGAAGTGCTTGATGTTTTTCACAAACTTTGATTTACCAGGCTGGGTATCTACAACATCTGCTTGTCCCCCATCAACCAAGGTGTCTGTTTCTTCCTGCTTCAAACTATCATTGTTCAGCTCCATTTCCATCAGCTTGGAAATCATTTTAGAGTGTGGTTTAGGCCTTTTAGACCCAATGAAATGAAGGCCTGATGGTCTCTTTTTGTGTTTTTTATGTACTCCAATAAGTTTGGAGCTTGGGGTTGGTGTGATAGCTGCCACGGGGGTGGAAAGGTCACTATCCTCCTCAACAGTTTCCTGACTTTCAGATATTTTAAGTGGAGCAAACTTCCCATCTCTGCTCCTGTGCCTGTGTTTCTGACGTTGCCCAATCAAGTTTTTACGCTTCTTTTTTCCTTTTTTGTGAGATTTCTCTTGTAGGCACTGTATTTGTGAATCACTTTCTTGACTTTCTTCCACTAATGATGGTTGACTATCTATCAACTGAATGTCTGTTTCCTCTTTTACCAGTGGCAGTATCTGCTCTTCTTCCACTGAAACAGTGTCCTGTTTTTCCTCAAGCGGGGTGCAATCTTTTGTTTCTGACTGAATTACTTCTGTCACTACAGACTCAGTGATAGTAGCTTCAATGGCAGTCAACTCTGTACTGACAGCAGATTCAGGCGAGACAACAGCCTTCTTCCTTTGAACTGACCTCTTTTTCCCTAGTTTATTATTTCTGGATCGTTTGGGCTTGGAAGGCACAGGCAATGGTTCGGCCTCTTTGATCTGCGGTTCTACCTCAGTCTCCACTTTCTGTGCAGCAACTTCAACTGGCACCTGTGAGGGATCTTCCACAGTCTTTAAGGAATCCTCATCAGGAACTTCACTGCAGTTCACACTGGTCACCTGTGAGGAGTCCTCGGCCACATCCTGAACAGCGTTTTTAGGAAGAACATGTGAGCTGGAATCTTCAGTTGAAACCTGAAAAGAATCATCAACGTGCACCTGTGGCATATCTTCATCCTGTGGACTCTTTCTAAGCCTTCGTTTCTGAGTGGTTACTGGTTTATGACAGACTGATTTTGTTTGTGGTGAATCAAAGCTTGCCGTCCTCCTCCGTAGTCTCCTAGTTGGTGCGATTTCAGAATCCAGACATGAAGACTTGGCCTCATTAACTTCACTTAGGTCTTTCAGAACATCTTCTTTACTTTCAGACACGGGGCTAACTTGCTGAATTAAAAAGGATGGCTTTGAGCTTTTATGTTTTCCAGGAGATAAGACCTTTTTAATTTGAAGAGGTGGAACTTTCCCACAATCAGTTTTAGGCATTTCTTGTGGAGGTGTATTATTAACGTGTTCCACTTCAACTTCCACCTGTAAAGTCGACTTTTCCTCAACTGACATGTCAGCCATGTTTTGGACACTGTTCTCATTACTGTCCAAGCTTTTAAAATCCTGTGGAGCCGAGTCATCCAGTTTAGATTTTTTATCTGTCGCCTTCAAACTCTTGTTGACACCGGTGTCAAAAGTGGACTGATCCACTTCACCCACAGTCTTCTCCATTACTGTGACAGTGTTTTCAGCACCCTGCATCTGACTTTCTCCCTTCACTAATGTTAAAGTCCAGACAAACTTTTTTCTCTGTTTTTTCTTTCGATTTGAGTTCTTCCCACTGGCCTCTGCATTCAATTTTGGGTTTCGGATCTTCATCAACTTTAAACTTGGAACCCGCATTTCCTCATTTTTCAAAGGCAAACTGTCACTTGATTGTACAGCTAAATTATCCGTCTCTGTGGATGATGGACCATGGTTTTCCGGAACTGTAGCATCTTTATTTAGCCTTTTGCTTTGCCTTCGTCTGTCACTTCTCACTGATGGTTTGGTCTCCATTGTTTGAGAAACTTCTGGCTTTGACTCCACCAGAATGGCATCACTTTTACTCAGACTTTCTGGTTCAGCTGCAATGTCCGAGACTCTTTTAGTGAGCGGGTTACTGACTCTATTGCTCCTACGAATTACTTGTTGATTAATTTCAGAACTTTGCTCTGTCACAATTTCCTTTTGCTTTAATTTCTTTGCACTTATTTTTGGCTCAACAGTCCCACTCTCCTTTACAGTGTCAAACCGATCGGGAGATTTTCTCTCTTTTGATTTTTGGTCATCAACCCCAACTTTGGCGCTAGTCTGGCAGACATGCTCTGTTGTCTTTGAAGCAGATCTCCCACGCCTTCTTGCAGCTACAGTTCCCCCTCCCTTGTCTTCTGTGCCATGTTTATCCTCATATGGTTCAGTTTTTAACTTGACGTGAGCACTTGAAATCTGGTCATCCTGAATGTCCTTGGCTTTAGGCTGATCCTCGATTCCTTTTCTCTTCAACTTCTTCGCAGGTTTTTTATGAGGCTCCTTTATGGTTTTCATTTTCTTTTTGGCCACCAACTTTATAGTAATCCTTGGTGCTGCTGATGAGGCTCCGCTTTTAGTGGACTGTCGATCCATTGTGTTTTTTCCTTTCAAGCCTTTCCTGCAATCCTTTGCAGGCTCCGCTTCAGGAGATATCCCGTGTGTTTTCTCCAAAGACTTAACATCCTTTACAAGATCAGGTGGGGTCATATCTGACTCCATTGCTGGTGTTTTAAGCAGTAGCTTCTCACTTTGTCTTTTGGATTTTGTGTTGACAGCATCACCTAAAAAAAAATAATAATAATAAAAAAAAAATATTACAAAATCTGTGGCTCGCCTCGTGAATGCAAAACTGGGAATAGAAAAGAACCGTCTTTTATATTGTGTTATACATGTCATTTAGCGCAATTATATATTTTTCTTTACCTTTGGAAGGGTTTTGTCGTGAACATACTGGTCCCTTGGAGCCATTTCTCTCACCTTCAAATCCTCTGAAGTCGTCTCCCTTGAAAAACAATAATAGAAATTACACTTAAGTAAAATCACTCCCCTGAAGGCTGCCAATCAACCATCAAAAACAATAACAATATAAAATATTAATCAACAGTATTAATGTTGAATTCCAGAGCATATTGTACATTGTATCCACTGTATTGTAGATGAATGAACTCTTAAAATGCCTTTGAGTGTTCATAATGAAGAATGGATTCATGTAAAACATAATTATGATTTTATCAATACACCTAACATAACAATGCATGATTATATTATGACCATGATATAAAAAAGGCTATGTCAAATAATGAAAAAAAAAAGGTATTTGATTAAGACTTAACAGCATTAATATCAATGACACAATGGACAAATGTTTTCATTTTTTCCACATTCAAACCAAATATTCATTCATTTCATCTGAGTTGTAATACAATAAACATGGATAGTGCATACATTAGTATCAACCAAAAGTTTGTGCTACTGTTTGGGGGAACTTTTCCTGAACTTTTCATGGTGCGGTTGTATGTAATCCAGTTTATTTAGAGTTAGCCCTTCACGCAAATCAGAACTTTGTCATGTCTGACATGTGACCCTATACTTATACTTATACAATACTAAAGGGAAAGGTGACGTTAGGTCTGTAATTACGATTCCCTCCAAATACTGCAACGTTACAGTTCCCTCATGCCGGCAGCTGTAACCTGGAAGCCGACAAACGGCTCCGCGTATTTGCTTTAGAATGATAAATAAACGATTAAAGTTACATGTTTACTAGTAGTTTCGTTTCTAACAAAGGTGGAACTGGCTTTGGCACGCTTCTGCACCACCATTTAAACCTGTCGTGTTTGGTAACATTAGCTAGCAGTTAGCCACCCCCTCCTCTCGGAAGCATTCAAACTCACTTCTGTCTGCAGAAGGATATAAAATGAGTTACTAGTTAGAGTGTTTGTATTACAGTTACCTAAGGCAGAGAAGTGGGGTCATCGAATAGGTGTGTGTGTGCTTATCGAAATTCAAAAACTAGTAAAGCAGACAACTCTGCCCGCATCTGGGCAGCGCATGAAAACAGAGCAGTTAGCCGTTAGCCGCTGTGCGGGATATAGAGGCGCTAGCCCTCCCGTTCTTTGTGTTGGCTAACGTTACTATTAGCTAGCTGCTACTCTGGCCCGATAACGAGCGGGCCAAAGATGAAATAACTGCGGTCCCTGTTTACAAATTGGCGTACTCACTCACTGGCGTTTAAACATATATAGTCTACTCACACTTTTACACTATAATAGTTTAACCTACATGACAGCAAATACGGGGACAATGCTAATGTAACTTATCTGCTGCTTAGCTGAAGTGGTATTTTGTGTTGCGGCTGTTTAATAAAAATGTCATGGAAAGCTGTACTGTGCTAACATTGGTTAGCATGTAATGTTAGCTTACTAAGCTTCGAGCTAAAGTTAACGTAGCCTAGCGAAGGGATGTTGACATTTCTCCATGGTATGCTACTAACCAGTCACTCAGCCGTGGACAACACTCATACTTACACATTCAACAATCACACAAAATATGAGAAGATGAAATAAAGGTACTAACTCCTGGGTCGGTTTGGGACCTCACCTCTTCACTCCCACTAGAGCTGTATCCAGCCTGGCCAAGGGTCTGGTGGCTCGCCTCTATCCCAAGTAAGCGCAAGTGAGACTGGTCGTCGTTTAACGATAGAACCATGTTTGTGGGCCTTGGCCCTCCGTTAGTCACATCATCACCTTCTGAGCCCGATCGTCCGAGTTGCCAACGTTTCTCGGAGCGCAAACGACTGCGTGACGACCAAGGCCGACCGGGGAAACGACCTCTGGCCGTAGCGGTTCCACCTTGGCCTCCTACGGCAGCCGCGGTTGCTGATCCGCATCCCGCTGCCGCCATCATTGCTTCAACAACAACACACACCGACGGCTAGCAGTTCGAGGAGAGACAAGAGGGAAGGCGCGAGATGGGAGGGGGGAGCCGCAATGCTGCAAGGGAAAGTGAGTTCCAGTGAAGCTGCGTTGGGATGGTGAAGTGGGCCGACCTCTGGTGGTGATTGTACGCGAAATCTTCATTCAGAAATCTGCACATATTCCATTTTAGACTACGCCACATCAGTTTACTACGGTATGTGGTCTGTTCTGGCAACTAGTGCCCTGGCTCTACACATTGCAATAGTCTACATTAGGGCCAATATCCGCATTGTCCTCTATTGTCACCAGAAGCAGTTGATGATGAAAAAGAGAAAGCAGAAATCACCATCAGTGGAATATAAATCACTTTTACATCGTATATTTCTTTATGTTCGGTTTCCAATAATGTAAAATAAGGACATACTGTGAATAAAATAGCCAATGAAACCTTATAAAAAATAGTAAAGTTTAATGTAGACTAGACCATTTGGCTACCACCAGAATTAATAGTATAATAATACTAATAATAGTTCCGTTGTGCAGAAATACCGGATTTAAACAGAATGTAGCCAAATAAATTGCTTACTATTTTTTAATTAGGACAAAACCATTTTATATATAAACAGACTTTAGTATAAATAATACTCTGACTGTTATTATGAATTTTGTTATACATGTGCAAATCAATTTTTTTGACAACCCCACTGCAGACAAATCCTTGCCCACACCTTTTGATCTTTGGCGCCCCCCAGAGCGGGCATCTGACCCCGAGTCGGCAACCACTGGACTAGACTAAGCAACGTGTCTTCTTCAGTAATAATGTGGTTGACAAACACGTTCTGATAGAGGAGGCAGTGCTTGAATTGGAATAAAAAAGGTGCCAGTACTCTAAATCAGCAACTGCACAGCACGAGTGGATACCATTGTTTTTTGCTGTTTACCTAGATAACCTTATACTAGTTGCTTAGATAAACCATATACTAGTTGATCATTTTCACACACACATTTCTCTGTTAAAAAAAAAATTGTTTGTCTAAATGGATACAATGTACAGTGAAATGGCAGCTATGTGTGGCTTTATTGTAGCTACTTGTTCTGCTTGCTTGTTTGCTCTGTCTCTCAACTTGCTTGCCCAGTGTGAAAAAGAAGAAGAGAAGAGAGAAGAGAGGAGAGACTGTCTTGGAATAAAGATATCACAACTAATACTCACTCTTGAATTCCTCTGTCTAGCTCTCCATCCAGAGAGGGTGACCGTTTATTTTTCAATTTCTGCTCCCTGTACATAAATAACGCGGAGGTAAATAACGGCGTCTCTAATGGAGCGAGGGCAAGTGTCGACAGCAGCGTTATTTCCACGCTTCCTCATTCATTGTCAGTTGCGTCGCGAAGATTTTTGGCTGATGCTATATTAGGGATTTACGGTATGCCCTGAAATGCATTCGACTGACGGCAAGTGTGGAGAGACAGTGCGCCGCAGCCTCCGCAAGCTCTCGAAAATCTTTCAAACTGAAACTTGTCGATCTAAAATGAAGACAGATTCATCAACTGCATAGCTTATTATAGGTATCCACAACATGATAAAAGAACTACAATATGCGTACCTAGATGCGTCATGAGGTGGCGGTACGCTGTAAGAAGTAACGGTACGCAGATGGGTAAAAATCAGAAGTCCCAGTACTGCGTACTGGTGAGTACCGGCCCAATTCAAGCACTGAGAGGAGGGGAATATATAATGGCGTGCTTTTTTCTTTTTCAAAACCAGTACTGGGTCTTGGCTTCAGATCTCTAAATTACAACCCATATTTTATTTCAGAATTGAGCATTTATGTATTATAGGCCATACAAACGTATCGGTCAAGCGTGTATAATAATAATAATAATAATAATAATAATAATAATAATAATAATAATAATAATAATAATAAATCTCAACTGAAAGCTTTCAACCAAACAAAAATCTCTTAGAAAACACATTTAGAATGTTTTGTCGCATAGGATGTAACATTATGAAAAGGGACATCGGGGCCTGCACTCCGCTCCAATAGGTGGCGCAATGCAGTGCAGGTCAGCGGGTCCTTGCCTTTGAAAACAAAGAAGAAAGACGAAGAAGAAGAATGCGACCAAGAAGAAGAAGGAGAGTGAGGAAGTGATTGTTTCTATATAGTTAATTTGCGACAATTCTTTGACCATTTTGCCCACTAAACACCAGGTAAATTATTACACTCATGTACAAGAACACTAGTCCCATCTGGAGAACGTAGTGTGTGACTGCTCGTGTTCGTCTCTTTGTAGCAGTCAGAACAACCTGCGACATTGCTAAGCTAACAGAATGCTAACGGTAGCCTCAGGTCAATTTCGAGTCATCTGACAATGAAAAAATGGGTCTGCAAGGATTACGAGGCTGCTTTATTACTCGACAATTTTCTCAAGATTACTTTGCTTTAGTCAGCGTTAGCTGGTAGACGATCGCGTTTTAAACCGACACATAGCCAGTATGTTTCTGGGTTGATGTTTCGAGCTGCTTGTGCACTCTAAATTGTTTTTCTCTCTCATACAGGATCCACAAATAATAATCATACAAAAATGAACCTGGAACGAGTACCCAATGAGGAGAAACTAAGCCTATGCCGAAAATACTACTTAGGTGAGTTCTAAAAAAAGGACAAGACAGGCATCAATACAAATGTATTTATATGAATTTATATCTTCTCTTTGATTAGTACATTCTCGTTACTTGAGTTATATTAGTTATATATATATATATATATATATATATATATATATATATATATATATATATATATATATATATATATATCATAATTATTGTAGTGCTATTTACGTGGGAGGGAGAATACAGTAGGTTACAAGGATAGTTCCACTGACGGGGAATCTCTTGTAAAGTCAAGCATTAGCAATCTCAAGCAGATTCATGTGAATTCAGTAGTATTGTCACTGATGATGTTGTTCCCATCTTTTTGTTTTCCCTCAGCTGGCTTTGCATTTCTGCCATTCCTGTGGCTGGTCAATGTAGTTTGGTTTTTTAAGGAGGCATTTCTAAAGCCAGTGTACTCTGAACAAGTACAGATCAAAACATGTAAGTGTCCAAACTACTTCTTTAATGGTAGACATTTTACATGGTTTCCCTCAGCAGTTATGATATGGATTCAACACTTTGTTCTATCACATCCAAACTACTGGGATAAAGATATTTTCAGTTCACGTAATTCCCGGAAGGAATGGTATGACTTTGCTAGGTTGATTAGAACTGAAGAAGCCTCTTGGATGAGAGGAGAAATGTCTTCAAAATAGCAAGTCCAGTCAAGTCCAGTTGACTAGCAGGGCTAGGGAAGCAATTATTAATGCTTTTATTTGTAGAATTCTTGTCTTCATATACATGAGATCTAAATAAATAAGAATTTTTATTTTTCGTTTAGGAAAAAAATATTTGACAATATATGTGATATTTAATGCTTAAGTATATATTGATATTGTTAAAAAATAAAAGTTTGAGAGCATTAGCCAAATATTTATTTGATCCATCCTTGTGCCTAAACTTATAAAGTAGGACAAAATAGAACAAACATTTACTCTTTGAGCTTTGTTCAAATGTACAATCAAGACAGTGACTGTTTTTCTGATTAGTATTTTCTGTTTGAAATACATGTGAGCTATCGACACTTTTGATTTAGAACACATATTATACTTTATAAAACACTAATAAAACTATATACATTTTAAAAAAAGCTTCATGCAAAGCCAGATCAGATATTCCACTGTGTCCATTGTTATAATGCCAAGTAATTGTCCCGTTTGTTTCCCATCTAGATGTGAAGAGGTCAGCACTGGGGTTGCTCTTATGGGTGACGGTGCTGACCACATGGATCACCATTTTCCAGCACTTCAGAGCAGAGTGGGGTGAAGTGGGAGATTACCTGTCCTTCACAATTCCACTGGGAATTCCTTGAATGTATTTTTTCTGTTAGGAAAATAACTAATGATCCACTATAAAGGACCAAATCATTTTCCTTCTTTAACTACAGTGTAAGATTCTGGCGATTTATTTTTGTTCTCTGGAGAAAATCTAATGGCTGAATCACATTAACAGTAATCTCATGTCTTCAAAAGATAACTGCTGTAGGATATTCATTTTTCTTTTCATAAAAGCTCTTTGAGTTATTTTATTATAGTAGGCTAATTAATCTTGTAAAGCAGACAATGTTAACTGAGAGTATCAAACAGTATCTAATGACGAAGCTGGATGTGCATTCTTTTTCTCTCTTTGCTCATCTTTACTCACTAATGTTTGTGTGATTGTGAATCCTGAACTATTTTTACCTATGTATGAATGAAAAATAAAACAATATCCACGACTCCAAGTTTCAATGTTTTTATTTCATCTACTGTATTTCCAATGCCAAGTTAGAATTTCATACTCCTGTTGGAATATCATTATCCTTCTAGGATCTGTGAATCGGTTAGGACATTTTGTTTGGTGACTCACCGATCAGCTATCTTCTCCATATATACTCATAATACTTTGCATTGTTACAGAGGCTCCTAAAGTCTGGGCAATCACTGGCGCCTGTTGTGAAACCCAATAACTTAATCCCTCCAAATGTCGCCACTTCCCTATCATCCTATATGAGTCATAACATAACCAGTGCCATTTTTAGTCACTCCAGTCCAGTCCAAGCTTAAGTGACAGGTTCTACATTACTAACAGGGACAACATGTGTCTGCCATATAATCTGCTGACTTCACTCGTGTGCCAAGAACAGTTGGAAGTATCGGCATGTACGGTACTTTTATGATGCAGGGCGTCCCTTAATAAAACTGATTTACAAGCAGTGAACTTAAGAATCCTTTTATGGACATTGCACGTTATTTCCAAGTGTGTTGCATTTTGTGTGTGTGTGTACTGACTCATGAGATGGGAAGTAACTGAGTACACTTACTCAAGTATTTAAAGTTTTTTGATAAACTTTCATGTATATCTTAAAGGTAAATATTGCACCTTTTACTTAACAGCATTTATTTGACAGCTACTTAACTGATTAAAATTAAACTCAAATCATTAAACCAGTTTACACATTATTATAGATATGATTAATCTACCTAAAGCCAAGTAATTAAGTGCTACTAACTTAATAAGAATAAACAATAACATGCTCACACAGCCTTATTATCTATGTACTTTTACTTGTAGTGGATTTTTTTTAACATTGAGGTATTTGTATATAAGCAAATGATCTGATTAGTCGTCTCACCACTGTTCTGGTGAGTGATGGGGGGGCGGGGAGCACACGTGCACTGCCATGTCCCTGCTGTCACTGTCTGTCACGAGGGTCAACAACATCTCTTTTGAACTTATTTTTGGATAGACCTTCCTTGACAACCGACCTTAAGCACATATTTCGTAACAGGTCTTATAATAAAACGTGAACAGTCCATGTCGGTGCCATCAACCCTAGGAATAAACCATAGGCCACAGCATTGGCAATAGCCAATAAACACTTTAATTGCCAATAAGCTCGGAACAGCTGTGTCACTCCCAAAACAATGCAGTCTTCTCTCATGTGGCCCTGCATGAGCACCCAAGGGTACGCAGATCATAACAGAGGGGAGATGTCCCACCATCAAACCCCCGCTCATTACGCAACCCCAGTATAAAACACATCCAGCAGCCAGAGGGCGAGGAGCTTGGAGTCAGATCAGTGCATCATCACGGTACTCCTCCTCACAGCACCTCTTTTAGGACTTGACACAGGCGGAGAACACAAGCAGTTGAACGGGGGGCTGTCCTTTCGCTCTCTAATTTGGTCAGGGAATTTAAGAAGAGGTAAGTTGTGGCCAGTGTTGTGTGCCTTGTAGTCTTCACATGCTGTAGCATCCACTGCTGTCAAGTTAACTCTCCTTTTTATTTAAAAGAAAACAAAATCCTATTAATTAGAAATGGACTTCATCCTGCCACCCACTCTGCCAGCTGGTGGTATCCCATGGGAGAAGGTTTTACCACCTCTTATTCCTCGGCTGAATGGGACTTATGGAAATTATAATTGGTCTCCCAAATTACTGATTCCAGAGACCGATAACAGCAGCTCTCCAGAGGTAGGTCATTTTAAGTCACTACAGCTAGGTTTTGCAAGTGTTAAAAAGGTTGACCGTTTGTATTTTTTTTATCATTGTATTTTGGAAGGCATGTTCAGGAATACGTCTCTTCTCTCTGTTAAATGTTTTTTTTTTTTTTTTTTGTCAAATCTTTGTTTCCAAGGTCAAGAATGAACTTACCCGTTTGAACTAGTGTAGGTCTATAATAATAATACACAGTATTTCCTTTCATGATGGTAGGTGAACTGTGATACCAGCGGTTTTACAGTTCAAGTTGATGTAAAGCACTTCAATCCAGAGGACCTGATGGTCAAAGTGATAGGAGACTTTGTGGAAGTGCAAGGAAAGCATGAAGACAAAAAGGTTTGTATTCTAGGGAATATTTCTACTTTTTTATTTAATTACAATAATTATGTCATCTTCTAAACCTGTATGACTGCGGTTTTGTCAGAAGGATGGCCCCGGGGTTACAACACGGCAGTTTAACCGCCGATACCGAATCCCAAAGGGAGTGGACACCATGGCTTTGGAGTCAGCCGTCTCTCCAGACGGCATCCTTATCATATCTGCACCGATGCTGCAAACCGAGGACTCCAGAACCCTGACCTGATTGCATCCATACCAAACACTCTCTGCCATCTTCACCACCTATGTAAACAAGTGGGTCTTTAAGAACACACAGGCACATACAGAAATAACTTCAGGCTCCTTCAGTCACAGCAACACTCAGCATGTGCCAAGGCACCCATTTGTTCTGTTCAAGGGACTGTTTTGAAATTCTCTGCTCTCTGAGGTTTGTATATACTGCTTCGCTATTACCCATCAATCTTACACAACGTTTCAAGGAACCAGTCTTTGTAAATATTTTGCGTTCGAAAAGATCAAGCTGCTGTTTATTGTGTGCGACTTTTGTAAAATGCACTGTATTGTAATTGTGATTAATGATGCACACAAATATTACCAACTCGTTGATGTTGAAATATTTCTTCAAAATAAACTTTATTTCTTTATAAAATAAAAAAGTGATAACACCAAGTGGATCCAGTCAATGTTCAAGTGACTTGTTAGTCGTTGGGGAATTCATTCAACACAGACTCGACTTCACTAAAAAGGAAAAACACAGGAGATTACTTTTCTGGAATTTGAAATTTGAGGTGCCAAGTTTTGAGGATTCTAATAACATTTTAAGCTAAATTTCATGGGATTTTAACATTAATGGCCTTCTAGGAACAACATGATGTAACATAAATGATGACAATTAAATTTATAGGTTATTATTTTACCTGATTTGCTCCTTTACCCAGTGTCTCTGCTTGCGAAGGACTTGTAATAAAGGGTCATCTTCAAAGTCTTTTCCATCTGAATCTGAAATAGGAAAAAATAGAACTTTTGATGAGGGCTGATAATAGAACATTATTAACATGAACATATGGAAGACAAATACGACATGTTATGTTTTTTTAGTTATATGCCCAAAAAACAGTATGAATTGATGAATGATATGATTACGGTGAAATTCAACATGCGTCACAAATGTTACAGCAAGCACAAAAAGTGGCTTTGACCTCAAGGATTGTGACATGTTGGTAATGGAAACTATTCATACGTCAGAATATATTCTCCACAGTTCACTACAGGGGAAAGGTTGGTGCTCTTTGCTGCCATAAGCTCACCCTCAGCTTCTTGCAGCAGCTGTGCAATGACCCCCATAGAGTCCTGCGCATTGCAGGGAGGAACTGAGGATTGTGGCGGTGCAGAGGCAGTGCAAGGAGGAGAAACCGACGAGACAGGGTTCCTTTGTGCAGGAGATGAATCCACTGTGGAGAACAACACCTCTGACACTGCCTGTCAAAACCCAAATGACAACACCCTATTGGTTAATGCAGCTTTAAGTAACCATAATAACATTGTGCATCACCAAATGATGACGTAGAACATCTAAACAATATTAGGTGTAGGAGTGATGGTGTAAATAGGGTATATCGAAAGACTGTTTTACATTTTATACTAACACAGACAAGGTTCACAGTTCAATTTATTGTCATTCTACAAAAGGGTTGCACAACAAAACTCAGTTTGCAGTCCCATTACTGCCACATAATAAAATACAGACAGTTTGCCTACTTTAGCTTCAGTTTTAAGAATCCTCCAAATACTCAGGCCGCCTCTGTGGCCTCATAAGTCGCTAAATGGAACTAAATGGATAGGGTTAAAAAAATAAACTTGGAGACCTGTCCTAAGGCACTGTGGATTGGAGAAGGCGGCTGTGGGGCAAGATCGCCAATACAGCTCTCACTGGAAAATCCCTGGTTTCCCTCCTGTTGCTGCTGCTCTGCCTGCATGACCTTTTTGGGAACTCCACGATGTGAAGAACTCCTGTTTGTAAAACCAGGGACATCAGCATGTTTTTCCACATTCATAGCATATGGCATAAGCATAAAAAACAAACCATATAAAGCATTCAGACTTGATTTTTTTTTTTTTTTTACCATATGTGCATGTTTCAATACTACCTTGGTGATTTCTTCTGCTTTCTGAATGGCATCGTCTTCTCATTCTTCTCCAACTCTCTCCTCTGAGCATTCTCTTTCTTGCTCCTCTCAGACCTTTTGTGGTGAATGAGCCCAGCTATTTCTACAGCTCCAGATGAAGCAGGTGTTGGGGATGGCATATCCTCACAAATAGGTTCATCAGTGAAGGTATACATCGAGTTTCCAGGGGTCTTTTTACAGCCGACTTTGGTCTGAGACTCATATCTACTTTCTGAAATGTGTTGCTGGGTGCTAACACGAGATGACTGGATGGGACACGGCAAGACATCACAGAGTAAATGCATGTGGGCAGGAACATGGGCAATAGCCTGGGGTTGAGGAGCTGAAGAGCCAGAGACAACAAAGGCAGAGAGGGCAGGTGGATCTGAAGCTGGGGGACGTGATCTGTGGGCCTCTTTGGGTTGTGGCTGGGTGGCAGCGATGTGCGGATGTGCAGCTGTTTGGGAGACTTCAGGAGGGTTGGCGCTCTGGTGTTGCTAGAGATAATGCAAGAAAGAGGAATGAGAAATCAGTCTGTAAATCTGGAATAAATATATCACAACACATACGGAGCAAATTTTGCACTATATGATTCCAACCTTGGAAGCCTGTCCACTGGCTGAGTGTTGGTTTAAACTGGAGGGCTGCCAGCTAAACGTGGGACCATGAAGACTGGAGTGTTGCAGGGACTGTGGCCACTCTCTGGCCTGCTCAATCTTTCGCCTTAAACGCCACTGGAACAAGATGTCCTCTTCCCGGCGTGTGGGGGGCACCAGAGAGGGAAAGGACTTTTGGGAAGACACAGCTTGAACTGAGTCTGAGCTGGCCTTTGCTGTAAATGTTCATAAAGACATTGCCCATTAATAATGAGTCAGTAGTACAGTTTGAAATGTCAAACGTGCAAAACGAGATGACATCTACTGCAAGCTGCACTGCACATTGAACGCATTATTCAACACTCTCGCCTTACCAGCAGATCTTATTAAACTGGGAATCAAAGGTCTTCGTGCTGGCTCATCTACGCCGACTGTTGAAGAGAAGTTTGAGCATTCCAGCCCATATGAGCTGACAGGGATAGATCCATCACTCAGAGTACATTCACTGTTAGAAAGACAAAAAGTTGTTTACAATTCTACGAATGAACTAGAAATTGTGATGTGAATGCTGGATGCACTGATGCTGTGCTGAACAGCTGGTTTAAATGTGCAAGAGAGCCGTAGGTGAAGCTACACTGCATAATTGGCTTAACTTTGTCAGAAGAAAGTGAAGAAATAGCAGTATTTGTGGGAATTATTATAATGAATGGGAACATTTTTGTGTAAAACACTGAATATTTCGGAAAGTATTAAGGGTATGAATGATAAAAGCACCGCAATGTCTGAATTGAGCTGACCATTTTAAATTCCAGCATTCACACCAATGTATTTATCATTAATGCTATTCGCTGGTCTTAATACCCTCTCAACAGAAGTCTGCGGGCCTTTTCTTGAAGGTGTTGTATCTCTGTGTCATCAAATTCACACTGGGAGGTGTCTGACAAAATCTGAGAAACAAGAGAACAGACAGAAAATGGAATAAACCACAGATTATCTTGTTTCTTCAAAACAAAGAATACTCAAGGCAGTGTCAATAAATGAAACTAGACCGTCACATTTGCAGTATTTGATGGTAATAAATTTGACACGAGCAGTCTTAATAAGCCATAAATGTAACAAACACGGCTGCATAAACAACAGCTTCCCAGGCATTGAGGTGTCCAAATGGAAAACCTGTGGTGTGGTGTTGAAATGAAAATATTTATATGCACACTCTGCTTCCTGGGCATTCAGACAAACCAGGACAGGGTACAGCATACACAAATAATTATTTTTATTAAATGTATTATTAAATAAATAAATATACATCCGTGGCTAAATTGTTCCCGACAAGCAAATGCACCTATTTCTATTTAGTACGGGAAAGACAATAACAGGCTATATCATGGCTCAATCCCAGTAAACCCATAAATGCACTCACACTAAGGGATCCTCTGCATGGGGAAAGGGAGCCGTCATGTTGACGCTGCCCAGCTCCACTGAAAATTGCAGGTCCATGGTCATCTTTCAGAGTCTGGATCCCATCTGTTCAGAGGAAGGGAATCCACACAAAGGTTTTACCAGCAAAGTTGCCTTCCGTGTTTAAATTAAGGAGCTTGTGACAGTAAGTGAGAATGGACCTTTGTCTGGAGTTTTAGTTGGTGTTGAACTGTGGGGCGACGATGAGGGCGACATCCACCAAAAAGGCAGCTGCTTCTCTCCAATGGCAGAAGGCATCTGTTGGCGCTCCTCCCGACTCTGTGGTTGTCCACGACGAAAGCGATCCATGTACCTGGGAGAGCAAAGGTTAATGCCGGTTATAAAGAGTGATTCAAATAGAAAGAACCATGACCACTTTCTACATCTTCCAGTCTTAACAGCACAGTTACTACGCCATCGCAATATTGCATATTGCAGATTTTCATTCCAAGAAAAAGTTACAGTTGTGTTTAGGATAACTAATAATAATTGTGGATAAATTAGGGCATAGGCACAGCTACGCTTGAGGGCCATGAATGGCTAAAACATACCTTGCTAGTACTGAATCCTGCTGAACTCCTAGCTCTGAGGAAACTGGGGATTTTCTCGTCCTCAGGGACTGGAGGTTAGGTGTCTCCATGTCAGGTAAGGTTGTAGTGCTGGCAGGAGAAGATCCACAGTCTGTGGAGGGCCAGAACTCTGCAAAAACAGGTTGTCCATCTGTGGCAGCAGAATGTCGGTCACATTGTTCAAACAGCTGTGGGCTCTCTGGGCACAGAGTGTGTATTTGTGAACTGGATCGCTGGTGGTTGGGACTTGCAGGACTTGAAGTCTACAAAAGAACAACAAAGTGATAGAAATGTTTGCGATGATTATGTCAAGCAAAACTAGAATTTAATATATATATATATTACTTTGAAACATACTCGTTTTTTCTTTTTTTTCGACAGGGACTGGGTGCAGGATGGGTGGTAGGATGCCTTCCCAACTCGGGATGCTGGTTGAAAGGGATTCTGTCTTGTGAACACAGGTCCACTATAAAAAACAACAACAAAACAACAACAACAAAAAAACAACAACACGTATGACCAACTGTAACTTGTGTTTATCGTATTATAAAATGGGACCTTTAGATCTTACCTGGATTTCATTACAGCTTTAAAACCCCCAAACCTAAATGCAAATCAGACACATTGCGCTTCAGTATGGGTCTGATTTGTACCTGGTACCAGCGCAGAACTTTAACAAACAATTTCAGTTGCTGACTGACTGGTTTACTTACCGTAAGAAAACTAACAGTTAAGCTAGACAGACCACATCATCCAAAGGCCTTCGGAGTTGAATTGGCAGGTCCACAACAGAAAGTTACCATGGAGTCAAACGCCAGTGCGACACGATTTGTCCATAAAATAGCGAATTAAGATGCTACAGCAAGATACATTCACCCAACACGTCCAACGTTGTCACTGAAAACATTATTTCTATGCCTTTTTGGGACAAATACAACATTGTAGATAAAACCAGAAGAAAGCGTCACTAGTTTGCCGATGGCTATTTATTGCAAGACGTACAACCAATCGGTAGCGAGTTTAATATGATGGGCATGAAATCTACCCAATCGGGTAGAATCTCCTCGTAGCACAATCGCCAATCAGTTGACAGGAAACCGGCAGCGCGCGGAAGAGGAACGTCTAGCTATGCGTTCATCTGATCAAAAACAGGCTACGTAACGAACTACGCGCTTGGATAACAATACAACGTCCAGTCTGCCGTTTATTTCCAGGAAATGTCTGGGAACCACATATAGGAATTTTCTTTAATCAGCGTATCGCTGTATTAGGCAAACATAGATCCCGCCGTGCTTGAGAAATTAGTTTGAACGTTATCCAAATGTTAATGCTAATGCTGAATGTGGCTAGCTGATCGTAAACTGTCTAAACCTTAACCACAGCTAGCTAAGTTAGCTAACATTCGCGAGCTAACGTCCTGTAGCAGTGCTACGTTCGCATTGTCAAGTAGCGTCGGTTAAAAGTCGTTATCAACCTAAAGGCACTGCATTTCGGTCACGGAAGGTGAAGCCGTGGTCGTAAAAAACGTTACATATAAGTTATAAAAAGGTGAAGATAATGCACCACGTCAAGATCAAGACTGAACGGCCAGGTGAGTAACGTTAACGTTACTACATTGTCACTCTAAAGTCATTAGAATGTTTCTAAGATCCTGCAGAAAGTATGCATTCAATATGACCTCTTTATCGTAGCTATGGTTTATTCGTGTTCAATAAAACACCCACTGTTTACACTTATTCATTACATGCAGATTCAGAGGGGGCTGGTGCACGCAGCAGATTGGATGCCGTGTTAAAGGGACTGGTAGAGAGGACTGAAAATGAAAGGTCCGTTAAAATGTCATTATTTATTATTCCATTGTGGTTACTTTCCTATTAGACTAACAAATGTTTTCATTTTGAGCAGGGAGCAAAATGAGGGGGATGCTGGGAAAATATCAGCTGACTCCTTAAACAAGTATGGATCAAATATTTGTATTTCACACGTTTGTCAAATGTAGTATGTATGATATATTCTAGCAGTGGCTGTGAAGTTAGTGGATATCTGTTATTTAATTCAATATTAAATATTAAGTGCGTTTCTCTTGCTCCCTAGGGATTTGTCTCCATCATCTGCTGGAAAAAGGCAAGTGTTTATTTTTCACTGCTGAAATCTGAATCTCCCTGTTCTCTCAATGATGTTATAAATCTCACATTGGCAACTTGCATGCATTCCAGGCCGTCAGCTAGATTTCCCCAGCACCGGAGAAAGAAGCGAAAAGAGATGGATGAGGGCATACCAGAGACCAATCAACACAAACAAAGTAAACTAAGTGCAAATGATGAAAATTATTCAGCAAGAACTGTATTTGAGTAGTTGCCTTGTTTTTGTCACTCATTTTGTTCACTTTGCCTTTTCACTTCATTGTACAATTTTCTTATATTACAAATGTCTTTCTTTTATCTTCCCATTTTTGTCTCTCTCCATTTGTTAGATGCTTACATTATTAAGTTATTTGATCGCAGTGTGGATCTGGCTCAGTTCAACACCAGCACCCCACTGTATCCTATCTGCCGTGCCTGGATGAGAAACAATCCTTCTGTTCGAGTGGCACATGCTTCCCCAAGCCCCCCACACAGCATGGTGGAGGAAGAGGTGAGGCCATACAGTTATGTCAGATAACTTTTATTCAACATATGCGTACAACACCAGTATTTACACAAATTAAAGTATTTTTTTTAATCATATTTCACAGAAAATCTGTTTTTTAATTGTGACACATTTGTCCACTGTACATTATAATGGTGAGTTTTAAAAGTTGTGTCCCCTATTTTACAGAGTAAAGAAGTTATTAATATTGTGGCCAAGAGTATCGTCGTAAACAATATAACCATAATATTGAACCACCTTTGTGGAAATGCAAATACAATTTATAGAGCTGAAATATAATAAGATTACTTCACACTATGCCTTGGCTTTTATCCATAGGTTCTATCACACCTACTCAACAAACTGCAGGTTTCTCAGCACTAGATATCTCAGAATCCATGCAAATAAAACTGATTAAGTACATAACCAAACATAAGTGAGTAAATGTTTTATGTTTGGATTTTGTCATTTCTTTGAGCTGACATCATACACTAAGTGTAAGACTTTAGCCTGACTCGTTATAATTAGTGTGATCAGTGCTTTTGCAGATAATTGAAACATTGAAATAGAAAAAAAGACTACTTACCTAGACTATAGTAAGCATAAAGATTATGCCATGGTCTTCAGGCATCATAATGCCAGGAATATATTTTTTTATGTAAATGGCTGTTCAGATGCATTCCTTAATCCAAGTTTCTTTTGGCAGCTTACAGACATGATCAATGGTAAAGGCCAGAATGTGTACAGACTCCCTCCTCCAACCTCCTGTGCAATCAGCACCTCTGGTGAACCCATCAATCTCAGGATCCCACAGACTGAAAAACCTACTGTTAACAAGGTTCTGTATATTATATGAATCTGTGTTTTATTTGATATGAAATTACATGAATCTATTTTACATCAAATGAGTTAAAAAGCAAACTAATCAATTAATCTGAACTTTTTTTGCACAGTTGACTGACTCAGCTCCTGTATCAAGTTCTCTCATATGTGACCACATGGAACGTTGGAAAAAGATAAGGCAAAAGTATGTTTTTCATGAAAAATTAATGTTTGAAAAAGCACTGAAACATCTGACAGTTTGGAATGGATTGAGCTGACTCATATTGTTCTTTTTGTTTTCTTCCTTTCCAGGTGGAAGGAGTGCTCTAACAAGAACCAGCTAAGATACAGCGAGAGCATCAGGGTCCTTAAGGAGATGAAGGATCTCTATGATCGCTAGCTGACTTGTATCGTAGCTCCCCACCACAGAATGGACTCTATGCATTGTTAAGGAACCGTGGTGGGGCGGACATTGTTTGAACACATCTGCCATGTATGCAATCAGACACGTAAGAAAGCATGAACAGATCCTGGAGCCTTAAGAAGACAACATGTCCTTTGCATTGCAGAAAACGATATTTTGAAGGGTGTTTAATTGGTGTTGCAATTGTTTGTGCGGGAATGTGTTCCAGTGTGATGTGGGATTGTTTTTATTCATGAAAAATCCATGTAGATGTCTGAATAAATTAATCAGTTTTCCAGACACACTATGACTTCCTCCTTCATGGGGCATCCTGAACATTAACAAGACTTAAGTCTTTTTCATGCTTTGCTTTCTGTATCACACAAGGACACAACAACTACGACACTACAAGAGGTTTGTCTTAGAGGATGTAATTACTCCATAAGAGTAGGTTATACCTAACATTCGGTATTCACTATGCCTCGTTCTTTTGAAATGCATAGTAGCATGTTGTTGCTTTTTTTGTCCAAACCAATACGTGTTAATGGAATTTTTAAAGTTGTTAGTTTAGAGAAACTTCACAGCAGTGTAGAATGAATGTGTTGCTTCATCCTTTAACCCTTTAGGATGTATTCCAAGAAAACTCAGTATGTCTCATCAGAGTAGCTTGTGGTTCTTTAAGAGGTGAAGCCTCAATGGGGACAGTTGTAACAGATTACATGTCATACTCCGAAGTGAAGAGTCAGTTGAACACACCCTGCAACATGTTCTGTTGTAATATTGCTGACTTGACAGCAGTTACAGGAAGTGGCCAACAACTATTCAAGCAATAACACATTTGTCTGTTATGTGTTAGTTTGTATGTGAAATTGTACTTTGAGATCAAGATAACACCTGTACCACATTAACAGTTGTGGCCTGTTTTTAGTTTCACTTAGTTTGGAGAAGTCTAATGTGTTGTTCATAGATATCAGTCTACATCTGCAGTATTGTTTATTTATATGATCTGTTGCAGAACACAGTGGAGAAAACTGTGCTACCTGGAAGACACCATGCTGGATATATGACTGACTCATATTCACTTTCTGTAAGTTTCTGTGTGTTGCTAATTTATGCATTAATACTGATTTATATGAACTACTGTTATTTACTCACTACATTATCCATTTAGTGTCATTGTGTGTTCTTTTATACGCACAGATTAACTAATGTTGACTTCGTATATTTCACTGTCTTGTCCGCCTCCCTTTGAAAAGTGCATTTATTTTTCAAAACACTGAGGGATTCCCTTAGGTCAGCAAATTGCACTGCCCCCAGAGGCCAAATAGCGTTGCACGTACTCGCAGCTTTTCAGTATTCCACACCTGTAGTGACTTTGGCGAGAATTGCTTTGTTTGTGTTGTTTGTGTGCGATAAACCGATACTTGTCGATGTTTTTTTATGTTTTGTATCCCATATTAATAAAAGCATTTTACTTGAATTAACTACAAGAATGCCTGGATATTTTAACAATCACACTTTTTGATTTGTTTTGTTTTTTATTTTGTGGTTCTACAATTTCACTACAAAAAGACAACATGCTTTTAGACATTTTAAATAGGGATTTTAGCAAATAAATCACCAAATCATGGCTGGCAGCTGCTCTCATGTCTCGCAGGTGAGCGTCCCACCCCCTTGCCTCAGTCCTTCCTGGGTTCGAGTGATAGAACTCTATTAGCTTCCAGTCCATAATGAATTCATAATGAAGATAATAAAGAAAAGAAATGAGTATGCAAGGAATAAGTCCTACAATCATGGCTTCCCATAGTTTTCTATTTTATTTCCTTATTTTGAACTGATATATACAGTGGTGTGAAAAAGTATTTGCCCCCTTCCTGCTTTTTTCTTTTTTTGCATGTTTGTCACACTTAAATGTTTCAGATCATCAAACAAATTTTAATAAAAGTCAAGGATAACTCAAGTAAACACAAAATGCAGTTTTTAAATGAAGGTTTGTATTATAAAGGGAGAAAAAAATCCAAACCTACATGGCCCTGTGTGAAAAAGTATTTGCCCTCTCCAGTTAAAACATAACTTAACTAAGGTTTATCACACCTTAGTTCAATTTATCTAGCCACCACCAGGCAACAACATCAAAAGAACTGCAGGCCTCACTTGCATCAATTAAGGTCAATGTTCATGACTCTACCATAGGAAATACACTGGGCAAAAGTGGCCTACATGGCAGAGTTCCAAGACGAAAACCACTGCTGAGCCAAAAAAGTATTAAAGCTCGTCTAATGTTTGCCAGGAAACATCTTGATGATCCCCAACACTTTAGGGAGAATACTTTGTGGACTGACGAGACAAAAGTTGAACTTTATGGAAGGTGTGTGTCCCAATACATCTGGCGTAAAAGTAACACAGCTTTTCAGAACATCATACCAACAGTAAAATATGGTGGTGGTAGTGTGATGGTCTGGGGCTGTTTTGCTGCAGCAGGGCCTGGAAGACATGCTGCGATAAATGGAGCCATGAATTCTGCTGTCTACCAACAAATCCTGAAGGAGAATGTCCGTCCATCTGTTCGAGACCTCAAGCTGAAGCGAACTTGGGTTCTGCAGCAGGATAATGATCCAAACCACACCAGCAAGTCCACCTCTGAATGGATAAAGAAGAACAAAATAAAGACTTTGGAGTGGCCTAGTCAAAGTCCTGACCTGAATCCTATTGAGATGCTGTGGCATGACCTCAAAAAGGCGGTTCATGCTCGAAAACCCTCCAATAAGGTTGAATTACAATGACTGTGCAAAGAAGAGTGGGCCAAAATTCCTCCACAGGGCTGTCAAAGACTCATTGCAAGTTATCACAAACGCTTGATGGCTGTTGCTGCTGCTAAGGGTGGCCCAACCAGTTATTAGGTTTAGGGGGCAAATACTTTTTCACATAGGGCAATGTACATTTGGATTTTTTTTCCCTTAATAAAAGAAAACTTAATTTAAAAACTGCATTTTGTGTTCAATTGTGTTGTCCTTGCCTTATATTTAAATTTGTTTCATGATCTGAAACACTTAAGTGTGACAAACATGCAAAAAAAGAAGAAAGTAGGAAAGAGGCAAATACTTTTTCACACCACTGTATGTTTGAGGTTTTCTGTCAAATCTACTTCAAATGATCTGATTTGCAGAGTAGAAGCCCTGCATAAACCGTTGCGTACCCTGAATGATAAAATGCTGTGTCTAGTGAGTAGGCCTAGTGTTTTTCATGTGGAAGGAAGAGAACATCTCATCAAAAATACATTTTTATTCATTGCATTGAAATAGGTATAGTACAATAATTAAAGTTCAGTCTTATGTTGATGATTAGCCTGTCAATAACCATGACTGGAGGGCCAAATGCATAAAATATAAACATCAAATGGGTCTCTTTATCATATGAATTACAGGCGATTATTACATATCTGATATCTTGAAGCTAAGAAAAATTAACAAAAAAAAAGAAGAAAAAAACCCTCATCGTTACACAAAGAACTTAATATTTACATCTTAAAGGAATTACTCTTTCTGATTATAACTGGAACATATTGGGAGATATGTGATGTTATCAAACTAACATTGTAAAAGTAAGAAACAGGAGGAATTTATAACTGGTGAAACATAAGAAACAGAATGGGTATGTCTTACACATTAAAAACACATGTATATATAATATTCAACTATTTCCTGTGAAGTGACCTCACACTGCCTGTGATGATCTTAATCAGTGCTCATCAGTGAAGTCAACTTTGTTTTTGGTGAAGTTTAAGGAAGTGGCTGTTGAAGCATTATTCAGTGATCACAGTCTCCCGCTATTTCTCCACAGCGTTGTTCACTTTTTCCTCTGTCAAGAGTGACGAAGTGGTCGCGTCTTTCATCTCCACAGGTTCAGCTGAGTCAGACTTCCGGGCAATCCGAGAAAAGTGTGATGACAAGGAGCGAGAGGACATAAATGTTAAGTGGTCCTCTGCCAGGGCACTCTCAAGGACAAAGCATATGGACTGCTTCAGCTTCTTCTGGAATTCATCACACATGAAAACATAGAGAATGGGGTTGAGGCAGCTGTTCACAAAAGCTAGAATTACCACCAGATTACCTCCGATCCGAACAACAGTCCGGAGACTTGTGTTGGTCTTGTAGTAATATTCTATGAAACAAAAGATGTGGAAGGGCAACCAGCAGATGAAGAATGCAAGAACGACAGAGAAAATGATTCGCCAAGATCTCTTTTTCCTCGTCCCATGCAGACGCCTTGCACGAACAACTATGGCCACATAAGAGACCATTATTACCAGGAACGGGACGAAAAAGCCCACAACAAAGCGAAAAATGTTGAGGCTGTGTAATTGTCCGTCTGTGATGTATCTAGAATAAGAACAGACAGTCTTGCCCGGGTAGATCGCTATCTCACGGAAACAGGCAAAAGGGGTGCTGCAGGCCATAGCAGTCAGCCAGATGAAGAGGCATATGAGCTGGGCTTTGCGAACGGTGCGCTTGTTTTGTGCCCACACCACCACCCAGATGGACAGGCAACGATCCAGACTAATGGCCATCAGGAGGAAGATACTCGCAAACATGTTGACGATCCCTACAAAGCTGTTGAGCTTGCACATTAATTGTCCAAATATCCACTGCCCCTTAGAGACATAAATGATCGTGAAGATCAAGAAGCCCGTGAAGAGAAAGTCAGCCAGGGCCAAGTTGAGAAACCAAACCGAGTTGACCGTTTTCTTCATCCTGAAGCCTGTCACATAGATGACCAGACCGTTGCCCAGAGTCCCCATGATGAATATCACACAGTAGAGGACCAGGGAAGCCAATTTCATGTTTCTGAAAAGCTCGTTCTCTCCAGTTGGTCGAGGTGCAGTGGAATTGACGTTATCTATTCAACAAAAAAGAAATGTGTCATAACAGACGAACAGTTTCTTTGATTGCTTTTATAACCATGCATAAATGATCTGTTTTCATTCACTGCTTGCTGTTTCATGGTTTTACTGGTTCTGTAGGGGCTCCCACTTTAGTCCTAGATTGGCTAAAGTAGTCACAGAGTACCTTTTTGCAAGTTCATCTTCAACTCATTTCACTCAGCTGCTGTTGTGATTCCAAAATAATGTAACAAAAAAAACTAAAAAATTAACTAAAAATACAGTTAATGACCCATTTTAGATTGTTGCGGCAAGTAATGATGGGAGACCACCTTTCTGTTAATGCAATTTAAAAGCAATGTTATTATATGTTTAAAGTATCTTACCAGTCCCCATTTTTCTGATGTTGCATGAATCTGTCTTTAGTCTCTGTCTGGTTCAGCCTTGACTCACTCACTCTCTCTGATCTCTCCTCCTTTTCATTTCATGCAGCTGCCAATGAGACGGTACTTCTGCTGCTGGTGTGACTTGCAAGTCTTGCACAGGGATTGGACAAAATAACAAGAACACCAGAATATAACTGGAGCTATATGATCGTCACTCTCATGAACTATCATCAACAGTTGAAATGAGCGTCAAGGGCTCTTATGTTGTATATCTCATTATCTTTTCATCAAGTTGTTTTCAAGCCAATTCTGGTAATTTCTTGCTGCTTGTATTGTAAGTTCAGCTTTTGCCCTTTTTTGAAAATGAGCAGTGTGTCCTTTATCTTCTTTAAAAATGTTTCTATGCATTATCATCGCTGTCTATTTCATAGTGCGTTTTGAAAAATGTCTCTGTGAACCGCACCTATTCGCTGCACTTACTGTAATAGTGAAGATAATAAGATGTGATCTTTATCTTAAAATTCTTGTTTTCTTGTAGCTGCACAGTCCCTCTGAAAAGCAACAACATGAAAACCAACACGTGTGTTTTCTTTAGTTATATGTTTAATGATTTCTCACAAATGCGCCAAACAATTTGCACATTAGTTGGAAGCAACAATCTGGTTGATCCAGTTACGCAGGTAGGACACGCGGGCGTACACGGCAGGGGTGCGCACGTCGCAGTTGGAGGTTCCCCAGGACACGATACCAACAAGGGACCACACTCCACTGTTCTCACAGACCAGAGGGCCGCCAGAGTCTCCCTGAAATGAGAAAATGTGTTTCTAATTTGCTTTTGAAATGCATGGCATCTCTTGTTTTCAGTACAGCGTTGTACAGGATGTTAGCTGTGCCAGCCCTTTCAAAAACAAGAAAACCGATACACCGCATAGATATTATCCTCTTTAGGAACACTTTTGAACTACCTACTATAAATTTCATTGTGTGTAAAATAATTTGAAATGTTTAACAATTTGTACGTTTACAAAGTATTTGCTTGATGCTTAAAGATGGCCAACATTTGTGATGTATCATCACATCATTTGTATTTTGTGTACCTACAAAATGAATTATCGTTTCTCACATATCTGTATTTCGGGCAGAGGTTGTTTATTGATTGTTACCTGACAGGAGGACACTCCAGAAGCACCAGCGCAGATCATGGCGTCAGTGATTCTGTTATAACCCCAGTACTGCCTGCACTGTTCAGGGCTGAGCAGAGGCAGGGCAGTCTGCTGGAGAGTGCGGGGGCTTGCTGAGAACAGAGAAGACATGGAGATGAGGCTAGCTGCACGGATACATATTTTATATCATACTTAGGGAGGTATTTAACGGAGCCTTTATGTCTGTGGAAATGGAACTGCTCACACGTCCCTTTGAAAAATGACCCTGTGTGTAAGACTTAGAAAACTCACAGGTTTGGCCGGTCTTGCCCCATCCAGTGGTGACACATTTGGTTCCAGAGGGGATGCTGGTGCCGGCGGAGGCCAGGCACACAGGGGACACGCGGGATGTCATCTGGACTGGGGAGGACAGCTTCAGAAGGGTGATGTCATTGTTGAAGTTCCGGCTGTTGTAGTAGGGGTGAGTGATGGCCTGGATGGATGAGCATGAATCAGAAGCAGATATAATGTTTTTTTTAATGACACATCTACCCAGGAAATGGGTCCTTAAAGTAAAAGATATACATTTTTAGAAATAAAAGAAAGCATGTGTGTGTGTGTGTGTGTGTGTGTGTGTGTTGGGGTGCTGCTTACCTTGGAAATGGACTTGACCTGAATTTGCTCACCGTTGAACTGACGATCATGTTCTCCCAGAATCACACGGTGGTTTCTGGAACTGAAGAGCATAAAAACAGACAGAGGGGTGCTTACAGAGATGGCAATGTTGGGGTCTTTCTCCCGTGGATGTGAGATACCTCAGCACTACTTACGACACGCGGCAGTGAGCAGCGGTGGCAACCCAGTACTGGTTGATGAGGGATCCTCCACAGAAGTGGAATCCCCTAGCATCCTATGAGTGAACATACAATAACAATATTTTCTAAACCACATTTTCTGGATTACAGAAAGGTAAGATGGGTGTGGTGGGTAGCTACTAAGGTTACCTGAAGTGAAACCTGCCAAGGCCAGGACCCAGACACAGCAGTCTGCCCATTTACAATCTTGTTGTATCCATTCACTTGGGGCTTGATAGCAGGAACTCCACACCCTGAGACCAAATCACACAGTTGAAAATGTATCTGCATGTCCCACGACACAGGGCACATACTGTATACCAGGATGTGCTCTGTGTATTATTATTTACAATCTTTTTTAAAGTGCAAGAAGCCCAAATTAAAGAAAGATACCCATAACTGCTACCCCACCGTCACAGAAAACATTCCTACGGATAAATCACCTGTCACTCACCGAGTGCAGAGACCACCAGAGCAAAACAACTGACAAGCAGCAACATGGCAACGTCTTGTTCGGGATTCGACTACCTGAGTGATCTCCTGTTTGGGACACTGGCTTTTATATGTGATCCTGAGTGCCATGTGTAGCACACATGCAGGTACCCCCCGAATCAACAATGACTGCGATAGGTCTGGGACGACGACATCTGGTGATAAGAAACTGATGACTTTAACAGACTCATTCATCCACTTCGTCTTATGCTCGTGTTTGTTCTGTTGTTGCACACATAGGTCATGACTTTTAGCGAACAAATTGTTGCATTAATCAATCCACTGGTCAGAAGCAACAGCATTATGCCTTGTTATTCTGAGAAGAAAAACAATCTTGACATTTTACAATCTCTGTGCATTTACAAAATATACGATAGTTTAACAATGCATAACCTTGTGTAAAGCCACCACTTCAGCAGAAAGTAGAAGTAGCAAATACTTCCACACCTCTTTATTTCCTGTGTGAACACTGGTGTTACAGGAAAAAAGATATTGATCAAACTCAACTTGTACTTAGGTACAAGTTGACGGTGCATATGTATTTATGCACACAGAATATACTGTTGAATTCTTGAAAGGTGGTCTTGAGGTGTTTTTTTTTTAGATATGTAATGGTATTAAAATACATACATCACAAGAAACACAAATCAGAATCTCATTGGTGACCTTTATTGATTTAATGTTTGAATATCACAGAAATAAAAATGTGACTTTTTATGCAAATCATCACTGGAGAGAGGAATAATGAAGACAGCCTCACATAACGTGAATAGTTTAACTGTGTATCTGTCAGATGCTTTAGTTCAGTTTTGAACAAACATTATGGAGTAAATGTGGATAGTATTATGTGGATTGGATATGTATTCTGATTAAGTAAATGGCTTTAAGGCAGTAAGTAGATAGGCCTTCGGTTCTGAGATAAAGATGTTGTCAGCATAGTTTTTAGTCGACCTCCTCGATAGTTGGGCCTGAGGAGGATCCGCCTCCAGCTCCACCAGGGAAGCCACCAGGCATCCCTCCGGGCATCCCTCCTGTTCCCTCCTGGTATAGCTTGGAAATGATGGGGTTGCACACCTTTTCAAGTTCCTTCTGCTGGTGATCGTACTCATCTTTCTCTGCCGTCTGGGTAACAAAAGGCACAAAGAATTAGTTCTCAGAACTGGGTGTGTTGGTATTTAACTGTGACTTTATGAAAATAATATGAAAGGAAAATGGGGAAATTGCTTCACATTGTTGACACGATACAGGGCCCCCATCTGCTTTCACAATGTCAGCCAAAGAGGAAACCTTGTCTCTCATGAAATCTGGTGGTTCAGTTAGTGTTATTACCTGGTTCCTGTCCAGCCAGGCAATGACTTCGTTGCACTTGTCCACGATAGACTTTTTGTCCTCTGGGCTTATCTTGTCTTGGAGCTTCTCATCCTCTACAGTGCTCTTCATGTTGAATGCCAGAGACTCCAGGGAATTCTTGGCTGTGACCTTCTCTCGTTGGGCCTCGTCCTCAGTCCTGAACTGCTCTGCCTCCTGCACCATCTGTTCAATTTCCTCCTTGCTCAGCCGCCCTATGGGAGAATGAAATATAAACCTGTGCACCTCCTTTGATACGTTATTTTCTCTGTTCATGTACAGCATTCCTGCAGAATTTGTGCTGCACCGTGTTCTGATTAAATAAGTATTTCTTATTGTTAATATGCTTATCTACCTTTATCATTGGTGATGGTGATCTTGTTCTCCTTCCCAGTACTTTTGTCCACTGCAGACACATTAAGAATGCCGTTGGCATCGATGTCAAATGTCACCTCGATCTGAGGGACACCTCTGGGAGCAGGTGGAATACCAGTCAGCTCAAACTTGCCCAGGATGTTATTGTCCTTGGTCATGGCTCGCTCACCTTCATAAACCTGAAAGCAATGATCCAAATCATATTTGGCCACATCAGTAAACATGTTCAGGCGTACTTGTAATACACTTGGGGCAATAACGAGCCTGCTGTCATTTGTCTAGAACTTTACTTCAAGGTTGCGCTACCTGAATAAGCACACCCGGTTGGTTGTCTGAATAGGTGGTAAAGGTCTGGGTTTGCTTGGTGGGAATGGTGGTGTTCCTTTTGATAAGAACCGTCATCACTCCTCCAGCAGTCTCAATTCCCAGGGACAGAGGCGTGACATCCAGCAGGAGCAGGTCCTGTACATTCTCAGATTTATCACCAGCCAAAATGGCCGCTTGCACAGCTGTGGAGAGTTTCCAAATGGAGAAGCTAACGTCATGACAACAGGAAAGCTTTAATATAAACCATGTTTGAACAACAGCTCATCCTAAAAACAGTAATATGACCACAAAATGAGTGTAAACGCCGTAGAGATACCCACCTGCACCATAAGCCACAGCTTCATCAGGGTTGATGCTCTTATTGAGGTCACGGCCATTGAATAAGTCCTGCAGCAGCTTTTGAATCTTGGGGATTCGTGTGGAGCCACCCACCAGGACAATGTCATGGATCTGGGCCTTGTCCATCTTGGCATCCCTCAGGGCCTTCTCCACAGGCTCGAGGGTCCCACGGAACAGGTCTGCGTTGAGCTCTTCAAAACGGGCCCTGGTGATGGAGGTGTAGAAGTCTATTCCTTCGTAGAGGGAATCGATCTCGATGCTGGCCTGGGTGCTGCTGGAGAGGGTGCGCTTGGCGCGCTCACAGGCTGTGCGCAGGCGACGCACGGCACGCTTGTTGCTGTTGATTTCCTTTTTGAACTTGCGCTTGAACTCACCAATGAAGTGGTTGACCATGCGGTTGTCGAAGTCCTCGCCGCCTAAGTGAGTGTCACCGGCTGTGGACTTGACCTCAAAGATGCCATCCTCAATAGTCAGGATTGACACATCAAAAGTGCCACCGCCGAGGTCAAAGATAAGGACATTACGCTCACCGCCAACCTAAAATAATTGGTAAGAATCACTAATTGGAACATGAAAGAGGTTAGTTTGCATTTTATCAGTGTGTTACCTTTTTGTCCAGGCCATAAGCAATGGCTGCAGCAGTGGGCTCATTGATGATGCGCAGCACATTAAGCCCAGCGATGACTCCGGCATCTTTGGTGGCTTGGCGCTGGGAGTCGTTGAAGTAAGCAGGAACTGTGATAACCGCATTGGTGACAGGCTGTGAAGACAGTAAGATGAGTCAACATGAACAACTGTGTTATAGAAAACTCTGAAGCTGACTCTATGGAAACGTTTTCTCACTCTCTTTTGAGGCAGAGGAAAGTGCTGTGATTCTGAATCATTACATTTAGGATATGTTGCACCCTTCTGATTTACCTTGCCGAGATAAGCCTCAGAGATCTCCTTCATCTTTATGAGGACCATGGAGGAAACCTCCTCAGAGTAGAAGGTCTTGATCTCACCCTTGTATTCCACCTCAACCTTGGGTTTGGTGGAATCATTCACAACCTTAAAGGGCCAGTACTTCATGTCGGACTGGACGACAGGATCGTCAAACTTACGACCGATCAGACGCTTAGCATCTGAAAGAGATTTGAAAGGAAAAAAACAAGACTGTGTAAGTCATGTGTTGCTTATGGATCACTGTGTCGGAGCCGCTTGCTTTTTGGATTTTGTTGCAGGTCTTACCAAAGACAGTGTTGGTTGGGTTCATGGCCACCTGGTTCTTGGCAGCATCTCCAATCAGTCTCTCTGTGTCTGTGAAGGCCACATAGCTGGGCGTGGTCCTGTTTCCTTGGTCATTGGCAATGATTTCCACTTTGCCATGCTGGAAGATGCCCACACAGGAATATGTGGTGCCCAGATCAATGCCTACTGCTGGTCCTTTAGACATCTTAAATAGAATAAAAAAGATACAAAAGAAATACATTGGCACAATATGATTGATATGTTGGCCCTTTTTGTTTTGGACATTAATTAATGAGTGAATGTGTTTATGATCAATGAATAAAGGTAAACATTTATGTGTACGATTGCGATTGTTCCGTACATGAACTTGAAACATGTGGTATTACTCAAGCAATGTGTATGCACCTGCATACTATATGTACACTCACACATAAACCTATATGGTCTGTCCCTGTTACATAAGTCCAGATGCAAGGCCACGTGAGGCTTAACTAGTGGTGGAGTGGCATTCTCAGCATAGTGGCTTAACCTCCCTCCTGAAACTTAAGACCAGACGACTGGTGTATGTCACATTGCCCTTTAATTCCTTCTCACCACCTCTCCTCCCTCGGCAACAGCCAGGCTGCTGAAATGGGATGTACTGATCCTGCAATAGTGATCGGTGTGTCTATTTTCCGACAGCTGGCTCCAAATAGCGTGCAGTTACTATAATAAGCATCAGCGTATCTACATGGTAATGAATGGAAGGCAGCTAAAAATGAACTGATCATTTATCTGGTGACCACATGTGCCTGGTTCCTATTAAAACAAATAGAACTAGAGTCGTATGCTTAACGGGTGAAAATAAAACAACGTGTTCCTCTAATGTTCCAGAACGGCTTCATCCTATATCAGACTATTGAGTTATCTCTTGTTACCCGGTTGTGTAACACGGAGCAGAAAATGCTGACAGTGCTGTTGCTTCACCGCCTGTCCTACGTCAACATCTTAAACTTGCCATGTGCAGCACAAAAGAAATGTGTTGGAACATTATAAATCACTGACAAAGGGATGCACACATGGAGGCAGTTTGAATTAGACCCTGTCTGAGTCTACAGCTTATTGCTATTCGTTTCATCTGGCTGAGGCAACATCACATCCAACCGACACTGATGTGATATAGAAACAAATAATCCAAATCATCCAAAGAGACATCTTGTTTACTGGACAGTCACTGATCCGTGTGGTTTTTCTGCAGGATTCTGCCTCAGCTTGTCATGCCAGTTGTTTGACAGAAGCCATGCAAGCAAGACATATGAAGTCAGGCTGAGTGCAATGCCTCTTCTAGAAGGGGGTTACCTTGTGCTGTCAGACGTTCAAGACTTGAGTTTACTGAGTTTTTCGCCAAGTGCCCAACACTCCTCTCCAGCTCTCCTTTCCCTCTCCTGGCAGGCGGACTAAGAGGACGAGTGTCTCTGCTCCCCACTGTATATAGAGGAGAGCCCACCGAGGTGTCAGGTGACTCCACCAAGGAAAGTTCTAGGCCCAGTGTTCCTTGAAAGAAGAAATTGCTGTAACCTTTGTAACCCCCAGCCAAGTTAAAAAAGAAGAAAAAGTCAATTTTAAAATGACCGGGGCTTTGATTTGGCACCTACACCTAACATGTTTTTATTATTTCAGAGTATTGCTTGGTTATGAAGAAGTTCCTGCACATTGATAATGTTATTCACACACTCTATTGCCCACGCTGCTGGGACATTGTGTACACAGTGTGGTCAAAAATACTTACGAACTATTGTGAAAATCTCTGGAATCGTACAATGTGCCCTTTGTCTTGAACAGATATTTAATCATAAACGGCCTCAAATCTCAGCCAGAAATAAATGCCATTTGCAACGTAGGACGTTTCATAAATAGATTACATTATTGGCTCATTTAGACAAATTGTAAGCAGTCATGCGTTTTGGGATTTGTGTTTCAGGAGGTAGAGCAGGTCATCCATTCATTGCTGTCTGCATGAGGTCATCCATCACCTGCAGCTGGTTAGTAATGCTAGCTGCAACGCCACATCGTAAATAATCTTCAGTAGTTTTATTGAGGTATCATTTTAGGTTATTAAAATCGCGTCTTTGTTTATTCTCTATTAAAGACACAGTAGTGCAGTGATGTCTTTCCTTCCTACTACATGGTTCCTCTGCCAGAGCTCAAAAACTGGACATCTATTCTCGTTACATGGTCCTCTCTGACACAGGGGCCATCTGGCATAATATATAACAGCAGTTTGTTGCAGACACCACCTGTTGTGACACACCGGATATTGACATTCACACATGCCTGTCGAGGAGTTGTTTCCTTCATGCAGTTGGTTATTGCATAACATTTCAAATGTGATTCATATCTCCCACAAAGATAAGAAGGAACTGAAGCTTCTTCTTTTTTTAGATATAGAAAAAGGCAGTTGATGAAAGCAACCTAAATAACCCACAGTTGCTCTTGGTCACCTGTCATACAATAAATACTGTACATGTATAATAAACAGTAACTTAAGGTAAGCAGTCATCAGCATATTTCCCTCAGAAATAAAAACTAAGATAAAGAATGTATTAAAACTCTAAATGGGGATTAAATGTCCCTTAATACAACTTACAGTTTCATGAGAGACTTTAACGTCAGGTTTTTAAAAAGTTGGCGAGCTATTACTTTAAAACAAGTAAACCACGGAGTTGACAAAGAAAGTCCTCTTCTTGGCTCTTGTCTGCTCTGCAGCACACATTCATATTGTCCCAAGCACAGCGCTTGCAGTAGTTGTACAAATGGTGCTCTGCTTTCTTCAGCGTGCTGTTCAGGTCCAGTGTTCCCTGAAGGCTGCACAAAAAGGGCAATGGTTTAAGCAACACATTCATTCACAAATGCACAATTCCTTTTATTCTGAAGAGTTCTCCATGTCTCAGCATGCAGACAAACCTGCTAGTGAACTGGATGAGTTGTACATCATCTTTGCACCGCAGCAGAGCTTCTCTGTTCTCTAAGAGGATGGCTGCACAGATGAAGAGCTCAAAGGTGAAGTCAGTGTTGATGGCCTGCAGCTCCGACTCAGACCTGTCCTCTGCACAGACAAATCGCTGCGTTAAAGTCAGACTATCCCTCCCCATTCGGCCCTACTCATTCTTGAATCAACTTGAGTTCTTTGTTTCACCTGTGCTGCATTTTCGTGCCAGCCTTTCCTGGTAACGGGCTCGGTCTACTTGCTGGGAGATGAGTTCCAGGTGGTCACAACTCAGTATCTCGAACAAACGCAACGCGTCGCTGTGTTCAAACTCTCTCTGGAAACCCAGCAGCAGCCACCTGAAAAGGACACACACAAATGAAATGTGCATGTGGAATGGAAACGCATATAAACCGATATTCAGAAATAGTTGATAAAAATAGAGAATGGTTCCAAGTATGTGTGCAGATATACCTGTGGCAGAAGGTAAAGCTCTCCATGCTGTCTGTGACCAAATGAGCATAAAGATGAGGGTCCAGTTGCTTCAACAGGGCTGCCTCCAACTCTAAAAGAGATTAAACACAATGTATTCATATGATTAAACTGCAGAATGTAAACTCATTTACAGACTGTACTTCTTTGCAATGAAATCTATAGCAGAAGACGGAAATTGGTTAATAGCAAAGCTTTTCTTCTGGACAGATTTAATTTGATTTCTAATGCAGTTTTTTGTTTGTTTGTCTGGTTTCTGTCCCATGTATTGTGTTTTGGTTTTGTTTGTTGTGTTTTTGCTTGGTTGGAAAAATAAAAGACTTTAGGAAATCAGTACATTCTGAATAAGTTCAACACACTACATGAGAAAACTTGAGTTGACTAGTTGATTGCATGTATTGCAATTATTATCTTCAATATCATTGTTTGGCCACTAGAGGTCCCAGCTCTACCTCATTTCACAACATATATATCTTGGTAACATAACATTTATAAGACATAAAGTTGTATTTCTTTTTTATCAATCCCACCTATTTTCCTGTGCAGACCATCAGCCCTGAAGTCCTTGGAGAACTTCTCCATGTAGCAGGAGAAACTCCAATAAGTGTCGACCTCGGAGTCGAGGACCTCCATGAAGCGGCTGCACAGGTCATTCATTCCTTGGGCATAACTGACCTCTGGATCAATCAAGACAAATGGTTTGCAAACAACCAACAGTTAGTGATTTGAATGGCACAACACACAGCCTCTAATGTTATCCAATCTTGCCTGCGTCAATAAACCTGAGGTGGGCTCTTTCTTGGTGTTTACCTGGATGAAAAGCAGCATAAGTGATGAGGATATCTCTCAACACCAACAGATTGCCTGAACCTTCAGCCCTGCAGATACAGACGTGAGCAGGATTAGTTGAACACTGCAGAACTTATTCGATAGACTTATTAGTCTCTATAGTTATGAATGATAGAATATGATGATAATTGCTCCCTCACATCTATTGGGCGGGTAACAACTTAGATTTATTTTTCCCCGTCAGGAAAATACTAGTAATACTTCTACTAGAAGTGATACAAATTTGCAAGCTCAATTTTAAACTATTTAAAATCAAGCTCTCCATTATTAATTTTTATTGTATATATATTATTTCAGTGTTGCATTTAGTCAGACTGGTTCTGGTGTCCTGACAGCCAGGAGACACAATCTTGGTAGCTACCAAATTAGGTTTGGGCTGTTTATTTTCAACCACGCTCATCTAAACCCAGAGCAACGTTAAGCTCACTGAAGTTATACAACTTTGAATTAAAGTTAAAAAAAGTGTTAACAGGCACAAACAGCTGGTTGGACGTTTTAAAGCATGAGCGGCCTGTGTAACTCACTGCTGTGTATTAAGATACCAGGATTTCCTTGCTTCGTGTCAACATAATGATTCTAAATAAAACCCACAACAATGGCTGATAATCACTCACTGATAATAGCTCAGATCTCTGTTAGTTCGTGGCACATCCTTGTCAATGATTCGCGTAGCTTCCCGCAGCTCCTCTTCGTCAAATGTGACACGCTCAAACAATATCTGGCAAGAGGAAGGAAATGTATTTGATCGATACTGATTGTGACGGTTCAGTGACCTGCTTTAGTGGAGTTCATACATTTGAAAACACTTGTTATTGACTAGAAATGTGAATAGTACTGTATAAGCTGTAAACTACAGTCAGTTCATGCTGTTGGAGCGGCTTGTGCAGTATCACCACCTAAATGGTGAGGCCAAAGAGATCACATGATACCATGTGTAAATAAATGGTAAACTGTTTGCTTAACATTATGATATCCTGTTGAGTAATTTCCCTAAACATACTTCACTCCTCCTTTAAACACATCATCTCTTCTATCAAACAAAGACTAAGAAAATATATTTAATGAAACTACAAATATCTGCCAAAGCAGAAAAGTATTTCATAGAAACAGTACGAAACACTGAAATATATCGATTACAAATATTCTGACATATCTAACCTGTGACTGAAGCTCTAAGAAAGCCAGTCTGTCCCTGACCTCCTCAGACTGGTCCTGAGTCTGTTGCTGGGCCTGTGCCTGCCTCTGGTCAAAGTACCTCACTGCTGCCACCAATTCAGCTGCATCGAAGATAAGATTATGTGGTCAGATGTTTTGAAAAGAAAAAGAAAAAGCAGGGCAGGGAAAACACTTCACATCGCATAGCATGACATTCATTGCGACAGAGCTGGCGAATGTTTGGGCTTTTACCGTCAGTGCCGTTGAGGTGCATCCGCACGGCCGGAGGAAGGAACTGCTGCCACTTTCTCTTCATGACGCCGTAACGCACGGCCATCTGTTCCTGCAGCAGAGAGCGCTCTAGAGCTGTCGAGCTGCACGGGTACATCCCGAACAGGAAACGCCACACCAGGCCACGCTCAGAGGGACACACGCCACCTGCACGGGGATTGAAAAAGCTTTTGATCATTTATAGTGTGGCGGTAAATACAACTGTGTTTTCAAGCCAAAAGGTTATTTGAGCTTCACTCAAACCAACCTGGACCAAAACAAACCCCCAATGGATCACATGCAACAAGTAAAGCTTTGCAGCTGTGAAAAGAGAGAATCTTTAGGAAACAATCACTGATCCAAAAATTTTGTGAACTTTGCCCTGCTTTCATTCGGGGTTTGAGATGTCTTATGTAACGTTTCGCTGCGCTGGTTCTTTAATCTTTGGTTTCCATGTTTGTGGGGATGGAATGTGCATAAGGGTCAAAGGCCAAAGTAAAGGAGGGTGAGTTTCCACATTCCTGCTCACAGATGATGGATTCGGAGTGATGTTTTACCCCAGTGAGTATTCCTCCGGGTCAACGTTTATTGTCCTGTGCCTGATGCCCAATCAGCATGCCAAGATAGCGCCAGGACCAGACAGAAGTCTACCTTCCTCAGAAACACTAATCCAGATCCTCATTCCTTAGCTTCACACACTTCACTGAATGTTTATGTCCGGCTGGGGAATCTCATGTGACTTTGTTGTTTGTTGCTTTAAGTAATATTACCAACTGTCTAAATGGTATCTATTGTTTTATCAGAGTAGTCACGCTGGAGTTCTTTGCTTGAGGGGGTTAGCTGTACAATGGGATGGGAGATTTCAGAGAAAGGAGGGAAGTAACTGTCAGACCCTGCTGCAGTAAAATGAGGTTTTCTAAAGGGACCCTGGTGCTCTGAGACACTGCTGCTTTTAGGCCTCATCAAGGACTGTTCAGTGTGAAAAACCATATACATTATTATATAATGGAATACACGACTTGCCAAGCACTTCCATGTCATGCCATACTGTATTAATAAAGTTATGTATAGATAATCTATCAAACATGTATTTCACTGTATAAGAATCATTGGTTTCTCCTGCTTTCATTTAAACTGAACCACACTGACAAATACGTATCATATACATTATACTTACTTATGTTGCAGGTAAAACAGTTATTGCATAAGATACAAATAGTCATATATATTAAGACAATCACAAACTTGCAAGCAATCCTATTTTGGATTTTTGTGATTTGTAATATCTGCATCTATTTTGATTTCAGTTCCTCGACAGACAGAGCTACCGTTTTTGAAAATATGCATCCTCAGCCTGGACTCGTCGACCCTCCCCTCGGCGTCCATGACCCCGGGTAAGGTGAGCCGTGCGGCGGACAGAGCGGGGGAGCTGACCGCCGCGACCCTCCTCTGGAGACGGACCTCCGGCTGGTGACTGTCCCGCGAGCTCCCCTCCTCTCCGGCGTTCTGCCGCGGACTCTCCGGGTCCAGGTCTTCCATCTGAGCCCGCTGTCGTCTCGGTCGCACCAGCAAGCACACCACAAGCAGCGCTCGCCGACACGCAACGAAGTCTCATCCTTCTGCAGACTGCCGCTCCCTAAACAACTTTCCCGAAACAACCCATCGCAAAGCCCGGGACCGACTTCCGCCAACAGGAGTCGACTCGAGATCACAAAACTTGTTGAGTGAAGTTCAGCGAATCATTTCCGGCTCTGCCGAGTCTCACTCGGAGGAGCCTGCGGAGTCATATGACTGCACCTTGAGATCTTGGCCCACATTGCAGGTGGACTCCAGTGCCAAAGTTCACGTTAGCTTTAGGAGCAAACTCGCTCCAGCTCGTGATTTCTTTTCCCAACACCAAGTACCAAGAGAGGTTGTTTAAGGTAATCAAAGTCACTTTACAATTAAAATACAGTTAAAATAGAAACAAACACAACAGGAAATAAGAGCAGTATTACTCTCAGGAGACACATTAAAAATACTTTGTGAAAAGCTTTAAATGATAGCCGCACATTTTTTCAAGTCTTTTATGGACCTTCTTGTGTCTTGAATAAAAGTTGAGAATTATGTGCAATTGGAAGGGTTATTGATTACTGTAATCCTCCTTTTCATATCGGCTGCAAAGTCTTCCCTTCCTACAGTGATTTAATGGATGGGGACTAAATTAGGATGCAGTCGATGCATTCTAAAGTTGCATAATGTGAGGCTTTTGAAGAATCAAGAGGGCATCTGTCCTTTTAGTATGAAATTCATCCATTGTGCCCTCATGGCCTGTGTGGTATAAAGCATTTGGTGCCAACAAAACCCTTTCACTTTGAAAGATTAAACTTTGTCTCACTCACTCACTCACTCACTCACTATCTGTGTTTTCAAATGGTAGGCACAGACTACGGAGGTTTCTTGTTGCATGTGTGCACAACATTTTCTCTGAATCTCAATTAAAGGATTGTGGTCTGTGTTCACTTTTCTTCCTCACTTCCTTTTTTTTTGTTTGTTCGAAGTCATGCTGAAACAGGAAGACACCGAGCAATTTCACAGAAATGCGAAGATCTAATACATCTTGACGAAGAACAACAAAGCCTTCCAACTTCTTCTCGGCCCCTGTCACAGTGAGTATTTACTTGCATGGCACTTTAATGCCAGAGCTTTGTGGCGTGTAGGCTGCCAGATGTGAGAGATACAGCTGCACCACTAAGATCACTACAAGGTTTCAAGGTTATGTTGGTTAACCTCAAATTCTTTCTTGGATCAGATGAAGCTGCGATGCCTGTTTGGTATCACTCTCATATTGAGCCTGGCCTCTAATTCAAAAGGTGAGATGCACATTGAGTCAGTGTGTTTGTTTTTATATTTCATCTCATGAAGTATTATTCATTAATTTTAATGTGGTTTTTAACACAGGCAAAAAATGGAACATAACCATCGAAAGGAAACACATTTCTGCAACACAGGGTTCAAACGTGACCATAGAGTGTAAGTTCATCATTCCACCAGAAGAGGAAACTGAAAAGGTTCAAGTTTTCTGGAAAAAGCACGGAGCGAAAAGCAACTTCAATACCTTTGACAACGACAAGAATGCGTTCGTTTTTCACCCGAATGAGACTTTTGTGTTTGAGAAGTACAGGGGAAAGACCAAGCTCATTGGGGATATTGTCAAAGGAGACTGCTCCCTTAAGATCTTTGACATTATGGAAAACGAAGCAAATATCTACCTGAGAGTTCTCGCAAAGGCAGACAACTACAGTTTCAAAGCAGACTTTGTCTCCATTTCTGTGTTTGGTAAGTGTTTCAGTAAAACATTTTAATTATGATTAAAGTGATTTTTGATGCGGGGAATCTGATTTAAATTAATCAATTTTAACAAAGGGAAATTAAATGAATACGTTTTTTCTCCCGGGCCCAGGTGAAACACCAGTCAGTGTTATGCCAGGTATATACAATCAGTTTTTATTACTAATATTATTTATTATATTCATATAATTCATGGAATTGGTTTCTGTTGTCCTCAAATTTCTATTAGGCTGTATTTTATTTCTGCAATAATTATATCAGAAAAATGTAAAATGTAATTATAATGAAAACGACTTTGTTTTTTAGATATTATAACACAAGCACTAACCACCAGTGAAACAGGTACCTGTTGCTTCTCAGTTTCACATTTTTCACATTTAATCTGTCAAAATCTGTCATTCAGTGTCTTTATCGATACAATCACTGTTCAGGTGTAGGATTCTCCACCAATATGCCCCAGGAGAAGACATCGACAACGATGTATATGGCCATCTTTGTACCAATTTCTGCACTTCTGATCATCATTTTTGTTGCTGGAATTGTCTGTTGCATGAGACAACGAAGGTAACTTTACTTTTTAACTTGTTTGTAATTGCCGTGTTTGTTTCATTATGGACCCTTGTGTGTTTAAGCATTCGTGGGCATTATAAAGTCCCCCCGTCGCTCAAAAATGTATTTTGTTTGTTTGAGTTTAAGGTATGTGCGTATGATTTTGTGACCTCGCATCTAGTTTGGTCTCCAAGGATTTAATGTGGAAAAGAAGGAATATATGTCATTTAAATGAATTGTGATGATGTATTTGAACTGTTTGTAGAAAACCCATATCATATCACAAGAGGCTGATATCTTTTAAACCGTTCACAGGTCACAATCCCTTACCAGGGAGGATTCTGGATATTATGCTAATTTTAGCCGAGCAAACCAAGTGACAAGGTTTGTTTCATGATACAGCCGTGTTAACAAATGAGAATTCAGATGCTCTTTTTCAACCCTGTGCAATACAGGAAGTTAATTTCAACACGTTATTCCACCAGATATGCGAATGTGAATTGCAGGCATAATGTTCTCCTGTTTCTCACATTAGAAACCAAACCGATATCACCAAAGAAGCATCTTACAAAAAACAAGAGAACAAGAAATGTCCTGAACCGAAGTTCACTGAGGGACCCGTCTACATCAACTTAGAGGTACAATTCCCTTACTCCGTTTTAATATACGAAGAAGATAGCCAAAAACCTCAGGCCAACATGTAACCGAACTTCTGTCTTTGCAGGCCCCTCCAGGTCAGATGGATCAACGTATGGATCACACAGACCATATATATGGAAATGTGGATTATACAAAATAGCTTAAAAATAGCTGCATCTAACAAATGTATTTGGAATCTGAATTTATTTTATGCTTTTTCTGTATGCTACATTGTTTTGCTCAGTTTCGTATTTATGTGTGAAGATGGTTTTCTCATCACACGGAAGAATTTGCTGCGTCTTCTAAGGGATTTTATCAGATAACGACTACAAGCCATTTAGAAAATAACAACAAACAGGATAAATAACATTCCTACATTAGTCTTATTTATTTACTGGCTCATCGTTGCAGAAACTGTGAGAGATGGTTTGTAAAATATATGAACATGGACCCAATCTGATTGAGCGAAATAGATGAAGAACGACCACAGATATCACCACAAGGAGACAAAAAAACTACAAAGAGACAACAAAAAAAAACTACAAAGACAAAGCAGCTGGGTTGTTTGTAATTGTTTGGTGTCTCTTTCAGCCCAGGTGTCTTTGTCCTATATGTAGGAGAGATGGGGACATTATTCAAGTCTGTGTCATCGATGAGCGAATGTTTGTGAATGTGTTAGATTAGATCCAGATGGCAGGACAAGGCAACATCCATCAGTATAGTATCAGTCTGTCCTGGTTGTGTGTGAATGTGTGAATGCTGACATGTAATGTAAAGCACTGAGTGGTCGGAAGACTGGAAAAGTGCTATAATTGCAGGTCGTCAAAACCATGAGTGACCTGATGTTGATATTTTAATGCTACGTATGATCTTTCCCTAACCGTAACCAACCATTAAGGTCGAGACAAAATGTCCCTGGTCACAACTATTAAACAATATGAGCACAGACTCAGACTCCGTCTAACAGTGTTCCAATGTAGGTGGTGAGAATAAAAAAGGCGTGATAGTAAACCTGTTCAAATATAAGAAAACGTACATTTCATTTTAAAAAGGATTCCCTTACATTCTTTGGTAGTTTTGGTTGTTTTTGAGTGTTTTGTGTTGCAGTATTGTGAACACTGAAGCCATATCTGTCAGCCTGCCAGTGTTAGTGTGTGATTCAGGAAAAGATATCCAGCATTTAGCACATCTGTTTTCTTTGCAGTGACTGGCTTTCTGTTTTCTGTAATGTCTCCACTGAATCGTCTCTGTTTAACACCTGAACAACTTCAATTGACACATTTCAGGTTTAGTGACATGACACATTGGGTTCTTTCGAGTCTTTCTCAATGTGTTTGCCAATTCATTTCCTGGGGCCGGAGCTGAAACTTCTGTTTTCAGTCTCCCAATAAGAGCTGGCGTTATAACTTGTAATGATGTTTGATATTAAGAACTGTCCCGAACAATAAAGGGTTCAAGTGCTGATCAACATCGTCTACTCTTCTTCCACTGCAAAGGGTGTATAAAACATGTACAACTCTGTAACCTGCTAAATTACACAGGAGAATTGTATTCATTGAAAGGCATTTGCAACCAAGACTCCAGTAACACAGTAACACCCTTTTACAAATACAGAACATGCCATTTCTTCTTTGTGAGGTTTGCCCTATTGAACTTGCCGTCACATGACTACAAATTTAGGAATGGAAATCAATGTTGATTCCTTCAAAAGAATATGCGGTTATATTTCCCTTAAAAACAGAGACTGAAAAGCTAAAGTTACATGTGGTAATGTTACAAATAACTCCATAATCTCCCTACAGAATCTATTTATTGCACAATGGCTTGGCTGTCGTTTGTTGATCTGAGGGCCTTTAGTTTATAAAAGAAAATGTCTGTGTTGACAACATGTGATGGTCTTTAAAACGCTACAGTCCTTTGTTGATTCATCTTTTTTGTTTATCTCGTGTTTTGTCCATGCAGTGAGACATTACTGGAGCTTTGTGTCCTGTGGCATTTCTTTCTGTCTGTATTTGTTGGTGAAAAACATAAAATAGAGGACAAATAGCGAGAAAGTTATCACATATTGCAACACTATTCCTCTTCCAGGCTTCTGCTGCATCTGTTTTCACAGGTTAAAACAGGGCGGTGTTTGGTGTTTCTGCTTTTAAAATGTGTCATCTTCACTTCAGTGCTCTTATCAGCTAAGACTTCTCATTTGCCTTCCTGTCAATTGACAAATAATGATTTTACGCCACACATGAGCACACACAGAATACTTTCACTTTGACTTTTGTTTTAGTCGACTGACGTCTGAATCAAATCTGTGAGGGCGCACGTGTTCATACATAAAAAGTAAAAGTACAGTCAGTCAATGAATATGGCATTAAAATGATTCTTCTTCCAAAGTTTTGACATTTTGATACATACAGTATGTTCAGTGCATGTGTGTTGTGCTGTGATGGGACAAAGCACAGAGTTACAGTGTTATTCAGCCGGAAGCCGGCATGTCAAAACATGATTTTATCTGTCACATGGACAAAGCAAGCATGCCTGCTAAAGAGGAAATTCAAGAAAAAAGGTGTTACTTGTGCAGCGTGTGATCTTATTAGGTGACTGATACTGTATAAAAATTAACACTTAACATATAATTTAAAAATGACAATATTTAATGGTGATTTTTCACACTACATGTTACTGCTGATCAGACAAGCAGTGAGGGAAAAGTTATTTTAAAAAAAAATCGAAACATGAATTACAGGAGACAGAAAAAATAACACTTATGTCGTATATACAGAAGATAACATATCAATATTTTTTACACCTTTCGTGACCCGCATCCGATGATCAGCATGCAGAGAGCCTGCTGCTGTTCCTCCAATTCAGCAATGTGACACATTGGCATATATGGCATCATCCAAGTCATTCTGTAAGAAACAACATTAACTCGCTCTCTTCTCACATGCAAGGAAATAATAGGTGGAAGAAGAAAACTCTACATACCTCCATGTTGCCATAGACGTGGTCGTTGGTATAAAAGCTGGAGCAATGTACATCATCATAGCTTTTGTTCCTGGTGACAGGATGCAGAACACAATCATGTTTGGGTTTTTAACCAAATTTACCACATTAACACACACAGGGCTGTTTTAGCTTCCATGCGATTTTACATCTTGAGGATTTTCTTGAGTGATTGAAACCTTTTTGTTGCAGCATACTTGGGGAACTCCATATCTTTGTCTGCCTTTGCGGCGCTGATGTGAGGTATTACATCCTCAGATCTCTTCCTGCTGGGAGAATAATGGTTTTTAATTAAGGAACTGAAAACAACTATTGAGAACTTTCACCATCAGTGAAACCCAACAATGCAAGCTGCAAAGTGGAAACACGTGAGCTGACCTATTGCTCCCATGTGGCTATGATAAAAAAAAAATTTCTACTTTACATTAACAAATACCTCTATGATATGAATGTTATATTACGAATATTTCTTTCAGGTTGTGTCAAGTGTATTTTAAAAAAATGTATATACTTTTTAAATGTCTTATTGCACAAAACATAGTGTGAGGAGAAACACAATCATAGTAATGCTTAGTTTAAATGACAAGAAGCATTATCTATAGCAACTTACCATTTTTTAACAACTTGCATTGTTACTAAAATCATCACCAATATCCCGCCTGCTCCGGAAGCAATGACAATATAAAGATTCTGCATCTTTGCTGTCAAAATGGAAACAATCTAGTGTCATTTGTCTCTTTCTCAACATAAAATCAATAGCTTTATACCTCATGTGTATCATGCATTTCTGGAAATTAAAAATAAACATCCTTACTGTTCACAGGTAAAGAGAGTGTGAGGTTGGCATGACCCAGTGTGTTGTTCGCCAGACAGTAGACAACCTGAAAAGATCCAAGCTCTGCATGCAGAGTCCCGATGGAAATGGAGCCATGTTTCTCTACCTCAATGTTTGGCAGGACTCTGTCCGGAAGCACAAACTGGACCATGCTGGCGGGCCTGGAATCTGCAATGCACACACACTTTACCATAGCCACCTCTGAGGAGCAGGAAGAGACCGCCTTAATCTCGGGGGCATCTGTAAGCACAAGAATATGGGTTTGATTGGTTTGTTTTAATGAAAAGTCTCTGCTTTCACCCATTGTCTACCGCTTATCCTGTATTCAGGGTCGCGGGGGGGCTGGAGCCGATCCCAGCTGCCATTGGGCGAAGGCAGGGTTCACCCTGGACAGGACGCCAGTCTATGTCTCTGGTTTCATGTTACACTTATTTAATTGTTTACTTACATAACACATTGAGCTGCACAAGGTTTGATTTGCCTTCTCCGATTGTATTGGTGGCAGTACAGTACAGCGCCCCCGTGTGTCTGGAGACATTAGTCAGCGTGTAGACATTTCCTAGATGTAGTTGAGCACCAGTTTCGTTATGCCACTGATAGCTGCTGGCAGGAGGGTTGGCATCACAGGAGCATCTCAGCTGCATGGCTTCGCCCTCCATTACATCCGACTTGTGCTCAACCCTCACATTCACTGGGGCGTCTGTGGAAACATACAATTAACCGTTCATGATTGTCTGCAATCAGTCCAACAACTTTATCAAGACATTTGACTCAAAACCACAAGTGTCAAGCTCCTTCTAGTGCTCTTTGGCACTAGAAAAAAAGTCAGGGTGTCACCAAAGTTTATCATCTGGGGACCACGATTGACTGTACAAAATGGCATGGCTGGAGCCGACCCTATAGCTGACATTGGGCGAAGGCAGTGAACACCCTGGACTGTCACAGGGCTGACCCAAAAAGACTTTGGAGAAAGACAAAGAGAGACAGACAATCATTCACACTCATTTACACAACATTAATTAAAGGTTGAGCAGGTCATTCTATTCAGAAACACTTTGTGTTATATTCCTTGAAAACCTCATACCATACCGGTAGAAAATTAATTTTCTGACATAAAAAAGCACTCGTTTGGTGTTCTGTTGGCGTTGTGGGGGAGTGGCTTTGAAAAGAGGTCTGAACGAAGGGGGTTTGGCGATGCACTACAAGTCAGTGTCTGTGATGTTTCCAAATGACCTACTCTGCCTTTAAGAGTCATCAATTAACCTATTCTGCATGACTTTGGACTTTGGGAGGAACCCACTCTAATACAGGGAGCATTTTGTTACCCCGGTTGGAAAAATAATGTGCTATTGTAGCATCACTTTACAGTGTTTAAAGCTGCAGCTGCTTACATTTGACTTTGAGGTCCCTGTGTGCTTTGTGGTGCTGCCCTCCATTGTACGTTACAGTGCACTGCAAAGGCTTGTTGTGATCAGCGCTGGTGGGGTGAAAGTGCAGAATAGAAGTCGCTGTCCACTGGCCATTATCCAGCTGCCGGGACTGGACATGCTGCTGTCCAGGGTGACTCCAGGTGAAGACAGGGGGAGAGGCGGGGCAGGAGTGAGACACAGAGCAGGACGCAGACACAGTTTGGCCCTCCACTACCTCCTCTTTCACAGACAAATGGATGGGATTCAGTTCACCTGTAACAACCGGAAATGGATAGGCAGGATAGGCAAATAAGGGAGAGCACTTTGTATACTGGGCTGTTTTAAATGATATATCTTTTGAAAGATCTGGCCTCACTTGATTTTATATTAAAACATTTTGGAAGCACTCAACGAAGATTTAAAAAAAAAACTGAATCTTGAAAATCCCAAATGATGTCAAATTACATAAGGTTACCAAAAGACAACACATGAAATGACTATTAGAACATGTTAGGGAGGACTGTTTGGTAAAGGTACAGCTTAGAAAGAAAGATATGTCCTGCTTTATTCAGGTGGTATTGATGCTATGTGCTGTTGGGATGTTGCTATGTTATATGTTGTATGTGTTACCCCCATTCAGTTGTGGTTAAAAATATAACAATGCTACAGTGGGAACTGGACTGTAAACTCAAATTCACACCATATTTTCATCACAAATCCATAGGTTTACAGTCTAGATTCAAGTTTGAGTACTATGTGAGTACATAATTCAACTTATGGGGGACTCTTTTAAAAGGGTTCAATGTCTAAAGAAACAAAACTGTTGTTTTTTGATCCAACAAGTTAAAATAGCACAAATAAGGAAGTGGGAATCGGACAGTTGTTGATAATTGAAACCTAAACTGCCTCTGTTACAGCTGGCAGTAAGTCAACAGCATGAGGAAAAGCAACCATATGACTGATTTTCAAGATTCACTGATTGCAAAACTGTAATTAATAAAGAGACTTTTTAGGAAATGAACTGTGCTCTCACAGAAGTCTAGTGAGACTTGTTCATTCTGCTTACTTGTCGTTGCAATGGTGACTTTGTTCCCTTTGTAAGAAAACTTGTCGTAGCCTGCGATTTCAATCCTGAAATAAAAAGGCCCGTGGTCATTTTGTTGAAGGGGTTCAATCTTCAGTGAACAGCTCTTCTGCCTGACGTCTCCAAGCAGCTTTGTCCGATTCCGATACTGCTGCATCACTCTTGACTCGTCTGGGTGATAGATGTACTCATGTGCATCATAGGCCCACATCCCAGTGAACTGAGTGACCTGCTTGTTTGGATCTGGGTAGTTAAACGAGCAGGGAATCACCACACAGGATCCGGAGAGACCTTTAACCGTGGATGGAACATTAATTGTCCAAGATGAGACTTCGGTTTGAGTAACTATAATAGAGGGAAACAGGATGAAATGAAAGTAAACATGAGGGATTTGCATGAAAAATACAAATTAACCTGACTAATCGGATTAAATTCTTGGTATGAAAAAAAAAAAGATAATGAGACATCAAAAAGACAAGAAGACTAATTAATTGTATTTCTTGTAAAAAGTAGATTCTAGCTGGATATTTCAGTGTAGAGAATGTACCATACCTTTAAAGCAAAGACACACAAAAATCAGAGGCCATTTGAAAGAATCCATCTTGACCTCTCGGGGTCCAGCCTGCAAATAAAGTCACAATCATTTCCAGGCTTGGTCTGGTGAGAGATGACTTGTTGAGTTTCCATTCCACTTTTTGGTTCAGCATACACTAGGTCAGACATATATTGGGGAAGTCTATTGCATGAATCATCATCATTATTTCATTTTTATACCATGTTTTGTGTTCTAAACTATCATCACCTGACTTATGTTTACCATTTTTAATCTTATCTCTGTTCTGCATCGGAGATTGCAACCCTTGGCTTTTTCTCAAGGTGTGCCCTCCTGCTGCTCTCACTTCCTTCTCCGGATATTTTATTTATTTTAGTATTCATGACTTCTCCTATTTTATTTCTGTGATGCATATTCCCCATGTCATGGAGCTTCAGCTCCTTGAGATCATTACCACTGACTAGCAACCCCTGTGACATGTTTCTTGATAGAGAGGTAAATAAACATACTTTAATAATCCCAAATTGGAAAATTATTATGACAGCAGCCTGCTATCCACAAAACAGTAAATACACAGTAAACATGTCAAGAGATATACAGTATATCTACAGTGTACACAATATCCAGAATATATCAGAATATACTATAAATATACCAGACTCTATATACTATACATTAGACATACTGTAAGTGTGCATATATGTTGGTGATTTTTATTTTCAATCCTTATTTAAACTTATAGATATGTAAATATTGGGGTCATATGCAGCATTGTGACCCCACTGACTACGAGTACTTTAAATAATGTTTATGGTACATTCGTTAGTGTGAGCCCACTCTGAATTCAATGAAAGAAATAACCTTTAAGAAGCGGTTATTAATTAAACAGTGAGGCTGTAAAATGACTTCATTATGTAACATAACAGTGAGAGTGTCTGTCATTAACATCATTGTTAATGACAATTCTATAGTGCCATTCTAAAAATGTATTACAGTTTATTATTGAGGCTGGGTGTGAATTTGTCTTCTCTTTCAGCTGAATGACAACAAAAATAATCAAATAAATAAAATTTAAAAAACTCAGTAAACCAAGAAGCTAAAACAGAATCAGCTGTAAAGTTTAATGTATTTGTCCAAACAAGCTTTGTGTGAGTTACAAGAGATTTGTTTCAGAGAGATGACTTGAAAACAACGTGCTAACAACAAATCAGTGTTGTACAAAGATGAAACATCTTCCTAACCTGATCAGTGCTGATTGAAAGCAATGACATATCAACTCCTTGGAAAGTCCACAGAGGTTACAAATGATATCTCTCTCCTTTTTTGTATTATTTATAATTTATTAAGCACATTTTCTAACAGAAACAAATGCATTTACGTTACCTTACACTGTGTGTTTCACAGATGCAGAGAGGTTTATTCCTTTGCTCAGTTCGGCCTACAGACACAACATGAGGTGTCACACACGTGATAAATCTAAAACTATAAAATATCAATTCTTATCACACACCCAATCGGTACGACAAGATCACACATCCTGTGTGTTTCCCATAACCAAGAACGGCACATATGTTGACTTTCAATTTCCACTTAAATGTCACATCCTGTTCATAGGTTCACACCTCCTTGTGGTGAGAACTGTCCGTCTCTGACTGAACTGTCAAATTTATGGTCATTAGAGGGGCCGCTTGCGGTTCCCCTTAAAACATCACACAGGAACTTCTTGCTGCTCATTGTAGATGTATTCGTCCACAGTGTATTCAGCCTTTCATGGACCTTGATCTCCAACAAAAGCGGGGTTCAGCATCTCGCCCCCGTTTGGGTAAAAGCTGCTGCACTCTTGGAGAGCTACATCCACGTAGTTGATTCTGCGAGTGAGGTGGAACTTCCTCACAGATAGCCTCTGCTTTGCTTTCACTCCCCAGAGAGCCTCTTCGCGTTGTGTGAAGAAGTCCTCCAGTTGGACTGTGTCCTCTTTCTGGCGCCTCCAGGACACTCTCCCGGGAGAAGGAGTGATGAAGCTGGTGGACGCTGAGTTACCCATGACAGGAAATGTGCTTGAATTGGAAAATCTGTGAATCGGAAAAACAGAAAAAGTACCAAATGAAAATGACATCAAATAGAAAAATTAACTGAAGAATCCACACAAATTGTTGGTTTTTGTTTTCCCCTCTAACTATAACTTGTCACAGTGTCCCTCCTCACCTCTGGTTTGTCCTCAGCTCCAGCGTTGAATGAGAGGTGATGAGGCAGCTCCATTTTAAAGCCAGTCCTGCAGATTGAAGGCCTGATTTCATCAAAGGAACCATTAGTTGCATCTTTCGGGATTAGATTAAACGCTGCAGTAACAATACACATTAATCACTGCTGATGAATGGATCTTCAGCCAAGTGGGTTAAGCAAACAATCACTGTGAGAATCCTTCCTTCATCAGTTCGTATGTTTATTTTAAGCCGAGATCTTTATGTTCACTGTTATTTGATTTGTTTTGTTTCAGGTTACATCTCCGTTGGTGTATACTATAAAGTAGGCTGTATAATAAGTGTTTAAAATTGAGTACCTGATTTGTGTTTTCGTTGATAATATTCTTCTCCCACATGTCCAGCTTCCCATGAGATGAATCATGTCACTAACACCAGCATATGGCTGGAGTGTTTTGATATAGGGACTGTATGGAAATTATTTGCCACATAATTTGAGGTGTACTCTAATTTAACCCTTAATAGAACAGTGTTTTTCCACAGCAGACACATTGAATGACAGTGAAATTGGTTGTAATTAAACACTGAACCAGGAGCCCGATGCCAGACTCAGACAGAGTTGGTTTAATAAAAAGTGTTTAATGTTCCAAAAGTGTTATTTTCAAAGAATGATGAATGAATCAGGCTCTAGTGTAAAGTGAGAGCAGACAGAACCAAGCAGGTCGAAGGCAGATCTTCAAAGTGACAACCAAATGGAGCAAAAGACACAATTACCAGGACACAGCAGGGGAGAGACTGGACGTGGAGCACAGTCTAGGACCTGAGACTACGGTCGGCCACAACGTAACATGTACACTGAGGTAAACCGACAATCTGAAGAAGAGCAGCGAGCTTAGATGCAGCGGGGAATCAGCTGAGTGGATGAGATGATTGACTGCTGATGTGCAGGAACTCCAGAGCCCCGGATGGAAGGAAGCCTCATGGAGATGATTAACGCACAGAAAGGGAGAACAGACAAGAGACTCAAGGAAGTGGAGAAAAAACACCAGACACAAGAGGGCGACAGAGGGCTGATTTTCTTTTTACATTTAACTACTACATCATCGTAGTTCTGCTTCCAGTCAAGATGCAGAACAAACGGAAGATACAAGCCACCCTGGAGATATCACGCTCAATCATACAAACACTCAATTATAATTTTCCCACGGTCCCTTATGATATCTGATCTTCAGTGATAGTAGCCTACGTATGAATTTACACATCATCTCATGAACTTCCCAATGTAAAACTAAAATGACTAATTGTGTTACTTGCAAACAACTCTAATTTAAGATGCAGGTAGTTAAATGAAAAGTAAGTGCCTGTTTGTCACACAGCGGTGAGGTGTGTCCTGTCTTGGGTTTTCTGTCTTGTGAATTTCATGTTTTATTTTGAAAAGTAACTCTCCTCTCGTTTCAGGTCACTTGCCCTTCCTCATGTGTCTCCAGTCTGACGTCATCCCTAATCCCTTGAAACGAATATGAAACCTGACTCTACAGTGGCATCTAGTGGCCACTTCTGTGAACTATATGCTCTGGCCAAAGAAAACTCCTAATTATGTGCCACTATGAAATGAGCCGGTTTTAGGTTTCCTTAATTTAAGTAGAATACAGGTTGAATTAAAGAAACATTATTAAAAATAAACAAATGACACATTGTTATATGCAATACAATAATCAAAGATTTTTATTCAAAAATAATATTTGTTCAGCTCTTTTTGAGCTGAGTGTTTCTTTCTTTGGATAACACTTCCCCTGCTTTTGAAAAAATCCTTTCACAGGGTGCACGTGTTGCAGGGACACTTAAACATTTATTAGTCGGTTGGCACAAATTAGGGAAGACAGCAGGTCGCTCTTGCCAGTATTTCAAATGATCTGCCCCGGCGTCTGGGAATAACCATTTCGAAACAGAGGCGTTCCTTCAATCACTGAACTACAGTCACGTGACATGCGCGTTTCAGAACCGCTTTTCGGCACAACGTTTCGATCCGGGACTTCAGAGAAGCGCCGACACGCCCGTTTCGGAAGTCACATCACTACTTGTGATCATCACACACTTAAGACGAGTGATAGTTTTTGTTTGTAACCTGATGAGCCTATGGCAAGCCGTTTTAACATTTAATAGCTAGACTGAATATGTATTGTAGATATCTGTAATTCAATTCTTCCTAGTCATAAAGAACATTTCAGATATCCACAATGACATTCTTCCTATCCACAATTGTCATTTCAGATATCCACAATGGCATTCTTCCTAGGACAAATGACGTCACTTTTGCCATTCATGTGTATTGGGCTTTCAGTTTCAGATATCCACAATTACATTCTGGATATCTAGAATGAACATTCTGGATATCTGCAATTGAATTCTTACTAGGAGAAACTCCCATTTCAGATATCTTCAATCCAATTGTTACTAGTCATAATTTTCATTTCAGATATCCAAAATGAAAAATTATTCCAGATATCCAGAATGTAATTTTGAATATCCAAAAATACATTGTGACTTGTACAAATGTCGTTATGGATATCCACAATTCGTATTATGACTAGTAGAAATGTAATTTCAGATATCTACAATTAGAATTATGACTAGGAACAATACAATTGCAGATATCCACAAATGTATTGTGGATATCTGTTGACAGGTAGACAGGACGCCATTTTAAAACATTTTAAATTATGACTAGTAACAATTGGATTGAAGATATCTGAAATGGGAGTTTCTCCTAGTAAGAATTCAATTGCAGATATCCAGAATGTTCATTCTAGATATCCAGAATGTAATTGTGGATATCTGAAACTGAAAGCCCAATACACATGAATGGCAAAAGTGACGTCATTTGTCCTAGGAAGAATGCCATTGTGGATATCTGAAATGACAATTGCGGATAGAAAGAATGTCATTGTGGATATCTGAAATGTTCTTTATGACTAGGAAGAATTGAATTACAGATATCTACAATACATATCCAGTTTAGCTATTAAATGATAAAACGGCCACTTATACTTTTTAAGGATTTTTAGATATCTTAAATTTAGTTTTGACTAGTACAATCAAAGTTGTAGATATCTTAAAATATCATTTTTCCTAGTAAGAATGTATTGTGGATATCTTTAATTACCATTTCTCTTAGTCCAAATTACATTTGGACTAGGAGAAATGCTATTATGGATATCTATAATATAATTACAGATAGGAGTGTTGTTCGATTAAATGTTAAAACGGCTTGCCATATGAGCCATAGTAAGAGCTAGGATCTTTTGTTGTTTGGTTTTCCTCCTCCCGGAGCGTTTTCTGTTGTTTAGAGTTTTTCCACAGTAAGAGTAGAATATTGTTTTGTAGCCCTTGTATCCTCCCTTTTTGGAGCGTTTTTGGTTGATTAAGATTCATAGTCAGTCCTCATAGTAGACCAGTGTTTAGCCTTTTATTTTGTATCCTCTCCCTTTGGAGTGCTTATCAGTTTCTGTGTTTTGTTGTGTCAGGTTCGTCCCCCTTCCCTTCTCCCCTTCCCCTTTTCCCTTCCCCTTCTCTCCGTGTTTCCCGAAGTCAGCGAGTTAAGAGCTTTTAGCCTGTTTCGTTGTCACTCTGTTTAGGAGTAATTCAGGAAATTGTTTGAATAAAAGCTTGGTTCAACTGTTCACACTCTGCGCCTGAGTCCTCCTTCTTAGCTCAGACCTGACACTACAGTGTGAATGAAGAAGGTTTGCATACTTCTCTGTGGAGGACGAAGGCATTGACAATCAAGCAATGAAGCAATCAACAGACTGAGTACAACTCAAACTTTAATATGCAAAGAAACATTTTTACATTATTGAAACATCTGTTCAGACAGTAAGAGGTGCTGGGTGTTAGAGGATCTAACATCGGATTTAAATGAGGGTTTTTTAAAACAACTTTGAAATATTTTCTTCAAATTAAGACTAGATCCAAATTATTAGCAGGAAAGTGTGACATCATTGGCTATCAACTGAGAAAACAAACGCAGTGCCTCTAGCATTTCCCATGACATATGTCCTGGAAGAATATGACTTCCTCCTGTCTGTTTACCGTACAAAATGTTGCTTTTCAGGAAACTAAGCTGCTAAAATATCCAAGCTTTGTCAATAGAATTTAATATCGTTCTTTGTGTTCCTTTAACATAATGCCATTTTATCTGAAGCTAATGTGCGGATAACATAAAGCAAGCTTGTCAAGTGCATAGATGCAACCAGGGTACGAGTTACGGGGGAGCAGGGGGAGCCATGGCTCCCCTGGTGGCCACCTGAGCTCCCCTGGAAACATGATTTGTGAAATTTGGGGGGAGCTCTAAAATATTGATATGATTGCCAAATTAATTATATTTTGGCCATGGTTTTCCCTCAAAGGTGTAAAATAAGAGAAATAAAATTGTATTTTTAGTTCGTGATTCATGAAAAAAGTGTTGCCTGCTTGCACGTCGGAGGCGCTTGAAGCGTTGGGGCGCTCGATCGGGGTGTTTCATGTAAATATTGTACATAGACCTATGGTGTGCGTGCAACGGATTTTCTCTTTATAATAGGCATATGCTGTTGCTATTAATGACAGGATCAGCATTTAAACTTTGCCCCCCTCCAAAATAAAAAATTTAAAAAATGATCGCCCGCCCCCAGCCCCGGCTCCCCCGGACACCGTGGTATAACTCGCACACTGGATGCAACCCTCTAGCAAATGATTTGCCTCCTGACTTCGTTTCAGTTTTGAGAACAGCACATTTAAAAATACATGTAGGATGTGAAACTCCCCAACGTTGGTTTTCCAGTAACAACATTATTGACAGGCAGCAATGGAGGCCTCTGGAGTCTTCTGCTTTCTTTTGATTATCTGAAAAAACACATTTGATCCATTTATTTATTTCCAGGAGGCATCCTGATCAGGGGTCCGAACCACCACAATAGATCAGTTTCAATGCATGTTCCTTCTGGGTGTCTGAGCTCCTCTCTTTATCTCTAAGGCACGCTATCTCTAAGCCTGAGCCCAGCCACCCCACAGAGGAAGTTCATTTCAGGTCGCTTGTTTCTGTGACCTCATTCTTTTGGTCTCTCCCCAAAGCTCATGACCATAGGTGAGGGTCAGAACGTAGATGGACCGGTAAATTGAGAGCTTTGCCTTCCAACTAAGCTCCGTCTTCAACACAACGGTCCGGTGGAATGCCTGCACCACTGCGGCCTCTGCACCAAACCGCCGGTTGATTTCCCGATCCATTTGACCCGTTCTCGTTAAAAAGACCCTGAGATATACTTGAATTCCTTCGCTTGGTCACTCACTCCCAACCCGAACAAAACAACCACGTTTTTGGCTTAATTGTGAAAACATCAAAATAGATGAAGCCAACTTTCACTTCTCACCTTCAGCTTCTGTTCCTGATAAGATAATAGAAAAAAAAGAACAAAAAAAGAGGAAATTGGAAATTTGCATAGATAAAAACAGCTGCAACAAAAATAAAACAGTTATATCTCCAGAGATATGTGAGATGACTGTCAAACCAATGATGCATTGGTGTGTGAAAGTTAACAGTAAAGCTAAAAGTACAGGACTAGTCGCCAAATTACAATATCCTGATATCCTGAAATACATTCATTGATTACCCACATCCCTCTGCTTTCACAGATTGCAAACATTTTAGTGGCAAAATGTATGTCTGTAGAATCCCATGTTCCCTAATCAAAGACAAGTTTTTCTCACCTGCGAGACAGTCTGGAGAGACGGTTCCACACACTAAATTTGACCAATTAATAAAGAAGTAAATGCATGAATCACATTCATTACAATAGAAGAGCTGAAAATCAGTGTTGCAGTACAGACTGGATGCAATATTTTTCACCTCACCTGCCTTCTTGATTTTGTAGCTCTTCAATGCGCTTCCTTAAGCAGACAGAAAAAAAGTAGTTTTAGCACAGAACAAACGTTAAAATGAGACAGGGGTGAGGAGCAATACGTTCCTATTTTGTCAATGTTGATTACTATAATTTAGTTCTCTGCGGTCTAAGTCTGCAATGAACTCACTTGTATCTTTTCACCATGAAAATGCAGAAGACCGTAAAGATCACAGCTGTACCAAGGGCCACCGCTGTGGGAATGATGATGTGGTTGTAGTTTTCTGTACCTGCAAATAGACAGAGCCATATGTAAGGTTGATTCTTCCTTTATATTGAACACATATATAGGAAGGGAAAAGATCCAGTATATAAACTTAAAAAGGACACGCTCCAAATTCAACACCAGATTGAGAAGACCTCACGTTTTACATAGAGAGTCAACGTTGTAGAGGACGTCCTCCGTCCATTAAATTGTGCTGTGCAGGTGATCTCGCTGTGGTCGTCCTCTTCCCCAGGAATGATGATCAGGACGGACTGTGCCTCCCAGTAGCCAAAACGAATTTCTCTGTGAACCTCAGTGACCTCAACATCTGGAGTGACCCTACTCCATGTGAGCACAGGTACAAAGGAGGGGCAGGTATGGGTGACGGAGCAGGTGACAGTGTAGGGACGTCCTTGAAAGGCCGTCTTTGAGTGAGTGAGTATAGGCTTCGGAGGATCAGCTAGAAATGTAAAAAGGCAGACATAAAGTAAGAGACAAATCCTTGTAATGTAGAAAATCAATGGATTCATGACATTTTAGAAAGTTGATGACATACGGAGCATTCTTAATGTGACACAATCCTCCACAAACGAGAACGTGTCAACGGTGGACACGTCAGTCTCTGTTCTTGCTAGTTCAATCCGGAAACAGAACGGCCCGTTGTCATGATCTTTGATGTCAGTTATTTCTAAGGTGCAGTTGTCCTGACCCAGATGTCCCAACAACCGTGTGCGGCCCCTGAAGTTTTCCAAGATCTGCGTTTGGTCTTGATAATAGATGCGTTGGTTTCGATCAGTTGAAAGATGCCAGATCCCTCTGAGTCTGGAGGTGGGCAGGTCTTCTTTAGGATGGGAGAACGAACAGGGAACCACAACACAGGATGTGACCAGGGCGTCCAGTTGTTTTACAACATTTGCTTTCCAGTCTTCAGTAAACACAGGGCCGCTCATGGCTGGAACAGAAGTCACAAAGATATAATGACTCATCTTTTAATTGGAGTGTAAGAATGAGATTGGAAACAATGAGGTGACTAATCATATTACCTGCCAAAACCAGACAGTATATTATCATTCTTCTCTCGTTGTCCATACTTTTGTAAGGTTTTGTTGGTGTTGACTGAAAAGAATATCAAAATGAACATAAAATTACAATATCATTAAAAAAGTAAAACAATTGTAAATGCATTTTTATTTAAATGACAAATGCTGACATTAATAATGTCCTCATATACGATATATGTCGAATCAAAAGTGAAAATATCCACAGTATGATGATGTGAACTCACTGCACTCTTTATTCCTTTTGTAACTATGCAATGACACAATTAAATAAATGCTATTAGGTTGACAAACAATTCGAATACCATCAATGAAAAAGAAAAAAAATATCAAACACAAATATTCAGAATTATTGAGCATTACATGAAAAATATTCCACAGAATACAGAGGATATTTTACTTTATTTAAAGAGTAATTTAGTGCTATATCAGAATCTTACCTGTGATGCTATCTGGCCGATGAAAGCTTTTTGTAATAAAGTCCTTTTTGTAAAGACTCACTGTGAGCAGAACTGATGGTGTAGAAAGATAAAGCAGGGAGAGGTCACTCCTCCATTTGCATTAGAAGAGCCCTCCTTTGATCATGTGAGTGTTGTTTTTTCAAGAGCCCTTAGATTTAAAATAAAATCTCTAAGAGTTTTAGTTCTACTTAACAATAAGCTTATTTAAAATTTACTGAATGTCTTTTTTTTTTTTTTTTTTTAGCTTTAATGGCAATTAATGAGTGGTGGTTCTGGGCCAGAGGGAGAACGACAGTGATCTGAAAACAATGAGAAGTTAGTTAGTTATTGCAGTTTGGCTGCTGGTTTGAAGATAGTAACAATTCATTTCAGAAAACAGGAATTTGGGGTTTTTAATTAAAATGAAGGTGGAAAGGGTTTAGTGTAGCCGAAAAATTAATCAAATTCGGATGTTAAAGTTAACATTTGCCTTAGCCCTTTTTCAAATGTTGCCTGCAGTTCTTTCTGTTGCCTCTAGAGTTCATATCTGTGTCAACTTAACAGCAGAACAGCACACGGAATGTCATCATTGCTGCTCTGATCAGCCAGACAAGCTCCATCAGGTAAGACCTTAAAACTATCTATACGATGTCGATATTTGATTTATAAATACATTGTTCTTGCATGCCGTTTGAAGAAGTTCCACACAGCCGTGTTGTAATTTGCATATAACAGCAGTAGTGCTTATGGTTCTTTTTTTTTTCATTATTTCTTTTCATTTAAATGTCCCACAGTGTATTACATCAGAAATATGGACAAAGAGATATTATTCTGTCTGATTTTGGCAGGTAATATAATCACCTTTCTCATTTTTACATATATTCTATTTAAACAAAACAAACAAACAAAAAAATATATATATTTTCTTTGTGTCTTCTGTTCCAGCCATGAGCGGCCCTGTGTTTACTGAAGACTGGAAAGCAAATGTTGTAAAACAACTGGACGCCCTGGTCACATCCTGTGTTGTGGTTCCCTGTTCGTTCTCCCATCCTAAAGAAGACCTGCCCACCTCCAGACTCAGAGGGATCTGGCATCTTTCAACTGATCGAAACCAACGCATCTATTATCAAGACCAAACGCAGATCTTGGAAAACTTCAGGGGCCGCACACGGTTGTTGGGACATCTGGGTCAGGACAACTGCACCTTAGAAATAACTGACATCAAAGATCATGACAACGGGCCGTTCTGTTTCCGGATTGAACTAGCAAGAACAGAGACTGACGTGTCCACCGTTGACAAGTTCTCGTTTGTGGAGGATTGTGTCACATTAAGAATGCTCCGTATGTCATCAACTTTCTAAAATGTCATGAATCCATTGATTTTCTACATTACAAGGATTTGTCTCTTACTTTATGTCTGCCTTTTTACATTTCTAGCTGATCCTCCGAAGCCTATACTCACTCACTCAAAGACGGCCTTTCAAGGACGTCCCTACACTGTCACCTGCTCCGTCACCCATACCTGCCCCTCCTTTGTACCTGTGCTCACATGGAGTAGGGTCACTCCAGATGTTGAGGTCACTGAGGTTCACAGAGAAATTCGTTTTGGCTACTGGGAGGCACAGTCCGTCCTGACGATCATTCCTGGGGAGGAGGACGACCACAGCGAGATCACCTGCACAGCACAATTTAATGGACGGAGGACGTCCTCTACAACGTTGTCTCTCTATGTAAAACGTGAGGTCTTCTCAATCTGGTGTTGAATTTGGAGCGTGTCCTTTTTAAGTTTATATACTGGATCTTTTCCCTTCCTATATATGTGTTCAAGCTAAAGGAAGAATCAACCTTACATATGGCTCTGTCTATTTGCAGGTACAGAAAACTACAACCACATCATCATTCCCACAGCGGTGGCCGTTGGTACAGCTGTGATCTTTACGGTCTTCTGCATTTTCATGGTGAAAAGATACAAGTGAGTAATGCATTACACTGAGACCACATCAGATAAATAACAACATTGTTGGTCAAAAATATGTCTCTTGCCCGTGTATACATTTGTGTACAGTATGCGCTCCTCAGCAAAATGACATTGTTCTCTGTCTGCTCCAGGAGACGCATTGCAGAGCTCCAAAGTCGGGATGGCAGGTACAAATATTATAAAGCAGATTTAGTTCCTAGAGTTAAAATAATATTATGTAATTTCAATTACCGCAATGTGATTTCATGTATCTTATTTAGCATGTGGAACCGCCTGTCCCGGCTGACTCGCAGATGGGAAACAAGCGGGTTTGTAATTTATTTCTCGTTTATCCTCAAAGGCTGTTATCATAGGCACTTTTAATTGTATTGTGCATCTTAATCTGTGAAATTTCCAGGACTCCTTCTGGTGGCTCTGGACCGTCTCGTTCTGATCAAAGGTCTTTATCTATCTCCTCTTATGTATTTTTATTGACTCCTTCTGTACTTTCCCTGCAGCTTTGTATAGACCTTGTAGGTTATCTCATGGTTGGCTGCACCGTAGTTTGTGTGTCTGTGCAGTTTATATTCCTCATTTACTTTCTGTTCTTCTTTAATGTGCAGAAGGTCTATTTGGAGCAGATTTTCACAGTAAGACAAGAAGAACTCATGCCTGCCCCCACTGATTAGTTTCATAATGATACGTTTTTGTTCATCACTTGACAAAGTTAAATCAAACATAACTTTTGATGGGGAACCCTTAACATTGTGAAACCAGTACATTAATTTACGGATTAAAATGTTAATTTGATTACACTATGTACCCTTTCTTTAACAGAAGGCCTCAACGGGATGCTGTGGATTTGGATCATATGTAAGTATGTCAAACGTAAGAAAATTAAGTCGGTTTCCGAACTGTAGTGACGTGAATTTTAATCCACAGGCCCAAACATTCAAACTCCTGTGCAGACCAGAAAGTGTTCAAGGCTCGTTTCCCTTCCCCCAAAAGGTACTTGGCTTACTCCTCATGAACCTGAGCAGCTGATAGATATCATGCATTGTAGCTCAGTAACGTCATTCACTTTCTCTGTCTATTTGTTGTTGCTGTTGCTGCTAATGGACCTCAGCCAGCCAAAGTCCAATTACAAGGAGGTAGAATCAAATGATTTATTTCTAAGAATCCCATACAGAACAGTGACACTATCAACAGCTGTGACAATAATGACCGTAATCTCTCACAGGACTTTGATGGTGGCAACAATTGCATGGACAACGTCTACGGAAACATCTGAAAACCCACAACAAAACGTCAAAAATCCTAAATCTGATTATGCTCGTATCATTTGTAGGGCTTCAGTTGTTATCCATGAGTACAGTGGTATTTTCTTCTATCAAGCAAATTATATCTAATTCTGTCTGATTTCTGATCATATTATTTAGCAACAGTGAAATGCATTTAGAATATATATGATTCATAACATTGATTATTGATTATCTACCATTGCAATGAGTTCTGCAGCAGTACGCAGCTTTGTTTAGCCAGTGTGTACATTTGTTTAGGTATGATGTCGCAATTTGTGGGCTTGAAATATAATAACAATGCCATGGCAATAAATAAATCAAGAAAAATTGGAACAAATGTCTGACATTTTTGTGAAATATGCTCATTGACTTTTTTGCTGAGAGTTAAATGAGAAGATTGGCACTCCGATCATGCGCTGATCACAGGAAGTAATGAGGCCAAAATCTTTCTGTATCTGTACATTATTTCATGTGATGCTTCAGCCGTCTCAGTGAATTAAATTGAGTTTGATATTCCGACGTCAGCCTGTTTGCTATGTAATTCCCTCCTTTTGTTTCCATGGACTGAAGTTCTTCGTGGATCTGAGGGATTCATTCTAGTAACAGTGTGTACATCTGTTGACATTATCTGGTCTTTACTACTTTTTAAAACGTGTGTCCCTGAACAGTTTGGTTGGTGTATCTGAGATTTCAAGTGTGTTGTGGAGGTTTTGGAAGGATTGTTAGATCATCTACATAATTATGCCACAAGTGTGATGACTAACTGAGTAGAGTTAAAAAGGGAATTACAGGGTTTTTTTTCCTGGAGGTATATGAACAATGTTTGAATAAATTTGCTTTCAATTAGTTCTGACACAAATTAACTGCAAACATCAAAGTAATTATATGCTTGATGTGTTTTCCTTCAACACTGATGCATAACTTCATAGCCCAATGGGGCAGTGCTTGGTGTGTGGTTGAATGGGAGAGAGAGCATTTGTTCAATCACATATTGTAGCAGCGGTTGTTGCAGATACAAGTGATGAGGATCTGCACTTTTCTGGTTTTCTTCTGTTGGCTGAACAAGTGGCCAAACAGGAAGCTGCACAATTATGTCAAAAGCTATTTCAGGAGTGTAAAGAAATGGTAGAAAGTTTTGACCACTAGATGGTGATCACTTTTCAGTTGTTTCACTCATAACAACCCATCACATTGTTACACAAAACTAGCAAATCCACAGACAGAGATGGGGACGGGCTGAACAGTTTAGAGTCACTCGCTTAAGGAGTCTCTATGGGTAAAACATTTTATAAATTTTTTCCATAAAATAATGACGTGTTCATGTTCTCTGTAGCTCATGATATTGCGCCTTACACAAACATTTGTTGCTAGTAGTTTATGACTCACATCAAGGACCCTTTCTGTATTTAGTATATACTGATGTGTGTTGTGGCAGATGTCTGAAATGCTCAAACTTTATCACTTATTGACACATAATCAATAAATAGAGGGCCTGACTCAGAACCTCACACCTCTACACACTCCTATTATTAACTAATCCATGGACCAACGTTAATACTGACACAGCATTTTTATAAATACATTCATGCAGCTTTTCTTGATCAGTAACATCAAATATCATTTGATCATCATATTTTAAAATAGGATTCAGGTTAACAACAGCACTGAAGAACAAAAATTGTGCGTCAACATGTTTTTTTACATTCTCCTCCCAGAAAAAGAAAAAGCTATTTATTTTATGTTTTATGTTAATTATTCTAGGAACAAGAAAAAGAAGAAAAGAAGCTGGTTAGAAACTGGCAAGAAACAAATCGATATCACAACTTCACTAAATGATATCTCAATGCTTTGCCTGCTAAACCTTTTCACACATCAATGGAAAGTATAAGGAGATGTGAGAGCTCCTTGTAACGATGAGAAGAAGAGCCGGGGTTGATGTGGCCGTCTCCACCAGTCAAGAGAGGGCGATCAGAGAAACCAGCGGCGCCACCAGCAGCAGGAGGCCAGCACCTGTGCTGCTGCCACTGTTGCAGTAGTCCTCCTGACAGCAGCTGATTTCTGCTCCAATGACTCCAGATATATTTTGACTTTCCGCGGAACACATCAGCTTGGAGGCACAGCCCTTCATGGTGATCTTTTCACCCCCTATATGCACTGAGAGAATGAAAACAATGTTCGTCTATTAGAACCACTCTTTGAGCAGAGGGAATATGTTGGAACAGAGTTAGATTAATGCGATTGGTCTGTTACTTTTTGACGAGATGCAGTAGTCCTCATTCCCCTCACAGTTTAGGGTCGCTGTGCACTGTTCTCCTTGGCAGTGGAAGCACTTTTTACCGTTTGGATTGGATTTGCTGGGCACTGTAACACAGGACATACAATGTTCATGTTGTTGGATGAAGTGCACTTTTATTTGATAGGGGTTTTTTCAAAGCTTCTGTAATGGACATCTCCTCACACTCACACACACACACACACACACACACACACAGTGGCAGTTGGGGGTATCGTGCCCTTGGGCTCGTCTATAGCAGATGGTAATATTGGGAAAAGTAATTTTCCTCATACTGGCTCGTCTTGGAATTTGAGTCTTGTCTGCTCCAAACATATTGTCTCGGGTTCTGACACCTTCACCGTCATCATCATGTTACCATACCTACATTGACAAAGTCTATATGGCAGAAGACATGAATATACAAGTTATATATGTTAAAAATGTATTGTTTTATTCAGTCAAACATCTGATTTTTAAAAGAATAATAAAAACACTATTTTGACATCTTTAACAAGACAAATGCAACCACACTTACTTTTAAGGGGAATAGTTTTCACATTTTTAACAACTTTTGCTCGTGCAACTAAAAGAGCTCTCAAAGCAAAGAATACCAACAGACAATATGAGTAAGTTACCAGGGGCAGGTTGGGTGTTGCAGAGCTCGGAGGTGCAACAGTTGTTGTTAATTACGGTTTTGGCGAGTCCGAAGTTGACCGAGGCCTCAACACACTCTTCAGCCAATGCACAGCTTTTTGAGTTGACATCAACAACTTCTGAACCACCTTCAACAAAAGAGGAACCTTTGTAAACCAGGTCAGCACAGAGCAGTTTCACAATAAAACAAAGCACCACAAATGACATACCTGCATAATAAGTGAGCCTTAATGCACTACACCGTTGATCCTGCGAAGGGCATTCAATGACTGTATTTGTGCAGGTTCCTGAGCTTCCAGGGACACACTCATAACATTTCAGGGTGTAGGCTGGGGGAACACAGAACTCAGGTAAGTAAAGAAGAAAAGAAAGGAAAACAACATTTCTCTTGACAAGGGTTGGACAAACATGTTAAAACCTTGACTCTTAAGACAATTCATCAAAATGATGAATCCTGTTATAAAAAAGGATTAATCTGTGCACAAACTGCAGGTGAGGAACAAAGATGAATAGCAATGCCAGGTAAAAGGATCAAAATAACATGTAGGTCGTGTACATACCATTATTTGGCATGTGGCCCTAAGTGACCCATGTCTGTAGCATTTGTAAAAGTAAACATGAAACTAGAATATTGCAATCTTTCTTTTCTTTAGGTAAAAAAAACAGATAACAGAACAAAACTTGCCTTTAGGGAGAAGCACAATCCCAAAGATCAGCGTGAGGAGATGCATTTTGTGATGGCAGGACACAACTGAGTTAGAGTCTGATCCGTAACAGCTATAAGAAGTTCTCCTGAAAAGGGGTTGTCTTCATCTAAGACCACTCCTTCATTCCTGCTTTGATAGTAACTAAACATGACTCTTCAACAACAACAAAATTCAATTCAATTTTATTTATAGTGTCATATCACAACAGAAGTCATCTCAGGACAACTTGAAAAGAAAGGTTCTTCTTTTAGTTTTGTTTTTAAAGGCAACTCTTTTTTTTTAGCATTTCTGAACAGTAGTGAATAGGTAAGAGCTACAAAACACAGATCAAAATATACAATGCCAAATATTTCTTTTACTTCCCTTGCTTCCCCTTGATTTCCACAAGTAGAAGCATAGGATTGGCATGAGTTTGAGAGATGTCTCGGGATGCCTTCAGACTATAATCTCTACAAGGAAATGGCCTTTTCACAGGTCCTTTTGACTATTATACTGCCGATGTAGGTGTTACAGTCTGTGGATTTAAAGCAATAGGTCAGAGGTAATTGACAGTATTCTTGCACAGTAAGAGACGAGTGCAATAAAAAAAGAAAGACGCAAAATAATTTTCACTTTAGTTTCCTTTTATTTCAGAGTAATCAACAATTACTCTTTTGATTGAGTTTCAAGAGAAAATAAAAAATGCAGAATGATATATGTTCATGTGTGCACCATTGGTACACTAAAACTGCAATCACAATATCACAAGCTGAATAATGGCTTGCAAATTAAAAAAAAAAAGAACCCCACATTTTGTATGAACATGCAGACAACTGGTTTTCTCACCATTGCTGCGCGGGCTGCAGCCCTGTCTGATCTGCACCACTTTCTGACACCAAGCGCCAAGAGTTTGCAGGTTTGCATTCCCACCACAGTGTAGAGAAGGTGTCCTGCTTTATATCCGACTCTCCACCACTGACCTGGCTTCCATGTTTCCCTTGCCCCTCCTGTAGGGTGCAAACGGCGATCTCCACTTTCAGAGCCACATTTTTCTTTATGAGACCTGATGATCGGACATAACAGCTCGCTGCTTTTGTATATGAAAGCAGTTAACCAAGGTGTTAGCTGAGCAGGCGGCTGTACTCGGAGAGGGCTGAGGACTTTTTCACCCCGTCCCAGATGCGAGCGGCATAGTGAAACCTGTAAAAAGAACACATTTATACAGAACGTGAAGAAATCAAACGTCTTTTTATGCATTTTGTGTACAGCAGAGAGGCAGACAGTTGCCATGCAACAAAGAACTAGAGATGCAATAGCTGCAATTTATGCAGTACACATATTTGCCACTAGCCCACACATTTACCTTGTTTCACTACAACTTATTACTTTTGAGAAAGAAATCAATTTCTTCAGATTTTTATATTAAAATCCAATACTCTTTTCATGGATAGACGGACAGCCCAAATAACCACCAGCAAATACGGAAGGGGATCCTGTACACTTGCAGCATCACTCATTGCTGCTTGTTAATCTCATTACATAATTCTTAATTCAGATCTTCTCTTATCTGGACTCTGAACCGTTAGTGACCAATTGAACGAGATTTAAGTGAGGAGCTCAAACTGAAACTTATCTGCATTATAGTGACTTTAGTAACTAAACCAAACTGAAACCGTACAAGTGTCACCACACGGTTAAGCCGCATACCACAACACCACTTTTGTGGTACATGAATGAAGTCAATGTCACCATAAATTGAAACTGAGCCGAGGGAAATGGGATGTTTACCAGTTCTTCTCAGTGAGGATGGTGTGAGACAGTTGACAACGGGGCATGGCCAGTATTTGGCTGCGGAGTTTTGAAACCATGGTGGAGAAGGCAGGATGTCCTCTGTACCCCGGGAGCAGAGAGAAGAGCGGGTATGTTCCCGACCCTAAACACAGTACAAAGGATCTGTTCACACATTACACAATAAACAGGAGGACGGCTGAGTTTTGCTTTATGTGAGGGTCATTTCTCTATAACCTGCTTTCGCCAGATTGTCCTCCCCATCATTCTCCTGCATAGGAAGGAGGAACATGTTGACTTCAGTTGCCAGATAGTCCTGCCCCAGACCAGGGAAGATACTGTAGTCTAGCATGGACAAGGTACCTAAAAACAAAGCATATCATTCAGGATGAGTGCCGGTGTAGCATAATGAAGCCACTATTTTGTTAATCAAACCTGTAATGATGATATTGTCATTTTCATTAAACATGGTGAGCCCTTAAAAACAACCATAGCTTGAACAGTTTTGAACCTTTGTATTTGAGATGAGAGTGGGCCATTAATTTATCCACCGCCATATGCATGTTCTTTAGATTCCTTGGACAGAAATCATCCTGTCTGGCCTTATTCTGCAGGAACACTGGAGGAAAGAGGATTTTTTTAAAAGGTTATTCTGATATCATTCCACTTGGTTGATGTGTGAGAATTTGCGTTTCCTATATTAAAAAGTCACCTATATGGGGATAGTACTCTGCTCCATCGTCACTGCCTGAAGAGCTCGTGCTGTCATGGCTTGCAGACGGAGTGGAAGGTTTCAGCATCTCAGCGGTCTGAAGAAACCTGTCCGCAAAAAGGAAAATAACACATCCTGTTTGGTACCGACATCTGCATTCATGAGATAATAATGCCAAAGGTTGAGTAACCATCTTTCAATATACATATGGGCGTATGAATATTGTTAAAGACATCCTTAAAAAATGAACCTTTAATTCCCGAATCTTTAAAGATACAAGTTGTTTAGTTGGTTTGAATTCATTTCTATACTTTCGAGGCCAGCACCATCTACCAACACGCTCATTACAGCCATGCTTTCAACTGCAGCCATCTTTTTCCATTGTGTGAAAGTCATATTAGGAAAAGGCATACATAGATGAAGTGTCTTGTCATGAGGTTATCCTGTCTAAAGGTATTCAAATGATTGATAAATATTTGCTGTTCAAGTGGGGATCTTGAAGTGGGGCATAGGTCAGATGGATACATAACCAGTCACTTTCAACAAGTCCGGCTTTGCCTGCATTTGTTCTCTGCAAGACCAACTGAAAGATAAACATTATTGAGCTTATGAAAAAGCAGAAGACAAATATCCTCTCAAGATGAAATGCTCAACATTCCTGCAGGAGGAGGGGGCTTTGAGCGCTACCCTCTCGTTTTGTCCTGGGAGCCTGGGCAGCAACTACAACACAGAGCCATGGCCGATGAGCTAGTGCCTACCTGTAGAGGTTTAAGTCGGTGAACCAGTCTTGAACCACAATGACCACATGGCACACTGTAAACAGGAAGGCGGCGATCTGAAGAGACTGTTGACAGATGATGCAGAGAGTGATGAGGTCACATGCAAATGTGTGCGTACAGAGGAATTAAAACGGCTACTTTTCTGTCATTAAACAACGAATCACCAAAGCGGTCCATTGGTCTCTAGAGGTTATGCCCGGTGCTCAAACAAACAACAAAAGTTTTCAGCCACTGCCATCTGCAGGCCGGCCACTGACCTGCATCTCGACGTATGTGTGAGGGAGGTTGTACTCTGGAGGCAACTTCCGATCGTTGTTGATGAGGTGGTCGAGAATAGATGGGCTGAGCATTGGCTGAAGAGACAAATAAGGCATTCACACACAACTCATCAATCCTCAACCAAACGCTGTGGTGACATTTTAATTCACACAGTTGACATTCTGACAACAAATATCCAAATATCTGCCATACTTCATTCATACCTGCGTATCCAAGAATATGACTCGCTCCTGTGTGATGAAGAAATCAATGCCTGTGCTCTGGTTTCCTCCTCTTTCTTTGATTTCTTGAGTCTGGGCTCTGAATACATAACCCCTGTGCAGACAAACACACACTGCATCACTTCATGTGACTGGTTAAGCTTAAAGAAAAGCATGTATCGCAACAGCTATTAACAAATGCATATATATAGGGTGTAAAGGAATAAGCATTTTAGCTTCCTGGTGCGTGGATATTGTTCAGTGTCACACATTGAACTGATTTAATAACAATAAAAAAAATAGATGTTTCTCAGAAACACTCCTCTAGGCTCTGCCGAAGACAACTTGTTAATTATATCTTGTTTTCAGAAAGAGTACCTTCACTTTTAAAGTGTGACTTAAAAATGCTAAATTAGGATAAGGAAAATAAATATATGTACTATTTATCCGTTTAGTTATATTAATTTTAAACAGATGAGCATGTGCATCTTTTACAATACTGACCTCCTCATACACTTAACTTGCACCAGAAACACATTTTTTTCATTATTTAGGTTTCAGATTCCTCTTACAGGAGTAGAGGACATTTTCTGTCATTGTGGGAAAAAATCATCCTCGCCAGCATCTTTTAACTGTGGACTTCTTCTTAGTGGTTCAACAATAGGTTTAATAAATACACATAACAGAGGAGTTTACAAGCTTGACCTGACTGTGAGTGTTTTGACCTCACCTTTGGTCTTCCTCGGGAGTGTTGGCGGATAACAGTGACATGATTGTAGATTTCCCACTTCCCTGCAGGCCAATGACTCCCACCACCAACATATCCGTCTGGTCCCTCAGATACTGCAACACACGTCAACAAAACACAGCTTCCACTGAGTACATAGAGTACAGTATATTTAAAACACAAATATGTACTTATGCAAAGGCTCCACAATCAATTCAATGCATCAAACATTAACTCACCTCCATGGCACTGTCGCACCAATTCATCTGGTCATCCACAAGCTTGATGCTGTGCTTCATCTTCTCCGGAGGGAGGAGTTTAGACTGGCCAACCATGGCTGGAAGTCACAGAAGAAGATTCTGAATTTATTTTTCTTTTCTCTGCATATGTAATTCACCCTTAAAGAGTGCATCCAAGTAACTGACATTTACACTCAAAATAAAATATGATATTTTTGTGAAATCGACAATAGCTCACGGTCCACAGCGCTGCTCGATGCAGAAGCACCCATTCCTCTGTTTTGGATCTGGTATACAGGTTGGGTGGGTCGCTGCCCCTCCCTCTCCATCTTAGAGGTCCCAGAACCAGAGGGCTGAGCTGCTGCATCTGGAGGTGTACCCTGCTTCCCTCCATCATCCCTGGCTTTCATTAGCATGATGGGCTTCTCCAGGACTGGAGCTCCACTGACAGGTGTATTCTGTGAGGGCTTGGCCTTGGAAAGGAACCAACGACAGCACAAGTCAAGAGAATGCATGACCCGAGAGGTAGAATATCTAAATGCACACAAACTACTTTCTGTACTGACAATGTGTTAACTGTGGTCGGTACTGCAAATGCATTCCTATATCCTGGAAATAACGATGTAAAATCATCACCCAGACGTTCAACATGTTCTGATGTCATTATTAGTGCACGTATTGTTGTTTGTGTTCAGTCAGGCGAACTCGTGTCCGAGTCAAGCTATCGTACCCGTTCCCCAGGGGGTTTAGCAAGTATGATGGGAGTCTTCTGAATGAGTGGCCCTGGTGGATCCTCGCTGCCATCCTGAACAGACAAATCCAAAGTGAGTCACTCTTCCGTAGAGCAAAAGTTAAACCAGCAGTCAAAAACAACTTATGCGAGTGTGTGTTTAAATTATGGCGACCCTTCGTTCTCTTGGTTGGTATTCTCGATCCCGACTCGGACCAGAGAGATTTTGCCCAGGAGCTCCCGCGTCTCTGTCGCCCCGACGTCGCCTCCTCCTGCGTCCCTGTCCGTACATCCCGGGCTGACTGTGGCCGGACTCCGACATGTCTAATTCACACAACGAACGGCACAACCGATATCAACAGCTAGCTAACGATGGGAACCCAGTCGGAGCAGGCGAGGTTACGATAATGTTACTTTTACTGTAATATCGTTTCCGCTAGCGATACTATGACCATTACTGTCGATGTGTTGACAGGTATTTCGTGGCGACATCGTTAAAGTTCAATCCAAACCACTTGTTTGTGGCCGAACACCGTTAGCTAAAGCGTCCGGCTACTGTGCGGCGCTTGTTTCTTATCCCGGCGTTAACCGTTACAGTACTACTTTGGACCGGTTCTCGAATGTAAAAGCGCGGACTCAAACTCCACCCGCCCTGAATGCATTTCGTTACCAATCGAACGAGCTTTGTTCGTCTGTTAAATCAAGTCGTCGCGAAACATCGTAATGTAATCGGTAGTTCCGGCCAATTTAGGGATCCATTTTGCGCTGTGATTATATCATATTATTTTATATCGATATGTTTGTTTGCATTTATTAGAAACAAACGTACATTAATACATTAGTATTAGTATGTCTGAGTTATACTCTTCATAACGTTTTCGCTCAATTAAATTAAAGTAATACATATTTCGGTAGATGAAAACGAGTTCTTCTTCTTTTTTTATGGAGGTTGACAAACAACTTTTAAGTGTGCATTACTGCCACCTTCTGAAATGGAGTGTCGATCATAATGGCCGAATCTACTGGATGAAAAGAAAGAGAAGGGAAAAAAAAAAAAAAAAAAAAAACCCGACTCTATATTCTCCTTATAATTTCCGGTCTTTTCACAAAATGTAAATATTGCCCTTAACCCCACATGGCCTTAGTTCGTTTGTAGTATTTCTTTAATTTTAAATTTGATGTGTTCTCTTCCTAGTTTATCTTGTATGAAAACGAGTTTCCTCCGAAATTTGGAAAAATAGTTCAACGTTTGGTGCATTCTGGGAGGTGTAGGCGCCCCTCTTCCGGTTTTAATCCGGATATGGAGCAGTAGTGCGCGGACGCCATCAACAATATGACGGTGTCTTCAAATGTGAAATATGAAGGGATTTTCCTTTTGTAATGTGCAGAATCGTTACGTACAAATGGACGTTAACACTAATGGTTTGTGTTTTTTAAGTAACGCACAGTAACGGTTAACTGACGAATCGTTTGGGTTCATCACATATTTTCACATTTGCTCTCTGTGCTGCAGGCGGCAGTTGTTGGTCCAGTTCTTGTGGACAGAGGTAAGTACCGTTCACTTTGCCCCTGCGTCTGAAAGTGTATAATAGGGGTTCCCTTTTGCCTGGTTCGTACGTTAGCTAAATGTGGAGAAACTGTTGCAAAGGGGGGTAATAGGTTTGATGTTTTGTGCTGGGGAACGAGGCAGCCTTTATTGTGAAGTCATGTGAAGACTGGAGACCTGCAACTAATGATAATTGAATCATTTAGCATCCCTTGTTACTTTTTTATTGATTGATTGACGGTTTCTTCTTTAAACAGTAAAGGACATTGTGAAGCTGTCAATTCCACAGACCCCAAGATGACCTCTTCAATTTTTGTAGTTTGTTTAAAACTCAAAAGATATTGACTTGAAATGATTTAAGAATGGTATGAGACAAAACGATTGCATAGAGCTACAAGAGTGTACAGCCATCTCTGTGTGAGACTGCAGTTAGGCAAAGGGATGCTTTGAGCTAAATGCTAACACCCCATGCTAACATGCTCACAATTACACCACCATCTTGGTGTGTTGGTTTGCTAACATTGGCTAAGTAGCTTTACACACAAAGTATAGCTGAGGCTGAGATGATGGGAATTACATTAGTTTTGCAGGTATTTAGTCTCTGTTCATGTAAGTTCCAGTAATTATGTGTTGAACACAGTAATTATGTGTTCACACATAATTACTGGAGGGGTTTGGGGAGTGGTATCTGGATAGGTGGGTGATGAGAGCCTCTATGTATCTATGTCTGTTGTTGTAACTGTAATGTCTTGTCTTGTCTTGTATGTTCTGTTGGACCCCCTTGAAAACGAGATGACAGCTCATCTCAAGGGGTTATCCATAAATACACTTTTCCAAATGATGATGGTTTGGTTAAATCCATATCTAAATAAGTAAATATAGTAACCGAGCAAGTCCTGATCATGATGATAATAATACTAATAATGACGACTTAGCATCTATAACTGTCTGCTGTGGTGATTTTGCTTTGATGCTTATGCGAAACCTGTAATATGGATTAATTCCCAATTAAGCGATTCTGTCCATGCTACTTTAACTTGCAGACCACCCCGAGGTTTGCCTTGACAGCCCCCTATGTCTGAAGACTCAAGCAGCGATGACGAATGGTGTGTATCCCCAAAAACACAGTTGCATGATGCACAACCAGAGGCGACGTGTTGGGAATGTGGCAAAAGATTCAGCAAAATAAAAAGCCTGATCTCACACTACAAAAGCCACAATATCAAAGCCACCTGCCACATCTGCGAGGTTACTTTCCGACGCCTGACATCACTCTCCCTGCACCTGGATAATGCCCACGTGCCACCCCTCTGCAACAAGTGCAATCAGTATTTCAGTAGCTCGTGGGAGTTAAACAAGCATGCAGAGACACATTGCTTGGGCTCAGCGGCATTTCAAAAAGCTCCCTCTGTGATTCCTGGGCCCATACGTCGGAGTCAGAACATTGAACAAAGAGACTGCACAGCCAAGCACAAAGTCAGTGCTGCCTGACTCGGCGTCTGTGTCGAGGCCCCAACAAAGAACTGAGATGAAGCCCGAGAGAGCTGAGATGTCTGAAAGTAGTGTGGAGTATATAGTGGGTGAAGATGATAAAGATATCAACATGGAAAGTGATCGTGAGAAAGTAGACGATTCAACAAGCACTGAATCTGATGACGAAGTGAAGACGCACTCTAAATCTGCAGGCTTGTGTCCCGATGATCAAGAATCAGACGGTGGCTCAAGTACATCTGATTCTTCCAGTGACTCTTCACATAGTCTGCACTCTAAAAAAAAACCTACAGCACGCCCTGATGTTAGTAGTTCAATGTGTGCTGCGTGTGGTCGAGGGCCGTTTCGGTCTATGAAGCTCCATTTGTTGCACTGTAGTGGTATAAGGGTAAAATATCAGTGTTCAGTGTGCAAGAAAATCTTTGGAACTGAGAAGGCTCTCAAGAAACACTACATGCCTTTGTATTCCTGTGAAATCTGTGGCCAAGTTTTCCCTCACGAGAACTCTTACCATCACCACCAGTGTCCCAAGGGGAACCAAATCACCTCTTGTCCTCTTTTGTTCAGAGTCAATGCCGCAAGTGTGCAACATATGCAAATTCTTCTTCACCTCTGAGAAAACCTTGTTCAACCATGTCACCAGAGTTCACACGTCAGTGGTCAGCACCAAGGTGTGCATAATCACCAGTCCATCAGCGTTGACCGATAGAAAGGTTTCACCAGGTGACCTCGGCACAGCAGCCCACTCGGCCATCATTAGTCCAAGTGACGTGAACCAGGTCATTAATGGAAAGTTCCCCGTTGGCCAGACCTATGCAGGGCCTCTGTCCACTGTTGTGAAATCCAGTCCTTCCTCTCTATCGGCCTCCTCCTGCCATGCAGACAGACCACAGGTATGCGTGGCTTCCTCTGCTGCACCTGTCAGATTGTGGACAGACGGTCCCATGGACCAGCCTTGCAGCAGTCCGTCTTCACCTTCATTTGTCCCTCCTGGCGCCACTAACAAAACCCCAGCCGCTGCAGCCTCTGGCCCCATCACCCAACCAATGCCCACTATTATGGCCATGTTTGAGAATGACAGCCAGGACGTGGCTTTGATGAAACGTATGAACACAGGCTGGCGCTCCAAGATCCCTTACCCCTGCAGGCAGTGCGGTGCCATCCTGCGGCAGCCCTCGCTCATTATCAGCCACCGCTACCTTCACCGAGGCCACCGCTCACACCACTGCCAGTGCGGCCGAGCTTTCAAGCACCAGCTGCACCTGCTGAGACATTGCGTTCAGCATGCGGAGACCGTAAGCTACATCTGTGTCAGCTGCGGGGAGACTTTCATGGGTGCAAAGCTCTTAGCTGAGCACATGAAAGGCAAGTCACGGAAGAAACACGGTTCTGGTCGTGCATGGACACCTAACGTTAAGAGAGAGTGCAAAATGCCCTTTACATGTGACTGTGGACAACTTTTTGTTAGACCTTCGTCCTACATATGGCACCAACTTAAAAACAGGACAAAACCTAAAAAATTGAAGAAACGCTTGGAATGACTTAGTAGACACATAGCTGCATACAGCTTTGTGCACCACTTTCAGACAAAGTTTCAATCAAAATGGATCTTTCACATCATGATTGTCACAACAGTATTTTATTAAATTTTTTTAAGGCAAAATCACGTACACACATTCACATACATTCACTTGTAATGTCTTTCAAATATAATAATGTCCTGGATGGTTGTTTATGTTTTCACCATGTGCAAATGATACATAGTGAACAATGTTCCTCATACATTCTTCACACCAGAGCACTTATTAACCAACAAGGAACATTTTTTCCCATAATTGGATTAAATTAAATCATCGCAACTCCAGTTTATCCCCCAGGGAAAAGAGTTAATCCAGTTTTGCTATTTATTTTTTCTCAAAGTGCATTCTTAACATTTTGTATGGGAGTTTGAGTCCTCTTGTTTTTCAGATTTGTTTTTTACTACAGTTGATGGAAATGCTATACTCCCGTGAGACATTGTAGAGGTCTTAATATTCAGTTTGGAAATAGCATGTCTGTTTTTTTAATAGTTGTTATATAATCTCCATGACTTTAACGTCAACGTTCCTCAATATTATGTTGTTTATTTCATCTTTGTCCACTAGATAGAGCTGTTGGGCCACTTAAAGACAATTCACACTCATGTTTCTTTGTTCTCAGAGCAGGTGTAAACTGTTAGATGCTTTTCCTGCATCAGGTGAATACAACCATAAACTTATGCATTCATCTGTGAGTTTTTGTTGACATCTCCTAAAAGCCCAAGGATATACAGTATGAAATAAAGTTTTTTCCCCAGATAATTGAATTTAAGTATAGATTCGCTTGTTTGAGCATCAGAACGCATCTCATTCACAATCGACATGATGGGCTCTAGGAAAGCAGAACAACAGGGACTTGTCATTGATTGTATTATATTCAATAATCCTGTTTGTGACCAATAATCAACGTAGAAACCATTACACTGTCTGCTATTGAAAAGAGGATTTGTGAGAGGACTTTTATGAAAGTGATGAGGCTGACTGTAGGATATTGTAAGAGAAAAAAAGAGCATGTGAAAATGATGTATCTTATTCCACAGGAATAAGGAAGAGAAGGAGTTAGAGCAAGCCCTGGATACAGTCTATGCTCTGGAGTCTCTGCCAGCGTTGATTACAAGGCTCTCCACAGTCCTCGTTTGAGATTAATTCAGTTCTTTGTGCGCCGTCACAAAAATAACGGCTGCAAACGCAACTGATTTCTCAAAAAATGTGACTTTTCCCACAGTGTATGGTAGTCTTTGTTTTTTCTTTGTTTTAATCTGTATAATTTTACTGCTCTGAGTCATTGTGCAGTGCACTCAGCACAGGGCCAGAAGATGAGATCTTTAGTAGGTACGCCAGTCTTCCAAGTGGTTCAGCATGTAAGACTCTGGAGCCGCTCCAGGTGGAGAGGATTTACCGTCTCGCTTTTATGGATACTGTAGAGAAAACGGTGAAGACAATGATATCTCCGCAACGAGTCTATGCAGCCGTTTCACCTGCAGAAAAAAAAAAAACCCTGTTATTCATGGTTCAGCCTGAATACCACATCCTGCACTGTTGCTGATCTGTGCAACGTCACTGGCAGCCTAAAGTACTGTTTACCTGATCTCCGGGTTGCGGTGACCTCGGCCCTGAGACAGTAGCTCAGGTGTTTGTTGGAAGCAGCGATTCAGCTCGTCCAGCTTCTGCTCCATACAGAGGATACGCTGCTCCAGGTTCCGATAGGACTTATCCCATTTGGCACTGAGGTCGCTCATCACCATCTGCATCTGTTGAAATCGGCCACACAATGGAAAAACAAAGGTTTTTGGATTTACAAGCCGGAAAAACACCGGGGTCAAACTGCAGCCAAAAGTTTACTATTACTAAGTTCTGTGCGAACACATTTTAAATCTACGTTGCAGATTTCTTTCAAAGCGTTGGAGAGTCGATGTCTGACTCACTGGGACAGACTAGAAACCAGGCCAGTGTTGCCAACTCAGAAACTGTGTCACTACATTTGGCAGCCCCTGAAGCAGCTTACTTAAGAAAGCCAACAGCAACAAATCTGGTTACTTTTCTCGTCTGCCCAGCTCGCTGTGATGCTGCATCAGTGAGAGAGAGCAGCATGTTCTGTTTACTGCACGGCAGGCCGACTGTAACTAACTGATTGCAGTGGTTTCACATCTTGCTACGCTTGCAGTCGGGAAAAACTTGTTTTTACATATAAATCAATCAGGAACATACTTTTTAAAGCTCTCACTGGGTAACGTCTATATCTTTGGGTTTGTTCCACATGGAAAACTTTTCAGGGCCCGACACAAATGACTCCCGAGACGGTTTATAGGGATTTTTAACAGGCATTTAATGCGTCTGAACACCTAGCAATGAACTGCAGGTTATAAAATGCTGCGTAACAGTCGAAGTAGGGAGTGTTGTGAGAGGATCTTTGTCAACTTATTTAGCGTTAACCTTTCCAATCAAACATTCCAGTGACAGCTGTTGTTTACCTTCGGGAGGTCCACCATCTCACTGACGTAATCTCTCAGCTTCTTTTGCTTGAGGCGTAAATTCCGAAATCTGTGCAAAAAAAGAAAAATAATAATATTTGACGGATCTCAGTCATGTGTTTCAAACATAAATAAAATGTAATGATTCCAAAAGTTAGATTGAGAAAGGGGAAACGGTTGAAAGTAATGTCATGTTCTAATTATTTCTTTTGTAAAAAAGGAACCAATATATTACTATGTGAGGAATTCAGTGTTAAAATGCTCCAGTGACTTCTGAGAATTATTCCAAGCAGGACTCGTGCTGTTTCTTTAAGAGCTATAAAACATTGCTCGAAGGTTTTTTGTCATATAAAGGTGGAAAAGGGAAAATTGTAGTATCTGAAACAACCAAAAAAAAGAGATATAGAAACAAATATTGCAGCCAGTCTGAATGAATTAGAGCAGCAGTCTCATGGCGTTGCTAGTGTGGAGGTCCCTCCTGATTGCTTTCCGCAATGTATTTTATTTATAGTGGCTCGGCCCGGTGTAAAGCAGGAAGTACAACCCTTCCACCCGGGCTAACACACGGTCGCACACATAATCCTGTTGTCAGGATAATGAAGCATACAGTCACACTTCTGGAACTTCCTCTCCTCTGCAATTCACTTGTTCTTCGAAGCTTGGGCTCCATAACAAACAGACGCAACCCAAATGGAAAAAAAGATGTTCATTATAATGTTCTTTTTCATGATTACTGTCTCAAAAGAAGATAAACAATATGTTGTGTATCCCTGTAAAAATTATACCGTTTTTTTGGGGTTATTTGTGTCTAAGAACTTTGCCTTTAATTCTGTGTGATAAAAGGGCGAACCCTTGTTCACACAGGCCTTGCCCACATACGAAAGGCCATCAAATCTAACTGGTGATCTGAATTAGCCATTTAAAAACTGTGACTCTGTGGTTGAGCATGTTGACACTAAGTTAATGACTCTTAAAACACACATGCAAGGCACACAACCCACCACCCACGTATATCCTTCGCCTAAACACACTCTGACATCCTGCCTGAAGCTATCATTTAGCGATAACTCACACTCTGATGGCTTCCAGAAGGCATCTCTGGTGCTTTCGGTGCTCGCCGCGGTTGGCCTTGGACATGCTTGTTCGGTGCAGAAGCCAGCATTCCCTTAGCACGTTAGCAGCGGCGTGCCGGATCTGTTGGAAAAGACAGAAACACCCAAATTAACCAATCAGACCGCGGAGGTTGCAGGAGCACGGCAATAAGAGTCAGGATAGAGTCAATCAAATTTGCGAGCTCAACTGAAGAAGACGCTCGGTGCTTATTGTGCTTCTTTGTTGGAATCTGGTTCTGATGTCAGATAAAACTCCAACTATCAGGTTTTCACAGAGATGCTCAAGAATTTGGTCAGGCCACATGGACTTGGAGTGAGGTTTGGACATTCTCAGGTATCACCTTTGCACCTTTCTCTTTGATTCTATTTGTGTCTGTTTGCCTTCCTGCACAAATCACAGCAAGTGCCCTGTGGTGATGTCACTCTGGCCCCGTTGTGAGGGATATTAATAGAGGCCGTCGGTGTCTGCATCCAGATGTCTTCCCTTTTTCCCATCAGTGTAAATCTGGACTGCACCAGATAGCTCAGAAGGACACGCGCACAAACACACACACACAGGCGAGAGTACCCACAAGCAAGGAATAGAGATGCACCGAGTGACAGGATGCAGCCATGAGCGAGAGGAAATGGTTGTATCCTCCAAAGCAGTGCACCTCGTGCAGTCAGAAACTGCTTTACCGTTTTTGTGCAGCGCAACAGATTCTCACCAAACTAAAATTCTGGGAATCAATCAATCATTACCTGTTTATGTAAATTCCTAAGAGACGTCTGGCTTTAAGACAATGTTACCTTACAATTGTTTATTTATCAGACACCTCCTTCTTCCCATCAATAAACACTTGAATACTGTCCAAGCCTACAAACAAAGGCCTCTGCAAGCCACTTACTTACACACACACACACACACACACACACACACACACACACACACACACACACACACACACGTGTATGCTCAACCAGTTTCCTGCCCGTCGCTGCACAATCCTGAACTGACACAAGTTTCTTTCCTGACAGAGATCAGATGATTTCCTCTGTTTGACGCCTTGCAAGTGCTATAAAGAGGTTGGTATCTCCCTCCTCTTTTCCCACACTATCCTGTCCTCTGGTGTCTCTTGTTGACGGAAAAATAAATTATTCTACTAAAAGAAAACATGCATGCAACACAGAAAGTAGTGACCCATCCATTCTAACCGCACCATCTGCATTAACGGTTTACTAAATGTTTATATAGGGAAGTTAATTTAATTATTAGATACATATGATCACAGGTTGTACATGTGTAATTTCAGGTTGTACAGCTCCATTCAGGGAACCTTCAAATATATAAACTTTATGAAAGTTTAGATATTTCTTCGTCAAAGTTGTGACGTTGATAGCAACGTCAATTGGGTTTATTTTGTCACATGTCGCTACACCTCTGACCTATATTGAGCTGCTTTTCCTAAGCTTACCAAAGTGTTTTACTTTTTTAAAATAAACACACTTTTCAATATTGCAGTGCCTTTGATAGTAAACACATTGACATGGATTTCCTAATTAACACAACTTTCAAGTTTCTGCAAGCTGATTTCATAAATAAATAAGAGTCAGTCAGATGGAGCCTCTCAGAGTGAAATGGCCATAGACATCCAAAAGTAAACATTTCTAATAAAGAAACTGTATTACAGTGTTTTGATATGTTATCTATAACATTGTAATAACTTATTTTGCTTACCCTTTTAGAAATCTGAATGTCCAGCATGAAGAAGTGCACATGTTTCTCTCCTTTGTTCAACGCCAGCATCTTGGTAACGACCGCCACCAGCATGGCAGTGCAGGCTACACCCTAAAACCCAACACAAACATATGGAGGTTGGCATGGTTACCGATATATCTACCATCTGCCCGTCGTCTCGGCAGTTTCTCAATGATCGTGCAAGCATTTGAGATTGATCCTGGATACTGTAGTGACATCAACAAGGCAGAAGTCAAGAGAAACGTCTACAGTCTGAATCGCTCCATCATTGTCTCGAGGGAAGCACTTCTTCAGAAGGCTGAATGTTGATCTTCATACCTCATATGGTTCTGCCCAATAAATCAAAGTTATATTTACACTGAGAGTTCAATGGTTGAACACAGACCACTGTGGCACTGCTATAGTGCTGGTGCCCTCTGAGAATAGCTGTGTGCTATTGCTGGACAGGGAACTACAGAACGATGGAGAGGATTCAAGAAGGCCGCAAAGCGATTCACACACACGGTCGCACAAATAGACACGTCATAGGAAACACAGGCAAATCACTGATCGCCGATTTCATGTCCACCACGGATAATGATAAAAGTCTTTACCTGTTCTCCTCTTGTCAGCTTGCATTAGAAAGAGGGAGAGTAAAGAAAGAGAGAGCAAGATCAAGCGTGAGCGTAAGAAAGCAGTTTTAAAAGATACGTTCATCTTTCACTCCAAAAAATATCTATAATTACACTTTCTGTGACACCAGGGAGATACGAACAGCATGATCAACCCCAGAACACAGCTGCATAGTGAGTTATGGCTGGAGTCGTGCAGAAGTGCTGACCATGCAGGCGTTCAGCCATATTACAGGTGTGAAAGCCCCAGTGATTGGCTCCCAAAACTGCCCTGATGGGAGTAGGATTTTTTTTTTTTTTTCCAGATCACAGGCACAGGTTGGCACACCCTCCTGTTGTAGTGGTGCCAAAGGCAATAAACCACCTAAAAATGGATATGGTGGAAAGTTTCCCCTTATAAGGTTGGAAGCTTATAAAAACAAGGGAGATGGAGAAAGGGAGAGGAGGGAAAGATTGTTTTCCACTCTGTCACAGAGGTGTCTGAGCCAGACTCGTGCCCACATCCAGAACCACGGCGTCGACTCTTATCTGCTTGTACCAGAATTTAAAAACCAGCAGAGGTGAGGCAGCGAACCACAGCTACAGCCACTCCTCACTGATAGTTTATCTTACTTTACAGTAACTCTTTGTTTCATTTCCTCATCCCTTCCACCATCTCTGACCCTGCTTTCCACGTTTTTCATTCTTCACCTTGCCACTCATTTGCATGGCCATAAAACGACATCATCTCGCTGTAATTGTAACTTATTTGGTCCAACTATTTGAACTGACTGTAATGCTTTCCACACATTCTGTCTGGGATGCTTTTTATTTACTTATTCTATATGATGAGATAAGCAATTATGCATAATTTAACATGAATGTGTTTCACGATTTCTTTGCGAGGTATGAAGAAGGAGAAAAGAGAAAATTCAGTGCAACAAAACAATGACATCAGGCTCCATGCAGATGTTTTATGTGGGCTGCACAGCGCCCACTGCACGCCGACAGCTTCCCTCCCTCTGTCTTTGAGTGAGTGTGAGTGCCTGGTACCACCAAGGTCCTGCCGAAGGACCGGCTATTAATTTACAGCTGTGATCTAAATCACACTCACAAGGGAATGAAGGCATTCAGCCCTGTCAGCAGCGCTAGGGTAAACAGCTGGGCTAACGGGCCATGTGTATCAAAGATAACTAGTGCAAACGGGGCTGAAGTGAACCAAACTGAACTGACCCGATGTGAAATGGGAAAAACTAAATAGGAAAATTGAGGAAAAGCTGCTGCAATGGAACAGAACCGAAACGGGGAAGGAATGAAACAAACCAGAGAGGATGATTTGGAACAGTACGGAACAGAAGGCAATAAAATAGAACAAATCAGAAAATATTGTATTCGGGAGGAATGGAACAGAACACAATGGAATAAATCAAACAGAATCAAACAGAACAAATCAACAGAATAGAACTGAATAGAGACGCTTAAATGGAACGGAATAGGACAGAAGGGAAAGGAGCAGAACAGAGCAGAAAATGGAAAAAAAAAGTGAAAGTTAAAACTGGTGCAGCAGAAGCACCACAACAAAACAAAATGAGAAAAACAGCAACAGAACATCCTGTTTTTGTATCAAGCTGAGAAATAGGTGGTTTGGTTAGGAACATGTGCAGAAATGAAATGAAGATGAGGCATTTTGTGTTTATCAAACTGAGTGTTGAGTGTGTGTTTGATGTTAAAACCACAACTGCTGTTCTGGCTCAATCAATTTCTGATAAGAGGTCAAAGAATAGAAGCCAAAGCAAGCACTTGAAATGAAATGCCTCAACAGACTTTTTTAACTTCATAATGCATCGCAAATGAACATGAATTCTTCATTGTATTAAATAATTGTTGTATTAACATTTCATTAAATATTAAATAATTTGATTATACATTTCTCAACAAGCAACGCATCCTAGTTACCGTGACTCCAGTGAAGAGACACACTGCCTTGCCACAGCTGGATTTGGGCGCCACATCCCCATAGCCCACCGTGAGGAAGGTGATGGCTATGAGCCACATAGCGCTGTCCATGTGGCCTGTCGGTGCTTGGATCTGCCTGCACAAGGGAGAGAGCAGCAATGAGACTGTTTCCTAATAAAACCTGTTAAATGTATTATTATGGACTTTAGTTATGGATGAAAAAGTCCCAGACACGTTCTTAACTTAATTGTAGCCATAATTAACTTTTACATAATCTCAAGATCCCCTGTGACTCTAGATAAAGATCAGCAGTTACAGATAAGGGCTGGGTGGATAAACCCAACCACAACCCTTAATCATAACATTTTTTATCAAACATAACCATTTTAATCAGATTTTAGCAGTCTGAAATTTCCCACCAATTTCCTTTGAGGTTTTCCTGTAATTACTATTTAGTCATTTAGTATGTATTAAAGCGAAAGTAGAGACAAAGTTTCAAGTCAGTTTTTACAGATGACAGACGACATTTTCTATCATTGTACATGTAATCTTACACTGCAATATCAATAATGTATGTGCCTTAATACAGCATGTTAACTGGAAACTTTCCATAAGAAATAAATATGGACAAAATAACCAGATGGGAATGGTAAATGAAATGCCAAATGACAACTCAAGGGACCACATTACATCGATGCAAATATCTTGTGAAAATATCATTCTGTCATGAAACATTTTCCCACAATGGCCTCATATAACCAAAAATATCTCACCTTTATATAACTTCATTGTTTATATTGTGATATGGCCTCACTCATTCAATATGGTGAATGCTTGCCTAGAGACACATTTCTGAATGTTGCTTCAGGACTCCTTAGGTAACTAATGGGATAATTGGAAGTGTACTAATTGATTCATTCCCATTCCCAACGCTCATTTCTTTATAACTAGAACCAAATAACATTTTCCTTTCATGGAATGTGCATATTAACTTTATGTCTGATTTACAGCAATAAACGAGTCTTATGAGTTTGATAAAGGTGTAGTGAATTAATCAATATCAGTACGTAGGAAGTCATGAAGTGGGTGCCAGAGTAAACCTGTAAAACACTACAAAGCACTGCACACTCAGACAGAAAGCACACAAAGAGAGAGTGAGTAAGTGAGTATTCATCCGTCTCCTGGATGTGACTCAACCTGGCTGGTGCAACAGTCCGGTGTTAAAAGGTTTGGTGGTCTTATCAACTATCAATCATAACCTCTGTTATTACGTTTGACAAATCAAAACATACAAGGCCGAGAGACGTGAAACTGAGGGCTAAACCTTCCGTCGGGATTCAAATGAACAAATGACCTCACACTGTTCAAACAGGCTGCCGTGGACGGAGTTGACGTTGAGTTGGCTCGCGGCAATGAGCAATATGTTAGAGCAACAACACAGAATTTGATGATTATCGAGTCAAATTGACCATCAAGGCTTGAGGAGGAATGTTAAACCATCAAACGTTAAGGTTTTTTTTTAATGAGCATGTGTGTGACAGGGAGTGGAGGCTTGGACAGAGCAGTAATGTGCCGTGTGTGTGTGTTATTGTATTGTAAATTATTGTTGACTGTTGTTATTGTTGTTTATGAGAAATACCACTTTGTCTTTTGTCTATTCTTTCAGAAATCAAGATGTGAAAAGCTCTTTTCATTATTTGAGACAAAAAGCATTGTCCAAACTCTTGCATTGAAAGAGAGATAAGAACTTGCTCACCTCATTTAATTCACTGGAAAAATGTACCTTGGGCAGTCGAATTTTCGCTCAATCTACGATATCTGAGTGTAAATTTGAATTTGAAATATTTGTTTTAGCAGGAACAGCTCTCTCATAAAACTAAGAAATAATCAAGCATAGATCATATGCCAAAGGAGCATTACTGTTGCAGGCTGGTAATGATGGTCAATCACTTGCTTGGCTAGTTTGACAGTTCTCTTCCCTACCTTTCACACAGAGTCAGCATCCAGGATGCAGTGACCCAGAAGAAGATGATGAAGACCAGCAGTGTGCGTGCCGGGTAATTGTTCATCAGTATCTTGAGCACAAAGCGGAAGGTGAAGTTGATGTTGTTGAGCGAGCCAATGCTCCTGTAGGAGGCGCTCAGCAGCACTTTGCTGTGCAGCAGGATGGCTCTGTGCAGCAAGTACAAGCGGAGGAACATCAGCATGGACAACAGCAGCTCCATGTCCATCAGGTTCTCGCCGTGGTGGTGGGACACGCAGAGCGGAGTCGGAGTCGGGGACGAGGAGTTGGCATGGGGGCCCACCTTCCAGTATGTGTTAACGGGATGGATGGCACAGACCAGCAGCTCCACGGTGATCACGAGAACCCTGTGGCTGCTCATGGCGATACGCCAGTCCACCTGGTCGTTGTCAATGACGAACAGCTGAAAGACGGCGAAGAAAAGAAGGAAAGACACGGCAGGATTATGATTTAAGTGCTGATTGAAACCAGTGTAAATACAATCACATCTTAATGTTAATACACTGGTGCCATAAGGTTGGAATATTTTGTTTTCACACACAATCCTCTGTTCATTCCTATTCAAATGCATCAGCGATGACTGAAATACATCACAAAGACAACACATTTGCAAATGATTCCAACTTCATGGGCGACCCTGTATATGGAAATCATGAAACTTCTGTACAATCAGTCTGTTGATTCTTTCACTGGCTCCAGTTTCACCTGGTTTTGCCTGCAACACTAGTAGATGACATTATTAAAGCATGGTGCTACCTGCTGATATGCTATCTTCATGACCTTAAACATGTTTTATCATTCACCTTGAAATGTATTTGTGAGGAAAAATCCAGTCCAATGTTTTCATTGACTCATTCATGGACATCCTGGGATGTGCATATGTGTGTTTTTTCAATATCAAGCTAAAAAACACAACTCTAGAATTCTCTACAGTACATCCTGTTTGTAAAGGTCTTTTAAGCCTGCTGAAATGAAACCACAGACATCCAACAGAGAATGAAGAGGTAAACTTGTATAGTGGTTAGTATGAATTGTTCACATGCAAAGGAAGTGTGTTCCTCCCTTCAGTATATAACTTTACTGTGCCTCAACTCCTACACTAAAGATTTGAAGTTACATCTCCACCCTTGGTTTGCCCTTCCTTATCTCCTCTTGGCACTTGCATGGGCCGCTTGTATCAGATGCAACTTGCAACCACACTGAAAACAGTATGTGAGTGGATAAACCCAGCAGCCCGACCGAAACCTTTCCTGCACTTGTTGTTCGTGCAACTCTTTATTGCATATGCATGCTGTGAGTGTGCACAGAGGGAAAATTAAAGAATGTTTACTGTTTCATTTCAACCAAATCCCTTCATGTATAATGAATTCAAACACAACGGCCGCAAGCCACGTGGATTTGGAGAAATAGTGCAGCCTGCAACATGGTGCGTTCCTGTGTGGGCTGAGTGTTTTTGTCCAGGGTTTTTATGCACTCAAGGAATATAACTCAGATAATCAGTGTTATGGCTGGACCGAGAGCTCCTTCTTAAAAGCTCAAGTATCTTGAACGAAGTATCATTCTAGCGCAGCTAATTAGGAAAGCTGGTGTAGAAAGTGATGCGCAAAGGGGAAAAAGACAAACTCACCCTGATGTCCTTATAATGGAAAGCAACGATGAGGATAAGGAGACACCCAGTGGACAGGCTGATGGAACAGTTGATGAATAAGGCAATTTTTGAACTCTGCAAACGAAATGGAGACGAGGGAGATAAGGCATACAGATTTGATTTATTTCCTTTTATGTTCACCATTATCAAGGTTTCAAGGTATCAGGGGTGGAATGAAATACATCCAAATCAAGTGGAAGTGCTTAGAGGTTCAGTTTAAAGAAAATGACTGAGATGAAAGATCAAAACAGACAGTAATATATGGCCACTGCAGGTCAGTCTGGCCTCCTTTTACAGTACAAAAGCTTGTCCCTGGGCAGCATCCTATATAAGAAACTTATGTACTCAGATGGAGAAAAAAAACTATGACTTAGGTATATGACAAATACAAAATAAAAATATCACATGAATAACACACACACACGCTGTGCACCAATCTTCCAGATTCTCTTCAAGGAATTAGGCAACTGAATGTGTTTTTAAATGTGAATAACCACTCAGGCATTGTGCATTGTCAATGTTTATATACATTTCTGTATTTCAATACCTATCCTTAAAGCTGTGTGCCAAGTGACCAAAAATGCCCCTATTGACAATTTATAAATAAACAACAGTAAAAACAACAACCAAGCAAAATGATTCTCCTACAGTTGCTTTTCACAGTTTGATATCACTGAAAATTGTGTTTTGCTCTGTTGGCCATGCTTTTTGTGATATTTTATAGGCTAAATAGTCATAAATGATTCGAAAAAAGAATTGGGCAATCAATAACAAACAAGCTCAATAAAAATAATAGTTAGTTGCAGCCCCTGCGTAGGATCAAACATCAAGGCTTTATTGCATGCACGTGATATGAAACATGAAAAACTTTTCAGTAAAAAATGCACTTTTTCTGTACTGTGAGTGGGCTTTTCACAACCTCTCTGGTCCATAAGGCACTTAAAATTGGGTTAACCATACTCTTTATAATGAAGGTTTTGTCTGAGAATTGCCAGAATGACTGAGGGCTCTACGTAATCCTTGCCTTTCCAAATGCAGCTTCATTAGAAATTTACAAACTTGGGCCTAATTAAAGCAAGCTATGTTTTCTGTAATGTACTGCAGAAGAGGTACATAAAAAGCCACTCAATTACAGTAACGAAAGCGCTTGTAATGAAATGCTTTTCACTCCGGGGAACTGACAGCCGGAGACACACATGAATTAAGGACAACAAGCATGTGGCCCCTGCTATACCCCCTTTGTCTCAGCAGGTAACGGAGCACGTGTATATACCCTTCATTCATGCATCTGAGGGCAACTGTTGCAAACGTCAATGGAAGTTTTTCACAGAAGGTGCAGTTTAATGTGGTTTACAGTTAAAAAGATAATTACAAACTTTCAAAGTTGAGGAAACTTGAGCGTGTAGGTGGTATGATGTGACGTCCGTTGGCAAGGTACGCCGTTTTCCACAGTTTCCCCCCGTAGCATCCACATCATGTCTGTATTTCGTCCGGGGCTAATTAGAAGACCCCACAAAAGCTCAACATTTCACCACATTCCATAACAGAAAGTCCAACAACATGTCTCTTGCCGAGTTTCTAAAATTGTTTTTGTAGCGTTTTCATGCTGAAAACAGTCATTTCAAGCCTGGTAAAACCTAATCTGGGTTAACATTGACAGAGATTGTTTCTCATAGTTTTGGACGGACACAGACCCAGGCCACCCAAGACATTGTAACTACAGAAATAAAACACTTAAAGACAAAACACTGAATCCAGTGCAAAAGAATGTGGTCTGGTGTATGCTATAATAAATCAACACTTGCCAAGGAAATACAACATGCAGCTGATTTAAGTTTTTTTAATTTGGTTTGTAAATTGGAGTGGTTTGTTAGCGTTCATGTTGATTCTTGGGTAAGTCACTCAAGGACCTACACATATCCTGAAATAAACTTAAGGATGACCATGCAGATAATATCCTACAAGAATAAAAAAGGAGACATGACAGCAGGTGAAACATGTGTTTCTCCATCCTGGTCCATGGGACTCAGCACTGCTGGTTCTCTTTCTTACTAGCCAGCCTCAGTGTTTCATGAGCAGGGACAGGGTTTCATGATCATGACCCAATAGTCAACAGGTTTTTATCACCACAAATCACCACAGCCGCTCATAACAGGCCTTTTTCCCACTTGTTGACGTTGTGATATATACACCTGTGCTTTTCAGTGGTAAAAGCACAGGTGTATATAATGAAAATGTTTTCAGGATCCTGGTATCGTGCACGCTGGCTCACTGTCACTCTTGTGGAGTCACTTTAATATCTCTGAGCCATTGTTAGTGTTATAAGTAACACCTGTGTTTCACTATGAAAAGTCTGTTGTTGATAATGAAAACAACCCAGATCGGCCCGATCCGTGCCACTTCCGGCAGTCGCAGCTCAGTTCTAGCAATGGGAACAGCTTTTTCTGCGGGTTTTGGCTTGTTATATGTGGACCACAGCTGGCCCATATAGCAAGGTGGATTTCAGCGTGTTTCACTTTGTTGTTGAGTTGTCGTCGTTGCGTATGGGGCAGATACTGAGTCATATATGTAAGCCAGGTTTCAGTTTGTGGGTGAATCCACGTTGACCATATAGCAGCATCCTGTTATTTTACAGTAACTGTGGGTTCCATGAAATAGCTCCATGATGATATTGACTGTGTTGCTGTATGCCTAGATGCCCTGAGATTGTACAACTTTTTAGTTAACTGTTTTAAACATTAAAAAATGAACTGTCAAATTAAAAAAAGGAATGCACATGCTAAAAATTCTTTGTTTGCTGAATCATTTTTAGATCATTGCCGTGGCTTATCTAGGCAGAACACATTTGAATTTTATAGGTGTATTTATTTTATAGGTCATCCATTGTGCGCTGGCACTTTAATCCCCATTGCCCCGGTCAGCTGCCACTTCAAAACAATCAACATGTAAAACCAGAACGGGAGAACACAGACATGAAGTAGCTGAAGGATTGAAAAACTGAAACAAGAAACTGATGTGGTGAGTCAGAAATGATGCAATACAAAACAAAAACATTTGCCAGCCAGTGTTAAAACGATAACGATGTTTGTATAATACCAAACATTGTGACATTTAATGGGATTTTCCCAGCAAGGAGAGCATGAAGTATATTACGATGGTAGCCTGTATGTTTGTTGTGCAGGTTGTATTATTACTGTATCAGTGCTCAGATGTGTCACAGCATGAAAACTAATCTGAGCACCATCAGATTACAGATATTACTAAATAGTTGTTGAGATTGAATTTGGTTTTTGACAAAACCTGCAGTTTTTTAATCATGCATAATTGAAAGACCAGAGTGAATATAGCTCATCAAAGTGATCCACTTGAGCCCCTGTTCAAACATCCAGCCATATTTGTTTAAATGCTCGACATCACGCTCAGCTGTTCAGCCTCAATATGTGGATAGTGTTCTGGGTTGCAAAGTAATTCCAGAAAAGTCATCCAAAAGAAAATGGGACATGAGGTCGCATCCAAGTCAAAGTGCACACTGCTGACTCCAGCACAGCCAAACTCAAGACATAGAGACTTTCAGACTGGCCATGCAAACACTCTAATTATACACTAAATGATGTGGAAAGATAGCCTGAAGTGCTGGGAACAATCTTGCCGTAGGGGAAGAGGTGAAATGTGGAAAAACTTTCCTTAAATAGCCTTGTTTTTTTCGTGCATAACCACGAAAAGGTACGTTTAAATATGTAACTTTGGAGACTGGCATCAGCTTTGATAGGCTCAAGTTAGGCAGCTCCTAAATACCCTGCAGTATACTTATAAATGGCTTTAAAAATAATAATTAAAAAAACAATAACACTGCTGCAGCACTGCAAAGATGCTGTATTTTGTTCAGACAGCCCCAGTGACCAAAGGTCACGTCGGTCCACGGGGGAGGAGGATGTCCGGCTCACACCCATGACTTGGATATCACATGAAGTTTAAAGGCGAATTGTCAAAAAAAGTTACATAAATTACGATTAAATGAGCAATGCGGCCTCTCCAAAATAACACTTTTCCAGTGCATCAGCATTTCCATGGTACAGAAGCTGATGCCTGTTGTTAGGAATGGACAGACAACACCTGTTCTTGGTTCGTATTTGTAAACTGGAATAGTGATGTCATATTGGTGCCAGCATTAATGTCACGACCATGCGTCTCCCAACTCTCTGAACACCGAAAGCCAGGCCATATTTCCACAGGTTACTCAAAAAGATTGTAGCTGATGTGATTTAGAAATGTGGGGGCTCTTTGACACTGTAATCAATCACTGACTTCACAGCATGGAGGCGGTCTGATGGTTGTTGGGTTTTCTTCTTTTTTTTTTTTTGCGGTGTGCATGAGAACTTTTTTCCACATGTGGAATTGGCCTGTGCTGTAGGGGGGAGTTAATAATTTGTTGATTCTGTGGCCTGGCATTGTTATCCACTGAGATCTGCATGTTAATGTCATGAGGCTGTGCTACCAAATAGGGTGTCTGGAAATTGACTACCTAATCAGTAGGTCAGGGGGTTCAAAGCCCAGGTGCAGGTTGTGCTGCACGGGATCCAGCAGTCTGCTAATCAAGGAGGTTGTTATGACAACAGATAGAGCCAACTGTGTGTGTGTGTGCGTGTGTGTGTGTTTTCTGCACTTAGCTACTGATGTATGTTATGAATAAAAGATAACATGGATTGATATAAATGTATGACTTTTTTATAACTATTTTGCAAGACAATGATGACTTGTTAGGTATGTTTTCATTTCATGATGCTTTCAATGCCAAGGTGGCTCGACCAGGTGACGACACAAAGTACATTTGGCTGTTTAAATGCTCTACTTTGCAGGTGCCGATGGACGCATGAATTAAACTCTACTCTGCAATGTGTACTAAAGGGCACAGTGGTCACATTAGAGATAGAGAACACACTGTCAGCATAGATACCTTTAAGATCAGGTACCGACAAAGTCTCACATTACAAACGTGTCCAATATAATTAGCCTAGGATATTGTTATGCAGTCAATCCGTAGGACATTAGTGTAGGAGAGTGAGGCCTGATTTCTTTCCTACCTCTTGATAAACGAAGGGACATATCTCCGCGTGGATTATCATGAGCAGTATCCCGAGCAGAGCGGTCCCCAGGGACAACGTGCAAAGGCGCTTTTTATCATCCAATAGGACCTTTCTGCCTCGCAGTCTGTAGAGGTCCTCTCCCTGAGTCGTCCGCTTCCCGGTAAGGGACAGCGGCACGGACACTTCTGCCGAGTCCCCGCCGTTACTGTTGATCAGCCCACCGCGCAGGCTGCGGTTCGTCATCTCCACCACCTCCGGAGCGCACAAGAAGCGGCCGCCCGAGCCTCGCTCCCCGTCGTCGCCGTCCGCTGCTCCGTGCTGTGCCTGTCCGGTCTCCCCGTTGCTGTCCTCCCGAGCTGGGGAAGAAGGCATAGTCCGATGGGCGCAAAGCGTACCAGGCCCTTCTCTCGCCTGTCGGTCATCGAAGTAGCGGGTTCACCAAAACCAGTTGGCCTCGAACACACCCTCACCTTCACCAGCCGGCGCGCCGGGCTGCGTGCTTTGATCCCACTCGCAAACTGCAGCGAGGCTACGCTTGTTTGCTTGTGTTATTATTTTGAGAGTGTGCGTCAGTCTGGCCCAAATGAATCCATTGTGCTCTGCCCCCTCTCTCCCTCTCTCCCTCTCTCTGTCTCTCTCTCTCTCTCTGTCTCTCTCTCTCCGTCTCTCTCTCTCTGTGCGTGGTGCGCTGTCAGAAGAGTAGCCTATAGGCTGTGGTCATAAAACAAGATCTTTGCTTACATTACTCTTCATCCCTTCGGGTTATGTCTGATTAGATCGATTGCAATTTGGTGAAAAAAAAAACACTTCTGACGAGAGTCTGTTTTCAATTTGTTTTAATTGTCCAGTAATAATTATCTGCTTTCTTTTTCTGCGCAGCTATAAAAACATGTAAGGAATTTATTGTTAACGTACTGTAACAGGACGAGTTCCTCCTCATCAGCTATAGAGTGACATCTCGTGGTTGATCATCTTCATCCTTTTGACTTGTGCATTAGTCAAGGTTCTTCTGCACTGGCACCGACTCATACCCGTCCTGGCCTTCACTTTCCACTCGTCCATTTTAAAGAGGCTTTTTTTCTGTAATCCTCTTGTAAACATGCCTACTTATTATTTATTGGTGTATTTTTTAATCCCGCTTAAATGTTGCTATGTTCTCTTGGTTCAATTGGTATCGTGTATATTCTTATTTATTCCAATACACTGTGTTTTAAGATGTCCTTTCACAAGACAAAACAAAACAAAACAAAAAAACCTGAGATACAAACTCATCTCTGGGAATGCTTAAGGAGGAACAGCGTCATGACCTTGGCCTAAATGACGCATCAGCACACAGGAGTCCTTCAGCTGCAGCATCCTGCTGCTGACGGCAGTGATGACCCTCACAGCTCACACTGACAGTAGAGTGCTCTGACAGGTGTTTAGAGGTCAAGTCAAACTATGTTTTTGATGAGAGGAAACACATAACAGCGCCAAAGCCTGCTCTGTAAAGTGTTTAGAAATGAGCAGTAGAAGACAATTTACAATTTCAGGTATAAATGGATTTAATCCACTGTATTAACAAAGGAAAGGTGAAAGTAAAAGAAGCACACAGATGAGTTTTGAGGTGAACAGTGCATTACATGGACATTACATAAAAATAAGGTTTTATAGCTGTAGCAGATTTCCATATAGCAAGGAAAGTTATCTTTTTAAAAACACATAGCTATAAGCAGGCCATAATACAAACACACCTGAATATATATATACACACACATTAAAATGACAAGGAAGGGAGACAGTTTCAGATATTTAAAATCATGTTTGTGTGACGTTTTGTAAAAATACAGCAGTTACTGTCCATACAAAAATATACAATTCCATGTGTTAGCTATGAGTTGAGCGCCATCCACTGGTGGCCAAATAAATTACAACAAGTGAGATTAGAAAATGTGCATCAGTATATGGTATCTAAATTCTGTTTTATTTACAAGCAGTTTAGTGAAAAATATTCTTCTAAATATACAGCTGTTGTCACTAGCTACAATAGATCAAACCCCTGAATCACATAGTACATTGATTAACCTTGAAGTATACACCGTGGACCGACTGACAAAGAGATTGCCACAATAACAGAAATAAAAAGACAATTGTTTGGCATTAAGGATATTGCTGAGAGTTCCTGAGTTAGTCCAAGCACCCAGTGATTGACGTCATTGTACAGTACTTTAAAAAGAATTAGCAGTGCCGACCTGACAGATTCTTTAAAAAGAAAACAGTTTGCACTCAAGTTCAGTGGCATCTCTGTGCCGACTGTAAGCCATTAATTACAATACAGCAAAAATGAAGAGGAATCATTACAGGTTGCACAACTCTGAGCTATACAGTGAAGAGGAAAGTTCTTTTTGGGCCCAAGTTTAGCTGAACTCAGAAGACATGGCTCAGTTGAAGGAGCTTGTGACGCTCTGTCCACCTTCACCCCCACACATCCTGGATGGTCTAACCCTTCACGGCTCCCCACGGCTGCAGCGTGGCCTGTGGCAGAATGAACTGCGGAGGAGGCTGCGGCAAGATGTAGTAGCCAAATACCTGCTGGGGCTGAGGCGGTGGTGGTGGTGGCGGCGGGGGTCCGCACATTGCATTGACAAACACTGGAGCGCCCTTCTTGTAATGTGGCCAAACTGGTGCAGGGTGGTAGAAGTACTGGAGGCTGGCAGGCAGCTGAGGATTGGAAGGAGTACAAGAGATCAGAAGGGATGGTGGACACGGTCCCAATGGGAGGAAACAACAGTACTTTCCTTTTTGAGAACATGTAATATTAAAACTTTCCACATAGAAATGAGCTCATCTTACAGTACTGATCTTACTACTAAGACACAGATTACACATTATGTCAAACTATGGGTGCGTGGATATGTTTCGCTACTAATTTGTCAATTCACTGTAGAATTTGTCCAAAGGATATTACTCAATAATACGGTGCTGTTGTGTTTTCAACGGCTTTGGGACAAAAACGTTGACATATATTCGGGATTATCGTGGGATTTCTCGGTAGTAAGAGAAATATGGAATATCACCTTATCCCTTAATAGTGAGATACCAACAGATGAACCAAAAACGTACCATATTTCTGACGAATTTGACTTTATTTGGTCCTTCTCCGTGCCGTTTCCGAATCCTGGGAACCATTGGTATCATGTAGGTGTCGCCTGCTGCAACTTCCGTCTTGACGACCTCCTTCGCTTCTTTCGCTTGCTCTCCTTCCGTCTCGCCGTCTTTCGCCTCCTCCTCCGCGTCACTCGAAGCTGTGGAACTACAATCCGAAGAGGTGGCCGAGTGGTAATCCGACGTGTCCAGGTTGATCGAGTCCGCTGAGGAGTCGGCCCGTTTGTCCTCCGCGCTTTCCTCTTCGAAACAGGCTACAGTGAAGGGCCTGCCGTTCTCTGCAGATCTGTGAAGAGGGAGTGGATTCTTTTTAAAATCACACTTCATTTTCATCGTTTTCTGCAGAATGACGACTGAGACATGCCTCACTGGTGTTGAAGTGTGTCACTCACCTCGCACACACCTCCAGCGGGTCGATCCACAGTGTGATCTCACGCGGAAAGCCGAGTTCACTGGGTGTGAGCTCGCTCTCCTCGCATGCCCTCAGGATCACTTCATCACAAGGTACGCCGTTATTTATCCGGATACATCTGTGAAGGTTTCAACATTAAAGATGTGTTTTCTTGTGTGGATTTCTTCCTCTAATACAAGGTTCAGATAATATTATATGGATACAACTCTATGATATTTGCAGAGAATTTTTTAGTTGGTAATTACCTGTATGCTTGGCCTTTGCTGGGGCGGTCAGGGTACCAGTGGTCATCATATTTGTCACATAAAACTTTACGTAGCTTTTCTGCAAACAATCCTGCTTTGGCTTCACTGAGCTTGCCATGCGCCACAGCCAGGCGTTTGAGGAAGTTGACTCCAGCCTCCACCTCTCTTTTCATGGTGACTGTAGAAACAGAAGATTACAAATATACATTATAATTTGAGGTTGCCAACATATTCATCTCGTCATTTCTGTTTCCTGTGTACGTGTACGAGTATGTACCACATTTTCGTTTTGGGAACCAGGGTGCAAAGATGTAGCGCGATTTGAGTTTTTGATAACAGACTGTGACCTCTGTGTTCTATGTGGGGGGAGCAGGAACTCCAGTTGCAGTGATAACAGCACTTCCCTGTGCAGTTGCCCCTGAGCCTATTTTTACCTTCAGGGAGAGCTGTATTAAGCGGGCGTAAAGGAGTGCCTGGCATTTTACAGCTGCGGACATGGCTGTGCGTTGACGAACGGCTAGAGTTTGTATACAGGCAAACAAGATGCAAACTAGTGCTGCCATGTCCGCCTGAAATGTTTTTTTTTTAAATGTAAATCCAGTTAGCAGACCGTGCTGTTCAGCCTCTGATAGCGTGTCTGTTTGGGGTGGGTGCCAATGTCAGCCTGACCAGAGAGAAGAGCGTGTTCTCGTGAAGGCCAAGGCAATTCAAACGTTGCAGCTGAAGCCTATCAGCGTGATACCATCCTGCTCATGTCCCTGACAAGAAAGTTGCGCCTTGAACTTCAAGGCGATACAGTAATTTGTTATTGTGGCTTGACACACTACTGCTGCTTCAGCCTGTATAATATGTCGTGAGAGCAAATTATTATTTGCAATGGTAAGGCGCAGCCAAAGCCTGCATTTAGGAGCGGTGATGAGCCTGTGGCACAACAAGCAAGAGTAGTACCTCCAAGTCCCTTACAAATATGTTTGCCATTATCCTATTATAGACAGTCAATGTTAAGGTTAGTCAGTTATTGGTCTGTGGGGTAAACGGTGTCAAATGGCATGTTTTCCCCAAGCTGTGTTGTTGCAGCTTCCTCTTTTGCTTTCAGTCACTCAGCAAATTAAATGTTCATTCCAACAGTCTCCACCAGCAAAAGGTTATACTTCTTGCAACATGCTGACATGCAGAATGTCACTTTGTCTGACACACAAACACAGGTGTTTCTGGTAGGTTTTCAAGTTCGAGATTCCTCCTGCGACCGTGACAAGATGTTCAAGCAGCTTGTTTTGTCCAAACAGCAAATACAACAACAAAGATATTTCATTGCCAGAGACAATTAACGTGAATTTACACTTAAAGTGTAAATTAATCGCTACAGAAACAGGCTGAGAAAGTTCAATGTCATGAACTGATGACCCATTCAATAAGGACCATATTTCTTGCCCTTAAGAAAGTTAATCTTTTGAGTATTGATGTTTTTGATATGTTAAGAGTGTTCAAATAATTCCCTCTGGTTATGATGATGTGTGTTTTGTCCCTGAGGCCAGCTGACAACTCTTACTACTTATACTAGCATATTGTATTCCATTAAAGGAAGTCAAGATGAGTCACCTTTTCAGATGGCTTGCATCACACCAAATTAACAATGCCGTTTCAAAATACTAGAAGAACTCAATGGCATTCACATCACTGAGTGGGTGTTTGTCGACTCTTTGATCTAATCAGGAGGTTCAGTGATGCCCTAAAAAAAAACCCTGCCAAGCAGAGCTGGCTCCTCCATCTGCTCAGCATGTTAACTGTGTCTCTGTTTACTGAACAGTGACCTGCTGCTGCCATTATCACAGACTGCTGATACGGGGTTTTGATTTCATGTGCAAAGATGACAACCCATCTGGAGATGTAAGGAGTCAAGTCAAATGTATTTACAACCAGCACAAATCCTTTGACCCTGGCTTCAGATAAGGACCCCCCCTCCTCCAAAAGAAAAATCCCTTAGCAGGGGGAAATTGAAGAAACAGCAAGGACGAACAGACATATGGGGGGCCAAGATGCACGACAAGCTTTGGCCCCTGATACTGCAGCAAACTGTTCAGGTGCTTGCAGGGAGGACAGGCAGGACCCTTTCTTTTGTGCGTCACTCACCAGCTCGTCCTGCGCTCAGTGTGTGTTTAGCATACCATAACTTCATGAACGCATCCCAAACTGGGCCAAACAGACAGTCGCATTACAAAGCAGGTCTGAAGATGTTTAAACGCTGCTGCATAGTTTCGTGTATTCACTTTGAGTGACAAGGAGAACTTGTTATAAAGACACAAACAAATAAGACACAACAAAGCAGTGAATGAGGGGACACGTGTGTGTGTGTTCAACCATAAAACGAAAAAAGAAAAGATCGATCGAGATCGGATGTATTCTTCCTGCTTTGATCGAGGAAACTTCAGTGCTTCATGCTGGAAATAACGCACTAGGGGTTTCTAGCACCGCGGAAACCCCCCCAGTGGAAAAGATAGCACCGACAAGTCCACGGATGTCATGTCGATAGAGACGGTCGTATACATTACCCACTTATCCTAAATTAACATGACATTTAGCACCACAAATTAAGTTTAAAAACTCGTACTTTGAAGATGGAAGAATGTTTCACGCGCGTCATAAATCAGCCAGAAGGGTTAAAAATAATAAACTAAAAAAAACAACCAAAAGATACACCAAGCGAGGCATGGAAGGCTTAAAATCATAACCGACGACAAAGAAATGATATTGTAACAAACGCCACAGCGAACGTGATGTTTTGAAACAGGCTACATTCACAACAAAACCCGTTAAAACAAGTTACAAACAGTGGTACTCACGGTAATAATAATAGTACAAAAGGTAAACGTGTCCAGTGTCGTCGGGTGTCCGCGTCTCTTGTCTCGTGGCTGTCTCCGGGCTGGTGTGTTGGACTTATTATGGTCAGCACATGTTGCTTCCTTGTTCTCCGCTCGGCTCTCGCTGCTGCTGCAACCGAGACGCAACTTTACCGTCAGCGTGACTCACTTCCTCCGCTCGACGCCGTGAGCAAGCGCTGACTGGCTCCGCGCAACGGCGACGCACCCGCCCGGCCCAAATATGGGCAGTCGAGGTAAACAGCTGACTGGGAGGATTTTCGCTCCTAACAAAGCACAGCGATCATTTTACTATCATACGATGACATCTGGTGTTTGGGCAGATACTCGTGATTTAATGTGTAAACATAAAATTAGAATGATCATATGTTTTCTCCCAGGCTGTTTCAGCTGTATTACACAATTTTACAGATTTTTTTAGGATGATATTGGGTTACTATAACATTCAAATATAATGTTAAAAAATCTTTCTTCTTCACATAACATGAGGAGGGGCAATTTTTAATTGTATTTGGGGGCGTATGGTTCCCATGAGGGCATTAATACATATTGTTGAAAATTGTATTATGGGTTATTTAGTCTGTCAACAAAGAAACATGAAATGTCTAAAGCATTAACCTTAAAAAAAGAAAAGATTATAATAGTTTTCTGAAGACCCCAAGGATATCAGATGTTAGAAAATGTGAGGGTAACAGATGAACCCTCCTTTCAGTTGTAAACGAATGAAGGCACATTTTTGGTGGCCAGGTTGTGAAAAACAGGGGTAGAACAACACTCTGATATTTTACTTAAGTAAGAATACAAATACCACCATGTACTATATTATATTAACACCTAAAAATAACAGTATATCAGCAAAAAAGTGCATGAAGCATCAAAATAAACAGTACTCATTATACAGAATAGCCCTATCTGTAATATTATGAGATTATTATTGCTGATGAAGTCATAACAGCATTTTAACTTGGAAATGGTCATAGTTTCTGCTACAAAGTAGTGGAGTAAAAAAGTAGTATGAATTTATTTCCTTCTGAAACGTAGTGGAGTAGAAGCAGAAAGAAGAAGCAGAAAGGGAACACATGAACTCAACATTACACACAAGTACTTGTGTATATGTATTATGGAGGTGTTTCCCCTATAACAAAGACAGAGCTTTATTTATAACCTGGCAACCCAAAAGCTGTCACAATGGTTTACAACTAATAAAGTATTTATTAACCACACTATTATTTGTCCAAACATTGCTTCATCGCTTTTTAAAGGGGGCTTCTTAGAAAGTTGCCACTTGCCTTCATACCGTTTTTTAACCGTTTCACACTCATTTCAATTGTTTCAATACCACAATATAAGTACTACATTACTATTAAAATTCTTGAATTTTACTTAGAAGTTAGTACAATCTTATAAGAAACATAGTAAAGTTATGCAGTTTTACATCCATTACATGTTCCATTGTTCCATTATTGTTAGCAGCTCATTTTATTGTTGCTAGCTGAATTGGAGCTTATTTTCATATAATGTACTGTTTATAACGTGGTTATTTTTTGTGATAATTGGGTCTTGTGGCCCCACCTGCTGGCTGGAGAGAAAAGTGTGGTTTTAGTGGTAATTAAATTAATTTAATTCTGGCTTGATGCATGACATGAAAACACCTGTTGTTGCTGTCATTCATAATTATTTAATAACGTACGGTATGTGGCTGGATATAAAAGTTTTAAAATTGTGTTTTGATTGCGCTCCCTGGAGAGGCCGCTTTGCATCATGCACAATGTCGGGTGTGGGAAAACAACACTGCGCATGCCCAAAGCCTCAGCCAATTAAAGTAGATTGCATAAACAGGTGCGTTTTTCGCTCGCTCTTTGCTAGCTAGCTAGCTGCAGTGACCGATTGGGAATATCTTCTACGCCACACAAGGATATATTTAAAACAAATCAACATATTCCTAAGGATATTCCTATAAACCAAGCTGCTGGTAAAAAATAATCATATTTAACGTGGCGGGATTCTTCTGGGCAAAATGGCTAACTGCTAGCGTGTCAGAGAAGCCGTGTTTCTTGCTCCCCGCTGTGTTGTTCGGATGTTACCTGGTCAAGACAGACATATTTTTTGAGAGGATTAACGTTACCGGACACGAATGCCGAAGGACAACGTGGAACAAGTGTGCAGAGCAAACTATAGCTAAGCTAACTGAGGCTTACGGGGGAATCTAGCAGGAGCAGCAGGTTGTGTTGAGCAGGTAAGTGCCCCATCATCCATGTTCAACTGTGTTGCAATATTGCATTACTTGTAAAATTGTGTAATTTTCTGTTTTTGGATATTGCACAGTAGTTGTTGTCTCACTGAATATGTATTAAAGTTTTTAATACTTTAAATGTATTACCTACATCTTTACATCAATGCAGTTTTTTTTTTGTAGTAGCAAGAAATCAATACCATTGAGAACATTAAAAATTATCTGGGTTTATTTTCAAATAATTGTACCATAAACTGTAGGCACGTCTTCCACACCCGGTACTGCTTTGACCACAGACCTCCAGCCATAACAAGCTTATAGTCTGTACGTTTGAGATCAGTAAAGCATCCATAAATACAATCAGTTCACAGCAACACAGACTAAAAGACTGCAGCTCTAAATCAGAGTGCTGCTCATGTCGTATTAAAAAGATAGTTATGTACAGTGTAGCTCTTTATCTCTATACCTATAAAAATGTCTAGTCTAGTAGTTTTTAACTAAATCTGTGAAATACAGTCAGTACTATACTAAGTACTATACCCCCCCTTAATTGCAGAGAAATATAAAATGTCAAGAGTATTACTTGAGTTCATGCTACAGTACTTCCCATCCTTGCTTTTTGGTGGTATTTTAATCACTTCAGTGTTTCCCTTTTCCACCACTAGAGGGCAGGCTGGGTTTTTAGTTCAAATTCCATCTAGTTACGTGGTAGTTGCATGTTTGTGAACCGTTGAAACACACAAGAATAATTGTATTTATTCTAACGTCTTCATTTAAACACATTGCACTTTTTCATTTTCTCGGTCTTCACTGCTACAGTCAAGCATTGACCTTCCATTTCAGTAGAAATCCTACATGCTGTTTACGTTATATAAACATCTGAGTCAAATTCTGTGTGCCCACATACCTGACCAATAGGTGATTTAGGATTTCCCCCCCAATTCCTGCATGTTTCTGCTATCATCAAATCCCATCATCAGCCATTTAAAAAATAATTTTCTTTTAAAATTATATATATAGGAAATATATCAATATTTTTGATTGCCTCTCATTTCTCCTATTCACCCTTTCAATCTTCCGTTTTTCCTGCAGGCCCAATTAATTTTGTCTTGCACTCATTTTCTCATCAACACTTGGCTTCTTTGTCTTTTTAGATTTAACATTGTCGTTATTTCTTTGTCCCAGCAGTTTCAGCAGAGTGTGTTTATGTCAGTGCAGGTACACTAAGGAAACTGTGTCAACTCTGTGGATTTTCTTCCTGCCTCTACTGAATCACATTGCCTGTTCCAGATGCCAACTCAAGTGTGAATTATTGCTGTGAGCGTGTACGTGAAAAATAGAAATAGATGGAGAGAAAGAGAGAAATGAGTGGGATGAGGGAGGTATAAAGTGTTAAAGAGCGAGTGTCTTTGATATTGATTAGCATTGTTTTGACTAGTTAAATTTCATTCTCTGTCTTGTGTTTTGCCTTCTTTCTCACTCCCTCACTCCATTGCTCTTGTTGACCTCCTTCCCACTCCATCTCCTTGAGCAGAATCTCTGTAGGCAATTCATGTTAACTATAAGACTAATTGCATTACATTGTCTTTAAACAAGCAATTCATTTTCTCAAAGAGTCACGAGTCATTTGGCTTCTTTCTTCTTTGGCTTCTGCACAACTTTCTCCGTCTGAAAAATATTGATTTTCCCTGTCAGTGTGTCATTTGTGCTCCTCAAACACCGACAGCATTTGACTATTCACTCAAACGGGAACACTTCAAACAAACATAGTACATTTTAAATGTACTTATCTCTCACAAGTGTCATGATTTTGTAGATAAATATTGGAAATGAAACCACTTGACCTCGAAATGTGATCGTTCTCTTTCAGGAAGAGCTTCTCTGTGAGCGCTTCTGGTGGTATCAATGAAGCCCACACGCATACACCACATGCAGCCTGCTTCGCCTTTAAAAACATATTGATTTCTCCCTTTTTCAGGGAGCTTAATGCAATCGATCGGCCGGGCCCTTTCAAGATCAGCGCCAGTATAAGCATCTCTTCCCCTAACCCACATGCTGCCTCTTTCTCCTCAGGTAATGACTGTCCTTGGGCTGGAGGAATAGTTTCTCTGCATTAAGAGAGAGAAGTGTTTCTTGTGGCATCCAGTCCCTCTCCATCCTCCGTGGTCCCTAGCTATGTGACTGAAGTAAGGCATGGGTATTCTCCTCTTTGACAAAAGGTATGAGCAAATGCAGCACACACCTCCTTTGATCTTTATCCCCTGCCTATCCTCCTCCTCCATCCCTCCTCCTCCTCTCAACCGCTCAGTGGGTCGATACCTATTTGTATTTGCAATGCATTAGAAGCAGTGCCATCTTTTAGATTGAAAAAGTTGGCTTTTCTCAGTTTGGCGCCTTGCAGGCAAACAACAACAATGGTTCATTATGATGAACAGCATTTTCTTGTATTTTTTAAAGCATATTAAGATCAGTGTTATCCCTTTCATCTTTCTGGTTAGCTCTTTAAATAGGCAGAAATTAAGATTTATTCTGATGCTCAATTAGAGATGCTTGATCAAGCAAAGAATCCAAGACACTGAGTCCCAGCCACCGTAAATTATTCATGTGTTTATTAAAGAACCATAGAACCTGCTGCATGATCTATGTATAGCAGTGTTTTTCAACAAATCTGAGGTATGGAATGGTTAATAAGATAAAAAGGAAAGAGGGCGGGATAAGAATTTCTACTCCACAAAATCATGGATTGAACCTTCACTCTTGCTTAAGAATTGTAGTTTTCTAAAGTAATGTTTTTATCCTTTTTGACTTGTGTTCAGCTCACAACCGGTGTAGCTGCAGTGAGGACTTAGCCTCGGTACATTGGGGGCGCCTCTACCGAGTTAGCTATCTGGCATCATTTGTTTTTGGCCACTTTAAAGCTGGTATGGCAACATTGTCATTCATTTGGTGTTTCTAGACACCTGATGAATACGAGTCAAGTATTCATGCTCTCTTCCCTCTGTTATAACTCCAGAGGGAGACCTGCAGGTATTTAACTGCTAAATGCACTGTAATGTTCAACAGCTCTTTCTGTCTACTGTTTGGTAAATCTACATCTACCTTGTGTTGAGATTGTCCTGTTTTCATTGTGAAACTGAAGAGTAAAAGCTTTTTAAGGATTATAAACTAACTAACAAATTAACTATAATCTGGGAACATGTGATAGGTGTCCTGAGAATCCATTGTTTGGCAATAAAGGGGAACAAGCGTAAAAACCTTTGGTACCAGTGAGCTATGTTGTGAGGGACAACCCTTATACAGATATTTTCACAATTTTTACTTCTAATTGGTGAATTCCAAGTAAAGACTGTTTGAACCTGCTAAATTGTTTCCGTAAATCTTATATGTATATATGTGCATGCCTTGTAGACATTTTCCTGACTCTTATGTTTTCTCTGTAGATAAGACAGCCTTATATCTTACTGATCTGAGCCCCAGACGGGATTAAATCAACAAGAAAGTCATTTCTCACTAGATTAAATTTGGTTGGTGACTTTTTAATTGCCTATATTTCAGTCCCCCGCCTTGGTTCACATGGTCGCAGTCTAAACAATCCATTCATTACACCTCAAACCATCTTCTAAGTGCATTAGGAATAAACAATGCACTACAGAAAAGGAAAGGGAAGAGTATAAATAATGAATAAATCAATTATTGTAAAACAAATATAAAAAAAAAAAAAAAAAAAAGGGTACATTACCTTTCAAGTGATGTCCTGCTTGTACCAAACTCCTGCTTTGTGATCTTTTCTGGATCATTTCAAAGAAATTCCCATTTGAATCTCCCAAATCTCCTCCCAGCTCACTGCTGATGTTTTGAAACGCAAATGTGAATATGAAACCCCAGCCTGCTTTTGTGAAAATATGAGGAAGTGAGCTGGAAAAGCTGTTTATTATTATCTCTGTATGGCGCGGCTATGAATGCTTGAAGACCTGTTGAGTTTATTATTTGCCTTCATTTTGTCTTTTATGCTCCTTTTTATTTTTTTATTGTTTGTTCTGCTAAAAAGTTATAAATATCCTTAATTTACATGATACTTTAATACAACGTGTTTCTGAACCAACTCAGGCACGACATGCACAAATGCTCAGTGTCGTGTACTGTAGAACATGCATGTAAGTCTGGGCTGTGAGAGGCGTCGGTGGTTCAGTTTACCGCTAGGACCTGCTGGCTTGCGATGGAATCCTGCCTGAGCTCCTGACTTGCTGCTGTCTCCCCCTCTGCTGTCTCAACAATTAAATCAGTCAAGGTGAGTGGCCTACCCGCTCTTTCTTTTCTATAAAAAAAATATGTAAAAGCATAAGCTGGTATAATAGTCTTCTTTATGACCCACAACATAAACGAGTTGTCTTATCACCAAATATTTCACCTGTATGTCAGCAGTTGCCATGGAGATTTTGTGCAGATATGTGCAGCTCTGCTTAATGGTCTGACCTTTACCTTGCACTTTTTTTTTTCGATTGAATGCTTTCACGATGTTGCAAACACATGGACATACTTTATACCGCAAATCAATATTTCAACAGCAGTCTATTCTCTTACCTCTCCTGCAACACCTTCGACACGTTTGATATCGATAAGTCCCCACCATAATAAATACACTTATTCTTCGATTACAATATATTTGTTTTTATATTGTAAGTGTGTATTTTTTTTTTTTTACTGATTTCCAAGTCTTCCCTAGCCTCTAACAAACGTTTAGAAACCTTTCCCCTCCCCCATCTGCATTTCTCTCTCTGCCCCCTTTTGCCCCTCGCTCTCTCTCTCTCTCCCTCCCTCTCCCGCAAGCTGTGTCTCTTTCCTGTGTGCTGGGGGGCCAGCGGAGGGGAAGTACACAGAGAAAGAAAAGCACTCTCTGAGTTCAAGTGCACGAGCTTAAAGACACAGCTAGCTTCGACAAAGGGGAATATGACAAGGGGAAAACAGTCGTAGAAAGGCAGAATAATCACGTATTGACAAGCTGGTTGTGTACACAGAGACCCTATAGGGATCATTTCAGCAAAAAGGGGGGGGGGGGTGTTAGAAAAGAAATGTGAATAGGAAAACGGAGAGAAAAATGTCTCCTCCCCTTTTTCTCTCTCCACGTATACTCCTCCTGTTCCCTCCCACCTTTCTTTCTTTCAATCTGTCCCTCCCTCTCCTTCATTCCTACCCTGCATGCATGCACACTCTCTAACACACACACACGCACACAAACACACACAGATACACACACGATGACTGATGCCTTCTCCCTCCTTCTCTGGCATTCTCCCTTTTCTCACCTCTCTCTGCACCGCTGAGACTTTAATGTGTTTGTCCTCCCCGCAGAGCGCACGGTGGAACCGGTTCTGCACAGCTCCAGCGCTATGCTGCGAGGAAAAGTACTTATACTGTACTTTTTCCTCAACGCCGTTGATGTCCTTTGTCCACAAGGCATGTTTCCCCTTCAAAGTCCTGAGCATGGAGGGGTGAAGAAAAGAGAAATGGTGTCTGAGGAAGAGGAGATGAGGCAACAACGGATAAAATGTGACAAGACTGGAGTGAAGTGGAGATGCAAGACTGCAACTCGAGAGGGACAGCACCAACTCCAGAGTGAGGAAAAGGGGACGGAGAGGAGAAATCAAGCTGTAATCAGGAAAGAAACGCGGGAAAAGGTAAAAAAAAAAAAAAAAAAAGAGGGGGGGGGGGCTGACCTATACAACATAAGCTTCAATTCTCTTGCACTGTTCCATCCATCGTTTAGCTGTTGTTTACATAGAAATATAATCATGTACACACATTGTTTCTGTCTTGTTTTCACCGTCTAACTCCTCTTGATTTGTATGTTTGGCTCTGCTGTGGTTTCTGTTCGTTTGTGTACCTAAAGTCATTTTCCTTCCTCCCACTCTTGCTAGAAAATGTTCCCCGTCTCCACGCTTCTCCCATTACTCAGCCATCCCTTTTATCTCCTGTAGTTGCTCGCCAAAATATGTGTATTTGCCGAAAGATCGCTAAAGGCTAAGGCAGCTTTTGGGGCCCAGTTGCGAAGGAAGAAGGGGAAGGACGAACGGGGTCGGTGCACTCACTTTTGTGCTCATATTGTGTCGACGACTATCTTTTTAAATCTTCACATATATTCTGCAAGGGAGTGGATGTTTTTGCCCTAGCTTTGGTTCTTAGTTTCAGCTGATATGAAACAGTTGAAAAGATGACAACGTGTTTGAGTTCTTTGGCTATCACCTACTGTGGAATTGAATCGTCCCACACTCTACTTCCCCCAACTGTGTGTTTGTGGTCTCAGTATGTGTCCCACAACTGCATGTCTCAAAGTCCACTAAGACCTAACTCACCTCTCTGAATAGTCTTTGTGGCCATGTAGCACCTCATCCTTGCTGTGCTGTTAGTTCTCAGCTTTGCCTCTGTTGTTTAATATCGACAAGTTAACGTTGTTCCCTGCATGCAAGCTCAAAGACCTGTCTTATACCCATAGACCTATATTCACAGTCTGTCCATGCTCTTAACAAGTCTTTTCCATCTCCATGGAGACCTGATATGAGCTCTCAGTCTCGGTACCCCTGACTGCATGCAAACAAACTCACAAAGACACCCCAGTTATCTCTCTGCCAGGGTGCGCCATCTGGCAAAGGGCAGGAATAGAGTTTCCCTGATCAGTGGATCAGAGGATGACTGCGGGATGATGGTAGTCCTGCCTGAATGCAGGTTTAACTCGAGGCTTAATACTGGAACCAAAGTCAGTAAGCTGATCTTGATAGTTGGCAGCCAGTTTTTGTCCATAGACGAGGTTTAGCAAAGGCCGATGATCCAGATGATTAAACTGAGCATTAATAAAAAAGGCTATTTTTTTATTCCAGATGTTATTTTCCATGGTCAAATATAGAGATGCTCAGTTACTCATTGGGCAACATTCATAAGCACAAATTCCATCACGACTTGAGTTGACATGCAGTCTTGAAGTTGAAAACGGTTAAATTCAAGTAACTCCTTTTTAATTTCAGATGCTATTCAGCAGGAGCTAATCCTCCTCTGTCTCAATGGGAAGACATATTTTCAATAGCAAAAATAGTGCAAGTAAAGTAATTAAAATCCAAGACCATTTTGGCCAAAAGAATGACAGGGTATCAATATGATGAATTAATCAATATGATGAATTAATCTGCCAAATATTTTCATTATAAATTCAGTGAAATGCTTATTTTGTTCAACTTACTGTCCAAAGACATCCACAGTAAAGGGTAAAATAGCAAACATTCATTTTCAAGTCAGGACCTACACATTGTTGACAATTTTGTTTAGAAATGAATTCATCTATTAATGAATTATCAATTCGACTACCATCCGTGCAGAATGACTGCATCACGTACTGAGCTTGATGCCTGAATTAGCGAGTGGTGTGATAATGTCCAGTAGTGGGAGGTTGATGTAGCACTTTAGCCAATTTAAAGTGTAGTTTCTACTACTAGAGGCTGTCTTTTTGATGTGGCCCAGATACACCTGCCAGCTGACAGACTTTTTAAAACACTTCTATACATGTTCAGTGTTGTCCAGATAATTCATTAAACCCCATGCTCACATTTTCTGTTTTGTGCTGTTTGTCTTGGAGATGGCCCATTGATAGTTTGTACATAGATCACGCCTCTGATTTTTTGGATATTGTCTTATAGTAATGACAACTTTTTTTTTTGATAGAAGGAACTTTAAAATTTAAAATCAATGTAATGTGACATCATGTTTAATTGGTGAGAGCTTCTTTCTTTTATTCAGTTCTCACAAACGGAGAATAATAACTCTTTTAGGGTTGTGGAATTGAGACACTATATCGTATTATAACAATGCATGTATAATTTGAGTCATTCACTACATCTCCAAAGCACAGCTTCTCTATAACAGAACTGAATACTTTAGTAGAAATAATGGATTACCCTGGCTTATTGTACTTGCAATGAATGTATCTGTTATTTAAAGCCTCTTCAACTTGAGGCTACCACTTACTGATCCCAGCGCAGCTCAACTTCAGAGTGCGGAGGAAGCCATTAATGTGTTTCACTTTATAAAATATAACTCGACCTTCGCTATCAATTATGTAGCTCTGGTGTGAAAGAGATGGGAAAAGGGCCACACACACTAGGCGGCAGGGTCCGGTGTGGAGAGAAAGCGCCGCACCATGTGACTATGTGGATGTACTAACGCTCTCTCACGGTCTGAGCGAGAGCTATTCCCCCCGGACGCAGTGTTCTAGTTGCATCAGTGTTTGTCAGCCTTCTCTAGGACATGGGGGCTGAAATGGGGCTGAAGCTGAGAGCTCCATCTGGATACCCATAGGGCTTTTTGCTGCTATAAGCAAGTAGCAGATAGTATTTCTCTCTGTCGCACAGACCTAAAAGTTTTACCAGTGGAAATCTCTCTCTGATTGAAGTTCTTGTATATTGTTGCAGTTGCAGCAGGTGCATGATCGTTTAGTAACAGCATTACATGTTATCCACCAGATATTACTGAGAGTTTTGTTCAAGTTAAGTTTTCAACTGTTAAATGTCCCAATCAGTACATACAGGCATTATTTTGTGTTTTTTTGTGGAGAAAAAGCTGAAATACCATATTTGTAAACTTAATTTTAACTTCTTGTATTGCACTCAAACTCCAGTATCAGGACAGGTGGCTTCAAATTCCTGTCTACCGTATGATGTAATACTATACATTAAAAGCCAAAACATATAGGATATAAAAGAATGAATGGTTACTAAAAGATATTGTGCACACTTTCTACAATGAAGTTAACGTCATTTCTCTCAGATCACGTACTGTACATATTATATTTTCATGCAGTTTATTGCTACAGCATGTTAATGTATGTAAATGTCATGTAAATATCTGCATCTTATCAGTCTAAATCTCAAAGTCGGGCTAGACTTGCAAATTCTTTTTTTAGATTTAGGAAACGTTTCAAATCTAAATGGCATGGCAGCAAGAGAGCATTTGGTTCAGCAAAAGCTCCATTGCTTGGATATTTTGCTCTTCTTAATCCTCTGGTTCAGCGTAAAGAAATTGTCTGATTGCTTATTTGTTTGCCTACATCATGATACATGATTTCTGGGCATTGGAGTACACATTCCACTAGTTGAATGTTATTTTTTTCTGTTATCCTTCCTTCCACTGCGGTGTTATAATCTTTTCCAGTAACTGAGTTGATATCAATGAATAGTTTCCTCATGGAGGGCCCAGGTGGCTGCCTCGTGTATTCAGATAGAGGCAGATGTGGTGAGGTGGGGGTTAATATCTGCAGGGTCTAGGAATGTGTTTGGAGTCAGAAGCGAGAATTCCTCAGTTCTGCATTAGTAGGTCTCCGAGTTACCTCTTACTTCGCTAAACTATCTCGTCCCCCCCCCCAGTGTCTGTCCCAGCCTCCTACATTTGATCTCCGTCTTTATCACCGCCTCCTTCTTTTTTTCTTGTCTTTTTCTTCTGTGTTCGGCTTGAGTTTTGATCATATCTGTCCGCTCTCATCCCAGGTTTCTTTACATGGCTCGGAGACATCTTAAGAGCCTAAGGAGTTGGGGGCTGGGTAGAAGCGAGAGATAGTGAAACTGTGTGCGAGTGTGATCATTCTCGCACAGCTCTCTCCTGCTGGCACCGTGTCCTCTTCAGTATGTCAGTCATGTATGATTTATGGAGCAGGTTCCTGAGGAATGGGCTTTGTTGAGATAATCAGGCATGGTCTATTCCCTACTTCTCATGGGGTCGTTCAACCGTGGACCAGGAAAATAGTCCCCAAGCACAATCAGGCTGTCTTAAGTGCCGTATCAGATGTTAGGATGTTCCTCCGCTGGTAAAATCAGAACAAGGATCAGACAGAAAACCCACTCATGTCGAGAATCCATCCATCGTCTACCGCTTTATCCTGTATTCAGGGTCGCGGGGGGGGGGGGGGGGGCTGGAGCCGATCCCAGCTGTCATTGGGCGAAGGCAGGGTCACCAGTCTATCCATGTCGAGAGTTGTTTTTTTAATTATTTCTCAACGCCAAGTGTAAGAAAAATGAACATCTCAATTTAAGCTGTAACAGATAGTCTTTGGCAAATACATTTGCTTTCTTTCTGAGAGTTAAGTGAAATACCACATCAATACCACAGTCTTATCTGTCAGTTACACATCCACCACCACCACTACAGCCAGTAGTTACCTGAGCACCAAGACCGTAAACGGGGAAACACTAGGTAATAAAATATGCCTATCAGCATATGTGTCCATTAGTTAATATTAGATTTGTTTGTAGGTATATTGTTTCCTTCAAAGTGTTTCTACTTGTTTTCAGTCTTGGTGCTAAACTAAGTTAACTGATAGGTGTAGCTTCTTATGTGGTGTACCAACATGACAGAAATATTGATCTGTGTATTTTATTTAATGGATTCAATGGATTCATTCTTGTTTTTGGAATAAATATCTTTAGATTTTGTTGTTTGACAGACACAACGCTCTGAACTAATAATGGCCACTAAGCGGTAGCCACCCCCCAGGGCTACTCATTCGTTGTAGCCCTAAACAGCATACAAGTTTGAAGTTCAAGTGATTTGAAGTGTCACTGAATCTCCTCTGGCAACACATTGATGGCATTCACAAGGCTTTCCATTATGCTTTGCAGTGATACACATGCTCTGCAGTGGCGCCGGAGGTGTCAACTGCCTGCGTCACACCACAACACTCTGGTGTGTGCCAGCTCTCTGGTGCCAGACAGAGAGTAGGAGAGGTGGGTACAGTATGAAGAAAGAGGGTGAAAAATGAAGGCGTAAAGAAACGGGACTTGACAAAGTGAGAGAGGAAGCGTCTGAGGGAGGAGGGACGGTTTGATGCTGGAGCAATAGGAGGACAAGAATAAAAGGAGGGTGAAAGGGAGGAGGAGGAGGAATCATTTGTGTTTATTGTCTGTCTGTTCAGTGAATCATTAGAAAATGAACATTGTGGTTCAGGGCGCCAACAGTCACATCAACTCCTAAGCAATAAAGAATTCCATCATGGTTTGCATCAACTGGTTGAAGTGATGGTCTATAACGTGTGTGTGTGTGTGTGTGTGTGTGTGTGTGTGTGTGTGTGTGTGTGTGTGTGTGTGTGTGTGTGTGTGTGTGTGTGTGTGTGTGTGTGTGTGTGTGTGTGTGTGTGTGTGTGTGTGTGTGTGTGTGTGTGTGAGAGATATCACAGGAAACAGACTTTTACAAGTCAAACATTCAAAAGTCAATAGGGGAAGTAAAACCTGCCGTTACCGGCTGTTCTTTGGTCAGTGTGGGTCATCGGGGTCACATCTGTAAGATGAAAGGAGAGGCTGCGGTTGGTTGCTTCCACAGAGGGATGGAAAGGTCAGGAAGTGGCCCCAGCACAAACACCAGACTCATTGTTCAAGTTCAAGGTAACACTGAATGGGGCTTTCATTCATTTAGCGTGGCCTTTTGGCCACCGACAAGTTGCTGTTTTAAAAAGGGTCGTAATTAGAGGTAAACACTGCCTGTGGCAACTGCTGACGTTGGTGTTGCAATTATAATTGAAAACTAATTATGTACATTTTATTTATTTAATTTGATTTTTTTATTTGGTGTGTATTGGGCAGAGTATTGCTGGCTATTTCTTTAAGGAAACTTGCAAGTATTTTAAAATTGTGCGCGTGTGTGGGTTGTGTGTATGTGCTCACACCTGGCTCGTCCTCAGGTGTATCCAGTCTCAGCTCTCTAAGACAATGAACAAGGTCACAGTCAGAGGGTCATATGTCAGTTCAGCATTTCCCCTCCTCCTTCTCCTCTGGCAGCCTGCCTCCCTCCCTCCCTCCCTGTTGTGTCTTTTCGGTCGTCAGCTCCTCATTAACTCCTCACAGGGGATTTCCTGTTCGCCTCCTTAGCTTCCCTGTTCCTGTTGAAACTGGAACAGCATATTAGCTCTTTTTACGAAACATGCATAATTCAATCTTTCATGGTTTTTGCGCTCAATATGCAAACTTAACTGCCTCAGATTTGTAACTACACACTGGGAATGAAAAAAGGTAGTTGGAGCACGGCTAAACGGGCTAAAGTGCCAGAATTTGGGAAGTCTAGGACTGTAATTGATGACTTTGTGCTCTCATTGAGTCCCATGCAACACACACAAACACATAATTCAGAGTCTGACTCACCCCATTTAACAGAAAGTCAATAACAATATAGGAATGATTAATCAGTCCCTCTTGTGGCCCCTCCCTCTCTACTCACCACCTTCCACTCTCTCTTCTCAACCCCGCTCACCCTCTCTCGGCTTAGTATTGATCTGAATGCATTTGCTTCCCATTTATCCGTTAGCCCCCCTCCCCCATCGCGTAAACACTGCCACTGCATCGAGCGGTCACAAAGAACCTTTTACACAAGAGTGTCTCCCGTGCACACGGACGACACACACACTCGTAAGCGCGTGCACATGCAGCAACAGTAGTCACACATCAGCATGCATGCTGCCTGGTTTAACTGCGTTGCGAGCAGGGATTCGGCTTGATTATTCTGGAGTGCAAATTAGGAAGGGACCTTTGCATAGTGCAGGCACATTATGTGTGCTTATGTTTCTATGTTGTACACACATTAGCCTAAACACAAGGCAGCATTCTCAAAGGTTTAACTGACAGCTCATTGGAACCCCCCTGCTTTCCCCCTTACCATTCTGGATGGTGGCACACAGGTTGCCATGACACCAGACTGTTTTGTCTGCCCTTTGACCTCTTTAAGGGGTGCTGTGGTCAATCAGGCATTACATGTGAGGGGCAAATAGAAGGGGAGCGAAGGAGGGGGATGCATTTCCTCTGTAAAAATTGGGTCCAAAAGGTTCCTCTATACATCCGCTTTGTACAGAGCAGAAGGTGGGGAGCCTCTGAGAGGCACGCAGTGAAACAAAGACACATGTGCACATAGAGACATGGCAGCACTCTGCAAGGGTAAATGAACTGGGCTGGAGCTCCCAGGGGGTGGGGAGTTATTATGCTCATTGTGCAGTCGGCCAGCTAAAGCTGTTTGGCTGCTTCTTTTGAAGTTATATTTATCAAACCGGAGCAGGAGGCTTAGCTCTCCAGGCTGGTGCATCGCTTTGTCCACACTGCAGAATGCATGTGTGCGCTGAGTTTTAACACCCTCAAATGTTTATCCAAACAATTTCAGACTGACAAAAATAAGCATGAAACTGAATTTGTAACTGTGTGCCACCAGTCATGTCCATCCCTGATGCCTTTAAGCGGTGAAACACTGAAATGGTATTGTCCAATAGAGTTATCCTCAGTAATAGCTAAAAGCAGATTTCACAATAAGCTCAGTCATGTTGGTATAATTCTGTAAATACCTAAAAAATGTATTACTGGCAGCGTAAAATTTGAGCCTCAAGTACAGCTTTTGAAATGAGGCCAATTATAATGTATTTCACTCAGCAGTGTGAATCGCTTTTAAGGAAAGTCGCTCTAATATGCATGTCATAATAATTACAAAAGTTAGACACTGAGCCTTACTTAATACTTAAAACAGATATCCCAGCTCTAGAGATTGTCCACAGGAGCAGAAATCCTCAACTCTGTTCGGATGCCTGTTCTTCCTGTGTGACTTAGATGCTGCTTGAGATGCATAAGATATTTTTTTTTTTCTGATTTGAAAGGACTGCAAAAGTGGCCGTGCATGTTTATATTTCAGAGCTGTTCTCTAAAGTAAGTCATAAGCTTTTCATAGTCTTGTCCGGTGACACTTCAGCTGTTGCAGAGATTGAACCTGTGACCTCTTGGTTAAACAGTCTTTCTGTTCATGAGGCCTGCTTGCCCCTCTAACCTTTCTGTGTGTGTGTTTTTGTGTGTGTGTGTGTGTGTGTGTTTCAGTTGGGCTCCGCCTCATGTCTTAGGAACACCTGGCACACTTTGACAACACAGTGATCTCAAGGTAACAATATTCCTATAATATACATTTCAATTTTCACTCTATGTACCAATGTCCATTTATCTGCTCACCTAACCCTCCATTGATTGATTTGAAACTTATTATAATCTGTTAAAAGATTAATTTGGCACAGATGAATTTACATAGTCCCTCTGGAAAGTCTTACGATAACGGACAAAGGTGCCTTCACATTTTAATTTTGTAGGTCAGCAAAGTAGCTCAGAGTGTCCTTACTCATAATCATTATCTCTGTATCACCAGTACTTTTAGAAAGGCTGTAAGCCAAGGACTAGGCCTGCAAAAATGCAAAAGCACATACACATTTGTTTAATAAATTAATGCCTCAAGCATAATAGATTGGGATGATTAAAAGGAGCTTTGTATTTGTCCTTGTATGATTTGGGCAAGAAATGATCTTGCTTGGTAATTAAAAGTAATGTAATCCAATGGCTCTCAACATGGTTACGCCTGAGCCGGTGCCTCGTAGCTCACAGTCCTAACAGCTCTACCAGTACAAACTAGAGCAAATGTAATGACAGAGCTAACAGTCTTTACCTGAAGGGGACCAGGAAGGTGGGCGCTACGCTTCGCAACAATGCCGTCTGTTGGGACAATGTTATGAGCTGGAGCTGCCATATGAGAGCAGTGCAGAGCAGCAGCCGTGAGCTAGCATGTGGGGCACGCTCACATGCATGAACATGCACTAAAGCACACCTGGCTAGCCCGGTTATCATCTAAGCAGGGAGGAGGTCCAATAGCAACACACAGATGGAGAGCAAGTTCATTCTCTCCTCAGGTAGAGGAGTCTTTTTACAGAGCAAATAGTTGTTTACGGCTTTGTTAATGCTCTGAATGTCAAAAATTGTTCCTTTAAAAATAAAAAAAATTGTCAAGCCACTGTGATGCTCTGGCTGACAAGACGTTAAGATCCTCATCACACTCATTTATGCCTTAAAATTTTTTATTATACAATGATACAAAATGGAAAATAAACCTAAGATAAATTCTTCCATTGTGCATTTGATTGGAAACTTGATTGAAACTGAAAGGGCGGAGCTACAAAAGGCCAGAAGCGCACCAATCCCAGCATACGTAGATTGACAGCTGTGCCATAGCAACAGTTTGGCTCGTTGCCAGGCTGTTGGGGTTGCCAGGCAAAAGGTTCCCATGGAAACATTCATTTTGCCATCTTGTTATGTGAAGCTGGCGTCAACCAGAGCAGATTAGTGAAGGATAGAGCCTTGCTCTCACCTGGGGCAAAAAAACATGCATATTTCTGTTACTCTGTCAAATTACACACATGCAACGCTACGGCTACGTTACTCTCATTCAGAGACGTTTATTCCAATGAAAGGCAACGGCAGAGGTCATATATATTAGTTCTAGAAACTGGTCAGCTTTTACACACGTTGAAAATCAGCTGGTACATTACATTCAACCTTGAAGTATTTTTCATCTTTTCACTGAGTTACATCATGTTAATTTCATCAGTATAAAAGCATTGAAGGAGAGATTGTTTTGTTGTGCTGACTGCATCTGTGAAATGTTTAGTTTCCTCTATGTGATATCCCAATGTTTCACTGTATGTGGATGATGATCAGGTACGAGAGGAATTTTGAACTTGCAGCGATACACCCCATTTATGAATCACCCCAGATGTTTGTCATGGTGGAGTCGTCCTTCACTGTTTGGACGTTCAGACTGGCCTTCTTAAGGTTGGAGTGAGCTGGAGGGGGAGAAGGATAGCTGACATTGGCACGATTACACTGCATTTCTGCGTGATGTGACTGAAAATATCGCAGACGCTGGGTAGAAAGCAGACGAGACTTTGAGTACGAAAAAAGACAGGCCGGCATGTGCGGATAGAGGCAAGAGAGGGGGGGGGGGGGTTAGAGGCGGGAAATGGAGACCCCGTGAGGGCTGAAGCAGGGGGGGGGGGGCTCTCAACACAAACCAAAAAAGAAAGGAGGGGGAGGAGAAAATAGGAAACAAGTTCACCTGGTAACATATTTACAGTTACAGAAGCATGTTCCCTGATTGGCTAAAGGGTTTTAGGATCAGCCATCTAGTTTCTTCCTCTCTGTCTGTCCTTTCTCATGGACGTCCATAACCACACGCAGTTCAACACGAGGTCTGCAGAAAGAAAGGTGTGGTCTGTGATCTTAACTCCTGTATTGTATGGTCCTTTGTTGGAAAATGGATTCCTTGCATCCCACAGGCCAAGCAGTGTTTTCATGTAGAAACTGCAGAGCACCCACAAACTGCTCTCTTTAGTCAATGTTACAGTGTGAGAAGTTTTTACTTCACAGGGTTTTTTGTTTTTGATATATTTGAAATTCTGAAAGCATCTTAATGCCGTGAATATATTCTATTTTTGTGAATATAGCATTTACATAGCATATCCTCTTGCCCCAGTTATGTCTGAGTCTGTGCTCAGGGTAATGCAACACTCCTGGCTTGTAGCTGTTGGAATGTAGCATTGTGCCAGCAAGAATAGTACAGTAGCATGCAATAATAACGACTCTGACAGGTTTCAGTTTTAAAGAGATTTTTCTTGATTCTTTTTTTCACATGGTGTGACGTGAAGGAAATGTGATTTTGGCTGTGTAGCAGAAGTCACCCAGATTTAGATATCACAGCTGACAGGGGACTAGATGGTGATGACAGTGTTACGGCAGATGGCATTTAACTCCCATGAAAACCTGTCAGCCATTAACTAGAATCAGACGGCTGATGTGGATGAAATGTTGCAGTGTGTATGAATGTTTGAAAGTGCAAAGCCAAACAATATGGTTTTAATAATGAGCTTGGTACAAGAAAGGCTTTTTAAATGTCTCCAGGATGTTGTGGGATGTGAGATTGTGTACTTGTAACATCCTGTATATAACAATGCTAGGACAGCATTGAGAGAACAGCAAGTAGTATAGAGAAGTTTGCACAGTCGCCAGTAGAGGGCAATGACTCCTAAGAAATAGACGCATATACTATGAATGAACATTGAAGCCTTTGTAGTACTCACACCTGCATGAGAGGCTTAGATGTGTGGAAATTTGATTTTCATAGGTTGTCAAATTTCAGACCAGCAATTTTGACAAAGATGCAACTTGTGTGTCATATTTGTGTTCCATCTCGTCTTACACCTTCCTACAGTATATTTGATTATGTCAGCTGCCTCTTCTTTGTCCTCCACCTGCATCTGTCGGCATATATGCGATTGAGACTCCTGCTCTAAATAACTTCCAGGCCGTTAAACAGCCTTTAATCCGAGCTCCTCCACTGCAGCCATCCCTGTTGCAATACGTCCTTCCAATCTTCCAATCATGAGTGCAGATTTGCAACCCATTTCATGTTGTAGAAGGGCAACACGCATCACTTTTCCACCTGTGACTTTAAACTACTACTACTACTCACTACACCTCAGGAGTGAGGCATGCGGTAATCGGCTGACTTGTAGACCGGAGGCAGACAGGTGTACACGTAGTATATGTGCACAGACACCTTGTCCTGCTGGTGAAGATCTTGTCTGGAGAGCAGCGCTACATTCTGTGCTCTGCAGTGTGAGGTAGTTGGTTGTATGGTTTCGCATAATAAACAGCACGGAGATAACTGTACAACCTTCTAGCTTTCCCTGCGGAGTCACTCCTTGCCACGTCTAATGTACCACCAGCAGAGAGGTAAGTATGTTGTTACTGCGCGTGGGGATCTCCTAATTGTTAATGGCATGACTCGTCCTTTTCAACGGCGATAACCTCTATCCTCTGAAGATCTAATCAGACTCTCTCCCCCTTGGACAAAGACCTGATGAACCCTTTCTACCTTTCCCATGAGACTGTCTCTCATTTTGTGTGCAGTTTTTGTGGCAACTGGGTGGTTAGTTATGAGGACCGCCTGCTGTTTGACGGACAATCAGTAGTTCCTACTTTATCCTACTTTGAGGTCAGGTGAGGGACAGTACGGGAAGTATTAATATGGGGAGGGGAATTTCATTCAGCGTTTCGTTTTAATTTTATTTTCTTGAGACCCTTTGACTCGGTTTAACTGCAATACTACCCCACCCCTCATAAACGGTCACTGAGTTACTGAAAGTAAAGCTCTGATAACGAGCCACTGTTGCATACGGTCAAAGAGGCAAGGTAAGAATGACATAATTAATCCCCCCCAGCCCTAATAGAAGATATAAATTACATGAGTCACACACATTACACACAGCTTTGCAAGGTAGAGCCTGGCAGTAATTGGTGAGATTCTCTAAGGCCATTGTATGTTACAACAGGTAGGGGAGCCTGATGTTATACTCTCACACACCTTTCTCGACTTCCTCTGTGTTGCCACTTTGCAGTCCTCTGCATCCATGCCACACATTTCTCCCGTTTCATTACCCTCCTCCCCCCACTCCTCCTTTCCCCTCTGTATGTCAGACTGGGGGTTGAGACGGCAGCCATCTGCACTGCGTTATAGCCAGCTCTCCTCCCCTCCTAGAAAAGGGGGGGAGAGGAGGGGGCATATATCAGAATTGTGCTGATTCGGCACTGTCAGTCGAAGTGTTCTTTATCTTCCGCTGCACAACGCTGCCCTCCTGCCAGAGGAGACGGCTGAACGTCTGACAGTTGTAAGGTGTGTTGGGCAAGGATAATGCACATGGGAGGAAAAGCTGTGTGCCCTCATCCTCCAACTCTCTGTCTTTCATGTGATGAAGATTTTTAACCGGTGACCGATTTATATTTGGCTCATTTCTCAGCATGGCAGATGCTGCACACTATGCATATGCGTGAGCAGATTGTTATATAAACGTATTTTCATACAACCATATGCATGCGTTTCTCCAAATGACTTTCACGGTTGGAATCGGGAGCAAAACGCCACAACCTCCCCCAATATAAAGCATCACGGCTTCCATGAAGCCCCCTTAAAATTCCAGTTTACCCGTCTTTATACACATGCACTCCTTTTATGAAAACAGGTGTGATGAGAAGGAGTTGGCTGCCACAAAAAATTATGCCATCTCCTTTCTCTTGGGACTTTGCCAGAGAACTAGAGCATCCTAAAACAGACGAGGCAGACACCATCCCAGACTGATGATGTCATCCCTGTGAAGCACTCCCAGTGCTTTGTCTCTCAGTGGCACTGCAGAGTGCAGCCGCAGGCGCACACACATACACGCGCACGCGCACACATCCACACCCAGACACACACCTGTCTGTGACATTCTGCATTTGTCACTCAGGTTCAGACACCGCTCATGCCAGAGAGAGCTGTTATTTCTTGGTCTTTAAGTCAAATTGGGGTCCAGATCGCCACCGCCTCCCAACGCCATGCTGTAACGTAGCATTCAAGCAAGCGGACAGACGGAGGCTCCTGCACTCCATATTGCTAATGTACAGGAATTTGTCTTGGTGACATTAACGCAGGATCAGATAGGATATATATATGCTGCGCAAGCACATATCCCAGCAGCTCGCATTGAATGCGAAAGGACAGTGCAGAACACACAGCACACATAGCAGATACTGTTAACATATTCAGCATGTTGTTTCTATGCAAATGTATGTGGTATGGCATTACAGTACGATTGTGGCTACGGAGGAGGATGTGAAGAGTCCTGTAGTGCATCGGAGCTGTGAATAAGACAGTTACACAGAATAGGATCAAAGCAGGAACCAAATTCAGCTTCACTGTCTCTAGAATACCTGCTGCTATTTTGACACAGACTAGTCTATAGGCAATGTGGGTACATCGTGAATATTCATGAGGTATTATGTATGTATAGTGTAGTGCTTTTATTCTAACCTACATTTCTGAAAGGTTGGATGCTCGTTGTGCATATTTATGAACCAGAATGAGAACCTCGTCTCTAAGCCTTTTGAAAGAAGGTGAACACTTTGTCTCGATCGATTCCCATCATGCGTAGTTTGTCAGTTCTTGCTTTTCGGTGAGGGGACTTTTAAAATGCTCATCAATGCCACAAGAGATTGATGTGCTTATCTATCCCTGGATTTTTCTCAATTTCATACCTTCATTTTTGTGGCGAGGTGTCGTCACGAGCCCCAGTCTCTAATCGCTCCTTCAGGCCAAAAGCATTATCTTTTTTTTGTCAGTTTACCCTTATTTGCTTTAAATGTGTGACACATTTGTGATATATTCTGTCCTCCAACACGGTCAGAACACTTTAGGGCCATTAATGATGCTTACACATCAAGCATAGTGTTTATGCTCCATCTCGCTGAACAGACAGCCAATTGGTGGGTCTAAATTAGATTTACTTTCATTTCTGAATTTCCCTCAGGGCCGTATGATTCTGTTATCCAACAAACATAACTTCGACGGTCCTCTCGGAGAGTAGCACAATAATACAATCAAACTACTGTTAGACATGTCAAATTATAACATTTATAAAAAGAATGTGAGAGAATTTAACATTTTACACAATATTAAACATGCAGTGTGTGCATGCAACACGAAATGGGTGGGTGTGCATGCAGGTTTTATCCTCAGTGTTTCACTGTGTTTAAAGAGGCTCCATTTGGAGGGGGTTTGGTTGCACTGAACAGCAATCTATACACGTTGTCCACCGCTGATGTAAAGCTGTTTAATCAAGCCTAATTCTTGTAATTGGTGACGCTTGCCATGACAGGGTTTATTTAGTGCTTTCGGTGTCACTCCGCCTGCAGTTTACAGTCGTGTAGGCGCAACACCATAAATCCTGTAATCAGTTTGATGATGGTATGATTGCTGTAGGCATAGGAGGAGGCAGTAATGTCAGGCGCTCAGGTTCACGGGACTCCTGGGCTTCATATTTTCTCTCTATTCTCATTCTATTAGAGATTCTGACCCTCCCCCTACATCCCCACTTTCTGCTAGCCTCTCCGCCACCCTACCTCCCTCCCCCCACCGTCTCCCTCCCTCCCTCCCTCACACACACACACACACACACACACACACACACACACACACACTGTTCCTCTCTTACATAGACACTCATACAAACACACATGCACGTACTCACTGCATTCTTATTCACTCTCTTTCCATCTTTCACACGTTCACACACATACACGTAGCCCACAGACTGGAGTGCGTGTGTGTGTGCGTGTGTGCGTGTGTGTGTGTGTGTGTGTGTGTGTGTGTGTGTGTGTGTGTGTGTGTGTGTGTGCGTGTGTGTGTGTGCTGTGTGTGTGTGTGTGTGTGTGTGTGTGTGTGTGTGTGCATGGGGGGAACTGGGCTAGTGGAGATGTGAGGCTTGAAAAACGTGAGAGGAAAAAGGGGGAGATGGAAGGATGACGACTAGAGAGTGTAAAAGAGGGGGAGAGGAAGGAAGACAGGAGACTTTGAGGTACAATGAAAGCATAGGGAGACGACTAGAGACCATGAATGCAGCACAGAGGATTCATGTGAGTGTGTGTGTGTGTGTGTTGTCTGCAAGTGTTGGATAGCATGTGCACCGGGAGGTTTGGTGTATAAGCAGGCTTGTGAAGCACGCTTTTTACTCTCTCCTGTATTTTCCTCTTGTTTGCAGCTCTGTGCACTCGTGACGGCAGCCCTCTGAGACAAAAGGTGAGCAGCTGTATGGATGTTGGTGTTCGTCAGGCAGGTAGGTAGAGAGCAGAATAATAGAATCAATACTATTGTCTGTAACCTACCTGCCGCTGGGCTCTCTGTCTGGCCCCAGCATAGAGCATCAGAGAGACAGAGAGGAAGCACAGACTCTGACTGGGAGAGAAAGGAAAAGAAGAAGCTGACTGTAAGATTATTCCCCTTTTTTTTATTACTACCTTTTCACCCACAAGGTGAATGCAGATTAGGATTGTACATTTTTGATGCAGCGCTGACATGCATTTTTATCTTCAACTTTTTCATCACTTATTTGTCACATCCTCTCGTTTGACAGTAATGGATCCAGTCATGTTTGTCTGTATATCTTTTAGCTGTATATATTTGTAGTATGGATGTGACTGTGTCTGGACATACTGAAAAGCCTTTTAATTAGTGTCCAGACTGCATGTTGTCGACAGGGCATATTTTATGTTTTCTTTGGTTCGCACCTCGTTTTGATTATCCCTTATTTAACACCTTATTTGTAACATCAGATGGAAAAATAGTTTATCTGAATTTCACCTCATTCTTATACCCTTTATGAAATCTGGCAGGTAAATTAGTCAAATTAGCGTCCGTCAAGGAATTTAAATGTTATGACTTTCAGTGTTGTAAAATTTCCCTTTACACCTGCTGCAGTTATCATGAATGGGATCGACACAGAAATGTTCTTTTCTTCATTTTGGTGGTGCTATGTGACTTGGCATGATACATTCACAGTTGTTTTATTAATACTGACAAGAGTGACAGTATTTTAATGAACCTTAAAAGCCACCAGATAAATCCATAGTTCATTTCTAGGTGAAGTTATAACTTATGTGTGCTGTTCCCTCCGCTCTGATTCCGGCTTCCATGTGTGATCTGTCACATGCAACGTTAACTGAGACTATCTTTAAATCACTCCTGGATTCCTGCATGTCTGAGGCCTGTAGCTCACAACGTCTACCTGTATTATAGGTAATGCGTAACGTGTATTAATGCAGCTCATTTTGATGCAGGTCATGACGCAGGTACCTTTTTATTCACGGTGAGGCGTTTTACGGGATGAGTATATAACATTTTATCAGTCATAAAATGTGCAAATTCCTCTTTTTTCCACATATATGAACATATTCAGTTCCCCCCCCCAGTCGGCATGTGTCATACTGTCTGTCTACCAGTGGGTGGCATCGGCTTCTAAAATTTTACGCACTTCTTCTTGTTCATTCATCACCGAAATATACAGAATGTAAAAAAAAATGATAGTCTGATGTTGTCTAAAGTGTCATACTTTTAATTAATTTGCAGGTGGATTTCTGTCTTATATGCCATCCTTGTCCTACTCTGTTTCATCATAAGTGGTAAGTCAGAAGACAGATCCTGTCATGGAGTGACATATTAATAATAAGAATGACTTTTGGTCCTGTCATTTCATCCAGACTGTAGCATCATGAAAATTGTGTTTACGGGGAGCTGTGGAGGATTAAACCTCAGCAGCAACTGAAAATAAATATTGGTTTTATGACACACAAGTTACATTTGAGAAAAGATTCTGCGATTTATGTGTCATAGAGGAAAGTGTTCGGGTAATTATTAACATCTTAAGATAAATGTTCCTTTCTTTGACATTTTAGTTGTGTTTTAGGATATTATTCTGCTTCTGATGTTTCTCACTTAATGTATTGTCTATTTTTAAACTCACTGATCTCAGAAAAGCTGTTAGACACTGTAATTTGTCAATACTAGCTCAATAAATCATGTTCAAAATGCCCATGACATTTAACTGTTTAAAATGAATTGTTTCTCCTAAATTAATTGTGTCTCCTCCACAATGTGCTAGACTGCTGCATTGCTGCGATCATTTGAGCCCTGCTGTGAAAAATGTTACTTTGCTCTCATTGCTGCGCTGCAAGGCAAAAGACGGATGAATGAAAACAAATATGTTATGACTATGTTTTTATTGACCTGAGGCCGACCGGTGCCGCAGAATCCAAATGTCAGATGAGGTCACGTGAAGCAATTCTGCGGCACTTTCTTTTAATAAGTTTCATCTCTGCGTTAAGCTTTTGTACTTTAAATGCGTATTTAAACCCTCCTCTTTGTATTTTAATTCCTCAGTATGCCCCTCTGTCCCTGAGACCCTTAACCTGTGAGGTCAAAGCAGGTCACAGGTGAGGTCCTCGGGAACAGGGCTGCATTCAGTTTCAACGTCCTGCAAAAAAGTGGTATTTCGGTAAAGAAACAAAATACTATTCCTTGATGGATGTTTTTCTACCCAGAAAATAATCTGTTGTGAATCTGTAATGTTTCCTTCTGTTAAAAATGCAATCTAATCTTAGTATCCAGCTGTGTGTTTCTTCAGTATATGGAATGTTTTCAGTATATGTTAGACCTGCCATGTCATGAAGAAGAAGTAGAAGACCCCTCCACCTGCAGTACAGACACTCAGGGGGCTAACCTGATTGGCTGACTTTGTGTTATAGCCCTCAGGGGCCAATAGGAAGACAGCCGAGGGTTGTGACCCCGTCATATATGTCGCCTTTTAAAAATCAGTTATTTGTACATCACCATGTTTTGTACTCTCTGTGTGTGCTTTGTCCTTGAAAAGTTTATACCTCAGTCTGTTAATAAAATATACTAAAATAAGGTGGTTCTGTTGTGTGAATTTATTTTGAGAAATGTTTTTTCTGTCAGACAGAAAAAACTCTACAGGTGTTAACTTTGCGATCTCACAGTTCCCCTTTCGTTTTCTTCACTTATCTTTGCTAGACGGAGCCAAATGCTTCCTTTCTACACAAAGCAGCAGTTCTTCAAATTAGTCAAATGTAATCGAAAACATCTTGTGAATATGATTTGCTTTTCTTTAAAAAAAAAAAGGGTGTCGTCTTTCACATAAACGTTTTTTTTTTTTCACTTCTTGTTATTGTGTGCGGATATGAATGAGCAGATTTTATGCTTTTATAAAATGCTCATGAAGAGATTATTATGAACGTCTCTTGATGCAACCCATGCTCTATACAAACAAACGAACATGGACTTTAACACACAGACACGTATTTGAGCTTTTCCACGTCCGACCGTCTGACTTTGGCGGTCCTGGAGCAGACTCTTGCCTAATATTGATTGGTTTGTCTGTGTGGAGACAGATGAATGCATTAGTACCCAGCTCACCCTGCCACTGGAAATATATTAAGTTCATGTATTAGGCACCCTGTCTGGTTGCCATGGAGATGCGCCAAGACTGAGGGACCAGGGAGGAGAGGGGGTGGGGGACAAGGAGGATGGGGGATACAGGATGTGATGAGGCAGTCGACTTGATTTGTAGTCCCGTTCCCTCTTCCTCCTCCTTTGCCTCCGTCTGTCACTTATGTGTCCTCTCTTACCTCTTGCACCCTTCTTCTCTTTGTTCCTCCTCGTTTTCTTTTTTTCTAGCATTATTCCACCCCTACTGTTCACATTCTCTGAACTCCACCAACAAGAATTTCTCTGTTCTCGCCGCTCAGTGCTATTGACAATCCTTTTGTTCACATTTTCTTTGTGACTCTCACTTTCCATCTCACCAACCTCACACCGCCAACTTTCACTCTTTTTGTATATTTGTCTTGAATTTTCTTACCAACACGCTTTCCGCTTTGTCCCTACACAAGCATTTAACTCCATCTTCATCTGCCCCTCTCCCCCACAACGCCGCCTCCCACCTTGGCTCGCTCCATCTCTGGGCTCTGCAGCAAAACTGGTGCATTGAGGCAGCAGGAAATGGGGAGAGACAATAGAATGGAGGGAAGTGTAGAGGGGAGTCTCTGTGATGCTCTTTTCTCAAACCCAAGCATGCTGAGCAAACACGAGCAGGACACTTTCAACATGTTATGTTTAATTTCGTGTGGGCCATGCACATAAATTCAATATTGAAGCTTTGATATTTGAAGCTTCTGGAAGGTTTAAACCCCCGGAATGTCCACATGCGTTGTCACCATGAGCCCAGGATTCAAATGAAAACAGTTCATCCAGTTTTGGTGCTCATGCTGCAAAATGTGCACATCTGCTTTGTGTCTCGTGTGCGTTAGCCTGCTGTTCGGTTCCTCTCTGAGCTGCTACCAGTGTTTCATTGATGTGCAAGACAGTAGTCGCCTGTGTTGGGGTCACGTTTTGACTGCACACAACGTTAGGAACGTTGACGCCTGCTTCAGGAAGCTGGACCGCATATTCAACAACAACAAGAGAGTAATTGAGGCTGGAAGAGTGGGTGCGTATTGTGTTTTTAGGATTTGTTTTCACGTGTAAAGTAGCACTCGTGTGATGCGTGTCCCTCTTCCAGGTGACGGCTACGACAAACGGCTGAGTGAACTTCTGGATGCAGAGATCCTACCCATGGTGGACGAGTTCGACAATAAGCTGAATGATGGTAGCTGAACACCTGCTCTAATAGACACGCAAACGTACCAGTAAATGAGTCTTTCGAGCTTCAGAATTGGTCCGAAACTGAGGGGAGTTAGAAATGATGCCCTAAAGGATGTGTTGAGCCAAATAATTCTGTCTTCCTCCTCCTCCTCCTCTCCTCTCCATCCATCAGACACAGTGTATGAGGAAAGGTTGCAGACCGCAGCAGACAATTTCATTGCAGCTGCCTCCAAACTGCCTAGAGGTGAGACATGGTCCCTTCCCCTTTTCCTTCATCTTTTCATCTACGTTGAGGCCCATATTAGATCATTACAGCTCCCTCTGATCTCTACTCTCTTTAATAAGCTAGTTACCTTATTTCAGCCTTTCATATACTGTGGAGAATAAAGGAAGGAGTCAGATGGAACTGACTCATACTTCTTGACGATCAACTGTTCAAGATGGAATTAAACCTGAGTTTACTGACTTATTTTATTTTCACAGTCTCTGGATGCTTCCCTCCATGTGGTCAGTGTCTTGTTTGTCTCTTCAAATCATCATTTCTGTCAGAAACGTAATATCTTGTAGACGTATTTGTTTCATGCATCCATCAGGTTTTCAGAGTGCAGGTGCGGTATTCAACTGTATCACCTGCCAGTACGACTCCTGTGAATTCCCCCTCGACTGCCCAGGTGAGTATTTATAATCCAAACTGTCGGATAGTGACACTTACAGCACATTTTATAGGGGAAAAAAAATAGGTGTTCTAATCCAGACATGACACATCCTTACATAACTATATTCTCACCTTCATCCGCTCTTGATCCTTGAAATGCTCCGTTTTTTGATCCTTGAAATGCTCTTAGCTGAAAGTCGAAATTTGAAAAGGAGACCGAGGCGAGGTTTTATTTCCACACATTATATCTTTTGCACAGAATCCCCAAGGTACCCTTTAAGTCCTTGGCTTCTTTATGCAAGGTGACAGTTAACTCCCACGCACGATGGTATTCATATCAACCCTTTACAGCACAGCCGCTGTTTAGCATATCATCACTTTTACTCCACTCCTCAGAGACTGGGCTTAAGTATTATCATTAAGGCAAGAGCTGCCCCCCTGTGAATGTAATCTGTGCATGTGCGCGCGTGTGTGTGTTACTGTATGCACATGGGTGACTATACGTTTGTCAGTTAAAGAAATGAAGACAGCGGAGAACAACGGGAGCCAAATGTGGTGCAGAGTGCCATTTCACCTACCAGACGATCTTGAGGTGATCTGGAGGTTTGCAGAAGAGGTACGGTGAACTTTTCCACTGCAACTGTGATACCTTTTTAAAAGAATAATTCAACAACAGTAAAACCATATAGCCTTTTCCCCAAGAGTCAGATGACAAGATTAGTAGCACAGTCGTGTTTTCCCATTAATATGAAGCTGGGGACGGAAGAAAGTTAGCTTAGCTTAGCATAAAGTGTGAAAGCACGAGGGTTGGGGTTAAAAAGTGACAAAGCAGCGTTGGGAATTGGTTATTGGCATAATTGTTCAGTAGATGTGGGTTTTAAGAAACATCACTCGTCCTGAGATTACAATTAAAAAATGTAAATATCTTGCTTACTAGAAACAGGGTTTGTATGAACATGCTGGTTTGCGTGACGAAGTGTAGATAGTGCTCCATCATTGGTTATTTATTGGGAAAAAAAGCACACATTTACCTCGTTGTGCTAAAACAGTGGATCTTTGATGTGAGTGCTGTGTGACCAACCAGTAGCCTATATAAATGCTGTTCCTAGCCACTTGATAAACGGTAACAGAGATATAGGCAAGGTCTTATCAACTCAGCTGCTTCCACACTTGGCACCTGACGGATCCATAGTGATACATTTGTAGTAAAAGGAGCGGCTGTAAAAACTAACACATTCATATTCTATAAATTCTTCACAGTAAAGGTCCCTCGTTATTTTTGCTGCAGTGTAGCATGATCCAATGACAAAAGTCTCATTGAAAAGACGAGTGTAGCACATCCACAGATGCATTCATCATTCATCATTCCAGCTTTATGAATTCCCCTTCATGAATTCCAGTTTTATGAATCCGTCTCGGTATCTGGACAGATCGGCATGAATGAGTTCTGCTGACAGTTTTTGTACAAATGTATTGGCCAGGTGAAAACACAGCAGGTGGATCGGTTTAAAGAAGTGACCGCGGGCCTGGACAGGCTCTTTTCCATTCGTTCAACCAGCTTGCAGCATCAGGGCACCTACCAGTGTGAGATCTACTCCGGCAGACGCTCCATTGTCAGGCTATACTTTTATCTCACAGGTAACACCATGCTCCACATTTAGGAGAAATATTGGAAGTTGTATTGAGCAATTGGGGGTCATTTGTACGGGAACACAAAACAATGCTTTTATACTTAAGGAGGGAGTATTCTAAGAATATAGATAAAGTATAAATATACTTAATGAGGGCTGTCTTGCTCATTTGTGTTCAACGGTAATGTCAAAATATGCATTATATATACATATATTTTGATACTATAAAATGTTAAAATCATCAGTATAATTGGTAGGCAAATAAAATGTTTTCTATGGGTGAAGATTTAATTTTGTTTACCTTATTAAATGTAATGCCTCCCAAGATAAATGATACAACAGATGAATATTACCTTGGGGAAATAGGAAGCCTGAGTACAAACATATTGAAAGATAAAATCAAATGCTTGGAATGAAAAACATTCTTCAAATCCAAGGAAATATTTACATATTATGAAACAAAATGGGCTAACATGAAGTGAAATAATTTGACTCAATTCAATTTTATTTATATAGCCCCAAATCACAAATTTGCCTTGACAGCAGTACAACATCCTCTGTATTGGGACGCTCCATCAAAAAACTCCCTAAAAACCATGTGAAAAAAGGGAAGAAACCTCAAGCGGCCATCAATGAAATGAGTTCTGATGTATGAAAGTGAGAAGATGTGTATTTATGTATATCCGTGAATGGATATGCATATTCATACAGCTTTGCATGGGTGCATAATTGTGTATATACTGTATAATTATCTTTACTGTATTTCCTGATTACGTATTCATGTAAATTCTTTCTAAGCTCCACCGCATTAAGGACAGACAGTTTCTTGTTCTTTTCTATTATAAACATATAAGTATGCTTTATTATACCTACAAGTGAACTGGGGGTTATAGACCCACTCATGACATAAATAATGTCTTGAATTAGTGTTAAGAAAATCTCACACATATTGGTGCTAGAATATCATGAAATTGAAATTCTCCCTTGTGTTTTCTCCCCACCCCTCTTTTAAAGTCACCCCCCAGGTTGTGGCAGGCCACACAGAGCTGCAGGAGATATTCGACCTGTCTCTGCTCCCAGGAGGGCGGTTACTCCCTGCGCCTGGTGGTTCCCCCCACTCCCCCCTCGTCCTCCTCCCCTCGCCACTGCTTCTCACCGCCTGTTTAACTGCTTTGCTCCTGCTGCTGTTCCTCTCCCTGGGGTAAAACAAATCTATTAATTCTACACAATGTGAGACACCGACAGAAAAGTGACTTACAAATGCACACCTTTCCTGTTAAGTCAAGATGCGCCTATGGCACATATTTGTTGGGATCAAATACCGTATTCCACATTTTCCTTATCTATTGCAGAGCTCTATATTGGTCATCAAAACCAGAGCAAATGTGTCACGTCGAACAAGCAGACGGAGATGAAGATTTAGGATTCTGAGAGTTGGGAAGATTCATGTAGTAATAAAGGCATTTCACCAATCCTCAGGTCTTCATCAGACTGTTACGTCATAGCTTCCAGAAAGCCCTGTGTGTGACTCATATCACCACTAGAGGGCAGGATGCACTGGATGTCTGTGGCGCCTCGTCTGTGCTGTAGGAAACCATCACATTCATAGCTGTGACTGATGGAAGCATTCACAACCTTTATTCTTCTACAAAAACACTCTGTATTGCTTGTTTATGTCTCACAGTGATGGTCAGTAAATAAGTAGATTTTCTCACTTTTGAGACTCTTGATATTTTAATTTGACATTCAAAACATGAGCTCATAAAATATCCGTGACTACCCTGCCAACATAATTAATCTATAGATAAAATGAGTCTCATTTCAATCAACTACAACAAATAGGCTGCATTGAAATGCATTTAAGACATAAGAATTAATAATAAACAGGACACCAATTTGCACCAATTTTTTTGATCTAAATATCATTCACCAACTGTGTCAAAATACAAATCTAAAAATGGATTTATTATTTGAGGTTATTTCATTTGAACTTTGCTGTTACATTTACATTGAGTCACATCAGGTTGGTTGCTAAAGCTAACGACAACATCCCCAAACACAAATCTGAATCATGTACGGATTGGAAAATACTTATTGCAAAACGATGTTTGAGAATGTGACAATGCAGTCATTCTGCATATTTGCAAACACGTGAATTGTTGGAGTAAACCCTCAAAGCTGGAAAACCTCTGATGTCATAGGCTGCCTTTGAGGACCAGTAAAGAGTGAAAATGTTACATAACATATTCTCTTCATCATTTTGTACTTTGATCAGTATGACCTGAAAAATGACTGGAAAAATTTAAAAACTGTTCTAAACTGACCCCAAAAAGCAACATCTACTTAATTTAGTGACTGAATACTTTACTGCTCCTTCAGAAAAGGAGCGGCAGGCTACACCCGGTTGCTTCGGGTCAGGGTGGTTTACAATTTCCCCGTCACACTGTGACACCTGTCACACCTGTCACACACACACACACATACGAAAGCACAAGCACAAGTGTACAAGTACACATGTATTCATATCTATATAGGCACGAGAAAACCCTTTCTTCTCTCGCACAAACCTGTATGGAGTCCTAGAAGAGACAAAGTAATTATGTCTAATTATTGTTATTATTATTGTGGATTATATGTCTGTTATAGGGCCTGTTTTGACATTAATTTTTTACATGATACTACATGATATACTCTATTCTATCTATACTCTATACTATATTCTGAGGCTTCAGTGTTTCGTCTACAGGGGGATAAATGGTCGGCGTTATCTGCCCAAGCGAGGATTATGGTTTGAACACCTCAAGACTTTGCCATCGTTTACTCTCCACACATTGAGCAGATGATAGAAACGTAAAGGAACTTGTTACCCTCACATCTGTTATCTTTGGTGTCAATATGACCCCAATTTGAACATCCAGAATATGTATGTCTAAATCGTACGACTAGTGAAATATTTTGGAAGTTAATATGTTTTCTAAATGCTTCCAAGTGTGTATAGGATATTGAATGGATAGCTTTATGTTTATCAAAATAACAAAGGAAATATTTAAACATAAATTAAATTATTTTTACAATTCATTTTCAGTTCTAAAGGGGCATTTCACGAGTTTTGCACGTGAAGATTATTCACCCTGTGAAAAGAATGACTTTGGAAGAGATTGGTCAGTCTGAGAAAATAACTCAACTTGAGCTTGTAGCTTATGGGCTTTTACCAGCCTTCATTGATTGTATACAAAATGATTAGATGTGGCATGGTAGTACGTATTGTAGTATTGCATTGCATTGTACAAGGGCTTCTTGTTTCTGGTCGTTGGGAGTGTCGCCTCATGTTTTTGAGTGAATGCTATTCACCTTTTGTGAGTGAAAACAGAGTTGTTGGAAGATGACATCCCATGAGCTCTAAAGACAACATATACACCGTCTCTGCCTCTCCTCCACCCGTAATTACAGCCTGGCATAGATAACATGGACTGATAAAACTAATCACTCATCAGGTCAAAACTCAGAATTCATTCAGATGCAGAAGAGCATGTAGACCTTTTCCAGATGCAGCATTACCATGGCGATGGTCACTGGTACTTTTTTTTAATTCCACGAACGGAAACGTATTGCTTAACTTTAATCTTTGAAGAGCAGTTTCACATGACCAACACACAGTCAGTCCCCGGGAAGCGAACAGCATGTTCAAAGCGTGTACACTTTAACACTCCGTAAATCAGGCGAACCGACGGCATCAGTCGTGTTATTGATGAATTCTCACTTAGATGCATAGTTGCTTTGAGCCTCCTGTTTTGTTCTGATAACTGCAGGGCAACAGACTGTAACTGTGGTAGGTGGTTCCAGGTACAAGAAGGAGATATCGGACAACTCAGGCACAGTCTGCTCATGTGGGTAGATTGACCCCACGCCAATGAAAGCAGAGCGCCCATTCTTAGTACGCTAGGGACTCATGGCTGATAGAGATAACACACAGCATCAAAGATTTCCACTAAGAGACCAAGTAATGGAGAAATTCACACCATCAAAAAAAGTTCTATGTGATTTTAGAGAATCTGAAGTCATTAGTCCAGGTACATGGTTGTCTCCATTTAATAGAAATATCTAAAGATATGCTTCTTTAGGATACTACTATACTCAAATATCCTCTATTTGGTCCAGACTAGAATATCTTTCTAGATAAACAATCTATGTGTACCACTTTATCTCCTGTTGCAGTGTATGTGAAGGACATCAGCTGATAGGAAGTTTGAAACAAGTTGTTGCCTAGCAATGAAATTCTGTTGAAACTGAATGAAAAGGATGAAATGCCTGATACAAATACAGAAGGGTAATGAGGATGAATCCTAATAATGATTGTATATTTCCTTTCACACCACCAAGAAGTTGAAATGTTTGTATTTTAGTCAAATTTTGGTAAACTGTTTTGACGGTTACTGGATGGCTTGCAGAGAAACTGATCATGCTAATGATTTGTATCCCCTGTATTCCTGCATATTAACACACTAAACGAGGGTGGTGAACATTTTAAATGGATTTATTATACCTGCTTAATAATAGCACTTACTTCAAAGCGCCTAAGCAGCCACTAGCATGGCTTTAAGTGTTTTCAGACAAAGCGATGTTGGGTAATGTAATGCAGGAAATGCAACAGCATGATGACAAAGGATAAACATGAGTTTGTCGGAAATATCAAAATCTTACTCAGACGTGTGTGTGCCCATAATTACAGCTAACTAATTTAATTCCGTACATTAATACACATATAAACTTATATGTTTCGTTCCTTTAATGCATGATTATATCGTTTGATTAATACATGACTATGCTTATATACAGTATTTGGTTCATTTAATGCATGATTATTAAATTTTAATGCAAGCAGAATATATCATCCAAATGTATATAACATTTTTATTAATAGCAGAATATATTAGCTGAATAATTATAACACGACCAACAAACAAATGGGGAAATGATCACAATGGCCAACATGTGCAAAATGACAATTTACTTTTGATATTTGATGTTTGATATTTTTGTCTGAATGTAAGCTTACCCCACAGATGTTGTGTACTAAAACCCCCAAATCTTCCCACTAATGCTTCATCTATTTGCATGTGTTTGAGGTTCCACCATGTAGGTGGCCGTATTAAAAGTATAATTATTAATATACATAACTGGTAACACCTGAAGCGTTTATGGCTGGGTGTTCAATTTTTGTTTCCCTAAAGTATTTCAGTCCAGGGTTAGAACTGTTTAACTGCTTTGCTCCTGCTGCTGTTCCTCTCCCTGGGGTAAAACAAATCTATTAATTCTACACAATGTGAGACACCGACAGAAAAGTGACTTACAAATGCACACCTTTCCTGTTAAGTCAAGATGCGCCTATGGCACATATTTGGTGGGATCAAATACCGTATTCCACATTTTCCTTATCTATTGCAGAGCTCTATATTGGTCATCAAAACCAGAGCAAATGTGTCACGTCGAACAAGCAGACGGAGATGAAGATTTAGGATTCTGAGAGTTGGGAAGATTCATGTAGTAATAAAGGCATTTCACCAATCCTCAGGTCTTCATCAGACTGTTACGTCATAGCTTCCAGAAAGCCCTGTGTGTGACTCATATCACCACTAGAGGGCAGGATGCACTGGATGTCTGTGGCGCCTAGTCTACCCTGTGCTGTAGGAAACCATCACATTCATAGCTGTGACTGATGGAAGCATTCACAACCTTTATTCTTCTACAAAAACACTCTGTATTGCTTGTTTATGTCTCACAGTGATGGTCAGTAAATAAGTAGATTTTCTCACTTTTGAGACTCTTGATATTTTAATTTGACATTCAAAACATGAGCTCATAAAATATCCGTGACTACCCTGCCAACATAATTAATCTATAGATAAAATGAGTCTCATTTCAATCAACTACAACAAATAGGCTGCATTGAAATGCATTTAAGACATAAGAATTAATAATAAACAGGACACCAATTTGCACCAATTTTTTTGATCTAAATATCATCCACCAACTGTGTCAAAATACAAATCTAAAAATGGATTTATTATTTGAGGTTATTTCATTTGAACTTTGCTGTTACATTTACATTGAGTCACATCAGGTTGGTTGCTAAAGCTAACGACAACATCCCCAAACACAAATCTGAATCATGTACGGATTGGAAAATACTTATTGCAAAACGATGTTTGAGAATGTGACAATGCAGTCATTCTGCATATTTGCAAACACGTGAATTGTTGGAGTAAACCCTCAAAGCTGGAAAACCTCTGATGTCATAGGCTGCCTTTGAGGACCAGTAAAGAGTGAAAATGTTACATAACATATTCTCTTCATCATTTTGTACTTTGATCAGTATGACCTGAAAAATGACTGGAAAAATTTAAAAACTGTTCTAAACTGACCCCAAAAAGCAACATCTACTTAATTTAGTGACTGAATACTTTACTGCTCCTTCAGAAAAGGAGCGGCAGGCTACACCCGGTTGCTTCGGGTCAGGGTGGTTTACAATTTCCCCGTCACACTGTGACACCTGTCACACCTGTCACACACACACACACATACGAAAGCACAAGCACAAGTGTACAAGTACACATGTATTCATATCTATATAGGCACGAGAAAACCCTTTCTTCTCTCGCACAAACCTGTATGGAGTCCTAGAAGAGACAAAGTAATTATGTCTAATTATTGTTATTATTATTGTGGATTATATGTCTGTTATAGGGCCTGTTTTGACATTAATTTTTTACATGATACTACATGATATACTCTATTCTATCTATACTCTATACTATATTCTGAGGCTTCAGTGTTTCGTCTACAGGGGGATAAATGGTCGGCGTTATCTGCCCAAGCGAGGATTATGGTTTGAACACCTCAAGACTTTGCCATCGTTTACTCTCCACACATTGAGCAGATGATAGAAACGTAAAGGAACTTGTTACCCTCACATCTGTTATCTTTGGTGTCAATATGACCCCAATTTGAACATCCAGAATATGTATGTCTAAATCGTACGACTAGTGAAATATTTTGGAAGTTAATATGTTTTCTAAATGCTTCCAAGTGTGTATAGGATATTGAATGGATAGCTTTATGTTTATCAAAATAACAAAGGAAATATTTAAACATAAATTAAATTATTTTTACAATTCATTTTCAGTTCTAAAGGGGCATTTCACGAGTTTTGCACGTGAAGATTATTCACCCTGTGAAAAGAATGACTTTGGAAGAGATTGGTCAGTCTGAGAAAATAACTCAACTTGAGCTTGTAGCTTATGGGCTTTTACCAGCCTTCATTGATTGTATACAAAATGATTAGATGTGGCATGGTAGTACGTATTGTAGTATTGCATTGCATTGTACAAGGGCTTCTTGTTTCTGGTCGTTGGGAGTGTCGCCTCATGTTTTTGAGTGAATGCTATTCACCTTTTGTGAGTGAAAACAGAGTTGTTGGAAGATGACATCCCATGAGCTCTAAAGACAACATATACACCGTCTCTGCCTCTCCTCCACCCGTAATTACAGCCTGGCATAGATAACATGGACTGATAAAACTAATCACTCATCAGGTCAAAACTCAGAATTCATTCAGATGCAGAAGAGCATGTAGACCTTTTCCAGATGCAGCATTACCATGGCGATGGTCACTGGTACTTTTTTTTAATTCCACGAACGGAAACGTATTGCTTAACTTTAATCTTTGAAGAGCAGTTTCACATGACCAACACACAGTCAGTCCCCGGGAAGCGAACAGCATGTTCAAAGCGTGTACACTTTAACACTCCGTAAATCAGGCGAACCGACGGCATCAGTCGTGTTATTGATGAATTCTCACTTAGATGCATAGTTGCTTTGAGCCTCCTGTTTTGTTCTGATAACTGCAGGGCAACAGACTGTAACTGTGGTAGGTGGTTCCAGGTACAAGAAGGAGATATCGGACAACTCAGGCACAGTCTGCTCATGTGGGTAGATTGACCCCACGCCAATGAAAGCAGAGCGCCCATTCTTAGTACGCTAGGGACTCATGGCTGATAGAGATAACACACAGCATCAAAGATTTCCACTAAGAGACCAAGTAATGGAGAAATTCACACCATCAAAAAAAGTTCTATGTGATTTTAGAGAATCTGAAGTCATTAGTCCAGGTACATGGTTGTCTCCATTTAATAGAAATATCTAAAGATATGCTTCTTTAGGATACTACTATACTCAAATATCCTCTATTTGGTCCAGACTAGAATATCTTTCTAGATAAACAATCTATGTGTACCACTTTATTTCCTGTTGCAGTGTATGTGAAGGACATCAGCTGATAGGAAGTTTGAAACAAGTTGTTGCCTAGCAATGAAATTCTGTTGAAACTGAATGAAAAGGATGAAATGCCTGATACAAATACAGAAGGGTAATGAGGATGAATCCTAATAATGATTGTATATTTCCTTTCACACCACCAAGAAGTTGAAATGTTTGTATTTTAGTCAAATTTTGGTAAACTGTTTTGACGGTTACTGGATGGCTTGCAGAGAAACTGATCATGCTAATGATTTGTATCCCCTGTATTCCTGCATATTAACACACTAAACGAGGGTGGTGAACATTTTAAATGGATTTATTATACCTGCTTAATAATAGCACTTACTTCAAAGCGCCTAAGCAGCCACTAGCATGGCTTTAAGTGTTTTCAGACAAAGCGATGTTGGGTAATGTAATGCAGGAAATGCAACAGCATGATGACAAAGGATAAACATGAGTTTGTCGGAAATATCAAAATCTTACTCAGACGTGTGTGTGCCCATAATTACAGCTAACTAATTTAATTCCGTACATTAATACACATATAAACTTATATGTTTCGTTCCTTTAATGCATGATTATATCGTTTGATTAATACATGACTATGCTTATATACAGTATTTGGTTCATTTAATGCATGATTATTAAATTTTAATGCAAGCAGAATATATCATCCAAATGTATATAACATTTTTATTAATAGCAGAATATATTAGCTGAATAATTATAACACGACCAACAAACAAATGGGGAAATGATCACAATGGCCAACATGTGCAAAATGACAATTTACTTTTGATATTTGATGTTTGATATTTTTGTCTGAATGTAAGCTTACCCCACAGATGTTGTGTACTAAAACCCCCAAATCTTCCCACTAATGCTTCATCTATTTGCATGTGTTTGAGGTTCCACCATGTAGGTGGCCGTATTAAAAGTATAATTATTAATATACATAACTGGTAACACCTGAAGCGTTTATGGCTGGGTGTTCAATTTTTGTTTCCCTAAAGTATTTCAGTCCAGGGTTAGAATTGACATAAAAAAATGAACTCATATTTTATGCCTAAATAGTTTGAAATGTTTCTCTTGTTATCATTTTATTTAATGTTTTCCTTTACAGAATTCATAGTCCGCTCTAATACGTTCTTTTACTCAATAAGAGTTTTGCTTTTTAGATGAGTATAGGCCTGCCATGTTACCATTGTAAGAATATGTTACCATAAAGTACTATAAAGTAGCTAAAAAGCCAGAATAACTAACATTTCTGCAGACAGAATGATGTCTTATCACTGGAGAAAACACAATGTGAGGACTGACCGAGACTCGTGAGTCTTATAAAGCCCTCGTGGAGCATCTAAATTTAGTCAGACATGACTCAACACTCAGCTTGTATTTTTTTCCTTTGAGTTGCTCAGTTGCCATGGAAGCCAATGATGCATTGTTACAGGAAATGTTGGATGTGAAATAGAATCAGTTTTTTTTAACAGTTTACTTCCCATTATATTTGGCCTCCCTTTGCTGTATGATCTTTTACACGTTTCTCCTCTTTCGGACCTTGACCTACTCTCCCTATCCAAAGAGGGGAGTGACCGTGAGGTTAAAAGCATCATTAGGATCATCAATCATAAAGGTTCCTTTATAGACATAAATCTCTCCTTTCTGTTAGAACTGTGTACATAAAAGGTGTGATTCATTTTCTTAGCATGTGACTTTGAACTGCCTTCATGCATGTTTATGGTATTGTACAGCCGTTGCAATACTAGGAAGCAATCAGCCTTATTTGCATGTTTACATCCAATTCATCATCATTTGAAAACACCTTTGAATTCTTATTCTCCTGTAAAAAACCCCACACTAATATGAGTGTGTGCATTTGTCACGTGGTCAGGTGTAGTTGTCACGCAGGTGGAAATAATCTGGTTTTGTTTAAAACTCAGGAAAAGACCCAAACTCTATACTCTATTTATTGTAAATATTTCTTTTAATTTATGACTGGCATGAGGACATTACAACATGAAAATGGAAATGAAACATTCACCCCAAAGGGCAGCGAACACAACCTTTTTTTTCTCCTAATCTATATTTGAGGGGAAAAAGGGGACTATCACCTGCACTACTCCAGGCCACATTTTATTCAAGGACAACGTTGCAATCCTGCTTGGATCTTCATCAGGTCAGAATATTTTAACAGATGGAAAACATGAGCATATTTATACATAATGCACACCAATCAGAAAACCAGCTCCATGGCAGGTGTGGCTCTTCAAAGCATCGTGATTAAAAACATTGCACAAAAAGTACTTAAAAAACAGCAATATACTTCCATATCAAAATGTGTCATTTTCAACATAATGTCATGCTCCTCATCAAATAATCAAACAGAACCAATCATATGGCAAAAATATATCATACAGCTACGATCATTAAGCATTTGATCTGTTCTATTTTGTTTGACAAACAAACACTTTTATAAGAGAAAGTTTGTGATCTCAAACTCTCGTCAGACCTTTAGGTGTGGGAGTCCGAAGAGTAATAATACAAAAGCTTTCTGTTTGGAGTAAAAAGGGTATTTAAAATCAAATGATGATTCTCATTGTTATGACGTCTTAGGATTTAAAAAAAATGATTATGACAATGTCATTGTTGTCACTGATTGCTCTAGACAGTGACTTGAATAGTGGAAACGCTGTGGGCTCTGGTTTCTGTCCAGCAGTATGCAGCTTCAAACTACGTGTTGTTGCGCAAGTTCCTGTAAATGATGGCAGCTCCACCAGTATGAGTGTGCATGCTGCAGCTGACCTGAGGTCATCGCATGAAAGCCGTCTCTAGACTGGTGGAACACCCTCCACTTAATATGACCTGTGTGCCAAAAAAAACTAACTGACCTAACAGAGTTCTCCATTTTTATTCTTTAAACTGCTTCATTAACTCATGTGTATTTCTTTATTTATTTTTGCAGTACAGAAAGGAAATCTTGGAAAACCCTGCCGTGGTGATGGTGACCACAAGCCACACCAACAAAACAGTGAAATTAAACTTGTAGGATGATGTTTTTCATGTTTTTGTGTGTAGAGAAAAAACAAGTAATTACCTCTATAATGATAGATTATACCAACCCATGTAGTACTGATTAATCTACCACAGTGTGTATGACATTGTATTAATTATGGCTTATTAAGCCTTAATCGTGACCACCATGGTGGTTTCCGGAGCAACTGCAATTTGGTAGAAGAGTTGCCGCTTTTTCCTCTGCTCTGATGAAATGACACTGAAAAGGGCTCGGTGCTGAAGTTACCACTTGGTGGTCCGTGCTTCTCCTTCCCAGTTGTAACAGATCAAACATGAGCCCTGACATGTGTGCCGGCTGAAACCGTTCCTCCCCTCTGGTGTCAGGGATGGAGGCCCAGACAGGGTGGGGGAGGACAGGCTAATTGAAAACAGACATGACGGGAAGTGATGTTGGGCTTCGTCAGGCTCTTAATTTGCTCCAAACTTTTGGGGTTTTTTGTTGTTTTTTTTTTTTTCTTTTTCTTTTTATCTCCTTTCTCTGACTCATTAGGGCACTGTAGCTCAGTGTTGTGCCTGAACGCGTTCATTGAACGATAGTTCATGAATTTGTTCATTTTGGGCGAATGTGAACTGAACTTTGAACTAGTTCATGTAGAAAGTGAATTTTCCTAACACTGCTGTAGCTCTACGGAAAATGTTTTTTGTAGTCAATCACCTCTGAGCTCTGAGATCTGCATCGGCCGGTTTACAGTTTGGGCAAAGCATCCATGGTAAAGATGTTGCTATTAGCGACCAAACGGGATATCCTTGTGAAATCTGATGAGTAATGTTGATGCTGCTCTTAAGGAAATCCAGACACATTTACTCATGTGAGAAAATACTTATGTCTGCTAACAACTGTTTTAACCACCGTCAGAGGTTTTGAATCACTGCCTATCTGGCAGCTGTGTCTGCTGGTTGTATCTGAAATGTTTCCTGATGGTCCAGTGGTCTTTGCGGTCATCAAGTCAAAGTCTACTGTTGCACAACAGCAGTTAAGTGGCAGAGGTGACTAGACATTCTCATTATAACAAGAAACGTGGATTAAGATGCCTTAGATGTACATAAAAGTATTATAATCTGGCTTCCAGGAGTTGCACCGAACAGAAACTCTTCTCAGAGCCTCAATTGACACCTTGATGTAGGAGAAGCTAAATGTAACTTCAATAGCAGTATTAACAGCAAAATATACTTAAAATATACAAATTAAATGCAGAAAAATGGTCCTTGTGACTGATTGTGATTGATTATTGTAACATAACTTTATTAGTGTTGATATTGATGCATCAATTCAGAAGTCACGTTGGTAGCTGGATATGGAGCTAGTTTTAATTACTTTTCATAACACTAGGTAGTTTTGTTCAGTGATTCTTAAGCTCAGGGTTAGACTTTTTCCGAAGGGCCACCTCATAAATATGAGGAGTCATGACATGGCTCAGAAAAGAGGAAAATGCAATCACTTTTTTGGTGTTTAATCGTGCTTCTGTTTGATAGAATTGAACCTCTTTGGGCCTCAAACAATTACTAAAAGGAAACCATCTGAGATGTTTTAAGGGATAAGGCGGTAGAACTGCAATGTGACATTGGGCATGATGTAGCTCTTTTGTTAGAGCCACAAGTGAGAAAGTTTGGGGAACACTGATAAATTTGCTGCCTGTCTGTCCTGAGCTTTATATGTGACACTATCATAACAAAGACCCGACAAGTCCATCAGTAGGAGCAGATCGGCCACGCGGACTCTGAATGTAACTGGAGAGTGTTGCGCTGGGATGAAGCGCTCACTCACACCTGCGGCTGCTTTGCTGCCAGAAAAGGGTGCCATGTGGCCAGAGGAAGGCCACTTTCTGAGTCTCCATTCTCAAACTCCCTTTGAATCGGGAAACAACAGCAGCAACCTCAGCTAGCAACCTATTGTTATGCCCAATGTTGATCCGTTTTCTGACGGCCGTCATCACTCAGAGTTGTTTTGGTACATCTCTTAACTCGCTGACATTGACTTGACTGACGTATCGATCCGTTCCTTCACACGAGCTTCTGTGATATTGGTTTACATTTTTTTGCAAGAGCTACAAACATCTAGCAAATCGGTTATTGGTCACTGACGATCAAATTATGTTATGTCCACATGCGATTTTTAAGGTATTATGCCGAGTGAGTTTTTGGGTGGAGTCAGCCATGTTAATGATGGGACTCGACGTCCAAACAAGTTTCCTCCTGACACTATTTTGCTGCCGCACCACAGCAGCTTCTGAAGCTAAGCACCGCCCACGACCATTGTGATTGGTTGAAAGAAACACCCCCCTCCCCCGCCCTCGACTGGCTCACCTCCTACCTCACAAACAGGCAACAGTTCGTCTCCCCAGGGCTCCAGACTAACTTTTTGCATTGGTAGCACTGGTGCGCCTAACTTTTTTTTTTAGGTGCACCAGCACAAAATTTAGGTGCACCCACATTTTTCATCGCGTCGCCTTTAACGCCAAAAAGTCACCTATTTATTGCTCTCCTTTTACATAATGACACCCCCCTTATGGCCTAGGTTAACTGCAGCACCATCAGCACCCAGAGCAACCGTTTTCTGCAGCCAATCTGCACACTGATGCCGTTTGTGGCACAATAAAAAGACCATACAGGTCACTAGCCTATAGATTGCAAATGGAAACTGTTTATGTGATCTTAGCCTAGCCTACTTATATTTTTACTTAGGCTATTCATTTTTAATAATAATATTAGGAATAGGCTACTATACAATTTCCTATTCATGATGTCTCAAACATGTCCGTGTCCATGCTCCACCTCGACATGTCCAGTTAACATGTTGACCGGCCTCCCTTTACGCAAAACGCGGCAGTAGACAATAACGCACTCCTTCGTAGAGACGTGTGTGTCGCCGTCAATCATGAATGACGTGTACGTGGCGTTTCCAACCTCCGCAGCTGTCTTGTTCTTCAGTGTGTCGGCATTTTTTTTCATCAGAATAATTTCTGACTTAAATTTAGTGAACGGCAACTCTTTCGTTGCAATATTGTATGGGACGTTTAATTTTATAATAATTTCAGATTCCTCAGCGGACGTGATCGATACAGCCTGACGCTGAAATGCAGCTGGATGAGGGGCCACTTTATTAACACACTTATCACGGCATGTCGTATGCTTTTTGGACATATTGCGCCTTTTCAACGTCTCGATGCGAAATGTTGTTGACTCCTCCACAAACGCACTATTACCGGACAAATTCTGACCGCACTCCCGACAATAAATGCAGTGCATTGAGTCCCTTTCTTCATCGTACATCAGCCAGGGAAATTGCTTCAACCAGTCCTGTCTGAAGGCGTATTATTGGGCTTTTTAATTAGTCTCGGGGCGAGGCTTTCTGCCTCTCGTCATTTTCAAAGAGAATCGATGCGCTCAGGAGTACCTGCTCAGCTCGCTCGCATTTTCGAACTGACACAATTTACAGCGGTGAAAAGGACCACAGCCAATCAGAGGCAAGGACCCGCCTGCGCTCTGTCTCTTATTGGTTTAGACCACGATACCGTCAGGAGAACACAAAGAGATGCTGCGCTTATGATTTTTTTTTTCCACCCGAGCAGCGTTGGTTGCACCAGTGCGACCTACAATTTTTTTCAGTCGCACTCATAAAAATTTTGGTCGCATATGCGACCAAAATGGTCGCACTCTGGAGCCCTGCGTCTCCCTCTCTGACCACTCATCCACCCTCTCTACCGTTACGCAGGGGGTCCCCTAGAGTTCAGTCCTCGGCCCCCTGCTCTGTATCTGCTACCTCTTCCCCCTTGGTCACATCATCCTAAAACTCAACCTAGACTTCCACTGCTATGCCGACGACACCCAGATATACATCACCACCAATCCCACCCAAAACCCTCCCCTCAGCCACATCAAAACCTGCATCTCCACAATAAAATCATGGCTGACTCACAACTTTCTCCAACTCAACAGTAACAAATCAGAACTCCTCCTCATAGGCACCAAATCCACCCTCAATAAAACTTGGGCTATCTCACTCACCATCGGCACTTCGACCATCACCCCCTCTCCCCTGGCACGCAACCTTGGCATCATCCTGGACCCCACCCTCTCCTTTGATCCCCACGTCAGCTTCATCATCAAGACCTCATACTTCCACCTCCGCTGCATCGCCAAAATCAGACACTGCCTCTCCCCCTCTGCTGCAGAATCCCTCATCCACGCCTTCATCTCCTCATGTCTGGACTATTGCAACTCCCTCCTCACTGGCATCACTTCTCACTCCCTCCATAGACTCCAAATGGTCCAAAACTCTGCTGGCCGCCTCCTCACCCCCACCTGGTCCCGTGAACACATCACTCCCGTTCTCTGCACTCTGCACTGGCTCCCCATCAAACAACGCATCACCTTCAAAATACTCCTCCTGACTTTTAACCTCCACAAACCACGTTTGGTGACCTCCTGATCACCAAACGATCCAGACTTAAAACCTTCGGCAATAGAGCCTTCTCCTCAGCAGCACCCCGACTCTTGAACTAACTCCCCCAACCTGTCCGTGACTCCCCCTCACTTCCCACATTCAAATCCCGTTTAAAAACCTATCTCTTCTCGCAAGCATACAACCTCCCCTATCCATAACCATCCCCCACTTGCTCTCTTCCCTCCTCACGCCCCTCGATCCCCACCACCCCACCCCGCCACTCCCCACTGCATCTATGCCACCATTGGACTACTACTGCTACCTGTTTTGTCTGTTATGTCTTGTTATTATTTATTCCTCACTGCACCATTTCTCCTGTCCTTGTTGTTGGTACCATTATTATTTATTAGTTATTCCCCACTCCACTACTGCTCTTGTGTCTTGTATGTATGTATGTATGTAGGTTTGTCTGTGGTACTTTTTGTTTTGTAAGTGACTTTGGGTTCTTGAAAAGCACTTTATAAAATAAATTAATTTTTATTATTATTATTAGACACAAACGAGCCAGAGCGTTTTTTCCCCGATCCTGGAGATGCGATATACTGTAGCCAGACCCTTCTACTGTGGAGCTGGCAAAGTGAAACTAGTTTAACATTAACACTGTATTTTGAGTAATTTCTTAATCTTTATGTACTGTTAAGGGAAATTTGTGTAGTTGGGCATGCATTTATTGCGATAACTTTGGCTGTGATTGTTCCCTAGCGATAAAAATACACTGGTACTGTTAACTACGAGATTTGTACCATAGACTTCCATTAACCCCCCCCCTTTAAATTAAAGTGTTAAATGATTTTGCCTGAAATGTTTCATTTCTCTGCACAAACAGATTGGCATTGTGTAATTCATGGCTGCAAACCAGGAAAAAAAATCAACAAGAATGGTTTTGATGTGTAGTTAGAGATCACCTTTTTATGGTTGAAGTGAATAAATATTTTTCATTTTAGTTATATTAGCCCATAATAATCAAAGTAAAGTTTGTTTTTAGAATATTGCATTTTAGTGTATTTTTCAAAAAAGTGTTAGTGGTGTGATTAAAACTGCATCTAAAGGGTTCATTTTTAATTGTGATTAATTGAAGCATGATATAAATGAAATAACACTTTCATAAAAACAATTGAGTACCACTTCTAAGTGTAAGATAATATTATATTATTTGGATTGACTCTGAAAATGTTTCTCTCTGTAGATAAGAACCACACTGTAAACGTTTGTCCTGTAGGTTAACAGTAAATGACTGGCAGCTGTGTTGCCATTTACTGTCATTTACTGTTCATTTTACACTTCTACTGTTATCTGTTATACTGTTACTGTAATAAGCTATAGCCTGTATTTTCTTGAATTTACAGTAAATTACTGTCATCTGTTGCCAGCAATATACTGTTCATTTTACAGTTCCCCTACTGTTATCTCCTTTACAGTATGCCATATACTGAATTACAATACAATGCTGTATTTTGTGGATTTTTTTTTTTTTTTTTTTACAGAGAAGCATTTACATGTCATTAATGTTGTACTAAAACATGGTATAGTGCTGTATATTCACAGTATAGTGCAGGGTAGTCGTAATATAGTTGTTTTTTCATTAACAATGGAATTTCACCATAATCCCTAATAATTACTATGAGTTGCATTGTAACCTTGATTAGCAATTTTAATTATACTGAATGAGTTAGTGAATTTAAGGTATAGCAAATCACTACGAAATGATTTGGGTGGATATATATTACCATTTTTTGAATGGATATTTTACTTTTGTTTTTCAATTTTGGGATAACTGTCTCTTTAAGAGAAGAGAAAAAGCAAAGTTACGCTAAAACTAGACATAATTATAAAATAGAAAATAAAAATCAATAATGAAAAAACAGATCTTAACTTAATGAGAAGGCTCTGAGTCCTCTAATAATAACTGATCAAGTGTCTACCAAGATTCTACTGTTTTACACACAATAACATCAAAAGGCAAAACAGAACATATATTACGACAGCACCCCTGTCCTGAGCGACCTGGGACAGTGAACGTAGACCCTTCTTGTGTACATACACACAAGTTTTTCTGCATCGTTCTACATTATAAATATCCAAATCTTGCCCTGGCCGGCCTTTCTGGGTTGATTCGCAATGAAGTGCCTGAAAACACAGTAGTCTGAAATTAGAAGTTGGATAGCAATAATGTCTGCTACTATTTAAAGAGGGCTGGGTGATATGGACATATTAAAATCAAAATACATTTGACCGAAGATAACACGAAAAGAGTGTTTACGCACAATTACATGTGAGAATGATTGCTTTGAAAAAGGTCAAAGGTCAAAGGTTAAAGATGTAGCACAAATATTGCCCGGAAATCATTGTTTTCTACAGTATAAAACTTTTTAACGGAAAACAGTATGTTACCGTCACAATTTGGTTGTTTTCTCACAGCAGTTTGTTCCATATGTTCAATGGCTTTTTAAGTGGCTATGATGTATGAGAGATGACACGGAAAGACGGCTTCATGGTGTAAATATTAACTAACAGTGTACACAATTTATCCTTAGCTGGGAAACATAAAGATGACTGACAGAAGTGCACTTGACATTTGAAAAAGAAAAAAAAATGCTCTTTGGGTGTTGATCATTAAGAGCCATTGATGTTTGTGCAACCAGGAACACCTTGTTCATGACGTGCATTTTTACTGAACATATATGCCTGTTGATTTAGTCCTGCCTCAGTTTTGCATCAATCTGAATCCAATTGTCAGCTCCTCCTCTGAGAGCTAAAGGACAGCTCTGCAATCTTTTGTTAGTATTATAAAAGAGGGATTTATTCTCATTACACTTTTACTGCTCACCAAGATGCTCCACCCTACATGTGCCAAATCTTTCCATTTAAAACAAAGATCATAGTCCCTCACAAAGTCATGTCCCTCACTCAAAGGTGATTAAAAAGCTGCTGTCCCGCCCTGCGCATATAAACAGGTCGGCTGTCTCTTCTCCATAGATGCTCCTTACATAACCAGCCATCCGGAGAGTGTTATATGGGTCTTAATGCCACATGGAATATTTTTCTATTGTGCTCCATATAGGTTTTATTGTAACACATGAAGTTTTTTTATGGAAAGATTTGGAAAATGCTCCCATATAAGTAGGTCTATTAACATTTTCCTAACGTGAATTTACTCACATTACAATATCTACTAACAGACTGCACCTCATACACAAATGCTCAAGCAAAATTATTAAGGAAAATGAAAAGGCCACAAGGCAGCCAGAAGAAATTCAGTGTGAGGATTGGAAATGTATGATTACATTTTATATACATTTTATATATATTTTATATACATTTTATATATATATACATTTTATATATATATATATATATATATATATATGTGTGTGTGTGTGTGTGTGATAAAATAATATTGATAATTAAGATTGTGGCATCAGCAACATCACTGCACCTTTTTTAGTGACCTGAAATATACAGTTTGTATTATTTCAAATTTGTATTCATAGACAATGAAAAGTTTGCGCTAAACTAAACCACTAATTCTGTGTAGCTGCATCAGGACAGCAAACTCAATTTGCCTTCAAAAGGAGGCCAACTACCTTAACTCACTATCACCTTTCATAATCTAACCATTTTAGATGTCAGTGTTTGTATGTACATCGTACAACCCAGTATCCGCCTCAGGGATAATAATTGTTGTTAAAAAAAACGTTGAAGTTGCAGTCAGAACTTTGCTTTTCTGTGGAAACAGAGATAGGAGCCACGAAACACATTTAAAAAATATTTAATTTTTCAGTTCTGTACAAGTTCCAAAACCATCAAATTGTTCACATTTTAAGTAAGAGTAAAATAAGATTAGAAGAAGAGAAGTATTGCTTAGAATATTAAAAACAAAAAATCAGCATTTCAACGTGGCATCATGACTTTTCGTAAATATACACACCACTTCCTGTGGCGTGTTATCTGTACGCAATTCGAGCTATCCGCGTGTATGTGTACATTCTGAGTGAAACGACTCATCACATCCGCGTGTATGTAAACGCCCTTTAGGGTTAGGGTTAGGGTTCGGTGTTGATAAACACGCAAAAAGGCGATTGTGCGTAGTGATAACACGCCGTAATGGCATACGAGTTGGCGTGTCATACATACGCCACTTCATGAGATCAGTCTGAGCATTTTGTCAATTTTCCTCTGTAGTATCAAATGAAACAAAGTGCATCTTACAAAGTAGCCCCATACTATCAACAGAGTACAGCGAACTGGATAAATCCAATGTGTAAAAAACCTCAGAGACCCCATTGTTTCACGTTTCAGTAAGCGACTCCAGTTTTCTCATAGAGGTACAGTTTCTCATTTCTTCTCTGCTTGTGCATCTTTCTTATTGCGCAAATACTATAAGCGCCCTATTCTGTATTTTCAAGTAAGTTTGCAACACTGCAGAAGTGCCATCCAGGATCCAGTGCAATAATAGCAACGGTGCTGATGAAATGGTCACTAAACTAACACAGTCCAGCGAGCGGAGTTCATGGTGTTGTTGAAGTAGTCTATATCGAAGTAGACATATCGCCTGAATACTCCTTTAAATATATGTTTCTATCTGCGTACTAATCTTTGCATATCATGAATAAATATCTGACGGAAGCCATCTCTTCCATTATAAAGAACACAAACAGAAACCTGAGAAGTGCATGGGCCCAGTAGGCCCTCAGTACAGTTTCATTTAAATGTGCAACAAACATTTGTACTTCAATATATTAGCGATATTTTGTCATCAATATAAAAAGTTTTTCCTCCATTTCTTTTTACTTTTTAAGTTTGTTGGTTTAGCAGCTGCATGAAAAGCCCCTGTCCATAAATGATTCATTTTGAATAAATTAACTTCGGATCTACACACTCAATGTGTAGCTTCGGACGCGTTTTCCGACATGATTTGCGGAACCACACCCAGTAGAGAAATGTCATAAGCATCCAGTAGCACATGTATGCCACGCAGCCAAAAATAATAAACTTGATCTCAAGTATCTTGGCTGGAGTGAACCAGTCCACTTGGCTTTCCTTGTAGATTGTGTAACCAAGCCCACCTAATAAAATGGTTACCCAGACTGACAGAGGGAGGAGGGGCATGTAGTTCCCTACAATCTTACGCCTGCCAGATGTCCCCCAGCTGCTTTTGTTCATGGTGATAATGGCAAAGTACTTAGCGGGCAGCAGGCTGGTCATGTACAGAGCCGAGTAAAGGGACATGAACACCATCACCATGTCTCTGCGCAGGATGCAGGCGTAAGCCGCCTTCACCAGCCCGATCAGCTGGATGCAGCACAGGATCCAGAGGATGTCCCACAGCGTGCCCGTCCAAAACAGCTGGATGATGGTGGCGGTGACAAAGAAGGGGAAAATACCAGACACGATGGACTCGTAGGTCATCCAGAGGTGGTGCTTGTGCCACCACATTGCGTTATAGAGCCACTCACGGAAGTACGATTTTGTCCAACGTGTCTGCTGGTTGAGCCATCGCAAAAACTGAGCAGGTGTCTCCGTGTAACATTTGGAGCGCGCTGTGTATCTGAAGGAAATGGCAAAAAATAAGGTCTGTTACAATCGTTACAGCAAAGATCACACCGTCAAGTTAACTGCACAGTGAGCTTCTTACTTTGTAGCGTAGCCCATGCTCAGCATTCGGTTGGTGAGGTGCCGGTCGTCGCCAAATGTGCAGTGACTTCCCAGAAACGTCTGATTGTACCAGGACTCCAGAAACTGCTGCAGGAGATCGTTCCTGTACAGACCTTCATGGAGCAAACCAAGAATTAGTTACAATTGCCACAGTGCATTAAAGCCACGATGCTTGACATGTGGAATCAGTGCTTTGACCCACATCGCAGGGACTTACCCAAAGGGCCACTTATGCAGGACACGCAGTTGAAGAAGGACTGGCAGGACCTTTCGATGTTGAAAGCCATCCAGTACCTCAGACTGCTCATGAAGCTGATGTAAGAGTCTTTCATGTTGAGGATCATCACGTCTCCTCCCACAGCACCGTACTTGTCGTTACTTTCCAACACTTTGCACAGCTCCACGCTGGCCAGAGAGTCCAGCTTGGTGTCTGAGTCACACACCTGGAGGGAGGTAGAAACCGACATTCATAAGAAATGTGAAGATTTTATAAAAAAAAAAAAAAATAACTGAAACACAGTGGAAGAGGAATATGAATTTGAATGGAATAGGTACCTGTATATAGTCAACTGATGGCCCGAGTGCTTTAAAGGCTGTGTACATCACCTCCCGCTTGCCGCCCCACTTCTGCATGATGCATACGCAACTCTTGCTCTGGATCAGGTGTTCTACCTCTTTTCGCTGTGGATCCTCACCCAGGCCTATGGTATGATAAGCATCCCCTCCTGGGCCCATTTCCACATCCTTCTGGGCCTGGGTGGGGTCCCATGTGTGGTAGTTGTTCCTCCACACATAACAGCCAGGTCCTGGTCTGCAAACACCTCCCTGAACATGTCCATCATGTACCGGTCATCGTCTGTGTTCCCATCTATCACCATGATGATGCGGAGCAGCTCAGGGGGGTACTTGAGGCCCCTGATGGAGCTGAGGCACTCTCTGAGATAGACCGGGTCCTCCTGGTAGGCTGATATAGTGAACCCAATGGTTTTAGTGAAGGTGCACGGGTCCGTGCGAGCGTTCATTCGGCGGTGCTCAATGAAGGCGAAGAAGCTCTGGACCAACACGTGGAGCGAGAGGAGTAGTCCGTAAAAGCCAAAGGAGATGATTCCATACACGGAGGTCGCCAGCTGGAAACCGTCGACGTAGGCCCACACCATCACGCCCAAGACCACCAGCGCAAAGGTGAAAGTGAAGATAGCGCGGACTATTGAGCCCAGCTTCTTCAGTAAAGGTTTCAGCTCCATTGTGTTTTTTACCTAACAGACACAAAGATAACACGTTATGGCTTGTACGTGAGTGAAGGGTTCTACATACTCAAAATGTACACACTCTCACGCTGTGTATTGTGTAAAGGGGGTAGAGTTAGTTGTTTTATGTGGACTGTTGTAAGACATGTTAACAAGCTATTCAAGCTGGGAATACAGCTAACAGACAAACAGCTTTAATCTCCAGTCTATTTTTTTTTTTTTTTTTAATCCTCAGTGCCAAGACTGTTAATTCTAGAGTGAATATCAATGACAACTGTCTTAATCTACAGAAAAACATTCTGGTGATACAATACAAGTGGGTCCACAAGACCAAATAATATTGAATTAATATTCAAATAATTAAGAATATAAAAACAAATTCTTGTATGTAGAGATTAAAAATGTTAAATCGCTATTTAATCATTCTACTGTCACACAGAAGCAAGTGTAATAATGATAGAAAACTGTAGTTGACCACAGGAGTTGCTATAGAAAGCAAGAAATAACACCAATGTTAATTAATTGCCTGAAGTAATTAATACATTTATAAATAGATAAACGAGTAAATATAGCGTTTAAAGCACCAGGCATCTTACCACCAGCAGAAATCTGATTTGTGTTTTCATTTCAATCATTTTTAAATAATATAATCTTCAATGACTTGCCGTGATTTTACAGAAATGATTGTGTTCATATTTAAATTACAACCTATCTTTAATATTTCCAATGTTAGACTGTATTTATGAGTTTATAAGTAGTTTATTGGCAGAACAACGACAATAAAAACATTTAATTTGAATCCTACCTGAAGTTCCCCTTGCTTCAAAGTTGCAAGACATCCACTCGTGATTCTGTTGTGTGGCGTGAAGTTGGTTGGCTTTATAAGATACTAGGTTGAACACTGCAGGACGGAGCCATGTGCACGTTTTTTTTTATGGCTGAGGAATTGAGGATTACGCGCGCCCCCGCTGGCTGACTCAGCCGTGCGTCAGGAGCAAGGCGGTGGTCCGAAGGCATCTGAGCGCGCGTAGCTACTGCTTTGTTTTTTTCTTTTGCCAGAGATGAGACTGCTCCCTAAAAAACGAGGTTCCCAAACTTAGAATGGTAATGTAAGAGCCTCAAACAGAGACAGATCAACCCACATTTCTGTTTGGACATCTATGAGGTCGTTTGGGGATGCCTGTTGTGAGGTTTGCTCTTGTAATGGCCTAAATGTCCCTTTAAACCCCTTTACCTGCTTCGGACTTAACATCGACCTTACTATATGTTAATAATATTGTACGATTTGATTTGATTTGAACGGCCATAGCGGTAGATGTGTAAACACATTGTGAAAACTACAGTTGTTCAAAACAGTGAGTATTGAACAGTGGTGGAATCTAAAAATATTTAAAAAATGTAAAATTTAATTCATTCATTCATTCATTTATTATTTATTGTAACACTGTAGGATGACTAAGGTCTGAATACTTCTTCCACCACTGGTGTGTGAAGGTGCTTTGCCAGACACTGTGGGCCTATTGAACAGAATGTCAGGTATTCAATCACATTAACCTTGAGTAAGAAAACATAAGTAACCTCAGAGGCTGCAATCAAGCTTGTACACAAGTTGGATGTTGCCCTCTGCTGGCTCATATCTGACAGTGCAAAAGTTAAAAAAAAAAAACAAATGAAACAAGAAATGGTAGTACAGTAGGAAGGGGGGGTAATATGAGAGCAGTGGAAGCTGGTGTCACAGAGTAAAAGGAAGTCATGTCTCCGTTCTAAGCTTTGACTTCAGAGGACCAACGCTGCCTCCTCTGGTTCACTGAGTTGCTACCACTGTCCTTACTTAACCATGATTACATCCCTGGAGAGTCACTTTACAGGGAAATCTGTTGACCGCTCATGAGGGTCCACACCCATAGCCGCAGGAACTGGCCCCAGCCGTCAACACGCTTCAAGTCAGACCCAAATAGAAGCCACCAGGCAGCTGATGTCATGTGTGGAGGCTCAGCCGGTCGATGTGTTTTGGGACAGTGAATGGGCTCGACTCACTGCACATGTTGGGCTCTCACTGTGAGATCTGTATGTTTCATTAACGTACATGCTTTTGTGTCATTGTTTTTTTTACTTTTAATTTATATGTGTGTTGTGTGTGTGTGCGTGTGTTTGTGTCAGGTGCTTTTTTATGGAAAGGTTTATGGCTAAACTATGGTTTCTTCTGGCACGTCCCTGGTTAATCATTGCAGTCACTGCATTAGTCTGTGGCCACATCAAGAACATGTACTGTGAAGGATGCTGCAGAAGGAAGCTGTCATCACTTCTAAGTAGCGCGTAAACATGGTTTGTGGAATTCTGTAGGTTTGGGGATCATGAAGATCCGTGTTGCCAGAATAAACATCCTCTCCAAGGTTTTAAAAATAAAATATTGTAGCGTTCAGCATGCTTCGTAGCTATAAGAGCTATTGTTTTGTAAGTAAATGAGTCCTTGTTAGTCCTCTTTATTTGGTGGTCAAGCAGATGCCTGGTGACTCAGCTCACTGCTCTGTACCACACCCAAGCAACCAAAATAAATCACTCGGGCATTTTGTGATTCAGTATTCCTATAGGTTCACCTGTTGTTTATTGCCAGTCTTGGCACTGGTAGGAAGTCAGTGTCTAGCAGTACGTACGCATCCTCCTTCAGGTGTTCAAAACGGAAAGCTCTGATCGATAGTCCCAACATATTGGACTCAAACGCAAACTGTGCCTTTTACATTCAGGCTGTACTAAAGCATAAAAAAATGACTGGATAGTGAACTGTCTAAATACCACATTTGTAGCAGACAGTGCTCCAACCAGTGATTATGGAGCGTGGCCAGAGTGTGCAACATGCTTTACAATTTCAACCCACAAAGAGCAATGTAGCAGCATTTTTTTTTTTTTTTTGCTGTTCGTGATTTACTGTTGTCTGACTGTAAATGTCAGGTTTGTTCTTCGACTGCTCTGAGTTGTACCGAGGCCTCCCTGAGCAAGAAACACGTCTCCTCTGATTTAGAGCTTGCAAACACTCTGGTAGCACGGGTGGCAGCTATAATACAGATAGATAAATGCCATCTTGATTTAAATTCCAGTTTCCCAAAGATAGAGTGCTGAAGACAAGTAGCATTTCAGATGCACTAGACACCTGTAACACACCCGTCCATTAACTGGAATGTAAAGTCTGGTAGTAGAAGGCAGATGTCTTGTATTCTTAGATTCTCGCCATCATTGTCATTGCGTGCCTCATTAATATACCTGAAATAACCACACTGTACATGCAGCACGTCGTTTAGTTGACTTTACTGCCAGTTTGCAGGTGAATTACTTCATATCTTTGCTGCTCATTCAGATGCCATGGTGTTCTTGATCCAGGAGATATAATTGCATACTTTTGTGTAGACCCCAGGCTTTTTTCTCAGAGCGCAGCCATGACCCCAAGACACAACTCCCTGAAGTTCTCCGTCACACATCATGGGACCCCCAGAGTCTCCCTGAAGATAAAAAAAAAGATGATTATCTTAACTGATGCATCAAGTCGAGGCATAAACATTTGTTTTGTGTTACTTTCGATAATACCTGACAGGAGTCCTTCCCTCCTTCCAGATAGCCAGCACAGATCATGTTTTCAGTGATTTGGAAAGGATATGCATTAAAGCATGTGTCATCACTCAGAAGAGGGGCATCCAGGCACTGCAGCTTATCAGGGTACCTTGCTGGAAAAGAGAGTAAAAGAGTGTTTTATGTACAATAATGGCAGGAAATAGCATTTTGTTGTTTTTGGATCATTCTCACAGTTTCTCTGTAACTCACAGCCCTGATTGCTGGGACGAAGGCTTCCCCATCCAGAGATTTTGCACATTGTCCCGTCACTGGCACACTTTGAAGGCAGCATAGCTGGGCGTACGTAGCTGTTCAGAGTGGCAGGTCGACTCAGTTTGATCAGCATGATGTCACTGTCCTGCGTGCGGGAGTTGTAGTCAGGGTGGCGAATAAACTTGGCAGACATAATGTGCTGTTCAGTCCCTTCGGGTTCCCAGATGTTGTGCTCTCCCAGCCGCACTTCGACATCTGACCTGAAAGAAATAAGACCGTCTTTAAGGTTTTGTTTTTTCAAACACAATATAAATCCATCAGTGTTAACCAGCTTCTAAAGTTGTGATTTACATGCTGTAAACAGAAGTTAGCGATCATCCTTCTTACTTGGTTTTGCAGTGTGCAGCAGAGAGCACCCACTCATCAGACAGAAGAGTCCCACCACAGAAGTTATACCCAGTGAAGAGGGACACTTGGTGGGGCACAGAATGTTTGGGACACTCATACCCTCCTACAATCTTGTTATCTTCCTTCAGGGCCGCTGCAGCTGAGAGTAAAAAAGAGAGAGAAAAATATGATACTGTGGCTTCATTCGATGCTCCAAAATCACTTTTTTTACAGTATCTTTCAATTCTGTACAATACCTGCCCCTCCAAAGAGAGCCAGAAGAAGGAAAAGCTTCATGCCTACTGTCTGGCCAGCAAATTATGTGCCCTCGTCCTCTTAGTTTCAGGTATTTTAGTCCTCTTATCTCCTTTTTCTCAAGGCCTTCTATCGTCAGAGACACACCTCAAACACTAAACACGTGTTACATTTCCCCAGAGCACAGAGTTTAATGTACAGTATGCAGTGAGATGAACAAACCAGGGAAAACAGCTGGGATGAGGAAACTATTTGAATTGCAAACACTGACATTCGGAATTCCCCTTTGTCAGTATGCTTTGAGTCAGAGTGATTTTCATTAGGGTTTGAGCTTATAGTTTTACAACTTTGAGCTCACTTTGGAATCAGTACATTTGCTCAAAAACAATGTCACTATGGCAATGTTTTTTTTTACAAAGTGATGTTCACATTGAGGCATGTTGAGTAAGACATGTGGGTGTAATTCATGTGGTTATAGATGCTCTGGACTGGAGTAAAACATTTTCTGGGCAAAATTGTCATGTTCAACATGAAAAGAGGCCAGAAAATAACTTAATAGTATACTTTCACTAGTAGTAGTATTTTACTCTTAATGTTGTGCTGACTCATACAAGACTGGTTGTCTGCTTATCAGCAAGCTGCTGCTGCGTGGAAAAATGCAGCATGTAACTGTGTTGCAATACACAATATGGAACCTTTTTCCATTGCTCAGCCTTAACATGAAATAATCGCAGAGGAATATAACGTGGTTGGAAAATGCAAGACAATTTCTCAATTTTTCAGTTTCCCGTGTGTCATCAGTGAATAAGAGAAATATATTTTTGCATAACAAAACACATGGGAAATCTTTTTCCTCCATCTCTCTGGTTCTGGTATATACGGTATATTCAAAGGACATATCTGCACACTTCCTGTTTCAATGTTGCAAAACTGCAAATCGCTGCTGAGTCAATGCTTCAAAATGGAGACGTATTGAGAGGTAGGCTACGCTCTGTTGCTCATGTATGAGCATAGGTGTTTATCAGCACCAGACAGGAAAACATTTAAATGTGAGGGTACATTTAACCAAACCGCTATGATTATACACTTAAGGCTAAAATATAACGCATTCCCATCCAGCACAGGCAAGTTCTCCCCCATCATTACTGTGTGGCACATTCAGCATCTGCCTCGTTTCTTTTACAGCCTGCGTATCATTGCTTGTATTCCTTGATTGTGATCAAGTGCAACAACTAGGGGCATTCTGCTGAGACGCTTCACTCTCTTGTAAAGATAAAAAAAACACATGAAGTTACATGTTATCACTGTTGTGTTTGTTCACGCTTGTGATTTCACAAGAACAACATAGTGATACATTTTCAATTAAGTGGCGATGGAGACATTTTCTGCGTAAATAAATGTTGATTATTGTCTCCCCGCAAGGAGATTTTGTACTCTGCCCTGCATACACGAGTGCGTGTGCTTCTCTGCATCTGTCTGTCTCCCCGTGGCTAATCCCACATACTGCTGGAATTATTAGCCTAATATATTTTGTGATTCAGAATTTTGAAAACTTTGCAGGTAAGACAATTGTATGAATGTATGTAAAACCTTGCAAAGAACAAACTGAATCTAGGGCTGGCTGCATACATCATCTCATGTCGGTAGGAGAGCTATAGTTAGTCCTGCAGTGTGTTTGGCTAACAAAGCTAACAGCTAATGGTGCTAATACAGCTAACAGTGCTAACAGTGCTAACAGCTAATAAAACTAAACACTAAGCAAAACTGACAGCTTCTATTAAGAGGAAACATCACAGCAAAAAAAGAAGTGTGTCAACATTTGCACAACAAAAAACAGGAAGAGGATCACTTTCTTTTCCCCAGTAGCTATTCCTAGTTACCAAAGAGCATCAATGCATGTTCTATGCAGTTACTATGCCCAGCAGCGGAAATGGCAGACAATAGCACAGAAGTCACTGTGGGAAACAAGAGTATTGTGTCCAATTGTGTTGTTGTTAGGCTCTGCGGAAAAAGGAAAGCAATCTGGTTTTCTTTGCGATACAACAATACCACTTGGAAACACTAGGGGGAGAAAAGTGGAAAAGTTGTCTCTTGTAACTTTAACTTTTCAACTGTAAACATGAGGCTACAGGACATTTTAATGGCAGTCATTAGAGAAAACTAAATTGCTGAAATCGTTAAAATGTGGAAGAAATGCAAAATGCCCTGATCTAACTGCTCGGAAACCTCTTTGATAGACTCACATATGACACCCAGATGCCTTTTAGTTGCACATGTGTACAACAACGAATGTGATCAGCTGGATGAATTGAGAAACAATAAACTGCCATTACCCTCAAATAATGACCGCAGCTATTTTTTCCTCAACATTCACCACCCTACGCTTAGTTGCATTATATGGAAAGGAGAGAACCATTGATTTCACCATCTGGTGCTCTCTGTTTAACCAGTTCCGGTTTCCATAATCCCACTTCACTGTACCTCAAAATACACTCAGAGAGACAGAGCGAGCGCTGTGTCAAAGCCCTGTATGACTTATGCTTTGCCAGGCTTGTTTGCTGTCAGACAGAGCCCAGGCTGATTATTCATATCCTTTAGGTCTGCTGTGGGGGACCAGGCGTTGTGGTTGAAAGTAAGGACGAATGTAAGGAAGTGGTTTAGGTTATTGAGGTTCAGCTTTTTTCCCCCAGTGTGTGGTGTTTTTCATGGAAAAAAGCGTCACTCAGACATCAGGGCGAAAGCCATTGGCACCCACTTTGACTCGAAAAACAAAATTCCTGACCTCCGCACCCATGAGACAAGGGTTTGATTTCCAGTCAGCACCACAACAAGATCAACAAACCTTTTGAGGTTTCAGGACACAGCAGATTCACACTATTTGTGTGTTTATGGCAGCGATACTGCTGTGTAGACGTTTCAACACAACAGTTAGTATACCAGCATTTCACAAAGGGAGTCGTGGATTTAGAAATGCCGTGAGCTCACAGTGTTTTGCACTGTACAGCGGTGGAAAATACTGGGTGTATGACAGTGACACCGGGAGCAGGAGTATGTCATTAGTACCACACTGTCCCACACGCAGACACAGACATGCATGCATATAAGCTGTGCCTTTCAGGGTTGCCCCCCCCCCCCCCTCCCCCCCCCTTCCAGCTGCTGCCGTGAATAATAAACCCCCCAAACTCAAACTGTCTATATCGCCCTCTACTAAAACTAAATCCATTTCAAACCTCCATGAGTTGTTTTACACACCCAAATTGGTATTTGTGCAGCACACACATAATTGCATGTTTGGTTGGTAAATCAAGAACTCTGGCAAGCCCTTGGCTCTGAAGGCTTCCCTCAAACTATAGCCTTGGGATAGCTATTAATATCCCCTACAGACACCAGCAAAATGCTCTGCCTTTAAGTTCTGTTACAAGCCTATACAGCAGGAAAATTTAAAAAACACATTCAATGCAGAAATGAAAAGCAGAGGACGTATTGCTCAAGAGATTCAAAACCAAACCAAACAAAGTAGTCATACTGTCTAGACTGGCTAAGATAGTAATGTCATTTAGTTTTACAAATGGAGCTGAACATCAGATTTAAAAGGTAGTGATGAGGAAGGTAACTGGGTCAGTTTATTTTTGAGCCGTTTCCTGTAGTTAGAATTAATTGTTTTTGGTCCCGGTGTAAAATCTCTCAGCAGGGGATGAATATTCAGACAGTGAATATTTATGTAACCCAAAAAAAGGCAACGATAACAGAGTTGTGAGTCCTCCTACACATGCAAATAAGGGTGTTGCTCCGGACTCCTGCAGGGACTGAGAGCATGCACACAGACATATGTAGTGTCTCTCATTCACTCTCTCTCTCTCTTTCCTTCCTTCCTCCCCCTCACATCTGGAGAATTGGCAGGCCATAGTTCCTGTGCGGTGTGAGTACATTAGCGGGGGACTTGCTATTTAGGGTTGGGCAGGTTATTGCAGCTCACACCGTGTGAATCTGATCAGTTCAAGATATTGGGTCTCATTGTGTTTCACTGTGAGAACAAGATCAAATCCTCCTTAGACTGTTTTTTTTTAATTGTAGATATTTAGAATGTTTATTGTTTTATTCCTAAATCATGTTTTTTTTGTGCACTCTATGGAATATCAAACAAAGTACTGTTGGTTTACTGATTTTAAGAATGGCCTTTTGCCCATTAACTCTTTAATTCCAGTTTGATATTCGGATTTATATTGCCAGTGGCAATATTCTTTAAATTCTACCCCCAATTAATGATGTGCGACCCAATTGGCTTCTGTAAAAGATGTTCGCCGAGTGCTTTTTTTTCGACATCTGATATAGAAATGAGTCACATAAAGTAGAGCGGAATTCAGCACCACACTATCTTTGTCTCAACGTCAGTGTGTTTGCACATGAAAAGTGAAGAAACACTTTTTTTCACATTTTTGCTGTGAGGAAATGGTCTCATCATCATGTTTTAGAATTTTCCACATCAAACAAGAAGAAAGAAAAAAACAGAATGAACTCACAACCATGTCATACAGATGTACAAATGTGTGGGTAGCGGGGTAAAAAAAAACAAGAGTAAAGCGGAACCATGTGGGAGGAAATATGACCATGAAGTCAATCTCAGATGAAACATTTCTTCCCCACTGAAAGGTAGGGCTTTTCTCTTGGGACAGGAGACTGATTTTCAGTCCTCCAGCCAACACTCCCCCATGTCCGTGCCTCCATCTTGCTATTTAAATAACAAAAATCTGTTCACTGCAAGGTCTTGGGATAGATTTCAATTTTCGGGACTTGAACTTTCCTGGGATATATCTGGAATACAAAAGCAGTAGGAATGTCCCAGGCAGCCTTTAAAAGATTGAATTGCATAGATTTACATTTTAGATATGCTTCAGGGCGGCTACATGAATACCCTTTTGTTTTAAGGTTGCAATCAGCTCTGCGGTTGTTTGCCAGTCCCGTTCTGTAGTGATGCCTACACTTATGCACCTTTACTGTAAATGTCAGACGCTTCAGGAATGCATGGCTCAGTGTAATGAGTGACCAATAATATCCAACCCAACTCCCAACTTCATGCAACACTTTTATTTCAATTACAGAAAATGACTGACCTCCAAAAATATAGAAACCCTGTTGTATATTTACTGTTTGAGTACACTGTAAAAATGTTTTCGAGCTGTACTTCATCCAATTTATAATTGTCCTTCCATGCAGTTTAATATTATTTGTTTTATTTTTCCAATTAATAATTTTTCATTTATTAAATTGTTTAAAATAAATATTTTTACATTCAATTTTGCAAAGAGCTCAAACCAAGAGATTTCTGTTTTGACAAATGCATAATTTTAGGATTACGCATAGGTTCGCCGCACATGCGCATTAGCACTTAAAAAAAACTAAACTTGAGCAGAGACCACGCGGCATCAACCGACCTGGACCTGTTCCTACGCCAGAGAGAGAGACTGATCATATTCACATTTTACGGATTATATTCTGGTAAGTGAAAACAACAATGATCATATGCTGCTGTTTTTAATGCTGTTATTTCTGTTTGTCACTGGCTATTTCTCTGGTAGGTGCTAACTAAATGTAGCTTGCTAGCTAGCCTAGTGTAGCTAACGTGACCTCGACGTTAATTAAAAGGGAATATAAGTGAAACTCATTTAATATGTGGTTTATTTGACAGTGGTATGCGGTTTTATTGCAGTGTATTTCTAAATACTCGTAGGACGTTTGTAAATCGGCACATATTTTCACAACACATTTTCACACAAATCTATGTATTATCGCGCGATCGCTAATCAGCTGCTGGGTGAATGGTCTAGCCAGGGCCGCCGCTGCCTACACGCAGAACACGCACAGTGCGTAGGGCCCCGCGATCCAATAGGGGCCCCGTTTTGCACAAAGGATGCGCATATGCACAGCCGTGGGGCGCGCTACTAGATCAGCTATCAGCGCGCTGGAGAAGAGAGAGAAGAAGAGACCTTTTTTAAATTTATAATCTGACGCCGCACGCGCCGTCACTGCAATGATTGACAGCAATCGATCTGACCAATCACTGGTCAGATGCACATACGCTACAGACACTTGTCAAGCAGTTGCAGGTGAAGACGTGATGGCTTCGAAAACAACCGACAAGTCAGGCGCGAGCAAGAGGGGGAAAAGCCAAACAAGAGAAAACTCGTGCTTCTCTCAGATATTCTGCTCGTCTGTACGTCGGCGTATCAGGGCCACTGTATAAAAAAAAACGGAGGCGAGAGAGGGGGGCGATATTCTGGGAAAAAGCTACTTTATTCCGATGCTAACAAACAACCGCTAGCTAACTTCCCATGAACGTAGGCATTTATTTGTCTAATGAATCCATCCCAACGTGTGACAACGCCTCGTCAAGGTCCTTATGGTGACGGCTGTTGGTGCTTATTGTCGGTTTTATTTAAACGGGCCAAATTGTCATCTTATGGGTGTTTATTGATCGGGTGGTCGGGCGGAGATCAGCCGTAACTCTCTCGGGTTGCCATAGCAACGGCAAACATCCGGTCACGCTCCGTCTCTTCTTCTGCATTTTTGTAGCAGAAACAGCGCCGCATAAGGGCCTGGCATATGTACTACAGCGCGATGAGTTGTTTTCAGTGGATTCGTCTGGAAGCAGATTTTCTTCAAACGATGCCAAGTCAAAACGGAGAAAAAAAGTTTGTTTTGCTTCGTGTGTACGGGGCCTAAACCTCCATGCTCAACATGCTTGTTTTGCACTCTTTCAGTGCCTGAAATCCTCAAAGGTCTCACTGTAAGTTTTTTGTAGACACAGGTTGAAGTTACTGTTAATTTTTAAGCCCGGAAATAAGACAGCTCGTTTATTTCCTGTCTTATATTATTTGACAAACTGATTAATCATTATACTGTCGTTTTGTACCTAATATACATTTGGGATTTGGTAGGGTCGGATGGCGTTGGGGGGGGGGGGGGGCCCGAAGACATTTTTTCGCTTAGGGCCCCATTTTGGTCAGGGGCAGCCCTGGGTCTAGCACTTGCACTGTGATATGCGCGACCCGAGTTCGCGTCCAGACTAATGCGTAGTATTCTTGGCGTTGGCTTCATTTTGTAATTCCCTTTATTAATTTTATTAATTCCCTAATTAAGAATATTCAAAGAAATGGAAAATAAATGGCATGAAAAGATATTTGATTTCTCTAGTAATCCTTCCTTTGTCCACACTCAGTGTTGTATGGTAAGGAACTGGTGGATGTTCAAAGCATGTGTAATATAGCCGAGATAATAAAACAGAAAAACCAAACATAGTACACAATCATACAAAATATGTGAAAATGGTGTTTCAAACACAAAAAAAAAGTTGCCACAACTCCTTGTTTGTCCACAAACATCACAAACCTGAAAAAGATCCACACATAACTCCGTTTACACTCGGCCATTGTGTCTACACAGACTGAGACATTACTGACTGAGGAAGCGCGCCACTGCATTACGCACTTACCCAGGTGGAAGAAAAAGTAGTTCCCACCAACCGCGGATCATTTAGACAAGATCTCAATAGTTGAGTTACTTTCCACTGTGTTCCTGTAAATGATATACTTAACCTCAAATGACTAAAGTATCGATATTTGGATTTGAGAATCGATTTTAGAGCATAAAGATCTGGTATCAGAGGTATCGATATTTCAGTATTGATCCGCACATCACTACTTCGCTGTTTAGCTACAATGATGTGCAGCTAGGTAGCAGGGGAGCTCGATCGTGGCTGCACATATTTTTTTCAGGTCTTTTCCTATGGTAGCACTCGGGAACCTAGAGCTTTATTTGGAAAATGACCGGAATTCTCCCTTAAATGAGAATTTTAGTTGAAATGAAAGCCTAATGTCTTAATTTTAAGTGTCAATAATTTAGTTATACCTATTTCTTTGTTTGTTTAATTTGTGAATCTGGTATGGGGTTAATGGGTACCTAAGGTGTCTCTCCCTCTCTTTCCCTCCCACTCACAGGATCTCTAGACATGGCGAGTGTCACACGGCTCCTGGTGATTTTAGAAGAGGACAGTCGCATCAAGCTGGAGCTTCCGAATGGCATCCCTGGCTCCGTTGACGAAGTCATCGAAGAAATAAAGAATATTTCTGGTCTAACTAATGAAATACGGCTTCAGTACTACGATGCTGACTTTGGCAGTTGGGTTAACTTAACTAAAACTTCAGACCTCAAGGATCTTGCCACTTTGAAGGTTGTTCAACCCCCCCCTGTGACATTAGTCTTTGAGCCAGTTTTCTCTGTGAATGAGGCCAATGTTCACAGCCAAGATGATGCAAGTATCTCTTCATCTGCATGCTCAGATGTTACATTACCTGTAAGCGACGCTTCCTCGGACACCTTCAGAAAGGAGCAGTGGCCCAAGGTGTTCATCATCCCTACCTTCTCACTTTCCACAGAATCTCAACTTGAGGCTGGAAATGCAGAGTATCAGAGAAACCAGGTTAGACTGACTCCCAGCTCTAAAATGATTTCCGACATACTTGAAAGACTTGCTGACAAAGTCTATTCGTACAGATCCTATCCTAGTGATGCAGACTTGAGTGAAGTGGCACAGGCGCTCACACAGACACACCCCTGTCTGAAAGAACCAGGGTCCTTCAACCACAGTTACGGATGGAAACAGAGGCTCAAGACGAAGATGTATAACTATCGCACATACCTAAAATCACACAGTTCATCATCTGACGAGCTGACTGTGAATTCTGTCAAAAGAAAATCCCCACCGACGCCCACCCAGCAAAGAACATAAAAAAACCCAGGAGAGCCGAGTCTAACCATTACCCATCTCTACCTCATGGCGAGACCCCTGAGTCCATGGAGCAAGAGAGAATAGCCCTTTTGGCTGAAGTAAAGAAAAGGAACAATGGCAAAACAATAAGAGAGAAGATGGCTCAGACGTTCGCATTTCGGAGGCAAGAAATTGTCAACAAGAAAGCATCTTTGGAGGATATTATTGAGAGATGGCCAGCACTCTTCGAAGTCCAAGAGGTACACTAGCTTTATTCATAACATGGATCAAAATGTATAATGTAATCAAATGAATGTAAAGCTAAATCACATGCTTTTGCCTGAGGCACATGTCATTTATCCATCTCTCTCTATACTGTATATATGTATGTTCCCTAGATAAATGCAGAGTTCCACAGAGTAACCACAATACCCCTTGAAGCAAGGTTCATGGAGAAACTTGACGAGAAGTGCTTCGAACTGATTCAGGTTGTCAGAAAGAAGGGTGGAGCAACTCGGGAGAAGACAAAGCTCCTGCCAGTTGTAGAAAAGGTATGTACAGATGTTTTGTCAACTCACACTGATTGAATGGATGGACTGAACAAGTATTATTAATCATTGTCACTGTCTTCATGCAGGATACTGATATCGGTACAAGGAGGGAGATCGCTCTCAAATGTCTCATCATCAACATGAGAGAATCAATGGATGAGCTGGTCCAAGAATTCCTGGTAAGGCAAGATTACTGTACAGGTGTTGTAATGCTAGCTAAGACTGTCCACTTGATATGAGTGTTTACGAATGCACTGTATATTCAACAATCAGGGTACATTCTATTCAAACTCAAATCTGAAACATTAGTCAGGAGAAACTCAGTGGTCCATCCACATCTACTGCATAATCTTCCGGGGTTCCCAATCAGATATTTCAGTTTTTAATATTTAATTTTTCACAAATTTGTAAATATGAACCCTTGTGTTGTCCTCCCAGATCAAAATTCCTCCTGCTGTGCTCTCTCCTTCCTTCTTCCCTTCCTCTTTTCCAACCCTCTTTTCATCCTCCTCTACTCCCTTATTTTTTTCTCCTTCTTCCCTTCCTTCCTTCTTTTCTCCCTTCCTTCTTCCTTTCCTTCTCTCCTACTTTTTTCTTCCTACCTCCATTCCTTCCTACCTTTCCTTCTTTTCTCCCTTCCTTCTTCTCCCTTTCTTCCTTCCTTCTTTCCTCCCTTCCCCCCTTCCTCCTTCCTTGACCCGAAGACGGCACAAGGGTTAAAAAAAAAGTTTGCTTTGTCATGATGGGATATTGTTTAGATTGATGATAAAAAAAATGAATTAATTGAATCCATTTAAAATTAAGTCTATATGGGGGGGGGGGGGGTGTGTGTGAAGGTGTCTGAATACTTTACGAATGCACTGTATGTTCTTTACTGTTCGTTCTGTTCTCTTCCAGGTGTCGGAGAAGGAAGAGGCTGAACGCATTCTTCAGGGGGCAACCATGGCAATCTACATCATCAGAGATGCACAAGCTGCACCCAAAGACATTGGCATTATACTTGAGGGACAAGAGGTTGTGAACGAGTTGCCGTCTGTCGCAAATGCTGTCGCCATTCTCATGGGGCTCCTTTATGTTCTCAATATGGAATATCCAAAGACATTGAAACAGACATTTGAATATATCCAGAAAGTCCTCATGGAGCTGGACCCGAAAGGCATGACCACCAAGGTCAAGAAGCTCTATGACCAGCTATACAGTACAGCTTAGTTGCATCGTAACAGTAGCAAGTAAAGTAGCATTATTCAGTAGTAGTGTTTGCTTTTGCAGCTGACTAGCTGGCATACATATGTGGTGTGACTAATTTGAGAGCTGACTGACTGACTTGAGACTTGACTGACTGACTGACTTGAGACTTGACTGACCAACTGACTTGAGACTTGACTGACTGACGACTGACTAACTTGAGACTTGACTGACTGACTTGAGACTTGACTGACTGACTTGAGACTTGACTGACTGACTGACTGACTTGAGACTTGACTGACGGATTTTACATTTCAGCCAGGTTTGGCATCTCACTGTTAATGTCTTGGGATTGTACACTGTTTGGTTAAATCAGGAGGATTTTACACTTCAGCCAGGTTTGGCATCCCACCGTTGATGTCTTGCAATTGTACACTGTGGTTAAATCAGGACGAGTTTACATTTCAGCCAGATTTGGCATCCCAACGTTAGTAACTTGGAACACTGTTAATTTAAATCAGGGTTTTGACTGTTTTTGAATTCCATTTCTCAAGTGTTAAATTACAACCATGCAGATACCCTGTAAAATGTCATGTTTTATCATTTTAATAAGTTAGTTAATTGATATCAATGTGTCATTAGAATTATTGATGTATATTTTTTTTATTAACAAATAATTTCTATTTAGTTTTATATTTTAAATGATAAATATTTGTTTCATAAAATATATATATTTTTGATTGGATAAAGCAAATAATTTCTATTTAGTTGTATTTCTGAAATAATAAATATTTGTTTGATAAAATATATATCTCTTTGATTGGATAAAACAAATAATTTCTATTTAGTTGTATTTATTAAATGATAAACAATTGTTTGATAAAATCTATATATTTTTGTTTAGATAAAACATTAAATTTAAATTAATTGGCTTCCTTTTAACAAGAAAATATGATTTTGGCCAAGTCTTAAAATATAGTTTCCATGGACATAGAAAATACAGTTTGAGACAAGTTTTATTTTTTCATTGGCTCAACTTATACAATATAGATGTGAACTGTTACCCTAAAAATTTTTAATTGGTTGAACTAAAAACTTTTTTCAGTGTACTGCCAGTAGTGTTTCTGCTTATTTCATTTTTGAGTATGAGAGAACGTCAAATATTTTTTTCTAAATGTCCAGAGATTGGTTTAATAATGCAGAAGGATGCAGACAAATATGAACATTTCCCAAATTCCAATAATGTGTGACAATAAGGTGCATTTCTACTCCAGAACTGTTTTGTTTGTAGAATCCTGCATTCTGAATCCACAGAGGCACCGCAGTTATGTGTCCAGCTGCGAGTGGACAGTGGCACAGAGGGTGTAGCCTGTTATTTCATGAAGCTGCATGGCAACCCTAAATTATCGACGGACACTGCCGTGACTTTCTCTGACACAAAAACATGCGACCTGTGCACTCGGATGCCGGTTTACACGGTCAACACAGAGCAATCCCACTTAACCTCAGGCAAATGCGAGGTCAACCCACATGGAGGAAAACACATTACGCAGCAGGATCACTGCCACACGAGTCACTGCTCCACACTTTCTCAGGTAGTCATCCCGACAACCCACAATTTATGTGTTCAGTTGCTTGGCGTTTTCACTTTGGGGTTTCCCTAAAGGCTCTATCGCTTGGCAAAGACACGTCTTGGTGGGGTTCACTTCACAACATGGCACCTCCTTACCTATCTGAGCTTCTACGCCTACACACCTACTCTCCGCTCTTCCTCCTCCATGCTCCTCACCACATCTCCTGGCCGACTATCCGCCATGGGGTCACGAGTGTTCAGCCCCCACCCCCCATCTCTGGAATTCTCTCCCACAAGCCAACCATGATATTGACTCCCCACTTTCACAACCCGCCTTTTTAGTATCTACCTGTTATTACTTTAGTCTGTTGTTGTTCATTGCTTTATTTTTATCTTTGGTCTGTTTTTACTGTTGCACATCTGTTTTCCTCATTTTAAGTCTACGTGTAAGGTGACCTTGAGTGTCCTAAAGAGCGCCCATTGATAAAATGCATTATTATTATTTGTATTTGTGTCAGACTTCAGATCAGCAGCACACTTATATAGATTTAAAAGCTGCTATTGAGACAGCTGCATATTGGCCTTTTATATTCATGTAGTCATGAAGTTCATAAAACTTTAAGCTATTACTTATAGCTAGCTATCTTAGTAACCTCAGATTCCAGCAGGGTACCGAGCAGATTTGGGTGTGGTGAATGAGAGAGAAAATGGCGGCCAGCAGAAACAGGTTATTTCGGAGTCATTAGTTGAAGTGCCTACGTCAGCCAATGACAGAAGTGATTATCTGTACTTAATTTCAGTTGAATCATGTTTCTTAGTTTGAAAACTTTTCACTAGTTGAGAAGACATAAACACAGAATTCTGAGTTATCACAACTATTTCAATAATTTGTAGTCATACTGACAATCAATTTGAAGTAATCGTGACTAATGGGCACAACTCATTTTTACAGTGTACTACATCTTCACTCCGCATGCATTAATGTAACCCCTCTATCAATGAAGCCCAAATTGTGCTTTGTTTTAGTACATGTACAGCGTATTTTTGCTTGCGATGTATCAACCTAAGAATGAAGTACACGGGGGGGGGGGGGGGGGGGGGGGGGGGTTAATGGTCTTCATAGGAGGAGCGTGCGTGCCGCCCGAGGTCCCGCCTCGATGTGAGCGGCGATGACGTCACGTATTTAAAGAATCGTGGATCACAACTCTGCAGTTTTCCACGGACGAGTCAGACTGGTCCCTTTGTGGCTCTTGCAGCGGACAGATCCTCATCGGACTGGCGCTTTGGGAAAGGTACTGTTCTTTTGTCCTCTTCAGAAACCTTAGAAGAAAGAGACCGTGAGAGCATCCAATGTAGACGAGGCGGCGATGCCTCGTCTAGCATCTTAGTCTGGAATTTGAACGGCTTGAGTTTCAGAGAGTTGCTGCTCTTTGAGGTCGGATCTGTAAGCAATGAAGAGTGGAAATAACTTACTGTCAAACTTTTTATGACGTAAAACTAAACCACAGGGTGGTTTTATTTACTGCAGCTTCACTGATTTATAGATTGCTGTTACTGTTGCAGTGATTTGAATTTCATCCGGTGCGCCTTTTGTTGCATCTTGTGCAAGACTTTTTTTTTATCTTTTCTTTTTTTTTACTCTTCTGAAGCTTTTAACTAGCATCGAAATTTCAAATGTCATTTGTCAAATGTCAGCATCTTCTTTGGAACTTTTTTTTTTTTTTTTTTTGCAGAGCTGACTGAAGTGGATTTTTTTTATTTGTCATTTTCAAGAGAGGACTGAAGATCCTAACTTTTAATTAAGATGATTAAGGAAATAATTAATCTCATGCATTATATGGGACTGTTATTGACCTTAAAATATAAAATGTTTAACGTTGTTTTATCATTTTGCAGGTCTTAAGAAAATGATGGAGCTAATGACCGCTACCCCTTTCTATCACATCAATACATCCGATGACACTGGCAGAAATGTGTCATTGTACGATGATGATGATGATGAGTACGACTACAAGGACGAGCATGCTGAGCTGAGACAGTCTCTCAACATCATGTCTCTCATAGTTTACAGCCTGGCCTTTGTTCTGGGTGTGCTCGGGAATGGAGTGGTTATCTGGGTGACCGGGTTCAAGATGAAGAAGACCGTTAACACGGTTTGGTTCCTCAACCTCGCTGTGGCCGACTTCCTCTTCACAGCGTTTCTTCCCCTGAGTGTGACCTACACCGCTATGAATTTCCACTGGCCTTTTGGCAAGTTCATGTGCAAACTGAACAGCACTATGAGCTTTCTGAACATGTTCTCCAGCGTCTACATTCTGGTGGTGATCAGCGTGGACAGATGTGTGTCCGTGGTGTGGCCCGTCTGGGCCCAGAACCACCGACGTGTACACAGGGCGTCCTGTGTGAGTCTGGGGGTTTGGGTGCTGGCTCTGATTCTCAGCGCTCCATACTTCATCTTCAGAGACACTGGGCCATCATATAATAATGATGACATCATCAACTGCTTCAACAACTTTGTTTTTTCTGATGACTATGAAACACCGACTGTGAATCAGCTGCGGCAGTTTCGTCATCAGGCCATGACCATCACCCGCTTCCTCCTGGGATTTGTAGTCCCCTTCACTGTCATTGTCTCCTGCTATGCTGTGATAATCCATCGTCTCAGAAGAAACCGCACCCTGGCCAGCCAGTCAAGTCGCCCCTTTAAGATCATCGCTGCAGTTATCACCACATTTTTCCTGTGCTGGGCTCCCTATCACATCATGGCTTTAATAGAGTTGGTTAATCACATGGCTAATCATGCAAGCCAAACATTAGATCATGTCACCACGATCGGAGTCCCTATAGCAACCAGCCTGGCCTTTCTCAACAGTTGCCTGAACCCTCTGCTGTACGTGTTCATGGGACAAGATTTCAAGGATAAAGTCCGCAAATCCATCCTGAATGTTTTGGAGACTGCCTTCCAGGAAGAGGTTTCTCGCTCTTATACTTACACAAACTCAATGGTCACCAGTCGGAGCAAAGAAAAGTCTATTTCTGATGCCGAGGTATAAGTTTGTCCCTGATATATACATATATATAAATAAACAAAATACTGTAACTGTACATAGCAAATGTTACTGTATATAACAAATAACTTAGCTTTTGTTGTTGCTCTTTATTCAAGGACCCTCGTGGCAATTTGTATTCTCATCAGAAATTGGAACATTTCAAGGTTTCTGTTTGATATAAGTTTTATGATTTTCAACCTTTTTGACAGTGTTTACAAGGTGGTAGATTAGACAGAGTTGGATATTATACATTTACTTCTAGATCCCTTTTAAATCATTTTAAAATGAAGGAACGGTTCAAATGTTAAATAATAATAATAATAATAAGGCTTATTTATGTAAAGCTTTACAATGGAAAAAAGAAAGTAAAGAAATAAAGAAACACACACGCATAAAAACATATGCCGACAAATGTACCCAAATGAAATAACCTATATTTATCTTGAGTAAGAATGGTGCCTCACTCACTACAAAGTCCTGTTGTTGGCTGCACTTTGACTCACAGCTTTACCCTCATTCTGTACCAATAATAGACTCAATGGATGTGCAATGTGCCATCTTTTTTTGACGAGTGAAACCAGTCGTAATACGAAAATAGGTATTACATATCATTTAAGCATCACAAGCAACATAAATGTAAGATTTGGTTGACCAAGGGAACATTCCAGATGTTGTTTACTACAGTTTGTTCCTGCTGAGCAACAAAACAGTACTCGTTGTTCATAGGCCATGATTGTAGACTATATTCATGATTTGAACCGGCTGGCACATCACTTAAATAAGACTAATGAAGCTAGTATGACGAAGTACATAATGCCTTTCTTGCCACAGAATATAGTAGGTTGTAAAATAATGCACTGAAGAGCAATAATAAAGTAAATCTGCAGTTTGAAATCGTGTTGTAGAAGCACTACACAAACAGGCTTATAGTTAATTAATTGGGCACATGATAGTGACCATAAGGCCGTCTTTGGTCACAAAGTGAGAGTGAAGTGAGCAGCTACACTACCTAGTTGCACTAGATATAGTCTAGTGGTTCTCATTAAGCAAATCACCATGTAATGTCTATTTATATATGCTACCTGCCATGTGGCAACACCATAGAAACTGACTTTTGACTGCTACATGTCTACTGCATGCTTTTTTACAACTGTTATTCAGCACTAGGACAGGCTAATGTTGCTATAAAATAAATACCTTTATAGCAACTATGGTGTTATTGTGTTTAAAGTAACAGCTGCATCATATACTCGGCTTGGTCTGATCTTTTCATTATTGTTATTTACTTTTTAGGGGTGTGGGGATATGACTGATGTGTGACAACGTAAATTCTGTGCCATAATCCAGGATTTTTAATAATTGAATTTCCCCAACAAACCTACAGACAATTTTCATTATCAATTAATCTGCCAGTTTTGTTCTTGATTTTCTTTCAATCAACCACATCCCTGTGCAAGTGTCATGTTTTGTCCATCCAACTGCAACAAAAACAAAGATCAAACAAACATATCAGATTACTTTTGACTATGAAAGATTATTTTTAAATAAGGACGAAATATGCATATTTTAGAAACTCTAACCAGTTCTGTTTAGTTATAGATTGACTTATTGAATGGAGAGGAAAAATAGAATGGCACACTTATTCTAGTTATTGTATGTATTTGGTATATGTGGCATATTGTAATGAAACTTCTCTATAAAATGTCTAATGTAAACAATGTACATGATAATTTGACTGTTTTTATTTTAATTTAATTTTTTAGCCCCAGTGGCCAACTAGTCTATACATGATGATAATGATTATGACTGTTGTTGTAGTTCTTGTTGTTACCATTACTACCATTATTATTAAAATACAATTTGGACCATATTTTCATTCGTAATGTCATAATCTACCACATGACTTCTCAAAAAACTGTGCCTGAAATCTATTTCTCTTGTATGTATATATACAGAAGGACATCACATACACAACTCGTATGATGTAACCAACAAGTAGCCAATCACAGTATGTACATTATGTTGTCTTTGCTCATTACTTTTAGAGTTTTGGCCAGTAGAGGGAGCTGTTTTACACATCAGGTGCTTCTCAGATCAAGAACAGCTAAACATGAGAGGAAAAAACCCTGCACACGCTGATAGATTTGTAGCCTTTAATATGCCTTTACAAACATATTTGTAGAACTGTTTGCAATATTAAAGGTATACCAGTCAAGTAGTCAGGATGTGGCTAAATCATCAGTCATTTGTCAAAGTCACTAATTATCAGCAGTGTTTACATACTGACCTGTTATTCTGAGAAACACAAATACTGTACGTGTTAATGTTATCAGTGAAATAGTATTTATGATTACAATTCAATTTCAAATTGTTACTCTCTTCATACATGAAGAAACAATACATAAAAACATTTAACATCCATCTGTATCCTTTCACAACATAGTTGTAATGGTGTATGCAGAGTATTTTGTAAGTCATGTTCAGCTCTAAAGTTATTCTTTGATATGATCTCAAAACAAAGACATTCATGGCACAATATGCTGCTGCTCAAAGGAACAAAAGCAGGTAACTACAACTGTGAGTGAATTAGGGGAATTGTTCAGTCAACGAGAAACCGTCAAAGTGGATTCCGTTACTTAACGGCTCTAAATGTGGGAAAGAGTCCACTTTGTAAGTAATCCCTGTAATTAGATAATGATGGTAGTGGTATGTTGTGAAGTGCAGGTCTGGAGGCGGAGTTGTCTGAGGAGGAGCATTGAGTTCAGGTGTGAGTCTTTGTCGTACCTGCAGGACCCTGGACTCTCTATCTGCTACCAAACTCTTCAGGTCTTAGTCGTGGTCACCATCCTGTAAATCAACATGAACTAAACTAACCACACAAACACAAAATTCTTCACAACAAAAATGCAAGCCTTAACCATAATCCCATGAGCCTTCACACTCCTTCACTGTGGGTCAATAGAGGGCGCCACTGAGTTTTGCAAGTGTAAACTGTTTTGCTCATGTGATTGTTAGCGATGCAGACTGTGGTTAGAGTTTTGCACATGTGGCTTCAGCTGTGACCACTGTCATTTAGCAATCATACTGTAACTGTAAGTTAGAATGATTGTACATTGTGTCAACTCTTGTCAGTCATGGTATATGGTAGCCAGATAGAATTACATTTTTTCTGTTCTTCCCATGAAGTACTATATCTGCACATGCCTACACTCAATAATATGACCGCTTTAGTGTCATTCATCTCAAGTACCTGGGAACAAAATGTAAAACATTAGGAAGACAAGGATGTTGTAGGCCACTTTAACAGCCAGGTAGTATTGATCAACTGCACTGGATGGGTGTCTTTCAAAATGTCTGAGTACAAAACAGGATGGACCTAGACTTGCACAACTGCCCTAATAGTAACACTGATTCAAGTTGTTTGTCAGAAATAGAAATTGTATTGTTGTTGGAGCTCACATCAAGGAGGACACCTTTTTGTCTTAGCACATGGAATTTTCCTTTTGTCAAGCACAAATAGTTTCAATATAGATGTAGATACATACTGGGGGGGGGGGGGGGGTGCTCCTGCAGATGTAGCTCCGCCTCAGCCTGCCCCACAGGTGTTACACAACCCACAGATATAAACGTCTGAATTGAATTACTTCTGTCAAAGACTCATCCTCAACCAACGGGACAGCTTTGAGAAAGGTACCTATGTTATTCTTATAATGTTATATTTTTACTGAAATTATTCCAAAAAGGATATTATAAGAAAATATGACCACATATCTCGTCCCCTAAGTATACCCAACTCTTACCCTCGACATCGGTCACATCGAGGTGGGGCCTCACTCTTAGAATGAAGTGAGTAATTAAATTGTTGAATGGAAGCTCACATTTAAGGAATGACACCTTATTTCGGTTGCTTTTGTGTCACATGGAATTTTCCTTTTAGAAAGAGTTCACAAATAGGCCTGTTCAATATAGATGTACATTCCTTGTTTAGGTTTGAGGAGGGCGGGGGGGGGTTCCTCCTGCAGATGGTAGCTCCGCTCAGCTGCCCCACAGGTGTTACACAACCCACAGATGTAAAGCGTCTGAATTGAATTCCGTTCTGTCAAAGACTCATCCTCACAGTCCAAGGGACATGCTTTGAGAAAGGGTACCTATGTTATTCTTATAATGTTATGACTTTTTACTGAAATTATTCCAAAAAGGATGTTATAAGAAAATGTGAGCGTGACATGGTTGTCTGTCCTCCTACATGTATAGCCCAACTGCGTACCCTGGCGCCCTCGGTCACATCGAGGTGGGGCCTCACTCTTAGAATGAAGTGAGTAATTAAAATTAGAATGAAACAATTTAAAATGCTTTATTTCGGTTGCTTTTGTGGGTCAATGATGATTTTTAGAAAGAGTTCCTCATAGGCCTGTGTCAAATTTGATTTTCCTTGTTTAGTTTAGTAGAATAATATTGAAAGTAACATACACTGACATATGCGTGTGTGTGTGTGTGTGTGTGTGTGTGTGTGCGTGCATGCGTGTGTGTGTGTGTGTTATAAATGTTTATCTTTTGCTTTAAAAATATTCCTATTATATCTTCATGTTGTCATTGCAGGTCCAAAGACACGGATGAAGATGGCTGCTACCCTTTCCAATCACAGCAATACAACAGATGGATCTGGAAATAATGTCACTATGTTTATTGACAAGTATGCAGAGTTAAGATATTCTCTCAACATCGTGTCTCTCATAGTTTACAGCCTGGCCTTTGTTCTGGGTGTGCTTGGGAATGGAGTGGTTATCTGGGTGACCGGGTTCAAGATGAAGAAGACCGTTAACACGGTTTGGTTCCTCAACCTCGCTGTGGCCGACTTCCTCTTCACAGCGTTTCTTCCCCTGAGTGTGACCTACACCGCTTTGAATTTCCACTGGCCTTTTGGCAAGTTCATGTGCAAACTGAACAGCACTATGAGCTTTCTGAACATTTTTGCCAGCGTCTACATTCTGGTGGTGATCAGCCTGGACAGATGTGTGTCCGTGGTGTGGCCCGTCTGGGCCCAGAACCACCGACGTGTAAACAGGGCGTCCTGTGTGAGTCTGGGGGTTTGGGTGCTGGCTCTGATTCTCAGCGCTCCATACTTCATCTTCAGGGACACTGGGCCATCATTCTTCCATAAGGAAATCATCAACTGCTACTACAACTTTGCTTTTTCTGATGACTATAAAACACCAGCTGTGAAGCAGCTGCGGCAGTTTCGTTATCAGGCCATGATCATCACCCGCTTCCTCCTGGGATTTGTTGTCCCCTTCACTGTCATTGTCTCCTGCTATGCTGTGATAATCCATCGTATCAGAGGAAACCGCACCCTGGCCAGCCAGTCAAGTCGCCCCTTTAAGATCATCGCTGCAGTTATCACTGCTTTTTTCCTGTGCTGGGCTCCCTATCACATCATGTCTTTAATAGAGATGGTCAATAGCATGCCTGGTTATCGAAGTGAAAAATTAAACCATGTCACCACAATTGGAATCCCTATAGCAACCAGCCTGGCCTTTCTCAACAGTTGCCTGAACCCCCTGCTGTACGTGTTCATAGGACAAGATTTCAGGGATACAGTCCGCAAATCCATCCTGACTGCAATGGAGGCCGCCTTCAAGGAAGAGGTTTCTGGCTCCACTACTTACACAAAGTCAGCGGACACCAGTCGGAGCAATGATGAGTCAGCTGCGAATACAGAAGTATAAGGATCAGAATCAGAATCAGCTTTCATTTTTTTTCAAAGTAAGTGTGAACACATACAAGGAATTTGACTCCAACTTTTTGTCCCTCTCGATATACACACATAGAAATAGACAGCGCTAAAACAAGGATAAAAAAATGCATTCAAACTGCAAGGAGTGATGCACGGGCCTTCGCACACACGCAAGTTGGGATTACTACGACCGCCTGCCAGTGCTAAAGCTGCCTACCCGGCCACCTACCTGGCCACCTCCCCGGCCACATTCCCGTCGCTGGGTATCCCGTGCTTGAATTTTCATCTGTTTATAACCATATCAGACATTTAAAGTCATAATGCTTGACTGGTGTACAAAGTTTCACAACATTGGGACTGTAGCAACCCACTGCAAACATCACTTCCTCTTAAATGGCAAAAAGCATCGCTGTGGTAATGGCGTTCAAGGCATCCTACCAATCTTCAACAGTAAGCAGCAGCAATGTCTTGAGTCTTTTCTGCCCAAATTTGAGGTGGATCAGGCCAACACATGAGGAGGAATGCATAAAAGTGTAAAAACATGACATTTCCTGTCGCCAGTAGGTGGCGCTCTGATCATCATTGCAGTGTAGATGTGTTCAGGGTGGGACTTTCATCAAACATGTGAAGTTTGGACCACTTAAAGCTGTAAAAAAAAATTGGGCAAGCTATGGTTATTTCAATAGTACATGCACCATAGACATTGATGAGTGGCAAGCTGCCTGTGGCAAAATGGCCGCCATGTGGTAACGTTGGTTAGCATTGGCCAGCAGCGCTGGTGAGTCATATAGCCTTTATATATATATATATCTATGGACACACTTGCCTGTTCATGTATATATATTATATATTATATATATATATATATATATATATATATATATATATATATATATATATATATAAGCACATGACAATTAAATTGTACACAGTATGAAAATAGTCATAGGGATGTATGTTGTGCATAGCAATAATCTCGACACAAATATAAACATATATTTTTTGCTTTTGTATTTCTCTATACAAGGACATGCATTTCAGTGTGATGTAGATTAATTTATGGTTGTCTAACGGATCAGGTATCAAAGAGTACCTCTACTTTTACAGCAAGAGATCTGATGGAACAGACTCATTTTAATATTGTCCAATGTGCGTTTGTGAGCTGCACCTACATTGAGTAAGGTGCTAGTGAAATTACTTTCATCATACTTTCATCATACAGTTCTGTTATTGGATACCCGTGAACAGCAGTGCCTTCAGTCTGTACCGTAAACGAGCAAAAAGCGGATTTCCTGGACAAACCCAAAAGTTATTTCACAATAGATATTACATGAGTTTGTGGTTTAATTTAACACAAGAAACAAAAAGCAAGAACAAATATATTTGGTTGTTGAAGAGAGCTTTATATTATATTCCATCTGTCACTTTCGCAAGCAATTTTGATGACAATAACAATAATAACAATAATATGATTTGATGTTTATTTTATAAAGGATGACTGAACATTGATTGATGATGATGATGATGATGATGATGATGTTGTACATTTTCTTGCTTCTTTTATTCAAATATTATTTGGATTTTCGACCTTCTGTGCAGAGTTTGCATGTTCTCCCCGTGTAAGCGTGGGTTCTCTCTGGGTTCTCAGGTTTCTTCCCACAGTCCAAAGTCATGCAGGATGTGGATAGGTTCATTGATGACTCTAAAATATCCTATAGGTGTGAATGTGAATGGTTGTCTGTCTCTACATATCAGCACTGTGATAGTCTGGCGACCTGTCCAGGGTGAACCCTGCTGTCACCCAATGACAACTGGGATCAGCTCCGATTTTAATAATTAAATTTTCACAACAAACTGACAGACGATTTTCATTATCGATTAATCTGCCGGTTTTGTTTCTTGATTTCCTCTCAATGAACCACATATCCCAGTGTAAATGTCTTGTTTTGTCCAACCCACTGCAAAAAGAAAATTTAAAAAACTGAGACATCAGATTACTGTTTACTACCAAAAATTATATTTAAGGCCCAAATATGCACATTTTAGAAGCTCTTTAGTTTAGAAGTTATAGATTGACTTATTGAATGAAGAGAAAAATAGGATGCCACACTTATTCTAGTTATTGTATGACTTTGGTATATGTGGCATATTGTAATGAACTTCTCTTTAAAATGTCTAATGTAAACAATGTACATGATAATTTGACTGTTTTTATTTTTATTTAATTGTTTAGCCCCAGTGGCCAACTAGTCTATACATGATGATAATTATGGCTGTTGTTGTAGTTCTTGTTGTTACCATTACTTTCATTATTAAAATACAATTTGGACCATATTTTCATTCGTAATGTCATAATCTACACATGACTTCTCAAAACACTGTGCCTGAAATCTATTTCTCTTGTATGTATATATACAGAAAAGGACATCACATACACAACTCATCAGATGTAACGAACAAGTAGCCAATCACAGATGTACATTTTGTTGACTTTGCTCATTACTAGGTGCTTCTCAGATCAAGAACAGCAATACATGAGAGGAAAAAACTCTGCACACACTGATTGATTTGTAGCCTTCAATATGCCTTTACAAACATATTTGTAGAACTGTTTGCAATATTAAAGGTATACCAGTCAAGTAGTCAGGATGTGGCTAAATCATCAGTCATTTGTCAAAGTCACTAATTATCAGCAGTGTTTACATACTGACCTGTTATTCTGAGAAACACAAATACTGTACCTGTTAATGTTTTCAGTGAAATAGTATTTATGATTACAATTCATTTCAAATTGTTACACTCTTCATACATGAAGAAACAATACATAAAAAACATTTGACATCCATCTGTATCCTTTCACAACATAGTTGTAATGGTGTATGCAGAGTATTTTGTAAGTCATGTTCAGCTCTAAAGTTATTCTTTGATATGATCTCAAAACAAAAACATTCATGGAACAATACGCTGCTGCTCAAAGGAACAAAAGCAGGTAACTACAAATGTGAGTGAATTAGGGGAATTGTTCAATCAACGAGAAACCGTCAAAGTGGATTCCGTTACTTAACGGCTCTAAATGTGGGAAAGAGTCCACTTTGTAAGTAAGCCCTGTAATTAGATAATGATGGTAGTGGTATGTTGTGAAGTGCAGGTCTGGAGGCGAAGTTGTCTGAGGAGGAGCATTGAGTTCAGGTGTGAGTCTTTGTCGTACCTGCAGGACCCTGGACTCTCTATCTGCCCGGATGCTACCAAACTCTTCACACAGGTCTTAGTCATGGTCACCATCCTGTAAATCAACATGAACACTAAACTAACCACACAAACACAAAATCCCTCACAATAAATATGCAAACCCAAACCATAATCCCATGAGCCTTCACACTCTTTCACTGTGGGTCAATAGAGGGCACCGCTGAGGCTTGACTCGTTACTGTACTGTTTTTTACAATTAGTTTTGGAGATTGGTGAACAATGTGTGATTTTGACCATAAAATTGACTATTTTGCCAATTGTGTGTTGTAGGTGTGTTTTTGCGTTAAGAATTTAGAAAAATTGTTATTCAAAAATAACAATTTTCTATAATTGCTGTAGGAATCATAAAAAAACTCTCAAATAAATATGTGAAAGAATTTCACTCTTAAAAGAAAATGTTGATTTGTGTGAAGTCATTCAAATGATTCAAACTGTAAGGATTCAATCTTTATCATTTCTGTATCGGTGTTTGATGGTCGTGTTTTTCCTGTCAGTGTGTGTCGTTTCCCTGACGATTATTCAAAGTGTTTCGCTGCACCAAGCCTGTTTGGAAATAGTTGTGTTGTTTGTAATGAGTTTTGCAAGTGTAAACTGTTTTGCTCATGTGACTGTTAGTGATGCAGACTGTGGTTAGAGTTTTGCACATGTGGCTTCAGCTGTGTCATTTAGCAATCATACTGTAACTGTAAGTTAGAATGATTGTACATTGTGTCAACTCTTGTCAGTTATATGGTAGCCAGATATAATTACATTTAGTGTATGTTGATGGTATATATTTTCTGTTCTTCCCATGAAGTACTATATCTTCCCATGCCTACACCCAATAATATGACCGCTCTAGTGTCAATCACCTCAAGTACCTAAGAACAAAATGTAAAACATTAGGAAAACAAGCATGTTGTAGGCCACTTTAACAGCCAGGTAGTATTGATCAACTGCAATCGATGGGTGTCTTTCAAAATGTCTGAGTACAAAACGGACCTGGACTTGCACAACTGCCCTGATGGTTACATTGATTGAAGGTATATGTCAGAAATTGTATTGTTGGTGCAGCTCACATCCAGCTCACCTTTTTGCCTTAGCACATGGGATTTTTCTGTTTGTCAAGCACGAATTGTTTAAATATAGATGGGGGGGGGGGGGGGGTTGCTCCTGCATATGTAGCTCCGCCTCAGCCTGCCCCACTGGTGTTACACAACCCACAGATATAAACGTCTGAATTGAATTACTTCTGTCACAGACTCATCCTCAACCAATGGGACAGCTTTGAGAAAGGTACCTATGTTATTCTTATAATGTTATATTTTTACTGAAATTATTCCAAAAAGGATATTATAAGAAAATATGACCATATTGACATCAGTCACATCGAGGAAGGGCCTAATTAAAATTAGAATAAAGCAATTTAAAACGCTTTATTTCAGACAGTTGTTGCTTTTGTGGGTCAATGATGATTTTTAAAAAGAGAACACAGTTGGTCAAACTGCACAAAAGGGCTGCACGGTGGTGTAGTGGGTAGCACTGTTGCCTCACAGCGAGAGGGTCTGGGGTTCAATTCCCAGCTCTGGGTTCCTTCTGTGTGGAGTTTGCATGTTCTCCCCGTGTGAGCGTGGGTTCTCTCCGGCTTCCTCCCACAGTCCAAAGACATGCAGGATGGGGATAGGTTCATTGATGACTCTAAATTGCCCGTAGGTGTGAATGTCAGTAGGAATGGTTGTTTGTCTCTACATGTCGGCCCTGTGATAGACTGGCGTCCTGTCCAGGGTGTACCCTGCCTTTGCCCAATGATAGCTGGGATTGGCTCCAGCCCCCCCCGTGACCCTGAATACAGGATAAGCAGTAGACGATGGATGGATGGATGGATGGATGGATGGATGGGTTTAGTAGAAAAACATTGAAAGTAACATATACTGACATACCGGTATGCTTGTGTGTGTGAGCGTGTGTGCATGTGTGTGCTATAAATGTTTATTTTTTGCTTTCAAAATATTCCTATTATATCTTCATGTTGCCATTGCAGGTCCAAAGACACAGACAAAGAAGATGGCCGCTACCCTTTCCAATCACAGCAATACAACAGATGGATCTGGAAATAATGTCACTATGTTTATTGACAAGTATGCAGAGTTAGATATTCTCTCAACATCGTGTCTCTCATAGTTTACTGCCTGGCCTTTGTTCTGGGTGTGCTTATCAATGGAGTGGTTATCTGGGTGACCGGGTTCAAGATGAAGAAGACCGTTAACACGGTTTGGTTCCTCAACCTCGCTGTGGCCGGCTTCCTCTTCACAGCGTTTCTTCCCCTGAGTGTGACCTACACCGCTATGGATTTCCACTGGCCTTTTGGCAAGTTAATGTGCAAACTGAACAGCACTATAATCATTCTGAACATTTTTGCCAGCGTCTACATTCTGGTGGTGATCAGCGTGGACAGATGTGTGTCCGTGGTGTGGCCCGTCTGGGCCCAGAACTACCGACATGTACACAGGGCGTCCTGTGTGTGTCTGGGTGTTTGGGTGCTGTCTCTGATTTTCAGCGCTCCATACTTCATCTTCAGGGACACTGGGCCATCATATAATAATGACGACATCATCTACTGCTACTACAACTTTGCTTTTTCTGATGACTATAAATACACCAGCTGTGAAGCAGCTGTGGCAGTTTCGTTATCAGGCCATGATCATCACCCGCTTCCTCCTGGGATCTGTTGTCCCCTTCACTGTCATTGTCTCCTGCTATGCTGTGATAATCCATCGTATCAGAGGAAACCGCACCCTGGCCAACCAGTCAAGTCGCCCCTTTAAGATCATCGCTACAGTTATCACTGCTTTGCTCCTGTGCTGGGCTCCCTATCACATCATGTCTTTAATAGAGATGGTCAATAGCATGCCTGGTTATCGAAGTGAAAAATTAAACCATGTCACCACAATTGGTGTCCCTATAGCAATCAACCTGACCTTTCTTAACAGTTGCCTGAACCCCCTGCTGTACGTGTTCATAGGACAAGATTTTAGGGATACAGTCCGCAAATCCATCCTGAGGTGCAATGGAGGCCGCCTTCAGGGAAGAGGTTTCTGGCTCCACTACTTACACAAGGTCAGCGGACACCAGTCGGAGCAATGATAAGTCAGCTGCGAATACTGAATTATAAGGATCAGAATCAGAATCAGCTCAAGTTTGAACACATACAAGGAATTTGACTCCAGCTTTTGTCGCACTCGATATACACACAGAAATAGACATAGAGCTAAAACAAGGATAACAAAATTAATAAAGATAAACGTAAAGATTTGACGACACTGAACAGCTATACATATAAGTATACATAAAAGCACATACATCATAAGGATGTCCATGGCATGGAGAAACAAATACTGTACATATCAATAATCTTGACTCAAATATAAATGTATATTTTTTGCTTTTGTTTTCTCTAGGACATAGAAGCATTTCAGTGTGATATAGTTCTATATATGGTTGTCTACAGATCAGGTATCAAAGAGCACTTCTACTTTTACAGCAAGAGATCTGATGGAACAAACATTTGTGAGCTAAACCTACTTTGAGTAAGGTGCTAGTGAAATTACTTTCATCATACAGAAAATTGGACCACAGTTCTGTTGTTGGATGCCCGTGAACAGCAGTGCCTTCAGTCTGTACTGTAAACGAGCAAAAAGCGGATTTCCTGGACAAACCCAAAAGTTATTTCACAATAGATATTACATGAGTTTATGGTTTAATTTGTGTAACACAAGAAAAAAGCAAGAACAAAAATATTTGGTTGACGAAGAGAGCTTTATATTGTATTCCATCTGTCACTTTTGCAAGAAATATTGTGTATGTGACAAAGAAAATATGCAAACAACACAAGTCCCTGGGATCAGCTCCAGCCACCACCCCCCCCCCCCCCCCCCCCCCCCCCCCCCCCCCCCCCCCCCCCCCCCTCAACACTGACAAATAGTTTTTAAACTAAAGATATCACTTGTACGTCACATGTGTTTCTAAATTCCTGTAGAAATCTGATAAAGTTCGAGTAAAAGAGGATGTTGACAGGAAGGAAAATACTTTAGATAAGGGAAATTAAAACAGCAGCTCAAGACTCTACAAGAGGTATAAAAGAGGAAGTATGGTGCAAATATAAAAATCAGATAATAGAATAAAATAAAAAATAGTAATGTAAAAGCAATCTACATAATATGCAACTATATGCATGTACTATGTTACGTAATGTAATGACTGTTGTTGTAGTTCTTGTTGTTACCCTTACTTTCATTATTAAAATACAATTTGGACCATATTTTCATTCGTAATGTCATAATCTCCACATGACTTCGCAAAACACTGTGCCTGAAATCTATTTCTCTTGCATGTATATATACAGAAAAGGACATCACATACACAACTCGTATGATGTAACCAACAAGTAGCCAATCACAGTATGTACATTTTGTTGTCTTTGCTCATTATTTTTAGAGTTTTGGCCAGTAGAGGGAGCTGTTTTACACATCAGGTGCTTCTCAGATCAAGAACAGCTAAACATGAGAGGAAAAAACCCTGCACACACTGATTGATTTGTAGCCTTTAATATGCCTTTACAAACATATTTGTAGAACTGTTTGCAATATTAAAGGTATTCCAGTCAAGTAGTCAGGATGTGGCTAAATCATCAGTCATTTGTCAAAGTCACTAATTATCAGCAGTGTTTACATACTGACCTGTTATTCTGAGAAACACAAATGCTGTACCTGCTAATGTTATCAGTGAATTAGTATTGATGATTACAATTAATGTCAAATTGTAACTCTCTTCATACATGAAGAAACAATACATAAAAAACATTTAACATCCATCTGTATCCTTTCACAACATAGTTGTAATGGTGTATGCAGAGTATTTTGTAAGTCATGATCAGCTCTAAAGTTATTCTTTGATACAATCTCAAAACAAAGTCATTCATGGCACAATACGCTGCTGCTCAAAGGAACAAAAGCAGGTAACTACAACTGTGAGTGAATTAGGGGAATTGTTCAGTCAACGAGAAACCGTCAAAGTGGATTCCGTTACTTAACGGCTCTAAATGTGGGAAAGAGTCCACTTTGTAAGTAAGCCCTGTAATTAGATAATGATGGTAGTGGTATGTTGTGAAGTGCAGGTCTGGAGGCGGAGTTGTCTGAGGAGGAGCAATGAGTTCAGGTGTGAGTCTTTGTCGTACCTGCAGGACCCTGGACTCTCTATCTGCCCGGATGCTACCAAACTCTTCACACAGGTCTTAGTCACTTAGAAGATGGCAAGGTGATCGTGGAAGATGAACTACTTAACTTTATTGTAGTGAAAATGAGGACTTTGGGTCAAGACGAAATCGTCACACTGGTGACAAACCATTTCACTGAGCGAATTGAATCCTCCAAGAAAGTTTTGTTCGAGGTCTGTACCAAGACGACACAGCGGCTGGTCTCGCATAAAGGAGCACAAAAGGATATTAACAACTTGAAGCTGTGCTTGAAAATACTCAATGAATGTGGAGGCGATATTCCTAAATTCTTCTCACACTTCCTGGATGAACTGCTTCCTGTCTCGTTTAATAGCATTGATGTGTCAGTGCTGATGGAGAAAATGCTGCAAATCAACCAACAACGACATTGCTGGCATGAAGAAAGTTATGGAAGCGTAAGTAGTTGCCTGCGAGAGTCTATAGGCTGGTCTCGGTGGAGAGGCCCAGCGGCCTCCCTGGGCAGGCGACTACCGGGGAGACTTGTGCTCCTGATTGCAATATGGAGAACCTATGCCGGATGCCTACCAGGAGTGACAGAGCTGCTGCTAGCGTGAAAGTGGATCACCCTGAAGGGCGGTTAGCTACCAAGGTGGCCGGCGCTAACGCGTCAAGGGAGAACCCCACTGTCACTGCTATTGTGGTGCCTGAAGTTCAAGCACAGTCTCCCTCGTGGAACCGTGTCGTGAGTGAGGGGAGGCGACGGAATAATCCGGCTTCGGGCAGCAATTACTGAAAACCCTCTACTGAGTGCACACACCAGAAACCTCAACGCAAGAGAACTGGCATTATCGGTACCGGCACTGCCAGTATACAGGCAGTCCAAACGAAGATGGTGAGTGTTTTTGCAACGAGGTTTGATCCGAGCCTTGAAGCAGGTACACTCAGTAACTATCTCAAAGGCAAACTTGGGCGTGAAGTTGAGTGTCGGAAGATAGAGACCGCACAAGGAAGATTCAGTTCTTTCCAGGTCACCGCGGAATGTAAGGATGGTGGCAGAGATGTATGACCCCCAACTCTGGCCCACGGGCTCGTTTGTCCGGCGCTATTACGAGGCACGTCAATCGAGAGGGTTTGGTGCTTTGATGCCAAAGACGGTATCCACCGTGACCAACTGCTCTGCGATCAGTGAGTCGGTGGCGAAGAAGCAGGCCATAACGGAATTGACGGCAAAACATTCATGAGGATCACTTCTTATAATCCGCGAGGCCTGCAGATTGGACATAGCGATGCGTATAAGGCAAGGAATACCAATGTTTACTCGCTGTTAGAAGTGACATTGTCTGTCTTCAAGAGACGTGGCTTCCCAAACAAGATCTGGATAAGCTAAACTTTCTGAATAAAGACTTCCATGGTGCCGGTGAGTCCACCACAGACCTCAGCACAAAGATCATGCGAGGAAGATTACCAGGGGGTGTTGCAATATTATGGAATAAGAAATATGACCCTATAGTGTCTGTGATGAGATTGAATGTGGACTGGGCTATTGGCCTTGAGAGTAACTTTGATGATAAGAGGATGGTTATCATAAACATTTATATGCCCTACGAATCCATCCAGTCAGAGGATGAATAGATTAGCTTTCTTGCATTCATTTATTGAGGACTATGATTCTACATGTGTGTATATTATTTGGGATTTTAATGCTGATCTATCAGACAATAATTCACTATTTGCTAGAGATCTGATAGAGTTCTGTAATGAAAATAAATTGTTTTTAACTAGTCAGCTGTTGTTGCCTAACAGTAGTTTTACATATGTCAGTGATGCCTGGCATACTACACTCAACAAAAATATAAACGCAACACTTTTGTTTTTGCTCCCATTTTTCATGAGATGGACTTAAAGATCTAAAATTCATTCCAGATACACAATATTACCATTTCTCTCAAACATTGTCCACAAATCAGTCTAAATGTGTGATAGTGAGCACTTCTGCTTTGCTGAGATAATCCATCCCACCTCACAGGTGTGCCACATCAAGATGCTGATCTGACATCATGATTAGTGCACAGGTGTGCCTTAGACTGTCCACAATAAACCCTGAAATGTGCATTTTTTTGCTTTATTGGGGGTCTGGGGACTCAGAACCAGTCAGTATCTGGTGTGACCACCATTTGCCTCATGCAGTGCAACACATCTTCTTCGCATAGAGTTTATCAGATTGTCAATTGTGGCCTGTGGAATGTTGGTCCACTCCTCTTCAATGGCTGTGCGAAGTTGCTGGATATTAGTGGGAACTGGTACACGCTGTCGTATATGCCGGTCAAGCACATCCCAAACATGCTCAATGGATGACATGTCCGGTGAGTATGCTGGCCATGCAAGAACTGGGACATTTTCAGCTTCCAAGAATTGTGTACAGATCCTTGCAACATGGGGCCGTGCATTATCTTGCTGAAACATGAGGTGATGTTCATGGATGTATGGCACAACAATGGGCCTCAGGATCTCATCACGGTATCTCTGTGCATTCAAAATGCCATCAATAAAATGCACCTGTGTTCTTCGTCCATAACAGATGCCTGCCCATACCATAACCCCACCACCACCATGGGCCACTCGATCCACAACATTGACATCAGCAAAGCGCTCACACACACAACGCCACACACGCTGTCTGCCATCTGCCCTGAACAATGTAAACCGAGATTCATCCGTGAAGAGAACACCTCTCCAACGTGCCAGACGCCATCGAATGTGAGCATTTGCCCACTCAAGTCTGTTACGGCGACGAGCTGGAGTCAGGTCAAGACCCCGATGAGGACGACGAGCATGCAGTTGAGCTTCCCTGAGACGGTTTCTGACAGTTTGTGCAGAAATTGTTTGGTTATGCAAACCAATTGTTTCAGCAGCTGTCTGAGTGGCTGGTCTCAGACGATCTTGGAGGTGAACCTGCTGGATGTGGAGGTCCTGGGCTGGTGTGGTTACACGTGGTCTGCGGTTGTGAGGCCGGTTGGATGTACTGCCATATTCTCTGAAACGCCTTTGGAGACGGCTTATGGTGGAGAAATGAACATTCAATGCACGAGCAACAGATCTGGTTGACATTCCTGCTGTCAGCATGCCAATTGCACGCTCCCTCAATGCTTGTGGCATCTGTGGCATTTTGCTGTGAGACAAAACTGCACATTTCAGAGTGGCCTTTTATTGTGGGCAGTATAAGGTACACCTGTGCACTAATCATGATGTCAGATCAGCATCTTGATGTGGCTCAGCAAAGCAGAAGTGCTCACTATCACACATTTAGACTGATTTGTGAACAATGTTTGAGAGAAATGGTAATATTGTGTATCTGGAATGAATTTTAGATCTTTAAGTCCATCTCATGAAAAATGGGAGCAAAAACAAAAGTGTTGAGTGTACTTATTGGCTTGACCATTTAATGTGTACAGCAGATGCTCATTCCTCTATTGTAGATATGGTGATAAAGTTTGACTTGGCTATTTCTGACCATATACCCATATCTATGTTACTGAAAGTTGATAGTATCCCTGCGTTGGCTCCAAATGATGCAAACAATGTTAGTAGGCTAGATTTGGTAAAACAGAGGAAAAGTGCAAATACTTTTCATCAACTGACAAGCTGTTGGGTTTGATTGAATAACCTAAAAATGTATTGCTGTGCCAGGACATGAATTGTGAGGTCTATAACCATGGTCTCGAATTATGTTCCTTGCATGACAGCATTGTCAACAGCCTCACTACATCAAGTTCGTATCTCAATACACAGAGAATTAAAATACACTGTAATGCAAAACCTGGCTGGAATGACCATGTGGGTGTGTTACATACTGCAGCCAGAGAAGCCTTTAAACTTTGGTCTGAATCAGGTAGGCCTAGACAAGGCCCACTGTTTGTGAATAAAAAGTCCACAAATGCAACATTTAAATATGCTCTTCACTTTATTAAAAGGAAGGAAAACACTATGAGAGCTGATGCACTTGCTAAAAAGCTGCAGAGTAATAATTACTATGACTTCTGGAAGGGCGTCAAAGTGTTAAACAACTGTAAAACCTCCCTCCCGTCTGATATAGAAGGAGTGTCTGGTACTGAGAAAATAGCTGAGAAATGGCGTGAACATTATCAAGAACTGTTTAACTGTATTAAAAGTGAACCCTTTGTGTTCAATAACATTGATCCAAATGAGAATCTTGTAATTAGACCCGATGAAATTTTAGATGCAATCTCAATGTTAGATAATAACAAGGCGTGCGCCATGGACCATATTTATGCAGTCCATTCAGTTATTAACACCTGAAGTATGGTAGTCAGAAACTCTGTCCTTTATTATCAATGTGCTTTACTGGGCTCCTTATCCATGGGGTGCTACCTGATTCACTTCTCTCCATATTGCTAGTTCCAGTCCTAAAAGATAAAGCCGGGAAACTGAATAGCATTGACAACTACAGACCAATAGCGCTTTCTAGTATTCCATCCAAAGTTTTGGAATGTGTCCTCATTACAAGGCTTGATACCTTTCTACTAACATCAGATAATCAGTTTGGCTTTAAAAGGAAACATGGCACGGATATGTATATATTTGCTTTAAAGGAAATGGTTGCAAAATATGTGGATCAGAACTTGACCGTATTTATGTGTTTTTTAGATGCCTCTAAGGCTTTTGATAGAGTCAACCATGGAAAATTATTTTTAAAATTACTACAGAGAGGGGTTCCAAAGGTCATTATCAGTACTGGAACAGTCATCAGACAATGAGGGTCAAATGGGGCTATGGAATACATTTACATTTACATTTAGGTCATTTAGCAGACGCTTTTGTCCAAAGCGACTTACAATAAGTACATTTGTCAAAAGAAATGTACTTATGTACTTATTGTAAGAATATCCTCCCAATTCTATGTATCTAATGGTGTCCGTCAAGGTGGATTATTATCCCCTGCCTTATTTAATGTATATATGAATGATTTGTCAATTCAACTGAGTTTGTGTACTACTGGCTGCCTGGTTGGTAGCTCTCTCATTAACCATCTCGTGTATTCAGACGATCTGGCTATTGTTAGTCCATGCAGTGCTGGCTTACAGCAACTACTTAAGGTATGCACACAATATGGTCTTGAGTATGACATTAAATTGAATGCGAAAAAGAGCAATGTCATGATAGTTAGAAGCAGAGAGGATAGAAAAATGACTTTCCCTGTTTTCTATCTGTGTAACAGCCCACTTGTGGTGTGTAAAGAAGTAAAGTATCTTGGTCATATAATCTCAGATGATCTTAGTGATGATAAAGATATATATTGTCAACGCCGAAAATTATATGCCCAGGCTAACATGTTACTTCGCAAGTTCAGTATGTGCTCTTTTAATGTGAAATGCTGCTTGTTTAAAGCCTTTTGTTCACCTATGTACACTGCTTATGTATGGTGTAGACATAAGAAAAGCAGCTTACAGAAGCTTACAGTTGCCAATAATGACACTATGAGACTGCTGATGCAGCTACCTAGATGGTTTAGTGGCAGTTACTTGTTTGTCTTCTCCAGTGTGCTAACGTGTGAGGCAGTCCTAAGAAATTGAATGTACAAATTTATGTGCCGCCTGGATCTCTCACAAAATAGCATTATTGAAGCTCTAGTGAACCCAGCTAAGAGCTCCTTGAGGTACTCCTCTAAGTTTAGGAGGCATTGGAGAGAATGCTTATATGTTTGATTGTTTGTTTTGTTTTGTTGTCTTACTTTTATACTCTGCTATGGACCTTGTACTAGTGTCTGTGAGAATTGAATTGAATTGAACATGAACTAAACTAACCACACAAACACAAAATCCCTCACAACAAAAATGCAAGCCTTAACCATAATCCCATGAGCCTGAGACATGAGGTCAATAGAGGCCGCCACTGAGGCTTGACTTGTTACTGTATTGTATTTTTACAATTAGTGTTGGAGATAGGTGTAGCGTTCTCAACGGGCCTGAAAATTACAACCCGAACAGACCCGGCCCGTGGCTTTTAAAGCCCGGACCCGATGTAACCCAACACATCAACATGGACTATCTGCCCAAACCCGGCCCACGGCCTGACGCCTGTATGGCAAAAGTGACGTCATTTGTCCTAGGAAGAATGCCATTGTGGATATCTGAAATGACAATTGTGGATAGGAAGAATGTCATTGTGGATATCTGAAATGTTCTTTTTGACTAGGAAGAATTGAAATACAGATATCTGAAATACATACCCAGTCTACCCATAAAATGGCCACTTGTACTTTTTAAGGATTTTTAGATATCTTAAATTCAGTTTTGACTAGTACAATCAAAGTTGTAGATATCTTAAAATATCATTTTTACTAGTAAGAATGTATTGTGTCCCGTCCCATCCCGTTGAGAACTCTAGATTGGTGAACAATGTGTGATTTTGACCATGAAATTAACTATTTTGCCAATTGTGTGTTGTAGGTATGTTTTTGTGTTAAGAATTTAGGAAAATTGTTATAAAAAAAATTGCTATAGCAATCATAAAAAAACTGTCAAATAAAAATGTGAAAGAATTTCACACTTTTCTTGAAAGAAAAAGAAATGTTGATTTGTGTGAAGTCATTCAAATGATTCAAACTGTAAAGTTTCAAACATTATCATTTCTGTATCGGTGTTTGATGGTCATGTTTTTCCTGTCAGTGTGTGGCGTTTCCATGACGAACATTCAAAGTGTTTCGCTGCACCAAGCCTGTTTTGAAATATGTGTTGTTGTGTTGTTTGGAGTGAGTTTTGCAAGTGTAAACTGTTTTGCTCATGTGACTGTTGGTGATGCAGACTGTGGTTAGAGTTTTGCACATGTGGCTTCAGCTGTGTCATTTAGCAATCATACTGTAACTGTAAGTTAGAATGATTGTACATTGTGTCAACTCTTGTCAGTTATATGGTAGCCAGATATAATTACATTTAGTGTATGGTGATGGTATATATTTTCTGTTCTTCCCATGAAGTACTATATCTGCCCATGCCTACACTCAATAATATGACCGCGTTAGTGTCAATCACCTCAAGTACCTGGGAACAAAATGTAAAACATTAGGAAAACAAGGATGTTGTAGGCCACTTTAACAGCCAGGTAGTATTGATCAACTGCACTGGATGGGTGTCTTTCAAAATGTCTGAGTACAAAACAGGATGGACCTGGGGCCCGTTCCAGAAAGCAAGTTTTCCTGAAACTCTGTGTTTGTTAACCCTGAGAAGAGGGATACTCTGAGTTTTCCTTTCCAGAAAGAGAGGGAACTCAACCTTTAGGTCAGTTACCATAGTAACATATATGTTACCTGCTAGACACAGTATACTGTGTGAACCTAACCTGCTCGCTGGCAGGTTTGCTTCAACAAACCTTGAGTTTCTCCCTACATGTCTTTTTTACATGTCTCATGCCTTTTTCCAAAATCTGAACCAACTAACCGTCCTTTCCTCGTCAATCTAATCGATAATATAAACATGATTCTAGCAGCTTTACGTCACGAGAGGATTTTGATTACTTAGAAGAAAATAACCGTTTTTTCCTACCAATCACATATCTAAACAATATTCTCCAACATTTTCAACATTTCATATCGCAGACATAATCCACATAATCTTTGTTTGTTTTCTGAAGTTTTCTGAAAAGTGACATTTCTTTGTTGAAATAGCCGCTTATATTTACTGTTTAATATGTGAAATATGATTAAAATCATATGCCTTAGTCTACATATTTTGTGCAATATTCTTATGCTTAATTTTCCGCTGAAGCCACTTTCTTTTTGTGCCTGGGGGGATAACACCTGAAAATGGTTATTTGTTCATTGCGCTACTTTGTGAACTACGGGAGTTGAACCCCTGTCGCTTGCACCGTAGGCAGTGTTGCTAACCATTACATCACAGTGTCACTCTACAAGGATAAAAATAAAGACTTATCACCATTACATCGAGCGACTGTTTTATTCAGTTATACGCATTAAGGGTGGCCATGAATGTCTGCCACACCAACTGTCTCTACTTTGATGCAGTTACGTTGCTCCGCTTTCAAAGGATGAGCTTGTTTTCTACATAAACATGCAGTTATATCTAATAACCATCTCCTCTTGCCATGGTGAATCGTAGTATCGGAGCCCCATTGATGATGGCTTTGTAGAGTCAGCAGGCACGAGCGTAACTCAGAGTTTACATACTCAGAGTTGATTGAACTAATTCAGAACTGCTGTTCTGGAACCGAAAACTCAGAGTTGCCCGTCTCAGAGTTGGTTGAGCCTGCTTTCTGGAATGGGCCCCAGGACTTGCACAACTGCACAACTGCCCTGATAGTAACATGCCGGAAAGAGCTCACATCAATGAAGATGCCTTTTTGTTTCAGCACATGGGATTTTCTTTTTCAATTGTCAAGCACGAATAATTTAATGTAGACGTAGGGCCTATATCACAAGTATAACTTAGAGGGGGGGGGGGGGGGGGGGGCTCCTGCATGTAGCTCCGCCTCAGCCTGCCCCACTGGTGTTGCACAACCCACAGATATTAACGTCTGAAATTAATTACTTCTGTCACAGACTCATCCTCAACCAACGGGACAGCTTTGAGAAAGGTACCTATTTTATTCTTATAATGTTATATTTTTACTGAAATTATTCCAAAAAGTATATTATAAGAAAACATGACCATATTGACACTGGTCACATCGAGGTGGGCCCTCACTCTTAGAATAAAGTGATTAATTAAAATGAGAATAAAGCCATTTAAAATGCTTTATTTCAGACAGTTGTTGCTTTTGTGGGTCAATGATGATTTTTAAAAAGAGAACGCAGTTGGTCAAACTGCACAAAATATGTTCCTCATAGGCCTGTGTCCAATTTGATTTTCCTCGTTTTGTTTAGTAGAATAATATTGAAAGCAACATACACTGACATATGCTTGTGTGTGTGTGTGTGTGTGTGTGTGTGTGTGTGTGTGTTACAAATGTTTATCTTTTGCTTTAAAAATATTCCTATTATATCTTCATGTTGTCATTGCAGGTCCAAAGACACGGATGAAGATGGCTGCTACCCTTTCCAATCACAGCAATACAACAGATGGATCTGGAAATAATGTCACTATGTTTATTGACAAGTATGCAGAGTTAAGATATTCTCTCAACATCGTGTCTCTCATAGTTTACTGCCTGGCCTTTGTTCTGGGTGTGCTTGGGAATGGAGTGGTTATCTGGGTGACCGGGTTCAAGATGAAGAAGACCGTTAACACGGTTTGGTTCCTCAACCTCGCTGTGGCCGACTTCCTCTTCACAGCGTTTCTTCCCCTGAGTGTGACCTACATCGCTATGGATTTCCACTGGCCTTTTGGCAAGGTCATGTGCAAACTGAACAGCACGATAAGCTTTCTGAACATTTTTGCCAGCGTCTACATTCTGGTGGTGATCAGCGTGGACAGATGTGTGTCCGTGGTGTGGCCCGTCTGGGCCCAGAACTACCGACATGTACACAGGGCGTCCTGTGTGAGTCTGGGTGTTTGGGTGCTGTCTCTGATTTTCAGCGCTCCATACTTCATCTTCAGGGACACTGGGCCATCATATAATAATGATGACATCATCAACTGCTACTACAACTTTGCTTTTTCTGATGACTATAATACACCAGCTGTGAAGCAGCTGTGGCAGTTTCGTTATCAGGCCATGATCATCACCCGCTTCCTCCTGGGATTTGTTGTCCCCTTCACTGTCATTGTCTCCTGCTATGCTGTGATAATCCATCGTATCAGAGGAAACCGCACCCTGGCCAGCCAGTCAAGTCGCCCCTTTAAGATCATCGCTGCAGTTATCACTGCTTTTTTCCTGTGCTGGGCTCCCTATCACATCATGTCTTTAATAGAGATGGTCAATAGCATGCCTGGTTATGGAAGGGAAAAACTAAACCATGTCACCACAATTGGAACCCCTATAGCAACCAGCCTGGCCTTTCTCAACAGTTGCCTGAACCCCCTGCTGTACGTGTTCATGGGACAAGATTTTAGGGATACAGTCCGCAAATCCATCCTGAGTGCAATGGAAGCCGCCTTCAAGGAAGAGGTTTCTGGCTCCACTACTTACACAAAGTCAGCGGACACCAGTCGGAGCAATGATGAGTCAGCTGCGAATACTGAAGTATAAGGATCAGAATCAGAATCAGCTTTAATGTTCAAGTAAGTGTGAACTTACAACAAGGAATTTCACCCCACACAGACATAGACATAGATATAGAGCTAAAACAAGGATAACAAAATGAATAAACGTAAACTTAAAGATTTGACGACACTGAACAGCTATACATATAAGTATACATAAAAGCACATGACAATTAAATTGTAAACAGTACAGGACATAGAAGCATTTCAGTGTGATATAGTTCTATATATGGTTGTCTACAGATCAGGTATCAAAGAGCACTTCTACTTTTACAGCAAGAGATCTGATGGAACAAACATTTGTGAGGTAAACCTACGTTGAGTAAGGTGCTAGTGAAATTACTTTCATCATACAGAAAATTGGACCACAGTTCTGTTATTGGATGCCCGTAAACAAGCAAAAAGCGGATTTCCTGGACAAACCCAAAAGTTATTTCACAATAGATATTACATGAGTTTGTGGTTTAATTTGTGTAACACAAAAAAAAGCAATAACAAAAATATTTGGTTGACGAAGAGAGCCATCCATCCATTGTCTACCACTTATCCTGTATTCAGGGTCGTGGGGGGGGGGGGGCTTGAGCCGGTCCCAGCTGTCATTGGGCGAAGGCAGAGTACACCCTGGACAGGACGCCAGTCTGACGAAGAGAGCTTTATATTATATTCCATCTGTCACTTTCGCAAGAAATTTTGTGTATGTGACAAAGAAAATATGCAAACAACACAAGTCCAAGTTGTTTCTATCTGGACCATTTTAGAATGTAGCCTACTTATATGTAAGACAATGGGTTTGAATATTGTGACATAACCTGTCTATAAAAGCTATATGCTAATATATTTGATGTTTGTTTTATAAATGAGGACTGAACATACATGCTGATGACAGTGTGGTAAATCTTCTTGCTTCTATTATTCAAATATTATTTGGACTTCACTGTTTTCGACCTTCTTCTGTGCAGAGTTTGCATGTTCTCCCCGTGTAAGCATGGGTTCTCTCTGGGTTCTCAGGCTTCTTCCCACAGTCCAAAGTCATGCAGGGTCGGGATAGGTTCATTGATGACTCTAACATGTCCTATAGGTGTGAAATATGAGCATGAATGGTTGTCTGTCTCTCCATGTCAGCACTGCGATGGACTGGCGACCTGTCCAGGATGAACCCTGCTGTCGCCCAATGACAGCTGGGATCAGCTCCAGCCACTTCCCCCCCCCCATCACGGGTGTATTCTTGTCAACAAAGTGGGTACCTCATTAGTCACTGGCCTTTGGGCAAGTTCATTATATTTCCATGATTTTCTTTCAACATTTTGAGAAGGCTTTTTGTGCCAAAGTCAGTAGCTTTTAGATCATGATGATATTTTATTCCGATGATCTAAATTGGGAAACGTCTATGATACATTTGTTCATTTATAGTTTAGACTGTTTTATTTCACAACTTAATTCCCGTCCTCCATCATTGTTAAATGGACGAAAACAGAAGTTTAGAACCGTGAGTGAATTGTATGAACATTATTATATTACCAGTGCCACACTGTTGTGTATTTTTTTTATTTGTTTGTAACAAATTATGTCCAGTGATGTTTGGGGAAAGGTTTTGTGCTCATCAACACTGATAAATAGTTTTTAAACTAAACATTTCACTTGTACGTCACGTGTGTTTCTAAATTTCTGTAGAAATCTGATAAATTTAGAGTAAAAGAGGATGTTGACAGGAAGGAAAATAGCCTACCTTAGATAAGGGAAATTAAAACAGCAGCTCAAGAGCCATCATTTCTGCACTCCCTTAATGTTATATAACATTTTAGAGGACAAACAGGCTATAGTAGGCGCCCTATCAATAAGATTCCATCATAGAATAGTGACTTAGCGCCCCCGGCCCCTCTTCTCACACTGAGACAAAGTTGGCAGACGCAAGTCGGAGCAACTTATTTCTTAATACTGAAGTAAGGATGTCCATGACATAGAGAAACAAAATTAAAGGTCATATTGTTTACATTTTTATTTAAATGAATATTTTTTAAAAAACAATACATCCACGGAGATTTTAAAAAGGTGCAGAATGAAAGAATCACTTCTCATGAAAAACATTTTGAATGAATCATTTTAAAAAATGTTGTTGGTCCATAATTAATGTTTTATTTACCTCTTGTGTGACATATTGCTGGGGCTTCTAGCAAGGTTTGTGAGCCAATAGAATAACGATGTTGGTATCATGTATATGTGTATATGTATATCTCCGTTAGGGGTCAAGAGTCTTTGGGGTTGCCAGTTAGTGTGGGAAAAACAGAAGTTTGACGGTAAGCAGGTGACATTTCGGTACCACTCCCAAGTGCTAAGTGACAAAAGGAGGAGCAAGACCAGAGTGAACATTAGTTCAGCGTTTGATCATCGGAGTCAGCTGAGGGAGTTTCAAGTAGGTTGTGCAATGAACTGGCAACCTATTAAGGGTTGCTTCGAGCAACAGCTGTGTTGTGAAGTGAATGCAATGGACAGAGGAGTGCAAGTGCGAAATCTAGTGGCTGGATGTTATCAATGTTGTCAATAGGACGTTTGATTTGGATTGCTAAAGATCTACCATATTATTTGATAAACATTGTATTGGTAATTTTCATTATCACTGCATGCTACCGTAAACTTAAAGCTATGGTCTACATTAAAAAAATCACCCTTCCGGAGCAATGGCTCCCATTGGTCAATTTCTATGCTGATAGGGCTGATAGACTGAATGGATTTCTTTTATTCCAAATCGTACACCATAGCCTTAACATTTATTGTGTGCATTTATTCTAAACATTGTGCGTATTGGTTTATGATATTCCTTGACAGAACTGTTTTACATTTATACTCCAGTCAGGATATGGAAACCTCCTCAGTGATTTGTGATTATGTACACATTTTCAGGGGACCATCAATAGCTTTTATATCATGTATTAATCTGATCATTCAAGCAGCATTTATAATCAATGTGTACATTTTATTAGCTGAATAGTTTTGATGTAAATGCATTTTAAAAGATTTGTTCTTCTGTATCCTTTTACAAGATTGTGTTATGCTGTTTGTAAATTTTCTTTCTCATCCAATATTTTTTTATTCATCAATGTTGTGAAAAATACAATTAATAATAATCTGTTGAATTAAAAATGTATTCCAGTCACCTGCAAATACAAATAATCTGAGGCTATACTAGATGGAGTAAAGACATGTTCTGTAGATTCATATCGACGTTCAATAAAGCCCTGCATTAAACGGTCAGTTAAAATCTTCGTTTTCTATGGGTCTTGAAATGAAATAAAAAGTTAAATGTGTGGCGCTGGGCGACATTTTACTGTAGGGTAGCGTGTTTTTCTTTTTTGTATGTGGGAATGACGTCATCAACGTCTGCGCCGTGCGTCCTGATGTCATCGTCGTTACCATTTTAGGAGGTTCCGCGAGAGGTAGCTCCGGCCTGGGACGGTAAACAGCCATCTGCCACAGAGCAGTACTAACTGATTACTGCACATGAAATTCGCAATATCCCGAGATGAACCCGATTCTGTGGTAAGTTATGTCTACGTGGAACGTTCTGGCTATATCCTAAATGTCTGGTCACATAGAAATGAACGGGCGTTTCTCCCCAGGCTAGTTAGCGTTAGCTGGCATCAACTAGCTAGCGTTAGCTATCGGCTGACCACAATATTAGCACTTCACGTTAAGTTGAAAACGGTTTCGTGCGCAGATCGTACGTTATGCTCGTCTGTATAGTTATCTCTTGTAAGTAGCCCTCGCCAATGCGACTCATTTCCAATGTAACATTAGCGTTCAAAGCAGGCCAACGCTAACTAGCTGCCTATTTACAATCGATGTCTGTTAGGGAAGGTTTCAGTCGCCCCCTGGCTGCAAACGTCGCTTTCTGAACGTACTCTGCTGCTCACGTGTATTGTGAAAGGCTTTGTCTTCGTCGTGAAAATGCTGTCAAAGCTTTGTAGGCTGAATATACCTCCAGAACAATTGAGACAATCTCACCTATGCCTACAAGTGTTGTGGATATTGATTTTTGGTCATAACACTATCCTCAGGACGCCATTTGCACGTTATTTTTTATGTAATTAATTTTGAGACTTGTATTTGATACTTGCTTTAGTATGTGAATTACAGTGTTTTGTTAATATATTTCTGTGAAGTAAATGCATGTTTTTTTTCCCATGGCTTTATAAGGGAGGATTAGACATTGATTGGTCCTCAGTGGGGGAAGTCAGTTGTCAGTGCATAGCTAGACTACAAAAAGCCTACATTAAAAGTAATGGACAAAGCGTAGCAGATACTACGATTCACCATGGCAACCGGCTGGGGTTTAACGGTACACTGAAGTCATGGTTCGGTGCGTACCTCGGTCCAGACATCATGGTTCAGTAGGAGTTCGGGGCAGTGGAGGGGACAGAAAAAAAATGCAGAAGGCAATTCTTTTTTATTGTGCATGTCTCAGGTTGTACCACCTAGTGTCATACAGTCTCTCTCCTGAGCTAGTTGCAACAGCCTGCGTAATCTAAGAGCATTGTTTTAACAAAATCTGCGTCCACATGAATCCACTGCAAACGACTCAGTACGCTGTAGTACACATTCCAGACCCTAAAGCCCAAGTTATGCTTTTGCGTCGACACAACGCAAGGGAGCTTACGTCCTCGCGGACCCCCATTTCGTCCAACGCAAGGGCCTGACGTGCACTTCCCAAAAATCTTAGACGCGCGTCGAGGCGACGCAACACCAACGCAGCGGCATTGGCTGTGATTGGTCTGCTAACTACATCCGCTGGAGACCGCTTTCCGGTTTCCACTCATAAAAACCGCCATTTAAACTTTTAATAGGCTATTTTTATTGTTTGCACCTACTCGCTTTTGCACAAAGAAATAAAACACCAAGTTCTGAAAAATTGTCGATGTTTAAAGCCGGAAAGTAAACAAATAGGCTATAACGAGGCTAACGACGATATATGTCAAGAGTCTCGGTCGGCCGGTCAGTCTTTACAAAAAACATAGCGCCCTCTACCGGTGTGGCATTGAATTGCATTTCGACATGTAAACTCAACGCAGAACCATCACGGTCTCCCAGCAACTGCGTGGCCATTGCGTGATCACTACGCGGAAGCATAACCGAGCCTTTATGTGGCGCTGTTTCTGCTACAAAAATACACCAAAAACGCAGAAGAAGTGATGCAGCTTGACCGGATGTTTGCCGTTGCTATGGCAACACGTGAAAGCTACGGCTACTATCCACCCGACCACCCGATCAATAAATATCCAGAAGATGACAATTTGGCCCGTATAAATAAAACCAATAATCGGCATGAACAGCTGTCACCCTAAGGACCTTTAATGAGGCGTTGTCACACGAGATGGATTAATTAGAAAAATAAATGCGTTGGTTGTTTCTTAGCATGGTAAATAAATAGCAATTCTGCAACATTTTCTCCCGGAATATTGCCCCCCTCTCTCGGCTCTGTTTTTTTCATACAGTGTTCCTAATACGCCGTCGTACAGAGGAGCAGAATATCTGCTGCAGCACATTCATGAGCATGTAGGCTGCCGTTGTTGTTGTTATGAGATGTCGCGAGGAAAGAAGTCAGGCTCAGGGGTCGAGTAGCGGGGCGATGACATCAGCGTACACGTTTTTGCCGAACACGAAACAGAGGGGTGCCATTTTTTTTCTATTTCACCCTGGAACCTGGTTTCAACAGTGCATTTTCAGGCCCCGAAAACGCTAGATACGTATGGACGGCCGGCCAAAACGCACAAGACTTGTGCGTTTACCCACAAAAAAACGTTTCCGTGTGGACAGCCTCTAACAGTAGTTCCGTTATTAATTTGCGCACCAGTTTTATTTATTTTTATACCGTTTCGGTTCATTACGAATACATGTTCGTTAACTGTGGAGTGATACATGCCATGGGGCGGGTAAATGTTTGTCCCGATGGTCGCGCGCTTGCAATAAATTATGCATGATATAACAATGTAGTAGCTGTAAACCGATAAATTATGACGATAGCAAACGTCAAGCTAAACCGGTGATTTGTTGTGTGTCACACTGAAGTAGCGCCCCCAACGTCACCGCTGTAGAAAATAGTTCCCCCGAAGCAACATAGCGTGCGCGTCACCGCTCTTTAAAAGTTTGGCGCAGTGAGTGTGATTCACACTGGCCGCGGAAGCACCGCGAATAGCCGCGGCCGTCCCGCGCCGTGAAGTGATCGTTTCGGCGTCTGCTCTATTTTTTGCGCGTGCCGCCAGTGAACACGTCAATTCTGGCAGTTAATCACACAAAGAAACACGAGACAATCCGGTCAATTTTCAAAATAAAAGCAGTTTTCAAAATAAAATACCACGATTGACAAATGCGATCATATTTGTTGTGCACTGGGAAAGTGGAAGACTGACAGGGAATGGCTTCAGTACCACGACTCGACGGGTGTCATGTTTTGCTCCGTCTGCCGGACACACGTCAAGAAAAACAGCGCGGATATTAAGTTCTGATGAGTAATTAATGAGTGTTTCCTGTATCACAGTTTTGCACTGTTAAAGTTTTCAATTTGCAATGTTTGAGATGAAATGAATGAAATTCAATTAATAATTAGGGCCCGAGCGCCGACAACGTCGGGCTGCGAAGCCCTATTAGTCTTTCTTATTCTTTTTTTCTATGAGTTGTGTCGCTGTTTTGGAGGCCTTATCATATTCAGAAGTTGAAAAAAATTTCTGAGCTCATGGGGACTGGTGAAAAATTTGAGATTTTGAAGGTTTCATACTTGTCCACAAAAACCTGTCTCTCTAGCGCCACCTAACGCGTTTTAGACCAAATGTCACACCGTAACTCCAATTGACACAAAATTTTGCACACATGTGCAGGCAAGTGTGCTCTACAAAATTGCCATCGGGACTACTAAGGTCCGCCTACAAAAATTGTCCGCCATTTTGAATTTTCTGAAAAATATGTTTTTGCTAAGTTCTCCTGAACCGTAGATCCCATTCTAACCCAAATTGCTGTGGATCATCAATAGACCAATGTGATCAAGTCCTATGAAAAGGATTTGTAAAATGTCATTGCGTTAAGAAGTTATTAGCCAATGAACATCAAAAGGGGCGGGACTCTGGAAATCAATACACATAACTCCACAATATGTAACCCAATCATCACGAAACTTGCAGAATATGTTCACATATCTCCCTGAAACATATCCTGAAAGTTTTATTAAAATTGACCACTCGGGGGCGCTACAGTTAATCAGCCAATTTTTCAATTGAAAGGTTTGTATTTTAATGAACTCCTCCTACACCGTTAATCCGATTCCTACCAAACTTTGTGAGCCTGTTCTAGAGGCCTCGACGATTAAAAATCATCAAAAGGTCTTACAGAAGTCAAAGGGCGTGGCCGGGACGGCGTCCTGAACATGGACGAAATTCATGCTTCGCCACAATACTCTAAACTTCGGTGTCCATCGTCCGATCTGGTTCAAACTTCTCAAGTTTGATGAGAGTCCCATCCTGAACACGTCTGCACTGCAATATTGACTCAAAATCAGAGCACCACCTATTGGCGACATAAAATATCATGTTTTTACACCCGTATAAGGTCCTAGTGTCATGGAACTTTGCACCCCAGTTGAGCATGAAAACTTCACTCATCTGACACAGTGATGGACGGGACGATTCAGGCAAGGGACGGTGGCGGTGGCCGGGGATGACAGACGCCAGCCGTGGCGGTGGCCGGGGACGACCCGCGCCGTGGCGGTGGCCGGGGACGACTGGCAACGTGGCGGTGGCCGGGGACGACCCGCCCCGTGGCGGTGGCCAGGCCAGGCGGTCCGACACGTCAGGCGGCCGTAGCACTAACCGAGTTACGTGCCATGCGAGGGCCCGTTATCACTGCTCGCAGTTTTAATATTAAAATGTATTTCTAAATACTTTGGCCTCTTTTCTAAGCATGTACTGCTCTATCATACTGTTATCTCAATGAAAAGTACTGAAACAGATGTATATGCAACAAAAAGAGGCAATTTATTATTTGGCCGGTAAAAAATTTACTTGGCCGGTAGATTCTTTCATCTACCGGTCCCCTTGGCAGGTGAGCCAAAAAGTTAGTTTACAGCCCTGTTTACAGCCCGACTTAATGCGTATAACTGAATGAAACGGTCGATTGCTCTAAAGGTGATAAGTCTTTATTTTCGGCTTCAGAGTGACACAGGGTTCAACTCCCGTAGTTCACAAAGTAGCGCAATGACCAAATCATTTTCATATACACTCACCGGCCACTTTATTAGGTACACCTGTCCAACTGCTAGTTAACGCAAATTTCTAATCAGGCAATCACATGGCAGCAACTAAATGCATTTAGGCATGTAGACATGGTCAAGACGATCTGCTGCAGTTCAAACCGAGCATCAGAATGGGGAAGAAAGGTGATTTAAGTGACTTTGAACGTGGCATGCTTGTTGGTGCCAGACGAGCTGGTCTGAGTATTTCAGAAACTGCTGATCTCCTGGGATTTTCACGCACACCCATTTCTAGGGTTTACAGAGAATGATCCGAAAAAGAGAAAATATCCAGTGAGCTACAGTTCTGTGGGCGCAAATGCCTTGTTGATGCCAGAGGTCATAGGAGAATGGCCAGACTGGTTTGAGCTTATAGAAAGGCAGCAGTAACTCAAATAACCACTCTTTACAACCGAGGTAGGCAGAAGAGCATCTCTGAACGCACAACACGTCGAACCTTGAGGTGGATGGGCTACAGCAGCAGAACACCACACCGGGTGCCACTCCTGTCAGCTAAGAACAGGAAACTGAGGCTACAATTCGCACAGTCTCACCAAAACCGGATCGGTGCAGCGGCTGCAGAAATGCGGTCGCTGTATCGGTCCGTCGTGGTAAAGAGAGAGCTGAGCCGAAAGGCGAAGCTCTCGGTTTACCGGTCAATCTACGTTCCTACCCTCACCTATGGTCATGAACTTTGGGTCATGACTGAAAGAATAAGATCCCGGATACAAGCGGCCGAAATGAGCTTCCTCCGTAGGGTGGCGGGGCGCTCTCTTAGAGATAGGGTGAGGAGCTCCGTCACACAGGGGGAGCTCGCACATCGAGAGGAGCCAGTTGAGGTGGCTCGGGCATCTGCATCAGATGCCCCCTGGACGCCTCCCTCGGGAGGTGTTCCAGGCATGCCCCACCGGGAGGAGACCCCGAGGAAGACCCAGGACACGCTGGAGTGACTATGTCACCCGGCTGGCCTGGGAACGCCTTGGGGTCCTCCCGGAGGAGCTAGGGGAAGTGTCCGGGGAGAGGGAAGTCTGGGCGTCCCTGCTCAGGCAGCTGCCCCCGCGACCCGGTCCCGGATAAGCGGAAGAGGATGGATGGATGGATGGGTTGCCTGGTCTGATGAGTCTCGATTTCTGCTGTGACATTCGGATGGTAGGGTCAGAATTTGGTGTCAACAACATGAAAGCATGGATCCATCCTGCCTTGTATCAACGGTTCAGGCTGGTGGTGGTGTAGTGGTGTGGGGGATATTTTCTTGGCACACTTTGGGCCCATTAGTACCAATTGAGCATCGTGTCACCGCCACAGCCTACCTGAGTATTGTTGCTGACCATGTCCAGTGATGTTGATAGGTTTTCAATGTAATGAGTCCCCTGGGAAATTCAATGGGCCCGACTCCCCAGTTTAAAAAAAGGAATTCTTTCTTATATTATTCTATTTCTTAAATTTTATTGAGTGTTAAACTCCTTTTGATGGTGGTATGATATGGTTATAATAAACGGATATATTCATTGAACATGTATGTTCAAAATGTATCTGAAATTAAACAAATACAATTCCAAATCTGAAAAGTTTATTGCAAAACAACTGTCACAGTGGCATGACATATGACATTCAAATCAAACAGCATTTTTGTAGCAACATAAATAGCACCAAAATAAATTACTAAAACAAATCAAATCAAAACAAAATGGTGTCTCTATGGTCTGTAGTACCAAAATATAATTTCAATAAAAGTGCTGATTTTAACAAATGAACAAAACATTTTCATCACCATGACAGAGTCAATAAATGAATTGTCACCAAAATCTTCTCATCTGAACATCAACTAAATCAAATGAACTGAGTCAATCACTGTGAAACTTTTAGTGTATTTAGCTACTGTATTAGCCAGGGATGTGATCGGCAAAGAATAAAAAAGCATGAAAATACCCCCCCCCCCCCGAATCGTTTCACATTAATGTAGAACATTACATTAATGAGAAAACTGGGTACAACTAGGGGGGGTCCCCTGGAAGAAAATGTTGTCAATTCTAACAATTAAATGCATCAATCTGGACTACTAGAAAATTGTAAGATTTGTTTAACTTAAATATTTATTATTTACCAATGCATTGTATCAGCAGGTTAAAGACAATAGGCATATAGAAATTGCACAAAAGACCAGCTCATCCCTAAAGCCTGTACAAGACAAAACAAGATGACAGAAATCACCTAATAGTAGTTTATTTATTATCTATTATTATTACAGTCTTCCACTGCATTTTGGGAGATGGTAATCAATGTTCAGGCTCAACAAGCAGAAAAAAAAGATCAAATTTGATAATGTTTACATTACAATAATTACTCTTATTAATTTGTACTCTAAATAGATGTTTAACTCTACTTCTATTTCGTACATGCTACGCCCTCTAACGGGCTTCGCTATTGGTTTATTTTGGAGAAGCAGCTCACCTGGGAGGGGGGGACTTCTCTCCCCATCTGAGGTGAGGTGGAGAAGGGGGAGAAAGCTTGGCCACATGCGCTGGGTGAGAGCTCAGCACCCGAGTCTATCACTGACGTTTAGCATTTACTCCTGATTACTGTTTGCATGCCGACGAGGCAGGGCGAGTCATGTTCTCCTCATTTCCATAGTTAACCGCTCCTGCTTCAGCTTCTAGCCCGTGGTCGGGAAGCACAGCGGAGACTTTGGTTTGCTCTGCTTTGAATGAAGTTCCACCGCGACAACGTGCACTACTTGCGGAGTGACACGAAGACATGAATCAGAGGCACAAAAACCGTTGACAGCGTGAGCGTTCATTATGACCCGTGCCTTGCCGAAAAGCCGGATTTCCGGATTTATCCGGAAGAATTACATCCCTGATTAGCTAAAAAATGAAACATAACTAACACAGTGGGAAGTCTTTGAGAAAAATGAAATGATGCAGATATGTTTTTGGTGTACACAAATGAGCACAGCATCGAGCAGTGGAAACGTGGGTTTATTTACTATGAAGTTCGTATTTTTAATTGTTGAAATTAAATCAGCGGTGACAGGCTAGTTGTTTTGGTAGCGGCTAAATTAGCATGTTGCGATACTTTGTACAGGGGATCACGTCTGCGCCGAGTAGATGCGCAGAGGGTTGAAACAGCGCTGTCCAGTCTGCTAACAACAAGGTTTCTTTTGCCAGTTACTGTGATCAAACACGAGTTGTTTAATGTTCACAATGTATCGTTTTTCATGGAAAAAATGAGGTGCGTCCCCGGGACCCATGGATAGTGAGTTTAGTGCGTCCTTTCAGATTTTAATGCTTCAGGGACGCAGGACGCGTACCTAGCAACATCACTGCATGTCCATCCCTTTATGACCACAGTGTACCCATCTTCTGACGGCTACTTCCAGCAGGATAACGTGCCATGTCATAAAGTGCAAATCATCTCAGACTGTTTCTTGAACATGACAATGAGTTCACTGTACTCAAATGGCCTCCACAGTCACCAGATCTCAATCCAATAGAGCACCTTTGGGATGTGGTGGAACGGGAGATGCGCATCATGGATGTTGTGGAAGAAAACTCTTCAGGTCCAATTCGGTGGCTGGTTCAAATGAGGTTTAATCACTGACAGTGGAGAAAGAGCAATGTCGCAGTTGCCACACAGTCTATTCTGCCGTATGTGGCGTGAGCGATGACCTTATACACAGAACCAAAGGGGCAGGTCTAAACAGTGGATTTACATAGATTCAATACGCGTCTCTCCCAAGTGGGAGAGACGTCCTGAGACAACATAAAGGTGTGACTTCCTCGGAACAGCTGGGTTCTTGCTAGATAGTGTCACAACAGGGGCCATTCATGAAGGCCTTGATCAAGTATGTGGGATGAAGGTGTTTCGGAGACGGTCCAGGAATGGGGACAGATCAGAGGGTCTCATCATTAACATGACAAGGCTTACATAGAATGAATGCAGCTCAGCAAGACATTTGAGGTTCCCGAGAGGAAGTAACATTTAAACAAAACAAATTGGAAGGTAACACATTTTCTTCAATGTGCAGCCGACAAATCTGCAGCAACTGCTTGATGCTATCATGTCAATATGAACCAAACTCTTTGAGGAATGTTTCCAGTAGGGATGTCCCGATCCGATATTTGGATCGGATCGGCCGCCGATATTAGCAAAAAATGCATATCGATATCTGATCGGCCTGCACGGGAAAATCCCGATCCGGACTCCCGATCCAGTTTTTTTTTTTTTTTTTTTTTTTCAAAACTGGTCCGTGTTTTCCAGCGCACCGATGTAGGTAATCCCTTACAGTTTTTTTCCGTTATTCCCCAAAAATCTGGTCCGCGTTTTCCAGCACACCTAGCACACACCTCGCGACCTGTCATCCACTAAACAACAACAAGACGGACTTGTCTGTGCATGTCCAGTGTTTCCCCTACTATTGTACAGGCCATAAAATCAATATGCCAAAAAATAAGCCACCTATCAATTCATTCATAAATCAATAAACATTTACGTGCTCGCACAGATCCGCTCGTGCGCACATGCGCTGATGCAGGTCGAGTGTTGTCGATATATGCACTCCTTCAAAACAGCATCAAGCCATATTGTGTGTGTAGTATTAGGACATGATGACGTCTGTGGGGAGGATTGTTTTTGATAAACTGTGGAACTCTGAGTTAACCTATTTCTTCCTGAATTTCTATGAATTATTAGGCTGTTGTGTAAACCTATAACTTATATTTTACTTGATAAAATAAGACAATATATGCACTCATATGTCGTTATAGTGTTTTACAGTATCTGTAGCTATTAATGTGATGTTCCTCATTTTCCAGCCATATTTTTCCGGCCCCTAATTTTGGATAATTTCCATCAACCGGCACCTTAATAAGTCACTCTCTCTTTGAATCCTTGAAAACCTTGAATACACTCTGGGTGAACAAAAATGTTGAATGAAAATATAATAATTGCAGAATGCAGACTGCTTGCTGTGCCACCTGACTTAATCCAGCTGCACCAATACACCTTTTTATTATTATACTATCTATTATTTTGTCTATTTTGTGTTTATTCAACCCTGTATATAATAAACAGGTCAGCTTCTCATTACCAACCATTGTGGATTATTCAAACTAACCTAATTAAGTTGGCTAGTTGGTCTTAAGACTAAAACCCTTTTCAACATGAGTCTGACAACAAAATAAGTAAATATATGTAATCTTTAATACATGCTTGGATCGGCCGGTATCGGTATCGGCCGATACTAAAAGCTACAATATCGGTATCGGATCGGAAGTGCAAAAAGCTGGATCGGGACATCCCTAGTTTCCAGTACCTTGTTGAATCTATGCCACGAACGATAAAGGCAGTTCAGAAGGCAAAAGGGGGTCCAACCCGGTACTAGCAAGGTACCTAATAATAAAGTGGCCGGTATGTGTATATATAATATGCATTCGGCTTTTCTGATCGCATATTCAACTAGAGCTGGGTTTCAATTCAAATTTCAAGAATCGATTCGATTCCGATTTTTAAGTTTCAGAATCGATTTTTTCCAATTTTCTCAGATTCCATTCGATCCGATTTTGATCTGATTTCCGATTCGATCCGATTTCTATTCGATCCGGGGGTTAATGTTATTAAAGAATGAAAAATGTATTTGAACCGTTTCCTTCACTTCATGACTGTTACACTTGCCTGATAGCTCCTACTGCTAAAGCTACGCTGTTTGCGTGGACGGCACGTCCGTGTTTACACAGCTTCTTTTTCGTTGGTGTTTACACAGCTTCTTCTTCGTTGGTGTTTAATGGCAGTCAACGTATACCCAGCTATTTCCGTGACGCGAGTTTCACGCGAGAGTATGAAAAGATTTCGCTTAATTTTTTTATTTTTTATAAATGCTTATATTATCAGGTCGACAAGCATTTATAAAAAATTGGCGAAACTTTTACATACGCTGGCGTGAAACTCGCGTCACGGAAACAGCTGGGTATACGCCGACTGCCATTAAATACCAGCGAAGAAGAAGCTGTGTAAACACAGATGTCAGGCAAGTGTTCTTTTTAAATAAACTCCTGATGTACTTACAAACTTTAAAATGCCTTGTTTTGTGAGTACAGACCCTATGTGTACTACTGCAGAAGTTTGGTAACATTTCATGCATTATTAGTGGGGAAATTTACGAGATATAATGTATGTACCATCGCGCTATTACGAAGCCGTTCGGCTGATTGCCCTATCTTGACCACTGCTGACCATCGCTAAAAATGCTTCCGAGGGGGTGTTTGGCTGGATGTCTTGGTGGAAATTACCTAGGGTCCATTTCACTCCGAACCATCACTTTAATGCATCATCTAATCATGCAAAAGACTCAGGAGGCTAATGCATTTCCATTTAAAAAAACTTTTGAAGTTTGAATGTATTGCTGACCTTCTAACAGGCTCTACTTTTGTCAAACAACTGTTGGTGACCTTAGTTAACACAGAAAGCTAAAAACCCCTTTCCATCCTCAATGAGGCAGTATTTGTAGTCAACCTAAGATAGTCAACATCCTGTCATCCACCCTGCTTATGTTACGTTTCATGGATATCTGGCAAACATTTTGAAATTTCATCAAACTAATTTGGTCTTCAATGGTTGTTAATTCTTGCTTTTCCCCTTTTTTATCCCCCCAGGTGCTGATGCAACATGGAAAACCTTAGAGGAATGAGCGTTGACTTTGCAAGGACAACTTTTTCGAACCAGTCTGAGAGTGAAGACATACTGGTTCTCACATAGAAACCAATTTTGTGGGTCTCTGGAAATAGTTTTACTAATACTTGCCGATTGAAAGTGATGCCATCAGCACATCGCCCAAATAATTTCATCATGGAAAAGCAGAAATCATTGACTACTGTTGCTTCACCGCAGTTGAGTGGAGAATCAAGTACCTTCATCTGCACTGAATGTGGTGACGGGTTCAGTCAGTACTCTAATGTGTTGGCACACATGGCAATTCATGGACCTTTGGAGTCATTTTCCTTTGATGGCTCATCTAATGGACTTGAAATCCCTCGAGAATATGTGCTACAAGAAAATGGTACACTGACAGTTGTGAATGGTTTGGAGTCACATTCTCTTGTAAAACCAGTATCTCCTGGAGTCCTGCCAACACGTTTCCCACCGCCTATCAAACCAGTGTCTCCAACTCTAAGGCCACATCCATCTCCTTATAGAGATGTGTTCAGGCCAAGGCCAGACTTGAACTTGGACAAGTCTCGTCAGGGCCATTACCGTTGTGAAATATGTAGTAGATCATTTAACAGCCTGCAGAGTTTACATCGTCACCAGCAGTATCGAAACACAGAGCGAGGTTACAAGTGTACGTTGTGCTGTAAGATCTTTGAAGGTAGACAGGACCTTAAGAAACACCTTCAAGACCATGCCAATGAAAGGTTTCACTGCTGTAGTCATTGTGGTAAGCGATTCCTTAAAGTGGATGCACTTATTGCTCATCAAAAAGAAAATCATCTCAACCCCAAGGTTTTGGATAAATCTGTGACTAAGCAAGAAAAGAAGACTGAAAAAACGTATTCATGTAGGAAGTGTAAGTGCCAATTTTTCTGGATGTCAGATTTTCAGACACATTCACTGCACCATTGCAAAGGAAAAGAGTCTGAAGCTACTTTAGCATCTGAAATGGAAATTGAATTGAATCCTAAAAACTTAAAAGGCCTACCACTTGAAGACCGCTACAGTAACGGCATATCTATTGATGTTAAGACTGGTGATACTAAAATCTTTAGGGATACTAGCAATGAGATTGATGCCGAATTCTCTTGCACACCGTACAGATGTGGTTTATGTGGGGATCGTTTCCAAAAGTTAACAGCTCTGAAGGAGCATCATCTCACACATCAAACTCAGGAAGAAATAGATCGGCTAACTCAAGAATCACAAAGAACCATTAAACGTAGAATGCCACCTAAAGGTAGGCGTAGGAGAGGGAGTAATCCAAATGGCAAGCTGCATCCTTGCAAGCACTGTCATCGTGTCTTTAATCATTCTAGTAGTTTATCGCGGCACATGAGATACCATAAGGGTACTATGCACACATGTGGATCTTGTGGTAGACATTTTCCACAGCGCTGTGATTTGAGAAGGCATTTAGCCATGTACCACAAAACGGATCTGGAAAAGAAACCAGGTTCGAAACACTTGCAGACAAATCCACAAAATGATCCTGACCCCAATTCTATTAATGGTGAGAAAAATGCAAGCTCTCACGACGAGAAATCCAAGAGCTCCTCTGACAATGAACAAACGGCTTCACCAGAGCAGTATCCAAAGGGGAAACAATTGGGGAAAGCAGGCCGGGTAAACTACAAGTGTCAGGAATGTGGAAAAAGATTTGGGTTGCTATGTGTGTATCAACGCCACTTGCGCTATCATAAAAAGGAACCTAGTAAGTGTCCGAGGTGTCCAGCTCAATTCAGGAACTCTTCATCCCTTGAGCTTCACCTTCAGAATCACCCAAGCACTGGAGAAGTAAATGATGTTGGACAAACATCTCACAGCACTGGCTCCAGTGGAGACCCTGTCTTAGGAAAGGGTATTGCAGAGGACATGGAGGATGACTATATGGACCATACTCAAAATGATAAAGGAAATTCTTCAGAGGTTCTTTACGAATGCACTGAGTGCACTGAGACATTCTCATGCTTGGACACGTTTCTTCAGCACCAGACTTCTCATGGCTCAGAAAACAACGGGTAACTATTAAACCAGACTCACTAGTTATTGTTATTGCCAAAAAGGTCTCAGTGGTTGAGTGGTTTCAACTCTTTTGAATGCAAATATTTGAAGAACTGTATATTGATGTAAAGTTTCTTTTTAAACAACCTTTTATACACTTTTTCCTTTTGGCATGAGTAGCAAATGTCTGTTTATTGGTGACAAAACCAGTGGAAATTGGAAAATAAGGCTTTGGTAGGGAGCATATCAATTAATATAGAATTAAATTGGAGAAGAAAAAACGGCATGTCTGATATCTGTAAAATGCAAGTTTAAACCTTAAAACTTCTGCATTGGTCTACAGGTGTAGTTGATTAATCACCAGTTGTTGACCAGCTCGGGTGAAGATGTTGATTTTCATTGTATTTTTATTGGCTACCCATGCTGTTATTGTCAATCATATTGCTAAATGTGTCATTATTTTAATTACAATGTGATTTTGATATTGTCTTTATGTGGTATGTGTATTCTTACTTTTAAAAGGGTAGCATTGTCACAGAGTGGATTCTTAATTGTGCCATTAAAAATTGTAAAGCTGTACAGCGAAATTACTTGATTTGCTATCCGTTTTGCTTTGATTCCCTTTTTGCAGTTACCTTGCAGTAAGAAAATTCCATTGAAAACAACATTTTTGCCTTCTGTAATTTAGGTCTCTTATTTCATAATTGTACTGCAAAACTGGACAGACGGAAACAACTGTTGATTGAGGATCAGTAATGTTGACAAATGTATAAGAAACGTTACTTGATTTCAAAGGCCCTTAACATGGTTCTTTTTATATTTGTAGAAATATTTTGACAATAGCATGCAAGAAGTCATTCCTTTAAATTCGGTTCTTCCGGCCTTTATTGAAAATATGTTTGGTGACTCCTACTATTAGTTTCCAAAGACACCGTGTTGGGTGGCATTGCAATTTGTTATCCTTAGTCCGTGAATGTGAATGCATAATCCGTTCAGAGATTACTGGCCAGGTCACCCTTGTGAAAGAGATCTTTGATTTCAATGGGCTTTTACCTGGTTAAAGAAAGAAAGAGAATGTCGTAACAGCCACATAATCATATCTTTGTCAGTTTACAGCTTTGTGTTTCTCTTTCTATAAAATACTTTTAGCATTTGAATTAATCGTGGCCATTTTATTAGGAGCAGTGTGGCTGAGTTTTCCGTTTGTCCTTGTGCCCAACCAAAGTAAAGTAATAACTTTCTTTGGCCAAAAACGAATATTCTTGTCTTAGGCTCACCATTATTGAAACACCTATTAACGAATAAACATTTTTAAATTCAAAATATTTTTATTTGATGGCAGTACAGTTAAGACTAGAAACTGTTTGCCTTAACATTTTATAAACCTGAATTCATGCAGACTACTGGCCTAATAGCCTACTGTTTGGCTCAGGCTGTGTATTTCTTTCAATTTTTCTTTCTCTATGAAATAAGAAGCATTATTGCAGTGCCTGTTGAAAACATGCCTGTTCAGAAGGGCTGAATGCCTGGCCTGTGGTGTTGCTACTTGCAGCATTCTTAAGAGCCGCTCATAAAAACAACTTCATACTCAACCCTGTGCTTCCTTAGGTCCTGAGCAATACGCCTACCATAATTTAGTTCGAGCATCACACTCAAATGTTGCGGCAACTCAGAGTTTAATGGCAGTTAAATACACTATGGTTCGCAGGAAAAACGGCAATACATTCAGTGTTAAACAATGTTTTTCATGTGATAATGCCCCAAAATAATTTGCAAAAGCCTCTCAAAGCACTGAAAAAATATGAAACGCCACTTACATACTGTGTAATTCTACTTCTAAGAAAAACATTGAACTACCACTGAAATTGTATTGGTCATGTTGCACATTCAGTTTGGATACAAAAAATACATAAGTAAACTATGATACATTATTAATCATTAAACTATCCAGCAACATTGAAAGAATTGAAAGCTCCAACTCAAACGGACTATAAGTAAATTTATGTAGGCTACATTGTGCTGATAATGCCTTTCTTTCAATTAAAGTTAAAAATGTTTATTCATTACTTTTATTTAGGTGGTATTAGTGTGTGTGTGTGTGTGTGTGTGTGTGTGTATATGTATGTATGTGTATATATAAATATACAGTATATACACATCAGTGTATGAGTGTGTGTGTGAATAGGTAAAAGAGTCTGAGTAAGCACCTTCAGTAGCTAAAAGCAGTCCATTTACCATACCACATGGGTGCAATTGCCCAGAGCAGCAAGTCTCTGGTTCAACTCCCAACTGAGCGGCCCTTTTGCTGCATGCCATTGCTACTATTTATTAGAGCTGGAAAACGCACCCAATCACTGTCTGCAAAATCAGTTAAATATACTTTACACTTCACCAACCGTACTGCGCCCAGGCACGATTGAGCCTAAAGTCTGGATTGTTTGGCCAGTGTTAGCGCTCCGTTCCGTACTTAATAATGGTACACTTCCTTGCCCCGGCATGCTTGGAAGAGGTGGATTTGAGTACGTTACGGTTCATGCACGCGCACATGCACGGGTACACAATGTTGACATGACTTGGGCTTTAATCGATAGGCCGTCCCTCTCATTATCGCTCAGTGTTCAATTCGGATTTCCCGCTATTGAGCCAATTTATGACTAACACAGCGGGATTCTGGGCCAGACTTGGGCTTCAGACTTGTGGTGTAAGCAGTACCAGACCGGTACTTTTATAATAATAATGCCGCTGTGTGTCTACGTCCAAAATCCGCTCCACTCGTGCTGTCTGCCCCCGATCGCTCGTGCTCACATGCTCTGATGCAGGCCGAGTGTTAGAAATATGTAAAGTTTCAATTGTGTTCTCTGTGTTGTTCTCTCTTGTGATTACTTTGAGACGGCACTCCTTGAAAACAACATCAAGCCATGCGTGGGTCGTATTACGATGTGATGACGTATGTACAAGAGGCTGAGAATGGTACACTTCCTCGGCCCTGGCACGCTTAGAAGAGTTGGATTCAGTATATTAGGATGCACGAGCACATGCACGGGTGCGCAATGTCCGCTGCCCGCTCGCTCAGCTCCGCTTGTACTCGCATGCTGTGATCCAGAGTTCGAGTGTTTTCTAGAAATATGTGCAGACTTTTCAATAAAGTTGCAGTCATGTTTGTTGTTGTTCTCTTGTGATGACTTTGAGAGGTCACTTCTTGCAAACAACGTAAAGCTATGTGTGTCGTATTACGATGTGATAAAGTATACGAGGCAATCAGGCCTAGGCCCGTTTGGCTTTGGAGCAGTGTGAGTGCAACATTGCGGGGTACAGGGGAGGGAATGCAATCGTGCCGAGGCACGGTACGGATCAAATGGCCCTAGTGTAAGTGCGCCCTCAGTATAGGTATTTCCAAATAGGCATATTAGTCCCATGCTTTGAAGTAAGCACCGTTATACAGTACATCATGGATTTAATTTATCAATGAGTTGCAGCGTTTTTTCTCTTTGACTTGACATTCTCAGTATCCCTCTCTTTGAGAGAATTGAAGAAGAGCTTGGTTGTAATGTTAGTCTATCTAGCAGCAAATGGTAACTGCAGTCACCGAGTCGCAGCCTGTAAAGGCCCACTTTAGTTGCCATGCTCAACTCTTTCCGCAGAGCCTTGAAGACCTGCTCCGGCTGCTGCACAGTGGGTCATTCACTTGTTTATTCAAAGTACATTAATATCAAATGTATCATGTGTCAAATGTCCATGGTTCCCCAGCAAAACAGTTGTGAAGAAAATCCGATGACCAGTTTCAAGATATGCACACAGAGAGCGCACGCACATGATTCCTTGCACACACATGAGATTCCTTGCTTTATAGTTAGATGTGCCAGAGCTATATACTAGCATAATATTTGAGCAGTGAGCAATAAATACATTTTGAGTCAAAAATGTTGTAGTGGTTGAAGTCCTTCCCCTGGGACCATATAGGTCTGCAATACATTTTTTTCTCCACATCTTCTACAAGCCTTGATGTATTAACTTTACCTCTGTATGAGAGAAAGAGTCCTGTATCAATTCTACAACCCTTCAGATGCTGCCCAGCACAAGTCATCTTATAACTAAAGAGGTAAAATACCTTGTATCAACTCCATTCCCAATGCAACTGAATCTTTGCCTTCCCTGCTGCCATTTTGTCAAGCTGTCAGTTACCACTAACTGCACTTCCTGTAAACTTACATATGCACAATTTTTAGCCATGACTAGCTAAAATTCCACAAAACCAGCCTGAAACCAAAGACAATCTGAAACAGTTGCATAAGAGTCTATGTAGCACAGCTGGATAGTTGTTGAACCCTGGTCGGAGCTTGCAGATACTACGCCATTATTGGCTATCTTGCATTTGATGGGCGGGACATAGTGAAGGGTCAATTGCATGCCAGCAAGAAGGGCATCATTTGTTTCTTGTGACCAATGCCCGTCCTTCTTGGCAGAAAAGCTCACATAACACTTGCCCTGTTGCACATAACATTCCTACTAAGACAAAAAGAGATTTTTTATAAAAAGGTGCAGAGAAACAACAATAGGCTATTACATACTCTTTCCATACTCTTTTCCTTTATGCCCTTCTGCTCTTTATTACATTGGTTTGGTTTGGCCACACCAGCTTAAACTTTAGCGCAATTAGCTGTTCCAAAGCCAGGAATGGAATGTTCTCTACTCTGCAAAATAGACAGCAAACAGGCAGGCTTGATCGACCTGGGGGTTCCAGTGTAGCCAGCAAATATACAGGCCATTACTTCCTTTTTCGTGCGCTGCTCATTGTTTACAATCCGATAAGCAATTCATTGAGATGCAAGAGGGGAATTGGAGTTGAGAGTCAACACGTACAACCGGTTGTTTAACAAGAAGCCAGTTTATAAGCAAATTTTAGACCATTAAAAAGCGAAATCATCATCAGTCGATAGCCAATGGGTTCCAGGATCGCTTTCAATACCAAATCTTGTCCCGTGCCTACACATCGTGCATATGAATGCTGAATCTGTTGATAGAGATGAATGACGTTTGGGTTGCACAACAAATTCCTACAAGACATTAATTGGGCAGTCTGATAGATACAAACAGGTGCGGAAATATGGAAAGAAACCACACTGCCCCTCAAAGGGGACGCAAGCAATTTCATTAGGTCCATTGTAGCTGTGCCCATCATTTTCTGTGTCCATCCATCCATTGTCTACCGCTTTATCCTGTATTCAGGGTCGCGGGGGGGCTGGAGCCGATCCCAGCTGACATTGGGCGAAGGCTGGGTACAACCTGGACAGGTCACCAGTCCATCGCAGGGCCAACATGTAGAGACAGACAACCATTCCTACTGACATTCACACCTACGGGCAATTTAGAGTCATCAATTAACCTATCCACATCCTGCATGTCTTTGGACTGTGGGAGGAAGCCGGAGAACCCGGGGAGAACCCACGCTTACATGGGGAGAACATGCAAACTCCACACAGAAGGAACCTAAGCCCGACCTGGGAATCGAACCCGGGACCCTCTTGCTGTGAGGCAACAGTGCTACTTACTACACCTTTGCAATGGGTTCTTGACCTCCACACAAAGGTCTTTGTCTGGCATCCCTATATGTCACCAGTCTCACCTTTATTGTCATCTCCTTTTAAATACATGGTGTGTTCACATAAACAGAACACATGTCTGCAATTCTCACATTCAAAATAACTTTGAAATAAAAAAAAAACTGTTTTAAATATTTGACTCATCTAAGGGAAACCTGCAAAATGGCACAATTACAGGGATACATAAACCAATAGAAGTGTTATAGTTAAAATCACTAATGTTCTTAGAGACCTTACTACAGTGGGTGTAGTGACAGTGTGTCACCTCCGATGTTGATGGCAAACACTTCCCAATACCTCTCTACACCACTCTCAAAATGTTAACTGAAAGGTCAAACTGACCCATATATAAAACATTTTCATGCTGCAACCAGTTACACGATTCTTCACCAGCTTCCCACCACTGTACAGGTGTGAGCCGCTGATGTGAAAGCCTAGAGAATCTCTTCTGTGTCTGCGCATGTCAGTCATTTTGGGAGGGGCAGGGGGCTCTTGCCTCAAGCTGCCAAATCTACACATACAATATGGTTTAACTCTTTCTCTTCAAGTAGACAGAAAAGTACACCCAACTTTTGATGGTTAGATTTTGGTAACATGCCATGGGAACTGAGCATTTGGGAAGGTTATACACCAAAGGCTGAAGTGAGATTTCTCACTATGTCCAGTATGTGGTTCTGCGATGGCAGATCTATTGTTTGAGCTCAACAGTCACCGTAATTGGATGAAAGCACTCAGTGTAGGTCAAGATTACATAATTACAGCACCATGATAGACAACCATGGTTACTTTCCTGGCATACCGAAGGCTGTATCAAGAAAATCTGCATACCACATTCCAAGATGGTGCCCCATTTATTCCTCTGAAAGGAATAATAAGGAATTGCTTACTGGGCACATACACTGAACATCTCTGGGGCCTTACAGCATGCACACTATTTTCCTAACCCTAGTTTCCTTCTTCTGCCAGACTGATTGATTGCATTCCCAGTTGAAACTTCCATTAGCCAAGGCAGCTAACTTGCTGGTCTTTTCCTGTTGCCTGCACACAGTAATGGCATCAAATTATAATGATATGACTCGTCCACACTTTCCAGATGTCATTGGACCCAGGAGATCAAACTTGAAAAATACTAAATAATTTCATTTAATTTTGCCAATGATACTTTTCTCATGATTGTGTGTGGGTTAAAGTATGCTGCAATACCAAGCAGGGCCACTACACAAAAATAGCTTCACACTCTAGTGCTGTTCCCAGGGGCTTGCTCTTAACCAGCCTTCACTAAAAGTCCCTGTTCAGACTGTCGGCCCAAATCCATTTGGGAATATCCAGATTGATTTTAGAAAGTCTGTACAGCAAAAAAAACACATGAAATGTGATTTTTGCAAATTGGATCCAAACCATGTTTGCTGGTGGTTTGAAATGTGATTCTCAGCTTTCTACAGATGTGTTTCATTCCAAATGCGCTGGCCATTCAAATCAGATTTCAAAGTGTGGCTGTGCTGAGCTGAATCCATGGTTCTATTAGCAGAGAGGTATAGAGGACAACACGGAGAACAACAGTCCTTTGACAGATCATGAAATGAATCATCTGCCAGCCCTTTCACTTGTCTTTCACTTTCTGCTGCTACCCCCTAATCAAAATGTATACCAGCCTCCTCAGAATTCTGCACCCCAACTTGACAGCTCATGAGGGTGAATGCCTCTATGTTGGAAGGTTGCATCATCAACATAACCATGTAGTTACTGAGGCCTACGTTTATACCACAGCAACCATACAGATTGGATACAAATTTCTGGACACACAAATCCAATCTGATCACTTGCAAATAACAGTGCATTATGTCTCTTTAATATCTGATTAGAGACTGCAATATGAATGTAGCCCCCCCCCCCGCACAAAAAAAACACAGGCACGTTGGAACTATGGGGGCTGTGTCCCACACCCACAACTTTTGTAAATCAATCAATTGGTCAGGTGAGAAAGGTGGAGTTTGAGCTTCAAACAAGTTTGTTTCAAGCACACCCCCGCCTCCAACATATGACCTTGTTGAGACCACTACTTACCACAGTTGGGGGTTATTATTTGTTAAAGTAGTGCATGGGCAGCACTACATTGTTGGGGGATGTAGGGGGAGGGGTCATTAGACACTTTGAAATGAGGGGATAAACTTAATTGTCCCAACTTGGCATGTTTACAGTGAGTCTGATTTAAATAGGTAATCGTCGAGCCTCAAGCATAGCCTGACAGCAAGTTTGAGCTGCAGTGTGGGTAAATTGTAGTAGCCTACTTCTACCATTTCTTGGGGTTACAGGCAAGTGCAAGAATTAATTAGCCCTGATATTAAGACCTGTTTTATTGCACGCTGCAATAAATTAACTGACTTCTACAAGAGAGGCAGGTATACAACCAGTTCTGTATCAGTTGGTGGCAGGTTTAGAGGTCATAGGGTCTGACTTTTTTAGAAGTTCCATATTAATTTTCATACTTTTCTTGTATACACATACATATATTCAGTGACCTCAGATTAAATCTTCAGTAATCTGCACATACCAGGTTAAAAGAAATAAAACCCCAATGGTGCACACATCCTGTAGAAGAAATTGTCTGGTCACATCAGACATGCTGTGGTTCCTGTTCACCCATTACCTTAAAATATAGGTTCTGAGTTTCTTTCCACTGGAACAAGGTTTTTGTTTTTTTCTCCATGGGAAGTGGTTCTTGTGTTCCCCCTCAGCTGTAGGGGGTTTTGTAATAGACCAGAACAAGAACAGGTGGCGCCATTTTGTAGTCGTGCACACAAAATGGTGGTATGCAACTTAACCCTTAAAAGGCCAACCACATCTAGTCCAGCAGACAAGAAGGCACGCCTGCTATAGTTCTCCAGTAACCTTGTTCATACTCATGAAACATAAACGGAGTGGTACTGAAACTGCACAGGGGGACACTGCAGCCCTGCCGAGTACTTCATTGATCAGCGCGGTCACTGTCAGCGCTGGGAGCACTGCCTACCACAACACGTAGGGAGTGCAGGAGCAGCTGCAGCAGCAAGAAGGCGACCGTGGTGCGGTCGCCCGGAAGGAGTCGAGCTGCCGCGCCGACAGGCTCTGGCCGCATCAACCATAGAACGAGCAGGGGCGGGCTCTCTCGGACTACCCGCATCTTGTTATTGGTTGTACCCAGACCGTTGTATAACGTACGCACATTTTCGGACACATTGTCTGAAAATGCGCAAACATAGATAATGGAGGCGGATTTATATCCAATGCCACTACCCGGAGCACAACAAGCCCACATCGTGAGGGAATAGCACGTTGGTGTTTAGAGCCAACGATCACCATCGATTCAGTTCACAAAGGGGGACAGAAGATCTCTTGACGATATTTCCCAGGAAAGACGGAAGCCGTCGGCAAGGAGGACATGCGCTTTCTTCGTATGCTGACAAAGAAAGCCGACACGTAATGTCATTGGAAGTGATAATTTTAAACGCGGAACATGTAGCCGAGAATCCAGAAAGGAAAGAAAAGAATTGGTCGTGAAGCACGCGAGAACAACACGGAGCAGCGATCTGGTAAGGAGTCCTAGCTAGAGACCCACTACGGAGGAGTCATTCGCTGTTGGCTGTGGGTGCTAGCTAGCATGGTGCTATGGTGACAGAGGCAGCTAGTCGGCTTCACCCAGAACAGCAACCAGCGTCAGTGTAAAAATTAATCTAGCACGTGTCTCGAGTCTAAAACCTAACGCTGCTGCGGATATTTGAGTTTTTGTCGAACTGATTGCATCTTACCGGTTTGTTTGTTTGTGCGTGCGTGTGTGTGTGTGTGTGTGTGTGTGTGTGTGTGTGTGTGTGTGTGTGTGTGTGTGTGTGTGTGTGTGTGTTTGTGCCCCGTCAAGGCTTGCTTAAAGCTCAGCATCTTACAATGTCACAATCAAGGCGAGCAGCGCACAGCGTTCTGGTCTTACACATCATTGTTTCCTATTTAAAAACTATAATGGGATGATTTTTTGAAGTGCTCCCATCTGTCAAACGAGAACAAAACATAAGTTATCAAGAATAAAGTTTTGGTACTGTAACAAACACTTGATTATAAATTAGGAGCCCCCTGGCTCGTGAGTATTCTGTTGATATGTGAATTAGTTTAAATATCTACAGCTAAATCCTCAAGTAACTTAAATAGATTGTTTTATTGCATGGCCTTGTTTTTTACATTAAAAGTTGCATTATCTTGTTATCTTTTAATAAATCCACCAATTAGCTGCATGGGGAAAACTATTTTCCTGAGTATATCCATCTGTGCATCTGCTTGCTTTCCAGGTTGGCTTGCAGGTAGAGAGACATGTTGGTGTAAAATCCCTCCCCCCTGTACCTGTATGTAAAATGAAACAGGTGAAGGGCTTATCTGCCAATAATTGAGATAGACAAGCATCCACAATTTCACATCCTTGTAAAAAAAAAAAGAAAAAAAAAAGAAAATAGTGTTATGATTTCCCTGATATCCCACAATCCCTCAGCAATCTGATCTAATGCACAGCTCTACCATATTCTACATACCACATTCTTATAATAGCCAGTCTTGTTCAAACTTCCAGAGAGGTGTGAATTAAAGCACACGTTTATTACATAACTGAAGTTGTGATTGTAAAGTTAAATATAATAATTTTACTTGAAGGTGCTATGTATTTACACCTGTCTATCAGACAGTAAGTGATTTAGAAACAATGCATCTAAAGAGAGGAACTGATGGAAAGTATTGAAAGTGAAGTTCACATGCTATTGCGAGGGCCCGTTTAAAAAAAAAAACATATCACTTACTACTATCAAATAAGATACAATAACAAGTACGTTGAAGTCATAATCAAAAGTGACGTGTTAATATGTGGATTTTGCATCGCCAATATGGTATCGCCATAATACCCGCCATTAGGGGTGATGCCATACACGGGGTGTAACGGTACACTGATGTCACGGTTCGGTACGTACCTCGGTTTGGTACGAGTTTGGGGCAATGGAGGGGACAGAAAGAAAAATGCAGAAGGCAATTCTTTTTTATTGTGCATGTCTCTGGTTGTACCACCTAGTGTCATACAGTCTCTCTCCTGAGTTAGTTGCAGCAGCCTGAACTGTGTAATCTAAGAGCGTCATTTCAAGAAAGTCTTCATCCACATGAATCCACTGAAAACGACTCAGTTAGTACATATTCCAGGCCCTTATGTGGCACTGTATCTGCTACAAAAATACACCAAAAACGCAGAAGAAGAAGAGACGGCGCTTGACCGGATGGTACATGGGTACATGTTACTTTTAAAGGCTTTGTATTGCACTACAGTTTCATAAATGCAAAACGGGGTGGTGTGCATGTCACTGTAGCTATGTAAAAAAAAAAAAAAAAAAAAAAAAGCTATGACACTACGGCACTAACTGACTTAGCTTCAACCGAGCAGTCCAGACCAGAGAAATGGCTATTTCTCAGTTCAACTAGCAAGGGCATAGAAAAGGACACGGCACTCTTCTGTGTGTATCCCGGAATATCGCCTTGGTGCAAGACCATATTTTCTGCAAGAATTATAATTCTTTAATGCTTTAATGTGCTTGTATCTATATGTCAACATAGTTATTCTAACATAAGAAAGGCTGTAAATTGTCAAGGCAAGAAGAAGCATTCTTCTTGGGGATTCCAGATATTCAATGCATCCTATATTCTATTGACTTATATAATATTTGTGCATTCTTCTCTTTGCTGTTGACACCCACATGGGTGAGGTGCTGTTTTGGTAGCTGCCTTTTCCATTCCCTTCAAGTCCAATAGTCCAGTCACTATTGCAGGTACACATAACAATCAGTAAGTTGGAGGAAGAAGCCTAAATTACTTGTGCCAGTTTTAACAAGAAGTGACAACCAATACTCACCTTGCCCAGTCATGTACTGCAGCCCAATCAGCTCTTCTGCTTTAAACTCTCCTTAAAGTGTAAGACCAGCGAAAATGGACCCTATATTCTTTTTTCGCCATGAAAAAACATTAAATAAGCCATCCAGACATTTTTTTTCAGTGATCACCCATGTATCGAGAAAGACGCTAACAGCCCCATAGCGCTAACACTGATTAGATTGGGGCGATGCGCCTAACACATCCACAACGGCATATTGTAACCATTAATATTGCTCAAAATAGCACCAAACCTCTTCAATAGCATGATATGGGTCCTTACACATAAAACTAAGCACCAACAACAAAGTTAGCGAACCCGGAGTTTATTAAAAAAGACTACTTTACAAGTCTGTGCCTTACCAGTAGGTCCATGTTGACAGGTAGTCCATACAAGTCGATTACCGAATGCACTGGAGTTCAGTTCAATGAGGAAAGTCTTGGCATTTATAATTCCATGGAAAATGCATTACTTGGCTGTTTGTGATGATGTCTATCGAGTGTTGACACAGAAATTAAAGGAAATGAAACCACAACGTTTACGTGTTTTGCTGGAACAAATCATCTCCTGTTGCATTGCATTCGATAATCGACTTGTACGGACTATAATACAAGAGTACCTGGAAGTCTTTCAAAACAGTCCTTTTTAATAAACTCCGGGTTCGCTAACTACATTGTTGGTGTTGGTTTTATGTGTAAGGACCATTATCATGCTCCTGAAGAGGTTTGGTGCTATTTTTGAGCAATATTAGTGGTTAAAATATGCCGTGGTGGATGCGTTAGGCACATCGCCCCAATCTAATCAGTGTTAGCGCTATGGGGCTGTTAGCATCTTTCGAGGCTTTCTCGATACATGGGTGATCACTGTAAAAAATGTCTGGATGGCTTATTTGATGTTTTTTCATGGCAAAAAAGACTATGGGGTCCAGTTTCGCCGGTCTTGACACGCGGGTCGGGCGGCGTACGCCACATTTCCCACGTCCGCCCGTCGGACGGGGATTCGGCGTTTGGCCTTCCCTCTTCGCTCGCCGCTACTGAGGGAATCGTGGTTAGTTTCTTTTCCTCCGCTTAGTAATATGCTTAAATTCAGCGGGTTGTCTCGTCTAATCTGAGGTCGTAGTCAAATGTGGCCCTAACTCTCCCTGGGGAGAGGTGCGAAGGACATGGCTCCCGGAGGAGGCTCACGGACTCTGGCATCGGGTACCCTGAGGCGGAGGAGGAGGGTCTGCTGACGTGACCCGCCTGCCCTCGTTTCCCCCGCTAGAGCGGCACTGGTTAAAAAAATGAGCGTCATGCAGAACGAAGCGAATGACACAAATAGTCCAAAATGATCAAGCGGCGCGATACAAGTGTCTCAAGCGATTGTATTCGCGTCTATCGCGTCCCGTGTGAACGCTGCATTACACTTTAAACTACACAAGATGCCCAAGACAAGTTAAGATGGTATGCATTACAGTGTTGTGCCTGAATAGATTTGAAGATAAAGCCAAGGGAGAAAAATATCGCAAGTATGTGGGCCTATATTAAAAACAACCTGTGCAGGTATTAAGACTGGTGTTTTTTTTTATTTTTTTTATTCCCTCTGCGGGAATATGTCTGTGTAACATCTTTTTTTTTTATCTTTGGAAGATACCTACTTGAATATTCTGATTCAGACTTCGTGTCAGTTGCAGTGGCAAAGAACATCAGGGTTCCTATAATTCTTCTGTTTCCTAGACTCAGTGTAATGACTTAATGTATCTTATCACTTTGACAATATCTTTCATAGTTTCATGCGTTGGCACCTTGGAGGGTTGGCCAGTCTGGCGCTTTAGTTGCATTGCAGTTGTAGTAATAGCAGTGCCGTGATTTTGTGTTGTTGTGGTTATATTTAAGTTAAATGTAGCCTTTTCATGTTATAATAATAATAATAATAATAATAATGATGATAATAATAATAATACATGATGGGAAAATGAGCCAAATATTGGCAAAAGCATTGACTATTGGCAATCACTTACTATTGGCGATTCCAGAGACAATCGTCTATCAACACTACCCTACAGCATTGTCTAAATATTGTGTAAACAACATTGCAAACCAGATTTCTTTTTAGTTTAGAGGCTATGATTTACCTTACCAACAGCTCTGGCTTTGTCCTTTGGCCCTCAAACATTTGACAACAGCAAAGACCAAATGCCCTTCCTTGCCCCTAAAATGATCAAATTCACTTGCACTTTGTTTCGAATGTCAAGATAGATCTAGTCTCATAGCACAATATCAATTTCCCAGCACTACTTTAAGTGCAAGCCACATTTTTACACATTCCACATTCCACATAAGTGTGTGTGTGCGTAGTGAAGTGGCAGAGAGAGTTATTGTGGGTGTGCTCAGAGCAGGTCAGCTGCAAAGGAATTGGGGATATTGTTTTGTAATTATATATTTGTATAATCATTTATACAAATAAAATTTACAGTATCTCACACGCACCACACTCATGAAATGAATCGGCTGTCCCAAGATTAAGAATCTCCCCAGGGACGGGAGACAGGTGGTGAAGTGGTTACAGCCTCTGATCATGTCAGGTCTAGGATGGGCCTTTCAGGGTCCGGACAATTGTTCACTTTATTTTATTACTGGTATGTTTTAAGGTTGTGATGTCACTCGAGGAGGACTGTGAAAGGTGGTTTTGGACAGACCAGCTAAATGTCAAGTGCCACAGGGAAAAGGTTTTGTCCCACTTGACAGATTTTTGGTTGATATGCAAGCTCTGCTTTGTTTGCAGTTGAAGTGGAGGGCAAGGCCACACTGGAGATAAATGGCTTACAAACTGTCACCTTCCTGTATGCTTTAAGTGATGGTTCAGAGTAAAATGCACCCTAGGTCCTTTCCACCAAGACATCCAGCCAAATACCCCTTTGGAAGCATTTGGTCAGCATTGGTCAAGATAGGGCTATCAGCCGAATGGCTTAGTACTAGCGCAATGGTACATCTTGATTATCTTGTAAATTACCCTACTAATAATTCATGGAATGTTACAAAACTTCTGCAGTAGTGCACATAGGGTATGTACTCACAAAACGAGGCATTTTAAAGTTTGTAAGTACACCAGGAGTTAATTTAAAAGAACACTTGCCTGATAGCGTCTATCCTCGGCTACTAACGCTAACTTACACTACCGCAGTGTAGACGCTACTTCCGTGTCTACACGGCCAATGCCGTGACGCGAGTTTCACGCGAGAGTATGAAAATGTTTAGCTGAATTTCTATAAATGCCTGTAATATCAGGTCAACGCTTATCAACACTTGTTAACCTGATAATACAAGCATTAATAAAAATGTGTTGACCTGATAATACAACCATTTATAAAAATTCAGCAAAACCTTTTCATACTCGCGTGAAACTCGCGTCACGGCATCGGCTGGGTAAACACGGAAGTGGCGTGTACGCTGCGGTAGCATAGCAGCCGAGGATAGATATCAGGCAAGTGTTCTTTTAAATAAACTCCTGGTGTACTTACAAACTTTCAAATGCCTCTTTTTGTGAGTAGGCTACAGACCCTATGTGTACTACTGTAGAAGTTTACATTCCATGCATTATTAGTGGGGTAATTTACGAGATATACCCACTGTACCGTCGCACTAGTACTAAGCCATTAGGCTGATAGCCCTATCTTGACCAATACTGACCATCGCTAAAAATGCTTCTGAGGGGGTATTTGGCTGGATGTCATGGTGGAAATTACCTAGGGTGCATTTCACTCCGAACCATCACTTTAATGTAAACTAGTAAAACTGCACGATTCACGCCTTTATGCCAGCTGTGGGCAGTTTGTCATCAGACATTTTGTGTACGATCCTCCACTGTTTAAAAAATTAGACAATTATGATAAGATGATATTCCGGACTATGTCATGACCTCAGCATGCATGATAAGGCAATGGTGTAAGATGTTTAAGGAGTAATTTAAGGGCACACTCATACTAGGCTCATTTGCCCCGTACCGTGTTAAAGCAAGCTTGTCCCAGTGCAGGCCCAGTTTCCCACTGGGCCTGCACTCGCATTGCTCCAGGCCCAACCGGGCCTTAGCATGGTTGCCTCTTGTACATATGTCATCAAGTCATAATACGACCTGTGCATGGCTTAATGTAGTTTCTTAGAAGCACCATCTTCAGAGTCATCACAGACACCACAGAGAACATGACTGCAACTTTACTGACAAGTCGCAGTTTTTGACCAGTAAGAAAATGCCAGCCCAATTCAACTGTAAAATCTCTTCAGGATCATTCCCTTTTCACATTAAGACAATCACTTCCACAGCAACTCAGTGTTTTCACTCACCAACAGGTGACAACAAAGGCTAACTTTGAAAATAACCCCATTCCAACAGTCGGACAGCTTCAGAACATTACAAAATCACAATAGCAATTCACAGTGATTTTAGCCAATAATTTCTAAAAGTATAAATTAGAGATCTTATAAATGCAAGACCAAACCACAATGAAAAATATGACCAACATTAACAAAAGTTTTTGAATGTGATCATGAAGTGGTTATTGATTTGTTACTGTATAGCTGTGCACAAAGTGAGCTGTTTTTCCAGTGAGGCCCCTGGGGTTGCTTAGCAGCCATCAGAACATCATACCAGGCTTGATGGTTGACAATGATACAAGCCAGGTATTCCTCACATCCAGTCTGTTTCTAAGCCTGTTTCTTATGGTGTTTTTCCATTACACAGTCACGGCATGGCACTACACGGTACAGCATGGAACGGACGATTTTGGGTGTGGGTGCGGCTGCGAAACTGCCGTGACGTCATTTACGCGCGACGCATGCACAAAACTGGGAAGAAAACAATAACACCATCACCAACAATGGAGGACACCGAGGCGATTGTGTATTTGCTGCTCGCTCTGTGGCTTGTTGTCACACACAGAGCTAAAGAAGAGAGCTCGTCGACCGACCATGGCGTTGACTTTCTCTGCGATTCCATTTTTCTCGAGTTTGCCGGGTTACGTCTTGTCGCAGAGCAGCTGGTTTTAAAAATGCTGGGGTTGAGTTGTGTTTACAGTCTGGTCGGACGTCGCACTTATGACGCTTCCAGTGACGACACTCGTTGGCCAATCCGTGTAATGCAGTCGGCTGACGTCACGTTTTAGTGGAGCTTCGGCCCGCTTGGAACCAGGGCCGAGGCGTTACAAAAAAAGTACCCTAACCCTAAGCCCAACCCTAGTGGAAATGCAAAAAAAACGCGCCGTGCCGTGACTAGGGTTGTCACAAGAACCGATACTTCGGTACCAATTCGATGCCGACACGAAAAAAAAATTCGATACTTGCTTTTTTCTCGTCAGAACCGAATATACAACTTTTCACTCGGCGAGCCGTGTCGATTCTTGGCGGAACTGACGGGGGCAGTATACGCGTGTGAGCAGCACACGAAGAAGAAAACTTGCCGTCTTCGAAAAAAATGGCTTCAGCGGGTGGGAGCGAAAGCACAATACGTCGGCTCGCGTGTGGAAATATTTTGCGTTCGAGGGCGAGGCGGATGAATCCGGAGCAATTCTTGATTCAAACAAGCCGACATGCAAAAAGTGCCTCAGAAGTTTTCAGACCAAAGGAGGAAGCACGTCAAACCTGGCCAAACACCTCGGCTATAGACCACTGCTGTTCTTTTTTTAATGTAAAATAGTTGACTATTGTTGTTATTTATGACCATATTTATAAGCACAGTATTGTTTGTTTTTATACTGGATGGCTATAGGTCTGTTGGCAGCTGGTACTGCAATTTAAATTTTGTGCAAAAAGATCAGTGGTGTTAAATACTTGACAGTTTGAAGCAGTTTTCAATAAATTAGTGAATTTAAAAGTACATGGGTCCTGTTTTTTTTTTTTTTTGGTATCGAATTAGTATCGAGAATCGTGGAAATTCACAGGTATTGGTATCGACTACTGAAATTCTGGTATCGTGACAACCCTAGCCGTGACTATGGAAAAGCCCTATTAGTGGCAGTCATGGCAGAAATTCCTCCCTCATATGAAGTCGGTAACGGGAGCAGTCTCTTCAGGGTGCTGATCCCAATGTATTCTCTTTCTTTCTCAATTACTGTAATGACTATTTTGCCAAATTGAAAATAGAATAGAAAAAAACATTTTGGGGAATATGGAATTTTCATATTCACCATGGAATGGATTGCGCATCCATCCTTTGCCATTCCTTGGGTATTTTTCAGAACTCAAACACCTAATTCTGTAGAAGCACTTGTAATCAGCATCCATGTCCTCACACAATAATTCAAACAATCATGCAGTGGGTTGCCTCACATTCAGGCAACTACTTCTTTTCACCCTGTAGTAGTAACATTCACTGATCTTGTGGATATCAAAATGTTCTGCTGGGCATCAAACCCACATTTTTGTTTTTTGAAAAATCCTCCAATTTATCATTGAGGAGAAGAAGTTCTGATGGCTTCATTGCAAAGTATTTTGGAACAAACAATAGCTAATTATTAACATCCCTACTTCAAACTATCCTCTTTTTGTATTGCGAAAAGTTGAATGTTAAAATGTCAGCAACAGAATCATGTTGTATTTTTAATTTGAAATCAAGGATTATCTGATGAATAGAAAACATCTTTTACAAGTACTAATATCGGTACTCGCTATAGGAAAGTACTGAAATGTAAGGACTAGGGATGTTAACCGGTGACCGTTTGACCGGTGGTTGACTTTATTAACGTTAACCGCTTAAACTTGTCGGTAGTCGGTTTTTAAAAAAAAATCAGGATCATGTTCTGCTTGCGCTCGGCGCGTGCCTGGTCTCGCACCTCGGCAGCCTGTAGTTGCAGTTGGGGCTGCAGCTGGTCTGAGCAGCGCGCGAGGGCCACGCGGGCCCAGGTGTCCCGCTGTTCTGGTGTTGGACGGGGAATCTGGTGCAGCTGTGGAGGGCGGATGATAAAGACAGTGGTGGTGATGATGATGATGATGATGATGATGATGATGATGATGATGAATGGCCCGGTGGCTCGTGCAGGCACCCGGTACTCGCCACCATTATGTCTACTGCTGTGCACTCTGACCCTGTTTTGTGATGTATACTATGCATGACGTCTCCCTCACACACAGCGTCTCCCTCTGTATAATTTCTCCTCAAGTCTTAATTATTCCCGCATGCGAGGTGCAGAGAATGCGATCTCAATTATTATACACAGTAGTAGACTACACGCTACGCGACTAGGAGTAGACTACAAGACTACAGTTTGCCATCTCATTACAAGATCTTTTTTTGTGTGAAGTGAACAAATTATCCCTCTCACTCAGTTTTTCATAAATCGCATGTTTATACTTAATAGCCCAAATAAAAAAACATTTCGCGCCTGTGCGTCTTTTACGCATTCCGAAGGTGCCTGTTTTATCTTGGACGGGCTTGGATTTGGACATTACTACATTTCAGGTTTTTCAATGGTAACAGATAAGGTCCTGATAATAATCATCTTGCTTTATTATTATTAGCACTACCATCTCTTCAAACTAAACAAGCAGCGTCTCAGAGATGTCATTTTCTTAAATGATCCTCTTGACTCGGATGTTTCGCACTGGAAAAAAGTGAGGGGGGGGCATTTTAATAGCGCATTTTAATCTGATCGGTTAACCGGTTTCAACCGGTTAATGAGGCTTGGTTACTGTGTCGTTAGTCAGACAGCTCCTGTTGTACTTTTTAACTAACACACGTTAAATGTCAGATTTTCCTTATCGTAGATAACCACATGTATGATAGCCATCAATTTTAATCCCACGGTATATATCGTTACAGCCCATGTCCAAATGCTAATGAAGGATAACATGCTTGTAGTTTAAGCTAAATTGAGTTTTCAAAACGGTAAGAAATAATACATAATTTCAACAAAAAAGCTCTGTTAGCATGTACAAGCATTTGCTTGTGTGGTGAAGGAGTCTGCCAGTAATTGAAGCTATTGCAGATGTCTTAAATCCTTACATTGGCTCCCTGTATGTCAGAGGATTGATTTAAAAATCCTCCTGCTCACATATAAATCACTACATGGTCTAGGACCGAAGTATATCACTGATAGGCTCCCACTACATCAGCCTTCTAGACCACTAAGATCTTCTGAGACCAATCTGTTAGTGATTCCCAGAGTAAACAACAATCACGGGAGAGCATCATTTAGTCACTATGCAACAAAAAAACTTCCTGAAGATGTAAGACTTGCCCCAAACTCTGACCACTTTTAAAACTAGACTGAAAACTTTTATGTTCACCATAGCTTTCTGCTGTTTGTGTTGTGTTTTTATTCTCCTTTCTTTCTGTAATGCATTTTTAAATTTGCCTTTATTTTCTTTTAATTCTTCAATTTTTTTTCTCACTTTGTTGTATGATGTGAAGCACTTTGAGTCTGCCTTGTGTATGAAATGTGCTATACAAATAAAGTTGCCTTGCCTTGCCTTGTTGTCTACTACTTGATGTTTTGTTGTCTACTACCTCACATAGTTTCCCCCCATCTGCTTCTCTGCTGGCGCCAGTGCAGTCATGTCAATCACATAAAGTTAAGGCCATTTATTCTTTCACATTTAAGCAATTCTTGCAAGGAGACTCAGGGGTAGAGGAAGGCCCACTCATAGAAACTCCTCATCACTGGTTGTTCTTGAAATATTGCTTTTGTCCGTTAGGGTTTAAAATTGTGAATTATTAGTCCCTTTTACACTGCCTTTTCATTGGTGGAATATCACTATTTTTTTCCGCCCCGTCATTGTGCTACCGAGACGGAAATGGGTGACAGAATGTTGTGCCTCTGAGACGGCAATTGAGGTAGTCACAGAGCTCTTTGTGAATGGAGCAAGCCGGAAAAGGTGCATGATATTGCCAAAAGTATTCGCTCACCTGCCTTGACTCGCATATGACCTTAAGTGACATCCCATTCTTAATCCATAGGGTTTAATATGATGTTGGTCCACCCTTTGCAGCTATAACAGCTTCAACTCTTCTGGAAGGCTTTCCACAAGGTTGAGGAGTGTGTTTATGGGACTTTTTGACCATTCTTCCAGAAGCGTATTTGTGAGGTCACGCACTGATGTTGGACGGAAGGCCTGGCTCTCAGTCTCCACTCTAATTCATCCCAAAGGTGTTCTATCTTGAAGTCAGGGCTCTGTGTAGGCCAGTCAAGTTTATCCACACCAAAGTATCTCACCCCAAAACTTTTCCCACAAAGTTGGGAGCATGGAATTGTCCAACATCTCTTGGTATGCTGAAGCATTCAGAGTTCCTTTCACTGGAACTAAGGGGCCAAGCCCAGCTCCTGAAAAACAACCCCACACCATAATCCCCCCTCCACCAAACTTTACACTTGGCACCATGCAGTCAGACAAGTACCGTTGTCCTGGCAACCGCCAAACCCAGACTCGTCCATCAGATTGCCAGATGGATAAGCGTGATTTGTCACTCCAGAGAACGCGTCTCCACTGCTCTTGAGTCCAATAGTGCTGTGCTTTACACCACTGCATCTGACGCTTTGCATTGCACTTGCTGAAGTATGGCTTGGATGCAGCTGCTTGGCCATGAAAACCCATTCCATTAAAGATTGTTCTTGAGCTAATCTGAAACCACATGAAGTTTGTAGGTCTTTAGCTATTGACTCTGCAGAAAGTTGGTAACCTCAGTGCACTATATGCCTCAGCATCTGCTGACCCCGCTCTGTCATTTTACGTGGCCTACTACTACGTGGTTGAGTTACTGTTGATCCCAATCACTTCCACTTTGTTATTATCCCACTGACAGTTGACTGTGGGGTCATTCCATGTGAAAACAGCCAATATCGGGACACCATGTACATGGTACCTCTCAGATTTTGTTGAAAAGCAGTGAAAATGTGCCTTGTTACCAAACAAGGGAATCTGAAGTTTCAGGTCAATATCTCAAATGGTTTTCCCGCGGCGTCCATTTGAATTTCAAGTGCCACACCCCTTTTTGACACATTGGAATTTCACATTTCATTTGTTGGCATTTTTGGAGGCCCATTACTTCTGTTCTCATAGTGATAAAAGGCTGACAATTGGTGTGGCAGAATCAACATTCCTTACTGTTTGGGTGAGAGTCACCAAAGTCCTAAATTATTTTAAAGGTATGTGTGATTTTTCACCACGATTAATGATCATATTTATTCTAAACAGGATTATTTGTTATAGTTGGGAACTTTGCTCTTGCCAAAATTAATTTGAAGGGTATGGTACCACTGGTGGGGGTTATATGGGGGTCCAAAAACCCTTTCTGGCAGAGGTGACTCTTTTGGAACCCCATATTTGGACCCCCAAATGACCATGTGGGCACTTGATGATCCTCATGGGATTTATACCAGATGAAGCAACATCTGGTATAAGCCATTTATATGATGTACAGCAACTTACCTGCAGTTGAAGAGTCCTGTAATTATGCAAGATGAGCAAAGTTCACCTTTCATAGTTGTTTTGATGCACTCAGGCTAATCGAATTTCCGATGCTAATTTAACACGTCCTAGGCACGCGTTGGCCATGTTACCTCTCTCTCGTTCCTCAAAGCCGGAATGCTTTGTAAAAGGGGACACTGTTGCGGCAGTACACCGCAAAGCAAAGTTCATTATAAACTGTGTGATTGCAGCATATTTTTTGCTCCTTTCCGTGATTAGGGCACAATCTTCTGTGTAAAAAGCACTATAGTGTTTCCCCTACAATGTTAAAGGAATGGCAGTAAAGATAATATGATACACTTTATTGTCCTGGGAAGGAAATTTGTCTTGGAATGCTTTCATATAAAAAGCTGCTTTACAGTAGTAACTAGGGGTGGGAATCTCTTGGCACCTCACGATTCGATTCAGAGGTCAACGATTTGGTTCTAAACCAATTATCGATTCTAAACTGATTATCGATATATATATATATATATATATATATATATATATATATATATATATATATATATATATAAACACATATATATAACAATATATATATATACACACACACACACACATATATATATATACACACACACACACACACATATATATACATATATATATATATATATATATATATATATGTTATATATATATATATATATATATATATATATATATATATATATATATATATATATATGTATATATAAACACATATATATATACACACACACACAAACACACATTTGAGTTTGCTCACTCTCAAATCTTAGTTTGATACTCGGAGTATTCGGAGTTTGCAAATCACTTCCTCCTTTTGTGTTGATCATCAAAGAAAAACAGATGAATTTCCTGTATTTATTAGAGAAAAAGCTTTTCCTTATCACAGTTAAGACTTTCTATGAACAGTGCAATAATCAATGCAGCTTGCATTTCAACACATCACAGCGTAGCGGACTGTGGTCTCCCAGCGCCGTGGGATAGTATCTTACGTTTCATACAGAGACCCAACTAACGAAGAGTAAAACAAGAGACTGTCTGTGGAACAAACGACAAGGTCGCTGCCGTATTTATGCCGAGACGACGTTATGTTCAGTGTTTATGTAGCCGCTACCGTGTTAGCCTAGCTTAGCTCTGAGCGAGCCGAATGCCAAAACAAGCATTTTTAAAGTGATTTGCGTATCGTCTAAACGGACAGACTTAACAAACCATGACTTAGGACATTTTACTAATCGCCGTTTCTTCAGCATCCTCTTTATCCGTAAATTGTAATTAAATCACAACGTGGTTTTTGATAGCAACCGCTGCTGTGAATGCAGCTCTATGAGATTCACCGATCCCCCTCCGGGTAGATTTATAAACTCAGGACGCTGTTTAGTTTCCTAGTGTGTCTAGGACTTCCACAACATGTACAAAGCAGTAATAGTGTTCATTTCATTCATGAATGATTAAACATTATCCATGTAAATGCATCGGGTGTCGGTCGGATTTCTCTCTCAACCGTGTCTCTGTTATGTGCAACGCCACAGACTGTCCAGGCGCTGCATTTCCGAGTTCTGCCTTTTGCCCTCCGTAAACAATACGGAATAAAAATAATTGTTTTTCGACATTTGTGAATCGATTCAGAATCATCCACGTCCGAATCGCGATTAATCTAAGAATCAATTTTTTCCCCCAACCCTAGTAGTAACGGTACAGATACAGACAGTATACACATAAGCCACAGGCCACACAGTATACATGAAAGTGCGATGCACACATACACACACACACACTGCCCAGACCCTCCCTCACCTACTGTATTATACCATTGGTCATGATCAATAGTACAATTGCACAGTTTGTTTGATCCTGGGGACATTTAGCATCTTAATTGAGGTGGGCACAAATTAATTCCTAAAACGGTACAGCCTGCAAGTGGGGACTCAGTGTCTACCAGATGGTAGAAGCTGGTATTCTGTGTGCAGAATGTGTCTGGTCAGACAAGATTTTCTCAGCTTGTCTGAGCACTAATTTAAACAAGTATTTGCTACCAATTGTGGTCCATTAATCCTCCTCCTCGAACTTCTTCCCATTTATTAAAAACATTTGCACACAGTGGGCCCGAGGATTTTTGCAATATGTTTATTAAAGCGTCAGTAAAGAGTCATAAGATGGTGGATAAGCTCTCACTGCTTTGTTGCTAGTGTCTGTGGTTGGGGACCAACAGTCCCACATCAGCCCACTGTATCTGTGGTGATCAGGCACAATTTGAGTAGTGAGTAGGCCCTATGATTTTTGCAATGCGGATACACTTACATATTTATGCACATGTGCATGGTCTCTGAATGACAAGGAATTATAATTAGAACTACTAGACTTAGGGATGCACGATAATTATCGGACCGCTAATTATCGGCCCGATAATAGGAATTATGACGTCATCCCGATAAATCCGATACAATTATTAATACCTCCGATAATCCGACGATAGGATGTGTGTGTTAAAACAGTGCTACGGGTGGATTGGGATGAGGGACGTTAGTTTTTTTCTAGGCGCCTCCCGTTTAGCATGTGATGTGGTTACTGTGGTATCACAGGTTTCGGAGGAGGGAGTTAATCCACAAATCGAGCGCTCCCTTCTCACGCCAGGTTCACCCTGCACGCGGAAGCGCCGCGGCGCAGCGCGCCGCCGAAAATCGCGAGCGATCCGCGCACCCCCCGTTCAGACCAGACGCGTATTTCTCCGCGGCGGTCGACAAGCGCTTCTGCTCAGCTGTTGTTCATTCAGAGCTATTTTTTCCATTAAACCCCATAAAATTAATATGCCATGTTTCTGTAACTAAGAAGTTTGTACACTTCTTGTATTTATCCGTTCTCTCTCTCTTGGAGAGAGAGAAAGAGAGCGCGAGAGAGAGAGAGAGCGAGAGAGAGAGAGAGAGAGAGAGAAAGAGGGACACACACACAGACAGAGAGTGTGTATGGTATAGACAGTAGTAGTGCAGATATACCGTTGAAATACACATATTTGTTTATCTACTCTTCACATTATATATATATATATATATATATATATATATATATATATATATATATATATATATATATATATATATATAAATATTGTCATTTTATTGAAGAGTCAAAACTGTTCTTGGCTTTCTTTTGTTCATAGTATTAACACATTATCATGTCACTGTGATACATCTGGTATGGTGTTTGGTAAAAGGCAATAAATGCTAAATCTACCTAAGCTTAGTCATTAGTGTTTTTGACCTGAATTTGATCTGAATATACATTCAAAAACGAATAACAATATTATCGGTTATCGGTATCGGTCCCGAGGAGCAGAAAGTTATCGATATCGGTATCGGCTTCAAAAAATCAATATCGTGCATCCCTAACTAGACTGTTTCTTCAGTAAATATCTTAATTTTGATTCATCAACCACATGATTAGACACCATATGATGAAAAAAATCCTCTAAAATTGTAAAACAGAATTCAGAAAAAATAAAACAGAAAACACAATTTAGGAATAAATGAACAGAATCTGGAAAAATTGTGTGAGCCATTAATCTTGACAGGAGCATTGAACAGGGATTGACAGATTCTCACCATCCATATGCAATCACAAGTTTGGTTGTGGTTAGATTATCAAGATTTGTAATCGAAGATAACATGGGTGATATAGCTTAACGCATTTAGCAGACACAAGCCTTGATTTCTGTCTTGTTAAGAGAAATAGCTACCGATGCAAAACAATGGTAATAATAAAAATTGCATTTCTTTTTCTTTTACAGACGGCCAGGATTGATGTCTTGAAAGTTTTAGATGTCAGCAGACGGTTTACACCAGGTACCAATGCTTTTTTAATATTGGTTAAGTTTGTAAGTTTGTTCTTTGTCTTTCAGAAATGCTTGTTTCAAAGTAAAATACATATGAAACATGAAACCTGTCTGAACAGCTCAATTGGTTAATATACAGACATAAGTTAAACTACAGACAGACTTGCATAATTGGTCTAAAATGTGCTGTGCTATACAATACAATAGTAGAAAGTGCAGTGTCTGTATTTATGAAGGTATTGACAATCATACCATCTGGATTTCTAAATTGCCTGCCGTACAGTATGCCGTAAGATTGTCCTAACCCAGATTTCACTCCATTAACATTTGTAATGCACGATTGTTTCTACTATTGCTTTGACTACACCTGAAAACCTTTTGTTTGATAAATTGCAACGGTTGAAGGAAGGTTTTATTCAAAACCTTGCATTTATCCAAATCAAGAGGGTTCCAAACTCGCACTGCTTAAGTGTGCCTGAGAGAGAAAATGGAAGAAGGGCTCAGCTCCCCAGAGTCTTCCAATTCTGCCCCGTCCGTAGAGGGCTGAGGCTTATCCAAGTCAGGGTCACATGCTAAGCAAAGGCAACCAGATGCTCCTATCTGTAGTTACAGATCCATGAAATTACACAATTGCCAAACTCTGATACTAAAAGACATAATTTTCAGCTTGCAATTATTATGTTGTTGTGATGATCACAAGATAAAACGGCAGGAATTCAGCCTTCTGCTTACAAAGTAATCCAACATGTGAATGAATGTCATGGCAAATGCATCATCTAGTCAAATGACATTGCAATACAGTAAAACTTGAGCCACGTTAAAATGGCCAGAGCCATGTGGGTCATTCCGTGTCATTTCATTAAATTTCCAAAAATCTTCCCGCCTGACCATCTCAGAATGTCCTGAAAAATTCAAGTACGAAGACACACTTGTTAATAGGACAAATTAAAAATATTAGGTCTCTGCTGTCAATAGTTTTCTCATGAAACATCATTGAATGAAGAGTAGTTTAGACGGTTTTTGGCATCATACTCTGAAAAGCCATTTTTAAACAGCAATATCTGGAAAACTATTTCACCTGTGGCCTTCAAATTATGTATATCTGTTACTAAAAGCCTCCAGACATGGAATATCAATGATAACCTAGTATGGTAGGTACTTAAAATGAGGCCTGTCGAAATGAAGTAGCACATTTGAAGAGTGGCTGAGCTCCCATTTTTGCAGATAAAAGACTTCTATCACTTCTGCCTGTATCTCTGGTGTTAGCTTAAACATTCTACAAAATGTTTTTTTTTGAGATGATTAGTTTCAAAGATATTAAGGCTCAAAAATGGAAGTAAACACATCTTTGCCCAACTTCAGAGCCGTATTCCAAAAAACGGACAAGTATTGAAAGATCAAATTCTTGTTAAAATCGTATTAAAAAATGGGGAGGGTGTTTTGCCTCAGTTTGTCGCAGTGATTTTTTAAAAATCCTGATATTGGTGGGCACTTTGTGGACGTTTTTGGTACTGCATGTCTTAATATCCTACAAGTAAACATCACAGCAGGGCAATTCAATTGTGTTTTTTTACCATTTACCGAATACCTACATGTGACTAAATGCTACTGATAAATTTAGCCTTACGAAAACATTAAAATGTAGCACAGTTGTAGTTACAGAGGCAATAAGACCTTGAATGTGAGTTAAACATGCTGAAAGCAGCTTTTAATGTCTTAAACCATGAACAAACATAGCATAATGTGGAAGACTGTACTTTTTGTCATACTTTAAGACACAACCAAATCAAATAATAATCTTAATTTGAGCATAAAGATTTTACATTACAGTAAAAAAAAGTCTTCAAAGTTTTATATTGAATAACAGTTTGTCTCAGATTTTAACAAGAATATGATCTTTAAAATAAAGTAAGTTTGGACCTGATACTTGTCAGTTTTTTGGAATATGACTCTGAAGTTGGGCAAAGATGTGTTTACTTTCATTTCTGAGCCGTAATATCTGTGAAACTAATCATCTGAGAGAAACCATATTTTGTAGAATGTTTAAGCTAACACCAGAGATAGAAGCAGAAGTGATAGAAGTCTTTTATCTGCAAAAATGGGAGCTCAGCCACTCTTCAAATGTACTACTTTATTACAAAAAGCCTCTTTAAGTACCTACCATACTAGGTTATCAATAATCTACACCCCTGATATTTCAAGTCTGGAGGCTATTAGTAACACATAAACACTGTACAAACTTTGAAGGCCACAGGTGAGATAGTTTTCCAGATATTGCTGTTTAAAAATGGCTTTTCAGAGCATGATGCCAAAAACCGTCTAAACTACCCTTCATTCAATGATGTTTCTTGAGAAAACTATTGACAGTAGAGACCTAATATTTTGGATTTGTCCTATTAACAAGTGTGTCTTTGTACTTGAATTTTTTCAGGACATTCTGAGATGGTCAGGTGGGAGGCATTTGATGAAATGACACGGAATGACCCATGTGCAATAATTCTGCCACTGCACAAAAATTATATAAAACAGGAAAAAAGTGCATTTATTGGACAATATATTATTGGACAACTCAAGGCTCTTCAAACTACATTCAGTCTCTTACCCGTTCACATATTCATACACTGATGGCAGAGGGAGCCGCCTGCGCATCAGGATCTAACTTATTTGTAGGCATTCACACACTGATGGCGCAGCATTCAGTATCTTGCCCAAAGACACTTTCGAACCACCAATCTTCTGATTGGAGGACGCTTCGCTCTACCTCTGAGCCACAGCCGCCCCGTAGTGAGCCTATATAGCAGCAACCCAACCCAATTTTTGTTGTTCAGGCCTGGCCTAGCCCCCACTAGAGTTTAGATTCTCTGCCCGAGCCTGACCCTACCCCAATATTTCCCGCCACTATCCTTTCCCGGCCGGGCCTTTGATCAAGTTTGTGTTTGATAGTTTTTTTTTTTTTTTTTTTTAATCATTGCTCTATTTGCCTAATCTGAGGAGGAGGCTAGGCCATAAACATTAAATATTATTGGCTATATGTTTAGCAGAGTAGGCGTAACAAATGTGTACAAAGTTACACAAAGTTAAAAAAGACGCTACACAGTGCGCATGCATCATTCATTATGGTTCTGCTCTGTGCAGCTAAATCAAAGAATAAAGGAGTTAAGCTAAAGTTCAACATGGAGCTTGGAGACAAAGGATAAATGAAATTTAAATAATGAAAAAAGAGATGCCTAATACACTTTTGTAATTTATTGAGTAGGCTACATACAAATTCACATAGTCCTAAAAGACAAAGACTTCATTGTCTGAAATCTGAAAGAAGGTCATACATGCTGTGATTGGCACAGGTGCAACCCAATAGTGGAGTACTGTGTTATTTTAATGATGCGTTGTTTTAATATTGCAGTAGGGCTATCCTAATCGCAGCAGCACTAACATAGCCTATAAAATTATTTTTATATTTTGTGGCTGAGTAGTGGTGCAGCCGCACCCCCACTTCCCATGGATATGCACATACAACAGCCTATGCATGCATTAAAAATAATTGTCGGGTTGAAATCGGGCTCGGGCTCTTAATCACAGTTAATGTGTTGGGCCGGGCTTGGACAGAACGTGCTTGGGTAGGGTCGGGCTTGATTTTCTGGGCCCGATCTAATCTCTAGCCCTCAGCCCTCAATCCAGACCTTGCTATGTGAGGAGAACCCCGGTTGCCCAGGTTCTTAAATAACTCTTGAAAATATTCACCATAATAATAATAATATTAATCAATATATATATATATATATATATTTTACAGGTTTCCATTCATATGTAAAACATCATCCTGGACAGTCCCAGTCCCTCTGTGTCCAAGAAAAGGTCAGAATTTATTTATTTATTTATTTTTTAAGTATTGCATTTTTAAAAATATAACTGTTTGTAATTCTTGGCATCTTTATGTTTTCAGGATTGGGCAACATAAGCCATAGCTTCCCATCTTTGCAGAGAATGGCTCATGGGTGGGATTCATACTTCAATAACCTTCCACATCTATCATCAGATCCAAGCACTTTGAGAAGGACATCAGAGTCGGAGGGAAGTCTTTCCCAGCATATAGAGAACTTCATTGGAAATAATGACTTCCCCGGAACAGTGGTTTCGCATGAAGCCCCTACAACAAACTCAAACTTCAACACAAACTATTTCTCAAATTCCAGTATGGAAAATCCCAGTTCAGATTGTCTTTATCAAAGCTACTGCAATGAAACGCCATGGCAAGCTGATGGAGATCAAATGGTAAACTTGCCAAGATGTGGAAATAGTGAAATCTCAGATTTTGCCACAGATGCGTTGTCAACATCACAATCTTTTCCGTCAGCTTTTGCAACAGATTTACAAGAACTTAAGCAAGACTGTGGAGTGCTAGCTACATCACTTCTTGAGGACTACTCGGATGTCAGTAGCTGCTCTGATGCAGATATGGGTGAAACAAGGCCCTCTTGCAAATTCATCGACAGTAATTCAGTTCCAAATCCTAAATCTGATGTTGCTACAAAACCCAGCTCACCAGAATGGCTTTTCACTGATACTGGAAATATGATGGCTCCAAATGAGACTATGTGCACTGATGTGTCAGAGAGTAATTTCATTTTGCCTAGTAAATCTAATGTGATCGAAGAAGAAAACATAGTTGAATGTGTACAAGACGAGATGGAAAGTCCAGAAAAAACTGTCAAATCTTATATAGGACAAAATAAGTCCCCTGCCATTTCTAACAAGGCAACAACTACAAGGAGCAAGACTGTAATGGATGGAAATCATTGTGGTGGGTGTCCAGGTCAGAAACAAAAGGAGGATGTGGAGAGGTATCTCACAGAAAGAAAAAATCCAAACATATCGACGAGTGGCCATGAAAACTTGACTGATGATGGAATACAATGGGCGGATGGCAATGAGGAACAGCAGATTGCTGCAACTCTTCAAGAAACCATGACAACATTGGATCATCAGCATGAGCACTCGGAGGAAAATGTCCTAAAAGAGGAAATTATGGAATCATTCGACAAAGAAAATGATAACCTCAGCTCCACTGATGGTCACGGTGGAAATATAAGCGAGGATGAGCAGGACAAAAGGAAAAGAAAAGAGTGTTCAGAATGTTCATTAGAAAAACAGATATACGATGAGCAGACATCCCCAAATCCCAACTCCTGTGATGGCCACGGTCAAAATATGGAAACCAACTGTCAGCAGACAGCATTTGAGTTATGTACCTCTCAATCTTCACATCCACAGGGTATCGAGGTGTCTGAGTCTAAAGACGCCACTCATGAACTGGGGGAATGCACAAGTACCATGAAAAGTAACAGTCTTGATTTTGAATCCTGTTTACAATTATCTGAGCCCCAGTCTGACGACAGTGTCACTCAAGACAAGATTTTCCAGAGCCCTGCTGGGATGAGTGACGGCCATTTCAGTAATGATGGTGACAAGAATGAGCAAAGTGTTGCAAGTCATTCAGCATCTTGCTTACAGCCAATTTGCTCCAGCACAGATGTAAAGAAAGAAAGGCGAGAGAAAGAATGCACAAGTTCACCGGAGAAGAAAACCACAACCTCTACAGAACCAGATAGTACTGACCCTGCTTTGACTGGTGACAATAAAGAGAAAGGGCATTCCAATGGTTTAGAATCATGTTCACAGTCAAACACCTCAAGCACAGACATAAATCCCAGTCTAGGGAAGGAATGGACAAGTCCAGCAGAGAATACAAATTCAACCTCTTCTCCAGATGACAAACAGACACTGCATCAAAGTCCAGTGGCTCTAAAACCAGGGAGTCTTAATGGGGATGTTGCTGGAAACTCAACAGCGTCGTTTGAAGAGTCAGACACATCTGCAGAGGAACTGCCGATGCTTGGCGTACTCTATGGTGAACCACTGTCAAGAGAAGATTCTTCATGTGATGCAGATGAAACAAAAATCGGCGAAAGTCGCATTGAAGACACTTTTGTAGCCAGACTTGCCAGCAACAGCATGGACTATTCAGAAGGACAAGCATCTCGCCAGTCCTCCATACAAATGAGAAAACGTCTGCAGCCTGTTGTAATATTGAAGACCTCAGAGCCAGTAAATGGAACAAGTAGCTCTTATCAATGCGCCATTTGCCAACACACGACCCATAATGTAGATCATCTAATTGAACATCACCAGTGTTGCCATTCAGAGCCTAGTTTCCATTTTTGCAAGAGCTGTAATCTGTACCTGATGAAAGAGCAAACGGAAAAACACGTGTGTTGTGTAATCAAAGATAGCCCTCAGCTCTTTTCTGGTTCCAGCCTACCGAAGAAAAGAAAAATCCACAAAACTCGTGGCCACAGGTGCATAAGGTGTGGACTCATATTTTCAAAACTAATTCATTATGTGAAGCATATACGAACTCACACTGGCAAAACACCCTATAAGTGCAATGGATGTGGAACGTATTTTGCACAGTCTAGTAGCCTGGGAAGACACGTGCGTGTACCTGGAAGATGTAAGGGGGCAAACCATCCAGTTACAAATGCTGATGCCGTTATCAAAGAAACTAATACACCACAAAAAAAGGACCTTGTACAGAACAAACTGTATCCAAATCTACCCGAATGTTACGTAAAGCTTGTTGATGTCTCCAAAATGAATCCGTGTAGTTTATGTGGTAGAACCTTCTCAACTGCAGACAAGGCCAAAAAGCACTTCTACAATGTACACAAGGGAAAGAGAGGTTCATCAATTCATTGCACAACAAAACACAGTGGTGAAAAAACTGTGAAAGTGGGGAATGAGACCGTGGGAAAATACAAATGTCCTATCTGTCCACGGCTTTTCAAGTACTCGTTCAACAGGGCTCGCCATTTGCGTGACTGTGTCAGAAATTCAATACATGATGAGAAGGAGAAAGTTTCTGGTAAATATCAGTGCCCCTTATGCCACTTAACCTTCACATTAGCAAACAACCGATATAGACATATTAAAACATCTTGCCTCAAAGAATGTATTAATCGGCTTGCAAAAGAGACGGCACGATCAAGGGAACTGGATCATCAGAAGAAAACAAAGGAAATTGAGCAGAAAACACAGTCAAATAAAATCGAACAGAAAAAACAGCCTAAGGAAATTGAACAGAAAAAACAAACACCCCCAGCTCTAACAGCCCCCAGCCCCGTACCATGTTACAAATGCAATCTTTGTCCAGCAGTTTTTTGTCATGCTTCAGGAAAGTACCGCCATATGAAGAAACATGAGCTCTTTAATCTCACTGGCAAAATGTTCAGGTACAGGAATTCAGTTTTCTCTACCATACCTAAGCCAGCAACTTTAAGTTGTACCGAGGCTGAAGAGCAGAAGGATAATTCAAAATCAACTGAAGCAACTTGCAGCCTTGCCCTGAGCTGTCATTTTTGTGGAAAATGTTTCAACACACCCCAAACACTGAAGAACCATGCGCGTGGTCACCGAGGTGCAAAACCGTACCGCTGTCTGGAATGTGGAAAGGTGTTCAAGAAACGCGCCTATCTGATTGGCCATAAAAGCATTCACCAGAGGAGGATACAGTGCACTGTTTGCAGAAAGATTCTTCCAACTATTGGAGAACTGATTCAGCACAGAAGCTCCCATCTTAAAAGAGGAATGCTTAGTTGCCCAGACTGTAATCAGCAGTTCCAGTATCCTGCACATCTCCTTCGGCATCTGAAGACCCACAAAAATAAAGAAAAAAAGACAGGTCAGCTTCAAGAGAGACCACAATTAAAACCACAACAGTCCTTGGAGTCTGTGAAAGAGAAAAGTGGACCAAAGCAGCTACAGTGCTTCTTATGCAAAGAGGTATTTAATGATGCCCAAGTACTGAGAAAACATTCTCTTACGCACATATCTGGGTCCTCGTCAAACCAGTGTCCATTTTGCAAACATAATTTCAGCAATCGCCGATATTTGCTGCGCCACATGATCAAACATACTGGAGACAAACCTTTTTCCTGCACTAACTGTGGAAGACAGTTTTACCGGTACTTGTACCTTAAACTTCACAGTGAGAAGTGTTTGCCTGCAGAAACCAGACATCATGTCACACCGGAGTCAGACAGTAAGCCAAAGAGGCCACATCAGTGTTCCTATTGTTCACGGACGTTTTGTAAGAAAATTCGCCTGAAAGATCATCATCGTGGCCACAAGGCAAACACCCTCCTTCGTTGCTCAAAATGTGGGCAGTACTATGGATTTACAAAGGTAAAGCAACATCAGAAGAACTGCATGGGGACTACAGAGCTCAACGCTGGCTTATCAACTCCAAATGGCGACGTCTCTAAAAGCACTTCACAGATTAGCCAAAATGTCAGTATAATGCCTTTAAAGTCTAATGCAACTGACATGCTTCGCTTTAAATGCCCTCACTGTACAAAGAGGTTCAGGTACAGATCCTTACTCTTGAGACATCTTATTACACATACCGGTGTGCAACCCTATCCATGTATGCATTGTGGACACAGATTTCGAAATCGGACGATGTGTTTGCAGCATGAAGCTTACTGTGATGGTGTTTACAGCCAGGAATGTCGGTCAAAAGCCAAAAATACTGCTGCAACTCAATTGTCAAGTGTGCCTACTCTCAAAGAGGCAGCACAAAAGCCCAAAGCAGAAGGTGAAGCTGAGTTCAAGTGCAAATTCTGTACCAAGTCGTTCACAAAATCACGAAGCCTGAGACGTCACATTTTGACACACAATGAAGTGAAGCCATATCGCTGTAAAGCGTGCGACAGCTGCTTTTCAAGGTATGATCATCTGAAAGTACATCAGACTCGCTGTAGAGGGAAAAAAACAAGATTAGAAGTCTGTATTCCCAAAATCAGTTTGGACGATATTGGCAAGGGTTGGCAATATAATGTTGGTCTCCTGGCAGCTGCTCAGAAGCAGGAGACATTTGTGTGCAAAGTCTGTGCAAGGAGCTTTGTAACACAGTCTAAACTTTCGCGACATATCACCATGTTCCATACTACAAAACTATTCAAGTGCATGCGCTGTGGCTCGTCATTTGCTCATGAAAAATCTTTGAAAAAGCATCGGAAGATGAAGAAGTGCAGGAAGCCCTCAAACCAAACAAATGCTTCTCTACCAGTGGAAACTACCCCACCAACAGAAAATGTGACAACCCCACTTAAAGCGATGAGAAGTAGAATTATACAGCATATCCAGCCTTATTTGAATAAAAATTACAGATACACATGTAGTTATTGCCCCCGTGCTTTTCAAAACACCTGGCAATTGGGAGTCCACACCCGTCTGCACACAGGAGAGCGGCCATATGGTTGTGATGATTGTGGTCAGAGATTTATTAGGAAGGATTATGTCAAGCGTCATGCCGCAAAGTGCAGCAACAAAAGATGCGTTGTAACACCAGTATTATCAAAGTCCATGGACTTCCAAAGTCAAGAGTCAACCTCTAAAAGCCCACCAAAAGGCTTTTCTTGTGCATACTGTAGTTCCCGTTTCTTGCTGTTTTCACAGCTTCAAGAGCATTTTTTAAATGCACACAAGCTGGAAACGAAGGTTCCAATGTCCACTGCTCCTCTACAACACCATCTGTCAAATATACCAAACATCAAAGAAGAGCCTTTGGATGAAAGTTGGGAAAAACAGCTTAGTGACGGTGGTAATGTAACCTGCAAACTAGATACAACGCGTGAGGTCCCCATTCCATTTTCCTGCCCAGAGTGCAATATGTCCTTTACCAATAAAGCAGGACTAACTGGTCATCTGCGTGTACATACGATGAAGCTTCCTTATAATTGTAAAATATGCAAGAGGGGTTTCTGGAATAAAAGTCTTCTCCGTAATCACAACAGGAAATGTAGATTTAAGCGCATTTCAGAAAGATGTACAACCCAACAGTTGGAAGCCCCTTTGAAAGCAGAGATTGATTTTGTGCTGAATGACTCTGTTCTAGTGTTTAAAGAAGCCTCCAAATCAAGTGGCACTGGTGTTTTGCAGACCAACTTCTCCTGCAAAGATGACTTAATGGACAAATCCCCAGAAAGTTCAGAGGAAGATCAGCTGGAGGGCAGTGCAAGTAAAGAGAAAAAAGCTGTGCAGTACCAATGTTCAGAATGTGATCAGAGTTTCACAGATGGTTTAATGCTCATTAGTCACCTTGAAGACCATGGAAGAGAGGAACAAGCCATGAAGCGCAACGCATGTTTTAAGTGTGGGCAGGAGTTTGCGAGTCAAGGAAATCTAGCAAGACACCTGAAGATACATGAAACTGGCGGGAAATACCCTTGCCCTGACTGTTCCAAGGTTGTTAATAGCTTATCTGATCTTGAAATCCACAGAACATGTCATGACCCAAATAGGCCTTTCACTTGCAAACTGTGTAATCAGGGGTTTTGGAAAAGACCAGCTTTATGTAATCATTACAGAGAAGAGCATCCAGATGATGTATTCACTTGTCGTTTCTGTAACAAGGCCTATTCAGTCAAAAAGTCACTGACAAGACATTATAGAAGATGGCATCAACAAGAGCAGAGGGATCTTGTGAGAACTTTGCAGGAAAAGATCAGCGCTCAACAACAATCCAACAGTCAAATTAGTACAACTGGTGAAAGCAATGAGGACGAAAATACCGGCACTGAGGACAGCGACTCAGACTCTGCGCCTTACTTCCCATGCCACGTGTGTGGTAAGACATTTCCAACATCGGAAGCTCTTGAGGACCATCAGCGGTGTCACCTGGGTGAAAAACCACATGAATGTGCAGAATGTGGTCGATGTTTTTTCCAGGCATCCCAGTTGCAGCAACACCAACGCATGCACAAGTCTGAGTTTCAGTGTCAGGCTTGCGGCAGGGGTTTTGTCTCACTCTTTGCGCTGCGTAAACACAAGCATACTCATGGAAAGAGCCGACCATACCGTTGTTCCAAGTGTGACTTCAGTTTCACAGGACCGTTGCAGTTGGCAGAACACATGTCTACCCACCGTGAAGAGAACTTCCCATGTGATATATGCAATCTTGTGTTTCCCTCCAAGAGTGGTAGAGCTGAGCATCGGAAATGCCACTCTCAGTCAGGTCACCAGCCCCCGTCTTCAGTTTTAAGGGAAAAACGTGAGAAGTCTGCTTCCCTTTCTGAATGCTCATCAGTATCCCCCAAAGAATTTAAATATCGCTGTGGTGTTTGTGGTGAGCGTTTTAGAGACCCAGAGGAGCTCTCAGAGCATGGTTGTGTAGCAGTCGAAGAGCGGCCATACTCTTGTTTAGACTGTGATAAACATTTTCTGCATGCATCTCACCTGAAAAAGCACCAGACAACCCACCAACAATCCCAGTTGGATTGTGAATATCCATGCAATCAATGCAAAAATAGTTTTTCCAACCCTCAACACTTCTTCTTCCATCTGAAGAGCCATGGTGATACTGCAGCAGAAATTAAACGCAACACTGAAAGTACAGATGTAGGTTTATCACAAGGTTTCATATGTCCAGTTTGCCATCAGCACTTTGCCAGTGCAACTGAGTTGATTCGTCATTTCCCCATGCATGCTGATGCTACCTATGAATGCAAAGTTTGTAAAATGACATTTGTCTCTAGAAGTAATCTTGAAGAACACAAATGCAGTCATGTGACATCAGGTGCTGAATTTAAATGCACAGAGTGTGGCAAGACCTTTTTGAGTAGAGATGCTTTCTGCCAGCATCATTGTTCCCATCAAAAGATTGCCACAATGGAGGCTGAATACTCAAATCCGTCAGCTAAGATATCCTCCCCAACTTATTATCAAGCAGCAGGAGAGGAGGAGGAGATTGACGTTACCGGAGAGGACTTGTACAATTGCCCGGTTTGCTCAATGCAGTTCTCCTCAAAGAGTGGTCTTTTAGAGCATCAAAATAAACAGCACCGAGTTGAGAAGCGTTTCAAATGTGAGCTTTGTGGAAAAACATTTGCCAGGAGCCGGTACCTCAAAGAGCATGTGCGACGGCATCGTCAGAAAAACGGGGCTCAGCCGGCCGAAAGCAAGATCAAATGCACCCAGTGTGGCACCGAATTCAGCACAGCACAAGATCTGTCAGTGCATATGAGATTGCACGCTGAAAAAGAAGTTGGAGTGTTCCGCTGCGATATGTGCTACAAGTCATTCAGCAAATGGTCTCAACTGAAGCACCACCAAGAAAGTCATGTCGGCCAAGTTGTGTATGAATGCACAGAATGTGACAAAGCCTTTGCTTTTCCTCACCTACTGGAGGAACATCAAAAGACTCATGATGGGTCCTCTCAGTAATGGTTGTTGCATAACATCTACCTTATCTTCTCTTTGAATAACTTGCAAAAGTAACTTGAAATTCCTTTCATGCCTTACATCTGATTGTGTATCTGTTTTTTTTCCACAATTTAGATATTTTTGGCCCTTACATACTGACAAAAGATCTTGGCTGAAGCCTGTATAACAGAGCATCTTCTTATTGTGTTTCTATTTACATTGTATATATTTTCTTGATCAAATGTGAGATTTGTAAACACTAAATTAGCCACATAGTTTCTTGACATTGATTGTAAATCTCTGACAAAATTGTGTAAAGCTGTTTTAACATTCTGTGATGAATACAAACGCATGCTGGGAGAAGATGTTTATGAAAAGTCTTGTATAAAGGCCGACATTTTTTTTATCAAACATTATTGTTTTTGATGTTTGACATTTCTTTTGAAGTAGTTTTTAGTCTGGTTTGTTGATAACGTGTAAGATAGACTTCAAACTGATCATTTTAATCAATTGGTATTTTCTATGTTCTATAAATAATTTTGTAATTTTCAGTTCAACATTTCCCTGTATTTGAAATCGTTATTTTTTGCTAGTTTGCAAATTTATTGTAAATGCATTTGAATTACATTCTAATTGAATATTCTTCTTTGTAACACGAAGATGTTACTTTCTTAAGAAATTTGACTTGATGCATTCAATTAAGAAGTAAAAGCAACTAGAAAATCTATTTATGAGTCTCCCGTTCTTTGTCTTTCAGTGTATTTTAGCAGAGGCAGAAGGGAAACTTGTCATGAAAAGCCACACTTTTTTCCAGCAACCCAAATTAGAGCTGTCGACACCCCAACACCACATTTATGTAATCAATATGGGGAATTTTGTCCTGATTTGAATCAAGCAGAAGTCTTTAGCTCTTCTGTGAGGAGTTTGTATGTTGGTCCGTTGACTGAAGGTTCCTCCTCAGTCTCGAGACATGTAGGTTTGGGTACATTTATGATTGTTTTTCTGCCTTCCTTCTCTCCAACATACTATATTTAATGTAGTGGCCTTTTGTTTCTTCTTTAAATGGTAAATGGACCTGCATTCATATAGTACTTTTCTCGTCTTCCTATCACTGATGGAAGACACTGCCATAAAAGGTGCCACTTGCCCACCGGGATCTGATCCAACACATTCATGCACATTCTCAGACTGATGCCTTGTTTGCCATTTGAACTTAGATTTAATGGTGGAACTGCCTAGTCATGGTCTATTTTGCGATTTCATTAAAAACATAACATTCAATAAAATGTGCTGCATGTTAACACTGCTACAAGTAAAGTAGGTCATCCTAAACATATCAGGTAATGATCATTTTACAATAAATTAAGAATCAAATCTAAATATTCACATATTTGACATGGTGGTGAAAACACTGCTTAAGTTGGGATGGGTGCTCCAGACTGGAGCACCAAGCAGGTTAGTTTCAGACCATTGGGCTTTTTTTATTAACCCTATTCTTCGACCAGGAAATATAGTAGTGTCTGACTTTAAAGGAAAACCACCACTTTGAAAAGGTTTTGTTAATGGACTGAGAATTATTTCAGGAGTACACCAGAGGTGCTGCATAACCTTAGCATTATGAAATAGTTTGCTTGGACACCATATCATTTTTTACTTTTAATCTTAAAAGTATATTGTGAATCATTCCCAATGATGTCGACCCTGCGACTAAATTTTAAACCGATGTTTGCAGTTTTCTGTGTAATTTACTTTGATGAGGCCAGGTCTATTTGTTGATTTGAGGCTAGCAAGTTGTCTTCAGTGATTCAACCAATACATTATTCACCAAAATGTTCCTTTATAAAGAGAAGTTTATTGGTTTGACATTGTCCTGCATGACATCACACCATCAAGGATGCAAGTGCCTTACTGAAAATACCTGGCAGCAATATAGACCTTAACCTGAAAACTCATATTGTCTGCCAGATCTGAGGAACCCTGGTGAAGCTTATAAATACAGGTCATGTTCAGCCTGGCTGCGGTGCTGGGAGTTAGTGTAGGTCCTGTTGCCAATATCAGAGCACAAATTCTTAGGAAAGTGACTCATGAAGCGAAACAAGTTCTGTGACATACCAGATGCACAGCCAGAGAGAGAGCATCCAGAAATGTGAGTGTTATTTCATCCCAGAATCACTTGCTGTATTTGAGTGGTTGAGGAAGGTGGTGAAGCAATGTGAAGCAGTAAGTGCCGGTTTGCAATAGGAAGAACTTTGACTTGAATCATATTTGCACAGAAACCGACTGTTCCCCCAAGATCTACTGTAGCTGGAGATAATGTAATTACTGCATCTGGCTGAACCTATTTTACACCTGGCTGTGTCTGACCGTACCACATTTTAAGATGTGAAGGTCATGCTACAGAATATTAACAACCATGAACCACACAGTATATTCCAACCCCTTCATAGCTCTCCAATCAGCCAGAAGAGGACTTTTAGTCACAAGGCTTCAGTGACAGTGCCAGATGTAATGTTAAGTCATTCAGTCACCTCCCTACCCAGTCCTGAGAGGAATTGGACGATCTCTTTCCATTGGTATATATATATGTATATGCTGTTATGTTACATTATGTTATATTATGTATCAAAATAAGCTCATGGGTTTTTAAAAAAGACATCGAGAAAAAAGTCAAAGTCAAAAATTAAGTCAAATTTGTGCGTTATTGAAGTTACACATGATAGAACTTGATCTTCTGGGTTTCAGGGACAGAGGACTTCACGTCAAGTGCAATTTCAACCACGGCCGCAGCGCACCGCGGCGCAGCCATGGCGCACCGCCTACACCAAAGCGCACCGCCCAGCGCTTTTACTGAGCGTAGCCAAGGTGGAATGCGCATGCGCTCTTTAAACCTCCTGGGTCTTTCCGTTCTGCGCCTGCCGCAGCTGCAGATCTCGGCTCCGGCCGCTTCCTCCTGGCACGGTATCACATTTGTTCTCCATAGATCCGAACAGAGCCGCGTATCCTCTGCGTGCACAGATGTCTGCGGGGCCGTTTCGTCTCCTCCCGGCCAGTCATTTTGAGGAATAACGCTGATGCTCCCCAAGGTGGTGAGTAGGCTACGTGATTAAAAAAAAAACATGGTTGGACATTGTGCAGAAGCTGCTCCATATATGATGGCAGCTAACGTTAGCTTGTGAGCGTTAGTTATTCTTTCTCCGGCCTACCGCGGGAACGTGGCCGGCCACCTCCCCCTGCTTAGCTTTCACTAGCAAACCCTTGTGAGATATTTGTAAAAGACCTTGAGGTGATGTGTGGTAGACTCGGATGTCAAGCTAGCAAACGGAGCAGGTGACTCGTGTTCAAGTGAGGAGCTCATTAACCTAATATTACTTGTAAAAACGAAATAACGTAGTAGTAGAAGATGTGTAAAACAACACCGCTATATTCATTAGCAATGTGGTAAGCATCAGCAAACTATCTTAGCTTGAGATTGCCAATATTCTATAGGTGACTGTATTTTCTGTTGTTTCTCTGGACAACGGTGTTGTGTTCATGTCCACCTTGTGTTTGGCGGCTTGTGGTTTGGCAGTCTTTCATTTTCCATGTCAGGTACAACGACCCTCAAACACGGTTCTCCTCCCCGTTCACGTCAACTTCAAATCAAAGATTGGTTTAGCTTAATGCTATGCTCTTGTTTTCATCATGTTTTATTTATGTGTGTCTAAAGAGGGAGAGGTCCAAACATGCGCCAAAATGAATCGCATCTTCAAGAAGATCAAAACGAATGATTAATATAGGAATTATTAAAAAAAAAAAAAAAAATAGAAAAACATTTAAGTGTAAGCATTCAAATGTTGTAAAGTAGGAATACAATATGTTTGAGAACTACATTACATAAATCTGACATAATTAATGGTGACTCGTGAAGACAATATTCTTGACACATTCACATTTTACACACTGGTACATGGTGAGTGCAAGATATTGACATTCCTCCTCAAACTGGCTATAGTCCTGTGTTACAATGCATATGATGTATTTTTACATGGAAGTCTAGTTTCCTGCATGTCCACACTTCATGACCAGTGGTTTTGTTCAACAACACAGTCGTGGTTTAGCATGGCTCGGAGGCAAATTCCTTTTAGCACAGGTCTGCATCATTTTTCCAGCTGTGAGGATAGTGGAAATACATCTGGTGATGGGGAGGAAAGCATGCTACACAAAGCTGGTGGACATTTTGCCTAAATCTACAGCTGTGGGATGTGATCCCATCTCTGCAGAAAGACCTGATGGTTTTACGGACATGGGCTGTGAGGTCTCTGTCTCTTCATGTTGCTATACGGGGCATCTCAGTTCCACTGTGGAGTTGGATGCGAGGAGAAAACGCGGACCGAGGCAGCACTGGCTAAGCACGGCCCGTTCTTATATTTTCAGACCTACACTTTAGGGTTCTTTAAAAGGGGCCTGATGAGGGATTGTTCCAGCTGGACCATGTTTCCTAAAACCCTACCAAACAATATTTTATAGGAATGGCAAATTGGAATATCTCATTAGGCAAACTATACTGATGATCTTATAGTTTAATACAAATTGAAACATTTTTGTGACAAACACAAAATTACTTGTTGACTTTAATATGACTACTTTTCTCATGCGTGCATTTCTATTCACCATCAATGAATGAAAAAATGCATTTTGGTGTATGCAGGTATGCCAGTTGAATGACTATAAGGAATTATGGTTAAAATGTATTTTTTCAAACAATGTTGAAATTATCATTGTGTGTCCATTTTCACTTTGTGACATAATTTTTGTATATGTTGTGTGTTATTTACAGGCGACTTCATTGCATGACCCCAACACCTGGATCACCTTGTATGTTTGGCTGCCATGATGCTCGGGTTACAGGGAAGTACTTCATCCCCCAAAGTGTATCGTTGTGTGGCTTGTTCAGCCACCTTCACCGGATTGGCCTCCTTGCTAGTACATCAGGCAACTCATGCTAGTGCACTCTCCAAGGTCCCTGCTGCAACACAGCCTGACATCAGTCCACGCGCAACACTGTTTTCAAGTATGGACTCATCCACTGAGCACCCTAATCCACAGACACTCCCGCCTGACTGTCCTTCACCATCTTTTTTTATTTGTGACTGTGGAGAGGAGTTCCAGGACTTCAGTCTTATGCTTGAGCATAAGCAGTCACATGTCTCTCAACCACAGCTGCTGCAACCTCTGGATGGTAATAGTGTTCTCTCTAGTGGAACAGGGTGTGGTGACATCTTTCCTTCCCAGCATGTATCATTCATTCCATCTGTAACTCAGCCAGGTCTGGTCCTTAGTTGCCCCTCTACCTCAAGGTTTCCAGCTGTTGAACTACCCACATTAACAGACCATAAAGCAGATGGAGGCCTTGAGGATAGTGTCGCCATGGTAACCACTCCTCAAGGCCACTGTACACCCTCTCGAGATCAGAGTGAGAATCGACTTGACAACATGTCAGCCACAGCAGAGCAAATACCAGAGACTATTGAGGACATGCGTTTTCAGGACAAAACAAATTCTATTCCCACCAGCGAAAGGGGTAAGAATTTACCCGGAAATAATTCCCTCATGAAATTGCTGGCATCGGCTTACATGAATCGATTTCAACATCCTCTGTCCCTGGATCAAAATGATGACAAGGTTACCCCTAAAAAAGAAGTCGTCCCAGTTGATATAACACCAGTTGCAAAAACGGAGGAATCCCCGATAAATGATCTCTCAATTGCACAGTTGAGGCGGCTGCTTGCAAAACCTGGTATAAAGACGAAAGCTCCATCCATCAGCAGAATTCTTGAGTGCAGTAAGAAGAGAGTTGTTTCTCTGACTAAGACTTTCTCGCCTGTTGTCGTTCTAGAAACCCGTCAAAAGCTCATGGCTCCAGGCTGTAATGGCACATATGGGAGATATCAATGTGGCCGCTGTCGAAGGGTCTTTCAAAACTTGGACAAACTGACTGAGCATCATTTCTTGCACAAAAAAGAGAGGATTAAATGTTGTCGTCGCTGCAAACAGCTTATCATCGGACGCCTTCCTTTACCTGACAGTCATGTATGCCCTCAGTTAGGAAACAAGAGCATAGAGCCCAGCCCTTTTAAAAACAAGTTACCATTTGGCCAAAAATTAGTACCATTCCATAGTCTTAACAATTCAAAAAAAGTTTTCTTTTGTCCATTGTGCAAGCACAGCTATGCACGGAGGTGGAACCTCAAGATGCACAAGTGCCAGGGCCCAAGGTCAGCCCCCTCTCTGCGGGCAACTCCCTCCATTCACAAAATACCAGAATTGAGATCAAATAGTCAAGGTAAAACTGATGCAGGGTTTAACGCTGGATCTCACCTCAACAGGAGTGTTGCCGTGGGCACTGAAATTACTGGTCATATCAAAGTAGAGGTGACCTCTCCAAATTCAGAGCAGTCCACAGTTTCACAGTTGGCTTGGACTCATCCCGCAAAAAGCTTCTCACCATTCTACTCTAAATCTTCCATGATGGAAGAACACAAGGATGCCTCTCAATGTGGGATTTCACTCCAACAAGGAGAAGAAAACAGTAGCTGGGACGCAGCAGTAGTTGATAGTGAAGACAGTGATGAAGGGGAGTGGACAATGCCCTTGGATGATGAAATGGAGGTGCTTTGCTCTCAAAAGGAAGTTGGTAATGACAGAGAGCTGAAGAGGTCTGCAGAGACAGTGCCCTCTAGCTTGCGCTATTTTGTCAGCGATGGTGTAAAACGCTATCCTTGTAACAGGTGCCAGAAAACCTACAGTAGGCCGTCTACTTTGAGGCGACATCTACGGCTGTGTGGATTTAGGTCACGTGGACCTGGGACTGTAACACAGAGTGGTGGTCCGGGTGCCACTCCATTAACAGCCAATAATATCAAACCAATGTTTGCTTGTTTTGTCTGTGGGAAGAATTTTAACCGCAAAGATAACATGATGGTTCACAGAAAAAGATGCCAGTTGCAACGAACAATGACAGATGGTGGACAGGTGAATAGAGGGACTGTGCAACAGACTATGTCGGGCAATGCAACAGACAGTCAAACCGAGGGGGATGATGGAGGCAACTGGGGCATCATGTCACTGCCCTCAGTACTTCCAAGGAGGGTGACGTGTGAGTGTGGGGTTGGCTTTACATCTCCAAGGCTTCTCCTGGAGCATCTGCAGAAGCATGCGCAGGAATCCTACACATGCCCGACTTGTGGAGAGACTGTTAATTCCTGGGCCGACTATGAAGTTCATCTGCAGATCCACATGCATCCTCACCGCCAGCTGCTGAAGGGACTACAACCACCACGATTACAGCCTTTATTACTTAGATTTCAGCAACAGCCGCCTCAGCCTCAGCAGCAGCAGCAGCCGCCTCAGCCTCAGCAGCCTCCTCAGCCTCAGTCAGTGCGTCAGCCTCCACAGAAGCAACTGCGCACCGGGCAGGTCCTAAATACAACAAAGAAGCAGCAGCGGATTGTATGTACTCGATGTGGTAACACTTTCTCCACTCGTTGTTCCCTTCGCAGGCATCTATCCTGGAATCGATGCAAAGGTGCACGGGCTACAAATCCCTCAAACCCACCTAAAACGTATCACTGTTCCCACTGCAACTCTGACTTTCCAAACACAATCAGTCTCATGTTTCACCAGAGGAGTGGGGCTTGCAAGCCTGTCATCAAGCCTGTGCGTTGTCCCGTTTGTCTTCGCTGGTTTGGCACTGTGGACGGTTTACAGAAACACCTGCTGACTCACAAACAGTCAGAATCATATCGCTGTGATGTCTGTCAAGGTACATATCCCAACTTGAAATCACTTAAAAACCACCGCAGGAGGATTCATCGCATTATGGCTGGAGACACCAAGTCAGTAACACAAGAACAGCTGACTTCATAATGATGCATCAATTTTTCTGGAGAAAAAAGTAGCCAAAATGGAAGTGGTGCATTTAAGAACAGACCACATTATATTATAACTCACTCCTTCCATATGTGCCAATTGTATTTTATTTGTTTTTTTCTTGTGACATTGTAAAGCCACATAATGATTGTTTTTACAACCTTAAAAGAAACTTGGTATGTCATAGTAGCTCGCCACTGTAATAAAAAATGGTTTACTGTACATTTTTTGTTCTATCAAGTCGCTTTTATTACGTAGCTTCACTAGCCTGTAAGTGTTCCTTAGTATTTGGTAATTAAACCTTTATCAGAGCGTTTGTGATGTAGCTGCTTCTTGTACCTGGTTTTAATAAACACCAGTGTGTGAAACATTTTTGTTGTATCCTTCCATGATATAAAAGCAAGCCATCTTCAAAACAAGCCAGTCAAGTGTTGAATAACTTATATCAAATTATGTTTTTATTATGGACTGGTTTTTACTTATCTAAATAACTAATAATATGGCTTTCTGAGACGGACATTTTCCTTTCATACAAATATCTCATTCAAAAGAAAATTGTATACTTAATGTGGTAGAACGTGCATACCCAGCCCAAAAAAACTGTTTTACTGTACAAATAACTGCAGATCTGTTTGCTTCCCTATTAAATGACCCATTGGGGATAACAGTGTTGAATAAGTAATTTGATATGTTCAAAAGAGTTTAATGGGCAGTTGCTACCAGACAGATTCAATTTAGAAGTGCTTTTCATAAATGAATGGTGTGCAATTTAGAGTGAATTGGATACACCTATGTTCAGTAGGCAACAGCTCTGGGACCAAAAAATATCCAGGCTTTGTTTCATCTGGTTTGTGCTTGTCTATATCCACAAATATATATATTTTTATATGCATTTAAAGCATTGCAACAACACACTTTTTTAATCACTTTGAAATTGTACTTTAATGGAATTACTTCGCAGCATATCTGTTGCTAGGCAGTGATCCAATATTGCACAGTTTATGAGAAACGTGGCCATAACAGCTTCTAGCAGGTTAATCTAGCCATGGTCTTAATACAATGTTTATTTTAGAGTATTTACAATTAAATATCCGTTTCAACTAAAAGAACATTTTTCATCCTCATCTTAGCAGAGGTTTGATAATGTTTTATACAGCAGATTTAAAATGTATGAAAAGGGTTTTCAACCTTGAGTGGAATCCCACATGCTTGCACACAAAGTTTAGATTCAAATAAAATCTGTATGTTTTGAATGTATCTTAATTAATATGTTACACTTTTATCTAATATCTAGAGCTCTCTCAATTTCTCTAAGAAGTATTTTTCTTAAATCACTATGCTGACTGTAGAAAAATTGCACTGGTAGGAAAGTATTTCAATGGATAGGAAGGACAGATTTGTTGACTCTGATTTGCATATACCCTATATGAACTTTGACCTAAGGGTGGCCATGTGATTTATAAATGCTATAGTTCCTTGCTATACATTTAGTTTGAATATGGAAATACAATACAATACAATACAATCAATAGACACTGGTACTACCCCTGAATTTAAATTGAATGCAATGGCTTTCCACATTTGTGTTTATGGACTTTGCATGATACTTTTTACATGGACAAATAATAAATGGTAAAGGTCCTGGTTTCCAAGGTCAAGAATGAACTGTCACTGTCATTTTAATTATTTTTCATTGCTTTACTAAACCCCGCGACCCTGAATACTGGATAAGCGGTAGAAAATGGATGGATGGATGGATGCTTAACTAAACTAAAATCACCCGAGTAAAACTACCGCAGGAATAACACCAGCGGTGCATTATAAACTCCTGTCGATAGGTGTCAGTGTAACTCCGCAAAACCCGGACATGTTGAAGTCGGTGCGCGCCATCCGTAGAAGAAGAGTAGGCTCTTTCCTCTTGTTTTTTTGGTGTGGCGAATGGGCTAACTGCCACCTCCTCGTCTAAAATACCGGCAAGTTAGCCCGATTGCGGCCGCCCCACAAAAACGACAATCGACAAGCTGATTGCGGTTTGTTGCAAGGATATACAAGAATATTAGCACGACGACATTTTAATATTCATGTGAAGGTAAGCTGACGTTATTGTTCATGAGCCAGTCGAGGCTAACGCTAGCATGCTAGGCTTGTAGCGAGGTAAGGGCGCGTTCAACAAAATAACGTTATACATTAAAAAACATGACTAACTAACCGGGTCTTCCCAAATATTAAGTGGTGTGGGATACTATTACAGGTAATGCGCTCCCGTATTATTTGGATGGGTGACTCTGCTGTATGTATTGCACAACATACGGGTTGTATGATATAGAAATAATCTCGCGAAAGAGTTAGTTTATCTGCTCTTAGCATAACTTTGGATTATCTTTCAGACACGAGCCAATGTTCAAAGGATGCTGTACATTAAGGGATTTTGAAAAATGACATTCGGCTCTCCTTGCTTAGCATGCCGTTGTATTTAACGTTGCAGGTTAGCATAACTAGCTCCTTATTACGATGCTATCATTTCCCATCACACGGTGAGGTACTAATGAATTCAATATGAAATGAATTGGCCTGTAGGTTAAATTCTGTTTATGCTTTAATTAATTTCCAACACCTGTCTCCAACAGCAACGCTGTTCCAGAGGGATCCATACAAGCGGTGGAACCATCCATCACGTTACCTAGCCTGATGATGGAGAGGGGAAGACAAAATGTCCTGGAGGATGGATTAGGCAGAGACTTGATGAATGCTGGACGTTTTTGCTTCAGCTGTGAGCAGATATTTGCAAATCGGAAATGCTTGGAGGAACACTATTGTTCGGCTGCAAGTCACATCTGCTCCTGTGGAACTGAGTTTGTTGAATATGAAGACATGTTGGAGCACAGCACTACACATGAACCAGGACACCAAGTGCTTGATCATGGAACAATAAAGAAGCGCAGAATTGAGAAGCGCATAGAAGAGGAGGAGCAGTTGAAAAGATTTCAGACTGGTGACGTTGTCTGGAAGACATCTAAATTGTCCAATGTGCCATCAATTTCTTTATCAGTGGCGCAGAAGCGGCAGGTACCCATTACATCAGCTAGTATGCCACAAGTTCCTATTCAGTCTGGGAAGATTTCACAAGTGCCTCAGTTGCACCACTCTGTGTCAAAAACATCTTTGCTCCCAAATCCCAGTGAAAAAGACATGCAAAATATTTTTGCAGGTGTAGGTGCACCAACAGTTGATCTTTGGACACTTTACCAGCCTGTTGTGTTGGTGCAAACAATGCGCAAATTTAACCAGACAAAACCCTACACGTGCGCTAAATGTGGGCAGTGTTTTACAACACGGCCATCTCTCATCTCCCACCACAGTTCTCACGTCACTGATAAAGTTGCCGGCTGTATAGGATGTGGGCTGCTGCTCTCCAGCAAGAAGTTAGTGCCTCGCTTCCATGTTTGTAAGGCACCCAACTCCCACCTAACTAACAAATTTAGAATCATCACTGCGAAACCGCTGGGTTTGAAGATGGTAAATGAACCCAGTACAGAGAGGGATATAAGTGTTCACAATCCTTGGGCTGCTTCCTATCTACAGTTGAACAGCCAGAATCCCAGTAAAGGCAGTCCTACACCAGTTCTACAAAATCAGAAAATCGATTCATACAATAAAAGCAATCCGGGCCTTAATTTCTCTCCATCCCTGCAAGTGAAGCGTCCGAATCACAGTGCAGCCAAGCCTTATATCACTGCCTCTCTTCCATCAATATTTCAGAGGCCAAATGCCAGTGCATCCAATAAAAGCATTCAAAGGCTTGCCGTCACTCCCTCTGTGCAGTTGAAGATGCCCACACAATCTGCATCAGGTGTATTGAGCAAACCAGTGCAGACATCCTCTGCATCAAACGGGTTTGCATGTCGAGTATGTTACCTTCCCTTTGAAAGTGCTCAGCTACTACAGAGGCACAAGTGTGCCAAAGCTCATGAGTTTATGGCAAATCATGTGCGAGGTGGCAAACGGCATTACAAACTAGAAAGGGTGACACCAATGACAAGCCCATACACTGCTCAGATGAATGGTGAGCGAAAACTTGGGGTTCCCGTTTCTGGTAACATAAAGAAAAAACAAGTCATCGCTGTCGGTCTGGACAAAGAGCAAGGGCCGGTTCCTGTCAATGGGAAAACAGGAGGGAATATGGACGATGATGATTGTTACATAGTTGAAAGCGGACCAGACAAACCTGCAGAGATGATATACCAAGTGACCTCATCTGTCCCTATTAAGACTTGACAAAACTACACAGGCACATCCAATTTGCATGTCGCATATTATGTTTATTATGGACCAAGTGCATAAACTCAGTCCTGTTTGAATCACATCTACATTTTGGGGTTCATTGTACAGGAACACAATTCTTTTTTGGTTTACTCCAAACTATGAAAGTAGTGTAGGATGAATAGTGACAACAAACACGCATCTTAATTAACCTGGAATTCTTTTGTCAGTACTGTAAACAGTCCAATATTGCTCCCCCTGCAAATGCTATAGAAATTCAATAAAGTTATCAAAATGTACATGCATGGTTTATCCATGTTTGGTGGAATAACCAAGTACTGTCTTAGTTCTTTTTAATCCTGTTTTTAATATGATCAGATGTGTGTTGTGAGGCTGTGGGAATTGGCCACAATACCTTGTGTGTTCTTACCAGCTTTGTCAGACTTTATCAATACAGTATATGTTGTATTAAACTATATTTTCAAACTCGGTGTGTGTGTGTTTTCGTTGCATAATGCCGCATGTTATATTATCAGCAAAACTATGCACATGCAGTGCAAATACTTCAATTTATGGCTTTTTGCTCTAATACTTTTAACAGTTGTGTGGCAAATAAGAATATGATAAGTGGATAAGTGATATTGCATCTCAAGACTAAGTTATAACATTTAACAATAATGCATTTTCCAAGAAAAACATTTATATCCTTTCAAATCTAGCATGCATTAATATGTTGTAGTGTTTGATCCACTTTTTCTTTCCAAAGTTCCACAAACTTAACCAAATTATTTATACTAACATTCTTCCACAGTGCTATGTTCTTATATAGATTTATATGTTCTATGATATACTGAGTTGGTGATTCATTGCATCTTTATTTTCTGCTTATGATACTAGAAGAGCCTTTTCCTCGGTGATGTAGTGGTCTATTGTCTATTTTGCACCCCTAATCTCCAGCAGAGGGGGCCACTCTTTATACAACCATAGGGCCATTTCAAAACAACAAGGCGCCGTGCGTGTCCATTTATGATGAGGTAAATATCCCAAAACGATGATGATGCGTTTAAGTGCGCCTTTTGTACCCGAAATCCAGGCAATTTATGGTCGAAGAAACCAAATAACTGCACATGAATACATTTGGGTGCTTGATGTTTGCAGGCGTGGCATTGGACTGTAGAAGAGAAGTGTCAGGTACATTACCGGTAGTTTTGTCACCTGTATAATTAAGGCTTGTAATGTGTATCCTTTTGCAGCTTCCAAGTGTCTTGACCTTAAACGTTAAGCCTCATGTCACCAAATACTCAACGTCTTTTTGTGCCGCGTTTGTCATTCCGCATTTCATCGCAACTAGCTTACTTTTGTAGAACAATTTACAAATTTACAAATTTCCCACACCACCTGAAGCATCCACTCTGAACGCTCGCTGTGATTGACACTTTTTCGGGTTGCTTTGTGCGTGGATGTCGAGTGGCTAACTGCTGCAAACTGCTCTGAAAAGAAGAGAAAGCCAGATCCACGTCCGCAGACCAGCTCCCAGACCAATGTGCGATTGTAAAACAAGAAAAGAAAATAGTGCCAAGCAGCCACGTAACGAAAGGGGATATTTTAGCTTTGAGCTAGCCAGCGCTAGCTAGTCGAGCAGCGGTCAGTGAATGGCTACGCAGAGACCAGTCTTGACTCTCCCACGCAGGCAAGCAGTTTGTGTTTATTAACATTACCACCCGTCACTTCGCCGCTGAGAGATACCATAACACGCGTTGTTAGCTGTACAGAAATGCACACGAGCTGACACCGTAGTTAACGGATATGATCGTCGGGCCTCATACGTTAAAGAGCCGAAGATCGCAATGTGGCCTACTAAAAAAAGATAACGCCTACATTGTTAATCACGCTGGTTGGTAGCTTTTAACGGTTATCGCTAATTTAGCCTGACGCCGACTGTTTGGGTTGTATGTGTTTTTAAAAAACACGTCAAGTGAGCCGCCTCGGACACGGTTATGTCTCGGTGCGTTTGTGTGTGTGCGCCGGTAAACATAACCAAAAACGATGTGTTCAGTTAATTATAAAAAAGACAGCTGAAATGCGTCAGCAGGGGAGATGACAGGCGGGCTGACATTATCAACCACTTTCACATATGTATACATATATAAGACATACAGTCTCTATAGTTACATTCTATCATTCTGGAGCTGTGCGAACTTCAATTCCACGGTTTTGAGGGTTTGTATGAGCCCCGGCTCCAGACGAGCAACAATATTTTAAATCTGTGTTACGCGTTTTGAGATGGAAAATTATTCGCATGTTTCACTGGAGTTAAATAAGCGGTAATGCAATGTAAACTCAAAATTACAAGTTAAACTTGAATGACTGCATGACAAATGTGACTGAACTATTATCAGCACAATGTTGCAAATGTGGACATATTAATTATGTAGAATCATGCTTTCCTTGAGGGCTTTGCTCTTGTGCTTGAATATATTTTAACTGTTGTTTTTGCATGATATTATTGAATTATTATTTGTGATGTCTAAACTTGAGAGCAGCAAATGCTGTTGCTGCTATAGTAGGACAGATTATTCTATATGTCATAGTTTATAAAATGCCTGTCTCAGGTAAACATCTGCTAAATCCTAAAAGGAATGGAGAAAATTACAATATTCATCTCAAAATTGTATTTACATTGACTAAAGTCTAAAGGTTTTTGTGGGAAATGTTGGCGTGTGGCAAAGCAACGTATGTTGATCAAGCACAAATCTGCATGTCATCTGTAAATCATAATGCAGCCAGCTACTTAATAATAAGGTATAGCATGTAGAGTATTCAGACCAACATAATAATAGAGGAGCCGGTTATAGGTATTGTGACGTGGTTGCTGTTGATGTTTTTATGAGTTACATCCTGTGTCGCTGTTTAATCCACAGACTCCTGACATGGGGAGTAAAATGTCCTTCAGCAGAGGAAGCTGTGACCAAACTGCGGTGTCTGAGTTAACGTCTGTGACATCACATCCTCGCAATTCAATTCATGCCCCTTCGGACTGCAAGCAGGTAGTTAATGAGAGAGGCAGAACATGTACGCTGTTTATAAATGTATACAGGTCAATTTCTAGATTAACCTGCACTTGGAATATTGATGCATCTCAGTATTAAAAACATTTCAAGCAGAGGTTACTCTGTAATGTTTTTGAATAATAGTGCATATTATATTTTGACTATTTAAGTGAATTATTGTGTTATGTTTATGTTGATGCGACAGCATCCAACTGAAGGGAACCAAATTCCTTCAGGCTGGAAATAAATGTACATTTAGATTTAATCATATAGTTTGATTTTATTAGTGCAGATATGTATTTTTCTTATTCTGCCTGCATTTTCATCAGCATGTGATCATCTACTGTACATCTGACTGTTTTAGGATTTAACCGCATACATACAGACATTAACATCACCGAACAAATAACAATGGCATTAACATTTGCGATGACACAATTGTATTTTTCTACTATTTAAAAACAAAACAAAACCATTTATACATTTGTATCAATTGGAATTTTTTCTTCCTCCCACAGATACCTGAAGACAAAAGATGCATTGAGGAAGACCCGGACTCTAGGTGGGGAGAGGAAACGAAAGCAACAGAATTCACTCAACATGCATCCGAATCCCACTCATCGGGGCGCGTGGCGTCCGATGGCCGCGCTAACTCTGAAACAGTAGGCGGAATAAATAGTCAACACAGTGAGCACGTACCTTCACAGGACGGGATAGAAGCTAAGTCTCAAATGATATTTGCAAGTGTGTGCAGCTCTACAACAGACAGTCATGGGCAGCCTGTGGAGGCCCGCAAGAGACGCGGCCGCCCAGCCAAAGCAAAACCTTTGTTGACTGAAGACAAAAAAGATTCGGCTGGTTTCGATGCAGTTCAGCATAAGGAGATCAGCACGACAATACCTTTGCCAAGAGATGGTCCCTTAATCAATAATTCACCTCAAAATGAGATGTCTGGTCCTCAGACTGTCTCTGATGGTAAAGTACAAGATGGCATGTCTTTACTGCCTAAAAAAAAGAGAGGAAGACCTAAAAAAAAACATCGCAGCTTTCAAAGCTGTGGTTCCTAGTGCTCCTGCTTCTGCTGCTTCTGCTAATACTGTTAGCGGTCCTGCAGGGAGACTCAGGAGTAGAAGTGAACAACATCCTGGCCAGGATGGAAAGCCCAAATCTGATAGCAAGGTAGACGCCGAGCCGACTGAAGGGACGGCTGCAGAAAGTATTAATATGTTGAACTTTCAAGGTATTAAAAGAAGAAGTGCTAAACTGGCTGATCAGCAAGTTCCAGCTAAAGTGTGCAGGCTGGATGTTTCCCAGGTGGCCTTGTCACTGTTGAGCAACGACACAGGCAACAGGGAGAGAGCAGAGACAGATAAACAGGTGGGCCAAAATACTGACAAACAAGAGACTGATACAGATGGAAAGAGCTGTCAACTTTCCGCTCTTGAAGGACAAGAGCAGCAGACAGAAGAAAAGGAAGGCTCATTACTACAAAGTTCCCAGCCTGGAGTTATTCCTTCAGAGGGTTCCAACCGCCTAAACTCAGTAAGCCCTACGCAGAGCGATGACCCTAAAATGAATGGCAGCAATGAGTCCCAATCAAAAAGCAGTCTTGGATCCTCAGTCAATGCAAACTTGCAGAATTCAGAGCCTTCTAGCACAGATCTCATAACGTCCTCTGAACAACCACCTAAACCTGTTGGAGCCCTTCCTGCTGTGAAAGCTGAGAACATGGAGATAGAGCTGGATCATTTAGTTCCTGGGTCAGAATCGAATAGTCCTAAATCTTCACAATGCAATGCCAACACCACAGTTGAGGCTCCCAAGAGCATTTTCAGGCGCAAGAGAGGCGGCAAGAGGAGGAGGAGGATAAGTAATGTTGTGTTACAGAGCGAGCAGCTCGTAGAGGCTCCTCAAGCCAGTGACGACACTCAACTAAATACAGACTCTGGTGACTCAAATGTCCACTATGTTAAAAAGGGAGGGAAAACTCTGTTGAAATGTGGTTTCTGTGGTCATACGTTTAAATTTCACTCTCAGTTTATCATCCATCAACGCATTCACACAGGAGAACGTCCTTTCAAATGCCCCGAATGTGACAAAGGCTTTAGCAAAAATTCAAACTTAAATCTTCACCTCAAGACGCACAAAAAGAGCAAAATATATCAAAAATGCCCATTCTGCAAGATCAAATTCTCTTGCTCGGAGTATGCCACTCATATGCGCATGCATGCACAAGTGCTGGACCAGGAATCTGAAATAAACAAATCTGACAAACGCAACCGAGGGGGCCATGGAAACAATGACGGACTTCAAAGACCCATTTCCAAGGAAAAGAGAGAAAAGAAAGTGTGCCAATACTGTGGTAAAACATTCCCTTTTCAGTCTGCCCTCATAAGACACGTGCGTGTCCACACGGGAGAGAAGCCTTATAAATGTGATATATGTGGCAAAGCGTTCGGTCAGGCCTATTTCCTCCGAGTTCACGAGCTGACACACTGGTCCGTGAAGCGTTACAACTGCACACGCTGTGAAAAATCCTTCACTCATTATAGCAACGCAAAAAATCACACCTGCAGACCTTCAGGACGAAGTGGCGACAGACAAGTAAAGCCGTCACTTACGTACACGTGCCACATCTGCAAGAACGTTTTTGACCATCTGCAGGAGTTCAACAGCCACATGAGAGCTCACACCGGTGCAAAGCTTTATCGCTGCTTGTATTGTGACAAGCTGTTCGGGGTGCTGTCTGAATTTAGCGCCCATCGCGGTCAGTGCCGAGGAGAGAGACACGCCTCCAGCTCTGCGGTAAAAGAGGAGGAGACGATGTCATTAATACAGTACACAGTGCCTGCACTAAGATGTTCAATGGGAAACAATTCAGCTTCTCCTCTCACAGGTGCGGATAGTGAAACACAGAAACAAACATCGCAGACCAGCCCCAAGAAGCACTTTACCAGCTTAAAGAAACCGTTCCAGTCAACAGTCATACCGTCTCACCATCTCTCACACTTCGTGTCAAAGTTAAACAAACTCGATAACCGTTCAGACCCCAAGAAATATTTATGCCCACGCTGTGGACGTCTGTTCAGACACATGGGCAGACTCCGAGCCCACATGCTCACCCATGCCCCGGATCAAAGTTACACCTGCTCCTGTTGTGGCAAGACTCTAGAGAACTGGAAAAAACTGTGGCATCATCAGAGAATCCATCGACAGAGGCGCGGCCGCTTCACTTGTCCTCAGTGCGGGCAAGGTTTTCGGTTTGTGGAGCTGTACAAAAAACACATGAGCGAGCACCCAGAGTTCCAGTGGATCCAGGTCAGGCCCAAGAAAGTGTTTCTGCCTTATCAATGTGAGCAGTGCAGGTGTAGCTTTAAAACTCTAGATCTGCTCTTCAGTCACCAGCTTTGCCATTCCTCAACCCCCAAGGACTCTGATTTTGAGTTGTCTGTAGATGAACATACAGCACAGTCCAACAAGAAAATGTTTAGCCCTCTTACAAACCACCACGTAGAAACATTACATCCAGATCCTGAGGAAAACATCTCCCTTCCGGGCTCCATATACAGATGTCCAGATCCCGTGACTCAAGATTCGCCTCAAGCACCAATGGTTTCCTTTGTCCAAAGTGAGGGTGTTGATTTTGGTAAACCCTCTCAGAGTCGCAGCAGCACACATTCGATCCAAGATAAAGAAACGGCTCGTTACAGAATAGACGGAAATTCACCTGGAAAACCAATTACTCCTTTGAGAACTGTGAAAGGACACGGGAGCCAAAATGCCAGCATATCAAGTGAGGGCTCTGCAGATGGCGTTAAATGTGCTGTGTGTGGTGATGCATATCCTGTCATTTCAGACCTTTATCACCATTATTTGCAGCATGCTAGAGGCCAGCTGTAGTGAATGGAATGGAGATGTGTTGCACTTCTGTGTTCATCATCATGTTTGCACGGGGGAGCCTGTATCCTCGATTAGAAAATGTAAAAACATTGTCATTTACACACCTGGGAAGGTTATGAGAACTGAAATGCGTCAAAAAGGATTTGGAAGATTTGTTTACAGTCATGTGTTCAACCCGTCATGCCTGACAGTTTACGGATTATAAAATGTACACACTGAATGTACAAGATAATGGGGACATTTTTCTGTTGTTCATCAAGCAGCTTCAGGTAGAAGCCACTAGCTTCTTGAAGTTTCTTTAATTACATTTCTGTAAATTAAAAAGAACAGACGAAATGAAGATGAAAATGTCGGAAATGACCAAATATTTTGTACATTCAGTGCATTAATGCCTAGCTAGGATCAGCCCTGGGATAATATCAGCTACCCTTATAATGATTTTAAAAAGATTGTGAATGGTTAACAATGGAACATTTCTGAAATAACTGTTTTGAGCCCCCATTTATCCTTTTGGCCCTGAAACGTTTTTTTTTTTTATATTTTATAACCCAAAAAGTACCCTGCACTTCTCAGACGGGTGGACATCATGGAGTAAACCCTATGCTTTGACCTGATAAAGAATTTGTTTCATCTTTGTCTTGTAACACATTGAGTTTTTCAGATTTCTGTCACCTCACTTAGATTCATACAAATGCTTTATGACCACTGTGAATTTCATTTCAGACACCATAATGTTTCAGAGGAAGTGATGTGTACTGTTTTTACATTTGCTTTCTTCTGGCCTCCAGCAAGGACACATATCAACATTTTGTATTTGCATTAAAAGTAAATACAAGCTTCACTTGTGCACGTTTGTCGAATAGTTTGCTCTATGGTGAACTTGTAATATTATGGCTGAATTCAAGTTTTCTAAAAAACTAAAAAAAAAACACTAATAAATACACATTCCACACTTGAAATACCAAGTGCAGCAGGAGTGTTGTTGAACATCAATTCTTTTTTTTCTTTTTTTTACTGCATTTCTTCATGCTTCAATGTCAGGCTTGATTTAGTTGAAATCATGAAGAACATTTGAAAATATCTTTCCGAGATGGACGCACTACTCTGTTGTACATGGTTGTATGCTGTTGTTTGTCTTAAAACCAATAAAGGCCATTTTTTGTATTTATATGTGATCATGTCTGTCATTTTTGGAATTTAATCTAAATTTAAGATAACCATTGGATCCCTTCAACCCTATTGTTTAATTAGTAACATGTGAATCACCATAATAAGTGGCAAATACAGTAGTTCACATTTATTACCTGTAGTCTTAAACATTTGTTTGATGTGGCAAAAAATCACTTAAAAGACCTGACATCATATTTTAATAGTCCAAAGTGATGAGTTTGTCTGCATGACCATTTCTAAACATGCTATCGATGTCAACACCAGGGAATCATGGAAAAACAAATCTGGAAAATATGTTTTATTACAGATGTCTTCATAATGTCTACAAAGTGACGTGTGGCATTATTGTTGTCATTCTAAAGCCCATCGTTCATCCATGTAACTCATGGGACACGCGGTTCCTTTGGAGGATCATCCATTTAGTTGGAGGCCATGGTGTTGCGGATCCAGGAGTTGTAGTTGCAGACCTTGGCGTAGACTCCAGGCTGGTTCCTCTGGGCACAGCCATAACCCCAGGACACCACACCCTGCAGCTGACCGTTGCACACCACGGGGCCACCGGAGTCACCCTGTAGGACACAGACAGAAAGGAGTGAGCACAGCTGTTCTGAACTTTGATGGGTCCGGGAACAGTGATGGTGACTGAAGCTGGTACCTGGCAGGAGTCCTTGCCTCCCTCGAGGAATCCAGCACAGAACATGTTGGAGGTGATCTGTCCAGGGTAGGCGGACCTGCAGCTGCTGTCGCTCAGGATGGGGGCATCCAGGCACCTCAGACGATCAGGGTAGTAGTCTACAGAGGAGGAAAGACAATTCATGTAGATGTGAATACCCCAGCATGCACTAAACCATGTTCCTGATGTGACTGCAGTGTGTTACTGACTTCCAGAGCTGCTGGTGTTGCCCCATCCAGAGATCAGGCAGCGGGTGCCAGAGCTGGCACAGCTGGAGGGCAGGGACACGGTGCGGACGTAGCTGTTCAGGGTGGCGGGCTTGCTCAGCTTGATCAGCATGATGTCGTTGTCCAGGTTGCGGCTGCTGTAGCGGGGGTGACGGATGACCTTAGCAGAGTTGATGAACTGCTCGGTGCCCTCATTGACGGCAATGTTGTGCTCACCAAGACGCACCTGTACGCGGCTGCAGAGAGGCAGGAGGGTTAAATTACATGGAAGTGATGTGACATTGCACCTGTCATGAGGCAATATATCTGGTTTAATTGCATTTTGGAAGAAAATAATGTACATTTTGTGCTTTTAGTATGAGTGCGAACCTAATATGTGTAAAAGCAAAGTGTGTACTTACGACTTGTAGCAGTGAGCAGCAGACACCACCCAGGTGCTGGAGATCAGGGAGGCTCCACAGAAGTGGTAGCCAGAGTTCAGAGAGACCTGGTAGGGCACAGAGTTCTTTCTGCACTCGTAGCCTCCAACGATCTTGTCATCCTCAATGGGAGCAGCATCTGATGGAGAATTTAGCAGTTTATGTTTTGCAGAAAATCAATTTTCAAAGAAATCTTAAAGTAAATAACTCTTCAGTCCTGTTCATACTATTCCAAATGACTGAAAAGATGGCGTAAAGAGGAAAGTAAAGACTAGTTTAGTCTTCATACTCACATGCCACTGCGAACAGAGCCAGAAGAATGAAAGCCTTCATGATGGAGTCCTTCTCAGCCTCGGTGTCTGCTCAGCCGCCCTGCAGGCCCTTTTAAACCCACTCTGTCCCCCTGCTATCTGATTGGCCAAGGTCATGCATTTACATTTTTTTAACATTTATCTTGCTGGGTAACGTGTGTGAAAACACATCTGGAAGACCAGAGCCAACGTATTGATAATGTGTCCTTTGGTTCCACCTACACATTAACAAGCACGTGTTTATGCATTAAACTTTAATCAAAAGGGGCCTGATTTCATCTTTCCATCTAAAATATATACTTCACTAATTTTTCTCTTTTGATATTATATAAAGTAAAAGAATGTTTAATTTTAAATGTCTCCTTCTTTCTCTGTGGTTTTCCTTTATCATAATCAGGTGCAATAGATGCCCCTTAGGCATAGAGAAACAACGGCTTTCAAAGAAATGTACGTCTGCTGTCTGCATTATGTAATGGTATTATAGTAATTACCATGAATTCAAGTCAAGGGGTGACCTGGTTTAATATGCAGGAACCTTAGATAGGTCACAGCAGATTACATCATCAGAAATAACTTGAAGGCAGATTTACAGTGGAAGACACATTTGGGAGAATGATTCTGTTTTAGAAGCTCAAAGTTGAGTTTATGAAAATCTTCTTTGATCAAATGGTCCTTCCACTTAAATTGAGTGGGTGAACAGTTGGAGTGACATCTATCACCCACTTCAGAAAGTAATGATCATGTACTAAAGCTCCCTGAATACATTACTCAATATGTTCTATAGAATAGAATGGTAAAAAAAAAAAAAAAAACTTAATCTCAAATACACATCATTCTAAAATAGTTTGTTTACTTTTGTCAGTCTTTCATTGTAAAGTTTGTATCAGAAAACAAGGATTTGATTTAATTAAATTCTGTTTCCCCCCTCTGAGGGTGAATGTGTCTGCCACACTTTGCAAGACAAGGAAATGTAGTGACCAACTATAATCTGGAATAAGAAACGGATCATATCAACATTCTAAGTGTTTGCCTTTTAAGATATTTATATTGAATATCTTTATGAAAACAGTGGCACAGATTCAGTGTTAGTCTTTCAAGGTATGCTCATCAACTATTTAATTATGCTGGAATTTATATTGGTCAAAACTAAAAAGATAAAATTAAATGATTAATCATAGAAAAACAGTTTTCTTTAAGTCATGTTTACATTTTTAAAAAGCCTCTTCTCTATGTTAGTGTTGTGTGTGTCTTATGTTAATATTGGCAATGAATAACATCCTAAAGATCACTCTGATATTTAGACAGAATATTCTTTTAATTAAATTGAGTATTGTTACACCTGCTGTCAAAATGGAGCTAATGCATTTGTATTATTATCACTTTTTTATATTCAGTGATTTATTTGCTTTGTTTGTCTCTTTATTTGAGACCCGTAGACATGTTTCATATTCAACTAAATTGATTATTGTGTTGAAAATGTCAATGTGTACTTAAGTACTGAAGCCAGAGGTGTCAAAAGGGCATACATTATATACTCAAATAGAAGTACAGATCCTTGTGTTCAAAAATACTTCTTTACTCAAGTAGGAGTGGAAAAGTACAGGCTCTGAAAAGGTCTCACAGTATAAAGTAAAAAGTCTGTTTTTTTTCAAGGCTAAATTAATCTCATGTCATATTTATCAGAAACCGCATTAAAACCTGTTTTGAAAATGTAAGGAGTAGAAAGTACAAATATTTGTTTTAAAATGTAGGAAGTAACAGTAAAGGTTTGTCAGAAAAAAAACAAATACTCAAGTAAAGTAAAGATAGATGGAATTTCTACTTAAATACGGTAGCGGAGTATTTGTACTTTGTTCTTTGTACTTCCCACCTCTACCCGACTAAAGCTGAAACAGCAACTCCTACACCTACACTAATATATAGACCTGTCTGCATGACCATTTCTAAACATGCTATTGATGTCAACACCAGGGAATCATGGAAAAACAAATATTATGGAAAATGTGTTTTATTACAGATGTCTTCACAATGTGTACAAAGTGACGTGTGGCATTATTGTTGTCATTCTAAAGCCCATCGTTCATCCATGTAACTCATGGGACACGCGGTTCCTTTGGAGGATCATCCATTTAGTTGGAGGCCATGGTGTTGCGGATCCAGGAGTTGTAGTTGCAGACCTTGGCGTAGACTCCAGGCTGGTTCCTCTGGGCGCAGCCATAACCCCAGGACACCACACCCTGCAGCTGACCGTTGCACACCACGGGGCCACCGGAGTCACCCTGCAGGACAGACAGAAAGGAGTGAGCAAGGCTGTTCTGAACTTTGATGGGTCCGGGAACAGTGATGGTGACTGAAGCTGGTACCTGGCAGGAGTCCTTGCCTCCCTCGAGGAATCCAGCACAGAACATGTTGGAGGTGATCTGTCCAGGGTAGGCGGACCTGCAGCTGCTGTCGCTCAGGATGGGGGCATCCAGGCACCTCAGACGATCAGGGTAGTAGTCTACAGAGGAGGAAAGACAATTCATGTAGATGTGAATACCCCAGCATGTACTAAAACGTGTTCCTGATGTGACTGCAGTGTGTTACTGACTTCCAGAGCTGCTGGTGTTGCCCCATCCAGAGATCAGGCAGCGGGTGCCAGAGCTGGCACAGCTGGAGGGCAGGGACACGGTGCGGACGTAGCTGTTCAGGGTGGCGGGCTTGCTCAGCTTGATCAGCATGATGTCGTTGTCCAGGTTGCGGCTGCTGTAGCGGGGGTGACGGATGACCTTAGCAGAGTTGATGAACTGCTCGGTGCCCTCATTGACGGCAATGTTGTGCTCACCAAGACGCACCTGTACGCGGCTGCAGAGAGGCAGGAGGGTTAAATTACATGGAAGTGATGTGACATTGCACCTGTCATGAGGCAAGATATCTGGTTTAATTGCATTTTGGAAGAAAATAATGTACATTTTGTGCTTTTAGTATGAGTGTGAACCTAATATGTGTAAAAGCAAAGTGTGTACTTACGACTTGTAGCAGTGAGCAGCAGACACCACCCAGGTGCTGGAGATCAGGGAAGCTCCACAGAAGTGGTAGCCAGAGTTCAGAGAGACCTGGTAGGGCACAGAGTTCTTTCTGCACTCGTAGCCTCCAACGATCTTGTCATCCTCAATGGGAGCAGCATCTGATGTAGTAAATTGAGTCAATTACTGTTTCCTCCCACGGTGTCCTGAAATTGACAAAATTACTTACATGCCACTGCGACCAGAGCCAGAAGAATGAAAGCCTTCATGATGGAGTCCTTCTCAGCCTCGGTGTCTGCTCAGCCGCCCTGCAGGCCCTTTTAAACCCACTCTGTCCCCCTGCTATCTGATTGGCCAAGGACACGCATTTCAATGTTTTTAACCTTTATCTTGCTGGGTAACCTGTGTGAAAACACATCTGGAAGACCAGAGCCAACATAGTGATGATGCGACCTTTGGTCCCACCACCAGTCATGCACATCGAGTTTATGAAAGATATATACATACGTATGGATTTGTTAAAAATGAGTGTAGGAATTTAAAATTATTTAAAAAGAGGTTAAAGGAAATGATTCTCGAAAGGTACAGGGATGAGGGTGTTTGATGATCACTGTGTGTTAATTGTTTATTTATTAGTTTGTTATTTATTAATTTTGTATCTGTTTTTTGTATTTACTTTTTAGGAAAGTATTATAGTTATTATATATACTATACTATATTATACTACAGTTATTAAAGTATATATTTGATATGAACATATAAGTAATACATTTTATTTACATAAAGTATATATATTATATTTGGATACATTAAGAATATATATATATAATAAGTAATAATAGATGAAAATGTTATTAGTAATTTTATGAATAAGGAAGCTTAACTAAAATGAGTGATGGAGAAGGGGTGGGATTAGATAAGTGCAAACTTCTTCCCACTCCTTTTCGAACATGCTTTTCTTTTCAGGAAATGTTTGTCATTCATGTATCTAATTATGCTTTCTATTTCTGTTTCTGTTATTTTCTGTGACAATTTTTTTTTTTTTTTTTACATGTTCGAAATAAAATTTCGATCAATCAATCAATCAAAAAGGAAATAATTTACACATTCATTTGTTAATCATAATGTATTACTGTATCCGTAAAATACATGCAATCCTTAAAATCCCTCTTTATCAGATGAAGCACATTAGTATCACATATTAGTCATCTGCACAGGATACATCATCTGGAAAAAAACACAGTAGCTATCATATCAACAATGTATGTAAGTTGTCTGTATTTAATGTATGATATTTATATTTACATCCATAGTGCCAGTTAAGGATAGTCTTCTCCTTGTCTATTCTCCTGATTCATGAACACTGACTTAAAAAAACCTCATAGAAACAAGTTTTGGATGTCATGCTTAATTTATTGCTGTCGAATTGGAAATATTTCACAAAAACAATTACTATTGCACATTACTGTAAATGTCAATACTTAATTTCTCCATTTCTTTGAAAGGAGGAACAATAGTTGGCTCCAGATATTTCTGTGGTGTGTTTCCATTCTTATTTCTTTAATAGTTGTTGATGTTGTGATGATACATGAAATGAATCTTAATGTAAGATTACTGGTTTCAACAAAGTATTTATTATGAACATATATTGTGACACGGGATAGGTTAATTGATGACTCTAATTTGCCCGTAGGTGTGAATGTGAGTGTGAATGGTTGTTTGTCTACATGTTAGCCCTGTGATAGACTGGCGTCCTGTCCAGGTGTACCCTGCCTTCACCCAATGACAGCTGGGATCGGCTCCAGCCCCCCCCCCCCCCCCCCCCCCCGACCCTGAATAGAGGATAAGCGGTAGACAATGGATGGATGGATGAACGGATGTTGTGACACTTGTGCACAGAAGTAAAAATACATATACAGTATCAGGATAAACATTTTTTATTGTGAATATCCAATGCACAATGACATAAATATAGTATTGAACAGCCAAGATGACTGAGGTCCTTTGTTATATTTGATGTTACTCATGTAAGCAACATGCAGTCAAAATATACCTTTATTTATGGAGAAATGAATCTTGAATATTCATTCTCTCAAAATCCCTCTAATCTAATAAGGTGCTTTGTATATTCTTTACATGTATATTGGGAAAGTACTGTACACTGCTTCTTCGGCATTTTAGATGTGAAAGTACAGAAACATTTATTTTTTCATATTTATTCCATCTTATCTTAAATATCTGTGAAAGTATTTCATTCTGTGGCAGATTGATTTGTTTTTGATAAGTAGTTTTCATATTTATGCAGAGTTGGGTTTTTTGAACATATACCTTTCATTTATTAAAAAAGATTATATTTCTCTTCTTTTTCTTTCTGATTCTTATCATATTAAATGTATGTTTAAAAACAGCATGAAAGAACAGAGAGGGAAGCTGATGTTAATCATTTATTTTTGTAAGACATTCCTTAGATGTATGTAGATGTGATTCCTTTGGAGGATCATCCATTTAGTTGGAGGCCATGGTGTTGCGGATCCAGGAGTTGTAGTTGCAGACCTTGGCGTAGACTCCAGGCTGGTTCCTCTGGGCACAGCCATAACCCCAGGACACCACACCCTGCAGCTGACCGTTGCACACCACGGGGCCACCGGAGTCACCCTGCAGGACACAGACAGAAAGGAGTGAGCACAGCTGTTCTGAACTTTGATGGGTCCGGGAACAGTGATGGTGACTGAAGCTGGTACCTGGCAGGAGTCCTTGCCTCCCTCGAGGAATCCAGCACAGAACATGTTGGAGGTGATCTGTCCAGGGTAGGCGGACCTGCAGCTGCTGTCGCTCAGGATGGGGGCATCCAGGCACCTCAGACGATCAGGGTAGTAGTCTACAGAGGAGGAAAGACAATTCATGTAGATGTGAATACCCCAGCATGTACTAAACCATGTTCCTGATGTGACTGCAGTGTGTTACTGACTTCCAGAGCTGCTGGTGTTGCCCCATCCAGAGATCAGGCAACGGGTGCCAGAGCTGGCACAGCTGGAGGGCAGGGACACGGTGCGGACGTAGCTGTTCAGGGTGGCGGGCTTGCTCAGCTTGATCAGCATGATGTCGTTGTCCAGGTTGCGGCTGCTGTAGCGGGGGTGACGGATGACCTTAGCAGAGTTGATGAACTGCTCGGTGCCCTCATTGACGGCAATGTTGTGCTCACCAAGACGCACCTGTACGCGGCTGCAGAGAGGCAGGAGGGTTAAATTACATGGAAGTGATGTGACATTGCACCTGTCATGAGGCAATATATCTGGTTTAATTGCATTTTGGAAGAAAATAATGTACATTTTGTGCTTTTAGTATGAGTGTGAACCTTATATGTGTAAAAGCAAAGTGTGTACTTACGACTTGTAGCAGTGAGCAGCAGACACCACCCAGGTGCTGGAGATCAGGGAAGCTCCACAGAAGTGGTAGCCAGAGTTCAGAGAGACCTGGTAGGGCACAGAGTTCTTTCTGCACTCGTAGCCTCCAACGATCTTGTCATCCTCAATGGGAGCAGCATCTGTAGTGAACAAACAGTGTTATAACAATTGTAATAGATTTAAATCTCTCCTCTTGAAACCTTGAAAACAGAAATTCATCATCAGCACAACAAATATAGAGAAAAACGTACAGGCTGCAGCAAAAAGCGCCAGAAGAATGAAGTACTTCATGATGCACCTAAAAAGTCCACACACAACAGGAGCAGATGCAGAGGGTTTTTATACAAGCAGACTGCTCTTTATCTAACTCTCTCTCAAGGATTTTTCCATGCACTTTGCACAAGAGTAAAACATTATCCCACCTGGGAAACAGCAACATGGTCATAGACAAGAACACATGAATTTCCATATAATTCATTTTTAAGTTACAGATACACATATAGCTCTCAACTTTGCTACCTGTATATTACTACATATATTATATACTAGTTTACAGTTTGGTTATTTTTAGGTTGTACTTGTTTTATATTTAATTACATGAAATGTAATCAATGCAGTGACATATAACATACACATGTGATTTGAGGTTTCACACTTTGCAAATCTACAACTAATGTATTGTCAGTCATTCATGATTAAATTCACAAACTAAAAGTATTTACTATTGGTAAACTCCTGATAAATGCCAAGATACTTGTCTGAAAGACACTCAATAAAATGTTATGCATCATAGCGGAAATAAAGGCAAAATGCAGAGACTGTGATTTGATTGAGATTGGTTGCATTGAGTTCATAGTCATCATTTAAAGTCAATCAAACATTAATTTGAGATGAGACAGGTTATTCTCTGTTAAATTGCCTCTATACAAATGCCATATTGTTCAGCTGATCTGCTTTGCACTGACTTAAGTCACACTTTAGAATTATTTAGAATGATTAATTAATTATTATTGATAAACATCAGTTCTCCTCAGAAATGAGAGAAAACTATAGGACCTGTAAAACCATCTGAGATACAGTCGCTCAACATCGCCAAGCTTTGATTGGTTCTGAACAGACCCCCCCCCCCCCCAGTGACGTCAATAGAAAGCGACTGTCTTCGGTTTGTGTATCGGCTGTTGAGCTAACAGCTGCACCAATTGTGTTTTGGTTTATGTTTTGCCTCCCATGTGCAGTAAATGCAAGGTAAGAAATACAACGGCTTTCTTATCGTGTCTGCTCCGTTGTCGTTGGCAGGTCAAAGCTCAGCTTTATCGTAAACGCTGGTAGCCTGTTAGCTAGCAGCTAGCTCTAAGATCAGCACCTAATGTATGCGGAATGCGCAACCATTGCGGATGTGGTGCAGAAAAAAATGCGCATCGATGCGACAGAATACAGAAGTCATCGCCAGTGATAAAAAGCTGACACTGCTGTTTTAAAATGCTACACAGTTGTAAGCAGTGCTATGTTTTGTTGTTTTATTTCAGCTCTGGAGGCGATGCTCTGCTTTGAAGATGCATCTCACTGTGTAACAGCTGGACGTTTAGATGTAGCTCCTAGCCAGCTCCAGGTGCTTTTACACTGTGTATTTAGGTTTACGACAGCCTATCAGCATAAATGAAAATGATAAAAACGTATTTAAGTGGCTGCAGCGAGCCATAAAAGTCTCTGGACATCATGCTCTAACCAGGCAACATGGTTGTGTCCTCACTAAGCTGCAACAATGACTTGATTCATTTGAATAATACTGTTAAAAGAACAGTATTTCATTCTACTTCAACTCTTTATTTCATGAGAAATTAGTTTTTGTGGCAGCTGTCCTCAAAGCAGGTTCATAATTATCCAGTTCAGTATAGAGAAGAGATGTAATGTCTTCAGCAGTAAGTTCAGTTACACCTTGAACTTGTGTTAATGGGGCATCAACTGCCAGTATCAGAATTGGCCCGCCAGTCAGTTCTGTTGTAAATCAGGTCTGACCCATGACTGAGTACTACGAGGAGGGGGGGCTGCTTTACGAGCAATCACCTCCCATGCACATCAAAGTGGAGTCTCCGGAGGGACCCTTTGGAGGGGGAGCCTCAGAAAACGGCTTCCCCAGGGAGGATGAGGACTCGGAGGCCAGCTGTGACCAGAGCAGTGGATTACCTGGGGGACTCCCGTTCAATGTGGTAGTGGTGCATCCCAACATCATGGCACCCGGCATGTCCTCAGACGACCTCTTGTCCATTGAACAAAGTAAGCCTGAATGAGAGTAAGACCATTATGGGAAACCACATATTTCTTTGTTTCCTTGTAGCCTGTAGCCTCCAGCTACTGCATTTATTGTACTGAATAAACATTAAGCTCCAATATAATCATTCAAGGAATATTGAGATAAAGTTAGTTCTTAATGCAGTTGAAAGTGTTTTGACTTAGCAGAGTGGAAACGAGACAAACATGTTTCTCTTTATCACAAAGTATTTTTTCCTTTCCCTTTTGGCTGTTCTCTCACCTCTCCCTCTAAAGACAGAGCTATGTCAGCTGCACTGGCTGCTGGCGGTGCAGGAAAAAGAAAGAGCCGTTTCAGTGGAGCAGAGCTGGAGGTGTTGGTGTCAGAAGTCACTCGGTGTGAAGGAGAGCTCTTTGGTCCCGCGGGGAGGCTCCGGCGGCGGGAGAGAGAGCGCATCTGGGCTGGAATCCTAGAGAGAGTCAACGCCGTGTCCAGAGTCCCACGCACCCTTCGAGAGGTGAAGAAGCGCTGGGATGACTTGAAGAGACGCAATGGAGGCAGGCTAGCAGATGCTCGCCACCGCACCTGTTACCTGCCATCCAGCAGAGGAGCCTTGATGCTTGGCCGTCCTTCCCATACCAGTCCCAGGCTTCATCAAGCCAGGCAAAAGCAAAGCACCAGACCAAAGCCTAGTTTCCCATGCTTCCCTGACTCTGACACAGGTAAAAAATAACTCGTCTGATTGGCATTTTTTGTTGCTTCGATACATGCAAAATCTACTTGTGTCCACTTACAAACATTTTTTTTTTGCAGGTGTAGGAGTTGAAGGATCAGAGAGAGATGGTTTGGAAAAAGATGAGGACAATCCTGAGCGTGACAGAGAGATGGGAGAATCTGAGTGTGAACCAGTAGAGAACAGCATGGAAGACAAATTGGGATTAGGACTGGGACTGGGCATAGGACCACCCCCTCCATCAGAACGATGGCTCCCTCCTTCCCCCCTTTACAGTGCTCCTTTCCTCAATGGTAGCCCTCAGCCTAGTAGTCCTCAGCCTTCACTTGGAGCACAGCCGGGTGCTCTTGAAGCCCCTCCGCGCAGCTCCTGGCTTGAAGATGAGCTCCGAGGGTTAGGGGAAGCAGCAATTCAACTGGGGAATCGGGTAGAAAAGAGTCTGCATGAGTTTGGGGATGGTTTCAGACAGGACATGAGAACACTTGTTGCTTCGCAAGAGGCATTAGCACTCAGCCTACAACAAAACAATGTCCTCTTGCAAAGGCTGTTAGGAGTGCTTGAGGCCCAGCAGCAACCACAGCCACAGCAACATCGTGTACAACAAGCACACCAATTGCAGACATCTCAACAGCACTTACAGCCACAACCAGCTCAACAGCAGCAGCAGCTACAACACACAGAACCACTGCAGCAGCACAACAACAACAACAACAACAACAGCGGATTGAAGCGCCGCTGCAAACACAACTACAACAACAGCAGCAGCCACATGTCGTACCACAGTCACAACAGCACCAATCACAAACACAGCAGCAGCCAAAAGTCACCCAGCTTTCAAGTAATCAATCAGCTGTGGCGGTGGTTTCTGCACCATCGTCCCCTGACTTACATGTCACTTGTCCCTCTGAACCACCCACCAACACAACAAATGGAAACGTGCAGAGGCCACGGCGAGGAAGGGCTGTTGATCACAGGCGCAGAAGACGGCGCTGAGGAGAAAGCACTTAGAAACTCAAAGTGCACATCGTGCATATTTGGTGTTTCAAACTGGGACAAGAAATTATGCTCTTTTTCTATTGATGCTATTTCTGTAAAAATGTTGTTTGGAGTTTTATGTCCCACTTCAAATGAGAAAGCCAACTTGCACTTAAGTTTGTCATCAGAGCGGACTGAAGTGGATAAGAAAATTAGACAAAAGATAATAGGGTCGCCTTAAAATTTGCTTGGTTCCTCAGACATACTCAAAACACTTCCTGAAAAGCAGTTGCTTGGTGGAGTGACACCTTCACTTATGGGACTTACAATACCCAGATAACAACATACTGTAGGTGCTGACGTTTAACATGCATGTCCCTGTACATGCCTTGCAGCCGAGCTGTGAAGCTCATGATGCCCTTGCTAGTTCAATGCTGTCTCAATTCTCTTGATACACTAACATTGTCATAAAGTACTTGTAATCTGAAGTTTTTAATCATATATGGTAGTTATACAGCTATTGTACTTACCTGCTAATGTATGCTTGTGCTTTTTAACAGTTTCATGGAAAAGTATGTGTTTTCCAGCATTGATTGGAAAATAAAGTTAGACTGTGTTCTGTACAGTGCGGTTTGAGACAACAGTGTTACAACAGTTTGGGTTTTTTTTTTTTTCATAAAAAAACAAAAAATCTTCTGGCATAAACATCAGAGTAGGCGTCAGAATTGAATTGATATGTTTCTTGTGGAAAGCATACTTAAGTATGTACGGGGCTATTTATTATAATCGTGCATGCAGTATGATGAATGTGTTTGTAGATAGTTGCAAAGAAACAGCATATGGCCATCATCTACGTAGTTTTGCACAATGTATATTTTGTAGATAGTGACTGTTCCAATGAAATGTAACTAATACTACTTTAATAAAAGTCAGACATTGGCTGCAAATAAAGCCACGTGATCACTTGTGAATTTCTCACATAGCATAACACATTTAACATTGATGCTTGTGTTGAAGTTTACTTCTGTTTCGAAGAGTGTGTTTTAGTCCGTAAAACAACAATGTCACAGCAGTGGTAGGAAGGAGAATGTATAATGTAAGGCCTGTGAACTGATGAACCACGGTTCATGTCAGTAGCGGGTGTTTTATTTTGAAAGTGTTGACCGGAAATGTAATTCCTTGTTCAGGCTGGGCTAGGCTAGCATGATCCTTGTGTGTTCTGGACAAGGGGGTGCATGGGTGAAACATGGCCGCCGTAGACCCATCGGAGTCTCCAAAACGACAAAAATCCCCTGCGGAGGAGGTGGAAACATCTGGGGAGAAGACCGAGGTGGCGGAGACGGGATGCACCTTAAATCAGGAAGATGAAACAACACATAATAAAACGGCGGGGAGCCCAGACGATGAGCGGAGAGCCAGTGTGGGTAACGACGGCGTATGTGTTGCCAGCCATTCTGAGGTTAGTGTCGAGTCCGGTGCTGGAGCCCAAAAAACGACATGTAATTCACCGGAGGACCTGACATCGGCTGAAAAAATGGCCGATGATCGTGGCGGCGACCAGCGGGCTTTCGACTGGTCCGAACCCGAAGAGGACGACGAAGAGCCGGAGACGCACGAGGAGGGCAATGATAAGTGTGGTATGCTAACGTTGTTAATGTATTTTACTGTTAGCTTTAGCCTCGGGGCTAACCTCAGCTGTAGCTCTCACTACCGGTTCAGTAGTCAACTCTGCTAAATGCAACTGCCATAACAAAAATAAGCTAGAATCCTGCGATATGGGCTGTGATCTGCGCTCAAGATGGATATCAGGCGTGAAGCGTGTCGGATTAACATCAGATAGGTTGTTTACTGTTTATTTCTGTTTGCTAAGTTGTTATTGTGCTGTGCTTTTCTCTTTCTTACTTCCAGACCCCAGTCATGTCACAGAGAGTGCTGGAGGGGTGCAGCAGGATACACATGTTGATGATAACATTACAGTTGATGCAGAGGAGATCAGCGAGGAGGAGCCATCACATCCTGGTGAGAAGAGAGCAGAGAAGGGTCTGGCTGTGGAGCTGGCGGGAGAGGTGGACGGGGTGGAGGATGTGGTGGAACGGGATGAAGAGGCAGGGCGAGGAGAGGACGCTAATTTGACAGCTAAGCCCAAAAAGTGCCGTTTGGTGTGCAAGGAGTGCGGTATGCGGTTCACCCGCCGCGAGACGTTCAATCTTCACCGTCACTTTCATGCACACGAGGACGAGCTCACGCCTCTCACCTGTAAAGAATGCGGCCTTACCTTTCAGCACCGCAGCAGCCTCATCAAACACAGAAATGAACATAAAGAGAAGGAGGAGCAACTTGTTACTCCCAAGAAGGAGACGCAAACAAAGGCGGAGGGTCGGTTTAAATGTGCAGAATGTGAGATGCGCTTCTCCACAGTGGATAAGCTGAGGGACCACAACTGCTGCAATACAGTAGAAAAGCCTTACCACTGCCCCCTGTGCCGCCAAGACTTCCAGTTCAAGGTGTCAATCACTAAGCACATGATGATCCACTCCCACGAGAGCACCTTTAAATGCCAAGAGTGCAGTCAGACTTTCTCAAACATTGTGGCCCTGCGCTACCACCAGCGATGTCACAGCGCCCTGAAACCCTACGAATGCCCTGAGTGTGGCTTGGTTTTCAAACACTACTCCGTCATGGAAGACCACCGTCGCAAGCACACAGACAACCTGCGCTCTCACCTGTGCAACATCTGTGGTAAGACGTTCAAGTACAGCAGCCTCCTCCATCAGCATCAGTATCTGCACACGGGCCAGAAGCCCTTCCGCTGCCCTGAATGCGGTAAAACATTTGCCTTTGCCCAGAACATGAAGGCACACTGCCGCCAGCATAGGCTGCCCAAAACCAACACTTCCACTGAGCAGCCTAGAACGTCGGCCCCCACGTCCACAAAGGAGATGGTCAGAGGGCCGGGAAAAGAGAATTCGCACCAGAGCGATGAACCGAAGCGAACATTCACCTGCCCCCTTTGTCCCCAGACCTACACAGTACCAGCTAATCTGAGAGCCCACATGCTTGTTCACGAGGCTGAGTATGAGACACTGGAGAGAGCCCCCAAACCCCCGAAGGAGAATAACAAGCAGGGGGGGAAAGGACACACCTGTCCCCACTGCCCATCTGTCTATTCTGATGAATCTGGATTAAATATGCATCTGTTAAGTATCCACAAGTCTGTAGCACAAAATTTAGAAAAGGTGGTAACGCCACCAAAAATACAATTCACTCCGTTAAACAGTGATAAAGTGCAGGGGAAATGGAGAAGCGATGGCATAAGTGTTAAGTCGTACAAGTGCTCTGAGTGTGGTAAAACCTTCCGCCACCGCTCGGTGTTGGAGCTGCACATGCGCGTACATTCCAAGGACAAGCCTTACCAGTGCAAAGTGTGCGGCAAGGGCTTTAGATTCGGTAGCTACTTACAACAACATCTCATCATCCATACAGGCAAGAAGCCATACAAATGTCCAGACTGTGGGAAGGACTTTGCCTTCCTGCAGAACATGAAAACACATCAGCGGCTGCATCAGGAAAAACCGTTCCGCTGCACCAGCTGCCGTAAAGGCTACAGTGACGAGACCCAACTGCAGCAGCATATGTTATCACACAATGGCGACAAACCTCATAAGTGTGACCTGTGCGACAAGAGCTTCGGATTAGCCTATCTGCTCCGTGATCACATGAACACACACACGGGTGACAGGCCTCATCGCTGTGATGAGTGTCACAAAACTTTTTCTTGGTTTAGCAGCCTGCTCGTACACCAGAAGATCCACGCTCGCAAGCGCCAGGGTTTCAGTCAGTACAACTCTTTCCCGATGGGTGCGAGGATGAGAGGCAGGGGCAGCAGGGGGAGGAGAGGCGGGAGACACCTGTGGAGCTGGTCTAGACCATTAGGAGGCTCTGGAATGGTTAGTTCTCTGCAGCCTTTGTATCCTGCTTCTGCACAAAGAGACGCTGAGTTGCAGAGAAGGGCAGTCGTGACACAGTCTTCCATTCTCTCTCCTCGCATGGATGTACAAGGTAGACCGCAGAAGGAGCCGTGGCTGCCCGAGCTACGCCCTCAACCAGTGCAGTGGAAGGTGGACGGTGGAAAGGTAATGCCTGTCCCATCGTCGCAGCATGCAGCTTCACAGCAGACACCGTTTGAGAGCCCACCGCAGCCCAGCCTACAGCAGCACCATCACAGAGGTCCAGGCTGGGCAGATAGTCCTTTAATAACTAAGTCAGGCTCCACTTCTGCTCCAGGCTCAGACTCATCACACATGAAAGACAGCACAGCTGCTGTTGTCAGCTCCCTCATGGCATGTGTGCCAAACAAACCCAGCCAGTCAACGGTGAGTGAGCTGGAGCAGCACAGGCAGGCCAAGCCTGTGACTTGGAGTAGCACACCCACATCCACAGTGCTGGCGTCCACAAGCTCTTTGCCACATGATTTTTCTATTCCTTCTTACATAGATGGTGCAGCTCTGTGGAGTATCGGACCTCCTCTTCTAGCAAATTCACAGAGCTCTCCAAATAAGCCTGGTCAAGAGCTTCAGCTGCCAAGATGGACAGGTGCTCCAGTGTCTATACAAAAGGAGCCATCCACACCTAAAAAAGAGGACAGTGCAGTGTGGGACACAAGTAATCCTAATGTAATACCGTCGACTGTTAGCCAGCCAGAGAAGCCATGGAATGGCTGTGAGCTGCAAAAGCAGTGGGTTTCAGGCTTAGCAGGTGTGTCCACCTCAGCTCAACTAGACCAAAGCAGTGCTATGCCAATTTCAACTCCTGTCTCTCATGGGGTAGGTAGCACCTTGTGGGACATACAAACACCACCAGGAATTCCAAAGACTATAAACCCAGAGAAATTAGTAAATGCTCAAGATTTTCAGCTGCAGCAAAAGCAGGTGTCAGCTGCCTGGTCAGCGACACAGAAGGTTCCACATCTCTATTCAATTTGAACCTCGTTTTGGCCCGGGGTTGGGAACACCAGTATGGGGCTTCCAAACTAGTCCATCGCTGCTCAGTGGGCAACTCAAACCAGGGACTGGGCAGGAGCTGCAGCAACAGCCGATGGTAACAGGCACTCAAATAATTATAAATCAGCCTTCTCCGTTTTTCACATCTCCGCTTGCTCCGCTCCCCCCCCTTGCTTTGCCTGGCCCACACCCTCTTCACTCTGTCGCAGTCAGCACACTTTCAAGACCACCACCCCCAAATATTTTTTTTGCACCACAGGCAGTAATGAGCGAGAGGCCACACATAACACAGACCCTGCCCCTACCTCAGCTTGCCCCACGGCCAGAACCTCACAAACTTGGACCCCGTTTGCCTTTTGCCCCAGAACGGCTTCTGCAGTGCATGATATGTGGGTGTTCTCTTCCCCGGGAACTAGATCTACAAATGCATTACTTGCAACATGCACAAGGAGAGATTTGACATTTCTACAGTAGTGACAAGACTGAGTTATGTTTAAATATATATAATTTTTACTGAGTGGAACCTCATTTACTTTGCCCTCACTTGCCATTTAACCAGAGTAAATGGGCATTAGAAAGAAAAAGATAGCAGTAAAACTTGATTTGTTCTCCACACTTGAATCACATTTAAAGTTGTCCAGAACTAAATTTGACAACACAGTGCTGTTTGTAACGGAGGGTGTATACATATACCATTAAATTAGTTTCACGTTTTTTTAAATGCATTTAAGTTATCTAAACACTATCTAACACAACCAGTTTAAGCAACTTCTGAGGGATGCAGATTTACGGGGTTCTACGGTCTACGTTTCATTTATTGCCAATGCCATTTAGATTTAGATAATATTAGTACTTTTATAGTTCTGTTCATATGTCCTGAACCATTTTAACTGTGTTACTTCATGTACAGTATACTGTGTGCCTTTTATGAGTACAGTCTGCATGTCTGCTGTCTTGGTATTCTAGGCCTAGTTTGTGCTTAAGATAGACTCAACAATGTGACCTCACTCCCAAAACACAGAGCAACTCTTTCAAGGATAACGTAAAGAAATGCAAATTATTCACTTTTGAGGAGTAGAGGATGGAGTTGTTGAACTCACAGGTTACATGTGTTAGAACATACAACGGCCAGCTGACTACTTACATCATGACCCTGTTAGGAAGTGCTTGCATTCACTGTGCTATTGGCTGGGGCGAGATATCTCACAAATAAAGTTCTCATTGTGATTATTTGGTCAAGGTGAGACTATCTGTAAACAAAACATGACGGTTACATGTAAAGGTCATTTCACAGTAGGAGTTCTCTGTAACATTTAAAGTTATTGGTAACAGGGAGAAAGTAGGCATTACACAAATATCGGTTACACTAATTGTCAAGTAGGATAATTTCTATTAAATCAAACTTGCTGTTTTGTCATTAATATGTACTATAATGGCAAGACAAACATGAGACTGATGATACAAAATGTATTATTTGCACCAATTGCTAATTTCTTGTTATGCGTCATGATTGATGCACTTTATAATTAGATTTTAAACTGATTCTGGGTGGCAGTACAGTAGCGTGCACTGTAAACTGATGAGTACTGTGTTCCGAGTAACTCTTACCAGAAAGACTTATTTCAGATTGGAATGTACCAATATTTATACAATCAAGTCCACATTTGAGTACAATGCAATGTATTTTTTGTGTGAATACCGAATGATTTCATTCCATAACTGTAGATTTAGTACAGAATCCCATCTCATTTGTCATGACAATGGGCATTTAAGTAGCTTTGGGTGGCCCAATAAGTGACTGAAAATCTTCAATACTACTGTAAAATAAACACACGGTCCATTTGTACAAAAAAAAGGAAACTGTCCCTGTGTGTCTTAACATTCAGCGTCTTAAGTTTAAAAAAAAAAAAAAACATGCCCTTCTACCTCTATCCACTGTTTTAGCATGGAACGAAATAGAAATTTCCCATGATGTCTACATATTGGATTAAATAAAACTTGCCTTTGATTACAATGGTGTGATGTGCAGTACTTGTTGGGTGAAACCGAGTTTAACGTTTAATAAAGATATACTGTTTTTCATATATGGGAGTAACATGGAGGGTGTCAAGTGCTCTTATGAAAACGTTTGGTTAGAATTGTGTCTAACATCAAAACAAAGTATACATGCAGACCGATTAAGGCAAATTGTGATTTTAATAAATCCAGCATTTTCTCTGATAGTACGCACGCGCGGAGAGAGCGCAAACGCTCTGCAAAGAGTCGATACGGTGGTATAAACACTGCAGCTCACTCTTTGAAGGAAACAAAACAGAAGAAGAAGAATCCACTTCCGCCGAGGGATGCCTGCTCAGCCACACGGTGCTGCTCAGTGTGTGCCTAACAGCTAGCCGTGCTGTTCAGCATCACTCGCGGTGCTAAAAAAAAAACCCTTATAAGATGCTGCCTCGTTGTTTTGTAACGTCAACGGACTAGATCAGTATACTCGGTTTGCTTTCGTCTTCACGCGAGCGCGCGGCTGACTGCTGCCGAGAGAAAGTTAGTTCAGAGCAACCGTGGCGCTGTTAAGCTAACGGGCGCTAGCTACAGTAAGCTAGCGCTGCCAAACGAAGTCGCTCCAAGATGGACGGAGCTGCTGCCGCGGGGATCAGAGAGGACGGAGCTGGAAACGAGCCCCGCGATGGAGACGCGGCATCGGGACATGACGTGGGTCCGTCGGCTGGGGACACCGCTGATGGTAAGGAACCCGTAGTGGTCACTTATCTAACCGTTGTTGTCGCCATCAATACATCCACGGTCTGTTCATGCATGGTGACCTACACTTACTTCACCGCAGGGGCATGACAAAAAAACAAAACAAGCTGCATGTCTGCGGCAGACGCATAACAATAGTAAAGTTGCGTTCACTTGCACAGTTCTACCCTGGCACCCCTTTTGACTATTTCAAGTTCATGGCTGCTCAGAGCTGTTTACTGCCCAGACCCAGCAACAGTCCTAGTAGACCAAGTTGATGCTCAGCATGATTGAAGTCTGCTCCAGTCCACATACTGCAGAATTTGTCAAGCAGGCTTGAATTTAAACATAATATAAAAGTTGCATTACAAGGAGTATACTCATTATACATAAACGTTATTACTGTAGAACTATTGGACAGTTTCTGTTCAGCATATGGAGTGTTGTATTCTTCCATATGTAGATGTTTAAAATCTGACAACGCAGTGTTGTTCTCTATTTCAGAGCTTAAAGTAATGCACATCATACAGAAGCACTGCATCTTGGGGCTTTAAAAATCAATTTAGTCACGCTTTAAACATATGAGGATGTAGGTTAAATCTAAGGCTCTTCACATTTGACCTACTCATCTTATGCCTTCCTATGGTATTTGGTTTGTTAATATCAACCAGCTAACAACACAAACAGAAATCTTCACCTTAAATATCTGATTTGTGTGCATTTTAACTGTGTGTGTGTATAGCATCATTGGCTATCGAGAATGGTCCTGATCTAGTGACCCTGAAATGCAGAAACAAACTATTTGATTCCATAATAATGCAGCTTTTATTGCTTTTATGTGTGTAGTTATTTGTATGCAGATGTTGGATTTGGAAATTAATAAATCAAAATGTTTTTATCATTGTCAAGTACAATGACATTCTTAACGATGATGGAACCCGAGGGGGAGAGTTCTCCTTGGCATTGGCAGTGTGAAAACAAAATTGGATTTATTTTTGTTGTCAGGCAACAGACAGCAGCAGTAATTAACTGCAAACAAAGCATATTGTGTACTGAAAGGTTGAGTAGGTGATTCTATTCAGAAACACTCTGTTATATTACCTGAAATCCTCATAACCACAATACCGATAGCAATGACTATATTAAATGCTCTTGTATTTAAAAAAAAAAGAAATGAAAAAAATGCCATCTGTGGCAGGATTGTAAAATATAAAATCCAATCAATAAAGTTGGGCTGGAGAAAGTAATTGGATGGCCTGCCTGTCTGTCAATGTTTACTTCCTGATTGCCACTCTGCCGATCTCGAGCACTCGCTTGGCATTCTGGGAGCGTGGCTTTGAACAGAGGTCTGAATGAAGGGGGCGGGACTTTTTCGGTTCTGTGATGCGTTCAAAGTTTCTGGTTTTGCCAAATGACCTACTGAACCTTTAATTGTCTGTGTCAAAAACAAATGCTATCAAGTACTACTTGAAGGAAGTATCATAATATCTTGATGTTCTTGATGTGATCCCAGAATAAAGATTCCTTTCTTAATCTGCGGGTCATCACTATGCCCTTCTGCCAATGAAACTGCTCTAATGGGCATACGTTTGGCTGTAATCAGATGTTTCACATATGAAACTTAACAGTTCAGTGCAACTGAAGCTTTGATTAACTGAAATCTCTGATTTAGTGGTAAAAATTGAGTTAGTTTGATTAGATTGTGAAAGAAGTTTGGAGTGAAGAAACATTTTTCTGTCACAACCCTCTGGCGAAGCATCACCTTGTATTGAGATGTGGTTCTTTAGTTCAAATCAAATCAAACTTTATTTATATGGCACCTTTCATACTTTGCAGTAACACAAAGTGCCCTACAGAAAATAAGAGCAAAACAAAACAAAAGCAAAACAAAATATGAACAACAAAGAAACACCATGAAACCCAAACCTCCCACCCCCACAAATATACACAGAGATACACAGAGACATACACACTCACGCGCACACATTGCCAAATGCACAGACATACACACACAAACACACCCACACACATACACTATCTGTCACTGAAGAGACATGGCTGGGCACCAAGATCTGAGGTGAGGAATAAGCTACCTTTGGGGGGCCAACGCACACCGAGAGATCCTATGGTCCATGACTGCAGGGGGCGCCACCACAGGGACCACCCCAGCCCAGGCAGACAGGAGGCTCCACACCAAGGTGTAGAGCTCTCCAGCCACCCGGGCCAGGGCCGTCCACGGGACAGCACCCCCAACGGTGTACCAGAGACAGCTCCCGGTGCGGTCGGTCCCCAGGAGGAAAACACTGGAAAACCGAGGGGCTAAAACAGTAAAATAAGATAAAAACGTAGAAGCTAAAAACTGAGGAAATAAAAACAGTAAAATGCATCAAAATGTATAAAATAGACCCAATAAATGAAACAATAAAAATAAATAAATAAATAAAATATATAAAACGGGATAAGCTAAAATAAATAATATAAAATAGAATCATAATAAAAAATGTGAGAAGCATAAAAGGAAGTAGAAAGAATGAAACAGGTCAGTTAAAAGCCTGATTAAAAAGGTGGGTCTTGAGCCTCTTTTTAAAAACATCAACATTCTCTGCGTGAGTTATATTTGCCTGTGTAAAAATGCTAAACATTCAGCAGCGAGCAATCTTATAAAATAACTGTATAATTTAAGTTGACAGAGGTAATTTGGCGTAAGCACTGTATGTATTAGACACTGAGTATTTTTATTGGAATTACTATTTCCAGAATCAAATTTTGAAAAATTTGTGTAACTCTCATCAACCCTAAAATAAAGAAAATAATTTGCACCTGTGTTTTGTGATTTTTATTTTTCTGACTTTCTTTATCTGGAAACAGGAGTGGCTTTGACCTCCTATTTTCCCCTTTCTATTTTTAGGGGTTGGGGTTTTCTGCTGTCGGGATTGTGGAGAAGCCTTCAGAGAGGAGGCAGCATACTTGGAGCATCGCCATCAGCATCCACAAGAAAGCGTGTATATAGACAACCAGTTGGATGGTTTACATGACACCGAAAGGGACAGGGAGAAAGGAGAAATAGTTAATTTCTGTAATTCATGTTCATTATCATTTATTGAACCAAGTGAATTCCACTTGCATATGGAGAAGTGCCATGGTCAAACCTCCCAACAGGACTCCAGTATTCAAATAAACCCTACGTTATCAAAGCAACACACCTATGAATGCCCAGACTGTGGGAAATGTTACGGTGTGATCGGACACTTCCTCAACCATCAGCGCTCACACAGACAAGCCTCCAAATCCGTTTTTCATGACCTTGAACATTTGAAAAAGAAGTCGTTTCAGTGCGAGTCTTGTGGGCGGAATTATTCTCGTGCTTCAGCTCTCGATGCACACCGTCGCTGTCATGAGGAAAAGTTAGTAAAGTCACGAAACAAGAGTTCAGGAGACGCATTAAACCTGGAGGAGTCGATCGTTGAAGGCAAGCCCAGTGAAAACCGCATGGATGACACTCCTGAAAAAACTTTTAAGTGTTCATGTGGTAAAGCTTTTTCTGCTCTAATGCGCCTTAAAACGCATCAACGATTTAGCCGCAACAGTCAGTGCTCTCCAGAAGAAATGAAAGAAACCAAACCAAAGAAAACTTGCAATGAGTTTTACTGCAGTGAGTGTAAAAAGGCTTTCAATGGCCATATTGCCCTCTTCAACCATCAGCGATGGCACGCCAATCACTCAAATGATTCAGCAAACAGGTTCCCATGTGAGGAATGCGGAAAAGTATTTATGACCCCAACGTTCTACTACAGGCATCAGCGCACGGCGCACAGTGACGAGACGCCAGCAAAGTCGTTTCTTCATCAAGTGTGTCAGCTACAGAAGAAGGCATTTGAATGTAAAGATTGTGGGCTAAAGTTTTCCAGGGCTTCAGCGCTTCACTCCCATCAGCTTCATCACACGGATGTTTTCAGAGAAACGGAGAAGGACGCTCAGATGCGTACCCCGGTGCTTCCACAACAAAGAACTTCGGAGAGCGTAGGGGAAGAGACTCAGCAGGGAAACGTGGAACCGGAAAACGTGCTTTCTTACAGTATGGCCGAAGAAGACTCCCATGTAAATGAGACTGATGAAGATGTGGAGAGTTATGACCCCAGGGACTTTAATGTGCAGGTGATCAGTGCAAGTGAATCTGAGGACGAGCCCGTCCAGAACCTTAATCCTGATCTAGAGCTACTATGTGAATCAGACCACGAAGTAAGATATGACGGCGAAGCTGGAGTTTCCCCCAGTAGTCTGGTTACAAAACCAGAGATGGATTTGAAAATTGTAGAAATTGACTTTGAGCAAACTGACGAGCAGTGTGCGCTGCGAGTGGGTGAAGCTGAGAATAAAATGACAGGGGAAAGATTTGATTGTCCAGAATGTTACCGTTGGTTTTCTAGTGCTTCATCACTGCGCGTTCACAGAATGTGGCATGGCGTCCGTAAAAGAAAACAGTCTCAAGGTCAGTCAGTGATGGTTCACGCATGTGCCCAGGAAGCCAGTAGCCACGCAGCACACTGCAGTCACATTCAACAACACAAGAATCAAAACACAAGCGATAAAGATGATGAGGCCGTGGGAGTAGAGAAGAAAAATCTGGCATGCAACGAGTGTGGTAAATGCTTCTCCCGTTTGTCTGCTTTAGTTTCTCATCAGCTGCATCATCCCAAAAGAAAACAATTTCAATGCCCAGATTGCACGATGTCTTATTCGCATGCAGGTAGCCTTTTTAACCATATGAGAAACTGCTCTGCACAAAAAAAAGAAAATATTTCAGTTACTAAAAAAGAATACAATCCAAAGAAAACCCTGCTTGGCCCAAAGATTTATCATTGTGAACTGTGCGGGAAGGGTTTTTGGTCTCTAGGAGCTTACTCCCACCACAAGCAAAGTCAGTCTCAATGTACAGATTTGAGGCTAAGTAAAGGTGTCCCAGGATCTTTCCACTCCGTTAATGGACACCCTCGCTTCAAGGTTGCATGTCCGGTGTGTGGTAGAAAGTTCCGTCACAAGGGCATTATGGCATTGCACATGCGGAAACATGAAAACGGAAATCACAAATGCGAACTCTGCAATAGGTCGTTCCGTCTGTTCTCCAGCCTGTTGAGACACCAGGTCGTGCACAGTGACCAGTTACTCCCACCGCCTATTAAGTCTTTTCAGCATCAGGTTGAGCAGTTGAAAAAGAACACGTACAGCTGTCCTGACTGCGGGAAGCTGTTTTCACGGGCCAAAGCACTTCAGTTTCACATGAAAAGCCACGGGTACGAGACGGGGCACTCGCCAACATCGCCAAGTTCTATTGTAAAGCTGGAAGATCTGCAGTGTGCAACCTGCCTGGCGTATTTCAACAGCAAGGCATCTTTAAGGGCTCATCAAAAACTTTGCATTAAAAGAGACAGTCAGGTATTTGATTGCAAGACAGAACCCCCAGAAAATAATGATACTCTCACGTTACACACAAATAGTATGGAAAGCTCTGAGCAAATAACACTACATTCGGAGGTAAAGCATGAAAACGACAGTGGGGAGCTAAAGATGGAAATTAAAACGCATGAAGACAACTTAGAAAACCCAAGCACAGAAAATCTGAAATACAAATGCAAAAAATGTGACAGAAGCTTTTCAGTGGTTGGAGCTTTGAATTTTCATAACAGAGTTCATGCTGAAGATTACAAATCTGTAGAGAAGGCAAAACTGTCCATGTCTGCAATGCTTAAGAAACCTAAACAGGAAGAGCCAAGCAAAGGAATATTTCACTGCTCAGAATGTGGGAGGCTATTCATGTCCAACTCAGCGCTTGGCTCCCACAAAAGATGGCACAAAGAAAAGAAGTTTGCACGTCCCTCTCTAAAAGATGATGATTTAAAATCAGTTAGCCACAAGACAGAGGATGGACCTTTTCAGTGCCACAAATGTGGCAAACAGTTTTTTAACCATCGTGTCCTCCAGCGCCACCAGATGTTTAATCCTCTGTGTCAAAACAAAACTGAGCCAGAGTGTGATTCAAACAAAAGTGTCAAGAGCAACAGCACACTGGAAAATTCAAGGACTCGAGGAGACGGGTTCACCTTGGTTGACCAAGTCCCAGAACAGGTCGACGCCAACTTGAACAGGAATGAGTCAATGGCTTCAACATCCAAGTCAAAAGCTCACCAGTGTCCCCTCTGCGCTATGACCTTTGCTAAAGCAAGAGGTCTGCGTGCCCACAAATGGCAGGCCCACTCAAAGAGGACAAAAGGTAAAAATAAGGCTCTTTTAAGGATAAAAACAGAGGCTGTTGCCTCAAGCAGTTCAGTAGAAGAGACAAAAGTAAACACTAAAGTGATGTTGAAGAATCCCCCTGTTGGTGGAGGCAAGATGAAAATCAGATCAGACCCCCCTCTTGTAAAATTGATCACATGCCTTGACTGTGGGAAGCAGTGCATTTCTCCAGGCGCCCTCCTTGACCATAAGAAAGTGTGCCTGGACATGAAGCACGAGTCTAACGAGGAGATCCAAACTCCTGAAACTACAAGTGAGACTTCCCCTCCTCTTAGCCGTCTGTTGGAGCATACGACCAAATGCCTCTTCAAGTGTGATAAGTGTGGGAAGGCTTTCCAAACGGAGGAACAACTGGGAACACACAAAACCAAGGCAAAGAGCCGACCTTATTGTTGCGCCCTGTGCTGCCATGGCTTTTGGACGGAGAACCAACTGCAACAACACCTTGCCTGGCACGATGAAGTACGCTGTCGTCTCCCAAACGAGGTTCGCTTCAGGCTCAGCACTGCTATGACCTCAAAGCCTATAAAACCTAACGTCCCCTCCATCGACAGCAGAGGAACATCCTTTCTGCCGTCTACGCTAAACCCCGACAAGTCACAAAGTAGCCATAAGTGCCAACATTGTGGCAAAGCCTTTCTTTCACCGACTGCGTTACAAAACCATGAAACCCAGCACTGTAACGATGACTCTTATCATTGCTCCGTTTGCCCCAGAACCTTCAGTGAAATCCAGGACCTCATTGATCATCACCAGGAATGTATTCGGGATTACAAAAGGCCAAGTGCTGCTGTCTCCTCGGGAGATACCGATGGCCTTACTTGCCTTGAATGTGGAATTACTTTTTGTCAAGAAACTGATTTGCACCAGCACTATATTGAACATGCCCGTGCAGGCTATTAGACTATACAACCTGAAAAGGACTGAAGTGAAGACACTGTAGATTGTGGATTTTTGTTTCTTTTGGAGTTTGCCAAACTACTTTAATATGTTAGGCTACAAAATTAGAAATGTGTTTAGGCTTAGAGGAAACATACTTTCCCCTATTTGTTTCTATATTATTTGCTTCCCGTTACACTGGATTAGTATATGAACAAATGTTTAAGAATAACCCCTCTTATTAACTAATGTTGAAATGTCACAATGATGGTTTTGAGCCCCTGATTACCCCTGTTTTGAATAGACCTGTAGATTAGTTGAACCTTTGGGGATTACTGGCTGAAGTATGGTCCTTCATATCTAGATTAATCAACGACAAAGAAATTGGACACATTTATGCATGTACATGTTTGTCCTCAGAGCAAAAAGTGTAGCTGACACACTGCTTATGTCAGAGTTTATGAAGACATTGAAATCATTCTGCACAACTAATATATACTCATTTTGCTTGTGTCATTTTGATAACCTGAGGTTTGGCAGAGAGAAGATAAAGATATGTGAAATTCACCACTGTGCAGTAGTTGTGTGAATTGATTAAACAAATAAAAGTCCTGATGTTGAATTTTACAGCCATTTACCATGTCATGAAACAAATTTAACAATCAAATAATTATGTTTACATACAATACAATTAGCATTAATTGATGTATAAGCTCCCGTGTTCTTTCTTTTTCAGTGTTATATGTCTATGTTGTGGAAAGACCATTCATTACTTTAAGTAAGGTAGTTATTTTTTTCACATAGGATAGTTGTTAGTTTACTGTAGTACTTATGGAGTGGGATAAAAGTATTTGTATTGTACCAGAGAGGTTACTTTCCGCTTTTAATTTATGGGTTTCTTTCTCCCCTAGATGACCAATTTCACTACTCGTTTACCTTGCTGTTTCTGAAACAAAGAAGAAAAAGTAGATACAAATAAATTGATCCATTTTGTGTGATTTGCAGGGTTGTGTGATTCCTCTAGCTTCAGTTAAGTCGAACTGCATGTTTGTGGAATGATCAGTCTGGTTTGTTAATATTTCTATTATTTTTTTTATCAGGGCAAGCTTAGTTTAGCTTATTTGACAGAGGGGGCAGTGCAAATTAATAAATACACCAGGGCCAAACAACTGTTACAAAAACTTCCTTAAATATGCATCTTTACATACAAAAACAGGGCATGCAATGTAAAGATTAGAAATGTTCCTAAAAGCAGTCGTGACAAATGTACAAATAGAACCATAGTTTAAGCAAGCAGAGCATATAGATATAGCAGTAGCATTGCATTTAAAATATCACTTAATTAGAAAGTTATCTAAAGATCTTTCTTCATTTATCATTACAGACGCCAGTATTTACATTGAAATCATTTCATACCCAGCACACAAGCCAGAATATTTATAGACTTGTAGTGTTAAATCAAATAAAAGTTATCTAATGCATTATTAAGTAAAAACATTACATTTGCAAATTAATTATTTTGTCCTTAAAGTTATTAAATAATTATATAATTTTAAATGGAAGTGCTAAATGAATTGGAAACATAATAACTAATTTGTCCTCTGGTCATAAAACATCTTGTGTGTTTTCTGCTTTTAATATTTAAATTACCATCATTATTTAAGGTGCACACTTAGGTGGCACGACTCAAAACTTGATTTGTAAGTGTCATCTGTGAAAGAAGAGAGGAGCCACAACTCTGTAAGTTTTACCCGCTGCAAAAAATGATTGGTGACATCACCGTTAACCCGTCTTGTTCGACCTGTTATCAGACATTTCAGCTGGACTATCCTAGTATTCTTTATATTATTCAAATCTGAAGATATAGGCTACTATGTTTTATATAGTTTATAAGAACTTGCTGAACCTCAAAGTATAGTATGTAAAATTACAATATTTGTAAACATTTTGGTCTTTTTCCTTCTTTTCTAGTCAACCAGTGCAGCATTGTATGCAAGGATTGTGGACTGAATTTTACACACTTGGACGTCTTCAAGTCTCACCTGCACCAACATGCACTGGAAGAGGAGGAGGAGGAAGAGGAGGGGGAAGAGGCTCAGACGGGAGACGATCTGAATCCCACAGCAGATCTGGATTCTGGGAGAGCAGATGATGGAGAAAACGGTGGTGATGCAGACAGGTGTGACATGAGCAGTCCACTGCAGACGAGCCCCTCAAGCACAACACAAGGTGCTGGAGTTTCAACGAGGCAACTCGGGAAGATTCATTCTTGCTTGGTCTGTGGGAAGGTTTATACATACTTGAGTTCATTCACAAAACACCAGCGGTTGCATGAAAGCCAGCCACCTCCAAAAAATAGTCTAGAGTCCAGTGTCCAGAATTTGAGTAAATATCAGTGTCCACACTGTGAGATGTCATTTATCAGGCGAGCGCGGCTACTTGGCCACCTGAGAGTTCACAGGTCATTGAAGTCAAAACCTCCCTCCAGGTGTGATCAGTGTTGCAAAGACTTCAACTCTGTCCAGGCATATATGAGTCACATTGATCTCCATAAACGGAAACCATTTTGGTGTTTAAGTTGTGCCAAAGGCTTCATAGATCAAGAGTTGCTTGATAAACACATGCTCAGACACAATTTGAGGAAATACACGTGCAACATTTGCCACAAAAGCTTCCACCTGTCTAATCAACTCAGGATCCACTACAACACCCACACTGGAGCAAAACCATACCAGTGCACATTCTGTGGGAAGCGTTTTGCCCAACCTGGACATCTGATTTCACACCGAAAAAAGCATCTTAACACTTATGTTGGGTCCAGTGGGATGCTGCTGGGGATCAGGAATTCGAGGATTTTTGCAAAGAAGCAAGTGCTGAAAAAGAAAAGACTTTGCACTTGGTTCAAACATGAGCGAGAAATGGCTATAAAGGAAAAAGGTGGGAAGAACAATCAAACTGAAAAGCTGCTTGGAGGTGCTGAGGCCGAGGATCATGCAAACTCTGAAGTGTCGGATTGTGGCGAGCCTATGCATCACCTCAAGCTTTCAAAACCAGCGGGCTCAGATGGTTTTGGTCCACCTGACGGGTTGAAATCAGAACGTGCACAGCAACAAACGAGACAGGAGTTGGATGAGAGAGAGTCCCAGGAAACGAGTATGTGCAGAGAGAACAAGTATTGGGAATGGGAGTGTGTTGAATGTGATATGGGCTTCGATGAAGTGGAAAAGCTGCATTTGCATTATATAAAACATGCTACTGGGGAGCTGCCGATACCACAGGACGATATTGAGGGTTAAAGGCTCAAAGAAGCGTTAATTTTTCTCATACTGGTGCCTTTGTTGACCTTTTATTTGTATTATTATATTTCTTTCTGTAAAAGATACATGGTTAGGGCTGAGGAAATAGGGGTTAACTGTCATTGATGAGTTTGTTGAAACAGTAATTAATATCTGGCGTTCTTAGAATTTCACCCACTACTAAACTGCATGAAGTATATCCCCAGGGAAATTGACAGAGTATCTACAACAGAGTTAACCTTAGTAGTTCATGCCTGATGCTATGAGATTAAAGGGAAAGGAACTCTGAATGTAAAAATTAAGCAAAGCTACCTCCCTCTATGTGTAAACACCAATTAAAATTAAATGCATTCTAAATCCTAAATGTTTTCAGTCTTTGTCTTCATGTTGGGGGGGGGGGGGGGGGCTTGAACAATGCAGCGTATGTACAGACATTATTCTGTGATCTCTTAACATCAGTCTTCTGTTTACACAACTTAAGGGAAATAGTTGGGAGAAACATCCTGAGTGGAATCATTTTGATCAAATGGTCTGAATTCAGAATGCTTATTGAAATATTTATATAAGTAGTATGTTTTATCAATGTTATTCTTAAAGGCAATATACAAGTAACTTTTATGAACTTGTACGATTAAAACAAGCTTTTACAAAAGTGCCAAAACTAAATGAAGACAAAGACAAATACTGTGTTTTGAATATGTTATTCGGAGCCGATATATTTGAAAGTGTCATGCTATATGTGTATTAATGAATGGCTGTGAGAATATGACTAATGTGCATCTTTTAGCTCATGTATGAGGCATCACTATTATGGTCGATCAGTTTACCAGAATCCAGTTTTACGTTTTAATGGAGTCTAAGTAGTGACAGCGTTATTAATACAGTGAGACTTTTGCACAAGCTCATTAATTATAAATTCTATCATAATGATGAAATTATATAAATGAAATGGATGACTGTAAGAAACATAAGGCTTGAAATAAAAGCATTATTACCTAGAGGATAACAGAAAGGGTACAAATCATATTTAAGCAAAGCAGTATTACATTAAATATGAAAATGTTAATTAAAAGTATTGAGGTATGACCTTAATGGTGCAGCATAGTGCACTAATGGACTTGTATTGCTTTGTGGAGGTTTTTAGGGACTACAATAATGGGTATTAATGCATCCCTGTCAAGAAGATACTACATCACACGCTGCATTAGCACCACCAACTGGCTGTTTTGCTTATTTCGTTTTGCCATGAGATATTATTTTGTAGTATTTTACAGTATTGCATGCTGTATTCAGCCCGTTTGAATTGTGGCCCAGGGAAGATTTACCCAGTTATTCTATAATGACTTTGGTTTCTGGTTGTAATTGCATTGTTGCTGCCAGAACATTCCTGCCTTGCTGAATGGTGGTAAACGTCCTGTGGTCATCTGTTGTTCCTTATTACACTTTGCCTTGCTTGTTCTCTTTTTCATTTGGTTGTCTTCCGATTTCATTAGGCACAGCTGAGATTCAAGTGAGGGAGAATTGGTGGACTAAGAATTAAGAAACCACAGTTCCCATGACTCCTTTGCGGCTCTTGTCAGACGTGACGTCACGTTGTCTGCAGCTTTTCTCCGTGTTGGCTTTTGTGCGGAACGACGCGGAGATGTTTGGGCGGACGAGTCAGATTAGGTAACCTTAAACCTACATCCTCCTACATCCATGCAGCCGGACGGATGTTGTAGAAAGTGAGTCGGATATTTTAGCATCTTTGGCGCCACAACGGGTCGGAAAATGCTAACGGTTACAACCCGATCTTCGCTGCAAATCAGTGAATTTAAGCTAGCTGTGCTACCATTATCTTTGTAACCATGGCTTTTATGGAGGGTTTGTTCAAGTAGACTATGAGCATGTTAAAGTACTCTGTTACATACACTATTCCATTAAATGAAAGTGTTGAATTTCGGTTGTACATCAGCCTCCACCGGTAGCTCCCCACGCCCCTCGATCTTCTTTTGTGATACAAATATTTTAAACCCATTCATCCCCTGGTCCTCCAGCTGTCGCCATGTAGATAACAGAGTCTCTGTCTCTCTCTCTCTCTCTCTCTCTCTCTCTCTCTCTCTCTCTCTCTCTTTATATATGGCTAGTGTTGGTGTGTCAGTTTACCTGTGTAATAAACAGTCATTCTGTGTTTCTGTGCAGGAACCTGACTTCATAGAAACACATGAACACAGAGAGGCAGAGAGGCATGCAGAAAGCGACGCAGAGTCCGGGCCACTCAAGCAGTGGGCCAAACCCTGTGACCACAACAACCCCAGAGCAACCAGCCGACACCGAGACTGAAGCTCTGCCAGCGCGGAGTGAACCAGATGCACAAGAAGAGGAGAACACCTCTGCAGCTTGGGCTGGGGTTGAAACAGTAGTCACGCCACAGGAAAATGGGACAGGGTTGCAAACAGCAGAAGTGCCAAGTATGGCAGTCACACAAGCTTTGGAGAAAGAGCCTGCTGTCCAGCCACCACCGGGGCCCTCGATTAACATCGCAGGGACGGAGATGGACTCTGCTTCCAAGTCAGGTGTCCCCACCGAACCGGCATCCGACACAAACGCTAATCCTGGGCGTGATGAGCAAAAGGCAAAGAAACCGGATAAAGGTGTACGTCCTCCTAAGAAATACATTCCTTCCAAGAAGGCCATGGTAGATCCTCTGAAGATTGACATGTCCAAACCGCTTGTTGTGCCACTCACGTGTGAGTATTTTACCTTGTTTTTGTGTTGTTATTCTTTTCTGAACTAGGCAATGTTTCATAGACCCGTTTCACTAATACTATTTAACATCAGTTCAAGTCACATTTTTAGTTAGGAGGTACTGTGAAAATCTACCGCCATCTAATGAACAGTTGCATATAGATTTAGGTTAAATACACAGCACTCTACTGTAAAACAAAAGGCTTCAGCAATGAATTAACTGCAGAAGGGCCCCTTGGAGCTTTTTCTTTTTGCAAGCCTTTATACTTTTATGAATCCATGTCCCTATTCTGAGTATATGGATGTACTGTATATTATATGTAAACTTTCTCCCCCTCCTGCCCCTTTTCCCTCTAGCATCTCAGCTCTCCCTGCAATGCATGGACTGCCACATAATCTTCAGTGATCACAAGAGCAAAGAGCGTCACCTGAAGCTGAGCCACCCAGCACAATATGAACACTGCATACTGAGGAACGCCCTTTTTGCCTGTTACGTTTGTGACCGCCACTTCACAAACTCCACGGAGCTCATGATCCACCAGAAAGCCCACACAGAGAAGAACCCCTTCAAGTGTCCAATCTGTGGCCAGGCCTTCAGCAAGTCATCAGAGCTCACTCATCATAAAAAAATTCATTTTGGCCAGGATGGTTATGCCTGCACTGACTGTGGCAAACCTTGCAAGACAATGACTTTGCTGAAGTATCACCGCCGTACACACACTGGAGAGAGGCCGTACGTTTGCAAGGAGTGCGGAAAGAGGTTCACCATGTCAAAAGCTCTGCAGAAACATATGGAGTCACACCTGCCAGAGGTGGAGAGAGGAGGAGCTGAAGGAGAGGGCGGGGACGCCACAGCTAAAGCACAAGTGAAGAAAGATAATGGTGAGAAAAATGTCTTTGTTGCAAATGTCTTTTCGCATTACAATGTTACAATTACAACGTACTTGTTAGCTATTGTAACAACATGGCTCAAGGGATGACAATGTTGGTTTGTCTGTCAGTTCACCACTTTGGTCCATACTGAGATATGTGAACAACTGTGGATTTCCATGAATGTTTGTACAGGCATTCATGGTTCTCAGAGGATGCATCTCAAAGACTTTGTGGATCCCCTGACTTTCCCTCTGCCACCATGAGGTCTACATTGTAAAAGAAAAAATGTCTTTACAAGGAGACTACCCAGCTACCCAGACAGTTGTAGAAACGTTATGTTCTGGCTGTTTTCTTTCTGAAACAAGGTGCACAGCTGCGCTGATAATGGAGAGGCACAGCCCCTGGTATCCATGGATACCAAGGTCAGAGGAGGAAACTGTGTTAGAATAATGATGCAGACTTTTTGTCTGTGTTCAAGACTGTGCTCTGCTTATTCAGAAGACACAGCTACTGATTTAGGGCAATGGTAAGCAAAGGCCCCTGTCGAGTATTGATAACCTTATAGAAGCATGTAGCAAGTAAAACATATGTAGTATGTTCTGAGGAACAACTCCAGGGTTAAATACAACTACACAAAAGGAAACCTTCAGAATTATATGGACGGCATACACAGTGACACCTGTTTGTCTGAAACTGGAATTCTCCTTGGCCTCGTATTCATTAAACTGTTGCTTAAGTCATCGTTAATATCCTCACCTCCTCCAGATCTCCAATCACAGACATTATGGTTTTTTTCTATTGAACTATTGAATGGATTGCCATGAAATGTGGTTCTGACATTCATGTCCTCCTAAGGCAGAATATTAATCGAAATGTTTATCCCATAACTTGTCATGTAGCGCCATCTTTAGGTCAAAATATTTTTTTCTCAGTACTTTGGCTTATGACTTAATATATTCCCGAATCACATTTCCCATCAGTCTCAGCTGGACGTGTTGCATTAAGTGCTAATTAGCAAATGTTAACATACTAAGACGCTAAACTAAGAGGGTGAACATTCAGCATTTAGTTTAAAGCACAGCTGTGTGTATGTGCAGCATCACAGAGCTGTGAGTATTGCTTTAGACTTTTTTTCCATTTTCTGATCCAATGATATACAATTTTTAGAGATGAACAATAAATCAGAGGCCCTGACAACCGTAAGTCAACAGTTTATCAACAGTCAAGGGCTTCAGTGAGATTATTACTAGGGCTGTCAGTCAATATAACATTTTAATCAGATTAATCACAAAGTAGCTGTGGATTAATCACGATTAATCACCATTCAAAAATTCCCATTTTCGCTGTAAATTGTCGTTTATGCACCAGAATCTGAAGCCTCTACAAATAGGGATGCACAGATACCACTTTTTATCCGAATACTTAAATTTCAGTACTGATATGACTTTTCCTGATACAAACAGAGCAGAGTTTGCAGTAGGGATATTAATAATTACCGGTTTAACCTGCTCAGTTACATCAGTTACACAGCTAAAAGAAATAAAAAAGAGTCTCGGAGGAGGTGCTGGTCCACTTTAAAGGTCGGCGCATCTTGAAAGGTCAGCCCATCGTAAATTTAAAAAAAAATGTATTCTTTAGCCAGAGCTGTTGCTAATGTCGGGGCTATCTGCTTTCACAGCTGTAATGCCGTTTTCTCCTCAATTGCTGCTGACTTCATACTCACTGCACGCACTCTCTCTCCCTCCACCGGACACTCGCTAACATTACGTCCTTTATTGATTGCTCCATCTTTGTTTTTTTATACTCAAACATCCCATTCAGAGAACCAACAGCGTAAATCTGTTAACCCCAGAAATTGAACGACATGCGTTATGCATTAATTTTGACAGCCCTAATTATTACAATGTGTGTGGTATGTTAATTTATTTCAATGTATTTGTAGCTAATACATGCCTGTAAAAAAGGAGATATGGCCTGGCATGAATTTGTCGTCCTCTTTAAAAAAAAAAAAAAAAAAAAAGTCAAGTCGCAGGACATATGTTGCACATTTCATGCCATACTCCAATGTATCTTAACTGTGTTTCTTTATTCTCTTTAGGTGCTCCTACAGTAAAGTATCCTTGTTCTGCATGCAAAGCCACTTTCAAGAGTACTAAGACACGACTACATCACATGAAAACTAAGCACAATGTGTTGCCTGCTGCCGCCAGTAAGGCCATCCCAGCAGGGCAGAAAGTGAAACAAACTATGCCCATCATAACTCCAATATCTATCTGCCAGCCAGCACTACTGCAGGTGGGACCAAATGGACCTCTGCAAAAAGTTGATGCCAATATTGACACAGAGCAGATTCGCAGACTTATTGAATCTTTGGGAAATGTACAGAAAGTAAACCAAGTTGTCATATTGGGGCAGGTGCCACCTCATGCCCCTCCACTAGAAGTGCAGCAGATATCACATCTGGAGGAAACAACACAATTGAATCTCAACCCACCGCAGTTAGAACTTATTGGAGTTAAACAATCAGAATCTAAGATAGTTGAATTTTACCCTTCAAACAACCAATGTGATTCAATGGAGCAAACAATTATACTGGAACCCATTACACCAGATGGACAGTTGGAAACCCCGTCTTTCTCGGAGCTAGGTTCACACATCGCTCCAGGTGAAAATATAGAACTAACACTCGTTCAGACTGAACATGCAGAGAGACTCGAGGGAGAGGTGATGCATCAGATCTTTCAACACCCTGATATTGGTACAGTTCAGGCTGAGCCTATGGATCAAACAATTGGTCAGAGTGAGGACGAACAAAACCTTGAGCAAACAGTCATATTAGAACTTATACCGACTGTGGAGCTGGAAGAATCGCAAACTGTTTCACAAAATGAAACCCTGTCCTCTTCTCTGGTACCAACCACTGACCTGGAGAAGATTGGAGATCAGACTGTATTAGATGAGCAGGAGACCAGCCTGACAGCCCCACCACTGATGACAACAGTTGAGCTGGAGCTGACACCTTTGCAAACAGAACCACAGGTTCTTCATTCTTGCCCTTTTGTTCCACCAGACACACTCACAGAAACTACAAGTGAATCTGAAAGTAATCTCAAAGAAGCTGTTGATTCACAGATGCAAACATCCAGTCTAGATCAAGGCCACCCTGTGACGGATGGAGTTCCACAACAAGAGCCACAGGAAAAAGAACCATCTATGAAATTGCTGGTTGACAGCAAGGAGATTCGGGATAAGATGGAGAACATGTCTGAAGTAGTGGATCAACCTGCTAAAGAAGAGGTACCATCACACTTGGAAACCAAGCAGGTGCCACAGATGTCAGAGTTACCCGTAAATGTAATGTCTGCTCAAGAATTGGTGAAAGTGCGGAAAAGAAAACCAACCAGGGCTTTTATCTTTCAAGGATATATGCAAGAAATCGGAGTCGGATCCATACACAAGGATGATTTACTAATTGATGCCACACCTGCTAAACGACAGAGAACAAAAAAGAATCGCCTCGTTGTGAAATTTGGGCCTCAAAGCAAAGAGAAGAAAAACAAGAAACAGAAAAAACCATCACAGCAGCATCAGCCAGTGCAGGAGGAAAGGGTAAGAGGTAAAACCCCAACAACAAATCTCCCAGAGAAAAAGGTACCATCACAGAAGAAGGGAAAAAAGGGAAAAGTGGACAAGAAAGCGGGACATTTGATATCTACCGCTGAAATAAAATCACCTTCATCGACTCAGGACAATCAAGTGCAACAAATCAAAGGAGATAAAATTAAAAATAAAATGAAAAGGCAAAAAGAAGTGGCCAAGGAGAGTGTGGCACCCATAAATGAACACAAAACTGTAGCCTCGTCTGTATTTAAAAAGAAAAAACAAACGAAAATAATGCGAAAAGATAAGCCAAAGAATGCAAAGGATGGGAAGCGAAAGAAAAACCTGGCAAAACAGGAGAAAGTCGATACTAAAGCAGACTTACCAGGACCACATATAACGCAAGATGCTCTGCTTCTGCTGAAAGGTCATAAACAGCCTCAATTGAAAGTTTACAAGTTGGACCCTTCAAAGGCACAGACACAGGAGACTTCAGCCCATGAGGCACAGACAATGTCCCAACAATATAAAGACAACAAGCTCAAACATTCAGCAAGTGAGTCTACTAATAATCTTGAAGAAGTAGGTAAGAAAAAAGGAGGAAGACCCAAAAAGAACCAGAAAGCACTTTCACTGTTGTCCTCGCTACAGGTTTCCAGCCAAGCACCTGAGACGCCTGTCAAGCCCAAGACCACCAGGAAACGTAAAGCCTCTTCGAAAGTGGAGACTGAAGGGGTGATAACTTCTCACTCCAAGCGGGCCTTAGAGTGTAAGGACTGTGGGCAAAGATTTAGCGAAGTTGCATCCCTCCAGAAGCACAAGGCGACGGTGCATATTGTAGAGAGTCCCGGTCTCACTTACACCAATGGGAACATCTTTGAAGGTGTCTCCAGGTTGGACCTGTACCAGCTTCCAAAACAGCATGATAAGTTTGCTGGGGTGATGAGTTCTGCTACAGACTGGGATACTGAGCCTGAGATCGCAGAGATGGCATTAGAGGAGAGAGAGCAAGGTGTCTCTTTTCCAGCTTTGATTCCATCCCCGTCTTTACCCCTTCCTCCTTCAGATGTTGAAGTGAATGCGTGTGAATGTAAAAATAAAGCTCAAAGTAATATCGCACAAGATGATCAGTCGCATACCTCTCCAGAAGTTCAAACCCCATCGGATCAAATGAAAACCAGTGAGACCCCTCAAAACGTTATACCTGCACCCCCCTTAAGTACCTCTACTCAGACAAAGAGTTCAGACAAAGAAGAGCCTTTGGCATCAGATGAGGACAAGCAAGAAGAAGGTGCCCCAAAGAATCCCAGCTCGGAATCTCCAGTCCAGTTCACCACGGATGAAGACATTAAGGAGGGTTTACTGCTCGAGGTAGATTTAGTCACTGTTGGGGAGCAGAATGAGAGAGATGAACCAAAATCTCATGATGACATTGTTTCCCAAAATGAACCAAGTGGAACCGGCAATTCTGATTGTGGGAACACTGATCAGCTTTCTGGGCAAATTAGTTACGAAACACCAGCTGGAAAAAGTCTAACTTCCCAGACAGTGTCATGCTCCACTCACCAAGTGGAAATCAAAGAAGAGGAGGAAGAACTGTTAGTCCAAAAGAAAAAAGAAGGAGGGAAAGGATCCATTGCGAGGAATGCTACAAGTTGTAGGAGAAGAGGAACGGGACGTCTAAAACAGGAAGCGATTTCAAAGAGAGATTCAGGTGGAAATGCCATCAGAGGAACAGAAACCGTGAACGAACAGGATGAATGTCAGGTAGTTTACGAAGAACGTCGCATCAGCTCTGATTCAGAAATGAACGACAAAGACGAGACCAGCGCAAAGACTTCACAGCCAGAGGCAAGTTATGAGGGCAACAAAGCTGCTGCTGCTACTGTTGCTACCAGCTCTCTGCCAGAAGAGCAAGTTATATTTGAGCTGGAGTCTGTTACCTCTAGTGTTGAGGAAGTAATGAAGCTCAGAGGACTGCAGGGAAGTGGGGAACATGACAGAGAGTCTGACCAGTCTCCAGGCATCATATTTGAGAAGTTGGTCACCGCTGGACAGAGAGCAACTGCTGACAAGGAGCCTTGCCTGATTACAGCAAGTAGCAATCACAGACAGGTGAGATGACAATTGTACCAACTAATACCATACATGAACAATGAGAATGAATGCAACATTGCAAACTTACATTTGCTGTGGTTCCAGGGTCTCAACAGCATTGTTGAGAATGAAGTCCTTGGAAGCCAAGACATCAAGGTTGAAGAGAATATCTCCGATCCAACAGTGGTTGTACCCAACTGTCAAAACAGACAGAGTGCAAGTGTGCAGCCACAGCACCATCGTGACATAAGGACTGTTCTGGTGAAGGAGGAGAGTAGCCTCGTGCTGCATGAGGTCCAGGCGACGCATAGCAGCAGACACATCCGATGGAACGTGGAGCCAGTCACCAATGAAAACACCTCCAGTCCATGTAAGTATGAGGCCACACTGTACATTTTAAAGTACCAGTTCAACATCTGGGGAAATGGTATTGTTTGCTTTCCTTTTTAGAGTTAGATAAGAATATCAATACCACTCAGGTTTATCAACTTTGTCAGGGAATTAAACAAATTATTTAAAGCCTGGCATAACGTTAGCGAGTGACGAGGGGGAGAAAGCAAGCGTGTGTGCGACGATGCGAATTAAGTCAGCAGTGATGTTATTGCTGTTACCATAACAATACAGTACAGATTATTTGTTCCTGTCTATTGCCAGCCACGTGCTGATTAAAGTGAAGGGGATTCATCTGGTTAACCCAAACGTTAGCAACAACCTCTGGCTCAGGCACACTTAAGGTGGACAGACATTAAGGTGGACCAGCTGTTCTCCTTTCAGCTTTTTTAAATTTGTAATATTCTATTATTTTTTTAACTGATAGCATTGATTGGTCAAAACTCTCAGTTAACAGTTAAACTGTCAATTATTAACCTTCCTAATCCAATGAGAATAGATGAAATTTATTTTGCTATTACTGTTTTCCAGCGAAGTTAGACACCACCTAGTTCTAGCTTTGAAATGTGATGATCAATGTGGTGGTAAATCCACTTGGTACACTGCATCTGTAAGCCTTTGAGAGCTTTAGCTTTTTCAGAGATGGATGTTTTGGCCTTTTTTTGCTTTCAGTAATCGAGAGTGGGGAGACAACGAGGGACGAGAGTTGTGTCACCCCCGAGTTCAACACCAACCAGTGTATCTTTTACCCAGTGAAGGAGGAGGAGAGGGAGGTTCTACTCGGAGTTGTTCAGACCAACAGTGGGAATTTAGCCACGGGGGGGTCCAGTGATACAGAGCAGACAGAACATCAAGCAACACATCATAATTTAAGTGAGTCATTGCATTTTCCAGTGTTATTCTTCTTTTACAAAAAATGATGGGATGATTTTAATGTTGAATCTCTTAACAACAGATGAAGGGAGCTGTTCTGCCTCAGACTACAAGGAAATGAGAGTGAGAGGACCATTGACTGAACCAGGGGTCAGTGACTTTGCGGATGGCCAAGGTTTGTTTTCTATTTGAACATGACATAAACTTGTAGCTCCCTGCCTTAAACTATTTATTAAAACTTTTGCTCATACTTTTTTTAATAACTCATCCGTATGTCTTCTGATCTTTCAGCTGAGGTAGACGATGACTGGCAGCCGCCACCAGACCTACGTGACTTTCTGCTCCAGAGTTCTGATGAAGAGGACATGGGTGGTTATGAGTTGTCCGATCCTCAGCTCGACTCAGAAGCCGAAATAATGGCCTATTTCTACAAGAACCAGCAAAAAGGCGCATGTCAGCCAGATGAAATGTCACAAAAGTATAGTACATCGTTTTTTATACTCAAATCTTCACAGAGCACTGCTCACAAAATATAAGTTGTTTACTATTTTATTAACATTTAATAGTATTGTAATATTATGGAGAAAGAATGATGCATTGTAACATTTAGGTTTCCCTATTTCTCTCTCCCCCCAGTTTGCCAATGTCAATGAGCCACGTCCAAGCACCAACAGAAACAAACAGCAGGAGAGAGCCCATTACCTACTTCTGCAGTTATTTTGGTTGGGATACCTGGGAAGATATAGCCAATTGCACAAATAAACTGTCCAACATGGCCAAACCTGTCACAGCCGGAGAGGTTGCACAGTTTGTTGGGATCCACATTGCAATGGGAACTTTAAAGGTCTGTGCTCTTTTAATGTATATTTGATTTAACTGTGTAGTTTAGACGCAAGACCACTTAACGTTTATTTGGTCTCTTATATTTTTCAGTTTCCCAGTCCGAGGCTCTACTGGGAGGACTTGACTAAGGTGCCCTTGATTGCTGAAGCCATGCCACTATCCCGTTTCCTCGAGTTGTCTTGCATGTTGAAGCTCGCCTCTCCTGCACAGGATCCAGTCAACAGTAATGTTCCCGAAGGAAGATATCATTGTGACTTTGAAAACATGCAGCAAGGTAAATCTCTCTCAAGCAGGCAAGGTAAAATCTGTCAGCGTAGTGATGGGCAGAGACATAGGGACAAGGCAAATGATCTGAACAGTTCAAAAATACAGACTGATCCACTGTGGAAGGCTCAGCCATTATTGTGCCGTTTCAAAGCTGGGTGCCAGTCACTGAGGCGAGAGGGTGATTATGCCGTCGATCAATATCCACTTCCTTTGACTCAGAAGATGCACAATAAGAAACTGTCTCTTTACTGTACTACATTAATCGGATATGGTGGTTTGCTCTTCCATGTGGATCTAAAGTTGGGTCTGTCCGGCAAAGAAGATGCTGTCGAAAAAATGGTCCCCAAAGGAAGTATGGTGTTTCTCTGCAAACAGGAGCTGTCCACCCCTGCTATGCTGGAGCGTCTGCTAGTTGCTGGGGTTCATGGTGCAGGAAGGGTTGGAGGAGCCCGAGGACAGATCGGAGATGAATTCATAAGCTCAGACGGGAAGCTAATGTTGCGCAGATCGCAATGCGGCTTCATACTTTCTACTGCAGGAAACGGCCAGAGGAACATGGCTTCACTCATTGACAACTTTGAAAAGGCCCAGATGTCCGCTAATCTCAACAGAGATTTGCAAAATCTGTACTCTATCCCTCTCACTGCCTCAGCCCCAACCAGCTGGCCTCAAGCAGTGCTCTGGTACCTGGCGGATCTAGCTCTGGTCAACTCCTGGCTCCTGTACAGACAGGATCACAGGGAAGCGTCTGCACCTTTGACTCTCATGGCCTTCAGATTGGAGGTGTCTAAGGCTTTGATCGTCCCCAGCAGCTCTGATACCCAGGACTCCGTTCCCCCTCAACCCCCCAAGGAGAAGGCTGATGCATCAAATGAAATCCCCAATCCCAGCGTGGTGGAGGAGAGTCCTCTACCAGATGCAGCTACACGGTATGATGGTTCAGGCCACTGGCCAGAGCAGTTTGGGGAAGGAGAAGGAGGCAGGTGTCGCTTTAGGGACTGTCAGAGAACATCTCGAGTGCTATGCCTTAAGTGCTGTGTCTTTCTTTGTATCTCACGCAACCACAACTGCTTTTTGAATTTCCATAATCAAGAGAGTTTGGGAAAAGAGTAGTGTCTGCCACAGAATTTACCCCCCCAACATGTTGCTTTCTGGTTGAAATGTAACCGTGGTGTATTTAGTATATGGAAACCCAGCTAATCAAAAAATGGTTTTATCTCCTCTGTCCTTTTTTAACATTTCCATGATGCCTTTCACTGGCAGTGGCATTTTTCCGAAGGATTATTTGTACTGCAGAAAATAAATGCTTTGCGATGGCTTATTATGTCATGTCATTGAGCAAGTGTAAAAATAAATTTGCCTTCAGATGGAAATATAAAAAAAATATATACATAGCCATACACTTTGTGCTGTAAAAGAAGCACAACATGTGACATTGACGTGACATGATTTTTTATTTTTACTATTTATTTAGCCTGAATGAATTTACATCCCATGACAAGATTGATTTTAACTTGATTTATTGGGAGGAATTTCCAAAAAATAATAAAAGAAAGATGAAAAAGTATGTGCATTGTTTTTTTTTTTAACAACAACAAAAGTTTGTACAATACACGTTAACATTTGAGTGGTTGGTCATAACATTCAGGATGGCTTTGTTATAATCGGTTGTCAAACATTCTGTCACAGTGATCCGGCAGCATGCACAATACCAGGACCCTGAAACTGAAACAGCTAAATGGAATTCAGCCAACATTAACTGTATAATTTACATGTGTGCTTGTTGGACTGTGATCTTAAAGATAATTTTGAAAGTCAATGTAAATTGAATAAACATACTCCTATACAGAGATATATACTTAAGGGATGTGCTACTAATAATACAGATATAAATCTAAATGGTTATTTTGGTACAAACAGATGGTGTGAAGAGTTACAATTGGACTTAAAAACATTCAAACTGTAGTGAATAATTGTGATACTTTTATTTTTGGTCAGAGAAGCTCTATTCCACATTCATAAAAAATATAATGTTGGCTGTCCTACTGTGTATTTAGATGATTGTATCACAATAAATGAACAGATATTGTGGCATTTTCCATCATCAACCGTCATTTCCATGAACGGTTTGTGTTCCTCATTCCAGGCACTACAAAGCAGCAACTGGTCTGTTTTTTTTTAATAAATAAAATGTTTGTCGACACTAAAACACTTAATACCACATCAGATCTTGATGAAAAAGAAATGACCAACAACATTTGATGGAAACCAAAACCGTCAACCCATTGAGGGCTAGCTTAACAACGAAAATCAAAATAACAACTTGAAATCACAGGCTGATCCAGACAGCAAACCTCCTTGCTACCGCACAGCTGAACTACCTGTGCAACCTGATGGCGGTGCCGGTACCACCACATGCTACAAGCATGAAAAATGCATCAAAAATTCGCTACACAATGCTTTTTTTTTTTTTACTTTATTTACATATTCAGTTTACAGATTATGTCAAACATTAACACATAACACAATTCATAAGAGCTGTTTCACAGATATAAAAACAAAAAATTAATAAATAGGATCCAATTACAAAATACATTCCTGAGATCTCAGATAAGGTAGTATAATCATAATAAATAAAACAAATTAAATAAATAAATATCTGTATCTAATACAGTATAATGATGTCAACATAAATGTACGGTATGTAATAATCTTTACAGTCTTAAGTTTCATTAATTGTCAGAGGGTACATCAAATATCTTTTCATAGTTATCTAAAAATTGTATATTCTTTTTATTTTTAACCAGGGCTAGGGATTTATATCCATCCATCCATTTTCTACCGCTTATCCTGTATTGAGGGTCGCGGGGGGGCTGGAGCCGATCCCAGCTGTCATTGGGCGCAGGCAGGGTACACCCTGGACAGGACGCCAGTCTATCACAGGGCCGACATGTAGAGACAGACAACCATTCACGCTCACATTCACACCTACGGGACATTTAGAGTCACCAATTAACCTATTAGGGATTTATATAGTGAGTTAAATTCAATCAAAAAATGAGGAAAGGTTGGCTTGGAGGTTGAAAACTTTTTCTTATGAATAAAATATTTTCCCAACAAAATGAAAAAATTAACCACATATTGAAGACACTTGTTCTTCTTATTTTCATAGTAACAGATGACATCTTTTAGGGAAAGACAGTACGACATGTTAACATGTGTGAAGACATGAGAACCCAAGTCTGGCCAAAATTTCATTGTGACATTACATTCAAAAAACAAATGGTTAAAATGTCATCAGCATGTCCGCAAAAGACACAAGAGCTGTCCACATCCATGAATTTCGAAATGAGGGAGTTAACAGGATATATTTTGTGAAGAATTTTGAAATGAGTTTAAAATTTGTTATGAATACAGTATTTATGAGGGAAAAAAATGTTTCTTATATGTTTGTTGTTACATTTTTGTTTTGTATGTTAATACCATTCAAACGCAAAACAGATGTTTCCTCTGGACTTATTCCTTCACAGAAGGATAGGTGACTTTTTGACGTTGTATTCCTTGAAAGGTATGGGAAAATTATATTGAGATATAAAACTCTCATAAGAGAGGACAAGACCATGTTCATCCAAAACAGACAAGATATTATTTATACTTCTCTCAAACCATTTGGAATAAAAAAGAGATTTATTCCTTATGGTTATACACTTGTTATTCCATAACAGAGTTTTGTGAGAAGAAAAATTGTGGACGAAGCACAATTTTCCTGGAAAGAAGTGATTGCTGATGAAATCTGGACAATATGACCGGAAGTTTTCCAGGTGAATAGTTGCAGGAGAAAATGAAAGCAAGCCCACCAATTTTGTCAAAAATATGATTGGGGATGAAGAACCACAATGAAATTTGATGTGTCAAACAGCTTTTTAACCAATTGACTTTAAAAGTATTTATAATATCAATGAAATTAAGCACTTCAAGACCACCTTCCGCTCTGCTGTTAGATAGAACTGCATTTTTAAGTTTGTGTGTTTTATTTCTCCAGATGAAATCCAGAAATATCTTGTTGATTTCTTTAGCAGTGGTATCATTCACAAAGAGAGAAAGAGATGGGTAAACAAAATGAGAGACGCCTTCAGCTTTCGACAAAAGGACCCTGCCGTGTAATGTTAAGTCTCTCTGAAGCCAAAGATTAAAAATATCTCTAGTTTTTTTTATTCTTCCAGAAAAGTTAATTTGTTGCCTTGCTATTACATTTTTTGTTATATGAATGCCCAAATACTTGACCGCGTTTTTTATTGGGATATTATCTATGAAGGTATCGTCGCAATTGTGTATGGGCAATAATTCACATTTTCGCTACACAATGCATGGATTTGTGTCCGACCTGCTCTGACGTCATGCACACGTGGGCAAACAACCTGACGTGATTAAAGCGGCCGCCGATTTTCTTCTTCTTCTTTTTATTTAAAAAAATGTATGGCAGATGGCAAACAACGTTATAGCGCATTACCGCCACCAACTGGTATGGAGTGTGGATCAGGATTATTATTGCATTCCCTAATTCTAATAATAATACAAAAAAAAAAGAGAAAAGAATGATTCATAAATATATAAATATGATATTCTGTCTATCAAATTTGTTCTCCTAATATACGGAAAAAAAATGAATAACACGCAGAACTTCACGTGGAACGTTGTTGCTTTGTAAAGGTGCGTTCAATATAAACATAATGTTAGCTTTCGAAGGATCAGATTTATTTGTGCACGAAATCTAACATGCATGCATTGTGCGCTACTGGTCGAGTCTTCACGTCTGGCTCATATTGAACGAGCCCGCTCTCCTCAGCCGACGGCAGACCCAGGGTATGACGGGAAACGCGTGTCTGTCGCCTTATCGAGGAGCTGATTGGCTCTAAGTTTTGACAACAAACACCACGTTTAGTATAAAATGACATTTTCCTTTATTAGTATAATATGTAACGATACATTGTAGGCTATTCGTCTGTGCAATAAAGGTTCAATCTGTTAACAATCATATTGTGTGTGGTTGATAGAAATAAGGACACATTTTCACGATGCAGACATAAAGAATAACGAAGAGAATACAATGCATACACACACAGACACACACATTCCCACAGATATTTACGAATAATTCAAAATAATTCCTAACGTTTTTTTTTCCTTCAAAAAAAATCCCAACGTGGTCGCATCTAACGGGACTATTTCTATGACATCCTGCTGGAAACTGTTTGACTGGACCGCAGCCTTTTGTCACTGCCCCCTGCGGCTGCCGCCCCCTGGTCTCGTCTACTTTCCAGGCGAGACGCAGTTAATCTTCTCGAGCGAGCTTAAATGGACACAAGCAGCACACAAACCTAAATCAGTCAGGAAAGAAAAGGAGAGCGCAACGGTCTGTGGCCACCACATGCAAAACTACCAACAATTGCCTCTCCATTTGCACCAAAGAAAGTCACAATTACTTGTGCTTCCTAAATGCACAGCTTTGTGTCCGTGAATGTGTAGTGACTTGGTGTTCTACTGTGATAATTTATTCTCACCTTTAATGTTTTTGAACAGTGTAGTACAGAAAGACTCCACGGCGGCCATCTTAGTTGTACCAACGGCTATCTGTCACAAGCACACACCAGGAAGTGTCCGATCTATCCGTTGTACTTCTCTCGGGTCAACTCTTTCAGTTAAACTACCGTCAAAAAGCGGTCCAAGGTAACGTAAACGTTTACTCAATTTCATATTTGTTATTTAAATAGATTATGTGATATGTATTAACTTGCATAATATCGATACATTGCAGATGTATTTAAGCGCCAGACGGAGTTAAAACTTGATATGTGAAAAGACACTAAAAGTCTCCGACCCTCTTTGAATGGCAGCCAGTGTTGTTAGCGCTAACAAGTAGCTAGCGCTAGCCCGCTCGATTGCCTGATACTTTACGGATTCGCGTCAGCCATGGTCACACTGTTTTCAACTAAAGCAGTAACATTTTATGCAAACGGCTACAGTTTAGTAGATGTACTCGTTACGGCATTTTAGTCCGTTCACTGGTGGCCGGATGCTCGTAGGTTCTCATGGCGCTAGTTAGCTTAGCTAGCGGCCTTACAGGCAGTAACGTAACGTTAGCAAGACGAGGTGAAACTTGAGAGTTTGTGATGAAATTGCACCAATGGATAATATCAATCTGGTCATACGTGTTGTGTTTTATCTAAACCGTTGTTTTACAGTTACCTCAGCGTAACTAAATTGCTAGGGGGGTTGTTTCCGTTGTCATCTGTTGAACATAACGCATTCAGTGGGATTAGTTATCAGTGTTGCGTTCCCGCTGTTATTTCCAGGTGATGTATAACTTCATTTAATGTATGTTTCTTTGTTGTTGTTCAAATGCACTCAGGAAAGTGGCTGTGAGTGCCTATTGAGACCACGCAGTATATCAGGATGGACTCGGAGATTTTGAATATAGAAGAGATAGTGATGGGACGGGGATTGCCAGATCCACCTCCCGAAGCCCCCCCTGAAAAGCCAGCTGAGCCACACAAACCCATCACTTCGAATGGACCTCCTGCAACCACAGTTCAACCCTGTAAGTGGAATTATGGTCAGAACTTTAACTCAGTTTGCTGAAAGCCATTGGAAATTAACGTTGCATGGTCTCTCTCCTCTCCTCTCTTCCCTTATGTCCTTCCAGACCAGCATGAAAATCTGCAGTGTTTCCAGTGCTTCATCACCTTCTGCAGTGCCAAAGCCAAGGAAAGGCATATGAAGAAGAGCCACCGGGAAGAGTATAAGCAACAGCTTCAGCAGGTTAGCTTCAAAATATCAGTTAAATCGCTGGAATTCATCCCATATTATTCAATATTTCAGAAGATATTAAAAATCAATATTCAATATAAATATCTTATGATTACCCTTTTATTTCATAGACGGCAATAAATAAACCAAAGATTAGACATTTAAATAATTTTCTCTATATTCACAAAATACTAAAATCATCCATTTTGTGCTGAATAATCTTCATCATCTGTTACAGCATATCCCAATTCTGCACTCTATTTACATGCATTTAGCTCATACAGGATGTTTTGCTCTGTCCATGAGTGGCAGCTGCTGTTTGCATATATTAGCTCACTTGGCAAACAACAGTCACCCATAAAATAACAATTCAAGATATTTTAAAAATTCACAACAGCTACCAACAGTCGTAGTCCTTAAGCCTTGGGTAAAATGTTGTCACCACTTAGACAATAACACAATACAACCAAAACAATCAGCTGGTCTTCAGTGGTTTTGCTGATGCCAACTGAAGTAGGCAGCAAGCCCACAGCTTGTATAGAGCACCCACAGTTGCCCTTGTGTCTTTTACTGAAATCAGAAATGAATTGAATGGGGGGGATCTATTAGTGATGCAACGGTTCTCAATATAATATTGAACCGTACGTTACGCCATGCACGGTTCAATACGCACTTGTGAATTGAGGTATTCTCGGTTTTGCAATAAAATTCCATGTTTCCATGCTTTATTTTTCTCTGAATTGGCTCTGTCGGAGCTTTAGAGGAGCACTAGTGTACAAATGAACAAATGCTGCATTCAAGCTTGAAGGCAGCATTTGTTCACACGCTGCAGATGCGGAACAACCTCCGTGCAGAGTCAATGATTAAATCACTAAGTAGAGTCGGGGTGTTCATTGCTAAAGATTTGCAGCCCTTTTCCATAGTTAGAAATGCAGGCCTCTGTCACCTCATCAAAATGCTCTATCCGTGCTACACTTTTCAGCTCTAGCGTAATTCCCGACTTCTATAAAACAACGCGGAAAGGCATCCACACGGAACTGGCTAAAGCGCAGAGCCTAGCACTGACTATGGCTAGTTGGACCTCTCGGTACCTCCTTCTATTTGTTTTATTAAACAATAACCTTGAATTTGTCTGAATGTCAATAAAAATATCTTAGCTCATAAGCAAAATAAATAAACATCCATCCAGCCATCAACCCATCTACAAGTGAACTGTGTACACACGATTACCTTATATTCTACACCAACCCTGTAAATCTGTATGTTGCAGTGCCTGTTCCTTTTCTCCCTTTTACAATTTTCTGTAATTATGCACCACACTTTTTCCCACACTAGATTAAAGGTAGATTGTATCCAATATTGTGATCATTTGCATTGTAATGCAAGAAAAAATAATGGTCTTAAATTACAGTCACTTGTTTTATTTATAACCTTGGCCTCTCTTTTTTCTTCACAGGGAAACACATTGTTCACATGCTATGTGTGTGACCGTTCATTTCTGTCATCTGAAGAACTGACGCAGCACCAGCCAACACACAGCAAGGATGACAAGCCCTTCAAATGTGTGCATTGCAAGGAGAGCTTTAAAACGTTCTCTGAAGTGAGTATAATATTTCTCCTCATTATGCTACTGTATTGAAAGAAGAAGAAAACTGATTCATGTAAAAATCGAGCTCTTTAATCTAAGATTCTGAATCAATTTACAACTTTTTTTCTATAACAAAGTGTATATTGCATTTGAACTTGAAAATTATTATTCGATTGAGGAAAGAAAATAACAGCACTTTTGCAGCAAACCTTGAAATGCCAACAGCAAGACAATAAACTTTCAGGATTCCCTCCAATCAACTGACACAGTATCAGCTTTTATTAGCGCACTGAAAAAAATCCCAAACCTACTTGGCAGTATTTAAACTAAATACCAACATGAAGGCCAAAACAAATATTAAGCTCATTCTAGTTCTCACTAAATGTTTCTATTTTCAACTTTGCAGCTAACAGCACACAGAAGACAGGTGTGTCCAGAGAAACAGTTGGTATGCAAAGATTGCAATGAAACCTTCCGGAGCGCTGGACTGTTGCGTACTCATCGCCTGACCCAGCATCCCCGCCCAGACGTAGAGACAGCAGAACAGCCGGACGACCAGACAAAAACCCACCGCTGTAAGAAGTGTGGTCAGGGCTTTGAAACGGAACCAGAGCTGATAACACACCAGGAGATGTACCCCGAAGGTCAGCAATGCAATGGCAGCGCTTCATCTGTCAAGAAACGTGGGCGGCCTTCCAAACCTGAAGACCCGGCAGGTGCTGAGAAAAAGGGGAAGCGGAAAAAGAAGGATGAGGCAGAAGCACCTGAAGAGGAGGAGGGGATGGCCAGCAGCACATCAGAGTCTGCAGCACCTCCACCAGAGGAAAAGGGAAAAGCAAGTGTAGGAAAGCGTGGCCGCCCCTCTAAAGCAGCAGCAGCAGCAAAATTAGAAACGGAAGATACGAAGAGTCCTGAGGATGACAGTCAAGCTCCAGCAAAGGAGAAGAAACCTAAAGTGGATGCTGCTCCTCCGGCCCGTCAGCACCCTTGTCCTGAATGTGACCTTGCATTCCCTGGCTTGATTCATCTCCGTGCTCACAAGAAGGAGAAACACGCCCCACGAAAAGCCCATCCCTGTGAAGAATGTGAAGAGAGTTTTGCTCGTCCTGAGCAGCTGGACGCCCACATGTCACGGGCTCACGCCGTGGGCCGCCTTGCCTGTCCAACCTGTGGGAAGAGCTTTGGCCGTGAGCGCACCTTGAAAGCTCACCAGAAAACAAGCCACCCGGAGGAAAAGCCTGAAAACTCAAATGCAAAGAGATAATTGAGACATGGGGACCTTGCAGAAAGTGTATGATTTTTGAAGATTTTAGTCAGGAATTGTCCTTTTTTCCCCCCTCTTTTTTTTTTATCGTTGGAGATCTGAAACTCCTGATGATGGTTCGGAGTTTTGAATGGTTTTGAGAATGAAGTTTTAGAAAATGTTTGGATTTTAAGTTGTTTTGATTATGAGCTGTTGAAATTTGGAAAAGACACATCGTCTGAATTGACTAACCAAATGTTGATAAATCCATCTATTTACACCCGTTGCCACAAAAAAGTTTATTTGTAAAAAACAAAACAAAAAAAACCCCAAAAAACAAACCGATTTGATTAACCTTTTTAAATGATTTGGTTCAGTTTTTAAGCTTGAAATGTGTGTGGTGTGAATTTATTACTTGGAGTCTTGAGTTCAACTCACTGTGGGTTTTTTTAATGTTTGTTCCTTTTGTTTTTTGTTTTGTTTTTGTTTTTTTGTTTTAAACAAATTGGGTAAATGCATATTTGAAGCAAATTAGATGCCTAGTAGAGATACTATGTTTGAATGTTTAGACAGTTTGTCAAAATATGTTATATGTACAGCTTCTGGTTCATATTGTGAATTTTTTTACTCTTAATATTTTGATTATGTTCCTTTCTAAATTAAGTCTCATTGTGGAAACATTTTTAAAGAATGACATTGCTAGAAAATTACTTTGGCTTAGAGCTCCAAATTCAATGTGGAGATTTTGGCATGTAGACAAAAATGATCCACTATAATCCTGATATGTCTAAAGTCAAAACATACTCCTTTTTAATTTTTCACTAATTAGAATAATATTTCATGTGTTAGACATTTCTTAAATGGAACTCATGACTCTTGAATGCCTTAGAGTCCCATAGGAAACTGTGTATATCATGTGTTTTTCACTGATGAATTGGTTCTCTCCCCACTGCAATGTGTCTTGACACTGCAAAACGGAATAAAACATGCTGTCCCGAGGGAGGCTGCTGAAGAAATAACTCGCTTTTTGTGTTGTTTGTTTTGACATCTAATGCAGGAACACAGGATTCCGATACTGTTTGCTCAGCCAGAAGCCCTGATTTGGTTGATGCGTGCATTTACCACAGGGCAGCTCAACCAATGTTTGAATATCAAACGTTTCAAAATAATTGAAGACATGCTGTCATTTTATGTCTCTGATTTTGCATCTACTAAATGGCCAAAAATGCGTTCTGAAGAAAATGTCATGTAGTTTTCTAAACCACATACATTTTTATAGTTGTAGTTACTTACTGATTAATATTTTAATCCATGTATTAGTTTAGAGAATATGCTGCATTGGTATTGATTAGAGCAGAAATAAATGGTATAAAGCAGTTAAAATCGGCTCCACGTTGACAAGCTACAGAAATAATTGTAATCAGTAGTAAAAATCAAATATGACCCATAATAAATGTAGTTATTTTACATACATTAAGCATTTTAAAATATACTTAAGTAAAATTAAAAGGGAAAGTATGCATCATGCAGCTGAAGGCACCTGTAACACTGTATATCGGGGGTCACTAACAGGCGGACCGCGGTCCGGATCCGGACCCAGACGCCGTCCTATACGGACCCGTCAATAAATTATTCAAGTATTTTAAATTTTGACGGGGCGCTTCTATTTTGACCGGCGCAGCGTTTCTAGACTTTACGGTACTGGTTTAGCGAATCAGGAAATCCACTGACCAATTGCATTCAAGTTAAGCCATCCCACGTGATGCTACTCAGCCAATCAAATCTGTGCATTCCCGGCGCTGCCTGCCTGGCTCACAGACAGTGAGAGATCATGCGAGAGATGATAGAGAAAGAAGTCAGATAAGAGTGAGTAATACAGCGGGAGAAGAGTGAGAAAGACAGCGGGAGAAGAGTGAGAAAGACAGCGGGAGAAGAGTGGGTAATACAGCGGGAGAAGAGTGAGTAATACAGTGGGAGAATAGTGAGAAAGTAGCCCTGTACACATTGACCATGTTTGGCTCCACATACAGCTGCGAGGCAGCTTTCTCTGCAATGAACATTATTAAAAGTAAATATCGATCCAGGCTCACCAATGAGCACCTGCACATGTGCATGAGAATGGCCCTGACATCATTCCAGCCTAGATTTAAACTCCTGGCAGGAAAAGCTAGAGCTCAGTTCTCTCACTGAACAACAGAAATTGGGGGAGTTGGATAAAAGAGGGAAAGAAGGAGAAGCTAAAACTGTTCAATTGTTAAAATATGTTGAGATATCTGCTTTTGAAATTGGTTGAGACTGTTAAAACATTCACAAAGAAAAAGGGGAAACTCAAGCTGCTGCTATACTTTATTTAATTTTTCAAAAATGAAGTATATATTTTATCTTTATTTTAAGATTATTATTATATTTATTTTCACCATTTTGAATTTAAATGCAGCCCTTCTTTTCCTTGAAAATATTAGTTTCAGTTGAGTCAGTTGAACCTCCTTAAATAATACATATCTTCATTATCTGTTATATTATCTGTATAAAAGTGACAATAAATATTGTCGAAATGTTTTTGAATTGTTCTTCCTATATTGATCTGACAGTCAGTTGTTGATTACATGCAGACGTTGATACAACTACTAGGCTACTTCAATACATATCACACTGAATCATAACGCAAGTTAGACATTATGATGTTCCGGACCTTTGCTTGAGGACATTTTCTCTAACTGGACCTATTTGAATTTTAGTTGAATACCCCTGCTGTATATCATATCTGTTAATTTTGTGTTGCAGCTGGTCACGGTGGAGCTTCTAAATGTACTGTTGTGTCCATATTTTCCACTGAATTATATACAAAAGCATACAAATGAACTACCCAAGTTATTAACATGCACTTAAATACAGTACTCGTGTAAATACGCTTAATTAGCGGTAAACTCGTCATCTTGGTAACACGTTTCTTCCACCTGTGCTGCTGATAGCTGCTGGCTATCATGCAATACCGCTCCAAGATACTAGGTGTGCACGAGTGCGCGGTCGAGATTCCTCTCCTTGGGGTGCTTCATTTGTTTTTCCTGATTGTCCGCTCCTCTTTTTGATCTGATCGGGCTGTGTGCATTGTGGGTTACCGTATGTGAGTTTGTAGCCAGCTAATCGGCTAATTGTTGTCGCTCTTATTAAAACATAGTGTAAGCGAATATCCTTGTTAGTTTGTTTTTCGTTTCTCGTTTGCTGTTGTACCAAACAGCGAAGGTGAGGCTTGTTTTGTAATTGTTCCGAAGCCACGCTGTGCCATCATCAGTTTCCTCCACGTTAGCAGGTGAGCGAGGTGCCCGACGGTGCAGTAAAGTCATAAATTCAATTTCATGAAAAAGTTGTTTGGCAAGCTCGACGGAAAACAAAAGAAAGAAGCAAACGGAGGTCCGGGGGATCAACCATAGATGTAGTGGCTCGACAGGTAAGCTGACGTGTGTGACATTCCCTGTTTTAATTTGGTATCAAACATATATATAATCTTTGAAACATTAAGCATCTGTATGCTAATACTCACTCTGTGTTTGCTTCATCAGCATCCAGTCATGTCCATTGAATACACCATTGATATCCAGCTGACGGAGTTGGGGTATCCGGACATCCTACAGACCTCGGTCAGAGAGACACCCTGTCGCTCCACGTCACCCGATGACTCGTTCCCACCCAGTCACACTCCCACCTCCCTTTCGACCACACAAGTACAAAGACTGCTGGTCAGAGGACAGCACTCGGTGGCTGGCAAAGAAGGAAAACAGACCCCCAACGTTAAACAAACCACAGCGGTTTCCCCGTCCCCTCTGTCGGAGAGCTGTACGCCTCGAAATCCCACACAGGATCTACAGGATGGACAAGCCATCAAAGGCGCAGCGACTCCTGAGGAGTCAGAGCCCACAGTGGCCCATCCACAGCTCACGAGTCAACAGGGCGGCGATGGGAATGAAGGCGTTGATGGCCGGGACGCTTCACAGGTGGCTTCAACAGAGATGCAGGATGCGGCGGATGACTCCGATGACAGTGAGGTGTCAGAATACTATGAGGAAGAAGAGATCGACGACGACGAGGAGGATGATGAGGATGAAGTAAACAATGGTATGACTCATTGAGTAGTGTATTAGTCTTTACTGAAACAGAATCTTTAAGCTGATTTCGATTTTAACTATTTTGTATCGTCAAAAAAATGTACCAAAAACAACAACTAATCAATCTTTTATTAGTATATAAGTATTGTCTGGGAAGCAAAGCCTTACAGCTTTACCACTGCTGAGTGTACATCTCCAATATTATTTTGATCTGTTGGCACACCTTTAATTCCCTTCTGTTCTACAGAGTCGAGTAATTCCGGCGATTACTGCTGCAGTGTCTGTGATCTCCAGCTGGCCTCCAAATTCAAGCTCCAGGACCATATGAACCTGCACACGGGAGCACGCCCGTACTGCTGTGCCGAATGTGGGAAGCGTTTCTGCCAGATTTACAACTACCGTGTCCACCTGCGCACGCACGCCCAGACCAAAGTGGATCCTCTCCAGTGCCGCGTGTGTCGAGTCGGCTTTGCGTCCCAGGACGATTTGAAAGTCCACCTGTCCACAACTCACTTTGAGAATCAGTTTTACGAGTGCGACCTTTGCAAGCACGTTTTCACGTCCCTGAAGGAGTGCGAATCTCATGTGCAGTTACACAAATGGAGGCTGGATGTCACGTGTGAGATATGCGGCCGCAATTTTGCCACTCCAAAATCTCTCGCCCGCCACCGGAGGGTGACGTGCCATCGCAGTTTTAAATGCACAGACTGCACAAAGACCTTTCCCAAGAAGAATGCACTCCTGAAACACAGCTTCTCCCATCTCGGTTTGTTGCCTTACACCTGTGTACGATGCCGCTGCCACTTCCGCCTGGCGAAGCTGTACCGCAAACACAAGTGTGAACCCGAGCGCATTCATTGTGTGGCATGTCTGAGAGAGTTCCTCAGTCAGCAGGACTTCCAGCAGCACAAAAAGGACACGGGCTGCTGGGGAAATCAGGAGCCTAAAGGGGACGAGATCAGATGTTTGGAGTGTGGACAGAGATTTGAAACTACCGAAGAGCTGAAGAAACACGCCGGGGCCCATCAGAGGGTTCTGAAATGTGCTGAATGTGGAAAGGGTTTCAGGTCGGCCTTACTGTTAATGTCCCACATGGGCGGTCATGCCGGCAACTCGCCCTGCCTCTGTCAGAGCTGTGGATTAGGCTTTCCCCACCAGCAGAACTATGATAGCCACCTTAAGACCTGTGGACAAACGCCCCAGCCTGCGGTGAGTGTGTGGGACATTATGGGGATGCAAAGATTAATAGCAAGATTAATAGCAATATTTTTTTTTTTGTCCATCCAACACAAATTATATAATGCTTCAAATGTGTTTCACCTCAGACCGCACCCAGTGTCACTGAAGGGTGCAGTCAGAAGAGTGTTTTACACACAACAGTGTCCTGAAGTAAACCTGTACACCAACAACAGGACGTTGACTAGTCAGCAGAAACAAGATTATTGAAGGGTTGTTAAGTTACTCGTTAAACTATACGAGTGATATGCTACCTTCAGCATGATAAAGATCTAAAAGGAATTATTCCAAATAATATCTAAACATGAAATTGCAGAGATATGCGATTAGGTCATCTTTATCTGTGAATGTATCTGCTTTGTTTGTTATCATAGTTACATTGTTGTCGTCTGACATGCAAAGTGAGAACAGGAACTTCAACAGCCCAAATTTGAGTTTGCATTTTCAGGCAGGAATTTACAAAAGTCTCGCTGGTATCAGTATTTGCTTACCATTTGTTTGCCTGGTTTTATTTTCTGAATGTTGATAGAATACTGTTTGACAGCCCAATCTTCAGAATCCCCTCCAGACATGTATTACGAAGCGTAACGATTCATGTGTAGACCAACGGTTTTATCTCAGGAGTTCAATTACCCTGTTAAAATAGCTGCTCCTACATCGTTGAAACATCCACAAAGTGAATATGCAAATACTTTACATCACTGATAAGTCTTGATGGAGTGTAGTGTGTAATGATATCGAAGGTTTAAAACCTCAAGCAAGTTTCAGGCCTTTCCAATTTGATTATACTGGCATGTGACCCTTGTGTTTTGTGTAACTCTTTCAATGCCTGGGATTTGTTGTGTTTCTCATTTTAGAGTGCTCCCAAGAAACGCCAGACCTCAAAGAGCTCCTCCTCTGAGACCAAAAAGGTTGATGTAAAACCAGACTCATCGAATCCAACCAACGCAGCCGCCGTGCCTGCTGCTGTTGTGAACTCCTCTGCTGCACCAGTGAAGGGTTCTCCTTCCAGTCCAGGACCTGCGACTGGGGGAGTGTCTCCTGGCTCTGGTCCATCAGATGGATTATGGAAGCTCACCCTGAACTCGCAGCCTCCTCCAGGTGTTAAACTCGTCGTGTTTCTTCCTGTCTGTGCAAGTCAAACTGACGGCCTAACGCACACTCCTGCGATCTCTCCGACGCTGCCAGTTCCAGACATGCAGGGCCAGCTTCAAAACACTCCCCTGCCTTTGTCAAATGAACACTTGGGAGGGAACGCCGCGCTCGGAGCGCCGGAGAATGGCCCCCTGAATTTGGTATCTGGGGTCAAACGGGATCGAGAGTGGGAAGCACCTTTGGATTTGTCTAATAAGTGTGATTCATCCAAGTCACCTCTGAGCAACACTCCTCCTATTAAACGTGAGCTGGGAGAATGTGAGGTCTCAGGAAAGGCTAATAGCAGTGGACAAGCAAAATGTAAAAACGGTTATAGTAAAACGGTTGTTAAAATAAAACCTGGAGAGACGGCCACAATTCCTAAAGGGAAGAGATTTAAAGTGGCTCCCCTGGATCTCTCCAGTTTTAATGTTGATGCAACATCCTCTGGACTGATAATAGACATAAAGAGCGAGCCTCCATCTCCTGGTCCCGTTTGTGAGCCGTTGTCATCCACTTCTTGCCAGCTGACGGAGAAAGAAATTAAGATGGAGGTTGACATTTCACACCCTACTGAAGAGAAATAAACGTTACAATGATTCAAACGGTTACATGATGCAAAATAATAATAATAATAATAACAATAAAGGAAATAATAAAATTCCGTCAGTGAACACATTCCCTACTGAGGGTTGTGTCTCAATCCTGAAAAGGACACACCTACTGCTGTACCTGTTATTCTACAGCCAGAATGATACGCTCTCCAATACTGTATATATATATCTGTCTGATCTGTATATCTACGATCATACCCTCCTATAACTTGGCAGAACTTTTCTACTTTTTCCACTATTATGAATAATCTTAAGAGATCTAATTTATTTATAGCGGTCAACTGTGACTTTTGGTTTAGAATAAGAAACATTCCAAGCTATTGCTTATCTTGGCATTTCTTTTGGTTGTCATGTTGGTTTGTTTTGGTTTTGTATTACTGTAACTGTCGTAAAGCCGATGCAATATCAGGCAGGAGTTCTCACTGCATTCAAACGTTTTCCTGATATCTACCGTTATTTGCTCGTTTGGGGAAGTTGTATCCCTAGGTTTTTGTTAATGTGTATTAAGTCAAATGAAAACACTGGAGTTCTTAGTATCTGGCAGAAAACTTGAAATCCTATGCGTATTTCTGTCAAAACACTTTTATTACTATGTTGAATATTTAATGGGCGGAGATAAAGGTACTGATCGGTTAATATGGCATCCTGTCACCTTGTGATATACATTTGCTGAATCTCTGTTTTTTAAGGCAAATAAAGAGTTGTCCTTGATGCAAGATCAGTCAATATCTTGTTTCCATTATTGTTGTTCTTAATCCTAACAGTCGGTAAGTATTGTACAGAAAGCTCTCAGAGATTTGCTGCATGTCATTAGGTCCAGTTATTGAGATTATGTTCCCATTTTGATTCTTCAAAAATAGCTTCCTTTAATATATGAAGAGGCATTTTGTTCAATTAGATGTTTTGAATTGAAATTGGGATTCTAGTTTTCTCTGTCTGAAGAAAAAAAAGAAAAAGACTACATCTCCTGTCACGTGACTGAGTGACCCGGAAATACAAGTCTGCTCGGTGAACGGGGGTAGGTTACAGTATATGTGTGTCATAAAGAAGGTGTGTTATTTTTGTTGCTTTTCAGTGTTTGAGCCCCGCCGTCTGAGTTATTGAAATCGACGTTTTAACGGTTCAGCCGTCGATCGGACGACAAAACCCGCGTCGGTTTAATTCATGGACAAAGAGAAGTGCGGCGACGTCGTAAGTAGGACCGTTTTGTTAAATGTGTTCAGAGAGGAACCGATGTGCGCAGCTGAAGTCGTGACGCCTCGAATTAACCGTCAACACGTAGTGACCCTGACTTTGTTGTTGTTGTCATATTATTATTATATATATTCTATAAACACGGAGTGCATTCAGACTTTGTAACTGTGCTTGTACTTCTTGCAGCGCGCGCAGTGCTCCTGGATGGAGGTGCACCAGTTCATTGGTGACTTTATCACATCTGGAAACGTCTTGCAGGATCAGCCGGATGTGCTGAACGCGGCGTGGGGCGTGGCTGCTGCCGCCGCCGCTGGTGGTGTTGGTGGTGGTGTTGGTGTTGGTGTTGAGGCTCTACGGTTCAAAGCGGCTACACTTGAACCTCTGCAACAACCTCGACCTGCACAGAACAAGTCCGAGGCACAGCTGGGCCGACAGCTCCAGCCCGGGACCCTGCAGAGGAAAGGAGAGGCCAGAGACCGGAGAGACGGTTAGAGCTTAAAGAACGGCTTGTCTCAATCATTTTCTTGTGTTAATTTGATTGTAATTCCTATTTTTTATGTCTAGATGTGCATAATGCCTGCACCTGCCCTGCCTGCCCTTACTCCACGTCTCCACCCACCTTTGAGACTTTAAAACCCAGGCAATCGTTGTCCTCAACCCTTCGCATGGATGCGGCGTGCCACCCCAAAGACCTCAGCAGCACCGCTCCCATGAGCCTCAGCATGTGCTTACCGGACGTTCCTGAACCAAGCAGCACCACATCTGAGCTTGAGACCAGGGCGTCCGGTCGACCGCAGAGGGAGGGTGCAGACAGAGGGACTCGGAGCCCGGAGCAGACTCCTCCTTCCAGAGCGTCCGTGCCCCACCTCTCCATGTTTCCCTGCTTTTGTTGCCATCGCAACCTCCAGACCTGCGCTCAGATACTGAGCCACCAGGAAGGGACAGACCCCCTATTTTCTCACGCCCATCATCCCTTTCATCATCATCACTGTCCCATGACCTCTTGTTTACCCTGCCCTCAGCTGGCCCGCTCCCGTGCACCACAGCTCTCTGGTCCTTTTCCCTGTTTGCCTTGCCAGCGCTCCTTCCCTGCCTGTACTCAGGTCTGCCACCACCAGCACAGACAAACGCACACTCAGCAGCAAGAGGAGAGAGGCAGGACGGCTGCGACCATGTCGTCGCTGCATCCCTGCATGCACTGCCCTGCCTCCTTTTCCAGACCGTCCCAGTTGCTGCAGCACCAGCGCGCCGAGCACGCCCACAAACCACCCGGCTTCCTCTGCACCAAGTGCGGCAGGGCCTTCAACTCGCACAGCAACCTCCGCATCCACCTCAATGTGCACACCGGGGCCCGACCCTACTCCTGCTCCGACTGCGGGAAGAGTTTCAGCCAGTCAGGGGCTCTGAAGATCCACAGGCGGATTCACACCGGCGAGAGGCCATATTCCTGTGGATTCTGCGGTAGGGGGTTTCCCCATCTGGCGGGGGTCCGGGCCCATCAGAGGACCCATACTGGAGAGAAGCCCTACTGCTGTAGCCAGTGTGGGAAATGTTTCACCCAGTCGGGGGCTCTTAAGATCCACATGCGCATCCACACGGGAGAGAGGCCCTTCATCTGCAGCTTCTGCGACAAAGGCTTTTCCAACCGCTCTGGGATCCGCTTCCACTACCGCACCGTCCACGGACTGGCCCCCGAACATGCCAGAGAAGCTGGGGCTGGGGATGCATATCGGGGGCCAGCAGGCCGCAGTTATCCGCCTGGGCGTCCCAGGACTTTTCCATCGACCAGCGTCGGACTCAACACTCCTAACAGTTCACACACAGCTCCACAATCCAGAGAGTCTGCTGCGTCCGCTCATGCTGGTAGTGAAAGCAAATCTCAGTCAGAGGGAGCGAAGCCAGGCGGCAGCAGAGAGGGTCTCCTGTACGCTTGCGAGGACTGTGGTCTGCGCTTCAAGGATGCCCCGTCCAGGAACAGGCACCAGGCCCTGATGCACTACTCCTCTGAGGGGAAGGAGGAGGAGGATGAGGAGGAGGAGAGAAAAGAGTTGAGCTTAAACAAGGGGGTCGACGACAACGGTGGAGAGTAAATTATGGTTGTAGGTGCATTAACTTAACATAAAGAACAGAGTTAATGCAATGTATGCTGTAGTTAAAGGTGCAATACACAGGATTATGAGTATTTCCTTTGCCTCTCGTCGGCTCTAAACCCCTGAAACCAGCATGTGATCCCAGTGCAGAGTGGTGCCCGGGACAAGATTTTGGCACCATAGTGTTCTGGTTTCTGTTTGTAGTGCTAGTAGACTCATCATGTTTTAGTTAAATGCAGGTTAACAGTCCTTGGGGGAGCAAAATAGGTACAATATATTGGCCGAAATTCAATCAACTCAGTGGCTATAATCTGGGGATAAATTAGGTTTTTATTGGCTTAAATGGGCTTGTAAACTGGCTTGGCACAGAAAAGGAAATCTTGACTGGTTACACCAGAAGCCCAGAAATATAGCCCCTTGTCCCCAGTGGTCTATCCTACTTCAGGCTGACAGCAGATGGGTTTGGAGAATGGCCAGCTGGACACCCTCACATGCACAAACGTGCACGACAAGCACACACATGCCCGGACCAGCTTTGCACTTGACTTACTTCTCTGCTCCACTTTATCTTTACATAGTCGATAGTTATTTTCTGCTCTGTTAAGGCTCTGAATCCTGTATGTTGTACCTTTTAAAGCTACTACGAGGAACTGTGTTTTTGTGTTTATGTTGGCAGCCCCTGTGGTGAAAAGAGCACCAGGGCCCCTTTCGAAGACCACTCATTTTACTGCAGCAGGGCCTGACAGTCTGCCCCATGTATCCTGGTTCTGGTTCTTCGCGCCTCTCTTCCCTGGTCGCTGCTGGAGTCTCAGCCGAAGGAGTTTCTGGTGAACCTGCACTATTTCATCTGATTTTGTGAGGAATTTGACCTGGTGGCACCAATGAAAAGTATTAAGAATAACTCTGAAAAGACAATCTTGTCAATGATAGTCATATAGAGACATCATTTAAATTGGTTTCATAACCAGTTAAGATGTCCTCACCATATTGCTCTTTTCAATTTGAATACAGTATTTGATACAGGTCTACTTCTAGCTCAATCATGCCTGTTTTCATAACAGGTTTTTACATTTATGATACTTCAGATTGGTTACAATTTTTGCCATTAGTGAGGCATTCAGTTGCCAATTTGTGCAGAATCATCACCGCGGCGGGCTGCACGGTGGTGTAGTGGGTAGTACTCTCGCCTCACAGCAAGCAAGAGGGTCCTGGGTTCGATTCCCGGGTCGGCCCGGGTTCCTTCTGTGTGGAGTTTGCATGTTCTCCCCGTGTAAGCGTGGGTTCTCTCCGGGTTCTCCGGCTTCCTCCCACAGTCCAAAGACATGCAGGATGGGGATAGGTTAATTGGTGACTCTAAATTGCCCGTAGGTGTGAATGTGAGCGTGAATGGTTGTCTGTCTCTACATGTTAGCCCTGCGATAGACTGGCGGCCTGTCCAGAGTGTACCCTGCCTTCGCCCAATGACAGCTGGGATTGGCTCCAGCCCCCCCGCGACCCTAAAATACAGGATAAGCGGTAGAAAATGGATGGATGGATGGATCATCACCGCGGCAGGCTTCAAGTCTAAAATCACCTTTAACACCTTGCTGCTGCAATCACACACCAGGCCAACTTCCAAACGATTTCCCTTAACACAGTTGTTTTATTGTGCCTTATTCAACAGTGGGAGAGTTCAGTGAATTCAGTGCTAAATGTGACACCCCAAAGCTTGTAAAAGCATTTCTGAAAATGTTACTAAAAGATCTTCAAAAATGTAATTTTTGGAGATTTCACTGCCAGTGGACCCTTATTATAAGGTCTTTAAGGTCTTTAGGAATTTTTATTTTTAACACAAAAAAGCTATGAAAAACCAATGGACTTTGCACAGCATAAAAATAATTCAAAATAGGGAATACAGAGTTAAGTAAAATTAAGTGGCTGTATTGTGACAAAACAACAAATAACAAGTCCACATAACTGGAATTGTTTTTTAATGTTAAGCTTCAGTGTCTTGCTCAAGGACACTGCAGTAGATTGAATCGGTGGGGCTTCTGTCCATGTAAAGACAAGTCCTCCGTCCTAATCATGACCCCACCTTGCCTGTTGTGCCTTTCTGTGTTAAACTACAATACAAGCATTTAAAAAAACATTGTTTGTTTGATATTATGTATGTTAAAAAATGGATGACAATTATCTAAGGAGTGAGAATGAGCAGACAAATAATTACACAATCCATTGCTGTTTAAAGCTCAAGAGAGCCACCTAGTGGCTAAACATCATTGCAACAATCTTCACCACTGTCACATTGTACCATTTATAGTGCTTCTAAAATGTTTTTTTAAAAACATGTTTAAATTATACATTGTGAATACAATGTTTTGTGAGGACAAGTAACATATTTAATCCATTTTTTTTTGCATTAACCTGTTAAATACACTGCATACATCACTGTATAGGTTTTCTGAAAGTGCAGCTTGTGATTAAACATTTCAATAAACAGCATTTCTGAGATGCGACTGAACCTGCGTTTTCTTTGTGCATCGCAGGACACTTCCGCTGTACAACTGCATATTTTGTGTGCATCGGAAATACTATGGCTCTCAGATCATTGTGCACAACTGTGTTGTGTACCCTCATATATGCATCATGGTCTATACGTGACTACTCAACTTTGGGTACATCACTCACTGGAAGTTCAGCTCTGTCAGCATTAGTACTGTCTGGACAACACTGTCCGGTGGTCCCAATACACATTTTAGCTCAGGAGTCTTTTCTGAGCTTGCTGTGTTCATTAAGTCTCCTCGTATGTGTGCTTCTGTAGTAAAGAGTTAGATGATTTTGGCTCAGCATAGACCACACTGACGGGTCGTGGGCCGTTGGCAACTAGGGCAGGAGTGCAGTAGCCGTTGGATAGCATCCTGTGTGAGGGACAGTCATACTGAGCGTGGCTGGATGTTGTCCTGGTACCAGCAGTAGGTGCTGGTGTATGAGGTCCATGTGTATTGCCGTGAAACATCCCTGTCAAAGTCGTGAGGTTGGACTCGGAGGTCAGCTCGCTGAATGGGGTGGCATACTCGGGCTCCGGGGGAAGAGGCTCGGTGTACTCTGGCAGACTGCCAGGAGTGTCGTAATGGTTGAAGGCGAAGGGGGTGGTGTAGCCCTCATCTGAGGAGGGCCTGAATGTTGACCCAACCTTCTGTCCAATAGCTGCAACAGTGGGCTCTGCATAGTCTGGAAGGATAAATAGGGGGGAAAAAACATTGGATTTGTATTAGACTGAAATGCAGCAATCATTGGCATGGCTCTATATCTGACCAATGGTTCTGTCACTTGCGAGGTTTCTGGTCCCAGGCAAGAAATTATCCTACATATAACCGGGCAGGGAATAGTTGTTTCTACTAGGTTTTATAAGGATTAAACAAGTAAGAAATAATGTGTTAATTGGAGAGCTTTGGTGGGGCTGGGAGGTAAGGAAGCTGTTCCCACCTGTTAGCAGTCTTTGTGCAAACTTAGCTCCCAGCTGCAGCCTTATACAGTATATATAACAGACAAAATGTTATTTTTTTTTTTACATGCAACTATACCTTGTTACACTGTGTGTGTGTGTGTGTGTATATATATATATATATATATATGCATGCAATTTTGCCCTGTAAATTGAAAGTTTCATTCAATACGTTACTGTCACCTTATACAACTGCTAAATGAACCAGGATTGAAACATAATCTTTAAAACCATTTGATTAGCTTAAAGTACCTGTAAAATACTGCGATAAAATTCTAAACTCAAGGTTGACTTGCTTGGCTATTCCCAAGCCCCGGGATAGTTAGTGAGCCTTGAGCTTCCCAAAATCAAGAGTTAACTTCTATGCATATTTCATGTTGGTGCTGAACCCATTTTAGTTCTATATCTTCAAGAAATAAGATAATATGAGCTTTAAAACATTGTTGCATCCCCACTAATACTCCAATACTGTGATGAAAGAAATTGTATTAAATAGGTATGAGTTGTTACCATCTAGACATGACCAAAACCCTTTTAGGATCAATTGCTCATTTGCATCTGCAGTTTCTGGGAAATAACTCTCTGACAGGGGCTGACAGTGTAAAGCTCAGATCCAACCAGACCCTACTCTTTGCCCCAGCAGAAGAGGCTAGGGTGTGGGAGGCCTAGACCTTACTTATGAGCCCACAGGGATCCTCAGAGCCAGAGCTATTTTAATGAGAAGGGGCTTTAGTGAGGGCTTTGATTGTCTTTGCTTTGACCCTCTGTCCTGTTTATCACTGGACCTCTCAGTGAAGGGCCCCCTTGCTGTGGAAGGGGATGAGGGAGGTAGCGAGGGGGACTGGTGTTGGCGGGGGGTGTATGCTGAGCGCCCTTTATCAAGCTCCAATTAAAGGGTCTCTTTCAGAGAGGCTCCCTGGACCAAAGAAAGGAATGTTTATAATGCGTCCGGGTGATGGGCTGAGCCGGGGGAAAGAATGGACAGCCCATGGAGAGAGCTGTTTGCCTGTCAGGCCTGGCATGAGCTCTTCAAACTGACCACTGAAGCCAGAGACTGTTGGAGCAGGAAGGACGGAGGAAGGAAGGCAGAAAGAACGACTTGAGATCACCAGTAAACTCTGAATGGCCAATGAAAACACAAGCTAAAAGGCATCAGCTGATAATTACAGCAGTGTGAAAAAGTCAAACCGGTTTCTATGAAGTCTCACCATTAAGAGGAGGGCTAGGGAGAGCATCGTGGACATTTCGCTCCAGAGGGTAAGAGATGAGCTCCGACTGTGGACAGGAGAGACTCTTCGCCTGGAAACTCTGACAACCTACTTGACACACCAACACACATAATCAGCACTCTTAACAGGAGATTGAAACATTCTGCAAAAACAATCAAAGAGCAATTGACTTACTTGTGGGTAAGGAGTACTTCATTTGTGATTCTTTTTTCCTACATGGAGCAAGAGATTACCACAAATTATTAAAGTATTGTACATACCATTTTTCCGTAAGTGCTATGAGCATGAGCATCACCATTAGAGCTGAAGCGATTAGTCAACTAATCAGTTGTTGATTGAATATCTGATTCATTAAAAATGATTTTTAAAAAAAAAATCAGTGATGAATAATGAAAATAATCGCCAACGTAAGTACCTTCGTCACCAGAAGTACTTGGGCATGAATTAGATAATTGTGTTTTAAATCCATTTAATTAGTGCGTAGAAGTAAACTGTACTAAATAAATCATTCCTTACAAGTTTGAAATAAAATACCTTCTCTTCCACCAGACTCCAGCCAACAAACAACTGCCGCACATTATCAGCCCCAGGACCACGCCCACCGCCACTATCACTGGCTGACTGGAGCCTGCAGGAACGCAAGTGTCTGAGTGAGTAAACAGCGTTACAAGTGTGAGGCTCTGACGTGTATTCTTCCATGAAATAGACATCTATACTCATTGTGCACATGTGAAATTAGAAAGTCATTCAAATACACACTCAGTCTGGTCTCCACTAACACGGGACCCTTCGTGGGGGTCGGAGAGGGGCTGGGACGGGGGATACCCATGTCATCTTTAATGGATGGTGATTCTGTCCGGGACATGATGACATCAGGTGTACAGAAAAGAGCTCACGCTGCTTGCTCATGATTTAATTGAATTAAGTTGATTCTGAATAAGTAGTGAGAATACCCACCGGCGTCTGGGCGTGACCTTGGCGTGAACCTGGCAACCGGACAGCCGAGGACTTGCACCTGAGCCGAAGCTCGACCGTGCCAGCTCAGTGGCTGTAGCCGCACGAACCGAGCCACCACAGGAGGGAAGACGCTGTTGATGACCCGGAGGTGGCCATCAGTATAGGCCTGAAACTCCTGGAAACCATGACAACCAAGTTACTCATTGACAGAGAACATCAGGAAGCCTACAGTATAGACTCAGTGGCCACGTGAGCTCTGTTGGAAGTGAACATCAGTGAGTATGGCACAAAGCACACCTTTCTTTCTTTGCTCAGAGCACATTTGTAAAGCTTCCAACTTTTCCTGTCCTTGCTGTAAAACAGGCTGTAGGATTCTATGTAGTTCTCGTTTGATCCCGTTGTTATTATCCCTGAAAGAAAGAGCACATTTTTCTTAGTGCAACAAAGTACAGTAAGACACTGTGGACATCAAAAACAAACAGATACACTTTGTTGGAATTTTGTAGTTTTAGTCAAGTTAAACATTCAAAGGATAACTCTGATGGTATAGTTTTCTCATTTCAATAAATCCCACGAATAGTCCAAACGTGTTGGGTCCCATCACAATACATTTTTGACCACCCTGTCTATTCCCCAAGCTCAATGGTTCCGACTGAAGAGTTAAATCTTTAAAAACAGGTCACAAAATGTTATCTTTAATCTCTTGAAAAGTCCCATTCATTTCCTTCAGACAACAATCAGGAGTAATTTAATTTCTCATTAACTATTATTGGTGGTTCATTAACATCCATTTGGTGTGTCACAAATATTTCTGGCAGGACGCAGCTGGAAGGTGAATGTGGGATATAATTAGGAATTATTATGTTTTTTGGACAACATTGGAGGTCAGTGGCACAGAGGAATAACCTACTGTATATCAGGCTTTGGATAGACACACAGTACTTTCAATGGGATAAATTCCCTGTTTACATGGCTTAATGAAGGTATATTATGATTTAAATAAGAATTTTGCACACAAGTCTTGTGTGTCTGACAATATCAACATTGTTTACCTGTGACAGTGCTTCTATCAGGCAGCCCCAGCTCCACCCACGGGCTTGGATCATTGCTGTCTGCAGCTTGGCTGTTTTTATCCCAGAAAGAGGAGGCATTTAAACCAGAAACACTCAGGATGTTGTTGCATTCTGTTGGGCACCAGAGGAAAGGACGGACCAATGAAAGTGGTGCGTTATGTAAACCAGTGTTGTTATACACAGCAACATTAGCCAATGAACTTCAAAGTCATGCATACTTTACTGCAGAAACTTTGTTTGCAGACTCATCTTCACTGCAATCATGAATTGCATGAATCAAGAAGTACAAATTATATACCACGGTGAATTAAAAACTTTAACAAAACTAACAAAAACATACAACAGCATATCTTTAGACCGCAGGGATAACATTTGGTTGCCGTAAATGGGTTGGAGCATGTAAAAACACCAAAGCTCCAACAACATGTAGTGATAGATGTCTTTTCTTGCTCATACCTCGGCTGAACAGCAGCTTCTTTTCAGATAATGATCCCCTGTCAAAAGAGGACAGTTTCAAAGGTCAGTGCATCTACGTGAATATAAATAAGTATATAAATAAGAAGTATAAATGGATTCGGAGCTACTATCACATTAACGTGATCCTTCATTGTGAGATTTACAGCAGACGCACATTTTTGAAAGAATTCCATTGGCAAAGGTGGATTCATAAAGTGTAAGACTCCTCCCACGGTTCACAGTGACACGCCCTCCCAGACTATCGGATGCAGCTCCAGCATGGACGGCAGACTTGCACAGGACTGAGGTCTATAACAGACAGGACACATGTATAGCACCTTCAGACATGAAGTCAATTAATATTTAAAAAAAAAAGATGCTGAATACAGCTTGGCCAAATGCCATGTGGTTTACTTACATCTCTGTAACCCTGTTCAGAGTTTCCCCACACGTCCCCTGTGACATTCTTGCATCCGGCAGGGCAGTACACGCTGAGAAACGGCCAATAACATGTGAGAAACACGTCCTATTGAAACCGGATATATAAATATAAATGTGTTGATCAACTTACCTCAAATGCGGCGAGCTAGAATGAGATCCTCGTTCTAAACAAGAAATGAGATCTGTGACAGTAAGAAGAGATAGATGTGCGTTAGAATCAACCCCACTGAGAACTAATTCAAACACGTCTTAAATACGTGTTGATGGACTTGAATAGATGGCGTGGGACCCAGCAACTCAGGCTTACATAATGAAAGCCTCCACCACGCACAAACACGTTCCGTGTGAGACGGGCTCGCATTGCTCTACGTGTGCTATATTAGGGGATGAGCGGTCATCGCTGTGGATGTGACTGAGCCCTTTGTTGCCGGGAGCTCGTCACAGTTCACGAGTACAGTGAACGGTCCTCGTGTGATCACAATTAACAGACGGTGGTTTGTATGTCTGGACCCGGGCTTAGGCTCCAGACACAGACGGATTTCATAAACAACTCAGTAAAAAACAGGAAACTATGATACATACTGTGCAGGATTACTTCACCCAGAGAAAAGGAAATTATCTCTAATGATAGTTCAGCATTTGGACCAAACGAGTCCACATGGTTATTAAAATGATACGCGGGCAGAACCTCAACAATTGTATCATTTTCTAATTATATCTGTACAATCCACATTAAAACATGTATGTGTACACCTTCCAACCTGCTGTTACATTGGCAGAGAAAGTTGAACTATGTGGATTTAATAACTGCTAGGGTTGTAACAAACACGGGATGGTATTGGGCTTGCAGTGGTTAACGGGCGAGGAAGAGGAGGGGGAGGGGAAAACAAGCCAGCCACTCCAAGGGACAGAGCGAAGCCAGAGGCCTCACTCCATTCAGCCTGAGAGAGAAGGAGTCCTACTCCTGCTTTCTGAGCAAACATGGCAGAGCAAAGATAGCGATGGAGGATGAATGCCAAATAAGAAGTGACTCACAGACTCGCAAACTGCACATACAACACATGAGGACAACTATTCACACAAGCGTTGGTGTTAAAATGACACCAGCGTAAACTTGTAAATGAGCAAATCTGCGAAATTCAATGCAAACTATAAATCAGGCATTTGGTGAGCTGTGTGCTCTACGTGCTCTGCTGCAACACAAGTCGTGATAGCTGAACAACATTCATATGCTGATTATAACCCTGTAAGCGCCTCACAACTAGGAATCAACCAGTGACAAATATCTTACCTGGCTGCTGGTCTGTGGCGTAAGACAGTAGAAACCCTCGTCCAGAGCGGTGTGGGCCCGACCTGAAGGTTATTGTCACTTCATTGCTTTTAAGTGTCACATTCTTCTGTGAAGCATCAAGCTTCCCACACACCGGACCTGTGGACACGCACACCCACAAACTGCATTTGTCAAAGCACAAACACACGCGCTGTTTTACCACGCCACGATGTTCACGCCCGCACAAACAGCTAATAACTCCCATGAATCGTGAAACATTGTAGATGATTTATGTCGGGCTAACCCCACCAGTGTTTTCCTGTCATACCAACAACTGTCTAGTCGAGAGCAGAACCATATGGACTGCATGTAAGAACCTGCATCTCCCCAGCTGAGAAAAACGACATAAAACTCATGAGCCAGGGTCTGAGGAATCCTAGAATAAACACTCAAATCAGCCTAACAGAATATTTCAATCTCCTCAATCGCTCAGCCCTCCTTTTCGTGTCTAGTCACATTTTTTTATGCCCTCAAGACACAATTGAATACACCTGGTTGGAGAATGTGCATGTGTCTGTTGCGAAATTGGGTTCGCCACTTCTGTCAATGTGTCAAAGGAATGGCATGCCAAGTGTGTATTCCACAGCGAGGGAACGTCAGTAATGACACGGAACATTAAAAGTCTATTAGCAGGCATTTCATAAAAGATGGGAGATGAGAGAGCACTTCTGCAACGTCTGAGACACATCAGTGGTGGATGACCTTACCCAGACTGATCTCCCCGCTCTTGTCTGTGATCACAAGAGAGCCATTCCTGCAGCCTGGACTGCTTTCAATGTCAAAATCCCCAAACAGCAGTCGCAGCGTTCGCCCGTCTAGCACTCGAAGCCTCCACTTACACCAGGTGTTGCTGGGGTAGGTGCCCGGGTAGTTCTGAGAGGCCAATGTGCCCGACTCTGTGCCCAGCAGTGAATGCCCACAGCCATTACCTGAAATAAGACAAGAACAACAGGGAGGCTGTGATGGGGAAAAGACGGCAACTCACAAGCTAGATCCAACATTAGGACACGTACAGGGCCAGTTTCAGTCCAAAAGTAGATGCCAACCACTTATCGCTTATGAAGAGTATGAAGTGGAGTCATTGTTAATGTTTCATGTCAATACATTTTTCACAAAACAATGACATCAATCATTTGGTGATTCAAAATGTCAGAAAATAGTTCAAAAATGTTCCATGGCACAATTTTAAGGAGCCCATGCTGGAATATTCACATCAGTAGTTTTGTCTGACTAACAAGTCAAAAACCAAAGATGCTAAATTTAATATTTATAATCACTAAAGAAATCAGCAAATATTCAGATTTGACAGATTTGATTTGGCTGGAATTGAACCGATTTCTAAAGGTTTTGCCTAATAATCATCTGTTGATTAACATTGTTGATTAATAACCCGATTGCTTCAGTTTTTATAGTGAATATTATTCCTGTTTACAGGTACTGACGAACAAGACATTTTAATTTCTCACAGAGCTAGCGGATATCTAAAAAAAACCTGAATGGGTTTCACTTCTTCAACATCTGTGCCTGAGCCAAGCTTAAATAAAGCTGAAATCAAACAACCGCAGACAGTTTCGACATGACTTCTCTGACTAAATACACAGAATATTAACGGCTTTGTTAATGCACCAGGATATGTGAGTAATAAGTCTGTTCTGAACATGTGCAGCACACCGGGCATGTTTATACTCTTCTGATCATAACAGTAAGATGACACAACCACATGTGAGGAAATTACTCCACTCCACACACAATGACCTATACTATGGATATATTGTGAAAGATATTTCTTCTAAGATTCAATACAAATAAGTAGTTATTTTTTTTACTGTTTGTAAATAAATGTTGTTTTGAGAGAAAAGACAAGCAAATAGATCAATAGTGTGTTTTTTATTAGTATTTTTTGTGCACTACTCTCTTTATGAACCATTTTTTTTGAATGTTGATTCATTACATCCTCTGACCTGCGGCCGCTGTGACTAACACTTTTAACTGGAACAGAAAAACACAAATATTTAGATATTGCAACATCCCTGTTGGTCACAGAAAATAATTCAATTCCCACAGTGGTCATATGGAGATAAGTGCTGTGGGGGCGGCAGGCTCAAATCCTACCCCCCTAAAACGTCAAGCAATGAGGTGTTCCAAGAATGGTCAAAACCTGGAAAAGGCACCAGCGTCCATCTAAGCCTACGCATCACCCCTGTCCTTGTCTTCCTTATAAGGCTCCTGGAGGTTTGTTGAGGGGGGGGGGGGTAACCTTCCACTCACCCTGTGTCACACATCCTGCATCACACCAGCCCTCCCCACTGCTTCCCGACAGCTCTTCAGCTCATAATACCACAGACCCATGCATGTTATTGTCCCTCCACAGCTCCCCAAAGGATTCCCTGGAAATGCCACAGCGACGTACTGCAACCGCGGGCAACGGAGCACGGATCTGTCACCTTCCGGTGCGAGGCCGCGGAGGCTGCAAAGCCGGGGAAGTTCTGGGTGACTGGTAATCTCCCCCTGCTCACTAGACCCTTTCACCTACAGTCGGTCTCCAGGCATATCTCTTTCTAGTTTCATGCAGAGAGCGACCTGTGTTTGTCCTGCTCCAACCAGTTGGGAAAATGTAGAAGGTGAATTACAGAAGAGTCAGTCACACTGGGTGGCGGGATAGCAGACAGTCAGTCAGAAGCAGTGAACATTGTTTTTTCCACTCCAGGCTTTGCTGGCAGGTCTTCACAGGTCCACACTAGCAGACAGGATGTTCACCTGTGCTACCTGTCACTACATTGCCGTACATCCTGTCTTGTGTGTCAATCACAACGTTACAACAATGTTACAACACCCCCCAAACCCTGGCCCCACCAAAGCCTTTTGTATACTTGCCAGAAAGCATGTTTGTGATTCAGAATAACAAATTAACCCTGGACTTAATCATCTTCCGATGTGAGGAAACCAAAAACCCCAGGGGGACAAAATTGTGATCTGGCTGAGTGTTACAGTCACAGTCTGCTGGGCAGTACGTTGCTTTTCTATTTGTCTGTGTATATGTATGGTCAGTGTGATTCATGCTGCACACAGACTTGATAGTTTTTTGGAAAGAAAAGAGAAGAAAAAACAGTGGGAAAAGTAAGCTGCTAGCTGGGATCATTAGGTAAACACGCACAGGGGAAGAGTATGTAAAGAATGCTGCCATGACATCAAATGTCGACCTTTCTCGCCTACTTCAAGGTGAAATGCAGCATTTTGCCCCTAACCCTAAACACAAAATCATTAAGTCAGACTGATGTGAGTTTCTTCTGGTGCATGACTAGTAGAATCAACAGCGTAACTTTGTGCATGACAGAATACGAGCATGTGGTCATGATAACACCAGTTAGCATTACAGTTTGGTGATGTGACGTTAATGTTTGCACGATCATCACTAGCTTACAGAAGGAGGCAAAGTGTTGCTGCTGGTCGCACTTCTGCCAATGTTTTACACTAGTTGTGTCACTCCAAACCCTCAAATCAAAGACAAACTAGCTATTGATCTGTCATTAGCTATTTGTGACCAGGAGTAGTAATACGCAGGCTAATACAGCTAACAAGATGTTTGAAATATCGAAAACCTTATCAAAGAGCGTCAACAAGATAGGCTTTTCTTACCCTCCTGGCCGTGAGTGCCTAACGAGCAGACGCTTAAAGCCACCCAGAAAACGGTTATCAGAGACTTCACAGCATCCCGGATGTTTTCGCACTTTGCCAGCATGATTTCCAAAAGCTCCCCGTGGAAAAAGTAAGGTGCAAACCCCGACGGCTCGAGCTTCTGGCCGCAATAAAAAGTTAGAGTACAAAGTACTGGATATTTACTATTGGACGCGAGGCGTGAACTCCTCCTCTCATTGGTTCTCCGACAGTGTCAATCAAATGACCCTAGGCATTCCATTCCCATATAAGGGGTGGGCCGATCCGAGAACAGCCGTTGGCAGTGATACCAACGAGTTACTCTCGTTTGCAATAATGGCAACACTGAACCTGGATCCCGGAGGGCTACGTTCTTCCTTCGAGGCTATTTAATAAAACCCTGACGGTGAAATGCAGCGTCCATTAAGTCAGTAACACACTTTGAGGCGTCTTGTCTGTGTGACGTATCGTCACGCCTACATCACCTTACTGAAACACGAGCAAAGCCTGCCACCTGCTGGTGAAATGCAGGCAACGACAAAAACACAACACGCAACTGATTTGAACGTCGTTTATTGCATGACAACCCGACAACACTAGGCAGCTGAAACACACGTTGTTGACTCTCAGACCTACCACGAAGGACTTGTCCATTAATATATATATATATATATGTTAACGTCTTCCTTTGAAGTGGAAAAACACGCTTCAGAAGCTTGAAGTGTCCCAGCAGATGCGGCCGTGGCTCGGAGCTTAAACCCAGCCGTGTCGTGCTCTCGCACATACGACCAATTTGACCGATTTACACATCGCGTGCGAACTAACCGCTTGCCGTGACAGCGGGACAGATGCTTCTCAGGCGAAGGCTGCTCGCTGCAGGAAGTGTGGTGAGGCAGCACGGCGCATGCTCCCGTGTCCCTTTAGACGAGCGAGAAGATGAACTACCCTCTGCTGTAAAACGGTGAGTAAAGACATGACAATATTGTCTAAGGTAGCAGGTAGTGTCTTTTCCCGAGTTTTAGTGTCGCCCCGGCGGGTGTTTGTTGTGCACCCTCCCCGGGACAGGAGCGCGCGCCGTCGTTGGCCGCGGTGTGCGTGCTGCCGCGCCGACAGACGTCAGCTCGAGTGGGTGAAGGAGGGTGAGAAAGGCACGCAACTATCCGTGGAGAAGTTGATCCACCAAAGGCTACTCGATATAGTGTTGATCACTTGTCTCTAGCATGTTCTTCAATGCTTTGTTTCTTTAATAGGGAAGAAACCATGTAGACAGTTTGTTCATCTCTCCTCCATTTCTTCTCTGTGCTGCTGATATTGTGTATTTAACGCCTCGTAGCTGCTTGTGTCGGACTGAAAGAATATTACGGGAGTGATCATACTCTGATTAATCAAGTAGTAGTTTATTATCTATCATTCTGTAACGTTTTATGGAATGGGATTTTCATTTATTTTCACCCTGATTGCTAATTACTTTTATACTGTAGTCTTGGGGCACTTTTGACCCATTTAAATTCGTTTTTTTTTTTTTTTTCATTTCTAAACTCCTGATGATGCCAGCAATCAAGGTGCTTATTCAATAAATTACCTAACCCTTTAAGAAATGGGGCTGGATTTAACTACATAGCCATTATTATTATGACCGCAGTCATAGTCATAATTGGGAGTAAATGATTGCCTAACATGAATTCTTAACAACGCTCCTGCAGATGACATTTGTTCAACAGGTCTTTATTTGGTACCATACTTATGTCAAAACTAGTGGCTTACATGCTAAATAAGGTTGGATAATAGTGCTGATTTGATTTGAAAATGTCACTCTAAGTAAAACATTCACGTCCACTGCTGCCATTATATTGCTGCCCCATTTTTTTTTAAACGCAGGTTTTAGTTAAAACTGTAAGCTTTTCTTCCATCATCTATGATATTCATGTGCATTCTCAACAGCAATATATATATATATATATACACAGACCAAGGCCTGCCCATATGAGGATTATGTCACTTTAAGCCTAGTATGGATTCATTTATATGACAGTCGCATGCCAGAAAAGTCTGCTGGGGGAGGCTTTCAATGACTTGTGTGTGCATTAAACAGCATCGCTGCTTGCATGTGTGTGTGTGATCTGGATGTTAACGTGCGTGCTTGGCCCTCTCTGTGTACAGCTCTGTGGGGAGGGGTGATGGCTGAGGTCACTGTGTCTTCAGGGGATGTCATGACGGTGAAAGAGGAGGAAGGGGAATCCAGTGGCAACAACCATAAGACTCAAGTCATCCTGCACCTGCAGCCCATCCTGCATGGGTAAGGCCATGGCTCATATCATTAAAGGGCCAGTAGATAGTTCTGTTTTTGTATAAATGTATAGACAGACCCCAACCAAGCAATCTAATGACACCCTTCTACATTAATTCTGATCATATTAATTTTCATGAAGGCCTAAATCATCAAGGAGAAAAATAAAAGCACTTACAATTCAAAAAGATTATACACGTAGCTTTTTGCATATTTTGCTGTCAAGTTCAGAATGATTCAGCTCTCAGTTTGCATGAAATTATTTTTCTATTAAATGTGCACATTTTGTCGCCCTCTGCAGGATAAATGATGACATTGCTGACACAGGCACGACAGTCTTGGCCATTGAGACGCATCAGGGTATGTGACACATGACTCTTCACTGCTGACACTTTGCTGAGACATTATACTTAATTATACTTATAAATTCAAAACTGTTGCTGCACATTTTCTTTTGGCTTGTGATTGTTAGAAGACAGTAAAGCAGAAGGAGAGGAGGTGGAGTACGGCTACCCCATCACCTGTGGAGACAGCAGAGCGGTTCTACTCTATAAGAAGTTTGTGTGCCCGGGGATCAACGTCAGATGTGTCAAAGTGAGTTCAATTATTTAAAGCTTCCCCGCTCCATAAGACATGATTATCTTCACATTTTATTTCTGCTATATTTGTCATATTATCTCCTTCTTTCATAAACATACACGGTGTTCTCTTACAGTTCAATGACCAGCTCATCAGTCCCAAGCAGTTTGTACACCTGGCAGGCAAAGCCACGCTGAAGGACTGGAAAAGGGCCATCAGACTGGGAGGGGTAATGCTCAGGTAGACTAGTCAAAATACATCTTAAACACTATTTGTCTCTCCGTCTTCTTCCTCTTAGCTGCTGACTGATTCTAATTGTAATTTTACACGGCCTTTCATTACTCTGTTGCATCGGGGTTAAAGTGTCAGACTTAAAATACCTCAATCCAAGTCAACAGTGTATCTCATTCATTTAATTCGCACTTGCGTGGAGTCTGTCTGCGCTGGGGTTTGCCAGCACATTCCAGAGGAAGTCGGTAAGCAGCGTTTTTATGATAGCAAGAGGGATCAAATAACACCCGAGCTCACCTCCTGCTTTTCACACCTTCATCGTGTTTGCACTTGTTCTCGGTGTTACTGTGAGTCAGTATGCCGACTCAGTAGCTAATATCTGCCCTTTTGGTCTTTAGTTCTCCAGAGGTCAGATCAATGGGCCGAGTGTCAAACAAGCCTGTGGAAAGCCATCTACGCTGTTCTCGGATATGTCCTAATGTTATTTTAAATTGCTCCTTGCCCTCCCAGGAAGATGATGGACTCTGGCCAGATAGATTTCTTCCAGCACGACACCGTGTGCAGCAACACCTGCCGCAGCACTAAATTTGATGTGCTGATCAACACCACGCGGTTTCCCGTGGGGATGTCGGTGCAGCCGAGCCCGTCATGTCTGGCTCTTGACCTTGTTGGAGGACAGGTGCCTCCCCTGACAGGTAGTTTGATATTTATTTTCTCCCAGATATGCTTGCTGCTGTTTTTTTTTTTGTTTTTTTTATCAAAGGATTTAATTAACATTTTTTGAAGCCATCTGGATAGGATTTATCTGCCTAAATGAAAGAAGAATAGTCATTTCTGACACATGCTGTAGGAACTCAAGTATAATTAAGGACGTAAGGAATTAGGAAATGAGCTGAACATTTCCAACGTTTCCTTAATGAGCAACCACTGCACAGAAAACAGACAATGAATCGCAACATGAGACGTTGATGTACTGTGATGCCCCTCCCCCTTTCTTGGAGAATGTCCTGGCCAATCAGCAGGTGGTTGACTGACGAGGGTCGTCATCTTCATTAAGCTCACCTGGGCCTTCCCAGCTAACGAGGCTGGTCCACAGGCTCATTGCCAGGCTCTCTTGCTACAGCAGTCATCCATCCTGCATAGCTGGTCTTGCACCTTCGTCACAGCACACTTCCATGCAGGACTTTCCTTACTGACTTTGCCGATCTGCACACTCCATTGTTCATTTTAGGGAACTGTAGTTTAATGAATTATGTTTGGTTTTAAGCGACCCTTGTGTGGACTCCCTCGTCACGTTCCCTGAGCGAGGTTTGTGACCGTACTCTATTAACAGTTTCTCCCTGTTTGTGATCTCAGGAGAGGCCGTGCAGGACGCAGCAGAGGTAGAGGAGCCGTTGGAGGAGAAGTTCAGTGCAACGGAGGAGTGGAGCTCTGGTCCGGCCCGGGATGTAAATCCCACAACAGCCAACGGACATGCTGCAAAGAGAACGAGGGCTGATGCACCCGGTAAATATAAGACTGGATATAAGGGAAGTTGTTAATCCACCTGAACAGGATGAGGAAGGACTGAAATTGATTGGCTGATAGGACAAATATAGTATATTGACTGGTAAGGATGAATCCATGAACCTTTTTTGGACATAAAAAAAATAACATAAGAGCTATCTTTATATTTATATTCAACCATATTTCACATTTATTGTGGAATATGTGATACTTGCACAAATATGCTACTCAGCAGGATGATACTCACCTGCAGTCCCCCGCTGTGACTGGAATAGATGCCACATGGGTGTATGTTTTGTATAGAAGCGTTGTAATCTAGCGGTATCCTGCAGGTTTGTATTGGTTCATGGCAGTCTTGTTTTAGTCTCCAGCTCAGGGAAGCTGCATTTAATTCTGCTATTAACCACTTTGTCAGCTGACCAAGGGCGATGTCCTGGAGGTACATTTGGAACGTTCCTAAGATGCCTCTGTATTATTGGAGGAGACAGGTTCAGCCCATTGACCTTCAGCCCTCCAGCGGCCATGCGTCCGCAAGCCATGTCCTTTTTAAATGGCCCTTAATTTACAACTGCGTATCCTGGTGGATGAAAATGTTAACGGATGAGGAAAATAAAGGAGATGTTCCGATTTTTAAATACCATCTACCATCATAGCATAAATAATAAATGTAGAAAAACAATAAACAGAATATTAACATTAGTCTACCTGCAGTCCGTCAGTCCCTTGTGTCTCATGCAGCCACCGCTGCCTGACACCTCTGAAACCTCTAAATCTGCAGGTGTAGGATGTTCTGCTTTTCCTGCAGACTGACCTTAAAAGTTGCTGACCACTAACAAGCAGAGAGTCCCATGCCTTTTTTTGTTTTATTATTTTATTATCCTCTACGGCATCTGACATTTTTAAGTCTGGCTTTTTCTCATAGAGACCTAAGCTTTGATTTAGGGGCTTTTAAAGGTGACCTGATTAGGCATTGTTCCAGCTGGACCACAGAAGGTAAAATAGCCTCAAGCGATAGTTTGTGTGAATGGCAAATTGCATCGCCTCGCTGCACAAGCGCCGTTGCTTCTCACAGGGCTAAAAACAAATTGACGACTCTCGGTAAACACACTCGGCCTGTAACTCCGCTCCTCCAGCTCCAGAAATGCGCCTCTTTCCATTAAGTGTACGTTCCCAACGTGGAGAACGCACACATTTTGCTTCAGATGGCTAGAAATGGAGTTTGGAATATTTGTCCGTGGGCATATTGCATTTATCTTGACAGACACTTAAGCTAACGTTAAAGTAGATGCATTTCTTTGAAGATAAGATATCAAGCACCTATGGCATTTTATCCCTCTTATATACTCAACTGCTATTTGGCTCGGTTTCGTTTGGATCCCAAGCAATTTTTCAGTCTCCCTCGATTCCACCCTGTCCTCCTCCAGCTTCCATCTCTAACCCATTTTCCTGCTCCCCTTTTTTATTTCAACCTCTATCACCCATTTAACATCCCCTCTCCAAGTGTTTCACCTCACCCATTTCCTCTATCTCATTATATCTTTTCCTTTTTCATTGTTTCTCCAACCCTGACACTCCACCTCATTAATCCTCCATTTCTTATTTCGTTTGCTTTACCTTTTCTTCCCATTATGTCAAATTGCTTTTTACTGTCCAGCGCCACAGCTCGCATACACAAATCACCTCTATAAGACCACTTTGTCTTATTTCTCTGTGGCAGTTTGACATTATTATGTGAGAAGACAAACACACGCACAAGCACAGAGTTTCCCACATATCATAATAATGTCCCTCCTAATTGACCTTCTCTAGATGGAGTACTGAGCCTGTGGAAGGGTGTGGCGGACTCGGGGCTGATGGGGGAGGTCCTGTCCAGTCTCCAGACTGAATTATTAGCCACTCTTAAAGGAGTGGAGGTTCGCAGTGAGAAGGCCAGCCTGCAGGAGACAGGTGAGGTCTAACCACTGGACTGTGGAAAGAATTGCTATTAAATTTAGTCAAATGTCAGTCAAGTAAAAGAGGAACAGGTTAATCAAATTTGTGTAACGATTTTAAATAAAGACTCCTCCAGCTAAATCTGATTTGAGAAGGAAATTCATGGACATTGATTCATTTTATTGTTTTTAAGTGGTTTGGAAGTGCTGTGGACAATTGTATTAATCTTTCCAGCCTTGTAGATGACTCTGATGATTTTGTTTTGTCAGATGCCGTCATTCTTAATTCCCTGTGTAAGATGTTTGGCCTTTTAGACTCAGTGAAGCAAGCTCTGGACCTGAAACGCAGCCAGGATGAAGAGAACAAAATCCATAACAATATTTATGGTGAGAGAACTGTTGAAGGCACGATACGGTACCCCCCACACACATACATACACAGTATCCTCGTTGATTGTATTAACTGATACCCTGTTTATTCTTAGTGTTGGATGAGATTTTGGAGGAGCAGAGGAAGCAGGGTGGCGATAAAAGCCCCTCCCACAAAACTCTGTCCTTAAAACGCCTACGACGCCACAACCCAGCAAACAGCCAAACCCACAACTTGCTGTCCCCCATCAAAACAAGCCAAGGGATCCAGCCTTTCTCTGTTGCCGGTTTGTCTGCTGCATCTTACGCTCATCTCGCCATGAACCCTCAGCTTTTCGCCCAGTTTGCTGCCTCCACTGGCCAGCGTCACCATATCGGAGCTGACGGGACGGACAGGGAATGTCATGATGCCACGTCGGCGAGGGAGCGCGAGCCCAGCGGGTTGGGGAACCAGGAGATGCTCTACAGGCTGGTACAGGAGGGTGTGGAGGGAGAAGACCACGTAGGGTCACACAAAGGGCCTGGACAGAGGACTGTTATGTTTCAAGGAGACCCTCACCTTAGAAGTGAGGAAGTAGAGGAGACGGGGGGCTCACATGTTATTGAAAAGGTGGTTATAGGGAGAAAGGCGTCAAAGAAACATAAAAGTAAGTGAGGCAGTGAAACGGTCCCACACGGATGCTGGACTAAATGAGGGAATGAGCCTGAGACCTGAAGACTAAACGTTCCGATGTCAAACTGTACTTTCCCCCCTTGTAGACTCATAAAGTAAAACTACTACAGTGCTGCTACAGGCACAGGTTTGTTCTTGCATTGTAGCTGCAAATGACGCGTTCAAGAAGACATTTAGGACATGTGTTTCCAACATTTCAATTTCTCAAAACACCGTAGAGCTGAAATGATTAGTTGATTCACTAATTGACTGACAGGAAAATAATTGGCCCCAATTTTGATGATTGATTTAATATTTTGAGTCATTTTCTAAGCAAAACCCCCAAAGTTCACTGTTCTCTGCTTCTAAAATGTGAATATTTGCTGTTGTGTTCTTCTTCGCTTTGGGTTTTGGACTGTTGTCAAACTGAATTTGCAGTATTTTGCTACATGAAACCATTACTTTGGACTCTGGGAATTTTCAATGGGCATTTTATTTAAATGTTTTTTTTTTATATTTTCTGATATTTTAGAGACTAGAAGTGATTAATCAGCAGTTTAATTGATAAAGAAAATGATGGTTAGTTGTAGACCAAAACAATTCTATTCAATATGTATTTCCAAATTGAGTAAAAATATAGTTTTCCGATCCTCCAGATGTCTTTAAATATAATATTTGGCTCTATGATCTTTGGTGATCAGATTTCCCCTTGTGTAAAAATATTTACAGCTTATATGACAATTTTTTTTCCTCATACTTTTATAATTAATTTCCAATGCTATTTATAATTGAACATTTTGTGAGTTACACCTGTGTTGAATTGAATATGATTTTCATTTTGTGAAATATTTCTCACTGTGCTTGTATTGAGGTCTGTGTTATAAGACCTAAGACCTATGCACTAGACAATCACTGTCGGAAAAATAAATTCATCTTCATTTTTGACAGCGAGAACTCTGTATAGTAAGTATTGTGATCGTTGATGAGCTGTTGCTTTATGTTCTTATTCTTCTACTGAGTCACATTGGTGTGACTCACAGGTTAATCTAAGCCCTTATGTGAATACCGTTTGCTTGGTTCTATACATGCAAACAAAAGTTAAGTGGTAATTCAGCAGCTCTCCTATGTTTATTTGCTTTGAAGCACCGAGCTGTATGCAAGGGCTATGCGGTAGAGTGATGCTTTTATAGACAGCCTTTGACAATGTCCCTCGGCACTAATAATATGTCATTATAAATTCATGCACAACAGTGCCTGTGTATATGCAGTTGTTCGTGAGGGGCCATGAGCATGGCAGCTGTTGAAATACTTGATGAAATGACTTTCATCGGAGTGCAGCTGTCAGCATCACGCTGACGTCTCTCCTGTTGTCAGATTTGAACACTGTTTTGCAACATCCTGTTGGGTTTGCTGCAAATTAAACCATCATGCAATAAATCATGCAGTCGAGTGGATTCTGGCCAAAACGCTCTCAAGTTTAAATAAATTGCTACTCTGTGCCTTGAATACCGCGTGCAAAATGGCTGCCACGCATGAGTAACTACAGGTGTTCCTCCGACATGCGTTGTGCTCCTTTGGTTAAATTACTTAATTTGCTGAGCAATCCGTCGTTCATCATTTGGGGGCTAACGGCATTAGAGGCTGAGATGTGCACTTATGTTGGAAAGCCTTTTAGTAGCGTCTGTTGCACCCGCCCCCGTAATTAAATCCACAACTTTAATGTTTGCACACGACAACAAAATGAACGATGAACTGCCCACGTAATGGCACCTTGATCCGATTGGATCCAGAGTTAAACGTGTCAGCCATGTCGGGACACCAGCTCGGTTCACACAGAGCGCCGGCTGCAGCGTCAGCACTTGTGTGGCAATTTGAAAGGTGAATCCCAGCATGTGAGATGTCGCAGTGAAACGACCAATGCTTTCAAATACGGTATAGGACCATGGCATGCCAGAGAACTAGTTATGTCAAAGTCATAGTGGCTTGCTACGCGACTATGTTTACACAACACTGTATAACATCCCAGAGAGATTATTGTCTGGTGTTCTCCAACAAACATGGCCGGCTGTGGGAGAAAAGATAAATGGGACCTAATCAAATGCAAATTCAGTGCAACAAACATGACAGACTAGGCTTTGCACTTATCATGAGGAGGCGTCGAGGCTACTTACCCGTCCTGCATCAATGTAGCTTTTTTTTCATTTTTTTTAATCAATAGCTAGATCAATTAGAGGCTGAGGTTAAAACAAATAAGACAAATAACAGATAAATAACATGCTTTAAAATTAGAAGTCTATTTCTCAACGTGTTCACTGATAATCCTGTCTGTGCTGCTGGGAGCATAGCAACAGTTTTTATAGGAGCTACTGGGGGAGTATATTAAAAAAGGCCTAGAATTAAGCCAAACTGGATGAAAAAGGCAGTGGAAGAAATTGGCACAGTGTCCCCGTCTTAACAGATAGACAATGACACTGCTTTTTGTCCTTACGAGTGAGATTGTATTGATCTCCATTTATTCGCTGGAGATTTACTCTAACCCCAATATTCACCCAAACTCTAACGAACTGTAATTAAAAAACAAAACAAACCAAGTCCCAATCCTCAAAGATAATAAAGTTTTTGTCCCAAAATTGAGGACGAGTCCCCATGATGTGACCGTATGAACAGATGTTTAGTACTTATCAATGCAAGCCGCACACACAGTTATGCCTTTATACTTGCTAGACTCTCTCATTTGAAAACATTCCCCACAACTACATGCCTAATCCAAATCCCAGCCACAAAAATCCAGTTTAAAACCCTCAAAAAAGCATGTGAAAAAGTAAGGGCAGGCAGAAATGTCCACATTTTCAAAATAAAACGCCTAAAACCCCTCATGGCCCCCACAAAGACACAAGTGTAAAACAGCACACACACACACACACACACACACGCACACACACACACAGTCTGTGTTTTGCTTGGCCGACGTTTGAATACCACAGTGTCGTTGCTGGTTTCGACCGCTTGGAGGCGCCCGACTCATACTTTGCATCCGCGGGGTAGTGTAGGCTGGGAAGGAAAGTGGGCATAAGAAAGAAATCTCTCTCCTGAACTGTTTACCCTGACGTCAGTTTGCAGAACTAGCTCTGCCCTGTCTCCTTCACTGTCTCCGAAACTCCTCTCAGTGAGAATTTGGCGAGTAGATGGGCTCGGGCTCTACTACTGGCGCGCCCGGACCTCACTGAGTCAATGCAATGATTTCTTCTGCACATTTAAAGTGGACTAAAAGAGCTACGCGATGAACACCTGCGCCTTTCTGCTGATTTTGACCGTTCAGATCTACGCCGATGGCATCGAGGGGCCAACAGGTAAGGCGCCTATTCATGTCGATCTCCTAAACGCAGCCGGGAAGTTTTTACATGTGGATTAAACTTCACTGGACGCAAAAGCGGAGCGAGTCTGGCGAAGGTGCCAACTTTGTTCCCCTCCTTTCCCCCTAACACGTTACTGCGTTTTCTCTGCGGCTTGCCATGACTTACTGATGGCACGGTGTGAATCCTCCCCGCAGAAAATGAAAACAAACGCTTTTATAACTTTGTGAACTGAAGTGGGGCATTAAGTTCGCTTAGTGCTACTGCTGCAAACATTTGGGTTATTTAGCAGGACGGCGTCTGGGTGTTGTGGAGAACGCTCCCATTTCCCCCCAAAACACAATCATCTGCGCTTAATTTTTTCCCCTAATTTTTTTGGTTGCTATGAAGCATATTTAAAGGTAGAAACGGTGTTTGACATTGTGATCTCAAGTTGGATGTAGTTCATTCAGAGTCATTCAATTTCCCCCTTAAAACCAAATTAACGACACTCCCACTTGCTTCAGACAATTTAGTCGATATTTGTCAACACGAATCTCCCAAATCCCAACAGCAGGAACCAATCTAACACCCGCAGACCAAACCCTGGATCTGCTCCAAACGTTGGTTTGCATTGTTGGCTAATGATTGACTGAATTATAAGTCACTCTTAATGAGGATTGTTCCATTGTAATGCTCGTTGTATTTTTGAAACCACATTCTTATATTAATATCCCAAAATGTAGCCTTTGACTGTGGGGGAATGGGTGAGGTTCCTTCTCAAAGCTGCTGGATTTGTCTCCTGATGTGGTGGACCGCCTCTGGTCTTTTGGGTCATCTTGCTAGAAGACATTTTAGATGAGACACATGTTCACATGTTAAAAAGTTCCCCCTATTTCTGTTTCATGTGCCAACGAGCTGGATTGTCACATGGAGAGAATCTTTCTTTTACATATTACATACAAAAAATCATGCCATTTCTTTTGATTATGTTTAGAAATATACTCTGATTTCCCCTCTTCCATTTCATTTTCATTATTCAGTTTTGAAAAAGCTCCAGAGAGAGAGAAAGAAAGAAAGAGAGAGGCAGACTGGTAAAAATCTGATAAATATCTTTTTTATCGAAGTGACACATGACACGGACCATTGCATTATTTTTTAGACATTCATGTTTTTAAAATCTGCTTTTATTCTCTGAATTCTATTAGCTATTATGCAATGTAATTACAGTGCTGTATTTTTGTTGGATATCTGTAAAGGCTAAAAGGACTTGGGCTTGTTTGAGTCTGTTTGTCTCACAGACGCACCACACACTCACAGAGATGCAAACAGGACAATGAGGCAGCAATATAAGATCATTCTCTGTAGAATTTGGAATGGATGGATGGATAGATGGATGGATAGATGGGTAGATGGATGGATAGACAGATGGATTGATAAATGGGTAGATGGATGGATAGATAAATGGCTAGATAGATGGGTGGATAGATGACTAATACTCAGTATAACACCTGTGACTCATTGTCAAAGAAGCAACAACAACAACAAGACCACGCAAGCAGAATGTGTTTTGTCAAGAGGTGAACGGAGCAGATCATTAAGAGGAATGGGCTGAGACATATGAGGGATTAAATCTCACCCAGGTAATTAAAAGAGCTGAATGGAACCGTGATGCTTCACTACGGCTGTCAACCGATATTTACATGGTGTCGGTTTTTTAGTTTGTTAACTGGAGTGTGGCGAGCCTCGCCAGCCTTTCTGCTTTTGCCCTCCCATTAGTAGCTAATAGTGAACGCCGCTGGTTTTCGTGGCTTCTGATCCCTTTTGGCCTGACTCCCTTCATGCTTCTCCACCTGCCTAATCCTGTAGGAGAAAATGAATGAGTGCCTCCTTTTGTTCAACACGCTGCCTTTATTGCTGTGATCGTGTGAGGACCACACCTTGACCTTGAATGCTTAATTACAGTTAAGACTCTGCACTCCGGTGGGGATTTCTGGGCCTTTTTTTTTTTCAAGCAATGTAATCCATATTTTCTTTCTTGCTTGTGCCAGCGTCTGTCCGGGCTGTCAGTTCAGGGAGAGTGAAATTATTAGATGCCATAAAATATAGAGGCCCAATGTTGCACTGGGCTGTAATGAGGTTGATAAAAAAATATCACATTCCCATCATGTTTTCTCAGACACAGAGGGGTTATGGAAGTCCAGTTTCTGGGTGTATCTCTATGTGCTGGTGTTTTTATTTTCTACTATGCAGTCCAATGTGACACTTTCACTCCTCTGTTGTCTCTTATGGGAGTTGAATGAATGTTCACTTACCATCTGTTTCCTCTATTAGCAGCAAATGTTGTCAACTGAGTGGTGTAATTATCCCATGTCTCATGACTCATTTCCCAGTTTGATCTAAAGTTAAGGCAGAATATCCTTTTTGCTCATTTCACTGAATAAGATAACGCTTTGGATGGAGATGAAAAGGACTGTGAATCCCAGACTGTCTAGTTAAAAGCATGGCGTGGAATGAATAATACTTTAGAGCTTCCAGTTTACACTGCATAAACACCAGCAGCAGCGCTGGCAAACGTGACACATGACCACCAGCACATACAAGGGAAGGAATTAGAGCTGCAGTCGATCTTTGATCTTCAAATAATTGCTCTTGTGATTTTTTTTTGTATGATGGTATTCTAATGCAGTTGCCTTGGTGTTTGTGGACAATTTGTCAGACACATAATTACATCTGAAGATGTAAACTTTTGACATTTTAGACAGAACCCATCCAGATATACCGGCTTTAACAGCTGCACTGCTAAAGCAAACTAACAGAATCAAAACACTTACTAGATTAAACAGGATATAGAGAAGACTCCACTTAAAAGAGGAAAAATCCATTTTTTTTTATCATCATGTGTTTGCAGTATCATTTTTCTGCTGCAAAGGACCATTATTGTTACATTATTCGTCTCATGGCACTTATTTGTGGCTGATATGGTACATATCCGTTCTTGAGAGTGCATTAGATCTATTCACTTTAATGGATGTCTTACTGAATGGGGGGGAAAGAGCATGATATGCATTTTTGAATCGTTGCAGGAAAGAAGAAAAAACGTAACCATCGTCTCGCACCACATAGTTGCAGCAAAATCCACAAAGTGGAAGTGTTCCCTGCAGGAGCCAGGCCACCATCCATGGATAGAGGGTGGGAGCGAGGGGGATTGGGCGTTAATCAGACTCCTGAAAAGACCGGTTGATTTCCATCTTTGCGGGATCACGGGCGGTGATTCAGAGAGCAGATGGAAAACTTTGCTACAAAGATGGAGGGGATTGGAGGGGGAGGAAAAAAGGGGAAAAGAGTTTCAGAGGGAGACACTGACAAAGATGGAGGGATTTCTTCAGATACATTCTCGGGGTGTTTTGTTTTCGGCTGAGGCCGCAGCACGACTTCTGCTGGGCTTGTGTGTCTGTTCTGCCTCCAGCCCGAGTGACTGATTAAACAGGGTGCTGATGAGAGGAGTCCTCTGCTCTTCTTCTGGCTCTTCCCAGTTTCTGTCTCTGATCTATTGTAACGTGGGGCTATGTGGAGGAGAGCCAGCTCCCCATTGGCTCGCGCATCTCATAAGTCTGATGAAAGCCATCCGTCGAGTCTGTTAAAAAAAAAAAATCAAGCTTAATGCCAAACGCTGTAATTGGTCGGCCTCATGGCTGGCAGCGTTTGTCCAATCAGGGGCCTCCTGTCTCGGGCTGGTGTTGTTTCTCATTTTGTCCTGATGCGTCTCACCTTCTGCTTGTGCTGCGCTGAGTGTGCAGACATTTCTTTATGCTTTACCGCAGCTCGCACACATCTTGATGGTTGTGCTTAATTAATCCTGCGGAGCAATTTGTTGTTCTCGTTTTTAATTAGCATTATCATTACTACTCTTCTGTTTCTAAATCGGTAGTTGAAGGCCCAGCGAGGTGCTTTAGTCAGGCGGAGGATGTAGTCTGCTCTTCAAAAAGCTGGAGTGCAGGTAGGGAGTCGTGTTTCTGGGGCAGAGAAAGAAGGTTGAGAAGAAAAGCAGGATCCGTCCTGCTGTGCGTCTCCTCTGCCATCAGGTCCGGTTAATCCTGCACGCTAACGAGGAGCTCTGAGACAAACCACTCGGAGGGACTGGTTAACTTGAAACACGCTCTCTGTGTCATATGATGACTTTTTATCATGTTGACGACAGCACAGCGTATGAATGTATATGCGTGTCTAACCCCAATCCTTGCTCATTAGCGTCTTTTGCGTGTGAGAGCTGGACATGAGGCACGGAAGTCTCGCCATGCGAGGAAGGTCCCACAGCACCGAGTGACTCAGCCCTGCCAACGATGCTCGCCGTGGCCGGAGCTGTGGCCGCCCGGGGCTCTTCAGGGTCACCATGAGACCTTCTGGCATCCTAGAAAAGATGTAGAGACTGACGAAGATTTACCGTTGGTGGCCTGCCTTGGCCTGTCTCTTCCTTTCCACTCCGCAGTGGCAGCCAGCGTGCCGGCTTCTCGGCCCCCCCGTCGGCCAGGTGTTATTAATGTGGTATTGATCCGTCAAACTACAGCAAGTCCATTTTACTTACATTTGATCAAGGTGGAGTCCCGTCTGTGGGCTGCGAGGTTTGATGAAGGAGGGTGAATTAGCCAGCCAGCATGACGTAATACAGGGATTGAAGGTTTTGCAGCAGAGAAATGTGAGCAGCATTGTGTAGCGCAAAGGACAGGAAAAAGTAGAAATCCTCTCAAACATGAAAGAGTGGGCTTATTTCCATAAGAAGGCTGTATATATTACAAATAAGCTGCAAATTATCCTCTTGATGTACTGGTCTAGAATGACAGGACTATTATCCTCATTATCACTTAAAAGCATATGTTTTACTCAAATAATAGACAGGGAAATGTGTCATTCACCACAGATGGGCCGGTGTTTAGAGTCTGGATATGAAGGAGAGTGAGACGGCGTAGCTGCCGAGCATACGCACAGATGTGTAATTACCCGACAAAGAAATAAGCTGGGCTGCGAGTTGCAGTCCCTGTGTTTCCTTCCCACGAGTAAGTGAGCTCCAGACTGCAAAAGAAAAAAGTGGGTCTGGAAGACTGATGCTGCGAGCGCTGCTCCTTATCCTCCACCCAGAGGAGAGAAAGCCTGCCGAGCAGTTTATATTTAGCCCACAGGCCATGTTGCAGCACTGCTTTACCTTTCTCCTATGTCAACACACTTGCAGCCAGATTCTGTTGTTGGTGTACGTAGCGTGTAACGAAGAGCTCAGGTCAACGGAGTCAGGGTTCAGGATTAGGCCAGGATTGCAGTGGCGAGTTGTGATCTGTTGTTGAGCTGCCTGTAGTCCTGCGCTATGTAACCCCCCCTCCTATGAAATCTGAACCGCTGACACTCTTCGAAAGTCAAAACAGTCTCTTCAGGACATTTCTCTCCCTGCTGGTGTAATGGATGCAGGCTTGGGCTGCCTGTGTGCCGCTATGCCTGCTGTCTAAGGGGAAGTGGCATTTCTGGCTTGACCGGCCTCCTCGGGCAAAGAAATCTCTTCTGGAGAGACCCCGCGATGAACCCGGACACTTATCACCCTCGTGCATCTCACACTTATTAGACTGACACCTTTTCACGTAAACTTTATTAGGACAGTGGAAATTGAAGAGCGTTAAAGTGCGACAGAGCGTGATAATGGCCAGTGTGCCGCTTTGAAAAGAGCATAGTGTTTGAGGCCTTCGCCGCATGAAGGCAAGGCGAGCTCTTCAAAAAAAAAAGAAGAAAAAAGCCGAGCTTGCATCACTCATCCCCTTTGCTGATGAATTGAAGGTGTCTCTCTTTCCTTGCAGCGTGGTCACATGGCACAGCGGTGACACTCCGCTGTGACAGCTGCTGTCGCTGGTGGGTTGTGGGTAGGTCATGGCAGCTGTGGGAGCACAGGTGCCAGCTGGCGGTAAATCGGTCATCGGACTCATTTTGAACCTGTTGAACACATACAACATATATGAAAGCTCCCAGTTTTAATGCAACATTAACAAGACTGCGGTGTTGAATGACCTTGCTTTTGCTTCGTGATGTGCTGTGAAAACATCAAAAATTCCCCCAAACTGGAATTGCATGGTTTTCACGTGAGCGGCGTGGATGTTTCATGCAGTTTCATCACAGTTGCATGCAAAGAAAATGACACAGTAGCCGGGCGTTTTTTTTTCCTTCAAGAACAAACCCACAAAAAAAGAGTAATCTTTTTTTTTTTTTTTTTTATCATTGCAGAATGTATGTAATCTTTATTCTATTCTGGGCTTCAGGGGCATCGTATCAGCATCTTATTTAAATGTAAATAGAAACAGTGGATATGCAGAGTACGGCAGCGTGTTATGATATACTGGCAGGAAGCACACTGGCTCCTGACCGCCAGTGGGGTTGGAAAGCTTTTGTCTAGTGATGTTTGGGAGGGAACTCGGCCGGACTCCGAAGCTTTGTTCTGTTTCAGGTGTTGAAATGAGACGGAGCAAAGAAAAAGCAGAGCCTATTGATTTTTCAAACCTGTCACAGTCAGCTTATTGTCTTCTTCCTCCAGAAAATCTCCATTTGATCCTACATGACCTCCCGTCACTATACTTCTCACTTTGACAAGCTGCTATTTCAACAGTTGCTCAGGGGACCGCGAGTACCTTTTTTTTCCCCACAAAAGAACCTCCCTCTGCCCCTCGGCGGTTACACTCTCTAGCGGTGTAAGACATTGCGGGGTCAAGCAGCTCATATTTCCCCTGTGTGGTGTATATGCAGTATGCCCCTGTCAAATCACTCATTAACAGCTGATTCATTGAAAACAGTGTCTATTATTCATTTCTTTTGACGAGGTGGTATAATTGCCTGAGGGGAAAGATGAATTTCTTTCTCGCTGCCCAGACGAGTCGGTCCTGCAGGGACACTAATGATAGCTCCTGGCCAAGCAAATATGTGCCCTTTAACTCCAGATCACTGTGCTATTATGGTGTTGCTCAGAAATGGGTACAACACAATTCCTCACATCGCCTGCACATACCCTGGTGTTTAGGTCTGTTTACACAGACCCGGAGAAGTGATCTTCTTAGCCGAATGCCAGGTGTTGTAGCCTTGACAAATCTTCCTTTGGGGCACACTTCATAGCTCCCCGGTGCCCCTCCGGGGTCCTGCTCCTGGTGATTGGAGCTGCTCGGCGTTCCTGAGGGACAGCTCGTCAAACAAGTTTGAGAGACCGTTGTTTGTTCCTGCACTGGCCGCTTGGTCCGCCGGCTAAGGGGAGCCTGGGAATGAGGAGGCGATTGCCTAACATCAGAGACGAGGGGCTTATGAGTGGATTGAAGTGGGCACTCACATGACCCACAACCTTGTTTGAGGAGCCTTTTATGTTTCCTTCTACAGTCGGGCGAAGAACATGTCAATGCCATTGTGGGTGCGTTTGGAAAATGCATCTGTTCTCGCCTAAGCAGGCACTGAAAATCTGACCTTTTTTTTTAAAGCACTTCCCACGGATGATTCTTGAAACGCTGGTCTCACATTGTCATGTGAAACAGGGAAAAAATGCTTTTCAAAAATGCTGACAACACCATTGTGATGTGATCTACTGGAACGCTGCTGGCTCTAGGGGCCTGCGATTGCTTACTGAAGGAGATTTCAAAACCTTTTTTCTACTGTTTTTGGCATTTTAATATAAATAACGTTTTTTTTTTTTAAAGGCCTCGGAAGACTAACATTGGACGGAATTATTTGATGCCATTTTCAAACAGCATGGACTTCCTGCAGCCAAAGGCAGCACACTGTTTGCGTGGCCCACATTAGCTCAAAGCCAGAAATATGCAAGAATGTCCAGTGAGCCCATGGGGTGTCGTTAACAAAGGGCTTAATTCAACACCACGGACAGAAGATTATTATTTCTTGTGTGTATATGTGTGGGCGGGTGTTTGTGTGGGTGTTTCTATGCATGCTGGCTAGTGCCTAGGTGCATGCGTTTTTATATGGTAGGGCCAGATTGGTGATTGTTCCCACCTGATTTTATGTAAATATTTGCTGAACTCCTTTGGCCATTTAGAAACTTCCATAAATCATAGCCTTGGCAATTATTATAGAGCTTTTGTTATCCAGTTGTTTTTTCCTCCACAGTGTGAAAATGCTAATGGGGAAAAAAAGAAATTAGCATATCGTGCTTATGACATATTCTACTGATGATAAATAAATTGAGCTGCTCAAAGATAAATAAAAGCTGGGCTCTGCTGTGGAGCCGGTCTGTGTTTGGAGAGCAGTTGGAGTGTCAAGAGAGCTGGGAGAAGGTCGGCCCTGGCCTTTGTCTCCCCCGGACAGCCAGGGTAATTAAGAATGAGCTTAGAGCTGGGATTATGGCTGGAAGTAGGCTGATCACAGGGGACAGGAGGAAAGGCATTAGGAGAATAGTGGTTAATATGGGTATTACTGTGCTTAGCAGTGGTATCATGTGACGGTAAGACAACTGACAATGGAACCCTGTTGATGCTGAGATCCCTCGCTCTGAGCTAATAGGCTTTGCCGCAGATAGCTTTGTTTACTCACAGTGTGCAGCACTCCACCTTCCTGCTTTATCTTCCTTCTTCACACATTCAAACTTTTTTTTCTTCATAATTTGTCTCAACCTAATTATAAAATGGTAATATTTTCCGCTCCACATCTCCCCCGAGGTATTTTAGCAGCATGTTTCGGATGTATTTGCCTCTCGCCGGCTGCTTTGAAACGAAACATGCGTGACTGTTTGTCTCTCTTGTGAATTCGCACACAGGCACACATATTATATATGTTATAGATAATATAGATATCCATGTGGAATGTAATTAACGGTCTCATTAACTGGGTGAACAGGCTGTACAGTGGGGTTAAAAGCCTGATACCCTTGAGTCCTTGCCCCTCATCCTCTATAGGAATCATGGTCGCTGAAATGGATCGCCTGTGTTTGGCACGTGAAACAGAGAATGGTAAGATAGCTTCTTCTTTTTTTTTGTCAGCCCAGCCATTTATTGTAACCTGATGCTGGAAGCCTCTGCACCACAAATGAAGCCATTTGTTGCCCTTTAGAAAGGATATGGAATCAGGCCAGTGTGAATAATAACAAGGAGGGAGGGCGGGTTTATCCAAAGGTTACATCAAATGGCCCACCTAATTCGTCGCATGGTTATTATTATTATTATTCACAATGAACCTGTGCATTTCTTCCTGCCGTCATCTAGAATAAACACTCCTGCAGGTGGGTAGTTGGCTGCAATCCTCCCTCAGACGTGACACAGCAATGCTTTTGTTTTTGACTTTGGTCTCACAGGGAGTGTGGGGAATTGTTTTCCAAGTCTTTAAGAGCTAATCCCATCAGAGAGACTGCGCAGCATGGAAGGCTAAAACCCAGTCACGTCTGACGTAGCACTGCCAGAACAAGAGGCAGACAGGAATGTGTTTGTCTGGCTAACTTGGCTTCGTTTACTCCCAACTGGAAAAGAGGAGGTGGGAGAAAACTCCTCCCAGACAACTTGACTTCTTAATTCTTTCCTCTGAGCCAGGATAAGGAGAGTCTGACTCTGTGGCAGGAGACGACTTCCGATTGGGATTCAGTCGTGGTGTGTGTGGAGACGCAATGGTAGCTCAGACTATCATTATGACAGATGAATTAACTAGGTTTTACCTCTCGGAGGAGGAGGGTTCCTCGCTTCACCGGTTGCCTCTTGGCTTGGTTAGGCACATATGGTCCCGGGGGAGCGGGCTCATTCAGTGCTTAGGCCATGCAACTGAGGATTTATCCCAGTCCGGTGAGACCCCGCGGCGCCACAAACTCCTGCTGAAGGATTTAAGATTGGTCTGTCCGTCTGTCGGTGACTTTCTCCAGAGATGTGGAAGAAAGATTTTTTTTCACTTCCAATAAATGCTTGTGTCTGCACCTGTGGCTGATATCGTCTGGTTAAAATGAATAATGGGCAAAGTGTAGGTGAAAGGTAAAGTTCAGGAGTTATTGAGAAGAAAATGTGTTTTTCATAACTCTTGACATCATTGCCTGCTCTTACTTAACTCCTGTAAAAGGAAAAAGGAAAAGAAAAATGATTTATAGAGCATGATAATGATTATAGACCACCATCATATGGAGCAGACTACTGGAAATATCCTTAGTTTTTACTGCAGTTTCAAATTGTACGGAGGCATTACTATATATTTAAAAAACATTTCAAACAAATGTGGAGGAAGAAAAAGCGAGGCAAAGATAGACGTGCGGAGTGAAAGGAACAGGCGCGTACCGGTGTTCTAAAAACAAGAACACCAAGTTAGTCATTGCAGTTTTGCCCACTGATTACACCGGCTTATCATCATTTCTTTCAGAATCATAACTTTTTTAACATTATCTTCAGTATCAAACTAATCCAGGAACAATTGTCTGCATCAATTGCAAACTACTAATAGCTATTTCTGCATACCGTTAGTGGAGCCAAGTGCCCTCTGCTAGATACTTCACACAAGTATCTTGTCTTTCAAGGTTTTCCCTACTGAAACATAAAGTACCAAAAGGTAGATAGCCCAATATTTAAGCGTATCTTAGTGATTGTAGCTTAACGCCTGACACAATTGTTTCAGAGTAGTCAGTCGCCATCTGTTTGTTTTTCTTGAAGGCTTTTATTTTGAAGCAGCTGCAGAAAATGTTGAGTCTGAATTACCGGAAGACAAACATGGAAAGCATCTGCTTTCTCCCAGCTGTTGTCTGCTGCTCTTGTTCAGCTTCAGCTAATCATTGTACACTTTTTTTTGTAGCCTTGGTCATTAAATGTAGCATTGGACTTTATATGACTAAAATAAAACATTAAACTACTTGTGATATACTCTCTAAAAAGCCCCGTGATGTGCTGGTCCTGTCATAAACTGGACATGAAGCAAAACTAGATATCACTGGCTTTCTAAATCATCCATCCTTCACTTCCTTCCCTGTGTCAAGGTGCTTTCTTAATTTCTCTGTCTTCATCATTCCCTCTGCGTGTTTCACCGCGGTCGGTGTTTCCTCTCCATCTTTGTCCTTGTCCTGTCAGCCTCAGGGCTTCTTTGGGGATCTACAGTATGCTCAGTGTTTCTGGGAAGGGCTCAGGGTTCTAGGAAGGGTGAGTGCGAGCTCAAAGCAGACCCGTCTTTGAGTGTGTGTGTGTCTGCCTGCCTCCCCAGGCACTCATTAAGCTGCTGTGTGAAGGTGTGTGTTTCCGGAGGCTGCGGGGGTAAAAACATGCATGAATGTGGAGGTTAAAAGGCCCCCGACAGAGACATAATTTCCCACCCTGGGGCGAAGGGGGAAGGTAACTTCATTAGACAGTTCCCGGTGTACAGATTAATCTGATTATTCGAGCCGAGTTTCTCCGGCGACAGCGGCACGGAGTACAAATGTCACACCTGCAACGAAATATCTGTGCATCTTTTTTTTTATTTATTTATGTTTTTATTGCAGTAATGGTTTGTTCATCTATATACATATGTGTGTGTGTGTGTGTGTGTGTGGGTGGGCGTTGTAATGAAGGGAGACAGAGAGAAGGGGATTGATGCACCTGGGACTTTTGGCTGCTCTGTAATTTGCAAAGCAACTCATCTTCAGGTAATGAGCGGGTACTGGCCCAGGAACTCCTTTCTATAATTTGCTTGATGGAAATCACACTCTTGCATTAATGTACACACACACACACACACACACACACACACACACACACACACAAACACACACACACATTCAGCAGCTTCTCTTTAATATTTCAGGCACACATCACCCATTGTCTCACCTCGGCCCTTTTTGCTGTTTTTGTTTTTTTCACATCCACAAAGCATCACTATCAGTTCTCTCCACTTTGACTGCGTCTACAATCTGTCAACACATCTTTCACAGTCACATTTGCAGTCATGCACAATCACACACTCGCCCTTTCATTACTCTGAGAGCAAACAACATTAACCTTCTTTAACCTGAATTGATCCACGGCACCTCTTGACTTTCCCCTCCACATTAGCTGACGGGGTTGGCGTGGTTACGGATGTGCCAGTGCCCCCCCCCCCCCCGAGGGGTACCGGCAATAAAATTAACAAGATAAGTTTGTAACATTCGTAGAAAGCAGTCCGTGTGGAAACAATCGCTTGTCATATCTTCACGGCCACTTTTTGCAGTCTTTTTTATTATTTAAGGAATTTATTGACCAGAAAAAAGAGAGGAATTCTGTTTCCTTGGGTGTGTTAGATTAGAAGTGTCTAAGCCTTCCTCACGTAGCCGTCTGTGTCAGATTGAACCCTTTAAATCACTTGAAGGAGTTGTCGCCAAGGCCACTTTCATGAATAGTCTTGCCTTTTATCCTGTAAGGCATTATAATAGCTTTGTGTCTGCACTCACCTGTTGAAACGGAAGATTTCTTTTCCCTGTGAATGTGCGTATATATTGTAAAATTACGCTCACACACACACACACACACACACACACACACACACACACACACACACACACACACACACACACACACACACAGCTATAATATAACATTCATAAGCAAGACTTTACTGCCAGTCCAGACTAAAAAGTAGTCCGAAGCCTTCTCCCAGTGAGGCAATTTTTTTTTGGGACGTACAAAATACTTCCAAAAACATTCGCTCTCTCTCACACACACATGCCCGGGCTTGTCAGCTCCCCAGTCATGTATCCTGGTCAAGGTGAAGACGTGTCAAGAGGGGCAGGTGAAGCTGGAGGAATGCAGACACATGGAGATGAGAGGAGGGGAAGAGGGATAGAAGACGCGCCGTCTCCGACGTCCTGCCAACGTCAGTCTCAGGCTGACAGGCAGATTCAGTGGGATTTTACTGAGCTGCCGCTTTGATGAGATGTGTTCAGGAAAATGAGGAAAAACTGAGCTCACTGCAACCTCTGGCTCTAAAGAGACAAAACAAAGTGATCATGAAAATGAGCTTGTCGTTCCTGGCGATGATTGCAGGAAGAGTGATTTGGGAGAAAATGTTTCTTTCCTTTGTCGTGGCAGGGTGCACAAGCACATATGTGTTGACAGGTGCAGAATACAATTTCGGGAAAATTATAGCTTTCGAATTCCTTGAGTCGTTTCCGTCATCAAGGGACTGTGTGTGGCACGGGCTTCTACAGCAGAGCCACCAGGCACCAACAAACGCAGACAAAGACAGTCATTCAGGTGGATCATTAGTGGTTATATCAACATGAAAGCTCATAACACGCCATGCCATGTTATTATCTCAGTAGTCACTGTACTCACACGTTGTTTTGGCCTCCAGTATGCGAGGTGGAGAGCTTCCTGTCACAGTTTATTTTTTCTGTGCCACCTTTTTTCAGGGCCTATGTGGAGAAATACTGCCCTCTCTCCTCAGCCTTTCATAAAATGATCTACATCCTGAAAAACAACGAATCATGTGACGGTCACATGATAAGGATTGGCTCTTTTGACTGACTCCAAATTGGTTCATATCAGAAGGGCAGGGACATACCAAAGGTTTCTAACTCAATCCATGAGCTGCACTGCTTTATGGCAATCTTGGATTTACAAGATTCCTTCATCAATCAAATGATTAGTAGTGTTGAAATTAATTGTGATGGATGGATTAGTCGCTTGACGGAGACATTTGCAGTTCAGATAAAATGCCAATTAGTTAAGTAAGTCATAATAAAGCAAACATGTCAAAAGCCTTTCACACACTAACCTCATAGTTGGAAGGAAAGCAGTTATCTCACATCATTGTGCCGGAGCAGAGCGGTGCGTTCACTTTGTGCCTGGAGGAGCAGGATTTGTATGAAGATCTCGTAGAGCCGCTTTAGTGTCTGCCGGAGGTTTTCCGACTCCGCCGTGCATTCGCCACTCGCTCTCGTACCATCTTTTCACTCCCTTCTTGCTCCGGCATGCTCAGCAGAAGTCATTCTTACCTCGAGGAGGAACGAGAACAGGGAGGTTAGAAGAGGTGGTAATGCTATTATGAATCGTCAAGCTTTGGCTGCGTTTATCATAATTTCTTTTCACACGGTGCTCCATTCACATCTCCATCGACCTGATCCATTCATTTGACACCATTCCAGCACCCCACCCACCCACCCACCCACTCACACCAAAAATGTATTTCTCTTTGGAAACAGTGCTGTTTTCATGGTTATTCTTTCAATAAACACAACCACAGCTTTCCATATTCTCCTGCTGGAGCCAAAGAAAGAGGTGCATGATGGGCACAAGTATATCTTCCACATCTCTCTCTCTCTCTCTCTCTCTCTCCCCTATATTGCAAACCCCTGCTCTGTTATCTGTCCTATATGCGACTCCTCAAATCAGCACCAGCAGCAAAAGACCGGGCAGAGCCGGCGTTGTCCCGCAGCAAGGCCACACAGCAGCATGAGATTGACGAGCTGTGTAGCCACATACGTTCTGCTTCAGTGGACTTTGTTGAGAGAGAGAGGGAGAGAGAGGGAGGGAGAGGGAGGGAGAGAGAGAGGGAGGGAGAGAGGAAGAGAGGGAGAGAGGCAGGCTAGGGGAACCGGCTTTGCTTTTGTTGAGTATACATAATTAATGCTTTGTTAAACAGAACCGTGTCTACACACAGTATCAGCTCTGATCACAAATGCAAATATTGTCAAGAGGATAAGCGTTGAAAACTCTCAAAATGCTTCACAATGAGCAAAACAACAAAAGAAGCCTCCATATACATGCATTACCTTGGTGGTTGTAGGTTATTATATTTCAGGTAATGAAAAGCTAAAAGCACTGATTACTTTTTGCTCTGAGACATTCAGATGCTTTTGAATCCCTGCATGAATTTATTCTCAACTGTAAGGATGTGTCGTGACTGCACTGAATATACAAGGCCCCTCCTTCTGACGAAGGACTTGTTGAAGGAATTTATGGACTAAATTGATATGACTTCAACTGAGCATTAACAGACTAGAAATGAAATCCTTGATGTGTGTGTGTGTGTGTGTGTGTGTGTGGGTTATAGTTTCTCATTCAGACACAGATGGGCTCCAGAGAAACCACTGTGTGATTAGCCTTGCGCCCTCGGGACCGTATAGCTTTCCAGGACCTGCTCCGTCAGCACCAAGCAGGACATTTATCCAAAACTCCACCTCCATCCTGCTAACCCACGCAGCATGGAGGCGAGCTCTTGCCTCTGTATATGCAAACACAGAAGGACAAACGCAAATATACAGATAACGCATGTGTGTATGCATAGATAAAAAAAATAATGACAAGAAATGTGGGCAGAAATCCCGGTGTGAATCTTTCCATTAACACAAAGCAAACAAATACTACTGAAGCAATTTGGTTGACCTCTTTACAAAACACACACACACACGCACACACACACACACACACACACACACACACACACACAAACACACACACACACACACACACACACACACACACACACAGTGCACCCGTATGTGAGTTGTAGGATGCTTTGAGGGCTCGGTCACAGTTGTGAGATGCTTTCACAGGTCTTGAATTACATCATGGCGGTTGGTGCCTCTGTGTTATCTTAAAGCTACATTAATGGGTTTTTGACCACTTTTGTGGCGGAGCAACAAGCTGTGAACACAACTGACATATAAAGTTGATATTTTGAACGTGTTAGGAAATAGTAACATATTTACACATCCACCAGATACAGGAGCAACATAAGCTCATGTCATGTTTTTCTAAATAATTAAAATGAAGAAGCAGTCTAGGAACTTGCTAATAGTGTGAAGCTTCGCAGCTTAATTTGTAAAGTTCACTGTCAAATGATTAAGTTGCCATGGCAAATGTTATAGGTCACACTGCATTAGAGAATTTAATATGCTATTAATGGATTTCTTTATTTTTCCTAATGGGCAGTTTGGCTGCTGATCATTTCATCTGGTAGGATGGGGCTGGTAGAGACCAAAACAGAGCCAAAAGAGAGAGAATATTAGATATGGACTGTATTGTTTGTGCTCATTCACAACACTCTTGCTATGCTAGGTCAGTCTGCACGATGACAAGCAAATGTGTCCTTTTTGAATGGAGGTCAGATTGATTGGTGCTAGGCTATGCTAACATTGTAGCTGCTCCATCAACACTCAAACAATGTAATCTAGGCATTAATATCTAGGCACAGACGTTTGTACCATAAACAGTCATTTATACGCATAGTCCTGTCTCTGTATAAATACGAGGCATTATATCAGAAAGCAAAGACATTTTTTTCTCCATTTCTCATTCAGCAGGTTGCCATGCTGATCGGCTTTTGACACACATCCTCATGCAAATTTGTTGAACACACAAATTGATGCAAACTTTGCGTATTTCCATCAATGGCGTTGTGTAATTTGCGCATCTCGACTCTGCCCAGTGCAAAGTTGGGTCTTTGCATTGACTTTGTTTGCAGTTGCACCTCATGAAAGATGTGTTTGGTGTGAACACAGCATTAGAGTCATCGACTGGCCACAAACTAAGACTCCAAATCAATGTTAATGTTGTTCTGCATCAGTTGGACGTGTACCTAAGTTCACCATGTCACTTTGTAAGGTGAAAATATGCACTTGTTTTGTTTACAGCTGCAATCTGCTGCCCCCAAGTGGCCAAAATATATAATCCCCCCCCCCCCAACACACACACACACACACACACTCACACAGCCAGGGAGATTGCAGCCTGACTCACTGGACTCGGCATGGGACTGTAACTCAGCCTCAGAGCTCCATAAGTCATATCCATAATGCACGGCATGCAACTGCACAGCGGTAGTTAATATTACTGAATCACTCTGATGAATAACTGCAGATGAAATGGCTTTAATGTGGTCCTGACTTATTGTTGAAGGTTCGTGATAACCCTCTAGGAACCAGGATGCACTTTACAATTTTTATCCAGAGCAAACACATTAATAATCTATCTGGAAGCCATTTTGTCTTCATTATCTGTAAGTCATCTGATATGTTTATAAAGTACAACAGCGTGAAAGGAGTCTGAGTTCTTCAAGGAGTCATCTTAGTTACAAGCATCTGTCTTTGCTTCGATGTCGAGCTGAAACAATGAGTCGGTGGAGAGAAAGATTTTGGCGTTCGACTTTCGGTTGGACAAAACAAGATATTTGAAGATATTTGACCTGACTGTGGGCACTTTTTTTTGCAATTGCAATAGACCTCAATAATCAATATTAACACCTGCCACTGGTGGCGACACATATTCTGTGTTTTAGTTGTTCAAAAGTAGCAACATCTAGTATTCACTAAATGCGAACGGATAAGAGTCGAGTATTCTGAAAATGAAACATTGGAGTGTTTCTAATAGTATTTTCGGTCATCAGAAACTTCCCTCATCCTAATCTCTAAAACAGGATGTAGGTTTAAACGCAACGATTCCTCCGATGGGCAAGCTGTCATGGTGCCGCGTGTCAATTATGTCCTCGTCACTAGCTGGAGGGTATAAAGAGGATTATATGATCGATACTTTAACCCGCTGCAGCAGTCTCTCATGTCTCATCTCTCACACTCTTCCTCCCTCTTAGATACAGAGTGTATTTCTATGACTTGGCTGCTAGTGTAGAGTCAATAATACATTTGTCAGAAGCAGGGGCTGGCCCCCTCAAGAGGGACCTCTTTGGGTTCATCATTGGCTTATTAGACACACGTTTGTCTCCTATCGACCTGCGAGGCCTGCCGCATGATTCACAAGGCTTCCTCTCCAACTGTTTTTTTTTTTTTTTTTTTTCATCTCTGCCCCCGTCCCGCTGACAGTGTGCTGTTCATACATAAAAGTGGCACAGCGACTGACAGCAAATTTGTCTCGCTGAGGTTCTTGGTTGTAATTGTGCCTGGAGATGTGATGACCCAGTTCGAGGCAATGAAGTGATAACAGACTGCAAAACTGTGAATCGGGTTTTACAGGAAGCAAGGAAATATGCAAATGGTGACACATAATAGATTCCATCATTTCGAGGGAATCTGAGCCTCTTCTGCCATGGTAATGGATTAATTAAGTATGCAAATAATTGTACAATACAGTTTGATTATTAATTATTTTTCTACCTTATTAGCAGGAGGCGGAAGTGTCACTCCCACAGATGAATCATCATGCTGTTGGTACCGGTACAGTTGGTAATCCAATCTGAGATTTTCTCTAAGACGTTTGATTGGCAATATGGCAACGCCACTTGAAGCTGAACAGGCTTTCAAATACACAACACTGCGGTTAAACTGTGTTATTTATACTTGTATCTATGTGTGTTTGTCCATGCAACTAATGTGCTTGAATGCCTGCTTTTAAAAAGATCCACTCTTGCCAAAAATGGGATTGTTGATTCATTTTCTCTCTCCTGTTTTGAGGACTGGCAAAAACCCTTTAAAGCTTTAAAATATATATAAAAAAGACCCCCAAACAAACAACAAATCAGTTATTGGAACAGTTTGAAAGTCTTTTTTTTTCTGGTTTTGTTTTCCGAACTGATGGTGCATTAATGTTGAAATTGGCAGGCTGTCCTCTTCTGAAATGGTGAGATATTACTCTCAAGATGCATAAATACCTCGCTAAACGGAGCTTGATGCAGCGACAAATATCACAAATAATGCTATACATGTGGCAATTATTATTTTTATGTGTGTGTGTGTGTGTGTGTTTTTGTGTTCAAAAACATGACTGAATCACAGTTACATTCTGCAGTCATTTCTCTCTGTAATTTTGGTCGCTATCGCTAAAAATTGCAGACAAGAAAAGAACAGACAAAGCTCTTCAGTGCTAATTGCCTCCAGTTAAAAGCTTTCTCTTCAGCGGGTGCTTAGCGGAGTTGTTATTACTGTATCTCTGCAGACCTGCGAGGGCTCAGGTCTCAGGTGAATGGCTGCCATGTCTCTTTGTTGTCAACGGAAGAAAAGGCATTGCCGGCTATCTGTGGCTGGCAGGGCACGAGTCAGGGATAGTGGCGCTTTTCACAGCCCCCCCGTTCCACCCGCTACTCTTCTTCATTGCCTAATCTGGCAAATAATGCTCATCATCTCTCATAATGAGTAGGAAGGAGGAGGAGGCTGAATTCAAACCAATCAGGAGTGAAACGTGTCAAATAGGGTGTACAAAAATGTCCATTTTTTTAAGATTTCTGTCTCCCTCTCGAACAGACTGCCGGTGGTTGGAGCTGAAACTGCCGCAGGCACGATGGTTGCTGTTATTTATGTTCAAAGACTTCAGCCGTGATTGAAAAGGCAAGCCCGCTCTTTGATTTACCACTGTGTATCAATCAATCAATCACGAGCGTTTATGAGTGAGCTCGCCTCAAAACCGCCGCGCTTCGTCGTGACAACGCTCGTGTCCTTAGAATCCGTATTGGAAGATGCTTCGCAGAGGTCAAAGGTGAAGTAGCTGCTCGGTTTGCAGATGCACCTTGATGATGTCTCGGTCGACTCCTTTAGCAAGAAAAAAGAAACAAAAATGCAATCGGATGCTAATGAGACATGAACATCGCTTGTTATTGGAAAACCGAGAAATGTGAGGTTACTGTATTGTTTGACATCGTTCTGCCCGTGTAAAATGAATTCTGCTGTAAAAGTCTTAATACTCACTCACTGCTTTTTTTTTCTTCTCATCTCTTCTATTTTTAGTCGAACAGGAAGCACTCGCAGAGGTGCAAAAGTGAAATAGGTTAAGCGACAATACATCTTTGACACCTATAAATAGTTGTAATATATTTAAATCCAAGCAATTTCCACACTAAACTGGAGAAAGTATCTCCACAAATCAAACGTAGCTTATTAAACACCCACATTTTATATCTCTTATTAAAAAAAAAGGTAATTTGTTGGGAGTGTTATAAAAACAACAGCTGCGGTTGATAAATATGAATAAAGGTGAGGTTGTGTTGGATCTTTTCGCTCCATGCTTAGATTGTTCTGTGTTTTTAAAATGTATTTTATCAAAGCATCAAGCCTTTCTCCTCCAAATGTCGCTCCCACGCTCTCGGACACCGTTGCCGTTGTTCTGCTGATAGGCAGGTCTGTGCTCGCCCATGACTGACAAACATCCTCTCTCTCCCCAAAGGGTTCTGCTTGGGTTGAGAACAGTGAAACCCAGGGACACGTTCCCTCCACATCTGAATACAGTGATGCTCTTTTTGATCTTCATTATGAAACACACGGTATGAAACGATGTTAACATTAATCCAAAGTGACGTTTTGGACGTGCTGTTTATTGGGTGCAAAGCTGGGAGTGTTGCTGAACGACTGATTTTGTCAATTGACTCTCAGCAGGAACAAGAAACAAACAAGAGTGCAACCTTCCAGAAGAGACGGATTCAAAGCAGGGACCAAACTGATTACCCTTGTGTTCACCTTGTCGTCTGATAGCTCTGTGAAGAACACAGGAGAGGAGGAAAACGCCGGTAATGCGAAAGACTTTTTATGCAGATTAGATGCAGAGTATTTTTAACCATGCAAACTCTGGTGGTTAAAAACAGTTTTGAATATGTAGATATTACAGAGGGAAGGCAGGCACGGAAAACGCTGTCTTGAGATTAGATGGTTCTAGTTGTTAGCAACAATTTACCAGTCGATCTATATTCCCTCCATGCATATCTGCCCTCCTGGGTTCTCCAGGTGAGATCTTTGACATGACGTCAGGGAAGAAAGTTTTCTCCTGTTCAGTAACACAGATGCTCCCTGTGATCACTGTTGTCTATCACATTGAATGACGGATATACAAGAACATGTGTTGCCCACGCGGTCCAGGACCAGGTAGCTGCCGAGGTTCCCTTGAGCAAGATCCTGATCTTTTAACTGCTGTGATGTGGTGACCCATCATTCTGACATGTAATTTGTGTGTGTGTGTGTGTGTGTGTGTGTGTGTGTGTGTGTGTGTGTTAATCAAGAAAAATAACAACGGAGTGAAAAATTGAATTTCCCCAAGGGGACAAATAAAGTACATTACGTTCCATTACGCGGCACGATCCATCCATCTAGCGCTGCGGTGGCGATTTTAACGAAATCTTATGCTGAACTATCAATCAGAACCCACGCTGAGGGTATTTATGGCCTGATCGCTGCTAACCTTTTGCGACAAGTATGAATATAGATTTAGATCATGGGAGGAAGCGGCTGGAATTGGCCCAGGCATTTGGAAGGAGTAGAACCGCGGCTCCATCTCAATGAAAGAACATGCTGTAAGATTATATATCCCAACTTGTTCTGGATGATCTGAACAGTGTGAAGAGTGAAAACTGGATGAATGTGAGTGGCGGACTATTCCTGGCGATCCCCAATTAATGTATAACGCAGAGGTTATGCACATCCAGCCCCTTGTGTTTGTGGTCTAAAATCAGCCTAATTTTGGAGGTGACCTGCTGCTCCTGAGATTAAGTTATGTATCATTCTCCTAATCCTCACTGACAAGTGTGCGCGTGTGTGTGAGTGGCGAAGCCAACTTCTGCAGCATGTCATCCACTAACAGATGGCATAAATCATTCTCTTAAACGCCGCATTAAGTATTAATCATTCTCAGCGCTGTCACTGTCACACCGCTCGGTGGGCCACAGGCGTGCAAAGTGTGATTAATGGAGGTGGAGATTTAAGGAGCCACTTTTGAATCCCCCACCCTTTTTACCCAGCACCCCCTATTGGCCATGGCGGGGTTGACGGGGCACCCGCACTTCCAGAGCGATGACCTTGGGAAAGTGGCCACATGGATGGTCGGGGATAATTCCCTCTTCGGTGTCATCTGGGAAGGATAACCCAGCAAGACCGTGATGTTCCATTTAACTTTGGAGAGTCTGCTTGTGATTCCGATTTCTTTAAGACGCTGTTGAAAAGCCCAGAAGAGACGTACTTTAGTAGTCAGAGGCACATGATTATCCACGGGGAGAGTGTGTATCAGACTCTTGTATATATTAGCCTGGTTTATTCAGTCTTTCTGAAACAAGTTTCCATCCTTTTTCTTGACAAAACGTGTAAAAAACATGATAAAATGCATTTGTGAACAGTGAAATATTTGATACTAGCATGTGGTGACTGCAGACCATTTACTTTCATTTGACTGTTTCTATAACATTTATTCAAAACAATAAATATTTGAATGTGCATCAGAAATATATTTGTGAATTTTACTTGGATTTGAACATATTTTACATAATTATAAATATTTTTTGTGCACATTAAAACCTATTTGTTGGAGAGTACTTTATATAGACATCACAAAATAAATGTGTAAATCCTGTGCATGCATTCATATTGGCACTGATTTGACTTGATGGATTTTATTACTAACTTTCCCCAAACATGAGAACTAAACAGATTTCACAGATTTTTGTAATTGCTGTCAAGCAGCCTAGATTCACATTCTTTTCATCCGTCCAAGACTCTGTTGCTGCACTAATCTGAGAGACACGACAGCATCTGCTTTGTCAGCAAAAGCCGGGTAACAACGTTGCATTCAAACTTATGCCGTTGTTGCATATTTGACTCGTGGCCATCAAAAGTTGGACGGACTTAAAGTGCCGTTTGCTTCCTGTTACTGAAAATCAATGTTGGTTTCTGCTGCTCTTATCTTTACAGCAGTTTTGGAAGGCGTTGTCAAATTACGTTGACCTGTCTACTTGTCATTCTGAAAGTGAAAGGTTGAGTAGGTGATTATATTCAGAAACACTTTCTGTTATATCACTTGAAATCCTTGTAACACATCAATACATTAAATGCTCTTAAATGTCATCTGTGGCCGTAGCAGGACTGTAAAAACCCTGTCCAATCAAAAAGTCGGGCCAGAGAACATAATTGGACGGTCTCCCAGTCTGTCAATTCTTACTTCCTGATTTTGCACACTTGAGCACTCGTTCTGGGGAGCAGCTTTCAGAGGTCTGATGAAGGGGCGGGACTTTTTCAGTTCAGCGATGCTTTCAAAGTCAAAATGTCGGTGGTTTTCCCAAATGACCTATTTAACTTTAATGACCAACGATGCATTTGCTCTTTTGACACAGGACAGTGTAACTTTTGTCAGCCACTGTGGCCAGAAGTGGCAAATACACTCTTATTATTGACATTTATTTTCCCATTGAAAACCACTGAAAGTATCTGACACGTTGAAACTTAGTGCAAGCGTAGGAGAGCAGAGTCACAATGTGAGTAAACTATCTGTACTGTGAATATACATTATATAGCATAATATGCCATCATCACTGGGACGCCTGGGCATGACACTTAACACCTCTTAAGACATGAATAATTCCACTGTAACTGTGGGTGGCTACGAGCGCTGATCTTTGTGAGTTGGACTGTTTTTTGCTGACTCATATGGATAGAAAGGGGCCAATTTTGCACCATATTACCTAATTTAAATATGTGCATATAGTCAAGGAGCACCAAGCTATGTGCATTGAGAATTACACAGCTTCTTTTTCTCTTATTTAGCAAAAAGCCGTGCATTTTATAGTCTACGAATGGCAGTGAATTGGAATTGCTTTTATCTACTTTCAGTAATTTCATAGTCTGGTTAAATTTGGACGACCGGCCTAATCCTCACTTGGAATATTTATTTGAGAGAAAAGTAACTGCTCGTGTGCAGGTGCATACACAGTGGGTCACTGTCAGCCTCACAGTCATCCATTGTTCTCTTTATGGTGGACATGGAGTTCCCACGCAACCTGATGAAAACATCCAGAAAAACGTCTCAAACTAGAGAACAATACTTTGCAGTAATTACGAATGCATGACTCAGACCTTGAATCGTATTTTTAATGAAGCACATGGATTTTTCAGTCAACTGTTGCTGGATTTATGGCTCCTACTCAAACTCAATACTGTTTGTCATTGAAAACATGAAGTCACTTGATTACAGTGCTTTTCTGGTGCAGGCCCAGTCCTTTCTCAGATTTCACTTCATCATCTCTTTTTGATTGTGCATCCAGTCCCCAAAAAGGCCTTCCAGTTATGTAGTGGCGGCGCTGGCTTGGGGATTAACACTCTCCTCCGTTGCTCCCTGAACTCCTGTGCCACCCTTGCCCCTCGGTGCCTTAGCTTCTGCCAGTGCCCTTAATCTGACGTTGATGCAAAGTGAAAGACCACTGGCGCTCCTCTGACATCCCTATTCAGGCCCCTCTGCGTCTGGTCTCCAATCTACTGCTTTTGCATTCCATTTGCTTAGCTTCAGGCCCCGACCAACCCCCCCCCCCTCCACACACACACACCATCCCCTCGTCCCTCCGCTTCGCTGCCGCCGCTACCGGGAAGCTGGACTCTGCAGCTGATGTGGTTTGGCGAGCCGTGCGAAGAGAGATACAATGCATAATTATGTTGTCAGAGGACATCATGATGGAAACATCTCAGTCCCGATACATCACTTTAGGATCCTATCACTCGGCATCCAGCTGCGTGCCGCATTAACAAAATGGAGGCTCCCACTCTCTGTGATGGCAGCGAGAGGGAAAAAAAGGAAAAGATTCTCACAAGAAGTCCTTTTTGCTTTCATGACCACAGTGAAGGTCTTTTTGGTGATATGCTTTTAGTTCTTTTAAATCTTCAACTATTAAGACTGGGTTCACTTGCAGGTTCATCCTCAAGCCTTCTGTACTGGACACGTTGCAGCAAATTAATGTGATATTAAGACATGTTCTACACGAACAAGTTAAGAGCTCCCACAGTTCCGAGAGCAATTAACCTTCAGAGATAACCCCTTGGGAAGTTATTGGACTTTAGTGCTTCCTGTCAGTGTTGCTACTGATAATTAGATCATGAAGATATTCATCAATTGCTGGTCAAACTTTTTTTATGTTACTTTTTTGTGTTACTTTAAGGTGAATTAAATTGCAGTGGGATGATCGAATAATGTGTACTGATTAGTCATTAATGACAACCAATTATGTCCCGAGACTACACACACACACACACACACACACACACACACACACACACACACACACACACACACACACACACGGACGTGTCACAGAAAACACAAATGAATGATTGTTCGAGTGATTCTTTTAAGACACATTCCATCAACACCTGCATTCAGAGCAAAATTGCAATTTCATAGAACTTGGCAGACGTAACAATAGCAGTTCAGTTTCAACATAATTAGATTTTATAATTAGGAGACAAATTGGAATCTTTGTGAACATCGTCCTGAGCATATGCCAGACAGACGCATGCTGAGAATGTGTGGCGTGCACCAGCAGGGACGCTCCACCTATTCGGAGTCATCGGATATTACAAAAAAAAAAAAACAATATCCACTCAGTCCCCCACTCCAGTCTCATACCTGCTGTCCCCCGGTATTTCCACTTTTAATCTTCTCAGTCAGGGGTCTTAAATGACTTGATCCCTGATTAAAATGCTTAACTTATTTTACTTTGACTGTTTAATGAGGCTGTAAAAAATCCTAATGTGAAGATCTTTGGAAAACGACTCCTTCGATGATGCACTTATGTAGCTATGTATTCTATTTTTACTGATTCTCTGCATTTTATTTCTGATTGGTGTTTTTAATGCCAAGATTGTAAATAACTTGGACAGAATTTTATGTATGAAAGCTGAAATAAAAACAAAGCGATTATTATGATTATGTTGGAAAAATGCTATAACTCATCTCTAAAAGTGTTGTTTTTTGATCACAATTAAATGTACATTTATTCCTTGCTCTGTAAAATTAATTTCCCCTTTGCAGACCTTCACAGAGACCTGTCTTCATGGAAGATATTTTTTACACAAAAGTGCAGCTCTTATAAAAGGGTAAAACCTCATGAAAGGATTGAAATCTATTCTGACCTTTTGCTAACTCCATATTTGAAGGAAGCTCAAACCTTTTTGCAACATGCCACCGTCAAAATGTATTTGAGGTGCATTTATAGCTGTCGGAAATGAGGTGCGCAAAGGGAGTTTTAAGTCATTTTTCACAAAAGACACTGTTGGATTTTAAAACATTTTTGGTGAATTAAATGTCATATTTCGTCTCTTATTAGATGGACAAAAATGAAGGATGTTTATTACATTATTCCTTAAAAGAAATTGTTGTAGATGTAAGATCAAGTGATTGCGTTTTTGAAGATTGAAAGCATACTAGTCATATTTCTGTCATTTGGATGATTCAATGTGCTCCATATTTGATTGCGGACTTTCATTCGGTGTTTGATGTCGGTTGTTGTTCTGAAAAGAGAATACTGAGTACTTGGAGAAATAGGTCATATGAAATGAAAAATGGATACATACCGATAGATTGCTTTGTAAAAACACGTCTCATATGCATAACTTAAGTTGGCCCTTCATCATATGATATCATGACAGTAGAATATGATTCCACTGATAAAACATCAAGTCTCCGAGTTGAAGTTGCTCCACCGCCCTCCCAATCCGTCCTCGCCATCTCTCAGGAGTTTGAGCTGGCGGCCATCTGTGGCGGCACGACCTCTAGTTGGCTCTGCACGGGTCCCACAACTGTATATGTGGAGGAGATGGAAGGAGCCCCGAAGGGTATTCCATCATTAAGGCTAACCAACTGGGGCAAAATCACTACTGAGACGCAGCAGGGCGCAGATATATCTGAAGGCTCTGCTTGCTCTTATGTTGGCTTTGTTAATGTTCAGGGTTACGCCCTGCATGGATGCAGCGGATCACAGCGTTGCTACGGGCAATCTGGGGGCTATCTAAAGGATGTTTGCTGCTGCACGTCATGAAACATGTGTCCAGGTTCATGTCTAACCACGAACACAGGCAAATAAAAAAAAAATGGTTTAATAGCAGTTGGAATTTAGGAGAGCAAGTTGGCATTGCCGGCCAAAGTAAAAATATTGAAGCTTTCTGCCATCCTTTCTGAGATGGAATTCATAACCGAATGTTACATAAGTGTGTTTATGTCTAAGTTTGCAATAGAATATAAAGAGAAAGCTGTATTTTTGTATGCATTACTGGAATAATGGCACACAAAAGCAGACCTGAAATAATTGTGTTTATTATGATATTTTCCGTCACTATAGCAACATCTTGTCATGCACATTTGTTTACCCCTGCTCCTCCGTGGAACTGCTCTGACCAGCAACAAACCCGTTGCTCACTGTTTCTCATTGTTCGTCTGCCTCCAGAATGTCCTTATTCTGCAAATTTCCTCGAATTTTTCATGTTGCTACTAAGTTATCTCCAGCAGCAGAACGATTTCTCAAAGAAATTGGGCGTAAAGGGACCGGTGCTTCGCGGGGCCCCAAAGGGACCACTCTCTGTATTCTTTGAGTGTTTTCATTTTTAATTTGATGTTGTGCATAAAGACCTGACAAATGTGCCGAGCTCCTACATGTAGAGTTTTCTCCCCAAAGGTTGGGACTGTTTAAAGTTGGGAAGAAGCAGTTTTTCATTGCCAAGTACACATATTTCAATATTAGCAACCAAATAAATGAAAGAACAGGCCAAGTCGTGGAGTCATTTCATCTCCAGCTCTCATCTCACGACTTCAAAGCAAGACAGCTGCTGCCGTCATTCACAGTTGCCGGTAGACGCTCCCACTTTCATAGGCCAATAAAAACACAGATGCCGGCTACAGACAGCGCTGCTGCTGGCTGTCAGTGCAATGCTGTGGCCACCGATTCCGGGCAAAATTTATTGTGTTGTTGTGCATTGTGTTCTCCTTTTTGAATGTCTTCCACCCACATGAGGAACTCATCACAGCTCACACAGGACACAGCGATTGAAGCTGCACACGGATTCCCAGAATTCCTTTCTTTTGAAAACCTAATTTTGACCTCTAGTAAGAGAGAGAGAGAGAGAGAGAGAGAGAGGACGGCGATCAGCAGAGAGAGAGAGAATGATCCAAAGGCTGTCACCGGCCTGTTTGTATGACTCAGTGGAAAATGTGCTTCAGTGAGTGCGGCCGCTCTGAAGCTACAGAGGTGCTTCCTGGAGGGGCTGAAGTCCATCCTCCGACTGCCGCCTCCCTCACAACGAGCCAAGAGTTTAATTAGCTTTCTGACAACACAATGTTGGCAGCGTTCCTTCTCTCTGTTCCCTCCAACACTTAAACACTGTCCCCTACTGGTTAACCTGAGGTGAATAGAAAGAGTAAGTGCTATTCCTTATGATCTTTCTCTCTCTAGCTCTAGCAAACAATCAGTTTTTAGATTTTAGCAATGAAATATTCAATCTTTTACACGCAATATGTGTCAATGATATTTCCCTTGGTATTAACAAGTAGATCTTCTTTATGAGAAGGCTTTTTACATGTCCTTGTCCATGCAATTTCTCTATCTGTGAATGGGTTCCTCATGGGTTTTTTGGTAGTCAGACAGGGCTTTTATTCAAAATGGTATTTTCCACTCGGAGAGCTTTGAGACTGTCTTCAAAGTGCTGCGACTGAGGCATGGCTAATGACTTCAAACAAGGCTTTTTGCTCCTACCGTCTCCACTCGGCCTAACATGGCTGCAACATAGTTTTGTCCCCATCTCGTCTCCTCTCGACGTTCTGCACCCCGATCCTCTCCTTTCCCTCTTCACATTGTGTCAACAGCAGATAGTCCCTGATTAGTTCCCCAGAGGCCAGTGGAAACGCTCATGCACGCTTCTTTATTATGTCTGAAAACACACAGCGTGTCCCAAAATCAGCCGCGGCTTCTAATGCTGCTGTTTTTCTCATTGCGTATCTGGAATTCATCACACATGGGGGGAAAAAAAGATTCAAACCACAGATTGACGTGGAGTTTAGCTCTGATTTTTTACACATTCCACGTCCACTGCGAGGACCAGCTGAACTAACAAAGTCTAGTCTTTCAGTCCGGATCTGTAGACACTGCAGCGCAGGAAGGGCAGGGTTAGTGTTGCCGAACACCAAACGAATAACAGTTGAAAGCCAAGTAGTGAGACTTAAAAGCACACTCTCGGACTTGAGGTTTACTATATGGAGGAAGGAATAAGAACGAACACAGAGTGCAGCACTCAGTTTCTCTGTGGCCGTCTCCCCTCAGATTGAGTGTTAAACAGCACATCCTCATGTGCCATTGCTGGATGTCTGCTCCCATTTCTCCACACGTCCATCTCCGTTTGAGTGACACCTTGTCTCTGCAGCGGCGGCCATCGCGCATAAATGAATGCCTGCAGACAGAAGCGCACATGCCGACACTCAGGCGCGCATATTTGAGCACACGCACCGGACTGACCAGTTGGCACCGGCCGCGGCGAGATTGATGCAAAACACCACGCGACTGGGCAGGTGGCAGCTGCACCAGGAAGTAGGTCCGCAGCAGGCCAAAGGAGCATGTGCTCGGAGCTGCCCGGATGCTAGACGATCAGGTGGAAGTTGACGGCTGGCTGGGTGGCAGCCCAGAAAGGGGAAGCGGAGCAGGTGGAAGCTGGAAGGGTGAGGAGGAAACTGTTAAAAGGTGCATAAGCGCGCCTCTTTAGTTGAATTTGACTTTTTGTCCGACGCATTAGATGCGTTTTTTTCTTTCATTCGTTTCCGCGTTGACGTTGTTGTCAGTCACATTAGCATTGCTGTTCAGAAGTTGCCCCATAGGACAGTTGCAGAGCGCACTGAGCCATCTGGAGCACCAGGTTGTCTGTATTCACTGTGACCGAAGCTGCTCCCTCACTGTCAATTCACACAAACAGATAGCTGTGTGGAGTTTGCTTTTCCTTTCTTTTCCGAGCCGCCTCAAAAATCTCCAAATCTATAAAATGCAACCCATTGCATTGTGGGATTGTTAGCAGTGTTGTTATCAAGCCCACTACTTTTTCTATTTTGTTGTGGGAATGATTGAGGGTGAATATTACTGTTTGTAGGTCTCAACTAAGATGTAAACTTTTCTTCATTGTAAATTGGCACTAAATGTGTTGTAACATTGGTTTATTCCTTAATTATATATACATACTGTATGCATTACATGCACCTGCTTAATGCTCTGAAGATGCCAAACTTCAATTTAAAAACTTCTTTGCCGATGACAAGCCAACACTATTTTACAGTCTAATTAGCTGCATGTTTTCTACTGAACAATCAACACTATTTGATGTTTTTGATATTTGCTCTCAAGCAGTTCTTGCTTTCATCAATGCAAGAACTGCTTAATGATTAAAGGGCCAACTTAATGATTTACACAGGTGGTTGCTGCGTCAATTAGCATTTTAACTTTAGAAGAGGCCACCTGAGTTTTATTAAAGCGTTTAACGTGATTCATCTTTTAATGGCTCATAACACCAGTTTTTTTTATCTTTGTTTTTTGGGTTTTTTTTTTGGTTTGAACTGTGGACCTTGTTTAGCTGTTTTCTTTGCCCAAATAAAGTGAGCTTCTGTCAATCACACCTGAGCGGCTGTGTGCGCTGACCATAAATACTTTCTTCAATTCTTCCCACTCATTGTCACACACCCGTACACTTCACTTCTCATTAACAGATCCCTCACGTTGTGTTAGTTTACTTATTTTTCCAAGGAAATCTATGTTCTTAGTAGCCAGTTCGCTCTTCGCCTCTGAGCCAAGCTGTGACAACCGCTTCACTACAAGCTTTAATTAAACAATTAAAAATCTGGCTGGTTTAGAAGGAAAAACTTGCTTGCGAAGGCGTCCTAATTTTCAATGTTTTACATAATTGTTTTTTTTCCCGAGTGCATAACATGCAAATCACCTTTGGTGTATGTGATCGACGTAGCTTGTGGGACTATTTTATTGTATATTACACAGAACCAATATTCCACCGCCTGTGTGCGCCCGTGGTGCTGTCGTTGATGCTTTGCTAATAAATGGAGCACAACTTCAGTGCTCACAGCAACATTTTGAGAACAACGGTGAACAAAGGTCACATTTCTCAGTCGAGTAAATTTGGTAAAGTGGTTCCAGATAAGGGATTAATTACCCAGAAGAAAATGTTTTCAGAAGGGTAAAATGATCTGCCCTTTATCTCTTCCTTATTGATGCCAAATGTAGAATGAAGAAAGAGCATGCATGTTTGCTGCATGCACAACAGGAACAATGAGTTGTGAGGGAGAAGGAGAGGAGTGAAATCCTCCTCTCCCACTTCCCCTCCCTTCATGTGATCCTATATGGGGGTTAGTGGAATTGAAAGGCTGCAGGTTGTGGAGACAGCAATTGGCTGCCTTTGTGTTAGTGGAATTGACAGGCAGCAGAGCGATGAAGCTGCTGCCGGGTATGTGGTTTAGCAGAGTTGATAGACACCCGTTTGCTTTTCTTTTTTCTTCCCGGCGAGTCGGGACGCTACGGGCAGTTTGATTAGGATGCACAGTCAAACGGAGTTGGCTCAGCTGGTCGGGAGCTGCGTGGAATTGGCTGAGGTCAGTCAGGGTGGAGAATAAGAGTTTGTGTTTGTGTGGGAGATGGTTGTTTACCCAAAGTCATTGTGGACATTCATTTTGCCGCGTCACCGCGCTCCATGACCTTTAAATGAACCTAGAGGTCGTTTATATGACCGTGGAGCTCATTCACATCACGTCATCCCTGAAAGCATCTTTCTGTATCCACTTAGCCAGTGAATGAATCACATATTTACTTAAGCTGCTCTGTTGTTACAACAACACACAGGAAGTTTCACGCCAACTTTCTCTTCGGTCGTGCATTTCTCCGGCTGCAGCCCTTCAACGGAGGACCTGGAGGTGCTGGCGAGTAATAATCAGATTAGACAGGGTTTTTGTTTGACACATCATCATCATCACCCCTTAAGCACATTTGAATTGTATCGCAGAGTAGAGAATGTAAAAATAATATGATTCATAATGCCAAGATGGGTCATTATGATTAGGTCATAACGTATTAGTATCTAAATGAAAGTCATCAATTATTTCACGAGTGAGGTGTGTCTAGTGTAGTATTCATCTCCTCTTTTTAATGAGTGCTTAAACCGTCCTGTGGCATAATGTATTTTCGGAGGAAATATTTTGGATCAGGTTCTTACTAATGTGATAAACTAATTACTGGAGCTTAGTCAGCATATTTAAGATACCCGATAATACCATCAACAAGTCGCTGACGGATGGACTCTGATACAACTTTGAAATAGGTGATGATTTAAGTGATGTCGGCATCTGCCATCAATCAGTCCAACAGCTCGAAACTCCAAGATATTAATTTTCTTATCACACATGATGCGACAAGTTGAAATTAGAGAATATGTGAAGTGTTTGCCTCAGAAATCACTGATTAGCAGATTTTCAAAACAACTACTGAGTCATTTTCAGTAGCTCGGCTAACCAATTAATGGACTAATCACTTCAGCTCAAGTCTAAACCTAAAGGAATTAAATGTATGATACAAACCAGAAGGGAGCAGTCTTATGCTGAAACAGCAAACGTTGGCATTTATACAATAATCAAACTTTCTGTTGATAAACTGAAGTTAATACTTTATATTTGATAAGAACCTCTTTGCTGCAGAGACACAGGTCTTACAGTCCTTCTCTCTGTCAACACTTCCTCTTCTGCAGACACTCTGTGGTAATCATTCCTTTGCTTTGAACTTACAGTTGCAAATTACTTACTTTATACGTCTCTCCGGGATAAAAAAAAAGAAGTATCTCTGGACCCGGAGCCTTAATTGAGACATGGAAACGGAGACAGCAGACAGGAGAGACCGGTGTGGTCACAATGCATCCGTGGCTTGTCTTCTGTGGAAGTGAAGGGAAATGCAAAAAGTGGAGATGAATGCACAACAATGCAGTCCCACCTCAAAATAGAAAAAGAAGGATGATAATTAACTCAGCGTGAACCGAGATTTCTCCTACTGTAGGGGGTTGGAGACCTGAAGGAACTGGGAAGTGGAATAATTGATGTTTCTTTTTTCCCCTCTGAAGGAGAACCAGAAGCTCAGATTGCCTTTGTCTTAGTATCCTTGTTTCCCTCTTTGTTGCCCTCAGAAAAGCACAGAAAAGGCTGATATTGGAATATTTTTGACTCCTTATTCCACTGACATCCGAGATACTTTTATCATCAACCCAACGCCGAGGATGAAATATTCAAGCAGCCCTTTAAAGTGAAGGCAAAATTAATTTAAAAGATGAACTGTGGCCGACTGGTATCTTAAGATTCAGTGCGAATACAAGCCTCTGTGTCATTGTTCACCATCACAAGATGAAAAAGGAATTGTTCTTGAACTCTGTGCCTTTCCCTCATTTGAATTATTGTATGGAAATTATGGGGGGAGGGTTTTGTATGTTTCTTTTTCTTCTTTTTTTCTGAAGGGAAATTGTTCAATTCCGAGTTTTGAGAGACATAAAAGTTGCAGATCTTATGAGTATTTAAATGTTATAGCTCCAGTTATTTGTCACAGTTAAGGAGCTAACCGTCGTTACATGTGGCAAAGGGTTTAACGTGTCAACATGCAATTACACATCCAGGTGTGTTTACACGTCTTGTGAACTATTGCATATCCAGAAAAATGTTAATGTCTGATAAAGTGCTGACTTAACATTGGCTGGGGCTGAAATTTATGCATGGAATAAAAAGCAATATATCTGCTGCTGTCAACTGTCCATTGACAATGAGTGTCATGAAATCATGAAGAAAAGAGAGAAAAAGTTAAATTAAATGATGAAACCAAGAAAATAGCAGAAAACAACTAACAATAATATGTGCTCTGTTTATTTAGAGTTTTGTAAATATTGACAACAATGGGAGGACCATCCTTCCTTTTAAATAGGAACTATAAGGCTCAGTAATGTAAGCTTGAGTACTTTAATTTTTAATCCTTTCTCACAGCGTCTAAGCTCAGCACTTACTGTACCTGTTCACCTTCTCCGAACCGTTCTTCTCTCAATCTGTTCGCTGGCCCTCTCTGTGTGACCGGGCCCAGCCAGCCACCGGGGTTGAGTTATTAATGCCCGGGGAGGCAGAGAGATGATTTCATTGCGTATTCAGGTGTGGGGATGGATGGCTTTCAGAGGCAGGCAGGGGAGTGCTGGGGAGGAGAGCCTCTGTAGAGAATAAATATACCTGTCTCCTGCTGATGCATTGGGCCACACTCACTGCAATGCAAATCAGCCGCTCTCCTCCCCCTAACTGCTTCCAGTATTACTCACCCGTTCCCACCTGGATCCCCAGTAGCCAGACACTCAGTCAATCCGGACTCGGATGAGGCTGCGGAGTGGAAGAGCTCCCAGCGAGGGCTGCACACACATTGACTTTTACTACTTAACTACTACGGTTTCCATTGTCTCCGACAGTAAGGGCAGGAGGATCTTTTTTTCCAATTATACATATATACATCCTGTCCTCTGCAGTTTAAATACTACACTTCCTGATCAATACTGCATCCCAGGCAAGGTGAATTTAGCCCAAAGTTGCATTTCATCCCCTTTCTGTTTTTCTCTTCTGTCCCTTATCGTCTGATCCCACAATGCCTTGTGAAGCGATTTGCTAATGTCTCATAGAAAATGAATGTTGGTGCACGTTCAGTGGGTCTTTCTTTACAGTAAGAATCAAGCCCCCAGGAAGCGTAGCAGGCTTTGAAGCAAATTTGACATAGCGGCCACACCGTGGCATTGCAATTTCTGGGTCCGTCCTGTAATGCCACATGGCCCAAAAACACTTTCCCTTAGACTTCAACTGAGAAAGAGTCTGTATATCAGATTTTTGTTTTCAATCAGTTTTCAATCATTAGGTCCTCAAAGTTGTAAAATAGCTGAAGCCAGAGTTTTTGTTCTTCCAATGCTATATCCATTTCTTTTCATACATTTATTGTAAGAATGCAGACTTTATGCAGTATACAATATTATAGATCCCACATACTTACATACAGGCTGGTTGTCCCTATTTCTTCAGGTTCAATTGGAGGCCAGCATGCTTGGCATGTTCACGGCACCAATCAGTGCTCAAGGCTCAATATTCAGCACAGTACTTTAAAGACTCATCATGGCAGAAAACAAAACGAGAACTTGCAAGGACAACTGAGTACAGAGAAGAAAACAGCCAACATCTCTGTTCATCCAGTGTTTTAAAAATGTGATTGTTAATTAATTATCAACGTTTTCAGAATGTATTGCTCTTTATACACTGAAAGAAGGGGATTTAATTAAGCGGTTTTGTCATTTATAGTTTATTATCCAAGGATTTTATAGGTCCGGCCGAGAACAAATTGGGTCGTATGTTTGACTCCCCTGCTTTAAAGGCTGACACCTCTACATGCAGAAACACCAGTCCCATCATTGATTGCCTGATTTACACTAAATAGCAGCACTTTACTAATGATGCTACTTTATTTGAAGGCACCCTGAAGGACTCGGAGCAGATATATGTAAATGGTATTTACCTTTCCACTTGTTTAATACTGCAGGGTTTGGTGATAGAATGATACACAATGTGAGACTTTAAAAACAGAGATTCTGCTGTGACATTTTGCTGTAATGTGTCAGGTTGTATTCCAACGCATGTATTTTCATATAGTTTTTGCATTGTGATGAAGCATGGATCTGCCCAAAACAAACAGAAAATGATACATTAACATTGTGATATTTAATTGCACACCGATACATTTTTTTCCCCATGTAAAAATATATATTTTTTTATGCCTTCAATTAGCAGTTTTGTAGCGCATTTTATCACTTGAGCTAATTTACAGCAGTCTCCTCACATATGGCTTTTATTGTGGCTGATGTGGTACATGAACAAGTATTACTAATTTACAATCTGTGCAAGTGCCGCTCCGTGGTGTTGGACTGTTGTTTTATTCTGCTCACTCACCGCTAAATATTTGAAAAGTGCAAAGATTAACTGCAGTGTTTCAGGTCAGCCCTTGGAATTCTTTGAAATGTCAGATTACATAAAGTGTACATTTTGAGATGGCACTCTGATGATGGTGAGTGGGTCCCGACCAATCAAGTGAACTCTTCAATGGGTGTGAACGGGTGTTGGATGGGTCACCTGAGAGCCGGTGACCCGTCCTGCCCCCGTGTGTGTCGTTAGGGTGACATGGGTCAGAGTCTGGATGGTTGTTGATTTGTCCAGGGATTGATCTCAGGTCTGTATTGGATGCGGCTGATTGATTGATGTCTTAAACCACCTCCTCTGTTGAGAGATGGCTGTTCCAGGTTCGACAAAAATGGCTCCTTTAACCCCTCGTTCATCCGTCTTCCTTGGCCTGAATGCAAACACCGGCGTCCTCAAGGGAGCGTCCCTTGTCCTCTAGATGCAGATGGACTGTTAAGTCTTGACCTGACAAGTCTGTGCAAGTTTTTGCCTCGGGGTATTGCTGGGCTTAGAGTGCATGGGGATGTGGTGTTTGTTGAATATCCTCCCAGAGTTTCCCAGAGACACCCGCAACGTATGGAATGACGGACGATGTGTTCTGTGAATGATTTTACCTCCCGTGTTCCGGGTTTTTGATCCAGGTGTCGTCCACGTATCTGAACCAGGGTCTGGGAGCAGATCCACCGAAGGAGTGCAGCTGCTCTCTCCTGCTTGGTTTGCCAACATGGCACAGCCCTGCTTCTGCCTATAGGAACCTTCATACTGAAATGTAGGGGGCTGGGGGCTCAGCTACTCCACTTCACACTTCCTATTTTGCTGTGTTTGAATTATTCCAGTGGAAAATTGAAGAGTAACACCTTAAATAAGCTTAGGCCAGCGCCCTTATGCTTAAAACATATGCAAATAAAGGGGATAAGCAGAGACTCTGACAATCTTCACTGTGCATAGCCGACACTCTAATTAGATAGCAAGGCAAGGGATTATACAAGTAAACAGCGAGAGACAAAATCTAACATGAAGGGCTACATGTGACACTAACAACTAATGTGCAGAGAGAGAGAGAGAGAGAGAGACGGAAAGCCACGATTAACTGTATATATAAAAGTGCAGAACGTTTATTAACGTATTCGTTCACAAAAGTGGTAGCAAATTGAAGCATCTTGTAAACAAATTGCCAATTTCTTTTATGTTGTTATGAAATTTGTAGAGCTGCTTCATCCGTCCTCTGACAGCGCAAGTTCATTTTGCTTTGCTATAAAGTCAGAGAGGCTGTGTATTGATTCTTTTGATCGCAGTAAACACTGACGTTAGAGTTTTAAACAGAAAGACAAATCCAAATAGTAGCCCAAACCAGAGTCTGTAACTCCCCCCCCACCATCTCCAGACTTTTGTCATCTTGTTCCCTTTTCACTCTTCGGTCTTCCTCTGAACTGTGCAGGGAACCACAGCAGGCTGATTTGAAACCCGCTGTGTGTTTCTACTGCATCCTTGAAACTTGCTTCTCAGCTTGATTAATCTGTTCTTCCGTTTGGCTCCCAAGAAAAGTCCCAGCATTTTCTTTCCTTATGTATTCAAAATGCCTACGAGCCCGGCAAGTACATCAGATACATCGATTAGCAGTCTAAAAAACATTTAAATGAAACACGCCTTGTTATTTGCATTAAGGTGTTCTCCAGGATCTGTTTCTCCGAGCACCAAATTTTGACATTAAGTAACTGTAATAGGTGAAAAAAAATCTAGTTATGAAATGTACAAAGCTGTATATTTAAAGTGTAGGTTGATTTGTATCAGCTGAGTGCATGAACAACAGGTCGGACTGTGAAGAATGCCTTAACCTCAGCCATAAACTCCCGGCAGTGTCTGACTTTGCACTGGTCATCGCACTAAATTATGCTGTAATTATTCTGGGGGGAAAAATGGCCACTGACACTCCGCACACACCCACCGGTCCACCAGAAGGAGCTGAGGAGGGAATGTGTTTTGTCATGACAGATGAGCTGGATCCCTCCTCGTGTGTCGTGAGGAGGTGACATTCTTGGCCGGCGTCGGCCGAGCATCCCAACGTCCTTCTTCTGGCTGATGAGACTTGTAGGGAGGAGTCTGCAGGCTTCATTTACCGAAGCAACGGGGAATAATATAGTGCCGGTGTTTGGATGTGTCAGGTCCCATATCTCTGGCTGTTCTATTAGAAATAGACCCCAGTGTGGGACAATTAACCCCTGGCCTCGGCAGCAGAGCTGTGCAGTAACAGCCCAGCACGGGGCAATAAATCAAACCCAGAGGGAGAAACCCACACTCCCTCTATCCAGCTGGCTCGCTGCTACTATCGCCCAATGGACCGAGCTTACATGATAGTAGATGTGCTCTGGTGTTATCGAATAATCACCAAAGGTGCAAGCGTAACGTAATGGGTTGACTGTAGGCAAGGGCACCCTGAGTGTGTTTGTGCTGCATGGTACACCATCCGGAGAAAGTCCAACACCTTGGACCAGCTGTGACCTTTCAAAGCAAGCGGCAACAACTTCTTTGGTTTCTCCTGCTGCTTTCTGGCACTACGCAAATTGGTTTTCTGTATGACATCATGGCAAGTTGATGACAACCTCCAGCCTCCAGCATATCTCAAAGAGCACACAGCGAGGTCGTATTCATCTCTCCTTTGAACAGCTGAATGTCTCGTCTTCTGCCATTTCTTTCCCGTAATCAGTTCATAAAATAACACCTTACATATCCATAATCACCATTCTCATGAGCGTGCTATCGTAGGCATGTCCACCTGAAAGATGAGCTGATTAGAGTTTTTGGTCAATGGTCAGGATCACTGACAAAAAACACGTCTTTGAAAATAATTGAATTTTTCATATGCTAATTATAACAATTTCACAGACCTGTCTAATGTAGGGTTGTCAAACATGTGGCCCAAAGGCCAGAACCAGTCCACTAAAGGATCCAATCCAGGCATCTTAATCTGAATGCAAAGTGAAAATTGCAGAGGAGTCATTCATTCCAATGTGTCAATAACATGTACTATTTTCCTACTATTCCTATTGGTCCATCGGGGGTCACACTGTCCCAATAAGAGGAGCAGACTCTATGCTGGATACAAGATTATAGATCCCACATGCTAATGTCGGCTACATGACACCACACTGTCAAGTGATGAATGGACCAGTCCCTCTTTCTTCACCGAGGCCAGTGTGCTTGGTGTGTTCACATCAGCTTTCAGTGCTTAAGGAATATATAATATTCAGCGCTTTACTCTCCGACGCATCATGGCAGAAAATACAAGAACTTGCAAGGACAACTGAGAAGATAAATGAATTGCTGGCAGGTTTGAGAAAACAGCAGTCTGGCGTTGGTCGCAGCTGAGAGATCAGCGAGACGTCTCACACGGTTCATCCACTGTTTTGTAAATGAGTTGTTTGTTAATTTCTAAAGTTTTCAGAATGTTCTTGTACTTTTTTATGCTAAAAGAGAAACAATTAAGAGGGTTTGTAATTAAGTTTATTATGGAATAGTTCTACTGGCCCTGCCCACTCCCACTCACAAATTTGGCAGTATGTGGCTAACCCAACTAAAATAAATTGAACAACAATGGATGTAAACTGCAACATGATTGGTTGGCGGCAAGGCAGTAATTGTAGTTATTGAATAGTGGCACCGCTGAAATTCTGCAATTTCTATAGTTCCTTCACAATAAAAGTAAACAATAAAACCTATATGAAGCAGCAGCAGCAGGAATCGTTTGCTTTAGTACTAAAGGCAGAATGAGTCGGATAGTGATATCAAAAGTCAGCACGCTTGATCTTACACTCATTCTATTTTCTCGGGAAACTTTTGTCATTTTAAAGAGTTCTGGATTCTGCCTGCATTTTCTCATTTCTTCTTATTTTGCTGCTTTTGGGACTCTGGGCGTCGGCACAGAGCATTTGGACCCCACCTGGAGGCTTTGCCCTCAGCCAATGAGCATTAGCCCTTGGTGTACCGAGGCTCACGGACCTCACAGGCTCATTATCACTGCTGCTCTCTCTCTTCCACTCGCTCCGAGGGGCTGCGTTTGAATGCTGTGTTCACAAACAGCAACCGGCAATGTGTCTACATATTATACCTTTTGAATACAGATGTATGGCATATTTTCTAGAATTCTAGACTGCGCTATATTTCACAAACTCTGCACAATATGGTACAGGAACTGTCAATGGCACTCAAAACTGTCATAATCCTAATTGTGTCCTCCATTTTATTTGGCGTGTGACATACAGAACCATTTCAGCAATCCCAATAACCAGTTAATGGCTGGAAGCTGTGGCTATCTCATACATGTGTAGTAAAAATAGATTTATGTATCCTCGCTACAGTGAGGCTGGCGTTTTTGTCTGCAGCCTGTCATATTGAGACCATTTGTTTAATGGCAGATTAGAGAAAAGAATGAGCTTCAATAAAGCTGCCGACCACATGGGTCACCTTCAGGAGCTGCTCATGGTTATGCCCGTCATTAGCATGTCGCGTCTCGTGCTGGCCTGCTCTAATTATTACTGACACAGACTCTTATGACTGGGCTGTTCAAAGTGCCCACTGTTCGACTGTAATTCACAGTCCACACCGATGGGCTAATGTGAAATATGGCAACAGATGCAGAACCGGAGCACATCGTTCAGGACCCAAGGGCCATTAAAGCCATAGCTATTAAATATAATTTGGAAAAATTTGCTTTTTGGCGCGTGGAATTGCAGGTTGTGAGGTATTATGATAATCACTACATTCCCGAGGGTGCCTGCTTCCCCCCAAATGTTATTACTATTTGTATGCCTTTGCAAATGGGATTTGGGATATGTAGTCTTGTTTGTGGACGCCTTATGGGAGGGGTATAGCACTTCAGATTGATTTTATCAGGGTTTTTGTTCCTTTGTGTGAATCTGAAGTAATTATGGCTAATTGCTCGATTTGTTTGGCGGTCTGAGAGTATTTGTGCACATGTGATGTTATTTTATCTAAAACTACACAGAAACCCGTGTTTGTGGAGCCCGTTCTCACTGCCAAGGTGTCAAATAACGCAGCTTGGTCCGTGCTCCATGGCATCTGGCACTGACGCTCATAGTGTGTGTGTGTGTGTGTGTGTGTGTGAGACGCAGCCACCTGCTGCATTACAGGCAGAGCAACACACGGGTACAGAGAGGGAGAGAGTCCACACAGGCTGGTGAGGTGGACGGGTCAAACAAACACCACGTCAGTCGAGAGTGACGTGAATCCTTTGTGCGGTCGATGGTCATGTGACTTGTGTTGTCCCCCACGCTCCTTTTCTAAATCTGATGAATGGATTAACTTCCTCTGAAGATGCAAAGTTTATTTTGAAAAGACACACACATAAAAAGCATACCTTGTGCATTATTTGAAGCATTTGAGTGTGAGAATGTTTGTATATAATATAGGACCAGCTTTCAGGGTGATGTTGACCATTCAAACTCAGGCATTACATGTTGAAGAATGTAATACTTCTCTGAGAGTTGCCTATTAGTCAGCAACTAGTCTTGAGTTGCTATATCAATTTATAGGATTTAATGTATTCTAATGACCCTCATGCAGCCTGTCATACCACAACTGAGCAGCATCAGACCTGTGTGATTGGCTCAGCTGTGTTGACTTGTTCACATCAATAACAAGTGCAGGTTGTTGCTTTAGTGTGAAAGGGCAGGCAGGTGGTCAGTGTGGCATTTCATTGTCAGTGGATCAGGTGAACATTTAGTGCAGAACGACAACATCTTCGTTCTTTCACTCTCACCCTAATCTAGGCAGGGTTATATTTAAGAAATATTGATTGCAGAAAAGAATGTGGTCGATTGATTTGATCATATTAAGCCTAAATCCTCACGTTCCAGCTTCTTTAGTGTGAATACTGTTTTTCTATGGGTTTGGGACTGATGGTAAGACAGAACAAGCACAATGAATGAAAATGGAAAATAATTAACAGATTAATCAACAATGAAAATAAGTTGCAGACCTATTCTATTCTCTCCTTCATGTGTTTCTTCAAACCCATCAATGCGGTTGATGTTTAAATTTTCCTCTTTGTTTTCCAGCGGCTGGCTGCACGTTTGAAGAGGATTCAGACCCCAATCTGTGTGACTTCACCCAGGGGGAGGAGGATGACTTCGATTGGCTGCTGTTTCGGACGTACACTTCACCTTACGCCAGCTCGGACCTCCTACGAGGTGAGTGCCATTTTGCAGTTGGAGCTGGATCAGAGATGTGTCGGCGTGGAGGTCAGACAGCTGACCAGGAGATTGACTTGCTATCAATCTGCAAGTAGGAGTTCATGGAGCAAACGACCAGAGGCTATATTTTTTAGACATGCCAGCAGATGGCGTTTTAAATAGCAGGAATAAATTGACTTGTGTTTTGGAGGCCGACATGTCATAAAAATACCATTATATGCGAATCAGCCTTTATAGATGTCCATCATGCGGCAACTTAAATGAAGCGCTCAGCCCAGTTTTGTCTGCTTTCTGCTAACCCCAAGGATAATTTTATGTTAACCAGCCTCACAGGACTAATGGAAACCAGAATTTTGCTGCCATTATGCTCTCTACTGGTGGTTGCCAGAGGGAGATGGCATGCATAGTTTATAAGGCACTCCTCTGTCTCTGCATTAACAAATACCTACAGGGATCTGACAAAGAGAAGAGTGCTGTTTCAGCTTCTCAGCAGAAACATCAGTGGCAGCAGACGGTTTCTCTGCTGAAATATTCCACCACTGTTGAAACTGGCGTCCCTCTGGTACAACCAATCAATCAGTCTGTGATATGGTAATGAGGACTGGACCAAACCATGACAAAAAACGTACATGTTCAGTAACGGCAGTCATTTTACATATCTTGGAAGAGAAGACTGACGGTTAATGTGGCAGACATAAAGATAAGCCAAGAGGAACATATACAGATGACAAGATAGGATACAATCAGAAACGGAAAAGAAATAATTGTCGGCCCCAGGGAATCCTCCACCCTGTTGGAAAATATCGACTTGAGGAGCCTTTGAAACAAGATTTATGGTTCTCTTCTTTAAAAGCTGTGTAGTTCTGATATTGGTTTAATGGACAGAAATGCCTTCATGTCCACGGGCGTCTATCAAAATAGAATTCTTTGATAAATCCCAAAATTAATCTTAAACTCCTAAACCGCACCTCATTCACATCCGCACCATCATCATCCGAGCGAGAGTTTGCCTGCAGCTACAAGCCGATTCACGGCAGGCGACGGGATAATTAATACTTTTCCCTTTGGGTTTAATTAAAACGTACTGCCATGGCATTTACAGTGATTGGGGGCCTTCAGTGGAACTAGACCAGCTCAGGTGAGAGGAGGCAGGTACTGTAATCTGCACACGGCGAGACGATGACAGGCTGTGGGCGTCGACTCTCGATCGATCAGTCCTGAGAACCAGGAGACGAATTCAGTTTAATTTATTATCTGCTCGTCCTTCGACGCCGCCGTAGAAGCAGTCCATCACTCGCGTTTTTCATGTGATTGGTGTCATTGTAAAGCAACGCCAGCTGGAGGCATTGTGTGTTTTCGGGATGTCCGTCCGTCCCATTCTAGTGAATGAACGCCCGGAGGGAATTTCTTCAAACTTGGCTTGAAGGTCCACATGGACTCAAGGATGAACCGATTAGAATTTGCACTTAAGGTCAAGGTTAAGATCACACAACATCTCAGGAACGCTTTGAGTGGATTTCTTCAAATTTGGCACAGATGTCACAAACCGGCTCTAGGATAAACTCATGATGTTTGATGGTCAAATGTCAGTGTGATCTCACAAAACAATGTTTTGGCCATAACTCAAGAATGAATCTACTAATCTGGACAATTTGACACAAATGAACAAATTACCATGAGGCAGTAATACTAGTATTTCCCTTTCTCTCTGAATTAATCCCCCTGTTGACTTCTAACCACGTATCACATTGGTCAGCCGAGGTGGGGATAAAAAGAATTTATGAGATAAAGCTATTTACATTGGACCAGTATTACATTTTTTGTGGCTGAGAAACTGGTGTCGAGGGAAGATTAGTAAACACAGCTGAGATAGCTGCAGCTTGTGGCTCCCGGGAGAAATTAGAGACTACCGTTCCCGTGAAAGAGAAAATAGTCCCGTGGAAAAAAAGAAGACAGAAAGCAGTGAGGTCTCAAACAGAATGGACAATTTTTTTTTCATCTCATCCCCCTTTATTTTCAGTTTGATCAGAGATGGCAGGATTGCTATTGATAATGTTGAGTTCTTTGGCTGTTTCTTATGAACAAGTCAGGCTTGATGATGGATGATGACCTTGTGAAGAAGAATGTGTCTGCATGTCAAGTATACCTCGTTTTCTGAAAGGCAGATTCAATAACTTCAAAAGTTATGGCTCTGCTGCAATATCTATTATAGTGTAGCAGAATGGCCTTAAGATAAAATCCATTAAAGACTTGCTTAAAAAGCTTAAAAAGCAGCTTAGGGCAATGCATCTTGCTTTCTTTGTTCACCTTGTGCTGTGGTTTCTCTTCTTCCTCTGGAAATGTCAAGAGATCAAACGTGTGGGACATAATGTCCAGATATTTCCAGCGTTACTACGGTGATGATGAGAAGAAGGCTTTTGAGTCTGAGACATCGACTGTAACGATCAGATTCTTGTGAGCCCACCAGAAGCAAATAGGCATTGATAAAGACTTGATATTTAGCATCAAGAAGTGAAGAGGACGACAGCCTCAGCAGGCCAGTCAAACTTCAGGGTTTGATTAGAAATGACAGTATTGTGTGAGATTTACCCACACAAGGGAACGACAACAAAGCCTTGCCTTGTTTCTTTAAATGCTGTTGTGAATCTGATGCATGAATGGATGCATGCAAAGGTAGAAGAGGAGAGTGATAACTCGAGAGCACCCATCTACAAGCCTGTCTAGTCGTAGCCTTTTCAGGCTCAGTAACCATGGCTGAGGGGCGTTATTCTTGACCCTGGTTCCTGCAGTGGAACAGCGCTATTAGAATTATAACAAAACACCGTACAAAGCGGCAGCACTGAAAAAGTAAAATTCCTCGAGCCATTCACTCTGTGAACATCACTCCCTAATAATCTGTCTGAGGGTGGATTTTTACTTGAAAAGACTACTCCACTAATTCAGATTTGCACTGCTGGGGAAAAAAAAGGATGAAAATTGAAGCAGCAGAAAAAGGCCGATGTATTTTCAGGATGTCTGTCCCTTCGTCCCATTCTTGTGATGCCTGGAGGGAGTTTCTTCAAATGTGGCATAAACATCCACTTGGACTCAAGGATGAAATGAATAGAATTTGAAATTAAAAGGGCAAGATTATTGGGACCTCAAGTCCGTCCCGTGCTTGTGAACACGACACCCCAGAAACGCCTTGAGCAGACTTCTCTTTGAGAGTGTTAAGCCCACACTACCCACAATGCAACTCGACCACTGCCAGGTTGGTTAAAGATTTGGGTGCAGTATGCTATGGCTAACGTAGCCACTAATGACTAGCCCCGAGCAGAGAGCAGGTCTACAGAGATCTGGTGAGCTTACTTCTTTCTAACCTCCGGATTATTTTTCATTTTCAAACTTGTAGTCTTCAGCCCCGACGATGCAAGTGACATAACTTTAGGCAGTTTGTCAAACTTAACTTCACAGCTCCCTCTGGAGCCACAATTGCTTTGTACATTGTTTCCACGCTCCCCAAGTTCTTGTAAACAGCCTTTACTATGTAACATCTGTGGAGTTCCCCTTTCAGGTCAGTGATTGGTAAACCAGTATGTGGGAGCTACTGAGAGGCTCCCTATTCAACCCTCTGCTTGAGGTGTTCGTTCTTGTTGAAGTGCCAGCGAGCACGAAGACATTTGCTCAGTAGTCCAGCTCAGCAGGGACACAGACAGCCTCTTGGATGTGCAAAAATTGGGACTTTAGTTTCCAGCTGAGTCACACAGTAATTCTCTGACAGTACTGAAATAGTGTTGAAATCCTTTCTCTCTCACAGTGTGTTGCATGCTAATCTCGCAAATCCCCCTTTCTCCATATCTTTTTTGTGTGTGTGTGTGTGTGTAAATGTCCCCTGTGCTTTCCAGCTTCACATTTACAATGGAGGTAGCTGTTAAAAACGTGTCCTGCTGCAGGCCCGGATCCAGCTCCATCTCCATGTTTGTAGATCACATCGCAAACAAGCTACACACTCAATTGATTGTTTTTTCCCCCCTATTAGCTACTAGCACAATAGATCCTTAACTAAATACCCTCAGACGTTCTGAATGGACTCTAACGTGAGATGGGATCTCAGGTCTGAGGAAGGTTGTGACTTAAATTAAGCCTGGCTTTGAGCACCGGGGTCAGAGCCTGGTCAATCGGCAAATACGGCAGCAGCAGGCTCATTGTAATGACCTTAACAGGGCTAATCCATACAGTAAAACGCACAGGCCTCCATCTGTATCTTTGGCATCCTCCACCAGTCTGCTATGGAGGACAATGTCATATCTCTTGGTCCTTACGATCCGTCACCTCTCACCCCTGCCTGGCCCCCGGGTGTACACCGCAGACCAGCTGCACACGAGTGCGGCGTGTCATTGACGGTGACCCGAGATTCATCTGCGTCCGTAAAAAGGATGAGGCAGAGCGAGGAGAGCGATACATCTGCTGCAGGAGAGGCGTTGTTATCAGAGCTGACCAGCCGTCCTCGCTGGTTTAATACTCTATTACACTGCCGTCCTCCTCCTCAGCCCTCTGGCTGCCAGCGTTTACCATATATATGCGGCATATATCATCTCATTTAAAAAGGTCTCCATTTAATGTAGGTTCTAAATTCACTTATTTATTAAATTTCAGCTTGTATAACTGCATTTTTCAGACAGATAATATACTTTATAGCTTGTAGATTTGCAGCTTGACCTGTGAGGGAAATTGTTTGCTATAGATATCCTGCAGATACTTTGTTTTACTTGAGGAGACGTGTGCTATTCATGTTGTCGTACACGACACAAGATATTCATTTATGTCAGATTTGATCTTGTTGACACACTTCTGACCAATATTGCAATTATGATTTAGATTGGGGTTAGTTTTATGAACCAAGCACAATCAGGGATTTAACTTGTTTATACATAAATATATATATATATATGAATATATTTGTGGATTTACATGTTTATGAAATAGTGAAGTTAACTTCTGAGTATATCTGCCTAGTTTTGTATAGAAAACATTTTAATTATTAAGATTACACATTGATTATAATTATAAACTATATTATGTCTTTAGAGCTATGATTTACATTAATATTAATAAAATAATATTAGTGATAAGCTGCTTTTCCCCAAATCCTGGAGGTCTCATTGCAGAGCTTTTAAGGTGGTGCGTTTAAAACAGTAATATATTTAAAAAATGTCAAACTAATTCATGTCAACTCTATAGCCTACCCCACCCTTAACATTAATTAGCTGAGTAGGTCAATTGGACAATAACCTGTTTTTCATCTGTAAAGTGTTGAACTATTCCTGTTCAACCTTTTTAACACCCCCTTGCTATAGAGCAGCGTTTCTCATCTAACTTTGGATCCAGAGGACAGTAGCTCCCTTGAAGGGAGCTGTGTCCGGTTACGTGCTTGTTAGGAGACTGCAGGGTTTTGTTGCAGCCAAACAATCCACCAGCTGATTCGGTAATTACCACACCTTCAGTCAGAGAGGGAGGAACTAATTAGTGAAACCAGCAGCGGTCATGAAAACCTGCAGAGTCTTTCCGGGGCTCAGGACCGGACACCTGTGGTTAACGGGGATAATTGCTCACGACTCATTACCTCAAAGCAAATAAATGACTTGTATTGATTAGTGATGTATTATATACATCTATGAAAGCTCTGACTTCTTATAAACCCTTGTGAGAAATGCCCTCCGCTCCACGGAAGCTTTTTAAAATATAACAAATGAATGAAATTGTTATTCAGGGAAGCGAGCAGCAGCTCCCTTTACGACTCCTCAACCAGGTAGCGAGGAATCATTAATGTGGATGATGGGACACTATTGGGAAGGGCTTCCAGACGTTATGCCAGTCTGACTGGTGAATACGACCAATTCTTTTGTTCCCCGTGATTTGCTTACCCACAGACAGGTGAGCAGCAGGTATGGTAATGCAGCCCCCTTTTGGCCGTAGTTGCCGTCTAATTAGTGTCGCTTTGGAGGGACGGCTGGAGGGCTTTTAAGTGTAAGGTGGTGGGTTTAACAACATAATTGAGGCTCGGGAAGCACACTGGGATCGGAGCCAAATAGACTTTCTAGGTGACTCACCTTAACTCATGTGAGATGAAGTAGCCGGTCACTTGAAGCGTAATTGTTCAGCTCATAGAAGAGGTCACGTGGTTGACAACTGCAATTTACATCCCAGCATCTTTGCTGCATGCATTGGGAATTTTATTCCGGATTTCGCTCGTGGTAATTGGCCCTGCTTGACAGGCCGCGGTAGCGAGAGATTGATTGTTTACCTTGCTCTTTAAACAATTTCAGCACAGTTTGTAGAGGAATGAAAAGTAAAGCGCAGCTGAAGTGCAGTTACAACATCGGTTGGTTTGCATCTCAAGTATGAGGGACATTTTTTTCGCATTCATTTGAATAATTACAGTTTTGTCCAGAGATTTGGAAAACTGACGGTCCTTAGTAGTCTTTGTGAAAACCATGTGAATTAAATATTTAGGAGTCCACAGCTGTGCTAGCGGCTCTGTGAGACTGTAGTTAGCACAGTGGTGCTTTGAGCTAAATGCAAACATTGCATGCTCAAAATGACAATGCTAATATAATGTGTTTAGCACATATATTTTTTACCATCTTTGTTTACTGTGTTAGCATGCTAATATTAGCATGTTCCAACCAAATCCCATTGAACAGTTGTGAGACTTGTGGGGGTGCTATGGTACCGAAAACTTAGATTATCATCAATATCATTAGGATTCATCTTCTGGGAACTGTGAATGTCAGTCCAAAATGATGTGCCAATCAGTGGTTGATGTCGATATTGAGCTGCTGCTGACTTCAGAGAAAAAACCTTTAGAATTCCCTGAATCCTAATGACTCAAAGTTGGTAAACATTTCCTCTGGGGACTATGAATTCCTGTACCAATGTGTGATTCCTTTCACTAGTTGTTGAGATATTTCAGTCTGGATCAAAGTGTTGGAGCAACTGACTGACAGACTGACATTAATAACTACGGTTTCAACCCTCAACAGAGATAGTGTAAGACTCAGTTAGATAACATTTTAATCTGAGATAAAGATAGATACGATGTTCAAACAAATTCACTGTTTTTGCATGTAATAAAACACAAAATCCAATGAAATGTGCGCAGACGATCCAATCACACTTTCAAGGTGTCTTATTTCTCAACCTTCACCAATTTTACAGATTATTAATGATACATATTTCTAGTTTTGAATATGAAAGCTCAGAATTTTGGTCACAGTGATGCTTTCAAAACTGTCCACAGTTTTATATCACTTAATCTATCTTAGGCTCTCTGTTCCTCTCTTAGTAAGCAAAAGATTAACAGAATCAAAGCCTCTTCTTTAATCAAATGTGAACACTTGATGACTTTTTTTTCTCCTGCCTGCTAGAATTTGAACGTGTTCTTTAATTATTTTAAGTTTAAGTTTTTCTCTCTTCTTCTTCTGATCTCCTCCTTTTTGCTAATCACACATTCCCTCTTTGGTGATCGTGAGATTTGAATGAGCTCTTGTTCTTGGTGAGGATAGTTTTAGCATGTGTGTGTCGGGGCATTTCCCCACCTCCGTTCACTCCTCTCCTCCTCTGTGGCCGCACTTTGCTGTCATCTGTCTCGGGGTCTGGGCCTCGTCAAGTGATTTGAAACCAGCACAAATACATTCCATGTATTTCTTAAAATTCTTGTTTGTACAACAAGAATTAGAAGATATCCACATACCTATATACGCCCCGATCTTCACTTATGTTCATACTGTATCAACCTTTTTAATTTTTCTTTTGCAATTAATCATGAGTAGAAGCGATCATACTTATTTACCAGCCACCCACCTCCCCCCCCCCCTAATATCAGCCATCTAACCATGTAGCGTCTCACTTATGTCATATGCTTGATGTGTGTCATGCCTAGGAATTAAACTACACATTAAGTATACAGTTTTAATCCGAACGATGTAACAAACACTGGGTTTAGAACGTTGTTTCTTTGTTACTTTGTTTCTTTGTTGTTTCTTTGTTACTTAAAGCCCCAGTGGGCAACATTTTTTTGATCATATTCACTGAAGCCGACACTACGCTCCGATAGAACAACATAAATCATCCGGTTTTAGAAAAAAAAGTGCGCCTCTACGTACACGTATAGCCTTGTTTTGCAAAGATCAACAGCGCCCGGATCATCCTGTCCAATCAGCACACAGGGCTGTGTTCGTGCACACACAGAGCCCCTCCCCCCCTCAGGTCGTACCACTATCACAGGGGGGAGGCGGAGGGAAGTAGCAACAAGCTTCCAATTCCTCGGTTAAAAACCGAAAGGAGGAGGTCCAAAACAACCAAGGAAAAGGAAACACCGGTGGAAAAGAAGGAAAAAAAGAAAGATTGCGACCCGTGATAAAACCAGAGTCAACATCGGAGCCGCGTTTCAAAGGTGGCGTGATCTAAGGGATTTCAAAGGGCTCGAAGTCAGAGGGGAAGGAGCTCAGTGGTTGTGGGGGAGGAGCGTGAGAGTTGTAAACATTCAAAATCGAGTGCCCTCGATCCACTGGACTTGCAGACTGGGACTTTAATGGTCAACTGGGTTGGATGTGACATATTGGCCACAAGGAATCGCTCCTGATTCTGGTCCAAGTAAATCATTATTACAGGATGAACAGTCAAATCAAGCATTCTGTTATCAGGCTGGATCTCAAGTATGTATTATCACTCTGTACAGCCTTTTTAATTGACTATGTATTAGATAATGCACCATAAACATGTTAACATAGCACTTTTCTAAAAGTACACAAACGTTAATAAACTAAAAATACTCCCAACTTGAGCTTTACAAGTAACAGAATAGACAGCTGCCAGAGTGCACTCACTGGAAGCACGTTCCTGTCGGATGGTTCTGCATGCCAACCATGATGTGTGATGAGAACTTAGCTAAGTGACGGTCACTTGGATGGTATGTAACATGTTTGGAATGCACCATATGGGCCATTTAATGCCAATATGTGCAGAAAGAAAGCAGACATGTAAGGAAGAGCGTGTTTACCAACCTGCAGGAATGGTAAGGGGGCGTGTGCAGAAGCTTTATCAGCAGATACAGTCGCCTCCACTGTGAATACTACTGAGAGCAGAGCTAATGTCAATGTATCCCATTCCAGAGTGAAATAGTTCTTTTAATGAAAAAAGTTCATAACTTGTGTAATCCCGGTTTATTAAAATTCTAGACAGAAACAACACTAAACTCATTTTGCAATGGGATCAGAATGTTGCACTTCGCCAACTTGCTGACTTGCTATATGAATGGCATTATTCCTCAGCGGCGTGCTTCATTTTCATTCTTAAGTCGGATGCTTTTCCAACTTGTTGTCGTGTTCTCCTGTGGGAGTGTGAAGTAACCCTCGTCTGCTAATGCATGCAGTGCCCGTGTCCCTCTGGGAGCCTAATTCATACTTCACAGGTCCCACTGGGAAAACTGGTTGTGCCTTTTTAAATATTTACAAAGTGGCCTCAGCTGTGCAAAGCATCTGCTTTAAATTTCACAACCATAAAGCATTTGATAACAGTTTGAGTCATAAAACTATTTATGAGCTTTTGTTTTGAAAGCATATCATTGTATCCTCTAAAATGTAACTATCCGTTCCGTATATTTTATCAGCTGTCGCTGTGGCTGAGTAAGTGATGGATGCACCTTTGAGGGCTGAAACTTCCGCGTATTCTTTAAGCATTGCCACCGTAATCGGGGTAGAAAATGCTAAATAATGGCGAAGATAAACATCCGTGCAAAATCGCATGAGCTCAATTTGTATGCAGTGATTGATCCTCTGCTGTGAGATTTAATGATTTCAGTGTCTCTTCCTCTGCAGACGTAGTGGGTGGCATCCGGTCGCCAGGAGGGGTACTGAGTATAGGTTATTTTATCTCCATTTGTTCGAATAACATTGATTTGAGACGTAAGATCCTCTCGAGTCGGCATCTGGTTTGGGGACTCACAAAGTGGCTTCAGGGAGGCTCCTTCAGGGAATAAAAAGGGTGGGGGACCAAACATCTCTCATGTTCCATCTTCATCCCTCATCCGTCCTCGCTGCCATTCTCATTCACACGCTTCCTCTCAGGTGCAATTTAATTCAGCAGTGTTACCATAATAAGTCTTGTCGTGCACAACACCCTGTCGGTAATTGATATGTAGGCACCGCTTCTGGGTGGAGCCATTTGTATTAAATTGTGTTAACTGATATGATAATGAATGTGAAAGGCCTGATGCAAGCGGAATGACTAATGGATAGCTATTTGAATTATACACAATAAGTAATATATTATATTAGGTCTCAGGGGCCTGTGGCTCCGTCTGCATTTGCTGCCTGTCTTTCGGCCCGGCTGCCTTGATATATATATATATATATATATATATATATATATATATATATATATATATATATATATAGTCTGCATATTATCTCCTAATTTATCTTCCTCTTTACCATCCTCAATTTCCTCTACTATTCTTTTTCTTAAACGTTTATTGGTATTTTAGTCAACAAATTGTGTACACTGCATATAGATGATATAAAATATGACACAAAACACTGCGGAATGTTCAGAGACATGCTGTATAAATATTTACCCAAAGCTACTTTACATGGGGATGATTGCCTTCTCCCTTTAGGTCTAACCTAGTTATTGTAGCGGTGAGTAAAGAGGATATTTATTGTCTAGCCTCTACATAATCAGTAAAGGGTTGTCTTATGGAAAATCTCGGTGGAACCTCGTAAGTGAAGAGTTTTCCAGCCTAAGGCGTCTTTGATCAAGGTTACAATGGAGACGTTGTGACACCCTGAACTGTATAACGCCATGACTGCTACATATAGCTGTGGGCTGAGTGCACACCCTCCTGTGCCCCTATTAATTGCTTCTCCGTTACGCCATTGACAAAGTCCTCCTCTCAAGCGGATTTCAGAAAATCTATGGATGTATCTTATTGATACACATGGACATACAGTTATAGATTCATGATATATGCCCCCCCCCCCCACATGGAGGATTAACATAAAGCAAAGAGGCCATCTGGGTGCTATTAGGTGCACTAGGAAAAGTAGTTGTATTGGATCTCATAAAGTTATGAATTTTTACAAATCAAAGGATATGGGTTTGAGGCAGATTGAATTTATTGTGCAGTAATTCAAAAGTGGGAAACGTGCCATTAATATAAAGATCTTTCATTTTTATAATGCCATTTCGAGTCTATAATTCAAAGGAACTATCTAATAGAGAGGGATGGAAATGGCGGTCGGCACACAGAGGAGCAGGGAGAGATTTCCCATGCCATCCAATATGCTTTCATATTTTAGTCCAGATTTTGAGGGACTGTCCTACAACTGGATTAGTATTAGCAGATTTCGATTGAATGGGAAGAGAATAACTGTGCACTAGCAGAGGTAGGAAGACATGAGGCTGACACCGTGGAAGTTGATCATTTCATTTAATGACCTGACCTCAGAGAGAGAGAGAGAGAGAGAGAGAGAGAGAGAGCGCTTGCACATTACAGTTAATGAAAATGAAACAGTCCCATGCCTCCCATCTGTCTTGGCCTTTATTAAAAGTCCTCTCTAATTCTTATTCCAAATAAAACGGGTAAACAATAGTTCTCATGACGATGGCGGTACTTTGAAAAATAATTAATCATTTGGGGAGAGTATTCATATTACAGCATAAACTCATTGATGATCAACTAAAAGAAGGATGGACCAGAAACAACCACGCTCACGTATCTGAAGGACTTTCCAAAGTTGAATGTGAATCCAGAGTGTGATCGACTCTCAGCAACTTTGTGGATGAGGATGAGTTCCCTCTTCGATAAGTTAAGCTCAAACCTCGAAATCATACCAAACATCCTCAGCACAGACATGATACTTGGATTCAATAGGATTTCTGACATACAAAAGTAGGTCATATTTCTCCACTGTTCTTAATATCTCACGAGGACGGAGCTGGAAATATGTGGAAAGAGGTAGAATGAGAGAGAGGAAATGCAACATACTGAGATGCCTTCGGATGGTGATATTATTTTAATGGAGGTCTTTGAAAAGGATCTGAGAGGGAAACAAAAATGTCTGCTACGCGTCTGTCTATCATGTGCCGATGTATTTAGTATGCTGTCCATCACTTGCCTTTTAACCAGACTGCAGACAATTAGATTCTCAAGCTTCGCCAAACTTTATTATTCTCCATTAACACATTTGAAAGGCTTATTGCCTTTCAAATGAGTTATTACAGTACGAAAGGCTTGGATAAAGAAGGGACACCACAGTGGACTGAAACAAAGATGAATTAACTGCAGGAAAGTTAGGACGTTTAAAAAAAATGGAATCAATCTTTCTTCAAAACATTATCATTCTTAAATGACTTCCCGAATGTATTATCATCCTATTATACGTATTCCTATGGTTGATTCAGCGACCTCTGAAATGAGATATATCCATTTCAAAGAGTGGCTTCATGTAGGATTACTGCCTTTTCCCTCTATTCCTCTCTCCCAGTCATTACTGTTTTTATTGCCTCCATCAAATCTGTACAGTACCTCCTACCTTCAGAAATATTGACTGCAATTATCCAGCGAGAATGGCATAAAACAGCGACTGTCTTTCGCAATCACGATCAAACTGCCGCAGCAGATGCCGGCGCTGGCCACAGCGTGAAGCCTCAAAAATTGCTCTGGTAAAAAAAAAAAAAAGAGAGAAGAAACTACTCTCAGTGTTTGTATCATAATAAAAAAACCTCAGAGATGCCAGAGAGGTGGTCCGGGCCGTGGCATCGCGGCCCCTGCTTTCTTCGTGTTGTTTGTAATTGCAGTGAAGAGCATGTCCCTCTGAGGAACACTCCCAGGTTGTTACAGCTAATGACTGCTGGGGGTTCTCCACTCGGAGCTGTCTGACAACATTTGCTGAGATATTAAAATCGGAGGATGGGGCGAGGACGATTGCTGCGTGCTCTAAATCGGTGCCACACAAATTGCCACACAATAAACTTGGCGCGGACACTCGGATGTGCCCCATCACGCATTCATACAATATGCTGACTTATGTTTTTTTTTTTTTTTTGCATATACACTAATTGATTTATGCAAGGAAACACGAAGCGGCCATGCTCTGACAATCAGCCGCTTTGCCTCTGTGACAATTTTATGCGGGTTTTGAGGCGGCGCTATAAAGTGAAATCTGGAAGCTCTGCATCAGTTTTATTGTGACAGTACAATTATGAAGTTCCAGCTCCCACTGCTGTGTGAGCGGCTTCCTTGTCACCTTGCTAAGGGCCATACTCTCTAAAGGGAGCAATAGAAAAAGCCATAATCATAACTTCAGTGGAAACTCATATTCTTTTATACGCTTTGCGTGTAATGTTTTTCATTGCAGAGAAAACAGAGAATTTCAGAATCCAACTTGTGGGGAACATAACGTTTTCAAAGCCGCTCTCGTGAACATGATTCCTGAAGGGAGGCGCGGCCGCTCATCTCATCTTCTGATGTGTTCTCTTTGAGGTGGCGGGGACGGTCTGCCATGCTCAGCTGGACGCCCCCCTCACGCCGCTGCAAAGCGTTCCCACAAACAGCTGTGGGATTTGCACATCGCTTAACCTAATTTATTTCAGGCCTCTTTGGGAGCAGAAGAGCTCATTCACGTGCACTTATTTTTTACACGTGCGCACACACACATGCTCAGTCTCAGGCTGTCCGCGTTTGCACTCGTATCTCTGCTCCTCCACAGATTATCTCTTACTCATTTCCTCACCTTCGCTTTCCCCCCCTGAAATATTCTGTATTCTTATCTCTGCCTCACTCTTTGAGTTTCATTCCACATCCAACTGTAACATGATATTGAGAATAAGATGACATGGCAGTTCTGTTCCCGAACTCCGGTCGGTGCGTTAGAAATGCCACACAGACACGCTGCAAAAGACCTTCGAGTGCAAGACTAAGATCTCGTCTAAAACATCTCTGGAGAGGCAGGCTGTCTGTGGCAGGGCAGGAGCAGCTGAACACTAGCTACCGCTCTCACACAACCTGTCATCACTGTCAGCGGGTATGCCTCTGGGTGTGAGGGCGTCATTTTATATATATATATATATATATTATTTTTTTTTTATATTTTTTATTCAAGCATCTGCTACTATGCCAGTCTAACGATACTCCATCTGCTGTCTGCTACAACATGTGTACCTCTTGGGTTGAACTTCCCGATACCTTACCTTGAATGATCCCTCACTTTTTATTTTAATCAGAGTTTCTGTCTCTCCTCATAATCCTGCCCTCCACTGCCCTGTGTCAAGAAAAGTTAACACACAGACACACACGGCCAAAATGCACTGCAGAATACAGCCAGCCAATTACAGGCTAATCTAGCGATGCACAACAATTTCTGCAATGCACTGGCCTACACTGTAAAAAAAAATTGTAATATAACAGAATTTTACTGTTTATTTTACATATTTATTCTGTATTTTTAAAATACCATTCAATTTACAAAAAGAGACTGTGATTTTACATGTCAAATGTAAAATAACATGAAATCATTGTAACTGTGAAAACACACAATATTTCTGTTATTTTACAAAAAAACACATTAGAAATACATATATTTATTGTTAAAATACGTTCACAAATGTATCGTAATTTCACAAATATGTGTCTGTTATTTAAGGGAATAAACTGTAAATTTCAAGTTTGAAACTCTAAAAAAAAGGGAAAAAATCATTTAAAATTACTGAGAAATGAATAGTAAAATAACTATTTAATTTCTAATTTTACTATAATTTATTTGTTAATTGACTTATGTTTTCATTGAAAACAACTACAATTAAAACTGCGCAGTGATGAATGGGCCCTTGCATAGCCAACTCGGTTAGTGCTACGAACGCCTGCCAGTGCAGGGCAGCCTGGCCTGGCCACATGCCACGTCGCTGGTCGTCCCTTGCCTGAATTTTCATGTCGATTACCATATCAGACGATTAAAGTCATCATGCTCGACTGGGGTGCAAAGTTCCACAACACTGGGACTGTAGCGACCCACTGGAAACGTCGCTCCCTCTTACATGGAGACATAACGGCGCGGTAACGGCATTCAAAGCGTCCTCCCAATCTTCGACAGGAAGCGTGAGCAACGTCTGGAGGCTCTTCCGGCCAAATTTGACACATGAGGAGGAGCGCATACGAGTGTAAAAACATGACATTTCATGTTGCAATAGGTGGCGCTCTGATTGTGAGTCAATATTGCAGTGCAGACGTGTTCAGGGTGGGACTCTCATCAACTGTGTGAAGTTTGGAGCTGATCACACAATGTACACTGAAGTTACAATAAGGATCTAAAATCGTGGCATTGTCATGGCTTACTTAATTCACTGCATACATTTGTAAACTATGGCAACATAGTTATACGTATTGTTGTTTTAAATATGTCAGTGTAAGTCATGTTTGATTTTGCTTTCATATTTTATATAAATCCGACATATAGAGCGCTTTTATTTTGTGGACTTCCTGTCGCCGCGTTTCTTTTTCCTGTTTAGTTATTTTTCGTGTCTGGACATGTCTGTGGCGTGTCGAATCTGTGACGTGCTCTCGTCCATCTTTAAGCGCTGTGATTGGCTAATAGTGAGACAGTATACACTACGTTGCGTCTTCAATCGGCCAGTCGTATATTCCAGATCTTTCCGAGCGGCATTTACGAATCTCACGAGAGGCTTTTGGATATTTGGCTTTGGACATTGGACTGGCTTTTGACACTTTGGACCTTGGACAACGAGAGGAGACCACATTGGGACAGCTTTTGGTGCACGAACGAACGAACCGTGAGTTATTTGAACTATTAATGAATTTGAATCTGTATTTAGCATGCATATGTTAGCTTGGTAGGCTATGTCGTAGCTATGTCCGTTAGCGAGCAACAGCATGGGCTGATACAGCTAATGACATTATCAACACTGGTACATATTGTCTTTCTTAAAGTTAATAGTGGTTACTATGTTAAAAGAATTACGTGTTTTATTTATAACTTATCTTGTCCTGTGTGGTTGAGTTAAAGGCCGTTAGCTTAAGTCCGCTATTCAGGTAGCTAGCTAGCTAGCTGGCTGGCTGACTGGTAGCCTTGAGGTAAATAGCTTTTTCGAGCTCTGCCTTTAACCGTGAGTTTGTTTTACGGTCTTGAGCTAAGTAGTATTTGTCGTGTGCTTTGGTTTCCACCATGAGTTTGCATTTAAATTAATTTGTTAATTTCATATTTATTGCGGTAGTTACTCAGCGTTTTACACAGATATCCCACTGCAAGAAAAGACAAAATATCCATGGCGGTGTCTCATGCAGTTTCAAGTTCAATAGGGACAGGGGAGATATGATGGATATTTTTGCTAGTCATGCACTTTTTTCACACGTCTTGAAGCGCAAGCGAAGTGGCTGTGTGTATGATATACAGCATGTTAATGTGTACACGTGCAGCCTCCTGCAATAATTAATTGGCTTATAAAGGTTTGAGTTTGTAATAGCTGGGTCAAGCCTGTGTAAGATAAATTCAAAACTTGTATATGTATAATATATATATATATTTTACACTTTGTTTCCACTGCTGACGTATGTTTAAGAACGTTTATATATTATTGAGATTAGATTCCAGCTCTGTATGATAAGTGGTCTGAGATTACATTTTAATGATATGATATATGACTTGATGTTATATGAATAACCGCAATTATTATTATTGATTTTTTTTTTGTTGCAGTGGAGAAAATCATCAGAGGGAGGAGACCAGTGGACACTGTGAGTACCAGAGGAATGGGTTTCTATTTGTTTGACTGCATTCAATACAAGTTTTCACTGTTATATTCCTGATAACGTTTTTGTCCAGTGTGCCTTTTTTTCATTTAGGATGCCTCACGGGTAAAACCACTGGCTGTCCGTTGCTGCCAAGCAGAGGATGGAGGATCGGTGTGACAGGCAGGAGCCTGTCATCTCTTTCTCCGGCAGACCCTCTGGTTTGTACTCAAACGTTTTTTAATATCATTGAATGTTTTACTTTAATTGTTAGGTGTTTTCTCACTATATTTGTACACCTGACCTAGTGGAAAGAGCTATGCTTATATAATTATTATAAATTATGAATGACATTTCTGACTGATTTTGTCTTTTTAACTAGCCCATGGAACTGGTCATCGCCATGCCGTGAGGAAGTGGCCAACTTCTGCTTGTACCGGCAGGAGCCACAAGTTGGTCATCCCACCAGATTCTCCAGACAAACAGGTAATGTTGTTTTGGAAGTCATTTGACAAATGATGTTTGATGTTGATCATAATCTTGTTTGCATGATAATAATTCTCCGTTGTGTTGTTCCAGTTTGTTCTTCTTATTGGGGACTCCCACCTTCGCAGCATCGTGGATGGGTTTGTCACGATGCCGGAGGGATGCCTTTCCTTTGGTGCCATGGCGACGCCGGGGGCTTGCACCAGGGACCTGAGGATCGAGCTGGTGGGTGCTATTGTGCCACGTACCCCAGACCTCGTCTGTGTTCTTGCCCCCAGCAACAACCTGACGGCCAGGAGGACGGTGGAGCAGGCAGGGGAGGACTTCCGTGCGCTCATCGCCAGTGCCTGCAGTCGGTGTCGAAGGTGTTCGTCCTGGACTTTGTTCGTCGCCTGTCGGTCGACGTGGATGTCCAGGATCACTTCAGGAAGGAGTTTCGCCGCGTTGCAGCAGTCATGGGTAAGTTTTAAAAGGATTTTTGTGAAGTACATTTACATGTATGGTGTGTAATATGTTCTATAGCAGACTTTTAAAGTCACTATGCCATCTTTGTGTATTTATATTGTGCTTTTCAAGGCACCCAAAGCACTGTTGTGTAACCTTTTTGCAAAGGTATACAAATATAGTACAGTCCACAGTTACTAAAATTGTTTTCTTTTCATTAGGTGCCTCTTCAAGAGAAATCGAGACAAGGGATCAAAAGTGGAGTGGAACACCACCAAAAACAACCTGCAGTCAGTCCACAAGTTTTCACGCTGATGACCAAAATGTCAGACTACAAGTGGAGGGAATAAGAAGTGCTCAGTTATGGAGTTATGGATGCCTTGGATAGAAATGATACTGTAAATTGGTAACTCAACTTTTTTTTTTCATTTCCAATTCAGTTGATTTTTTTTGTTTGTTTCAGAGTCATTTTAATGTAATTGATTTTTGAATATTGCTGTAATATTGGTTACCTGTTACAGTTGAATAAAAATACTGAGAATGGGAAAATTGTAGCTGTTCTTGTTTCAATGTTAATTTACCATCTTTATGGGTAATTTCACTGTTTTAAAACCTAAAATGTTTGTAATTAAATGTTAAAAACAACATAAAATAACTAAATATACATTTGATGTGATCTAAAATTAACATTAAATTGTTGTAATTTTAAACCCAATATCTAGTTTTTCAACAGTTTTTTGACATGTTTTGAAAGATGAATCACATTATTTCATGTGTCATATACAGTTATATTACATCAAATATAAATTATTATACAACCTTTTTCTATAAAATAATGTTATAAACCAACTAATAACAGCACATTTCTGTAAATTTAAGCATTATTATTTGTAATCCAACGTGTACTTACTATATTTCTAGGGAATTTAATTGTTTTAAAATGTGAAAATGGTTGTAATTAAACGTTAAAAGCAACCTGAAAACAAGGGAAATCTTGTTAAAATTACAACTACAAACTGTATTTTTATTATGGAAAATAACTGTATTTTTATGAGAAAGTAATTTTCTGTTATTTCACAGTATTTTTCTGGCGCCCCAGCTGCCAGAAAATTACCGTTTTTTTAGGATTTTTTTTTTTACAGTGTATCTTTTTTTAATTGAATTAGGAGAGGAGAAAAATAAAGCACATATTCCCTCCGCATTTCTCAGTGCTTGATTACAAAAAGCACAGACTGTTAAAAATTGCAGCGGCTGGGTCAGAATCGAGCTATTTTCCTGCTGCGATTAGAGGTCCAGATAACCAAGATTTATTAGCCAAACACTCTGACAATTAATTAGGGAGCGGGGCTTGACTAATCCCGTTTCCATGGGCTTTAGCGGGTCGGACCTCTTTCCGCTACCAAGAGGAGCAGAAGAGCACTTCAAAGACGGAGAAAGGCTTAAATCAGCTCCGGCATGTAAGCGTGTGTCGGGTACAATATAATTACTGTGTCTTGTTGCCTGTGTTTGTGGGTGTTTGTACAGTGTGTTTCAGACTAATACCCCGCAGGAGATATTATTCATATACAGGATGTGGACGGACACACAGTCCACGGCAGTTGTTTACGGTGGCCGGGTGTGGCTGTAAATCCCCCCTCTGACGTCTTAAGCGTGAAGGTTTAGCCCACTCCCCAGTTCAAAGGCTCGTCTCTAATGCTGCTGGCTTTCAGGCTTGTCCTTTTTTTTTTTTTTTTTTGCTATTCCCCCCTGCTCTGCTTCATCTCACGGAGACCTCACGCCCTGGGACACTTGGCAGGTCGCAGCACCACATAGAAATGTAGTCTGCTCTCTCTTCTGGCATTTGGTCTCACAAGACCTCCAGCTCTTTAAACACAAAACACACCAGCAAGCAGATGGCTGGGAAGCTTTTGATTTTTTTTTTTTTTTTTAGCAAGCCATTAACTTTGGGACTGATTCTTCAATACATATTCAAGGGAATTGCACAGCAGAATTTAAGGGAAAAATCACTCATTTGATTTGATTGAACTGGAAGATTTAAAGGATCTGTGGTCCAAACATGGCAGTTTATTTATCAGGGCTGTGTCATTTCATCACCATCTCTTATTATCATTTATTATTAAGGAAAGTATATCTGAGCATATGGTACAAAACCCACAAGGAAACATGAATCTGCTGTCTTTATGACCCACAAAACGTTGATGGGCAAATCAGAGGCCAAATATCTGCCTCCACATAGAGCTTTTGTGTGACATAAGCGGGCACGGTCATAGCTCCGTCTCTGCCAGGTATTTTAATTTTGTATATATTCATATACATTCTTAATATAAGTAATCCTTTGGTTGATGTTAGTTTCTAAACAATAAAAGTAAAGTCTATTTGACTTTACTCAGCATAACCTTAGCACCCCCTACTTCGTATCCCCTCAGAATCAATGCGCTGTATGAAATGGTATGATAGATTGTTTGATCAATGTCCTCTTGAAATCCTGGATATGTCCTTGTGGTGAGGGAGGCTGCCTGGCTTTGAAAATCAGTCCACAGTGGACTGCGGATGTACTGTGGAGCCTCCGGGTGTGAACAAGGGTCACGTCGAGTAAAAGAGCATATGTGTGATTGTGGAAGTCACATGCTCAGCAACCCTCCTCTGGGTAGCAATCAGGGATGCAATGGTTCTCAATATAATATTGAACCATACGGTACTCCGTACGGTACTGGCTGTGTCAGAATTTGAGATGAGCACTTGACTGCAGCATTTGTTCTGTTGCCGAGAAAATATTAAATCTCTATGTAGAGTGGGGACGTTTATTGCAAAAGATTTGCAGCCATTTTCCGTAGTTGCGGGCTTCTGTCAACTCATCAAAACGCTCAATCTGCACAACACTTTCCAGCACTAACGTAATCCCCGACTTCTATAAAACAACGCTTAAAGGCATCGACGTGGAACTGGTTAAATCACAGAGCCTAGCACTGACCACAGATAGTTGGACCTCTCGGGCAACAGAGAGTTATCTCACTGTGACGGTCCGCCGCTATCGGAGAGCGCTCAGAGGAACTGACCAATACAGTCACTGAGTGAAAGTTGGAGACACAACACTTATTTATTTTATTTTTTTATTATTTTATACATACTTTTGTTTATGTTATTATACAATACACTTGAATGTCTCTGAATGTAAAGAAAAAACAAATATCTGAGCTAGTAAGCAAAATAAATAAATCATTTTGGCATAAATAAATAGCTATTTTTTTTCTCCTTACGCACAAAATGTGACCGAAACAGAAACCCTAACCCAAGAACCGAGGTACGTATTGAACCAAACTGTATTGTTGCATCCCTAGCAGAAATAGGCCAATCACACTGGGAGCGTCAGTAGATGCCTGCATGTTCAAACCTGTGTAACTCAGGTCTTCCTGGCTTAACTCGGGGCCGTGCCTCTGTTCTGTGTGTTCTGTGGAGTCAGCCGGCGGGTCCTTTCGGTCTCTGTCCATCTGGCTCTATTGTTGATTGCAGACAGACTGGCTGATAAGCGCAGCCTAGATGTTGAAGCAGAAGTAGGGCCCTGAGCTTGCGGGAGCTCCCCTAGGCTGAGGCTTGGCAGGGCTTTTCTGAGCTGCTTCCTCGCAAACCCTCTTGAAGCGAGCACAGCAGTCTCCATAGCTGCCTAATGGCCATGCTGCTGCTCTTCAGAGTTTGGCAGTTGACAGTTTCTGATCCTTTTAAGCAAGATATAAAGCCCTAGCAGACAACGGGGGGAAGTAGAGTCTGAGATATCCATAGAGATTTAAAAACTAGGGAGAGTTTTGCTGGTTGGGGGAGGTTTGGTATGATGTGATGTATTCATTATTTTAAAGTGATCTTTCTAAAAACTATGACAGACATCGTGTAAATTGATCAGAATTTTGCCTGCATGAAATTCCCAACAGCTAAATGGAACAGCGCAAGAGAAAATGTAATATGCTCATGTTCAGAAGTTGTTTTTTTGATTTCGCTACGGGGCCGTTTGAAGCATCAAAATGCGAGTTAAGTAAATAACTGTTGGTTTCACCGCGCATTATCTTGTCCAGGAGGCTTGTATTACACCGGAGCGCAGCCGTCTCAACGATACTGCATCCTGCCTCGCCCTTCATCTGTGACCAGCCCTAACTAATTCCCTGAAGGTGTGCTGATAAAAGAAAACATAAATAGAGAATAATAATGTGACACAGAGTTCGATCTTGGGAGATGAATAGTAGAAAAAGAAAACCGAAAGGAAAAGCATGAAGGGCCACAGATTACATGCAGCCAAGAATATGGAGTCCAAATGTGTCTGTTTGAATCATGCGTGGTTGTATTCAGTGTGCATAGAGTCGTATCTATGGCAAACAAAGGATCTGTGAGTCTCACCTTCTTTACTTTGCTGCCTTGCTGCATTTCTATCTTTTTTCACTCTCATTTCTCTCAAGGTTTTCCTCCCTCTCACATAGTTTCGTTGTCAGGACAAGGATGTCACACCACAGACAGGCTCCACAAAGAGGGCAGAAGTAATCGATAGGATCTTAAACAAAAATAGAGGAAGAAAAGCACACTTTCTGCCAAGCTTCAGTAAACAGAAACCACTTTCATGATGAAAAAAAACGTGTCTTAACTGGCTCAGCTTTTCTGTGGTATTCAGATGGGATAGTGATAGCTCGGAAACAGGTGATGGACAATTGTATATTGTTTTAATGTATAAGAGGAAATGTAGTAGTAGTATTTAACATAGTTGTGTAAGTAGTGGTCACAGTATTTCATAGTATTTATTCCTTCATGTCGCCACACACACACACACACACACACACACACACACACAGCAGGTGCTTGTTCCCAAACAACATGCCCTTTTCATTAAGCAGCAGCCGCAGCAGTGTGCATCTCCAGAATACCACAGTACGGATACTGAAATCCTCTCCATATTTGCATATACAGGAGCATATATTTTCTCCTCGGCCGTTGTTAACTGGCAGCAAAGTGGATCTGGTGGTTAATGTTGCCATTTCACAGTAAGGGTTTAAATCTTAGCATTTTCTGCAGAGCTCGGGTGTTGGGAGTAATGCTGCCCAGCGGTTAGGACGGGCTTAAATTTCCCTCCGAGGGTCGGTAAAGTGTAACTTAATAGGCCTCCTTCATCGCAGACATTTTGCCGTTCAAGCGGGGGGGGGGTAATTAATTACTATTAAATGGCTGCCTTCCATTTAGTTTTGTCAGTTCTAAAGCCAGCGTGATTTTACATGCTGGCTTGCTGCCATGGAGTATTAGGACACCTCAATGGAACAAAGGCACCTTTAAAATGGGTTCAGTTGGGTGCCCTCATATAATGGATAAAGTTCATCCCACTTGACCATGATGCCCGTGGTTTGATTCTGAGTGGTGACTCTACACTGTTGGCTCTCAATTAAATGCAAAAGGTCCAGTTCACTCATATTACAATCATACATAATTCTCACTAACCTGTTCATGGTATCACGCCATGCTCATAGTCTCATTTTAACATGACAAAAAGACAAAATGTAATTAAAAAATCAAAAATCACGGCACCTGGTGTGTTTCCCCACTTATTGCTTTCACCAGCCAATACCATACACAGATGAATAGATTTCTGTCTTTGGAGCTCACAGCAATGAAAAAATACCATTAACTCTGACATTTTATAGGGGAAACTTCTTCAGCAGAAAAAATAGTTCCAATGAGATGTGACAGTGAGGTTTGACATTGTGTTTAGAAAGAGGCGTCAGCTAAAGCAGCTAGGTAACCTGCTGACTGGAGGGTTGTATGTGATTGATGATACGTGAGAAAGAATCTTTGAGCTATAGACATTTTTTTTAGAAATGTTTTGACTTTTCATTGTTAACCCCCCCACCAAACCCCCCCCCCCCCCAACAACAACAACACAGGTGTTACTGTTCTGTCCCAGTAAACCATGAGTGTGATTGCAGCCAGCATGCACAAACCAGCAGAAGGCAAACATTGAACAGTTTCACATAGTGGCTCTGTCACACTTTTTTTCTGTTTTGGGGGGGAAATGCTTAATTTTAACTAAATTTACCCAGAATTCACAGCAAGTTGTTTGCACCACTGCTTTTCCTACTTTGACACATCAAAATGTCTTCCATAAAAAGCACAGTGCTACCTTCTCCAGGGTGCCTGTGCTTCCTTATATGTGCCTCGGATGAAAAAGAAAGCAAAACCTTTCTACTCATTCCATATTATTGTTTACATCTCTGGGAATTCCTTTATAAAATGTCTGCAGCATTCTTGATGGAGGCCAAGGTCAAGGCCACAGGACCTGTCACAATGACGAGTGGTTCTTACTGAGATAGAACGTCTGCCCACCAAACATGGCGGGTTCATTGACAGTTAATCACAAGCACATTACACCTCTGGGATGGGCGTAACTGCAGCCTCCTGCCTTTGGCTCCAGCCTGCCTGTCATTATGATGACTCTGCGGCCTATCAGTGTCGGCCTCAGATTTATCTACCGCGCTACTAGACTGTGGCCTCGTCTTGGGCTGAGCTTGGCACCTGTCCATCCATCAGCCTCTAAAGTCTTCCCGCGACACAGTCGACACAATGTCTATTTTTATACAGCTCCATTCCGTCACATGGTCATGCCATTGTTTCCGCCTCCCATTCGGGGAGTACAAATGGCTAAATGCCACACGGTGCTCGCCACGCAGACGTGACGGCGTGCTCCTTGCGATACAGATTTTAGAGAGCCGGAGAGCTCCTTTGTCACTCTTGGATTGCTGTAACTGTGGTGACGTCCATCAGGGAGGAAGCTGGCAGTGTTTACTGGGACTTAAGTGTTTTGGGAGGGACAGAGTGGGAGGACAACTTTGCTGATGGTACTGGTGAAGGCTCTTTTAAACTAGCTGAATAATTACTAAAAAGCATTCTGAAGGCCATTTAAGCTGCATCTGCTGACACCGCTGTGACACAAACTTAGGTGTGTGTGTGTGTGTGTTTGTCCGTGTGGAGAGAAAATGAGGAGATTGTGTACAGGGTTGTTTTGCTTGAATGGCTTATTATGCTAATTTATCACTGTTGAGTCTAATATCCTGGGATATGCTTGTGCCTGGAGCCATACAATTAAATCACTACAATGTTGACTCCGAGTGGAGCTTTAGAAAACTACAAATATCTCTCAAGTACAAGTAGTATGACACTGATGTTTTCCACAGGAAGTGCTTTGCAAAAGACTTTCGAGCATGTCAGCATTGCCAACTGCCATTCATTTCCTCTCGTGACTATCTCATTAGTTTTATGTCAAGACAGATGACCAAACCCTGGCGTGCGTTATTATGCTGCGGCGCCCTACATCTCCGGGAGCCTCTCAGTTTACCGCAGGGACATGTCTTCATGCTGACTTGTTAATGGGATCAGTCATTGATAACAAGGGGCTAACGGAAATCTAATCAGAATAGCCTGCCGCTGGATTGTCTTCTTCTCTGAACGGTGCGGACACAAAGTCGGCGTGCTTCACCTCTGTGTCCAGTCAGAAAAGCGTTTATCTCAGGTCTCATTAGCGGTATGATTTTCGCTGTCATCCTCCAGAAATCTAATATTCATTTATTTATTTATCTCCTTTTAGTGCCCTAGGGGCCAGAAATGACAGCATACTATATCTGGAAAATACTTTGAACAGGTTGTCTTTCCAGTGCATGCACACCAAATGTCTCTTTTCTGTTACAGGAGACACACAGGAACTGAATAAATGGAGCCCCATTAATTCGTTCTATTTTATCTTCTTGCTCCTGGGGTTCTGACGGAGGACAAAGAGTAGGTCAAAGCTAAGGCCAAGATCATGTTTTAAGTATCCCAGCAGAGAAGGTCGGATGGATCCCGGGACTAAACCCTACACTCAACAGTTTGAGGCGATAGGAAAATCAGATTTGCATACAGCTGCATTGTCATGATGGCGGGACACTGTGTTTTCTCCGTCTCTATCCAGGGGAACCGCTAACTGGGCTGAAGCCCCCAAGGCCTGGATCCTGCAGTGAAACTAAATGGGTAAACTTCACAGAGGAGTGTGTGAATCCCCTGTAGGCGTTAAATGTAGGGCAGCGGCGGAGAGCCATATGCGTGTTGTCTGGAGCCGCTGCACCTGAGTTTGAACACATGCTCAGCGGTTCATCTAACGCATACAATTAGATTTCAGGTAAATGTTGGTTCACGAATGTGTACATTACAATTTCATTCAAAAAGAGTTTCCTTACATAAACACGGCCGAAAGTTTGATATGTTGATGTTTTTCTTCTTTCCAATAATGTCAATTTTAACATAGATTAAACAGCCTAGCCTTACACAAATGAAGAATAATGAAATGATCCAAACTTAGATTTAGTTGACGGCCCCAGTGTTGCATGATGGGAAAAATATGGTTCTCATAAATACCCTTCAATTTTGAAGAAGAAGTGACCCTCAACCAATTATTGAACCCCAATGGTGCATTTAGGCTCCAAATATACAAAGTAAATGTTCTTTGGGTCCTCTGCAGTCTATTCAGTGGTTAAATTGAAAAGCTTAAAACTGTGATTTGTCAGTCCTCTCTCAGTGGACATGAACAGATCCAATTCCCATCCCACTGACCCTACACTAACCTTCTCTGTCTGTCGTGGTGTTTTTAGAATAACTGTGCTGAGGCAACAACCCGGTCAATTCCAGCTTATTATAGGCATTATTGTGCAACTGACACAAAATCAGGAGCCTGTAACGATTTACACACATTTTGGTGCTTAGCTTCCAGTTTACTAAAAAAAAAGCTGTGTTTGTCTCTTAAAAAATACCCAATCTGCTGATCATGATGAACGGTGATAACCGCAGCAAAGTGCAGCACTTATCAATATTCTATTTGCTGTTTTGGAAGTGCTCCGCTAATCGCGCTATAGGGAGAAAGCGTGTATTTCGGGGCCGTGTGATGTGCTCTCCGAGGGCGATGGCTGGCTGATAAAGTGCTGCTGAGTGCTAAAGGCCGAGGTGTATGGATTTCAGCAACACGTTTGAGCTGCGGCTCAGCTGGAGGACAACGAGTTCCCAGCCTCTTCCTCCACATGTTCAGAGCTTTCCTGGCATCCGTTATGTTCTGGAAGGATCGTCGTATCACAGCACAGATGTAAGTGAGACAGATATTTGCATGTGATCGCTGTCCTGCAAAACGCCACTGGAGCCATAAACATGAAAATTAAAATGCCATCTCCATAGCCTTCTCATATCTCAATTATAAACACTTCCCTTTTGATTATCGGGCAGTTCATTTATGATGCCAGTCTCAATCAGCCGAACACAGTTTATTGCTGGCCTGGAGGGCACTATAACATGTTCTTTCTGCAGAACAGCAGTATGGGCCTGCACTTTGACCAGACTGCTAATGGTGATTCATGGCTCATTGGTGAGCACCTTCTTTTCAAACAGCCCACATGGAGACCAAATTAATCAAGCCTCTTGCTTATCCAATTTGTTTGTCTGCGATGGAGGTTATAGCCTGACCATCGGGTTGATTACATCCCCGACCAACCTTTGGAGCTCCAGGGGTGACCTTATCCGGGTTGTCATGCGTGCACACACCTTGCCATATTGCACACTGTGGGTAGCAAGGTCCCGTAAACTCAGCAAGGAGATGGCAATCTAATATAAGCTGTCTGTTAAACGTATTGCATTCCACCCAACCAGACCCAAATGTTTTTATGCCTCCTCACCGGTGACAGCTGTGGCCATAAGCAACATGTTTTCTGGATGTCCGTCTGTGTGTGGGTCCATTCTCATGACTGCAATATGCCTGGAGAGAGTTTTTTCAAATCTGTATTTAAGGAAGAACCGATTGGATTTTGATGGTCAAAGGTCAAGGTCACTATGAGCTCACGTCTCATTTCTGTGATATATAAGGAACGCCTTGAGCTCATTTCCTCAAATTTGGAACAAATGTCCAATTGCACTCAAGGTTGAACTTGTGTTTTTGCCGTAACACAAGAATTCATGTGCTTCTTATGACAATTTCACACAAATGTTGGGGGGATAAAAGGATGAAGTGATTATTATTTTTTGGCAGACTGGTAAACTGCATCAAACTGGTTGGTGTAGGCATAAAACCATGAGGTGGTATTTATTTATTTTTTCTTGGACAGAACAGCAACGTTGAAGTTCATCGGTGTCTTAATGGCTCCGTTTTGATGGGCCTTATGAATTTTAACAGTCTAGAATATATTAAAAGACAAATATGCAATTATTCTATTAATTTGCATTTTTGCAATACTGAATTAATCTCTTTTAATGTTTCACTAATTTCAGTCATATGGTCAAAATCTGGGCAAATGTGTGAGGGATGTTCTTTTGGAGCGCTCCAGTCAGCGGTGGTGTGTCGGGCTGTGTGTGACACAGGAAATGTTTTAGCTAATTCTGAGTGATTCCTGTGTTCATTTGGCTTGACACTTAAAAAATAAGTTGTTACTATTTCCAAAATGCTTTGTCCTTATTAGGACTCGAGTATGGTATAAGGCATGGTTGTTCAGCCATGCACCATGGAGGGCTGAGATTATGCACGACTGCAGTGGGTGATTTTACTGATTGTCATACTTTCAAGCATTGGAACTAATCAGTGGACTCACTTTATGTGGTATTTGGAAGGTCATTTTCCTTCAAGTGCTCTTTGAAAGTTTCCCCTCAAATTATGATTTAAAATGGCAGTACTCTTGTTCTTAGAGTATCAGAAATAAATTGTGCTCCAGCCAAAATAATAACACAATTCACAATGTGTGACAACACAACTGTGTGGGTTTGCTATAGAGATGTGAAATGTTTACAATTAAACTGTTAACTGACAAGACATTAATTTTATTAATATTATTAGACAAACAGTTATGTATTAAAAAGGTTTTTACAACAAAAGGTGTCACTAAAATGACAAGAATGGAAGAAACCCTGAGAGAGGATGCCAGACACACAGCTGACAACCTCGCAGCTAAACTAACTCAGGAGAGTTACTGGAAAAAGTGGCTGCATGTGTCCATGACGATGCATGCAACATCCTGGCTGCTAACTGTGTTCTGGGATCTGTTCTGGGTGTCCAGTGACCCGGTTTACACCTCCCCTGCAGCTGCAGGTAAATAATGTAATTAACCTGTTTGTCCATGGTGTTATCGGCGTAGCTGGATGCTTGTGAGGCGCAGCACCCATGTATGCTCCGCACTAATCTTTTCAGTTAACGGTTACTGATTGTTAACCATTCTGAATTAGCATCACCTAGTTTACTATAGTGTAGTATGTTTACTGTTCACCATGTTATTTTCCCAGTAAATTCCCGGTGGAACTAATAAAAGCAGTGTCCACGCCATATATATATTATATAAATATACTTCTGTTAATATGCACTGACTATAATGGTCCAGTGTCTAAAATTACAATTTACTGACCAGTATAGTGTTACTATAATGCTAAAACTATGTATAGGGTGTGGTTCCTTCCTTCCTTCCTTCCTTCCTTCCTTCCTTCCTTCCTTCCTTCCTTCCTTCCTCTCTCTTCTCTCACGTGTCCACTCATCCGCCTCTCTCCTGGGCAAATCTGGCAGTTGATCCTGAACTGCCTGGAGGACAATTCAAAAGGTCAACATGAGCAGACTGTTGAGAAAATGCACCTTTCCTCTTTCCCCCCTCTCCCCTTTGGAAAGGAGACAACAGCACTTGCTGACACGGCCTCATCTCTCTCAAATGCTGGAAGGCACACGCTACTTCGACAATAGCACCACTTGTATTTCATTTATTTTCTGCCCGAAAAGTGTGTGCCCCCCCCCACACACACACACACACAGTCACCCTCTCACTCTCCATTTCCTAGCCTGTACGCACTAGTCTGTCCCCAGAGGGGCTGGTAATGGTCTACAGGCCCTGCTACTTGAGGCGATAAAGACCTGCAGAGAAACCAATCACCGCTCTGGCTTAGAATGATAAGACAAAGTTGAGAGCAGAAATTGAGGATGAGTAGTTAGGAGTGTAGAAACAGAAAAAGCACTGGTAAAAGGTTAAGAGTGCCCAGTGGCACTGCGCAGCCTAATTCAATACGTTCCCTCCTGTCGCCTTTTGGTTTGTTTTTTGTGCTTTGGGGAACAGTGAATTCAAAAACCGAGGACATGGCGTGACAAAAATACTTTAAAGTCCAGATAGGATAGATAATGCATGGGTAATCAAAAACCCAGATAAGTTGCAGAACTGAACACTGTGCCCTTTTATAAACACTTAGAAATAACTGACAGATGAGATGCCATTTGAAATTGAGCTCTGGCCGTTGTGAAATACCACCGCCGGAGGGGCGGAGAGTTCCAAAGAACAGAACATGTCAATACCTATTGTACACTGCTTTGAATATTTTAAAGGTGCAGGAGGGAGAGAAGCTGTGTGATGGATGATGGCGATGATAATGAAAAATGATATGAATGGGAGAGAAGGAGTATGACAGAGGTGGAGCTGTCAATGATCGTATGAGTTGGAGGTGGGGGGGGGTGAAAATGAGATTAGGTTACGCACACAATGTGGTGTGTCAGTCTTGGGATGGGAAAGCTGTCAGTATTTCATGCCCTTATGCAAAGCTGGTAGACTACTCTATTGATCTCTGCAATGGAGAAGGCTCTTATGCAGCCAACGGCGATGTTCTCACTTGTCTAACATTATGGCGTGTGTGTGAGAGAGAGAGAGAGAGAGAGAGAGAGAGAGAGAGAGAGAGAGAGAGAGAGAGAGAGAGAGAGAGAGAGAGAGAGAGAGAGAGAGAGATGTCCATAAAAATATTCTGATCATGTTTGATAGATGTGAGCTTATGTAACATGGCAGATCATTCACATAACCCCTCCCCCGGACAGTGATTGTCCAATCACAGCATGGCAATTAGATTTTCGTATTTGTGATTTGTGCCGTCTTTTCAACTTTTCCAAAACCCCCAAAACGCATCAGTAAACGTGTTAGCTTCATGAACTAGCTAGAATCTGTCAGCGTTATTAGTGCTGATGTTTGGAAGGAACTCATTTTCTTCTTGAGTACGAGGTCTGCCCTTAGATTCCCCGTAGGAACGCTGTCATTGTGCGTCATTGTCATGAGTCGATTAAGTCCGTTTAATGTCTTGTTATTGCGCCGTCCCTGTGTGAGATCTTCCATCAGGAAGGGAACTTGTTCATCCTCTCAACGGGTTTCCTTTCATCAAAGCCTCCAATGTTTATTTACTTATTATTACATGACTATAGTCCTGCCTCGAATTATCATAAGGTCAGAAAGGCAAACCAAAAGGCCACCAAGGAATACATGTATTAGTCATCTGCTTTGTACAGTGACGGGGCAGTGAACACATTAGCTCCTGGCGTTAGCGAAGATTCTGCGATGGCACTGTCTTTCACCGAGAGCTCTTATCGCTCTGCAAACAATTTAACTACCCGATGAGGCCATTTTACATTTGTGAGGCAGTTTATCTCAGAGGGAGACCAGACATCAGGGGAATGACCACACTAATGCGCATTTCAGGGCAATGGCCGGAGCAGTATTTTTTTTATTTACTTATTTATCTGTGCTGAAGGTTATTGTGGACGGCAGCAAATAAACACGGTTTGAGCACATCAGACACTCAGAGATTGTGTCTGAAATCCCACCTGACCTTTACGGAGCAGAATACAGGGCAGAAAGAAGGCGCCTGGTAAAGAGACGAGCATCAAGGCCAGTGTGCTGAGAGGTGGCTGGTAATGATGCAACAACCGGCATCAAGGACACGTCTTAACCCCAACACAGCCATTGATCCCATTATGTTGAGACCTCTGCTTCCTCGAGGTCCTTTTGTAGCAGCGATGACTTGGACTCTGGCCTTCGATGTCAGAATAACAATGTTCTGCTGAATGGGTCGTACAGTGAAAGGCTTGGTAGATTTTATGCAGGAGGAAAGTAAAGAGAAGAATTATGCGCCAGCCTTTCGCTTTCGTGTCCTTTCCTCTGTTTTATTTTCACTATGTCGCATGTTAACAACTCTGCGTCCTATTTGCACTTTGCCCGTTCAAGGGCCGTGACCTCAAATAATGTATCAATGCCGCACGGCCAGAACCCCCCCTTTATCCCCCCTCCCCCTCCCTGATCTGTTGTGGCCTGCCACAGATAGTGTCACCTACAGCCCGCGACCAGGTTGCGGTCCAGCGGTGCTCCTTATGAATTATGGTGTGCTGGATCAGTCCTAATCTTGTTATTGATGTTCTTTTGCCCTTGGGAGAGGCATCAATAGATGGATGGAACTTTATCAGATTTCACGGTGCTTTGGAGTATCATTCAGGTACGGTGCTTTGGTGTGTGGGGAGCATGACGGTGGCACTAAACACTAAAGTGGAAGATGACAATAACATAAGATGAACAAATGTGACAAATAAAAGAAAACAAAAGATGTCAGGAAAAGAGGTGAAGGAATAAAACCAGGAGAGCCACCAGATATAATTGAGTTTGTTTTTGGTTATAGCCCGAAATGCCCGTGTGATTTAGCCCGTGATCGAAAAGGTCACTCTTGGTAATCAGGCAATTTGCTGGAACAACAAGGAGCCCTCTATCTCAGCTGCTCTGTGACTTGTCGGAGTGACATATCTATAATGTACCTGGGAGTCTGACCATGTAGAGTGTTAAAAGTTATCGGTCACATCTTAAAATCAATTCCAAAACTTACAGGCAAGAATGGTTGGGTCTTCTTCTCAGAGTTAGAGGTGGCCGATTTTCATTTCTTTGGGCCGAATCCTTAATAATTTGCACCGTTATCTAGAAGAGGCGACATCAGCTCGGGTGACTTCATGTAAAACTATGAGCATTATCTTTGAAATGGCCAAAAGTTAAATACGGATGCTTTCTGGAATATTTGTTAAACAAACAAAGAATAACAATGACTCTAACCTTGACCATTTTTCAGTATTTTCTGTCGTCTTCTGAACTACACAATATGGTGATTAATTAAAGTAGTTGCAGTCCTATATAGTAGCACATTTGACAGGAAATATTTTTTTTCCACATTATTGTAACCAAATATTTATATTTGGGCTATGCTCCTCAGCTGAAGGAACCAAGACTATATATACAACTTCAGTTACTTGATTTTCAAAACAAATTAATGAAAATATTATAGGATAAGTATGAGCAAATGGTCCTAACAAGCAGCCTGGGGGAAAGAAAAGTAAGAGGAAGGTATACAGTGAATAGTACAATAGAGTATAGGTATCACGCTTTCAGATTACTTGAAGTCAACAGGTTTATTGTGGCAACATGCTGAAAGCCTATCATGTCTTAGAAGCAACTTGAGCTCAGGAAAATCTTATTAGCAATATCCCATACACATACAAATGCATATTCTCTATTAATATTCTCTTTTCAATGTATTGTGTAAGTGAAGAAAACGTGCTCTGTAGGAGTATTTGACGAATCATAAGTAAACTATCTTAAATGTTGCATTATGCCCATATTGAATGGTGGAATTATCTCACAGTATATCACTGCACAGGACCTCACTTTTATTTGCCATGATGTTTAATTCACAGACATTTTTCATTAATCACATGCACTCACATACAGCACCTTATTAATTCTATGGCTTCACGATTATTTTCGAGTTGAATCTCAAAAGAGGTCAGAGGGCGGCAGGATGAGTGCTAAGCATCCCCACGTGACATTAGAGCAACTTGCAAAGTCAACAGAAAGGCGTTAATGATGTCTATATATAAAACAAGGGGGCACACACGGGGAATATAACCAGCAGTGGGAACAGTACGACTAAAGCACTCCGGCCCTTTGCTATTATTTTACGAGTCCCTTGAGGGCCCGGAGGGTGCAGGAGAGGAGACGGCTTTCTGAAAGATCTAATTAACTAAAGCGAAATGGAAGTGGCGAGATCTTCAGCCCGGGACGAGACACAAATCAGGGGCTGTTGACAGTGGGCTGCAGGGCAACGGGGCTGTGCAGTAAAAGGCCGCTGCTCTAGCCTCCAGATAATGACCATCCCCACTTCTCTCTGCTCCTCAGTTTAACTTTCTTTAAAGTGTAGGGTTAAGTGTCATGAATCTCAATCCTATTATGTTAAACATCAGCCTGTGAATTTAGGTGTTTTCTCTTTTTCGCACTTTTAGGAAATTGAGGTAATTAGTGGTTGCTCAGTTGCCGGGTGGTGCTGGTAAAGTAGCGGACGAATTAACCAGGTTTCTTGTTTTGCACATAGTCAAAAATCTGCAACTTTTTTAGTCCTGTGCCTGAAGACTATATACACGTACTATAACTTGAACTACATTTGTTCGTTAGGAAGATGTTAAGAAGGATAGTGTGAGTAGGTGGTCCCAATTCAGAGGTGCACACATTCTGTGGGTTGTTAAAGATTTCGCTGTGGTGCATTCTCATTCAATTCCATCCGAGTGGAGAACAAATGTCTTCGGGACACCTGGGGCCGAGAGGCTGTGACTGTCTGCTGTCTCGGCTCATCTATGACTGAGAACGGAGAGACCTTGGCGCACAAAGACAACAGGCCTGATTATGTGAGCACACAGGAAGGTCTCCCAACATTGTTGTGCTAATCACGTTAGCGGGCACAGACTCAAGGCGGGACAGATGCGAGGCAAAGGGCAATGGGGTTATGTTATCCTGATTAGAGGAGGCTTTGGGGGGGTTTGTGAATCTCGTTTTCCTACCTTGGCGTCACCTTGCAGAGAGAAGCTGTCATCCGTTCTTTTCTCTCGCTCAGTCTGTCTGCGTTTTCTTCCGTCTCTCACTTGTTCTCTCTGTCTCTCTCCAGCATTCAGTCGTGTCTCAGCCAGCGCAGATTGAGTGGTTTTATTCAACGGGGCACATTTCTTTCACGTTATCAGCTGCCTACACGTAACAAAGAGTTGGGGGAGAATACTTTCATTTTTTTTCTTCCGCCGGATTCACCCTGCTTGGAGTGGTTTAAAGCACATTTGTTCCTTTTGTGAGATGTTTTCCTTGGTTGGAGTCTGCTGAACACAATTCCCTCTGTGGCACATATACGACCCTGCACCTGTTTTCTGCATTGGAAACAGTTGGAAAATGTGTGTAATGTACATATTCACATTCACAATATAAAGACTGGTGTATGCTGCCATTTTTTACATTAAGCACATGTTTTTCATTGAGCATATTTCTTTGTATCTTCTAGAGATTAATGTACGTTTTCTGTTATTCAATTCTAACTTGAGGTGAAACTATTAACTCAGGAATGAATATTGAGTACCTCTAGTCCCTTTCTGATAATAAGTAAATGGTAAAATATCATAATTATCTTTTAATCTAAATTAATTGATTAAAAAAAAAAAAACCTCAGACCAAAAACGTATTACTGCCCGTGGAAAGACGAGCATTGCAGACGCAGTGCAAATGTCTGTTTGGCTGCTTTCAATTTTCATTTTAAACCGATTCAGCACTGCAGGCATTTCAAGTGGTTAACTTTTTTAAATGAATGCTTCCCTGACACAACTTCTGGATGATGTCTGCTTCTGACGCATGTATGACAGCTGTTGCCGAGGGAACGCAAAGATTTCAAATTAAACAAAGATTGTAATCTTTGTTTAATTTGAAATCATTGCGTTTCCTCGGCCTAAATTAGCTGATACCTCCCAGTTAAAATATACATAGACTGTCTTCAAATCAAATCATTGTGACTTTTAAAACTTTGGAAACGCGTTTGAAACTGTTAGCAGATGGCAGAAGTGATGAATTGTTGCGATGACCCAAAAAGTTGGCATACTATAAATAACCCATGCATTTCCTCTGCTCCTTCCAGGATCCTATATGTTGGTGAACTCCTCCCAGCACACTGTGGGCCATCGTGCCCAGCTGATGCTGCAGACGCTGAGTGAAAATGACACGCACTGCGTCCAGTTCAGCTACTTCCTGTACAGCCGTGACGGCCACAGCCCCGGGGCCCTGCGGGCGTACGTGCGAGTCAACGGAGGTCCGCTCGGCAGTCCGGTGTGGAACACGTCGGGGTCTCACGCCAAGCAGTGGCACCAGGTCGAGCTGGCCGTCAGCACCTTCTGGCCCAATGAATACCAGGTACAAACCCGGCTCAGGATTCCTTCCTCTCGCGTGTGGTGACGTGACTAATATGTTGAATAGTTAATGAAACAGGATGCTCCTCTGACGCGGAGGAGTCGGAACAGTCACGAGAGGTTTTATTACCGTGATTAGGATCTGCAGATCAATGCACCGACATCTTGTTCGGATGAAAAATGGTGCCCAGCGAGGCTCTGTTGATCACCGCTCATTTTAGCCTGTAGGTGAATCTGGTGTTAATTACTTGCGTTTGCACTTTAATTAGCATTGATTCCCTTGTGGATGTAGCCATTGCTGATGCTCGAGGGCCCTAACTAGTCCTCTTGTGGGCATGTCTTGTTGAAATCACCCCCCCGTTGTGTCCTGTCGACTGTGTATTCAGCAGACTGCATTTGCATGGCATGTCATTGCCTTCCTCTAGTAGACAGACATTGACTGGCATCTGCTGTTGGTGCCTGAGTTTCGATGATCTGTATATGGCACAGTCAGGTGAGCACCAGGGATATCCATTTATTAATCCAATGTCTTTTTTTTCTCTGCAAACTCTGCGGTGCTGTCAAAAAGCAATTAAGTTGACTACTGTGCATTTATCGAGAACTGTCAATCCCCCCCAACTTAATTAAATTCTATTTGGCTCTGCGAGATCTGACCTTCACTGTGTAAAAGTAAAGACAGTCCTGGGTATAAATGCAGGGCTAGATGTAGGCTGCCAACATCACAACAAATATAACACACACACACATCTTAGAGAGAGAGTTCTGCTCCTGTGGTCCACACACAGGGATATACAGTATATATACAGTGTAACAAGCTCTATCCTTCTGTTATTAGCGATGATTACACCAAGGTATAATGGAGATTATTTTGTTTCATTTAAAAAAAAAAGAATAAAATAAAAATATATATATATATATTTGAAATTGTATTTGAAATAGAACAAAAACTGATGCAAAAACAAGAATTTGTGGTTTTACAAAGAGACATTTTCTTGGTTGGACTGTGATTTCCTTGATGCTGGTTGCAGCTGTTTTTAAAACGATTCAACAAATTACATACAACATGTTAAAGAGTGAGATTTAGAGGTAAGTGATTTTTTCTTTTTTTTACCTTTGGGCATATAGCCAGGCTAGCGGTTTGCCCCTGTTTCCATTCCTTAAGCTTAGCTAAGCTAAGCTAATCACCTACTGGCTCCCACTTCAAGCCTACGGAGTGTTGTGTTGTTGATCTCGATGTGTGTGTCAGTGTGTCTTTTTTTTGAGTGATTTTAGCGAGCTGCTCTCGTCCGTACAGCACTTTAGTCGATGAGGGTTGTTTTTAAATAATGATTGATACTCTTCTACTGTAAGTCTTGGAAAGAGAGTGAAATAAGTGTATTTCCAGAAATGTTGTAATTTCATTGAAATGCAAATCAACCCCATAGAGAGTAATACTAAGGGACTCTCTGCCTTTCAGAAAATACTGTTGAAATAAACTAAAAGTTACAGACGCTAGTGGAGACGCGGCTTAAGACTTAGGGGGCTTTTATATACTGTTTTTTCAGGACCGATCAAACATCAAAATACAAGGCGACCGCAAACTCTATTAATCAGTGCTGCTGCCAGTCACAGCTTCTGAGCTCTGCCCCTCATAAACAGGCCGGGAAGGACCCCTGCCAGTGAAACCGTTCATTAGTTCAATTGTGAAATAAATAATGAGCTCCTCACTGTTGAATTCTTTTCATGGCATTTTCATTGTGAGTCATTACTTTTACAACACCCCAGTTAAATGTATTAAATAGCTGTTGCTCTTGTGCCGAATGTTTAACAATGAGCAGGCTGAAAACGAGTGTTTTTGCTCGAGAGCGCTCCGCTGCTGATGGATGGGGTGAGAGCGGTGCCGCGGTATCGCTGCTCCCCGAACCATTATTCTACCGAAGCATCAGGATGGACACTTCATAAATACAATAATAACATGTTTTAACCGGCTTTCTCTTTCCCCTGTCAACTACTAATAAATGTGCCTGTGTATTGCGGCTTTGTTATCGTCCTTTTTCCCCCAGTAGAGTTGTGTACTTTCTCATCTCAGGATCCTGTAAGCATCCCAGTAAACAGCCATGCCTCGTAGGTGAGTCATAATTGTGCCGCCGCCTCTGATGAGAGGCTCCACTTAGGAGAAGGAGGTTTATAATGAGCTTAGATGGCTCTGAAGGCAGAACAGCATAGGAGACACATTAATTAGTATCGACAGTCGAGCCTTTTAATCGACAATCTTACATGAGCTGGCTTTCATCTGCGGGAAAACATAATGTTTAAATGTATTGGATTAAATTTGGGGGGGTTGGTTACAAGATTTTTGGCGCCGTTAGAGGAGATGTATCTCTCCGTAAGGAACCGGAGCTCGTCCTCTCTGCTTCCTCTCTTGTTTCACATTTGACTTTAACTCGGCTGAGCTCGCTTCTCAGCACAAAGAGAGCAAAACAAACTGCCCCCTCAAAGTCACATATACCACAGCTTACATCGCTAATCCCTTTGTAGTCAAAACAGCTCATCACTGTGCACTGACACAGAGTCCTACCCTGGAACACGTCACTGCTCTCTTTTTCGCAGACAAAAACTGGGAAAAGAGAAGGCTAAATGCGGAGGTGTGAGGCTGAATGTGTTTCTTTAATATCATGTCGGGAGAACGGAAGAAGAGAAAAAGCAGAGCGATGGGACTCTGTTACAGCTTCAACACAGGTCTCTTGAAATTCACCCGGGATTTTTCAGCTCTAAAGCAAGTTAACTGCAGCTTGTGTGACTTTAAATACTAAAGGGTTTTGGGTTATTTCAGCTCCATAGCGGGTCTAATACAATCACTTTGGATTTGAAGTGATAGGTAGGCAGATTTACTCTGTCATTAAACTAGCAAAGCACTCTTTTCAAGCGGAGGTGGAGAAGAGGCACTTCTTATCATTGTCTCGGTGTAAAATAAATCCCGGGAGAACACACATCATTTCAGAGAGGCTTTTCAAATCCGCAGGATTTTCCTTCTTATTAGATTTCAGGTCATATTAGAGCTCTCGGTTCCTTGCCTACAGCGGCGGGATACAAATGTCAGTTTAGCCTTTTGCACCGCACAGACATGTGAGATTACTATCGAGCTCATTTCCCGATTTCGGCTGTAATGAAATTCCTAGTTTACTGCACACATAAGGCATAAGGGTCTCGGAAATTGGAACATAATTAAAAACAGTCAAAGCAACTCTGGTAATCACCAAAACTAAGAATCAATGTCATCTTCTTCTTTCAGTCCTCTTCTCTGATCAGGCTGCCCTTTATATAAATATCAGGGTTGGCGAGCGTTACACAAACATATTTTTTCTCCTCTCACAGTTTCACAGTTGTGAAATTGGGATTTGGAGTTCAATAGATTCTGGGGCTGAAAATCCAACGGTGCAAGATCACCTTGAGATGTCTCGATTGAAGGTGTCGTGTTGCCCTGGTGTACATTGCTATATTTCTCTCAGTGCCTCTTATTGGTAGAAGTGTTTGCAATTGCTGGAGAACCTCGCTATCAAATATTAAAGATGTTATCGAGGCCTCCAAGACTTCTTAACTAGAGCAGGAGACATGTCCCCCTTCCCTCTTTACCGTCTCGCCACTTTCTTCTCCTCACTTCGTCTCTTCCAAATGTCAGAATCTTCTTCAGACGTGCTTTTCTTCTGTCTCGCGTTACTTTTCCCCACATGTTGATTTTGCGTCTGATATATTATTCATCCCCTCTTTCACCACATCCTCCCTGTTGTGGGCACTGTTGCTTTAACGATAGGTTTGATCTTAATACAATGCTCAGATGCTGGCTGATGCATACAAAACCGCCGCTGTGACTCCACGGCGACGGCAAGCCTTCAGGAAGTCACCGCGCCCTGCCGAATACTGAGCTACGCTAACTAGCTCTGAACTTGACACATGAGGGAGGCATCGTTCTTCCCATCCCGACCTCGGGAAGAATGCAAATGAGCTCATTTCCCGACTTCTTGAATACCTTAAAGACAAACGGCCGTTGTAAACGCACAGATTTGATGACCGCATTATGTCCCACATTTAGCTCGACCTCTTAAACAAGATCAGTCCACTTCCTGACGTCCCCATGAAGCCATCTTGTTTCCCAATTAAGATAGTGGAAGGCACATCAAAGACTTGTAAATGAGGATTCTCATGTCTCAGCTTTATTATCTCCTATTTTCCCCGCTGCAGCCCGCTGAGTGTCCTGCCAGCCTATAGCCATGAAAAAAGGTTTTTGTGAAATACTGTAGAAATCCCTAAGATTTAAACCTTATTCTTAGACAGACATTTGGCATTTCCCACCCGAACAGATTTACTTCAGCACGTGACCTTTTGTCTGTGAATATTTAAGGAGTTATGTATCTACGGCTGCGTCTAATGGTGAGTGAAAGCCCTCCGTGTCTAATGGCGTCTCCCGGCTGGAGTGGAAAAAGGCAGAAGCTGGTTTTATAGGGCCGGATAAATCATCTCTTGATTTGTATACATAACAATTGCTTCTAAAAGCCAATATTGCTGGGTAATGTAATATGTTCTCCTAATGTGCATTTTATATCGGTCGTAAATAACTGCATGTCACACGTTTTTTTTCTTCCCTTTCTTCAGAAGATGGTTCCTGCATTTTTATATCTTTTGGAAGTAAAGTAGCCATTCATTAGAATAAAGTACAGGCATATAGAAAGTTTCATTGGGAAAGTGGCTTTCAATAAAAATCTGGGAAGGTTGTTTATTGAAACAAATGCTCTGAGTGTCTCCCTCTTAATAACCTCCTATCCTAATGGCTAGGAAGGCTGAGGATTAACCAGTAATCAATCTCTTATTGAGTGTTTTAGCTCAGCAGAGAGTAATAACACCTTCAATTAGACTTTCAAGATTTTTTTGTCTTCCTTGTATACCATTAAGCCTAATCAGTGTTTCTGGCTAATTTTGCTGTTAGACTAACGGCATGGCGTTATGTGCTTACACACAGCTAATTCAGGTCAACGCATTAAAGGATTGTGCTTAAATCTTTGCTGTAAATATGGTACGTTTGGGAAGCTGCAGAACAGGGAGGGAGGGAAGGTCGGCAAGAGAAAAAAAGATGGACAGTGAAAGAAACAAAGGAAGACACTGAAAATTGAAGGATGGAAATGAAAGAAGAGGTTCCCTCGCTGGCTTTTAAAGAAAATGGACCACTCGAAATAGGGGGAAAGTGAAAGGAGGAGATGTTCATTTTCCTGCTTTAAGAGCGCTGGCGTCTTCCGTCTCGGGTTCCAGCAGAGTCTGGGAGCAAACAGGAGAAGTGACTCTGGCAGGAGCAGATTATCCTGAGTGTTCGTCCCTGAGCTGGAGGAGAGCGGCCAGCTATAGGCAGAGCAGAGTCCCTGTCCAACTCTGAGACCCGGCAGCCAGGACCTCGCCTCCTGCTTTCCCTCTCGTCTCTCCTTTCTGTCACCCTCGCAGCCAGCCCTCTCTTCGCTCTGCCTCATTCTCTCAGGAGTCTGCTAGGTGACCCCAATCTCCTCACATCCCATCATGATGTGACGGTGCAGGTGCCTTTTCGGGGCCGTGCATGGCCAGGGTTGTTGTCACACCAATTGTTGCTATAATCACACGACTTATTTCCCAAGTCCAGAGAGGTGGACTATCTCTCTCCTGCCGACTGTGGGAGGCTGGAATTTGGGCCAGAGGTCCCAGAGATGTTGTTGTGACTAAATTGCCACTGAATTGTGGTGATGAAGATAAAACTGAATGTTTTGTTGGTTTGGCTATCAAACTTCTTTTTGGCCTGAAATGTTTCTTCAGCAACCTGTAGAAACTGTTTGATACCAAAATTGGAAATCCATGTCTGATAGTGTCACACATTTGCTTTACAACACAAGTTATGAAGTTGGAAGGTAGAATTTAGTTATATGACTGATGCATTTTCAATGGTTGGCTTATTTCATTTGATAAAGAAAAAAAAATCCTTTTCATAATCCTTAAAGTGAGGTATCAAAAAAAAACATCCTGACAAAAAGATACTTGTATACATCACAGAAAATGTACTGTGAGAAGTCTTGATGTCATTTAGTTATGAGACTGAGGAGTTTGTGAATGATTCTCTATAAAATAATTTACCGTTCCTCAAAGTGAGATATCAAAAAATAATTATCCTGTCAAAATAAAATCTTTGCTCCACTTTTTTTAAAAGCTTTCAACCACATGTCACTTATTTCCTCAGTAGATTTTGAAACATTATTAGACAATCTTGTGATGTTTTGAAACCCAAACTATATCTTGAAAATATACCTACTCAAGGCCCACTTACTGATTTTTTCCGACAGATATTTTAACCGCATCATTATCACATGAAATATAATGCTCCATATGCTGAGGTAGACCGTTGGTAAACTACAGTCCCCAACCTCAAGAATGAACTTTCATGTTAATCAAAACAAGTCTACTTTCTGTTTTGTATCATATTTCAGGTGGTCAGGGTCACTGTTAATATCCTGCAACACAGAAAGTCACCGGAGAAGCTTCTGCTACATGATTCATTTCCATAACTTTGAGAAGAATGAGCTCCAATATGGCATTTGTGTAAACACAGACATCAGAGATTTAACTCAGAGCGGAGAGTGTACTCTGTGTGTGTGTGTGTGTGTGTGTGTGTGTGAGGCGGCCTCAGTAAAAATCAAGACCCAGTGATAGGAACCATGTTGTAGTCATTTGGTCAGAGGATTATGAGAAACAATAATTCAAAGCTGGCCTTCGATCAGATGTGGGGATGGAAGCCTGTCCTTGGTGCCGTGAAAACAAACATCACCCCCGCGTCTCATAACTCTCTCACTATTACCGAGGATGGTGATTTGATATTGATTAGGTTTCACGAGAGCCCGCTGCTCATCCAGCTTATTGTTCCATAGGATGGCATGAAGCTCTGTCCTCCCTCGAGTCTCGTGGCTCTCTGCGAGCTGTATTATCTGCTGTTATGGCTCCACAGCAGCCTGTGCCCTGAATGTGGAATGGAGCTCATGACTCAGGCGCCACATCGTGTGCTTCCTGATAAAGCTATTATTCCTTTCGCCCCTGCGGACCCGAAAGCAAACCTTATCCGTCTCTCTATTTTTATGCTTCTGTCTGTCTCTTATTTCTCTTATTGTCTAGGCTTTTTTTGTTTTGGGTCAGCAGATGTGCAACCATGTGGTGATGCGCTTGTTTGTAACTAATGCATCTGTCACAGAAAAAAAAAAGAAAAAAGCAGACGAGGGCAGTAGAAGTCACACAGCCCCTCAATGTTCTTTAGGAAAATTGCCCGCATGCTTCAGCTCTGAGAGCATTTGTTTAGTCGCAAGTGTACGCTCAAGCTGTTAAGCTGAATTAAATCTGTTCATCATGTATTCGCGCTCTATTCATACACTTTCCTCTTGCAGGTGCTGATTGAGGCGACGGTTTCCAGAGAGCGGCGAGGCTACATCGCCATCGATGACATCATGGTGCTCAACTACCCCTGCTGTAAGTGACACTTCTCACAATGAAATGCAAATACAGGAGCTGCTCGGGGAAAAGCAAGTCTAAAGGTGTTTTGAGGGAGTATTTATTTCAAAGCAGTATGAGACACAAATCATATGAGGAGAAGAGTGATTGCTCATCACCTTTTATATTAGCGCTGCAGGTCGACCCGAGGCATCCCCTGACAACAGCGGTGCTAATAAAAACACTATGACATCCAAATGTCAACATTGTCTTCCACCTTAAAACACACCTGCCGTTCTGCCTCAGGCCTCGTTTGACAGCAGAATTTGTTAATCAGCCAGATCTTCAATTCTCCCTCTGAAGACTTTCATGTTCTCTGGCCCGACTGGAAGTGCAGTGTGGCTCTTTGTCATAAGTCACCGTGCACAGAGGGTTTTTCCCCCCATCAGGCACTACATTTCAAAGCTTTATGAGAATGTTCAGGGTGGGTTTTTTTTTTTTTTTTGTGACCAATGGCCTCCAGCAGCCGAGCACTTTTTCGTTGTGTCGTTGAGGGTAGCGGTTCACTGTGTTGTTAGCCCCCGAGGACCTCGTGTAAAACATATTCACCGAGTCCGCTGAGCTTAATACCTGGACAAGGTCTCTCGGTGTCACGCTCGGTGGTGTGTGCAGCCCACTGCCAAACACCGGGGCTCATATTTAACACCCGCTGCCCACGCTGCTATCAAGTGACATAACCGACGCAACCTCGATGGATGTTTCTCCCTCGTGGTGATTCAGTGTTATCTTCGTTAATATTAATGTTTCCTCTGCTGCTATGACAACAGTGTTTGGAGACTTTTCGGGGATTTCACATCATTTTATTTAACGAACACTGGCTCGTGAGATTGGTTCGTACCCCGGCTGCATGCCACCCAGTCAGTCACCCTGTTTCTCCACGAAGCAGCAGATGGCTTTTTCCAAACGCTCCCACTGTGACCATTAAATAATGAAGACTCTCATCAAGACCTGATCACGCCTTACGACGTGGCACATGGCCGTCTGCGTTACTTGGCAGCGAGCGATGCAAGGAAAGAAGGAGCGGAAACCAAAGGGGATGCGTTACATTGTAAAAATAAAATAATAAATAAAAGCTCAACAAGTTCCTATTTGTAAATTCTGGATAAAACATAGTTGACATGCCTGTGCTTTTCCTCCTGAGTCGTAGTCTTTGACTCTGAAACCAGTGTTACATTTCAATTAAATATTTATCACGCTTAAGAGTCCCGAGGATAGGATCTGACACATTTAGCCGTGTAGCACTGCGGTTCTTGCCAACCGGAGGGCCTGTTTTTTTTTTGTTTTTTTTTTTGTTTTTTTCCATTCTCACTCATTTCAGTGTTTATGTTTGGCTCTCAGGGATGAATTATGAATTAACCTGAGGAGGGAGAGTAACTCAAAAGGAAACACAGCCACCTGTGGAGTGCAGATGCAAACGCTCTCCGCTAACTACTGGCTGTACACAAACAAGATCATCCAACAGCAACACCAAGTTGTGTCAACCCAAGCATGAGAAGTGTGAGACCCAAACATTTCCTCGTCCCCAATGCTTCCGCGTCTCTCTGCCATCTCTTCCCGTCACTCATCCGGAGTGACACGCTGACTCTTCCTCCCCGTTTCTCAGACATGCCAGGCAGCGCTGCCAGCGATTACCCGTGATTTGGCTCTCCAGGGGTCTGGTTTTCACTGCGCCATTGTTAATCGTGGAGCTGGGTGAGACTGGGCTTCTCCCACACACTGAATCATTCGCTGCTCCGCACAGCATGCTGGGATGTTATTAGTGGAAATGTGGAGGACTGACACTTACTCTGAGGCTTCTTCTGCACATCCGCTCCCACACTCATGCTCATGCCTCTTTTGATTTAGGATTATTAGGAAGTAATACTGTAGTAGACACTCATCGACCCTCTTAAAATGCAACAACTTCTCCGCTCTCACGAAAACACAAACGAGTACAAAAAAAGGATGGAAACAAAGAATTATTTTTTTGCTATCTTTTTTTGTTTTTGTTTCCTGCAGCTTCATTCTTCATTTTTGCAAAGCAAAAAGGAAATACATAAGTAAGTTAGGGATAAAGTTAATTTAATATGAAGTTATATGCATTGTTATGCAATGAAGCCTTAAATTCCTTTTTATGTATTTGAAAATCTTATCTTGTGATGCTGACATTGTGAATGGCTGAACGGTAATGGGGCCCTCTGATCTCACAGTGTTGCTTTTCTCCGTCTGTTTCTTCAGATAAAGCACCGCACTTCTCCCGACTAGGAGACGAGGAGGTCAATGCTGGCCAAAATGCTACTTTCCAGTGTGTTGCTGCTGGAAGAGCATCGGAGGCTGAGAAGTTCCTGCTGGAGGTCAGTGGTTTATTGGTGGACTTTATTTACCTCCAAAACTGTCAGTGCAAAAGAAAAACATTTTTTTCTCTCCTTGATAGACTGAGTCCTTGCTATTTTAGAACTACTGTAGTTTGTGGACAGATTTTGAGACATCAATATTATGTGAAAAGCCCCTGACTTCTCCTACAAAGCTGGAAAACACCCAGAAAAGACACAAAATGCGCAATGTAGTCATTTTGTGTCTCTTCGTAGGTGTTCTTTTTTTGTCTCTTTGTAGTCCTTAGTTGTATGATTAGTCAAACCGACCCTCATTCCTAATTGTACCATGCAACTGAACTCTCTACACATTTTTAAGTGGAGGGTGTTACTCTTAATAACTGCTGTTTTCACTGTTTTTGAATCTTTAGACATCCCAGATGTACTTGTGCTTAAATAAAGACTGTAGATGGAGTTCTTACACTGTGAAGGCCAACAGGGCCTTGAAGCCTCCTCACATCGCAGCCTTTGAAAACTAACAATGCTTATTAGATTGTAATATTCTCTCCCACACTCTACGTCTTTTCATGGAGAACAGCTCACGCAGGCCGCTCCGTCCTCCATGGTGGTGAATAACACTGTGCTCCTAAAATCCTCCTCTTTACAGCCCTGATTAAAGGACCAGACGTCATTATGCTGTAGGGCTCAATTCTTTTTTCATCCCGTGCCGAAATTGCTGTGCAGCCACACATTCACCGCCTTTTGCCAGCATCTCACGTCCCACCGTAGCGTTAATCATGGCCGACCTCAGGCAACCCTACTGTATTGTTTAAAACTGGGAGGTGTGTGATTTAAGAAATGGAAGCGCCCTCAGTCCCACCTCTCTAAACGCTTCATCAAACCGGCCATTTGGTCACAACACGAGGACTAAGACAAATGCGTTTGGGTAATTAGCTGGCATCACTGTACAGGCGCCTGCTGTAATGAGATCTCCAGGCCACTGGAATGCTCCTTCCCTGCCTTCCCTCTGCCTTCTGTTGTCTTCTCTGTCCTCTCCGACCGTCCGTCTGCTCCGTCACACGGGCCGTTTGCTGTTGTGTCCATTGTGTCTGTCGTAGCAGCTGCAGCGCCGCCGTGGCTGAGCACGCCTGCCAGATCAACAGATCGTTTTGTCGTTTCCTTGCCAATTAGCTACAGCCAGATTGTTTACATAACACAAAGTGATCTCACGCTTATTTGATTTATCCTCATTTGCCCTGCCTCCTTTTGGTAATCCACAGGCTAGTGGAAACGCTGTCAAAAGATACAGAGAGAGGAAGATTGAGATTTATTTTTTTTTTTTTCCTCGCGGTCGCAAGCTTAATTGCCCGTTCAGCCCCTAATCAGCCGCTGTGTGTTTCTGTTTGTTTGCAAAGGCTCGACCTGAGGTTTGTGTGGTTTGTGGCTTTTGCGAAGGCCCCAAAATCAAAAGCACAACAGAAGCCTAGTGTTAACCGACGATCTGCTTGTTAATCCCAGCGTGGTCATATGTTTGTTTTTTGTTAAAACCGGCAGATCAAAAGGTTGAGTATCAAAATTCATGCCCAACGTTTCACACAAAGAGAATGGCCTTAAAACACGAGAAGGAAAAAAAAAAAAGTCTGATTCAGTATGTTTTGTTGAGGCTACGTGGACTTGACGGATGCTAGTGGTTTTAATGGTGTGGAACAAAGTGAGAAATGCCTCTCGCAGCGCAACAGCGAGGTGCATCATACAACATTCATTGAATCACACTTTTCTCTGTCACTAGTTCCTTCTATTTCCCACTTTCTGCACCAACTCTATCTTGTTTATGTTCTGTTTCTGCATCTTGACTCTCGACCAGCAGTCGTCTCAGCCATTTCTTCAATTCTTTTTTTTCTCTCTCTCTATAAAAACACACATTCCCCATGCTGCTATTTATCCGTTAGCTTATCCACCAAACTGATTAAACCTTAATGCATCAAAGCCGATCTGTCCCCCAATTCTAACTGCTGAGCAGTTAAATGTTTTGGTTCAATAACATTGCACACCAGGAAACAACTGAGGTTGTAGATCGTCTCCATTAAGGAGGACATGCATTACCCCCACGATCACTATTATTTTAACAAGATTTAATTTGTTCTATTAAAGCATGTCTGATTTGTCATATTACGTGATTAAATAAGAGACATGGTCCTGCCATTCTAACTAAATTGCACACAACTGGCCATTCCTCCTTTTTAATCACAGAGCTCTAATCGAACCACGTTTGTTATATCATTGGTTTACTGTCCCAGGATTTCACTGAGCAATAACTTCATACAAGGGCTAGTTGGTCGTGTGTGTGTGTGTGTGTACCTGTTTTTAATAGACATACTTTAATACAACTTTCAAATAACTAATATTAGGGTGGTCACCTGTTTGTCCATTAGTCGACTGATTGGTTGTTTTGGTCTTAGTCAATGTAAAAATGTTATATAATAAAAATGTGATAAAATGTCTTCGGTCATTTGGGCTTTTACCAGACAGGGAGGGTCTAATAAAATGGGTTGCATCATGGGAAGTGTAGGATTCAGGGTTTGGGAGCTTGAAAAATAAATTGTTATAATTAATTTTAAATTAATTATGAATTAATAAATCTTGGCCTTTGCTGCTTCTTTTTCTAACTCAGCTTGTACATGTATGCTTGTCTTTGTGTAGCTATTGAACATGATACACTGTATGAGATGAGGTGTGTGTGTGTGTGTGTGAGGGTGTGTGTGTGTGTGAGAGGGGCATGATGACCTTCTCTGTGTTCTCTGACCCTCTACTTTTCTGCTTTTTCCAGAGACACAATGGGGACATTTTTACAACGGCAACAGTCAAGCACCTGAGTCACCGGCGCTTTGTGGTGTCCTTCCAGCTAGACGCCGTCCAGCGAACAGACCAAGACCTTTACCGCTGTGTCACTCAGTCACCCAAGGGCTCCGGGGTCTCAAACTTTGCTGAACTTGTCGTCAAAGGTAAACAACGCTCCCTCCTTTTGTCTCGTATTACCCCCCCCCATTTTGTTTTGTTTTGTCGTGGCCATCAGTTTTCCTGCTGTTTTCATAATAACTGAATTTTCTCTTCTTCTCAGTCACAGTAGATTACTGTGCGAGATTCAGGGGAGAATTATAAATGAAACCGCTCACAACAAGCAGTGATAGCCACTAGTGTGAACGCATTTCAAATTACCCACGGGGCGTCTTTTGTGCGTGAATGTGCAAATCACAGACACCTGACTGATTTCTAAAGTTACAAAACACAAATTGTATTATTCTCTTTTTAATGGCAAATGCGCCGACATGCGTTGTTTCCTGGGCTGGAGTTGTCAAATAGGCTTCCAGCCTCGGCTCTTCAGCTCTCTGTCAAAGAGCTGTTCAATTGACTTGGTCTCCTGCAGCCGCTGTCATATCACGTCCCACAGATGGTGACCTCACTCCCATTACTCACTCCAACCCCACAGCCTGACACCACTTTGACAGCATAGTAATGACATGGCTGTGGGATGGTTTGATGGCATAACAAACTCTGGCCCTCAGCGAAGGGGGGTTGATAGGGGGAAATAAGGATATGAAAAGATTGTATGCTCCTCCTGATATTACATTTCTAAATCCGTTGGAGAGAGTGCAAAACACGCTCTATTAATTACAGTATCGACCCCTACACTGGTCTGTTGATCAATCGGTCCGTCCGTCCAATTACTCAGGTCCGAAATAGGCCAACGCCTTTCAGATGGATTGCCAAGAAATGTTGTACAGGCATTCATGATCCCCACATGATGAATCTGAATGCTTTGGTGAGCCCTTGACTTTCCTTTAACGCTACTAGAAATCTGTGGTTGTTTGTGAAATGTCTCAGTAGTTGTTGGGTGGATTGCCATGATTCACGTTCCCCATCCAATTGCAATCCCAGGATCGTAACACAGTCTTAGAGATTAGCATGCTAATATGCTAAAGATGATGAGCATGGAACACATTATAGCTGCTTAGCATCAGCAAGTTACCACTGCCACTGTGAACATGTTAGCATGCTGATGCTAGCATTCCGCGGCTCCCACTGTGTAAGCCTCATGGAGCTGCTAGCATGGCTGTAGAATCCTCAGTATTGTTTTGTTTAAGTGTGAAGTAAATCCCTTTGATTGATATGGAATCATGGATTCGGTTTAGTATTGTCATACAGGCTGATTGCCACAGTGCCAAATGGAGCCAAAATGTTCCTAAACCCTCTCACAGGCAGCTGCCAGTAAACGAGGAATCAGTGAACGCGCACATAGAACGCCATGAAATCCATTTAATGTGCTCACATTCTCAGCAAATAAGTATTATTGTATCCATGTGGTTGTTGCTTTCCTCGCTTCTTCATGCCTCCACGCCGGCGACAGCCATTAGGCTTTGGGTTGCCTGTCCGTCCCATTCTTGTGAATGTGATATTCAGGAACGCCTTGAGGGAATTTCTTCATATTTGGCACAAACGTCTGCTTGGACCTCCAGGATGAACTGTTTAGAATTAGATGGTCGATTGATACGGTAATTATGCTACAATTTCACACAAATATAATAATAATTTGAAAACACTGTTCTGGCCAGTATTCAGCATCCATATTTGAAACACTGTCTACTGCCATGGCTACAACTTTGTATTCAGAATCTGCTTTGACCAAGCTTGTGAACACATAAAAGGAATTTCACTCTCTTCTTTGATGCTCTCAATGCACTCACACACTAATAGACTCACTGGAGAAAAACTCAACAAAGTTGAGTCAAATCAATACTTTTTTATGTAGCCTTACATCACAAATATTTTTTCCCCTCTGGGCGATTCACAATCTGCGCAAGAAACAACATCCTCTATCCTTAGACCCTCAACTCAGATGAGAAACAACTCCAAGGCTTTGGTCATATTCCCTCCCTCTGCAGCAAACTGCCAATCTGTCAACGCTTGTTGTCGAGAGGGTGAGAAGGGTTATCCAAGATAGCTTTGATTTTGTCTTTTGTCCGCCTTTCTGCCACCGCCTCCAAACTGTCCAGTTCCTATCTGAAACACAGAGCTGGCCATCCTTAACAGCTGGCTGAGACTGCTGACCTCCCAGCGTTTATAGCAGCACCCCAGGGGGGCCCTCCTGATCCTCTGGTATAGCACAAGTTCTTTATCAGTCCTCTGTGCTCTTCTGAAAAAGAAAATACTCCGTGAGTGAAAACAGCATGTTTGTCAATGGAATTATTCACTGGATTCATACTTGTCAATATAGTGATAACTTCCATTTTGCAAAAAAAGAGAAACAAAAATTACACACATGCACATATACATATTATTATGTTACTGCAGTAACTTTGCTACTTATTCAACAAGATATGGATGTAAACTGCAACTTAACAGTTTGGTGGAAGCATACAACCAGGCAATCCTTCTATTTTTTTGATCAAGACAAAGATGTTATTTATGGCACAGCTCACTCTGCAACACAAGAGTGAGGAGCTGAGGCCGAGTCATTAAGGAGACCTTCATGAATCCCTTTCCACCTACTGCCCTGCTAAGAAGAGCCTCATCATCCCCTTAATGAGTTGGAAACGCTAATATCAAGTTTGTAGTTTGAATGCAGGAATCATGATGAAGCTCTCTTATTGCCCCTTAGAGGACGGCAAGATACTCACATGATGAATAAAATATTTTCATCGTTCTCCTCAAGGTACCGTTTGGCTCTGGCTTTTGTTGTAGCCCCATATTATGAGCTGAGCACATTTGAAAATGTGTGTTCAGGTATTTGCCCTAATTAATTAAACAGAGAGCGATGTTTAGTTTAGAGTGCTGCAGGTATGAGTCCTAAATCCTGGAAATTAGTTCGCCTTTTTTGCACTCCCGGTATCCTTGTCTGGAAGTCAGTGGGTTCTTTTTTCTTTTTGAATGGGTTTTTTCATGAAATCCTTCAAATGAACGAGCCATTTTTTATACTTTCCTTTACAATATGAACTATGTCAGTAAATCAGTAAACTTATTACGTGTCTTAAGAAAAGACTACAAAACACCATGTCGACTGGTCCACCGTTACAGCCCTTGCGCTCGCGATGTGTTTCGTCCTTCAGTCATTTGCATTTACACTTAAAAAATAATAAAAAGTGGTGTTGGGAAGAATCAACTTCTGCTCCACTTTCCAGACCCGGAGGTTGCCACCTGCTTCCGTTTAGCATAAACCATAAAAATCCATAAAAATATGCCACCAATGCACCAATAACTCTGTGTACAGAGAGAACCAAGAAAAAGGACAATTAATAATATCCATCCATTATCGATCACTGCTTATCCTGTTAAGGGTCGGGAGGACTGGAGCCGATCAGACCTGATATTAGGTGAAGGCAGGGTACACCCTGGTCAGTTTGGACCAGTCTGTCACATGGCTGACACATGCACATAAACAACCATTCACACTCACACTCACACATAGAGTCACCAATGAAGCTATCCTATCCTTCATGACTTTGGACTGTTGGAGGGAACGTGTTGGCGAGGGGAGAACATGCATACAGGGCTAACCACCACACCTCCGTGCAGCCCCCATAATAATATACTGAGAAAAATAAAGGGAACAAAATAAATGCAGATAAAAACAAACTGAGCTGAAGAAATGAGTGAGTTGTGTGGTGTCAAAATAATCTCAGAATTATTCTCAAACAGTTTCTCGTTCTCCAAGAATCTCATAAAACACAAATGCATGAAGAGAGATTTTTCAATCTGTATCTGTGACTATAAATAATCTATCATAAATTGTAATCATAATCAACGTAGCATTCTTTAAAGGAAGTTTATTTGTGAAACTCCGCCTCTTTGTGTGGATTCTTTTGAGACTGTTTTACCTAAAAACTTCAAATACATTTTTGATATAAAAATTGTACTTGTAAATCTGTCTCTATTCGTGCCTCTAATTTGTTACTTGTATCGTCATTTGTAAAGAGAAACAATATTTAACTTCATAACATTCACAATCTAATCCTTCAGAAATCACATCTTTTTGAAAAATGCATTTGAAAATGAAAATGTATTCATGAATCTTAACGGATGCTGTGGATTCCTTTTGAGACCGATTCGTCGTACCGTTGTCTCACACAAAACGCTAACCACTGACGGGGGCTAGCACAAGTGTGCTGTAATTTATCGATTTTGTTCATGGTGTGCAAGTTCATCATTGGCCTTTATCTCGTTATCTGCTTTTATAATGCTGCCAATTTGTGGCCATGTTGAAATGAAAAGGAGGAGTAAATCGCTTCATCGCATCAGTAACAGCTGATGATGGCAGCCGCCGGTCCAGCCGGTCCAGCTGTGTGTTATTTGATGACGCTCACCCAGCCACGTCTCGTTTTCTTTTCAAAACGGCTTTGAGGTGATGAAGGCAGATAAATTATGAATTATGTTCTAATTTTGCAGATCAGGAATATTGTATTGATACAATACAATAGGATATATTACACACATTAAAAACAGATACAGATTTACAGAAACAAACCTTTCTACATTTATTTGTGCGTTAGTTTTATGAGACACAAGTCATTTTACGAGTCACTTGCTTCCCTTAATTGCAGATTTTGTGTGAAATACAACAGTCTCAAAAGAATTTACACAAGTCGGTGGAGATTCGCAAATATATTTCCTTTAAAAAATGCTACAGTGATGTACAAATTATGATATAAAAGTCGTATATATTAGAGGTACAGATACTGTGAACATCTATGAGACTGTTTTGGAACCCTGAGTTGTTATAAATGTGGCAACACTGGCAGCTTAGGCCTGAGTTTGGCCTTTTCATCATGGATGCAGTCATGGACAGCCCAAAGATGAGCCGCTGCAGGCTGAGTCGAGGCTAAAGGAAGCAGCACTCAGTGGAGGTGAGGCGCTGGTAATGTTGAAAGGAGCGCGCCATAAAAGACAGAGGCGCCTCTGCAGGATGAAGGATTAGTCACAGCCACAGATCTAACTCTGTTCTTTTCTCACGCTTTGTCCTCATTTCTTTTGCATTCCCTTCCCTCCCTCACACTGTTGCCCGTGTAATTGTTCAGTGGCTTGGATCTGCCAGTAAGTGACATTTGACCGGTGGGCTCTGGAATTAATCCTCAGTTTGGCAATCTTTTTCTCCGACGGTGATGCCGTCTCCTCTTTCATCATGGCTACCAGCTCTGAGGACAGAACACTCAGACAAAAAAAGAAGATGTACACCACTTAATCCTTCAGCGGCAAAGATCATAGGCATTCAATGCGCTGCATGCGCAGCTGTTTTTTCACTCACGACTTTGCTTAAGGTGTGCGAGCCTCTGAATGCCTTGTTAAAAGGTATGACTAATCTGCTATTTGAACGCAGTTTGACCTGTTCACATCCTGCATCCTCCTGGGACTCATTTAAGACTGGAAGGGCTTTAAACACGCACTTACTTTCTCACTCTAAATAGGGAGAAAGCTATTTACAAAGAACTAATTAATACAATTAATACCATAATTTTGCCTCCCTAGACTATGCAGCAGTGCAACGAGTCTGCCAGCAAATGCTTTTTTAACAATACAAACCCGTGTGTGAACTGGAAAAAACACTGCTTTTCTTTTCCTCTGACAGTCCCTCCGTCCCCCATCGCGCCACCCCAGCTGCTCCGCGCCGGCTCCACTTACCTAATCATCCAGCTCAACACCAACTCTATCCTGGGAGATGGCCCCATTATCCGGAAGGAGATTGAGTACCGCGCCAGCCAGTCTCCGTGGTCCGAGGTGCACGGAGTCAACATGGTCACCTACAAGCTGTGGCACCTGGATCCCGACACGGAATACCACATCAGCGTGCTGCTGACTCGGCCCGGGGAGGGGGGAACCGGCCCACCCGGACCGCCTCTCGTGAGCAGGACCAAGTGTGCAGGTGAGCTTCTAATAAACTTTAAAAATAGCCTGCTAATTTTACTGAAGAAAAAAAAAGAAAGACTGAGAGTAGAGGTGTAACGATTCATTCGATGAATCGATGAATCGATTGTCAGTCTTATAGATTCTACTAAATTGATCTGCTAAAATGAATAAATAGAATGAATCGTTTTGGCTTCACCAATAATCAGTTATAAATGCATTTAATCGGACGAATCATGATTCTTACTAATGACTAATGTTTTAATACGTTTAAAACACTCTCTCCACTGCCAGCATGTAGTCTTTTGAAAAATGTTCAAAATAACTGAGCAATGTTTAATTACATTTTTGTATTCAGCATAAAATATTATGCAGGACTACTTTTTTTTAGAATAAATATGTTATTTTTCACCTTTCAGAAGAATACAGATAGTCTCACTTGCATTATTGCATGTTTTTTAATGGATATAGAATTTTGGGTACAAGTTACTGAATCGAATCGTGGTTTACAGAATCTAATCAAATCGAATCGTTACAAAAAAAAAAAAAAAAAATCGTCCATGAATCGAATCGCCAACTATATCGTTAATCGAATCGAATCGCTGTGAAGCCAAAGATTTACACCCCTAACTGAGAGGCATTCAATCATCTTGTGGACCCCTCAGACTCTTGTGGAGACCCTTGGGCTGGGAACTGCTGACCTAATGTATCTGAATTCCGGTCATATAGCATCATTGAATTGCATGCCATGTTAGACGATATAGCTTTGAGCGTAATTTCGGAGAGCATAACACAACCATGTAACTGTCATCATCTCGTTTATATAACAGAACAGTGTTTTTTTTGTAACGCCTGACTCCAAAAATGAAAGTGCTATAATGCAAACTGCTATCCGCCGGCCAGTAGCTGCTGCTGCTGCTGCTGCAAGCTGAAAACACACCATACATTTGTTTTAAGCTGAATCACCTCATCACTGATATATTTTATATGGCAGGGAATTGTAGTTGTATCTGTATCTTGTAGTTTTTGCAATGAAAACAGGATATAACAGTCTATTCACTCTATTCCTGTTTGGGGTTTTGTCTCACCAAATAGGCAGAGATCATCCTCCGAAAGAACCCGTTATACAGTGTGTAGTACTTAGGGGAATTACAGTGTGCACCGCGTCGGTCCTGGATACGTGTGTGGAACACCTGGCCGTTTGGTAGAAACCACAAGCATGGAGCAGCAGGGTCATCAGGGCAGACAGGTTGCTGCTCTGTGATTTTCTGAATTACACAGGCTTAAACATTTTATCTAGATTAAAAATAATACTGATAAATATATCTTCTTTGCACTAAATTAATTAATTCCATGAAAGAACCGATGCCCGACGGCAACACACTGAAACTTCAGAGAGTCTGGAATTAGGAAGCTGCATCTGTCACGATAATCTGCTAAAATTCAATCAGAGAGGAGCTGATAGACAAGTTCAGGCTCGGTCGCTGCATATATTTATCTCTGAAGAAAAGGCACATTCGCTATCACTGACGTTCTCTGAACTCGGGAGCTGAGGAGACTGAGAGGGAGACTATTTTGCTGCCAGCGCGACAATATTGGTTTGACTGTTATTTAAAAGATAACAGCTGGCTGACTACAGTGGCTAGCGTAGAGCCGGCGTCGGCCCTATCTGCTGAAGGGGAGACATTTTTGGCACGTACAGTAAAAGGACAAGAATTTGGTGATGCTGATGAAGACATATCAGTCACAGTACACACAGATACACAGTGTACATGGTTTTAAAATAAATAATGATGGACATGCATTACTATGGCCAATATACAATTTCACATCGCAACTAAGGATTATTCATTAATCTCTAGTTCGAAATGAATCAATTACTTTTTTAATTATTTCTGTAAATGTCAGAAAGTAATGAAAATGATTAATTCAGACATATTCAGCTTGCCTTCTTATATGAACAAGAAATGCTACAAATCTGCACATCTGACAACCTGGAACAAATGGTTTGGTTGCCATTTTTGTATGAAAAATGACAAAAACAATCAACTGATCAAAATATTGAATATATTCTCCTTAAACTAAAGAAACAGTTTACATTCCAGTGCCATGCACATTTAACATGGGACAGATAGATGGGAATACCAGAGAGCCAGAGCCATGGTTACTGTTATATGCACACATATAACACAACAAAATACTGTGTTGATGCAGAAGCTCAGGCGGAGATGCAGGCAGTCATTGCAGCTGCTTGCATCTGCAATATGTCCGGGCGCTCAAAGGCACACGGAATGAAGAGCTTTGTGTTACCCAAAGGCAGTCTGTGGGTTTGAGTCTTCCATGGTCATCAGTCTTTTCTATGCCCAACGGCCTCTCGCTGCCACACACCATCCCTCACATATCTCCCTACCCTGCTTCAGTAGAGCTCCCTGGTCCCCCTCTCCAATGACATATTAAAGCCACTCTCCTTTCTCAACAGCCCAAGACACTCCCCATTCATCAGGGCGCCATGAGTGAGCTCGCTGCCCTCCCTCCCCCCGCCGGCTCCCTGCACACCCTGCCCCAACTCGAGAGGCACAGAGTATTCACAATGTTTTTAAAAAAAAGTCTAAAAAGTAGAAAGCGAAAGAGGGAGGAGTGGAGGGCTGCGGTGTGGGAGCAGTGCATGTGGGAGAGAGGGTCGTTTTTCAAAGTGAGAGAGTGAAACGGTAAAAGAATGAGGAGAGTGACTGTGTGAGAGGGGTATCACTGTGTGAGGCAATTGCTTTCACAGTCGCCGGTGTCGGTGTTTGTGAAAGTCACTAAACTCAGCCATTTAATGATGTATTTACATTTCAACCACTGTGACATTAGCTCATTCAGCCATGTGTGGGATAAGTAATACCGCCGTGTTTGTCGAGCTGTTAAACAGGGCGTTTAGATGCAGCACCAGTTCACGGCAGAGGAAGAAGTGTAGGTGAAATTAATTTTCTCCTTCTGTCTTGTAGTTTTACTTTAGGTAGCTGCAAAACTGTGAATGTTTTTTTGTTTTTTGTGACATCGGTGTTCACAGATCTTACCTGAGCGTATTGCTGTGTTAAGCTGCAACACTGTTAACCTCCTTCACCTGGTGTATTTCACCTTCTTGACCCTGCAGGAGTCTGCAGATTTCCCAGTGGTCAACCTCCACACCATCTGGTCTACGCAATCCCCTACCCACCCCACATTCCACCTCTGAATCCAGCATCCACAACCTCGCTGTTGACCTGATTACTTTTAAGCAGGAGAAAATTGATGGTGTTCAGGTTCTTCGGCCACTTCAGGGAGGCACTACTTATCCGGTGAACAGAAGGGAAATTCAGAAATTTGGCGCCTTCGCCTGTATTTAGGTGGAAAGTGAATTTCCTCTCCGGAAGCCGTGACTAATCCCACTCTTCTGTGGTCATGCTGAATATTACCCCTCCTTCCCAAACATGTTGGCTAGCCGGCTAGCTGCCACACGTGCTCACGAGCTGTCCTCACGCGGGTGCTGTAAAACTAATGACCATGAATGTGAACATGGTCTCCGCCTGGCTCCGATGGCCATCCAGGTGTGCTTGATGAGCCATTGCTGTGATTATCAGCACGGTGCATTAGCACAGCTTGAAGCCCCTGAGGTAAATCACTGAGGAGAGGCGAGCATTTGTACTGCAGGTGGTCCCCAAACTACGTTAATGGGCTTCCACCTGCTGCTGGGTCACTGAACCTTCTGGAAAGCCCGGGCCCATGATGCTCTCGGTCTGTAGCGGGGAGCCAACGCTAAAATTAGACACATTAGGAACACAAGTGCTTTGCCTTTCTTGGCATATCGTTCATCATGTCTCCCATTCTGAGCCAGAATTCCCTATTTGGGGTGCTTGGATTTATGTGCGCTCGTGTTTTTTTTTGCTTGCACATGGGTAAAGGCGTGCACGTCTGCATCAATTTGGTTTTCCCGTCTGACACAGTCAGTGTGGATCCCCTCAGAGGAGGCATGCAATCTAAGGCAACTCCGTCGTGTCCTGCTGCTGTCCCGTCTCGCAGTTTTAGGGGAGATAATAAACCAGGACCTGTCACATCTACTCTCACTTCCAATCTCCAAGGATCAACATGGTGCTCTGGGCTTTCGACCACGCCGAGGCGGCTGCAGTTTTCATGCCACGGGGTGCCAGAGAATGGGTGGCCGTGGCATACACACAAATAAGCCGAGGCGAGGGGAAGGGGCCTGGCACAAATGTCCACTTTGAGCAAAAAGCCACAATGAGCACACTGTGGCCTCTCTGGCGGCACTTTCATCAACTCAGCGGTTAAATGCTTCTCTTTATTTAGCTCTCAGACTGTGGAGACTATCAATTGCACCATTAAGACAATCCTCAGTCAGAGTGAACAATGGGACATTAACATTTCTTGCCGGGTGCGGTGTACTACTTGGCGATCTGTGCCCACCCATTTATCTGCCGTCACATTAGTTTGGATGAGGTTTCTGATCAATGCTCTGGACATATTTTAATGCCAGACAGCAAATTAAACAGAATCGGTGACTGCAGAAGCCTACAGCTCCAGATCATAAAATTTCACTTTGAAAAAATTGCTCCAACACAGGCAGTAATAAGTGTGAAAGAATCAAGCACAGGGCTGTTGTGCCTCTTTTCAGCCCGTTGATGTATGTGTGTTTGAACACGTGTGCATGTGAAGTCAATCGAGAAGGGAGATGAAAAGGTATTTTGTTTAAAAAACAGCAAATGTCTGCGGATCTATGTGTTCTCCCGCAGTTCCTATCAAACCCATTTTCTTCGATCATTCTTGTTTGGGTGCATTAGCCCCTGCTCAGCGATGCATTAGCCGCTTAATTTAAGTTCCCCACACTAATCTGCGCTGCAGTGAGGATCCCACTGTGCCAGTCGTTGAAGGAATGGAGACCTTGGCCGGTAACCTCAAACTCCACTGATCTCTCCCTGTACCCCATATCTCTGCTGTCATTCCCTTCCTCCCGGGCCCATTACTCACCGCGCCCTATTAAAAGAATAAAGCAATACAATACATTATGTAGCATATTGCTTGACAAAAAGGAATTGACTGTGTTAATAATGGCCACTGATAAATGCCTCCATTGATGCTGAGGATGTCCTTGGCCCGACTCTTGTCTTCGGTTTCTCCGACGTCCTCCTGAAACACTCGGCGGTCTGTGCTCCCGCGGATAGAGGCTCTCTGTATCTTCTCAGCCAGCCGTTGCATTGGAGCAGGATATCAAAGACAGAGCTGTTGTTCTTTGAGTCGGAGAAAGTCAAGGTTAACTTGGCAGTGGCCGTAATGAACCGGGGCGCCCTTCTAAAAATACGACGGGCCAGCGCGATGACCCCGAAGTAAACGTGACCGGCGGAAGTGGACGCCCTTGTGGAGCAAACGGGCATATTTGTGTTGCGGAGTGAACCTCAGGGCGTAGAAGCATAACTACTTGGTAGTCAATTTACTCAGCGAACACAGAGGCGGAGACTGGTGGGAGTGCGACAGCAACCAACAGCCTGTCCAATTAATTAGCACAATTGGCACGAGTTCCTGCCGTGCCACGGGGGGACGTGGGTGTGTTGTGCTGGCAGCGAACTGTTGACCTCCACGCTACAGCGGAGCAATATGGCGGCATGCAGGAGGGGGACGAGTCCTGCTCATTTGCAGTGTGCCCTGTCTGAACTCAAGTATTTCACAAGGGAATTAAGTTACCTGTTTTTATTTTATAAAATGCAACATTGTGCCTGCAGGACTTCCCTAATGACTTTTTTTTTGTCTCTGCTTTCTTTATTACTGAATTTCCTCTTCTTGTTTACCCTCCCAGAGCCGATGCGTGCGCTGCGGGGTCTCATGGGCACAGATATCCAGTCCAGGCAGTTGTCCCTACAGTGGGAGAATTTGGCGTTTAACTTGACACGCTGCCACACCTACTCAGTGTCGCTGTGCTACCGCTACACCACGGCAGGAGGCGGCGGAGGCCACAACACCACGGTGCGCGAGTGCCTAGCGGTGGAACACAACGCTTCACACTTCACGCTGCGTGATCTGCCACCCTACCACGGCATCCATGTCCGTCTGTCACTGGCCAACCCGGAGGGGAAGAAGGAGGGCAGGGAGGTCACCTTCCAGACCGAGGAGGACAGTAAGTCGCTGATAGCCGTTACAGGAAAGATGGTATGGCAGAAGAGGACGGGGAATCTGAAAATGTCATTACAATAAAGTAAAGATTTGGAGAAAAATTATCACCTTAAACATTAATAAACACTCCAATTACCAGAATTATGTAAATCAAGCAAAATATAATGCAGTCTAATACGATGTCAAAGCAATAAAAACACAATTTAATGCGATGCAGTTCAACAGAAACACAATCTGCTGCCTCTAAAATGAAAAATGGAGTTGAATCGACACAAACAAACCCATTACAACCTTCATTAAGATAGGGCCGTTTGCACCACTTATAAACTCTTAACTCAGCCTTTTTACACAAGACCTTGTTTACTTATTGCTTTTTGTTCTTTTTCATTTTTAATTTCATTTTGAGAAAAAATTGGCAGTGCAATGTCTTATTGTTTTAAAATGCAGTTAAGAGGCAAAATGACCCGGCTGCCCTCAAGCTTTATGTGCACTTTACTTTCTTAACCTTTTAACAGAGAGAATTATGATCACATGGAGTCTTTTTTAGAAAGAGAGTGACGTCTTAAACATATACCAGAGTACCTCAAATTGTTTAACTATTCTCACAGTAAATGGCAGACCGGAGACTATCCAGACATGAGACAACACGAACTTTAACCAAATGTTCAGGTCGGTTGGTTTTGAGGTTTTTACAGTGTTTTTCAAGATCAATCAAGTGCAATACATGTGGATAAAATATACAAATTCATATAGTCATCAGTCTTGGTTCATATGTTGAAAAACAATATTCTCCCTTTAATGCAGTACAGAGAGGGGGTGACCCTCTGACTGAGGCTGCATCAGCGTTACGAAAGATCCGCTTCATTTTCCAACAAAAATAACATAAAAGAGAAAACATTATATCTAAGTCTCTGGCAACCCTGAGATAGCATTGTGCGCTTATTTCTTATCTCCTATTACTCCTTTGTGCTGCGGCATGGCAGCCGAGGGAGAAATCAATTCTGGCGTGAAAAAAACCCAAAACAAACACGCTTCTTCAGAAAGAGATATATACAGTATGGAGAAGGAGGGAAATGATCAAGAGAGTGAGAAAGGTTTTTTTTCCCTGAAGTGATAAAAGATATATGTATACATACAGTGCATGTCAATTATGAGCACTTTTTCCAAAAGCCTTAATAAGCAACTCTGTCCTCCAGACTAACAAGAATAAAATAACCGTTGACTCAGCTGTTTGACTCTTGCTTTAGCCCCAGGCCTGAATCTCACATAACAGTCTTCGTCTGTGCAACGCTCACACAGACCGCCGGGACGACGGCTTTAACCCAGCGGCCCAAAAAAAAAACCTCTTAACAGAGTCTAATGTTCAGGCATTGAAAGTCCTCTCACTGCCTTTCAAAAACTAGTGTCTGACATGTTTATCAATATTTATATATTTCAGCTGAAGACTATTAAATGATAATATCCTTCTTAGATTCCCATCCTCTAGTCTGTGTTGCTGTTGCATCATTGATGCCGTTCATAAATGAACTGTGTCTTTATCTGATCTTCTGTGCTCGCTGCTCTCTGCCCGTCTGAGTGTTTCAATGTGCTGCGTTGTTTATTCATTTAATACAAATGTTTGTTGTGATCCTCTCTTATAGTTCCTGGGGGCATCGCGCCAGAGTCGCTCACCTTCACCCCGCTGGACGACATGATCTTCCTCAAGTGGGAGGAGCCTGTCGAGCCCAATGGCCTGATCACCCAATACGAGGTGAGCCCTGATGTCCTGTTACTTTAAGAATAGTTTTTCTTAGTAGTTTAATTGGTCGCTTACTTGGATATATACCTAATTTAAACATATTTTTGCACATATAATGTTATTAAAATCAATAAAGTGAATGGGGGTGGGTGAAGGGAGCAGAGCGGGTCATCTTTTAACTACCAGGTTGGCAGGTTGATCTCCGGCTCCTCATGTCCAGATTTCCACATGCATCCTTGAGCGAGCAGCCCACTTCTCCTGCGTAGGATGGCTTAAATGCAGAGATCAATTTATATATGTACCTGCATGCACATGAAGTTTTTTAGGATTTAAGTTTAAGCGCCAACTCTTTCTTTGATAAGGAGTTCGGCTGCTGCTTCTGGACTGTAAACTTTGAATCCAATAAGGAGCAGGACAGAGCAACTAACGTTAGCCCAACATACCCTGTTATAGCAGCACCCAGAATCCTTATTATTATTATTATTCTCCTTTTTATAATCCTGTTAGTATAGTTGTGTCCATTGCAAAAATATCTTCCCCTTTATTTGATGAGGCATTTTCTTCCACTGTGACTACAATTGGCACAATACAGACATACAGGCAATTAATCACTAAATCTCTCTGCTCCAATTCACTGTCTTCCTCGCCCAGCCGTTTAACGGATGCTACGCGGTGCTGAGCCAAAATAGCAGCGATTCGGATACGATTTCACTGACCTTGTGCAAAGCGGCCTCGTGCTAGCAGTTAACACTGGTCTTGTGCCATTAATGTAGAGCCCTGTGTCATTAATATATAACGCTCACGCTGTATGTTGAGCCGGATGATCATTTCGGATTTACTGTATACCCTCCGCCTGAGGCGAGCCGTCAGTGGGCCTGCCCACCTATCCTCCAGCTTTCTCTCCTTCGCCCCACTTGCAGCGTCGCCTCAAGGATATTATTAAATAGGATTTGCGGTTTGACATATATAGTGGAGGCTACACACGATTCTTTACCCTGTGGTGTGTTGATTTCTCTCAGCTGATGTTGAAAGCTTTACATGGAGCCGGAAAAATCCTCTTCATTTCTCCCCGATTAAACGTTTGACCACTCAGCCTGAACCCAACGGCCGCCGTGCTGTTCTGCAGGCCCTCCTCGCCGCTCGGTGCATCTTTTATGTCTGCCTTTGTAGAGGAAACACAGAGGTCTGTCTGTGTGTACCCGGCTGGATGGCTCATAATTCTATCTTCTCACTAAGGAGGCATGAGCAGACATTAAGCTCTTCTATTATAATCAGCAAAGCCTTTAGTTTGACTTGAGCGTCATCTCCTCTCTCTCTCTCTCTCTGTGTGTGTGTGTGTGTGTGTGTGTAGTCCATCCATACGAGCATATACAGTGAGTGTGTGTTGATTCCTTCATTGGAGTGGATCAGCTCTAATGTACTGTATATCTTAATACGCTCACCCTTGTCTGATTGCAGTAAGGTCAACTCATTTAGCTCGCCACTATTTCCAAGAGTATAAGTGGAAATTCTCCTGTGAGTGCCGCGGAGGCAAGGGAGGTCACCTCTCGAGGAAGAAACTTTCTCAAATATTTCACTTTTAAAGGACTCTCATAAACAGCAAATCTTGAGTGTTCATAACAGTTTTTAAAGTCATAAACACGCAGCGCTATTGATATATATGTTTGAATTTGCTTCTTTTTTTTAACCTTCCTCAGTGGCCTTTATTATGCATAACTTAATCAGAAGAAATATTTACCACTCACAACTCTGTTGAAAAAGTGCAGGTTACTTGCATGACTTTGACTTTACTGTGCCAATCAAGTCCTATTCATCCAAAACCTATGAACGTACTCTAACAATTAGCACATTAATTTCTGTGTGAAGTGAATCATATCCATCAAACATTGGCGTTCCTTTTTATGATGAAGCTGTTTGAGTTAATGACCTCTGCAGATCGGTATAAAACTCTAAAATGAACCTATCACTTCAAATTTGTTAGCGGTTAAAATAATGAAGCATAAATTAGGTGACTCAGATTTTTTTTATGATCATCCTGAGACCTATCGTGTTTTTCCACAGATAAGTTATCAGAGCATCGAGTCGTCCGATCCGGGCATCAACGTCCCGGGGCCGAGAAGAACCGTGTCCAAGCTGAAGAACGAGACCTACCACATGTTCTCCAATCTCCACCCGGGAACCACGTACCTCATCTCGGTCCGAGCTCGCACAGTCAAGGGCTTCGGGCAGACGGCCCTCACCGAAATCACCACCAACATCTCAGGTATTAGTGCCGCTAGACTGACGGAGCATGTGTGCCAGCGGTAGTGTGAAAGCTGCCGTAAAAAATTGTTAAATAGAAAATAGAAATGGGAAGCCTCTCCGTGTCGGGGCTGTGTCATCGCCGCCCATCGCTGATGCGCCATGCAGGTGCGACACCAGACTTCACCCACTGCGTGCTATAATTAGGATCCGTGGGGTTTTTTCTCTCTCTTCTGACCTCGGCATCTTCTTCTCTAGCAGAGAGGCAAAACTACAGCTCCCAGAGTGTTAGAGCTACTTTCCATGGCCTCCTCAAACGAGTGACATGCTGTCATCTCAGCATCCTCAGGACATAAATTAAGTAGTAGGAAGCAGACAAACACCACAGAGAGGTAACTGCTGTGTCTAAAGAGAGATGCAGTACATTCTCGGGACTGGATTGTCACTCCCGAGAGTCTCCGAGCTTATTACCGGTGATAGAAAACCAGCTTTGGTGTTTCTGTTTCCTCTTAATGATGCATTTGTGCTTGTTAAGGGATGGGATTACACCCCTTAGGAGCCAACAGCGCAGCCACTCCCACCCTTCCTCCCTCGCACATTTACCCACTCCTTCTGCCCCGTCTCTTTACGGAGAGGCCCCGGTTTGTTTAATTATAGATTTAGTGCACAATCACTGCTCAACTGGTTGTGTGTCAGACGGAGGTCTGGCACTGAGCCAAGGCGGCGGATGGAGTCCAAAAAGTCTTCGCGGATCAGCCTCAACCTCCTCCACTGGCCCACGGTGCAGAACGTTCACTTACGCTGAGCGTCTCTCAAATCTGCACTGACAGCCAGCAAACACCGAACACCTTCAACGGCTACTACTGTCAGCATCTTCAAGCAATACCCACCGCAGAGCATCCGGCTACTACACATTTCCTCGACGTGTGCGCCGCCGTGGCCGACACACAATCATCCGTCAAGCAGACTCCATCTGGCAGCTGGCATCAAACCCTCTTTTAGTTCTAAAAACCTCAACCAGACCTCTAATGTCAACAAATGCACATTCGGTTTCCCTCGATGTCTCACCTTAATTGACATCGGCTCTTTTTCAGCATTAGCGAACCGCTTTTTAATATGATGATCATTGATTCCTCATGAATAGTTTGCTCTCCGTCCTCTCACTAATTGACTACTGATATTAAAGAGAAATGTGGCGCCACATCTCCAGGGAAGGAGCGTGACTTTGGCCCAAAACCTTTCAAATGAGAAACCCGGTCAATTTGGCGTCACAGACATAACGTTTAATTGGACCTGTATCCAAGACAACGGGGCAGGGGGGATTCAACCGGTGTGCAGAATATGAGGTTGTGGGTATTGGAGATATTAGCACTGAGAGAAATGTGGCTCTAAAAGGTCTGTCAGTTTCACAAGGTATTGAGGGGCTGAACACGTTTATGTGGAAGCGGAGTCCGTGTTAAAACTAAATTAAGGTTGGCTAAATGAACACTGGCTGAGTGTGTGTGTTTGTGTGTGTGTGTGAGGACATAAATCTAGTGTATCTCTGTGTCCTCAGCTCCAACGTTTGATTACGGAGACATGCCGTCCCCCCTGAGCGAGACGGAGAGCACCATCACGGTCCTGCTGCGCCCCGCGCAAGGCCGAGGTGCACCCGTCAGGTGAGAGAATCATCTCAAACATACACAGTGGATGGTCTCTTCCACTAAACATACTTATTACAAGTGCACATCCGCTGTATGTCCAGCACGTACCAGGTGGTGGTCGAAGAGGAGATGGTGAAGAAGGTGAAGCGGGAGCTGGGGCTTCAGGACTGTTTCCCGCTGCCCATGTCCCACGGCGAGGCGCAGGCCCGGGGCACGCCGCACTACTACACAGCGGAGCTGCCGCCCAGCAGCCTCCCGCAGGCCAGTCCCTTCACCGTTGGCGACAATCACACCTACAGCGGCTACTGGAACAGCCCTTTGGACCCACGCAAGAGCTACCTTGTCTACTTCCAGGCTATGAGCAACTTCAGAGGGGTGAGTGACAGCAGAGATCCCTGTAGACATGAGCGAAAAGAACAAGTGTTGTTGATGAGGATCTCTATTCACTAATGCAGTGGTTGACACTGTAGGACCCTTGGCATTGTCTGGGCTCACAGCCCTTTAAAGAGTATTTGTGCTGTGAATGGGGTTGTCGGATGAACATATTGTGCTGGCAGTGCTAGCAAAGCTGTCATTAGCAAGAATTACCCAGAATCAACAACGTACTTCACGTCAATCTGCTTTTGTTTACTCTGTTTTCCAGTTCTGTCCTTTTCCGTTCCTATTTTGTCATTTTGTTCCCTTCCTCTTGGCCTTCATTCAATTCTTTAATGTCCCTATCTACTCTCTGTCTTTACGATGTTGTCAGTGGAGTATTTTTTGAAAATAGCGAGTGCAGACCAAGGTGAATCAAGGTAAAGCTTTTACATCGGAGTGTTTGTGTCCACATAACAGGAACTCGTTGAATCCTGCTTGTTCAGGCCTTGCTAGTCGAGAGGCGGCACGTCATGTCACCATGTTTTGCCTCTTCTTTCCATTTCGCCGTTCTTGAGCACACAAAGCCCTCCAGTCTCCGGTCGCACCCGCAGGACGCCGTATTACCTTTCCAAATTCATTTACAGGAGGAGATGCTACCTCGGCGAGGCAATTACTTAAAGATAATTAGACACAGGTGCAGATGATCAGAGGTAGAAAGCTGCCGCTTTAATCTTCACAGACTGGGGTAATGGAGCTGAAATCTGGTGCCGTAGGTAAGGCAGCTCTGTGTGCTTGCAGGCCGGGCTACTGGTCTGCTTGACTTTACGAGCCCTGTCTGTGGTTAAAGTCCTATGGACACCAGTAGGATCTTTTTCCAACCCGGTGGAGAAACACACAGAGGTAGTGCAGTGTGAGCACTTCACACAACTAGGCTACTAAGCATGGGATTAGATAGAGGGGGGGGGCTGGCTTTACTGGCGGATGGGATTAGGTTTTGTTTTGCCTGGCAGGAGGCCAGCATCCATGACCCACAATGAGTGGAAACACAGTGCCAAATCACACAGCCAACTCTGTCCTCGCTCTTTCAAACACTGCTGCCTCCGCCTGAAAATACAGTAGCACTTGCTTTTCAAAATCTGGGCAAGTCCTGTGTTGTTGCTGCAGTCCTGAAACTTGAAGGCACAGAAACTTGATTTTCATGGCTGCACAAGATGTTTTAGTTAAAGAACGACGAAGCGTTCGCCTGCAAACCCAAAATGACTGTTTTATTTTAGGGCCAGTGTTTCAGACAATACACCTCTGCAATGCTAATGCTGTTGTGGGAGTGATGTTTTATCTTTTCTAAGCACTAGTTTTTTAATTGGAATGTGATTACATAAAGCAAGATCACGTGGAAATAAATTAAACAGCCAACTAAATAATACAGTACGATGCTAATGCCTTCTTTTGACTGTTGATTATATTATTAATATTACAGAGTTGTTAACATGTGTTTATGAGTCTTTTACAATCTCAAAGCTGATGTAAAGGCTTGCAGGCCTGGAAAGCTGGAATTGCATAATGTATTTTGTGCTGTTTTGTATCTTTCGTTTGTGTTTTGTCTTTGTGTCTTGCTTATCCTCCATGTGCAATTATGCATTTTAGGCCTGTTGTTACATTTTAACAATGTGCTCCCTCGAAACACACAAAAAAGTCGGCCAAAAAAAGAGATATTTAGCATTCTAAATGTGATTTTGTACGGAAGCGTGAATTCATATTCATATACTGTCGGGTGCTTTTATAGTAGTTTATGGATTATATACTGAAGAGGGAAACATAATTACCTTATGCCCACTCATTGTGGAATCTGCCTTTGAACTGAAGGACTGACATTGAAAGCAGTCACATATTGGATAAAACAATTGCTGATAAAAGTCTCTGCTTATGGAAATAGCAATAACATTTTCATATTTGGCAATCACTTAAAGTATTTCCATTCTGAACACCTTATTAAAATATACATTGTCAGCCGATTTATGTTATCATTTAATTGTACGGCGCATTAAATCAAAGCCTGTGTGGTCCGTCTAAGTTCCTGTTTGTCTGGAAAGTGTTTGTGCGAAGGTATGTTGCATCGTGTCTCGTACACCAGTGGCAGCAGTGGGAATAGTTGAACAGTATGTGGAGCCCATAATATTTGGCATTTACCCATGCTAATTATCTGGAGAGTGACTGTCAAGCCTCTCTAATTGCTTTGATGGATTCATCTAAAGAGGTACTTGAAAGACTGTGGATACAGACTGGAGCTTTGCAGGCCACTGCATAGTCATTTATAATATCTACACTTACATCTCCCAACTTCACACAAGCGCACACACACACACACACACACACACACACTGTAAAACCTTGAGTGTGTGCTGTGGACGCCCTGCGTTGCATGCTGGCATTTGTGTGTTGTATTTAGAGCTGCCAGGAACCACCAGCCCCTCTGGCGTGACTGGCACAGCACTGCCAGACGTGTGATGCGTGGCCCACAATCTGGAGCAGGCCTATTAACTCTTCTGCTTAGACGGCATGCAACAATTTAGACGTTGATGTTACAAAATGTGCATTTTTCTCTTTTTCTGTACATTATCTAACGAAGTAAACATGCTCTGTCTTAATTTACCAAAGAATGATTAAATGACGTCTCCATATAAGATCCAGGTTCAGGCGAATCTAAAAAAAAGTTTAGGGAAAAAGTGAATCTAGTCAGTCACCTTAAAAGCTCGTAGTGTCACACAGTAGACATCCATTTTCAAACAATTTGATTAATGATGATTAATTAAAGTGAACAGATAATCAGTAGCAATTGAGATAAATTCTATCAAACTGCAGAGCACCAATAAATATGAAAGGTGCTCAATAAGAAACTCACAGCATTTCTACCGCCCCTCAATGCTTCTCGACTTGGTGACGGCTGAACTGCCGTCTGAGCGCCGAGCAGCGGCCATTAGTGAGCCATGGCTCTCGACATGGAGCACGCTCACGTGCAGCATGAACTAAAAGGCACACGTGGCTGTAAAGAACAAGCTCAGATTACAACAGAGGGAGAGTGACTTCATTCACACTTGCTTTATTAATGCTCTGAATATTGTATAGAGAAATGGATATAGCAAAATCACTACGTGAGTTGACTGCCAGCTTTTCATCCACTTCAAAATGTGTTACAACAAAAACATGTGCCACAATATCAAAACACAGAATGAGCTATTTGTTTGTAAACCTTCTAGATACAAAAAGACAGATATTTAACAAGGATTGGGAATAGTTTTGAGCCTTTTATTTAAACTTATAACTTTTCACTCAGCAATGTCATTACTTCAATTTTTACCTTCCCATCAGCCTCAGCTTCACTTAGTTATGTTCTACTTTTTAATGCTACTTCTCAAATGACGGCATGCTAAAATTGGTATTCATTGTAACCACATAGCAAGAACTAAGTGATGAATGAATAAGGAATGACCTGATAATAATAAATCAGAGACAGCAAGATTCTAATATTAACCACACTCCTCACACACACACACACACACACACACACACACACACACTGTACACACACACAGACACAATGTTGCAGCTGTAATAGTGGGGATCTTTTTTTACTGCTGGGTGTGAAATCCCCCCCTGGGATCAATCAAGTCTTAATCTTTTATAACACATCATCATTTATCTGTATTCTGAGAAAAAAAGTCTGAAATTTGCGCTGTTGATAGTTGTTGTTGATTCATTTTATATGGGCCAAATTGTCATCTTATGGATGTTTATTGATCGGTGGTGTGGCTAAAATGATCCTCTCTCACTCATCCTCTCCTCCTCCTCTATCACTGCTATAATAATGTGAAATAATAACTAATAACAAACAAAGCAACTTTTTTTAATATGATAAAGAATCGTACCCCCTTCTCTCGCCACCGTTTCCTTTTGGCATATATTCACTTGTATAGCTGATATAAACAAGTTGCTTAGATCCGCTTGGTGTTGCTATGATAACACGTGAAAGCTACTACTAGCATTTACTCCACCTGCCCGATCAATAAACACCCATAAGATGACAATTTGGCCCATATAAAATTAACCAACGATAACCATCAACGGGCATCACCCTAAGGACCTTAAGTCACACGTTGTGATGTCTTAATTAGAAAAATAAACGTGACATTCACTGAATCTGCGGGTTTTTTTCAGGAAATGACAAGATGGTCTGTCTGACATGTTTGTTTTCAACCTTTGTCTGTATTTTCACATCAAACCACCAATTTAAGAACTTGTTTAAGTGTTTGAAATGGATTTTCAATATTAAAAAAGGCTATTAACTGGAGTTTGAGCAAAGTGCTCTTTGCTCATTTCCGAATGGGAAAATTTGCATAATTGTCCCATAATGCCTGAATTAGCATCTGTAAATCTTAATTTGATAATGCATGTCCTCCAAGATGTGGCAGGGCCGAATTGGATTACAGTCTTGGATCTCATTAGTGCTGTTTGACAAAGGTCCTTTTCATAATACTGAGATGTCATCAGTTGAAATTTGAATAAAATGAATTCCCTTTTCATAGTGGTGCACTGGTCTGAATCCCTTCTCTTAATTATGCTCTCTCTCTCTTTCAACTTTAATATTTTCTCCTTCAGCGAGAATATCTAATCTCCTCCTCAAATACTTCAGCTCGGCTCTCCGATTTGAAACATTTTCGTTATCTCTTGTCATCATCAATAGCACTCTTAACTCTGAGGTAATTTGTTCTTTTAGTGTGAATCATTTTCCCCTGTAGTTCATCTGTGCCTCTGTCAGAAAATAAAATTATGCTTTTTAAAAAAAAAAGACAGCAGAGTGGTGCAACCCACTCGTGTTTTGTCATTTGAACATTTAATCAGCAGAGCGAGGGGGAGTCAGCGCTGTGCTTCCAGATGTGGTCCTCACCTGTTTACTCTGCAACATCAGGTTTTACTGTTCATTCACAGTGTGCTTTTTATCTGCCAGGGTGTTATTTTGCGATGTGAGATATATGCGTGTGCGTCTCAGCTCGGTATATCACATCATCCTCTTCTTTTTATCACTTCTTTTTTTAAAAATGCAAAGTGACACCCTCCCCTCTGATGTCTGTGTTTTTCTTTCTCTTTCAGGAATCCAGAATAAACTGCATCCGCATTGCCCGCAAAGGTAATTTGACATGAATATCTCTCCAAACCCACAAACACAATGACCTTGAGTGAATTTCTAATGCATTGATTTCGGAGTGCTCTGCGATATCGCCTTCTCACTCGCTGGCTGCGAGATAAGAAATTAAGAATGCAATTTTACCAGTGTTGTTAAGTTTAGTCTACTGTGTCCTTATTCGCCTTTCTCTCGAGCACAAAGGCGAGGATCTGGACAAATGTTCTCTGACTGGTCCTGGTTGTTTAGCAGCGGGCCTCTGAGAAAAGGGCAACAAGCAGGGAGGGATTAGAGGTCAGGCTTTCATCCTGTTTGTTTGAGGGCAGACGCTGGGACGCACTTTATCAAAAGCAGCCTCTTTGTTCTCATCGGCAGCCCACGAGACAGCCACATCTGAGGGCTTCGACCTCAACAAGGTCCAGAAGGGTCCTCCAGATCAAAACTTCTAGCTGGAGCTACCTTGGCCTATCAGTATGAGAAGAAAGCCCCCCCCCCTCCCTCCTCTTGTGTGGCTCAGCTTTTAGATTCAAAGGGACATGAAAAGGGCAGGGAAATTGACTCTAAGTCCTGATGGCAGCAGAGCCCTTCCTGCCGTGGTACACTGTCAGATCATGGTGAATAAAAGTCATGTATTTATAGTTATCATAGCACCGCAACAGTAAGCAGAGCCTTGCAAGTAAATTGTCTTGGCGGGGTGTCTTTTCTTGGTGACGGCCTCTTTTTGTGAGTGAAAAATGAAAGAGATGAGGCTCTCCTCAAGCATAAAGCCAAAAGGCAAGGCCAGCCATTTCAGCTCAGCGTCTCACTCCATCTGCCCCTCACAGACACCCAGTTGGGCATTGATTAATTATGCTTTCTCACACCAATGGGCTTCGCAGTGTGCCTGCCTCGTTTCTTCAACATCCAGCAAAGAAGGAAATGCACAGTGGCACATTTAAATGTATACAAATAAGATATTAACAATAAAATAAAAAAAATATAGTGAGTATATAATGGAAAGAAAGCATTGCCAGCGTTACATCACCCACACCATGATGTAACCGTAAAAAATAAACCGTGAAAGGCAAATTGATAGGAGAAAAAGTCTCAAGGCGATTTCCAATTTCAAGGTGCGACAGGTCAGAGGTTTTTTTCCTCGCCGCTTGTGATCTCTGCGATCCCTCTACCATTAACATAGCCTCTGCATCATTGCGTCCTAAGCCGTTATTATCAAGCAGCCCATCACCAGCAAAGTGGAGGCAAATGATTCTGGCTTGGATAACAAAGCTGGAGATTACATTTCAACTTCCAGGTGACAGTTTAATTAAGGATCCTCTGGCAGGCTCAACACAACAATAGACTTCCATTTCTCTTCTAAGTGCCAATTTCTACCGTTGGGGCAGCTGGCAGGTGCATGGATTCATGTGGAAATCTATTTCATGCTCATGTTTGGCTTAATAGGAATTCCGACGCTAAATGTGGCAAAACCGCCTTATCTGACCAAAATGTCAGAAAGCTGAAATTGATTTTTCACCTGCTCATCTGCATTTCTAGGCTGATGTATAATACACTCCCGTATTCCACTCATACGTGCAAGTCACAACATAAAATAAATAGCAAGTGCTGAGCCTGTGGCTGTTATCTTGAGTTACAGATGCTCACAGACATAAAGGCATCTTTGGATGATAGCGTGTCCCTGTCTGTGAATACAATCTACAAAAAAAAAAAAAAATCATCTTTGATTCAGTCTGACTAAATCGTCTCCTACCACTACTGCAAAGTAAAGTGCACCTGTCAGATGTAGTGTGTGTACGCCGAGCAGCGGCACACGGAAATGTCACATTTTTGGAACAACACGCAACGCCGAGGCAGCAATTTAAAAAGCTGTGTCCATAGCACTTTTAGAAGGAACAGTTCCTCTCAGATATCAAGCCAATGACTCATTTTCTCCATTCAGATATGCCAAACACCCATTATCGATTTAAAAACCCCTGCCAAATAATGAAAAATGGTGCCACTTTCATCTTGGGTATAGGGCTCTAAAGCAGCCTGTAAAGTGAAAATGAAAACAGCCAGGGGGCTGCAGATAGTTGGGCTCTAACATGGCTCTGTTTTCATTTAGCCTGCCCCAGATCTGATTCTTCCTCCAGCAGCCTGCGAGATACAGCTCTATCCTCAGGCCTGCTCTGACTCCTTCTCCAGATAGGCTGTGCTGTTCCAATAGACTGCGACAGGCTAGATTTCGGGGGCCTGGAGGACAGGCTGACACACACAAGAAAAACTAGATCAGTGGGCCCTCTAGAAGAAAGACAAAGAAAAGCCCACTGCTCAGCATCATTACCATAAATACGAAGCTTTGCTCCCGAGAAAAGAATAACCTGCAATTATGATAACGACCTTTCCAGTAGCCAACAGACACCGGGGCACCTTGAGATTATACTGCAGGGCTTTGTGGATGACTTGTGACTGGGATAAAACAGTATATAATTCAGTGTTGAATAGAAATGCGCCTCAAAGGTTCCGTGCATGTATCATAGCATAGAAACGTACTATTGTAATGTCACGAGTTGTCAGTCAATTGTTGCGCCGTCATTGTGCAACCTAACAATAGCTTGAAAAACTATGTGCTGCTTGCAAGCCTTTCTTTGTGCACGACTAATGGATCTTAGCAAATTAGTTTCTGTCTAACGTTGACATATTTGTAATAGTCTCTCTTTCTGCGCCGATTTATAGCAATCTGTTTATTTTCCCATCTCTGTTGCTTTCCTGTAAACATCAGTATAAATCTCCAACAGCCTCAATAGTCGGTCGAAATACTTACAGTCAATTTGCTAGTCAAAGCTTACGTTTTAATTATGGATGAGTGAGAATTGCATCTTTGTCGGGTCAAACATGGACAATCACTTCTTTATTTGTGGGCCCTTTCATCTTCCCCAGCTATTTGAAAATAACAGTGTTATAGAAATGTAGCTTTGGTCATTATTATTATATGTAGTGGATCTCATTCAAGTCAAGCCAAGATAAGCAGTTTGAATGTTTTAGTGTTGTGTTAAAAGTCCACGTTTGTGAGGTTTGTGTGCGTGAACAATAAGATATTTTTGATTTTCCGCATTTCTGCATTTGAAGTTTCACACTCTTTGCCTTAGACTTTCCTGTGAATCATTTCTTTAGCATGTTTTTTAATGCACATCTGTGTTTGTGCTCCTAGCGGCCTGCAAGGATCACCGCAAAGCTCTGGAGGTGTCCCAACACTCCGAGGAGATGGGTCTGATCCTGGGAGTGTGTGCCGGAGGTCTGGTGGTCCTCATCCTTCTGCTGGGTGCCGTCATCATCATCATTAAGAAAGGGTAAACGTCTGCCGATAACTGCTGAGTGCATAACATGCCCCATTATGCGCAGTCACACCGCATCGCCCACATTGTTTTTACCCTTTATGTTTTGTTTTGGAACAGTTCAGTAATCATTTTTTATACCCGCTGAACTTTGTAAAAGGTCATGCTTGTTTAGGGAAGACGCCGGACCAACAGCCAGAGCTGCATTTTTTTCATTCCCTCATGGTGCGCCGGGGGGGAACCAAACAATTCTCATCTGCAGAGCTCATCTGAGTGTGAAGCATCTAATTAAAGGCGGATGCAATTCAATTAGCCACTTAATTACGCTCACCAAGCGGAAGCCTGACCCTTAAATTAGATGCTAATTAGGAGGAGAAAAGGTGTGCTTTTAGAGATTGGTAGCCAGTGATCCCACAGGTGTACAGTAGATCATCTGCGCCTCTGGCCCCAAATAGAGCTTAACCTGCCGAGCTAAAATAGAATGAATTGAAATCTAAAGAACCAACCATGCCAAATGGGAAGTTACTCGGGGGCTCCAGCAATCATTATTAAATAGCTGACACAGCGTCCCGGCTAATATTGAATAATGTTGATTCTGAAAGTCGCCGCCACTCTCTACATTAGCCCGGGTTCCTCTGCTAAGTCACCATGAAGTTTGCTCTTAGAGAATTGATTGCTAAATCTGCTGTGACAGGAAGCCACGTGGTCGAGTCCTTGAGGTGTAACACTGAGACGCATTCGATGGCGAGGCGGAAAAACACGAGTTTCCTCGCTGTGGTTCGGTCCGTCGGCACCTGCTTAATTTTACATGTGTCACATGGCTGCCTGCACAGCCGAGCTCGCGGGACAACGGATCTCATTTCCACTGTAATCAATGCATTCTGGCCTCGGCCAACATTGCTTTCATCTTACATCTCTCTTTCTCTTGATTTTTTTCTTTTCTCCTTCTCCTGCGCTCTTGCCAGAAGGGATTACTACTCTTACTATCCGTAAGTGACTCCACCCCTTTGCTCTCCCATTGTTTTGTGATCCATCATATACATGCTCATGCTCTGGCTGTCAATCATAAGCTGTGGAGTGATTTCTACACTTGTATCTCCCCTTTCTGTTCTGTTTTGTTTTTCTCAATCTTTGCCTCCGTATTGTTTTGTGTTGAACATAACATTTCCTTTTTTTTCTCCCTCTCTCTGTTTATTACAATCTCTCTTTTGCTACACCCTCCTCCTCCTCCTCCTCCGTTTACCCACGAATAGGAAACCAGTCAACATGAATAAGACACCAATTACCTACCGGCAGGAGAAGAGCCATATGGGCTCCATGGATCGCAGTTTCACAGACCAGAGCACCCTACAGGAGGATGAAAGAATGGCTCTCTCCTTCATGGACGCACACACCTGCGGCACACGCAGTAAGACACACACAAAACACACACAGACCTGCCACGACTACACGATGCAATCTCAAACTCCACGCACATCATCCGTCAGTTTGTAGTGTTGTTGACCATCACTTATTCACTCCATAAATGTCTGAATTAATCTGAAAGATAGTTCCAGAGTGAAAAATGTTCTTTGATGCAGCTCACCCTGCACCACTGGCATCTGAGACACACACACACACAATCTCTTTCTGATTCTAAAGAAATGATTTGTGATGCTTGTCAGTGCTCTCTGTGTTGATCTCCTCCATCAGCCTCACAGAGTGGAAGCGACAGATGTGTTTACTCTAAAGTTGGTGCAGATCTCTGTCTGCTTCACTGCTTATGAAGACGTCTTTGCCCTGACAAACCTTATCCGGCTGACACACGTGTAACGTGTACTGTACGGGATATGTCAGCATCAGCAGATAGGGCCGTTCCGACACCAGCGCATGTCAACCTTCTCGTGCATGAAAACAGCTCTAGTTGTGCTGTACTTTCTAACGTGTATCTGCATGCGTTGCAGGTGACGCCCGCAGTTCAGTGAACGAGGCCAGCAGCCTGCTGGGAGGCTCCCCGAGGCACCAGTGTGGACGCAAAGGCTCCCCGTACCACACGGGGCAGCTCCACCCCGCCGTCCGAGTGGCTGACCTTCTGCAGCACATCAACCAGATGAAGACGGCCGAGGGCTACGGCTTTAAACAGGAGTACGAGGTGAGAGGGCGCTATTACAGCATGCTGCTCTCTTACACAGCGCAAGGCCACATAGGCGATTACCCCTCACAGTGCCAGGACAAAGATGGCTGCCGGTGCCCGGTGTCTGTAATAGCAAAAACATGTGTATAATTAGTTCATTCTTTTCTCTCATACAGATATGAGGCAAGCACTGCAGTAATATCCATAATCCAATGTCACAGTTGGAGGCTTTTTCACCTTGACTTACAATTTCATGCTTCTGAAAATGTGAAAGTGGTGTAATTATGTCTGAAATCTTCATCGTAGGCAACTGGACTTGCTTTCGTTTTTGAAGCTATTTGGCCTCTCAACGCCTCTCATCCAAGAGGCTTCTTGGATGCAGAACTGAAGGAGCCTCTTGGATGAGAGGACGAAACGTCTTCAAAAACCTGAAGCAAGTCCTGATGCCTACGATAAAGCTTTCAAAGATTACCAGAACCAGGATGACTGAGTAACAACAGTATATGAAAAACAGACACGTATAATTATTAACTTTGTGATTTAACATCATTCTATACAATTAAAATTAAAATTGTATTTGTTTCTGTATTGAGGCTGTCGGTAACATTATGGCATCTGGGTTCCCATGGGAGGAGGAATGTTTTTTTTCCCTGTGAGTGTTTTCTATAAATTTCTGTGTCAGATCTAGAGGAACTAGGGGTTGATCCCTATTTCAAACTCACAGAAAAGCCTACATGTATCAATCAGAGCACTCCCATTACTACGTAGCACTATCAGAGTGTTAGCGCTGACCATTAGCATGAGCTAAGCGACAGTAACATGTATGTCGACTGATAATTCTGTTGCTTTGACTATTTTTCTATCGCTACATGAAGCTTAACAGAGGAGGATAAGTGAGCAAGAAAAAAACCCTCATGATTCAGCCATCAGTCACCTGGTTAGGGTAAGACAAAGGTAGGCAAGGTTACAGCAGTCAGATTCGTCAGTAACACACTTATTAGGAACACAAGTGTCAAGCTGATGTACCGTAAATGAGTGGAGAACCGAAGATTCATTGAACTAGTCAGAAACTTCAAGATATTTTATATGGATAATAATCGGTGCTTCACTGTTACTCATCTAATTATGTAATCCATATATCAAGTATTAAACTAAAAGCCTGCAGTTTTTCCATCCATCCATCCAGCCCAACCGTTTTATAATGGCTAAACTGGATTAAGGTCGCAGCAGAAAGCTTCGTCTTCTTTGCAGGTGATTCCATGGCAGCTGGAAGGTATCAACTCTCAAACATGTCTATCCTGAGGTCTCCTCTTGGTCCACTATGCCAGTGTACCTGTTGGACCTTCTTTACCAGTTGCTGAGAACGTTCCTCTTTAGTGTGGAAGAGCAGCAGCATGACACAAAAGGTCCCCCAAGGGTGTCAAGCTCCTTGCCCGACTGAGGCCAGCCACCATGTAGGATAAAAACGTAGTTTAGCCTCTTCTTTCCAGGATCTCAATTTCTTGCTCAGAGCTTGTTGCCATAGGGGAGGTTGTAGCAAAGACAAAAGACAAAGCTGTGCATTGTGGGTTCGCTCCCTTCTCACCATAAGGTCCGGTACAGTGGCTACACTGATGTACTTCCACGCCTGGTTAACCCGTACACTACTAACAGCGGAGAAAACACTGTAGTCCTGAGATAACTCAAAGCATTGTTCTTGATAAAGTGGAGGAAGCCGGGAAATCGCTAAAAGAGATTTGCAATACTCTTGCTCCCTCAGGGTGGACAGCAGGTCAGTAGCTAGGCTTTCGTCAGCAGGAGTGGTTGACCTTAACATTATTAGGAGGTAGCGTTTGTGCTTGTATTCTCAGTAGAGGAAGGTAGCTGGAAAGAGAGAGACTGATGCCAAGCCCCACATACAGGAAACAGTGAAATATCTTGTGCAAACTGCTGCTTGAGTGACTGATGAACTTCATAAACACCAAAGAAAACTGACAAACTGGCAAAAAAAAAAGCAATGAATATAAGTGTGGCGTGCTGCAAGCATATGCACTCTCAAGCTGTGAGTTGAGCTTCTTCAAGGTGCAAATTGGATTCTGGTGTGAACACAGTCGGTCTTCTCCTCTCACCGCTGGACACAACGGAGGGGTCGGGGGGTCAGCACATCCAATGTTAAGGCCACATTGGCACATCCATGTGATGGAATGCTGAAAAAAAGTGAGGACTTGGGTGTAATCTTTATCGGCTGTTAGTCGATTGTGAGCAGGATCATATGCAGACTACATTTGTGGTTAACTTCTGGCTTAAAGAGTCCATGTTGGCTTGAACGACTCTCTGGTGTGGGAGGCCATCAATCCTGTCTGACATCATCCGTGCCTCCTCCACACCACCCACTGCAATTCATTAGCGGGGTTGAAAAGGCACACTGTTGCCGCACGATTTAATAAATCATCCTCATTTGGGCCCAAAGAAGACCTCTGTCACGATGACAGGGCTGATGAGGTTAAACGTCTCTGGTGGTGCTCCAGCTAGTGACTCACCTGTCCGCTGCTAACAGATTGCGGTTTAGCAAAGAGAGGAAGCGGTTGAGAAGATGAAAGGGGGTCGACAGAGTGAAGAAAAAGAGCTCCTATGGCCCTGTCACCTGCAAATAACCTCCTCGCAGTAGCAATGCTGGTATTTACCTCCTTCTGCAATATATGGTGCAAAGTAAACGCTATACAACTGTGATGCATGGGGCACTTCTCTTTACTTTGAGGGCCACAAGATATTTTGTAGGGGGACATCACAGATCTAGGAGGTTGGGATCCTCACACAGCAACGGTCTGATGATGCTCCATAATGATCCAGCTGATGCTTAAAACCTATATTTGTAATGTCCTGTCATCTAGTGAGAGGTTGGTCTATTTACAAGTAATTCACACACTATGATAAAACTAAGTCATTGTCCAGGAACTTCCCAGGAACGGTTAAGAATCGGATTGCGCACTAATGTTGTTGGTTGTAAATCACTCAAGTTAGCTTGGCAGATCACTGCTGGGCTCGTTTTCCTTCTTTGTTGCACCAATGCACTGTGGGGTTTCAGTCCTGAACTGAACCGTAAGTACAGACATGTTTTTCTATTTTGGCAAAAGCTTTCTCTTATCCCCATCCTGCCGTCACAGCGACCACTATCTCTGGCTGTATTTTTCAGGGCACATAACGAAGTGGCGGCATCTTTGAATACCTCTCTCCCCTGTGGAACGATGGTGGCCGGGAGTGGAGATCACACCCGGGGGAGAAGTCCATCCCCGCCACCCACTGCCCATGGCATTCACGGAAAGAGAAAAACATCTTTTGTCTCTGGTTCATGGGTTTCCTCTCTGGAACTCTGCTTGTAGACTCATTAAACTGTCCCTCACGGGCAAAACACACTCCACTCAAAAAATCAATACACACCTCTTTGTTGTATTTTTTTTTTTTTTTTTCTATCTTTGCGAGAGTATGTGTTTTGATATAGTGTCCCTCGCCATTATGAAGGAAAATGATGAGGGCTATCATATTACACTCCCCCGGCTGGTATAGGCTTTTATTTCCCCGAAGAATACCTATGCTGTGTTAAAACATTGATCAAGAATTTACAGTGAGTTGTAAAAGGCCTTGTGTGCGTGGCAGCTTCTGTCACTTCAGTCATATTCCCACTGAGGAAACCTATGAGTTAACAACAGCGGAGCTTTACTCGAAAACTCAAAAACTTTCATTATACCACTTTGTGCCCCGAGGATGAGGTTAGCGAGGATGATGGACTCTTTGATTCAAAGTTTAGTTGCACCAGAGCTTCTGAGTTACTGCAAAACAACAAGCTACCTCATGCCACCTTTTTGGCAGCTTGACGTTTTCTAGGTTTTTTACATTCATTGTCCCAAATGAATCATATCTCAGACACATTTTATTGGATTTTGACATAATCTGGTGGGATTATGAATCTCATAACCGCTTTTGTCATTTATTAATGATGTGTGTGAGAAAAAATTTCGGTTCAGAACTGGATGATGTAACAGGGCGATCCTGAAAGGGAAATGATGGAGGACAGCATGTCCACTGTTGTCTTGTTTTTGAGGGGAAATGCATAATGCATATTATGCAATCCAGTGAGATGATAAATGTCAATAAATCAGGGCTGTACAGGACTGTGTCATTGTTTCCATCATCTCATTTTCCTCATTTTATGTGATCCTCTTAAGCAACCAACCCCACTGATCCCTGAGGGTTTCTAATCAATCTTCCACGGGACTGTGCTGTTTTTCTCCCCCACTCCCCTTCGATATACCGCCACTCTTTCAATGTTTTCTTCCCGTGTTTTCCTCTCCCTGCATCCCTCTCTCCTCTCCGGAGGGCTGAGCAGAGGGGTGGCGGGAGCATAGAAACAAATAGAGCTCAGAGGCCTGGCCTCACAAATAGAAGGGAGGGAGGGACCGGGAGAGGGATAGAGAACGAGGAATTCAGAGAAAGTGAGATGGACCTCAAGAGAGAGAGAAAGAGATGTGCATGGAAAGAGGAAGAAAAAGCGAGGAGGGTGTAATCCCAGGCAGGATTTGGCTCGTTCTTGGCTCTCTGTGGGGAGAACTGCACTGTAATCCCCTGCTCAGCATGCATACTTGGGCAGAGTTTCACCAAATTCCCCCAGTGGCTGAAAACCACGGGGGGTAGACTGGTCTGTGTGTGTGTGTGTGTGTGTTTGTGTGTGTGTGTGTGTGTGTGTGTGTGTGTGTGCGCCCTTGCTCATGGATCTGAACGGGCTATTTACAGACTTGATTTACCTCATTCCACCTTGTTCTAATACCTGGGTTTCATTAAAGCTCTTGACTGGTGTCGCAAACTATAGCATCCTCTAAGAGCGGGATATAATTTGCATAGCTGCTCTCAGTGTGTCCGTGTGCACTGTATCTGTGCCTATCAAATCAACCTTGGATAAATAAGAAAAAGTGGTTTTATTACGTAGTGTAATGCTCACCAGTGCGGCCATGCAGACGGTAGATGATGGCAATGAGGAGATGTGCTGCTGAGTATGATGTGTTATAATACAGCTGAGCAGACATCCACCAAGCAGGTGGCAGACAGTTCCTCTGCCTTCACTTTAATTACCAGACTTCTCACCATCCATGTCTGTGCTGTTTATAGAAACGTCCACTAAGTTGTGGATCGGTATTCATCAACTATATTGCAGGCCAGGAGGCCAGCATTTCCAACCATCCACCACTTACATGACATGTAGAGAGAGACAGGTAACCAGTCTATCACAGGGCTGACATGTAGAGAGAGACAGGTAACCAGTCTATCACAGGGCTGACATGTAGAGACAGACAGGTAACCAGTCTATCACAGGGCTGACATGTAGAGACAGACAGGTAACCAGTCTATCACAGGGAGACATGTAGAGACAGACAGGTAACCAGTCTATCACAGGGCCGACATGTAGAGACAGACAGGTAACCAGTCTATCACAGGGCTGACATGTAGAGACAGACAGGTAACCAGTCTATCACAGGGCTGACATGTAGAGACAGACAGGTAACCAGTCTATCACAGGGCTGACATGTAGAGACAGACAGGTAACCAGTCTATCACAGGGCTGACATGTAGAGACAGACAGGTGACCAGTCTATCACAGGGGGACATGTAGAGACAGACAGGTAACCAGTCTATCACAGGGCTGACATGTAGAGACAGACAGGTAACCAGTCTATCACAGGGCCGACATGTAGAGACAGACAGGTAACCAGTCTATCACAGGGCTGACATGTAGAGACAGACAGGTGACCAGTCTATCACAGGGGGACATGTAGAGACAGACAGGTAACCAGTCTATCACAGGGCTGACATGTAGAGACAGACAGGTAACCAGTCTATCACAGGGAGACATGTAGAGACAGACAGGTAACCAGTCTATCACAGGGCCGACATGTAGAGACAGACAGGTAACCAGTCTATCACAGGGCTGACATGTAGAGACAGACAGGTAACCAGTCTATCACAGGGCTGACATGTAGAGACAGACAGGTAACCAGTCTATCACAGGGCTGACATGTAGAGACAGACAGGTAACCAGTCTATCACAGGGCTGACATGTAGAGACAGACAGGTGACCAGTCTATCACAGGGGGACATGTAGAGACAGACAGGTAACCAGTCTATCACAGGGCTGACATGTAGAGACAGACAGGTAACCAGTCTATCGCAGGGGGACATGTAGAGACAGACAGGTAACCAGTCTATCACAGGGGGACATGTAGAGACAGACAGGTAACCAGTCTATCACAGGGCTGACATGTAGAGACAGACAGGTAACCAGTCTATCACAGGGCTGACATGTAGAGACAGACAGGTAACCTCTGCTCTGATAAAATTCTGTTCTATTACTTTTGATGGATTCAGGTATCTCTTGATACTCTTGTTGATGGTGTACACCACATTTGAACCGAGTATGAATATAGCCACTGGGTGTTTGTGGCACTGTTTTGTTTAATAACATGTCATGTATAAACCACTAAATGTGGGATAGAGCGGCTCTTAATCTCCTCGGCCATGCTTGATGTGCTCTTTTACCGTGCTAGCCAAGAAAAACACTTTTCCCAAATCACACAGGAACCAAAGAAACAACATGTTCAAGCTTTGATTAATGTTTAGCTACTAATATAAAGAGGCCCTGTTCCTGAAATATTATTTTTATTCTCTGTAGAGCTTCTTTGATGGCTGGGATTGCACAAAGAAGAAGGACAAAACCAAAGGGAGGCACGACACCTTATCGGGATGTAAGTCATCAGAACCCATTTTATTCCGTTTATATATATATATATATATATATATATATATATATATATATATATATATATATATATATATATATATAACAGAAACTTTGTATTTCATTAGTTCTGTGCTCTTTCATTCTAATCCGTCTCAGATGACCGGCACAGAGTCAAGCTCCACCCTCTCCTGGGAGACCCCAACTCAGACTACATTAACGCTAACTACATCGATGTAAGTCTAATCCCGTTTTCCCTCTTCTGTTTGACACGGGATACAAATAGTCTCGATCTCTCACACCCTTACAAAGCCGCAGTCCATCTCGCTCATTTCCCGTAAGCTCACCAGTCTGCTGGCCCACTTTCACCTGGAAGCTTTCATCCAATCAAACACCCTACCTCACTATTTTGTTGTTGTTGTCAGCTGTCATGGTTGTCAGTTGACGCACCGAATCCCTGACCTAGAATAACTCCATCACTGCTATCAGTTTTATTAAAACGGAGTGGAATGAACCTTTCTGTAAGATTCCACGAAATCCCCCTAAATGAAATAGATGTGATTGACGTTATTTAATCTGTGGATGGGCCGGGAGGACTTGATCCTTTCCGGCGTTGGCCCTTACTGTCTGCAGCACACGCAGCGCCACCGAAACATTCTCACCGATCACATGACGTACATGTATATGTTGCTGATGTGTCTCACACGGTCTCATCCATACGTGTTCTCATTCATAAAAAAACGGTGGTTTAGATGGCAGTTGTGAAGTATGAAATAAAAAAATGAACTCCAGATTTTGGAAAAAAGAACTACAATTTTTCTACTAGATATACTTGTCGATAGAATCTTGTATTTTGGTTCCCCCGTGAATTCGCTGTAACGTCCTCAGGTGTTGCTTTTCACACAGATCATGTCAAGGAAGTCTGGCAATCTGATATGATTTCTTTATCTCACAATATTTATTTTGCATGCCTCTCATTGGGACCACTGCCACTCGGTGAGAAGTCGAAGCGAGCTGATGTACTCGCACTCCTGTTCAAGGCTGATAGGAGTTCAGAAGATCCTGTCGCTGTCAAAATCTGTATAGACAATGTATAATAACACTTTTTCACACCGGCGTGAGACTAGCTGCATAAGTTGACAATTGATTTTCGGTGGGTTCCTCTAGGCCAAATAATATCATCAAAAATTGTTGGCACTGCGGGGCTTCCAGGCTCTTTTATTTCTCAGTAGAGAAGGACCAGCGGTGGTGAGATGCTTTTAGAGAGTTCATTACAATGAGAGGGGCATTAAAATACCTGGCTGCTGTTAGGATTGTAGTATTGTGAGGGTCTCCATTAGCATCCGGGGCACAGAGGTGCAGGCATTAGAGGAAAAACACCACTCAGCAGCCACTACGGTGTCAGCGATGTCACCCCCTGACAAGGCTGACCCAGCAAGCTGGCTGGTAACTATTAGCGAAGGCGAAGCATATTTTGTGCAGCCTGTGATTATTTCACCGGAGGTTAAATGGAGAAGTTTTTTTTTTTTTTTTTCTCTCTGAAATATTATTGCGTTTTCAAAACAGAGGTGAGGAAGTGCAAGCTCTCTGTCTCCACTTTCTCTGTCACGTGTCTAGCGGCGCTTGTGTTCGCCTGAAGAGGTACAAAGCTTAGCACATGTTTGACAGCTTCCTGTGCCTGTTGGAAAGGAGAGCAGTCCAGCTGCGTCACGGTTGATTTACATAATGGATCCTTCTAAAGACCAACGGGGTCTAAGTGACAGGTGTAGCACGGCCAATCAAACACAGACACACACAGACACACACACACACACAAACACACACACACACACGTCATGAGTCAGCTTTGTCTGAATGAAACCTTTTCCTCAATCAGTGAAACTCTACCTGAACCCTTTTTGCAGTCAGAACAGCTTTTTAGGTTTAGAGCAAATCTTTCTGCATTTAGTTTTTGCTTTTCTCACTGGTTTGCAAGTGGGCGGGCCTCAATATCAGTGCAGCAGTCGGTTTAACAGCATTTCAATCAGAATCTGATGGTTGTTTGTTGATTTTGCCAGGCTGTTCTCAATCAAATCTGATCACACGTCTCGACGAAGCATAAATAATACATTTACCTTTAACTCTGATTGTTGCTTAACTACTATAATTGATTCTATTATCAAAGGGGAGCTTCACTGATTTTGCACAAAAAAAATCACACATTAGACTGAATGACTAAAGGATGGCCCTAGGTCATAAATTCCCTCATAATAATTCATGAAGCCCAGTGCTTCTGTACTTAAACTAAACACACACACACACGCACATGCACACACACACACACACCTCTTCCCACCTGTCTGTAACCATAACTCCTACTTACAACTTTCATTAACTAGCCTATATGTCTTCTTTTTCTATTCCCCTCCCCACTTCCTCGACCTTGGACCCTGTAGATTCGGATTAACAGGGAAGTAAGTACTTCACTGCTCTTTCTTCTGTCTTCTTACATCCCTCTATTTTCGCTCTCTTCCCCCTCCTCTCTTCCCACTTCACACTTCTCTTTCCGCTATCCTCTATCCACAAATGCTCAAAGGTGTGAAAGTGTGTTTCAGGTTTGTGCCCCCCCCCCCCCAAAAAAAAGCCCATTTTAGCCCTGTCATTATAAATTAACACAATGATATGTGTCCTGCTGTCTTTGTTAGTTGTCATAAGTGGCCAAGACTCAGGGAAGTTTAGTTGCTATGGTGACCGTCTTATTGAAGGAGTGGTGACATTGCTGATAGTTCGTTTGATCGCGGCCAGAGGGATTGTGGATAGCAGGCTCTCACAGCACCAGTCATCCATCTCCATTTCAAATATGTCCCCGTTTACATGTGGGGATGACATTCAGTTCGGCCACAGATCATCGACGTGGGCGGACTTAGCGTATTAGCGAGATGCCCTCTGCAAAAAGATGGGAACTGTTATCAACATTGATTGCCCCATCATGCTGATTTTGATGAAAGCTGGTGGAGTTCATTCAGATAATTCTGCCTTCACAACTCCTCAGTCGTGTAATTGGGGCATCAACTATCCTCCCAGCTGCTCCTCTCATGATGAAAACAAACATTGAACCGCAGCATCCTTGTGGTTTTTCCAGGTGAAGTTTTCATTGGCTCGCATCACAGAGACAGGTGTTGTCCTTCATACTGGGGGGTTAGATAGGCAGCGCTTATTTTCAAGACTTCCATCGAACGGTTTGCTCGCCCTCAAAGCGTTCCCTCTTTGTGGTCTTTTGTCATGTTTCTTCCCCGTTCGGCCGTAAAGGAGACATCTCAGTGTTCATTCGTATTCACCCCATACTCACTGTATGAAAATGTCTGTCATCTATATCAAAGGCTGTCACGTTCTTTGATATGAGGAATCTCAGAATACTCCACTGTACATATCAGATTGTGCCTTGAAAACTGTTTGTGTTGGTGATGATTTCATGCATTGACGTGAAATTCGAGGCTGGATTTTTTTTTGGGGGGGGGGTGGGGGGGTGGGTTGGGGTGCTGTTATGGTGAAATTCATCATCCCAGATATAGCGCGTATTGTATCTCCAATGAAAATGGATTTGTTTTTATGGGACGCCGCTCTGTGAAAGAGCTTTATAAATGAATCGGACACCTGAAATTGAAGAGTGCGCTCCTTTTTGTTTCTTAATCATATCTTTATTAAACTGTCACAGGGATTCAGTCATCGTTCAGTCGGGCTAGCCCGCCTCGTCGTCCTAACCCACATTTAATTTCAATTCATCTACAGTTTGTCAGGATGCAGTATTTACAGCGCGTTGCCTCGACTGCCCCCGACTCTGTGGAATATGTGAGGGTGAAGGCGTGCGGCAGAGTCAGCTGTAGGTCAGACAGTGCTGGACAGCGATACAGGAAATGTGATCTGCAGTTACAGTGGGTCAGTAGAGGGAAAGCAGCATGCGGGGGAACCAGGCAAGGAAAAGGGTGAGACAGAGAGACTGTGCCCGAAGCGCAGATGTGCTTACTCAGCATGTCATCTCTCTTCTCTGTTTCAGGGCTACCATCGATCCAACCACTTCATCGCCACTCAGGGTGAGTATCAAGGCAAGGATGTGGTTCATGTGCATGCAGGACAGTGAGTGCCGTTTGTCGCCATGTAATAAATTGAAGATGATCTAACCACCGAGCCAAAAAGCGCTCTATGTGGCGAGTCCAAAGGTAACGGTGTGACTACCAGGCCGTGAAGGCTGGGTGAGGGATGTCACTGAATTAATCACGAAGAGAGGTGAATAATTAAACACATTAATTATAGCTTCCCAATCTCTGCGACACACCGAGAGCTGCGTTCAGTGTCGGGGACAGCACCTTTATTTTAACCTCTGTCGTTCAAATATAATGTCGCTTCTGATGGACTGTCTGGCTGTGTTATAAATTTCCCCTCTGCTGTTTCTAAACCCCAAGGAGTGTCAGTTTCCAGGGAGCTCCCATCACAAAGTCACCCAAGGTCTGCTCATCTGCTTATCTTGCACCAGCACCCCCCCCCCCCCCTCGTTAGACAGACAGATAAATGAAACCTGCAAGAAAGAAGGAAAAAAAAAGACATCAGCCATGTTTTTGTCTCTCTGAGCATTTCTTTCCTACGTGATCTTCGCTTTAAAGTCGTATCCCGCTTCCTAAATGTCTCCTCAGATGAGTGACTGATGGTCCCCGGGGCTTTCATCAACAGCTACTGCTGTTGTTTTGTCACCCATCACCTCTTCTGCCTGGAATCCCCAATATCTTTATTGAAGGATCAGTACACCGTCGTCTGAGGAAGGACACTTTAGGTCGCGACAACATGAGATTTTGCAAACAACAACAACTCCCCTATTGAGCAACGCACGCTTTGATGCTGCGGTTTTCGGTTTCATTCTCTGTTATTTCTTCCCACTAGGACCCAAGCAGGAGACTCTGTACGACTTCTGGAGGATGGTGTGGCAGGAGAACTGTTTCAGCATCGTCATGATAACTAAGCTGGTGGAGGTTGGCAGGGTAAGTGATGTGCCGCCCCCCCCCCCTGTCAGCACCCAGTGCACAGAAACATCCCACATTCACTGCTGGGTACATTTTGGTGTCTGTATGAAAGGGTTTTTTTATGTGTCTGATGAGCAGAGATCTCACAGCAGCTTGCTCTGCATGCAAACTGCAGCCTAAAAGCGGTTCCTTTTTCAGTGAGGATGCCCTGCAATCATGTGAAATCACGAACAATAGAGAGTAAATGTTAATGGAATATTTCAACATTTTGATTTGCATTTTTTTTCTCCTGAAAATTAGATGGAAAGATTAGCACCACTCACATGTCCACTACCTATCAAGCTACAGGCAGCATAATGACTGCAGGCTGTGCCAAGTTAAACTGATGAAATCCACCTACGAGCACCCTTTTTGGTCTGTTTAAATACATAAGAGTTCATTTCAGCGGTTTAGATGGATTCTGTTACCTTTGTGCAGAGGCAGACGAGCCGTCTCCCACGTTTCCAGTCTTTATGCCAAGCCAAGCTAACCAGCTGTTGGTTATAATTTCATATTTTCCACCCAAACATAAAGCGTGGTATTTATTCTTCATTTCAAAATGTCAAACCTTCCGTATCTTTGTGGCATTTGAAAACCATACTTAAAGCCTGTACACAGTACATTGAACACATGCATTTTAATGGATTGTCTCTTCTCAAAACACCATGACATTGCAATGTTGTTGAATACAAATTTACATCACAACCATAATGATTAGAGTCTATGAAATGTGCTGTAAAAATGCTTGTGAGACGTAAAAACGCCCGAGCCTCACATCCAGGGCTGCTGTCCGTGTATTTACACTGCATGACTACACAGGCTTAATGGCTGGACTGTAGTACTGTTATTATCCACCTCACATAAATACCTGTGGTATATGAATTCTGTCTCTAAGCACCCCATCCCTTTCAGCCAGGCCAAGAGAAACGGATTACTCAGTGGATGATTAAAATTACACCGTTTTTCTCACAGCAGCCCTACATCCCATTTGGTTCCCTTATCCCAATAACTCGTAACTGTCAACAAAAGAGGACTGGTCCATGTGGCCGAATCCAAATAGCATCTCCATTAAATAAAACAAAATTACCTCCTTTCTGCCTGGTCTTGGTGAAGAAGATTGCCGCCCTTGTGTCCATTAATCCTCCCATCATGATGCAATTATTTTCCTTTTCTTTTCTTTTGCTTTCACAAAATAAACATCCGCAGTGGAGCAGATTGTTGTTTTGTTCCTCCACAGCATGTGAAGCGTAACCTCTACCCTTACAATGTATTCAATGTCACACCTGTATCCCTTTGTTCTAGTTAAATCAACACATTAAGTGCTTCATGTTTTTAACTATTGCATCTAGATAGTGATATTTGTTCAACAATTTAACCTTGAAGTAAGGTGGTTGAATTGATGGAATTCTAATGCTGTTTACTTACGTTAACATTGTTAGTAGGAATGCAGCAACCTCAAACACCCCAACAGCATGGTTCAGCACATGGACACACATGTCATGAAATATATATATATATATATATATATATATATATATATATATATATATATATATATATATATATATAAATACAGTATATATTCCTGGGATTTGTCAAAATAAGCTTTAAAACACATTTTTTACACACTTTAGAGAGAAAAAAAAAGACGTCTCCAGTAAGAATCTTAACTCATAACGTGCATTGATAGTCCCATTTTATATATATATATATATATAAGGTATTTTTGACTTAGAGAGGGGAAAATGTAATAAGAGAAATGACTTAATGGGGACATTTTGGAAAATTAGGCAATTTAAGTCTGAGGGGGTTAAATTGGGGAACATTAAATTTAGGACATTTACTTTCGGCATACTCTTTATAATGAGGTTGAACCACAGAATTAGAGAAATTCTGCTTTTGGAGATTCAACCTTCACAAGCATCGTATCAAACAGATGCAGTGTGTTACTCCTATTACAGCTTCGCCGCTGCATTTTCCAGGAACGTCAACAAGAGGTTTAACTCCCATGCTTTGCTATGTTCAAACAGGTCAAATGCTGTAAATATTGGCCGGACGACAGCGAGATGTATGGTGACATCAAAATCTCTCTGCTTAAGACGGAGACTCTGGCTGAATACACAGTTCGCACCTTTGCCTTGGAGAGGGTATGTTTATCTAAGATGTACATTTAAGGTTGAGCTTGTTGTCCTGCCGTCGTTTGCATGTTTGAGTTGTTATATTCGTAGAATGAGAAGTAGAACATTAATAGAGGAGATTAGATACTTGACAGGATTTAGTGCTGATGGGTATAAGGACCACGTGTTAAATCGAGAGGGATTAACACCAGTAGCTATGCGAATGCCCCCTCCGTCTTCCCAACATAGCTGTTACAGTGTTGTGCCCCTGATGGTCTTCTTCCTGTCAATCTCCCGGGGATCTCTCATTGAAGGGCCTCGGAGCGACGCTGGAGTGACAGTGACACAAACACAACATTATCATCACCCTGTCACATTCGCTCTCCGCGGGCACGCCGCTGCTTATTTAGAAAAACGGCACGAATTTGGGAGCTGGTGACAGCTTGTTTTTTCCAAAGCTCTTTTCTTTTTTCTTTTTGGATTTCTGTCTTCGACAAATCTTTGCTTTGCGTCGCTTTACTTTGTCAACTGTGTACAGAGGAAGAAATTGCTGTGTGACTGGGGCAGCCTCCCAGTAGTGAGGAGAAAACACTCCCATCCCTCCCTGAGCTCTGAGAGCTTCAGTAATTCCTTTTCGCGTGTCTGTCACACTGCAGCTGCTACTAGCATGTGATGCCCAGAGGCCTAACTGTCCTAGAAGACCTAACACCCCCACGTAAATAATGTCCTGGTTGTCCTCACACTGAACCGAGGAACCTATCACATCTATCACGGATGTCTCTTAATGGATGGGAGTGCGTCCTGGGTGAAATAAGGGCCCGCAGGCTATTGTGGTGAGGATGCAAGCCATATAAACACAGTGTTCTACATGTAATGCTAATGTGTACCGTGTTTCTGTTTGACAGAGAGGTTACTCAACCAAGCATGAGGTGCGTCAGTTCCACTTTACATCTTGGCCCGAGCATGGGGTGCCCTATCACGCCACCGGACTGTTGGCCTTTATACGGAGAGTGAAAGCCTCCACGCCTCCAGACGCGGGCCCCGTGGTGGTCCACTGCAGGTAACTTGTTGCTAAGCAGCGATGGAAACTGTATTGTTATAAAAACCAGTTTTATTAACTTTTATTGTGCAGTAAATTATGAAGTTATCACAATTCAATTTTGGCATCTAGGCAAGTTGTGTTAGTAATGGCCACTATGTCAAGAGAGAGGGTCACATGATTGATAGAGGCAGCACTTTATAGGAACCTCTTCATTAGCCATTAGTGTATCTCCATCTCTTACATAAAAATACCTTATTTATTTATTTCAAATACAAAACTCACTGGCTATAAGTGAAACCACGCGGATTTGTACCAACTGGATAGTCTGGCCTTGTAGTGCCTCAGGACAGCATGGGTCCTCATGAAAGTTGTCCTTTGTGCTCTAGTGTGGGGGCGGGCCGCACCGGCTGCTACATCGTGCTGGATGTCATGTTGGACATGGCCGAGTGTGAAGGCGTGGTGGATATCTACAACTGTGTCAAGACCCTCTGCTCTCGACGCATCAACATGATCCAGACGGAGGTCGGTTCTGCTGCTGCACCGCCGGGAGTCCACTCCACATTCAAACTCATGTGAAATATATCCAATGTCTGTTTTTTTGCATATATATTCAGGAGGTTACATCAGTGGTCATAATATGGTAATATGTCTCCACTGGAAAAGTTCCGGAGAGTCGGGTTTTTAAACATTAGTTTCCCCTCCTGTTGTTTGCATTTCAAAGAGCGAGGGGCGGAGGCTGTATTATCATACTCTCGCTGTGGGACTCATGTAAAGGTCATTGCGGGAGTTTCAGTGAAAAGACTTGCATTGTCTGTCAATATGCTGCGTAGGCATGTGCTGTTCTTTTAGATGTGCAGATTGCATATTCACCCCTTATTATGTAGATCCAACATTGACTTAGCTGTTCATTACATTTGTAGTTGTTTACACATGTGTTTGTTTACTCGGCAATATGTATTTATCCTCCAACAACTTACATGCACCGCCAACATTAAAGTGCATGTTTTATTCACAACAAGGTCGCGACAAGTAATTTCTTCTCATTGCCGATTATTTATTCTGCATATGTTCTGAATCTGATTGATCTTAATCTACCTCCGTTGTAATGCCAGAGTACACACGCGTGCCGAACGCGCATACGCAGCACTTCATTACGTCGCCTCTTGTCCTTTCAGGAGCAGTACATCTTCATCCATGATGCCATTCTGGAGGCCTGCCTGTGTGGAGAGACGGCCATCTTGGTGAACGAGTTCGCCGTCACTTACAAAGAGATGCTGCGTGTGGATTCCCAGAGTAATTCCTCTCAGCTACGGGAAGAGTTTCAGGTCAGTCTCTAGCTGGATGGCAACATCATGACCGTGGCCAACATTCTGAATACATAGTTGTTTTTGGTCAGTATGCAGCAAAAACATCTTATTCTGACACACACTTCTTAAAATGTATTTCATTTCATTAAATATCATCAATTAAATGATTTCACAGACCTTAACGGAACTAGTAACAACAATATACAACTACTACCACTGGAGTACTGCTAATATTACTAACAATAGCACACATTCCTTTTTGCGTGTACCTACACTCAAACCGTTGTTACCACTACTGTATTTTTACTACTACTACCACTTACGATACTAATGCATTAGTAAAATCAATGCATCCATGAATGTCCATGTGCATGTGTGTTGACAATGTTTGTATTTGTGCAGGATGGTGTTTGTTTCCTTTCGCATTTGATTCCGTGGGACTGTCATTGAAATCTTCCGCTTGGTTTGTAGGAACGCGGTCTCAGAACGTTTTATTAGATGTTGATTAGGAGCGAAGAGAGCCAGCTGCGTTCCCATATGCCTTACCTGCCCCCCACCCCACCCACACCCCTCCCCTCCCCACCACTGCAGAGCTCAACCAGCAGCCGCATTGATTCAAGATTTAGCATTTCAAAGTAATACTGGAAAAAGCTCCCCGCTTTAATTTTATACTGTTGCATCCTCATCCTCTACATGGGAAAGATGATAGATTGTTTTGCTTGGAATTTGTGAATTGATCTGTAGGCGGTGCAACACTTTGATCGCAAACTGTTAGTTCTTCATAAAGGAAAACGTTACACGCCTCGCTTTGTTCTCGCAAACGCAGCCATCTGACATTGTTGTAAAGAGCCTGTCCGCTTCCCAGTTAGCGGTATTATCGACGCTGTGAATTAATGATCAAAAAAATATGTTTTCACTGCCGCTAATGCAATCACGTCTAAGTTAACGGTGAGTTCATCCAAGAAAATTGATATGCAATGTTTTCCCTAGAGTTTACTTTTGCCTGTCCTATTGTATCATTTCCTTTTATAATGCAGTCTGCCTAAACCATTCTTTATTCTTTTGAATCACTTCGTCAACGTGATGTTCGTTAGATTCTTCCGATTAGCATTATTGAGTTCTCGCTACATTCTCCACGTACCCCGCCATGCCTGATTTGCTGCTTTTTCTGCCCCCCCCCCCCCCCCTTCTTCCTCCTGACTCCCCACACATTTCACCTTTTCAATTCTCGCTTCTCTTTCATGTCATCCTTCCCCTCTCATCTCGCTTCTTTAATGTTTCCATTTGCAGACACTCAACTCTGTGACTCCCCACCTGGATGTGGAAGAGTGCAGCATCGCTCTGTTGCCCAGAAACAGAGAGAAGAACCGCAGCATGGACGTTCTGCCGCCGGATCGCGCCCTGGCCTTCCTGGTTACGACAGAAGGGGAGAGCAACAATTACATCAACGCCGCGCTCGCTGACAGCTTCCACCGGCAGGCCGCTTTCATCGTTACTCCTCACCCTCTGCCCGGCACCACGGCTGACTTTTGGCGGCTCGTCTTTGACTACGGCTGCACTGCTGTGGTCATGCTCAACCAACTCAATCAGTCGAACTCTGCCTGGGTAAGGTCAAAGTGTTGGAAATTGTTTTATTGCCATCGATTTGTTGACACTGTAAAGAAAAACAAAGTAGAAAATGTTTTTGAGTTCACTCACGCAAGAGAAACTGTTTGCTGTACAAGTTTTTTCCTTTCGGTCTCGAGGTTATCTGAACTTTCTTGACGTTTCCTGACATGCCATCACTGTTTCTGTATCTTCCTATGCTTGGGATTAGTTCCTGTTGGGCTTTGATCCCTGACCACACTGATCCCAGGGCACCACCAGATAACACCTGGCCCAGTTTCCATTTTCCCCCTTCAGTTACATCTCAGAGGAATAGGCTTTCATTGCCCCTCTAGACACGTCTCAGGGTTGCTTTTTCTCTTGTTGACGCTCCACTTTTCATGATCACATTCCTCTCTCTTTGTTCTGTAATGTTCCTTGTTCTTTCTTTAACATCTGTAATGGTTGCACACAACACAATTAATCATGAGGAACAAATAACGGAAATAATTCATTCATTTTTAAAACGATCATTTAAAGACTAAAGCTTTTACTCTACCAGATCATCAGGTGCCAAGCTGTGTCTAATTTAAGCATGAATATATAAGAATGTTGTAGTTATTTTCAGGAGTCTGGCAGCCAACAGTTGAGTATTTGATCCTAGAATGATTAAGACAGATGAACACGTCATTAATTAATAAGCATGAATGAAATGAAAACACACGAAAGCTTGTGTTTTGTAAAAAGAAAGGAATTATTTAATCCATGAGCTATTCCCAGGTAGGCTAAGCCTAGAGAGTTACATGGGACTCCAGACTGATAAAACGTAACTTTATTACATATTTTTTCTTCTTAAAGTGCCAGTCCATAGCATTTTCATCTTTTTAATTGTCTTTTAAGTTACTATCTATCAAAGAGTGAGTTAAAACAGTGGCGATTGATCATATGACCCACTAATGAAAGTGCTTGTACTTGATGAGAGACAGTCGAAACTGTGCGGTGAGGTAGATGAGGTGCAGTTACATCTACCACCAAAGAGGCCGCTAGCAGCAACGTATTTCAAATATTACGGATTGCCACTTTAAATGTAACAGATTTCCGGCAGAAAAAAAACAACATACTCTTATTAAAGAACCAAAAGCTGGCACAACATGACTATGAATGTGTTCAGCCTATAGTTAAGCTCTCTGTTTTGTTGGAGTGAAGCTGAAGGAGATTGGAAGACATCCAGTCCTTAATGGCAGATCAACAGTAATGTTTCTGAATAATTCAACAACCTTGGGACAGGTATGCCTTCATATATAGCCATAATATTGTAAATAAATGAGAAATGTCACGCTGCCTTCGGATCTAGTCTGAGGGAAAGGAGAGAAGAAGTATGGCCCCAAAATGGACCCTTGTGGTACACCACACAGGGAGGAAAGACCACTGACAGAGACAATAAACTTCCTCCATACATCTCCTCTCTACTTCATCTGAATCCTGGTTCTTATCAAACCAGATCCAACAATTGGCTTACTCTTAGGGTTCCTTGTGCGCGCTGAGAGCTAGGTAAAACTTTATTAACCTTCATTATCGATGCCCCTTGCACCTGGAGCGCTCTGCAACAAACCGTAGAGTTAGAGGTACTCCCATCTGTTACTGTTTTCAAACATTTGATGTTTAATCTTATCTCATCAACTGTTTTTAGTTTTATTTTTTTATAGTTACTTACCAATGTTTATTTGTCATTTCTATTGTCTAAATTGTCCTTTGATGTAAACTCATCATCATTGTAAATGAGGGAAACCTCAATGCCCTACGCGTGTTAAATAAAGGTTTGAAATTAAATAAATGAAAAATAAAATGCATATACTAGCAGCTTTCATCAATACATCATTAACAACCATTTTAAATACTTCTTTGTAATTTTAGAATACCTTGTGCAGTATTGACACAACTGTATATTTAATATGTGTATAAATAACTTGTGAATTCACAAGATTCACCTGCGAAGAACAAAAGACATCGAAGAGAAAGGCTTGTGCAGGTTTTTAGGCATAAATGCTAGATTTACAATCTCCTAGTCAATGTTGCTTAAATATTAAACTTTAAAATATTGAATATGCACTGTATTACAACCTTGGAAGGCAGGCTTACTCTAAATGATGGATCTTCTTTGTCCAAGGTCAGCCTTTAACATTATTTTAAATTTTCCTCTAAAAAGGTCCATTATTTACTTTGCTTTAAAGACAACTAACTTCATTTACTAAATCAATAAAGAGAGATCATGAGCTTTAAAGCGTTGTGACAGGCTTTATAAATGTAGGATGTATTGAATTTTAAGCCATTGACTCATTAAAGCTACTGTTGGTAACTCATGAAAAATTACTTTTTGTCATATTTTCTCAAATTGTCACCAGTTCCCACACACATTGTATTGTACACAGCACAGCGCACAGTGAAATTTAGCCTCTGTATTAGGAGTAGTGGCTGGCTACGATACAGCTGCCTGGGGAGCATTTTGGGCGTCCAGTGCCTTGCACAAGGGTATGCCTGCCATTAGGAGACACTAAAAAGAGGTAAAGAAACTGTTTTTCCCCACAGACTATCTGTCTCCATCACAATATAGTAACAGTTTGTGCAAATATGACAAAAAAGTCATTTTTTATTTAAGTTATCAACTGTAGCTGTCAGGTAATAGAAAAAAAAGCTGAAAAAAATAGTATGTACCCACTTTAATTCCCTGCCTGTTAAATATTTTTCATCTCTTTTCTTCCTGTGCAATGTAGTTCTGAAAAATTGAGTTATCGGCTCTTTAAGATGTTCAGTGCAAGATCTTACTATGAACTATGTTGTAGAGTTTTTTCGTGGCACTGGAGTACTCTGTCTCCCTCTTGTTGCAATCCCTCAAAGCACATTACATCCCTCGGCGATGCGTCTCTCACCTTATTAACAGCAGTGTGCTACCGTAACACCTCTCTCATTTTATGTAGGCACGCACTGTTCCTGTTATTTGACTTGTGCATCTGAGCTCAACTGTGCTATGTTCTTCTTATTTACAGTGCATGCATGCAGACCCTCCCCCACTGCGCACACACACACCCTTACACAAACACATACTTGCTTGATTTCATAATTTCAGCCTTTTAAAGTTCTCCTCTCTTTGATAATCCAAGGTTTTGAGAGCAAATGCATCGTTGGCCACAACTACTGAATAAAGTATGAGTACTTTATGTGCCTCGTTGAATCAGCGATAACCCCTCAAATCTCTCTCTACTTTCCACTTCTACCTGTAGCCGTGTGTTCAATACTGGCCGGAGCCTGGTTTACAGCAGTACGGGCCCATGGAAGTGGAGTTTCTGTCCATGTCAGCAGATGAGGATGTCATCACTCGTCTTTTTCGGGTCAAGAACGTCACAAGGGTGAGTCAGTGCGGTTCGGACATAGGCCTGCATGGGACATATTGTTCGGCTCAATGGTATATCACAAAATGGTAACCCGAACCTCATTAGAAATGCATTAGCTGTGGTCCTCGCCGGTATTTCAGATGTGACATTTTACCGTACAGTAGAGCTGCCAGCTATAATGTGCATATAAAAACCGCCTGACACAAGTCGGCAAAGTCAAAGTACTATAGAACCAGCTGTAAAAACGCTATGCACCTAAAACCTGTATGATGATTTGCATTTCTATACAACTTCTTGGATGTGCGCAAACTCAAAAGCTGAACACTTCACTCGATGCTAGATTTTTACATATGGTGTGCCTGTGCATCAGTATGTGTCTATTGCTGTCTATCTTATGCAAACACGGCACTTCACTAGTGTATTGCCTCATGGGAATTGGAGGCTTGTCAAATAAATACACTCTGAAATAAATACACTCTAAAATATGGCAGAGAGATTTATACTGGGTAAAAAGAGGATCTTATTCATAGAGTGCATTTTACATAAGGACATTGTTTAGATATTCAGCGGTCCAGAAAATTGAACCAGTGTTTCCGTAAGATGTGCGCATAAGAGTGATACATATTATAAGAACTTTCTATGGAAAACAGGCAGGAAAAGCCCATTAACATGCATGCTATAAAGGTCAGTCTCTCCCTTTCTCAATTTCTTCTTGTCATTACCTACAAAGGCGTCTTCCCTCTCTTAGCTGCCTGTTGGCATACTAAAGAGGGGACTTTCATCCTCATAATGCATGCCATATTTTCAGTTGCAGGATAGTCTTTTCAAGCTGCAAAAGCATACTCTCGTTTTGATTTGTTCACAAACCATGTCATGCAATGTTTTTAAGTATCTGGCGTGTAGTAGAATTAGCGAGACCTTGTGAAACAGGCGCTGACAGCTCTGTCATGGTGGAGGGAGCACAAGGATGTCGCTGTCGTCGATTCCCAACTTTTTTTGCCTCGCCCACGATCACGGTGTTGAATGTGTGTGCGTGTGTTTGTGTGCAGGTATGGTTTAAGCCTGCAAAATTTCCATAAGCACATGCATGCATACTGCTCAGGTTCACTGTCGACCAATTATTGAAGAAATCTGTATGCAAGGTGTTTCCTCGCCGCCATTAGAAGCAGCGCGACATGCATTGCACAGGACTTCCTTCCCCTGATTGACACCCTCACCTCCTCTGTCGACTGCCCTTGTCATTCCCCTCTGTACCCATGGCACCTTTTTTTTCCTACCCGCTGCACACCGCTGTCAAGGAGAGGGCAGCTTAACACAGTGTGGGAGAAATCAAATCACACAGAAATAACACACACCTCTCCCTCTAACTGGCCCTCTCTTAGTGCATTAGTGCATACGCTTCCTGTACGTGACATTGATATACAAGGGTAGGGAGTAAAAGTCACAGGAAGTGCAATTTAAGCATATGTAGCTCTGGGTATGAGAGTAGTACCAAAAAGAAAAAAGTACATAGTGTAAATCCCACCTCCGCTGAGGCAATTCCTTCATGCATCGTTGGTGTCTTTGCCAGCCCAATTTGCATGACTTACAGTTCTCCGCTGGTTCTTAAGTATTAGGTGAGATTCTATAGGACAAGGTTATGAACACACGGGGACCTCTCTCACACACAGCCTAGGTCCCGCTTACACATGCAGGCCCATATATCTCCGAGTCAGTCTGCTGAGTGAGCACAGCTGAGAGTGCCAGCATGCAGCCTGGGGAGCACTCAACACACGGGGCGTTAACGGCCGCACGTAGAAATACCTGAAACAACCAGAAAATGCAATGCAAGGCAGGGACACGGTGCCGAGATTTCACACGTATAAATGTTTTCTGTTGCATCCCCAGCTCCAAGAGGGCCAGCTGGTCGTGTGTCAGTTCCAGTTCCTGCGCTGGTCGGCGTATCGAGATGTCCCCGACTCCAAGAAGGCTTTCCTGAACCTGCTGGCTCAAGTGCACAAGTGGCAGAGGGAGTGTGGAGAAGGACGCACCGTCGTCCACTGCCTGTGAGTAATCTCCACGCAGTACATCCTGTACTGTATATTAACAGAGAGGAAGACCAGGCAGAAATAAGCGGGGTCTCTCAGAAAAGGTCTCAGGCGTGGAATTACTGGTGTTGGAACAGTGACATTTAAAGTGCAAATCTTATTCTCAGAGGGGAGCATCACAAAAAAAATGTTAAAATGTGGCAAATCACGACCAAATCTGTTCGACGAGGCGGAGACTGTGGGTTTTCTTGACTCTGTGGCTGTGTGTGCGTATTTTTTGGTGCAACGGGATGCGGTGCCAAGTATGTTTTCATGAAGTAGAGAATGACACAGTGGCGTTTAGTGCTGTGCCGTGGCCTGGTGCAGTGTGTGGTGTTGTATGCCCCCTCTGTTGTCCTAAGCCCCCGAGGCGCACGCCCGCTGATGAATATGAATGGGCCGTCCAGCTCATTGCCAACCCGTCACACGTTCATCCCCGCCGCCCCCATCCGAAAGCACATCACTCAGCGCTGTCACACAGTGTTACCCACGACAACCAGGAAAGAGATTATGGAGATCAAATCAATTATGGCTTAATACAGAATGCGAGGGTTCTCACTACAGTAAATCCAAGACTGCCAAGCGCTGACGACGATTGATTACCTTAATATCGCTTGTATACGCAGCGAAGGGCTCCCGCGCCCACCTCCTCTGCATTTGTCTCAGGAGAGGAAGTAGATTGTCCTCCACTGGTTTATTGATATTGCTGTTCATTTGTGATGACCAAGACAATATTTCCAGAGGAAATGCCACACTCCGCGGTTATTTCTTAGTTTTCTCTTCCTCGCAGCTTTTCCGTGTCAGTAGTTTTGGATGGCGTGCGTGTGCTGGATGAACTGTGTCGGATGTTTTCACCAGGTAGCATGAACACAAAAACATGGTTATCAAATGACACGTATTCTGCCTTGCTCGTGCTGGTGTTATAGTCTTCTGACTGGAGACTGGAGATATATTTGGATATGTAAAGGTTTACTGCATATATGAAATACATAGTGCTGATATGATGGGATGGGGATTGCATCATACCGACAGTGGAGTGAGACCTGGTTGACCAGTCGATGTAGCCATCTCTCATGCTGCTAGCATGGCGAAAATACAGCATTGACAAATAAAAAATACATTTTAAATGAAATAAAAAAAGATTAAGCATGTATCTAGGTTATATTTTTTGAATCACACATTTCCTCCCCTGCAGTAACGGCGGTGGTCGCAGTGGGACCTTCTGTGCCTGCAACATTCTGCTTGAGATGATCCAGTACCAGAACATGGTGGACATCTTCTACGCTGTCAAAACTCTACGCAACTGTAAACCCAACATGGTGGAGTCACTGGTAAGAACGTGTGAAAATAAATCCAACTGGCAAAAATATGTCTATGATTATTTACGTGTTTTTCCCTTTTTAATTTGCAAATGTGTGTTTTTCTGCAGGACCAGTACCGATTCTGCTATGATCTTGTCCTGGAGTACTTGGACTGCTTCGAAGGTAGATAGCAACCAGATATTTACCGCAGCGGCGCGATCACATTGGCTGGAGGTGCGATGAGGCCACTCGGTCACCCTCTACTTTAACGTTTGGACCTATGGACTTTGGCATTGAAATGACTGGAAGAAGAGGAGAAAAATAAATCTTGGTCAAGGTTCAATCTTTTAACCTTTAATGTACAGCTGTGATTTTCTCCTTGTTGGTGATGTTTATCTCTTTTGATATTTTTTTTGTGCTTTTCCTGGGTCCTCTATGCCTCCAGACTAAAGCTCTTTTGTGGCTGAGGGTCTCTGTAGCAGTAACACAACATATTAAGCTACAGAATGGACCCGTCTATTCTGAGGAAGGGTCACCGTGGCTGTGTTTTCATCGTTTCCATTCAAACTGCGAGGGGGGCTGGATGACATTCCAGAGGTACAGCAGACTTATCGAGATGTGGAAGCGTTTCCTTCTCACCCAAGAGCTACAGTCCACTGTGGTTGTGGCATGACTTCTCTACCATAAACTGCCTTATTCTCTGACGATAGGACAGATTTATTCAAATCCCTGGATAAATCAGGAAGGTTGTCACACCGGTGTATAAACGGCAACAAGAGATTTGCAGCATTAGGATAGATCAGCCCAGTCCTCAACAGTGTTGATGAAGAAACTGTACAGTAGTGCAACGTGTTGTATTTTTGCCATAATGTTTGTGCTGGATTACCATGTGTGCTATAGGTGGACATTTCCAGGGGACCACAGCACCGGGCCTGGTGCCGCTACTTGACGATTCCCGTCTCATTACTGTCACAGTGCCAATCCCATTGACTGACTTGAATCCTCCTTCTTTACGTTGCTCTATCATCTTGATATACAGTATGCCTACAAACACACAGTATGTACCGCATCAGCTAATGTTCTCGCTCCAAAGTGATTGTTTGTATTTTATACCCAGCGGGGGGAAGAAAAAAGAGCAGGGGGGGACCATACTGACATGCCATCGTGGTGGTGTGAAAAACAATGTTCCATTCATGCCGTGGTGAAGTGTCTAAGCCAGTGCTGCATTACAGGCGTGAATCTGTTTCTCCTCTTACTCCTTTGTTGTCTGAGGCATTTGGTTGTACTGTAAACTGTCTCAGCAAGCTCGACCACTTTGGATTTTTATCATAACCCTTTCACGCAGAGGGGTTCATTTTGACAATTTTGACATTCGTTGTTGTTTTGTGGTGTTAAATAAATGAAGTAAATATATAATAATATAAAAAGGGCATTAACGATGTGCAGAAGGAAAAAAAAATGCTACTTAGCGTCAGCGCCGGTGATGGTGGTCATTATTATCTTAGAATGAAAATGATATTTTTAACAGAAGGAGTAAGAAACAGTTGCCCACAGACCCCCGCTGTTTAGTTGTATCTGACCATACAATGCCGGGAGACTCAGGCATGTGTGATACACGTGATGATCAGCCTCCAAACAAGACCCAGGAATAAATTTGCTTTATGTTTTAGTTCCAGAAGTGAGAAAATATCTATTAACGCCATTATTGCCCTTTAAAATACGTTACGCTCCACCACATCTCTCCTGAAACTGTAGATTTTCAGGGATGAAGGTATCATTCCCGGACCTGCCCTAATAAACAACCAAACACATCCAAGACCACAGAAACAGAGAAATGGCAACTAGGTGAACTCCGCTGCCAGTCGGCAGGTCGCTCTCTGGTTCAGGCGGCAGCGCTGGAATACGTGAGGAATCTAACAATATACCAACATGGTTCACTGATGGAGCGGCTTGTTTTTGAATGAAGCTGAAGAATGATGTAACTACAGTGTAGTCAGCGGTTTCACCCCAGGGTCAGTGGAGGAAGTGCCTGGAGGACGGAAGGAATGTGTACATACAGATGTATATTATGTTATGTGAATATTATGTGAATAATATACTATATGTTTGCCAAGAGTAAAGACGTACAGTACGTAGCCACTGCATAACCACTGCATAACCACGAAGGTGAATGTGCTGTTAATGACCATTATTTTTTGTGAGTTTATTGACAGAACTTTTAACAGCAGAGTCTCCCCGAGTGTTCATTCCAGAGAGTTTAAAAAACAGATCCGTCAAAGCATGTGTGAATCCATTGTCTGCTTTGTATTTCGTTTAGTCAATTTCAGAATATCCCGCTGCACATCATTTATTTCCACCGCTGTGTTTTTTCCAGCAGCCAGGACTGTGTGAGCGCATTGTACTTTTGCCATTCCAAAGCTTTTTATTATGACTGGCTGCAACTGCCCTGAGGCTACTGTTGATTTCACTCGTGTGCTTCTGTATGAACCGATGGTACATAACGTGACCGTTGTATTTGTGGGGGGGAGGGGGGGATGTATTTAAGCAGAGAGATGGAGGAGACGGATGTATTTTGAGGTCGGGAGATGGGGGGTTTTGTTCTGGAGAATATCAGCGATCAACAATAAAAAAAGAACAAGGGGAAAAAAAGATGTATTGTTGTCAACTGATCATTGGGTGTTCTGTCAAAAGAAAACAGCTTACACAGCTAAAAAAAAAAAAGTGTGTGGTTTTATGATTGGTTTGTCAGCAGAAGCAGAGAACTGAAAGCTAGACATGGACTTCCTGTCTACAAGCCTCTGACCCTCCTGCGGTTTCTCATATGGATGTGGTCTTTTTTAGCAGTTCCCTATGAACCATATCGACCATTTGATCTCTCCCCTCTTTTTAATCTTGCACCTTACCCCCCCCCCCCCCCCCCCTCTCTTCTCATCAGCGCTCCTCCCCATCCTCAACTCCTCTTTCATTCCTTTCACTTCCCCTCTCATTCTTCGCCATCTCTCGCTTTGCCGCTCTGCACAGAGTAAGGTGACTCCAGACCGCAGACTTCCGCTCTCGCCCACGGCTATGTTGAATAATGCAGCAGTCCTGCAAACTGATCCAGTGTTTAGCAGAGGGACAAGACAGCTTAATTAGAGGACAAGACCCCCTGCTGCTGGGTGGAGGACAATGTAGGCCAGCAGCTGCAGATTCACCTTTACAATGTTAGGAGAGTGATAAAGCTTTCCAAGGTAAACGAGTGTGTTGGTAAATGCAAGTGTTCTTCAGGTGAGATTTTTTCTTTTGTCATGGCGGTGAGAAAGAGCAAGAATGCATTATAGATAACATGACGTAGATGAAGGAGGTTTTTCATGCAGGCAGGCCATTTACACTACCCTATTTTAATCTGCAAGATTTTCTCAATTTCCTTTTCCCACCTGCAAAAAAAAAGTCCCCCCTCTATTACACCATGAAATCCTTAGCCACAGGCTCCATCACCTTTTACTCCTCAAATTTAACCGGTGGTTTAAATGAGCAGGTAATTGAAATCTTATCATTTAATTCTGACGGTGTGATGACTGACGTGCGAGGTAACTTATCACGAAGGCCAAGCTCCAACTGGGTTTTGTCTTTTCTCTCCGGGCTCCCTGTCTTGCCTCCGCTGACAGGCTGGATGGATGTCAGCCTCCACGTCTCCCTGGTGAGTCTCGCGCCAGATACACTCTCATGTGGTGTTTCTGGGAAACGGCAGCGAGGGGTCGAAAGCTCAGCTGATGGAAGGAAAGAGGGCGAGCTCTGGCTGAAAGCTGCACTACAATACTGCTTTCCAACCTTTTTGTCTGACCATTTTATCTATGACATTTAGCTCATTATTTCAACAGATTGTCCATTCATTTTCAACCATTATCCAGCACTTTAACATGACTATTTAGACCATTTATCCTGAATCATCAGCTGACTATTTCAACCCTGTATCCATTCATTCATTCATTACTTCCATTACGAGTGGCTCGTTATTTCAAAAGTTCTATCCTCTCTTAGCAAGCATTTAAAAGCTTTTGTCCACCACTTGATGATTTCATGCACTTGCAACGGCAACAGCGTCTTTGTTTTCCCTTCACACAAGTATCTGGATACATCTTTTTAATCATACTGCACAATCTACCCCCTAGCAAATGCAGCACCTCGGGTTGGGAATCACTGCTCACTTGTTTCAGAATAGATACAGAGATATGATACAGGCGGTAAATCTCAGCATCGGATGAATGTTACGTTTCAGAGTAAAGTGGTGTATCTTATTTTACATGATTCATTTAATTCCAAATGCTTTATGAAGATAAAACCCAATATTCTCTGGGAGATTATTGTAAAAAAAAAAAAAAAGTTTTCCAAACGACCTTGCCGTAGCCTCAGTCAATAAGAAGAAAGAAGAGATGCATATCCTTTTAAAATGGCTTGGAAATAGTTTGAGAGGGAGAAAGATCTGGATCAATGGATTCTATGATTTCATAGAAGCAATACAGATTTGTAAACAGACTGCTATTCTCTGAGGAAAAATTCTCCTCCTCTGCATGTTTCCCTATGAAAGGTAGGTGAAATGTGTACACACATTATCTTGTCTCGCCGTCCTGGTGGTGCTCAACTTCTGCAGGACAGTGCAGCAGACAAGACAGGTGGCTCCAGCTTTGTGCTCGGCAGAGCGAGGACGCCGAGCACGCCAGATGGCTCCGTCCGCCGTGTTTCCTCGCTGGTTCCGTTGCCACAGTGTGTCTGACTGGAGCTCTTATCTCAGCGGTGTGCTCTCAGTTCAGTGAAAGTCATGGCTCACATGGACGTGGGGAAGAAAGGGAGCTCCTGACGGTTCCAGCTCAGATCACTCAGGCAAACAAGAAGCCGGAAGACAGATAACCAGAATCAAGAGGACACACGAGTGATTCAACCGTCCATTTCCTCTTTATCGTACGCACAACACCCCCTCTCCTGCAGTTTCCAGCCACCTTTAACTCAAGATGCTTTGACCCGCGTTGTTTTGTGGCCTTGAATTCAATGATTATGAAATATCAAGAAATCTGTCTCCAGTCCCTGTTACAATCTCAGGTGAAGCAGTGGCTGAAGTTATTTTGCCCCAAGGATAATCTCTGGTTGTTAGCAGGCTACACGTATAGAGATGTTGAGCCTTGAGGGTTCTGGGGAGGAAGGTTGTAAATTATCTTATGTCAACATGAACCATTTGTAGGTTGTGGCAATAAAGCATCTGCCAGCTGCCATAAATTTGAGAGATGGGCTTATCAAAAGGTCAGGTCTTTGAGGGACTGGCTTAGCAACTGGATTTATCCTTCGGTTTATTTAGAGCAGAAAAATAGGGCTGCGTGTGATGACTGACATCAATCATACTTCATTGTGATGCTCGACAAAACTTCAACAAGAACTGAAGTGGTTTTGATAGCCTTGAAGGATAGTGAACACATTTACTCTAGTCAATAAAATCTAACTTTCCCCTTTGTTGCTTTTAAAATGACAAATTTCTTCAAACCAGGCACATAACAGCTCCTGCACATAGATTTTAACCAGCGTTTAATAGATTAATAAATAAACTAAATTGTAGACCTTTCTTTTAGGTATAACCACAGGGAAGGTGGATAATTGCACATCCATAGCCGAGTCTGTTAAGCGTTGGTTTCTACCTTTTGTGTTTGTGACAACCGAGTTGTGTTTTGTGGTTATAATGAAAGTTGCTAACAACTCTCAAAGCACTTAAAAGCAACAAAACAAAGTCTTCCCGTCCTTTACGGTGTTTGTTTTCAAGGTTCTCACTCTTTAAGTGTCTGCTTCATCCTGCTCTCTCTCTCGCCCCTCCTCCCTCCCATCTTTATCTCCCTCATTCTGTTCCTCATTTTTCCTTTCTGGCCTCCGGCACTTGTTGAAATAGATGCAGCCACGGGAGGACAGTTGTGAAACTGATAGTGCTGCGTTAACCTCGGGGTGGACAACAGTCGTCCTCTACTCCCTCATCACTCTTCCTCACCAGACACCCCCAAGTGCAGGATGCTGTACCCCAGTTCCTCCCCCCCCCCGACATCCCTAATGCGACGCTCGTTGAGGAAAACGCTCCTCTGCATCCTCAATGAAAGTGTAGCCATCAACGCTGCTCCTCCTCAACACTGTCTTTCACACTTGCATGTGTCATTTACACTGACAACATTTCATTTAGTGCCTCGGCTTGTGGAGAAGAGTCACTCCCAACTTGCCTGCAATCACTCTCGTCCGTGTTATTGAGGGCATTGCTGTATTTGATTTGCATTGCATCAGGTGAGGGAGGGCAGCTGAAAAGAAAACATGCAACTCTGCAACGATTTTGTCAATAGTGTCAGGTGTCAGGGTCCACACACACACACACACACACACACACACACACTTATAAAACCACCCTGCAGTTACCCAAAGTTCTACAGACTGTTTGAGCATCTTGTGGCATTGTAATTCTGGCTCATAACTCAACTGTTTTGTTTCAGTCTTCCTGCTTTCATCCACCTCATTTCCAGCAGCAGCCAGCTGTTTTCATTATACAACAAACAAAACACTATATGCTACCGGACCAGCACCAAACGGCACACCGATGAAGTCAAAGACAAGCTGGTGAGCATAGAGTAAACTACTATACAGTAATTTAGCTGGAAAGATGACTCTTTCACTGAGAAGATCATTTCAAAGTTGACAATAAGTCAATGTTGTGCGATGCACAAACAGCTAGCCTGGCTCTGCTCAACAGTAGCGTAGTAGAGTAGAGGAAAAAGGTATGGACCCAAAACTCAGTTTTAGGGAAATAAAAAGGTTTATTAGAATAAGGGAAACTAACAAAAACACAGTCCAACTTAGGGAGGCCAGAGGGCAAAAACAGTATTAAAAACAAGGGAGCAAGATAAACCAACAGAAAACAGAACTTACAAAACGCTTAACAAGGAATCCAAAAAACACTAGGAACACACAGAGGGGTATTCCACCAAACTCGCTAATTAAAGCGGCGCTTACCTGGTTAAGCCTGGTTAGAACTAACGCCAACTTCCACTTGCGGCTAAACCCATTCCATTAACGCATTTCAGCCACGCCTTGTTGAGGCTAATTCAAGCCAGGGTCGGTTGTCGTGTGTTACGCCGTTCACGGGATATGAAGCCAGACCAGAATCGTGAATGTCGAATCATCAAGAAAATGGCAGACAAGACCAGAGCAAAAATTATTGATGGAACTGTACGAGGAGTACAAACCCATCATAATCAATAAAGGGAATACTGTACTGATAAATAAAGATTGCGAGGCTGCTTGGGCAAGAATTGCCGAACGATTAAAAACGGAACTGCCGTTAAGAGTAACATGTTCTAATATAACACTGACAAAGAGTTCCTGAACGTGAGGATAGTGTAGAGGTAATCCGCCGGCTTTGCACGCGGCCAATTAATCTATTAATGAACTCACCTGAAAGCAAATTATGTGGCTGAAAATTGCATGCAGCAATGCCTTTATCATTGGGATCTATAACATGCTATTAATAATAACATCTTTATGCCTATCATGTTTTTGCAAGTCATATTTGGGTTCTCGGGAAATTGTATGACATATTTATAGGTAAGTTTTATAGTTAAGGTAAAATGTTGGTCTAATTCTCTGATCTAAAGACAGGCAAAAAAACAAAAAACACACATGAGATGTCCTCACCACTACTACTCACCCAACTGGGGGCTTTAAATAATCATATGGCCAGTCTTTCTTAAACAAAAAAAAAATATTGTTATTTATTCATTTTTTTTTGTAAGCATGTATTTTTAGACCCTTGATGCAAATATAGTCTGTTTGTACTTCATATATGTAATTTTGGTAATTTTTGGTCTTTCACGTGACGAAATCACGAGGACTAGGCTTGGCGGAACCTTCTGCTGGTACGGTTGTTTCCGACAGATGGACTTCTCTGAAACCCCCGCTAAAGTAAGCCTGATGTTTAGCCTGCCCCGGGGCTAGTTTGGTCGGATAAATTCCCATGGTTACTTAGCGGAGAGTGCCTCAAGTCACGTTGATGGAACGCAACTGTCGCTAAAGGTAGCGAGGCTTATCGAAATTAGCCCGGCTCTGCGCTTAGCGAGTTTGATGGAATACCCCTCAGGAGACACACTGGCAGGACAGGAAGGACAACTAGGGTGATGTCAACAGACGAACGTTCAACAAAACAAAGGGAACACAGACTAAATACACAAGGGCTGATTAGGAGAACAAGAGACAGGTGGAGAAACACAAGGAAGGTCAGGCAAGGCTGATGAGACAATCAGACACAGCTGGGACAGAAAAAAGGAGGGAACCTGAACAGGAAGTAAAGCAAGACAACACAAGACAGCAGGACTACAAAATAAAACAGGAGCAAACTAACAAAAATCAAGATCATGACATCACCAGCACCTGAAGTCACAGAATGGTACTTCTTACCTGGGAGCAACCTGGCAATCTCTCGGTGATGAGAAAAGATGAAGAAGTGATAAGATAATCCTTTATTAGTCCCACGGTGGGGAATTGAACAGCAGCAAAAGAGGATAGTGCAAAAATTCAGTAAAGTCAATTATTTCCAGTGTTTTTAGCTAAGCTAAATGACGTCCCGCTGCCTTTAGCTTTGAAGTTACACTAACAAGAGGGGTGTTCATTTAAATCTGCAAGAAAATGAATAAGTGTATCTCCCAAAATGTCAAACTACTGTTCCCATTACAACTTGTATTACTTTATTTCACCTTGTTTTCTGGGAGCATTATTCTAATTTATTGCTAAACTAATTTAATTTTTCATTTGTCATAAACATAAGGAGATTGTCCTTTCACCCCCTCTGATTACACCTGAGAGACATGGTGGTTTTCTTGTATCCGCCACCCCGCAGGTTAGCGACACAGTAAATTGGTCTCCAGCCTGTATGTCTTGTCTCCTGCCTAGAGAGAGCAACTGTCGATGTCGTGTTCTGCTCTTTCACCACCTTCAAACGTGATTAGAGAGAGGAAAGGACTATTTCTCTTCATCTCTCTCCATGGCTTTTCCATTTATTATGTGCCCGGACCACAGAGCGCTGGGGATTATGCTGCCATGTCATGCAGGCCGGGCCCCTCGGATCTACACGCATGCAGATGTGAACTCATTAATATTTCATTCTACAGGTCGTCTGTACCGGAAGAATACCTCCTCACAAAAAAAAAAAAAAAAGTCTTCGGAGACTGCTGTCAGACAGGATAACAACAGAATAATTCATGGCCCTGTTTTCCCTACATTTGACTGTCTCGCTACTTTTTTCCCTCTCCTATGCAGCCCTTTATCAATTTCATTCCTGCTTTTGCAATTTATTTTTAAGCCCCTTGTACTTTTCTTTCACCTAATTGCATGCTTCTTGTTCGGCGTCAGGTTAGAATACTGTTGGAGGTGGGAGACTCTTAAAGCTGCCGGAGTGGAGATCTCGTCTGCCCTCTTGTCAGCTGTCTGCTCCGCCGTGCAACCCGGTTGACGGGGTCATGACATGCCTGGCGGATACATGTTTTTTGATGTTGTCGCGTCACTCACAGTGGCAAGAACAGCAGCGTCAGCAGAGGCCAGCTCCACGCTACATACTGTTACAGCCAGCCGTCTCGGCACCTGCAGTCTTTGACGGCAACGCGGACCCTGCCAAGAAAATGGTGCAAATAAGTCACATTGGCAGAGTAATAGACTTTCGTTCTGAGTTGTCACTATTGCTTGAAGAGCTGCTGCTTCATTTTTAACTTTGGATCGGGGAGTCGTTGAAGGGAGCTGGAGACGGAATGGAGAGAGGGAGAAGCATCAGAGTGCACTCACATAAACAGACAAGGAAAGTCACACTTCCCCAGGTGTGAACAACAACTGGACTCCGACTCTATGCTTAAGCATTTTTCATTTAAGACCTGAGTTCAGGGATGCACTGCACTCTTAACGAAGTGTTTGATGTTAATCCACTGGAATGAGTAGAAAAATAGGAAAACACTGAACCGTGTTGGGTACTGCATTGAGCCTGACATGTGTCTCTACAGAGGCGACGGCTGACCGTAATTCCCATGAATGGCCAAATTCTCGCTTGCATCAAGGACAGCAGCTGTTCTTCTTTTCTTTTCTCGTTCTTGCACTGTTAATTCATCCATGGAAATGCCACGTCTTCAGCTCAGTGAGATGTATTTACTCCTCATCCATCTCAGTTTCAAGTGTATCCTTGTCAGCTGGCTGTAATGGCTCTCACCGACGAGGCTGCTTCAGATGCAGATGAAATGCAAACAGAGAAGTGAGGAGTGTTCACTCCACATAAACGCATCGGATCGTGTTCGACAGCAGAGGCTCACATACGAACGGCCCTCGGTTCAGCTTCCTGTTGGTCGACAGCGGTGAAAGTCTCCAGTGGCCGGGGCTTTAATATGCTGATTGGTTACCCCAACCTGCATTTACCTTGTCAAAGGCGGCTGGATGTGGGAGATTGCATGCTTTCAGTGTGCGGAATAACTGAGTGATGAGACAAAAATGAAGTTGAATATAAAAAAGCGGGTTGTATGAGGACGAGGCTCTCAGCCTGATGACGCCTCATCGCCTCACAGACATGCACCATTAGGGGGGGAACAACAGGGGCTCTTGTCTGATCTCCTAAGAACTAATGTGAACTCCGAGAGTCTGGACCGTCAAGAAAAGCTGTTTGTCACATTTAATTCAAATGAATCTCTTTTTTTCAACTATTGCGCGCGTATAGCTTCTAATGATGTTTGCCTTTGTAACATCCCTATCTTGTGGCTCACTGGGGCATGGGCTGCATTGATGGAATGCCGATTCATTATCTTTATAATGCGCAGTGACTTGTGTACTGCTCCAAACGAAAATGTGCTGTAAATATTGACTGTTTTTCCCTATCAGATCGAAACTCGACAGAAATCCACACATGAGGTGTAAATTGAATAGAACACCTCCATTTTTCTGTCAAAGCGAGAGTGCAACACTCCTCTGTCTTCCTTAGTTTCCACCCTGGATCTCTGTCACACCTTCATAATTACAATAGCTGTACAAGTTGACGACAGCACACACACCGTCTGTGGTTCTCTCTCTCTCTCTCTCTCTCACACACACACACACACAACACAACACACACACACACACACACACACACACACACACACACACACAGTAACAATGATTCAGGTGTGTACAGACTCAGACTCAGATGACAGCACCTTCATAATACTCTTTGTATGCACACTTTTCACCCGATATATAAGAAATTATATAAAATGTGTTAAAACGCAACAGTTTCTGAGCAGCTGAGCTCACATTTAGTTATTGCCCACCAACTGTTTTTTTTTTTTATTTTCTTGTTCTAAATAGTTGAGCGTTTTTCTCACCTGCCTCTGAGCTTTCATGGTTCTGGCTCTTGGGCTTTGTGAAAGCTGCTGCTTAGAGATTGTTTGCAGCCACAGGCACTCGCAGCTCAGTTCCAGGGGAAAGGAAAAGCAATTCCATGCTTCGGCCACAGTGAATCCGTCTCTGTCAGTTCCGCTTCTTGATGCCCTCAAATCACATCCCCCCCCCTCACCCCTCCCACCCATCCACGCTCCCATCAGCCCTTGCTCTTCTGTGATCAGGGATTGAGCCTCGAAGTGAAATAAGGATGCGCTTTACATGCTCCCTTACCATACCGTCCTCCTTGATGCCGTTCACGTTTGTTCCCTGGGACTTGCAATTTCCCACTCTGCAATGAACCTCCTCACGCTGGAGTAGTTACAGCTACAGTTACACCTGCCTCTCTGTCCACTGCCTCTCTGTCCACCGACAGGAGGAGGAGTTTTGTGATAATTACTACTTTGGTCACCTCAAATGCAGCGTCGTTCTCTAAAAAACTCTGGCTGCGTTGCACTTGAGAGGCTAGTGATAGTAAAATAAATTCTTGTGATCAATTTTCTAAGTTGGACGAAAAATGTTTTCTCTCTTGTGTCTATCACAAGGTGCACTGCTACTACAAGCTTCTCAGGGCTTGTGCATTTATTTAATTCAAAACCAGTTTAATTTGTATAGCTAATTATTTTCATTTATATATTATTTTGTTATATCATTGGACACAAACAAGCTTGTATGTTTTCATACAATGTAAAAATGTTAAAAAAAAATACATAAAATGTGCATTTTGGCTTGGCTAGAATCAAAATGAATTCCATTTGAGTTTCATGCCTGTATTGAGGGATGAATAGAGTTTGCCAAGGTTCTGTTTTCAAACCTATTAACACTTTGACTCGTTGTATGGTGTATGAATAGCACTCTCTTTACAAGTATAAGTATCTGTTTTATGAGGTCAACATTTAAGTAATTTTGCATGTCACAGAGGGCTTTGAGCAGAGTCATTTCACATATCTTGCACTAGATTCCTGTATATCTGACCTGCAAGTTTAGTTCTGAGCTACATTTTTCCCGTGGTTACTTCCTGGCTGATAAATGTATTGCTGCACAGTTCATCTACATCCCCTTATGGGCAGAAATGCAAACTGTCACCTGGAAGTTTTACATCCCACTCATTTTACCTTCAAACTTGTGCATTTTATCATCACTCCGTTAGCCGGTGACTAAAGTGGTTGCTTTGCTTTTGTAGAAAACAGGGACACATAATTTTGGAAAGTGATGAAGGCACACAGAATGATTGATGGCAGCATATTGGCTGGGAAAATAACGTTCTGGACCGTTAATTTTACCGAGTCACGGAAGCAGCCTCAGACTGTCAACGCAGGAAATGAGTAGGATTTATCTCTGGCCTAGTGTCTGGGTAGCTCTCTGTTGTTGGATGCATTTATCGAGGACCCTGGTGATGGGTTTTAAAGGTTGTGTGTACTACACATTGTACAAGCTTTAAGACAAACATCGACGGTGAAAGATGACATCATGGGAAGCGAATATGAACATGTAAAGCGCAACAAACTAATGTTGAGGTCATTTTTGCTTTTTCCTCCAAAACTATTCAGGACAGTAGAAGCTGATCCAAAGTCAGCCTCGGTTTGTAGTTATTCTACCCCCTCCTGATATGTTTTCTCTGATCATTGTACCGGGCCATTTTCTTTTGCCAACACAAACTGGTTATCTTGCTGTGCAATACCAATGACAAAAGATTTTGAAATAATGGAATACCCACGCATACATTTTAGATACACATAAGACTTCTACTGCAGTCGTCAATGCCACAATTCAATTCAATTTTATTTATAGTGTCATATCATAACAGAGGTAATCTCAGGACACTTTACACATTGAGCAGTGCGAGATTCAGCTTGTGATTTTCAGAGTTAATACATTTTCAAAGTCCCAACATCATCCAAGGGCAAGCCTTACTGCCTTCATAGGCTTTAAGCAGAAATCTCAAGCAGACCAGGCTCTTGGGTTCCATCTGCAATCGCTGTCAGTAGTAGTATAGTAGTAGTACAGTAGTAGTAGTATTAACAGTAGTAGTAGTATCAATATTAGTAGTCCATGTTGGCAGGTACAGCCACGCCGAAATCGATCCATCTCAACCTTGTTGCTGTCGCCGTACACACAAGGGAGAGCTACAGCAATGCTAATGTGTAAAGGGGCAATAAAACTGAATATAGGACTGTATACAGCAATAACATCCCTGTCACGGCCACTACAGCGAGGTGGTGTAGACTACAGCAGCAGCAGACAGCTCATTTGGATATCCTTATACTGAGAGATTGATATGGACTCTAAGTACATTGGAATCACAAGGTTTTTATTTCCACTTATATATCAGCCATCTCAAATTAATTGTGTCTAAGGTTGCATTTTCTGACACGGAGCGAGGGAAATGATCACATGTTCTATACTCTTATTGTAAGAGTCCAAGTATGTAATGCAGCCAAATATTCAGATTTAAAAATATTCTTTATTAGACTTAAAGTACAAAGACAGGAGCTAAATTAGATGAATTACCCAGCTGCCATTGTCTAGATCTTTCAGAAATCAAGGAATCAGGTTTAAAAAATGTTGAAATGCTACTGTTAGCCTATCAATTTAAATGGCATTGTGCGCCATGCAAGAATGGAAAGATTGAGGTGTACAGTGATTATGAGGCATCACACACAGCGTTTTAACTTGCATATATGCACTTATAAAACAAACATCTGTGTGTGAGTCCATGCTATAGCCTACATCTGTATTATAAATGAAGAAAACATAATTACAGATGTAAATACAGTACATAATATACAGGATTTTCGTCTTACCTTTTACAATATATATATATTGTAGCCCTGCAGGTTTTGGAGGTATCATAGCATCACTGTCATTTTTTTTATTTTTACTCTTTCAAATATGATCTGGTTCCATGGGAGCAGAACCGACCTGATGTGAGCTGACACACATATTTTCCCCCTGACACTTCTGTCTCCTTGCACATAAGTCACTGTCAGTGACCCCCAGAGTCAGAAGAGTGGTGTGAGGGAATCATACACCCTCTGACCGAGCTGCCGATTAATCTCCCTGTGAGGTGTGACAGCACCAGTGTCTCCTCAGGGTGAAGTACTAGTGAGCACGATTCTTCACACGTTGATGGTCCTTTTTGAGATTGTAATCTTATGCCGCTTTCACACATGGATTCTGTTCCAGGTAACTGTGATTTTTGTCAGAATGTCTGATAAAAAGCATGAAATATGTGAATCTCTGATTGGCCTTTTACAAATACATTCAAATAGATAGTTCACCCATCTGTCACTAATACCATGTCAAAATTGTGATCCCTGCAAGAGACCTATGTTAAGGTTATTAATCACTGTTGATGAACAATTTTATGAAGTTGCATCTGGATGAAAGGCCAATCACAGTGATGTGCTCTGAACATAAGGACTGAGGTGTATTTTGTCGATCAGTAACTTTAATCAAGCTAGTGTAACAGTAACCTTTCTTTCTTTTCTTTTCCTTAGAAATCCCTTATAGTCCGAAGATTGTTGACAGTCATTGCTGCATTGGAAACATTCACATGCTATCCATATGGGAAATATATGATGTGTAGCTGCACACCTCGCCATATAACCATTTTAAATAGGTGATCTCTGACACTCTTTATCTGCACCAGATGAGGAATGCTGCCAGAGCAGCTTGAATTATGAGCATATGTCGAAGGCCAAAGAGTAGGTGTGATTTTGCTTTCAGGATATATACAGATTGTTGTTGGTTCCTGTACGCTGAAAAGACATCACTGTTTTGATCCATTTACCATGAACACCATGTCAATCACACAGATTCCTAATTTCAGAGGAAAAATATGAAGAGATGGCCTGAACCGCTGCTTGGAGTCTGAGGGCTTGAACTCAATCTGTGCTGCAGCAAAGCGGTGCCTCTATACAGACAAAGCGACACGGCAAAGAGACACTATAGAGTGCCGGCTTAGATTGCTACACAGTTCCACTGTTATCCCCGGGGGAGAGGGGTGAACAACAGGAAACTCTAGCTATTATTACTACCTTGTTTGTAATTTCAGACAAGACATGACATGAAAGTGACAAGTGAAGGTGACCATTGTGCCCACAAAAGGAAGGTGTAGGACGTAACCTTCCAGAGTGCTGCAAAAAACAAGGTGAAAGGATTCTATTCAAAGCCAAAGTGGCCCCGCTACTTAAAGCTAGATGTATTCTATTTGTGTTGGGTTGACGGAGAAACACCACCACAACAGCAAAACAATCCAAACCATGAATCGTCATTATAGAACGGAGGTAAGTGACGGCAGCCACTAACATCTCAGATGCATCTGTAAGGTCTAGTTAGGAGGTTAGCATGATGCAACATGCTGTAATCACTTAGTTTCATTAGTGGTGTTGTTTTTAGAACAATACTTGTTGGTCACTTTTTTGGCAAAGTCTTCCATAGTTGAACAGAGCAACAAGTGTGAGGTTAGAGTTCTTGGTATGAAAACATTGTGATCATTCGTGATAATGGACAATATTGACTTGTATTAAGGTGACATATAAACCTTTTCAGTTGCTATCTCTTTATATAGGAAAAAAAAAAATCTTGTATGAGATTATCTTATTATTACCATTACCGTTGACGACACACATGACAATCTATTCCTTCACTAATGATGGCTCTGTTACGTTCAGGTCTCCCAGAAAGCCATGCCAGCGTGCCAAAACGCTAATTAATCTTATTCATTTCACCTTTTCCTGCTCTGACATGGCAAAATGCAGACTGTCGAGAAATGAGGTATATTTGGATGAATATTTGCCATTGTTTAACATCTATTTATCACTACAGCTTAATGTTATGGTAAAAGCAAAGCAACTTAAAACAATTAACTCGGTCAGAGCCACCACGCGGCGCTACATGCTACTGACAAGAGGGCTTTTAGCTTTAGTAAAGCATCATCTCTCCAAGCACGACTGGTAAATGCTCTTTTATCCTTCAGAAATCTGAAGGGAAATTAATTTAATGACATTCAGCCCAGCTACCAATCTATTATTCTGATCCCACTGATTTAATTGGGTATTCGTGTGACAAAGATTTAATTTATTTTGCCAGATTAGTGCCTGTTTGGATTTAAACTGTTGAGGCCTCCAAATGAAATCCCATTAATGGTTCCTGAAAAGCAATGGCCAGTTCCAATTAGAGTCTGTAAAGTATAACTTTTGTCAAAAACAAAATAAAAAATGAAACCTGCTCATCTGTTTATATTTATTTATTTTTTATTAGAATCAGGGACAGGGGGAGCGCAATTGTTGCACAGAAAGAAAGAAGAAGAAGAAGAAGAAGAAGAAGAAGAAGAAGAAGAAGAAGAAGAAGAAGGGGAAAAAAAGAAGCACTGGCAGCATTTCTTCCATTGGGGACAGATGAACTAATAAACATAAAACTGCTCCAGAAGCAACATATCTAACAGCACATCCAACTGAAACCACATGCAAAGCCTTTTTGCGTTGGCAGTAAGATATAGTGCCTTTGATATGTGCAGTGCAACTGATATCCAAATTTCCAGTTATTATAATTACGTACACAATTAAAACTGTGCATTTAAAATGAACAACCTTACAGGTATTCAAGTTAATTGATAGCTTTTTATTTTAATACATTCAGTAGCATTCGGTGTCGTTTTCAGCAGTTTGAGTTCATGTTCTCAGGGGTTGTGTTTGATTTTATATCACCATCACACAATATTTAATTCAGTATATTACAACCTTGCAGTAATAATATAATTAACCTTGCTCCATCCTCATGGAGTTCAACAGTCTTGCTGACAGCATGATGCAGTGCTTGTGACCAGGACTTTACAAATGGAGAGATAATTAAAAATGGATAGATCTCCAACTAGGGCTTCTATAATGACCCTTTATCAAAGACATAAACAGCTCTTGTTATTACCGTGCCAACAAAATCTCCATCAGGATGGGGGGTGTAATTAACAGGAACAGCATAAATGTTCAAATGCATTGATCTTCCCGTTTTACCACCGACAGCTGGCTGCTCTTGTGAACCCTGTAGGCTGAAGCCATTAGTCTTCTGACTAAAGCATCATAAAAAAGGGATTCTGAGAGTCTCTGAAGCAAATATATAAACATCAAAGCATGATTTGTCACAAATAGCTTTCTGAGAATAACAAGCAATCACATGAAAATCCAGCCCTTTTGGTGTTCCACCTGAAGTCCTTGAGTCATCATCTGCATTGGATTCTGTGGGAAGGGGGGGCTATCCATCTGTTGAATCTGAGTTTCTGCTTCCTTAAGCAACCTATTCTGGAGTTGAGTACCCAGGTGTTCCAAGTCCTTTAAAAGGAAAAGTGGCTCCAAGTATGGACCACATACAATTTAAAATACCTGGATTCCTAAAGCATGTTCACGCTATTTCCTCAATGTGCTGCAAAATTAAAACCATGCAGTAAACAAATATTTTGAAATCAGAGAAACAGCACACCCTTTCTGTTTGTGACAATAATCCGGCTCCCAAAGCTGAGAGAGAATAGAGGTAAAGTGATTTCTGCTTCACCGATTTCTGAAGCACAGCTTACCTAAAGTACAGTCTTTTGAGAAGAACTGTTATGGAAATGGGAGACTGGTCTGGTATGAAGCGTGTGTGAGAGACTTGACAACCCCTGTAATCTTGTCTGGTGTCGAAGGCTGGTGCTCTGCTAGATGTGAGAGGGGTGATACATCACACCAGGAGACCCCCGATCCATCCAGCACACCCTCACATCCAGAACCGACTGCTAAGAAGAGGCTGGGTGGGTTTCATGCTATGATACTGAAAGCCTCACTCTTTGAACGACACACATGTATGAAATATAAAGTAGAATTTAGCTCCTAGTTTTATGGTTGTGTTAGAATATTGTCATTGAAAGGAGGTTTGCTTTTTACGGGTAAAAGCTCTAAAATCGTACCAACCATTTAACAACTTTTTTTTTATTTTTTTATTTTTTTTTATTTGCTTTCTTCAGCTGTCACAGAAGATGAAAGCTTTTCAAGGTTGACATGTTTTTCTCTGGTTACCATTTTGCAGGCATTTTAATATCCTAAATGCTTTCATAGACTGAGAGTCCATGTTTCCATTCCATGTTCTTATTTCGAAGTAGGCCTAATGCATTAGAACAACTTTCTGGAACGTCAAAGTTCTATAAAACTTTCTTCAATTGTAAATATTGTTTTTATGCTCACTTGAGATGGTTTTAACCTGGCAAAAAACTTGCACATATAAATTCTGACATAGCGCACATTTATATATGCGTCTTCGTCCCTGGACAACATGGGAAATGGCCAATAGTAGATGACATGAGGAACAATTAACTAAATCAATGAAACTATTCCCTAAAGGCCTCTCTCCATTTGCCTCTCGTAGATGTCCAAGGTTAGATGGTTTACTGGTAGCTTAACGCCACTCTGTACTGTCTGTACTGCCAGCTTCTGACCAGAGCAAGTTTTATCGCTCCAAACCAGGTGATGGAAACAACAATTGATGCACACTTGGCGGGAGGTCGACCTTTCACCTCCCGACTGGAAGCCTGACGTAGGGGGAGCGGAGGATCTATCAAACCTCACACCTCTACCTTTGTCCAGTAGGCCTTCTAATGCATTTCGTAAAATCAGTCACACTATGAAATGCTACCAAATAAACTACAATTTATTCATAATACTGTGAATTTATCATATCAGACATATAGTTGCATTTTTTTGCATTGGGTTATGTGAAATCGTTAATAATAATGTAAAATCAGTGTGCACACCTCCAAGGTGGATTGGTTTAGTCCCGATGTCACAGGAACACCTTACTGGTCATTTTGTGATCAGTATTAACCGATCAGCAATCACTGGCAGATTTCATATGATGATGTGATTGATAACTTTCTATCAAGGAAGGCAAGATAGCATAGGATTTAGATCACTGTTATGCAACTGTGTGCAATAGTAGTGTGTTGGTTAATTTGTGTATTTGTGTGATATAGGACCTGTGCAATTTAGTTTTTGTGTGTGTTCTGTTAGCAATGTGTTAGAATTTAATTTGTACCGGTAGTAATTTGATTCTGTATTGTATTTGTATCTGTATGCTACACTTTTTCTTTACTTTTGGTATTTCAGAATGTTATGACAGAATAGCATTTTGGTATTTATGATTGTACATATATATTGTTTTATAGAGCTTGTTCCAAATGACTTAATAAAAATGACAGTTAGATCTGAATGGTGTTTTTATTTTATTTTATATTTTTATTAATATCCCTTTAACAATGTTGTGAAATTACTGGATAGTGAAATAGGTCATTTCTACATTTGTAATAGTGTTGGAATATATTAAAAAATTTAATTTGAGCCCCTCTTACATCCTCTGCATGTGTCTGTGTGTGAAGACAGTCAGATGACTAATGTGGTCGGGTATATTATATTAGCTTGTTCATTGTATTGTCTTAAAGTGCACATTGACAACTCCCACCGGAGTCCACTTGTAAAAATGAAGCTTTAGGCTACAACTGGTACAATAATAGGCCTGGGGCCCGTTTCATAAAGCAGGTTCAACAAACTCTGAACCTAACCCTGAACTCTGAGTTGAACAACTCTGAGATGGGAAACTCTGAGTTTTCGGTTTCAGAACAGTGGTTTTGAATTAGTTCAGTCAACTCTGAGTATGTAAACTCTGAGTTACGCGCGTGCCTGCCGACTCGACAAAGCCATCATCAATGGAGCTCCGATACTACGATTCACCATGGCAACGGGGAGAGCGTCATTAGATATTACCGAGTGTTTATGTAGAAAACGAGCTCATCCTGAGAAAGCGGAGCAACGTAACTGCAGCAAAGTAGCGATAGTTGGCGTGGCAGACAATTACTGCCCGATCTAATGTGTATAACTGAATGAAACAGTCTATTGATCTAAAGCTAATAACTCTTTATTTTCAGACTTTCACAGCGACGCTGTGGTGTAATGGTTAGCAACGCCACCCACAGTGCTGGCGATAACGGTTCGATCCCCGTAAATCACGAAAGTAGCGCAACACATAAATTATTATTTTTATTGGGTGTAATCCCCCCAGGCACAGAAAGAAAGTGGCTTCAATTGAAAATTAAGCATAAGAATATTGCGCAAATACGTTGACTAAGGCATATGATTTTAATCATATTTCACATATTAAACAGTAAATATAAGCAGGTATTTCAACACAGGAATGTACTTAAACATTTCATAAATCTCCCGTTCGCAAAAACACTACCCCCGCAAAGAATCTGGTTGCGGATTATGTCCGCGATATGAAATGTTGAAAATGTCGGAGAATATTGTTTAGATAATATCTAATGTGATTGAAAGGAAAGGTAATCAAAATCCTCTACCGACGCAAAGCTGCTAGAATCACTTTTATTTCCGTATCGATTAGGTTGACGATGAAAGGACGGCACAATTTTTCAGAGTTGGTTCAGATTCCGGAAAAAGGCGGAGACATGTAGGGAGAAACTCAGGGTTTGTTGAAGCAAACCTGCTAGCGAGCAGGTTAGTTTCACGGAGCATGTTACCCGGGTAACTGACTCAGATTTATGCTGAACTGGCTTTGTGAAACCGAAAAACCAGAGTTTCCCTCATCTCAGGGTTAACTAACTCAAGGTTTTCACTAAACCTGCTTTGTGAAACGGACCCCTGGTGTCATTGAATGGTGAATGGTGTTGATTTTATTTGGGGGGTTTAACACAATTATTGTCTGTTAATTCATTTTGGGGCTGTGATATCACTTCTCCTGTCTTTGTGCTAAACTAAGTAACTGACTGGTTGCAGTAGCGTCAAATTTCATAATAGTGGAATCAATCATCCCACCTAACTCTCGGCAAGAAAGTGAATAAGTGTATTTCCCAATATGTCTATGTCAATAACTACTCCTTGAAGCGAACACATGATCTTAAATAATGTTGTTTTTAGTATGCTACTGTGGTAGAAAGCTGCTGGTAGCTGACCTTAAAACTTAAAATTGCCTCCTCTGGAGCAACCCTGGTCAGTTACTGTACTCTACCACCATGTTACGGGCATGTGGCTCTGTGCTGCGGGGCTGCTCGTCCGTGAATGTTACGACAAAGGACCCCATGCTCTATCAGATGAGATGACAAACTTCTCTGTCCTGGGTCCTGTTGGTCTGCAGACCATGTCCAGAGAGCTTCTAGACCTGCTAGAGGGTATGCAACAATCCTTTCACACCTGTCGGAGCCAGAAAATTGTCCTTCACAGCAGTGGAGTGAGCAAGCAGCCTCGAGGCATGAAACAATATCACAACTCCAATGATTTTATTTATAGCTTTAATACAAAGACGAGCTCTTCCTCTCAGTCTCATCCCTGAGGCTTATGAGGGCGACAGTCATAAAATGTTCCAGCGAAGGACATTCCCAGAAACAATGACCCATGGCATTCAAACTACACGATGAGCATGAAAGGGACCTTTACACTGTACTGTGTCCATACAAATACTGTGTATATGGTGACACTTCCATCAGCACGTGTGGTTATGTGTACCTGTGTACACATGTTTTTTGTGCATGTGTACCTTTTTCATGATTGAGTGTCTTTTCAATGATTGAATTGTCAGATACAGACTGAAAAAATTGCAACCCATATGCTGATTTAAAATCATCATCTTTAGCTAGATCTAATTTGCTCCCTGCTCTTGCCTTTCAACTTAAACGTACGTTTCATTTCTATCATTCCTTCACACAGCAGGATGATGAACGCTGAAACATTACGACCAGCAGAAGTTACGATGCAAACCTGCAAAATCAAGCAGATTACATGTCTAACACTGAAAGGTGTCATGATGTCTGACCCCATATGGCCCTTACCCATGACCTACGCGACAAAGATGTTAAACTATCGACTGCATTCAGCCAGCCTTCATTGCATTTAGTGTCCCAGTTACTAATATATTTCCCCTTAGAGGTTGTATGAGATTTCCTGAGAATTTCAATATTTATATTTTTATTATATTTTTATTTGTCAATATTTAAGTGTTTAAATAAGGGCAGATGGTGGTGTAGTGGGTAGCACTGTCGCCTCACAGCAAGGGGCTCCTGGGTTCGATTCCTGGGTCGGATTTGGGTTCCTTTTGTGTGGAGTTTGCATGTTCTCCCCGTGTACAAGTGGGTTCTCTCCGGGTTCTCCAGCTTCCTCCCACAGTCTAAAGACATGCAGGATGGGGATAGGTTCATTGGGACTCTTAATTGCCCGTAGGTGTGAATGGTTGTCTGTCTCTCTATGTCGGCGTCCTGTCCAGGTGAACCCCGCCTTCACCCAATGACAGCTGGGATCAGCTCCAGCCCCGCTGCGAACCTGAATACAGGATAAAGCCGTAGACAATAGATGGGTGAATGGAGTGTTCAAATAAGCACTACATGAGTCCTATCAATTATAATTATTATAATTATATGTTCCCGGCATTTAACGGTTCTCATGTGAAAAATTACAGCTACAACATTTTCCCTCAAGCAATAGAAAAACCTGACAACCAGAAACCATTACGCCCATCTTTATAATGCATAACCACAATGCCCGAGGGGTTTGAAATGGCTGATGTGTAGTGAATGTACTGCAAAGAGAATAGAAGCTTTTTGCTAACTGAGCATATGCACACTTTTCACAATACCCTTTGATACACTGTGTTACTGTGAAGTATAGTTTCTCCAAGTTGCAGGTTACAAATGTGCTCCAATTCAACCTGAATCAGTGACTTTTCTCAGTAAAGGTAACTCTGAGGCACTTCAAGAAGCTGGGTTTAATGGCGTTAGCAATGTTTGGCCCCGTTGAATAAAACTGTTAGTGGTCCCAGGTGAGAAGCTGTTGAGGGATCATGTCCTTGTACTGTTGCCGCTGTAAAGTACTTATATAGGCTACTGCCCCAGCCCAAATTTTGCACTTAAACAAATGCAATTCAACCATTATCCGGAAGATATATATATATATATATATATATATATATATATATATATATATATATATATATATATATACATAAAAATATATATGTATTACTTTACTTCTCCATGTGTCCCTTAATTATATACACAGTTGATGTTGCACATCAAGAATAATCATAGTCACTCAAAAACTCCCATTGACATAAACAGTTGTTATCTTATCCCCTTCTTTGCAGGTAGCATTGAATATCTTTGTTCAAGCATACTTGAGAGGAAGCTGTACACCTATCTCCCCCCTTATTCCTGTATCATTTTTTTTATAATGGCATTGGAAATGCATTATTTAATTATTTGTAAATTATTCACAACACTTGTCCAAAAGCCAAATTAATGTTTGAGCGAGAATCTAAAACATGCGAGGATGCTGGATATTTACTGTTTTAGAGGAGTTTTTTTTTTTTGTAGCAAAAATAAAGTGTCTAATGAGAGTGTTAAGATGCATTTTTTTTAAACAGCAGGAACAAAAGCAAGTACAGAGCAGAAATGCAGTAGCAAGGTTCCTATAAATATCATAATGGAGGATCCACTTCAGTTAGGAAGAGAGAGGTGATGGAGCTGCTGTCAGCGGCTTGTAACGGGTCTCACTTTGAGGGTTTTAGTACAATGGTTTGAAGTCAGGCTGGAGGATGTTGCTTTTATTGGAATCATATATTGCAAACTGGAGCACATGTCTCTTTCTCTTCTTTCTTTCTTCCTCCCTCACTGTTTCCTCCTGCCCTCCCCTATCCAAAGTGAGACCCTACTGGATGGCTTTCTGTCCATGTTGGGAGTGCTTTACATAAACAGCCGTAGATGCTAGAGCACACTCTGCATTGAGCTCTCAGCTCTTTCAATTTTCTGCGTCATAATAGCTTTCACAAACATCATCAAAAATCCTCTGCCAGCAATAATTGACCTCTATTCAATTGCTGGCTCACACTTATCCCACCAAGTGACATTGCCTGGTCTTTTGGACATCCTAGATAATATTATCTCGCTCGCCCATGCAATCGTTATATTTCTATAGCCTACACTGTGAATGATCAGGTAACACACATACACACACCCACACACACACACCCACCCACCCACCCACACACACACACACACAACACAACACACACACACACACACACACACACACACACACACACACACACACTATTTTCAGGCAGAATGCAGGCACCCACAGACCTGTACAAGTGCAGTAATTAAATATCTGTACACAAAGAGAGTCCTTTTGCAAAGGGTTGCAGTAGGTTATGATCAGAGGCTGATTAAATTACCCTCCATGTAGCAACAAAGGTTAAGTGACTGAAAAGATCTCTCACTTGGTTCTCGAAAAGAAGCAATATTTTTTGATGCAAGTGATTCTTGTGGAGGCTTTTGGAGTTTAAATTCAGCTATTATAGACTGTAATAAAATTGAAAATGAAAAAATAATTTGCAGAATATCAAAACTATGGATACTTGAGGAATGCGGATAAGATGACTTAACCACTCTCTCAGAGTCACGTCTTGTTTAACTCTTGTTAATTAGCATTGTGTAAAGCACAATTATGTTACTTTTAAAAGAAAAGTTAAAAAGAAAACACTCCTTAATCAATTCACTCTGTGTGGTGTGTGTGTGTGTGTGTGTGTGTGTGTGTGTGTGCGGTGTGTGTGTGTGTGTGTGTGTTTGTGTGAGGGCTTTTTAAAAAACTTTGACGTAACAATATCAAGCACAATTAAAGGAGAACTGAGCTCTTCTAATCATCATGAACCGCTATTGTAATTTGTGGTATTCAGGAATCAAGCTAGAGAGAACAATGAAACCGGGTGTCTCCGAATGCACGGAAATTACCCTCCTTCTCCCTTTTAGAAATATTCTCCAGCCGTGCTTATTTTGTGAAATTGTACGGTGTATTTTTTTCCAGTCCACATTTTAGCCTTGTGATTAGCCCCTCCTGATGACATCGAGCAGGAAAGAGAGAAAGACAGACAAAGCACAAACAGATGGCTGATGGGTGAAGCAATTTTGCTGAAGAGACCAAAAAAATACAATGGAACACAATGTAATTGCGGCCATTACATTACACTGCACAACTCCAGGTTTCTCTCTCAGATTTCAGCGATGCCTAAGGGCCAGCAGTTTGGATAAAAAACATATCATTTGTCTGCTCAGGCTTATTTTATAGGTGTCTGTTCATTTGTGCAGCAATAACATATAAACCTCTTTCAAACGAAAGAGTAGACACCTAAAATAACAACACTCTCATTTCAACTAGCTTCAGTTTAATTACACAGTGACAAGATAATCACTGATACAGATGTTGTTAACTAAATTGGAAATGTCTCCACTTCTAACTGAAAACACAATGATTCGTCATTTAATGACATGTATTGATGGTATGTTCTTGCTATTTATCAAGCTGGTAAAAGAAATATAATACTGGGAGAGCTAATGAAAAAATACTTCTAAATAATAAGGTAATTTGGTGTTAAAATCATGGATGTGACACTGATGAGTTTTGGTAAACTGACAATTTGCTAAACGTGCTGCCATTCTAGCAACATCAACACATTTATGATTGGGTTTGCTACAAACATCAGTTAGTCCTCAGCAAGTTAAATATAAGAAAATACTGTTTGAAAATATCAACAAGCACGCTAAGCAGCCAAACACGTTGGATATTCAGCTGAGAGTTGCATCCTTACAGTAAATGAAAATATTGCAGGAATTGACTCTGAATGTCCTGTAGGTGTGAATGTGAGAGTGAATGGTTGTCTCCTGGTGTCCTATCCAGGGTGAACTCCGCCTTCGCGCAATGTCAGCCTCCCCAGCCCCCCCGCGACCCTGAATACTGGATAAATCGGTAGACAATGGATGGATGGATCTTTTGAAGCAAACTGCTGATTTCCATTCCTTCTTTTTTCCTAAAAATCTGGTATGTTATAAAATAAAACTGTTCATGTCATTTAGCTGTTTTCTTTAAAGAAAATATTGATTTGTGTGAAGTCACTCAATTTATTCAACCTATAAAGATGAAAAGTGTCTAAGTGTCTAACTGTGTTGGTATATGATGTTAGTGTTTTTCCTCTCCGTGTGTTCTGAGTGACAGTGTGTGTTGTCGCCATGACCATGGTTCACAGTGTTTCGCTGCACTGAGCCAGTTTTGCAGGTGATGTGAACTGTTTAGCTCAGATGACTGTTGGTGATGCAGACTGTGGTTTGAGTTTTGCTCATGCAGCTGCGGTTGTGCCCACTGTTGTTAAGCAATTGGAAAAAAAACTGTGACAGTAGCCTGCCAAGTTCCACAAACCAGAATTTCGGGCACCCACACCTATAAGATTACTGACCCACAGATCTCCTTTTCTAGTAGGAAATCTGAAAATGTTTGACTTCCGAGTTGCCTGGAACTACTTAGTTTGGATCTAGTTATTTTGGGTGATTTGAGTTTAGATTGACCCTCAAAAATCCTTCTTATCGTGGGTCAAGCATAGTGTAGGGAGTCCAAAACAACCATAAAATACCATATTCAAATTTTTCAGGAAAAGAAAAAGTCATACTATAGTATGTCGAAAATTCACAAAAAAGGGACCTGACAAAATTCATAAAATATTGTAAAAAAATGATAAAAAGTCACAAATATCCTTTGCATCGTGGGTCAAGCATAGTCTGAATGTAGGGAGTCCAAAACAAAAACTTTGACCGAGTATGTAAAGATGTGTTAACAACTTTTAACAACGTATTTGATAAAATACAGGGTGATAAATTCAGGGTCGCGGGGGGCCATTCACACTCACATTTACATCTATGGGCAATTTAGAGTCATCAATAAAACGATCCCCATCCTGCATGTCTTTGGACTGTTGTTGGAGGAAGCTGGAGAATCTGAAGAGAACCGCATGCTCACATGGGGAGAAGACGCAAACTCCACACAGAAGGAACCTGAACCCGACCCGGGAAACAAACCCAGGACCCTCTAGCTGTGAGGCAACAGTGCTACTCTCTACACCAGCATGCAGCCCTTTTGGTAACCATGCTCACTATGATTTATTTTGACTGTTAAAGCACTTTTTTAATCCTTGATTCTCCCAAAACATTTTCAAAGACACAACTTGGCAGACAGCCAATCATCTGGCTGACTGGCAGAATTTCAGGAATTAATGGAATAACAGGAAAATCTGACTTCTACTCGTCCTTGCTTGCAAATACCTCTGGCAATGGGAAAATGATCAAGTCTTTGAACAATGCTCTGCCTCACTCCCAGCTAAAATCTGTTTTGAAAATCAAATTACACCAAACAAATCAAATATATGTGAAGCTTTTAATCATCATTTAAACAATTCACTACCACTTGAGGTGTGTGTGAGAGAGAGAGAAATAACTGATTGCAGGGTGGGTGTTATTGCCAGAAGTAACTTGTATGCAAGACCAATATGCATTGATGAAAATTATATGTCGAAAAAAAAAAAGTTATAGTAGTAATATAATAGTATATCAAAAAAGTAACACAAGCTTGCGTATACAATAGTTGAAAAGAGTCATATTATAGTATGTTGTAAAGAGTCACAGTACAGTATGCAAAAAAATGCATAGTAGGCTATATAGCCAAAAAGTTAAAAAAAGAAATAGTGTGGCATGTTGGAAAAAAGTATTTAAAACAGTCATATTAAAGTATGTTATAAAAATTCATAGCATTCCATCCATCATTGATCACAGCTACACCACCTGTCAATGTATTGTATGGTATGTCAAAAAATCCAAAGATGCCATATTATAGTATGTTGAACCAAATATTATTGTATCATATGGGTGATTATAAAAACATTTTACCTCCTCAGGCTCTTTGTTCCGTAGTATGGACAGTTTTGAAGTTCTCATCTTCGAGCATCTTAGCCGTGGTAATCAACCTAATGCAGGGCTGGACTGGGACCAAAAATCGGCCGAGACCGGCCCACCAGGTAACGATGGAAAGACAATGAAGCCTATGAATGAAAACATACTTTTTTGTGACAATGCTTGTACACTGTTGGGCACCGCCCCTCGGCTGTAATTGGTCCAGCCCAGAATCAATCATGACTAAGGGGCCGATCTACCAGTTTTGTGTACCAATAGCAGTGTTTCCCACAGGATTCTATCATGGGTGGGCTTGTGATCTTGTAGAGGGGCCAGCCCCCCCCCCCCCCCCCCCCCCCCGGGAGAACAATTTTAATAGATTTAATTTAAATGCATCAATTTGGTGAATTTTGAGAACCAAAATATGATATCAATTACTGACCAATTTCTTACAAACTGCTGGTACTAATACAAAATGTTGACATACTAAATGGGGTTGAGGAGTTTAAGCATTCAAGAAAAGATGAAAACAAAAATGACTAAAACACAGTGCTGAGCCTTCCAGGGTTCCCCAATTAGTTTTCACTGAGGGCCAAATTATGTCCAGGTTGCCAAGTCGAGGGCCAAATTGTCTGTTTTTTTTTTTTTTTATTGGACCACTAAACATTGTTTTATGTGCAGATGTTATTATTGTTGCTGCTATTATTAGAAGTATTATGATTGTGATGATTAGTACTACCAGTGGTAGTTGGTTGTAGTAGCAGATAATAGTAGTAGTAGTAGTCATAGCCTGTGTTGAGGGACAGATAAAAATGTACACTTGAAAGAAAATAAGTCCAATATCAAAGATTTCTTTATTTGAATGCCCCTGAAGAATATTTTGATCAACAACAAAGAAAAAGAGGAAAACAATATTGTATAACAGTAGAGTTAATGATTTTTGTTTGCAGCATCTTGCTTTTGTCTTGTAATTTGCAGACGGTCCCTGCGCACTCGCCCAGCTGCGCAAGGAGATCAATGTTCTCCTTTCAGCTCGGACGGCTTATTTGTGTAAAAAATCTGTGTTTTGGTCCTTGTAGCTCGTAGTCTATGATATTACGGTGGGAAAGAGGCATCATTTGTGTTTGAAAACGTTTCACTTCAGATGTATTGATCCCGAATCTTTGAATATATTTCCAACTTTACCGACTGTTTATTTCACCTTATGGCAGGTTATTGCATAGTGTCACTGGGCCCGCACGGGTCAGACACTTCGCTCTTGCAGGCCGCTAATTGGGGATGGCTGCTTTATACTATTAGTTTATCATGACTATTATTATTATTATTATTATTATTATTATTATAAATATAAGTGGGTGACTATTCCTCAGCCTTCCTTGGTGTTTTGGTGTTGACATATGCGCACGCACTGTCAAACTTGCGCAGCTAAGGGGGGTCGGCGGGGGGGACGCCTTGCCATGGCGACGGGGGAAAACAGAACGTTGATGAACCAAACCAGCTACGAGGATTTCCCCTTATAATAAGCGCTGCTGCCCTCCTGTTTAGGCCTATCATTAGAGCCGCTAGTTAATTCCATTCAATGTTTGGGAAACACTGAATAGGTATCATGACTAATACCATTAATAACACAAGTACCATAAGTAAAAAAAAAAAAAAGGCCCAAAATCGCCATCGGCCCTTCAGACAAATGCCCGATATGCCCAATGGCCAGTCCAGCCCTGACCTAAGGTCAGCTGCTGTTTTTGGCGCTCGCAGTGGGGGTGATGACGTCATCCCACCTCTGACCTCTCGTCCTGGCTCCCCCTCACAGATGTACCTCAACAATCTTTAGTTTTCCGCTTGCAGACATTGGAACACTGAGCTCATCGTTGGTTCTTAGTTAGCTTACATGTTGGGTTTCGAAGCATCCATTGGTCCTACATCCTCTGCATTTATCACTCCTATGCCAGGTTAAAAGATCCGTTATTTAGTTTTGATCATTTTTCAAGGTTCCCAATATATCCCAACAGTTTATCCAAAAGTGCATATGGAAATGTCTGGAGATATGGATGACCATATCATTGACCAAAGGGCTGATAAGTCAACTTCCATTCATATGATTTCTTTGACTAATCACTTTACATTTACATTTACATTTAGGTCATTTAGCAGACGCTTTTGTCCAAAGCGACTTACAATAAGTACATTTGTCAAAAGAAGGAAACAAAGAAACCACGACGTATCATTGCCGATGCAGTAAGAGCTAAAAATAGAACAAGTGTTAGGTCCTCATCTGAGTAAAGTAGTACTTCAAGAGCAACAGTGCTAAGATCAGAGTGCTATAGGTAAGGTTTTGTTTTTGTTTTTGTTTTTGTTTTTGTTTTTTGTTTTTTTTTTTTTTTTTTTGGGGGGGGGGGCGAGGAGGGTGCTAGTGGGTCATGCTATGTAGAGTCAAGGTGAAGTCTGAACAGGTGAGTCTTGAGCCTTTTTCGGAAGATGGCAAATGACTCTGCTGTCCTGACATTGGTCGGGAGTTCGTTCCACCACTGAGGCGCCAGAACGGAGAAGAGTCTGGACTTTGCTGAGCGACATTTGTTTGATTTCAGCGATGGTGGTACCAGCCGGCCAGCTGAAGTAGAGGAGCGAAGTGCTCGCTTCGGGGCATGAGGTTTGACCAGTGTTTGAAGGTAGAAGGGTGCTTTCTTCCAGAAGTTTGGTAACACTTATTTATGTTTGTAAGTCCAAGTCCATAGCGGAGTTGTCCGTCATAGTGGAGCCATCTACACCAAGAGACACTATACAGTAATTTAAATGTCCTGTTCAACAAGAGAAAATATCCCTGGTTTAATTTTAGTATGGTATAAAAATAAACCTTCAACATCCTTGAAACTTCACATACATCACGTGTGTTCAACGAAAAATACACTGAAGCACTAGAACATAGTTATGGGTTCAATGAATCCACTGCCACAACCCAGCCTAATGCCTCCTTGTAGTTTAAAGAGGAACTCATCATTTCTAACACAGGGGAATTGTGCACTATACAGAGATTTCACCCAGCTAGTGAACTTGGGACCAAAACCATTTTCTTTAATGTATAAAATAAGCATGGCCATTCTATCCAGTCAAAAGCGTTTTCAGCATCTAATGATGTTGCTGCAACATCATAAAATGTTGCAATAGCTGGTGACTTGCGACTTCAAAGAACTGGCTGAAACCTACTTGGTCTAGATGCATTATAGATGGGACTATCTCCCGCCAGGATGTTAGCTATGATCTTATAACTACAGTTTAACAAATGTAATGGCTGGTGGTTGCCCATCAAAATTGGATCTGTACCTGGATTTGGTAACAGAGAGATAATGTCCGTGCACATAGAAGGGCCATGCATTCAGATTTCAGTAATTATGGTAAAAGCTGCTCTGTAAAGCACTTTGATTCCCAAGCTGTTGTGCTCTCGGGTTTTTCCAGAGGCCATTTTTGTGATTTCGATCTCATTCTCAGTTTGTGTAACAAGGGCAGAAAGCATATCCTTATTAACCAAACTGACTCTCAGAAGGCTGAAGCCTTCAAATAAACTGTCCAATCTCATTTATTTGATTTACTGTACTATAGAGTTTGGAGTGATACTTTTTAAGATTATAGTCACATCACATTGTAGCATACCATTCTTGTCTCTAATTGCTGCTATTATCTGTCTATTTCCTCTTTGCTTTAATCTATAAACTAGCATCCTCCCTACATTGTTTCCGTTTTCAAAATACTTTGCAGACAAGAAAAAAGAGCAAAAGCCATCTCCTCATGTACAAGCCTCCGCAAATCTGGATGGGTCCAGCATTTGTTGCCCCACTAATCTCTTGTATTTAGTTGGAAGTTTACCTCACAGCCCTTTTTCTCTCAGCTGAGGAGACGCTGATTAGCCAGCCGCTACAGGTAGCTATGCAACTCTCACAACCTGTAGCCAAACATAATACAGAATTAACATAAAACAATTCCAGATTTAATTCAGGCCTCTTTAGATCTTCTGTTATAAATTGACAACGGAAGGGGAGGATGAATGAAGCTTTGAACTCTTTGCTTCCTATAAGGTTACGATATTCTAACCCTAGTTCTAAAAGCATAGGCCGAGCCCTTTGCTGGAGTAAATGGGTAAAACTCTCCTCCAATCGCTCTGACGCGTTCTTCCAAGGAACATTTACATAAACTTAGCCAACAGTGTCTTGCCTGGGAGGTCACTAGATAGGTCTAACATAGGTTTGAACTCCTGCCACTTCATGGGAACCAGGACATACACAGAGTAAAACCCCTTCTGGTGAATGGGAACAACAGATACAGCCTGCTTCAGTAGCGAGGTCTAGATCTCTGCCGAGGGGTAATTTATCTCCTCCTATGAGGACGGAGTCACCTCCTTGACCCCTATGAACAGAGGAGGTGAGAATAACTTAGTCTCAGCATTCTGTCCATCCACTCTGTCAATGTCCATCACTCTTTGTAAAACTGTTTCAACTGGCGTGTGACCAGATACAGCAGCCAGAAAGCTGGGATAACCTGCCTTGGCCCTCTCTGCTGCCAGACACACGCAACAATGGTCACAGCGGGGCTAACAGCGAAACCAGTTCAAACATTTTGTCAAAAATATTCCCTGTCAAGCAGCACCCGTGGTAGAGGCTTCCTATAATCCAAATGACCAGCTGATCCATGTAGATCCATTTCTATGCATTTTCCAATTTTAGATTTTGTGCCTCTAGGGGAAGTACTTCATCTTACAGTCAAAGCGCCTTCTAGAGGCCATCTAAGAAAGAGGAAGAAGACTGCTTGAATGACGGCGCGGCCAGAAAGGCAGTTTGATTTATCATATCATCTTTGAATATTTGGCTTTGAAATTAAGGCTACATATGAGAATTGCATTCATACAGAGCACCTTCTGGGTAGAAACGCTCAACATACCTATTGAACCTGGAGTACTGAAGTAACCATTGTGACAACAATGTTAGGTATTAATGTACGGTTAAACCATTATGTCCATGTCTTTCGTGGAGACCGTTCCATTTGTTCATTTCACCATGAGATCTATTCTTCTTACAGCCCATTCTCATTTCCAGGAAGTGAAATACCGCTGCTTTGTCACGCCCCATGGCGAGGCACCCTTTAGCATCTGGACATACAAAGCAGTGGTATTTGACACCTAACAGGTTTTTTCCTCCTTCGCTGTGTGTTTCCCCCGCTCTTCGTCTCTCTCCTGTGCAGAGTGCTGCTGTGTGCTGCTATCAGTGTGTCAGTTTGACTGAGTGGAATCCTGCAGAATCCTTCAGGATCAAGGAAGTACAGCCTAGGAAATTGAATTTTGTCATTACCAAAATGGAAAAGATAACTTCACCGAGGGCCATTACATAGCATTTATTCAAGTTAAAGATACAGCGACAGCGAGACCCCTGAAGGCATGGATAAACATGACGCTTAGGTTACGTCCTTAAAATGTGGTACCTTGACCCACCAAACATGTACAAAACACCACATGTTTAGGATGAACTCAATTGGTAAAAAAGGGGCCATAGAGCATGTTTTTATCTCATTTACTACAAATTGTTTGATGTATACTGTAATTGTGTACATCCACCCCCCCCCCCCCCTCTCTCTCTGTTTCTCTCTCTTTAGGCCTAAATAACTTGACAAATCTGTATGTAATCAAACATATTATAGTTTATTGTTGTGTCAATTCAACAACAAACCCAATTTAGAAAGTAATGATTCAAAACCAGTTTCATTGTAAAATGTGTTGCATTTAAAGTGTTCATGGATTAATCCATATCATAAAAGACATAAACCGAGAAGCTGAATGTATCTGTGCTGTGTTGATATGATGCAGCTCACTCAACTCAACATTTATCCGACCACCACACTAAATTATAGATATTAAAAGATATTTTTCAACCTGGAACCTTTTTCCCCATGTTTTTGTGTCACCGGCCACTGCAAGCAGTATCAATGTAGTTACGTCCACTTAAAGTGCTTGCATTTTCTGACAGGCTCAGATTGTTATTGGAAAATGTGTTTATTTTGAACATTGACAAAACAAAAGACATAACTACAGACTCCAGGATAATAATATGTGAAGTTCCTCACTTCACATATAATTAATAGTTGGATTGCAGATATATGAAGCGGGAGTTTTTCCTGGTGAGAATTCTATTGCAGCCATTAAACATAACATAAATATATTTCCGGCTTGGTCATTTTCTTTTCAGTCGAACGGCATGGGGCTGGTTTTGATGAGAAAAAAGCTTTTTGTTGATGAAGTAAGTTTTGTTTGGAAAAAACTGCTGATGGATTGGTGACCCTGTTATCAAAAAAAGAAAATTTACATTTTATCTGACTGTATTTCATGAGGCAGACATTGAATTGATACATTTTCAACATCAATCTTGTTCTGGGTCATCAAACTATTATTACTATTATTATACTACTACTATCCTCTCTGTTGGTGAATTGTTTGAGTCTGTACATAACTGCATACATTTACACATTGTATTATCCATCCATCCATCCATCCATCCATCCATCCATGTATTCAGGGTCGCGGGGGGGCTGGAGCCGATCCCAGCTATAATTGGGCAAAGGCAGGGTACAACCTGGACAGGACGCCAGTCTATCACAGGGCTAACATGTAGAGACAGATCATTCACGCTCACAATCACACCGACGGGCAATTAAGAGTCATCAATGAAACATTGTATTATTATTATTATTATTATTATTATTATTATTATTATTATTATTATTATTTACTAATACTTATAAACTCACAAATTTGTGACTTTTTTCCTCTGGATATTGCCCACCTCTCTCAGATCCATTTTTTTTTCTTCAGCGGCCCTAATACGCCGTCATACATAGTGGTTTCTGTTCCATGGTATAAAAAATGACCAAGTGAAGGAGTTTAACTAAATCCTGCTTCTGGCTGTGCCGTTCTTATACTGCACAGACACAAAATAATTGGCACTGCCAGGTGTCTTTAGCCAAAACGATACAAGAAAGACAACAATATTGTGCCATTCTAGTCAATTGTGCCTTCATCTATCAGCTCTCTTTGGCATGTCACAGTTAATGAATTCACCGTACAACTGAGCCGCCATCCTCCGGATCCGGATGCTACATTTGTTCCATCTTGGAGAATCTTTACATCCTCTCTAATGACATAGTCTCTCTGTGGGAGTCACTTTAAACCTGCTTCACGTGCATTCTATATACTCTGAAATACAAAATTGCATTTGTTTGCACAGTTGTGAAGCTACCGCAGTGAAAGCTGCACGGCGTGAAACCTTGTTGCAACTGATCAAAATGGCTAAGGAGAAGTTCACTGTGCCACATGTAGCTAAGAAAAAAAAAAAAAAAAAGTGGTCAAAGAGCTTCCTCCTTCTGTAATGACGTGCCTGGCAACCAATGGACAAACTCCAATATGACAACGTGGGGATGTCAGGCACTTATTCTGCTTATGTGTGGACTAAGTGCCAGACCTTTTAATTATGCAGGTGAAAACAGGGGGGAAAAGAGCGTGTACAGTCCCCCTCTTGGTGATGTATCCTGCTTTGGCAAATGTCAAAAGGATCAACCAGATGCTGAAACATCTGTGAGTTTAATTAATTCACTGAAAACTCCATATGGGGATTCTCCCTTGGTGGTATGGGGTGGAGATAATTCATCCTTGCATTATTCATCATTTTCAGTGTTTCCCCTCACAATAGCCAATGGCAATGGGAATTTTTAATTTAGAGGTTTATTATAGGTTAATTAGTAGGTTGACTAGTTTTAACTGATAATATTCCAGTGTCATGAGGTTGCTTGTTCTGCACTTATGTCATGTCATGTGTTACATGAGTTGTAGAAGGGACGTTGTGACACCAGAACAGCTGGCAAGTCAATATGGACCTATAGACACTGATGAGTGGCTCCAACTATATTCCTGGACAAAGTTCTCCGTCTACACAAACAACGGAACAATGCTTCTCTGATCACATACAACTGTAAAAAAGCCCTTCTTGTTTGCTCTGAAGCTGTATGTTGGTGACGTCGTCCGCTTGGACACTCTGTTTACTTTTTATTTAATAAATTACTCAAAGCTCTGTTAGGAGTAGTATTCTTATTTCTCGCCAGGAAATCATTAACCAATTTCCACCACATCAATCACTGTACTTGTTGTCACATGCAGTACTCAAACACACAAACACTTAGGAATGCATCCACCTCTTCATGCAGTTTCACCACAACTTACTCAATTATGTAAGTTTTTATCGGAACCTTTAATTGTTTGTTTGTTTTCTTTGTAGAATTGTAGAATACATCCCGACTTTAAATAGGAATAAATTGTTATTTATGGATCTCCATGTATCATCAAAACTCTATCAAAGATGTTTATAAGATACATTTTGTGATTGGGTGTGTTGTCAAATTAAGTGTAAGAGATAGGTCCTTTCGAAATGACACATTTTAATACTCCCCCATTAAGCCAATTTCAATCTCCCGCAGCGCAGGAATGCATCATCTGGCCAAATCTCATCTAAATCACACCAGACACTCGAGCATCTGAGACATTGTGTTCAGTGGTATATGAATACTGCCTGATCAATGTTCCCTCTGTTATCATTCAGTGGAAGATAAATACATGTCACAGAGAAGGCCAAAGCAAAATCAACTAAATCGAGGATGTTGCACACACTATAGATCAATATTGGTCGTTGGACCCTTTTTATATCCTTTTTATTTTATCGATGAAACTCAAGTTTTTAGAAGTCTTTTTAGAAGCAACTTTATCTACTCACTCATTCACTAACTATTACTCATTTTTGGGGATCTATTTCCCTACAGGATATTTCAGGTCATTGGCAACCAAGTTTCGATTTGTAAAATGCAAACTTTGCATGATTTGTTATTTTAAAGGAATAGTTTAACGATTGAGTTTTAATTTTAGCAGCTATGGTTGAATCCAAGCTTACCCTTGCCCTATTTCTTTATGCTTATGCTAAACTGCAGCTGGCTTCAGCTTCTTATTTGATCTAACCCTACAAGAAAGAGAAGAAACATGCATCCTTAACTACCCTTTTTGGGTGTACACATTTGTTGTACTTTTTTTTCGGTCAATCCAGCAGTAAGTGCTCTAAATAAGCAAATCAATAAATAATCAAGTGTAAGTGCCTGAAAAAACACTAAAGGAAGGGCGACAATATGAAATGTGTTTACATATAATCTAAATGTGAAGAAAATGCCAAAGTCAAAGCAAAGGATTAGAAATTGCAGATGGCCCCTGGTGATAAAGAGATTCTTATAGATTTAAACTGAATGTGCTATGTAGGACAAACATTGATCACATTTTCACTCTATTTGTGGCCTTGTGATACCCGGTCTGCTGGAAATAGTCCTGTACCCCCCTGTTGGTCCTATTGATGAACTCTGCAGTCAGGAGACACACATAATTTGGCTAGAATGCGAATGGCAGGGTTGGTGAGGAAGGATGCTGAATGAAAGTGGCACCAGGAGACGAGATGTCGGAAGGTACACAAAAAGACGAGAGCTAACAGCAACACTGAGTTTTTACAGGTTTGAACTTCCATTGATACGCACGAGGCTTACGGCTCAACAACAGATACTATGTTGCAAAACAGCCGTTGTGTCTGGTGGAGTGTGTGAGTAAAAGAATATCTAATGAAAAAGTAAATGACGAGAACACCTTTTGTTCTAAGAGACCAAAACTACTTTTGCACAGAGCCGATCCAAGGTCATTTCTTTGAGATTGCTCATTTTTCCTGTCGCAGGCAGTGCAGCAGGAAAACAGAGGAGAGAAAAGAATGTTGTAGAAATAGCTTGCAAAGAGAAAATGGTATATTAAAACAAAGCCGTTAAAAATGTGTTCTTTCTGCTCTTGTTCAATTCAGCCCAACAATGTTGTGGTATTGGTTGTATGTTCAGCTCGATAATGTGAGAACGCTCACACATGGAGGTCCAAAAGAAAATCGTCAAATTCACTGACCCACAATGTTTCAGCCTTTTATCGGCTGACTTTAACAATTCACTTTGTCAATTGAAATTTAAAAAAGGCTTTTGTTTGTTCAGCCATGGACGCATTTGTGGGAAAGATGAATCAGACCTCTACAAACCTGAGTTCAGGTGAAGATTGGGAGTGAACACAAAACACCTTCCTAATTAATTTGCATTCTAATCTCTACAGCCACATTGGAGGCCCGTGGGCCGACTTTGTGGATGGTGCTTATTTCCAGACTTCTGATAGACCAGGCAGTACAAAAATATAACATTTCATATTGGTGAATCAGAATATTAATAAAACTGAAAGTGCCAAAATTCAGATTACTATTACCAGAGTATAGAGATATACTGCTGCACTCTCGGTCATATGGGGTTAAAAATTCTGTTCAGTTGGGGACCAGATATGTATGAATTTTAAAATCTTGAAATTAATTCTGTCGCTAACAGGTCACCAGGGAATCCAGGAGTGGATTAATGTGATCTCTGTTAAAGCCCTGATAGCTGAATTCGATATGAGTAGAAGTACAGGGACTGTATGCTTTAATGAGTAAAAGCACTGACAACGACAGCAATTTGACTCCCATTCGAGCCATCTGTACTAATAATAGGCCATTGTACCACAAGGTATGCTAAACTCTGCAAATGGCAAACATGATATTAGATCTAACATGTTATGGATATAGTTCATACACCCTCTTGCTGTCTCCTTCCGCCCTCTATTGCTCTATGAAGCATGCATTGTTTTGATGTTTTTAAAAGCAATCTCAGTGTGCTGTCAGAGAGTATATTCTCCTCTTAATTAAGTTAACTAAACCCAGAAGATATGTCAAACTAATTCCATCCTATTTTTAGAGTTGATATTTCCTCTGGGCATAAATAGTAATTCAAATATTGTATGGAAGTCAAAGTTCTGCTTATTCAGAAACAATCAACATCAAATTTTGCTTCTATCAAAAAGCAGCACCATGCTCTGTAGACTTTCCCCTCCCTCCCTTTCTATCATCTCTCTACATGTAAGTCTTGGTACCTTTCTTTCTGCTGCTGTTCCTTGGCTCACTTCTTATCAGACCTGTTCAGCTGTCACTGGAGTGTCCACAGAGGCTGTCAGTGTACCAGGCTACTTGGCAATGCATGGTCAAAGCTTTTAATTTTCTCGATTTTATAATATTTCAAATATATTTTTTACCCAAGAAATTTCCCCTCTAGATGTCATCCCACCTTTGCATGATGTCTAAATTAGTTGTGTATATTTATGTATATAGAATATACAAGAATATATATATATATATATACATACATACATACATATAACACAAGAACACTGTGGTGTCAATATACTTTAAGCCTTCACAAGGCTGTGATTATCCTTAAGGTCATAAATGGTCATTTTATACAGAGACAAAGAGATTCAAAAAATGGTCTCACTGTGTAAAATGGCAACTATGAGGACTAACATCATCACACAAGAATGCAGTTGACCATATTGGATCCACAAGGGTCTCAGGTTTCCAATCGGATATTTAAGGAGCCATGCCAGTTTCCCCTCACCAGAATATAAAGGGATAGTCCCCTTCCTGAGGAAGCACCGATGGATTCATCCCACGCGTCTATTATTTGCATTAAAAATCTAATATTTATGTCCTTCAGAGAACTGAGGATGTGAGACGCTTTAATCCAGAGAAGAACTGTGATTTCATGTTCACGTTGTATCAGGCGTTCTCACACAAGCTGCCAACTGGGACAGACATTTAACATCAACTTCTGAGTGATAATTGCAAGTAGCATTGTGGGATTTGTTGCAGGCTCTGATGTCTCTGAAATGCATCAACAATTTGGGGAAGGTTGTCACAACACATTGCAACCGACGCTCACAGCCGTCAACATGAATGTTTACATTCACACTAACATGCGAGAGCTGTTCAAATGAGAGCTTTAACTTCATACCGACTGATTGCCACAGACGCATAAACTGACTGCTGCTCAATGTGTGAGCAGCAGTGTTGGGGCTAGTTACTTTAAAAAGTAATATATTACAGATTACATATTACTCTCAAAAATAGTAATGCCTTACACTACTATATTACTCCCTGGAGAAAGTAACTAGTTATATTACTAGTTACTTTTGCTCGGTAAAGTCATCCCGTTGCTTGGCAACAAACTCGATGTGTCCGTGCTGTCTTTCGAGGTGTTTTTTCAAGTTGGAGGTGGTGTTGGAAGCGGTTGAGAGTAGCTTTTTTCCCGGGCAAAGGGTACATTGCACTACGACGTTATTTTCCTTTCGTTGCAAATATTGAAAATAGTGGTTGAATTTCCAGCCGTCGAACGAGGTTTTTTGCAGAGCGGTGCCTTCTTCAGGACGCGAGCTAGCACCAGCAGCAGCAGCAGCAACATGCTCCGGACTTGTTGACTCTTCCATTTTTTACCCATCTGTCCTAGCGGGTGCCGCTGGCGACCAATCGGTGATGGTAAATGATACCTCGTGTCAAACCCCAACCAATCACTGATCCATTCACGCCCCCCCCTCCCCCTCCCTCCCTCCGTGCTGTTTTGTGTGATGCGTGTGTGGTGAAGTAGCTGGTAGCTACTAGCAAATGTAACGCAAGTAACGAGCCCGGAAAATTGTAATATTATTACTATTTTCAGTAGAGTAATGCCTTACACTACTAGTTACTTGAAAAAGTAATCTGATTACAGTAACGCGTTACAAAGTAACGCGTTACACCCAACACTGGTGAGCAGACAGTTGTAAATGTAATTAAATGCTATATAGTGGTGTGTAAAAATGCAATGTACCGTAAATCCTCTAATATTGGCCTGTATTCCATTAGCGGCCGGGTTAGAGGCCAGAGCTATTATTAGAACCAACGTTTTTCTGGGCAGGCCACGACATTGTGATAGTAACATGCAAGTACCACAGGCGCAATGTTTGCTAACGAATCCAAGCCATAGCTACGGCAGGGCTCTAAAGTTTTTAGGTTAGTTCAGCTGGAGATTTTGGCTGAAGGTGTCCACAGGCAGCGTTATTTCCACGCTTCCCATTCATTGTCTATGTAAGAAGCTGTGCAATGCCTTCGCGTCGCGATGAGTTCCCAGAGACGGCACCGCCTCCCGCAAGCTCTTGAAAATCTTTTAAACTGAGCTTTGTCGATCTAAAATAAAGACAGATTCAGCAACTGCATAGCTTATTTCTCACATAAAATGTTGTCAGAAAACACATTTTGGTGAACTATTGTCGTAAAATAAGAGAAAGTTTCCAAACGAGCCGCCATGTTGGGGTTTTGAACTCCGGGAGCAGACAGGACAGCTGTGAAAGCGTTCGTCCAATCAGGTGCAGCCATGAAGTGTGCGTGATTGTGAAGGAGAGCGCCTGTCAATCATCCTCCTAGTGGCAGCCCACCAAGCGTGCAATACTGGCAAGAGGTAAACATTGTTTACCGTAATATGGCAGCTGCGGAGCCAAAGAGGAGACTTTTTCAATAAAGTAACCTAGTATTTTATAGGTTCAAATAGACACAAAATCTAATTTTAATTCATTCTACTGGTAGTCTACTGGTTGTTTGATCATGTTCTTAGGCTGCAGCTTTGGAGGATCTGGTTCAAAATTCGGGATTTATTTATTTGACACGTAACTTTGGTTTCCTCTTTTTTTCTAATCAGTCCTCTAAGTAATTCAGTTTGTGCTGTTTGTGCATTACTTTGTAATACATTTTTTTTATGATAAAACTAGACTTGAACGCAACGGTTTAGTGAAAGAACATGCTTTATCTATTATTTACACATTTTAAAGTGCTCTTGTGTATCTGCCTATGACCGTCCTTGACTCAATATATTCTTATCTGTGATCATCAAATGCTCCCAAAAAACTAAAGCAGTTTGAAATGCTGTGGGCCCATCGCTGCACTGGAAAACAGTCACACTATACAATATGGTGCACCAAAATGTGAGCGGTTACTTGGTAACCAGTGAGAAGGGAACCAGGAAAAACACATGACAATAAACACAAATGGATAATCCTAGAATCGTTAATAATTTGTTTCTGTCTAACTCTGAATCAAGGACTTTATAGTGAATAACGAGTTCATGAACAAACGTCATGAATGATGGGAGTAAAACATGGTCAGATATTCACAAAGTATGATGTAGCACCTTACCTGGGCCTGGGCAAAAATAATAATGAAGTAATCATTAAAAAATGAATTGTTGTTAGTTTGTGTATACATTCCTCCTAAATCGCTTGTGAAAAAGCGGTTGTTATTCTCATTTACAGATATTGATGAACCATCTGTAATGCATAGCGTCTCTGTTCCCTGTAACTGATTATAGTCTTCGATTGAGTTATTCAGTAACTACTGCATTGTAAGGAGTTAGCAGGAAAACTGCTCATCAATAAAGTGTGATGGGGAGCAGCGTTCCAGGAGAGTGGGAGGGTCTCTGGCTATCTCTCTGCCTCAGTGCACAGCGGACCCAGAGGCAGGTACCTATTAACACAGATCTGTTTATACTCCCTCACCTCAATCTCAGTGTATACCTCCTGACTAATGTCAGCCATGTTTAACAACCACCTGCCTTATCGCATGTACACACAGACAGAAGACACCGGCGTGAAATCAATCAGGCACACACCTGGTGTCACTTGCTGCAGAAAATTGGAAATAAGACAAATCAGTGGAAGTTGAGATGTGATGCATCGAGTGTAATGTAATGTAATGTTTGGGTTATTGGAGAACAGGTGTATTCTCTCTACAGCAGCCAAGCAGTTCTCACTATGTATACACTCATATCTTGTTATTTATGTATCTGCTAAGTTGCATGATGCTGTTAGTAAATGTTAACTGACAATGTATTTCATTTGGTCCCTGACAAAAAACGCATGATTCACTATTTACGGTTATGTTTAGGCCCTTACAGCATTTGGTTAAAGTGAGGGGGCTCATGGTTGGCCCTGTGGTGGGGTAAGGTTTTGAGGATCAGGTCTGGGGAGCTGGCTCGGAGTACCAGGACCACAAAATCTCTGGCTGATTTTTGTTTCAATTGGAGGTTAGGGCGGATTGTTGTTTTTTTTTGTCTTACATTTTGACTGATTTTTACCAGATTTCTGAACAAGTCCGTGACACAACTTTCAGGCAATGGGTAAAATACTAGGTTCAGGGGCAGCATCTTAGACCCAAGAGGGACCAAGCGTTGCACAACCTCCTTCCCTCCACCCCGACCACCATCCTACAACTCATACATTTCCTCCTTTGCATAAATGCAGCACTTCCTTTGCACGCAAAAAGCATTTCATGCAATCACAATTCAGGCAGGAATTACTTTTCTCTTGACAACATAATCATCAAAACTAATTATAGAAATGTAATGTAAATAAAAAGAGGTGATGTTGGTAGGGGGACAATCAAGTCAATTTAGCCATTTTAAGATTGTGCAAAGGGACAATCTAGCCAGCTGGGTAATACACATTTTGACAGTGCAGGAAAAGCACAGGTGTATCAAATGAATGATGGCTGAATACCATTTAGCTGGATCAGTTTCCGAGTGCTGGTGTTATGCTGATTCACCGTGACTCTGTTGCGACTCACTGTGACACTGGAATAGAACGACGTTTGCGTTCTTGGAAACATTTGTGACAAGTCAAAATATCTGTTATGAAAATAAACACTTATGTGAGCGTAACCTGATGCCGACAAGTTTTTTTTTTACTGCTTAAATCAGATCACTGACTGCTCGCAAAAGCTGTTCGTCCATCTGGATTTCATGACAAGTTGATGTAACGGGAATCATTGCCATTTCATTATCAAAGGAAAGCTGTCAACATATTCTTTGACAATGCATGAGTTATTTACAGTAAATTAGAGTGTGTGTCGCTGTGAAAGGAACAGGTGAATATCTCTCAGTGGTCTACTCGGGCTTTAGATGTTAAAGGATCGATTGTTTGAAAATACATCGTAAAGCTCTTTAAAAATGGCTGCTGCTTGTCGAAAACAAAGACAGGTACTATAGCCGAATGACACCAGGACAGAAGGGGGAATTTTCAGCACCAAAATAGGATGTTAACCATGTGACCCATGCCCCCCCCCCCATGCAATCTTTTCCATTCATTATCTCACTACATGTCAAACACAGCCAGAAGCAGCGGCAAAGAAGCCATTAAGCCTTATCTATTATGGAACAGTTGAAGGCCTTCTAATGGCTGGAAACAGCTGATGTCGAGATCTATAGTCGTATGATTTACAGTTCATCCCTGCTTTTAAAGGCAAACAACACACATGCACAGGCAGGATTGTTTTCATCAAATGGGCATCTTGTTAATGTGTAGAACAAAAGCCTGTTGTTCATGCTGAGCACCATAGTTAGTGTTGCTTAGCCTTGTGATAACTCCGTCCACACCCTCTGGATATTTCTTTTCCATGCTTTGCAGCAGTCACATTATTATTTCATATGGATAAAGACATCGAGAAGACAGCGATGGCTGCCCTTTCACCAATAACCACAAAGGATGTGATGCAGTGCCACAGCCCTGCTCTAATATGCGTCTGTGGGTTCACTGCGTTAATGTGACCATTCAGAAGAAACCAGCCTCGATCGGTGGCCTTATATTTCCTGACTATTTAGGCTGACAAGCAGTGGCATTTTAAGAGAGTCGGGAGCAGAGGAGCTTACAGTACAATTGTGGTGAGCCATATAAAACCTTTGCAGTAGGAGCTACCCATTAGAAAAGGTCAGTGGTAGCATTTTTAAATTTCTAGTATTTTACAGCAATCTAATATATACACATCGACATTTGCGTGTCGACTTGGCAAATAATTCCATCTGCTCACTGCTGACGTAGCTAATGGGATGGCTTAATACGATCCTAATTCTGCATTTTAATAATGTTGTATCATATTTATACGATCCTGTTTATTTCTTTGCCATTTGTATTCATATTATCCACAGGGACTTGTCAAAAGCTGAAGTACAGGGTAAATCTCACACAATTTTTCCACTGTTAATGGTAATTTTTTGGGGTGGGTAATTTTGTGACTCCCCACTGCCAATATTGAAGACTCAACTAAATGTTTTTTATAAGCGAGTTGTGTGTGAGTCAGCTCTACTTATCCCTGTGACTATTTCATTTCAGTTTTACTGTTTACCCGATTGAGTGCCGAAACATTACATTCAGAAGTTAGCTCATGTTCGAGAGGCGCTGTGGCGTAACACTAAAGGAGCGCGGCCTGTGCCGAGAGTTAAACAAGCAGCTAAAATGGAGGGATGCCCCCCCCCCCCAACTAATGAGAAGGCAACACCAAGAGCGCCTGTGAACACAGCTGACTGGTGTAAGGTGAGAGCTAATAAGGGCCTTTGCATGCTCTGACAACCCTGGTTGCCTCCAACAATTAGGATTAGTGAGTTGTGCAGAAACACAAAATATGTTAAATGATGGTTCCTCTTGGTTGCCTCTGCCAAAACCAACATGTTGAATTTGTATGCAAATGCAGCTTCATAGGTAATTGTCATCTGAGGCTGAATACTTGATATCACGTTGCAGGAATTGGCAGTATTAGTTTCAGTGGGAGAAGGTACAGAACACATTGATAAACCTTGAAAATCGTACATACAGACTATCAGACAAATAATGCAGACTTTTCACATAATAAACATGTTTGCTAATGCATTGCAATTTGCCAAACCTTTTCTGAGACAGAAAGCAGCCGACTTGCTCCTGCTGAAACAAAGCTAACATTTCCTGTTTACTCTTTGTGTTCAAAAAAATAAAAAATAAAATAAAAACATGGAGGTATAAACATTGATGGATACCACTCTCATGTGTGTAGGCTAAATATGAACCTAGCAGCAAAGAGCTAGTGAGCTTAGCTGTGGAAACAGAGGGAAATAGCAAGTCTGGCTCTGTCCAGAGGTAACAAAATCTTCCTGCTAAACAGAAAAATGCAATGATTAGCTAATCAGCTAGTTATTACATGATTTGTTCAATTGCACAAAAACAACAATTTACCATTTCATAATTCATGTGCCAGACTTTTTCTTGGCTAACAGAGAAGATATAATTAGTGAGCATTAGAGATGCTTACATTTGGACAGAGGTCAGCTAGCTTCCAGGTAAGCTAACTGGCAACACATGGTAGCATCATATTTACCATACAAACATGGAAGTTAGTATCAATCTTCTCACCTGGCTGTCACTAAGAAAGTAAATTTGCAAAAAATGTATAACTGTTCCTTTAAAGTGTCACTCCACCCTAATGAACTGTATTGAGCTAGTGGGGTAATCAAAGAGTCATATCACACCAGTGTGTATCTATGAACTGAGTTTAGCACAAAGTGAATAACGGCAATTGGGTGGAGTTTTACTTTTCAGACAATGCTGTGTATTAAAAAGGTCATACTGATAACATTTTTATCTAAATGAATAATTAAAAAAATTATACATTCACAGGGCTTTTAGAAAGGTGCAGATTACATCACATGAATTTTGAAACGCCACCATAAAAAGTAACCCAAATGTATAGCTACATGTTACAAAATTAATTCATACTACGAGAGATTCATCACTTGACATGACTGAGTCTGCCTGAGTGTCACTCAACTCGACTGTGAAAACGCAGGTTGTGCAATGAACTGGCTACCCATGGAGGGTGCATGCGCTTTGAGCAACAGCTGTGTTGTGAGATGAATGCAATGGTAGGGGGGAGTGCAAGTGCGACTGTGTGTTATCAATGTTGCCAATAGCACCTTAAACATGGTTTTCATTCGAGCTACGGTCTGCTGCTTTGACTCTCTAAGACAAGTTTAGCCTCAGTCATTAATGGGGCGTCTCTCGGATCAATTCTTATCGACTGAAGGCCTCCATTATTGGCTTGTAAGACATTACTGTACCATTATTCCTTAATTATACTGAAAGTGTAGAACACTGCAGGTGTGGCTCCCTCTCTAGTACAGTAAAAAATCAGACCAGGGACTAATCACCCTTTCTAACACAAACACGGCCCGCGGTGTTGCTGGCTTTACACTTGCATGGTTATGTATTCATTAGCAAACAACAGTGATTTATTTGTTGAAGGCGATGCATGATTGCTTAGGAAAATGTAAAGGTACACACTTAAATATTTGCAAATAATGGAGGGGTCAATATTTGCAGGGGACGAATCAAGACATACGCACAAGCAGCAGGAAATGTCCAATGACCATCAGCAGTAAACGTTTCCCTTCAGAATATTGACGAATTGTCAACTATAAAATGAGCATATTTCTTTTCACGGGCCCTTGAGTATTTTCTAATGATATGTGCCACTGATTAATGTAGGAGGTGATTGGGAGAAAGTATGACTGAACAGAGATCCTTGCCTTTTTCTGTGTTAAGAATCAGAAAATACACAAATTCAGTTCAGCACTGGAATGAATGGCCGCCTGATGCTGTAGCCTGCACGTGACTGCGAATCATCTGCTCTGTCCTTTTTCTTTGTCAAACCGACATAGACGTTCAATGTTGGTATCATTATCATCACAATAAACAATGATTCATTTCAAGCTTTTCAGCCTTGAAGGTGAAGTTCTAACACTTACTGTCGGTTAAGTTTCTGCATTCATCAGCTTTACTCAATATATGTCATTTTTAACAATGGCAAGTAGAAACTGCAGTCCACTTTGTGGGCCTGTGCCTCCTCGGTGCACAACAGCCAGATTTAATGGCAGCCCCGAGGTGCTCTCTTTGTGTAGTGTGACAGCAGGTTGTCAACGCTGATCTGTTGCTTTATTTTAGGAACTCGGCCAGTGCAGCATTTAATTTTTATTTTTTGTAATGAAAGCAGCTTGACTGGATTGCTGACGGCAATGGTATGTCTGTTAATCATTCACCACATTTGGTAAAAATAACTATTCTGTGGTTCGCCTTGAAATTTGTTACGGTCTTTTGGATGGATCATCATGAAATCTGGTTCAAACATTGACCCCTCTGGAAGAATTTTAATAACGTTTGGTGATCCCTTGACTTTTCATCATTGGGGGGAAATTTGAATTCTATGATTTATGACCTGCAAAACTGTAGACACTAAAATAAACTAAGATGGTCAACGTTATGCTTGCTAAACATTTACATATTAGCTTTGTCTAGAGCTCCAGGTATACGATATTGGCGGGTAGCCAATAAGACATGTTGACCAATCAGGTAGCCAATGTGTGTTGTTAAGTGTTGACATCAACTGTCAATCATCTCTATTCTACATTCTGATTGGTACTCGCTTGGTACTTGCTTCACTCGCATCGCAGAAAGTTAAAATTAGGCACGTTTCCAATCATGTATGCACATGCATTTGCCTCGCATAACCAGGCATTCTGGGATAAAAACGTCAGAAATGCTGGTGATAACTTCCCTTTGCGACATGTCACATGGCTTTAAAAACTCGCGGGATCTCCAGGGTACCTCCCTCTGCATGCTTTTCTATGCAGATGGTCTCATATAAGTGCAGACATAAGACACTCCCCTCAACGTTGCCCTAGTTGGTTAGAATTACCATGTGGTATTTCCCACGTGAGAAAATTCCTCAGCCTCCGTCAACAACGGGAGTTCAAATGCCTCGGCTCGAATTCGTCAGCGACGAAGAAAGCCAGCGCCACTGGGCAGGCCATATTCTTTGTGCAAATCCGTGAAGTTTCCCCTGGCTCGACAGTTTTTGTTATGTATATAATTATTAATAAAGTTTAAAAAATTTAAAATAAATACAATTTTTGTGAAGTGCACCTGTGTCCGACTTGACGTGGTTGGAACTTGACGTGTTTATGACGAGTTCCGGCGGATCCTCTCAAGTCTTGTGCATGCATAGGCGCAAATGCGTGCGATCCAAAACGCAGCCATTATTTTATCTCCGTCCCCGCCCACATCGCATCGCATGTCCTGGCCAAATTTCGCTAGAACACATTCACATTCATTGACAGCTGTCGCTCAGAGATGGGCGAGTGGCGATGTATGTGAACGAGGTTTTAGTCAAAACCAAAACACCAAGGAAGGCTGAGGAATAGTCACCTACTTAAATTATTATTATTAATAATAATAATAATAATAATAATAATAATAATAATAATAATCATCATCATCATGATAAACTAATAGTAGACCCCCCTAGAGGATCACAAGCCCCCCCCCCCCCCCCCCCCCCCCCCCCCCACCATAGTCTCCAAAAATCCTGTGGGAAACACTGCAAACCCATTTAATCGGGACAAAAAACTTAAAGTTAGAGGCAAAAAAACCCCCAAAAAAACAAAAAACACTTGCACACACTTTAATGTGTATTCTGTACAAGTTCAAGAACCATTTTTATGCATTTTCTGAGTCGTTAAAAAAGTCGACTTCAAAATCCACCTGCCACAGTGGCTGGTGGCCAAAAAAGTTAACTTCAAGCCCTGAGTGGGTATGTTAAAATCCAGACTCTACGAGAGAGAGAGTGGGCAGGCTTCCAGCTCATAGCAACCAGCTTTTTCGCTGCTGTAAGCCCGGCTAATAGCACTCGCTTTTTGATCAGAGTCAAGCCCAGGTTGAACAGGTCATTTAGAATGAAACGGGCAAATGAAGCACACCAATCTCGGAGAGGTTAGATACAACCATCTTCTAAAAAACTGGTCACTGCGGTGAACACTCCCAGATATGTAAATAAGTACCAATAGCCTCCACAGCACACAAAGTACATGTAGGATCAGAAATAATTTCCATTAAACAAAGTGTCAAATAAACTGTGTGAAATTGTAATGTAAAAAGGTAAAAATCTCAGTAACGCGCGTTACAAGGCATTTTAAACCCAAAGTCAATTGGTGTGTTGTTTTTATACAAATTGGCCATCACCGCGAGATCCGCAGAGGAGAAGATGACGGCAGCAGCAGAGTCGGACTCTACATTCGCAAGATGGGCATACGCTCATTATTTTCAACACGTCAGAGACAAGGATACAAAGAACATTATAGTTAAGTGCACTTTCCACACCCACAGAAGCAATAGCCATAGGTCTAGCTATGTCATTATGCTGTGAATTCTCTGTTAATAAAAGAAAATAAAGGGATAGAAATGTAAAAAGGGTTGTGTATCTTGTCATGACTTTTTTTTAAATCTACGGTAGTAAGCTCTAGCTCTATTGATTTCAATATGAATACCTAAAGTTACAGTATTTCTATTATAAAATGTATTGCACCATGAGCCATAACTGCGAAATTATATTGTACTTTTGTTAGCCTTAAGCCTAGCTCAGTCATTATGCCATACCACATCACCTCCTGTTGTGTAATGAGCTGCATTGAACACAAGAAGATCTATTGAGGACACCAAATCCATATTTCCTTTTATTTTGGCGAAAAGTAATGCAAAAGTAATGTAAATGTAGTGCTTACAATTCAAAGACAGTAATATTGTAATGTAACTCATTACTTTGAATTGTAATGCCTTACAATGCTAGTCCTTGGGCACCATACATGATATGCAGGAGTCTCCTTACATAATCAGAGGCCAACCTGGATTTTATGAAGTCTGTCTGATCGCTATGCACTAGTGTCGTCATGTGTCCCTGAATGCGCATAAGCATAGATCTTTACGTCCATGTTTGGGAGTGAAAGTGTCTAGCACACACTTTGCCCTTTTTAAGGTGCAAAGATATTAGAGAAGTGTTAACATCTCTCAAAAATGAACCCTCCTCAATTGAAAACACATTAAATCAATTTGACACATTAAATCCCTGAAACGTAATCAGTCACAGCTCAAGATCACAATAAAAATCAACAATCTATTTCAACTTGCCAATGCAAGTAAAACAACAGTGTCCACTTTTCTGTTGAGAAAACTGTGGAATTATGCACATACTTTCTGCTTTTGAGGCGACGGCAGAGCTGCCTGGAGGTCAGAGCTGGAAGATGGAAGGTATACAATGGGAAAGGGCCTGGTCCTTCCCGTCAGAGATAAGACAGCCAAGAATGATGGGGCCAAATGGCAGGAGGGGAGAAAAGGGCAAATTATCTGATATACCAGAGGCTTTGAATTCTGTGAATACCAGCAGGGAATAAACAAGATCCTGGTCCATTCTGGCACACTGGATGGATGACTAACACTTTAACCTTTACCTTCGTTCTCACAGTTGGAGGTGGCTGTTCCCTTTTGTGCAGTGATATTTTTCAGCACGTGCAACATGATTGAGTCCTGCTCAAAGATTAGAAAGAAAGGAAAGAAATAAATACCACATACATGTAGCACGATGCCCTTTCATGGAATAACAGCACATGTAGAGATAAAAGAAACCATCACAATTTGACAGACACTTCAATTACGGTGGCTGAGGAATAAATGCATACAGGTATAAACGTGGCTTTGTCAGCTTGAGGCGTTTTATTGGATCATTACAACGTACACAATTGTCACAGATGTAAAGACTTAATCATTTTCAGATCATTCTTCCATTTTCTTCCACACATAGATACAACATCCACAGATGATGAATTAACAGATCTGCACCTCAGAACGGATTGATTGCTCATGACTTGCTCATGACACTGTCATGTGCTATTTAGTTGTCTAGATCCCTCAGTTGATTACTCTCTCTTCTTGCTCCTCCTGTCATGGTGGTGGTCCCTGTTGGTGTCTGACGGGCGATGCAGTCTGGCGTTTGACATCTGAGAATGTTCATCTTATGTGTGAGGGTGAGCTGACTCCATTTAATGCCGGTTTCAAGCCCTGCCTATGGAGGAGAGAGAGAGAGGGAGAGAGAGAGAGAGAGAGAGAGGACGACTGCTTCACGGCAGACCAAAGCAGCTATCTATAGCAGCAGGCTCATCAGCTGTCACAGAAACCTCCGCATACTATTTCTGTCCAAACTAATTTAATAAAACCTGTCTCATTCCGTGTAGCTTCCCCTCTGTCTTAATATATTCCTGCCCATTTCAGCAATCTGTCCATGGCCTATCATCAATTTTCTTTTTCTCATTCACTGTTAATCATCGACTTGGACAAAAGCTCACCTGTGTTTTTCTTGCTTTGCTGTTTCTGAGGCTTACTTTTAATAGCTTTTTCCGTGGCATGACAAACTTGGAGAATGTGAATATCTGAGCTGAGGTCGACGAGAACGTCTCTCGTGGTTGTTGTGGTTTCACTTGTGGTTGCTCGATCCAATATACGGTCATCCGTTGCATTGCACGATGAAACACTGTGACTCTTACATCTATTTTTGACTGGAAGTGTTAAATTATTTGATACTTAATAGCTTCAAATACTTCATGAAAAATATTTATTACATTATATTTAACAGTATTGATAATAATAATAGTCATAATAAAGGCTCAGCACTGTTTTGGTCATTTTTGTTTTCATCTTTTCTTGAATGCTTAAACTCCTCAACCCGATTTAGTATGTCAACATTTGTATCAGTACCAGCAGTTTGTAAGAAATTGGTTAGTGATTGATTGATATTTTGGTTCTAAAAATTCACCAAATTGATGCATTAAAATGAAATCTATTCAAGATTTGGAACCCGAGCCCCCCGAACATAGTCTCCAAAAATCCTGTGGGAAACACTGGAACTGATATAAAAATAAAACCTCACAGCCAGGGAACAGTAAAATCAAGAGATGAAAAGGTAGATGTATAGTGTTAAATCCTGATGCATTAATACAATCTTCTTTTGTGGACGTAAGTATGGCTCAAAGCGTTCAGCTGAAAATCACCATCACTTGCAATTTATTTATTTTTTATCTGAATGCCAGGCTGAAACGAGCAAAGCTTTCATTTGCTCCGGTGGAAACCGCAGGAAGAAGGGAAAAAATCAAATGCAAGGTGATCGCTGTTCAAGCTGAATATATGTGAGTGATTTAAATCCCCTATTATTTTCCAGTACAGAGGTGTAACTGAAGCAGTCTGATTCCCACCACTGTGCCTCCACCCTGCGAGTCCATTCCCACCGAGTTTAAAGACGCATATCTGAGGTCCATTCAGAGAGAATGACCTGCAGTCGTGGAGGTGATTACTGAAAGCCAACGTGACACTTCTGATCCAGCGTATCAGAAAGGAAAATGTAGAAGTTGATGAACATGGCAGGCTACAATACGCTGATGCTGCTGGGCTCTGGTTCCCATTCTCAGTAAAATATTGTCTTTTTAACACTGGCTGACCTTCGGCCATCAGACACTTTCCTTCATGAGCTATCAGCTACAGAAATGATTTGTACTTTCTGAGGAATGTTGGATGCAAAGGGACGCTTTCCCGGCTACACCCAGTGGGTGCACAGAAAAAACTGGGGGGATCTGTACATATTAGAATGACTTCCTCTTTGGGTATAATTAACTCAACGAGGTTCTCCTGTTCACAGTGCTTTTCCCACACTGCCTCGTCCAGTATTCACACTAGTTGCACTGACCTGGCTAACCTTAGCATAGCACCTCATTTGACAAAAAAAACTAAGTATTTGTGTCTGTCCGATCGGATTGACAGTTGTATTTGTGAGGGAATTTTCTCTATACCTGATTCCCTCAGTGTAAGATTAATACATGTCATTTTATGAATAGATTCACATTCAATCTGAGTTATTAAGTGTCTGCTTCTCCAGGCGACGCAAGGTCACAAGCAAAACACTTTTATGTCTTTAATGCTGAACACAAAATTCTTACCTTTGAGCTTGACATAATACAGATGCTGTGGCAGCGTCCTCGACATGACTTGGGCTTCTTAAGCCTGGCCAGGAGGACAGTGGGCAGACATGGGGTTGGCACTGCACTGTTCATTTCATAACTGCACTGAGCTAACCTTGATTCTCACGACGGCCGTCTCCTATCAATAAATGTTTCTGCAAAAGTCATAACGTCTCCAGAGGTCTCCTTGCTTCAACTCATTTGAAGTTCCATCACAGTATTGATACTCATTTTGTAATGACAGTTAAAAACATACAAAAAAGCGCAACAAACAGCGACACAGGTAACCTCTGACACACCCTGAAAGTTACAAGGGAGCATATTATTTAATAATTTCTGTGAAATAATGTAGCGACTATTTCTTTCTCTACTTTCACTCTCTGGTCCATCAGGTCGTCGCTCCGCACAGCTAGCACACCTGCCTTCCATCAGCCTCACCAAACACAATATACAAACCCCGCCTCTTCACCTCCAAGCCGCCAGACTGCTGACGGCCCTCAGTGGTATACTCTAGCCTTTGCTTCGACATTTGTGGTATTTACTCCATGTTTATTGGGCCCCTCTCTCTGTCTCAGGATCATCGCTCACACCATCAAGCCCGAAAATCCACACTCAGCCTGGCCTTCGCTGTCCACCCTTCCTGCAGCCACAATAACCACTCATCGCCATTCGCCTCGCCACAGCAAAGCACCTGCTTCTCTACGCCATAGCTGCAGCGCCATCCTGCCCATCCATATTCCCTCCCTCAGTCCCTCCATGCCACCACACCACCAGCCTCGTTGGATTTCCCCTTTCCCGGTCCCAATTCCCCTTCCACTTAAATGTACAATTAAACTATTTCAACCTTCCTGCTTGCATCCCTTTGTCTGTGTCTCTGGGTTCTCCTCCAGTTAATAACGTTTTTAAACTTAGTCGCACAGACATTGTATTCAATTATCCACATATCTGCTTTTGTTATTTACGGGTGATATGTGTCATGGGATTTGCTTGTGAGTGTGGTTTTTTGTTGTTGTTTTTTCAAATAAACATATTATTTTTGTTAAAATCCCACACCCACTGAAGAAATGATCACTGTATGTAAAATTGCAAAACGTTTGCTTCCAGCCATCCTGTAAACTCCGTCTCATTCAATTCTCTTTTCCCAGGACAGGAAGTGAAACATTTTGTATCACATGCACCTCAGGGAGTTAGTCAGGGAGATAATTGCAAGAGGCCGAACTATAGGCATAATTCACCATAAAACCAATGTGTTGTTTTAACAGATTTACACTTTTCTTTTTAGGAGATGACAGAAACAATATACCACATTCATCAGTGAGCTAGAGTTGGATGCAGCCAGACAAGCTTTCTTCCTGATTTCCGTTTTGTGCTTATGGCACCAGCTGCTGTAGCTTCATAGTTACAGCATAGCAATGGACCTGCATTAATCTGGCACATTTCTAGTCTTTTCAACCACTCAAGGTGCTCAGTCTACATTTATCCATTCACACACATTCATACACTGCTGGCAGAGGAGCCGCCTGCCCATCAGTATCTTATCTAATCCAACTCATTCACACACATTCACACACCAATGGCGCAGCCTTTGGTATGCATTGAACCTATGACCTTGGACGACAACTCGCTTTACCTCTGAGCCACAGCCGCCCATGATGATGCCCAGAGTTTCAGCAGCCTGTAATGGCTTTTTGTTATTGTCAATGACAGTAAAGCATTTCTTTATGTTGCCTTGAATATTTCGTCTCTATGCACCTTGTATTTTTACAGGAACTTCCTGAATGCCTGAACAAATTCAACTCTGAGCGGATCATGACCTCAACAGAAAACACACGGAGGCAAATTACTGCAGAATTTAAGATTTTGGGTGAATTCACACTCATTTGTTGGTTGCCCAACCACAACATACAGAAGGACGCAGCAGATTGCAACAAAACACAAAAAAGGCAATTATATCAATCATCTCATCTCACTCTCAGCAAATGAAGCAAATGAGCAGAATTCCTCAAAATGTTGAATAATTTCTTCAAACAAAGACCTTGATCCTGGAGGAGTTGAAGCATAGTCATAGAAAAAGCTTAATCCTGCTTGAGTGTCTACTGCTCAAGCAGAAGTCATATTTTAATTGTTGCAGTTGTAGAAAAAACGTCTGTATTTGCTTCTGTTACAGTACACTAAACAATTCACCAAGCCAATGTGCATCTTGGCTCACTAGCACATCGAAAGGCAATGGAAACTTAATTGAAGCTATTGGCTACACCTTTTTGATCAAAATAGCTTTCTTTATAAAAGTTTATATTATGGGGAATTTTAGACAAATAACAAGAACTTAAAAACAAGGCTGAACATTGGCAGTGTAGTGGACATTTTCTCTCAGCTTTGACTAAATCTGGAGACATTTCTATGCCGACCAGATCAAGTAACTCATGCATTCATCTGTGTGAAAAACATGACAGGGGCAGGCGTAACAAGCTACAGAGAGGAAATTGTTGCTGGCCAGGTTGTTTACCTCAGTGAACACGGGATTGAGGCACTAAATTGAAAGACAGGATTATAGAGAAAATACTGGATAGAGATCGGAGGATGTGTACTTCAAAAAGGAGCTCGGTCAACAAACCCAGCCCCTTTCCCATCTCAGTAAAAATGTTCTATCTTCCTCCTGTCTATCTACTGTTCCTGAAAAACTTCAATATGTAGTTAAGTGTATGCTTCAGTCTCACACTGCTGCATCACATTGAACAGCGTCCTCCCAGTTTGTTCACCTGCTGAATCTCCTCCAGGGGCTCTTTAGATCGTTTCTTTGACTCCACATCGAGAATGGTTCTGAGATTACGTGGCCGCACTGATTCCGGTTTTAGATTAAGGCCAGAAATTCTCATGTCCATCTGAGATAGGTTAAGACCGTGTAGGTGACTTTAACAAAAAAAAAAAAGCGGTCTCTGCTGGGAATTTAAACAGTCTGGATATCTGATACTTGAAGCTACGATTGGGAGATACAACCACGCACAATCTGAAGTGTAGTCCTGCTGCGTACTAGCCAGATACACGAAGGTTATCTTTCAACATCATAAAGAGCCACTGCCTTGCTCCTCCTGTTTCCCCAAGGAAGGTGGAACCAAACCTGTGGGTGTCAGCTGTAGATATAGATAGCAGCCTGGCAGCTCAGATAAGGCTTTTGGCCAATATGATTTTAACATTCAGCATCAACCACTCGCGACACATACATTATTTATGAAGCGATGGGACGGTGGATTGATTGCAGAATGGATTGTTTCCCTGTGATGAAAAATAATATGATAACGGTGATGGAACAATAAAAGACGACATCGATTTTGACCTCTGGCACTGCAGTCTAATAGCATGTGCGATTCAAATAATCATTTTGATATAAAACCTCATCAAGTCTTGTTATCCGTTCTGCTTTGTACATCCATGGCAGTTGAGCAAATTTATGTAACAGCTGAAATATTAAATCAAACACTTTGGCTTGACTGGACGAGCAAATAATTTATCTGACACGGTGTAGCATTAATATTATGGGATATTATGGGATGTTCTTTATAAAGGTCCACTCTTGTCACAAAAAAACAGTGGTGTGTTGTTATATCTGCTAGGGTTGCACGGTATACCGGTACTAATTTGGTACCGGGGTACTGAGGCATTTAAAACGGTACTATATTGCATTTGGACGGGACCGGTACTTGCGCAACGCCGCCGGCAGCGCCCGCAACAGCGCGGCGAACTCGCCACGTGACGTCACTGCCTTGTAACTACAGCTGAGAGGACGAGGAGCGAGCCGCAGCTTGGGGAAATAAAAACAAAAAGCAAGCAAGCCGGAGGAAACGGCTAGCAAGTTAGCTAGCAGCGTGGACTGGAGCAAAAAACGGAGCAGGAGGAAAGCTTGGAGAGCGCGAGAGAGAGAGAGAGAGAGAGAGAGAGAGAGAGAGAGAGCGCGCGCGAGAGAGAGAGCGCGAGCGAGCGAAGCACGGAGAGGAGAACGGCTGCTGCAACCGTCATCACGCCGCAACTTGCGGACAAACCAGCGCCGCGAAGTGCGATATGGCCGTACTTTAGCTAAAAACAAATGCGCAAGGCGAGGCAGTTAACGCCGATGCGGCACTGTGTAAACGGTGTTTAAAAACATGCATGGCTAACGGCGGAAACACCTCCGACTTAGCCAAACACTTAAAGGACAAGAACCCAGACCTGCACTGAGCTCAGGGAAAGACAGGTCATTTACTCAGGAAAAAAAGCCACATTCAGTGCTAAAAGCAAGCGCCACCGCCCTTCACTCTTAACAAAAGTAGCTCTGGAAGAAAAAAATAGAGCTGGTTTATTTATATTATTATATTTTATATTATATTATTGTATTTATATTTTAACATTTTTAAAATTGTGTGCATTAGAAAAGCTTGTCTTTGTGGTATTTTATTTTGTTTGCTGATTAATATGTTACTGTTCTAAGATTTTCTATTAAAATAAAGTCAGTAATGACATTTTTTGGATTCACTTTTTATTCGAAAAAGTATCGAAAAGTACCGAAAAGTACCGAAACCCATGTTGGTACCGGTACCGGTACCAAAATGTTGGTATCGTGACAACACTAATATCTGCTGTTAAAGGCTTAAAAACAGATAAATTATCCTCAGCAATATTTCATATTTGGCTATAGAAAGGCTGCCCTCCTGCCTCTAAATGATTTCCCTCCATGACACATGAACTAAATTCAACATTTCTTGGCTACATCCACTCTTCCTACCACACAATAAATCGGATGAATGGCCATGTGTGGCTTTCACAGAAATGGATTCATCTTCACTTTGACTTATTAAGCTTAGCTTACAGCTGATGAAAGCGACAGAGCAGGAAATAATCACAGAGAGAGGGAAGTGCCACAGTGTTGTGTTTGCTGATGGGATGCCGAAGCTCCACTTTCTACCTGTCTCATTCAGAGGTGGCAAAATCCTCTCTCAAATCATTTTATATTAATGAACTAAGGAAGGATACATTATTTATTTCACCATGAAAATCCCTGTTAAGATTAAACTTCATAATACCCTTTCACTGAATAATTTCACCATCACAGATGAGAGATTATATGCAGTGACGGGTTACCCAAAATATCACATAGTGTGGTTTCTCCAGTTATGAATAATCCTTTATACCCAACCCAATTTCACATATCGTTGTCTAAAACCCAATATGAGACATTTTAATATGTCAGAGGGAGAAAACATTTGGAGAGCCTGTGAGGTGAATATGATTTGTACAGTGAAGTCCAAACGGACTGTATCAGGACCAAACGATATGAGGTCCATCTCCTCTTAAACAGTATATCTTCTGTATAAAGTCCATTAATCGTCTACCACTTATCCTGTATTCAGGGTCGCGGGGGGGGATCCCAGCTAACATTGGGCGAAGGCGGGGTTCACCCTGGACAGGTCACCAGTCTATCACAGTCTGTATAAAGTAAAGAGGGAATATTATTGTGTTACTGCACACCTTTTTATGACATAAAAACAGATAAATGTTATGGGCCCCCTTGAATTTCAGAGCTGCACAGAGGTCGATGTGAGGAAATTTAGATATTGTATTTATTGCATCAGAGCTGAAGGTGCTTTTAAGGCAGTCACAGCCAAGTCTGAAAATATGGATTTATACACAAATTAAACTTAATATATGAACAGTTGTTGTTTTATGGGAAATATTTAACTATCTCATTATGATTTATAACGACAACATCTTAACTGTGATTTTAGTTATCGCTCATCATGATGTCACAATTCATGCTGTGTATCTGTGCCTTTACTCGCTCTGTGCATTCACTCAATGAATCAGTTTGGATTAAAGTATCTGTCAAACTATTTGTGATTGCTGTTTTATTTGGAGTCATCGTCACATAATAATGCATAATATGATAAACTTTGGAACTTGCATGCAGCATTCGGAAATTCCCTGCTCCACCTATCCATTTTGCCTGAGTTAGAAATATTTCTACTTTGTTAAACTGGAAAAAAAGGAATATATAATAAGAGGACCACTTGTCAGTTTTAAGATGACATGGAACACTTTTTTTATATTAACTCTTCCTGCCATCCAGAAACAATGATTTCATGTCTTTTGTGCACTCCACTACCTTTGCCATATCACATATAAATATGCAACCTTTTGTTATTGATTAACAATTTGAATTTGGTCTATTCAGTTTTGTATATATTTAAAATACAATTTTAAGGTGTGGTCTGTCACTTATACATCTATTTGGAAATTCAATAAATTAGGTGTGTAAAATCAATTTTTATGACTTTAACATGTGTTACACAACTGCTGTTGTCCTTGTGAGGACCATGTTCAGCCGAATACCCATCCAACCATGGGGTTAATGCGGGGTTTGAGTCTATTCCAGTTTACAGGTCAGCAGTCGGTCAGATCGACTGCATTCATGACAACCATTCAGGCTTGCATTCACACATAGTTATCTAATCTAAATCTAATCTAATCTCAAGAAACAACAGAAAAAACACTTATCTGAATCCTTATCTTCATAAATTTGGATTTATCAAATCTCAAAACTACAAAGATGTGCAAGAAAGTAGGCAAGAAAGGGATCCTTACTCCCCATGAATCACATTTTTTCAATGCTTTTATTTTCCATAGTGTGGACGACTTAAATTATTAAAGGGTACTTTTGTATATAAATCTAGTAAACCTAATCAAATCGTTGAAAACGAATGCATTACATAACGTTGATTGACAGCAAACAGTCTTTATTAGAAATCAATCATTGATATTCAGAATCAAATTGCCTGTAAAGAGCAGTTTTTACTCAGTTTGAAGTTATTTTTCTGGTTGATACTGTTTGATGAAAATGATCTGATGATGAATGTTTGTGATGCTGGTCCCAGTAAGTTTCTTATGAGAAGAGAACAAAATCCATAAAGCGTTATAAATAAAGATGATCCTGTTAATATCTGCAGGCTGAAAGTTTGAAGTTGAAAAGTAACAGTCGATAGAGATCCAGGTTGGTACAGGATTTATTTAAGTAAGGTACGTTATTACGCCCCTGTGATAGACTGGCGTCCTGTCCAGGGTGTACCCTGCCTTTCGCCCAATGACAGCTGGGATCGGCTCCAGCCCCCCCGTGACCCTGAATACAGGATAAGCGGTAGACAATGGATGGAAGGATGGATGGAGGTTATTATCCATGTTTTCTTTAGATATTTTCAGTTTATAAAAAATAACCTTTTCTATTACTTCATTAAAATAAGATCGAGGAGAGATTACTTCAATGGATTATCCTAAATTGACATCCTATTCTTCACAAAAGGCTCCTTTGTTATGTTGAGGCACCAGGGACTAGATGAAGTTGGATGAAAGTGCCTTTATCTGTGGATAATATATGTGTTAAAATATGCACCCTGTGCACATGGTTATGTTGGTTGCTGTAATGACTCTTAACGTAAATCTTCTTGTAAAGGTCAAGCGCAGTGAAGGAGCGTATCGCAACAAAAAAGGCCTTGTGCGAGTCACAAGCTACACATGCAGAAAAAAAAGAACAAAACTCGGCATGGCGGGTCTGGTATTGGATTTCCCCACATGTTCACAGTGTTCATGGGGCTGTATTAAGAGTGATACTCTGTATACTGTATAAAGATTTCTTTTTTCTACCCTCTCCAATAACAAAAACACAAGAATCAGAAGCCACTTTCACACAGAGATTCCATGATATACTGTGAAGAAGCTCTGCCTTTATGCCAAAGTTGCTTCTTCACACTGAAACAAACAACGGTGGCATAATGTCACCCAGCATGTGATTTCAGATAGCATGCAGACAAATGGGCTTTCAGTCCAATGGGACTTTTATTGAGGTTTCAAAATAATGGGCTGTTGAAACAATGACATTGCACCTGTGGAGGTGATCTGAGACTGATCTGACATAGAACTGAGGTAAGGTAGGACTGAGGGAACATAGAACTGAGGTGACATAGGACTGAGGGAACATAGAACTGATGTGACATAGGGCTGAGGGAACATAGAACTGAGGTGACATAGGACTGAGGGAACGTGGGACTGAGGGAACATATGGCTGGGGGAACATGGGACTGGGGTGACATACGGCTGAGGGAACATAGAACTGAGGTGACATAGGGCTGAGGGAACATATGGCTGAGGGAACATGGGACTGAGGTGACATACGGCTGAGGGAACATAGAACTGAGGTGACATAGGGCTGAGGGAACATAGAACTGAGGTGACATAGGACTGAGGGAACATAGAACTGATGTGACATAGGGCTGAGGGAACATAGAACTGAGGTGACATAGGACTGAGGGAACGTGGGACTGAGGGAACATATGGCTGGGGGAACATGGGACTGGGGTGACATACGGCTGAGGGAACATAGAACTGAGGTGACATAGGGCTGAGGGAACATATGGCTGAGGGAACATGGGACTGAGGTGACATACGGCTGAGGGAACATAGAACTGAGGTGACATAGGGCTGAGGGAACATAGAACTGAGGTGACATAGGACTGAGGGAACATAGAACTGAGGTGACGTAGGACTGAGGGAACATAGAACTGAGGTGACATAGGACTGAGGGAACATGGGACTGAGGGAACATATGGCTGAGGGAACATGGGACTGGGGTGACATACGGCTGAGGGAACATAGAACTGAGGTGACATAGGGCTGAGGGAACATATGGCTGAGGGAACATGGGACTGAGGTGACATACGGCTGAGGGAACATAGAACTGAGGTGACAGGGCTGAGGGAACATAGAACTGAGGTGACATAGGACTGAGGGAACGTGGGACTGAGGGAACATATGGCTGAGGGAACATGGAACTGGGGTGACATACGGCTGAGGGAACATAGAACTGAGGTGACATAGGGCTGAGGGAACATATGGCTGAGGGAACATGGGACTGGGGTGACATACGGCTGAGGGAACATAGAACTGAGGTGACATAGGGCTGAGGGAACATATGGCTGAGGGAACATGGGACTGGGGTGACATACGGCTGAGGGAACATAGAACTGAGGTGACATAGGGCTGAGGGAACATGTAACTGAGGGAACATAGAACTAAGGGAACATAGGGCTGAGGGGAACATAGGAGTGAGGGAACATGGGACTGAGGTGATGTAGGACTGAGGGAACATAGAACTGAGGTGACGTAGGACTGAGGGAACATGGGACTGAGATGACATAAGACTGAGGGAACATGGGACTGAGGTGACATAGGACTGAGGGAACATGGGACTGAGGTGACGTAGGACTGAGGGAACATGGGACTGAGGGAACATATGGCTGAGGGAACATGGGGCTGGGTTGACATATGGCTGAGGGAACATAGAACTGAGGTGACATAGGGCTGAGGGAACATGGGACTGAGGGAACATAGTACTGAGGGAACATAGGGCTGAGGGGAACATAGGAGTGAGGGAACAGACTGAGATCAATCAATTAAATTTTATTTGTATAGCCCTTTACAATTGCCAGACGGTACCCAAAGTGCACATCAAAGCAATACAATAATACATAAAAACACAAGAAAGTGCTACAGTGATGCAAGAAAACACAAGAAAAGTGCTACTAGTGCTGCAGGATGTCAAAGGCCCTCTTATGTGCATAAAGTGAAAACAGGCAAAATAAGTACATCTAACCTAAGATAACATAGGACTGAGGGAACATACGGCCAAGGGGAACATAGAACTGAGGTGACATATGACTGAGGGAAACATAGGACTGAGGGAACATAAGGCAGAGATATATTGGACTGAGGGAATAGGACTGTGGGAACATAGAACTGGGGGAACACTGAGGTAACACAGGACTGGTGGGACTTAGGACTGAGATAACAGGACTGAGGTATCATAGGGCTGAAGTAACATAGGGCTAAGGGAACACAGAACTGAGGGAACATAGGGTTGAGGGATAGGGCTAATGTAAAACAGGGCAGAGGGGACATAGAACTGAGGGAAGATATAAATAAAGGACACAGGGAAAATAGAATTGAGGGGACACACTCCCCACAGAAATAAGGTATAACATTGACAAAACCCTCTTTTAGTTTGGTTAATTTTCTAACACATCATGGAATACAACATATCAGATCTCATTAGGGTTAGAAGGTAAGTTAAGACCAATTTGTGACTTTGTGGTGTTTAGAGCATACCAGCGTTTATCAAGGACAGTCTGACCAAAGAAATATGACAAACTAGGAACTAAATACTGGAATTTAAATCACAAGAACAGATATTCAAGGAGGGATCCAGATCACATCCCCATCATGAAAAACAACAGTAATCTATCACACAACTCCAGTCTATATGGCACACTGCACTTCCTGTGCAAAGAAACAGATTAATTAATGGATACATACACTGAACTCCTCCAAAACATCATTAGTGAATTGCCTCCCATAATGACATCCACTTCAGACAATACACAGCACAAACATACAAAAATAGAAGTGCAGGCGATAGGAGGGGCAGAGAAGCTGCATGAGCATGTGTGTGATGTTGAGCGGGAGCAGGCGGCGGAGTCACTCTGAGTGCTCCCTACAGTCTCCCAGTCTATTCCCTTGACATTATACTCCCAAGATTCCTCCACGCTTCATGTGAAAGATGTTGCCTCTTTGAAAGATCAACAGAGTAGACCCATGATGACATTAATAAGGACTCTGCAGCTGCAGCGGGATACACAACAGTAGCAAGAGGAAGGCAGACCAAATGCTGTGCTCATGTTTGTGGTCCCACAGCGCCCCCGGTGGTCAGTCCATGAGCATGGTGTTATTGGGGATGATATACTGTTGGTGTTGCAGGGGAATAATTAGCCACTAACAGATGAGTCTACAACCTTCTTGAACACACTCAAATAAATAAACCTACATGACTTCCCAATGTAATAAAACAGACACATTTGTTGTTTTCCTTCTGAGAACATTGCTGTTGGGAGGACCTGATGGCATCACACATGCTCTATTGCTCACCGTAACAGTGTTAATGGCAGATGTATGTTGTTTAAGGACACTACAAAGAATACCAATGATTGTGGGCTTCAATATATCAGCCATTTCTTCGTTAAATTCCCTTCCCCTCAGGCTGCGAACGTCCAGCCCTGGCATCCTCTCAGGGAGAGAGAGAGAGAGAGAGAGAGAGAGAGAGAGAGAGAGAGAGAGAGAGAGAGAGAGAGAGAGAGATAACAATGGCTGTATGCTTTCACACATATAAAGTGCATCTGTTTGGCTCCTCATTTCCATACAGCTGTCTGAGTCTGGGAGAGCCGATGATAGATTTGCTGACTTCCAAATGAGTTTCACAAGAGCAACCTTCATTTTGCAATAAAATCTAATGCACAGATGTAGAGGATACCGGCTCGTATAATGGTCCACGTGCTGTCAGAAGAGACTAACATGGCTAATGCTCTATCTCCTGATTTCTGTCTGTCTGAGTTAAACCATAAACACTGATCTGATTCTGCCTTGCATATTATTTAAACAGGTGGGGGGCAAACTGCTTTGAAGCTACTTTTTGAGCACTTTTCCCACTAGCAGCCAGGTTTCTTAATGAATCCATTCTTGCCTTTGAATATTGAGAGCGAGGAACGATCTCGCTGTGCTGCAAGAAAAAACATACTTGCCTTACTGTTGACACACAAACACGGCAGTGGCATTGAACCGCTGTCCCCTGCAGGACTGCGCTTCAGATGGGTTCAATGTCTGTTCAAACTGAACTGGGCTGGCTACACCCCTGCTATAATGGGCCTTATCTGACAGAAGGATTAGTGTTCAACAGAGCAAAAACATCATTTAGCCACGGCCAGCTGGGAGGGCGCTAGAAACCCCTGTGTGATGCATTGGCTTTGTGATCTCTCAACAAATGAAAGGAAACAGGGGAGCTCGGCATTTGCCTCATTACTGCAGAAAAGCCTTTATTGAAATGAAGGAAGAATAGGGTGAACACAAGCAATCAGCAAGGCTAAGAAAATGTGAAAGGATGAGAATATTGGAGTTCACTGGGCGGGATTAACTAGTCTTGTTTTACAGATTAGAATTAGTAAGGAGTTATTACAAAAAAAAATCACATAAATCTAGTTTCCCCCTCAACTCTTTAATGTTTTTTCGACATTCATCTGACAACAAATGAAATGTAAGGGTGATATTGTTTTAGAGCCAGTAGCAATATCTAAAACAACGCATTTCAGCAACACTTTCGTCTTTCCTTGGATGGGGCTTTGACGTGGATCAGTGGCTTATCTTTTGTTCCACTTCAAAAGATCATCTGCCATTAACCATCATCTTGAGGTAAATTGGTGGAATATTTGAAAATGCCACAGTAAGACTTGTGTGTTTAAGATATCTTTTCTCATTCGATCGGCCTCCTGGAGCTGGTGTGTATAGGGGAAGGTAAAAGCACAAATTAGAAAGTAAAGGGGATAAAAAAGAATGAGCAATGTAAGGACAGAGTACATAGACTGACATCAAACATAATTAAAAACACCTTTCAAAAGTATCCCTCTTCTCATCACTGTTTCCATGGCAACAATCAAGTTCAGACCATCAGGCGTCTGAATTTAAGATAAAGGCAGAGCAGGTTTCCTCCCCTGCATGAGTGCTGTATGGTATGTGACATGAACTGGGATGTGTCCCACAGCTCTACTGGTTTGGAACTGACAACGTTGTGTAGCAGCTGTTGTTTCTTTGACCTCGGCGCTGGCCTGCTTCTCTGCAGTGATTCATCTTCACACATTGCCCTTAGCCTCGTCTCCGGGAGAGGCTCTGCAGTCTACCACACCGCCAAGATACAAAAGCACTTTGTTTTCAAAAGGGAAATAGTTGACACAAACCGCAATAACTGGAAAACACTGTGCGGTTATGTTTTGAGGCTCCTTAGGAGAAATGTAATTCAGTCATTCTTTAGTAACACACACATTAGACACAAGCATTTAAATACACCATAATGATTGTTTTCTCCCACAGCTATGATTTAACGCTAACTAGAAAACTTTTATGTATGACAGGAGGTTTTTTTTGTATCGATTTGCTTTGTCTATCCGAATGGGAAGCCGGCTTAGTTGCACTGGATCGTGTCAGTAAAATCAATGGATGGTGATTAACATTACCTCATCATTCCCCTTTATCTAGGATAACTGTTTTCTTTCTCGCAAGGCCTGTCTCTTTTCAGTGAGAAACAATTGTAATGACCACAATGGGAGAGTTTCAAAAAGACACGATCAGATTTCATCTTGATCTTTAGTCTCCTTTCACTCGCATTGAATCAAAATCACGACAAGAAACTCCTCATTAGGAAGTCCTCTTCTATCCTCCTCTTTCTTCTTGCTCACGCACTACACCGCTTGCATGTTGTATCATTCCAGTGTTGTTCAAAGCAGGGAAGTTAATCAGTTTGTGCAGAGTGATATATTGCCCAGTGTTTAGTCCTAGCACCTGCAATTGATCAGCCTCGCCTGTACAAATGCATGGTGGTGAAGCCTATCAGCAGCGAATGCATTGTTTGTATAGTATACTATTTCCCTGGTGCAGGAATATTGTTGATTTTTGTTTTTTTCCAAATTCATTTTATAATACTTTTATTCCATTTCCCTCACATTTATGTTGTTTACACTGGAATCAAATGAGGTCTACTGCTGTTATTGCTTTGACGTGAGGAGTGGCAACTCGAGCAGGTTACGATTGATTTTTGCAGGCTTGATGAATCAATCATCCTCCTGCAGGTACGTCCAGTGCATTGGGCACTGATCCACTAATCACGGGGTTTGCAGTTACATCCCTGGCTCCACGTGTCAAAGCGTCCTTGTGTGAGTCACTGAAAAGTTTGGAATCGACGAAAGCTTGACAAGGACTGCGATATATGTTTGAAGTGTCAATTAGGTTGTAGAAAGTCAGCTTTACATTCGTATGAACAAAAAGACAAACAACAACAAAAACGCTGTAAGTTGGATCAACCAGACTGCCAGGACAGAAAGATTCAAAGATACTTCTGAGCAACAGTTTAATATGAGTAAGAATGAAACCTTTGGTTAAAATAAACTGGAAGCTTAGCATCATCATGTGTGCAGATGTAAAACCTAACAGGTTTCTGTTCCAGTGTCAATTTCACAATTACGCTTAACAAGCTGGAATAAACAGGGTTGTGGTTTAGGTAAATTCAAAAACCTCACAATAGAAATAGCACGTTAGCAGTGTTGTAATCGGATCAGGGAATATCAGCTGAACATAATTTGGACCGACAAATCACAGTTGAACTCCATCCAGCTACAGAAAAAAACGACTTGCTATATATTGAGTGCCCAACTGCACTGTTGTGGGTCAATAATGATGGAGGGTCACTAGGTTCTAGGGTCTCTAGAGAGTGGAGAACAAATTCAAAATCAAAGGATGTTTTGGTTGGATTCGGGTTCCTTCTGTGTGGAGTTTGCATGTTCTCCCCGTGTAAGCGTGGGTTCTCCCCGGGTTCTCCGGCTTCCTTCCACAGTCCAAAGACATGCAGGATGGGGATAGGTTCATTGATGACTCTAAATGTGAATGTGAGTGTGAATGGTCTCTACATGTCGGCCCTGCCATAGACTGGCGTCCTGTCCTGGTGAGCCCTGCCTTTGCCCAATGTCAGCTGGGATCGGCTCCAGCTCCCCCACGGCCCTGAATACAGGATAAAGTGGTAGACGATGGAGGACATTTTGGGGGAAATGATAACAGCAGTCCTCTCCCGTGTCATGCACACTGTGGGGACATTGACTAAAAGGAATTTTTAATCATTTTATTCCCCTTGTTTTGGGGCCAAAACAATATCAAATGTAAATAATACATTTGGAGCCATATATGGTTGTCTCTGTCAAAATAGCCATTTTTGAAGAAGAGGAAAACAAACATCAATAAAAAAGAGGACTCTAAACTTTGGAGAGGCAGTGTAAATCAAATGTAAAAAGCAGTCCGTTAACCATCCATTTTACATGCTGAATAAAACTAAGGGTTAGCTTTTCGGTCCATCCCTCCTATTTCACTGATTTCATCTGAACCTCTCTGGAGTTAGCCATTATCTTCTACAATCTATAGAAGAATGTGCAGACAAATCAAGAGCTACTATTACCATATCTTATGTTTAAAATATGACAATTCTCAACACTGAGGCTGCAACCACAAGCCTCCACCTGAACAGTGATAACAAACATTCCCAAAGGTGTTTTACTGTCGCAGCATTGACTATATGTATATAACAACAACATAATAAATAAATAACACAAGCTGGCACACTACCATCGGGATACCAGTGTTGAGAGAACACCGTGTCCCTATCTCCATAATACAACTCCTGCACTCGTGCAGAGGACCTAACACGGCGTGGCAGATGGTACAGGTGCAGCACTTAACCCCTCAGAAGCAGAAGAGGAAGCAACCACGCCCAGTTAGAAGTCCATATGGAGGAACGCTGTTCGACGAGAGCTCGTCAGTTTAATCAATCACATCGGCTGATGACTAATGCCACCTCAATTAGAAAGAGGCCCCCTTCCCAGGTGCTCGGGGAGACAGGAAATCCGGGTCTCACTCTGACTAAGACGGATGAATCACATCAGAGTAATGAATTGCAGACAGACTGGAGCGCCATGTTGGAGCTTATTACCATTATCTGCAATTCTCTGTATGTTTTGCTTGCACAACTACAAATCCGACTGATAAAACAAAGAAACGGCAATGACTCGAGTAAAACTTGAGAAAGCCCCGCAACTGGAGCAAAGCCATGTTTTCGAGATTGCCAATAAAAACCGACTCCGGTCCGTATGGGATACGTTAAGGGAGCTTGCTTTCCCATTTATTCTTCTTGTTTATTCTGAGTGGGAGGCATTGAAATGCAGTAAAGTGTCACATGGATTTGGACTTGCCAGAAATCCGGGAGGCAGAGTCGTCTTCATAGCTGTTCAGATGAAAGCACGAGTCCTATTCTGCCTCTGCTGATTTACAGAGATTTCCAGAAGCCAGACAGAGGAGAGCTCATTCACTCATTCTGTTCAGAGAGAGATGATGGTCAATGATTGCACGCATCATTGTCACATAATCAAAGAAGCCTCGGCCAACACCAAGTATTAAGATAAAGGAGAATTTTTAATCTTCTTTTGCTCTTAACTGTATCTTTTTTTAAAAATCAAAGGTTCGCTGGAGTTTTCTTGTAAACAAACCAAGTTTCTGTTTACATGCAGTCTTTCTCACATAAGAGAAATGCACCGTGTGCATCCTTGAAGTCCAACAAATACATTTCTTTCTTCGTAAAACATTTGCTCATGTGCTTGTGTGCATAGGTCAAAAGCTATTCTCAGAAACCTTTAATTCTATAGATCATTCAGATTCAGATTCCTATAATTCTATAGGGTGAAAATCTTTAAGGGGAAAAATAAAGAGATTTAAGGCCTTTTTGTTTTTAAGTACAAGATTAAAAATAATAAAAACAGCACAATCTTTCATATAATTCCCAACTTCCCTTTTTTTCCAACTGTCGAATTGTGTAAAGTATCACATTAAGATGAAATCAGTAGTACTGTGTGAAAAACAGAAACACAAATTAATTAATTTAATCTCATCAGTAGAAGAAAGTCAAACAAAACTAAATTCTGCTATACTGGTTATAAAAAGTTGCGATGCATGATTAGTTTAAGGCTATAAGGTTATGTTTTAAAGATATGTATCTGTCTATTAGCTGGTCTTGGAACAGTATTAGATTGTTTAAAGTGATAATAAACACTGATACTGTCCCTTAAGGTACGAGAAGAATCACGAGTAAGCGTTTGGTTTTGTGCACCACAAACGGCAACAGTTGCTACTGTCATGAGCGGGAACAAGCTTCGAAGAGGGGGCTTCCAGGGTGCTATTAACACCCACAAGTGAACAGTATGCTAGAAATGATGTCACCAGCTTCATGTGTTTTCAGTCACCGATGCAGACGATGATATTTCCAGATCGCAGGAGACTTACTGAGAAGAAAAGAGAAGAGTTGACATTGAACTATCTGATTGCTAACCTTGCAGTCAGGCCTTTCCAGAAGTTTTATATTATTGGGCTTGTCTAGACTCAGTGGTTCTGAACAAACAGTTCATTGGATTCAAGTTGATTGGTATTTCTGCTCTCATTTACAAGGCAATTAGAAGTCTTCACAAGTAATCATCACTCCATTTTCAGAGCAGGCCACGCTTGAGCAACTTATTGATAAACCGTATAGCAGGAAAATGAAAAATCTAGGCAGGCGAGACTTTTAAGGGGGTATTTCCCCTTGAGGAAGGTCTGCATGTAATATTCTTGGCAGTCAAATGCGAAGAAGCTTGAGAAGAAACAGCATAGCATGTTTGGTGCAGTCCCCTGCTAATCTGTTGGCTCCGATTGCTATTTCTTGTTGTGTTTCATTTTAATTACGTAAAAAAAAGAAAGAAGAAAAAGGCGGCTTAATACAATAAATATTTGTCCTCTAGTCGGGAGATTGTACTCTCAGAGGAGAAACAGGACCATAAATCATAACAAAGGAGCCATCCCACAGCACGGCTGCGTAATGTGCTGTTAGTCCTGTACAGTACCCAAAAACTAAACAGATGTTGCACGACACCACGAGCTGATGGCCAAAGTCTCAAACACTGCACTTCATTAATTTCATTAGTTTGGTCCACTCCTCTGGGAGCAGAAAAGATTGCACCGCATTGATTAGCATTAATTAATATAGATTGGGACTAATCTAGCGGAGCAAGGCTAACACGTGAGAGCATAGGTGGCGTCCCTCGAAGAGATTTCTCAAATACCAGCATTAGCTCACTTAAGTAAGGATCACCATTCAAATTCCCAGCAATGTGATGCCGAGCAGTAAGTGCAGGGATCACCTGCAGAGCGTTCTGTAATGACTAAAAAGGACTCAGAAGGAAGTTTTTGAGATGCAGCACTATTTGAATAATAGTTCATCTTGTCTGAGTAATTAAAGCACAATAAAATAGTGACCCCCATATGCTGGAATGCATTGTCCCGAGGGGCTGAAGCTGCTACAATTAGCATTTAAATACTTCTGCAAAACTATGTGTGCAGAACGATTGTGGCTGTGATTACGAATGTGAAATGCGATCAGCAGCCACACACCATTGTTCCTTCCCTCATGCAGAGCACACTATCCTCCCGCGGGAGCACTGCAGTATTTGCTACGGGATGATGGGCTGAATGAGTTGAAGCTTATCTATAGTCTTACTTGTTTTGTTTACTTTCAGTCTGTTTCATTCTTCCTCAGCTATTTGTTGTTTTAATTCTAGTTATTGACATTTCATGGTCTGTAAAGATTCACACAACTTTCCTTTGAAAAGTGAGGATAACATAAAGTTTATTGTTCTTATTGAACACTTTACTCTGCGGGGTGTTGTAAAAAAAAAGAAAGTATGAAGCAAAGCAAACAAACAAATAAAAAGAAATACAATGCTGTAGGTGTGTAATTATTCCATGATATTAGACGGCCAGAGAATTAAGTGGACTCAGAATGTCATTATTACACTAAATTTTATTTAACTGCAAAAATCCATCCCTAAAGCGATGGAGACTGCACCCAAAACAATGTGTATATCCACCCCAGCGAGCAAGCAATAAACACCCTTCTGGAGGACTGTTTGCAGTTATCAATTCAAATATATCCTATTTTTTTTAAAACCACAGAGCTGGCGTGGCAGAATTTAAAGTTGAGCCAGGGGAAGCAGCGGTGTATGGCCAGCCATTACTTATGCTCCGGTAATTTGATTATACTGACTCTGGGCAGCATGTTGTGCCACGCTCCTGGGGCTGAGAAATATCAAATTAATAATTGCAATTGACAAGCAGTCCATATGTCAGTGTGTCGAGTTAGGTGGTTGGGCTGATGGTCTCTTTGCCTCACTCCTCTTCCCTCGCTCAGACATCTGTGCAGCCAGCTACCAACAGGCCTGGCACCAGCAAACCGCTGGGAACCATGTGTTTATTCGTCTTCCTTTATATCCATGGGGGATGCAGTACAGACTCTCTTTGCCATTTCCCACCTCCCAGATTAACTTATTCTGAGAGAAAACTGGCATTCAAATGCATTGAACAGCTGGCTCTCAGCTGTAAGGAACATTTCAGGAATCAAATGATAAAGTATAAAATACTAGCACTACATGATGCCATGGGTTGTGTGAAATGGGCCCAGGTGAAGCAGCAGAGCAGACAGCTAGCGACTAGTGACCTGGTATATGGCACTCGCATGTCACTTGAAACCACCACGCCTTCAGCTACGCACAACTTTAATTTTAGCCCTAATTATTATTAGCTAAAGAGACCACATCAGCTTTGAAGGAAACGGTTAAGTGAATAGAAATCATCTACAAAAGAAGTCTGACATAAGACCACCGTCTGTGTACAACCAGGAGCCCTGCAGGGAAAAAAAACCCAGAACACCAGGGAAGAGAGTAGTGGGGACGAGGAAATGCCAAGGAGTGCCCTTTAACACATCACTTACCTACAGTGTAGTCTTCACTCATGATGCATCGACCAATGCTGTAAGTGTTGCTACTGTCCAACCCTCCATCCAACCCTCCATCCATCCATCATGCATCCATTCATCCATCCATCCAACCCTCCATCCATTCATCATCCATCCATCCATCCATCCAACCCTCCATCCATGCATCATCCATCCATTCATCATCCATCCAACCCTCCATCCATGCATCATCCATCCATTCATCCATCCATCCAACCCTCCATCCATGCATCATCCATCCATCCATCCATCCAACCCTCCATCCATGCATCATCCATCCATTCATCATCCATCCAACCCTCCATCCATGCATCATCCATCCATTCATCCATCCATCCAACCCTCCATCCATGCATCATCCATCCATCCATCCATCCAACCCTCCATCCATGCATCATCCATCCATTCATCATCCATCCAACCCTCCATCCATCCATCCATTCATCATCCATCCATCCATCCATCCAACCCTCCATCCATCCATCATCCATCCATTCATCATCCATCCAACCCTCCATCCATCCATCATCCATCCATCCATTTATCCATCCATCATCCATCCATTCATCATCCATCCATCCAACCCTCCATCCATCATCCATTCATCATCCATCCATCCATCCAACCCTCCATCTATCCATTCATCATCCATCCATCCAACCCTCCATCCATCCATCACCCATCCATCCATCCAACCCTTCATCCATCCATCATCCATCCATTCATAATCCATCCAACCCTCCATCCATCATCCATCCATCCATCCATCATCCATCCATCCATCCATTCATCATCCATCCATCCAACCCTCCATCCATTCATCATCCATCCATCCAACCCTCCACCCATCCATCCATTCATCATCCATCCATCCAACCCTCCATCCATCGATCCATCATCCATCCATTCATCATCCATCCAATCCTCCATCCATCCATCATCGATCCATCCATCCATTCATCATCCATCCAACCCTCCATCCATCCATCATCCATCCATCCATCCATTCATCATCCATCCATCCAACCCTCCATCCATCCATCATCGATCCATCCATCCATCATCCGTCCATCCATCATTCATCCATCCACCCATCATCCATCCATCCACCAATCATCCACCCATCATCCCCCATCATCCATCCATCCATCCACCCATCATCCATCCATCATACACCCATCCAGAGAAAAAAAACATAAAAAACGTAATGTTATGTTAAATCATTAATAATGGCGAATAAAAAACATGTCACAAAAATGCGTTCAAATGGAAGACTTCTAATGTGTTGTGGAAAATGTGCTCAGTGAGCTTTCTCACTGTAATTACAAAGTGGAAACTTGTAACGAGCTGGTATATCCTAAAACATATTTACAGAGAACAAGCGACTGTGTGATTAAATGTTGTCTGTGAGAGGAGTGAAGTAGGATGATGGCCCTCAGAGCTGTCTGATTTCCATTTCAGGATGACGCTGCCTCAAGTCTGTTGCGCTGATAGCTGCAGCATGTCAGACACAGAGACACTGACTTTCATATAAATGATCGGTGTCAGAGTGTTCAATCTTCTGCTTGTACATGAAATGAGAGATACATCAGCGTGTCACTATAAATTGTACTCAGCTGACAGAAAACACTATTCAATAATATAACTGAAAAAAATAGACCTCCCGAAATACACCTCATGTATTAGCTGGATACTTTATCTGCATTTTAATCTAGATTTCCAATTAGCAGCACTAGTTTTAGGACGATGAGTAACTACCTTATATCAGCTCAAATAGTCAGCAACTCTGCTCTACTTCATGTCAGTGTGCTGATAGCATTAATTTCGAGTCAGGACTACAAACCCATATGAGAAAATCTATTCATTAAATGGCAGCATGCGCCATATTGTTTCCCTGTGCGCTCTGATTAGATCAGTTAGTAATGCCTTAAGCTCTCTTCTGCGTGAGCACAGCAAATTATTTTAAATCATGACTTAAAGCAAACTCTTCTGGTGCAACACGACAGTGTTTTAATTGAAAAGATTTCAGCGAAGTAAATATATGTAAATTACATATCATCCCACTCACTTTGACTTAAATATGCTTACTTATTAACATGTGGATCCCTGCAGTAATGAGCAAAGGTAGGCTACCCTTGTTGTACTCTGTCTGGTTAAATCACAAACCGAATGAGTAAGCAAAACAACTTATATCAAATAGTTCTCAGAATACCATATATAAGCTGCAGTTTCTCACAGAATCAACTTCAGAATTCTATTTCTTGTCCATAAAAAAAAAAGTGAGGGGTTTAGGTCCCAGATCTCCTGAGCCTGCATGAACCTTGTTGACCTCTCAGGTCAGCGATCAGAATTACTGGCCGTTCCCAGAATCAAAACTACACAAGGTGATGCTGCCTTTAGTTTCTGTGCTGCTGCAATGTGGAACACGTTGCCAGAAGAGCTTAAGACCAACGTGTTTACCATCATTGCATTGAATTCATTTTCAATTCAATCTAATATATTTGTGTTTGTTTTATTGTTTTGATCCTTTCTTCTATTGTTTTTTATTGTTATACTCTGCTTTTACTTTCCTGCTTTGATTGTTTTTTTTATCATGTGTTACTTGTGTAATCTGTGAAGCTCTTTTGGCTGCCTTTAGGACATGTGCTACACTTATAAATATGCATTGCCTAAAACCTGTTAATGGCGAGGACCACGGTTGCGTTGTGGATCACTGTTATCTTTAGTGAGGTTAATAGTTTATCAGCTGTATTTGTGCAGAACTACCAGTTGGACAGGCTTATGGCCAAAACCGCAAAGCTCCTGCTTGTAAATACAAATGCTGGTTAGTATCGTAGAATAATAGAGTGGTATGTCATCCAGAAAGCATACATACCCATATAAACACCCCAAAGTGGGCCGTGTCGTACATTTACTAGGCATCTTTTAGCACTGATGATGTATTTTCAGGTATTGAATTGAGAAAAATGCATTTTGTGCTATTAATAATGTTTCTCATAATATATTACAATAATAATTGAATGATATCCATTTATTCTATTTTCCTAATAGTAAAGCAAACATGAAACATAACCAGACTACCGCTGTGATATTAGAATAAATCCTTGGGATAGAATAGGAAATTGGACATTTTTTTTAATTTGTTAAATTGTGGTTTAAGGCATGATTTATGTGTGTCAATGAGTCATTTTATTTTAATTTCCCCCTTTTTCAAAGATATAATCATCTGTTGCTACATGACCTGGGCTGTGCTGTGGGAAGCATTGCACACAGCTCTTCACCGATACAGCAGAAATTGGTCAGAGGACACCTAAATGAGTGTGATTGCAGCACTGCATAATTTAAGACTTCTCTCAATATTGTTTTGACATGTTGCTGTGATTACTCCGACAGCCAAAACAATGGCATGTTAATTATTCACGGCTATAAACACTGCTCAGATCAATAATTAACTAGAGAAACTGAGAAGAATCAACCATTTAAAAAAAGCACGGCGGACTGAAGCACTATATAATGTGTTCACACACCCTTTTATGTGGAATATGTGGTCTGATACACATGTTTTATCATTTATGTTGAGGCAAGCAGTTGTGCGTTTCTGCAGTAATTCGTGAGAAATGCTGTTGAAAGAGCTGCCTCTAAACATGCACATAATAGCTACTTAATACAGACAAAGCAAGTACAACAACTCATTTAGTTCTTATCGGTGCACAATGAACACCTGTGCACACAACGGCGCTAATATTCCAATGTTCAACTTGTTGATTTGCTTCGCAGCCGTGCAGCTGTGTGCCTCTGATTCACTCGTGTAAATAAGAGGCTGATGGCGGCAGAGATAATTCGCCCACCGCATCGCATGAACAGAATGTGGACATCAAGGTGGTTGGAAAGTTGGCTCTTAGTGTTTGTTTGTTCGCTGGGAGGCAGATCAACGCAGGTAACTGCTTTTTTTTTCCTTTTCCGAAGTCCTGCTCCGATGACGTTAAATCCACTGATGACTCAAAGGGCTTATGACTATCACACTTTTAAGTATTTCATGTGAAGGACAAGCTGTGTAATCTTTCATTCTGACGTGTGAAGGTTGACTGCATGTTGCCTGCGTTTGTATCATCGGAGCCACTCAGCCGAAAATATTGGCAGTTGGGTTCCGACACATTATTAGTCGACTGACCGTGTGTCTCTTTTGTCATGTAATGGTGCTGTAGATATATATTTTGGGGGTAAAATGCCATCCAACTGCATGCAAAAACGCCAAGGAGGTGGAAACACTACAAGGTTGATGAGGAAATGTGTAGACTATAAGTTGATCTAAGATGTTTGCATAAAGCTTGTCAACGCAGTTTCCTTTCCAGCTCTTTGCTCTCAAACCCCACTGGCAAAAGCATAAACATGTCATCCTTCATGGCTGAAAGCTCTCCTAGAGGCAACACATACTTCACAGTGGTTATACTGTATGCATTACAGTGGCTTCCATGACAACAGTGGGGAGATGCATCACCATCACAATCATAAAATGCCTGAGAGGTTTGGAAAACACATCCGACAGACGGACGAGCGAATAGATGCAGACCAGGACAGTCATTAGTTTAAGAGTTGCATTAATGCGTCTTTAAAGGGGATGCTGTGCTGCAGGCAGTTCCGATCGCAGTGCTTATTCCAGCTAATCTTTTCGTTTTTTTCTTATTGCAAAAAGAAGCATTTTGTTTTGAGCATCACAGCAAGGTATATCACATCAAAGCATATTTGAATATTGGGGGAGAATATGCCCCCCCACAATATTCAAATATGCTCAACATGCCCACATGCAATTTATTTGTCTGACTGCATTACCATTAAACTAAGAGTTTAATATGGTAATATTATAACGTATTTGTTACTTCTCAGAAAACACAGATATGCGAGTGTTTCGACTGTGAGACGACATGTTGTTGAAATGCATTTGATCTCGTAGAGTGGGGTTCATTAAAATGAATTAATGTATCAGATGAAAAGTTGCCACACGTACATTTGAAGAGGTAACTTTCCCAAACAAAAGACAGGAAAAGAGGAGGGAAGAGTAAAAAGTGCCCATGTGTGCTGACTCAGCAGGGAGAAACGTTGATCTAAAGGAGGATAAATATTTGAAAGTAAAACAGAATGCCTGAGAGCCTGAATGCTTTATATTCAAGCAGTGACCTCCGGTGCTGAGAAATAAAGCCAATATGGAAATGCCAAAAAGAAGCATTTTGTTTTGAGCATCACAGCAAGGTATGTCACATCAAAGCATATTTGAATATTGGGGGAGAATATGCCACCCCACAAGTGACTTCAAATTGCATCAATCATGCCCACATGCATGTTATTTGTCTGACTGCATTGCCATTAAACTAAGAGTTTAATATGGTAATATATACGTAATTTGTTACTTCATCAGATAAACACAGATATGCGAGTGTTTCGACTGTGAGACGACATGTTGTATGATAACTGCATTTGATCTCGTATAGTGGGTTCATTAACAATGAATTAATGTATCAGATGAAAAGTTGCCACACGTACATTTGAAGAGGTAACTTTCCCAAACAAAAGACAGCTCTTGCCTCTTTGCCAACTTTTAGAATTAGGCTCTGTCATCACTGCAAAGATGGCGACAGCCACTTCGTTTTTCAGAAAGCTATGGGAGACATCACAGAGACCATGTCCATATTTTATACAGCCTATGATCACCTTATATTTTGCATTGTTATTTAGGGGTTGTCTAAATTGAGACAACTCCAACCTAAATTTGTGCATTAAAATTCATTGTTTGAATGGTAGTGTAACAGCCACACAATCCTCAGGGTTTTACGTTAGTTGAAACATTTCATAAAAGCCTTCAAACACCATTAAGTTACAGTGAAATACTTGGGTGACCTGCTTTTGGTGTCGTTTGTGTGATTAATACCCGGCTCTCACTGCAGCCGATAATCTACACTTACAACCCTCAACCCGTGACTCCGGCCGCTACAAATCGTGTGGTTTCTCTCCGTCCCAGACGACACAACGTTCCTGATGAAAAGAAAATGTTACATCCTAAAAGGGCTCCAGCCCCAGAGACAGGCAGCTTATTGACCGCCGCCTGCTCCTCGCCGTACCCTCTGACACAGTTACACTTGTTGACAATTTCGAGTGACACTCAGGCTGTCAGGCAGAGGCTAACATGTCCTGTCCGAAAGCGACCGTTGTACCAATCTCTTTCCTGCTGTGCTGTGAAAATGACTTCGAAAAAAAAAAAAAACTTTCCTGTGAGGAGTGTTGCCCTTCAGTACAATGACAGCCATGTGAGTGAGCGGTGTTCCTTCAGGTTTTGATTCCAGGGGATCTACTACACCCCCCCCCCCCCACCCCCTCTGTTTTCTGAGCATTAGCACGCCGCCGTACGAGCATGGCAACGCTCTTGCTTTTGGCCTTTCAATTTCCTGCAGTAAACGCATTGGGAGAAAAGTCAAAATTGTGGGAGGTGATGAGAGAGAAGATGAAACATCAAACTCTCCCTTCACCCTTGATTTATTGTTCATGGATTAAACTGGGTTCTTGCCGCCTCTCCTGCTTGCGGTTTGAAGCAGTGATTTCCTTGTTGTGTACCAAAACTGGGGGAGCCACAAATCATCTTTAATATAAAACATCTCCTCATACCTTATGTGTTACATCATTAGCATCCGCCACGCTTTCGGAAAAAAAGCACACTAGGTAAGTCGAAAATACAACGTGTGCTGAAGGGTCTGCAATTTGGGTGGGACTTCCATGAAACGCGGCCAAAAGTTTGTCACTATGAACAGAAACATCATCGGTTTATTACAATTTCAGAACATACTTCATTGTGGGCACTGTAATGCTGCTGTTAGGGACTGTATGAAATAAGATTACTAGTTTGTTTCGTCAGGAGAGGTTTGAGGTTTTCTTTTATGTGTTTACGTACAATTGTTCCTTGTTGACTGTTAAGTGTATGGTAATATCGGTTTTGAGACGAAAGCAGCAGAGAGATGCACAGTTGCAACATTATGAGTATTTCCTTCCTGCATGTGCCCACCGAATTTAAGCTGTTCACTTCGAATGTGCACATCGAGTGTAGCTTACAGTGGTAGAAGTTCGTTGTACTCCACCTTGGCATAACATATCGTGATCAGTGTTGTTACCGAGGAAGAGCGAATACGCGTCGAGTTGCGATCGCGTATTCTCAGCCTGGCTGCCTGCGGAGATACTTCCGAGCAAGGTAGCGTTTAAGCTAGCTCACCCACGGAACCAGAGAGGACATCCATCGCCATACGCAGTGTGTCGCAGTCTGCAGGGGCAGACCTGTGCATCCTTGGACTGGGCAGCGTCATTCCCGATTCACCGGCACCACAACAGTCAGCATTTACTCTACAGGCGATTACCTCAAAGATATGAAAAATCAACAACCAGATGCATGTTCAGCATCTATCTCCAGGCGGACGAACAGTTTTCTCCGCCTCTCAACTCCAGTAACGCGGCAACGTTGGCCAGAACAGTTGTCTGTATTAGAATAATAATTCGGGCTGCCCAACTAAATAAAGATTTGATAGGATTTAACTTAGGACTACATAATTTAAAGTGACAAGTAGTTATGAGTACATTAACCATTATTTCCTCCCCAAGATGTAATACATTGGGATTAAGTGTTGATTTGGTTAGTCCCCTCGGAATCTGATTATACAAACAGTTGAATCCATGTGTTATTTGGTTTGAAGAAATATTTGGTACATTAATGACAGTAGTTAAGGCATCCGCCACACAGACAACTTCTCTAAGGTAGAACACAAACATACAGTCCATTTATAGCTCCAGCACAATTTTGGATGACCCTGAGCCAGGATATAAATGCCGGAGAACTAGGATGTCTAGAGAGAGTTGAAGGGTCTCCAGTAAAAGGTTTTGTCTCCCTGTTGAAGTTGAAGTCACGTGGTGTTAAAGAACATGATTAGGCCCTCTAGTCATTTTCTTACAGTGACCTTATGGTCCATGAGCACTTGACCAGACCAAGAGACAGACAGTACTCCTAGTCCAGAGAGCAATCAGCGTGTGCTTATTTCTACCAGCTGACCAGACAGTAGTGGACTTACGTTCTACACTGACGGTAGACACACCCCAGCCAGTAGAGGGTGTTACAGCCACACAATGGGGAAGATTTCAATCACTTCCGACCAGGCGAGTTCTTCCTAGACACCCACAGAAATGGTAGGCCCCCCAGCAGAGTGTCTTACTCATCCCGACGCAGCCGTGGCAGCCACCACTCAAGCAGGTAAAGCATTCGAAGTACAGGCTCTGAAGTCATTGTCCAACTCCTGCAACAACAACGCGAGGACGCGCTCGCAAGAGAGGAGCGGTTCCACCAAGATGCGCTCGACAGAGAAAGGAGAGCCGCTGAAGCATTGGAGAGGGAGCGTGATCGAGCGGCAGCCCAAGCCTTGGAGAACACACGGCTTGCAGCCGCACAACTGCAATTTGTCTCTGCCTCCAGGCCAACATCAAGAGCATCCACGAGGGATAACTCACCCATGCGCTGCCAGCCTAGAGAGGAGCAGCCGGCGAGGGCTCCCAGACCCCCAAGGGGGGACCAAGCCGATTCTGAAGACCTGGAAGGGTGACTGGCTCGCTTACAAGAAGAGTGTCCGACATCAAACCACGGTGCCACCCCCTCCTCAAAACCAGCGGCTCCTCACTACACCTCTGGCCGGCTCCAGCCCAGAGCGGCCCCCAGTTACGACCCACTCCCACAACGCCCTCCAGGGAGCGCCATCCCATTCTTTAAAGATGACTCCAGGAGCCAGTATCACGACATGAGGATGTGCCTGGAGTTCCTCTTGGGTGGCGCCAACCACAGCGAGCAACAGAAGTTCCTTGAGCTGTCCATGCACTGTAAGTTACCAGCAGCAAAGCTCATATGCACTGCCAATGCATACTCCCCCACCCCCTACACTTCATCCATCCAGGCTCTTGACGAGCGTTGGGGACGCCCGTGGGACCACATATTGGATGAGCTCCATGAGCTGGGAGAAATGGCAGACATAAGGGACGACCAGGCTCTGGACGCGTACTCCCTGAAGATACAGGCTCTGGTGAGCATGCTGAAGTTCCAGGGAGCCGCCGGTCACAGAGAGCTATACGCAGGCTCCAACGTAGAACGCTTCGTCAGGAAGATTCCCAGGGAGAGGGAAGAAAGGTTCCGGCGGGAACATGAACGTCTCTACCCCAACCAACCACTGTCTAGCCTGGTGGAGTTCTCTGAGTTCCTGAAGTCAGAGATGAGGCATATTCGCCTCCCCAAGCAAGACGAAGCGAGGCGCTGTGGACGAGACAAGTCTGACCGAATCTCGAGCAGCAAGGGACGGTCCACACGGGTACTGACGACCATCCCTGAAACCCCAGCAAGGGAGCAACGAGAGATCCCGAAAGGTAACCGGGGCGGCCTCTCAAAGAAAGGAGAGAAGAGACCTCCACCCCCGTGCCAGTGCTGTACTCAGACCCACTGGCTAGACCACTGTCCCGTATTCAAAGAGAAGACTATGGAGGAGAAGAAACAGTGGATACTAGACAATAAACGGTGCTGGAGATGCGCCCGTGAGCACCTAGCGAAGGACTGCACACTGAAGGGACCCTGCAGACAGACTGGATGCGGGAAGACCCACCTCACGGCCCTTCACGACCTCAACACCAGGGAATACAAAGCTAAACCTGATGTTGTGGAAGCCCAAGGTGACCCACCAGAAGGGATCCGCACCTACTACGTGGGCCCTGTGAGGGGTAGCAATCCCCGCGTGCTGTTGAAAATGGTGCCAGTGGTACTGCGGCACCGCGAAAGGACTCTGGAGACCTACGCGGTTATCGACGATGGCTCAGAGCGCACGCTGCTGATGTGCGAGGCTGCCATTGCGCTAGGACTCAGGGGTCAAGCAGAAAAGATGGATCTCCTCACCATCCAACCAGGGCGCACGACCATCAGTGGAGAGAGTGTGGCCCTTACTATCACACCGGCCGGACGGCCAAAGGAAGCCTACAAAGTGAGCCACGTGTTTACAGCCGCTGAGTTGTGCCTCTCCAGGTACGGCTACCCCATGGAGTTCCTGATGAAGAGGTACCCTCATCTCTGCAACCTGGGGATCGACTCTGCAAAGGAGGTGAAGCCAACCCTCCTGCTCGGCTCTGATAACGTGCATCTTACACTACCCAAGCACATCATTCAGGGTCCTGCCGGATGTCCTGTCGCACTGCAGACCCCGTTGGGCTGGACCCTCCAGGGCCCTATCCATCTGAGAAATGGGAACACCCGTCAGACCCACTGCCTCTACATAGGAGCCGGACATGAAGACGGGGCACTGCTGGAGAACGTCCAGAAATTATGGCAGATGGACGTCTCTCCATACAAGAACAAGAAGATGCACACTCGCTCCAAGGAAGACAAGAGTGCTATGGATCTTCTCCAAGCGAAGACGAAGCGTGTCTGCGTGCGCGGTGTCCTTAGATACGCCACACCGCTCTTGAGAAGAGAGCCCATGCCGATCTTCAAGGTTCCTCCGGGCGTAGTGATGCCGTGCCTGCTTAGCACAGAAAGAAGACTCAGCAAAGACCCAGAGACAGCTACCGCCTATGCTGAGGAGATGCACAAACTCATTGAGTCGGGACTGGTCAGGAAGCTGGAGCCTGCGGAGGCGGAAAGGAGTGCTGAGTCATGGTACCTTCCCCACCACAACGTCAAACACAATGGAAAGAATAGGGTGGTTTTTAATTCCAGCTTCCAAGTGCGCCAGCAAAACCTAAACCTCCACCTCCTGCCCGGCCCTACTCTAACCCCTCCTCTCCTCGGTGTCATGGTGCGCTTCCGAAGGCAGAAGACCGCGATCAGTGGTGATATAAAGCGCATGTTTCATCAGGTCTGTCTGCTCGACGAAGACAAACCACTCATGAGGTTCCTGTGGAGAACAAACCCGGACGACTCAGAACTGTCCATCTATCAATGGGAGGTGCTGCCCTTCGGGACGACTTGCAGCCCATGTTGCGCTACCTATGCCCTGCAGCGTCACGTCGACGGCGGCACCGCCCCCCCAGGAGTCTCCGATGTTGTCCACCACAGCTTCTATGTGGAAAACTGCCTCCACAGCTTGGAGACTGCAGAAGAGGCACACAAGCTGGTGCATGATTTGCGCACCTTCCTGGCCACCGCTGGCTTTGATGTCCGCCAGTGGGCCAGTAATGACCCTGAGGTCATCCAGGACCTCCCAGAGGAAGCGAAGTCCGACAGTAGCGAGACCTGGGTCTCCCAGTCCAGTGACAACGCCCAGGAGATGACGCTGGGTCTCCTCTGGTGCTTCAGATCCGACACCCTGTGCTACCGGCACAAGAAGATCGAGCCTCGTCACTACATCACCATGAGATCGATCTACAGTACACTGGCGAGTCAATATGACCCGTTGGGTTACATCAACCCCTACACGACCCGCGCCAAGGTTCTGGTCAGAGAGCTTTGGACAGAGAAGAAGGGATGGGATGATCCTCTGCCTGAGTTGCTCGGGGCGAAGTGGAAGGAATGGGAGGAAGAGCTCCCCACCCTCCAACAGATCGAGTTCCCCAGGAGCTACTTTCCCCCGAGTGTGAGTCTGACCAGCAGCAAGATTACCCTTCACGTGTTCTGTGACGCGTCCGAGATGGCGTATGGTGCAGTGGCGTACCTGCGCGCGGAAGAACCCGATGGTACAGTTCACGTCTCCTTCATCCTCGGGCGCTCAAGAGTCGCGCCCAAAAGGCAGCAATCGATCCCCAGACTGGAGCTCTGTGCTGCTCTAAGTGGAGCCCAGATGGGGAAGATGCTGAAGGAGGAGCTCCACCTGCCACTGTCCGAGGTTTGGATGTGGTCTGACTCCACAACCGTCATCCAGTGGATCCAGTCGACCTCGTGTAAATATAAAGTCTTTGTGGGGACTCGGGTGACAGAGATCCAAGAGCTTGTGGGAACCCGCTGCTGGCGATACGTAGCAACCGATGTCAACCCGGCAGACGTGATCACCAGAGGTGCGACCCTCAAGCAATTGGCCCGTCCCAACCTCTACCACCGAGGACCCGATTTCCTCCGTGAGCCAGAAACAGAGTGGCCTCCTCTCCCGAACCTGGATACTGCAGAGGTGGAGGCGGAACTAAAGAAGTCCATCTTCTGCGGACTCACAGGACTCCAAGACCTCCAGACAGACGATCCAAAGGTTGAAGACTGCCAGACCCTAGAGGAGCTCCAGGAACGGACCTTCCGCCATAAGAACCCCGACCTGGGAGACGCGACCCCCCTTAGCACGGACGACTATGCCGCCGCTGAGATCATGTTGCTGCAGAGGGTGCAGCGGGAGGTTTTCTCAGTCGAGATGGCATGTCTCAAACGGATGGTAGAGCTACCACGAGACAGCAAGCTGAGGCTACTGGCCCCCGAGCTAGACGATAAGGGCATCCTACGTGTTGGAGGCCGCCTGCAACGGGCTCAGGGCCTCACAGAGGACAGCAAACACCCCATCCTACTCCCCTCGAAGCATCCAGTGACCAACCTGGTGATCCGCCACCATGACACCAAGCTATATCACCCTGGAGCGGAGCGGCTCTTTGCTGAGCTTAGGAGGAGGTTTTGGATTCTTCGCGGACGGGAGGCTGTACGATCATACCAACGGTCATGTACAGTCTGCCAGAAGCTAAGAGCTCAGCCCATCATACCACGAATGGCTGACCTTCCACCCTGCCGCCTCCGCCTCCAAGAAGCGCCCTTCTACAACACGGGCATGGACTGCTTCGGGCCATTCCCCATCAGGGCAGAAGTTGGGAGAGGAACTGCAAAAAGATGGGGAATTATCTTCAAATGCCTCACCACGAGAGCCGTCCATCTTGAGGTGCTGGCCGAAATGACAGCAGACAGCTTCCTCCAGTCATTTCGTCGATTCACTGGAAGGAGAGGGCGACCCCACACCCTCTGGTCTGATCACGGGACGAATTTCCGTGGAGGAGAAGCTGAGCTCATCAAGAGCTACAACCAAATGAGTGAGGAGTTGAAGAAAGAGCTGGCCAGTCAACAGGTCACTATCTCCTACAACCCTCCAAACGCACCCCACTTCGGTGGGGCCTGGGAGAGAGAAGTTAGGTCCGTGAAGTCTGCCCTCCGTGCTGCACTCGGAGCTCAGGTCCCTAAAGCAGAGGTCTTCAACACCGTGCTGGTGGAAATTGAGGCGATACTGAACTCCAAGCCACTGGGGTACGTCAGCAGTGACATAGCCGATCTCGACCCTATAACACCAAACAGCCTTCTGATGGGGCGGCGAGACGCGGCCCTCCCACTTGCGGTCTATGCCTCCACCGAGATCATCGGCAGGAGACAATGGAGGTATAGTCAGGCCTTAGCCGACCAATTTTGGAAGAGGTTCACCACAGAGTACCTCCCATCACTGCAAGGCCGCCGCAAGTGGCTCACAGAAAGAGGCAACCTGGAACCGGGAACCCCAGTCATGATCGTGGATCAGGCACTCCCCCGAGCTCGCTGGCTCATTGGACGGGTGGAGAACGTAGTGAAAGGGGATGATGGAAGAGTTCGCTCAGCGGTGCTGGACACTGGAGGAAGAACTTACCACAGACCAGTGGCACGACTGATCCAGCTACCCCAGTACTCTGACTCTGACCCACCTGACTAGACTGACTGACCACTAGACTGCAGACCTTCATGTAGTAGTTACTGATTAGCGCCGCAAATCAGGGGGCGGCTGTGCTGAAGGGTCTGCAATTTGGGTGGGATTCCATAAAAGAGGGCATGCGTTTTCATATGTGGAAGTTCGTTTATTATAATTTCCCATACTTCATTGTCTGCCTGTAATGTTGTTTGTATAAATAAGTTCTAGTTTGTTTCGCGGAGGGTTTGAGGTTTTCTTTTATGTGTTTACGTACAATGTCATGTGACTGTTAAGTGTATGAATATCGGAACGTGCGCCGTGAGTTACACAGTTGTTTTTGAGTATGTTCGTGTAGTGGAGGAATTAAGCTGTTACGAAGACAGATCGAGTGTAGCTTAAGTGGTAGAAGTTGTTGTACTCCACCTTGGCAAACGACGTGGAAGTGTCGTTACCGAGGAAGAGCGAATACGCGTCGAGAGGCGATCGCGTATTCTCAGCCCGGCTGCCTGCGGAGATACCCCGAGCGAGGTAGCGTTTAAGCTAGCTCACCCACGGAACCAGAGAGGACACCCATCGCCATACGCAGTGTGTCGCAGTCTGCAGGGGCAGACTGTGCATCCTTGGACTGGGCAGCGTCTTCCCGATTCCACCGGCACCGCAGCAGTCAGCCACACTCTACAGCCGAGCACCTCACCGTCTGTCAACAACCAGGTGTACTCGCTCTCTCTCCAGGCGGACGAACAGTTTTCTCCGCCTCTCCTCTCCAGTAACCGCGGCAACGTTGGCCAGAACACTTTCTGTATTAGAATAATAATTCGGGCGCCCAACTAAATTTAGATTTGATAGGATTTAATTAGGACTCATAATTTTAAAGTGATAAGTATTTGAACATTAACCCTTTTTCCTCCCCAAGTGTAATAAATTGTGATTAAGTGTTGATTTGGTTTCCCCTCGCTCTCTTTATACAAACAGTTGAATTAAGTTTATTTGGTTTGAATATTTTGGTACATTTATGAAGTAGTTAAGGCATCCGCCAACCCCCCTAAGGTGAAACTCTCATACAGTCCTTTAAGCTCCAGCACACAACGTGTGGAAAGAGTTCACTGGATAACTTTGTGAAACGCGGCCAAAAGTTGTACTTGAACAGAAACATCATCGGTTATACAACAGAACAACTTGTTTGTGGGCACTTTGCTGCTGTTAGGGACTGTATGAAAATGATTACTGGGGGCGTCAGAGAGGGAGCACATGCTATCATTTTCCTTTTGGCTTAATGTATGGTAATCTTGGTTTTGAGAGAAAGCAGCAGAGGATGCACTGCAACATTATATATTTCTCTTCCTGCATGTGCCCACCGAATTTCAGTTTCACTTCTAATGTGCACATCAGTGACTACATTATTCGTTCTTCATGCCATTAACATATCTATCATTTTTCATTCGATATGTTGCTGGTTTTGTCTTCTAACTTCCAGATGCTAATCACTGACTGTAGTACATCCTGGTCCTGATCAGTCCACACGGCCTGTTATATACATCCCAAAGCGTACACAACAACACATTTTTTTGAGGCGATTATCAAAGATATGAAAAATAAAAAGATGATGTTCAGCATTATTTACATTACGACTAGCTCAACTAGGTGACTTGTTGAAGTTGTTGTTTCTTTGCTGAAAATAAAGAGACAGGATACAACTTTGATACAAATCAGTACAATAGTTATGAGTAATTAACATTATTTGCTCTAAGATTATTTGGGCTTTTTTTTTTGGTGTGGAATCTGATTCGTCAACATGCGTCCATGTGTTTTGGATGAAGAAATATTGTATTAATACATTTGATCTGCCACACAGACAACTTCTCTAATAGAACACAAACATCAGCATTATATAATAACTGTGAGATGACCAGCTGATCCAGTGAAGTGCCGGAGAACTGATCTGGGGTTGCAGGGTTTTTTTTCTTTCTAATTGAGATTTTAAAGATAATATTATTAACCCCAGTCATTTTCTTACAGTGCCTTATGGTCCCTAAACTTGACAGCCAAAAGAAACTTGTGTCATAAACCCTCATGTGTCTTATTTCTAACCCAAAAGCACTTTAAAAGCTTTACATAAACCAACAACTCAAACAATTATGAAGTGCTTTGAAAATCATGTTACTAACAACCTTGAACAAAATCAACCAGTGTTTATTGAACAAATATTCTTAATGTGTGAATTCCATCACTGTGCATAAAGTGTTGAAATGTAAGTTGTATATCCAAACCTACACTTTTGACTGACATTACATTAAAACCGCTTTTTTTAATGTCATTCCCAGATAGACTTGAGGAAACCGTCTCAAACCGATGAATAGACGACACCACAGTAAATTCTCACACAGGTATGCGGTGGGACCTGAGGACTGTGCTTACTATGCTGGTTTCTCTTTAGCTCGTATCTCTGGGCCGGTAAGTCTATTCCCCCTCTCTTATCTCATCACAGGATTGCATTCAGCGTAGCAGCGCACGGCAAAAGTCACCTTGGTGCTATTAGAGATGCAAACGCTCCTCCAGAGACACCTGTCACGGCGTGGAGATGTGTGTGTACCTCTGCAGTGAGGCTGATCAAAACAAACCTCTGATACCGACTGTGAAGCTGCTGTTTACAAAGAGTCTGTCCAAACACCCGTTAATCAGGCTGCCACATTAAGTTTAGGATTAAAATTGGGTGTAGCTGCTACAAACTTACCATTGAGGTCCAACAAGTTTGTATATTTAGCGTTGTCCCTCAGCTGAGAATCTGAATTTGGCCAATGGATCCATTTGGTCTCCAAACCCCCTCTCCCATCTGAAGATCCACCTACTTTTCTGGGGCTTTAAACCCTTTTTTATCAAACAGATGTATTGTGCTGAGTTGCTCAGTTAGTCATATAGTTGCCGCCATCGCAGCTGTCGCCATGTTGAGAGCCAGATGGAGGCAAAAGATGGAGAGTCCCATAACTCTCTGTCAGCTCCTGTGACCACATAAATGTCCTCTTCCATCCATCCATCCATCAATCCATCCATCCATCCAGCATGGTCTACCACTTTATCCTGTATTCAGGGTCGTGGGGGGGCTGGAGCCGATCACAGCTGTCATTGGGCGAAGGCGGGGTACACCATCACAGGGCCGACAGACAACCATTCACGCTTACATTCACACCTACGGGCAATTTAGAGTCATCAATTAACCTATCCCCATCCTGCATGTCTTTGGACTGTGGGAAGAAGCCGGAGAACCCAGAGAGAACCCACGCTTACACGGGGAGAACAAGCAAACTCCACACAGAAGGAACGCAAACCGGGAATCGAACCCAGGACCCTCTCGCTGTGAGGTGACAGTGCTACCCACTACACCACCGTAGCTTCCACAATACTAAACACTAATCTAATTGGCCTCCCTATCCATCCACGGCAACTGTCAGTCATCCACAAGCCAACACCACCATCAGTACAGGGACGTTACTCAGGCAAGCCCTTGATTTTAATCATAAACCATTCTGTTAAATAAACCAAAATTGCGTCTCTGGACTGCTATTAAGGAGAATCTGCTCATATTTTCCTATCTTTCCTCATCATTATCTGGTTTATTTGTATTCTTCACAATATAATTGCTTGCGGGCAATTATTAAGTCTTTGATGTAATGGAGAGAGAAGAGGATGAGGACGGCATGATTGCATCTTTTATTGTTTTATCTTTTTTTCGTCTCCTTTCAGCTAATTAACCAGATAAATCTTGCAGTCGACTTGGCGCTACTGAAACCGGAGAGTGTGTGTGCGTATCGATTCGCCACGCTCCACATGAATGAGCATCATTGACCAGTGGAGAAATAGTTGTCATGCACTTCTTGTCCTTTCCCGCCTTAAAACCAATACTATCTGAGGTGCATCTGGTTTGTCTGTATTAATGCTTTCTATTGACGCGTAGAGGACAATTTGAAAATTTCAACATTTACTGAGAACCCAGTTTATGGTTTATTCATAGCAAACTCCACCTAATAGCAAGAATTACAGTGAAATATTAAGGCCCAAAGACATGATGAATATTACACGTTGTTCTTTCTCCCCTCTCTCTCCCGTGATAACACCTCACACATGCTTAGAAGTCACTTCACCCATTCTGGTCAATCTGCTGAGTCGATTCCAAAAGACAGTGACACATGCTTCAGACGCTTCAGCTGCTAATGGGAATAATTAAGAGAAAGCGAGGTGTCTTACAGCGTTGATTTATGTGTTACGGAGGGATTTTTGTGCTCACATAACTCCCCCATTCCTCTGCAGCTAACAGGGTTCGAAGTAAGCTTCCCAGATTGACTTCCACTTAGCGGATGAGATGATACGATCTAGAGAGACCAATAACCACAGGGGGCAGCGGGAAATTGCCCCAAAAGGTGCAACCGCAAGGTGAAAGTGATGATCTGAGCTGTAATGATGTCCGTTCCCTGTGAACGTCCGCAATGGCCATCCCTGCACTTCAACAGAGTCTGCCGCATAACAATCTCTCTCAGTGACCTTGTCTCACGACCGGGTCTGACTTAGTGAAGATGGCACAAAAAATAAGGGAAAAAACATGTAAATATGATATCATCTACAATGAACACAGTATGTTCACTGCAGTCATTTTGTTTTTACACAGAAGGGAAAGCACAGGCGTTAATTAGTCCCAGTAAGACGCCACATGCACGATTACCCTGATACCAAAGAAGCGAAATGGAACTCAGCCATCATTGGTTGTATGATATTGCCCTGGGCTTTTCCAACTCTAACATTTGGTGAAAAACGTTTTGTGGTTGTGAGGTGTTGATGCATAGCACTGTCCCTCACCTGTGGTCAAATATTGTGATATTATTATTGACAATATCATTGATGTTTTGCCCTCTGGGGCTTATATGACCATGACGTGGGGATCTTTAAGAAGTGCTTTAAGTGCTGCTTTCATTTAGGCTCCATATACAACTTGGTAGAAAAAATGTTACACATATTTCTTGTGCAATCTGAACTATACTGCATTTCAATAGACTAAATTCATTGTATACTTTATCCAAGCAGAGCTTATATGATTCTGAGGCCTGTTCATTCAAATGCGACACAAGAACGGTTCAATGAACCCAGTTCTTTTGTTGGAAGCCCAAGGATAAACCGGAGACATCTTCAGTTCACAGATATAGTATTTATTCAGGTCACAGGTAAAGTATGGCAGCGCTGGGCTCGGAATGGCAGAGCTCCTACAGGATCTCAGTCAGAACGAGCCCTGTTTCCGGGTGCTGGTCACATTTTATCTTCTTGGGCTGGGACTGCCTCGTACAGAGGTTGAGCTTTCACGCCACCGAGTCTTACTGGTCAGTTATCTCTGACGTGAACTTACAGAAATGTAATATGAAACACGTATGGGTGTTGTCCTTGAGGCGTGTATCTACTCTAGCAGGCCTTACTGTCCGATCAAAGAGGGCATTGAAGATTCAATGAGGACAACCAGTGATTTATATGAGTTAAATAATAAAAAAGTACAAGTCTAAAGTGAACAAAGTAAAAGCCAATTCTAACAGTATGGATCGGTCTAATTGCAGCATGATTTTTAAAGCTAAAGTGATGCTGTTTCACATTTCTTCGTATTTGTAAATTGATTTATCAAACGAGGAGCGTATGCTGACATAATCAGACTGTAAAACAGCCTCCTCCACACACACACACACACACACACACCTCCTCATCATAAAGTGCATACAGCACTTCCCATAATTATCTCACACTTGCTCTGTGCAAGCAGTGTAAACTACGTGCTTTGAGTATACACTCACCATTAAGTGGGGCAGATTCACTAACAGCTTTGTGTGTGACATTTTAGAGTCACTATTAAAGCACAAGAGGGAAAAGAATGCAATACAGATATGTTTTTCTTTCAGTTCAACTTTTTGGAGCTTTTTGTAGAAATGCAAGCACTCTCTTGAAAATGAGATGCTGAAGATAATGGACCGAACAGTCAGAAGAGGAGGATACATATTTATAGACATTTACATATAAAGGTAGAAAACATTTCTCCCTCTGAGGGAGGAAAAAAAATCTTTTATCTTCAAAATTTAGGTAGGAAATTATTTCATTAGGGACATTTCCATTTTGTGTGAGAGCGTAGAGAAGACAGAGCGTGCTGCGCGTCCCCCAGAAATGTGCTGTTTGTATTTACGTGAATATTATTTTTGTTTGCTTGGATCATTTTTTTCTTAAGGCCTGGGACCTGAGGAGGCTGTGATCGTCATGGCTGCTTCCTATTCATCTTGGCTCCACAGGGAGCTGTATGATGTTTTTATTAACCTGCTTGTCTGGAGGCCGTAGGGTAGCTTCTGGACCTTGGCACTCCATGCCTCTTGCACCTCACATGCGTCCAAGAGAGTTCAATCACATGCCCTGCATGGGGGCCGAGATGACTGGGGAGATACTCTGTGGCCTCGAAGAAGATTAAGCTGTGTGCGCGGAGGAAAACACTAAGTTAAAGGCACGCCCCGCTGGTCTGTGACACGTTTGAGCTCGACTTATTTGCATTGATGAATGCATTCGGATATGACTGACAAGTGAGGAGAAACTTCTGCGATCATAAACAGCACAGCAGAAATTCAGAGTTATTAAATTGCAGTGTTTGTGTTGTTTATTATAAAGGATTATAGATTTCCCGATGTGTCCTGAACATTTGAGCTTGTAAGAATATAATATTCTGTACCAGCAGAGGGGTGTTTTAAAATACTGTATGTTATTGAACAAATGGTGTCATTAAAAAAGGTTTTGAGAATTTGCCTTATCTCGCAGTCATGTGCTATTCTCTCTTGTGGGATGCATTTCCCTTCTGTTATTGCATAGTTTATGATAAATAAAACATTTTACCATTCATTGTTTGGGATTTGACTGTGTAATATATGTGATATCTATATGTTTCGATAGTCTTTGTTAGTCTGTTTTTCATTTCCCGTTCATCAATGATTCCCAGCTTGTGTAAACTATTTGTACTCAGTATTTACAAGTCAACAGGTGAGGGCAGAAATCAGCCAGACTTGAGCTTGAACACGATGTGACGCATGTTTTCATTGACTGCATGGGGGCAACTAAATGATTACAATAGGACTATTAGTGTGTAAAATACAGTAGAAAATGATGTCAACCATATTTGAAATATAGTTGCCATATTGGAATTCTTGAAATACTAAATAAATAATGAGTGCTTGTGTATGAAAAAAATAGGAAACCTTCAACTGTATCTGCTCAGGAAAGCTAGTGGAGTCAGAATTAAAATATTTTTAAAAGGCACCATTAGAAAAAATGTCAACCATATTTTAAAATTATGCCATTATGAATTTTGACCTTTGTACAGTATTTTACAAACAATCATCTTGTTATCTGGGAGAATAACAAAAAACTGCATTACAAACGGGGGCAAAGTGACACGGCCATTTTTTTTTTCAGAATTCAGACTAGAGTTACCTTCTATAGTTTATGTGCTGCAGTTGGACTCATTAACTGTAAACTAATATCCAGGTAGCGACGGCCACCTCCTGTTTATCTGGACATATTTTAAGAGAAGATGTTGTCAGTTAGGGCTGTGATAGTATGCTTTATATTAAGACAATTATCCGCTCATAGAATGTCTGACAGATTGTTGACTGATTGTTTACCTGTACACAAAGCAAGGTTCATTCATTTCATTCCCAATCTCCTCAGTGCTGTGTATTCTTTAGAGGGACTGATGAGGTCAGAGACTTCAAGACAAATCTCAACTCTGCATACTCATATAATAAATCCATTCCTTGTATCCTAACTGATTGAACTACATTACATTACAGTCAGCAGTGAGGATGGGAATATAACTCCACAAACATTTAATGCCTGTTTGAAATAGACAGTTTGGGAAGCAACTTTAATGTTTAATTCTAAATAAGTTATTGAAAATCTGACTGATCTCCGATAGTTCTCTGTCTGTTGAAAAGCCGAAAGTGAGTTGCTACATCCTCATGAATCAGAAATTAGGCTGGCAAATAAAATGTAATCATAACTGAGTAATGACTGCCAAATGTGTGAAAATAAGTTTAAAAAAAAAAGATTTCTTTGTAATGGATCACAACAACAGGGCTGCTGTTTCATCATTTCAGGGTTGATTTAAAGCGGTGTTTTCTTCATTCATCTGAATGAATCACTCACTTGATGTTTTATTGTATTGAAACACCAAATTGCATTAAAATGAAACGTAATGGCAAGAAATTCTATCACAACAAGAATATCCAGTATAATCACGTCCCTCTGATACGTTTAAGTTGTCTGACACTAAGATCTATAAATAAGCCTTGTTAGCGGCTGTATGCTGAAGGAACATTGTATCATTACGTTATGTTCTCCTTTGTTTGCATTGATTAGCGTACTGTTATTTTGAAAGACATATTCTTGACAATGAAAATATGAAAGAATTCCTTTGAAAGGAAAAATAATGTTCAAAGGTGAGGCTCCTTGGTATGTTGTGCAGAACGTGGAATTGGATCAAGATTATGTTATATCAAAAATAGATGCAAGAATAATGACTTTTCCACATTCAAACAAAACGACTGCATCAGATCTGTGGGAGCACTCGGCAGGCTGGATGCTATAACACCGCTGTCCGTGTGGCACATGGCGACTTATATAGCGTGGGTTTGAGTATTTGGGTGGGTACGTTCTAAATGGGCTTATGCTTATACACGTTTTCAGTGGGCGAATGCATGCTCATGAATGGATTTCAACACAGGGCCTCATTTCAGAAAAAATATGTACAGCAGTCAACAGTGAGGGTCAATTATGAATTACTTATGATGTTTTTTAATTAAAAAGATAATTTTTGCAAGTCACGAAAGGTTTATTATAGTATCATTTCTATTTGTGTGAAACCGATAAGGGAACTACATCGTGTATTGTACATCACGTTGCTCGTTAACTACAAACTCGACATTTGTTCCACGCACAAATGTAACACCTGATGTGTTTTATTCAGCAATGCTTTTTACCAGATGGGAAGTGATAGAACTAACCCTGTGAGTGTGAGTACGTGATGGTAGGAAACACACAAGCATCAAAGCACAAATACTTTTGGCAATATAGTGTATGTGAATGTCGTTTATTCATCCACAGTATTCTGAATCAAGAATTCAATACTCCTACTACGTTCTACACTACGTTCATTGCCAGTATAAAGCAGTGTGGGATGCACATGAAGCAGAGGATCAACTGTCCGGTGATTACAGCATCCTGCAGAAAGGAACTGAAACAAATGGCTTCCTAAAACATAAAAAGAACTTTTTGATCAACCTAAAAACCTGCAGGTCTAAGGCTGGTATAGTAAATCTGCTAGAACAACAAACACCCGTGCACAGTGCACATATTCACAGAGATCCACGGGGGCTAATATATCAAATAGATTAGAAAATGAAATCCGTGCTTCATAAAACTTTTAGTCCGAGCACCCAAATCACTGTTAGTAGCCCACGGATTGCTCCCTCTTCCCTCTGTGCTTAACTAAGCCTCGGTATATAGATATAACGTGTGTATAGGTCACAATCCGTCAGTGTTACCTGACTGCAGGTTAATTCCCTCCTCGATCCCTCTGTGGTCTTCCTTACTCACCAAAGAGCAGCTTTGGATTTCAAGTTGTCACCGAGTGAAATTCATTTCCTCTTCAGACAGCTGGAGAATCCTTTAATACCCGATCATTATCTCCCCTCCTTTGCCTCACTCTTGACTCTTTTACTTGCTACCTTTTGTTTACCTTGTTCGGAAAATGTTATTAGTGTTTCCAAATACATATTAAAAACAGAACAAAAGAGGTCTGTTATCTTGCAGGCTATAGGACGTCATTAGAAACCATTTGAAGACTTGTATTTCTGTAAAATATTAACTCCATCTCCAAGTGGTGCAACACCTGCTGTGACTTCTCCTTCGTGCCATTAATAAGAAGAAAACTGGAAGAGATCTCCTCAGTTTATCGATTAATGTACTTCATATTTCAAAGTTAAAGCAACGTTTTACTCCAAATGTGTCAGCTTTTTTTAAATTTAATATTTTAGTGGGGTCATCCAAAGCTCGTCTCCTCTGAATGACTGATAGGATCCGAGAAAAATCTGTAAATTCAACTACTTTTGTTTTGCAATTCTCTGTGTGAGCACATCCATGAATGTGTAATGGCACGGCTCAGACTCTTATGCGGTCCCTCAGTGGGATAACATCATCCGTGCGCGTACATTTCTGTGATTTAAAAAAAAAAAAAAATGCCACCCCCTGCAGGTCTTGCTCGCTGATAAGTGACAACTTAATGGAAGGATATTTCCTGTAGGACAGCCCCACTGAGGAGACAATGTGCCGCTCACCGGAGCTATGAGAAAAATCAGACAATTTAATTTGGTCGTACATATGAGGAAGAATGTAAACACAAATTAACCGGGAGAGGCAGACAGCCAGAGTTTGTTAATCAGATCATTTGAATTGTTTCTTCTTCCCAAACAGTTCATTGTGTATGTCAAGACAGAGTCTCCCAAGAAATTATAAAGATCACAATACTTCAACAATTCAATACAATCAAGGGCCAATTAATATGGAGAAAACAACCATCCATTGTCTACCGCTTATCCTGTATTCAGGGTCGCAGGGGGGGCTGGAGCCGATCCCAGCTGACATTGGGCGAAGGCAGGGTAAACCTGGACAGGTTGCCAGTCCATCACAGGGCTAGACAGACAACCATTTCACACCTACGGGACATTTTAGAGTCACCAATGAACCTATCCCCATCCTGTATATCGTGGAGGAAGCCAGAGAACCAGAGAGAACCCACGCTTACACGGGGAGAACATGCAAACTCAACATGGCAGGAACCCGAGCCCAACCCGTCATCCCAAAATGACATCATTGTATGATCAGAATTTGATCCAATTCGTGCAGTAAAACCTGGAGACTGGGGTGAACATAGTAGATGTATCAGCATGTGAGCATTGGTAATGTGGGCAAGTTAAAATGAAATCATAATCATACAAACAGCATTTGATTCAAAGCACAGATGTGCCAAAGTGCAGCCTCACAGAGCTGCTGGCATGGCTCCTAATGTTGGTCATAACTGAGATCTGTTCACCGTGTAAAGGAGTGTTTGTGTGTTTCGCACTATAGAAGGGGACTGCATTTGAAGCGATTCACCTCCCGCAAAGGGAATGAACTGCATTGATCCTAACTTTCTAATTAAGAGTCTCTTTGCGATCAAATAGTAAGCGACCCTGAAAAGGTCACCACCGAAAGCACAGCGATATTTATACACTGTGTGGCGGCTGGTCCTCTCTGCCGCAATCACCTTTACAAATAACTTTGCTAAAGTCAAAACATCCATCTCTCCACAGTATGTGGCATATAAAATGCTATTTCTTTACGACGAGCTCTTCGAGAGCCAGACAGGAAGATGCATGAGACAAGACTCTGTGCTGCCATTTGATTGATTTGTCAACTCCAGCTTTCCAGGCGCTCATTTAACAGTAATAATTTCCATCCAAACTAAACAGCGGGTATGTGAAATTATGTGTCCAGGAGAGTTTCGTTGTGTGTGTGTGTGTGTGTGTGTGTGTGTGGTGGGAGGGGCTGTCATTTAACGGTCCTGCGAACCAGACAGGAATATTTTACTCTTTCATCTCTGCATTTCTGATTCAGCCCTTTATCCAGGAGAGGCAGACAGCCAGAGTTTGTTAATCAGATCATTTGAATTGTTTCTTCTTCCCAAACAGTTCATTGTGTATGTCAAGACAGAGCCAAGAAATTATAAAGATCACAATACTTCAACAATGCAATACAAACAAGTGCCAATTAATATGGAGACAACACATCCATCCATCCGCTCGCTTAATGTTACACTGTCTATTACACACTATTGAAGACATTCACTCTGAAGTGGACAAAATGATTAAATGAACTTTCCCTCTTTGGGGCTGTTAATGTTGGGGCTGTTAATGTTGCCTACACTCTGTAAATAAATGGGCCCATAACGAAGATGCGGATCACTGAATTGTGGCCACATTTGGAAGCAGCTGTGGCTTTAAGCCATAAGACTTGTAAGAATCAGGTCCAAGTTACTGCATGATGAAGGGATTATCCATCAGCATATATGATTTTTCTCCTCCCAGGATGCTTTTGAGAGAACATTGATCCGCATCCAATAACCGCTCATGTACCACTTGTGTAAGAATCGCTTTTTTTTTGTTCATCAGGCCAGCAAGTCACCGACTTAATGCTTACAAACCAACAGTTGTACAAAAGCCATTAGCGGTAAAATCTAATTATTGATACTGTGAATGATTGACAGATTCATAGAGGAGGCCCACCTTCCCTGGACCCAAAGGAAAGAAGAGGGACTCTCCTCCTTCAGTGACTCCCTGTGCTGTCAGGAATTATTTATGAATGTAAATACTGCTTCCTCTGCCTAGTAATTACTTTAAGAGTGCACTTCAATTAGAGTAGGTAATTAGTGTTTATCGTGTTTATGTTTTTCCTACTCTCTCTCTCTCCCTCTCTCCCCCCACTCTCCCTCTCTCCCCCCTCATTGTGTCTGTACTCCTCTGTCAGTGGCCTTGCATTCACCGTCATCTTTAACATCTGACGCTGAAAACTCGTGCCCATGCAATTCTTCAGTATTTTTAATTAACAATGTGGTATAATTTAATATTCGAATGGGTCTGCTTTGAAGTGGGGGAGTCATTAGGCTTATCTTCAGCTCTCCTTGGCTCACAGAATGCCACCGGGGGACAATATCTTGCTTTACACAAAAATAAGTTGCATTTTTCCAAACACAAAAACAAGGGTATGACCATGACTTTACCTGTTCTGCTTGTTTTCCTCTTTCTTCAGTTATTGTGTACATTTTATCTCCTTATTCTACAGTACAACACTGTGTTTTGTAAAGTAACCCTGATCTATTTTTTACTTCCTTAGCTTTTTACACACGTCTGTGGTGTTAGAATTCAGAAAGCATGATAGAAAACAAACGTTCTCTGGCTTGGTGAAATGGTTAGACATTCAACATGGTTTATTGACGTTAGGATTTGTATATGTTACAGGAATTCTAAAGCTTTTTATTACTTGTTAAATAATAAACAAATTGCACAAAGAACCATGGTGCACAGGGTTGGAGAGTTGTTCTCATTCGTAGCTGTAATTGTATTCGAGATGTTCCATCCATCCATCGTCTACATTTTATCCTGTACTCAGGGTCACGGAGGGCTGGAGCCGATCGTGCAGCCAAATTCTGATGTTTTCAACTCGTTGAAGCTGAATATGGTATGTATGAACCAAGGATGGAAAAGCAATTAATGACCAACTGAGTTCGCTCCTGAGGTTACAATAAGTTGAGATGGAGAATCGTTATATTATAGCCTACCATTTTGACAACATGGGTTCTTGAGCTTTTTTAGAAATTCAACTGGATGTTGTCCAATCTGTATTATTAAGTGTTTTTTAGAGTCAAATGAATTTAACCTTGGTAAATAGATGAGCAAGTCAACCCCTTCCTTACAGGCATAGCAGAGACGTAGCAGTGGAGTTAGAATCTGTTGAGCAAGTTGTGTTAAAAGAAAAATCCAAATTTTCTTGACAATCTACAATAATATGTTTATAGTGCTGGAAAACTAGAAATTCCGGGCTTTCTAATATAAATGCTAAATCCTTAATGCTTCACAATTACTTTCACTGGTGGGAGCCCTGGCTGTTCGTGGCCACCTGGTGGCTGTATCGAAGCTTGCTGAGACAGGATACATCATAGAGCACTGAGGGTGCTGGCAATATCCATTTATCTGCCTGTGTAGCATGGAGCTCTTCAGTCATATATACAAGTATCAGTATTCATTGTGTTATATGTTTCAGTATTTCAGTGTATTTATAATGTTATTTGTAACATGGCTAAAGTATATGGAAATACATCATGTCTGAAAGTAAAACTTCCAGAAATCAGTCAACTATGCATCTTTGTAAATTGTATGTGTGTATTTTTGTAAAATTTACAGCATCTTATAATGGTGATATAACTATTGAAATTTGGATTTTCGATTCAATTTTATACTGCAATGACAACAAATAACTTCTTTTGCTTCTTTTTTTTATTGCATATCCATTTATTCTGGACATGTAGCTACAAAATACACTTTGCAGCCTGTGCACACAACTGCTTATCAATCCTCTGTGTAGTCTTACTAAAAATTTACCAGAAAAAAGAGACAACTCAATTAAACAAAGCCAGACAATATATTAACAGTAGGCAGGCATACAATAAAGCATCACCACGCAGACATCAGACCGTGTTTAAACAACATACACTCCTCAGCCCCTGCAGCCATAAACACATAGGCTATTAAAGGCTATTAATCTGAGGGACATTGCAACGCTGATATCATAATGCTACAACTATCACCGTGAGTTTGTTGTCACCTTCTCAGGCCAGGTGAGTCATGTCAGAGGGAAGAGGAGAAAGAAACCCACAGTACATGATTCAGGATTTGACAGAAGGAGCTATGATGTGGAGCTTTGCCAAAAAAGCTCACGGGCAAGATAGTTGAAGAAAGAAGTGGGCGACGTTAAACTGGTCGTTATGAAAGGATCCGGCTTGATAGTCGAGTGCAAGTCAAAGACTCACGTGGTAAACGCTGTGAAAATCCCAATTTTGTGGGATAGGATGAATAAGTAACAAGCAGCAAAGCTCCAATGAACGGTGTAGGTGATGGTGTCTCACGCAGAGTGGATGAAATGAGATTTAACGAGGATAAAGGGGTGACAGACACTTTCAGAAAGAAGATGTTTGATAAAAACGACATTTTGAGACTAAAACTGTCATTTTGATTTGGAGTACTTGCAAGGTGAGTGTTCTTGGATGATGTGAGTTTCAACTGCAGGCATTTTTCACACTACTTGGATTGGTGGAGATGAGGTTGGAAATCAGCGAATAGATAATGAATTAGGTTTTAGTGAATAACTTTTTCAGAACATATTAAGAAAAATGAAACATTACATGAAGATTAGAGAGTAAAAGTGCCTAAAATATTTAAACATGAAGGCTGTGGATTAGTGAAATGGATAAGTCAGATATGAACTGATTGTGGATTGGCTTTCATGAAAGTGTGGCATTGAGTGCAAAAGAACTGCAAAACTAAAACCGACATCAGCGTTGTAATAGGTGACCAAATTGAAAAGATACTCAGACTCAATTAAATGGTTCAATATTCACCAACGGGAATGTTAGAAAATAAAACTGAGGTGGATAAGAGACAGCCTCTCTCTCTCGCTCTGTGTGTGTGTGTGTGTGTGTGTGTGTGTGTGTGTGTGAGACCTTCTCACATTGGCTGTACAGTAAATTAAACTATTATCTGCATTCAGGTTCTTGATGTAGCTGCCTCAGAAGTTATAAGTGGACGGGATGAGAGGAGGAAAATGGGAGAATGGGAAGCAGGTAAACACTGTGTAGGATGTTGTGTCCGCGTACTGCTTTCAGGAGGCCAGATGGCGATTGTAATTGTAAATGTGTGCATCTGTTAAGTCAGCATCTTCTTCCTTTAAATAGGCCACTTTCCTACTGTAACAGAGTTGAAATGCACCTTTATTATTTATTATATTTTGTTTGTGAATTTTATCTTATCTAAATAGTTTTCTTTCCTTTTTGCCTCTAAGAGGACGTTTTGCTTTCTTTTTGTCTCTCCTGGGCACCTGTAGTCCTACAGGTTTGTGTAGCCCCTCCCTTCTTCCCCTCACAGAAATGTTTACCATGGCTGAGGGTGAGTTTCGGCTTGGAAAGTTCCGCCGACATTTTTGTTTGTTTTCCATGAAAATGTGGTCTTGTCAGTGAATGTGTGAGGAAAAGTGTGCATGAAGGATGTAAATATGTTTAGCTGTGTTTTTCACAAGGTTTTAAGTTCAGATATCACTTCAATTATTATTTTGATACGAGTATTGGCGCCACTCGGCTGCCTCGTGTAAAGCTACATGAGACTGTTGTGTTGTGTGTGTGTGTGTGTAATGAGTGCTCCTCTGTATGTTTAGGTGTTAGCCAAAAAGACGGATGCCGACATTTTGTGTATGATTGTCGCCCGCAGGTTTGTGGTTTTATTTTATGTTCTAAAGTTTTAAACGTAGTAAATTCTGTGTGTTTTTGTTCTGCCATAGGATGGCGCTATTCATTCAGTCAATACACACCTCATGTTTTACCGATAGTTTGTTTTTGTAATTTTCTTTTAAAGTATTGAAGAAAAATGTGTAAAAGACAGAAATGTTTACCATGGCTGAGGGTGTTAGCCAAAAAGACGGATGCCGACATTTTGTGTATGATTGTCGCCCGCAGGACTGGAGAGAATAAATGCTGTGAACACAGAACCTGTCTCCTTATTGTGCCGACCCAAGAGCGTTACACTACAAAATAGATAGAAAAATTGTTTGGCCTGAAGATGAAGTTAAAGCGTAAATCAAAAGGATCAGACGTACGTATTTATAGAGCACTTAAAACCACAGTTAGAAAGTGCTTTGCAAATACAAAAGATAAAATAGAATAATAAAGCTCAGGATATAAACAAGACCCAAAATATTTAATGTCTTTTGGGAAAAGCACACTTTCATTTAACCCTACTATACAAGAATGGTTTGCAACACATTAGACTATTACACTCTATTATGATTTATTATGTTAATTATTATCACTTATTTCTACTGAACAAATATGAACGTGAAGATACATAATAAAGGTTTCTAGTCCATAAATATCACTGGGTGCAAAGCCTCTTTGGCAGCCTTCTCCACTGTCCCAGTCCTTGGCGACAGTAGTCTCAACTGCCGCCGGATTTGCCACCGCTCAGCAGCTACTTGACGTGTGCTGAAGGAGCGCCGCTCACTCGCCACCGTCCCGACGCCCGCCTGGCGGTGACTCTTGCTTGCTAATGTCAGTAATCTCGCCGGCTGAGCCAAGCTCTAAAGCTGTAAAGCTGAGGCGGAGTTGTTGTGCGGCAAACTGCACCAACCGCAGTAAAAGATGGTTAATACCGTATTGCAAGGGGATCACGTGCCTTCGCCGTGAACAGAAGGAGATTATGGATCCAAGCCAGTGAAAGGGCGGATTCTTGTGGACCCTGTGGTCCTAAAGGCAGTGAGAGTCAGTGCAGCACCCACATCATGTCTGGTGTCTCTCTGTTTGCTCACATGATCTCTAGGTGATGAGCAATCTGTGATTCGATTGGAGACAGCAAATATAATTGGCAGAGGCAATTAGTTAGGCTGTGACCTACTGAAGCAAACCATCATTATTCAGTTGAGCTCTCATTGGTATGAAGTACTCACAGTGCTTCCTCATTACTCAGCTAGCTAATGTTAGCAAACACAAACGTAGGATCCATGATTTCATTCTGTTCTCGCCAATGTGATCCCCTACAGAATATTGAAACATTTCATCTATCTCTTCTGCAGTTTTCTGCAAAAACTCTGCAAAATCTCAGTTGTGGAGCTTGACTTGAAGGCTGATGAAGGCCATGAGAAGTGGCTGACAGCTCGGGAAGAAATCTAATAAGCAGACTATGAATTATTTTTGCTGCTTTTTCAACGTGAACGAAGCTTGAAGCTCAACATGCCGTCACGGATAAGCCTATGATGGTTCAACTTTTTGAACGTGCCGCCCCTGCTCAGATTGGGACCACGGCAACCATGAAAACCACGGCGAGGGAACGATAAGTGCGGGCTAAACTGCTACCTGAGTTCCCTGAATTGCATACCATCTTTACCAGCAGAGAGCAGATAGATCAATGATGAGAAACAGTATTGGACATCAGCCTCAACGTCTGATTATCAGTCATTAGTCAGTGCAGCACCCATGGATGGATGTTCGGGACCACGAACCGGAAAAAACTTACCATGGACCCTCACACAGGAAAATAGTACACGCGCGCACGTATAAAGATAACTTAACTGACAATGTAATTTAGTAGCATATGATGAAATCTTAACTACTGTCCTCATGTGGTGCAGCTGTAAAATTATCTTGCCAATCCTTTCCAGGGTTTTTGAAAAACCAAATAACCTTTGGTGCGATCAGATTCTAATGAGGTCCACATGAGGTTTTAACTATGTGGCCTGAAGAAAAGTCAGGCGACAGTTCCCAGAAGACTCTGTTTTCAGTGTCAGATCATTGCTTTAGAGTAGACCAAAGAATATTAATGATCAAGAGCATCATTTAGTCTTCACTGTTGATGAACACAAAAAGAAGAAAAATCAACTTTGTCTCAAAGAAAACAATATTATCATTGTGTATTTGATGTGTTTTCCTTTCCTATTATTATTGAGAAACATCTCTTCCTGTGCAAGTACATTTATGAAAAGATGTGTACCAATTCAACATAATGTGGCCATTTTCTGAATGAAATTAGGCAGACCGCTGAATGAATGTAGCATGTCTGTTTTTTTTTCTGAAAGCTGTTGGGACGTCACCATGCAGGCGAACTGAGAAAAGGTCAGAAAGCACAGAGGCTATTGTGCAGACGCAAAAGCCTGAACAATGGAACAAAACCAAAATCCTGCAGGTGCTCTTCTCGTCTCCTGAATCACCCATAACATCACCAAAACATAAAAGAGAGCACGCCGCTCTGGTCACCGCCTTTTCACTGCGACATCAATCGCTACAGGATGTCACCGAACATTTATGACTACAAATAGCCCAGAAACAGTCAGAATACTGTGTGGGATTATTGTGCTTGCTGCCTGTTTATGGGTTTAATACGTTATATTGATTGTGTGTTCCACGCCATGGGGTGTGGGGGTAAAGCCGGTAAGCTGCATGTTATCAGTTAAAAGACGAACCCAAGTTGTCCCAGCTTTCAAAGTGATAAAATACAGCTATCGTGTCGTCCTGCAGCAGTTTGGATTCTTTTTTCTCTGCTTTTCTATCTCTCTCCTCTGCTAACCTGCACACACCTACATACTCCTATCATCAATTATTTGATTGATCATTGATCTGCATCGCTGAAGTTACATAAACGATATTGCACTTTTAAAGAGCAGCTGTTTGTGATGGTTTATTCAATCATTCACTTCACCTTATGAATGTGGTCTTTAAATATTTACATTCTGAGTGAATGACCCTTTTTGAGACTGAAGCAACAGATCAGTTGTTGGTGCCTGATCTCATGTTGCTGCCCCGTCATTATTATTATATTCATATATTTTGTATTTATATTAATAAGCCTCTTTAATATTTGCTAACCTACTTCTACCAGATCTCAACAATGCCAACCACAGCTGTGTTCAGTTAGTTTCCCTTTACTGAATGTCTACATGTATCCAAAGGTGTAATAGGGGCAAAAAGATCACACAGGTGTGAAAGAGAATGATAGAAAGAGGTGAGACATTAATACACAAACTGAATAAGGATCAGCTGACTCCGGTCATTCAGAAATGCATAATCCCAGTTCTATTACTTTTGGAGTCAGTAATATAAGCGTGTGGGCCGGTTCCATCTGGACACCCCTACTCTGCCCTCTGTACAATAATTGTTTGTTCTGCATGACTGAGCCTATGTATCTCCACCGATAACGCTAAACACAATTTCCCCTAGGAGCGCCGCTTGCTGAGAAAAACCTGTGAAGTCCATTTCCCAGAAAAGGGCAAATTAAAGAGGGGAAAAACAGGACCCTCCGGATTGAACATGGTGTATTTGCCACAGATTCTTGAAGGAGATATTTTCAATCACACTCTTATTATACATCTATCTTTTATCAGGGCATTTGTGGCAAATGTTTCCTCTTAGCTGAGATAGAAGATCCATGTATCTGTAACATACACAAACATCGGTGGGCAGTCCATCATTGATCAGCAGCAGGTAGCCTCTCCTGGTGGCTATCTGAAAGGAGAACCAATCTGGAAGCCTCTATGTAATTGAAATATCCCTGTTGTGTAGATGTCTGAGAAGAGCAATGACAAATCAATAATGTGTGCTATTAAGTTGCCTCTCCGTTTTTCCCCAGGTGGGGGATGGGGGGCAGGATGGAAAAAAAATTGCTCCCTGTCAGGTGCGTTTGCATCTTGCGGGGTTCAATTTATCCAAGGCCCAAAAATAAAGAAATTGCTGCCTCCCTGTTGCCCTGAGCTTGGAGAAATAAACAGTCAATATTTGCTCCTGGGGACCTACGAAAGGACACGCACATAAATCACCCAGCATGCATCTGTCCAAAGAATCAGCCACAGAGTCCTGTGTCATCACGTTTAGGATCATGCTGCTGCCGAGGCTCCCCCCTTCATCTCCGAATCAATGTGCCAGGGGGCAGCCGGCGCTGCGCTGGCATTGGGAGAAGGGACAGTAGCTGAAATTACTTTTCCATCATTTCCCATTGTGCTCCCGCAGCAGCCTGTTTACAGTATGTGCACTGCAACGCTGTCGTGATGAAGATGGCAAACTGTTGGACTCCTGCTGGTCCCCCCCCCAAGATAGGTCTACCTTTGAGTTTCCTCTTTATATGTTAATATATAGCAGTTATGCAGTGAGATAATTGCTTTTTTACACAAAGTAGTTTCTGTCTGGATCATAAAGCTGTTCATAGTTACAGTTTGAACTCTTAACTATATAATTTGCTGTCTTGTTTTTTGAATATAAAAAAATTCACCAACCCACTTAGGATAAAAAAAGCTGTATTATTCAGTTTGCAACCATATGTTCTTCTATAGTAGGCATTTTTGAAAAAGCTGTGGGATTAGTGCATCACCATGGGATGTTTTCTATATCTCCAGCTGACAATAGAAAGGACATCCAGCTGGGAAAATCAGTCTGGATATATCACTGGCTCGGCCATTTCTGATGCCCTTTTCCGAGACAAATACGAGCTGTCCACTAATGCAACAGGAGTCGCGCATCACATCCCGTGTCATGGGGTGGCCGTTCTGCCTGGGAGAGCCTCTGGCTGCTGTCATTAGGAGGAAATGGGCCTAAATGCCCCGCTCCGAGAGACTGATAGGCTTCCATTGGCCAGAGCATTCATGCTGAGACAACAGAGGTTTGTACTCCATTTCTCACCGTTTTGTCCATGCGACGCATGTACGGTACCATCAGTTCAGTTATTGTTTGGAATGTTATCAGCTGTAAATGTGTTGTGTTAACTGTACATCATTAAAGACTTTGTCTATATGAAATATGTAACTGCCAAGTGTGAGTAACGGCTTTGAAACCAGTGTTTTGTCTCTCAGTCTAATTGTTTTATCAGTGTGATATTTATTGGAGTGGAATACAGACAGAAGGCTGGCGGTAGAAAAATGGAGATTCATATTGGATAATGGCTTCCTCCCTTCCTGTCCGCCAGTATGTCTGTCTGTGTGGACGCACGCACACACACACACGCACACACACACACACGCACACACACACACACACACACACACACACACACGCACACACACACACACATCTGGTGTCAGACAAACACTTTCAGGGGTCCTGGCAATCTGTTCAATCATTCCCTTCTGCAGGTCTTTCTACGGCTCTCCGAGGTCTAATTATCAGTGACAGAGGACTTTACCCAGTTGAACAAATGACAGAGCATAAAGATCCGTCCCTTCTTCCCCTCGGTAAGCAGGAGATTTTAATGTAAAAGCCCCCTAATAGTTTGCGTGTTAAGTGTTAATAGATGAGAATTGTCCGCTGCCTTAAGGTGATGAAAAGGCAGACGGATGAGAGCATAAATGGGGAGAGGGAGTCATAATGCTCAGTGGCACACTTTTAATTGAAAATTACATTTGATAGAGAATCACATAGTGTGGATGGATATCTTCCATTACGGTGGCGTCGCACAGATCAGTAGTGAGAGACCCAGTGAGTTGCAAGGATGCAACGCTGCACCTCTGGATGCCTTTTCAGGATCATGAGGAATAATTTCCCTCTTGGAAATGTATACTGGGATCAGCCAGACATGAGCAGAGCATATTAACTGCATCATGTGTCTTCCATTCCATAAAGTAAAAGGGTTTCCTTTGTATCTCTTTCATGTGTTCTCATTTGTGACGATTACTTCAAGTCCCTGTTATCCAAGCAAAGTCCATTCCTGTATTTTAGATGATGTTTCCTTCTGAGTACAGCAGAGTCATGTAGATAAAACAGTGGCTTTGTCTCATCAAGAGGTGTACCCGTCTCTACGTACGGTTTAAACACAGAGGGAGCAGAACAATGGAGAGTCTGTGAGACTCCAATCTTTTTGGAACCACAGAAACGGAACGGAGTGAGGGGGATCCCAGATGAGATAAGCACCGATCGAAGTCTATTCCACAAACCTCCGCTCTCAAGTTTCTCTTCCTCTGCGCTACTTTGCGATACGGAATCTAATTTATTCACCCGGCGTAGCTGGCGCGGCGCTGCTGAATTAGGAAGACTGGAAGCTGCGAATCGCATTTATCAGCTGAAGGAGTTAACGACATGCCAGGTGGGATGATATGAAAGCCTCGGTTCAACAGTGAAAGAGGGAATACAAAGTTAATCTAAAAGCAGTGGGAGGCGCACGTTTCGGTACATGATAGGAGGAGAGGGAGGCAGCTTACATTCCATGCAAAGCGTGGCTTTTCTGCAGAGATCTTAATGAAAACCTGGAACCAACATTGTCACCCTTGATGTCTTCTGTTGTGCTCCGCCGCCTCTCTCTAGATAACTCCAGAAAACCTCTCGTCAACGCTTTATAGGACTTCAAGATAACTGTTGCTAATGTCATAATTCTGCCAGAATCTGTAGCTCACAATGTCGCGGCACTTATCGGCTAATTTGTGGATTTCAGGTAAGAGGAGGGAGGAGCTGCAAACAAAAAAACAAAAAGGAGATTATGACCTGCAATATGTCCCCTGCCAAGGATATGTCCCCCGTTTTACTATATAACTCATCATCATCATACATATTTATGTTATTTATTTGACAGGGACAGTGCACAGCTTCTTAGCTGTACCAGAGTTAGCTATAAGCTCATTTACATCTGTAGTCCTTGGACAGGAAACGATAGAATAAAATCTCTGTTAAGAACTAGTCTTAATGTCCTAATGTTACTTTTTGACATAGGATGTAATAATAACCATTATTGAGTATCTAGCAGGTTTGTTGCTTTGGTGGTGAAAACAATCTTAAAAGATAAATATGCTTTTGGTTTTGCAAATCCAGTAATGGAGGAAAGGTGAGAAAGTGAAATGACGTTGTTATTGCTGCTGTATTTCTTCTGTTCAACCACCTGGCTTAGTACCAGCTAGCACAGGCAATATGGCAACTCGACACGGGAAGCACCACAAGCTGTCTCTCTCTGCGTGGCGTCTTATTAAAATAAAATGGTATCTTTGTTCAGGCTACACCTGAATATTTAAAGACATTTTATTTAGTTTCTATTAACTTCTTTATACTTTTTGTGACATGAAAATGTGGCATATTTATATTTCCGTTTGCAATTATTATTCATGTATTGATTTATTTAGTTTCATATTTAATTTGTATTTCCATTTTCAATGTAATAATTCCTTTTTAAATGTATGTTTTATTGATTTCCCTTTGCATTTACACCATATATATTTCCCAAAATCTATTTATTATCTTCTTTATGAAATTCTGTGTCACTTCTTCCCTATGCCAGTAAGGGTCATTCACATTATGCCATGGTGTCGGACGGCAGAGTAATGCAAAAAGGTGAGTGTACATGTGAGTATTTAGGGTTCCTGTTGCGCTAAATTACAAGTTTTTATGTGTTTTAATTGGAATATAACGACCGTATGCCAAACTGTGGTGGAGTAGTGCATTTCAGGAAATAGCATATTCTCAAATGTCAGAGACTTCCCTTAAAAGCTTTCAGACAAACTGTACACATCATTAAAATCTCAATTCGTCTGCATACGTCAACATGAATTTCATAATTAGCCAAACATTTACGTAATACAAACCTCTCGCTCTCGCTTTTCTTTTTTAAAAAACAGTGTCTGTCATAAGTGGAGTGTAAAAGCAGACTGTCTAAGTGGCATGAAGATTAGGCTTCATTATGTGGCTCGTCATTCATTCCCGTTCCTCGTGGTCTGATAGCTGGTGGGCTGTAGGTGCCGGCTGAATTAAAAACCCAATCCTACCAGAACCAGCAGAGGTCGGGTTACGAGCACGTAAGAACGGTTGGTGCCAGAGTCATGCAGATGTTCCTTAGATGTCTTCAGCACTCGCAGTCAATCATACATTCCCCGCCATTCACGCTCTCCTCTCACACACACACACACACACACACACAACACACACACACACACAATCCTCTCCATCTTTAGGCACCATAACAATGTGAATATTTCCTATTGGCAAGATGGAGCCTGGAAGTAAACAGACCCCACAGGCAGTTATGTGTCAGATACAGTAGCGTCACAGCAATGTGCTGTCAACTAATGGTTTTATGGAGCATGCATCAAGGCCCTTTTATGCAGTGACAGTCTTTGCTTTACCGTGGGAGGCATGGCAGACTTCCCAGTAAGCATGTTGAACAATGGTTTATTAGACTGTATATCACTGACATTTTTTAAGAAGCCAAACCTGTGACAGAGTACATGAACTCAAGCTGCCCAGAGGCTCGTGAAGTCAGCATTGATGAGGCATTTCTCTTAATGTTTTCTATTCCAATCAAGCAAATGAGCCATATAGGCAGTAACACATTTGTCACACTAGCTGTCATGAAGATTACTGGCTCATTCGGTTGAATGTGATCATTTACTATGTTTCCTGGTCATACTAAACGGATTAGATCCGACCACCTTAACTGCTATCTCCTAGCTTATCTCAAAACACCCACAACGGACTGCTAACATTACCCAGAAGGCCCTGCTTCCTTTTGATGCATACTGCTCACAAACTGCAGTGGCCTATAGTTTCTTACTTAGACAGAGGAACAACTATAAGTCACATCACACTGTCTACAATATCACAGTAATATTAGCTTCAAAATGAAAGTAAATTACGCAAATAACGATTTCACCAAAAAAGCAAACTAAAAATGCATAAACGAATGCTTCTTTCTGTGAGAATTCACTGTAAACTGACATCTATAATTCCACAAATGCAAATTGCAAAAACCTGTTATGTAAACATTTATACAAGCCAAGGAAAGATTTGTTGTTGGATATATACAGTAGTGGGCAGCGGGACGCTAACTCATCCTTTAGTTGCATTCCTGGAAAGAATCCCCATAGCTCAAAATAACATCTTGCCAGATGGGACCGAGAAAATGAATTATCCTTCCCTCCTATCTGTGGCACTGTTTGCCATCCTGTCCCAAGAAGCACTCAGGCACTCGGTATTAAAGTGAGTTTACTGAGATCAAGAGGAGCAGCGTTCGCCTGTCTGACACTCAAGAACACGTCATTCTGTACAAATAGGGCAGACGACCTCACTGCTGTCTGTGGTGAAAGTGAATGCCCCCTGAAAGTGTAATTATTTACTCATTACAGACAATGTGGTCGACAGCGGGCTCGAGGGACATTCAGGATTCAAACTGTCATTAGAGCAAAGCACTTGATTTACTGCCAAAGCCAAAAACACAACAACTGCATCACTAACATTAAAACCCGAGTTGGAAGAAGCATCCAGGAAAATTTACCTCAAGTAACTTCATAAAGTAAAACGTATACATCAAACATACGTACTAATACTACACTGTGAAAATACTCTCTTATAAGTACAAATCTAAAAAGTATTCCCAGCAACATGTACTAAAAATATCAAAAGTAATCACTCTTTATGCTGACAAATGTGTATGTTGAATTTTACTGCTGTAGCTGTTTATGGTTGTGCTCATTTTAACTACGTTACTGTTGGGTGGTTCAATTCAATGCATCATATTATGTATAGACATCATATATGATCATTGAAGCGTTGCCGTCCTGTGAGCACCACGTATCTCCATGTAGTTTTCGTGAGCTCAGGAAACTACATCTGTGACAATTTATGATCCAGCTAATCCAAGAGGGCTTTTTAAGAGTTAATTATATGGCCTGGAAGGCTATGATAAATTATAATCGGAAAATAAACATGTAACTCCAGCTATCAGACCAATGCAGCGGAGTAAGAAGTACAATCTTTGTCTCTGAGATATGGTGAAGTAGAATTAAAGGCAGAGTAGGTCCAAAAACCAAAAAGGTTCCGCCCCCTTCGAGTACTCGAGAGTGCACAATCAGGAAGTAAGCATTGACAGACAGTCAGGCCGTCCAATAATTTTCTCCCGTCCGACCTTTTTGATTGGAAGGGGTTTTTACAGTCCTGCCACGGCCAGAGAATTTAATGTATAGATGGCTATCGGTATGTTACGAGGATTTCAAGTAATATAACAGAAAGTGTTTCTGAATAGATTGACCTGCTCTCCCAAAGTTGAAGTACATTGAAATGTTACTACATACTTTAGTCAGTGCAAGTTTTATTCCACCATTGACTCAAACTGTATTTAAAGGACACATTTGTCCTTGCAATACATACGTTTCTGAAGTAAAACCAGCCTACCTTCTGCTGCTTCCTTGTATGAGCCACAGAAATATTAGTTCCGCTCACCTGCCAAATAATTCTTTAGTTCTAACTTCAGTGTGTTAGGAGTCATGGCTTGCCTCCACCTGTAAGCTATTTTTCAAGCTTGTTAAGCAGACAGGCACACACATGCGCACACACACACACACACACACGCACACACGCACGCACGCACACACATGCACAAACACACACACACACACACACACACACACACACAGAGGCCAGTGCAATGGGAACTATAAATAGGCTGCTTGGCTGCACAACAGTCACCAAATGGGTTTCCAGTGAATGAAAGTAAAATTCGAGGCTCTCGTTCACACATACCTGAATCCGGCAAATAAAAGTGGTTTGAAACACAAAGACCTGAATCCCAAATAAGAGCCACACTGTGCTTTCCAAAACCAAACATACTTTGGGAGAGTGAACATTTCCTAATACAGCTATTTCTGCTTTTATTCTCTTATAGGAACACAGGTTACTGCTTGCACTTTGGGGGAAACTAAATATAACCTGAGGGTAGACATAGTGAAGGAAACTGAAAGAATGATTCGGTATAGTTGTACTGATAGGAGCTGAAAGGCAGGTCTTATATTACTTTTTCTTTTAGATTCAAACCCTTCCTTTCCGTCTGAACCTAAAGCGAATAGTTATCACATCACACGTATCAAACTAACTCAGTTTGTCTATTCAAAAGCATAACTCACTTTGAGGAATTGCCTATTTTAGACTGGCATTTGTTTTGAGTATGTGATTTTTTCATTGCGAGTTTCTGAGGAAAAGACTTGAACTCTAAAGTTTGACATGGAGAAAAATAGAATGGAGTAGCTATACAAATGAATTTAGTACATATTTAACACAGATCCAGTTATCATCTGGCCCATGTTGTGTAGTCTTTCGATATCTTTCGATATTCAGTGATTTTATTTTTCTGTTGCCATATCTTATTCTGTTAATCATTCCATCGAGACTGTCCTCCTCGAGAAAACGACCACATAGGTCGTGTGTCAAGCACCGAATTACGACCATATGTTACGTTTCAAAATAGCGCGCCCTCTAGCAGTCAAGTAAATATCGACACTCCGGTGACCTTTTGCACAGAATACTACTGTAATGTGTACTGCCCCCCCGTCAATCATCTGCAGAGACCCCCCCCCCACCCACACGTCGACCTAACCCCCCACCCCCCGCGCGCACGATCGACCCCCCGTCGATCATCAGCAGAAATCCCCCCCACACGTCGACCTAACCCTAACCCTAACCCTTAAACACAATTTACTGTACTTACCTTCATTAGTCCAATGAAGTTCCAGCCACTACGATCGTCGTTGCGGAAGAATCTCCGTAGTACGCACGTCGAGGATTAATCCACGCAATATGCAATGCTCTTATGTCACCAGTAGGAGTGCTCATCTAACGTACGCTCCCAGAGGTCGTATTTGAGGACGTGACACATGACCTATTTGGTCGTATGAGTTGGAGGGCTTGTTGATTCCATCTGTTTATTCTACTTTATTCTCAATTAAAGTCATTGTCTTTCTGTTAAACTTATTAAAATAATCTGCTCAGTCTGTCATTTTTTCTTCCTCCCTCTTCTGTTTTGAGGAATTTTGTAACTTTGTTTCAATAATAATGGCTTTTATGTGGTATCAGTTGCATAAATTAAGTACGCTCATTGTTTTCAGCCTCTATTGACATGAGAGTTTAGGTTTTTAGGTCTGATATCTAAATACTGAATGAAGTTATACTTTACAATTATTGCCCGAAACTTGTTGGAAAATTCCTCGAAATACCCGCACATATTTGGCTATTGAACTCAGCACTGCTCCAGCTTCATTCACCCTCTATGAACAGGCACCTTCTTCACAGTTGAGGAGTTCGGGGTCAAACATGGATGAACTGGCAGCACTGCACAGCTCTGTGGAGTGAAGTGGAAACATGAAGAATGATATCTCCGGAAAAAGAGTTGAAAAATATGAGCTTAGTCAACCTGACATCTCCACATCCTTCTTGGTTATACGCAAAATTTAAAATGATACAACAAATGTCAGAGAAATGACTATAAGCATAGCATAAGCCTAAGAATTTTGCAAGATCTGCATTATGTTAATGAGATGCCCGAGAAATGCGATCATAATTAAACAGTTATCTCTTTCAAGATCCTTCCATCCACGTTGTGATACGAGCATGTTCTTGCTTCCAATGACCCAGATTACAATCTCTCCACCGAGCATTTATACCACCGAGTCATTATTCATCTTTGTATTAAACCTTATCTTTACATGTGTAGCTCTGCATCAACATACATGCTCCGCCCTGAATATATTCTGTGGCTGCAGAAGTGAGGTGAATAGAAGGTGTGAATGAAATTAATTTCTAGTCGGCATTTCTTTTCTGTGAGGATTTTTATTTTATCTTGATTATTGTTTTTGTAACATTCCTCAATGTATTTTGCAAGACGGATGGACAGTGGGGAGAAAGACTTTAAAGCGTGGTTATGGCTTCACTGCTCCAACCTTTAGGAAAATGTCAAGATTATTCATGGAGGGAATCCCACCTGAATAAATGAGTAAGTATATATATTTGGCCTTAAACCTGGAAAGTAAATAAAAACAACAGTGGTGGGTGGGACGCTGACAGCACATGTATATATGCCACACAACTATGGCTTAAATATTATGCTAACAAGAAACAATTTTACAGAGAAGTCAGTCAACTGCAATAGGAACTGCGCTAGAAAAAACAGCAGAGTGTATGTATGTATGTATATAAAATTGTTTGCCCCCAAATCAACCGGGTGGTATGAGATGAATGTAAGAATGTAAGGATTTCTGTTTTATTTTCCAGGTTTAAGGCCTAAGATATGAAGCCCTGATTCTGAAGGATTTACATGGCAACATTTGATGTTGTGCTTGGTGTCAGCTGGTGCTGCAGATAACACAGGAAACACATTTGAGCATTTTCACATCACTGACATGAATCCACCAGGGGTTTTGCTTTCAAGTAGCTGTGCTGTCTCAGTCACCGGCCATGTAAAGTGTAGTGACGGCATGAAAAAGACATTTTCAAAAAAAACGCAGCCCATATCGGAAAGCCCACTACCGGTTTTTCCTCTTGCAAACAATTTTATCTGAATTATAATTTTGTACAATATAGAAAAATGAACACCCACCCTGCTGTAATGTATCAATGCCCTCCATCAGGTCAAAAGCATTAATTTCCATTTCTACATGCATCGCAGTACATTTGAGCCCACACTTGGTCAAATTGAGACTGAATATGCCGGTCAGATAGCATTAAACAATGACCTTGCGCTCCACTCATCACTACCACCAATGCACTAACACTCCATACAGATCTGACTGTGGATCTTCTGCATCTATTAGGGGGGAAAAGGGAGGCACCAAGTATTAAGAAAGCACAGTGTATGTCAAGCGTCACATTTCCCATCCCCTCTGTCCTTTTACTCACTTGGTTGAGCTTGATTGATACTGCAGAAAACCATTCCCTCTTAATCCTATGCATTTTTAAAGAACTAGTGGGACGCTTGCTGCGAACTCATCTCCAATGGCTCTCACCATATTGTAATAAGGCACAGATAGTGCTGGCGTGGCGCTTTGTATTGATTCAAGGCAGGTCTTTGAATTGTGATTCATTACAAAACCCCAGCAAAGCAAAAAAGATAACGAAAACACCCTCTTACATTGAGAATTTTGTGGGAATATGTGATATAAATGTAAACTCTATGTCCCCATTTTCCTCCCATAAATGTTCTCTCAAAAGTATATCAGTGCATACTGCTGGCTGTTGGACAATATTAGTATTTCATGCAAAGACATTAAATCCAAGTACTTAGACTTAGCATTATGCAGTTGCTCCTTTGCCAATATCAACTGCATATTTCAGTGCACAATAACCCAGGGAGAGTCAAAGACTGTTTGCGGGCTATGTTGAATATTTTAACACCTCTGCATATTGTTCTTGCACTGAAATTGTTGTTCATCTTAAAATGCCTGTAGCAACTTCATCTTTCAAATTGTTCCTCCTGTTGAGAAGAGCGGGTTCCATGGAATAATTTACATATGGCAATCACTGAATTATTAAAAACCGTGTCAGAGGAGATGCCATAAATACACATTTTCCTTTGTGTGCACAAACAGAAGAAGACAATGCACGTGGCCAGCGTAACGCAGCACTTGCAGAGTCACCAGCTTAAAAACTCTGATTATCATCCGACAAAACCCACACCGCTGACACCTCCGAGGGATGTTTGTTTTTTCAGTTTGCGATGCTTAGGCCTGGAGAGCAATCTGATTGGAAGCTAAAATATAAAGCCATCCAAACCTAACAAAAAGAGAGAATTTTAGCAACAAAGCTGCAGCGTCCACGTTTAATGTGACCATGCTTTTGTCAGGTTGTCCATTTTTTTATAAGGTCATTACTGACTTAATTATACAGTCGCCTTTTCCCCATTCTATCATATAACTGCTAAAAGGTCATGTCACCAATTATTTGCATCAACAAGGCTTCTCGGTGCACCTGATTATGTAAGAGATTCACACACGCTTCGACACACACATACTGACATACAGAGCTACATATACACGGGTTTGTGAGGAACAGATTGAAGTCTATAATGGAGGGAATCAAAACTGTGGGCATATGCAAAAAAACAATCCCAACACCGAAGAAACACAACAAAGCGTTTCTGAGGGTCCCTCTATCTTCATTTGGCTGACAGGTGAGTCTGAGTGTGTGACAGTCTCGGATGAAAAGTGTATTTGGGTGAGCTTTCTAATGAGAGCGGGGAGTGATCCTCAGAGCTTTAGTCCTAGGCTCATGGCAAAGGGGACATTAGGAATTTGATGTTAAAGAACGGCTGTAATGAAGTGACACAAATGGATATTAATGTTCTTGTTGTACAGTAGGGTCAGGAGGCGTACAAACTAACGTTGGGAAGGTTGGAAGGGGAAAACTGTGGAAATAGCTTTTTTTCTGCCACAGGGCAGATTAGCACACAGGCCGGGCCACTCACACATACAAGCCATCCTGAAGAATTGCTTTTTCAGTTGAACAAGTCTTTTTGTTGTTTCCAGAAAAGGGAGCCGTTAGCATATTCATTGTCCGCACCATTGTTAAAGCAAAAGCATTGTGCTGTCAGTGTGTATGCAATGCCCTATATTGGGTAGTTAACCAACCCAGTGTGTTGCCCCAGGACATGCTTGATAACAATTGGTGGAATAAGAAAAAAGATTGCATGGAAAGACTGTTCAACTGCACAGCAAACAGGAAAACAGATCCCATGGGCAGTGTCCCTTCATATCTTGCATTCTGTCTCTCCTGCTTTTCCTTTCTCTCTCTCTCTCTCTCTCTCTCTCTCTCTCTCTCTCTCTCTCCATATTTATGTATCATCATAAACAGTTTCATATCACTTGTTTACCCGTAGTTGTGGGGGCGTGCAGTTCTTTATGCTATTTCCTTATGTCAACATCATTGCGGACCACATCAGAGCAACCTTACACAAATCCTGTGACAACATTGAGATCAGATCTCTTTTACAATAGAGATTAAAGGGGGGAAATTACACGTATACAACATCACAACAAGACAGTCACCGCACACCTCACAGACATCACACATAAACACGCATTTAAAGTCCAGACCAACTTTTAAATTAATAAGAGAAACTGGAGAAAGCTTGACAAAAGCAGACTGTTATCTGGTATGCAGAAGAGCAGATGGCATTCAAGAGAGAAGCCCATCATCAACATTAAAATTACATTGTGATGTTCACTTTTAAAATGTCTGTAATTGTATTTAAAATGTGGTGATTTGTGTAAGGGGTAAATGGGCCTAGTATTGATCCTTGTGGGACACCATTATCAACCCTGAGGAGACGTGAAACCAGCAGCAGCAGTAATCTGAACTCTACCCAAACGATATGATGGAGGTGTATGCAGAATAATACCAAGCAGTGAAAAGCAGCTGGTCTAACAAAATATTATGACACCGTATAAAAAGGCTTGGACACATCTAAACAGAGCGCAGCACAGGATTGCTTTTTAACAACCACTTAAGAGGGACGTCATGCTATAGTATTTTGGAGCAGCAGCCTCATTTGTCACCAAGAATGAGGTTTTGACAAATTTCACAGCAGGGAAGCTGTGGAAGCAGGAACGAGCTATGGTAATGATCTCCCAAGCAATGGATGACACATTAATTTAAATATAATTACTTGCACCGCCCTGTTTTTAGAAATAATCATTTGTCGCAATGGCACTTGATTAGTATGTCTTAGCTCTTTTTCCTTTGTTTTGCCAAACATTTGCTTTCTGGCCTTTTTCGGCATTAACATTCCCTGGACAAGTGACTGAACAAAGATTCTCCGGCATCTCCCGGTGGGAGGCCACAAGTAAATTCAGGAGGTGTGCACGGCAATAACTCCTCTGTCCTTTACATTGGGCATAAACCAAACAGCACTTTGTGATAGAGGGGTTTGTTATGCCTGCTGTCATGCTCAAGGACATTTCAAAAAGATTGCTGCGTTGGCTTTACACAAACGTACAGATCACAATGTGCACTTGCAACCATGGATTTTCTATACTAGTAGCAATTTTTCAAAATGTTCTTCCAGTTTAATTCAAATGTAGGCAGAGATTTGGTCAGGAAAAGAGCAGTACATCTGTTTGGTGCTCAGACCAGTATGATGAGTGAATCCTAGAAACTATGAAACACCACAATCTAACACAGATCATCGCCATGGGGCTGAAACAAAAATGCACAGGTTGAACACTGCAGTTTTCCAACCACTGATAAAAAGCTATACCCCACTAAGCAATATTGAGACCATGACTATCTGTGTGAATGAGACAGACAAAAGTGTTTGGAAGGATTTAGTTGCTATCATTGAGCTGCACGTTTCTCCATTCCTGTCAAATCTACCTCAAGGTGTGAGAGAAAATAATCATGGATAAGAAAAGTGGCTCAGTATTCCTTTGTTCTGTTCCCAGCCCAAGAACGGTGAAGACTTTCCCGGAATAAATATAGCCTTTTTTTCAAAGAATAAGTTAACTTAATTTTGACTGAGGGGGCTTACCCCCATGTAGACGCCGACAGCATCAACCATGGCTGAATTAACTACTATTGCTTCTTATGAATGTCCCAGGTACACCAGGTAATCAAACGGCGTCCTGTCTTGAATTCATAACATCACCCAGAGGTGCTAGTTGATTTCCTATGAGCTGTATTCATTGTCAGTAGCAAGTCACACATTGGCTGGTTTATTACAGTGGTATGAACCTAATATAAACTATTTGTTGTGATTTAATTGCAATAACCAGATTAAAAGGATGCCAAAGTAAGTACACAATGACAATTGGTACCAAGTCATGGTTTGTTAGATCTGTCCTCAAGACTATAAGCAAATCACTTTTAAAATGCTTGTTGTCTGAATGGAGTTCGGATTGAGCAGAATTTCGTCACTTAACATCACTATAAAACCTAATTTAATGACATCATGTATTTATTGAGTCTTCCTTATAAATAAAGAAATATTTGACAAAGTTGTAATAGCAGGGAGTGATAGAGCAACCAGGAGAAATCATGAAGTCATGAGGTTCCCGGATTACAGTAATTCCTTCTCCTTTGCTCTCTCCGTGCACTCCGTGAGCTCACCTTTTATATTCTCCAGACTTTAAAATGTCTCTAATTTCTTAAAAAGAAAAAGAGAATAGATCCCTTTTCCTTCATTAAGCTGCTGACTGCTCTTGCCTTCTTACCCCAGCTCAAAGCAGACAGAGCACAGGCCGATTTAATGTGATGTTAAGTGATGCTGAGGCTGCAGTGGCAATCAGTGTAGAGCACTGATGTCTGCAGAGGCAGCCCAGACTCAGCGTTAAAGAGCAGCCATTAGCCCCTTTTTAATGAAGCACATCTCATTATGATATCTATTCTCTTCTCTTTACCTCCACGAGAAGAAAGGAACAAACTTCTTGGCTCATAAAGCTGCCATTCTTGGGTGTCAGTGTGGCTGCTCAGGCATGGTTCTATAGCGGAAACCAAAGCCACTAAGGAGTGTAGTGGTGCTTAGGATCCAGATGGCCCAGACACTGAGTGCCTTTGAACAATGTGATTTTGAACACAACAACCAAAACAAACTGATGATAATGCTACATTGCCCTGCCACGTACTGAAAAAAAACAGTGACTGGAAATTCTTTTAGCTAAACAAAGGCTATTAAATGAAAGTGGAGACACATTTTCTGACCCCATTGGAGCTATGAGGTATCACACATCAGCAGTGCCACTGGAGATGTGATGTTGCAGGGTTACAGCAGGGGGCACTGGAAATAACGAGATGTGTCCGCTCAGGAGCTCGTGGGGTGCCCTCGACAGGACATTGAATAGATGGTGGACGATATAAAATATTTAAATAGAAAGCATTTCTTTATGGTCTTGTATAAAATATCTCCAATAATTGCAGAATTCACCCATAAAAGAACATGAACAGAACATGTTTCCATATTTTAATGTTTAAAAAAAGCAGATTATTTTTCTCATACTATCTGTCTGAATACAACTCGATATTCTCCAATGGCAAATGTCACTGGACTAGCAGGTAAAAAGCATTATGTTCTAAGTGGTCGGTGTTGTGTTTTTACAACCCAACACCTACTACCTAATACTTTCTGAAATATGCCTATGAAGTGTTTAGTCTTCTGCACAGCCTCCATCAATGATAATGGATTATAAAATAGCCAGGCATTAGCTGTTCTTTCAAACAATTCTACTTGGATCCAATGTTTCTTTAAAAGGGTACCTTCACAGGGACCAATTAACATATGAAGAGGCACTCTGTAAACCAAAACCTCTGTTTGAACTCAACACATTTGACCAACTTTCGATAAGATCGTTCAAATCTCCTCTAAAAACTTTTGCCCAAAACATTAAAAACACATTAGGCCACACATCATTTATAGTCAGCTCTCAAGTCTTTGAATAAGAGAAAAGAACGACAAACTCAGACAACTGAATGTGAGAGGACCGATATGGAGTACACCCAGAGAGAGCGCGAGACAGCGTTATTTCATGAACGCAGCTCTTTTCATGGGAGATCTAGACGAAACAGTGAGAGCCAGAGGGAGACGCAAAAAAGGAAGAGAATCAAACCAAATGTATGCTCCTTGTCATAAGAGGTGTGTTAGTACTAGAGCACTTTAATGAGAGCTATTGCACTAACCTTTAAAAAGACAAGCATAACAATAGACTGTGCAAAGCCACCCGTTGAGTCAATTGTTTATCTTTGCTGGCAAAGTGAAGAATGTGTTTTCATACTTCCAGATGGTGGCTTATTTTTGAGATCGCTCACAAATGGACGGTTCAGCCATATTGTTCAGCTGCTGAATTCCCGGTTTGGTGACAGCAGAGTCAGAGCGATGGCCTGCTATTTGGGTCATTCCTTGTGCGATATAAAGCAGGCAGAATTTAAAAAGTGTGATGCAAAATGTGATGATGGTGGGCACGCTGGCAAGTCCTTTCTGTCAAAGTGGAAGATAATACGGTGGAATTTTCTTTCAGTATTTTGTGTCCACTGTTCGCACTTAAAAAAGCAGAAAAAGGGAGCCTTGTATGTGTCGTTGGAGAGCTCATAGCCACATCTGAGGAGAAAACCCTCAGCTGCTGCTCCGCTTTCACAAGGAAACCAACTTTCCCAGCTGAGTTCCTGGCTTACTAGCTCCCCCTGCTGCTTGATGACAGAGAGAAAACTAAATAAGAGAGGCTCCCCATGTGTACTTTGCAGCTCCACACCTCTTCACGTCCATCTATTTCCCACCAAACAAATCACTCTGGTGTGTAAGCCGTCTCAGCATGTGATATGCGGCCGCGATTTGCAGAACAGCGAGATATATACGTTTTCCCCCCTCATGCACAGCTAGGGTGAACTCATTACTGGGATAAATGACGTATCCTCTGACATGGAATATTTATCAAAATGTTCAGAAGAGGATCCCTTAGCTCACAAGTCATTAAAATCTGAATAAAATATAAATGACCCCGGTTCATTTGTCTGGTTTTAAAGTCTCACTCACAAGTATCAAAATGTTGAATGTCTATAGTGGCGATGTCAGAGATGCTACAGGAATACAGATCGTCTGGCTGACTGGTGTCCTGCGAACTTCACCTTCAAATCTAAGAAATGCTATTAAAATCACAGGGATGAAAAAATGGAAGATGCAGGTATGAAATGCGGTCTACATTAGATGCCCGTGACCTTGAAAGATAAGAGGCTTGATGGGCTTTATTGATTAACAAATCTCTGCAGACTCAAAGAATATCAAATGAGAGCCACTGTGGCCAGTAGCAGACGTCTTCGCCGGCTGTGGTTCTATAAGCCAAGAAATAATTGCAGCCGGACACTTGAGGAGAAAACTGCACACAATAGAGGACGATGATTACGTTTTCTCACATGCAAGAAGTCTTCCACTGTGAATTTCACACCCAGCGTGAGTCCTGTTAGTGGCAGCTGAGCTGTCTTCACCCTGTGTATTTCTGCAGGCTGCAGCGCCCACTAAAATTCAGAAAGCCAGAAAGAGAGAGAGAGAGAGAGAGAGAGAGAGACTTAATGTGAACGTCTCTCTCACTTTAAAGTGAATTATCAGCTCCCTCTTTTAATCTTTGAGGGACGAATCATTTGAATTCCATAAGAGCCACCTACCACAGTAGATTGTACTTTAGCCGCCTACTGGAATGCCAACGCTGCATATGCATAGCATATTTGAACATACAGCGGCACAGACACACAGTCTAAGACGTTGTTTGGTGTGTGGGAGCTCATTTTGGCAGCATTTCGTCAGTTAAGCTTTGTTTGTGTGAGCTTTACGTTTGTTAGTGTTAGCTAAGGCGAAGCTCCTCAGGGAGAGGGAGCACGAGGAAGACGTCATGATGGAGGGTTTGCAATGGTTTACACCGACAATGTTAACGTCTCCATTTAAGTGCTGCTGGTTATAAATCTGCTGCTGCTCTGCTTATGAGTAAAAATGTTGTCGGCTCATATAAAGCAGGAGAACAGACAGAGCTGAACTAAAAATAAAGTGCTAATATTAAGCACTGAAGGGATATCGGCGAGTATGATTTCATAGACATGCAAAATATATGTGTCCCTGCCCGTGAAGACTGGATAAACATGATGGTCCAATAAAGAATCATCTCCGAACATCCAAACAGCCCCTCTCAAAGACTATGACAGCTGGTTTAGGCCCTCAGTTGTTCCAGGGCAAAAGAGCTTTAATCTGGTTTGCGGGGCTATAATGAAATGTGGTGTTCATAAAGCCTGTAACCATATTAGAAGGAGGGAAACTTGATATTGAAGTGGACTCCATGGCAACAGTGCCGGGCCTGTGGGTGCAATGTTTGGGAGGATTTTGGAACAGATTTGTCGGGCTTGAGGGGAGATGACAATGTGGGGGGATAGGGGGGTTGGAGGAGTTGCATTTCCACAGTGAAAATCCCTTTGGAAATAGAGTTTGAATTCCTCCTCTGATCTTTTGCCTTTCCACACATGATCCTGGCTGAGGAGAGTGAGTGGCATCATATTACACACAAGATCTGTGACTTTTATTGTAGAAATAATGATGCGTTATGAGCCTAATGGCGGTTCACATTTAGGATTTTCCCTAGATGATTAGTTGTTGTCGACTACAGCGCAGAGTCAAAATGTCAAAGCCATGGGACATTTTCTCCTGCTCTTTGCCCTTGATTGAGCATGTTGTCACTGTCACAGGTAAGTAATAAGCTCACTCCTTGCTTGGAGAAAATGTCCTAAACAAGCGTGAAAAGGAGCAGCTTAAAAACTGAAAAAGAACTGATTACAGCACCTAAGAAGAAGACAGTCATTCCTACAACTACAAACTAAAACCTCTAGCTATGAGCTCAGCTGTACAGAACCAATGTGGAGAGAAAATGACTGGATACAAACAAGTGGGGGGAGCGCCACAGCAAAAGTTCAGTTATGTGGCTAATTCTTGGGCATAAAAAAATACAAATAAAAACCTAGCTGGTGGCTTAAAAAAAAAAAAAGCACATGAATACCATGGATGTGAGCATTTTCTCAAACGTGGATTTACATAACGACTTGGCATTTATGGTCCGTCCCATCAGCCCTTTCAGGAAGAGGGAGCCTGGAAGCTGAAGTGTATAGAAAAACACAACTCTCCTGTTCGATTCCAACCATTCACTTGACGATACATTGGCCAGAGTTTGAACCTCGTAGCCTGCTACGGAGCACATAAACAAACACTACCACCAGGGAACAGAAGCACTTCCAACATGCTGTGGTTACACTGAGAGGGCCTTAGTGAAACCTAAACTTCCCTGATGTGGCGGCCGTTTTTGAAAACTAGCTGGAGATTTGTGCAAACCGCAACATTCTGGTATTTGACTAACTTGGCAACACACCGAGGCAACACACAGTTCACCCAAAGGACTGCATACTTAAAACATCAACAGCGCAACATGTGCAGTGGAGTGCATTGAGGAGCGCACTGATCGGCACGACACATAAGCAACATAGAAGAGCTAGCAGATTGGGTCAGGACTACAGTTTGGAGTATCAACAAGTACATGGCATAGACAGAGTGTGGGTGGTCTTTTAAAAAGAGGAAAAGGGCTCAGTTCAGGCTGGGATCAGGGATGCCTCATTCCCAACACACCAACAGCCTAAATTTCTAACGTGACTCCAGGGATGGCAGTGTTGGTGAGTCAGACTGAAATGATCTCAACAAGTGTTTGATGTATTGATTTTTATACAGACATTCATGGTTCCCAGAGAATGAACCCTAATGACTTTAGGGATTTCCTTTAGCACACCATAATTACATTATATTCATGGTTGAAGAGATTATCATGAAATTGGGTGCAGACTTTCCTGACCCCCCCAGGTAACTTTGGTAATCCCTGACTCCATCTGGTGCCATCTAAGCAACATATATCTATAACTAAACAGGCACCTGCAAAAAATATTGACATTGCCATCAGCCTTAACTGTAGCCTACTAATTAGCAACTGTTAGCCTGCTAAATTAAAAAGGTGAAGATGGTAAACATGTTAATTCAGCATGTTAACATTTCCCCGTAATGTTGCAGCAGGCTATTAATCTTGTTTAGGCTATCGGCAATTTACACAAACAAGTGGATTCACACCAATTTGAACTGTTTATAGTGACACTGTTTATTCATGAAACGTACACAGGTTTTTAGCTGTAGAAAAAAACTCTCCCGAGATGAAACCAAAATTAAATCCAGCTCGCTTGGGAGACCAGGCTGGTAGGATGTTTTTACTTGTAATCAAATATTCTGTAATTTGCAAGATTTGTTGTATATATCTCATGGGAGGTTGAAGATCAAGTCATTTGGGCATTACACTTTATTAGGATTCTTCATATCCTTTCACGTCTTCAATTTTCATTCAGAAAGAGTCCTCCCCTCTGAGAATCTTCAGGAAAAGGCAAGTTGAATATGATTAAATAAACCTGTTCCTCTGCCAGAAACATCACATTCTCTGCTTAAAATATGCTGTCATGTGAACAACTTTCTTAATTCCTAAGTATAATAATTGTCAACATTTAGCTGGTCCAGCTAACAATATTTTTGTTCTACTTCTGTGGAAATTAAAAAAAAAAGACTCAAGTGAGATTTCCTTAAAATTACATGGAATAGATCAAATGGACGACAGTTCGATTTGGGTCCAGGTCTTCCTTGACTTCCATGACTACACGGTATCGACACAGCTCGACGCAGATTTGTGTTTATGTAAGCTCGCCTCACCCTTCAACTCTGGTCAGGTTGCCTTGGCAACTTGCCCAGAAACAACAGTAGCTTTGTAGCTGGGGAAATATAATTCAGACTTATCGCAACTTGTGATAGCCAATAACATTCCTGATTTATAACATTAGACTTCTGGGACACAAACAAATGGGCAGAGCAGGGAAGGTGACAATCAAAAAGCACATGATGAGGAAGACGATAAACTAAATCCTATTCCGTGTGTACATGCGGCAATACATCTGGTGGAGGACGTACAAACACACACACGCATTCTGATAAATATGTATGCAGCGAACGAGCAAATCCTTGGCGACCTGACCTTTAATTTCCGCCTGTTTGTCTGTGTTCACAACAGGTTCACAAGTAGCTGTTCAGAAAATCTGTGCAGGAAGTTAATAATGGCACAGAACGCAATTCCTCCTTCCACACACTCTTCAGTAGCCACCTGAGTCTCATTGATGAAAGGAAATCAAGTGTCATCATCCGCATCTTCCTTTGGCTCCGTTCCTCTGGGTCCTCCGCTCCCGCCCGTCGCCATGGAGAAACGTCACAGCTCAAGTACACGCTACCTGTTTGGCTGGCGTTATATTGGTCCATGGAGGACTAGATATCAGGATTGAGTCACATTTGCATTTTAATTTTATATTCCACACCAGAGCTTCCACATTTTTAACTACTTTGTGCTTGTTTAATGGCCCTTGGTGAAATGAATGCACAAGTTAATAATAAACAAAGTATTTCATTATGCAAATACAGACCTGAGTCAGACCCCAGACTTATAAAAAATGTTTGTGTGGATGTTGGCCGATACACAATCTGTCAACTTGTGGTTTTCCACATGAAACAAGACTCACTGAGGTAGAATGCGTGCAAGCATTATTGGATTACCTGCACTCAGAGGCTGGATGGGATACAGATGCTGCAGCGCATGCAATTATTTCAAATTCACATTTGGCTTTAAACATGCAAGTATCTTCTGTGCTAATGCAGCAAGCACTTAGTGTGGCTCAATGTGTGTGCATGTTTAAAAAGGGCTATATTTTAGGTAAAAATTAAGTAACTCTCTACAACACTGTTTTATATATATATATTTTTTTTTAACTGTGGTGTGTACCAGAAAACGCTTGAAGGATATTTCTTTGTTCAGATACCTTTCAAATATGACAAGTCTAAATGCAAACTTAATTGGGGAACTAACCATCTGGAGGGGAAAACGATTCTTTTAACACTCTACATCTGCTGCATGTCAACGAACACAAAAATAGTGATATGCGTTGCATATTTTCCAAGACTCTTTTGAAGCCTTTGTTTTTTGTCACATAGTCAATGTTTTTGCATCGTGATTCCTGAATTAAACAAAACAACATGATATTTTTACTGACATATATTTACTGCATGAATAGGTGACAAATTCTCTTTTCCCCTGGCCATTTTCTTCTACAATATGTTATTGTTTTGTTTCACGCCAAAAGGTTAGGCTTGCATTGATGGGCAGACATTTGAGCTCCTCCTGGCCACAGTGACCTGTGGATTGGGCGGCTATGCATTTGGAGGTAATTAAGGGACATCTGCCCTTAAATAAAGCATTTCACACTACTCTATCTCCTCCACTATGCTGAAATAAAAGCTAAAACAAGATATTCTTTGCAAACTCAGTCAGCTTTTAGCTCCCAAATGATTTAACAGAGAGAACAGTATGCTAATGTCGACTTGCTTTAAGTTCCCTTTCCACAGTAAATTAGAAAAACGTATCCTATTCTGCACTGTAGCCCAATCTGTTTGTCATAATGAGAGCTTCCTGAAGGAAACGGAGCTGGAAACAAGTATGGTCGAATGTGATTTATTCCTCAGTCTGGTGTCTAAGCTGACTCGTGTGTGCTCCACATTTGTATTCTTGACTATTTAAAGAAAGATTTTTTAACTCAAGTTTCACAGCACACTGTAGAGGTTGGTAGACATAAGAGGTCCACAGCCAGTGTGCGAAGTACCTGGTGGCAATCAGGATGTCCCCCCTACCAAGTGCTCCAGTGTCATTATACTGAAGTATAGCAGACTCAACACGCATTATGAGATTTTATCTACAACTTTTGCACATCAGTCTATCACAATTCAGTCAGAGAGTACTGAGTCTGTATTAAGCAACTGACTGGCAGACATTGCCACCCTAGAGGGTGCCGTGCCAATGTTCCACTATACCAAAACCCCAATAGTGTTATATTGGACCAAAAGCCCATTTGTCCATCAGCCCATTATCTGGATAACCAATGGCCATTGCTCCAAAAATACACACTCTTGCAGAAGCACATGTCTAAAAATGTTATGCGGAATAATGCGATCGGAATAATGTGATCGGACCTTCCCAACAAGGATGTTTTTTAGCACTCTAGTCTGTCTCTGATTGGAATGCCCTGATATTTTTACTCTAAACATTCTCACTCCTCATACCTTAACCTAACCAACCCAACCCACCCACCCAATGAAGGCAATCAGTACTAGTCAACTGGACACAGATAATAATTCCTTTGCCATAGTGGGAAAAGAATCAGCAATGTCCTATGATGTCATTCTGTTTACTAGCCACTGTTACAAAATTTCATTGTCCACTGACAATATCGGCCACATAGTTTACATAAGTTCAAATTTCACTTCTTTTAAGAAACATCTTTTCCAAGCATAATAACATTCAGCTCAATGACTGTCTTGGCTCTGTTGTGATTGCTAGCTCAGACAGTGGAACCAAAATATAAGGGAGGCCTATGATTAGTTAAAAGTTACACCTTCCTCAAATTCATATTGGGACATGTTCTGTTTAAGAAGTTGTTCTCTGACCAGTATCTTCTTTTAAATTGAATTGCGGATCATAAACCAACATTGAGCAGTATCTCATACAAGCTTGTTTATCTCACCGCTTCCTGGTTACAAAGTCCAATCAGAGCCAGACAGAGAAGTTTTGGCCAATAGGATGCAGCCAAAAACATGTTCTCTTAGTGCAGAAAGTGAAAAGAGTGTTACTGAGATCTGCATACGCTGGAATTAGACTCTTGAACTTGATATAAGCGGCTCGCTCCATACAGGCTACTTTTCGTAAACAGGAAGCAGCCAGACAACAAGTGAACCCAGAACCTACTTCTAGCTTTGGACCGAGAGGTGCTCTGATATCAATTCACAAATTTGAGTGGCTTTTAATGGAGTTACACATAATTTTAGATAAAATAAATAATGCAGCAATTTTCACAAGGTTTAATCACTTACACACAGTGACATAACAGTCCCGTAGAGAGTCTTTACAAACTGTTTCTACATGAATGGAAGTGATTGGTGGTTAAAAAAGGTAGGCTGAGATGTACTAAAGTAAACATTGCACACACGTTTGCACACAAAATGTGTTGAAGACAGGAAACCTCTGCTAATGTCGAGAAGTCAGAATTAGACTGGTATGTTCCTTTAATTATCAGCCATCTGCTTCTGTTTGCAGGGAGATCATGTATTTTCGGAACAACAGGCCTTCAGATTAATGGTGGGCATTTGTTTTTCGGGTAACGGGCTGTTGGACAAATGGACTTTTCATCCAATAGGACATTTTTCAGATTATTGGGGTTTCGGAAAATGGGCTGTTGGAACAACGGGCAGCTCTCCCTAGGGCCTGACTGTTAGCATGCAAATGTGACACATAATGTGCAACCACAAGAGCAGGCAACAGCCCAGACTGCTTTTCTATAGAGAAAAAACTGAATTTGTCACCACAGAATCGGAAATGACACGGTCTTAGAAAATACACTGCCACAAGTAGGGTTCATAAAGTGTAGGATACAACATGAGCCCTCAGTGACAATGTAATAACCAAAAGTAAAAGTGTGAAGAAAAGTCTGGTATAACTTAACATGTCTGAACATAATCCTCCTCCCTGAGGTGAATTTTGTTTGTTTAAATCTTTTAACTGTCACATACCAGGATGTTTTAGCATTCCTTCAACAGGTGCACTGCCATTATGGCTCAAGGAATGCTTAACTACCTGGGAGAAATGTCACATATGGCACTGTAATAGTAAACACCTGCTAATGGAGGTTTATTGCCCCTGGCTTTTCTTTTTACTGACTCACTGAGGTGTTGGTGACTGCTGCTATTCTAGGGGTTGGTGTTGATACACTATTCTGTGGGAAGTTTTTAAGCAGCTCATCTCTGATTTTTGTCTAACTTCAAAAGAGTCAGAAAAGAGTCAGCTGGCTATACACATGTGCACACTCCTTGAACAAGAAACCTTTTCTTGAACACAATGTGAATACCTTAATTATCTTAATTAAGCATGATGCCACAGGAAATAACACAGGAAAGTGAAGAAGCTATTTTTGTTTGACATACTATGCAGAGTCCTTTTAGCGAGGCAAAAAAGCATAATTCACCTACTTTCCTTCTATCTAGAATAACAACAACAAAAATGGTACCCCTAACTCGTAGGGATTTAATGCTTCGGTCAATGATGCTTCAGTAGGATGCTACCTGCTGTCATGATGGATTAAACCAGCCTTCCATCTCAAATTCACACTCCTCCAGTTAAAATATGATGTCCCTCGCCCCCATGCCACTCCGCTTCCCCCTCTATATAGAAGACTTTTCTGTCAGATGAGCACATCAAACCATCTCTCAACATTTCTTTGAATCTGCCTTGCCGCTTTAACCCCCTACATTTTCTTCCCAATGTCCTCAACACATGATCTTCTTCCTTAACCCTCTTTTTTTTAAGTTTATCAATCCTTCTTAGGCCACCTGAGCTAAAATTGCTTTCCTTACAGTCTGTAATAAGTAGTGCTTCAGTGATTTGTGTCTGACCCACCATCTGAATCCACACCTGGTTGATATTAAAAAGAAACATGCTTTCCAGAAAATAGAGCCTGCAACTCGGCGATATATAATAGAGCTGTAAGATTTTAAAAATGATTCGGTATTGTTGACATAACCACATTAGTTCAAGGAAACCAGACTCAACATGTTGTTATAAAAGCATTACCAAGTGACATAAGGACACTGAAGGAGCCTTGAGATTGGAGTGTGGACAGAAATGAGTTCCTGTCAATCACAGATATCTCTCTTTGCCGAGTCTGCATGGCCTTCTTTTCTTTTCACTGTGATTTTTTTCTTCTTTTGGCAGGAGACCAGCTCAATAAGTCGGTCACAATGTGTCGTGTGCTTCCAAGCCAGCTAGTTTCCATTGTCCTCGTCCCAAAAGTCACGTGGGCAGATTTGCATATAATGGGGCATCTTATTTTAACTGGTTCACATTTTCTGATCTTGTAATCACGGCATCTAAAAACGGTGATATCAGCTAAAGAAACTGCAGCACATATGTAATATGGATTGGGAAAGACTTTCAGCACATTAGCTATCATTATTGCTGAATAGTACGATTATTATGATGGCGCTGGTGTTAATGCTGGGTCTAATCCACAGAAATTTGTTGTTCAAACCTGTTATTATTGAGACGATTGGCTCATCATACAAATAAAAATGACCTGTTTCAATTTGACAATTATAAAGCCAAAGGACATTGTGCCAGTAAGTGAATACAGAGGAACAGTCTAAAAAACACTGAGGGTTTATAATTTCATTCATTTCACATTTCTATGGCACTGTGTAATATCACAAAGGTGTAAAATTACTATCATCTTCTAATTTCAAGCTTCTAGGGGCTTCATAAGGGTTTGCCTAATTCTGTGAAATCATCTTTTTTTTTTTTAAAGCATATTCTACAAATGTGTGGTATTAAATCACCCGGACATGTTTTAATGTTTGGGTATAGTGACCATCCAATAGGTTTTTTTGTTTTTGCCCTGAGGAGGGAAAAAGACACACATTTTAAGGTTCATCATTGAGCCAAGGAGGACACATAAAGGATCGGGTTTTGAGGTAATGACATAAAAATGTTCTTCTTTCCATTTCAGACTAAAGCCATCTGAAGGAGACTGATAAAAAAGGGCTGCAGACGTCATGCTCGACTCAGTCCGCAGAGCCCCGAAGCTCCGTCCCCACTGCTGAACAGAGCGTTGTTTGCTTATGTATTCAAAGATTAGTAATACTAAATGTGTCACATGTCCAAATTGGATGAATGGTTGTCAAGATATGCAAAGGATTTTCACATGCACACGCACATACACACACACACAATTGTGATTCCACTTGCCATAATTTGCCATAAATGAATTAAACTGTTAATCTATTATCCATCCATAACTCCCAAAATGCATATAGGTTTATTGGCTCACAGCACCCTCTCTCAACAGGTGAATGCCACTGTAATTGTGCCACTTCATGAGACATCTGCCCAAGATGGGTTGCTAAGCTCAGCAGTGTACACATCTTGTGTATTAATATGCTTATGTCCTCTATATGAATGTGTGCAATCTGACTTGTTGAAATGTTACGAGTGTTACGAGTGGGTGTGATGCATTTATTTATTTTTTTTTCAAAATTGCAGGGAATAGTGCACTCTGTAAACTAGCTAAAGTAATTTCTTCTTCTGTAAAGTGCTGTGTTTAAGCCGACCATGGTGCGCCAACGCTATGACTAACTGCTGTATTGGATGACATATTGCATCATTACGGTCAGGGAGGTTTATTCTGAAAGAACTCTGCAACTTTATTTGCATCCCTGGAGACTAGCGCTGTGTTGTGCATCACTGAGCATGCTCAGAGATGCAATGCCATGTGTACTCCGCTTTTCTAGTTTGGTGAGCTGAAGGAATACACTGCCCTTATTATATGCACTGGAATGAAGGAATATGTCACCCAAGGAAATGCTCTTTCAGTGAACAGTGAAGATCTCTGGTGCAGAGACACACACTGTCTTAGGTTTGGATACACAAACAAATGATAAGTTGTTAGTTTTGATTCTCTCGTAGGATTTGTTGAGAATAAAAGGATGAAATAGACTCCATCTTTGAATCTCCCAAATTAAGTGGTTTCCTATGCAATACAAAAGCAGAGTCTAGCAGGTGAAACACAGTGGAGATAAGGATGACCTCTACATTTCTATTGCACTGCTGCAAAACTCTTAACAAAAGGCACCTTAATGCTTTGCAAAGAATTTATGCTAATTCAAGTTGTTGTCAGGCATAATTGCAGAACGACAAAATGGCGGCTTTGAATATGTAAAAATTCAGAGCGAGGCAAAGTGACTCTCAATGTAACAGCAGTGGCAGATCTCCATTTAGCTGCAAAAAAGGGGTGAAAGGGACACCATGCTGTTATGAACTATTTAAAGCTAGGTGTGCATGACTCTCCTCTGCACTCCAGCATGAGGTTAACATGTGAATAGAAGAGAAGTTACACTTCTGTAACATCTCAATTTTCCAGATGATGCACAATGTGAAACGTGTGCCATTCGAAAACTGGACTGGAGACCATGAACAACCAATAGTTGGTGTAGTTGAAAGCAAGTCTAGAAGTATGCATTCGTGCTCACAGCTCCACACTTATATAATGTTAACCAAGGTCACCTTAGTTTAGCTTGTTAGCATGCTAATATTTGCTTAGCAGCACTAGTAGTAAAGCTGAGGCTGATGGGAATCTCATTAATATGCAGGTATTTTGTCATAAAATAAAAGATTTCACTGGAACTCTGAATTATTACAATTCATTCTGCATGAACATGAATGTGTGTACAAATTCCCAAAGCTGTCTGCTACAAAATGACGCTCCTAGAAGATAATGTTGATGTTTGGTTTCACACAGGATGCACACAGCAGTCTCCTGGGTGAAACCACAAACACCAACCTCAAGTGACGCTGGAGGAAAAGGCAGGGCATCACATTAACACTGGTTGAATATGAGCATTCATGCTTTGGCGTCATTGATTAATTAACTAAATTTCATGTCAACCAATCCAACAGTGTTTGGAACATCGTATCGTTGATATAATTTGCATTGTGTAAAGAAGCACTTACGAAGGCTTCCTCCCACAGACACTCCTGACCTCCCCGAAACAGCAACCCACTCGCATCTAAAATACTGCATCTCTTTCCAACATTAATAATAGACTTAATAATAGATGTTTTTTTCTGCTGTTGCTGTCTGGTCCCTGTATTCAAATACCTGTCAGTCATTGTTTGAGCAATAGCCAGTTCCAGTCTTCTGTTCTGAGTCTCGGTGCCGAGGCTCTTGTTTACATGTTCATTGTGCCTTCAAGCATCCTGTATTAACATTTCAACCCAAGTGGCCCTGGCACTTGTCTCATGATAAATTCATATGGCGTCTCATGGCAACTTCGGGTTGGACAGCATGTTATTGCATTATGCAAATAGCAGTGCTCCTATACAGATACTGCCACCTGCCTTAAATTTCCTGAGCTGTAAGAGGCGTTCAAATATATTTCTGCACACAAAGGCCAGTCCCTCCTCTAAATAACTCTAGACTGCATATATTTCAGCAGCCACAAAAGCAGATTTTTAATACAGTTGGACTTAAAACAGGAGCGGACTTTCACTCCAGGTTTATGGAGGTGAAACACGCTGTGGTTTCTTTTCTTCGTAATGCTTCCATATAACATCTAATCACCCTCGTTAATGCACATTCATTAAGTAATTTCAGTGTGAGAAGATGACATTACAGGATCGAAATGAGAAAAACAAGACACATTAATAATCTATATCTATCGGATGCCTCTACAATAACATGGTCAGTGATTTGTTGGTAATTTGAAAATGTTCATGCTGTGCAGGTTAGTGCTGTTTTATTTTTGTTACCTCTATATCTATACACTGATTATTACAGATGAAGTTATACTGCTGCTGTTACAATGTGGTGAGACACCTGTTGCACCTGCCTTTAAGCTTCCTGTCGTTCTTTCTCTAAAAACTACAAAGGGCCTCCAGTTTTAGTAGACAAAAAAAGCCTTCATATTGCCACCCTCGTTGTTAGTCTCCTTTTGATTCACTTCAGAGAGTGGAATCGGCAAAGCATCACTCACTAAATCATACTGATGGCTTACAACAAGTCAGCAGAGGTGTGGGAAAAACAATTTACAGAGGGAGGAAGATGATGCAGATAGTTGTGCCTATCTGAAAGATAAAGCTCAGGGAGGCTGCAGAGATCATCAGAGACAGAGGGAGAAAAAAAAAGTAGAAGACAAGATTGAATTCCCAATGCACCAGAAAAGATTGGACACTTTCAATCCACCAACCTGGAGTCTAAAAACACGGACTCCCTCAGGAGGAGCAAGAGGATAAGAGGATGGTGGAGCAGCTCAACACGGCTTGAGAATCAGGCGGCGAGGCTTTGACTTGCGGGTGGGTTGCACTCGAGCACAACAGATGGTGTTAAGTGTTGAATGTTGAGGAAACAGATGAAGCACTAAACTGATTAAGCCTGGCTAGTGGGTCAGGAGCACCATGCCAAGAAGAGAGAGAACGCCCCCCAAAACCAAGAAATCTGTAGGGGGTATGCAAGTGGCTTGTTTTTACATTCACCCTCTATCCCTCTGACATTTTCACTCGGCCTGCACACTGATGCATTAATGTGACCGAATCGTCCACATCTAATGAAGTTATCACAGACTCATTTGTGCTTACAGGATAGCGATGCCGTTTACACCAACCAGCCCACAATGCAAGCTTGACCGGGGGTTAATTAAGCCAGCAAAAAGTTTCACATCGCCAGGTCTCCCCTTCACATTTGCCCCCAAGTCCTCACGCAATATCAAACAGCACTTCTTTGCGCAACTAAAGCAATTCTTAATTGCATCCAAATTAAAATGACCTGGGTTCAAGAAGTGAAGCAACACATTCTGATCGCCAAATGAGAGCTGAACGCAGCACAACAATGTCCTTCACCCAGAGCGACTTAATGAAATGACTCATGTTTGTGCAAACTCACTGAAAGCGCCAGAAAGACTTGTGCGTCTCAGGGCGCTCCAAACTGTCATTAAAGTTATATGATTCATGTTTTGGAGTCAATCCTGCAATCTCTCCTCTTGTCACACATTTTTCATGCCAAGTTCCAAAATCTCTCTTCCTCCAATCCTTCAATCCCGAGTCAGGTCTGATCTGTTGTTCTCCTCTATTCCCCTACCTCCCTCAGCCATCTGTCTCAGTAGGGTCCTTGCTGCCAGGCATCTCCTTTGAAAGAGGCTTAAAGCTCAAACTGTCTCACACTGAACGTTATCCGAGTTAAATAAACTATTTCTTGTTGTCCTCAATCAGTGCCAACACTTTTGTATTGGCACTGATCCTGCTAATAAAGCAGTCCACTCACGTATTCTCATATAGTCATTTCAACAAGGGATTTGTATTTGTCGTGAAAATGAGAGGAACTCGAATTTAAGACACTGAATACAACAAGGCCAATATGCATAAACCTGTGTGGTATTCATTGTTACTAAGACAAAAGAAATCATTGATAATGTTATTCTGCTTTTGCTTGTGCGTAAATGTGCACAGCATCTCACTCGGACAGCTGATTTTCTCTCTGCCATGTTTACATTTTACAGAACTTACCATAACTAACATTACCAGGCCGTCGCTACCACGCCACCAATGTGATTAACTTTAACAGTTAGTTGTAAAGTTTACCTGGAATTGTGGAAGTCAACTTCATTAACAGCTTCACACCAGAAGGCAGATCGAGGCAGATGTTAACGCTCAAGGTGACCCTCTGCTGCTTGTGATCTTCAGATCCACCCGTCGCTCCTCCGCAGTCCAAATATGGACACATCCTTCCACTGCAAGAAACAGAAACTGCATTTTCCCTTCAAAATATTCTTCACAGTTGGTTGCTGTGTGCAGCTGCATTTTTTAGGTAAAACAATCCACCTTAAAATGCATGAAATGGAGGTATTACATCCTTTCTAGTTGCCATTCAGATTTTCAGTGCCTCCACCATCACCTTTAACAACAATCCAAACATAGATAAATAAGTTGTTCAATACAAAGTTATTTAGTTTTGTCAACATTATATTGCAACTTTCAAGCAACATTTTTCACATGCTTTTCAATGCAAAGACCCTAGTTCGTGACCGACTGAGAGTCAGTGATTTGGATACACGTTCACATCGCGATTCCAATTTGGCACTTAGCTATCACATGAGAAGTGAAACTCCAGGCTTCAGTTAACTGTGAATATGAGCTCGGGGGCTTGTTATCTGAATGATGTATTGATTCTTGTTGTGCCTTTCTTCTTTAGCTCTGTGTTCCCTGTCACACCTTGTGAAGAATCATTAGGCCATATATAAAGTGAAAACGATACTGACATGCCAGTGAACAATTATTCCCATGTTGAGCATTTCTTGAAGAGTGGATTAATAGCATGGACAGCGTTTGTTAAACCACTGCAGCATAGAATGATGATGATCGCAGGTTTTTGCCATGTCCCTTTTTTTTGTGTGTCTTTTTTTCCATCACATAGGAGCTGCCACTGATGGTTTAAGTCAAAAAGCAAAACTCAACTACAAATAAATTACAGACCTGTTTTGTGATATCCACATCAGAATGTGCAGCTGCAAATTCAGTTTTCATTTTGAATGCTGTGAGTGATCTAGATTTTATATTCGTCTGGCAGCCCACATTGTACTGTATTTTGGGACAACAAATGTGCCATGTTGTTGTCTATGATTATTACAACCCTGTGAAAGCCCCCAAATAGCGTGCTGTTTGAGGAATAAAAGTTTGTTGAAATCCTCCTTGACCTTTGCCAGAATGCCTTAAGGAAGGCCTTTAAAAGCTTTGAAATGTTATTGTCCCTGAGATACAAACTAGCTCTTGATTAAATATTCTGCTTATATTCCCCTGTGTTATCATTAATGGACCCCTTCTCCTTATCACCTCGTGCCAGTCCCCTCTATAAATATTTACCCCAGAAAGTTGTGCCTGCAGAAGAATACCAATCCTATGTCAGCAGACCTTCACGCCGAGGGGGGAGATGTGCGTTGCATGCAGCTGAGTATTGGATTAACGGAGAGTAAATTAATACAGCATCTGTTCTTCCCTTCACTTGGTTTTAATATGCTTATATTCTCTGTATACGTGTTCCAACTGCAATCCCATCTGTGCTACTATATGTTAGCGTTATTCATTTTTGGGCGGTGGCCTACACTACAATTTAAATATTTTACAATATCCAGATTTTATCCACAAAAACACTGTTGACAAAGACTGCTGAAAGCCTGTAGACTTGATATTTGCTTTTTTAATATTCTTATTATTATCATTATTATTATTATTAAAATGAGCAGACACAAATACAAAGACAAAACTACAGAGTATTCCAGTGATTTGATGGTTCTCTTCCACAGCTTAAAAATCATTAAATGTCAAAGTCCAAGCAGCAGAGGCCGAGTTATACGAATTCACCCAAACATTTTAAGGAATAGACTATATATTCACAATGCAAATTAGAGGACAAATAGCCTATCACTAAAATTCTTACTACATACACATATTACATACAAATAACCCACCTCTTGCGAATCCTGCGTGGACACGAACTGGGTGTGGGACTGGATCTGGAATTGGGTCCGGGACTGGGTCTGGGACTGGAGCTGGAATGGGGTCTGGGACTTTGTTTTGTAATAAATAAAAAAAAGGATGAATCTTTCCTCTGCATCAAACCTGGAGATGTCAAATACATTTCAGTATTTTGTCAACTATAACCTGTGATAGTGGTGGTAAATTAGCTCAATGCCATAGGTTTTTGCCATAACCTCTCCTCCTTTAGCAATTTTAAATAGCAGGCTATGCTGTCAAGTCACACCTAGCTAACAAGCTAAAAGGCTAAACGAACAGAATGGGGGATGGCTAGGCTAGGCTACTAACTTTAGCTGGAGCTAGCCAACGATCCTTCAAATCAAACAATGCCTATATATTCCTACAATGCAAATACGTGTGTGATAAACTTATTGTATATGTTGGTCAAAGGGACTGATGCTCACGCTGCTACTTGCTGGCCAGTTCAGCAGAGCAGCACACCTCCACCTGCTAACGTCCGCCACCGCGACTGTGCAGCAACCGATCTAGTAGGAAACTTTTGGAACAAACCAATAATATATAAAAGGAGGGGGGTCTTTTTGATCTATTAAGAATACTGATGCATCATCAATACAAAATTATCATGAATATAGACTATAAAATAATAGAAATACAATGATTTAAACACAAATACAACTAAAGAAAAAAGATATCAAAAATTTAGTGGGGCAGTCCCAACGACACGCAGGTTTAGCAGGACATCCCACAATGAGTTAATTAATGCTTTGTAAAACTCGGTAGTTTGCCTCTTATATGAAGATAAAGTTGTACTTCATGTATATTTGTTGCAAATACATGTCATTTGAATATCATTTGACTAAAGAGTCTCTCCTCTTGTAAAATATGGACCATAACTTTACCATAAACCATATTTTTTGTTTTTCTTTCTCCTTCAGAGAATTAATTATTTATCTATTTTAAACATTAAACATTTAGCATTTATTACATGTGCATGCATATTTAGGAATTAGCCCAATTGAATAGTGCTGTATTATAGCTTGTACATCTATATTTAGGGAGGGATAACAAAACAAAAAAAGACATTTTGCAGAAATAATACTACAGGATATGAACTACTTTACGAAATGAACCGCTGCATTAATTCAAATATGTTGTTGCCAAGTCTGGTTTGTGGAGTTTACTTACTTGCTGCTCAATACAAGTTGTTGAGCCAACTGTGAACCACAGCAGAGTGGGATGACTCACAATTGCACGTGGGTGTGCGTGCTTCATTAAACCACATACATTGTGATCCCTTTCAAGGGCATATTCTTTAAAAGGACTATTGAGTTTCCGCCAAAATGCAAACCACCACTGTTATCTCCAAAGCATACGCATTGTTTTGAAGTGAGCAAGTCATCAATCTTTCATAAAATCTACAGCCTGCTTTATTTGGACTTGAAAGTACTGCAATAAATTCTAAATAGCGCCATGACTACTCTTCAGATTGACTGCAGAGGGAACGCAGCCAGACCATATTTATTTTTATCAGCAAGTACTCAATATTCTGTTTTTCACATCCCTAAAAGGATATATAAAATGTATTTTTTAAAGATGCTTGTGAGGTGTAAAGAAATATGTATTTCAAAAATATATATGTATTAATTAATTAATTAAATTAATAATTAGCACTGTCCCTTTTAATGTCCCCATCCAGGCTTAAAAATCAAGCCTAAAATGTTCACAGATGGTATGGTAATGCATTAAATGCACATCACGCCAGACACTGCCCTACTCCTGCAGAACTAGTGGTCGGGTTAATTGGGATGAGAAGGAAGTTCTTCACCTCCCTCCGGCACCTCTAAAAACTCTCTAGCCAAGTTTAAAAGCACTGCTCCCTCACAACAGCGAGACGGAAAGAGAAGCTTAATCAGTAACAGTGTGACAGTCCCAGAGTTTTTATCAGCTCGGCCCCTCCTCTCTGTGATTTAGTTACTGTGCCCGTTGTCAGCCCACACGCCATCTATCAGCCTGCGTAGATTCACCGAGCCGGGAGCTCCACGCCACAGCGATTGCCTCCTCCCATTCCTTGTTTTCCTCAGACACTTCTATTTAGATTTTGTCAAGATACACTCATCACATTATATGCATTGTTTCGGAGTGATGGGCATGGGGTGGGGTGGTTCTCCTCCTCCTTTTATATATATCTTCAGTCTATTTCTTAATACTCTCAACTCACCTCGACAGATAAGAAAAAAGTATGTGTTACACACATGGAATCGGAGGTTTGTATGATTGCAGTAGGAACACTGGCTGCATATGTCTACTTCTTGGAGCTGAATACGCTCTTGACAAAAGTAATGACTTTGTATCATCGCGGTTGAGATATAAGCAAGTTTTGTAAAAATGACCCTGAACTCCAATTTGAATTTGGTGAAGGTAAGTGGCTATAATTCAATAAGGCAATCATTATAAAACTTCTTATCCCTGCTGTTCTGTTGGGGGAGGGGAGCAGCGCTTTTTGTATTTATGCTGGTTTTCAAAAAGCATACAGTCATAGACATAATCCAGGTACAATGCAAGCAAACATGACATTTTAAAGCTGCATTAATTGTTTTTATAGACACGTTTAGGCAGTGAAACCATGGTAAACATAACATTAACATATACAGTGAAAATGTTCGCAAATACTGGACTATTTACACGTCCATCAGACATGACATTAGCATTTATTCACTCTTCTGCCTATCTGAACTGTGAATCCAATCCAACAATCTCATTAAGTCGTTTTGTTCTCCTGTGAGAAATATGTGGCTCTTTAATTCCTTGAAAGGTATACAAAAGGGTTTTTCACCCGTTTATTTCCTCAAAACAAAGAATATAGCCTTCCGGGAGGTTAAGAGCTGGAATCGCTCCATATCTTGATCATGTTGAATTATATTTGCAACAGACAAAACTGAAGCATTCATCAGAGTATAAATGAGAGGAGTGAGATCTCTTTTTAAAGGAAGTAGCAAAGCAAATTTTTTTAATTCTCACTCAGATAGATTTTTCTTTGGTAATTAGTTTCACTTGATATCATCATTACTTTTGATACCATTATTGCAGCAACTATACACAAGTATTTAAAAAATCCTTTTCTCACCGTTTGGAGCACAACTTCTTCCACAACATCAGCCTCCCAACAGACGCTCAGCTGTTGCTGTATAAGCCGGTTTACACTGTAGAAAAGGGATCAGAGATGGTTGCCAGTTTCATGCGGCTATCAGGTCTTGTGCTCTTTGAAGAAGACCAAGTCCATTCAGCAACACTGAGCCAATATACCATACAGCACCATTTCTCTTTATCGTCTCTGTACCACCCCAAAATTCAATTTAACAATTTCTGTACTAATCCTCAGTGTGGATGTAATCCCTAAAAAAAAGTCACAACAATAACTGAGCCCATCCAATTGCATAATCCAAGAATTACACTCAGAGTTCCAACTTTTAAAAAAATGAAAATAGATAACTCTGTATATTTACTGGAGGAGCATTGTTCTGTCTTGCTAAAGACTTTCATCATTCAGTCGGAGGAAGTTATTTTAACCGCTCCGTCGTAAACCAACTCTTCAACATTGTCTTCCCGTGCAGAATATTGTACAGATATTAAAACTATTAGGAATAGTTTTGCAGGGAAACTGGCTTCTCTTTGTCTATAGAGACACGCAGGAAAAGCAAGTTCAAAGACTTTTGTTGAAACGGAAAGTAGCGCTGCAGGTGCATGGGTAATTGAATAGAGTCTATGAAGGAACAGAGATGAGCGGAGGAAGCGTACAGATAGGCCTCGACAAAAGGATCCCGAGCCATCTGGAGCCTTTTCAGAAAACTCATACTGCGGCAGAGGAAGAGGAGGGGGCTCTTCACCAGGTGATGGATTTTCAGAATTGGAACATAAAGACTCTTCTGTGAGGCACAATGTGAACAAAGGAAAAGACACATTGGGTAAGAGGATCAGAGGATCAGAGGCTCGGCATTTTGACAAGCACGAAACCATCAATACTATAATTTATTCAATATCTAAATCAGCCATAAAGATTATGCAAATCCAATACCAAATAGCAATTCCATACAGACTGCATGTGCAATCATTAAACTGTGCGTTAGGGCAGCAGAAATCAATTTGTGCCATGTTGTGACTTTAGAATGATTCTGCCAAAAATATACCAAAATGTTTTTACCAGAAAGGTAAAAAGCTGTTTTTTTATGTGTTCCTGGAAGTTTGTCAACAGCATCCACAAGTAGCTTTTAAAGAATAGTTTTACATTTTGTGAAAAATGTAATGTTACTCAGAGTTAGATAAGAAGATTGCTATCACTGTTGTGTGGTAAGCAGAGACAGAAAACGGAGGGAAATGTAGGCTGCAGTTTTACTGGAGCGTCATGTACCTGCCTGTTTTTTTTTTTTTTTTTTGGCTTTAGAAAGTTGTGAGGCAACCCGCAGAGATGCCAGGAAGTTACTGTTCCCTCCTAAGAAATAGTCTGTTGGCCTAAAATACAGCAATGTGTTGTGTTTACACTAGGGTTTTACAGCAGTTGATAATGGGTTCATTAATGAGTTTCAAAGTTGCTGATTGTGTTTCCTTTAGTCAGACAGACTTTTTGCTTACAGTCTTAATGTTTGCATATTTACCTTACAGTGGTGAAGAAAGCCCAACCATTAGCACCCATCTGCTTCTTGCATTGCGTTGTGGGAGAATAATTATAACCACACAAAGAAATACTTGTCACTTGTCCTTTGAGAACACAGCATTGTATTGTTAAAGAGGCGATATACACCAACAATAAAGCAGCAAGCAACTATTTCCTATTTACTCAGAATGAATCCATGTCCCTCTGATTGTGTTGTAATCTGTGCTTCTTGCTTTGTTTGGATGTAAGAGCTGGCTTCGCATGCTTTGAGAGCATGTTCGTTAACATGAGTGTGCCGCCGCTCTGCACGGCGTTTACAGCGGATACTGCCGTCTCAACCCACGGAAGCGTAGCTCTCGCCTTCTGGTTCCCAGTCAGGTAAACAAAGCTGGTTTTGTCAGCACGTTTGCCATAGTTTGTACCGTTAGCGCCGTTAGCTACAAGCCGCCAGCTCAAGTGTCGCTGAGAGGTAATCGAAACGCTCCCAGTCTCATATTATGCGCCTATAATATAGCCAAAACCAGATTTCAGAGATAGTGTTGGGCTATAATAAAGAAATCACCCTGCAGGAGAATTGAGTATGCATCGTGAGGCTGGCACGTCTCCACTAAGTGAGTGAAAGGTTGTTCGACAAAAATCCAACAAAACAAGTCCATCTGCAGTAGCACAAGGCTGTGAGAAAAACACAATGTCCAGGCTTCTTGAAGTTTCCCACTTTCTGGGTGTAATGCGTCGGGAGTCCGTAACCCTGCTGTATACAGAGAGGTCAAGGGGCAGAAGGAGGGAATTCATTATCCTTGAGCGGCTGGGCTTTGGCAAGACAGGGAGACCTTCAGATAGGGCATACGTGCTTCCCGCGCACCTCCGCCAGCCTCCAGTATCTCCACCACCAGCTCATGATGAATAGGGCCGATCAGCGGCGAGCTGATTGGTGAGGCAGGTAGCATCGAGGCAACCACAAAGATGCAAAGGAGGTAAGGAGCGTCTCTTTTCAAACAGACTGAATCTATTACGTCTAGAAGATTCCGACAGTGCCAGAGTACAAGCCCGACAATACTGTATATATCAATGCCAACACGTCTGTGAGAATGTTAGCGAGATTATAATGGCCGGCACTCTCATGATAGCATTGACGTTACACTTTAAAAGGAAACAGTGCCTCGTTAATGGCGGGGGGGGGGGGGGGGTATACAAAGCCAGCAGCACACTTTCTGCGTATCGTAAGAAGGATCATATTCATTCCAAAACAACCATTGATTGGCTGGAGCCTCACAATTTACATGCCTCGACAGTCTGCTTCATCTCCCCTGTTATTTATATTTCATGCTGCCGATTCTTCCAGCCTTCATCCGTCTGGTGCCCTGTTTTACTCCATTTAACAATACACAGTGTGATGAGTGAAGAGAAATGCCGCTGTGCGCTGTGCACGCCACAGTGCCCATTTTTAGTTGTTAAACGCAATTGTGGGAAAACCTTGGCAATCAACACAATGCAGAAAGCAATATGAAAGAGGGGATTCAAGCGACGGGCTGCACGGTGGTGTAGTGGGTAGCACTCTCGCCTCACAGCAAGAGGGTCCTGGGTTCGATTCCCGGGTCGGCCCGGGTTCCTTCTGTGTGGAGTTTGCATGTTCTCCCCGTGTAAGCGTGGGTTCTCTCCGGGTTCTCCGGCTTCCTCCCACAGTCCAAAGACATGCAAGATGGGGATAGGTTAATTGGTGACTCTAAATTGCCCGTAGGTGTGAATGTGAGCGTGAATGGTTGTCTGTCTCTACATGTTAGCCCTGCGATAGACTGGCGTCCTGTCCAGAGTGTACCCTGCCTTCGCCCAATGACAGCTGGGATTGGCTCCAGCCCCCCCGCGACCCTAAAATACAGGATAAGCGGTAGAAAATGGATGGATGGATGGGATTCAAGCGACTGGTATATAACAATAATAATAACAGGTGGAACGTGTTTCTAATTTGAACTCGAGTCTAGACATCCGAAAACAACGGGATGCCATGTTTCTTTTCTTAGAAGTATATGTAAAGAAGAAAAAGTTGGAGTGCATGGTTCTTATTGTTGAGATAGGAGACAGTTAGCTTAGCTTAGAACAAAGACTTGAATAAGAGGGAAACAGCAAGCCTGGTTCCATCCAAAGCATTAAAGAAAGATCTATAATAAAGCTGAGCACCTGGATACAGAATATTATCTGGCTTTAGTTCAGTGTGACAAATGAACAATGTTAATGTAAGAAACAAATAAACATTCCAAAAATACACTTTTTTCATACTTCAAATAGACCATGTTTTTACTGTAGTGAAAATGAAATCTACTGTATCAAGTAGAAAACAAGGTTTCAGTGGGAGAATCATTTCCATCCGCGTGCCATTATTAGTTATGAGTACATTGCCGGGACTGCAGGACAGGTATTACCTTTTTTTCCATTTTGATTATAATTTACGGTCTGATAAAGCTTCAATTCAATTTCTCATATGATTACATCCCTCATAACACCGTGATTTTCATAAAGCTTTTCTCCATGTTATAACAAAAGCGGAAGACCATATGAAAATGCCACAATAACAAAAGGATGTGGGAACAGAATACCTGGCAGCGCAGAAAAGGTTCATCAAAAAAAGAAAGACAGACAGACAGATGGAAAAAGAAGTTGGCTGTCTGTCACCTGGCAAAAAGAGGAGGCGGATTAATAACTCTGAACAAAGCCGTTCCCTCTCGCAAGTCAAACCTTTAATTACAAAACACGATAGGAGACCAAGGCCACCCAATATTACCTCGGCAACGTTGATACAAATCATACAAAGCAAATGAAGCATTTAAAATAAAAGGAAGGACAGGAGCAATGTGGCTTTGCAGCGGAGCTCGCTTTGAGAGGCAGAGGAGGGAAGCTGAAAGGAGAGCGGCGGCGAGCTGTTCAAGAAACAGGCGTATGAAATTGATGGAGTCTGGAGGAGCAATTGATAGTTAGAGGACAGGAAGCAGGCTGTAAGGCAATTACCACTATCTCTGCCGTTTGATTTAAGACCATCTTGAGTGTGTAATACTGTGAATTAATCACATCCAGGGTAGGTACATCAGGACCCCATTTCTGCCTTAAATTTCACTGATTCTGCATATTAATTTCCACTTAATCAGGGCAGAATTGTTGTCTGTGTGTGTGTGTGTGTGTGTGTGTGTGTGTGTGTGTGTGTGTGTGGGAGAGAGACAGAAGGTCTTATAGGTTACCTTACATGAATGCAGCTTAATCATTATAAGCAAAGCTCCTGACAAATATCAATAAAGGGCACAAATCTTGAGCTATGTAAACCCACACAGATGTGTATGTATTTGGACTAATGTTGGAACCATGGAGATACGTGTAAAGGAAAAGCACCCCGAGCACACATACATAAAGGATACCAGCCGCCCATGGGCTGCAGCGCGAGCAAGACACCGCTCCGACCGTTGCTCCAGGAGGAACACCTGCACCAATAACATCATCTCATCATGTAATATTCATCTTAGACTATCAAGCAAATATTTACAACAATAATTGAGTTTTGCTTTCCACTTTCACTGGAGGTTTAATTTAACAAAGAAAATGGCAAACAACGTGTGTGTTTTTTTCATTATCCAGTCTGTACATGGCTTGTAATGAATATTGTTACAGCAGGGCATCTCCATCAATAAAAATGCATTTATAAAGAACTGTCCTGATTGACCTGCAAGTTTATTTTAATGAGCTGTGATACATCAGTAATACATTCATATTTATGAACATAGTGCAGGTCATTTGTGCCCCCTAATGGAAAGATGAATTTTTGTAAACATTTGTGTGGTATGAAGTAAATTGTGTGAACTCTTTGACCATGAAGGGAAGAATTGTGTTGTGTTATCTGTATTTCACTCATGCATGGAGGAGAGAGTGTGTTTTTGCATTTTTGACACTGTAACTGGGACCAACATTACAGCACATTTATCAACTTGCAGAGGGAATCTCAAATTAAAATATCAGCATTTGCTTGAACATCATTACTTTGACTGATGTGTGGTCTTTACTCAATAGGCTGCTGTTGAACAACTGCCATGTTGCTTACAAGCAGATTTACAGGATGTTATAAACTGTTTTTTAACGTTCATCAATCAACATTAGGAGACTCTTCAACATTAAACTTGTGACCAGCTGCACTGCTCCGATTAACTCCTCATGCAAAATTAAGACATAGATATTTTGTCTTCATAGATTACGTTTTCACCTCAAAATTCCTCTTCAGAGTCAGTTTTACCTGAGATGAGACCATCCTCTCCATATGCTTTCCTTCTTTGTCAAACTGCATCTGTCCTACGGAACAACAAGGCTGCCCTCTGGTGGCGGTTGAAGGATGACTACTCATATCTAACGCACAGCAGAAACAGCTAGATTTTAAAAGTAGACATGGTGCCGTCTATTATTGACATTTACCACCTCATAACCTGGAGTCCAGGGCCATTACTCTGCCAATAGTCAGGTCTGAGAATAAAATTAACAGCCTGTCGTACATTTTGGCGACCGTAACACATCACTGGCGAGGGCGTGGGTTCAAAGGATCTGCATTCGGAACAGTTTTATTGTCTGTAAAGTGAAAAGAGAAGCCAATAGATCTACAGTCTCCAGAGACATAAATCAATCATCTCTAATGATGGGAATAAAATTTAAAATGCAAGATATACAACAGCATGTGCTTAAAATTAGGCTTTATAGTCTAACCAAGAGTTTAGATCTATTTAAAATTTCAATAAATTAGCTTATTGTGTGGACCTGAATTAACAAATGTGAAATACAATCACAATGATGCTCCATTGATTTGAAATATATAGACATAAATGTGTTGTGATCTATGGAACCAAGGACAGGCCATAATAAGTTTCATTTTATACAGTAGGACACTGAAAACTTGTGGAACCACTACCAAAATATTTTTAATATAATTCATATCTTTAAATGTTTGAAAACCATTGGATTCTTAACATTGAAATGTTTTATTTGGTATCCATGTTGTTTGAACTCACCTCTTGAAATTCCATTTCAACTTTTGCAGCTCAAGTGATTCTTTGATTCAAACTTTCTTGGCTCACAGCCAACATGAACACAATGTCAGGGGGCAGAGGTCATTTCAATGGGAGGAATGCAAACCACATCGATTCATAGGGATGGTTTTCCAAGTAAAATACTTCAATGCCATTTAATCTACAAACATCCAGCAGCTTAAATTGAGAGTCAACTTACAATGAACTCTCTCTGCTTCCACAAAATCACTGACCCTAAAACATAAAAAAGGAGGATCTAAAGTTACTGTAACACTTTTATTTTATTTTAAATACAACAGAATATTAGTACAGTCAGTCACACATTTTTAGTTTTTTTTTTTAGAGGCAGAAGACATTGTGGTCCCTCTCACCCTGCTTTCATAAAAGGGATAAAGGGAAACCTTGGGTGGCATCAGAGGCTAGGTTTACATGCAAGTTCACTTCCCATATTCTGCCAGTTAGCAAATACTTTACGGCGGCTCCCTTCCTGATTGAACAAATCAGGAAGGGGTCTAACCATCAAGTTATCTCCAATACGTGGGAAATAAATGATATATTACCCCCAGTAGACATACTTTTGGTTCTTTTGATGGTCGGGACAATAAACTCATGTCCCAGACAGGACTGTCGAAAGACTTACAGGCTTCACTTGCCAATTGGATATCATAAGCCTGTGATGAAGCCTTTCTAAAAGCATCAAACTACATGCACAAACTCAGCCTTCTGCACGAGAGCTTCAATCTGGTTGCCAACCCATTTATAACCCCACACACAACAAGGGAGGTGTCTTGCACAGGTTTCTCCACAAACACAAAATCATATCCCATGCATGTAAACATAGCCAATGTTGTCAGCTACAGTAATACAGTGTTGTTTTCAGGCAGTGCATGATGAGCCTGGGTCAGTAACGGTTAAGGTTAAAACTCACTGGTAACGTGTTCGCAGTCAGGTCGAGACATCATTTAAAATCAAGTTCTGACAGTCTGTCATTCGTCTCTCAGTAGTACCATCACTGAAGTAGTAACAGATTCATTGGCACATTAACACCATCTTGAACAGAGAGCTCCCTCATGAATATAGATCATTTCTGACATTTAAAGATATTTTTCTGTGAGGTAAAAATCTAAGCAACATTATCAGTATATGTGTGATATTTTTCTTTATAACAAAACTCATCAAACTAAGAAGAAGAACAAAAAGCACAGGGACTCGTCAGTGTAACAGTGCAGCAGTATTCATAGCCATTAAAAGTCCAACCAGCTAGCGGGACACTGAACACAACACGCACTCCGAACAGATGCGTGGAAACAGGGATGTGCTGTCTTCCAGCAGAGACGCGTTGAGCTCTGAGTGCCGTCGCGTGGAGAGGAAAAACGGGGATGCAAAACGACTTTCTAGAGAACCAACCGCTTATTTACAGGTAAGAAAGAAGTGCAAGGCTAAGCTTTTTCGTAGACATTCACACACTTAACATCCACGGTATTTACCAAAAGACATGCATAGAGGCACATACATATTCATCATACAAAAACAAAACAAAAAAAACGCACCAAAAGCAGAACACCAGTCGGGGGTGGCTTTTTGTGTCTCGTGTCTGATCGACCGTCGACGAAAAACAAAGAGCGCCAAAGCTTTGACATCATGGGATGTGAAAAGGCAAAAGCTGAAGTTCCAGCCCTTTGAATAGAAAGATTAACATTGTCACAACGACAAAGGGACATCAGTAATCTTCCATCCGTCTCCGAACCAATACTGAGTGCCAGCCTCATTTTTCGACAGAATTCAAAAAGAATGTTATCACCCAAAGGGGAAGAAATCTCCTTTCTTTTAATAAGAGGTACAATATTTGGTTTTCAATTTGGGTTCTCAACTTTCCCAGAATATATTCAAACAGTGGTGTTAGTGCCTTGATCATTTAAAAAAAAAAATCCCTGCTTTGATCCCTAAAGAGAGGGGGCAGAATCAAATGTGACAGAAATGTATATCAAGACCAGCCATTTAAATTGGATCAGAACTGGTATCCAACGGAAGCATACAAAGTGTTACGGGACTGTAAATTGTCAAAAATAAATGCTCGCATCGTGATTTGAAATGCTACAATTTGATCAAACACGTCAGATTGTTCTAAATACAATTTGGGTAAAAGGCATCTTAAGAAACAAGTCTGTTTTTTCTGCTCACCTTGACAGAAAGCGTTTTTTTTTTTTGCACGGAGAAGTAAAACCACATTCTTTTAGACGATGACTAAAAACAGACTAATAAAAGAGCAGAGTCGCTACGCTGGGACTCTTTGCAGTGTTTAAGTACTACCTGTATTGCTACAGACAAATGATGAGATTCCCTTTTCTTCACTGGAAGTCACAAAACACAACCATAAATCATTTTTATATATATAGAGATTTTTTTAGCTGACTGTAGTTTGGCAGATCACATAGAGAAGAAATAATGACAAGTCACTATCATAAACTTTCATCGACAAAAACATTTTGAATCATCTCGAACGGTCGCTGCAGAGTAAAATGAAGGACTTTCTTTTCCCGCTCGTTACTCCTCCTTCTCGTGCAGCGAGGAGCGCACGCGGTTGCGCACGTAAAAAGCGGTCAGGGCGCTGCAGCAGGCGGTGAAGATGAAGAGCGCCACCGCGTCGTGCGCCAGGTCGCCGTGGAGGCGCTCGTAGAAGGGCCGGCGCACCACGAAGTCCGTTTTCAGTGCCTCGATCTGCGTCAGGGTGCACACCACCACGAACACGTGGAAGATCTGGTGGCCCTGCCCGATGAAGTCACACCTCCCAGGGAACAAGCTCTCCGGGTGAGGGCAGCAGAAGAAGTAGGCGCTGATCAGGAAAAAGAGCACGTGGTAGAAGTGGTACGCCACGACCGGGTCGGTGCAGCCCTCCTGGTAGCAGCTGTATATGCGGTGGACCACTGGGCTTATGTCTAGACAGTAAGCCAAGGCTGAGGGCACCACTTGGCACAGCTTGAGGGCCAACTTCGGCAGCTCGGGGCTCGCGTATTTACCATAGCAACAGCCGAAGCAGGTGAGCCAGGCCAAAAACGCTGCAGCGGGTAGGAAAAGCCCCTGCACCCTAGTGTGCCACTCTTTCTCTATGGCATAGTAGTAGTGCGCCAGGGCGCTGCCATACTGGTAGACGGCAACCCCCACGTAGTCGAGGAAGTAGAAGCTGTAGTAGGAGAGCTCGGACTTGGCGGAGAGGAGATGGGCGAGCGCGCTGAAGGAGAGGTAGGTGAAGGCCGCCAGGAGGACGATGAAGAGGGGCTGAGCGTGAGGGTCTCGCAAGAAATCCACCGTCTCCGACATCTCCTGCCACTTCACCAGGATGATGAAGGCGGCCAGCAGGTGGGTCCACACATTGAGGGTCTCGTTGTGCCTCTGGAAGAGGGTGAGGAAGTAGTAGCGCCAGCTCTGGTCCGGCTGCCTGTAGCCGGTGAGGATGTGGCGCTCGCGGAACACCCAGGGTACGTCGCACACCTTCACGGTGCAAGGCAGCGTGGGGAAGGCCGACTCCAGCAGCTGAGGGATCTGACGCAGCTGCTGAGCGTTGATGAACAGGCGACCGATCTGCTCCATCACCACCGTCGCCATGGCAAACTGGAGGCCAGAGAGGAGGGCGGGAAAAGAATGAGCGAACAGTCAGTTAGTCAATAAATGTCTGACTTGAGCTATTGTTGTCTCCATACTGGTTGTGTGCGTCTGCATGTGAATACTGTGTTGCACTGTCTACATTGTCCTCCTGCATTCCTGCTGCTATCGCAATGCAAAGAGTAGTTGTTGGTCAATGAAGAGAACAATAATCAATTAATCATTTCCTCAATTATCAAGCAAAAACATGAAATATTGTGTGGTTGCAGTCAGAGCCTGCTGGTTGTCCCTATGACTCCAAATGTCCTCTTTTGTTTTTTTATTAAAAACAGCAAGTCATTGGAAGGAGTCACCTGTAGTTCTGGGAAATCAGAACGAATAATTGTCGTCTTACATTTTCTAGAACAAAAGAAATCAACACAATATCTGATCATGAAAATGATCATTAGCTGCAAATGTAAAATGAAAAAACCTGGTCAAACTATGGATTAATAAAAGATAGTAGACATTGTCATTAACAATTTTTTTCAAGCTTAAGTATTTTTTTTACTTACGGGAAACCAAAACGTAAAAATAAAATGGTTACGTAACACAGAGCCATATATCTGACGTATTCTCTCATTTTAGCTATGTTTTGGTCTCCACCAACACCAAAGAAAATATCTCTCCACCATGTTCCCCAGCTAGTCACCATCTGTGTCTGGCTGTCGTGCTGGGCAGGTAGTACTGGTTTATTACTCCCGAGGTCGAGGAGATTGGAGTTATGTGCCAGAAAACCAAAATCATAAACCATTGACAAAAAGGCTCCACAGAGATTAACCCTGAGTGATAATCCTGCACGTTTGCCACTGACAGCGACCCCATTCACATTAGTCATTTTGGTCCAGGGTACAAAAAAAATTGATTAGTGCAGCTTTAAGTATTTTCATTTAAATAAGTGAATTGACCTGTAGTGTCATGATTAATCACCTGATTCCTATAAAATTGTATGGTGGCAGTAGCTGTGTTGCTGTTCGTTTGTCTGGTCGACCATCTGATTGGTGCCCACCCTGACAGGACGGCTGCACACCACAGGAGCAATACAGCTCCGGCCTTACTCATAAATCCTTCCTTTTTTCTCAGTATCAGTGAGTGCAAACGGGAAATGACTTCCTGACAAGCGTAGAAGTGCACACAATATTTCCTGGAAGGTCCAAGTGTAGGTAAGATTTGAGAATATGTTTTTAATGCAAAAGAGCGTGGATGAAAAAGGAAGGAATGATTGATGGATGAAAAGGCCTGACACGTGTCTGTTTTAAATGATCAACACTGTAAAATGACTAGATTGTATGTGCCCATCTACTAGACATATCGTGGATTTAACGTGTCCGGATCTGTGCGGTGCGTGCGGGCCTGCGGTGCTTGCTGGGAAAGGCAGCCGCCTCGCATGGGTCGGGCTGTGTGGGACGAACGCAGGCCGAGGTTCAGGAGGAAAAGGCGTGGAGTGATGAATGGGGAAGTGATTACGTAATATAACCCCATCCGATGTCGACGCCCTCTTGTTTCCAGCGAGGGTTGCAACGCTTTCAAATATTTATGGGGAAAAAGGGAAAAAATGCTATGAGAAGGAAGGATGTTTCAAATTGCATGTGTTAACGCCAGGCCTGTATGGGCCCGTTGCAGTGAATCTCCCCCTTCTAGCAAATCTGCTCCTGATGGACGTGTCTGTTTCAATTTGAGCATCAGTATCCGAAATTAAATAAACGCAGGTGTCCTCTCTGAGGCCGGAGGCTTGCTTCATCACAAGCCTGCGCTACGTGCCGGTGGAGAAGGAAACCGCTGCACGTTCGTGGAAGCTGTTCGAGGCGCATCTGACCGTATTTCACGCCGCTTTTTACCGACAGCGGGGGAAAAAACGTTGGATTTTCGAGATGGATTTCACGGATACATGCACGTACCTGAATGTGGTAGAATCAATCCAACGCTTTGAGTTTAGCCGTCGATGAGCGGTTTGGAGCCGTACAGAATAGAGATAACATAGTTTGAAGGGGTGAACGGAGAAGACGACTGTGATGGGAGCAGCGCCAGGCGGCTCTCACCGCGCAGCCGCTGGGAAGATACAGGGCGCTGTGACGAGCGGCCCTTCTGGCCAATCAGCGAACACGCCGCTGCTCTCGTCTCGACCAATGACAGCCGCCGCCGGGCCGATCAGCCCGCCCGCTCTACACTGACATTCTCCCACCTATGGATGTATGGCAGTTGACCTCAGATTGGGTACATTTACACCATGATATACTTAACAGATATATTTAATATTCCTTAATCCCTCTACATAATCTAGTTAACTTCATATAGATCTACTGGTTTACGTAAGTCAAAGCAAAAATGCTCCATTCGAAGTAAAAGTTCAGTATTTACTTGAAGTTTCAAAAGTAAAAGTAGTCATACAGAATGGATCCTCTCAAAGTGTTGTGTTTACCTTTAGAATATTATTTAATTTTAATGTTATTGTCATCAAAGTAAGAGAATTTTAATGTTCATCCATGTGGATCTAATTTGAGGTGGTAATAGTTTACGTAAATGTACTTAGATATATTCCACAAATGCATAGCTCCCCAGCATTGACGTTTCTATTAGGCTGCTACAGGGAAACAAAAGAGGGGCGGAATGGTAAAAAAATGGATTCAACAAAAGGTTGAAGGGGAATTCTAATGGTATAACTTTCAACATGCATCATTTCCCACATGAAGTAAACAGTAACTCAAATAACCCATACAAATGTAAAGTTCCTACTCATGCTTGGGATTGTAGCATGGCTATAATTTGAAGTTTCTTAAACTGGACAACTTCATTAGTATTTTGGCGTGTCAGCTGACTTCCAAATTACAGTGATAACCTGACTGAATCTCATTTGGTTATCAAAACAAGCCTCTTTGACGTATGCGGTCAGATCTGTTTTATGGCCTGTGACTTTCCCTTGTGCAGCATTCATTATATATTCCCAACAGAGATGGATTTAGCGTGCCTACAGTAACAGTACAGTTTTGGGGTATTTATTTATTCTGTCTTAACCTGAGAAAGGCCAACTGTAAAGAAAAAAACATCAACAGAAGATCAGAGTATGATTCTTATGTCGATTCTTATGTAGAGATTGGTGAAGTCAGGAAAAGTCATGATCATGAGCAAGAATCTTGGCGTCGAGTCAGCCATTGTCCCCTGTGTTGTCGGTCAAGGAGCACTGCACTATGGGACGCGTAGCCTCTGGGCTGATGAGTCCAGCAGTTTCTCCCTAACACATGACAAAGATGGGATTGTGTAGCAGTGTGTATGTGTGTGTGTGTGTGTGTGTGTGTGTGTGCACATAGCATAACAGTCTCCGTCCAAACACAATGTGTAGATTTCCACCAACTACGCTTCCATAAACATAATTACACTGTGAACATAAAGTATTAAATCGACAAGAAACTTGGAAAAACAACTGCGTCAAATTTCCAAATTGAAATGACACTATGAATGTTCAGAAAAAGGCTCAAGGCTTTACCTCGACTCTGCATTCCACTAACACCCCCCCCCCCACACCAAAATAAATAAATAATAAAAAAAAACTATTATACTTGCTAAACAGCTCCTACTTTACTCAGACGAGGACCTAACACTTTTTTTAGCTCTTACTTTATCAGCAATGATATGTTGCAGTTTCTTTCTTTTGACAAATGTACTACTTATTGTGAGTCGCTTTAGACAAAAGCGTCTGCTAAAGGCCCTAAATGTAAATGTAAATGTAAATGATTTAAATAAAAAAGCCATTCAAAGAAAATCCTGATATCCAATTCACTTTACATGCACTTGACATTCAACACAGACACACACACGCACACACACAGGCACACACACAGCTACTTTGATCGCGACGTTGAATAAATGACAGTTAGGCACTGGGTGACATTTCCAACATGGGGACAAGCTGACTGCAAGCCTGAGCAAGATGCAAGTGTAAAAAAACGATAAGACTAGATTTCTGATAACGCACAAAGTTTGCAGCTCATACAGATGTTATCTCATATCCGTGGCCTATGTGGCACTGAGCTGCTTTAGAGAACACCCATACATTATCTCCAAAAATGTCTTCTCTTCTAAATACCCCAAAGACTAAGGATTTTGTGTAATCGACCCTTACAGCAGACTTGCTAAATGTAAGAGAGCTAAAGTCCTGAGTGTGTGCCAACATGTCATCAGGGCATTTAAGACAGCACAAAGCCACGTTAACTACAAGAACATGTAAACGACGTAATGATCACTCAACTTAAAGAGTCAGTGGCACATTTAGCTGCTCATGCATGATGATATGGCCGCGTATGAGCGCCACAGTTTAATGCATGAAACATTTAAAGGGAATAATCCAGTACAAACAATGAAGCCATGGATACAAGCTGAGGAAACATATTATATATATATATATATATATATATATATATATATATATATATATATATATATATATATATATTAAATATATATATATATATATATATATATATATATATATATATATATATATATATATATATATATATTATCAATATCAGTGTGAAATTTGTTCCAGAACCCTTTGGGCTTGTGATCCTTTGAATTGAAGCAGTCTAGTGTGACCCATGTGCAGATTATGGTAAACTTAAGTGTAATAATTTAAATAATTAATTTAAATTTTTAGCTTTGATACTGCCGTACATACATAGAATCTATTCTTTTCTTTTCTTTTTTAAATCACGTGCCGATTTCCAAACCTCTTGGTCAACTATCTAACTCTGAGAGTACCTGACTGCCACTAGGTGTCAGCAATGTAAAAGGATTACAAATATTGTGGAAGGACTTTAATGGTTGGACCTAGGTATGGCACAGTATATATTCAAACAGTATCAACAGTACAGGACTCTGATATCAAACAGTATGAAGTATAAGCAGCAATTACACTGGAATGCCTCTCTAAAAAACTAACGTTCACAAAAACGAGTTAATCAGCTGCTTATAAGAGAAATCCGATTATATACACACCCAATCTAACATGGTGTAAACACCGTTTACTCAACAAAATAATATGAACCCACACAACAAACTGGCACTTAGAAAAATAAAACTCTTTGGAGATGTATGGACTGTTTTCCAGATCATGAACAAATTAATTCTCCACTTCTTTCATTGCCTCCCTCTTCTTCCTCACTTCTTCGGTCTTCTTGTCCTGTTAAGTGTTTGAAAGCAGAATGATCACAACACTGTAGCTTATTATTTCGACATTAAACATGACATAGGTTGACGTGTCTTTAGGAGTTTACCATGTCCTTCGCTTTCTCCATGCGAGCTGCCATAATTGCAGTGCGGTTCTCTTTGACTGCCTCGAACTTTTGATTGCATTTTTCTTGTGTTATCTTGCTGTAGTTGCTGTCTATTTCTAAGACCTTCTGGCTGGCCATCTTCATGCGCTCCTGTTGCTTCATTGCGCATTTCAGCATCTCAGCCTCGTAGCTCTGACGAAATGAAAAAAAAGAGAGAGATTTTGCAGTGAGAAAGACAGCAGTAAGCGGTTTTCACGGTGGTAATTTGATCACCTCTGTTAGGAATTTGCTTTTTATGTCAATACCTCGCGTCTCTCTTTTGCAGCATCCAGTTTCCTATTAATTTCATCCAGCGATGTCGTCTTTTTCTTCAGAGGGGACAATGGACATGGGGATCTGCAGCTGACCTCTGGGGTTGATGGGTTCAAGATGATCTCAAATGCGTGACCGGAAGCACGCTTGTTCAGCTCCTTCACTTCGATGTCTGCAAGTGTGGAATTAGCTCAAGGTGACAACATAGCAATATTTATCCTGATTTTCGAATTAATCAGTCATTTTTTTTACTTCATGAATAAAAAATGATTGATATTCGAACTTGTTATGAACACTTGACAAAAATCCTGCTGCAAGGCAGCATGTTGTGTTTTCAAAGAAGGGGAAATGAAAACAAGGAGCAACAAAACAAAGACTGTTAAGTATTGTGTGGGTGCTGCTTTACAGACCACCTTTGCGATGCGACTTCCTATACCAACCACATTAAAGATGTTCAGTTACTTGTTGAAAACAGTTCTCGGGTGAGAAGCTCTCCTGCAGTCATATGCTGTACAACTGCATACCTACTATTAACTGAGTTTACACCTACCTCCACAGCTTTCCATTATAGCAGAAATCTGGCGTCTTTGATACCACTAGAAGAAAACACAAAAAAGGAGATTATTACAAACAAATACACGTCTAATATTATAAATTGGATAAGCTTTCATTTCACTTTGGCCAATGGTTCACCAATGAAAGAATGCTACTCTTGCAGCATGCTCGTGTCCTCTCAGCAGGAGCAGCAGTGCAGCGATGGTGCTGGAGCTGACGGATAAAGCTCATGTTTTGATAGATCATCGGTCAAAGCATGCAAGCATGCATTTGAATTTTTGAGTTTTCTAAATTCCCCTCCTGCTTTCGCTTACACATTTCGGGTATAACCTCATTCGTCCGTCTATGTGTTATCAGCATAAGATATATATGCAGCAGTAGGTCTTGTACAGTTGCACATCATACCGTGCATTATACCGTTGCATAGTCTTTCAATTTACCTATTTCAGCATGACTTGACTTGTCAGGAAGAACAAGTTATCCCTCTCACTCATGGCTAAACTCCAAGTAGACTGTTAGTACGTGATGGTGACACAGTAAAGTGAAGGGGCTCCAGTAAAACACCATAATGTCTCTTTAATCGAGAGTGGGGTAAAAGGTGATGGTTCTGGGAGCCCACCACTCGACTCCTTAAACAAACACGCATGTGCAGAAGACACAAGGTCAGCTAAGAGTAAGACGTTGTTATAAATTATGTTCAGAGTAACGGTGTTTGAATACATTTATTTAAAAGCGTTTTTAATTTCGACGTAACGCTAAATTCAAATTAACGTCGCTGCACAACGGCCCTAGCAAAAAGGTCCACTAATTAGTCCAGTTGACTTCAGTGATGCTCAACTGACTTCGCAGTGGCCAAATCGACCTTTAACCCCTTCCAACACTTTGTTTGAACGGTTTGAAAGCCTGTAGAAACATTTGAATGGAAGTATTGTTCTCACCGTCAAGTGCCTGAAGAGCAGCAAGTCTTCTTCTTCTGTTGTTTACTACAAACCGCCAACATCTGAGCCCTCGCGCTAAAACCCCTCACCCTAAGCGTCACCAGAGCCGCTTGCCCTATTGGTCCAAATCCACCAATCACAGAAGCTGTTGTGACTGTTGGCGCCAGCAGGAACAGTTTCAAAATAATGAAAAACACACTCCCACAAAGCTGGCACGAGTCGACCTCGAGCTAAACGAGCCTGACAAGAGCGTGTTTAACTGACGTTATGTAACGCCAATCGTCCAGGTTCGGCACATGTGTGGGCTTGTAATTGTGTTTTAGGGGCTAAAGGTATGATACAGTAGATGAATCGTTTAAATCCTTTTATCCAGGGTAGATTTTACTCGTTCTCTTATGGATTTATAGCTGCATATATTTACATTTGACCTTTCTGTCATCCAACAGAAACGTCTTCAAAAAAACTGAAAGTATACTTTTCCCTTTAAAGTTTCTTCTTTCATGCAGTTGCTTGAAAGGACAAGTATGAGGATGTCCTTGGAGTGAGTGATAAAAGAGCCAAAGAGTGATTGATGAGAGTGATGTTTGGATCCTGGCAGCTGCATTCCACAAACAATAAAATAGAGAGGCAGACATTAGCTGCCAGTCAAGGGAGCCCCACGGTGTCAGAACAAAGAGGTGATTATAGGACACTGACAAGGGTGAGTGGCTTGTACGCTATATGGATGAATTTGGTAGCAGGGTTTTACTTTGGATTTCAAAAAGTACCACGCCACATGCGTTCAAGAAAATGAGAAGAGTTCCGATGCCTGGAGGTAAGCTGGGTCCCCGGAGGCAGCTAATAGCTGTAGAAAACCTCTGCATAAAGGCTGACTAATCTCAACTTTAAATCAGGAATATCTTTACAACAAAACCCAACAGGAATGATATAAAAAAAAAAACAGCAGTTCGGTACATTAGTATGAATGCCTTATATTATGACGCTGAGGTTTCTGTGTCCAAGTGCACTTGCAACATTTAAATTCATCTGCATGGTCAATTGCAAATCAGATTTTTTTTTTTTTTTTTTATAAATTTGGTTGCAACCAGCCCTCAGGAACTATAATTATGTTATTTAAAATTTATACTGCAAAAATGGCTGTGGAAACCAATTTTTTCATTATCTTCAAGGAGACTCAGGATTTGACATATACTATACTCCGGTAATCCCTTGAGATCTTCTCAATACCGAGAGCTACATCCATCGTGGACTGATGCTCTTATCTCCTGTCCTTCATCATATTTATTAGCTATCTCTGATCTTAGTGCAGGTGCTAGGGTATATCAACAGTTTGCAAGGACCAGATTACACACATACCCAATTAATCTAGCTTTCAACAAAATTAATTGGATCATTTCACAGACATTCTTCAAATATTAATCACAGTCGTGCAAACAACTAACCTGTCTTCATTTATCCAAATCAATAAATACTTGAGAATGACACAGAGCCTTGACATTGCAAAGGATCTTACATTAATTTAACTGCCTCCTATTCAGCATGCTTCTGTGGAATCAAAATGCCATCTAGTGGTGAGAGTAAGTTATAAACAGCTCTAGTGTTAGGACAGATTCTTTTTGACTTCTGTTGTTCCCTGTATCTGCTCTTCTCTCTGTCTCATGTCCCTGTATGTATAGTAAAGAGGTTATATGTATAAATGCTCTAAACTGGTGAGTGAGGTCTGTAAGGACTGGCTTTGAAATGAACCGGAAAACTCATCTTGACAGTTGATTAATCTGTTGAAATGATAGGAGGTCATAAAATTGAATGGGTCATTGGTGAGTGATGTAAAATGGTTCAATACTACCACCTAGTGTTGGATATAGGAATTAACCAGGCCAAAAAAAAAAATGCCTAATGACTGTATGTTTGTATTACACATATATATTGATCACTTTGTTTTTAAAAGTTACATTTATGTTACAATGACAGGTGTTTTACTATTGTAATTACTAGTATTCTAAAACGTTTATAACAAGTCATACTTCTTTAGCTGCAGGATATAAAGAATATCTTATAGGCAGGACTTGGGGAGCAGCAAAGAAGAGGAAGGTCTTGATATACTTTTTGTTTCAAGGACCATTCACCTGTGTGGATTTCATAGACAAAACAATGGTCCACGTATACTCAATACAATAATCTGAATAGCAAAATGCACTTGTGTTAATCACACCCATGCTTTGTTTTACAGTCACTTTTTGTTTTATGGCTGTATTTTTTGTCTATTTTCAACAATAAACTTGATAAAATATATGCATTTGTTTTTCTTCTTTTATTGTTCGGTAATTGAGAAATAGCTGATTAATTTGACTCAGCCTATACTCTCCATACTCATACTTACTAGAGAATTAACTGAGTGTCTGGCACTGGCATGTTCATTGTTCCAGGATATATATTCTAGTCTATTAATAACCAAATCACAGTTCACCCTGCTGTGCTGGTGCATTACTAACAGCAGGGGCTTTGAAGAGGCTTCCGTCCGCACCTGACAGGCTCTCTCTTGGTACCCATGTTAAAAAAAAAAAAGACAGCTCCTGGGATGCTGAGCAAGATGACAGATGTTTGGTTTCAAAGCCCTCACATTTTCTGACCTGTTTTCCACCGTGAACTCATTCCTGAAAATGTTGCATCATTTTATTTTTTTCGTCCTCACATCTCTGGAAAGAGGGTCATTTTCTTTATACTAATAAATAATAATCGTGAATGCTTTTATTTTGAAATACAGTCGAGCAACTCCCGACTGTTTGTTTGTGTATATATGTGTATGTATATGGACCCATGCACACAAGTGCTGTCAATTAGGTGCCAATTAGGTGCCAGTCACACTTCTGTGACTGGCATACCCCTGCCAGCACTTGAAGCTCAAAATGAGAGTGAATACCAACGGTGAATATTGAAGGGGACTTTGGCACATTTTTTTGAGCCACTACCCAAATGGTTAGCTGTGTTGCTCATTCCATGAGAACATGATCCTACATTAACATTTACATTTAGGTAATTTAGCAGACGATTTTGTCCAAAGCGACTTACAATAGGTACATTTGTCAAAAGAAGGAAACAAAGAAACCACAACATATCATTGGCGATAAAGTAAACGTTAAAAATAGAACAAGTGTTAGGTCCTCATCTGAGTTGGTGGTGACTAATCAGGCTTTCCAAAAGATATAAAATACAATATCAATTGGTATTTTTAAAGGGGAGGAATAATTGACTGAAATTACGTTTCCAAACCTTTTTGAGGATTTATTCAATTTGATTCAATTCAATTCAATTTTATTTAGAGTGTCAAGTCACAACAGAAGTTATCTCAGGACACTTACCAAATTGAGCAGGACTAGAATACGCTCAAAATTTCCAGAGTCAACACATTTTCAAAGTCCCAACATCACCCAGGGGCAAGCGTTACAGCTACGTTGGCGAGAAAAAACTGCCTTTGGCTTTTTAAGCAGAAATCTTGTGCAGCCATGGCAGCAGGCACAGCCAAGCCGAGATGGATCCATGCCAACCACGTCCACGTCGCTGTAGACCAGAAAGCAGGAGTAGTTCAGCAGTCACACAGCGGGCAGGTGGAGCTACAATGTGGTGTTTCCAGCATCAGGCCAGTAAGCAGTCTGCATCGGTCAGGACCTCAGTGGACTCTGCTGAATCAGAAAGCATAGCCAGACTCCCGGGAGTAATCCCGGGAGGAGTCCAGTTAGTAACAGTAGAGATGCCGATTTTAGTGAATTACTTTAATTAAAAATACTGGTAAGAGTCAAACAAGACCACAGCATCATTGCAGTCCAGATCCAGGGAGACCTGCTAGACGAGAAAGCACAGGGACTCCGGGGGAATATACACAGAGAGAGCGACAGAGAGAGAGAGAAAGAGAGAGGGGCTCAGTGTGCCACTATAATCCCCCAGTCTAGGCCTATAGCAGCTTAACTAAGGGCTGGTTCAGGGCAAACCTGAGCCAGCCCTTACTATAAGCGGTGTCAAAGAGAAAGGTTTTAAGCCTATTCTTAAATGTGGGAACAGTGTCTGCCTCCCGAACCAGAACCGGAAGACGGTTCCACAGAAGACGAGCTTGATGGCTGAAAGCTCTGGCCCCTGTTCTAATTTTGGATATAATGGATAATATAATTGGATTTAATGAGCTCTTTAAGGTATGATGGTGCCTGTCCATTAAGGGCCTTTTAAGTGAGGAGAAGGATTTTAAATTCTATTCTATATTTTTCTGGGAGCCAGAGAAGCTAATACAGTAGAGATGTGATCCCTTCTTCTAGTTTTAGTCAGAACACGTGCTGCAGCATTCTGGACCAGCTGGAGAGATTTGAGAGATTTTTTTGAACAGCCTGATATTAAGGAATTACAATAGTCTAGCCTTGAGGTAACAAATGCATGGACCAGTTTTTCTGCATCTTTTTGAGACAGCATTGGCCTAATTTTAGTAATGTTACACAGGTGAAAATAGGCTGTCCTTGTCGTCGTTGTTTAATATGCGAGTCAAGGACAGGTCCTGATCAAAGATAACTCCAAGGTTTCTTACAGTAGTATTTGAGGCGACGGCCTATCAATAGTCGCTATATCTTTAGACAGCGGAGTTTAACATCAGGAAATTGCAGGTCATCCAGGATTTTATGCCATCAACACATGCCTGAAGTTTAACAAGTTTCTTCAGGCTTGATCGATAGATAAAATTGACTATAATCAGCATAACAATGGAAGTTTATAGAGTGTCCTCTAATAATATTGCCTAAAGGAAGCATATATAAGTTGAAAAGAATTGGTCTGAGCACAGAACCTTGAGGAACACCTTATTTAACTTCAGTGTGATTTTTCATTGACATTTTTTTTGACAAATGTACTTATTGTAAGTCGCTTTGGACAAAAGCGTCTGCTACATGACCTAAATGTATAAAGGCTAATGTAATGAACAGGCGCGAGACCATGCTATGTACAGTCGAGGTGGCCTAACTTTGCCGCGAGCTGGAACCGGAGTTGGGGCTGCAGGTGGTCTGAGCGACACGCGGTGTCCCGCCGTTCTGGTGTTGGACGGGGAATCCGATGCAGCTCTGGAGCGCAGATGATGAGCTGTGCACCCTGACCTGAAGTGCACCTGTGTCCGACTTGGACGTGGTGGGAACTAGACGTGTTCATGACGAGTTCCGGCTGAAACTCCCAAGTCTCGTGCATGCATAGGAGCAAATGCATGCGATCCGAAACGCAGCCATTGGGTTGTCAAGTGACGAAACTTGCACTGAACCTCTCCTCACGCATTAAAGGTGACAGCAACCTTGAAGGAGCTGCAGGAATTTCTGGCAAGTACTGGCTTTGTAGTACATGTGACAACAATCTCCTGTCTTCTTCGTATGTCTGGGCTATATCTTACAAAGAAAAACATCCAAGCTCGGCTTAATTTTGCAAAAAGACATCTGAAATCTCCCAAACCCATGTGGGAAAAGATGTTATGGTCTGATGAAACCAAGGTTGAACATTTTGGACATAATTCCAAAAGGTATATTTGGCGCAAAAACAACACTGCTCATACAGTACAAAAAATCACACCATACCTACAGTGAAGCATGGTGGTGGCAGCATCATGCTTTGGGCCGTTTTTCTTCAGCTGGAACTGGGGCCTTAGTCAGGATGGAGGGAATTATGAACTGTTCCAAACTATTCCAAATATAAAAAAAGATGAAGACGAACTTCATCATTCAGCACGACATTGACCTAAAGCACACATCTACATCAACAAAAGAATGGCTTCACTGGAATAAGATTGAGGCTTTGGAATTGCCCAGCCAGAGTCCAGACATAAATCCCATTGAACATCTGAGGGGTGATTTGAAGAGGGCTGTGCACAGGAGATGCCCTTGCAATCTGTCAGATTTGGAGCAATTTTGCAAAGAAGAGTGGGCAAATATTACCACATCAAGATGTGCCACCCTCATAGGCTCCTACCTTAAAAGACTGAGTGCTGTAATAAAAGCCAAAGGTGCTGCAACAAAGTATTAGTTTAAGGGTGTGCATATTTATGCAACCAGTTTTTTCAATTTTTTTATTTTATATTTCCCCTTTAAAGGTTTCAGTTCGTTTTTCAATTGCATTATACAGGTTATAGGTCACATGAAAGGTGGAAAAAGTTGTAAAATTATTTGTCTTGCTGTCATTTTTTTCCATCACGAAACCTAGCATTTGAACAGGGGAGTGTAGACTTTTTATATCCACTGTATATACTGTATATATACACACAACCCACAACTCACTTTTTGGGAGAGAATGGCCAAATTAATAGTTTTTTTTTTGGTTTGTTGTGGAGCAGGAAAAAACCGGAGCACCCGGAGTAAACCTTGTCAAAATATTAGGTAATTAAAGCGTGAGGAGAAAATGGTCAACATTGACAATATTAAACGGTTAAAGAGACAGTGTGTAGGAACTACTGTCATCTAGTGGTGAAATTGTATTTTGCATTCAGAAAAATAGTGCTCTCTAGCGCCTCGCTGTGTGTGTGTGTGTGTGTGTGTGTGTGTGTGTGTGTGTGTGTGTGTATATATATATATATATATATATATATATATATATATATATATATATATATATATATATATATATATATATATATACAATATATAAGCAATCCACAGATTCATGATTCATAGAAGTTCATTGTGTATTAAAATGTTTAAGAATGTATAAATAAAGAGTTAAACATGTAAAATAAGTATTTGTTAAAAATACAAGTTAATGTCTTTTCATTTCATGGCATATAAACAAATAGTAAGTTCATGCTGATATGTTTGGAGGTGTATGATGATTATTTCTTTTGAGAGGTGTCAGTCACTAATCTCTTTTATACGATTGGCATGTGTGAAGTTTGACTCCGGCCAATCACAGTGTAGTTTGAGGTGAGGGGGTGGGAGGTAGCGCCGTGTTGTGGTTCCGAGCAAGCGAGAAGGGTTCACAGGATATTACAGGAGAGCGAATAGCTACTACGACAACGTTAATTCCAGGAGTTTAATGTCAAAATGGGGGCTTGTCTGGCACTGTGCTCGTTAGCCAGCTGTGTAAGTATCTGATTTCCATTGGAATAGTAGGCCTATCTTAAATGTAAAACGGAAAGCTTACCGTTCACTCTCGTCTTAACGTTAGGCGAGCTAACGCTAAACTATGGCTAGCAAAATAAGCAACGTATGTTGACGTAACAGTCAACCTTAAACGCGTTTACTCTAAGTTAAGTTGTTATGCCATATACTAGCTGTACTGGACATATAACGTTAACGTTATACTTGTAAAGGGAGTTGGCTTCGCGAGACAGTGAATCAGCAAATAATGATTCAGGAACTGTCAGAACAGGCCACTTGCACTAACGTTATAAACATTTAGCCTTCTAGTAGCTCACTTAAGCTAGTGATGATGAGGATTCAGCAGGTGGAAAGGGGCTTTATAACACCGATGTATTATTATTATTATTATTATTATTATTATTATTATTATTATTCATTATGAGTAACGTGTGTGGGTGCTGCCTGTCTTGGATGCATCATGGGAAATTCATTTTCACGATAATTCAATTATCAGCCATGTATTGGAACAAAACCTAACGTTATTTATGCCAAAACGGTCCGCATACATTAATTTGACAGTTTATTACTGTTGTATAGTTGTTTGTGATTGTTTGGTTGCTGTGTGTTTTGCGTATGTAGTGTTTCTGTGGTGTGTATGGCTATGGATGGATACAGTGCTGTGAAAATGAATTTCTCCTAGGGGACAATGAAGTGTAAAATCTAGTTTAACTCTGTATTTGTTTCCCCTGCCACTCCTTTGCCCTCCATCACTGACAGGCCTCTTGTCTGTGTGGCTCAGCACCATGCCTTCTGTGCGGCTGCTGTCCCTCCTCCAATAACTCCACCATCACACGGCTGGTTTTCTCCTTCTTTTTGCTGCTGGGTACCTTTGTATCCGTCATCATGATCCTTCCCGGCATGGAGACACAACTCCGTAAAGTGAGATCACTGTTCCTCTTAATGCAATTGCATAAAAGTGTTTGGTGTTTTCTTGCATTTGTTTGCTAGATGCTGTTACTGCAGCTAAATCGCTGTCAAGAAATGTTGCATATTCTCTCAAGTACTGACACGTTCATTCATTCTCTTCTGGCCTTCTGTTGTTTTGTAGATCCCAGGATTTTGCCAAGGAGGAAGTACTATACCTGGCTTTGAAAACCATGTTAACTGTGATGTCATTGTTGGCTACAAGTCTGTGTACCGCATGTGTTTCGCCATGACCTGCTTCTTCTTTTTGTTCGCCGCCATCATGATTCGTGTCCGTAGCAGCAAAGACCCACGTGCAGCGATTCAGAACGGGTAGGTGCTTGCTTATGGACTGGAATTTGGGTGTTGAGGGGGTGTGTGCTAGAATCGCTCCGTCTCTTGTGCTGATGTTGGGTTTGTACCTGTTTATTTTACAGGTTCTGGTTCTTTAAATTTCTGATCCTGGTAGGGATAACAGTGGGAGCTTTTTTCATCCCTGATGGAACATTTCATACTGGTACTAACATACTCTGTTCTGTTATATACCGTAAAATACTGTATATTCAGCAGACATTGACTTTGTTATTTATGAGTGACTTATGCAACTGTAAAATATATCTGTTTCTCATCAACTGTTTAGGAAACTGTATCAGCTGTGTTTTCTTTTTACTCTACAGTGTGGTTTTACTTCGGACTAATAGGATCCTTCATCTTCATTCTCATCCAACTTGTTCTTCTCATTGACTTTGCCCACAACTGGAACAAGGTGTGGGTCGGAAATGCTGAAGATAGTGGTAACAAATGCTGGTTTGCAGGTACAGCATTCACTTGAAAGAGATGTTATTTGCATTTTAATGCTACATATTTGCCAAATTACAAATGACGTAATTTTTTCATAGCTCTCCCGGCCAAGTCAGTAGCACGATATTACATCTGTGGTTTTAAGCATTTCATGTTTATGTATGTCCATGTCATTTCCAGGCCTACTTTCGTTCACCTTCCTCCATTATGCACTGGCTATCACCGCTGTGGTGCTTTTCTACATTTACTACACACAGCCAGATGACTGCACAGAACACAAGGTCTTCATCAGCCTCAACCTCATCTTCTGCGTCATCATCTCCATAGTCTCCATCCTGCCAAAGATACAGGTAGAGTGTGGACCAGTCTAAAGCCATACTAATGCAGATATATTTGAAAACACATTTGCTGTAGGTTTGCTCTGTTTGTATCAGGAAGCTCAGCCACACTCCGGTTTGCTCCAGGCTTCCCTCATCTCCCTCTACACCATGTATGTCACTTGGTCTGCAATGACCAACAATCCAAGTGAGTCTGCCATTGTCTTAGTCCACAGTTTTGCCTCTTTTCTGTAGCTTTTGGTTCTCGTTTAGTTGTGATTATTCTCACTGTTTTCTGTCAAATTTGCTGATTGTCTGCTGCAGCATTATGATCATACTGGTGAGTGTTCTATGGCATTCTATCTGACCAAAGCTGCTATTTTGCTAATAGTTAGCACGCCTTCCTTGTGTCATGTTGTGTGGTCCGCTTTCCCACGTGAATGGGCACGCTGGTGGTGACTGTAGGGTTAGTTTTATTGAGTTCTAGGCATTCGAGATCCATTTACACACAATACTGGAAATGCATCTCTACAACCCAAAAATCATTGGATTGGAGAAATTATATTAATCCTCGTCATTCCGGAGAACTATCTCTTTTGTGCTTCACCAATGTTGTTACACTGTACACACTTTTGCTTTTGCTAGATATCATAGGCAACAGCTGCTTCTTTTCATTCGCAAAGCTGTCCAATGAAAAACGGTAAGTGTACAACAGGAAAATAAAATGGCACAAAACTTTCTATTGTTTTGCTTTTCAAGGATTCAGTGATCATTTTTCGTTATTGTGCAACACAGGGATGCACAACGAAATGCAGTTGTAGCACGTTTGCTACACAATAAAAACACACGACAAACAACACAAAAGCAGTAGTGCATTCCTGTAGTGCATTTGTTGGACTGCATCAGAACGAATGTAAACAGCAGCAACAAAAACAATTCTCTGTGCAGATAACATGGCCGGCATCATAACAAAAACAATTCGACATCAGGGAAACATTGTCCATCAACTTTGACTATGTTTGAATACCAAGCATCGTGATATAAACACAGAGTCCAAAAGGGAAAAAAACACAATTGAAGACAAAAATGTCACAAAATGCATGAGAGCTACTGACTGCAGCATATACATGCACCGTCATTGTCATTATTAACAGCAACATTTAAGAAAACACAACTAGTATGGATGCTTTCCTGTTTTGAGGAAAACTGCATTTTCACATTTATTTCAGTGACATTTCCACATGTATATTTCCTTCCTTCTAATGTGTTTGCAGCATCTTCAGTGTCAACATTTAAGTTAATTGCATTTTAATTAAAACATTCTCAACTCAATTCAGTATTGATACAAGATAATGTAGAGTGTACACACTGTGTAATTATATATATTTTCATAAGATATTATAGTATAATAAATTGTCAAATGTCTGTGTACCCTGACATTTTAGATCGGAAGTGTAACCCCAGCCTGTTGAGTCTAGTGTCAAGCAGCAACACCACTGCAGTACCTGGTGACGGCACGTCAGAACAGGTGCAGTGGTGGGATGCTCAGGGCGTTGTTGGTTTGATCATCTTCATCTTCTGCACACTCTATGCTAGGTAGGTTTTAAAGCCATCACAAATTACTATGTATTCAAATTATACGTATTATTTATCTGTTTTGTAATACTGACTCTCTGTCTTTTCCCCAGTATCCGTTCATCCAGTAACACTCAGGTTAACAAGTTGATGCGGACAGAGGAGGGCGGAGGCTCAGGTGGAGAGGGTGTGGTAGGAGAGGACGGCATACGCAGGGCCGTGGACAACGAGGAGGAGAAAGTCACTTACAGCTACTCCATTTTCCACTTCCACCTCTGTTTGGCCTCTCTGTACATCATGATGACTCTCACTAACTGGTACCAGTAAGTATCTCTCGCATACAGATTACACATGTAACATTAAGGGCCCGAAGCATAGAGAAAAGGCCTTTACACATCAGAAATGTTGGCACGTTGTAGCAGAAAAGGCACAGGTTTATTTGATATGATTAAAAAAACAACTGCATTCCATTTCGTTCGGCAAGTTCCAGGATCCTGGCATGGAGCGTACCAATACCAATAAGTTATTTTATTACCCAGACCGACAGCATGATTGCTTACATATGTCAGTGACAAAATGATACGTTTTGAGACAAAAGCGGGAAAGAATGTACACGTTGATGCTTCTGAAATGCCTAAACATTTTAAAATCTGTATTTTTCAGAAGTTCACAATCATTGCCTCCATCATGGCCACCAGAGGGCACACTATGTTTACCTGAAAGTTATCCATTCCTTGAACACAACTTGAATATATTTTTCCTCCTCTACACTTCCTAATCATTCCTGTGCCATATGTGGGAAAAATATCAGTACGCAAATTTCAGCCCATGTTATATGTTGATATGGTTTTTGTAAATTGTACCTCTCCCTCTGTGTCCTCCCTCAGACCAGACACCACCACCATGGCCATGCAGAGCCATATGCCAGCTGTGTGGGGGAAGATGGGCTCCAGCTGGCTGGGCCTCGGACTCTACCTGTGGACCCTCGTGGCCCCTCTCATCTTCCCTGACAGGGACTTCAACTGAGTTTTAGCTGTATTTGCTCGTTTTGTTTCTCGCCTAGTGTACAAGGCTTTATGTAGGATGCTATTAAGGAAATGGGAAGGATGCTATGAAGGAAGTGTATTTCTTTTTATTTCTTTTTTCAATGAATTGCCTCTTCTATTATTGTGCTTGTGTTGTTTTACTTCTCACGGTACAATTATTGATTATTTAGTGTGTTAATCAGTACAGGTTTCAAAGCCTAAGTGGATATTTTTTAGCTGGCCTGTTTGATGATGGTATTTGGCTACAAGAAGTTATTTGTTCTGTTTATTTCTTTGTCAGTGACTCGCCATCATAAGCAACTCCCTACCTTCCTCCGGATGTAGTCTGATTTATCCAAAGACTCAACAAGGCACTTTCTCGATACCTCAAACATTTCAGTAAGAGATTCCCTTTTAAGGGCCTGTGAGATCTGACTTCTCTGATTGGCCAGATCTGGAGTCCCTGATTAGCAGGACTCTTTTAGCACTGGAGGCGCCTAGGAGAACCCTCCTCAGGAGCCCCAGAGTGAGTCGAGTGTGAGCGTTAGATAAGACTAATATGACACGCCCTGCAGATCCTAACAGGGCTTCCCTTTTGCCGCTGGGCTGCATACAAACACGTCATTACACCTTGAGCCAGGGAGTCCTAATAGGCCGTCGATCGAATATCAGCTTCTTCCTCGTCTACTCCAAAATAGGATGATTTATCTCTGGTTTTACACCTTTCAATGTCTCGCTGTGTTTGGCCTGAGACAGCCACGGGCAACAGTCTGTACCTGTAAAGCCGTCTGTTTGCAGCAGGGAGACATGTATTGATCCATAGCAGTCAAGCATCATGCAATGTGCAGTGGTACGGTTCAGGCGTGAACTCCACAACGCCTGCGCTCACATATGCCGTTATGTCCAGGATGTTGCAGAGCGTGTTAAGTGGAGAAAAAAGGGAATTTTTAATTGTTGCAGTGTAAAAAAAAAAAAAAAAAAAACAATGATGCATTTCAGATATGAATGATAAATTGCTGTTAAATGGTATTGACTTTCATAGTATGTTGATGGTTGTGATGGTGGTGCAATTATTTTATGCATTATATAGCAATTACCTCAATTTCAATTTGAATGGAATAAGTAAATATAAGATGATAATGATTTTGTAAATGGTAAATGGACCTGCATTTATATGGCATTCAGTCTCTTTTACCCGTTCTCACACACACATTCATGCACTGATGGCACAGCCTTCGGTGGCAATTTGGGGTTCAGTATCTTGCTCCAAGGACACTTCAGCATGCAGACTGGAGGAGTTTTGTCCAAAACTGTTTTTTATTCTTGTGAATGTTTTTGGTACAATGCTGAAAATATTATAATTGGTCTATGTTGTGTTCTTTTTTCCATTGCATATGAATCAGATTTTCAGATGATATTCAATCAGATTTGGCTGAATACTCAGTATTGTGAACAACAAAAGTGTAAATGATGAATTCAATTTATTTTATTTTATTTTTTTCATTTTCTTAAGGCAAACATGTCAGTTGTATTGTACATTTCACCATAATTGCCCTTCCAGAGGAGGTTATTTAGGCAGAATCGACAGTGTTGGATCATAACATGTAAGAATTCAAAAGAATATTAAGTGCCTTATTGTAGTCCTGCGTTTCAAAAAGAATTTAACACTAATGCTGAAGTGTGCTCATTACGCCTTACCTTACGTTGTGGTGAGACAGTCATTGCATGCCAATAAGGCATAGGCCTATGACATGAATTAACATTGTAATTAATGTATAAACACTTTTTAATAAATATGGAAATCACTCGCATTCTGTTTTTCAATTGTACCATGAAAATTGTTGAATAGATTGAGTTAAATTACCAGCAAGCTTGGAAGATGGAGCGTAAAAACAACAACATTTTTGCTTACCAATGATTTACTGGGCTAATAATCACCGGTAAGGTGATAATATGTTGACGTTTAGGAGCCCCGGGGATGTTATTGATTGTGCATAACATCTCCCTATCTCTAATGTGTCACCAGGCTGCAGATAGTGTGATAGCACTTTTCGTTTCTGTATATCACCCCACAGATTTAGGTCATGAGGTACCAGAGGAGGGGCTGATTGACACATCCAGCATGCTGTCTACTCTGGGTGAAGTATAGATGCATATCACATAAGATAACGGTCCAAAACAAGCACACCATATGCTCAGCACATTTGTTAAACTGCCTGACTATACTGGCCTTTCACTGCTGGAAGTGTCCCCTGCTGTGTTTCTCTCTTTTTGTTTTCTCACACACACACACACACACACACACACACACATCAACCACTGATGTCTTGACCCTTAACTGGGTGTCTTCTCTACCTGTTAGCTATTGAAAGAAGTGTAAATCCAATAATAATCATAGCTCTGACCAGATTTTGGCCTGACTGTAATCTGCAGCAGTAAATGCGTCTGATGTGTCCCCTGTTCTGGTACAGAGAGCGAGCAGTGTGTGCCAGCGCTCGCAGCCTCTGCTGTGAAATATCCTTCTGGCCTGGGCTGGCAGACGGGGCCCTGTTGGTTTTGGCCGCTGCAGTCACTCTAACCAGTTGGCACTGTCTGGAACTGTTCAGGACACACCGCCTCCTGTTGACTTCCACCCTCCCACAACGCCACCCCTCGCTCAGCCTATCCAGGACAATCTTGAGCTGTTGGATTGTATCACAGTTTAGTTGTGAGAATTCATTCTCATTTCCCCCTTGCATGTCGTGGTGGAAACAAAGATTTTTTTCTGGACAACTGCAGGGAGGAAAGCAACATGCAACTTTAAACGTAAAGAAACAACTATGAGATTGTATTTGCTTTATTGTTAGAGGAAAAAACAACTGATTCAAAATGTACAAAAATCAGAGCTTTTTTTTGTGTGCATTAAGTTTTCAACTGCCTCTGATGATTCTGTATTTGATGAGATGGGAGTGAGAACGTGTTGGGGACGCTGCACATTGCATGAATGTGTTGCAGAGTGGAAGCCCTGTCTTGTCTCTTTGTAGCGGTGCACTGCACACTGGCCTGACACGTGGCTTCACCTCGTGGGTCAGACACACGGAGAGGGTCTGTCCTGTCTTGTGCCGTCATCGTCTTCACACGGGGCAGCAACTCCATCAAATCTCTGGTGTGTTGATCTTCATTGTTGCAGGTTTGTTGCTCTGGCCAGTCGTAACACAGTCTCATTTTTTCCCTTTCATTTCTTTGTCGCTGATTCATGCGTTTACAGTTTAAAAGCTTTAAACCGAGTTTCATGAGACTAAAGAATTATTTGCACTACTCTTCCATTTGTCCCATCTGAAATTTAACAGCCTCTTAACACAGCCAACGCCATCGGAGAACAAATTAGCTGAGTGTCATAAATCACACTTTTATTCCCCCTGTTATCATCAGGTGTACAAATATGAAACAGATTTAAGACGCTCTCCATCTTTGGCCCTTGGCTGTAGTGTCATAAATCCCACCTTCATTTCCTCTGCTACAGTCAGATGCAATTTGTTGCTGTAATAAGAGATCAGAGTAATGTGCTGATTATGAACCACTTAGTGTAGCTCTGCAGCCATGCCTGGTGAGGCATCCAGGGATTTTTAATTGCAGATTGACAGAAACAATGGTTATCACTTGCAGTGTTATCCCTGACCTTAATCTTCACTCTGCTTTCCCCCACCACATTAGTCTGCAAATGTCAGTGTTTAGCTGCATTTTGCATTCACTTGTCAAGAATAAGGTCATTCTCTACAGCGAAAACAGACGGATCATCACGCCGTTTCAGCTTTGTTTCCAGTGTTAAATATTACAATCGACGCATTTTGAATAGTGCAGCCGTCCCTGGTGTTGGTTCGGATAAGCATCGAGGGCTGTTGCATCCCTGACCAACTCTTTGACAGAATGACTGGAAATGCCTGTCTGAGGTGTAATTGGGTTTTAAGAGTGGCTTCCAGGTCCATTAAATTATGTGCTGCATGCAGGGGAGCTAATTGAGTTTGAGCCCTGCTGGCATACTGCATGTGCACTGGAAACATTTACCCAACATTAACCCCGAATTAGGCTTCTTTCAAACTTGTTGCTGGCTGAAGGGAAGCGAAGATGCTGACGCCTGCCCTCTCCAGCGAGTAATAGATCTGTTTGGGGTTTTTTTGCAACAAATTGCCAAACATCTGCTTGACTTTCATTGTTTTTTTCCTCACTTTTGCGTCCGATGACTTCTGTTCTCTCACGCCGGCCCGTAGTGCAATGCAGTGACTAAGCTGGAAGTGTCAGTGTGTTAACGTGTGTGCAGGGCTCTCCTGTGCGCATGCTCTCTCTCCCCCAGCTCAGAGGAGCAGCTAATGCAGTTATATAACAGTCAGTGCAGTCGGCGTCTGCTGTGAGCCAAATGCCAGGCCAGTCTGGTTACATAAGCCTGTCAGAGTCATATTGTAGCAGCACGGAGCGCTCACACCACAGCGTGTCCCTGCACCTCTTCCACCATCTCCCGCTCCGTCTCTCACATCCTCCCACTGTCTTCTTTACTCTCCTCTCCTCTCATCCCCCCCTCACCTTCCCTCCCTCCCTCCCTCCCATCCACCTCTCCTCTTCCTACCTTCCCCTCTCTCTTCGCTGCGGAGCTCTTCTCGACACCCGGAACAAAGACTTGGCGTGCTGGATGCAGATGCACAGACAGCTCTGAAAATACGAGACTGAAAAGAGTGGGCCTAACTGTGCGCTCGCATGCGGAGAGGGACCAAATGTTTCTTATTCCACACCACGTCTCTTCCACGAGACGTTATTGACCTCATATGACTTGTATTACAAAGCAGCCATTGACTACCTGTGTGCCGTGAAAGTGATGATGTGACTCGGGTCAGAAGACGAGGAGCGCTGCCAGCCACCACCACCTGTGAGCTATGAAGCCCACTGGCCTTCAGAGAACCGTTTGATCTCAAACATACCGATGCATGCAACAGCCACAGCCAGCATGGCCTTCACTGTATGTGACCCTCATCACTACCCTCCCCACTCTTGGCTCTTCCGGTATTAGGAGGCCATATGGACAGGGTCATCAGATCAGCAGGAAATTCACTCAGAGCTGTGTGCAAAAGATTGCAAAACACTGTCTGTGACCCTTTAATAATTCACAGTCACCCAGAACTTAATTGATTTGTGGCCTCAGATCCTGACCTCCATTATATTTTCCCTGTGTGTGATGCTACGTCAGCATCTCTCGAGCTTGGCTATTCATTCTTGCGGTATAACAGGAAGGGGTGCCAGTGGCGTTATGATTGGTTGGGATGAAATATTGCTGCAGAATCAAAGAGAAACATGAAGTCAACCAGAGGGTGTGTGATTGCCTCGATCAGTTTTCCAAAAAAAAGAAAAACAGTCTGCTTTAAAGCATGTTGCCTGGCTCATTAGAATTAATAGTATCAACTAACTCCGCCTGTCGACCAATGGCCGCCGCTGTCACCTCGTGAATATTCATGAGGCGGGCTCGACGCGCCGGCCCACTGGCGGAGGCGGAGATGGGGGAGGCGCCCATCGGACCAGCCGCGCGGGGTGGTGCGGAGCCGCGGAGTGTGTCTTGCGTAGGGCGAGATGTTGTTTTGTTGTGGCGATCAGCTGAATGTGGCGTCGCTGTCCGGTCTGACACAACAGCGGGGAGCACCCCGAGCCCCTCCGGCTCTCCCTCCCAGGAAACGCGGGCGCGGAGAACACCTCCATCCGGCATCGCAATCCAGGAAATGCGGACTTTTGGATTCTGGCCCGTACTGTAGCAAGCTGGTAAATATTAACCCCGTGATGTGTTATTGCCGGTTTATTACCGACTTCCCCCCTCGTGTTGCGGCGGTTGTCACGTTGAGGAGCGAGACGCGGCGTGAAGTTGCCACCCGTGTTTTTCCTCCACAGACTGGCTGCGTGTCATGAAGTTCAGCAGTAATGTGTTGCGGTGATATGTGATGGGATGGAAGTAGAAATAAAGGCGACGATGACGAGCCGCGTGCGGTGGATTCTGGAGAGCAGAGCGCGCGCAGCGGTGTTGTCGGCTGCACGCGCAGCTGACAGCAAGCATATCCGCTTCATCACGTAGCGCGAGCGTTCGTCCGAAACAAGTAACCCCGGCTTAGTGACCCGGCCGGGGAGCGCAACAGCTCGGACGGACACACACGTAGGCTACGCACGAATGTTAGATTCCCGAATCGTTTCCTGTGAACTTATTCGTAACGTGCTACACACCAACACTTGCCAGATTTTTAGGAGATGACATCATGCTTTCTTGCGCTCGCCCAGCCGATGACGAGTGGAGTTGACCAAAAAAAAAAAAAAAAAAAAAACAGGTTTATTTTGGCAGCTGTTGAACCAGTAACCATCTCTGGTTAAATCCCTGTGTTATTTGGACGCGTTTACAGCGTGTGTTCACCTTTGCACAGTGTTGTAGGAGGACATTTGTGCACAGACACAATGGGCGACTGTGTCACTGTTGTTGGACAAGTTTATTGTGCTAAATAGTTTCCGCGCAAACCGTGTGTCTACATGCCGAACAGAGTAAGAGGAAGTCTATCTATCTATCTATCTATCTATCTATCTATCTATCTATCTATCTATCTATCTATCTATCTATCTATCTATCTATCTATCTATCTTAACTGAGTTCTCTGATTTCAGAGGCCTGGCCTGTGACTATGTGTGTATGTGATATATTGATATAACATATTGGTATGACATCAGGTGAAGACACGAGGCAAGTCATTACACTTTTAGTGTGTCTCATGCTGGTTTGGCAGGAAGCGAGGTGAGTATAGCACTTGGAGTGTGTTACTCTCTCTGCAGATGAAGACCACAAAGGCCGTGTGCTGCTGAGAATATATATATATATATATATATATATATATATATGAATGTAGCAATAACGAAAGCAGCAGTGCTGCAGTGTCCTTCCCCATGCCCCGTACTGTAACTTACAGCACAGGAATACAGAGAAGTGTCAGACCCCGGTGGGGAAGAAGGGGACGAGTGGAGAGAGGCCAATATGCAATGATTTCTTATTGAATCAGCACAAAGCGGCAGTCTTACAGTGCTCCACTCTGGAACAAGACCACTTGTGGTGCTGGCTAAAGAAAGGCGCTAGCTCAGCAGGCCCCCGAGGAAAGCGCTGCTCCGTCTCCTTGCAGATGTCCGAGATGGTTTGACACTGTGACACATTTGATCGTGGGGGAAAATGACTTACTTTGGTGTTTTTGTACCATTGTGACTGCTGAAAAGTTAGAAGGCGGCTTGTGAAGAAGAAGTATTCTGAGTGTGCTCTTATCTGTGTAGCCGTACAGCTTGTATGTTCATAGAGTTTAGTCATTCATAAAAAGCTTAGGTATTCAGTATCTAAGCTGTAGGCTTACACAGTGAGTTTGTTCAGGTACAATCCAAGTAAAACTGTTTTCAGCACTGATCACAGAAGACCCCAGTCAGTTAGTCAGGCAGGCTTGTGTGTCCAAATCCCTCCTTTCACATAATGTGGCATACCATCTCTGCTTCTCCATCGCTCAAGCAGTCGGCTTTACAGGTGGCGACGTGTTGCTCTGAATGCACGAGATGCCATCGGCAGCGAGGGGGTCTCGTGGAGTTCCTGCCTGGGCCTTCAGACACACCTCCCGCAGATAACAAGGCCTGATAACCACGGCCGCTATGGAGCAAAGGATCAGGGGATAATCTGGAGTGAGAGTAAGAGTGACAGTTTAATCTAAACCCCCCTGATGTGAAACTCTTAGGTGTTACACAGCTGGTGTGACCCAATAGAGAAAGTGAACAGTCGTGTTTGCTGGCAGTCTGTTCGGCTTCATACAGGCCCGATGGCTTCCACTGATAGCACAAAGTATTAAATGGCGTGTGTGAGCATGTTTGAAGTTTTGTTTTCTTTGCCCGAGCAAGAAGGATGGCATTGTTATCATCCCCCCCCCCCCCCCCCCCACCGTGCAAGAATAGTAAATACACACCCAGCGAAGGGCTGTAAAATCCTGGTGGCCCGATGGACACAACCTTCTCATGTCCCTGCTGATGGTCATTCATTCTGTCCTCTGGAGCACCCAAGAAGAATAGAGCCACTGTAGTGCAGGGAGACTGGAGGGAACCAGGAACAAGCCTTTGGATGCAAAGTTGTACAAACACACAGTGCAAAATGGAGGCCAGGAGTGCCAGTCTAACAACTTCATAAATACCCTAATAATTGCATTGTATGCAATCAGTTGCATTGTAATGTATTGTGGATAGATTTAGTCTCGTGGCCTCGTAGTAGTGTGTGTATCTGTGTGTGTGTGTGTGTGTGTCTGTGTGTGTGTGTGCGAGCGGAGGTCTATCAATGTCTGGCCTCGACTCGAGTTAACCTCTCGCCACAGAAGCAGGTAGAGTTTCCTCGTGTTTGCCAGCGAGCAAGAGTCCGTACTGTACGAGTTTGTCAGTGTGCCCGCCTGGCCGCGCTCCCATTGGTGCCGGTCCAGGTGATGCATCGACGTATGTGGACGATCAGGTCCAGGCAGCTCGGCAGAGAGGACGCACGGCCGAGCGATTCCTCATTGCAAATGAGTTAATCATTAGCTGCCTCGGCGCATATGGTAGCCAAGTGGAATGTGGAGGGGGTAATCCTTTCTCAGAATAGGCCACGAGTTTACGACGTCACTCCAGCTTCTCACGCGGTCGTAATATGTCACTCCTGACTACGTTTACATGTTCTGTTCGGCGTATGTTACGGTCTGTTTTCTTCTCGTATCAACACACAGGGCATTTTTGTGCAGGTGTCCGGTGTCCACAGTGGCAGCAGTGATTGCGAACTAGTGCCGCTCACCACAGGTATGTCTGCCAAGGGCTCGGCCAGGATCTCATCGGCGAGGCTTGTGTAATGCTTGGAGGGGAGAGGCTGCTTGGGACTGCCCCAAAAGAGAGATAACGCACAGAGTGGCTTATCAATTACTGGATGTTTGAATGATGCAATGAAACCTCAGGAGGCCGAGCACGTAGCTCTCCAGCAGGGATTCGGTGTGAGCTGTAGACGCACGCCCAGTGTTCATTGATCGGCGATGCAGGCGAGGTGTCCTGTTTCACGTCTAGATATCTCTGCCTCCTTCAGAATCTCTGGCTTTGTGTCCCACGGGGCCCACGACGCCCCTCTGACCACACCCCTCCTCACACAGTGCATCAGCCCAGAAACCGGTCTCCAGGTGTCCGTTCAGCACACACTCCCAAAGTGCTTTACTTCCTCCAGAATGGGATTCTCGCTTACATCTTGGCCATCGTTTCTTCCCCCGGTGCCACGGCGACGTGTCACATGTGTGTGAGAGGATGAAGGGGGAGAAGAGAGAAAGTATACTTTGCTAATGGATTAACTTTTCGAATGATATTTATGTCAGGATACTGGCTTCCTTCTTTATTTTCCTCTCTTCAGAGCCAATTCCTTTCCTCTCCTCTCCTTCGGTCTGTGTCTGGTTTCTTTTCCCTCCTCTTGTTTGCCTCCTCTCCTCCTTCTCTGTAGTCCTTTGTCTCAGCGTGTAAGGCATCCCTGCAGTAACTGCGAGTTAGGATTGGAGGGGATTTCTGCTCTGCGGGAGGGTAAGAGGGCTTTTGGAGGAAAATCCTTCCAACCCTGGCCACGGCTCTGCTGAGCAAATCAAGGCAGCGGGCGACGCTCCAGCACAATCCTCCCCAGCCACGTCACTGTCACCAAAGCAAAGCCGCCGAACTAACCCCCCGGACCCCCTCCTCCAAACGTGCTCTGTGAAAGCCCTGTGAAATCTGTGGAAGAGCCTCCGGTAGAATCCAGATGTGTTTTGCGTCTCTCTCCCGGTACTGTCAGTGTTCAGGCTTTGAGGAATGCTCGTTTACCTGGCGTGTCTTCATGCCACGAGATGTGTTGGCACGTTCCTTTTTTATATTCTGGGGCGTACACTGCTCTATGATCCATTATCTAACATACAAAAATATGAAAACGGGTCCGTATGTATGTGTGCTATTCAGCGGCGCACATGTCTGTTTCCCACATCGTCCCCCTTGGCGAGCTGTGCCCTGAAATTGTCAGGTAAGGTCAAATAAAGAACACCTCACTTCAGATGCCATTTAATTATGCAAGTGTGGTCGACCGTCGTCACTTAGGAAGGTCATTTGCTCCCCGACTCGTTAAAGGGCCACCAGATTTTTGGTCCGTGTGTGCTGCGTTGGGCCGAACTGTTCGTTTTGGTTGTGGTTTCTTGCGATGCTGACATCCTGTTTGAGGGGAAAACGAACCTTTAAAAGGCTTCGGGTTTCACAGTTGTCTTCCATTCGATGTCGCACTGCAAGCGCGCTGCAAGCGATTGACACAAGATGTGTTTGTGTACACTGTGTAGGTATGTCCGCATGTTTATGTATATTCTGTGACTGTTTGTGTGCACAATGTTTTTGCTGATGCGTCCATATTGCAGCCCCTAAGCGAGGGCGTCTGTTTCACCTAATTGAAGGTCAATATTTGCATGAGCATTCCTTCAGACAACTTTCCTAGCTGGGTTAAGACAGAACACAGGCGTCCACTGTACTTCAACAAAATCAGAGTGCCTGTCATATTCCCCTCTGACACTGCCAAACCTATCTCGCTACACTACGGTGCATTCGTACCGTGCCAAAGCAACGGCAGGTCTCTCATAGCCTGCTATTATCCTGCAAGAGATGGGGGGGAAGGGGTTTTCATTTTCTTTCTCTAAATACTGGGAAGTGATTCTGAGAAACATGGCACGTGGCTAATTACATTCAGCAAACATGTGGGAAAGTCCTTATTTGATAATACATTTTCATATAGAGACACTTTAAGGCTTTAAAAAACAGTGACTGGAGGAGATAAAAGACAAAAAGAATGCAGTGCTTCTTCCTGTAGTCCACATCTTTTGAATCAGATTAGTCAAAGTCTGCAACAGTCAATCAACAGAAAATGTATTATTATTTTGATAATTGATTAATTGAATAATTTTCAAGCACAAATACTACACAAGCTCTGGTTGCAGCTGTTGAAATGGCAGGATTTGATGCTCAGCTCATCATGTTTATTACAGTAAATGGAATACTTAGACTGATTGAAGTTGTCGTGAACTCTACAAAGTAATGTGATGTTTTTGGCATGTCATAGATCAAATGAATCATCGTCTGATGAGACAGCAAGTTGCAGGGTGATGTTTCATCAAGTAGTAAGAAAAGACCAGATACAAACAAAAAGGCTCAGCTAAAGGCTCAGTTCATTTCTGTGCAATGTGACGTGTTAGCAGTTCGACATTTAGTGTTCAAACATGCTTCTATAATTCAACAGAATTGCACAGAAAACTACTGCATGCAACATACTTATTAAAGTTATTGCTGAGATCTTGCAGTGAAATCCTTCAGGTCCAGCTGAGACACAGATGATCTTAATGTTCATCAAAAAGTTTGTAAGGACAAACAGTTTGCTTATTTAGGTGTCTCTCTGAAAACCCTAATAATCCTCCATGAGTTGATCCACCATAGTCAAGCAAACGGCACGAGAGCGGGTGAATCATCTCAGTCCGAGCTCCACGATGCAGCCTGACTGGAGTAATCCCGTGTCACATTTGTCAAACTGCCGTGGTGGATTAACGCTCGGAGATGAATGGTCAGGTGATGGTGCTGCCCGCCGTGAATCACTCTGTTGGGGGAAGTTATGGATTGGAGGTAAAGAAAACAGTTTGTCTGATGTTGATGTTCTGTCGCACAGAGCTGCTGACACAGACTCACCTCGGCGTAATTGAGAAATCAAACAGACGGGGGGGGGGGGAAGAAGCGGGTGCTGATCGTCACTGGGCTGCATTTATTACCTTAATCCTCTGGTGCTGGATGCTAAAGCTGAGGTTTTCAACACCTTTCGGGGGAGCGAGAACGGATGAGTTGTGGCTGAAGCTGAGCCAAGAGGCAGAATGAAGGCAAAGACATGAAGCTAACGCATCCAAGTCCTGCATCCATAAATCCACCTTCTGTACTCTGCTTATCCTGTGCAGGATCTGTGGCGTTGCCCAGCACATACTGGTCTAGGAGCAAATAACAGTACATTTGCATTACATTAATTGGCTATTATACATCTTGTTTGAGTTTCCGTCATAACCAAGACAAAAGCCGTGACTTTGAAACGCGTGGTTTTTAGAGAAAGGGACAGAGGACTCTGTAGGAAGCTCTTCCCCGTCGGAGGTGTAACACTGATTTCTATTATGTAATCTCCCTGTCCTCAACAACCTCGTACAGTCAGCAGTCCCAGTGTTTGCACCCAGGTAGTCACCCACTCACCCCCCCCCCCCCCTCCCTCCCTCCCTCCCTTTCCTGCACTGTCAGCACAGTGCAAGGGAGCAACCCCGGCTTAGTCGCTGGAGACGTTGATTTTTCATCAACACTCTGCAACTCTCATATGCTTAATGGCTCTGCGCTCGCCCTCTGAGGACCCCCGATGTCAGCTGAGTGACAGGTTTCAGGGCCATTGAAGAGGATATGGGGGGGGGGGGTGCTAGGGTGGGCACATAGTGCTTCTGGTGCATCTCTGGCCCCAGGGTGAGGGCCATATTTCACTCTGACATCCGCACCCATAGAGAGCCCAGGAGCTGCACGGCTGGTAGCATGTGACCAGCCGAGGAGACAGAGGGTTCAGCTCCCTCGACTCCCCCCTTCTTCCATTTCCTCCTCTCTCTCTCCTCCTTTGTCGCTACACCGAGCTGTAGCGGTGTGTATGTGGCTGCCTGAGAAACAAGCTGATCGGGATTCTTTGGGAGTACAGTAGAGCAGCAGGGCTGGGTTCCCTCTCACTGCCCCTGAGTAGGGTTTCCATTACCGAGGGAGTGCCTAAATTACATTGAAGAGGGAGATCAGGAGAAACCCTAGTGAGTTTTGGAGAGAGACGGGGGGTGTAGAGTGGAGAAATCAATTTGCCTCGTAATAAAAAAAAAAAAAAAAGATAAAAGAGTCCTGTTGCACGATTTAAAAATTGTCTTCAGGACAAGCCGTGTAACATGATTGTAAAATCTTATGTTTATTTTTTTTTTGTGAAAGCATAATGTTTCTTTGTCGGCCTGTGGGATGGAGGATGATTCCCGTCTTGTGAGAGCGAGCCGAACCTGTTGCTAAAACAGTCTTTCTTTGATTTGGGCATAGTGGTTTGTTTGGTCATGTTGTTGTCAGCATTTACAGATATCAGAGATTCGGAAGGCTTGCTCAATGCATCTGCAAGGATGGAAGAAGGGCGACATTTTCTTTCTTTCTGTTGTTCACCTCTAGCGTTAAAACCCCGAAGCTTGCTGCTTTGCAGAGAGGATCGGTGTTTCAGGCCATCAATCTGTGTAATGTGCTGTTTATTGCTTCTGTGTAACTACAGTGTTATCAGATTATCCTCGGTGCAGTTTTTCACGGTGAGCACTGTGTTGTATCTTTACTACTCTAGTCTGTGTGTCATCAAACAAGCTTGTACAAAGAAAATGTTATCCTTCTGAAGCCAGACTGGGCCTTTAGTCTGAGCGTGACATTTACTGATGTATTTATTCCCATCTAATGTCAGGCTTTTTTCCCCTTCTTTTTTCTTTCATCGGGGCCACGACTTCAAGCTAGACTAAAATATCTATATTTGGAAGATTGCCATGAAAGTTTGTACAGACACTTGTTGTTCCCAAACAGGGGCGGCCCTGACCAATGTGGTGGGCCAGGCAGGAGTTGTGCCTCTGGCATCGCAGCCAATCCCACCAGCAACCATTGTGTGGCTACACTCCCACAGAAACTCAATAGTGTTGTGTCTTTGAGGTTAAGCTGATTCAGATCACACTTCAAGAAAAACGGAAAATCAAGTTCTAAGTTTGATAACGTTTAGGATGTAATGATTTAAATAAGAGCTGTTCAAGTGGTCTTACTTTGGGGGGGGGGGGGGGGGTCTCTTTCTCAATATAAGTATATAATATCAGTCGCTAACATGGCTGTAGACTCTTCAGTAACTGATTATATTTCTCTGTCACTAAATATAGTTCCTCTTAACATTTATTTACTTCATCTAGTAATGATCTAGTGACATACTTTCTGTCATCGGTATAACATTATAGGGACTATTGAATTCGAGAAATCCGATATACAGCGTAGCCAGACGGGTGAATTGTGTCCTGAGAGGATGTCGATGTCTGAGTGTCCATCATACTCCGTACAGCTGATGAGGTCTCTTCCAACCAAACACCTGTTGGGTCTTCTTGCCAGAACACAATAAGCATCGTTAGCTAAGAGGACCCGGATCTGCCAAGACCTGCTTAATGGGATTTTGTTGTGTTGATGAGCTTCCTCTCCACTGTACCTCCTTCTCTTCTTTGCATCTGTTCAGATTAACTTTGGTGGGCTGGTCGGTGTTTTCTTCACTTTCCAGTCAGACTGCTGCAGTGATGAAAGTTATCCTACTTGCTCGTTCACAGATTAGATTTTCTTGGCCTTTATTAGATTTGCGCTCTCACTGGAGGGCACGTCTTGCCATTTGTTCAAGTTTTGTGGGTTTATGCTTATGACTGCTTCATCTGCTCGTTATATTTACTATAAACTCATTTTTATTCTTCCAGAGCGATACTGTTAGTCTGCCGGCTGTCGGTTACCTGACCTGCTGAAGCTCTTTGATTCCTTCGTCTCTTCACCTGACATTTGACCTCCTAACAGCTATTCCATCAGTAATGATTTTGAACAGGGGAGTGTGTATAGTATTTCTGTTCAATAGTCTTTTTTAAGATGATCCATCATATTTAATATAAAACAGCTTCATTGAAACCACCAATTAACTCTTAATAATTAAAAGTTGAGTGGAAAATCAATTATTTATCCTTTGGATCCAGCTTTTTTATAAATATTGTTTTCTTAAAACTGAGACCTGGAATACTTTGTTTGTGTCTGTCAGAAGAAATTGACTAACTGGACCTGTCTGATTCTACAGCTGCTGACTACAAAACGTCAGCTGTTAACCAAGCATGTCATCCAGGTTTCCCTCATCGCTCTAGGAAATGAATTAACTTCTAGGCATGTTCATCATATCACTTACAATGTGAAGTTATAGTCAGTATTTCAGAGATGAGACTGGCAATTGTGAAGGGATTTAGAAGAATTTTAACCTAGAGGAAATCATTAAGTGCATATTCTTTTTTATTAAATTCCATATTTCTTTAATGGCTTGAAAGAAAATTGTGCTCCGTCCTCAAAATAATAACTTTGGCAAACGAAATATATCGTATATTTTTTTTTCTATCATATTCACAGGCAAATTCCTATCAAAGTCACCTCCAGGTCTCACATTCTTTTCCATCGTGTTCTGGCTGAGATCTATAAATGAGGAGTGTCTCTCCTCGACTAATCCGGTATTGAAGTCTTATGATTCTCATATTTTATTTTATAGCCCTGATTGATAACCAGCTCATAAATGCCTCTATTGAATTGTGGTAGGATGAGATAATTTCAGGTTAGCGTAACATTAGATAAATCATGATTTGAGGTGTCAACTGTACGGATTGTTTTTGCAGCTGGTTCAAACAGGTATTACCAAATCGGTATCGATAATTGGAAACAATCCTCGTGCGATTGTGCGACACCCAATATGTCGTCCCGAGCAGATGTGGTACCTGAGGTTGCACCTGAATATCTTGTAACTTGGCAGAAAGCTCTTACAGTAAACATTCACAGTGAGGAAACATTCTCTGAGGTAATTCAATAATCCCGTGTGTGTGTGTGTGTGTGTGTGTGTGTGTGTACATCCATACAGAGAAGCCAGTGAAGCCTGCCTCAGGGCATGTTGGGAGACAGCGCTTCAACCTGTATTGGATGACAAATCAGCCGTACGTAACCGGGCAAGAACTAACAGGAAATCGATTTATCCAGCCACCTACCCCACATCGATTCGCCGTCTCACTTTCTCGCCATGAGCCCTGCTCATCTTGCTGCCTCTCTCTCCTTTCTGGCTGCGTCTCTGCAGCATGCCTCTTTCAAAGCTACAGCATCTCTATTTTAAGGACGTCTTTGTTTCTCGGCTTTGTGTTCAAATAATCAGGCTTCGCAGGCAAGGGGATGCGGCTCCGTCTGAGGACGGCCAGGTCGTTGGCACGAGGGAGAAACCAGAGTCAGGTTCTCCGAACCAGATCTTTACGAGGCGATGACAGCTGGAGGAATGCACCGCTAATTTTCACCCGAACGAGGGTCACATGACCCTTCGAGACTCGCTTTCCGTGGCAATTTGAAAGGTCTGGTCGGTGAGGGGGTGAGAATGTGTAATGTGTGTGTTTTGTACATTGGATCTCATTAGAACTGGACCCTAGAAGCAGATGGTGTGGCTCTCCCTAGTGACCAGACTAGACCCTGGCAACCAGTACAGCCTGCGACACATACCTGTCTACCAGACAAAGTGGGCCGTTTGGTTTGCACTGTGCCTTGTTCGATATACAGCGACGACAAAAACCTGACTTGATTACAGCCAGAGTTTTTGGTCAAAATAAATAGGACGCCAGTGCATGTTTGGTCGTCCATGGTGCTTTGTTACTAAGCAGTGTGCAGGTATTGATGCTCACCTTGACACCTTAATCCTTCTCAACCTTGTGTTTACAGTACAGCAAGGCTCCGTATCTTTAGCACACTGTTGTTGACGACTGTGACTGTCAAGATAAGATTAGCGCGGTGAAAGCGGCCCAATGATTCAAACATGTCCGGCGAGAAACGCGCTGGAGAAGGAACACATACTGGCAAACTGTGGAAAGATACTTTATATCACTTTAAAGCAACGTTAATCATGAAAAAAGTTTGCCTTTTAAAAGAATTACTGAAACTTTTGGGCTCACAATGTTATTTGTAATTATTCGTAGAACACACTGTCGGCAGTGCTCAGAGGAACTATTTATTTTCTTGAAAGATCTTCTAGGGATCATTCAGGGTAACGAGGACCTTGTTTCTGTAAAGGTGTCCTCTGTTGAATGTTAACAATGACTAATTGAGCCAAAACTGTTTGCAGGACAAGACACCTAAACAAGTAAGCAAACTAGTGCAGTTCATGGTTGGTGTGTGAGCTGTAAATTCAGCATTTTATTTCCCCCTCCACACACACACACACACACACACACACACAGAGATTTACTCAGAGTCTGTTTAGCTGCTCTTGATTGTCATGTTTGATTGATGAGCCGCCTCGCTCAGCCCGGGAGCTGCGGTCTTAAGATATAGAGGCTGCACACCGCGTACACATATGATAGCCTCGTAAAAGATTGTCTCCGTTGGCAGACGGAGTCATTACCAGGTCAGAGCTATGGACTGAGAGGACCAAATGACCATTTCCAAGAGCTCTCTCTCTCTCTCTCTCCCTGTGTGTCTTCCTCCTACGCATTTGCACACACTGCTCTCCTCCTCTATCTTGTTATTCTCTGTCTCTTTCCAGCTCTCTCCCTCACACACACACACACACACACACACACACCTCCACTTCCAGAAAAAGGAGCAAATAAACAGACGGGTTATGGCACATGGCATTTGTATATGTGCATTGGGTTTTGAAGGGCAGCTGACGAGGCGTTGATGTGTCAGGACTAGAGCTTCTGTCGACAGGCCACTAATTCAGCGTGGCACCGGGCAGAATGAGCGGCGGGGGCACGCGGCGGAGGGAGAGGGGGGGCAAAGTGTAAACCGACACTTAGCCTGAATGGAGTTGTTTGTCACGGTGGGTAGCAATTACTCGGACCGGTCTGGCTTTTGAGTAAACTCCCTGATGATGAAGTTTGCCCCTCTGCCAGGCCGCAGAGAGAAAGGCGGGGGGGACGGAGGCCGTGTTGGTACATTCTGTGGCCTGCTCCCTCTGTTTGAACACACTCAAGGCAGAGCTTTTCCACCTGTTGACTCTTCTCGCCGTCTGTGTTTGCGCAGGTAGCGCTGAAAGCACCGGCAGCTCCGACCCAGACGGCTCGAATGAACGTATTCACGGGTTCCCGAAACGTGCTGATAAGGCGCGGCGCCGGGTCACGCGCCGTCTACGCGCAGTTCTTGTTGTCGCTGCTGCAGCGTCACACAGGATGTGGCACAGCAGCTGCAGAAAAGAGGAACTAATGCAGGCTTTCCCATCACTGGGGAGGAATCCACACCGGTGACTTCATAGTAACAAAATAAAATAATAACTGAATTGGTCGCTGTCATAAAACGAATAATGAAGGTGCAAGTGCAAAGACAGCAAAACATTATAACATCTCCACCCCCCCCCAACAAAAAAAACAGATCGGTATCGAGTATTTGTCTCCGCTCCAATCGCCTCGACTGAAGATGTTCATGTCATCACAGCCATTCTTCTCAGTTTCACCATGACTTCAGCAAGCAAATATGAAGCAGCCGACTGTGAACGGCGGTACAGTAAGCTGCGTGGGAGAATTTGCACTGTGATCTCGACATCCACGCATCACTGAAACTTGTGGGCACAGGCAGGACCGCTTCTGAAAATGTCAGTTCCTCTTTCTATATTTATCCTCTCCTGCTCCCCTCCTATGCTTTGTCATTTCATCTTGCACACCACCTTTGCGTTGCATTTTTGACATTCGGTGTCGAAGCCGTCCGAAGGCAGATGAGGTTTCCGTGACAAGACTCTCTGTATCTGTTTCACTTGTGTTACAGTAGCTCGCCACGTGGCCCCCCGTCCGTTGGTTCACTGCTGCCGTCCCCGATGTATTTGTTTCATGTCGGAAGACCATTTTGCCTTAGAGGCAGTGAATCAAAACTAATGCCAAGACTTAGAAAAAACACTAATACTGTATAAACCATAACAGCTGGGTTTACACTGCCGCTGCAAATTGATAATAATATATCAGCTGCAGACGGGATCACGTCCCAATCAAGGACTTGACTCTGGGCCGGGCTGCTTTTCATAATCACTAGCCACAGTCACGTTGGACACATGATTTCCTGGTAACATTCCTCACATGAAGTTTACTTTGCCTGCACATAAAGACAGTGGTGCTCATTAATGCTCCAGCACCACATAAAGGGAAAAGATAATGAGAGTGTTGCGAGGCTGAAATTGAGAAATGGTGAAATGGGGGGGGGGGGGGAGTAGCTGCAAAGAGGGGGATTGTGCATTTCTGAGTCTCAGAGAAATGGAGATAAATAGAGAGGAGAGAGGTAGAGATGCTGAGTGGAACAGAGGGTGGTCACTCTGTGTTTCACAGGATCAGATATCACATCTGCTGAGGATACATATCGATTGGCATTAACAAAAGACTAGCGAGCTTGACTCCATTAGCAGGCCGGTTGGTTGCATGTGTAAGACCGCTCACCGCCAGCTCTATTATATCTGGCTGTGTGCGTTACATGCATATGTATATTTGAATGATCCAAATATCAGAACAATATGGCCAATTAACAGCACTTGGCATCATATGCACTTAACACACACGTATGTGGCACATCTTCTCTAGTCGTTGTTGCTGGAGTCTGTTAGCATGACTAAAAGCAAGCTTCTTGGTATCAGACCTGTATTCAAATATTTGGGCATTCCTCTGTGGCTACGTACGACATTAGTTGCACAATGTGTGTCTGCTCAGTAACACACACGTGTTGACTGAGTCATGGTCTTTTCTTAAAATGAAACAACAGTGGGCCTACTTTAGCCTACTTAACTGTTATAGTGTTGGAAATGAAGTGATGAGTATGTAATTCTACATTCACCCAAGTAATGACTTGGATTTAGCGGTCTGACTTGCTGTTCCCAGAAGCCTCAGCCCACTTGGTTAGATGGACGTCTTCTTTTTACAAATCAATGCAAACAGGTAGACCAATACTAAACCACAATGGGTTCATACACTAGGTGGGCTCCCTTTTTAAATGGGTTTTGTTTCTATCATAATACCACAGTCTTTAACAGATGGGGGTCAGTTTACTGGAAGGCCACACGTCTGAAATAATCTGCCCTCGGAACAGAGGGAGCCTTCTGTGAATACTCCCATATTTGCCCATTTTACTGCGTGTGTGAGCAGTTTATGGGGTGAAAGTCCAAAAATATGTCATCTGTATGGTTGTCTGCAAATGCTCAAACCACTCATTTGGTCCAAATTATAGTCTGAGGCTTGCTCCAAAACAGCATAGTTTCTTATAAATCATGATGTGTGCATTTTAGGTGTTGCTTGCCTCTGCATTACTTGCTGTATGTGAAATTGTCTGAACCACACGGGAGCGCTTGTTTCCATTTACTGTAAACGAGTTTTGCATGTCAGACTGACGTGCTTCGGGCCGGTGAGATACTTTTTATTATCGTAGCGTCGGCTTACTTTCACACCTTCACGATTGTTGCACTTCCCGTTTTGATTCCAGTCTTCAAAATTGTTATCTTCTCCGTTCAGCTAAATAGCTCCCAGCTCCCTCTAGCTCCTCACCAGACTGTTTGTCTGCAGCCCGGTCCCCGGCCTCGCTAATCGTTACGTCTGTGTAGAGCAACTTTCCTGTCAATCATTGCCACAGTGGCAGTTTTGTTCCCGGGGCCCCTGCCCCCCCCCCGGGCCTTCCCGTCAGAACCCCTCAGTCTGAGGAACAGAGGACAAAGGGATGACGGATCGTTGAAGGTCCCTCGCAGGGAAGTACAGTATAGAAGGTGCGTGCTGTAAAGGGTGACAATGAATGCATTGAGGGCAGACACAATACAGTGGCCCAGCCTGCAGAGCCGGCAGCCTGTAAGGGTAGCCCAGCATCAGGCCGGCTCCATGCAGCGGTCAGCCATCAGCCACGGGGTAATCAGTCCTGAACAACACCCCTATTGACGGGACCAAATAAAATAAGAGAGGATACGCATGTGAACAACCCGGGGACAGAACCGGACAAAAAGAGAGTAAATGAGCAGGTGTGTGGTTAAATGAGCACAAATATAATCGATCCATCTGGCTGTGAGTCCCACCAGGCCGCCACGTGTTGCCGGCCTGTGAGGATCCATGTTCCCTCCGCCTGCCTTCTGATCAGCGGCCCGGCCATCCGCTCGTCCTGCGTGCTGGCTTATCCCTGTGCGAGCGTGTTTATTTTCGAGCGTGTGACTCACACTTCCTGTGCACTGCCAGTGAGCTCTAAGGAACAGCAGGACCTCGTTCATTCTCAATTCTCTCCCTCTCTCTCTCTCTCTCTCTCTCTCTCTCTCACTCTCTCTCTCTCTCCCCCTCCCGTCTTGCGCCGCTGATAGGCCCAGCCCGAGCTCTGCGTAATGCGGGGGCTTGCTTGAATGGATGCCACTCTGGAATTCGTTTACAGATGCAGCGTGGTAGCAGGAGCTGGGAGACTTTACGTAAAATGAGACGTGGTCATTTAGGCAGGGTGGCACATCGCCGAGGAAGAGGACTTATGTTTTTTTTTGTTTTGTCTCCCGCCGTTACAATAAGCTTATGAGGAGGTGATAATTGAGAGGGATCACCCTCAGGGCTCTGTGTGACAGGGGAAAACCCCCATGTAAGTCCTGTTTGTAATCCTATCTGCTTCCAGCCCGCTGAATGTTTTTCAGTTTCCTGGTTTGTCGTTGGACTGAGAAACGTGACAGTTGATGCCATAACTGGTTTCAGAGAGGACGGTGCGTTTCGGGAGATGTTACTCATGCTGTGGGAATATGAGTCGCTTGTAGCTTCTTCTCCTTGCTACCGCATCTTCCTTCTCCTCCCCTCACATTAGTACAGTGGAAACATTCATTTACTGTCTTGCTCCTCTCCCTCTCGCTCTCCATCACTTTTTTTTTGCCTCACCCCGAGCTCTCTCTCTCTCTCTCTCTCTCTCTCTCTCTCACTCTCACTCTCGGCAACACACCCACTCAAACAGTCATATCCGCTCTCACTCTGGCTCTCCCTGCTTGTCTCACAGTGCCTGTGAAGCGTCTCTGAGGGGGAACACCAGACTGCTCTGTCAGGTAATCTAAACTCTCTCTCTCTCTCTCTCTCTCTCTCTCTCTCTCTCTCTCTCTCTCTCTGCTCTCCCCTCCCCTCACTCTACGTCTTCCGCTGTCCGTCTCCCTCTCTTATTTAAATTCATTCCGTCTCCTCTGTCTTCCCTCACCTCTCTTTCGCTCCTTAATCACTCCTTGTCAACTAGCTACGGTAAAAGAGTTGCTCACTTATTGCAGCTGCTCCAAGTATGTTTACATTTGAGCATTTTATAATTTCAAATGTGTCATTTGGTACCTGTTATAAACCAGCACCTTAGCACCCAGAGTTTGTAAGTTTGAAGGATTGAAGTGTCGCCTCTGTTTGAGGAAAACACAAGTTGTTTGAGCATGTCGGAGTGGGGTGAATTGTATTTGTTGAAAGTTTATTTCAAGAGTCTCCAAGATTGAATGTGCATTCAGAAAGAGCGATCGCTCCCCTGTTTGGTTTCTCCCTTTTTGTTTTTCCTGATTTTCTGGAAACGTTGTGGAAAGTTGTTCCTAATCTGAAATGCGGGACTGAAGAAAGAGCCCCTCTCCAATCAGAGGTGAAGCCCCCTGAGGCAAATCATAACCATGTCATTTAAAATCACATACAAAGTGACCACGAAAAGATGATTTCCATCTGTGAAGGTCCTGACCACAAATAAAAAATGATGGAAAACCCAGCAACCTGCAATTTAGTCCGAGTTGTGGTCAGTTTGTTTTTCACAGTTGATTATGTCACCAAAAGCACCAGATTTTCCACTGCCAGGGGTATCATTAAAAACCCTCAGGGCAATCGCGTCCTGCCATCGAGGTGTGCATTACCAGCTTCCCGCCGCGCCGCGCGTGTTTGATCTAACGGCCGGTATTGACATGCAGTTCATTGGCTTGTGTTTAATCAAAGTGAACGCTGTGACGGTTGTGAAATGACAGCCTTATCAAAGCCCTGTGAAATCCTTCTCCACACTGCAGCAGAGGTGCACAGAGCTGAAGAGAGTGAGTGAGTGAGAGCTCTGGTACGTGGTGGTTCATTCTGGACGGCGTCCTATTTAGCGAGTGGCATCTCCTGACAGCGGTGACACCCCCGGGTGAAAGTGAGTGTCGGTTTTTACGTGTACTAACAGGCGATGCTATCGAACCTGTTTCTTTTCTGGTTCTGTGATTGGTCCGTGCCACTGTCTGGGATTTGTGGCTTGGTTGACAACTCTTGGGAAGGACTGTGATTTAACTTTCCGTTTACCTTCTACTTGAGGAATGCTGCAGGGCCTCCTGTATCATATCAACACTGTATTGTTTCATTGAGTTTATGCCCCCCCCCCCCCCCCCCCGCGTTTCACACCGTCCCAGGCGTTAACCGTACGCACTTGTCTGCCGTGGTGTCAACCCGACGTCACTCAAAGGGGGCTCGATGTCAAAGGTCACGCCAGCTTGTCAGTGCACGCTGAGGCCGAAGCGTTTCCCCTCCTCACTTCCTGCTGCCAGTGTGCGTCTATAGTCAGAAAGGATGCTGGGAGATAAATTTAGACCTCCAGCTCCCTCTCCATCTGCCGTTGCTCAGAGTAGGCTGGTTTCCATGGGAACCTGCACCAGGCTACCGCCAGTAAGAGAGAATGGGGAAAGAGAGAGAGAGTGGTGTGTTTTCTGTGTGTGTGTGTGTGTGTGTGTGTGTGTGTTCGGAGGGGTATGACAGCAGATTTTTACAAAAAGCACTTAAGAGGGTTTATCTCTTCTCAGGGCACAAAGGTAATTTCTTGTTTAGCCCATATTTGTATCCGTCATTACCAGCTGCATGGATGCGTCTGTGTATTGATGAGGAAATGAACACAAACTGTGCCCGGCCTTGCTCTCCTGTGCATGATAATGAAGTTTGAACTGTAAAGCTGCTGCAGAGCTCCTGCACTACTTATTGAGCAGAAGTCGCTGAAAAATGTTTGTGTTAGGGAATTTACAGTTTTTAGAAGTGGAACTGCTTGACAATAGATACAGACAATGGAGGGAGACTGTGTGTGTGTGTGTGTGTGTGTGTGTGTGTGTGTGTGGTGGATGTGGAGTCTGAGCTCTTCTGTATAAGGGCTTCCTCGGGCACCTGCATCTGTGCTTGTTTCTGCTGACGAAGCCCATATGCATGTACTCCACACACACACACACACACACACACACACACACATTCCTCACTCATTCCCTTCTCTCTGTGGACCAGTCGTTGATCACATTTTAGGCACAGACGGCAGAAACTAGTTCACACAACAAATTCCTGTGAAGTGTCACGTGGCGGGTCACATCGGACCGGAGTTGGAAAACCAGAGAGGTGTTCCCAGTTATGTTTTGCAACTGCTAATATTAGCCTTGTGGTTTGGATGTGACACCGTTTAACAGCCGCATCGGTGGCGTCCTGCTCACACCTCCGCCTAAAAATAGAGCAGCATGAACAATGCCCCTGCCCCGCCCTCATCGATCAAAGGTTAGACAAATTTACACAGCCTCTGTGTTGTTGTGTGTTGTGTGTTTTAACAGAGGTCTTATCATTGTTGTCTGTTTCTAGTGGTGTTTATAAGCCCATAGCGTGTTCAAGCTTTGCACGTAATATAGGTGGCACTGTGGCAAGTCATCTCTGTGGAATGAGGGTGATGAGGAAGGAAAACCCCCTTGTCAGACAGCAGGCGGATCGGCTGAGTATGTCACCTCAGGGCACCGCAGATGATTGGCTGGTCAGTTGTGTGTGAGTGGATCCAGGGCTGCTGCTGTGTGTCTGTGGCTCTGGGGAGACTACAACTGTATACCGTATGGGTGCGTGTGTGTGTGTGTTTTGGCTTAACGTAGGCTCGACTCTGGCGTTCCTTCTTCCTGGCATGACCCGGACTGCGTGTTTCCCTGCTCAGAGCTGGCAGTCTAGACTGCCATGAATAATGTAAGCAATGCTCTCCCCAACCTTAAAACCTTCTAATCGCCCTGTTTAAGGGCTGCATCAACCGCTATGCCAGAGATCATTAACTTACACCCTGATAACCCACTACATGAGCACAGACATTTGTTACATGGAGGGTCTAGGTATTTGTCTTGCTCTTTGTGCTTTCCCTGCTCTATCCTTATATTTTCCATGCACAGCACCTTCTTCTACTTCTTCTTCTTCCTCTTCTTCCTCTTCACATCAAGCCCCATGCATGTTTTGCTACCCTCTCTCTTTAATCTACTGTTTTTACTGTCATCTGATTTTTCTCTCTATAATTCAAGTGTGTAAGGCAGAGGTCTTCACCATTTTTTAGGCCAAGGATCCCTTGGCTGATAGTGACCCGTTGGAGGGACCCCCTATTTATTATATATCCCTATATACATATTTTATATGATATAATTCTTTTATATATATATATAAATAATTATATATATATGCCTTCGCCCAATGGAGCCGATCCCAGCTATCATTGGGCGAAGGCAGGGTACACCCTGGACAGGTCACATTTTAAATTGTGGAAGAAAAATAGTTTGGGATCAAATAATTTTGGGGACCCCTGCTGTAACTCTGCAGACCCCCGAGTGGTCCCGGACCCCCTGTTGAAAATCTCTGGTGTAAGTAGTAACTTTCTTCAGTCAAGATCTGATCTGCTACACACCTTCCCTCCTGATCTGACATATCTTCATGTAGCTCTAGAGAGTAATGTGTCTGTCTGGCTCAACGGCTCGTGGCAGTAAAGCCTGTCTTGTAGAAGTTTCCGGTACAGCTGAACATGTAGAAGACAAGCCAATGAAAAACGTAAAATGAATTATAATTGGTGTTGATTTGGTTTGTTGTGCTGCCTAATTGCTGTGTGTTTAAAAAAAAAAAAAAGTCTGCTGTAATCAAAGCGCCGGTCTGCCTGAAGAGAAAAAAACACACTAAACATGACGATCGGCCCTTGGCAGATGTGGGGGAACGTGGAGAAGGAGCTGAGAAACTGCCAAGTTGTTTCCAAGAGGAAGACTGATTCGCTTTCTTTTCCTCCCACTGTAAACTGGCACTAATGAAGGCTGACTGTGCACAGTGTTTTTTTTATTTTTTAAGACGTATGAAAAAGCACAAGAGTGGCTCATTAAAAAAAAACTGTCAGTGCTGCCTTGCCACCACTGGCACCTCGAGCTGCAGTCTTCTGCTGGGCCTGTTTATGCAGCCACTGGATCACTGGTTCAGTCTTTTTTTTAAATATTCCTCACCTCTTCCCGTGTCATCTTGCACTCTTTCTTACACCTACTTAATATGCATATCTCTTATAATGTTGAACATCACGGTTTCTGCAGGTGGTGCACGCTGAGAGGTGAGCACACTCGGCCTCCTCCGTGCTGATCGTGCAAGTAGTGTCAATGTCTTTAGGCGATGATTGATACTCTGGATGAGATTGTGCTGGGACTGTCAGCAGTCGGGCATGGCCGCTCAGTGAAAATGTTATGATTGGCCCTATCCATTCCCAGAATGTGTTTTGATTGGCCGCGGTACAAGAATCCTGTGTCTCGAGTTGAAACGGAGTGCAGGATTTGTAGTAAGTGGGGAATATTACAGGACATACATCTTGATAAAAGAGAAGATTTCGTCGCCCCCCGCAAGTCCCCGTGATCGGCTATATTGGCTCCTCATAACTGCGGCTCTCTGGTAGTGTGTGTGTGTGTGTGTGTGTGAGTGGGAAATATTACAATAGATCCATCTTGATAAACGTTTTCACGGCACCCTTTCACAACAGGCTTCATAACAAGCAGCCACTTTCGACCCCTCATAAACACTGCACCCTGGTGGCTGTGTAACAGCGGAGTGGGGAGAGGTGTAGGCTGAAAACCCAGTTGCTGTCAAGTCCCTTTATCCACTAGTAAACAGCACCCCCTCCATTTAACCCCCGTAGCTTAAGTGCCAGATCAGATAAGCGAAGGCTATATTACCAACATTTGTTTTGACTCTTTGCCCTGACACTGTGGTCTCCGCTGTTGGGGCCTTTGCTGCCGATGTTGCCCATTGGCCCTGAACTGCTCTGACTCCTGCAGAGTCGGCCACTCATGGGTCAGATATGAATCAGATGTGGCTGTTTTTGAGTGGATGTCTACATTTGAAAAGAGCCTAAACAGTATGTGGACATTCACATAGTGGATGCCCGTGTGCTTGCAGGACATCTTGACCTCATATTTTTAATAGATTCACAGTAGGTGTTCGTCCGTCTCCTGAATCACTGCATACTTTCTGCTCATTAAGAGTCGAAGCCGGGACAGATGAAAGCAGGAACATGTTGGTGATTCAATTATTGCTAATGCTCTCATTATAACAGTGACCCCACTCACCCACTAGTCTATATAACCAACTTTGTCATAGTATGAAATGTGGGGAACATTTTTAATAGGGAGTTTGATAATATGACACTAATGGATTTGGCCTTGTGCTCTACCTACATAACTCTTTTTTTAGACTGCGTGGCAGGCTTTCTGGAAACCCTGACAATGTCAAGAAGCTTAAGTCACCCACACAAAGTCCTGCGTGTTACTGCTTCATTGTTTTTCAGCAGACCATGACATATATTATTTTTGAATTATTGCTTTTATTTGAATTGAAACCCTTGTATTTCATTTTTTATTGCAAAGTGAAGAGAAACAATTCTGAGTATTATAATCTCATAAATATACCAATATGTTTCCACTTTTGTAACTCTCTGTCTTTTTTCTGTTTCTTTAGACCCATTCAGAAGCTGAACGGCTCACCCTCTTGACAGCCACCAAAGAAGATGCAGAGAAGACCCCGGGAGGACTGTTAGGATGGCTGAGGCTGGACAGAAGCGGAACTGCTTTGTACAGAAAGATGATCCATGTTTACCTGCAACCGTACAGCTCCAGGGCACCTTTTAACGATGCCTCATTTGGTACTCTTGAATAACTCGTGGCCCACTCTAAAAAAGGCCCTCCATTGTGATTTACAACTCAGTCCGTCGATGTTCCCCAGCCTCTGACCTCTCTGCTGCCATGCGGTTAGCCCCATGAGGCTCGGAGAGCCCCTCCTTGTGTGTCTGTGACTCTATGGAGGCTGAGCCCAGCCGTCCGGCTGATGGGGAACGCTCTGGAAGGCAAGAGCAGCAGCACGCGACAGCTGAATCCGCTCCAGGATCTTGTCCACCTCAGCAGCCCCAGCAGCCACCTAATCCCCGCCCTGTGCACAGGGCTTTGGGCCGCCTGCAGAACCGCCAACCCAAACGCACTGACCTTCTGCTTCGGTTACAGCAGCAGCAAGCGGTGACATGGCAGCAATCAGACAGCCCTGGTACCTCGGGAGGCAGCTTCTACTCTCCAGCTTCCTCGTCAACCTCACCCTCTCCGTCTACTTCCTCCACCCGGGGTGAGCATGGTCATGGGGTCCCATCTCAGTCCAGCCAAGAGGGTCTAGAAGGAGTCTGCTCGCCCAGAAAAGGGGAGAAGAAACCCCAAAAACCAGGGAAATATGTGTGCACTTACTGTGGCCGCCCATGTGCCAAGCCAAGCGTTCTTCAGAAACACATTCGCTCCCATACAGGAGAAAGACCCTACCCTTGTGCCCCTTGTGGCTTTTCTTTCAAGACCAAGAGCAACCTATACAAGCACCGCAAGTCCCATGCCCATCGCATTAAAGCAGGCCTGGCTTCCAGTCGTGATGAGCCAAGTTTGAGTGGACCGGAGGGCAGTGCTGTTGGAGAAGACCCCGAGGAACACACGGAGGGAGAAAGCACTGAGTCTGAAGAAGAGACAGGCCAACACAGAAAATCCTCCTCTAAGGATACCATGGGCCAGCAGAGGAAAGTTGGTAAGGAGCTGCTGGTAGGCTCAGAGGAGAGCCAGAGGCCTGACGACTCCCAGGCTGTCAAGCAAAGGCTGGCACTGAGGCTCAGTGAAAGGAAACGTGGCCCTATGGCTTCTCCGGATGACCCTCCTTCCTCCCTCTCCACCTCATCTTCCTCCCAAGGCCCTGGCAGTAAGGGCAGCACAGAGTCCGGCTACTTCTCTGGGTCAGGCAGCACTGACCTGTCCCAAGTTAGCCCCCCCAGTGCCAGTGCCAAAACCTACGCAGAAATTATTCTGGGGAAATATGGAAGGCTGGGAGGGCAACAGCGCGGCCCCCATCAACAGCAGCCACACACTTCACTCTCCTCCTCCTTGGGAACGGAGGAGAAGAGCATTCCCTTCGCTGTGCCCAAAACCCAAGTCATAGAACACATTACCAAGCTCATCACTATTAATGAAGCGGTGGTAGACACCAGTGAGATTGACAGTGTGAAGCCCAGGCGCTCCTCTCTATCCAGGAAGAGCAGCATGGAGTCGCCCAAATTCACCACCCCTAAAGATCCCTACACGTTTGAAACCAAAGGTGAAGCCCCTGGTCCAAGTAGTTTGAAGCATCTCCACAATCCCGAGGCAGATCCAGCTGGTGCCCAAGAGCTGTCAGCGGTTCCTCTGCTTAGAAGCCACTCAATGCCGTCCTCTAGCAGCCAAGGAGAGCCCTCCACCTCTGGCACCCTGTCTCCCAGAGGTTACCGCCTCTGCCAGTCGTTTGATGAGCAGCAGGCGGTGGTAGCAGAGATGAGGGTTGGCCAAGCCCAGCGTATGCTGAGGCGCCAGCCTGCCATAGAGGTTCCACTGGGTGCTGAGTTAATGCTGGAGGAGGCCAGCCCCACTTCCTCCTCTTCGGTCAGAGACGTTGAACAAGCGAGGCCGCAGCAGCAACAACAACAGGAGAAGAGTCCGGGTCTGTCTGAATGTGAAGCATGCGGGGCCCAATTCCAACACAGTGAAGGCTACGAGGCCCACAGAGGCACGTGCCCAGGAGAGAGCAGGGATGCTAGTAAGACATGCAGGGAGGATCGTCCCCAGATGATGATGCACTATAAGTTCCGAGCGCTAGCCATGGCGGTGAGGAAGAGGAGGAAAGAGGAAAGTCTGGAGGAGGATCCACCCAGTCCTGGTTCTATAGCCATGGCAGGCAGCTCTACGGGCCTCATTCCTGTTCAAAGCAGACCAGAGCACAGCCAGGCCCTCTCAGGTTTGTTCATGTATTCTTGCAGCAGCAGATCACAGATTTTCCGGTCATACCTTTTTAACATCTGAGAAACCCAAATAACCAAGGATAATATAGAAATAACAACCCAATTTCTGCTTCTACGTCATTAATATAAAACTAAAAAAACGGAAAGAAAAGTGTGAAAATGACCGTGTGAAAAACTGTGTGAAGTTACAATACGCTACAGATAAAACAGTAAAGTGGATGAGCAATTAAAGGTTCCCATTGAAAAGCAATGTACCAATACAATATAATATAACGGTTGTGTTTTTTTGGTTTGTTTCTAGGTGTGTCTATACAGACTGAGCCAAAACAGCAGCAGCAACAGGACAGGAAGGGTGTGTCTGTCATCCAACACACAAGCTCATTTGAAAAGCAGGAGAGTGTATCCATGGAGAGTCAGGAACCAGAACTAAGAGAGTGTCAGCAAACGCAACAGCCCGAGCCAAAACCATCCCCTTCTACATCTCGCCTCATCCGTCAGCCAAACATCCAAGTGCCAGAGATCCTTGTTACTGTGGAGCCTGATGCTGACATGCCGTCTGTGTCTCCGCCCGTGACGGCTTCCTCACTGAAGGTATTTTAAGTAGAATTTAGCTATGTATTTCTGTACAATTTACACAATTTGATTGCCTTTTTTGTGTAGTTAGCTCCCTCCCCTCTTATATCTGTGAAACACACTGCACATGGATTTTGAGCATGTGAGTCAATATCCCTTCATCTTACACGTAATGTCAGATTAGTAAACACTTGTTCTGTCCTAGGACACAGAGAGAACGGAGAGTTTCCAGTGGCCTCAGCGTAGCCAGACTCTGGCCCAGCTCCCTCCAGAGAAGCTGCCACCAAAGAAGAAGAGACTCCGCCTGGCAGAAGCAGCCCAGTCCTCAGGGGAGTCTAGCTTTGAATCTGTGTCTCTGCCTCACAGCCCTGGTCAAGAGAGCAACATCTCCCATGCTTCAAGCCTTTCTGCTCCATTCGAAGACACAGCAAGACCAGAGCCTGCGGTCTGGGCCTCCAGTAGCCAAAGCTCCCAGATGCTGATGGTGCCATCCGCTTCCCACCACCAGCACCAACAAAGTCCTAAGGAGATGAGGCGCTCAGCTTCAGAGCAGACCCCCGCCAGCTCCCAAAAAACAGAGCAGACCTCAGAGACCAGAAGTAAGTCATTTGACTATGGGTCTCTGTCCCCTCAGCAGTCTGCATCCTCCTGGAAAGAGAGGAGAAAGTGTCTCCTTGTGAAGCACGCCACCTTAGGCGAACCAGAGCAGGAGGAGGGGGCCAGCACGAGTCACCTGTCCAGAGCAGAGAGTCCAAAGCCTGGGCCTTCCCGCTCCATCCATCCTCCCATCTACATAACAGAGGCAAGTCCCCGCTCCAGCCTAGAAGCTACAGAGAAATCCTTGCAGCTGTTTCAGCCACAAATCTTCCTACAATCCCAGGATGTGCTCCCGTTGCAGCAAGCATTTCCCCCAGGATCCCTGTCCCAGCTGCTCCCTGTCACCACAGCCATCTCTGAAGTACTGTCCACCCAAATCGTCCACAGAGCCTTCTTACATTCACGGGTCGCACCTCCACATGTACAGATACATCCATCACAGATCCACGTGGCAGAGCAGTTGGGTATACCATTCCATCAGCTTTCTGCGCAAGTTCCTCTCCCATTCTCTTCCAGGACTAGAGCTAGCCAGGCTCTGTACTTGCCTTTTCCTCCAAGACTAAGTGCACATGTTACTTCCCCTCCCACTACAGAGTCCCGCCCCTCCATCTCTTCCATGCCTCCTTCCCTTGCACATCAATCCCTTGTAAGAATCTCTTACCACCCCCCACGGCCGGTCATTGCCACATGTCTGGCACAGCTAGCACCAGTAGTGTCCCTTGTGGTGCCAGTGCGCCTCCAAACCCACATACCTACCTATGCCCGTGCCATGTACACCACCCTGTCCCAGATCCTGGCCTCCACCCGTGCACAGGAACCCATTTCTTGCACAACGATGGTCATCATGGGCCAGGTGGAGCGGGACAAGCTGCAAAGCTCCTACTTGAAAGTCCCCTCCCCGGCCATCAAGAGCCTTCTTCCCCTGTCTCTGGCCACGGAGCTGGCCTCAGGATCTGGGGAGGGATACGGCCCACTGGGGGCTGGGGGAAGTAAACGCATGCTTTCTCCTGCAGCCAGTCTGGAGCTCAGCACAGAGGCCCAGCGTCACCAGAAAAGGGTAAAAGAGGAGGAGGAGGAGGAGGAGGAGGAAGGGGATGAAGATAAGGCAGTAGAGGAGGAGAAGGGTGCAGAAAAGAAGTTAAGCCACAAGGAAGAAGAAAGTAAAGCCACTGGGAAAAAACTGGAAGAGGGGCAGAAGAAACAGCCGGAGAGGGGAGAGGCGACAACTGTGAAGGTGGAGGAGGAGCAGGAGCAAGTACCAAGGAAACATAATAGAGAGGAGAAGGGGGAGGAGAAGGATTCTGCTGAAAAGACAAGTAAAAAAAAGGAGGAGGTGCCAGTGGTAGAGGGGGCTGAAAGACCAGCTGAGCCTTTGTACCCCACCCTCCACACCTCCGCCTCGGTCAACTGGTGCTACCTGAACTATGTTAAACCCAACCCGTCTGCCCTGAGGGACCCCCGCGGTTCAGTTTACTCTACCTGGAGCGTCAGCGCTCACAATCCCAACTTGCCGGGCTTCAGCACCAAGGTGGCGTTGTCGCTGCTGTGCTCCAAACAGAAGCACAGCGCAGAGACGTACACCACGGCCTCGGCCTCGTCTCCGGCCAAGAGCAGATTGGCCCCTGCCAGTAGCAGGACTCCATGTGTGTCGGAGGTAAACATAATCACAATGTACACTGTGTTTCCACATTAACCACTTTGTTGAAGAGACCTGAAACATCGATTTCGTGGGTTTTTGCTTAATGGGGTGGAATACTCTTTTAAAAATTAAACAGTTAAACTTTTATTTGAAGTTGTTTTGAATTTTTCTATGTGTGTCTTGAGTGTAGGTACATGCCACCCCACCCAGCAGCACCCTCACTAAAGTAAAGCAGCAGCAGCAGCAGCAGCATGACAAGGAAGAGAAAAAAAGCACGAGAGAAGAGGAGGAGCCCTCCACCTCCAAGCAGAGCGAGCCCTCTCGCGTTCGCATCTTTGAAGGCGGGTAAGAACTGCAAGAACTGAGACGGAGTTCAAATGCACAACTTTTAATTCAGAATTCAACAAATAATCGCAGTGCCTCATTACACGAGTGATCTGTCCTCCTGTCACAAACCGACATCTGATGACAGCAGAGCAGTGACTATGGGGCGCTGACAAGAGTGTGCTGGGAATTATAGTAACAGATGGGAGGCGGTGGAACCCGCAGGGACTTCATTTGTACCTGCGGCCAAGCTTTCTCCTCTTACTGCTGGCGTGGATGTCTGTGTTTTAGAAATGTTCATTTGGAGAGTTAGCAGAGTGTGTGTGTGTGTGTGTGTGTGTGTGTGTGTGTGTGTGTGTGTGTGAGAATGGGGAAAGGTTGTCTCTGACTTCACTTTGTGAGACTCTTATTATTACCTGTTTTTACAGTTAGATAAGAAACCTGAATGGTATGAAGCAACCTGCAAGCAATCGGTATCATAGTCGTGATATGATTGTCATGTTTGTGTGCGAGTGTTTGTCTTCTAACATTTACGCATATGTACTCTTCACTGCATTCACCTATTCACATAGCTGTTCTTTCCATAAATGTGAAACGTTTGAGCGATTTTTTTCCCCCCGATGCTGACTCAATGGTTTACTGTGTTACAGTAAGAGCTGATAGTTTCCCCACATCTGTTCATATTGAAGCAATAGTAGAAGAAGTTAAGAATTGAAGGGAGAGCAGCGAGAGATGGAGTCGTGGATCGAGGGAAAATGTTCCCAATTAAGAATTTTAGTGGTTTCCCTTTTGATGGGAGCAGAAAATGCCGTAGAGAGATAGTATACGCAGGAGATATGAAATATCTTTGCAAGGCGTTTTGCTTATATATGTACGCGTTTGCACTCGTGTGTGTCAACACTCGCACATTTAAGGCCTGTGTTTTGTTAATGTGCTCACAGATGGATTGTGAAGGATTGTGTCTGCTTACCAGTAGATAAGGCACTAATTACTAGTCTTTATCATTTGCAGCCACACTTTCAACACACATTCATTTTCATCCATAAACACTCTGCTTTCTCCGCGTCCTCTCTTTCCATCGCTGCAACCCTCCTCCTTCTGTTCATGCTGCGTGTGTCACTCTTCCACTTTTACTTCTTCTTCTCCTCATCCCTCCCAGCCTCCTCTGTGCACCTTTTATTCTTTTCTCTGTGCATGCAAATAAGCACAGCCCCTCACTCTGTACCCTGACTCATTATCCCCATCTCCCTTTTGTCAAGCCTTTGAAATCATGACGGTGTGCACTCATTTTATCCTGGAGAACGCTTTTCTTACTTTTTTTTTATGAATATGCATCACACAGTTTTGTTTACGTTCTGATCCCATTTCTGAGATCCCTCATGAAGAAAGCAGGGGTTCTTTAGAGTTTATTAGTATCATGCACCTGGAGGAACGGATATTGGATGGAGACCGCTTTCGCCTCAATAACGCGTGTCTTAGCAATTACGCGAGAATGCTTCTCCTTGGTGGCAGCGAAAGTCCGTGGAACGCCAGCTTTAATCCCTCTTAGCGAACACAAGCTGAACTGTCTCTGACTGGATCCTATTAAAGCAGGCCGCGGATTGATTTCCATGGTGTTAGTGGTTAACATTGCAGATTTGTCATGACACTACAGTGGTGAAATGGGTCGTATCCATTCAGCAGAGTTTACAGTAGGCGTAACTGTTAACACTCGTCATGTCACTGCTTTGAAATCCGGCGGCCTTATAGGTCCATCACACGCTGAATCTGGTCTGCCAGGGCGGTATAGCTGCAGCAGCAGCATGGAGAGAAGGGCGGTTGGGTTCACAGAGAGAAGTGCTGCTGATTGTGATGCTCCATGTGTGAAGTGCAACTTCAGCCTTGTTTTTTTTTTATTTTCCTGAGACGTGGGTGGATATTTTTAGCAATGGCAAGCAATACATGCCAGTAGCCATTTCCTGAATGAATACGGCATAATACCACGGTTGAGACTGTTTTGCAGTTGTGTATCAATTTGTTATGTTTGCTGGTTCTGTGATACAACGGGGAGCATTCACACCCGCTCCTGGGTTTTCATGTAGATGTGGCACATATCTAGTAATTAAACACAGTCGACGCTCGCTGGATGTTTATAATTCAGAATGGATTGTAAGTAGTGAGAGCAGATAGAGTTTTTCACAGGGGGACAATTCATTCAGATGTAAAACGACTGTGGACCACTGTGTCCACAAATAGCCCTTTAGTAAACATCGTGATTGAGTATAAACAATGTTTTTATAGACTAGACCTAAATGTGTTGCTTATTTTTTTATATATAGCGTCTATTTTAGGTTGTTGACTATAGCCAGGCTTCCCTTCTCTCTCCTTAGCTGCTGCTGTTGTTGGCAGGGCCCCCGATCGCAGCAGAATAGCTGGTATTCTCTGTGCGTCCGTGGTGCAGTGGAGGGAACAGCCAAGGGACTCAGTGCTGCTGGGGTTTTGGTGGGGCTTCCCCCAACTGGCCTCCATGAAGAAAGCCTTGTTTCCCTAATTTCCCTTGGGTGTGTGTATGTTTTGTCTGTGAACTCGTGCATTTGTGCAACTGCTGTATGCTACCTGCCCTCTCGCCAAAGGCCAAGAAAGGCAAAGTTGGTGAACTTATATGTGATAACGGAGTTGATGGGGACAAAAATAAAAGGTGAAAGGAGGGTGAATATTGGACTCAAATCGGATGCCAGGTGGTCAGAAACACAAGTCTAAATCAATCTCAATAATGCTGGATATGTAAATGGGCAACTGTCTGCTAACACCATAGTAACTTAGCAGGGGGGAAATAGGTTCATAGTGTGTAACTTGTTCCGTTGCCCTCAAGTGGCCTTAAAATCAATGAATGCAGCTTTTAAATGAAATTCAATTTTATAAAATGTACATTTCGCTACAGATAGTCAATGAATAAGCTATTTGTGCATTTGGCTCCTACATTCGCCCCCACACATTGAAATCAGTGGTCGACATGTATATGAAGGTGATCATTATTTGTGATTTTGTGATTACCAGATATCTTCAAAGCTCTTCTCTCTCTTAGATTTAAATCCAATGAAGAGTACATTTATGTGAGAGGTCGTGGCCGGGGCAAGTACATATGTGGAGAGTGTGGCATCCGCTGTAAGAAGCCCAGCATGCTGAAAAAGCACATCCGAACGCACACCGATGTCCGTCCGTACATCTGCAAACATTGCAACTTTGCCTTCAAAACCAAAGGTAAGGAGGCAAGTTTCCCAAGTTACTGAAAAACATGATCCGCATGGCTATTCTTTCCATTATATCATAGCCATCTACGTCATATTGCTTTGTGTTGTTGCAGTGTCCTCACTTTTACTTGCCCCGTGTGAGTCGTGGGCAATTTTGATGTGCTTTTCTTGTTCCTTTCCTAGGGAACCTTACTAAACACATGAAGTCAAAGGCTCATGGGAAAAAATGCCAGGCAATGGGAGTATCTGAGTCATCACTGGACGAGCCGGAGAGTGAGGAAACAGGTACTTAAGAGGGGATGGGGGAAAGCGTCTTGCATATTTCTTATCCACTGTGGGGAAATATGGGTACACAGCTGGATGAACTTCTGCCTCTGAAGAATCGTTGCTGCTCAGCGCTGACAGCTTATGCAACACCACGTTGTATTCTCCTCCCTTTCGGCCTTGCATAAGAAATATGAAGGGGAGAAAGAAAAACCCTCGGTCTCCTGATGTGGTTGCGGCTGTCTGGCAAGTATACCTCAAGGATGTGTTGCTGGCATATGATAATGCGAATTCCAACACTTGCGCCCGCCTCAAAGCCAGCCACCTCACGATCTCCTCCCTAAACCTTCCTCCCCTGGCAGACAGACTACACTCATCACAGCCAAGGACGCGCCATTTAAACTGTCTTTCTATTCACAAGGCTGCTGAGATAGTTTGTGAATAGAGGAACGGTTCTATTCAATTACATTCCGGTCTTTTCATCCTCTGCCTATTTTTAACGTTGGGTTTGATGGGCGGTGGGTGAGGTTTGTCTGAAAGATACGCTACGTTGTCCTGACCCTTGTCTGCTCGTTCCTGAAAATTGTTTTGTTAATGTGTTTTTGTCACGACTCATGTATTTATATTTAGCATAAAAAGTGTACAACATGGATGTAAAGGGATGTCATTGAAAGCATGTGTTTTTATTTCCCTGTCCGCACGAACAGCAGGAAGTGACGAACGCGTGTGTGGCTCCGAGGAACAGGAGGAGCATCAGTTTTCTGACGTAGAGGAGTCTGAGGACGAAGACGATGACGATGATGACGAGGACGAGGAGTCCCATGACGATCCTTCCTCCTGTTCGTCGGACACCCACCCATCAATAGGAGGTCATTCCAGCTGCGGTAGGCGCTCTCAGCAGGACACTCCCGACCCTGAGGCCCCGGGCCCCAGTCCCAGCCCAAGTCTGGAGCCGTCCCCGAGGGGAGTTTGGCCCAGCAGACGAGCTGCGTCTCCAGGAAGTAGGAGAGCGCTGTTCTCCCGGCGGGGCTGGAAGGCATCGCCGAGAGCCTTCTCCCCCAGCAGTGAGAGCTGTTCCCCCAGCCGCAGCCTCTCCCCCCGTTTGGAGCTGTCCTCGCCCATCCACAGCCTCTCCCCCAGGGCGGAGCTGTCCTCCCCTGGCCGACACATCTCGCCCTCCCCTGAAAGAGGAGCGTCTCCCATCAGAGCAGTTTCTCCTCTCCAACCCATTTCGCCCAGTTGCTACCGGTCATCACAAGCTCGGACCCCTCCCTCGCCACTCTGGTTACAGCACAGGACCCCTGGATACCTGCCGTGGGAGAGCCCTGGTACAAAGGCTAGTCATTTCAAACCGGTGAGTCTTTTTTATTAGCCTGCAAAGATCTCTGTATAGAAACGCAAACTGACCAACAGTGACCACAATGCATTTCCTCAACCCTAACCTCCTAAAAGATCCTAGAAAGAAATGTAACAGTGAAGTCTTTGCTCCCTCTACAGGCGAAAAGGGGTACAGCAGCTGAAGGGCGAGCATTGCCAGAGGCCAGTTTGTTTCCACCTGCTTTCCGTCTTTCAACCTGTGAGGGTTATCCTGGCCACCAAACGGCAGACAACATCTTCAGCCATCTCCCCATGCACTCCCAGCAATCCAAGGTCCCCTATCTGATGATTCCCATCGGAGGTATCCAAATGGTGCAGGCCAGACCGAGGTCCCACCCTACCACCCCCTCGTCCCCAACGTCTCCCCCCATGGAGGGGCCTTCGGCGGGCAGGTTTGAATCATACTGGGGCGGGACCCCCAGAACTCAAGGGCCTAGGACTCCTGGAGACCACTGGTCGGAGCACCAGACAGCAGGAACCAGCCAGTCAGGGCGGTGCGTTCTCAGCACAGCACTATCACGTTCCAAACAGGAGTCGGAGACCACGGACTCAAAGCAATATGGCAGCTCACATAGCTCCGTCCACACCCGCACGCCTGCTACTGAGACCACCATACACTGCGTCAGAGACAGTTCAAGAGCACCCCTCAGTCTAGCAGCCCCCATAGCCTTGCATGTCATTGGACAGCAGCCAGAGGGGGAGGAGCCACCGCCTGGTGGTGGCCCGGTGGATGGAGGAGATGGAGGAGCTAAAGGAGACCGAACAGACCAGAGCACTTAACGGTGTCTACACTTTGATGCGTTGTGCATCCCATTTTTGCTTTATTGGTTGCTACACTAGTCTTGTTTTTTTATTATTATTGCTTCGTTTTTATACAGTTTTCAATACTATCTTTTAATTGTTAACTTAAATGTTTGTTCTTTGGCAATATTCAGGTTTGTTATAAAAAAATGCACTTTTTTCTTTGTGAAAACAATGTCTATCTGTGTTTATATATATAAATATAAATTATATATATATATAATTTATATATATATAAATTTAACATTTAAAAGGAACATTAATTTGTAAATGACCAAAATCTTTAATCAAAAATATATATATATTTTTTTTTTTTCGTTTGTCCAAATTTGTCCAGTATTACTCTATAATTGTAGTTACTTGTGCCTTTTCTGTCCAGGTTTGTGTTTCGAGATGTACAGTACAGATAGACAAAGAGAAGGCTGTGAAGTTTTATATCTGCTTTTTTTGTGTTGTTCAGGAGGGTTTTTTGTTGATTTTGTTCCAACGGCCATTGCTTTAATGCCAGGGTAACAGAGAGTCGCATCGTGCTGGTATTGAAGAAGCAGCTGAAGCGTGTCAAAGGAAATGCACTGAAGTTCTATTTTTTATTAAAAAATATTTTCGATTAGAATATATCTCTGTACAGGGAAGAGCGCTTTTTATTTATTGTTATTTGATGACAATGATCATTGTTTCAAGGTTGTTGTTTTTTTGTTTTTTTACTTTTTTTTATTGGAAAAAGGATGTTTTGTTACATCTGTGTGTCTTTTTCATGATGTTCATGTGACTTGAATTGGTGACAAAGATGAGGGATTGCGTTTGGCTGGTACTGGAGGATTAAGTGCCCTGCAGATTTCACACACAGCAAAATTTCTAGTCATTGAAGAAATAAAAAAAATGCACCAGACTCCCTTGAGGTTTTTTCTCTCTTCCATCTTGCCATGTGTCCAATATTATACTTTTGCTCTAATAGAGTTTTTATTACAGTTTCGGACAAATTGTTCTATACACATTCGATTGATTTAATGGCAAGAGCTTTTGGAAATGAAATTTGAACATCAATTCATCCATTCATCCATTATCAATCTGCACTTACCTTGTATTCAGGGTCTCGCGACCCATCCTGCAAGTCTTTGGGCTGTGGGAGGAAGCCAGAGTAGAAGTTTGTGATATATTTGGTTTATATTTCTGTCTTCTAAAATGATGTTCACCTTTGCAGATTCTTCAAATATTACTTCCATGTCAAAGCTCTGTGGAGAGATAACAAAAAAGAAATACGGTAATAATAAGATTCAACTAAACCGACTGTGAGGCGTAGTGAGGACAGCTGTGGATGGGTTATGGATGGTGGGGGGCCCATAGTGTCAGGCAATTAACATTTTGTAGGCTTTCACCTACAAAATGTTAATTAAAGAGACATGTAGGCCTACCAGCCAGAGAGCAACTCAAAATGACCACAAAGAAACTCAAAAAGACCAAAAGAGTTATAAAGAGATGCTAAATGAACACAAGGAGACATAAAAAGACCAAAAGAGTTATAAAGAGATGAAAAATGAACACAGAGAGACATAAAAAAAGGCTACAGAGAGACACAACAATGAGAAAAAGAGGCTTAATAACTTTAAAGTGTGTGTTTTGCTCGTAGGAAAGCTGGTGGAGCCGGAGAATCACCCTCACAAATTCCTCTTAAATAGTAAATGGACCTGCATTTATGTTGTGCTTTTCTCATCTTTGGACCACTCAAAGCAAAGATAAACTACACACACACACACACACACACACACACACACACACGGCTGCCATGCAATGCTCATCAGGACCTAAACTAACACATGCACAGTCACAGACCGGTGGCACCACCTTCAGGAGCAATTTGGGGTTTTATCTTGCACAAAGACACGCAGACATGTGGATTGGAGATCAAACTGCCGGTCTTCTGACTAGAAGACAACCCGCTGTAACTCCGAGCCCTTCTTAGTTCTGATCTGCTTTTTCACTAACTCTCCTGTCTGTCGGAATGAGAGTTACTATTGTTTTTTTGATACTCTCTCTTCTCTGACCCTTTGTGTCTTGTAGGGACACATGGGTGCAGGGGGGGACTGGGGGGACAGGTCAATTTGAACATGAATTGCCCCCCCAATAAAAATAAATGATTTAAAATGAAAGAAATATATTTTGAGACTTCACATTCTTCACATTCACAAGAAAGGTAAGCACAATAAATGATTCCCTGTGCAGTAACCGTTTGAATGATATGTCGATCCTCTATGAAGTTATGATTTATGGTGGCATGGTATGAGTTGCAAACAGGCAAAAAAAAAAAATCACTTTTGTGTCCCCCCAATCCTGACATCGGATCTGCACCCCTGTCGGGAATCATGATGCTTTTGATACTTCTCCACTCATCTATTTCGCTGGTAGGTGACACATTAAAAGAGAACCTGTCAGTATGTGACAGGAGCTGGATAGCAGACGCAAACTCATAATGAGTCATAATGAAATGATGAAATAATGAAACTACGAAGCTCTTCTGTCTTGTGGGAGTGACACGGCAGCTGTACGTCTGTAGTCGGACCACTAGATGTCCTTACTAATTTCCCAACACTCCGGTATCCATGAAAATATTAATCTCCTTCATGCAGCTGATACATTAGATACAGGTGCCCTCAAACACTGGCGTCACTCGGTATTCTTTGGTTTTAGTTTTGATTGGGGTCAAGAGGGTGTGTACCTTTCCAAGGAAATGCACCTTATCAACTCTGAAACATCTTAAACAACATGTCTATAAAATCCAGGAACAGTATGGGTCAAATGTGACTTGATTCTGTTTCCTGAAAACGCCTACGTTTTATCACCTCCAATGGATTCTACAAAGATAAAACATGATTCTGTTATATCATATAATTAGATTACAATATCCACACAAATGTGTCACTCCCATCTCTCGCTGGAACTTTGCACAACAGCAGTGTTTAGCAGCACAGCAAGACGTGGATTATGTAAAGCTGACTCGGGCACAGCCAGCCAGTGTGTTGACGTGAAGCCAAGAGAAGATTGCATTCCATAGAAAAATGTTTCAAAACAGACAACAGGGAGGTGCTTGTGCTTGTGGCCGTATCAAATACAGACGTGAATGATTATCCTTGCTCGTTTATAGCTCCTGTACACGCTGACAACACAACGCAGAGGGGTAAGAAGGAGATTATATCTGTAAGGAGTGCACCGAGGAGGTAAGGTTGTTAATTAAAAATAAACGCCTGCTTCAAGGACAGAAGCTGGCAAACACATCGGGGGTGCGGCTGAGAAAAGAGAGACCGTTTCTGACTCTCACTTTGACTTGCTATCCATCTTTTAGAGAAGGGAATGTCTTAACGTGAAGTGATGACTGTGGAGAGGGGCACATCTGTGCTCCCGAGGGAGCTGAACTTATGACCTCTGAATGCTGTCAGGATGCACTGTGGCAATTCCTTCACCGTGTCACACATTCCATACATATCCACGGGCGAGGAACATGTTGTCTCCCTCCACGCCGGAAGTGTGGCTGGTTATGTATTGGATGCGAGAATATCCCGGTGGACTCGTTAAAGTAAAAAGTAGGACTTAATGGTTTTAAAATCAAAGCCAATACAGTGTGTAAAGGTGTTTTGAAGGGATTATGCCCTCTTTTTAATGTCTAATTTGACCTTTTTAGTTTGTCCTACTCTGTGCTTGTTTTCACACATTTTTTGTGCACAGAGGGAAAGTACAGTCTGCTCTCTTCTGTCCTTTATGTTCAGGTGTCGGGTTTTATGGAAGGATGATTATAAGTCCCTTGTTGTTTACACCCATGACAAATGAATAAGGAAAATATATATGTTTTAATCTGCTCTGATAGTACTTACAGTACAGACAAATACTGACGGTTAAGTGATTATACATCCATCTTTCAATCTGTTGAAAAACGCTGTCTGCTTCACACGTTTGTGTGTCTCCATTGGACAAACACACCTTCAAACACACCTTCAAACACACCTTCAAGCTTACAGTTACAAACAACGATATATATATACATATATATAAATGCAGTCATAGATAGAAACAGTCACAATAACTGATTTTTTCTTTAGCCACTTAGGGGTAGTGTAGACATATCCTTTTAAGCAAACAGTTGCTCATTGCCTCTTTCCATTTTATATTTCAACTGCTGGAAAGCAATTTCCCCCAGGATGAATTAAGTTTTATCTTATTTTAGTCACACATCCAGCAATTACGGAGCAATATTATAATTTATTTGAAGTTGTGTTTCTGCTCACCAGATGAATGTAAAACCAGTATTCAATCTCGCAGTTTTCGGTTGCAACCAACTCCCAACAAAAGTGTATCTTTCTCCATTATTATTATTCAAATTGACATTTGAGTCATTATTCTAAAACATATTAAGTCAAGCTTTTGTAATGCATTTATGAGTTACCATGTGCAACTTATAACTAAATCATTATTTATCAAATGTGACTGAAGAGTCCAACAGTTTTATTATTAAAATAAAAAAGCATACATACAAAAAAAGGTTAAAAAAAAGGTCTATTTCAGACATTTAAAAAAAATGTTGATACAGAATACAATAATAGAAATCTAATCAGGAGCTCCACATGTTATTGAAAATGAAAATGTCTCTTTGATTTACTTGAATTAAAAAAGTGTCAGAAATGTTTCCCAGCATATCACTTCATCTCCCCTCTTATCTCTTCTCCCATGTATTCCCAGTGATCACTGTTGGGATGCATTGCTTCATTCCTCCTCCATCAGGATCCACCAGCCTCCATCTATTCCAGCATAACTAACAATTCAGCAGACCTCAGACACAAATGTCCCCCGGTAGGTGACACAGAGAGGCTAGGAAGCATCAGCTCTTCCTGGAATGTGTCGGAGGTTCAAACACCCAAGTGGTCGTACTCTGTGGCTCCAAGCAGCTCTGGGTGGAGCTTTTGTCGTGACATCATCATGTGAGCGAGAGGAGGGCAGAGGTATAAGAGAGTTACAGAGCTCAGACACCTGCAGACAAACAGCAGCTGCACATTAGAGATACAGCTTTAACGGAACGGATAATCATCTCTCTGCAGAGCTTCACCTATCTGATAGCAGCTATGTCTCCTTGCACCAGCGTTCTTCTCGTCATCACACTTTGGGCTTCCATAGAGGATGGTGAGCTTATTTCTACTACAATTTCTTTTAATTCCTCTTTTAATGGGGTATGCATGACAACGTTTGAACTTTCCCAGTTATGTTAGTGACTGTCATCTCTGTATGTTGGTGCACATGCATGTTTTTGGCAAGCTCAGAAGCACAGGAAACATAAAAGCAATATTTATTTCCATAAAAGCTTCTCATTTGGTCTAAGTTAGATTTGTTTTTCTTTGTAGTAGTAGGAGCGTAGTTGTGTTTTTTCGCATTTCATCCAGTTTTTTTTTTGTCTAAAATACAAGTAGTAGGTTTTCGATTTTGCCTTTTTTGAATATTAATCATGTTAGCCTAGAAAAAAAGCAAAGTCATTACGTGTTCCCATTCTGTAAAAAAAAAGTTGACTCACTGTTAAAGATCAAGAGTGATGAGTTTTGTGGAAAGAAAGTGGAATTTTGGAAGAATAGATGAGCTTTTTCATGTCCTCACTTGCAGATACATAACAGACTGGTGATGTAACACATCCATCTGTGTTGTGTTGTAGAGAATCAAGTAAAGGTACTTAGTTTGACTCAGTTGTGTTTGGATCTCTGTTACTGAACGGCTCTTTGTCACGTTACTAGGTTTGGGTCTTCCCGTGATGAAACAGCTGGATGGGGGGGCCGGTGAAGGTGTCCCAACACAGAGAGTGAGGACCAAGCGCTGTGCCTGCAGCAGCCTGCTGGACTCTGAGTGCCATTACTTCTGCCACCTGGATATCATCTGGGTCAACACGCCCAGGTGAGCAGGACACACACAAGTGTGGAGCGTCCTCGCGTTGAGTCCATTATCTGGAAGAATGTGCTCCCATTACCGTTGTATAATTAATGGGGGACGTGGTGCGTAAAGTATCAAAGAGCAAAGTCTGCAGAATGTTTATATCGTGAGTTCCTCTTTCTCTCTGCAGCAGGACAACAGTTTATGGTCTCGGCAGCGTTCTGTCCCGACGCAGAAGATCCACTGGCCGCTGCACCTGTGCCAACCCCAACGACCCAACCTGTACCAGCTTCTGCCAGCACAGGTGAGTCGGGGTCCCCCAGCATCCCACACAGCTGTCAAGCATCAGCAGAAGGCCCTATTGAATGTTTTCATACGGATCTCTGTGGTCTTCGTCATGCTTTGCTCAGACATTAACTACTGCCCTTCGGGGAGGACAAGGAGTGGTGCAGCGTGAGGGAACATCTCTGCAATGCTATTATTAAATTACACATATTTATACTGTGTTCTATAATAAATGTCCTGGGCCCGTCAAAACACCACAACTGGGGCCTGAGGGAGTAGAATTAACTCTCAGACTGGCGCAGAGGTTCACAAAGCTTGTTTCTGATTGGCTCTGAGGGCCCAAGGAGTGAAGCGAGTGGGAGTTTGGAAGCAATGAAAAACTGTGAGGAACATTTTTCCTAGAAATGCCAAACAAATATTGTCAACACCTTGAACAGTAGAGTGAGTGATGGGCCTAGACAGGAGGAACCGCTTGAGGCCGGCTGAAGCATCGCGTCTAAACTGGGACTTTTCAAACTTTTACCAGGAATGATCTGCAGATGTAGTTCACTGTTTTCCTGTAACATAAAACATTTAATGGAGCCCGTAAAGATAAAACATTTTTAAGGTTACTGAGAGTGTAAAAGAGTGTTGTACACTTTAAATTGGAGCATGGCATTCTTTAAAGCTCAATAAAAAATGTAAAGTTACAAACTGCAACGTCAGGATGAGCATGGACTTCAATGGTACTGGACATTTTCAGTAACTGTACTATCTTCTTGTACGCAGTCCTGAAGTCACGTCCCCAGAGAGATCTTTAATTAGACCTCAACTCAACATACTCAGCATCCTAAGGTGAGCTTTGAATGACAAGATTACAAACATACAACAACCTCACATCCGTTTTGATCATATTTCTAAGGATGCCACTGACTTCTTGTCCCTCAGAGCTGCAGCCAGCAGGTCTAAGAGAGCTCACGATTCACCGGATCCAGACAGCGAAGAGTCCGCTGAGAGGAAGAACGCTCGCTGAACAATGTGCCAGCTGAGGCGAAGGGAGGGAGAAGCACGAGAGAGGCGAGCACCTGAACAAATGACACTCCTTTGATAGAGAAGGGGGAAACAAAACGGTTGCTGAAAGATGCTGTCTGAGGCAGGAAAGTGGCACAAAGATGTCTGTTTGTACCCGGGAATAGAGGGACGGAAAACATGACAGAGTTCTGCAAACACACCAAGAAGACAGATGTGAAGGATCAGCAGTGAGAGGAGCTGCTGTCGTGATAAGAGAGCGCTGTGCCTGTGGTCATGTTTGACTGTGGCCATCTGGTCTGTAAGAGTCGGAGCTGTCGTCTCTGTGTCACTGTTCAGACAGACAGGCTGATATAGGAGGATGGAAGAGAAGATCAGGGACATGCCGTACATACGTGTTTTACTCATCTTTTTGTAAAATGACTTTCTGTGTTTTGGATCAACAGATTGAGCATTTTACAATTTATGAAATGATGTTTTGTTATTAGCGACTCAGAGTGGAGTTATATTTCTGTATAAAGGGATCGTTGTGTGCAAAAATCAATCATTGCTGTCATTCAAGACTGTTTCTTAATATCTGTCTGTCAAAGATTTTGAATGTAAATATCAATTGAGACTAAAAAGAAAAAGAAATTGACAAACCTTTGTGCTATTTTCTAATGTATGGCTTTCCGTTTGCTTTCGGAAGGCTCACTGTGTAATCACAGCCATCAGTGTAAAGGAAACTATCCGTGAAGGATCATTTGAGATGAAAAAAATCCTTTTAGGTGGCAGGTGTGATTCAATTGTGTGGCAAGCAAACACATTTCTGAGTTCAAAAGGAGGCCTGCGACGGATGAATGGTCCAGGAATTCAAGGCTCACATTAATAATAAGTTTACCTGCTATTCAAAGGGAGCACGGCCTGTGTGAGCATAAGGATCTGTGGAAAGAATGCAGCGTTTTGCAACTTTGCTCAGAGGGTGAACAAGGGGAACAAAATGTCCTGTCACCCCGTGTTCCTGTCTGATCGCCTGCTGTACATTCATGCATACCTGAATATGCAACAAGTGCAAACCAGGCTTGAAGAAACAAGAGACCATTCATCTGTCATTTAATGAAGAAAGCTGCAGAGAACTGACCTGCTTTTGCCGTTTGATCAAATAACATCGATGCATGATAAGAGATACATGATCAGATAATGTGGATGTACTTTCTGATGTTCCTGCTTCGTTGAATGTCATTACTGTCATACTTCTCCTTCCACTTTCTTTGGAAAACAGGCCTAAGCACAACCCCGGCCTGCATCCACGGTAGAACAGTGGACACTGTCTGACACAGTTACACTGATGCTTCAGTCAGCTGTGATATCGCAGCTTCACATGTTGGGTTAAACTGTTGTGCACGGAGTCATGTTAGCTAGTTCCTCCCAGTTTCTAGTCTTCATGCTAAACTAACAGCTGCTGGCTGCAGCTTCAAAGTTACCACAGACTGGTATCAATACTCTAGTTTACTCTTGAACTGTTCCTTTAAGGCTTCTTTATCTCCTCTCCTGAGTTTTTACTCTAACCTTTTATTAATGACTTCAATAACATTGCCTCTTCATTCTCGTCTACGCTATTCTTTATCATACACTCACCTTTGCTACGGAGCTTTTAAGGTTCAAATAGTCATCCGTGTCCTACAAAGCAAAACAGGAAACATTTCCAACATTCATGTCGGTACCAAAAAAGAGAGAGGAGAAATGGCAGGAAGTAACGGGCCGAGGGCAGTCTCAGGTCAGTCCCCGGAAATCATGCACCCGTTGGCGGGGGGTGATGTGGTGATTCATTATAACTTCAGGCATTTCTATGTTGCAGTCATCTTGTGGCAGCAACAGCAACAATAAACAATCATTATGCTGTAAAACAAAGTGGAGATGGAGATTATATGACGAACACACAGATGCTTATCAATGATTGACTTATATGAGATAATAGAAGAAAGGACTCGGCCGTGAAACCACAGGCTGCCTCAGAACTCTGTCCATGGTGCTGGAATAGGAGAGACGCTGAACCGCTTCACTGTTGCCACCATACGTGCATGAACATCACCGGTTTCCTGCAAAGCTTTCAGTGGAACCTCTTGTTGGCAGTTCACTGAGTAACAATTTATTTAAACGGAATTTTTAAATTGTAGTTATTCCTGATAATAAAAAACATATATAACATGTGGCAACTAGCCAGCATGTTATCTTCATTCCTAAATACTTTTCTCACAGCACACATTGGAATTGTCAAAGCTGCAATATGTATGTATCAAGTGCATTGAAATCAGTTTCAGTATAATGTTCCCAATATTTACAATTACATGGCAGCACTCCAAATATGATTCATGTAACTGATATAATGTATGTTCAGCATATGGTGGGGTTGTAGTGCAACCAAGAAACGGATGCAGGTGTGGATCAGCAACATATTTTAGATATTTCATACCTGCATATATTTTTTCATTGAAGGGAAGTCACCATGGTCTACACTACGGCCTCTGCCCCCCCTCCCCTTCTGGTATATTTAGCTTCAAGCATTATCGTCACATTTGAAAAATATCAGCAAATGAGGACTTTGTCAAAGCACAGATCTGCTGTTGAACCATCCGGATGCAGCAAGTGGTCAAATATTCCACAGCTGTTCCCCAAGAATGTGCAGAGCAGTAACATCCCAGCGCCTCGGCCTCCCGCCCACACACATACTGTATGCACACACACACACGCAGCTGTTGTGGGGGATTTACCATGGGGAGGTGTTTTCCAACAAGACTATACTGTATCGTGCAAAAAGAAGCAGATCCTGCAGTCAAAAACATAAACTGACCTGTAAAGCAGAACAAGTGTGTGTTTACCCTCTACTGTGCACCGCAATGCTTTTTTACCACCAGGACACGCAATCATATTTCTCTATGTGGCCTCAGACAGCTGCCTGTCCCGTTCATGTCAACATCTGAACGGCTTGACCCATCCAGGAACAATCCATACTCTGCGTCACAGTGTCATAGGGTATAGGGCAAAGTGCAAAGGCTCACTTTGCTCTCGTCATTGCTGCAAGGTGCTTCCAAGCAGAGTACTTTAATTATTCATTTATAGTTAGTTTATCAATGATGATGTTCACTCAGAGATACCGGCCAATCAATTGATTAGGCCTCTAGATAAATGACAGGAAGGCTGCTCACAGTGCATTTATACCTCTCGTGCCAACACTTTATCTCAGACCATTTCTTATCTCAAACATTAAGGAAATTACAGATGATTAAATAAACTATTGAACCAGGAAGACTCCAGATGTGTTTCCTCTGCCGTGATACATGTTTTTTTACATATATATCAGTGGGTTTGGTTTTTCCCTGATGGATCAAAATGCGTCCCTGGATTAATGTTGTGATATCTACAAAGGCTTTAAAGCATCCAGATTTTGGTTCTAATGAATTCTAAATGTATAAGCTAGTTCTGAAAATAACCTCTGGATCTTCTAATTGCACTGTGCACAGTGGTCTCTAACACATACAGTATACTGTGTATATTGTTCTGGGGTAAAATCAGAGTAGAACATGCTATTACTGTAGTTGGCCAGTAGATGGCCTGTAGCCACTATAAACTCAGAGTAGAACAGCAACAACACTTGAACATTTAGTTTTGATTAGACTTAAACTTAAATACGTGGCAATGATGTTGCAATTTATGTTTGTAAAAACAATCACTGGGAGGGCAAATGATCTTTTATCGTTTCCCCTTAAAAGACTGCATATTCATTACCAGCATAATCAATACTGTTATGTGACAGTTACCAATACCTAATACTGAAAATATCTGAACACAGGACTTTTAACAGACTAGTTTGACATAAAGTTAATTGCTCTTTTTACTGAAGTAAATTATACTTTCCCCAACAAAGTTGCACAATACGTGAGTGACAAGTGAAAAAACACCTGTGTAATACCACAGTGTAGAAATACAAGTCAAGGTGAACTGCATTCGAAATTCTACTCAAGTACAAATGTATTAACATCCAAATATACTTTAAGTACCGTACCAAATATACCAAGCACTCATTTTGCAGAATGGCATAATGTAATAATGCATATTCTCATTTTCAATGCACTGATTCAGTGATGTTGTCACTATTAAAGGTGGAGATCATTTTCATTTTTTCTGTTGATTGTATTTTGTATATTGAATCACACATGTAACAAAATAAACTAAAGTGCAGTGAAAAATGTAACATTTCCATATGGTGGATTAGAAGTACCTCAAAATTACTAAATGTTTCCACAACTGAAAAAAACATAAATTGTGATGTAATACTCAATACAACTTGTGATGGTTAAATATAAATATAATAATATAATAACATAAATAAGTTACATATTTCGCTTTTGCCTAATAAAATGATAAAATGTGCAACCTGAATTGTGTATCGTGTGATATTTATAAATGTTGCCATGGAAACATGCAGCTGAAGAAGTTTTTTTTTAATATAAATTAAAAGGGGATAATAACACACAATTATGATACATCTTCTAGAATGTGTTCGATATCAAAGTGAAATGGTGAACAGGAGTCATCTTAGACATTTTGATTATGAAATAAAACTAGATTCAAATTATAGAATTAACTTAAAACACCCCAATGAACATCATCTGCTGTTCATTGGGGTCCAAAACCTTTAACATATATATAAATGAAGATATCAGACGAATGTGGGTTTCTCAAAAACAATTTGTAAATGTGCTTTATTTATTTTATTTATTTGACCCCAGTATAGTTTATGATGTGAAGTAGATGAATTATCTTTTAGTAATACATCATCAACGCAGGCTTCATGCCAGCACTCATTGTAGGAGCTATTTTGATTGCATTTATTTTAAATGATGGGCATCTATAGGAAGAGGAAAGTGATTACCGCTGCGGCTATTGGATAATGTAATAAACCCCCCACCTCCACCTCCACCAACACCCCCTCCACCCCGAGTGCAATGCCTGGTGGGTACTGAAGTCTTCCCACCACAAAGAAGAGCCGTGTTCGCAACGCCCTCGGAAGAGCTGCAGCTAGCGCCGAGAACTACCGGTACCGAGATGCCCGGCTCGGGATGGTTTCCGGTAAGAAATGTTTGGACCGGTCACTGGAAGAGGGGGAAAGTGTGAGGTGAGGAAACGACCGGGTTGCTATTTTAAATCCGCTGTAACTAATTTCAAAGGAGAAGGCGGAGGAGGTCGAGTCCGGAGAGAGGCGAAGGATGGCGGAGGCCACGGCGGGGGGAACAAATGAATTACTGGCCGAGTTTGGAGGGAAGATTTCTCCGCAGACAATAACCTAAGTTACGCTCCAACTTGGCCGATACAAAACAAGCCGGCATCACGAGTCGACTGCACGTTTACGGGGCAGCATTTCCCGTGAACATCTTTGGTTTCCTGCACGACCTGGGCGCCGTAGGATGGATCTTTGTTGGTGAAATCGCTGCTGGCGTTTCACCACCTGAAACTCCATTTTCCACTGATCTCTGCACGGGCGTCACAACAAAGGATGCGCGTTATCTCCGGGATGTAGATGGGGTTCGTAGTCCGGTGACTGTCAGCGGGATGCACCTTTAAAAGGTCTGTATGCCGGGTTTTTGTTGTTGTGGGGACAGACCTTTACGGGCCTCTAGAAACGCGTCCCCCTTGTGTGTTATTCTGTCTGCGCTGCAGCCACCAGAACAGGGGGATGCTGCTAGAATCGGAAGCTACTACGAGTTGTAGCTGCATTTTCGAGGGGCGGAATTACACTCGACTCGAAAGATGTGCGTTTCAAAGCAGACTAATGATAAGCTAATTTAAATCGTTGACAAATGACATGTGGCCTTCTGAAATGCCTGCGCGAGCGTATGTGAAAACGAGTCAAAAGCAGCGAATCCGCTCGAAACCTTATTTGTCTCGACTTTAAATTGTGTTAAGCGCGAGACATCGCAAAAAAAATAAAATAACTGCGTTTGGTGACTTTTATTTTGAAACACACGGCCGGAAGTGAGCTTGCTCGCCGCGGCCGACTTGACCCCCCCTGCTCTTCAGTCACTCATCAGCATCTTGAGTCGACTGGCGCGAGATCCGCTCGCGCAGAGAAGGAGGCAGGTCGGCGCAGAAAGCCTCCACGCACGCGGGGCTCCGTGTTCTCCTCCTGCCGGGAGTCACAACTGTTTAATTTGACGCCTATGACGCGCTACACCGAGTCGACCTCTCAGGTAATTTCACATCTCGCCTCGGGGTAAGGAAGCGGTTAAGGTCCAAATCTCGACAGCGCGACTAGAAATCAGCGCGTCTGTTTAAATCTAATAAGGATGTGTGTGTGTTTTTTTCTGGAAAAGATGGAAGACGTGATACGTTGGCCTGCCCATGAAAGTGTCATTCTGGACATGCTAGAAAAACGTCCTCATTGTTTAGCCATTGGTTGTGTTTTGACTATAGTGGGGTGGATTTCCTCAAGGACATGTAAGAGATTGGATGTCACATATAGCACTTTCTTCACAGCGTGGGATGACACAGTTTTTGTTTTTGCCAGAAAACCTGCAGAGAGCATCTCTTTGAGTGTGTCTTCTCTACAAGCTTCATCATGAGTGTTTTGTGTGTCTCTTTTTGTTGTATTTGTTCAGAGGACTGTCCACACCAATCGCCCGAGTGTGACACCAGTGGGTTACATTTGGCCGGTGTTCAAAGCCTGGAGTCTAGTCCCTCACTAACCTGTGCCTCCTCTCCTATGCAGCGACGTGCATTTTCTCTGGTTTCATCTGCCTGCGGCGTAAAAGCCCCTCAAGTTAATTTTCTCCTCCAAGGAAAAAGGAAATGATGCCTCTTGGCTTGTGTTGTAGCTCCTTCCATTCCTCCTTTAATGGGCCATTAAGAGGCAACCACTGATGGTTAAGCTGTCAGCCGGGCCTGATTGACTGGGTTAGACCACAGATGAGACTGATCCGTTTCCCCGGAGTTCTCGGCCCTTCTCCGGGCAGGGAGAAGAGGTGAAGCATTGCGAGTGTTCCTGTGTACCACCTTAATGTTGCATGGTGGTAAATCCTCCCTGCAGTGCAGCGGTCTGCACACAGGTGGAGGGACTCTGAAGAAGTAAAGTTTAGCAAAAGCGAGATGCATTTTGGCCTCATCGTAAAAAAAAAAAAAAGTGGGCCATTGCTGGTCCCTGCGGTGGTGAAGGATGCTTTTCTGGGGCAGGCTCGGTGATGACGCTCACTCGGCCCGGATTGGGAACAGACACCCTTGTCCGTCCATTTAGGAGAGAGGTGCTGCTCGGATACGCACTGCAGAACGGTCCAACGCAGAGAGAGACGGCAGGTCGGAGTTTGCTTTCCAAACAGCAGACCCTTCTCCTGATCTGGTCATCGATACCTCTCTGGAGCAGGCCTGTGAGTATGCTTCAGCCCAGTCCACCTGACTCAGGACTTCTGCTGTTAAATCAGCAAAGCGCCATCTCAGTATTACTTGTTACTCCACAAGCGTGGAGTTAGGGATTTTTCCCTCCACTGACTTGGTGGCTTTTTTGGCAAAAAAAGCCCATGCCCCGGAGAGAAAGAGAGAGACGCGCACTGCTATTTAAAGATGGCACAACCCAGCCAGCTGCTGCCATTTCCGCTCGCATCATAATTGAATCAGTGCTACTGAAGTGCGCCAGTGAGGGTGTGTGCAGAAGATTATACAGCCAGGACATCTAGGCATCCGTCTTTAACGGCCACTTTCACGTACCTGATTGGTGGCCCCTATTCCTAGTGAGGGTGCTTGTGGGACTGAAGCTGGGAAAAGGACCAAATCCCCTGTCGGTACAATCTGCGAAAAAAGATGTGGGTTCCTAATAATAAGCGTTTTCAAACATGGGAGTCCGGATTGTATAGAGTGAGTTGCAGACAAGATTATAGCACGAGTAGTGATGGATGAGTCGGGAGATATTTTCTCAGACTATTTATGTCACAATTTGTTTTGTCTCGTGTGAATTGACTTTTGAAGGCTTCATAAAAAAAAATATCTTTCATGATGTTGCAGATACTCAACGACTGACTCATCAATTTCAGATTGATCAGAATGACGAGAGAGCAGGGAAAGGGTTAACGACTCAAAAGGAAGTAGGCCACCGACATCCCTTTTTTTATGGGCACATTCTAAGACTGGCTTTGAGCGCGACACAATGAGCAAGTGAAACAGCAATGTGTGATTGTTTTCTGGAAAGTATATGTTCTAGTTAACACGCAGCAATGCAGGAAAGTGTTGTGCATACTCAACACATGAGGGCTGTGGCTGAATTGGTGGAACAGTATTTGCAGCTCTACCCCCTCGCCGCCTCAAATCCAGTTGTGCTTTGAGACACCAAAGAGATCCTCTTTTTCCTCGGGTAGAGCAAAGCGCTCACCCTCGGCCAAGGCTGTGGCGCTGGGCGGGAGTGTAAAAGAAATCATCTCCGACCACGGCCACATCTGCCTGCTCTCAGCGGTGTTCGGGTTCTCCTCCAGTCTGTGTAGACGGCAAAAAGTACAATACTTTAAAACACATTTTACATAAGATACACTTTTGCCTATGGGCTTCAAGCAGTGGTTTTAGGCTGGATAGTTAGCCTGTTTGATGCCCAGAGTCTCGTTACTCTGGCTTCTTCTTTTGATGGGGAAGTTCACCTTTGAACCTGACAGTAAACTGGTCTGGAAGAGGAACAGAGGAGAATGCCAAATTACAGTCGGCCTATGTATTTAGTCTAGATGGAAAACCATTTCTGAGATATCAGGTCTATCCGTTGCATCACAATGCCGTCAGCACATGCCATTGTTTTTCTCCATGGCAGAACATTGATCATTGATCACATTAATAGTCTTGTCAGAAAGCCTCTTGCGGCCTGGACTCCATCACCCAGTCGAAAGGCACATTTGCTTTTATCTTGTTATTTCGTTGAAAATGCCCGCAAGACGAGGATGCTGCGACCTGGTTAGACCAGTAATTCACAGAAATGTGAGCTGATGCGGAGGCCCGTCAGACCAGCAGAAGGACTGCTTTGCATTGGAATTCATCCGGGCTGCTGAGAGAGGAACTCAGGCACTTTTGTGGGTAGTCAGAACCATCATTCTTTTTCTCGTGTCATTTGCCTTTTTTTTGGGTTTCTCTTGCCAAGAAAACGTCTGCTTGTTTTCCCCCGATTTCCCCGACAGATGTGGCTTTGTTTTTATTGCAAAGAATGATCAACTTGCAGCCCAGCATGTTATGATGTTGTGAAATCTTAAACTACAGCTATAGATTATTTTAATTTCATGATTTTCTTTTTTTGTTTTAAGTGAGCAATACTTTCTATAAAATCTCTCTTTTAAAAGAGTGTTAAATGCACATGACTGTTCTCGAGAGCCCAAGGGAATGTCTGAAAATAGCTTTAATATTCAAGTTCCGTGGAAAGGCAGTGGATCCTCACACTTAAAGCCTGTTTTTTTTCTTGCTTGAAAATGACTAAAAGAATCATTTGATAATCAAAATAGCTGCTGATTAATTCTGAGTTTCAGCAATTGCAAGGAACGGATCGTGCACTCATTTCTATTTCCATCTTAGAATTCATGTCCCATCCTCTTTTCTCTTTGAGCTGACAAGAGCAGATGTTGGCAGAATTCCCATTCTCAACAAATGGGCGTATATGCAACAGGAGTAGGTGCAGGAAAGCAGAGCCTGCTCGTTTTCTCACTTTCTCTTCTGGTCCTAAGATTCAGTTAATATCGGCGTCTGTCTGGTGATGTCAAACTCTGTTAAATCACAGCCGTCTCTGTTGCCCTCTCTGCTGCTTTCTGCCCCGGGGCTCCATCACTCTGTTAGTTATTTGCAGTAACTATACTACTCAACAGCAAAATATTTCTGTCACTCATAAATTGCCTACTTGGGTACTTAAAAGGGTGACATGCTGTGTGCACTTGGCCAAGGAAAGTGTTTTAATTACACTATTGACATCATCATCAGCATTTAATGTTTTGCCCCCGGATAGTTTAAACGATTCCCGAGTTGGAACCGAAGGCCTGAGTGAAGGCAAGAAATCTACCAGGCTTTAACTCCACCATCAAAATCTGATTGTCTGTTCTGAGATTTCCGTACACGTTTGGGCGTCATGTCGTCTTTTTTAAGGGCCATTGTTGTGTATTTGCTTTGTGCATTTCATATACATACAAAGGGATGTGGATGGTTATGGCTCTTTCTGGCATAATATATTGGTGTTCTGTTTCTGACCAACTATGAACTAATCCTCTGTTTTTCTTTTACCAGAGGGGTTCAGATGGGTGGAGCTGCCATCGTAAGCATGCTGGAGACCTGAACATATTCTGCTGTACTGCTGCTGAGGACCTCAACCACCACCTCACCCATGACTTTCTACAGTGTACGTTACACAGATGACCAATGAATAATGCTACGGTCACTTAGAATGAATGTACATGCATCCTCAATAACCACAGCTTGTTTAATACCTAGCGTGTCTCTGCTTGCATCTCAAACCCGTGTTGATGCTCCCACCGTTGTTTTTCAGGAACCGTCGATTGGTGTGCGTCAAACTCTGTAATGGAAGCTCGTGGTGAGTACTGTATTGCTCGTTGTGGTTTTAAGTGCGGCATTAGTGGAGAATCATCCCGCTGTACATCCACTGTGTTTATGGGGTCTGTCTAAGCTGCATGTTTCACAAGTCACTTAGCGATACATATAGTCAACCCCAGCACCTGATCCTGGATCAGTTTCCCCTCCCAAAACTTCGGCTTTTCAGGGTTTTCCCTAATCAGAGCGGGTCTGTGTGTTACAGAAGAGCTGGTTGGGTGAATAGCTCTTGCATCATTATTTAAGTTGCACTGTTTTTGTTTGATTTGAAAAGTTGAATTGAAAAAGGAAGTGTTAAATTTGATCTTGTGTTCTGGCTTTTGGTCTGCAGTCACCTAAAACTCCAGTTAACCAGTTCCCATGACTATTGCTTAGCACTTCCTTTATTCCTACTTTATAATAAAAGCCATACACAATTCTCATCACTGCAAGACTGGAAAAACATTTACAGGCATGTGAGAAGTGTTGAATTTTCATTAAAGCAGTCGTATATTCGTCGTATAAGCAGTACGGAGATTTCTTTTCATGTGTTCTGTTTAATTCATATTAGATATCGGAGTGCAGATCACAGTTTATGATATCGAACGTAAATGGGATCTTATTTACTGATTATTGCTTGATGCACTTCGTGGGGGGTTTTGTTCGGTCCGGACATAGCTAGCTGGGTCCCGATGTTTTCAGTCTTCGTACGAAGTTATATAGCTGCTGGAGGTAGCTTCACATTTATCGTTAAGTCTCCTGCCCCTATTAGTTGTATCCCAGTGACGCTTGTCTTTACTTGATCTAAAGAAAAAAAGAAAAGACAACATTCATACAGGTAATGGGTTAAAAGATATCCTTTTATTGACAATTATGAAGCGTTTGTTAAGACATTTAAATAAATGACTTAATGAGATTTGCAGCAGTGACGCAGCTTTATAATACCCTCCATAGATGCCATACTCTCCCCATTATCGTCAGTACCTGCTCCAGTCTGTGTGCCTGCTGAAGGAGCCTGGCCCAGTCTGTTATCCAGGTCAGGCCAACAGGTTCTGGGCTCATGCGGATTGGCTCAGCTCTCTCTGGAAGCCGGCCCGGCGTGGAGGCTGTATTTGGGGCACAGGGAGAGAAAAAGCAGTGCTGTCGAACACAGTAGCTCTCCCATCTTTAGAAACGGCTTGAGATGCAGCCAAAAATGCTCCTAAAACTTTGATCTATCCAGGCATAATGACACAGCGCAATGCTCTGAATTCCTCTGAGGAGCAGTCAGACAAGGGTTTCTGAAGACTTACAAACCTCCAAAAGGAATCAAAGCCCTAATTCAGTTGTCCAATCCACATTCTGCTTTTTTTCTAGTTAAGAGAAAGATGTCTCTTTTTCTCTCCTTGGCAAATATGTTACAAAGTCACGCTAATGCCTCCAAGACTGTTCAAATTGTGATAAGAGATGCATAAAAGGAGTCTGAAGGCATTAAGAGAGGTGAGCGGCATGATAAACACCCTCTGTTAGTTCTATAGAAAAAAACAGTAGTCGTAACTTAATAGTAGCGTGCGATGCATGCTGGGTAGAGGAATGGCAGCATATGTCTGATGGACACATCTTCCTATTTGTCAGATTGATTCATGGTCCTTCGTTCCTCCTTTTTAACAAGTTCAGTGCCGTTGTAGCTGCTGGGAATCATGTTCAGATGTTGAGGGAGCTGCTTCTCGGACACACTCGACTTCCCACAAAATGCCAGGCCTCTGATTTTGTCCGACATTTCTCCTGATTGAGGGCATTGATTGCACCGATTTTCCTTCAGCTCCATCCTTGACACCCAAAACGAAATCAAGGTTTTTTTGTTGGTCAGTTTGGAGTCATTGCTAATTTAGGAGCAACTTATACAGACGCTATATCCCTCTGTCGCCCGTTCTTTCTGTCATTTCAGCACGGGGGAAGGCTAGAAAGTACTGAGTGTGTGTGGCAGATGACTGTTTTCAGTTTACAATGTGGTCTGAGGTTTTGAGTCCACTTTTCTGTTTCTGGATCAGCGTGTTAAGTCCTTGTTCTCTCGAGACCCGCTGCACCACTTGGCATGCGTTGCATTGGCCGTGCATTATTGGATGCACACATTGATTGAACCACATACCACAGCACACACATTAAATTGAAAAGTTGTCTTTCCCCCAGGAATGGCAGGCATCTCTCAGTGAATGCTGACCTGTGCTACGAGCCAAGGAGGGAGGGTCAGTAAGCAAGCGGGAGAGAGGGAGTTGGACTCCTGGAGGGAGGGAAGATCTTAAGGAGATTTCAGGAGGGAGGGAGGGACGGGGGAAGGACTGAGCTGCAAGGCGTAGAGGACGGGTAGACAGGAGAAACGCAGACGAAGAAGAGGAGACCAGAAGTAGAGGAGACCTTTGTTGAAGAGGGACGAAGGCAGGTGCTGCTGCCCCGGTGTGGTGTGCACGTTTCTGGGTGCGGGACAGGTAGAGGCCCCTCGGGGGCTGGATCATGGGACAGAGCCTTCATGGGCAGACCCCAGCTCAGGACCCACAACACCACAACAATGGCGGTGAGTTTCTGGACTCTGGTGGTGCTCTCTGTGTGTCTTTGACACAGATATGCATTCCTCAATGGCATGAAATTAGTTTTTCAATGAATTAAAGCATAGCGGCGAGATGAGGGTCTGAGATTGTATAATGAAGTTTGCACAGACCCCATTCTCTCTGCCCCCTCCTTCACTTTCACCACCACAAGGAATGTTAAATCACTGGGATCACGTGGATGAATCTCAGCTGTGTTTTACACACTTGTGTGTTGTGTACTTATTTTTCTTACGATACAGCACAAAGAAAGTTATTAAGTAAATTAAATATTGAAAAGACTTTTTAATGGAAATCGTCGGTTGTATGATGTTAGGGTACAAAAGCATCTCAAGAAGCAATCACAGCGATTAAAATCTCTTTGTGTTCTGTCAGTTAAGTAGATTAAAATTCATAATCTGGCCCGGCAAGTGTTGGAGGTATTTCCCGACCACTGCAGCCTGTGGCAGGCGGCGTCTTGCGTACGGGATCAGGGTGGCCAGCAGATTGGCTAAACGGCCGGATCCGTTTCGAACAACAATTTCCTTTCTAACCACACGCTCACCTGACCAACCCGCCATGACTCATTGAATCATGAGGTCGGAGGGAAATCTGGCCTCCCCGGGAGGTGTTTGAGAGCACGGAGGGTGTGGCTTCAGGATGGAGGTACGTCAGAGGAACAGTGTCACACACCCCCCATGTTTCCTGACTGGTATGCCTTATCTTGGCAGAGCTCCTGATTACAGAGCCTCCTACTAGAATTCTGTTTCTGGACTTGTTCAGGATGGAAATGGGTTTGGTATCATCGAGACGTTTTAACAGAATATGAATCAGCTTCGGCGTATCGTACCTCGCAGCGCTGTGTTTCCATGAGCGCTACAGTGGGCTGTGTTGTTGAGTTTTGAGGGGAAGAGGTTGTCTTTGTTCTCGGTCACAGAATCAGGGTGGAGTGCCGTTTCCTCCCTGTGTTTCCAGGCTGCCCCCCCTCCACCATAACTCCTCTACTTTTCTCCCTTTGTAGCTCTTTTTTACCCTTTACTCCCATTCCCACCCCCACAGTCACACACAGCTGCGTTGCCACCACACGCCAGACCTCTTCTCACTGCAGCTGAAACTATGACACGTCGGACGAGTTTTACTCCGTATCTGTGAAGAATATCTCTGAGCGGATCCACAGCTCTCTCGGATGTGATAACTGAATTGGATGTACTGTTTTTTTGTGTCTGTGGATCAACACATTTTCTAAAGCAAATGTACGAGCCTCCTGAGGATACGGTCAGTCATCTTTTTCAAATAGGTCCTCTGCGGTCGTCATCTCTGCAGTGCTTCGGAGGCTGCTGGCCTGGCACAGGCAGCTCTTATCCTGCTTCGCTGCCTTCAGCTGAGCCCCGGTGTCAGGGGCTCCTCTGACAGAGCAGTCTGCTGTGTGAGAACCTCGGTTCTGCATCACAAGCTGCCTTAAGCAATGCTTAATCTGGATGTTGTGGCAGCTGGTCTGAATCCTGAGATTTCTACCTCGCCAAGATAAGCTGGATTTCCATGGTGCGGACATGTCCCTTGAACCCGGAGCCCCTCTGCTGTAGTTTCCTACAGCTTTCTGCAACTTGTCCCTCTGTTGTTTCTGTTGGGATATACACGGGAGAGTTGATATGAATGCTTCCTGCTTCCCCATGGCATGCTGTTTCAAGTCCCACCACCATGGAAGCTGGACGCTCAACTCCCCTCTTCCAGGTAGACTAGTGTTTTTTGAAAGGCTTGTCAAAAACTTTTTCCAGACATAACAGCAGAGCCTAATTTGGGAATGAGCCGTACTGCATGTATTTAAATCAAAGCCCTGCTTTGTTCTGCAGGTGTTATCGACAGACAGGCTTTTAATCACTATGTAGGCATTTGGTCCAGATTTTACCCCGCCGGCATCTTTGATGTAGCCGTATGGAGGAGCGACTCTGACTCTGTCCTTCAGCTGCGGAATGGCTTTGAATCGTGTGTCAGCAACCTTCCGCCGTGCTAAAATGTCCCATAGCAAGATACTGAAACCCTGCCAGCTCCAGTGCTGCTGGTCCGTAGCTAACCCTGACTTCCCTGCTGTGTGTGTCAAACGGAGAGTCAGCTTCCACCCAGGAATGATGTAATTACTATTATGATGTCCCTACGCTCTTTATTGGACTGCCTCGCCAGTGTTGTGGGTATTGTTTATGGGCATATTGTTGTGGGAATCTGACCGTGAGGCATTATTGTCGCCGATGCATCCTTGTGTGTGTGTGTATAAGACTGGATGTTTTAAATCGGGGCCCTATTCCTCTCCGCTGGTAAATATTATGTCTGCTGAGAACAGCAGCTGCAGTCTGGGAAGAGCTGAATGTTTGAATCCCTCTCCGAGCTCAGCACGCCGTCGACTTGGCCTGTCAATCACATAACCCACAATATGTAACCATGACTGCAGAATGCCATGTAACGGAGCACTTTAAGCCTCAATGGCATGGCATAAAAATGGGAGATGTTTTAAAACATTTCAGTTGTTTGTGTATCATGGCGGCCGCCGCTGCATTCTGCTACTGTATGCCTGCTTCCATGAGTGAGCCTGTCTATAGAAGCAGCGAGGGCTGACAGGCTGATAAGGCACCAGTCTCCATCCTGCCAAGGAATGTGAGCACTTGACAGCGAGAAATCCTGGCTGAATGCCAGTGTCAGACCCCTCCTGTTAACTGTGGCTTGTGGAGGAGTCCACGAGCATCACCCTGCCAAAGCACGCTCAGTCCCTGAGACCTAGCAGCTAAAGATAATAACCGCCATCACGAGTGGCCCTCTTTAAAGGCAGCAGATGAGCTCATTTAGACAAGTGATTATTGTGGCTGCTGATGGATCGATACTATTATTTATTATGTTCCAAAGCTCCAGTGTCTTGTTTTAAGTGGCCCGAATCTGGTTGAAACAGTCGGATGAATATCAAATGACTGCTTTTTATTTTAGACGATGAAGCTGAGCAGCACCACGGCACGATGGTGGGAGAAGAGGGCAGCACGGGAGACAGCACCCCTCCCCCCAAGCGTAAGGGCAAGTTCTCCACCCTTGGCAAGATCTTCAAGCCGTGGAAGTGGCGGAAGAAGAAAAGCAGCGATAAGTTCAAGGAAACTTCTGAAGGTTTGTGGCGTGAACTCATTGTGTTTGTAGAGTGTGACCCCCCCCCCCCCTCCCCTTTCACCAAAATTCCTCAATGCATTGGTTCCTGCCTGGATGTTTCAGCCCCCCTTTGGCTCTCCTGTGTGTTTTTATTGCACCTTCAAAAAGCTGCTAACAAAATATCCTGTTGAGCATTTTTTTGCAATATGTTAGAAAAGAAAAGTGTTTAACTTGAAGTCATTCTGTTTCCTACCGGTAGAACTGGAGAGAAAGATGTCGACGCGGCGTACGCGGCAGGAGCTTATAGAACAGGGGGTGCTGAAGGAGGTCCCAGACAACGGTAAGGGGCCTTTTTGTGATACATCTGATCCCTCTGTAGGCCCCGAGGCTCTAGCACCCTCCCAGGACAGCACAGTTAAGGCATCAGTACGTAATCGCAGGAACACAGCCCTCCTAACCAGACGGTGTCTGAGACATTTTTTTTTTTTTTTTTAAAGGCAAATTTACTTTCACCTTGCTTTTTTTCAAAGCAATGTAATATCGGTTTTTAAATGGCATGCCACTCTCCAGAGTTGAGGGAAAAGTGGAACGAATGGTGCTGTGCAGCAAAATAGCTTAGAGAGGGGTGTGTGTGAGCGTGGGCCGGCCCCGCTGCAGCAGAAGCCACATTTATTAAACCTACAGCCGCTCCTTCATCTCACCAACAAACCCAGACTCTGTCTACGGGGCCTTGTTTCAGGCACCCTTCCTGTTTCACTGTGGCTGCAAGTAAATATCATTTTCATTATCGATTTAATCTGTTTCAGTTCAAAACAGTTCACAGTTCAAAACTGCTAAACTGTATATACGGTATATATGGTATTGAGTTCAAATGAGCCAGAGAAGAGAAGCAAATCCTCATCTGAGAAGCCAGGCATTTTTGCTTGAGAAATGACCGAATGGAAAACATCATTTTAAAAAATGCATCGATTATTGGATTCACTGACAAATCGTTTCATCACTTCTGCTGTTTTGCATCTAGATTCAAGAGGAAGGGAACATTAAACTGCCAGAATATTCTAAGATTTCCAACAATGACATTGGCAGTATAACATTTTGAATAATTTAGATTGAATAAATATTTAGTGTTCCTTGTCTGTTGGTATTCGAGTATTTGTTTCTGGATGGATTTTTCCTCAAGATACTTGGTCTTTTTGTCCAACTAATTCAGATGCAGATATGCACAAACCGAAGCAGCCCTATGTGAAGAACGGCCACACGCTGCCTGTGAGTGCTGGCGTCGGAGGAGGTGGGGGAGGAGTGGGCAGTGGGGGCAGGAGTCCGTGCAATCAGGGCAAACTCCCCTTAGAGTCGGACTTTAGGATGAACCCGGCCTGGCTCACCCAGCCAGACGACCGCAGGGGTTGGTCTCCCTCCGAAGGAGACCGCCGGGGAACGCCGGGTTCCAGGGGCACGGGACTGCACGAAGATCTGCGCAGAGGAGGGGGGATGGGGTCACATTCGCACGTCGAGGGCGAGTGGAAGCCTAGTATGGTCTGGCAGGGCCAGACTCATGGCCAGATGGAGGAGGGCAGACGTGGGGGGCGACTTCACCCCGAGGACGGGCAGAGGAGGCCCGGGCTGCAGAAGGCCCCATCGGAGGATGGCAGAAGGAGTCGGCCTGCTGAGGCCGAGTGGAAGCCCGTCCTCCCTCGGCATGCATCAGCTGAGGAGGGAAGGGCCCGCCGAGGTCAGTCATTTCCACCTCTAAGATCATTTCAAGATCCTTGATACCCGTTCCTCACTGGTCAAGTCAAAGACACGGTGTATATTTAAAATCTGACCTCCTTCATACATATTTGAAGATGGCATGTGATTCCTCCCTGTGTATTCTTATACTCACTCCTACTGTCACTTTCCTGATTGTGTGCTGTCCTGCCAGATATAGACAGGTTCCTGTCGGCTCCCAGGGGCCCTGCTCCAGCTTCGCTTCCTATTCAGGAACATGAGGGAATAGTTCGTCCCCTCTCCTCCTAATTAATGTGGCACGATCACTATAACCATTATTGCCCTTTAACGCTGTCAGCTCAGTGATAATTGGCGAAGACCCACAGCTAATTGATTTTATTGAAACGGTACACTTTGAGAAATAATAGTGTCATTTTTAGACCTCAGTTGTCCATTTCTCACTTTCACTTTCTACCACTTTCAGTAAGATGAGAGAAAACCAAAATGATACACTTGTGGATAACGTTTTGCAACAACAGAACTGAGAATACAACAATGCATCATATTGAAAACACCAAGGCAGAACCTTCAGAAATGAGAATTCTTTCTATCGACAGATTTGCAGGTGAACCAATATGTGTTCATGTGTCCCTGCTCATCTCTTTTCTTTTTTTGTTCTTTCTCTCTCTGATGCTGCACACCTCTCCCTCTCCCACTCCTTTTCTATCTTTATCTGTCCTCTTTTTTTTCCCTCTCTTCCTCTGCTCACTTCCTCCTTTCATCTGGTTTATTTCCTCTTTGGTTGTGTGACATCGCAGTGATAGAGGCGCGTCTGTAAATGAATAACCCTGGACTTCAGGGCTGCAGCTTTGAGGAATGGCGTGGGAGCATCATCAGCAGTGCGGGGTGGTGCAGTGGGAGATGGGTTTCTGGTGGTAATTGCAGCCGCCTACTCTGTTTATTTTAACAGCTGCTCCCCAGATAATGCAATTCGCAAACAAGCGTTATCGCAAAGAGCACTTTGAGTGGAGAAGAAGCAGAAAGTGGCCCGCTGCTCCGTCCCTTAACTGAAACGTTTAGAGCCGCGTAGAGAGGCGTTTCATAATTAGATGTCACTAATTCACATATGGAAAAGACAAAAGTTCACTTTTAAAATGCCTGTCATGTAGAGTACCAGTGTGACAAAGCTGGATATAGAGATTTTAAAAGGTTTCTGTCATTTTTGTGAACATTTTTTCAATCTAGGTGGCATAGATTACTGAAGTTAATTTGGTGGATTTAACTTTTTTTTTTTTAATCTCATGTTTTCAGAGTCAGACAGCCATTTTGTTCCTGACCCAGAAGCCTTGCGGGACGCCTTGCGGGACACCCTGCGGGAACCTCTGCCACCTAAACAGACTGTCATGCCTCCAACATGGCTGATGACCTCCGCCCCTGAACCCGGCAACAAGGGACCACCTCGCACCCCATCCAACCACCCCACGAACCACTACCGCTCTCCCACCACCCCCTCGGCCGCGGCGCCCAAACCGGTTCGCTCCATCTCCTCTGCCGGGGCGTCCACTCAGCAGTCTCCGTGCACAGCCCCGACCTCCGCCTCTCATGGCACCAAGCAGCCCCCTGTGCCCCCACCCAAGCCTGTGAACAGGGGCAATGCCAACATGCTGGGTGAGTTCTGCTCAATAGTGGGTGCTTTCTGTTAACACGGTCACATGCAGATACATCGACAGTATTAAGCAAGCGTTCCCAACACTCAGATGTCTCACTTAGCATGTAAGTTTCTCTCTGGGGGATACTACGTGTACATTTGAGTCACCATGCAACTGCTGGCAAAGAGAAGTCTTCACCACAGCATACACGCACATACATCTATGTGCACACACACACACACACACACATCCTGGTAATGATGTTATCTCAACAGTTTGAGTGGCTTTTCCCCAGCTAATAACTTTCTACACCTGGACTGTTTTAGCTGCAACATTTCCCCAGGATTTTACACTGTGAGGATTACAGGGACTCTTGTGGCTGTGGGAGGATGCTCACACAGATGCAGTGTTGTGGTGGTTGTTGCTGGGGGTTTAGCTCATCTGTCACACTGGGGCAAGGCAGTTTACTTTGAGTTTATCAGCAGATCTGGTGGTTTTTGGTGCATATCATGCCCATAGTTGTGTCTGTGTGAGTTGAATTTTGCAGGTTTTTTTGTTTTGTAATGATATTCTGTGAGATGTTTTCATTCTTTTTCTCACGTTTATTGGTCATGTGAAAAGAAGTGACGAGCCAAATGGGTAAAATGTATTTAGATCACCTGTTTGTCTTCGTTTCACTTCATGTTATATTGGTTAGGACTTGGAAACCAACCACATTGTCATCTTCACACGCTTCGGGATACCGAGGAATCTTTATTAGAGTACAAAAAATCTGTTGATGCAGTTTACAGTTTACAAAAACTGTCCATGAAGTCAGCGTTACTAAACATTCATGTTTGAATTGTTATGTAAATATTCTCCTGGTGCAGCTTTATATTGTATCGACTTTCTCATCCAACTCATAGCAAGGAAACAAAAGGCGTGTATCCCACAGTGTGTTTTTTTTAATAGATTGATGAGTATTAAGGGCAACACCACCTCCTTCATTAGCACACTATCTATACAGCAGCATACAGTACCACCATGTACCTGCATTCATCAAACCCTCCAGCTGAAGGCCTCCGTCTCCTCCATGTTAGTCTCTGCCCTGCAGGGGGGAGAGAACGCTCAGCTTCCACTCTACTGGTCCTGTTGGAAGCGAGAGTGTGACTACGACGTCTACCTGTCCCTGCCCGTCTATCTGTGCCGGCGGGCCGGAGGCCTGCGCTCAGGTAAAAGATGCCCTCTGGTATCTCTGGCCAGGGTGCACATGTCTGGAATGCCCCCCTCTCAGAGTCTGCGTTCTTCATCGTCCTTCTTCGCTGCCAACATATCGCCCATCACAATGCCTCTAACTCGTTTACTGGCCTTGATTGCTTTTCTCTGGATGTGGTGTATAAGAGCTGCATGCACGCACATAATGAGCTGGTAATGAGTGTGCTGGGTGCTCTGTGTACGCGAGAGGCGTCTTCTGTGTGAGCGAGCCGTTGACTGTTTTCTCCTCTTATTCGGCATGTGAATGAGGGAGAGCCGTTAGCGGTTTCCAGCTGTGGGCTTCAGTGCATCAAGTGAATATTTTTTCTCAGGTTCTGCTCAACTGGGATGGATGTGAATGGATGAATGAATGAAGGGGGCCAAAGGGTTTTAACATAAGGGCTTGACTTAATTTAGAGATGGAGATGTTATCCAGTTCAGTCTACTGCATGTTTCAAGTCTGGCAGCACTTAACTCTTGTCTCACTAGCACGGCTATGGCTTTTAATGTTGATGTGGCTTTAAAGCTGTTCTACAGCATTTTAAGAATTCTCTATTTGTACAAATATGCATGCAAATAATTGGAGTTTTTTTTTAATTTCAGCTTTTTAGGAGCTTTTTGCACTTTAAAGATGCTAATAAACACGGTTTAACAGCAGGTTGAGAATCTGGCTGAGTAGAGCATGTAGGCTGTGTGTGTGTCTCTGTGACCTGAGGCACATGCTGCACACTGGTTTGTTAGGGGAAATGTGTGCATTCATGTCGACCCAGTCATGTGATCCGACACACTGTATGTACGCAATTAAGCTCGGTCAGACATGTAATCCCAGTATTTATATTGGTTCGTATGTATTCTGTTGTGTTGGGTACATCATACATGTAGAGCTGATGCATGTGCACTCATGTAACGGTGGCACTCACAGACCTGAGCTGTCTGTCTCACTTTATCAATGGCTGTATTGACCGTTTCTCAATTTGCAGGTGACTTCACCCAAGCCACCGGAGGTGCCAGTCTCGTGCCAGCCAAGCCTTCTCCACCGATGCCTCCTAAGAGGACCACGCCCGTCACCAAACGCAACACGGAGGACTCCAGCCATCCCATCATCCCCTCGCCGCTTTCTCTGGAGGACCACAGCAGCCTCACTGTGGGCTTTCAGCTGCCTCCGCCACCTCCCTCCCCTCCCCTTCCAACGCACATACCACCTTCTCCTCCACGGCAACACATACACAGCCACCACCTCCACCATCAGCACTCCTACCCCCACCCACTGCCTCAGCCCATACCCATGCTGTTTGACCCACTGAGCCCGACCAATGAGTCTCCTCAGCGCCCAGCTCCCGTCCCGCTGCATATCATGATCCAGCGAGCCCTGTCCAGTCCCGGCCCGGCCCAGCCGCATCCAGACGGGTCACAGCGCGCACATGCGCTGCTTTTTGAGACTCCGCCGGACTACCAAGGTGGTCGACCACTTCCTGTTAGCATCCAACCACTAAAACTGTGAGTCACTCAATACATAGTAATGATAGACCTTTTGTAAAACAAAGCAAATCTTTCAAGATAAACGGTTTCATGACACAGCAGGCAGAAATATTTCAAGGCCTCTATCGCCATGAGATCCAGCTTTGCAATAGCAATGAGGCGCCTGGAGCAAATCTTCCCCTGATCATTTCAAAATCAGGTCTAGCTTGAGGGGAGAGGGTGGGATATGGCTCCTGGTATGGCTTAAGTACTTTATTTAACTTAAACTAGTGACAAATGCTAGTTCTAAATGAGTTAAATTCACACACGTAAATGAGTCATCTGTATCCTTAATGCTTATGAATTTAGTTTCTCTTTCCATTAGATCTGAAGATGATTACTCAGACGAAGACGATGAAGATGACGAGGAAGACGAGGAGTACGACGGGGAGATCCCCCAGCCAGAGCTGGAGCCGCGGAGTCGCAGATGCCTGGTCGGAGACGCCGGTGTTTGCGGCATCCCCGGGGGAAATAGCAGTGAGGAGGAGGAAGAAGAGGAGGAAGAGGATGTGGATGGAGAGCACGACATGCGCGGGGAGGAGAGCGACTCGGACGGTCCTGTGCTTTACAAGGATGAAGACTCTGATGAAGATGAGGAGGATGAGCCCCCAATTAGTAAGCATAGCCAAATGTTATGTGAATGTGTAAAGATTAGGGCTGCATGGTGGTGTAGTGGTTGGCGCTCTCGCGTTTTTATACTTTTGTAAAGCACTTGCTTTGTTTGAGCCCCTCCATACCTGACCACATCTCTGCTTGGCTTTTATTCAGGTGCCCTGGCCAGCAGGGTCAAGAGGAAGGACACCTTGGCTCTGAAGCTGAGCAACCGTCCATGTGCCCCAGACAGGGACCGGTTCATCCAGGAGAGGGGCTGCAGAGACGACCAGCCTCCAGGACACACCGGCCTCACCTGGCAGAGCAGGGAGCAGTGGGAGGCCATCCGCACACAGATCGGCACTGCACTCACAAGGTAAAGCAAGGCGCCATCACACCTAGGTGCATGTTCCATCTGCTTTTGTATCCTTTAAACTGACGGTAGTGAATGTGTACTTCCTGAAGAAATCCACGGATCATTTCTTAGATCTTTGTCCTACTTCTTCTACCTGAATGACAAAGTGATGAAACTGTGTAAAAATAGTCTTATCCTCCTTTTTTCCTACCTTTCCCAATTCAGGCGACTTAGTCAGAGACCAAGTGCTGAGGAGCTTGAGCAAAGAAACATCCTTCAACGTTAGTATCAAATCTTTATTTCTTTTTCACCTTTATTATCCATTACTTTTGAGGTGGCTGCTCTTTGGCTTGTTTGGAATAATCTCAGTTTGGATCAATTGTCCATGAATTAATCTGGTTTGTATTAATGAAGCCACATTTTCACATAGTTGAGCAAGGTCTCACAAATTTATAAAAAAAAAATGTACATGCAGTAATGGCAAGAATTTCCACTCGAAATGACAGTTTGAAACATGAATTACAGGTCAGTGTCTAATTTTGGAAAGTGTTTTTACTCTGCCTTTGGTGCACATCAGGCCTGTCATCTAAATAAAGATCTGCTTTGTTGCTGTTTTTTTGCCTTCTCTCTCCGTTTTCAGCCAAAAATCAGGCTGACAGACAAGCTGAGGTTAGAGAGATCAAGCGCCGACTGACCAGAAAGGTGAGGCAACACATCCACAACAGACACTCAAGTGTCAAACCATATATTTGCTGGATCTTAAATTGACATCTTTTCATCGTAGCTGAGTCAAAGACCCACAGTTGCAGAACTGCAGGCAAGAAAAATCCTGCGGTTCCACGAGTACGTGGAAGTCACAGACGCCCAGGACTACGATCGGAGAGCGGACAAGCCGTGGACCAAGCTGACTCCTGCTGACAAGGTGCTCATTCAGTTTGCCATGTCCAACAAACCCCACACATCTCCCAACAGCGGATTATGTTTCACATAAAATCAGCATCAAGCGTTGAGCACGTTTCCTTTCAGCTTCACATTGACCTCTCTATTCTGTTGCTTTATAGGCGGCCATCCGGAAGGAGCTCAACGATTACAAGAGCACTGAAATGGAGGTCCACGAAGAGAGCAGAATCTACACGAGGTATACATTTGATCAGATGGATCGTGACATTAGACTCCTTCAGATTTCAGGCCTGGTTGCTGTGCAAACCTGCAAGTGTGGTTTAATACTGCGGCAAATACTGTGTGCTGCTGCAATGCAACAGAAGAGCAGCTGGTGCAAATTTACACAAAATAAACAAACACAGAATCCAGTTAATAATGGGCATTTCTTTTTCTTCATGTCTTGAGCAACCAATCAAATATATTGTTTACTGCAACTCTACAATAAAAGCTCCATCATGTGTCATCATTTTATGTAAAGCGGCAGCAGAAACATTGGTCTTGAGTGACTTGATGCAGCGTGGAGGAGATTGAAAAGCAGTGAGGCTCATGAGACAACATTAAAAACAGTTGCATACAAGTGTTGTGTGAATCCTTTGTGCATGTGAAGGCAAAATTGAATGCAGAGTGGGAACGCTGCCGCTAACAATGTAGACTGCTTTGTTCTAGAAACACAATTACGAAATGTTAATGCACGGAATGGCTATTGCTGACATTTTGAACTGAGTATAAATGTCTGTTCATGCCTCATGAGATTCCTTTGCTTTGTTTAGGTTTCATCGGCCTTAGCCCCCACCCCCTCCTTCACGGAAAATGAAGCACTTAAGATCTCCGTGTGGCCAGAAGCTGCTCCCTGTGCAGACCGAATGCCCTTTTACGTTTCCCGAATGTGCTGTACAGATTATCAGAGAACGCCTGAGACTGATGATGCTTCTCGCTTGCCATCCATCACCCTCCTACTGCATTGCTTTTACTGGGTGGATGGGTGAGGAACAGATGCAGTATTTCTCCGGGACTTCAGGGGAAACCACGTGCCAATGAAGTGGGGAAGTGGCAGAGGACCTACAGGGCTGACCCTCTGCCGTTATGTGGTACCCCTCAGGGACTTGGATCTACTTGCAACCTTTAATGCGGCCTCATTCTGTGTTGCCTTTTTTTCTTCTTTACTGTGTATATGGAAAAGCTAATTCATCTTGTTAACATACAATAATAGTAATAATAATGATGATGACTTATAATACTCCACACAGTAATAATAGATAGGAGGAAAAGGACTTTAGTGAGAGCGGGCTGGAGGAAGAAGACTGCGATACTCTGTTATATGACTGGACATCTCTGGGATATTATGAGTTTTTTATAAATTGTGTACAGATTGCTATTGTCATACCTTAGAATGAAAATGGAAGGATCTAAATACAAAATATTCTGTAATGCACAATATATTTTATATTGTAATTTGATCACTTGAGTAGTGATGGCTTTTATTTTAACTTCTTTTGGGGGGGGGGGGGGGTTGCTTGTATTTATGATTGTGATGTGAGGTGGCCATTTAAGTGTCAATCTAGATATCAAGAGAGAAAAAAGTGCAGGCCGGGCGGCTTGTTGGGGCTTTTATGTGTGCCAACATACCCAATGCCTAAAGGACTATAGGATACTGTTTTCATATCACTGATTTCTGCAATCCACTGCATGAGCCAATCTAGAATCCAATACGATTGGATTGATCTGGATAGTCTCTTCATTTATACTTTTTTTTTTAGTTTTTGTACTTCCCTTTAAAGATCAAACATGCAATGCATTCTGTAGCCATTTTTGAATAAGGTCAGGCTAGTAGTGTCTATACTAAGAGTCAACTGTAAGCTCTGTAGATCAGGGATTTATCAAAATGAATCTGAAAATGTATAAACGGTCAACAGGGAGTCATTTTGGCTGAAACCTTTTGAAACTGCAGAAGTGTTTTATCTTGTATTGTTGTCTGGCCAGTAGCTTACAGGGTTCTCTATGCTGTGTACAGGTTGACATAGGTTTAACTGACGCTTGTGTATATCTTGTCTTCCTTTCATTTGAAAATACATTTTAAATATAAAAGTATTATAGGTTGCTATTTTTTTAAGCACAGAATATTAGTTTATGATTAAATGCTACAAGAATGGGAATATGGAAGTGTATGTTTTCTGTAAAAAAAAAAAAAAGTTCCTTTTTAATTGAATGTGGAATTGAATGGACTGACAGTTTTCTTTTTAATTGTAAATAGTCACATCTGGATCTAATTAAACATCTCACAATTCTTTGTGTGCTGTGCAATGACTGCACTTGGCTGCTGAATAGACCGGTTTTACCTACTGATGTGTTTGGGAGGAACGTTTCATTTTGAACCTCTAAAATAAAAACGTATGGCTGCAGCGACACCTTGTGGCATGGCACGTGTATGTCACTCCAATGGGCTAAACCTGGAGATAGTTGATGCCTATTGATGCCTCATGAAGAATAGGAACCTGGGATTCTGTTTTCTAAAGGATCAACCAGGGACGTTTAAAGCAGTGTATTTTGTTAACTGAAAGCAAACTCAAGGGTGATCTCATCTGGTGAGGTGATGCTGTAAGAAGAGGGCACTGCATTGTTGTAGCAGCTGAATAATGGCAAGGATTGACAAAAGAAGATAAAATGTAGATTAAAGGAATAATTGGGAAACACAGGACACATAGCGGGTAATCATGCAGAAACAGAAATACCCAAAATATGAATTAAATATTTATAATATGGGACAAATAAATAGGTTATTCAGAGACATCACAGATAAAAAGTCACACCAAATGTAACATGAAAGCAAGATTGTTATGTTTATAGTGATGGATAAAAACTAGAAACTAGAATACAATAAAGAATCTTAGAACAAAGACTGAACTAAAACTAGACCAAACTGTATTTCTAACACAGTCAGAGGTTCATTTATCATCAACAGGGTTGGAATGCAGTTTTTAGTCCTAGTTTTGCAACGTTAGAGGAATAATCACAAAAAATATATATATATATTATACTGTATAGTGGAGGGTGGAGGATGGATTGAGGAGTCTATGGTGAAAGAAGCTGCTCAGAAGTCTGGTGGTACGGCAGCTGATAAGGCTTGACAGGCGGCATTAGGGTTAAAAGGCTGTGGTTCAAAGGGGTTTTGTCTTTTAATATCCTTTAGGCTGTTTGCAGGCACCTCTTGTCACCAATATCACTAATACTACGTAGATGGTAACCAAAGATGTTATGGTTGGTTTTAATCACCCGCCATAGAGTCCTCCCATCCTGGACTGTGCACATCCTACACTTTTTTATAGGATGTTTTCTTGGCACAGCCTGTAACTGGAGTACATCCAATAGATCCATATTTTCGCTGGCCACAAGTCCTTATGTTATTTTATATAATGTGTTATCTTTACTTGAAACATTATTATATATACATATAAACATTACAAAACGGATGAAGGTGAAAAAATCCCAAATTCCCTTCCTTCAAAATGGGAGTAATACTTCAAATTGTGATGCCTCCCTTTTCTTTACATCTGGATCACATGTTTGCAATGTTGGAATGTAACTCATGAGTAGGCCTAAGTTCTCCTCTTATGTTGAGTTTTGAGTTAGTTCTTATAATTGAGTGTTTCTATTTTCTGACATTTCTACTCCACTACATTGATTTGACACCTAAAGTGACTAATTACTTTGGAGAAAATTGTAATTCAATGCATATGCGCTTCTACTATAGCTAATTGAGATATACATGATTGAGGCCTACATTATGGATTACACCACAACAGTGTATAGGCCTAGTTAAGAACGGACATTAGCACGTTGATACATCAGGAGTATCAAAACATGTATTCAATACGTATACGTTTACGGTGTTGACCATACTGTATCTACACATTGACATGTTCAATGCACGAGTTTTGCTTGCAATGATTCTTCCACCATTGCAGATTCGAGTGCTACTGTCTCTTTAAGGAGGCGGGGTTTCCAGAACGTGACGTTTCAACCTAGACCGGGAACAGGCTTTGCGTGTTCACTCGTAGGCAGACTGCAAACTTCAAACTACTACACATCACAGGTTAGTAAGTGATCAGTTCCTAAACTTTCCAGTTGGAAAAGACGAGCAAGAATACACACGACTTAAGCAACGTGTAACGTTATGCGGTCCATTCAATAAATTGTGTTATTGTAGATCATTCATTCGAGAATGTCGTGCTAACGGCGCTAGCTAGCAAACTGCTCTCAGCGTTAGCTAGTGCCATGAAGACTAGCTACAGCCTACTTTAATGGCAACTAACATCGTCTATGTGGTACCGACCCAACTTTAGCATCCTACACCCCTACTGTATTAGTAACCGGCTGCGTCACATTTATTTACTATCAAGTAGTGGGCTGAATCTCAGCCATGAGCTACAGCTTCGGTACCCTAGCTATCTACATGTTAGCAAGGACACATGGGTAAGTTGCTGCCAACGTTAGGTCACGCTGCCTATTTTAAACTGCGCTACGTCGCTCTGTCGTAGTTTTTTGTTTTCAGTGAGAGCTGAGGGCGACTCTAGTTAGATTGTAGCAGATGTATTGTGGCCCTTCATTCACAGCAGCATAGCAGCAGATGAAGCACAACTGTCTGTGGGGTGAAAGCAAAGCACCTGACACCGTGCCAGCCATTGAATGACTTTCTGACAGCTGTTGACCCCCTCAACTGCTCGTGGTTAATGTTAAGACCAAAATAAGGACTGATTCTGTCTGTGGGGGTCTGTGGGCCCTTACGTTTATGTTGATGTCAATGTGGATATACATCCCCAAAGCCCAAAGTTTTGTCTGAATGTAAATCCAAGATCCAAGGACATTCAACTTACAGTGATTCTTTTATTTAATGAAAACGTATTTCATTTAAGTATTTTTACTCACTCAAGTGTCACAATATTGTCATTGTATTTTTCTCTTGATAGCTTTAATTATTATAATTTGGATTGAACTGAATTTGTTTTGTTTGTGTGGACATTTTCTTACCCATTAAGTCTCAGTTTGCCAAAATGAACACTGTTTTTGTTTAAAGTGTTCCCGATGTTCTTATTCTTGTAGGTTACATTTTTGACACTGATATCCTGTTAACTTTCAGCTTGCAACTCTTTGTTTACGCTCGTGGATCTGCAGCTCAGGCATTGTTGCAGTTCATTTTGCTTCATAAGCTCTCAAATCAAAGAATTGTCACTAAGCTGTAACTACACCTACCTAATTTTAGCCAAATTTGTAATTATGATAGTTTTCTCTGATTTCCCTTTTTATCTTTTGTTTTTTTGTCACCTACATTGACTTTTACCAACAGTAGATTTTGAAAAATCATACAAATTTGTTCTCTTCATATTTTAGTTCTTAAGTGTTGCTGTCATGCCTGCTAAAAGGACCACCAACAAGAGGAAGTCTGAGCCTATCGCAGAGGATGAGAAAGACCCCAAGAAAGTGAAAGGTAAACCTATGGCCTTAAACATACAACAGATATTTTTCACACCACAGTCAAGTTTGGCCTTGAAAGACTTAATAGCAGGTCAAATGAAATTCAACAACTGGTATGAAATTGTGTGGGTGTGTTTTGTGTCTATGTAACAGTTTACCACAGGAGTCATTGCAAGGAGGCGGGTCACGTTCTTGTTCTGGGTCAGGGGGATGTTGGACAGTTGGGTCTAGGCGAGAACACCATTGAGAGGAAGAAGCCGGCTCTTGTGTCCCTGCCAGAGAAGATTGTGCAAGTGGTAGCTGCAGGCATGCACACTGTGTGCGTCAGCGACACTGGCAATGTAAGGAACCTACTGTCTTCTTTCTTTTGTATCGCAAATGCTTTGGCTCTCTGCTAACATTTGAAGGGTCTTGCATTTCCCAGATTAAGAGTTTTTTTTTCCTTTTTCTTTCGTAGGTTTACACTTTTGGGTGTAATGATGAAGGTGCGCTTGGTCGGGACACAACAGAGTCGGGGTCTGAGATGGTTCCAGGAAAGGTGGCGTTGGAGGAGAAGGTGGTCCAGGTGTCGGCGGGGGACAGCCACACAGCTGCAGTCACAGAGGATGGAGCAGTGTACATATGGGGCTCCTTCAGGGTTAGTTACCTGCTGCTTTCTGCCACCTTTCCCTACATCTAGTCAACTAGTGGCCTGTCTGATTTTATGCAACTTGCCAAACCTGCAACTAAAAAAGTAGCTTACATCAACGGTGTTGCGCTGCTAAGACCAACTTGTTTTCCATTTATAATTTAACCGGCTATTCATAGGTTTGCCTAATGAAAGAGTAAATGCACATGGAGCATCCAGTTGAACATCAGCCAAAATGCTTAATTATTTCTCCTTTTACTGTCCTCCTCTCTGGGGAATTCGGCCCCGCCCCTCTTTCCTGCAGTAAGAGAGATACAATTAACAGGGACTAACATAACATCTGTTACAGTAATAACCAATATGACAATGTGATTAACATAATATTGTGTTTGTTTATAAACGGAGCAACACAAGGACATTTGCTTGTTTACGAGAAAGTTTGTGTATCTTGGGGTGATGAGACATGGCAGAGAAACACTTTGAATTAGATGCCAAGGTAAAGATGATTTAAAAAAAAAAAAAAGAAAAAAAGTGAGGCGATTTGAACACAGCAGGAGTTTCTTCGTTCTCATTCATGGACTCTCTCTAGTTATGTTTTACTGTTACTGTTTTACTGAGTAGCTGCTGAGTCAAGTCCAACACATAGTGGTACATTTCCAATAGTCTGGTCCAGAGTTTGGCTTAATATAAACTCTAAAAATGTTTCACACCAGCCGGGTGTGTCCATCTCTTATCAGTACAGTGACAACAAAATCGAAACTCTGATGAATATTTAGACACATCCATTTTCCTTGCTGTGTTCTCATTTGGAAAAATGATCATTTGTTTCCTCAATTTCATCCTTAACATCAAGCTTTTATTTCCACATAAAACTTCAGTTCCCATAAATTCTCCTTTTTTTTCATTCATTCATTCAATCAAAACTTTTTCATGACTTGATAACGTGTCGATCCTCCCCTCTCCTGCGGAGCTCCAAATTATGCAAAATGGATCTGGCACAACTAGGAGAAAAATATAATATTTCCTGTAATAATGACAAGCAAACTAGGCCCTCTGTACCCATCAGCTCCTCAATTATCAAACCAGAGGCATCTGACTAAAACATTCTTATGTTTTACTGTCTTGAATCTTAGTTTGTAAAACATCTTGTTTGTCTTGGTTGATCTCTGGACTCACACGTTCTTAAACAGCTACACATGTACTGCTGGAGTATAAACTCATGATCCAGTCCCTGTGTATTCAGTATTATCCTGAAAATGGATGGTATCAGATTTATAATTGCATTTTAAAATTTCAACCGTTTTTTTGTCACTTGACTGAGCTTTTAGGTCACCAATTGCTTTTCATGTCGGTCCAGTTAAACTGGGATGCTGTTCTGCAACTGTAACAACAAATTAACACTGTCAGACCACCTGCTGTGCTATGAATAATACAGCATAAAAAGCAACCAGAATCTTCTTGTCTGCTGCACGTCCTCTCATCAGTTCTCCTCCCTAACTGCTTCTTATTAGAGATGATCTTCCCACAGTGTGACCCTTTGAACTGTTTCTCGTGTCCCGTCGTTCTGATATCTGTAATATCTGCCTCTCGTGGCTACATGGCCAAATCTCTGACCAAAAATTATACATTTGATTTCTTCTCCATGCAGTTTTTATCACTCTTCCTGCTAGGTTTCTTATGGGTTTTCTTTATTAATACTCAATGGCACAGCAACACTTACATCTCTTATTATTTCTGCCTACCTTCTGCATTCCCACTTGATTTATGAAAATGGTGTCAAATGTCTGTTTTGAAAACAAATCCAGTGTATTTATTGGGATTTATATTTTAAATTGTCTTATATGAGCATTTTAGAGTACATCCCATCGATTAGTTTCCCTTCAGGAGGTAATGTGGCAAGTGGAAGTTTTCTAATTGCATCACCTTTTATTGCTATATTACATAATATCTCTATGCCCCAGGTCTATTTTCAAAGCAGCTGCACCCCATTCTTAGTGTCAGGCGTTTTCCTCCTGCTGTAATCATCTCCAGCTCGCACTTTAATGTATCCTTCCATCGCTGCAGGTTTTGTTTTATCATCCAAAAGAAATATACATCAAAAAATACATTATCAGGTAAAGAATAAAGTACAACACTTACCACAAGTTACTTTTAGTTAAGCTAGATTGCCGGATAGGTTGGGTTTTGTTTTTAGTTCAGTTCAGTTCGGTGTGAAGACTGAAGTAGAATGAATGCTGTGTATCAGATATTTGTGGACACAAATCATATTGCATTTACTACACAGTCACAATACAAACCTGCACAATGTTTGGCCTAATGTATCACTGAATGTTATTATGCTCGATGAAATCATAAAAATATGCAGAAATGTGAAATATTTCATAATAAAACTCTATTACACTTGGCATTCTGAGTAGGTATGCAGGTTGGTTCCAAGTTTTAATACACTGTGCCTTCTTTTCCCAGGATAACAATGGGCCAATAGGTCTTCTGGAGCCCATGAAAACATCTACTGTTCCTATCAAAGTCCCCATCACAGAACCCGTTGTGAAAATTGCGTCAGGTAAGAAAGTCTTTTTTTAGTGCCATATGACTTTTGTTTGTTTGAAGTTTGTATGTTTGTTTAATTTTCATGATTCCTATAATAGGTAACGACCATCTTGTACTGGTAACACTGGAGGGAAATCTGTACACATCCGGCACTGCAGAGCAGGGGCAGCTGGGAAGAGTGCCCAAGCATTTTTCAGACAGAGGAGGCAGGAAAGGCCTCGGTAAGTGATGCAAGCTTTTCCAAGGCCAAAACCTATGATTGAACAAAAGTGTACAAGAGTTTTGATTGTAAATGATGTGTTTTCATATCTTGTGCGTGTATTGTGGTGTTCTGGCTGACTGTGTGTCCTGTGATTTCAGAACGGTTGCTGGTACCACAGATGGTAAAAGTCCAAGGGAAAGTTCACTTCATAGATGCCTTCTGTGGGGCGTACCTCACATTTGCTGTGACAAAAGATGGAGATGTTTATGGATTTGGTCTCTCCAACTATCACCAGCTGGGTCAGTATGTCACACCAGTGTGTCATCCTTTGATGGTGTCCGTTCACCAGATTTGTGTTATAACTTTACCTGCTGTGGTATCTGACGTTGCTTTACGGTTCGCTATGAGTGAGTTGCTCACGTTCTGCTCTAAAGTAATTGCACCAGCTGTTGTGAGGTTCCTTTATGTATTCTTGTACCGTTTCTTTTTATTCAGGCACTAAAAGCACCAAGATGTCTTATGTCCCAGTAAAACTGCCGTGCTTCAAAAACTCTACAACTTCCTGGGTGCAATTCTCTGGAGGTCAACATCACACACTCTGCCTTGATGCAGCAGGTAAATTCCAACTAACTATATTGAAACTAAATTAGTAGTTAACAGACTTTAACTTCAGATGTTTTGTTCCTCGAGACTACATATTAAGTGATTAACTCATTGTATTATAATTCAAGGATATAACCCAAACCCGGGCTAAAATGATGAAACAATAGATGAAACAAGAATTACAGGTATACCCAAGTACTGTGACTAACAAACTTTTCTCTTCGTCTTTTAGGACAGGTATATAGCCTGGGCAGAGCAGAATATGGTCGCCTTGGTCTGGGCGAAGGGGCAGAAGAAAAAAGTGAGCCCACACCTGTGATGGGGATGGAGCCGGCCAGTGGAATGACATGTGGGGCGTCTGTCAGCTTCGCTGTCACCAAAGAAGGTGAGAAACTAATCAAACGCAGCCGAGGATGAAGGTGGATCAAATTCTGAGTTGGTGTAATGGTGTTATCTATTGTGTTAAGTCCTCATTCCTTCATGAAAAAGTAATTGTTTAACAAGCCTTCTAAAACATAGGACTCAAGTGTTTTCTGACTGACCACCTCTATGGTTCAGGCTAGGAAAACATTCAACATAAACATTTTCACACATAGTGTGCACATCCATCCACCTTGACCTGCTCCCTTCACTCAGATGAAAGAGGCTTGTTTCAGGAAAACACAAATAGAGTTTGAGCTTAGGCACGTCCCGTCTTCAGTGGCTGAAAAAACTGGATCGGGGAGGGTAAAACTTAGTTCTGGCATGAATTTGGCACTGTGCAAAAATCATTATTTTGCAAAAAAAAATGATTTAGCTGCATTGTCAATGTCAAATTCAAAGAGAACATGCAAATTATATTATAAACCAATGAAAATTAAAAAATGAACAAAACAATGTTTTTAGTAATTATTATACATTTACACAAAAATAAATACAATTTTAACTAAAGATAAGGTAGAAAAAATATGTTTTAAATACGGGATAGTCCACATTCCTCACAGGCAATTCAGTTTGTATTTTGGTGTGGAACAATAAATATCCATTGTTACAGGAAGCATAGTGCTGATTGCACAGCTGATTGAGGGTAAAAGGAATGCTTACACTTGCTGTTGCTTGTTCTCTCTCCAGGATCTGTGTATGCCTGGGGCATGGGCACCAACCTGCAGCTTGGCACAGGAGAGGAGGAAGATGAATGGAGCCCTGTAAAGATGACGGGCAAGCAACTGGAGAACCGCACTGTACTGATGGTTTCCAGCGGAGGGCAGCACACGGCCCTTTTGGTCAAAGACAAGCAGGAGAGCTGATGTCCATCTCAGAAAGTGGGCTTTTCTTTTTTAGTAGTTTCAAGCCGGGGCCTTTTTTCATGACGCCTAAATCCGGGGAGGGCTTGATCTATGGGTGACTTTCTGTGCTGAGCCGAGGGAGTGTGAGACGTTTGGGCCCTTTTATGAGAGCTCATCTCTTCCTGATGCGAGGAAAATATTCATGGATGTTCTGTAGATCATGACAAATGAGATACTATTTTTTTAAATCTAGTTTTTGATGTTCTCTTTTCATCAAAAGTCATTAGTATGACTGCAACATGGTATGTGATGTTTGTGAATGTGACTGTTTGCATGTACGTAAAGGAAATGAGAGTGCAAGCCTTTTAATGACTTCCCCAGACAGCAATCTTTTTAATGTTTTCTTTTTTCTTAGCAATAATTCCACTAACCTTGGTTCAGACAGGACATTTGTACTCGGTGAGTTTAAATTGTGAAACTACTGTTCATTGCCACACAATTGTTAGCATTTGGAAATATGCTCACACATCATACAGTGTTCTGCTTTTTTGTTGGTTTTTCTGTCTTAAAATAAAGATACAATTTTAAGTTTTCAAGCCTTTTCTTATCCTATGCATCAAAAATTACCCAATTTGATTTAGTTATTTTCAATGCAAAACTACATAACTTTTGCTGCTTTTCTTATTTAAGTAAACAATATATTTTTAGTTTAGACTTTAAACTATGTCAAATGTCTCACGTTTGGTTTGCAGAAATTGTCTCATATGTTTTAACCCTTTTCTGTCTTAATAATTTTCTGAATGATCAATAAAATAGTTTGGCAGTTAAAAAAGATGCTCTACACAATCTTCACAGCATCAACACAGCGGCAAACAAGTATATGTGATGTAAAGGTATAGTGGAGTAATGTACCTGAGCGGAGATGAAGTCGCTGTCCCTCTGTGTGTGTTGTTATCCAGGCTTCTCTGGACTTGGAACATAGCAGGCTGGCTGTGCATGCTTAAATGCATGCAAGCATTCCCTACATCACACTCATACGGTGGTACCGCTGGCTGACAGCATTGTTGTGCTCCCCCTCACATTAACACTGTTAGCTCTGTCAGCACTGTTGCCATTGTGTGCACTGTTAGCGGCGAGCGGCCGGCCCAGCCGTCTCCATATTGAGAGCCGTGATTAGGCACGAGATGGGCCCTGAATCTCGAATTGAGCACCCTTCATGGCAATGTTGAAAATGTTCAGTTGCAGCCCTTTAATGAGGTTATCAGATATTCCAATAAGGGCTGACATTTAAGTTTGTTAACAAGTGACCTAAAACTAAAATGTGTTTTAATTTCATTTAAGCAAGTAAAAGGAAGAATTCTGACCATGCTAAATGCAACTTATTTCACGTTAAATAACAGGAAAAAGAAATGTGTCCACGGAAGCAAGAAATGGACTTGTTTCAATGTCTTGACAATACAACACATTTAACTGAGTTAAACACTCACAGAAGGTATGGGCACCATGCTTTTTTGTCACCATAGTGTAAGCGATGTGGACCAGAGGTTTCCAAGTTGCCTTTCTAGCACACGACTGAGCCGCTTTATGTCTATTATGTATGCAAACAACATATTCCATTCACATAGAGTCGTGAATGTAAATCAGAAACACTTAAGAATGCAAATGATGGTGCAAGTACATCAAAGCTGCATGCGTTTGTGTTTTATCCGGGGTGAAATGCGCAGGGTCTTTGCTCGTCTCATCTTGCTTTCATCTGGCCAAAAGGACCGATGATGAAGTACAGTATAAGGGCTGTGAAAAGCCCTCGTGGCAGAAAGCTTCTCAAAAAGCTTTGAAATGCTAAAGTATCTTTCATAAGCAGTTAATTGCACGGAGTGAACCTCGTCCATTGTTTGTTTTGCATCATAATGTTGTCAGGAATACATTCGAAGGTTCACATCAGTAATGGTTGCACGGTGGCTGTAAGAGTCTTTCAAATGCAAGAGTGATGACTGTTCTTACCCCTTTCCAGCTTGAATGTTCACACCTGTTAGTGTCAAACATCTGAAATGGTTCTGGCTGCTTTCCTCATCACACCTGTCATGGGTACTACAGATTTATTGAGAGCCGTTCTGCCACAAAAATCAGTTATAGTTTATTTTCTTTTTATATTGTAGTGGCTGTTATGTAAAGTGTTATGGTAGTTTCAGCTTCAGCCAAAGACCTACAACGCTGTGCACAACATGCTATTGTATAAAAATGTTTTTCAATGATGAATATATAATTGGGAAGGACTCAACCAAACAGAGGTGTTGCCTTTGTTCAGTAATGAGTAGCCAGTAACAATGAGATTAAGTCATAATATCAGTCACACTGATCAAGTAGTCATACATCCATCATTTTTTCTTCACCCATTGTGGATTTAAAGTTTATTTTTTAGAGAGCACATTGCATTTCTTAAACCTGTTCAACGTGTTGCATCGCTGTCCTCCCATCCTTTGGTTCTGCACCTTCAGGACTTTCAGACCTTCAAAACAAAATTCTCCCTAAAGACTTTTTAAAAAGTGACCTTAATAAAAAGCTGTCAAAAAGGTCTGTCTGTAACATCTGTTCGCAGCTTCCCATATGCTAGAGCATCGGAGGCCTCATCAGGCCCTCAAAACCCAGAAACCCTCGCGCATGTTTGCAGCACAAAGAGAAACAATCCTGCAGGAACTCAGCAATATCATCCTGTGATTAATCCCTTTCACTTATAGGAAGTATAACAGGATTTTTCAAAATGCATGCGGGCTCTAATCTTCCTCTAGTTAAACTAATCACAGGGGAGACCGAGGAGTCTCAGGCACCTGCACCGCCTCACATTCACCAGAGTAATGGAGGAGCGTCATTAATCACAGCAATTGGCTGCTCCACGCAGAGCCGTACGTGAGGCTTTCATAAGCTGTTTTGTTCTGGTAACACTGTCTTCGCGCGCTCTTTTCACCGCACATCTGTAACAAGGTCGTGACCGGCCCCATAGTGCATTCATGAGCAGCATCATCACGCTATTAAAATTATTATCTTACAAAAGGACACATTTAGCATTCAATGGCATCGTTTAGCTCTGCCTCGATTGGGATGTGGCTGCCGTCGAGCCCCCCGCTGCTTTCTTAATTATCTTGTCATTTAAAATAATTCTGGGTGAAATTTCTCGAGTATGTGTTAATCAAGAAATCCAAAGTTTTGGTGATTGTTTGAATGCTTTGGAGAGGCCTTTTTGGGTTTTATTTTTTCATGATGAGGTCAATCCTAATGGGAGCCAGTTGTACAAATTACTGCATTCAGACTCTGTTTCTCACACACAGAAGAATTGGACAAAATACCTTCAAATGCATGTGTGTATGTGGGAAGTGAAGCTGTAGAAGGACAAAGATGGATTGAAAGAAAGCAAATGTAGCCTCAAGCAAAAAACATCCTTTTAAAAAAAGATTATGAATGTCCAGATGGAAGAATAAAACTAAAGTAGCTTAGACCCTATTTAAAATCACAAGATATGAAACATTTCCCTGATTATTAAATAATACTACTGGAGGCTTGAATTTCCTAATGAAATGTGAACACCAAGAAGCTGTTATATTAAACTATCCGGCTATCACCGGCAAGTCCTATTTTATTAGCAATGTTGTATGAACATAATGTAACGCCTCTTTCCTCGCCACTGTGGAACCACAGATACAGTCTTCAGATATAACTCCTTGTTCTACGGAGAATGGATGGATAGAAATGACTGGTCAGTTTTGGAACAAATGGAAAATATCATGATTTTTGTGTTAACTTTTTTTTTCTATCACCCTAAACCAAATTGTATTCTCACTGATCTCAAACTTTTCTTTTGGCCAAAGTAATTTTAGGTACTAAAATATCAACATTAACAAATCTGTGTATGGGAGAATTACATTTTCTAGTAATTGTTACAACCACTATATCAGACCGTTATCCCAAACACGAGCACTTAAATGCGTTTTTCAAGGAAACACTTAACATCCATTTGCAACGTTCTTTGCTGCTGCCTTCAAATGAGAGCCTGCTTGTTGTTTGTGTGAGAAAGCATTCAGCCCACGGTTCTTTTCCACCATATAGATTATAAAACACTTTGAAGACAACAAATATTGTTTCATAGCAGTTCAATCAACACTATATTGAGGCTCAAACATCTGAGAAATGCTCCTTTCTGCTCTCAGAAAATATGAGAAACCCTTTTGAAACATTTGTAAAGCAGCTGTATTCAGACAAACACATCATACATGTCAACATACTTCCTGTGTCTGGATTTGATTCAAAGGTACCGCAGCTTATTGGTCGCACCAGAATAACAACAACAAATGCCCCTGGCTGCTACTGATGCATTACGTGATGTATGAAGTGCTACATGTAATAAATACTCCACTGTTGCCATGGCAGGGGAGCTGTTGTTTTGAAGTCTAAAACGGAAAATGAGAAAACGTGCATTTCTGTGGGCGCAGGAAACCAAATGAGTGGCTCTCTTGCTGTTAAGCTGCTGGTACTCCTTTGCCTGAGGACCACATTTGTAATTACAGGAGATTGCTTTGATATATTGAACTCTTTGTCCAGTGGGCTGAGGGCCTCTCATGAGGCTCAGACCGGAGGACTGACGGCTGTGCAGGGGCTCGGACCGTTCGCGGGACCGACCTCTTCATCTGATGCACGGAGTTGTTTGTTACTTTGACCAGATGAACAGGTAACAAGCCCATCAACGATCACGCGGCATGTGACTCATTGCTTTAATGGACTTCTCTTGTAATTATCTTGATGCCGGTCCCATATTGATTCGGTACTAATTACCTCCAGAGGTCTACGTGAAGTATGATTATATAAATCCCCATTATGTTTGACAACAGGAAGGTGTTCCATTGAGGGAAGCAGCTCGTACAAAGGGAAGGATCCTGTGAAGAAATTGAGTTTGTCAGCCCAGATTCTTAGGGAGTGCATACAATTTTTGGGGGGGCCTTATTTGATTTTTTACTTGGCTGAACCTCTGCAGCTCATAACGCTCGAGGCGTCATCAAAAGCCAAGAGCAGGATTCAAAGAAAAACTTAACCCTGTGTTTGATGAAACGAAATGTAAGGTTCAGCCTCCTAACAAGGCTACAAACATTTTTGTACACTCCCTGTGACTCTCAGCTGGCAGATGGCACCCAGTTTGAATCCCTGTCTCAGTTCCTCAGCAGGGAATACCAGAGGAGTTGCCGCCTTGCGAAACATCCGGGGAAACTGCTACTGCTTCAGAGCTTTCTGCATTTCGAGCATTTCGGAAAAACACCTCAGGCAACCAGGCAGCCCAATTATCCGTGTTCCAGCAGGCGTCGCACAAAGCAGCACGACCAATTACCAAATCCATTACCAGAATCTCTGCATAATCACCATCTAAACAGCTTGTTCTTTTTGGGTGTCTTGTCCTTCTTTCTTCAGTTTGGGGTTATAGGGTTTTGACTCAGCACAGGCGTGTGAACCAGGATGCTGTGCTGTATGAAACGCCTCACCTACAGTATGTAAGTATCTGCTGGTGAGACACCTGTACATCTGTAACGTAGAAATATCGCCTTGGCTGTAATGTTGCGGTGTAATGGAGCTAAGTCATGCTTTTAACAAGATGATCAGACCAAGCAACAAATCTGCTGAGCAAGACATCTCCCTCCCTCACTGACAGTTGCTCTCTTCACCAAGTCACATAGCAGGAATTCTCTGGATGAAACGGAAAACATGCATCTGAATGTTTGATGCTAACAAGGGAATAGCAGCACGGCGACACCGAGAGCTCTTCTGAACGCTTCAGCAACATTCCCTCTCTTTTTTCTCTGTTTATTCAAGTGCACCAGCAACCATTAGTCAAGGTCAGTAGATGAGAACGTTCAGTCATCTGCTTGTCACTCTAGTCGGCGGTATCTCTGCGTGCAACACAGTGTTTGATAGCAGATGTCTGTTGCATGTGCAACCAAGCTCTCAGAGAAAACACAAGATGGGTCAGAGAACATGCCTGTGTGGGAGCAAATATCTCCGGCTACACATGACAGATAATCTGTCTGCTGAGGTGTTTGACTAAATTATTAATTCTGTTGCTGTTTCATTTGTCTGCAGTGAACATATCGGCAGAGCCATGTATGTTTCATTGGGAGCATAGTGTGTGTGCTCAGTAGAGGAAATCTTGTCGGTCTCCTGGTGGCTCTCTGATGTCTGGTCCAGGAACGTCTGAGATATTCAGACTGAATGCCTCTCATTCCAGTCATTCCAGTGAGTCTGAAAGAGAAGTGAGGGTCACGCATCATCAGGGATTCTGCTTCAGCAGAGAGTGATTTCAGCCTTTTAGCATGTGCTCGAAATCAATGGAAGAACGTTTGAACATGTAATGGAAGAAGAACACAAAAGAACTTTAATTTTCAACACATCTTCTGTGGAGCTCGCTGGCATGTGTCATTTAGGTGCTGAGTGCCTCCATAGGAATGTCTCATTATCGACTGGCTGCTACCAATCATGGCTGCTGGTACTTGACTTGCACCCGAGCAATACAGCTTGCAAAATTCACAATTGTAATTGGAGGTGATCCCACATGCACTGTTCTGCTGCCGAGAGTGCAAACCAATCTACGGCTGAAAATAGCTCTCAATAAAAAGAAAAAATGATTTAAGAGTTATATCTTCAGGAGGAACAGTGACCAGGAGTCTGAGAGCCACAGGCTGTGGAAGTCAGAATGTATCGAGATACAGACACATTGATGCATTGTTGTTTTTGGTATTTCAATGGATTTGTTGACAATAACAAAATATTTAATATGATTAGTTGTACTCATTTATTGACACATTGTAAAATTAGCTAATGCTCAATGAATCTGGTGACCAGAACCCCCAATATACCTAACCAGAACCAGAACCAGAACCAGAACCACGACCAGCCCGTTCCTGACCCAACCTCAAACAAAAATCTTCACCCTAAAATGTAATGATTCATATTATGAACAACAACAGAAAACAAAATATTGGATTGAATCTGAAAGTTATTTACAACAATATTTAAAATTTAAGATAGATAGAAGATACAACTAATGCTGTTCCATATGAATGTTTGAAAGCACTAAAGCAGTTATCACAACTACACAATAAGGTACTTTCAATAATATATCTGCTGGAACAAAACACAAAATGTGAAAACATTTAAAGATCAAGTACTTTTTTTGTTTTTGCAAAAAGAACATAATGCTGAATAAGGCATTACGGTACATGTTTTCATCACATGTTACATTTACATTTACGAATGCTCTTTCTACAGGGTGGTGAAAGGCGATTAATAGTTTTGAAGATTTTAAGCGCTTTGCCTGACATTTATAGCACTTGGTGTAAATACTTGCTTATAGAATATCTCATGTTACTGATTGATTATAAGTGAAACTTAATGGTACAACAACTCGACAGCACATTGAAACAAAATAAATCACATCATCACTGTTACAGAACAATATTATCTTTACAACTTGATATAAAGATGCCTTTTTAAACAGAAACACATTGCTGCAGTGGTAAGATGGGAGGCAAAGATTTAACTGTTTTAATGTGCAACAAAATTAAAAATGCATTCCTCAGTTTATCTCCTCTTGCAAGTGTCCAAAGATCATCAATGGAAACTTGTCCATTCCTACTAAAGCGTTTGATCCAGCCTCCGTGCCGGGTTGAGGTTGGGTTGTAACAGCAGTGCCACATTCCTCGTCAGTTCCTCAGTTTACTGTCAACTGGATATTTTTTTTGGTTGTGCAAAAAGAAAAAAACCCAGAGCAGCCTAGCTGCTAGAGGAGTACAATGAATCAGCTGAGCACTGATGATCATGGTGAATATGTGCTGGGAGCATATATTCATCTCCGCTTCATCATCAAGGCTGAATGTTCACGTTATTAAAGGCGTCTTTCACAAAGTTCTCTCCATGTATCGGATGGAAAAGAGGAAAAACTGAAACACATTAATTCACCTGCTTTGAAATTGTTCTTGCTCATGCGTGTGGCCTTCATCTTGATTTCTCCTCTTACCATCATAAGAACAAACATGACATTGAGTACCTCCTTTCATTTGACAGAGAAAAGAGAATCTCAGTGAAACATTCACATTGTTGGATTCGTGTCACAAACCAGTCTAGATATATAATGCATTCAATCAGTATTTAGGGTAGAGACACGTCTTTCTGTGCATTGGCTCTGTGCTCCTTTAAACTTGAAGTTAATCCAGCTTTAAGGCTATTATAAAATCATTTTTAATCTTAATCATGGGTGACATGCCTATGTGCAAAGTGAAGGAGTCACTCATACTGACAAACCCACAATCATCACAGTTCACTTCAGGTTTTTACAAAACATTATAGTACAGTATCTTTCCTGGTCACTCTCTGCCAGCCCTGCATCGCAGCAGTGGACTTCTGGTCTTCTGGTCTTCATCAAGTGAAACACATGACCCGTTGGATTGAGGTCACGTGACGTGACAGTCACCGCTTGTCCATAAAAAGACTCCTCTCTGCAGCCTTGTCTGTGTATTTAGGATCTGCCTGACCATCTCATCATTGTGGAACTGTGTATACACAGAATCCCGCTCTGTTCCCCTAATAAGGATAAACAATTTAACTTCCTATTTTTGTATTGTGCATAGCCAAAATAATGAAAAACATGCCACAATCCCAATACGTTCTGTCTGCACTGTGTGTGTGTTTGTTCATAGGGTTGCGTTATGCCTGTGCTTTATATACACTCCAAGGATGCACGTTTTAACCAACGTTCTTATGCCCACAGAGTGTTTGTGATCTTGTGACAAGAGTCGAGAATTATGCCTCACATGTTTCATCGTATAAGATCAAAAACACAATCGATAATTTACATAAACGAGAGGTCAAAGGCCTTCATCTGTGGACTCAGACTCCTGTGGTGGAGAACTGTGTGACTTCAGTCTGGAGGTCATCCTGGACTGCTCTCCTCACCCCCCACTGATCCATGCCTAGTCAGGCCGGCGGTCTCTCCGTCATTGCGGGCGTACAAATGGACACGGGCTCCCGCGTGCTGTTGCGTGCTCTGGAGAAGCTGTTCTGCTCCAGGCGGGAGCGGTTGGGCAGGCAGAAATCCCTGAAGCACCTTTTGAAGTTCTCGTCCAGAAAGGCGTAGAGCACGGGGTTGAGGCTGCTGTTGGTGTAGCCCAGGGCAATGCACAGATGCCAGCTGGCCACCACCAGGAGGTTCTTGCGGTCGATATCCACCATGGTCTTGACGATGATGAAGATGTGGATGGGAGTCCAGCAGACGATGAAGGCCGCCACGACCACGAGGACCATGCGGGTGATCCGCCGCATGTTCCTGTCCTTCTCTTTGGAGCCGGAGAGCAGACGGACACTCTTGAGCCGCAGGATCATCAGACCGTAGCAAATGGTGATGACCAGGACGGGAACCACGAAGGCGAAGATGAACACGCAGATTTTCATCACTGTGTCCCAGTACCACTCGGGTTTGGGGAATCGGAGTTCGCACACAGTGTTTCCTGAGGAGTTCAAAGAAGTAGAAGTTTAATAATAACCCGGCTCAAGTGGATTTTTTTTTCTTCAACAATAGAAATCTCTCACCTTGCACTGTCACCTTGGTAACAGCCATGATCATCACAGGGACTCCGACAGCGGAGGAGAGGATCCAGATGCAGACGTTGATGAGCTTGGCTTTGGCGGGCGTGCGGAAGTCCAGGGCTCTCACCGGATGACAAACGGCGATGTAACGGTCCACGCTCATCATGGTGAGCGTGAAGATGCTGGTGAACATGTTGTAGTAGTCGATGGCGATGACCACTTTGCACAGAACCTCGCCAAAGGGCCATGTGCTCATCAGATACTTGGCACTCTGGAAGGGGAGGGTGCTGGTGGCGAGAGCGTCGGCGAGAGCCAGGTTGAAGATGTAGATGTTGGTGGCGGTCTTCATCTTGGTGTACCTGGTTGGTTGGGAGAAAAAAAAATGATTTTAACTCATTCAAGGGGAACTGATTGTTAGCTGGAGGAGATTTAAATTTTTTTTCCCAGAAAATAAAGAGTGTGGTTGACTCCCACTAAAACGTTTCAGAGCAAGAAACCAATTAGTTGTTTGTTCTAATACATTTCCTGTCTTAAACTAATGGGTGAGGAAACGTTTCCTTTCTAATAATATCAAACTAATAAATGAGCTTTTTAGGTGCATAATATTTCCATTGCACAACAGTAAATGCCAAGAGCCATACGCCTGCATTTAACAGCAAAACGTTTTCTTTTTACATACTGTTGTATGATTTTATGACTTTTATTTACATATTTTACGATTATTTTGTCAGGAATATTTTTATGAGATAATATACTCTTTTCTCTTTATATGTGTATGACATACTATACTATGCCATATGAAATATTTATGACATATTACACTATGTCATAAAAAATGTATTATACGTTTTAATATTATATTTTGACTTTTCATTACATTTTCATGACATACTATTGTAAGATTTAATAACTTTTTGTTGAATACTATATTGTGATTGTCTATGACCTATTATACTATGACTTTATAAAAAATAAAAAAGTATGACATTATTTATGACAACATTTTCATGACTTTTTGTGATATATTATGCATGGACATTTCCTGACATTTTATAAATAACCAAATACTATGATATGACTTCATGAACTTTTTTTCTTACATACTGTATGTATGACGTACTGTCTGACGTACTGTCTTTTAAATACTTTTTTTTGACATACTATCTTTTATCGACATACGATACCATGACTTTTTTTCAATACTTTTTTCAACTTACTAGACTATGATTTTTTTTCAAAATGCTATACTACTTTTTTTCGGTATACTTTACTATGACTTTTTTCAACATGCTATACTATGACATTTTATGGAGATACTATACTAACTTACTTTTTTGACAATTTTCAACATACTGTACTATCATGTTTATTTTTACAAACTAGTCATACAACTACTGATATTTTATGACTTTTTGACAATTTTTGACATCCTGTACAATCATGTTTATTTTTACAATCTAGTCATACAAATACTGATATTTGATGACTTTTTGACCATTTTTGACATACTGTCCTATGACCTTAATTTAGACATACTATACTATAGTATTTTATGACTTTTTGACCATTTTCAACATAATGTTCTATAAAGTTTTTTTTAAATACTATACATGATATGACATATTCTGACATACTTTTCGATACTAGACTATGACTTTTTCGTCATGCTATACTATGGCTTTTTTAGATATACTATACTATTACTTTTTCCAACATACTAGACTATGACTTTTTTCAACATGCTATACTATGACTTTTTCCAACATACTAGACTATGACTTTTTTCAACATGCTATACTATGACTTTTTTCGACATACTAGACTATGACTTTTTTCAACATGCTATACTATGACTTTTTTCGACATGCTATACTGACTTTTTTCTGAAATTTTTCAACGTACTTTACCTTGAGTTTTTTTTCAACATATAATAGCCTACTATGACTTTTTTCAAGAGTTTTTCGACACACTATATGATTTCTTTCCAAATGCTATACTATGACTTTTTTCAAGACTGTTTCGACATACTACACTATGACCTTTTTTCGACATGCTATACTGACTTTTTTCTGAAATTTTTCAACATACTTTACTTTGACTTTTTTTCAACATATTATAGTTATAGCTACTATGTTTGAGTTTTACGACACACTATATGATTTCTTTCCAAATGCTATATTATGACTGTTTTCGACATACTATACTATGACTTTTTTCAACATTTTTTCAAGACTTATGTCGACATACTATACTATGACTTCATTTGTGACTTTTTTCGACACACAATACTATGACTTTATATCACTTTTTTGACATACTATACTATTTTTTGTGACTTCTCAACATGCTATCCTGACTTTCATCTATATACTATACTATGACTTTAAAAAAATGCTATACTATGATTTTTTCAAGACTTTTTCAACATACTATACTATGACTTTTTTCGACATACTATATTTCGACTTTTTACAACATGTAATACTGACTTTTTTCAATAATTTTTTCCATATACTATACTATTACTTTAATTGTTAATTTTATGACACTATACTTTTTATAACTTTCTTCAATGTGCTATACTATGACTTTTTTAACATACTATACTATGACTTTTTTCAACATACTATACTATGACATTATTTGTGACTTTTTTCAACACAAAATATACTGACTTTTCATCACTTTATTGACACACAATACATTACTTTTTATGACATACTATACTGACTTTTTTCAATATACTATACTATGACTTTTTTCAACATACTATACTATTAATTTTTTACTACATAATATACATTGATGTATTTTTTGACAAACTATACTATGACATATTCTGACTCTGACTATTTTTGACATATACACTATACTGTGACATTTTATGATCTTTTGAAAATGTTTGACATACTGTACAATGACGTTTTTTTGCACATACTATACAATGATATTTTATAACTTTTTGCAATTTCAACAAACTGTAGTTTGACGTTTTATCGCTTTTTGCCAATTTTGGACATACTGTACTATGAAATGTTATGGCTTATGCCAATTTAACACACTATTTTTAATATCCTGTATCATGAAATTTGATGACTGTTTTAGACTCATCAACAAAGCCTATTGCACTATGACATTTTGACCATTTTCAACACACTGACTTTTTTTGGACATATAATATACATGACTTTTTATGACTTTTTGACAATTTCAACATACTGGACTATGACGTTTTATTTGACATTCTAATCTGTATATTACTTTTTTCAACATCCTAGTCAATATTAAATGGAATTGAACTGTAACTGGCATCTTTCGGTTTAATTAAAGGCATACATTTTTAAAGATTCTAAGAATTATGAGGAAGAATCAGGGTGAATTCTGTGATTTTCACAAATCAATGACCAACAGTCCAAATGACAGACAGGTAACAGGCAGGCTGCATATAAGAGACAGGTAGAAGGTAGTTTCCAAGAAACTACATAGCAATAATAAAGAGCTTACAAGGAACAAAGGGAGGTGAACTGGTATATGCGGAGAGTGACTTATTAATTGAAATGTCAGTGATTAGGTGGTGGGAGAGCCAGGCAGAGCTGATAAGAGAAATGGCAATAGGTGTCTATGTGGGAGGGGATGTCAGATAAGCAGGGCTGGCAGGAGAGTCTAAGGGCATCCTGTACATGGTTAGAGGATGGAAGGTCCAGGGAGTAAGGTGAGGGTGCATGGCATGGCAAAGTGAGCAACAGCTGGAGACAGGGACAGAGTGCCAGACCAGGCAAAACAAGATACAAGAAAGTCCTTGTGGCACTATACTATGACATTTTAATGGCATAATATACCATTACTATTTTATACCATAAACTATGACTTTGTTAGACATTTTAATGACATAAACAAGTTTGAGTCGATTTCAGCTGAAAAATCCTCCAAAACTCTTTTTCCCTTTCTCGTAAAGATGGATCCATCCACATGAGTGCACATTATGACAGTAGTCGGTCATTTAATTAAACTGCAGCAACAAGCTCAGAGGGAAGACAAAGACATGTCTTACCTTTTGTCTAAACCCCCCACTTACAGATGTATTAGATCTCCCTCTGAATGTAACTATTTTGGGAGAGAGTGGGCACAATGTCTCCTATTGTCTTTAGTGTTAATGTTCTGAATGGAAAAACAAACATAAATTCATGATTCATCTTCCACACAGTTAACAGTTTAGTGAGACAATTAATTTGATTGACATTGGTGGTCCAACCATCACAGCGTTGGTTCTCATTTCAGCACAAATCAACATGAATCCTCAAAATCTGAACACCTGAATCAGTGCCACAGTCGTCACTTTTGATGTGCAGGTGAGGGTCCAACATGTTACTTATTTCCAATGCAAAATAATCATCTGGGTTTATCACATCATGCCCCGCCTCATGTATGAGAGTAGGTGTGTGTGGGTGTGTTGAGAGTGACACACTGAAACTGTGGGCAATGAGAAAGGACCATTAAACTGTACTGCACTGCAAGTAATATATATAATGTTATATATATATATAATGTTGCTTTTTACACATATTCCATTCTTAGAAATACCTTTACAATGATGATAGTCCTTAAAGGGTGTGTGTGGTGCTTGTCCCTTTTAATTGCTCATAGCCAGCAACACTAAATTATAGTCGCAAAGCTTCATCATGTCTGAACTATGTTTTTTGTTGCTTTAAGCTTTTAATAAATAGTTTATTGATCTTTGTTTATCGTGTATTGCTTACCTGACCACCCCGTACATGACGAGCACGTTCCCAAGCAGTCCCACCACACAGATGAGCGAGTAGAGAGCCGTGATACAGACGGCGATGATGAGACTTGTAGCGTCCCTGGCTGCAGCCTTGTTGGTCTGGTTGCTGTTCGAGGGCGCGCGCAGCGGATCCTCGGTGAACGTAACATTGAAGGGAGTTATGGAGACCGAATCGTTCAAATAAGCGAAAGTGTAGGGAGGAAGAGCCATCTCTGGTAGCCGCTCGAAGTGAGCTTGTTGCGGACGGAGAAGTCAAAGATTCCCAGAGCAGGTTCACAGGAGCGCACCAGAACTGAGCGTCAAATTAGTAATGAGGCGCCCAGGAGAGAGACTCCCTCTCCCTCTCTCTCTCTCTCTCTCTCTCTCTCTCTCTTTATCTCTCCCCCCTCTCTCTCCCCTACTCTGCCCAAAGCGGCACCATTTGTCAAAGTGCTCTTATTAGCTCTAGCATGTAATAATGCTTTATCGCATCCGTTTTTTTTATTCTTCTCCTTATTGGCTTTTCTCCAAAAATAACAGCCCCTGCCACCCAGCAGCTCATCAGATCGTGTCAGTCAAACCAGATCTCAACATCTCTCATTGTTCGATCAGACATGCTTTATTGAGCCATCCCTCTTATTGCTGCCTGTCTTCAACCCCTGAGGTGCTTGTTCTCCCTCTCTTCGTGACCGGTGGCTTGTGTTGGGGGAGCTCTATTAGAGGAGTGACAGTTCTCACCAGGCAGTCAGCTCCATGAAAGGACCCAACTAAACCAGGGAGTGATGTAATTACCTGTCAGAAGCTAGGATGAGTACTACAGTTTTTTTTGATTGCATTGACCTGGTTGAAGAAACTGGTAACCTCTCAGTCTTCATCATCACTCTCTCAGCAGAGCAAAAGACACCTCTTGCAAATGAGTTAACCCATTGTCATTGTTTTGACACACTTCCCGCACCCTTTTGCAAATCAGTTAACGCAGATGTCATTCAAGCAGTCCAAACTCCATTGCTTTAGCTGTGGTAACCAAACAGAAAATATATGTTCCCATCTCTTAGAAACTTCTTGACCAGTATGAAATCACTGAAGCACCTGTTTGACACTGCTGCACACAACTTTTCAATTAGCAATCAGTCTGCAGGCTTAAAAGGTGCCACGTTGTGTGTTGTAACTTGCAAGCATGGATGGTCTAAGGCAGATGAGAGTGAGAGGTAGAGGGCTCAGGGGAAGAGGAGTCCGAGGAAGAGGAGTCCGTGTGCGAGGTGGAGGTGTAGCTGGAAGGGCTCAAGTTACTGATGAAATTCGGGCAACTTTGATTGATCATGTGGTAAATCATGGTCTTTCATTTAGAGAGGCTGGACAAAGAGTCCAACCTGTTGTCAATAGAAACACGGTTGCATCCATTGTCAGAAATTTTCGACTGGAGAACAGGTAATGTCACTTATACAGTATATACAGATATATCCGTAGTGATATACATTATTTCATGTATTTTTTTCCACATTTCATGTGTTGTTTATAGAATCGAAAGGCTACCAGTCGGTGGTGGTAGACGAAGACTTTTGAATGCTGAGCAGGAGGCAGCCATTGTCAACATGGTTCTGGCAAATAATGCCATTAGGTTGCGGGAAATCAGGGCAGCAGTGATTGCAGATCAGGGGGTATTTAGAAATATAAATACTTTGAGTGAGACCACAATAACCCGTGTGCTTAGAAGGAACAATATGGCAATGAAACAGCTCTACACAGTTCCCTTCCAGAGGAACTCAGATGCTGTGAAGGAGGCCAGATGCCAATATGTGGAGGTAAGGACACATTACAGTACTACGTATACTCTTATGCCTTGGCATATCATGCAGTTACAGTAAACTGGAGGTACTTTTACTGTATGCAATTGTAATTTTGCTTTTTTTCTTTAGCGTATCATGGAGCTTGAAGCTGAGGGGGCACATCATGTTTTCATCTATGTGGATGAAGCCGGCTTCAACCTCTGTAAAGTAAGGCGACGTGGGAGGAACCTCATTGGGCATAGGGCCACTATTACAGTTCCAGGGCAGAGGGGCGCCAACATTACTATGTGTGCTGCTATTTCTAATGATGGTGTCCTCTGCCATATTCCAACTATTGGTCCCTACAATAGTGAGCGCCTCATTGCATTTTTGAACATCCTGCATGACAGGCTCATCCCTCCTCAGGAAAGAGGGCTGTTGAGGCCTGGCATGCCTCTGTTTGTAATCATCTGGGACAATGTGGCATTCCACCACTCTCGTGTGGTGAATGAGTGGTTTGCAGGGCACCCGAGGATGATGACACAATTCCTTCCTCCATACTCTCCATTTTTAAATCCTATAGAGGAATTATTCAGTGCATGGAGATGGAAGGTTTACGATCATCGCCCCTATGACCAGATGCCCTTGATCGATGCAATGACCGCTGCTGCCCAAGATATAGATGCAGAGGCATGCCAAGGCTGGATCAGGCATGCAAGAAGATTTTTCCCTAGGAGCATCGCAAGAGAAAATATTGAGTGCGATGTAGATGAGGCCATGTGGCCTATTCCTCAAGAGAGAATTGACTAGAAGAGATTTCTTTCTTTATTGTACAGAATTTTTTATTTTTATTTTCCTTATGTCTTACACAGTGATGGATTTTACTGTATTTTTTCTTTCATACTATATATGTGGTTTCTGTTGGAATATTTCATTTCTTAGCCACAATCTAAAAAAAAAAAGAATGAATACTGCATTCAATACAATTTGAAAAATCATTGTATATGATTCTGGATCTATTTTTTGCAAGAAAGCAAATTGGCACTGATATGTAAGCTGCTGACCAGTAATGCAGCACTGATTCACATTGAGAGCTGAATTTTGTATTTTGATGCCCCTTGTCTAATGACTGATTGGAAGCGCTTATGCACTTGTGTGCAAGTTGTGGTGTTTGAGGGCAAAATTTGCTTTTGGTCCATATTTTAAATGTTTTGGTGGAGTTAGAGCCTTTTGCAGGCAAAATTAGTCATTTTGACCATTGGTGCCACTGTTTAGGCCTTTGCGTTAACAGTTTTGAAGAATGTGGATTTTGAGTCGACTACTGCGTCAAAGCAATCAAAAAAAACTGTAATCTGAGATGGTTTTGATGGCATATGGCAGCAGGTGAAGTGTATTGATTTCTAAATCCCATGAATTGTCTCCCAGCCTTTAATGTCTTTAATTGTGTTGGTATTCATTACATCTGTATGAGCAAGCAGAGGCAGAACTCTGTATTTGCTGTCGATCAATATTGAACTAATGTTGCTCATGTTTGACATGGTCCATCAATCTTTATTTGCAATCGGGCACGTTGTACGTTCACCTGAGGCCATGTCTGGTATATCCTTGATTAAACAAACGTTTGACTTTTAATGCCATGCAGGTTTCTGTTTTCACATTTTGAATCAGGGCGTTCATTTATCTGAAGCCGCCTTTTGTCTGTGGCCCATTATTAGGAGCATCAGAAACCACTAGGAACACACAGCTGCATGTGATCGTGTGTGTCTTCTGAAATTGCCGCATGCATGTGCAAGTGTGCAGTCAGTTTTTGTTCAGGTTTAACTGTTAATTTGACATGTCTGTGTTCATAAGCATGGTAGGCTTAATGCACTGTGACCTTTACAAAAATACGCCTCCAAGCATCAGGGGACAGCCAGGAGAATAGAGCCAGCGTGCTGCACAAAGGCTCAGATGTATCAGAGACCTCCCTCTTTTCTGCTCCTTCTAAAGATAGATCACACACATCTTCCTAAGATGAAGAGCTGTGATTAAAAAGATCTGCCTCCTTTTGGGAGTTCAGCGAGCTCATTTGTCTTTCATTAACGAGGGATGTTTGGGGCATCTCTTTAGATGTCTTGCAATCCACAGGTGAGCCTTATTCGCAACACGATGTGCAAGACTGAATCTCTGGATGGGAATGTCAGTTGGACAATTTGTCATTCAGTTGGTCCGATGGAAATATCTCAACATATATCAAAGGGATTGCTATGAAATTCGGTACAAATATTCATGGTTCCCAGAGGATCACTCCATATGACAGGTGACCCTCTGGTTATTCCTGTAGTACCACATCAACATAATATTCAAGATGGATTTTCAATTAATTTAGGACAGACATTCATGGTTTCCAGATGATGTATCCTAATAACTTTTGCTCTCCCCCGACGTCAATTTGTGCGATGACCAAAAACTTACGACACACCCAACAGCATCAGCTATACCTTTAATGCTAATTAACAAATAGCAATTCACAGTTAATGAGTGGCTGCGAAGAATAATGCATTGCTACATAATAAAAGAGAATACAGTGGGAAGAAATTCAATCAGAATACCTTCAATTTTAGTGCAGATGAGATCAGACAAAGATAGAATAAAGGAAGAAGAGGACAACCAACTATCCGTTTGAGTGTAAAGTAATTATAAAAGAGCTATACGCTTGTCTGCAATGCAACGTCTGAGATCTGAAGGGTGAGCTGCTTTTAGTGAGTGTGAGTTGAGGGTAGGGAGGCAGCGGGGGTCGAGAGGTCACGTGGGTTATCAAACAGACACCTCCCATCACATATGTTTCATTGAATTCAACAACCCCCCCCCCCCCCCCCCCAGAAGGCTCAGCAGTATATCCTGGTCTAATGGTGCTGGTGTACCTACAACTCTTGCACCGACGCCCTGATCACAACATTCAACCTCAACAACGGGACATGGGGACACTCCGCTGCCGTGAAATGACTTACACAGCAGTCCATGAAAGTCAATTCTGCTTCATTTCAGTTACATCTGTGTGGGAGTGTATGACACCTGCTACCGAGCTACGATGACATACAGGGTTAGAATAGAGGGCCATCTATCCCCCCTAATGAAGGGGGCTAAAAATACCATAATGTATGACTGCAGGGTAGGTACTCTCTGTAATGGCAGCAGGCTGAGTGTGCATGATGAGCAATATCTCTGTACACAATCTGAGATGTGGTCAAAATGTGGAGAGAAACAGAACAGAAATGGGTCTGGATGTACGGCAGACGACAGACTAAATGCTGCCGTTGCTGTTGTGGTGTTTATGTCCTCCGCCGGGGGACGATCACTCACAATTCCTCTGAACAGGCACTATGATTACTCGCATCACTCATCAGCCCAATGGAAACCTTGGGAAGCATTACGCAGCCTCCCCGAACCCATCAAATACATGTCAGCGAGAACAGACGATTCAAAGTGGGCTTCATGGTGAGGTTTTGTTTTGCATCAGGACGAAGTGATGACTGCGGATGTTTGATTTATGAACAAACAAACAAGAGAAGAAGGCTCCTTTCTGTCGCTGCTGATCGATTAAATCTCAATGAATCATGTTTAACACACTTACAAAAACATCTTGCATCGATTGAGCCATGATGATTGTTGCACTCGCAGTCATTTTATATTTTATTTGCTGTTGTTATGAGCAGATCGGTTTTATATCTGCTATCCGGTTGCACGTACGACAGCGGTTCTGATACGAGCTGGTAACTTCTGAAAGGTCAGAGAAAAAAGAAATACAATAAAGAAATACATACAGTATTATAATTTGACATTTTATTTTTCCACGTTGCCACTATCTTTCTGCACATGCGGTATTAAATGCAAGAGAAACAACATGAAAACACATGTGCTGAGGCTTTGGCAAGGGTTTAAGTTGTTTGTTGTGCAGCTGTCAGAGCTGAGGCTCAGCAGAGGACTGATCTTCTGCTGGCTGTCACATCGTATCACTATCAATCAGCCAGCAAGCCACGCCGAGTTTGACCAGTTTCTATGTGATCACGTCATTTTGCCAACACACATTCAACAATATTCACTGCAGCAATGAGACAAACGACACACCATCCACACACAATATGTTTCACTGGTATTGATGCTTTTCTGCACACAGACTGGAAAGGAGACAAAACAAGTGTCAGTGACACCAAGAAACCATCAAGTGAAACCTGACAACCTGACGCTACCTTTCACCTGGAATTCTCAGGGGACAAGACATCCCTATTATTTACAGGTCACATTCTTCTGATCGATATTTCCTGTGTGCTTTTGGCTGAAAAATAAACCAGAGTTAAAGAGCCAGTCCCTACAGGGAAAAGACCGGAGCAGAAGGAAGCAGAAGGCTCACGAACCAGAAACCGGAATACATTTTGGGATAAATAAAATTTGTTGTTAAACTGAATGGAGTATCTCATTGTGGTAAATGAAACATGTGTGTGCAAGCGGTGTCAGTACAGCACATCCATTAATCGCCGTGGTGACCGGGGTAGCAAGCAAAGAGATGAACAAGAACATAAGCCCCCCCCCCCCCCAAAAAAAATACAATTTCCTTTATAAAACGTGATGGGTCAGTGTGTACGTTTATGTGTTATTAATTTGCAGAGAAGCTACCGATGCCCTGCTGGTATTATGCATTCGAGGACAGAATAAGCCACGCTGTGATCCACAAATCTGTCTCACACACAAAATACAGTATCTCTCCTCTCCTAGTAGTGAAACACACATCGAAACAGAATACTTTAATGCATCTTCATCTAATCCTGCTTGGTTTTCTTCAAAATGTATTGTCTCTTGCAAATTAGTCTAATAGACATGTATTTTCTAGGAGACAGGATTATGGTTTATTTTTAGAAACTAAATTGTATAATTCAATTCACCCTCCCCAAAACAATCATTTTCATACAGTCTTTCAAGATAAATTCACACTTTTCTGTTACACTACTCCCCCCCTTTAACTTCTACATTCTGTTTTTGAGAATCAAATTAGACCTAGAGAGTTAAATTGGCAACTGCAAAAATGAGGTATTCAGGTTTTTATGAGTCGGTAAACCAGTGAATTGTCTACATGGACACATCGTCACTTAGAGGAAATTAGAACATGTTCGCGTCCTCAGAGAGGTTCAGGCTTGTTACTGCACTTTGTGATCTTACCTCACCCGGAATGCATCAAAAATAATATCTTATAAATAAAGAATTTATTTAGCGTTGGTTGAATGGTTCTTCCTATGATATCACTTCTTATCATACTGATAGTGCCGGGGCCTCTGATTGCTAAGTTACTGATGCCTGCCAAATCCATTTAGTGTTGTTGTCTTTCTTAATGTCATTAGCAATGCGATAAATAATTCCTAGTGTAAAGTGCGAAGAGTTCCTGATTGCGGTGCTAATCATTTTAAATATTAGACCCCCCTCCGGCATGATAGCATGTGATTGACAGACATATACACCGAGTAGCTGTCGCTGCTAAAGCTAATGTATCACTGAGTTTATTTTCATCTGTTTTTTCCCCCTTCCTTCACAGCAGTGTTCAGCAGTGGCGGCAGAGATTCAGCAGTTTCACTTATGCAATTAGTTATGCAACAGCGATTTGTCCGGGTCTGGGACTTGATTCGTTTTCTCATTTCTGTCTGGAGGAGGCAGCCAGCATAGATATGACAGAGACAGTATGCTCTAATTGGAAATGTTTAACGCACCCTGTGCCAGTCATTAATTAAACTCAGCATTCTGTAGACAACAGCAGAGGCCAATGTGTCTGATCCATTGTTTCTGTTCAAGGAATAATGTCATGCAGTGATGGCTGAATGAAGGCATCACAATTAATCAAAGAAGAGGCAGGGACAGCTTACAGCCCCCTCCCCCACTTTTTTCAGACTTTTCTCTTTTAAAGGATTTTCACGTCAAAGTCTGAGGCAGCTTCTCTTGTGAAAGAGTATTAGTCATCGCCGTCATCCACTGGGGGTTGTGTGCAACGGCAGGGCTCCTGTCCTTGACCCACCCCGAACCAATCCATGTCTTGTACTGTATGCTTTACATTACTGCCAAGGGAGTTGGTTATAAATTATAACAATTTTGTGAAAAGAATTGCTGTGCAGAGCAGAGCAGAGTGTGATGCAACAGCCGAATATTCACATTCAAGCTGCTTGCTGTTTTGATTTAAAAAGATGACTGTGACATTTTGCACAAGAGGAAGTTTAAACTGAAGTGCTTACTATTGTGTAATTGTTTCGACCCTTAATGAATACCCTGAATGTTGGGGTATTAGTTATATTACTCATAAATGGACAGTTTAAGATTAATGTAAGGTCTGGTTTCAGGTATTATGCACCTAAACTGCCCTCAAATTGGAATCTTATGCAACGTTTATTTTCAAAGTGTAGAGGTATCATCATGACCCCTGGCTATAATTATCTGGAGAGAGCCCGTAGTGGTCTGCTTAGCTGTGATACACCTAAGTTATACACAGACTCCCCTCCTGCCACCCTGCAGCTGGATTTCTACAATTACCGGACTTTCTCAAACTCAAACAGCATGTTGACGTCCCCACACACAAAAGAGGGCACTACTGGTCATTACTGACTCCGCCCCATTACAAACCCACTGGTGTCAGATCACAAAATCATTCACTCCCATAACCCACATCAGCTTCTCCGGCCAAAACATCCCTCTATCCTAAACAATCACTATCCTGAATGTAAAATTTGACACCAATCTCACATTTGACACCCACATTAAATATCTCTACAAGACCTCCTTTTTCCACCTCAAAAACTTTGCCAAACTTGGTCCCACACTCAGGCTGTCAGATGCTGAGAAACTCATCCACACCTTTGTCTCCTCAAGACTGGACTGCTGCAACGCTCTGCAATGCTCATCAATCCTCATCGGGATTCCTAGCAAGAAACTTCAAAAACTACAATACATCCAAAACAGTGCCACTCGGATCCCGATGAGGGTGTGAAAACAGGATCACATCACACCCATCCATCATTCACTTCACTGGCTTCCTGTCTCATTCAGGATCATATATAAAATCTCTGTCCTTACACAGTGCATCTACGAAAATGCCCCTCCCTACCTCAAAGAACTCCTCACACCACAAACCTCCTCACGAAACCTCCGCTCCGGTAAGAAAACCCGGCTTCACCCCCTGGTTTTACTCTGTTGCACCTTGAGATTGTTTTTGACAATGAAATACAATACAATAAAATGTATACATTTATTATTATTATTATTATTATTAATTACTATACTGAAGTCAACAGGTCTTATTAAGTGTCATCCAACACACAACAACGACGACGTCATCCAATCCAAGAACCACTGAACTGGGTGGAGAGTGGAATGTGGGGAGGAATGTAGAGGGAAAGCATCAACTGGGCCGACTCACTAACAGAAAGATGGACTGAATGAATTACAGGATGAAAAAAGAATGTATGAAGAGAGATGAGTTGGAGAGCAGATGTTTAAAGAAGACTGATAGAAACGTGTTTTACCATCTCAAAGAGAGAGAATAAAAAGGTGTGAGGACCTCAGTGATCACACACAAACAAAATCGAAGTTGCTAAAAATGTGGTTGTCAAGGAAACAGTTGGCTTATCTCCATATGAATTCCCCCCGAAAGAGCAGAGGAGACCCCTCCTGTAATTCTGCCTTTTGCCGTCCCCTGGGAGGTCTGCTGCCCTCACTGTGACACCTGCAGCATGGTGACACATACTGTACTTGACAAGGACGCCGTGTGATGAAGACGAGAGGAACTGCACAGTATTCTCAGCTGAATGATGAAATGAAATAACGTGATGTCTGCAGCCCAGGAGGATGCTCAGATTTCCAAACAAGGTAATAAAGTGACAACAGAGACTAAGTGTGCTTTGGGCTCATGACGTCAGGCTGTTGGGAGAAGCTAATGTGTGAGTGGATAGAAGCTGATTTGTGTTACAGTGACGACCCGGGGCTGCACTCCAGACAGTCTGGTAGCCCTCCTCTTTAGTACAGGCTATTTAATCCCTGCTGTGGTGAAAGATGAGGTTCAGAGGCTCATGCAGATTTCATGTAAAATATCAATATTGAATGACTGTGAAATGTTTCATCTCATGGCACACTTCTTTTTTTTTTACTTTATAATATCTCATTAGCAAAATGTAGTAAGTAATCTTCAATAATACAGCTTCATAAGCATTTTAAAAGGGGTTCGTAATAATCCAAGCCTTCTGCTGAAAATGTTATTACATTTTGTTCATTTAAATCATGAATGTGATAAAGTGCACTAATAGTTGTGTCCACGGTCATTGTCCATCCTCCATGCATGTGAATGAGACTGAGCAGCTGGGAGGGGGTTGTGTCCACCGCCGTGTCCAGTTTTCTTCACCCTTGGTGGATAAACACAACCTGGCAACCGCAACTTTAGTCTTATAAATAGCTTATTACGGCTCTATGAGGCATTAGTAACTATTATTAACCTTGCTTGGCGTTAAATGAAAAGATACCATGCTTATGTCTTCACGCTAAATATTCAGATACAGCCAACAGCTGTTTAGCTTTGCACAAAAACTGGAAACTGTCTTTGTTCTAAATTAAGCTCAACATTTGCCAGCTCTGTATTTAGCAAACAGACGTGAGAGTGTTGTGGATCTTATCTTTCAACAATCAGCTAATATCCTTTAAAATTCCTTTGCCACGGTGTGGTTTTAACTCTTTATGAAGAGTTTCTTACTAAAGAGTGGTAACCGATTCTACAGTGTGGAATCACTAAGAAGTGAAGCGAGAGACGTCGGTGTGACATTGGTGTCTCACAGGAAACAGTGTGACAAACACTTTTCTAACATCCCTATATTGATCGTGATGCTGCTACGCCCTCTGTAAAAAGTAAAAAGCCTACTGTCAGATGATTCAATGGACAAAAAAAAAAAAAATAGTACAAAAGATGGTGGAGATCCATTGAAGTGTTGATAATGACAGGAGGATGACTTGGCAGGGTGTTACAGCAGCTCCTCTATGTCTCTCTGTGTTAACACTATCTCTGGGTGTAAAATAAGGAGGAGGACACATCTGAAACGAAGTTCATTCAAACAGAAATCAAGCTAATGAGCTGAAGTGGAATCCGTGACCTTAGCCAGTAAGGAGGGCGCTTGAAGGGGAGGCCCAGAAAGTAGAAGGAGAGGGAGACGAGGCGGATGGAGTTCAAATAACATCTATTTTGAAGTTTCTCATTGAGATCAAATGCCATTCAGGCTTCCACTGTAAATGCAAACAGCTTCAGCTCCTCGTGTTTATGATTGTCACCGGATGATTGCATTCTGACATTTGTGGCTGTTTACTGGCTTTGGCTTCATACAGCCTTGACAACGTCTTCCTATTCAGACTAACCAGGCAATAACGTGAAGGTATCACTTGGCTCGATGCACTAACAGGTGGTGGACTGACAGGTACGGTTGAACAGGTCTGTTTCCGTCTTAAGTGCTCGACACCAAAACTGCATTAGCCCACTTCAATAATTCAAACACTTTGTGCAGAATCGTTCTGGTTCTGGACTCGTCTGTCCCTCAATCAGTGAGACGACTGGAGGGTCTTGGGGCTCAGCAAAGCAGGCAGCAAATCTGAACCCATTTGCTCTCGGTCTGACGATGGATAAGCCTCTGGGGGAAAGGAGTACATTAAATGTAGCTGCCCCAGAGGTCCTTTTCTGTGCACTGCTCATTGTTTACAGTTCGATTGAGTTGAGATGAGACACTGTAATTGGGAGACGATGAATGACTGGATTGTTTAACGGCCAGTATACAAGCTAATTTGAAACCAAGAAAAAGTGAAATCATGGCCAGACGATAGCGGGTGGGTTCCGAGATTGCAGCCAAAGTGTTCCCCCTCTTTTGTTCCGTTTGTTTTGAGAGAGGATTATGGGATTGAGCTTCTGCCAATCCAGAATCGACAGAACCTCCCTGTTCGCTAGATGCAAAATGATGAGATGGAACTTTGATGACGAGTGTGGAGAAACTGGGTCGTTGTCTCATCACGCAGAGAAAAAGGAAATGTATATTTTATTTCCACCATGTCAACAGCACTAAGTGGATATTTGCAAAAAGAAGAGAAGAATGTCTGCATTGTATAACAATAGCAGTAATTGCCAGTAGAACATTGTGATCGGTGAGTTCATCTGCATTATGTCTATATTAAGTGCAGAGAAGGCCATAAGTGTAGCAACGCAGTGAGAGAGACGGCTGAACGAGGGACTCTGAAGCAACATTTAAAAGCCAGCAATTGAGCAGCTATTTGCAATCCAAGCTTCCTGTTTTCCTTCAAATGCTTGTGTTGGAGGCCAAGCGTTTGATTGGATAAATCCCAGCTGCCAACCGAAGCGCTCATTAGATCCTCTTTGAGTGTTGCTGGCCAGAAATCACACTGCAGTGGGATTACTCAGTCAAGAAAACACAGGTGGGGATGAACATGGCTCCTCTCACCCTGCGGGTCACTACAACAACACAGAAGAGTGAGAGGTGCGACTGGGAATCGACCCGCACACAGGATCATGTTGTCGACTCGATACAGGCGGGACGGGTGATCTGCACGTAGGGACGGAGCTGTAAACAAGGCTGTGTCACGACGGTTTGACTGAGATTCTATTCTCTTGAAATAGCGGCGGCATCAACTATAAACACGTGATAATGTCTTGTATAATTAAAAACATTACATGGAGAACCTCTTTTAAAAACCAGGAAAGATAAGGGCTTCCCAATGTTTCTGATGTGACTCGTGAGGACAGATGAAAAGAAGTACATTTGTCGCTGGATGTCTTGAACATCTGAAGAAATATGATATTATTATGCCAGCCACATGCCTACAGGCATATCTTATTGAAGTTGTGGACATTGTATTTGCTCTGCTGACAGCGTCTCCAGTGGCCTTTTAGTCCCCCTTTAAGTATCACCAATTCAAGACTGTTGCAGTTCTTTTCTCCAAGGCACGGATAAAAGGAGGGAAACACAAAGGAGCTGTGAATATCTTGAGGTAGGAGAAAGTTGTTCGAAGACACTCCTGAAAAGTACACCACAACGCAAACTATTAAATAATAGAAACATCAGCATTTCAATGACATTGCATCCTTCTTACTTCCTCGGTGAAATTAGCAGGTCTGGACTCAGTTTTTCACCCTGTCGAGAAGGCTCATTGAATAATTTCCGGCTGATGATGAGAGGGGAGCGACATTTCCATGAGAATGTCTTCGGCCTCATTACACATGATAATGGTGCTGATGAGGACTGAAGTGGGCATGACATTTTGGGCATCATTCAGGAGCGCTAGCATATTGCATATAATTGTTGGTCTGGTTTACGCAGCTGCACCTGACAGTCTGTTTTAAATTAGATTTTTAGCTACGTCAATAAGTCATTAGCTGGTCTGTACGGCAGTCAGTTTATTGAATTTATTGATTTCTTGGTCATTTAAATAGTTTAAAGCAGTCTGGAGAATGCTTTACCTTATTATGTGTTCCTTTCAGACAGTGTCTCACTGTTTTAGACTCCAGATAGCTCTGTATTAAAAACTTTAAGCTCTGCAGTTTACGCAATTCCATCTGACACAGCTCCAGCTACAGAGCCTGGAGGCTCAACATTTCCTTTGATGAGGTGGAAATGGGTTTTCCTCCCATCCTTAGTTGTAGAGAAAGCAGACGGATCATGATGTGTTTTGGAAGCTGCAAAGATGTCACATTGTACCTGTGATATTTTAAAAAATCAAATATTGATATCATGTTCATGCAAATATGATATATATCTCTCTCACTCTGCCTCTCTACATTCATATTTTTAGTGTAATCCATTTGCCAAAAACAACAGACAAAAAGCACAATAAACAAATTTGACTGATAATATATATATATATATATATATATATATATATATATATATATATATATATATATATATATATATATATATATATCCCGTGACCCTGAATACAGGATAAGCGGTAGACAATGGATGGATGGATGTATATATATATATATATATATATATATATATATATATATATATATATATATAGAGAGAGAGAGAGAGAGAGAGAGAGAGAGAGAGAGAGAGAGAGAGGAGAGAGACTATATATAGTATAATCGTTTTAGATACAATACTATTGTAGTCTCTGCCCGGGCATAAGGATATAATTGTGACGTGGTGATATTACTCTTCTGCTGCTGCTAATGGTGAGTGTGAACTTTTCCTTAAAGATAATTGGTGTAACCATGGTAACAGTGCCATTTTGGGGTTATGGGGAGGAGCCATTCCATGGCTTTTGTTGTTATTTGGGATGTGTGTGAATAAACAGCTAAAGAGCAGCTAGAATAGAAAAGTTGCTGGCTTTGCTGATTATTTAAAGATATTTGACATTCATTACTTTTTTATATGACATACTATGACTTTTTCATGGTTTGATATAGTATGGTTTTTATGATTTACTATACTAATACATTTTATGACATACTATAGTATGGGGCTTAAAAATATGTGCCGGTAATTCGGTTCCACACCATCCAAAACACAAGATTGCACACTGCTGTTGATCTTTACACTGAGACTCTAACATCATGACAGCTCTCGCCCGGTGTTTAGAACAACCAACATAAAGCAGCAGGTCTACCGTCTTGCATGATGGCACTACTTATTGTTTGTCAATACTTGGGGACTCTATCACGTAAGGCAGCCGTGATATGAAAGCCAAGTCGATCCAGGAACACAATTGCAGAAAGCCAAACGGATCTTGTCCTCAAATGCTCTGTAGACCGCTGTGCCCATCCGGTCCAGGTCATTTCACGCAGCGGTACCCAACCATGCATTATATATCCGATACTATTTGAACGCCACTCCCCTGGCTCCCTTTCCTGACAAACACCTGTCAAGTCACAGGTCCTCAAAGCTTGTTTCAAAATGTCGCAAACTTTCCTGCTGGTCGGACATCTTCAGTCCACCAACTATTTCTATCTTTAACTATTTCTATTTTTAATCAACAAATCTGGGAGCAGGAAAGCCTCCTAGTAGAAGTTTTCTCTCCACAGAAGTATTTACCTTCTATACAGCAGATGAAAAGGGAATTACTTTTCATTCCCTTAACGAATAACTCCAGCAAAGAGACAGGTGTATGTCCAGGACGGGAATATTGACAGCCCTCAGCATCAAATGCATTTTTGCAACAACTCTTGAGCAAATGTAATGAAATGGCATTTGCTTCTCTGAAAGCTAAAGGCAGGAGACCGAGAAGGAGGCAGTTTGTCTCCCCAGTAGTCCAGAGGTTTTGATCATCCTTTCCCTCTCTTCCTCGGTGCATTTTCCTCGCAATTTAAAAAGTCTCAACCGTGAAGCTTTCATCACATGCTGCTGCACTAAAGGTGAGCATTTAACATTTCACGCCCACTCACAAGTATTGAAGAGGTCTCAAAAGATTAAGCATAACAATTATTGACATTATCCTACTTCTGCTGCTGCAATAACAAAAAATGGATTGAGTGACTGATGAGATATATAGTTTGAACAAAGACAAGAGATTTATTTTGTTTTAGTTTCAAAAATAGGATAACTGAGATTATGAGTGATAGAATGTCATTTAGAATTAAAAGTTTTGGTATTACACCATTATGGCCAAAAGATTACCTGCTGCAGTGATGGAGTTCTTGAAGGATACATTTTCTTATTATTAAAAGATAATGCGATAAAATGATCCGGTGTTCCCTGCTGAGAAGGAACGATTTCACAGGAGGAGGCCGGCTTAGGTGCTTTTGAAAATGCCGATGCTCTAAAGTGAAAAGTTTCATGGAGAAATCATGACACTATGCTTTTATACAGACAGAGGGAGAAAAAGAGAAATAACATCTAAGATTTCAGGGCTTGAACTTGAGGCCTTTGGCTCTCGTAAACACTTTCTATATTCAGTCATTTCTAAAAGCTGGAAGAAAGTCTTAATGTCTTTCCAAATGCACACCGCAGATTTTACAAATTGATGCTGGCAGACGAGCACTTAGCTCAAAGCACCACTGAGCCAAAGTCCAGCCTCACAGAGCTGCTAGCATCTTGTGAAATTATAAATATATATATATTGTTTTGTCTGATTTTAATTTACCTTAGTAAATATCAGAGAAATGCTCTCCCACTGCCATTCTTTTAGACTGTTCAAAGCACATCTGTAGTTGGAAGTGTTTTCTCCTTTTAATCGCCTGACTGATGATGTTACGTCGGGGACTCCGCATGCCTACCAAATCTCATTTATTTCCATTTATAAAGAGGCAGAATGCAGCAGCAACAACAGGAGGCAGAGATGTTACAGACTCATCATCAACACTGCAGAGAACCGTTTCCCACAAAAGAAGACTTGCACACGTCAACGCTGCAATAAGCTTTCAAGAATACCAACAGACTATAATCAACTTGTCATTAACACACAGCCGAGCACTGTGTTGATGTTTGTTTTCATCCAACAGATGGATTCATGTGAAAATGTTCTGACATGTAGTGAAATAAATTAATCCCGACTGACTTGTCAATTTAACTCCAGAGGTCGTCTTGAAGCAGACGGAGTTGTGTGATTGGACGACGCCTGAAGGAGGCTGTCAGTGTTGGATTGACAGACGTATTCTCAAGAGAGAGAGAGACTGAAACATCTATACTGTGTTTACATCAGAGTGTCTTTGATTTAAATGGCATGCCGCTCACGTACTGTATGGAGACCTCTTGTCAAACCAAACCGCCAACGTCTGAATGCAGCACACGTTCATCACGTTCTTCCCCCGCAAAAAAATCCACCAAAACCTCAAAGTATGACAGTTGAGCTAAATCAAAACTTCTGGAGCATCTGAGCAGTTCACCGGAAAATCTCATCATGATTTGGTATAATAGACATAATTGTCACAACAATTATTTTTGATTTATGATGGAGTCAAACGTCGTCTTCAATTCCGAGAGCATTATTGATTTGTGTGGCGGTGTGAAGAGTTTTTTCTCACATCTCTTCCCACCAACTGTTGAGGACACAGAGGTCGGAGCAGAGCAGCTGCACTAAGTGAACATGATGGCGAAGTGTGTTGCAGAATCTATTAAAACTAATTAGAAATGTATTATTTTAACTTCTTTGTTAACAAGTAGAAGTCCCAGTTAATGAAGTGAAGTGCTTTACGGTTGCTCCTTTTTGTGTGTAGCTGCTAAACTGAATTTCAGGAGCCGTTTTTCTGCTCACTTTTAGACTCCGGGATGTAAGAGGGATGATGATTTTAAGACCGAAGCACCGGTGTAGAATAACAGTCGGTGTGGATGCTTTCTGAGCTGCGTGCACATCAGCAGAGGACCTCTAATAGCGGAAATGATGCAGAAAAAGTAAATGAATGTGGTTTCAACTCACAGGAAACCAGATGGTGGATACTCAGCCAGCGGGCGGCCGGGAAGCTTTTCCTGATCTACAGACCACATTTCTCACATTACCAGCACATTTTATGTGTATATACTGGATGAACTGCATGCGGTCCGATCTCTTCAGACACACAGAATTGGTGGAGTATCATTTGCGCACCGCTTAAGGAACGAACATGTTTCTCATAAATCAAATTCAGTTATGTTCAGGAAAAAGGTTTGTCTTGTTGAATGGCTTTAATTTAATCACATTAGTGTTCAGCAGCGTTTCCCTCTGGCTTTACCAGCCGGCTGGAGTGGCACTAACACACAGGCGTCTCATTTATTTGTGTGGGTAACCTGAAGAGGGAATTGTGGAAACTGAGGGTGGCCGTGTTTTTGGGATGTGATGAATTGTTGCCATCTACTGTACGTTTTCAGCGGTGCAACAGGAGAACTTTCAACTGCATTTTCATTTTAAAAAATTATGTCTTTGAATGAGTTTCTGTGCAGTGAGAAACTCATTTTCCCATAATTGTAATTATTATGTAATGTTCGGTTTTTATTTATTTATTCAAATCAGTTAATCCTTGAGTTTACTGAAATATTTAAAAAAAATACTACTATAGTACTACTACTACTACTGCTAATACTGATAAGAATGTAAAGAAAAAATAATTATCAATTACAATGATGCGTGAAGTGTAGTGTCAATTTTTTTTTATTAAACATGACTTTAAAAAGCCATCAACGGATGATTTTTGCATTTTCACAGCTGCAATATGATGTAGCATATTAACTGGATAGCCTGTCCATCATGACAGAACCCTCATTATTATTAACGTGTTAACAGTCATTAAACTTACATTAAAGCTCAGTCTTCAATTCCACATAAAGCAAACCCAGATTATTAGCACATGCTTACAAATCTCATAATTTCAAGTAAAAATTGTGTCAAAATCACTAGCTGCAATAATTTATAAACTCCCTCCCTTCCCATTATAGAAAATAATGCAGTTCAATGTTCTCAGAAAAAAAATGTGGTTTCATCTGGAAGGCATCAGCAGAACTGAAATTTAGAAAAAAACATATGTATTTTCAAAATTATACGTACAAAAAATTGTTATTGAAACAAAGGCCTGGAAACACACACGTACCTTCCAGCGGTTCCCACACTCGTTACACAGAACAAATGTGGTCATTGGCTCATCAGCACTGCGTGTCTGCACCTAAAACACACACGGGGGGGTTTAATAAGCTGTAAACAATACATACAGCAGAATAAAACACCATCACTTACTCCTAATTACGTGATCATGGAGCATTTACATCACCCTTAATGTGAAAAGATCTCAACATTCAGCCCCATTAAGAGTCAAAGGTCCAGTTGAAAAAGCCCCAGTAGGTCTGTGAGCGTTTACCTGGTTGTAGGTGCAGTTCTTCTTCTTGCACTTGCCGCACTGCAGCAGGTCGGTGGAGGTGCCACCCGTTTTGGCCATTTGGTGCTCCCTGATGGCCTCCTGGGTGAGAACGTTCCTCAGCTGTTTCAGCTCGTCGCTCGCCATCTCCTACACAAACACCAATATGTGAGCAAACGGAGCAAAGGGCGATAAAAGCCCTTAGTAGTAAAAACAAATGGAAGGGATTCATCGGTTCAGTGAGCGGCTGTGGTCATCTGTACCTCAGCAGACATACTGGCGATGCGGCCCAAGTCAATGCTGCCCGCGAGGACGTTTCTGCGAAGCCCCGGGTTCTTCGGGTCCTTCAGGTTGCTGATGCGGCTGCGGACTCTGTTTTTATATTTCATATCGGTGGCCTTTATCTCCTGGTAGATATGTGCAACCGCGCAGTCAAGGTAGATAATAGTCATAGTGGAGTGTCTAACATCGGCACCATCACTGAACCAACCATAAAATGGCAAATAATTAGCTAAATCAAAGGATATGATCTTCAATCTCCGCAGCCATGCTATCGCAGTTAGTTCCAAAATCCTTGAAGTCGTCTGTGAAGACCAGATTAAAAAGTCAATCTACACTACATTTGTATGTGTAACTGTCAGTATATTCAGAGCACATTAGGATAAAACGTAGTGTTAGCCTCACTGTCTGTGCGCAGGGCGGCTGCCAGCAGGTCGATGCACTTGTCTCTGACGGTGTCTCCCGTGGCGAGGTGGGGGGGGAGCGGACCCCCGGCAGAACTGAAGCCGGGTGACATGGGGCTGGTCGGGGTGGTGGGAGTTTTAGGGGCGTCGTTTTTGCCCTTCCTGCAGATAAGGACACATCGGAGCGTTACAGAGCAGATCGTGTGAAGCGAGACATCTGGTGGATTTGGCCTGATTTGAAGGAGAGCTGTTATCCAAAATCAGCTGTGATCTTTTTTTCTGGTGCACAATGGAATATTTTTGCCCTTACTAAGATCTTTTATACATTAAATCTTATTAAAAAGATGTAAAAATCAAAATAGAGGCCCTTAACACGTGTTGACTGAATCGAATCATCACTGTTCAAGCAGTCCAGCAGAACACAGCCTCATCGTTAACGAAGACATCTGCCACGGCTGATGTTTTAGCAAACAGCAGACATAATAAAAGCATTGATTTGGAGTTATTGTTTTGGTCACCTGCAGAATGCAGTCAAATATTTCTGTTAAAAACATCTGTAAGACTGAACAGAAAAGCAAAGCCAAAAAAAGTGCTGAAAGAGGCTAAAACAAGCAGAAGAGAAACTGCAGTGATGTGATGACTCTCCAAATAGCCAAACCCACTGTGTCAGCATCCATCTTCTATTTCTTACTGGAGTTAACGCCTACTGAGCCTACAGTGACTTAAATATCATATAGAAATACCTTTCAACGCCGTCAGTAGAAGGCTTCCTCTGTGGAGGTCCAGGCTGAGAGATCTTCAATCCATGAGACTCTTTTCTAGAATACAAAGTCAGTAGCATCATCTTCTTACTTTCCATTGAAACCAATGTTGAGACGCTTTAAGTAAATCTGGTTTTAATGACAATGTCTACTTCCATTTCATTTCCAGGTATGATTCAGATTTAAAGCGCTGCATTCAGATCCTACCTGTCAGGTTTGGTGTCCGTTGATGGACGTTTCACAGGAAGGCCAGGCTTCGAGTCGCAGGAGTCCTTTCTGCAACAACAGAGAGCCCGGGATCATGTCGGACATGAACATGCAGAGATTCAAATGCAATGCACGGTGAAATGCCTTTCCCCCCTTTTGCACACCTGTGTTTTTCTTTCTTCACATCCAAACTGGGCTTTTTAGGAAGTTGAGCTTTAGAGTCGGTTGAATCTTTCCTGACAAAAGGAAACACTTGTTTGATTCTCAAAAGTTAATACAGAATTAAGTGTCAACATCAAGCTCATCGTGCATTGAAAGCAAGTCGAACCAAACACGTTTCACAGGCCAACCTTTCTCTCTTGGCTTCATCGGAGTGTTTTTTAGGCACTTTGCCATCCGATGAGTCTTTCCTGCAAAAATAAAACCACAAAATACTTCCTAAACTCTTTGCTCTTTTTACAGTCAGTAACTGTACACTCTTAATGTAAAGTGTGGATGATTTCCTAATATATCAGGGTATTTAAACAAAGGAAAATAATGGTAAAGTAGGGGTGAAATGATGAATAATACTAATACACTTCAAATTCAACAGTCCAAAATATTATTATTACACATTTCCTTTGTATCCACATAATAAAAAGCTTCACAACTGATACGTCTCCCATAAAAAGCACTACGACCTGCATTCCTTCATTGTGTCAGTGTGTCTAAAATAAATGAAAAACAGATATTGTAGTCTGAAGTTACTGATCCTCCACATGCAACAGCAAAGCTACACTTCAAGGAAGAACGAGAGAGAATAATTCCCAGATCTCACACCTGTCTCTCTTCACAAGATCTGGCGTCTTCTTCTGAGGAGGAGGTTTAGAGTCCGACGACTCCTTCCTGCTGTGACAAACAACACAAGGATTCAATGCAAAACTCCAAATGAAATCACAGGTTATTTTTCCAAAGTAATCCTCCCAGACGCTTGAAGGCGGTGACTACATGCAGCCTGTACTGAGGACTTGTGTGATCCAGACCTCTCCTTTTTCCCGTCCAGCGAGGGGCGCTTCGGGGGCGGAGGCGGGGGGTGGAGGTGCAGGGGAAGCGGAGGAAGGGGAGCATTGGGGTCAGGAGGCTCTTTTCTAAATGAAAAGACACCTTTGAGCTGATCTGAGTCACATCATGATGCAGCGATTATTCATGTCGGGGAATGCAGTGGGCATGAGGAACCTGACCTGAGTGGAGGAGGGTGAAGGTGAAGAGGAAAACCAGCGATCGGAGCGTTTGGGTCCGGTGGAACTTTCCTGATGTGAAAATCAACATTTATTTGATTGAACGTATCCGCACTGACGTCACTCCAGCATGCACCAAAGCACACCTGACCTCTCTTTCTTTACTTCCAGTGAGGGTCGCTTAGCCGGCGGAGAGGCAGGATGAGGAGCGTGAGGGCGAGGAGGTCGGGAGGAAGAATCTTTGCCGTCCTTTCTGGACAAACGTCACAACAGTACAGATCAGGCCGGTGCAACTCAAAGAGATGCTGCTCGAGTTAAACACAAATCCTTTTTTTTAGAGACACACCTGACTGACCCATCACAGCATGCACCATGCACAGCGGGCTACTTGTTAGGCCGTGAGTCTGGGTGTAGAACCGGAGGCACAAATGTCAGCATATGAGTGACTCAGAATGACTCATGCAGTTGTATTTCAGTCCATCCTGCTCTGCAGCTCAAGCCATGCAGGTGTCCTGACCTGTCCTTCTTCAGGTCCACAGACGGGCGTTTGCTGGGGAGAGGAGGCCGAGCAGGTCGAGGGGGGGAGGGGAACCGGGTGGGATACAGAACGCTGCCGTCCATCACTCCTCTCCTGAAATAAAGAATTCAATCTGAAGCTCGTCCGTATGTTTTGGATCTGTGATAATCAGTGTTTTGAGCCGCCTCCCTCTCACCTTTCAAACATGGGTTTGGGAACAGCTCTCTCTCTCTGGGATTCACCCTGTGGCCTCTCTCTTTGCGGCGAGATTATCGGCCTCTCGTTTCGGTTTTCTTCTCTGTGTTTGTCCTTCTTCGAGTCATCTGCGTAGCCGTGCTTCTTGCGTTCCTCCTTCACGAATTCTTCCACGTGTGTCATCTTTTTTGGCTCTCCTAACGGCCTCTCTTTCCTTGGTTCGGGCTTCTGTTTCTTGTCATCCATTCCCAGTTGGGCATCGTCTGCATGCCTTTTTTTGGGGGGTTCTTCTAATTGCTTCTCTTTTCTGACTTCTTGAAGATGTTTCTCATTTCGGGGCTCCTCCGTGTGCTTTACGTCGCCGGGGTCGTCACGGTGTCTCTTTTTGCATTCGTCATTATATTTTTCTTTTCGGTTTTTGTCGGGGTGTTTTTTGTCAGGATCAGAGTCGTGTTTAGGTTTGACATCAAGTTTCCTGTGACTAACAGAAACAAAGGAAGTATTAACTTTACCTCTGTTCAAGAGCCAGCAAACATGTAACAGTTTCACTTACATCACTTTGTTGTTGTAAAGCAACTCAGGCCCATTCGGAGAGGATTAAACCTAAATCCAACAGGCCTTTTAATAAGCTGGCAGGGTCTCAGAAAGTTTATCTGTACTTTTTCCATCATTGCATGAGTTGGCTCCTGTTGACTGGTGATCTGTATTTCTATGTCTGCAGTTGTTACACTGTGTGCTGAGCTGCTGAAATTCACAGTAAACACAGCTCTGTGTAAAAACTCAGACTTACTTTTTCCAAACCCTAATGCTCTACAGAAAGACCTTAAATTACAGGACCGGTGAACAGCAGGTCATTGGGCTCTGATATTGGGTTATTGCTCAGCAAAGGTAATATTGAAGCCCCTCAGCTCCCAGAGAGGAATCATTTCCTCCAAAATAATTAAAAGACCATTCAGTTCTTCAGAAGAAAACTTCATGCAAAAAACATACAGAACCACATCACAGCTTGTATATCCTCTTTAGGAATTTCCTACATTTGCAAACATGACTACCTTGACAAATGAGGCTTCTTTTAATTAATACATTTTAGTTTTGTTCTTTTGAATTCTAATAAAGCACTGTCCTTGGTGCTGAACGTTGTCATTGATAATGACGACGTGATAGGCTGCTACAGTGTAACTCCTGACACTGAGTACTACTGTTACTACCGTCATTACACATAAACATCTACAAATACTGTGGGTACAGTGTAGTACATTATGGCGTGAATGACATATCTCAGCATTTCACTTCCATCATAATTCCATGTGAGTTTAGATTAAATTAAAGCATTTAAGTCACACTCAACACGGTTTGGTTGATTAACTGTTCTGTGTTAAAAAGCACGTTTCTGTGCAGCAGCTGTGAAAGTACTGACCCGCTCGGTGTCTCAGAGGGGGAGCCGTTTGGAGACGCTGCTGCTTTGCCGGAGTCCAAACCGTTCTTCACTTCAGATGGTTTCTCAGAGTCTGTGTGAGTGTTTTTTTTTAATCAGTAAATCATTCAGTTCAGCGATACATTTATTGCACAATTACTCAGCTACACAGTAAATCATGTATCAAAGTCAAGTACCCAGAAGTCTTTTCCAGTCTTTAATGAGGACCTTTGCCAAGGCAATAACTTCCTCGTCTGTGCAGTGCTTCCTGATCCCGTTCACAGACATGCCTATCCTCGTTTCCTAAAACAAATACACAGACGTGTATGCACACAGTGAGCTCTTAAAAATCATTTGTCATTACGTCTGTCATGTTGGTGCAAAATAAAGGTTAAAAACTGTACTCTAATGTAAACTATGCACAGGACAATATGCTGAAGCCTACCTGGAGAAGTTTGAGTGTCATGTTGAAACCTTTCAGTTCCCTCAGCAGGTCCATGGCTGCCACACACACACACACACACACACACACACACACACACACAACACACAATACTTTAAACATTAACCAGACAAACCTTTAAAGATTTTGGTTAGATAGTAAAATGCAGATGTGAACATTAAAAAATATATTTTTAACTTTTAATTAGCATTTTAGACAAATACATATTGATAGAAAAATGCAAAATAATATCAAACATGCATTCAGAAAGCATTTCTCATCTAGTAATCATATTTTTGTGTGTTTTTATTCCCCGGACTCTCAATGCTAGAGCGCCATGCTGTTTGAGGTCAGTCTCTCTCACAAATGCGCGCGCGCGCGGGCGGGCACACACACACCCACGCGCACACAAACGCGACCTTGCCCACAAGCCAAGTTGTTTACGTTCTGTTGCACGAGTTATTGTTCATTATTGTTCAAGCAAAAAGTTTGCAACAAAAAGAAAAAGTTGTCGACGAGTTGCTCAAACTTCAGCGCTGCAGACCGGAAGGTCCCGCGAGCGAAATGTAAGCAAGCCCGCGTCTCGCGCCAAACACCTGTTGTTACTGTACAGTCGGGCTCGTGTTACAAATGTGCACACTTTCCAAACACACCGACTCAGACGAAATCAAAGCGGATCGACAGCGACAAAAAAAACCTGGAGGAAATCATTTGCATGAGACGTTCACGGGCTTTCTGCCGCGGCACGAGGCGCCAACTGACAGCGCGCCACCTGTGGGTGTCACGATATGGTCTCACCGTGTTGTTTCGAGACACCATCTTGTCCAGTTTTTTGGCAATCCGAATGAGATCTTCCTCTCGCGTCATCGCTGCATTTACTCGATTAAAAATGACTCAACAACTTAAGATATGATACTTCACACAAACCGTGAAGTAAGTAGGACAAAACAACAGCCGCTGCAGCTCGGACTTTACGCACGACGCACGCTCCATTCAGCCCAGAGGCGTGTCCTGCAGCAGGATCCCAGCTGACCTGCGCGACACATGACAACAACTAAATATAGACGCTGGAGTGGACACACGGTGCAAAGCAAATATCTCAGCCACGGCGATTAGTTTGAAATCATTTCCAAGAGTCAAACTCTTTAAACACGTCCTCACTTGTCCTGTTAAAGTCGCCCATCGGTGGTCTTTACGGCTCCATATTCTACTCTGTATTTTTGCCCGCATTATCAGTAAATATTTGAACAGCAGTGCCATTTGCTGCCGAGCCAAAGTTCAGCCTGACACCGGATCCCAGAATACATGTTTATGAGGGTTTTTTTTAACTACTGGATTGTACGGTAGTTTTTAAGTTGACGTCGGGCAATTTTCCTTTATGAAGTAAAAAAAAAGGAGAAAAAAAGAAGTTAGTTGGCAGTTATATTTGTGTATATGTGTTTCCACCAGAGGGCGCTGTGGTGTAAGTCTTTGACCTCCAGCAACTCCACAGACACTCCACACTGGTGAGGTCTTTTCATGAGAGTTCACTCTTAAGATTTCCTGTACTGCACCAAACGTCACGTCTACTTCTACCTGCTACCATTCACCTCTCGCAGCAAGGCTTCAATCCCTGAGTTTATTGTATTAGGACTGAGGATTTTCTGTTGCATTGTTTTCTTCTTTTCAAGGAAGATGTAACTGAAAGTTCTCAGTCCTTATACATGTTTAAAGTGATATAAGGATCCTGATATTGAAACTGTAATATTTAAAATGACGTGACCCTGTAGAAGTCGGTGCTGCTTAAGTTAGCAGAGGTCACCTCAACAAAAATTCAGTGAACAAAGATACTACTATTACCAGGTCCTTTGTATCCAATCGTTTAAAAAAATATTTATATATCATCTCTGACAACTTCTTGGAAGCAATCACTTACAGACTGTTTTCATAGCAAATCTCTTCCAGGGGAAACACACTCCCAGCACTGAAAGGCATTACTCCCACAGTCCAGTGGGAACGGAGCCCTGCTCCGGTTCAGATCGCAGAGTCGTCCCTGCTGCTGCTCCTCGCCACAGTTGTGGGAAGTGAGGACATGGGAGATGCCAGTCACAACCGCCTGTTTTTGAAGTCAGATCAAATATCTGTGGGGTGACCAGTTTGAGGTTTCAATTGGTTTGGATTTCTCGGCCTAGGTTTATACTCACCCGACTGTGGCTACGTAATTGTATATCATTACGAACCTGTTTTGGCTGGAAAACTTAAAAGTCTACCCTAAAGGTAAAGCGTAAAGTGTGTGGATTTTTTTAATGCAGTGTTCAAATTTAAAATTCTGAAACATAAGGCATGTCTCATGAATCCAGGCCTCAATAAACCTAGCTGATGGTCTTGTTTGTGGTGTGAGGATTGCAGAATAACTGTGTTAAAGACCGCAGGTGAAAGTACAATCTGAAAGCCCGTTTGCGAGCAAAGAGTATTATCTCTTTACAACGCTGTTACACAACAGGCTGAGTGTATAACCCCGTACCGCTGTGTCTGGCAGGTAGAGATAGCGTCTGCCAACTAGAGAAGTGGGGCAGCTACCCGTGAAGTAAGAGAGGAAGCAGGCCAAGAGGAAGAACCCACGATCAAGATCAGCCCAGCAACATCCTTTTAACTGTACTAAACCCTTCGGCTTGGTGCCCTGAAAAGAAGAAAAAGAGGATGGAGAAAAAGAGCTGCTCCCACTGCAGCAACCTCACGTTTCCTAAATAAACTCATTCATAAAAAAATAAAAAGTTCTCTGTGTACCTTAAACAGCCAGCCTAGTTCTCAAACATCAAATTAGGCTCGTTGACGGTTGCTTATGTGCTCACGCAGCAGTGTGCAGAGCTACATTAGCGTTCATTGGACCCATGTTAATGTCATCCTGAGGCATTCAATATATATTATTTCATGGATGCTTCTGAGGAAGAACTATCTGTCTGTTTAGCAGCTGCATGCTCCACCAGCTCATCCCCAACTCTGGCTGCTCTTTGGTGCCGAGTTCAGTGCCAATCAGAATTTCTCCCTGTGAACACAAGACTTTTTAATGTTAGCAAAGGTTTTTTTTACTGAAATAAAAGGACCTGAATATTTTTTCTATCATGTCAAAGGAGATGTGCGTTTAGAAAACCATACAAAAAAGTATCTCTTGAGACGAGACGACGAGATTCCTTGAGTCCTGATCGGTCTAGATCCCTGACGGTTTGTGTAGTCGGGGGATCTCACTTCCCTCTGGAGGCTTTTTCGTGGAAACATAACTGCATCTGTGTGCATTCCCATACGCTGCACTCAAGTACCCTGAGCCGCTGCTGCCGCTCCCGGTTTGAGAGTCTATCATTAGCCTCCGTGGTCTGACCACATCAAGTCACATCTTGTCTTTGCTTGCGAGTGCCCTGGAAAGTTTCGGGCCTCCTGTGTTGATTGCACTTTCCAAGCAGACAGAAGAAAGTGGTCCCTGCACCCCCTTACCAAACTGTACCACACAGCCCCCATGCTTTAACAGACTGAGAGTTCCAACAGGGAGCATCCACCGGGATACGTTCCTCTCCGAGCGCCTCGCCCACTGGTGCCTCTGCCAGTCACAGACCAGAGACGCCAGGCCGGGGCAATTATGGCAATTTTTGGATGACATCAGACCAGAAAATGAATGATTTCATTTAGCTGTCAATTTTTTTTGTTCTGGATCTGGTGCAGGATGCAGAACCTGTAATAGAGCACGTCAAAACAGAGTGGGAGTTGTTTAGACGTTCACATCTGCAGTTGGCTGGACGGTAATCCCAGCCTGGTTTGTCTGCTAATAATGACCACTGTTTGCTGTTGGCACTCGCTAAGAGTAGACTGGATCTCCCGGAGACGTTGGACCACCCAAAGACTTTAAGAACATCCTTGTGTCTTCAGCTGTCTCTTCAGTCTCCATTTACTGCCACACACACACCAAAACTACCATATCCAAAACGGTTTTGGTGGTGCCACTATTTTAGGCTACATTTGACCAAAATAACTGGTGGCGCTACCGTTAGACACAATCCAACCAAAATAAGTAAATGACTAACCAAACTAAAACTGAATTATGCCCTGAGCAAGAGATGGCTAACCCCATCCCCGACCGTAAATACAATTTATTGTAAGTCACCTGAACTGCATTCAGAACTGCATGAAAACTAATCACACGATCGCTGCACAGTGAATAGCACAAAACTTTAAAAAAGGCAGAAAGTAAGCTGAAAAGGGATATGTGAAATATGTACAATAACTTATCTGCAACCGCCAATTACACACTGGCACACTGGACAGACACTGAGTCATTTGTATAAAGTGTCTGCAAAAAGATCCTGTGGTTCTTCCCAAGGCTGCCATTTCATCTCCGAGCTCTCTTCGTTTGTGCTGCGAGCTTCGGCTTTATGCTGACAAACAGGCGCATAAGCGCTTTGGGGTGAGACTGAAAGGGGGTAAAAAAAAAAAACCTTCAGAATAAAGAACCAAAAACTGTAAATAACTGCACTTATTGCAATAGAATCTAGCATCAAAGTTCTTAGATCAAGTTGATAAAGTGGAGTTCATACGCCAATGGCCCAAATTGTGTTAGCGTGTAAATCCCCTCTTACTCCAATTTCCTTTTCAAACGCTCACTAATCCATTAAAGCACCATAGTTCAAAACTCGCAGCATCTTCCCTTCCTCCCTGTAGGAGCAGCTGATTTACTGCTTTCTGTTGGACGGGGTTAGATGTTTATACACACAACGACTGCAGTGACGTAAGAGGAGCAGGAATTGGATTTAATGCTACATGACGCAATGACACTGTATAGGCAAAACATCTAAATCCACAGATGCCACACATTTCAGTTGGAAATGTGTCCAAGCATGTAGCCTACCACACACCACTAGATAAAAATCAAAAGTTCCTCAGCAGTAACGTGAACTCACTGCCGCCAGGAGCTAAAATACAGCATCTCAGTGAATCGGGCCAACAGTGACATTACTGCAGAGTGACGATCAACAACGAGATGCAGGAAAGCTGGAGACTTCATGCTGGAGGTGATGAAGGTTATCGCTGGCAGGTGTGCAGGTGAGACAGGTGGTGTGATTGTAATTAGCCTCCATGGGACACGGTGACAGGCGGGGGAGGAGGGGACACAAGGAGAACCTAGGAAACACCAGCCAGGACAGAGATTTGAAAAATGAATATCAAAGAATTATGAAAACTGAAATATTAAAGAGGACTATAACACACCTATGTTTTTAATCAGCTGTAACCAAGGCTGCCCTCTAAGAATAAAGAACATATTAAGTTTAAGATGAATATAGAAGATGACATGTTGCTTTGTGTTAAGACCCTGTAGTCAGAAGAAAAGCTCACTGTCCTGGTTTGGTATTTGGAGAGGCCTTGGAGTCCTCCAGACTTGGCATGCCTTATGAGAGGAGTCTCCGGGTGTCTGGAGGTAAAGATAAGAAGAAGACCTTGATGATAAGTCTTAGTAGGGGTTACACAGCGTTGTTTTCCTCCTCCCCGGGGTTGTGCTTATACGTGGTTCTGTGTGACGCTACTGAATAAAGCCGAGATAATGCAATGTTATTACGTTTTTGTCACATCAGTGTCACAGCCGTATCTCTCCAAGATCCTGCTCTGATTTCAGATTGGTGTTGTTGTAAACTAAAGTACAGTTAGAAAAGATAAGAACATCTTAGTGGGGACTGACCTGAAGTACGAGTTTTCCACAGCAGGCACAAAATGCAAATAAACATCCAAAAGAAAGAAAATTAGCTTATGGGAAGAAACAATAAAAGAAAGAAGCATGAGGGGCTATCCAAAGATCTTTCTCCAGTGTTCATTTTAAGTTTGTGGGGGATTTATTATTACCACATGAGACTGCAACAGTCCAAAGGAAACAAGGAATTCTGTCCAAGAGCTCCATTAAAAAAAGGACTCCTGATGGGCCTGAGGTCACTCCAAGGTCAACACAAGCAGACTTGTTAATGTGTGGGTGATGTCATGACCAAGAGGTCTTAAATCATGATGTCAGGATATATGCTAATGCATGTGTGTGTGTGTGTGTGTGTGTGTGTGTGTGTGTGTGTGTGTGTGTGTGTGAGTGTGTGTGTGTGAGTGTGTGTAGAAGAGTAAATGTATGTTGTGGGAGTGTTTTGTGCATCCTGTGGGGGAGGTGGAAAAAGGATGATGTGTGTGTTTGTTTCGGGTTGGGTTCGCTGCCAGCACACAGACCCTCTCTGTCCATGTGGGGTCCAGGAAGTTAAAAGGTCTCAGAGCAGAGGAGGTGTCTCAGGTGACAAGACGCCTCAATCCATCTGCCCCGACTTCCTGCGAGCAGAACGCAGCAGAGCAATGTATGCTGTGCATTTCTTATTTCTGCTGTGATCCAATCAAATCATTGATGTGTCAAATCATTAATATCCCTCCAACATAATTCCTTCAGTCTTTTAGAAGACAAACCTGCTTCTTCTTGTTGTTTGTTGACATTGAGAAATGTACTGTAATAGTCATGTCCATTTAATTTGGAGAGCCACCGTAAATTGTCTGATTTTAAGACAGCGATGTGTACGCACATTGAAAGCCACAAGCCCACTGGAGAAGTTTTCATGACCTCTGTCTTTAATTTGGAGAAAATCCAGCAAAATCAACACAACTTAAAAAAGCATATTAAGCAAATAAATTTGATCTTAAGATGGAGCCTTGGGGAACACCAGAGGATAAAGTATCAGGTAGATACTAAAAATATCACTTCTCTTTGAGAGAATCATCTGTCAGATATAAATTACCAACTTCTTATGTATTCTGAAAAATCAAGTTACCTCTTAAACAAAAGGTTGCAGAAGAAAAACTAGTGAGCTCGGTGGAAACAGGCTGACAAGGCCAGGGCACTGAAGCCTCACGCGCTCTATGTCTTCACTGTAAGAGTCCAGATTTGATCATTTTATTCTCAGGGAAATGAGAGGCTTGCGTGTGTTGAGGTCGACCAACGCACGCTCCGTATGCTAACGCTTCCATTCAATCAGGATAAAACCAGTGACTGGAAAATATCGAGCCCAAAGCACCCAACAGACTGACCAAAGTCACACTACGAACACACTATGAAATCTATAACCGTCTTTATTAATAAGAAAATATCGTCTCAGCTGGGTATTGGAAGTAACAATGCATGATAAGTTACTGGGCCTTGTTATTCCTAGAGTCGCCCTGCCTGCCACGTTTATTAACAATAAACTTTAAACCTTTTGGTCGATGGACAAAATGATTTCATGAGAAAAAAGGAAACTGCTCAGTTTTATATCTCACTATAAAAGCTGACAGTAAAATAATTAAAATTATCAACCGAACAGCTGGAACACACCGTGGTCATTGCGTGCTCGTAATTCACTCCCTCTGTGTTTAACAACCGTGGTTTAATGCTTGGAAATGCATATGAGTAATTCATTGGAAAGCTCATTGTATTCGTGCTAGGGACCAGAAACGTGTATAATCCTTGTTATTTATTTATGTTTGCCCTCAGAGATACAGTATGTTTCCCCCCGGTTTGGGTTGATTGAATAATCGTATTATTTCTTTTTGCACCTGGAATGAATTCTTCTTCAACCTTTTTCTCTCAACAAATATATTTATGGCCTGTAGTGAACACAGATGCATTTTTATATTCTAATTTAAAAAATATGCCGCTCAATTCCCACGCAAAAGATATTCTGTCAGAGTGGCTACAATACGATTTCAAAATCTGTGAATTTTACAAGAGCTCTCTGACATTATGTTTACAGTTTAGATCTAAAATAGAGTGAGATGTTTTGTTGAGGTTGCCATGATCCTGTTTGACGGTTCCCCGTTCATGTTGGGGACACGGTTTGGAGCAAAAAGGACTTCAGTTATGAATTGTACACTGGCAAAAACAGGAATCACTGATTTATGTGTTTTTCATCATCATTTTCCATCTGATCTCAGTTTCAGACCAAGATGAGATGTTTGACAGAAGTTGTTGGTTTCATATGGGGAGATTGCCATCATCCAAAAGCTCTCCAATGACCTTGGAGCAACTTCAAGAAGTGGAGCGTTTAATGATTTATCTCAAATTAATATCAACACGGAGCCATAAACTTATTGCAACCAGATTGAGCTGATGCGTTCGGTGAGTTGGTAGCCAACAACCCCAGTCGTGTGCATCGCGAGGCGGATTGTGGGGGGTGAGCCAGTCGACGTCAGCAGCTGAAGAGTAGTTTGTGGAAAACTTGAAATGTGGAACTTTTACTGGGCCCTGAGTAAAGAACATCAGATTGGATCCAAGTCCTCGCACGTGAGACATCACAATCACCCATCTCTGGAAAACCAAACTGTCAATTCTAGAGAATGGGTACTTTCACTCTCCTCCACTTTTGTTCTTCTATGAGACAACAATATGGGAGTTTACGCATGTGTGTGTGTGGGTGTGTGATGGTTAAATAGCCGCCACCAGTTTGATCTTTGGAGGGTGTCGAGCTGTTGTGTTCTCATAAAATCTCTTTTATAGTCCAACAAGGCGGATGATATTTTTTTTGCCTCAGAATTTTTCTAATCCCAATTTTTTTTCCTTTTCATTTATAGAAGCAGGCATGTGTGCTTATATATCAGGCCGCACTAATGAACATGTTTTGGTTTATTAATGCTTAGACCATGAAAAGGCCATCTGGTGCTTCAATAGTGAGAATAACATTCTAATGAAAAACACAAAAAGAATTACTCGCACACTTGCAGACACTAAAGCTGCGAGCATACAGACACCGAGTTGACAGTTGCACATCAGCCGTTACAGTGTTCGGATGGGGACAGAGTGGAGGACCGGGTCTGGGCACTGCCCCCCCTCGGTGGGTAAACTCGACACACTGCAGCCATTCAGTTGGCGAGGCTCACTGGATAAAGTTAGGATTGTTTGTCAGCGGGCTGTAATGCCAGGAATGCTCAGTGCTGGCTCCCCCTATGTGTGTGAGTGTCTCTCACACTTTATTTTGCTTAGGATCTGTGGTAGCAACCAATCCCCCCCTCCCACCACCCATCCCTTAACTCTGTAAAGTAAAATTACAGATTCTACTCTCTTGCAGGCTATTTTGGTAACCCGACAAACACACAGACACACACACACACACACACACACACACACACACGCCCTCCGCCTCCCATCGCCCCGATGGAGAACCATCCTGTCTATATTCTGCACTGGCGTTTTCTAGCATGTTCGGCCAGCATGACATCACTTTCCAAATCACACAGACATGAACACACTCACACACACACACACACACACAGTCGGCCTGATGATTCACAGCTTGAGTCAAACCACTGACCAGCTGCATCTGACCAGTGCTCAGACCTCAGATCCAAGTCTGTCGGTTTTAATAGAGATGAATGATGTGTCCTCTCATCTTAATAGAAAGTAAAATACGATATGCATTTGTTCATCGAGCTCATTGACATTTTATGTGTTCTGACATAAATTTTTTACAAATTATAGATAAGAATCTTCACCCACAGAATCCTTATTTGTTGTTATTTGAGTGTTAAAGAGACATTACATACCACTCACACGTCTGTGAGCTAAAGTGAAGAGAGTTGAGCCTAGCTTAGCTTAGCATAGTTTAGCTTCGTGCAAAGACTAAACACAACAGAAAAGGCTAACCTGGCTCCTTCTAACATTAAAACACAAAAATATTCCTAGCAGCACATTTAAAGCTTGACACAGAAATGAGCAGTTTAATGTGCTGTAACCGATACCAACAGTAACCACAGTATACTAAGTATCAAATTGCTACAAGTACAATTCATACATTTAAATGTATATTTATTAAATCAATATAGGTATTATCAGAATAATGTAATTGAAAGTACTCCTACTTATGCATATTGATCCCTGTTGTATTTTCATCCGTCATTGACTTGCTACATCTGATGCATTAAAATATAAGCTATTTTAATGTTGTAGTTGTCTTTAGAGTGAATGATAATGCATTATAAAAATGTATCATACATTTATATGTTAAATCTCACATCAATAAAAGCAGTGGAGTGAAAAGTGTTTCCATTTTTTTACATGAAAAGAAAAACGAGAAAGTTGCATTTCAAATAGCTTCAAATTATACTTTTACAGTGAGTTTTAAACAAACAAGAGCCTTCCGCTGTTTGAACTGTATGAACCCTTAATCAACGGAAGAAAGCGTAAGTGTCTGCTGGCCAAAAAAAACATTATTACTTGTTGCTGTCCAGATTCACATGTTTTGTTCGTTATCCAGAGAAAAGCCTTTCCATGATTTCATGGTGCATATTTTCAGACATGTTTACAATTAAAGGGTGATACGAAATGTATCCAACCCCTTATGCTCACAGCCCTTTCAAACCTCAATAAATTATGTCAACAAATGGTACATTTTGGAGATAAAAGGTTTTCAACTGACAACAGCAGCTTATGATGTATAGCCTAATTATCCATGACTGTAATGGTAATGTGTGGCTTTCCTCTTTATACTACAGGAGATAACTATGCTACAGTTGTTTGGACCTCTTCCCCCTCATGTTCTCAGAGCCGTACCCCGGCAACACTGCAACACACACACACACATACACACACACACACACACACACACACACACTCATCTCCAGCTGAAGCTGCGACGTCAGCTTGCCCCAATCATCCCTGTTCAGCTAAGGCATGTGTTTCCTGTTTGTACCCTCAGGATGATGTCACATGCACAGGGTCATGTGTTCCCTGAGTAAAGTTTAATTTAAAACATCTCCGTGTCCTGACTCATTGGGATCTGGTTTGAGGCTTTAAGGTTTGTCTTGCATCAGGGGAGAATATCATAGAGAGAAAGTATGCACTGAACAGAGGCAGAAGTGAGAAGCTCCCCATAGATAGTGGATAGGTGGGACATAATAGGTGAATAAACCCTTGTTCGGGCTTGTCCTGTCATCGACCTCCTTTCACACAGATGTTTACCCATAACCCCAGCACACATTAAAGACTATTAAAGTCCCAATTTAATGTCTGACAGATCTTACACTTTCATCTTCGGGATACAATTTCCACCTGTCTTCAAGATATGGCAATAGTTTAAAAAATTGTTTTAATCAACTATATCAGTTCAACTGCTGCTACTTTGTCTCTGTTCAATCCATCAGCAACGAAGTGCAACATTACCTTTAATCATACTGGTGTTTTTTAATCTGAGACAAGAAATGCTAAACACATACAACTGCTTGAAAAACAAACAGACAGCACATACCGCTCAGACCCTTTGCCAAAACAAGCAGAGCCAGTGATCACGACAGATTACCAGGATGTTAGATTCAAAACGTTGACCTCAAGCCAGCGAGAATTCATTTCCAGTATGTTTACAGTCGAGCTGTGCCCGTCCGCTCATAACATTTCCTTGTTCGACAAACATTTGTCTTTTGTTGATATAGTGAAGGATAATCATGATCAGGGATCGCCGCGGATGAAGACAATGAATAACAGGTAATAAAAAAGAATCGCCATAGGTACCCATAAACTACAATGTAGTCAGGAAAACAAGACTAATAGGAAACATACTGACTTTTAGGTCGTTTGCAAAAAAAAGGAAGCATAGAGGTCATGACTTTAACATGGACGTGGCTTATCCCTGTGTAACAAGGCTTCAAACAATCAAATCCACTATCTACCAATCAAAGACTGGAAAATAAGAAGATGGTTTTATCTCCCCTTTTATAAAACAAAATCTTTAAGCACTGCCATTGTCTAGTGTATTAAAAAGAAACAGCAAACAAGCTGTGAAAGCAGACGCCGAGGTGCTCTGAAAGCCTCCGGGTTACTGCATGGCAGGTGGTTTTGGTCATTTGATTAAAGGGGTGCTTCACTGATTTCGTATTGCACTTTAATGTGGAAATAATGATAAAATCAAGATGCACGGATGAAATCACAACACTGTGTTTATAAGCTCAGCACTCCCCACGGCAAGTAAAGTCATCTTTGTATGCGAGTGCGCCTTTAATTGCAAAACGTATTGGAAAATTGTCCTTTAGCTAATGTAAGGATCCCATATCAAAATGTAGGAGTTTTTATTAATATGTACATAATGTCCTCACATTATGCACATTTTCAATAAAGCAATGTTTGATTTCATTACTGCAAACCAACACAAAATAAATATTATTCCAGCACAGGAGCACTGGCTGCACCAGACTTGCCCTGCAGGTTCCCCTTAATAGGTTAATCTGGCCATGTGTGCAAGATAATATAACACAGAGTAAAGAATGTCCTATCGGAAACACCGACAGTCCCACATTACTTTAGATTGGCTCCGGTACCGACTGTTCCCAGTAACCCTGGAATTCACAGATTTATACAAAAGATAAGGCCGTGTATGTATAAGCTTCAATAACGCCACGTTTCTAATGCCGTCTTTCAACACCCAACTTCCAAATCTAGCGAGGAGTTCAGTGTGGAGAAGGAATGAGTGGGTGTGACGCACGCACACAGCAAAATTAACTCTTTTTTGTTCTCACTCTGCACGGTAGATGTAAATATTGGCCCAAATGTGACGAGGTTTGTGAAGATCCAAGATCTACGAATAATGAGCCGGGTGGTTTGCACCATCTTGGTGCTTTTTATCAATCTATACCATTCTAGCTAAATCATGGCTAAGTTTGATTTCGACTCAGACAAAACGCCAAGGATATGGATGCAGTCAAGCAACTGGGGCTGGGTTTCCAGTGGTAACATGGTGGGAGAACAGGCCAGTCTTTGTTAAAAAGCTTTAGTATCGCAGAGGAGAGAGAAGCCATTGTGCTTCAGAAAAAGCCTCCTTATGGTTCATGTCCTCAGATTGTAATGGATCCTCAGGCCCCGTTCAACGAATGCAACTCACTCCAGCCGACAGTATATGCATTTCAATGGGCCTGCTCGCTGGAAATGGGCCGCCTTGTTATCAAGTATAGGATAAACTACCGCCGATCCATTCAGCGCAAGATAGGACAAAAGTGTGAGCCGAGGCTACTAGTTTCAGTGCAACGTGCCGTCTATGACGGCCATGAAAGAATATACAAGTTGGCCGTGTGAATGGTGAAGCTGTTCAGACAGTGACCAGTGTAATTTAAAGGAAGATTAAACATTATAGGCCGAGGTTGAAAATAAAATGACCACGATACCAAAACATTTTGTTTTTCCCTTTTCTTTTAATTTCACAAAAATGCGTCTGTTCCTGAAAAAGAGAGACAGAGTGCTCTAGAAAACACTGAATGCACAGTTCTCACTTTACAGATGTTATTTTTGGAACATGTCATGGTTCATTTTAGGCACTTGGAATCATAATAACATTCCCTTTTCTGAACAACAAATACATCTTTGGTCCAGTAAGTTATTTAAAAAAAAAAACAAAGCCAGAGTATGAAAATAACACCAGCTTCGATGTTTGTTTCCTCGAAAAAATGTACTTTTGACATATATAAAGCTTCATAAAGACTTTAATACTTAACAGGATTATTATCGCTACATCTCGGAAATGACCAGCAGTCTCACAGATGTTTTGCAGTACAAGTGAGAAAAATGAATGTGTCGGCTCAATCAGATGTACAGCAGTACAGGATTGTTTTAGTCAAGTCACATTTGGCAAAATCAGGTTTCTTTTTTTTTGTCGTTTGTTTTCAGTCCACTTCCTTTGAAAGATAAAGACCACCTCTGCTCTTTCCGCGTCCGGTTCAGCTGCAGGGCAGCCAAGTCCGATATGTATTACTACACGGCGAAACCTGCGGCGGCTGCACATGTGCAATATAGTAATTACTGAAATTGATGTCTTGCACGTACGGAGCCGGCTGGTAGTAGCACGTGACGTTTGTCACCGTGGGGATGGCGTTCTGCTCAGCCAGCACCCTCAGCGCCAGCATGGAGATGAGGCTGAGCGTCTGGCGCCGCTCGTGGCCCATCAGACACACGGTGCTCTCGTTCACCACATGGTGAAGCGTCATCAGGCACTCGTACCGCTTGTGCTCCATGCCGGCGAAGTGGTTCTGCAGATAGGCCTCCAGCTTCCTCTGCTGCTCTCCTATGTCAGAGAAGTCAATGAAGAAGCGCGAGCACATGTAGCGCTGCATGTGCTTCATGTCCGCCTCGGAGGAGGCCGTGAACCCGCGCACCAGTAGGTGGCAGTACTTCAACAAGCCGCCGCCTCGGATCTCTTCCGGGCTGCGTGTGGCTATGGTCCTCTGACACAGGTGGTCCATGGCCTCCTTGAAGTCCCCGTACACGCTCTCCCCGACCACAGTGGGGTGAAAGCTCTCGGACATGGGCGTCTCCGAGCAGCGGTCGAATAAGAGCAGGGAGTCGAGGCAAATCTGGAAGGAGTCCACGCTGAATTCAAACTGCCGCCGTAGAGAGTCCACAAATTTTAGCTCCACATTCTTGCCCGTGTTGTTGGACAGCGAGATGAGGCTCCAGCGGTCCGTGTCATTACAGACTTTCACCAGTTTCTGTATGTAGGCCTCTTTGAGGGTCAGTGCTGTGATGCGCTCCTTAGAGACCCCGGCTGGCAAGAAGTCAAACAGGCAGTCCAGCACGACGTCCTTCACCAGACGGAAGGCCTGATCGTCTTTCAGTGACACGCCAAAGATCAGGTCGAGGTCCTTGTAGCCCAGTCCAGTGTCCTGGTGGAGCACGTGGCTGGCAGCCGAGCCGTTCAGTCTCACATCCTTGACGCACACGCCTCGCTCCTCCAGCCTCGCCCGCACCACCTGGACAGAGAAGACAGCATGAATTTATACCGGTTCTCTTTTAAGAAAATTAGAATGAAAAAAAAATGGAAAGCAACGCTCTTCTAGTTGCAAATAGCCTCCACATGGGCAGAGTGGAAATCAATAGCTTGTGAAGGCGAGATCAATACTGCGGCTCACAAAAGTCCATTTCATCACCATCAGCCTCAGTCTGAATGAAACCTGAAAAGCACAAACAAGGAGCAGCAGAACTGGAGAGTCTGTGCTCCTGGTTCTTCTCCTGCTGGGTCCGATCGGCTAATTTAACTAAATCTAACAAAAAGAATCTTTCTTTAGGCTAAACATCACAACCTCAGGTCATTGAGGGTCAGTGGCTTTCCCTTCCTCTGCCCCAGTGACCTGTGAGATGTTTAAACAGCCTCAGCGCGGCTACACTGGAAGACGATCATCTGCAGCTGGACATAGTGTGCTAGCAAACACACAAAGGGGAAATATGTCTGAAATAAGACATCCAACATATTCAGCATGGCTGCCTGAAGGGAAATGAGAATCCACCTGTGCCATGAAAACGCATTCTTCCCAAAACATTTGTAAGTCATCAAAGTTCAGTGGGAACTTAGATCTGAATGATAAAGGACAACAAAAACTGCAGCTCCCAGGTTACATCTGGCATCTGTTTGAGAATCAAGTCATATTTATTCCAGGTAGCAAACCAACAAAAACCAACAAATGCCCAACAGTGTAAATGTTAGCTAATAACTTCAGATAGTGAAACCTGGAGCACAAATGAGTTTTTCATTTGCACACAATCCTAAATCTCCCTAGTGACACCGAGCTGTCAGATTAGTGTCTGTTAACTCTCTCCCATGGTGATCAGATAACAAGCTGGCTCTATTAATACACACTGACTGGGTCAGGCTATGGACAAACATTTTAAGGCAAGCTAAGGGTCCACACAGCAGTGTGTGCAAAAGTATCATGAAATCACAACTGTATAACTTGGCAGTAACAGCCTCGTATTCACGCAGCCATAAAAGTGCTGCCAACTGGGTTCAAATTCCAATCAGAAGCAATAATATTGTGGGGTTTGAGTGCTGGTGGTCGGCCCCGACACGGCAGGCAGTCAGAGCCAAACTCAGGATCGGGCCTACGCTTGATCCCTTTGCTCCCTGCCCTGACCACAGGTAGCCTTCACCATGCTGCAGCGGATGTTATAGCGGCCTGTTTATCCCTCTAATGAAAGGTCCACATTCACAGTCATGCCTCCTGTGATCCATAACAGAAGAGGCACAATTATATCAGCGGCCCCATTAAATTGAAATTTTGGCTAAACAGCAACAGTCTACAGGTTGTGTTCAGACAAACTAAATAAATCTATGTGGCAGGTTTGAGCTAAATACGATTATACAGGGTTTCCACAAACCCAGGGGAAACTAAAACCCCCACATTTTGGGGCCCAAACCTGCGTTTTAGGCCTCCTGCACGCTTATCGGATGCATTGATCTTTCCACAACCAGCAGCATGAAGCTCACATGTGTTGAGCTCATCTAGAATATGTCAATGTGTAAATGCAAAAAAAAAAAAGAAGAAAAAAAAAAAGGGGGGGGGGGGGGGCTCCATTAGTTGGACTTCGGAATCTGCAATCTATTCATCCTGAAATTCTATCGTGCCATTTGTCTTGCACTTGAATGCACAGCCAACTATCTGGAGACACCAGAGGGAAACGTGATCCAGCCACGATGTAGGAGAAGTGTCTGGAAACGTGGTGGGAGGCGTCTGTTTCATACATTTTAAGGCAAACCACGAGAGTCGCGACGGCAGGATTTTCTCACATTTCACACATTTCACAAATTCTTTCAGTGTCATCGAGACTTTTGAGATAATAATCACTGAATTAATACACTGAAGTCCTGAAACGAAATAAATAGACTAATAATAAATAGAAATAAAAATAAATAGACTAAACAAAAATGACGGTGTAACGTGCCATGTAAATCCCAAAGGATCCCAAAAACGTCAGTGCCTCGCAAATTGGGGGGTTTGGAGTGGAGACCACTAGGGGTCCTAGAGGGGTTCCCAAGGGAGTCCCAGACTAATTAAGTTTCAACATAATTCCCCTTTGTGTTAACACGGGGAAGATACTCAACTATAGTCTAATATTCAATTTCATAATTATGCATACTTTTATAAATAAACATATAAAACAAAAATGTAAGCGTAGATCTACAACTAATAATAAGTAAACACGTTGGCGTGAGGAAGTGTGTGGTGTTGTAACGTTACCTGGACAAGGTGCCGCGGCTGCACGGACAGAGTGGGGAAGTTTCCCCGGCCGTGGATGGGGACGGCCTCCCCCAGGATCGAGTCCAAGCGCTGCACCTGATCCCAAGACAACACGCAGAACCGCCGACTCTGATCCGACGCATCACCGCAAGACATGGCGATGTTAACTTTCCGCAAAAAAAAAAAGAGAAATCTGCAGAATGTCAACGAGCGCTTTCTCTCTTAAACACGAGTGAGATATTCCCGTGGATCTCAGCGATGAGGAGGAGGAGGTCCGTAGAGTCAACGCGGAGGTGAAGAGTAGTAAAAGTTTGGTCGAGTCAGAGGTGCTGGAGCCGAGAGTGGGATCAGCCGTTCGCTCCGGTGTGTGCCCTTAAAATCCGGTCGGTCTGCAAAAAAAACCCTATTCATCAGAGGGCTGAGAGCGTCCTCATTAGCATGAGCGCCGTGATTGGCTGCTGTGTTTGGTCATTGATTATGGACGCCCTGTCTGCAGGAAACACCCTTCGCGTGACGCACTTGAAAGCCTCCTCCCCTCCGCTCTGCTCATGGTGCTGCCCTGCATGCTGACAGGGTCCCCCCCCCCCTCCATCCCACCCCTGATCTGTTGCTCTGAAGCTGCAGCCGTATTGTAGTAACAGCGTTTATTCCTCTGCCGTTTGGTCATCGGTGTCAGACAAGTAAAACATGCCAGGAATCACATTACAGCCGTGCAAACGGCCCTACTTTTTCTCCTATGATGCATTTCTTTATTTGCCCAGGGAATGTTTGCAGAGTATGCAGGATGTGTTTCCAGCAACGCCCTGCTGCACGATTACACACTCCATGATCATACAGACCTATAGAATGTCAGAGAAGACAACAACTAAAACGTTCAAAGGTCTTGCTGGAGGGCAGCTCAGCAGCGGCTAGAAGATACTTTATGCAAGCAAGATTAAGTCATGTTTACTAACCTCTAGGCCACTGTTGCAGCACCTTCTTGGCTTTTGACCCCTGAAAACAAACCCTTTGTCTGCTTGCCACCAGGCTGCTGCCAGTTGTGACCATTGATGGGCAAAGAGAACATGGCTGTGACCAGTTCAACCAAAAAGTGACTTTTTTTTTTCCTGGTTCATCTGAATCATTTGTGGAGATCTTTGTTAAATCAACGAATAGTGCTGACTAATTCCCAAGTCAATAAACAAGTATGTGTAGCTTAAGGATGTTTGTTGCATCAATTTTAGACCTACTTTCTGAACGTCAGAGCATAAATACATGGCCCTTTTTTTAACAGTCACTATCTCTGCTGTTTGTGAGGGATAACATTTGAAGGCTCTAAGTTAAGTTGATTAGCCATGAACCTTCACTTTAGTCCCATTCATTATCACAGACTTGAAATAAAAAAGATATTTAGAAACTGAAGAATATGAAGGCCACAACACCTGTTCTTGTTCCTTTATCAGCTTTCTTGTCCATTTGAACTACTACCACTACTTTAATAAATTAATCTTTATTCAAATCAATTTAAATATGTGATGAAAAACTAAACCACCGTTAATTATTTTCCAATTAACATGACATAAGACAGCAAATGTGGGTGCTTATACTGGCATGCTAATCTTTGTAGAGCAGTATACTCCTCATTCACACCTATTGCAATATTTGAACATCTGTAGGCCTATTATGCCCAATAAAAAATATTGTAAAGTATTTGTGATGATACAAATACATGTGGTTTTCTGGCTTCACCGTTATGTTCGTGATTTAAAAGAATAGTGTAACGTATTTAAACCACGATAGCAGACTGTTAAACCTTTACAATGTTGCTTGCTGATCACACATTTTTATAGTTCCTTATCATTTTTAGTAGATGGCCGTGTTGAATACAGTGTGTACCTTTGAGTTGTTTGTTTATTCTGCCAATGGAAAATGAAAGGCCACAACTGCACGGACAATTATTCATTCAATTTGCTCATGATTGTGCAGGGATTTATGAAAAGGCTCTGATAACCTGTGATGCCCTTTAAGCTTTCCATTTACGTTTTCAGATACCTCACTGCCACTTCGTTCCACCCGGCCTCCTTATCTGCGCTGTTTTTTCATGTTGTGGTGCACATACACACATTCCTCTTGTCTGAACAGAACATATGCCAGCTTGTTATGCCTAACACAGTATATAATGGTCTGCCTGAGGTATAAAATGATCATAGTGAGACTTGAGTTAAATAATGCACATATATTAGATTGCTTTATTTAGCTGCTGTTATCTGCATTCACTGTCCTCCAGTTTATTTAACCCTTTTGAATTTCCCTAATCTGTAAATCTTCTTGGCATCAATTTATAAAGCTGGATTTGATATCTCATCCTGTCCTGCGTGACATCTAATAAGTGTTTAAATGCAGTAAATGTCCCCTAATGAAGGACCTGACACAATAGCAGAAAGGACTCTTTGAGGGGAGACAAGGCTCTGCCTGTATAGAACAACAGAGGTGAAAACATCAGTAGGTTCCTCTTAGTGTCATCATTTATAAAATCCCTAACAACTCATACATGTCCACACAGCATGTTAGTGCACCTGTAAAATGTTTACAAGAGAGTAAAGTTCATTCCGTGATTGATCTGTTTGGGTTTTTAATGATGCAGCAATAAAACAGAGACAGGTGGACACAGTCTTATGCACTCAGGCACTTTTATCCCCAAAAAACCCACAGCTGGAGGTTGACAGTGTCTCACAAGCCTCTGAGAGGTCGGGGTCGTGGGCGTACCACAGATTCGGTTTCCACGGAAGATCACTTCAAATCCTATGATGTCAACATAATCCTGTTTCCCTAGCAACAGCATCCGCTTCGGTTGTCGGGCAGCTGGGCAGAGGCGTCTCCAGCTGAGGGGCATGCCAGGTGCCGACGTGAGACATCTGCGTCATCCGACTATAAATAACCCCCGTGTGGCAGCTGTGCATCCTGGGAGCAGAACCAGCATTTACCTGAATGCGAAACACTCGGGAATGAGAGAACAGTGACAGGAGATAAATGTCAGGCCACTTGACATTCTCAGGTTCCCTCACAGCCTCGTGTCAGAGGGAGGTCAGTCGGATGTGGAGTTAATTCATTCATGCAGTGGAACAAAAACAATTAACGCAACATAACTTACGAGATCCTCCCCTGAGTTAACATCCTGCTGGAGCCATGACAACTGTGACTGTGAGTCTAGTAGGAGTGGTGAGATTATTTAAACACACCTTTAACAAATTATACATTAGACAGGCCACTCCTAAGCATGCAAACATAATGAAACAATCTTTAGTACATAATATTCATGACCATCAATGAAAGAATTTTCTTTTTCTGCTCAAAGGCAGATAAAAGACTGTTTTTTTGCAAACATCACTTGAGTCACAGGCACCCAGAGCACATTTAGATCCATCTTTTCAGGCTCAAATCCTGCCAGGAGCTACTGGCAGCTACTGGTGTGGCTAAGTTATGAGCAAAAGTGCTACGATGGCGACTCCTGAGGAGGTTTGCATAGAAGCTGCTACAGCATCAGTTATATCCGGACTGGGAGAGCATTCCTGCATTGAACGACGATTCTTTTCCAAACTTGCTTTGGTAAGACTTTGATTGACAGATGGAACATCCAGACACCTGTTTCTCAGATGCTTCGGCGTAACAAAGCATCTGCTGGGTGAGGTGAGATAAAAGAAGCCAAACAGTGTGTGTTGTTGTAATCTGTCTTCGCCTCAGAAAGAGGAACAATGAAGGGGAACGGGCTTTTTCTCTCAAGTGCAGGGACACGAGTGGACGTCAAAGCGTATTGTAAAAGCTTGGCGGCAAATCGATGTTGCCAAACAACAAGCAGCAATGTGTCACAATGATCAATTGTGCAAAGGCCGATAAGGCTCCATCTGTCGTACAGGATGAGTTGTGAAGCTCTTTTCTTACTCGCCTGTTGGGGCACCACGACCACCTATGTGAATTAGTCCTCCTCGAAGACTTCCCTCATGTCTCAGCGAGGACATGTTATACTAGAAGACCAAGTCTTAGCTATAATTAGAGCGTGCATCATGTGTAACCGTGGACAGCACTGCCATAGCCAAAATAGTGATGCAGCTGCTGCTCAGACATTTCGTGGCTGATGTCAAACTGCATGTTTCATTTTGAAAAATCTACTCTGAGTGAATAAATGTCGGAGTTGCTTTTTCAGTGTGGCTGCACTTAAACTGTCACTATACAAGCAGGTGTAGCTGACCAGTCAGGACGGACCCTGGGGACCTAAACCTGCGATAGAGAGTGTGTGATAAACACAAGTTAATTTACTTTTCCAGATTGCTCCAGATGACAAATCTATGGGACAGCGGAGTGAGATTACGCAAGCAGCCGCGCTTCTGACGTCAGACTCCGTCCACTGCACGCTTGATTGATTACAGTAGTGCTTGGCTGAGCGGACCAGTGTGCTGCTGGGGGGGGAAAGTACACACACACACACACACACCAAAATACACCAGAGATCCGAGTGGCATGAAACATCAGCTCCGGTGTGTCCACACCTGCACTCTGAAGTGGAAAAATACTTAGATGTGAAAAAAGCAATCACACCCTAAATGATCTGTTACCTTTCCTAACGATGTTGATCACGCTGCCTTTTGCCTGTTACCTGATATCAGCCATGTGTTTAGTGTTTTTATACAGTATTTTGTCCAAAAATGTACAGATATGTTAAGATTGTTTTTTGTAACAGACTTGTCTATAGACACAGAGCTGTGGCAGTATCTTTGGATAAGAGGGGTTATCGAAGTTGAAGTGCTCTGAAGCTCAACGGTCATATATAGTGTAAGGCTGTGTATTATCTAAGGTTAAGGGAATGGATGTATAGAACAGTATTGACAGAGAAAGAATGTAAGTAAAAAAATTAGCTGAGGGTTTAGAAACACTGGTAAATACGAAGGTACACAACAAGGGGAGATAATAAATTAATTTAGAGTATGCAATTAAATATTTACACAACTTATGTGATAATTGAGAACTAGGGGGAACCACGTACACATGTTCTCCTGTATCTGAATACTTTTTTTTATTTTCCTCAAATTCTCGATCACATATAGATCACATGTGACTTCTTCCTCCAGATATGGGAGCACATGGAGAGGAGAGGAAGGTATGGACCATGGTAATAAAACCCTCACCTCCTTCTGCATGCCTGGCACGGCCTAACTCGGATAAGCTTCCTTAACTGGAGCGCACGTCATGTTGTGCAACGGCCCCCTACACCCACTCCGATGGGACATTTAATGTCCCTGTTGCATATTATAATGTCAAATAATACACAGAAAGAAAATAAAACCCCTGTTTGCTTCACTTCTCTGCTTTGGTGTTGCTGGTTGAGCGGTTCCCACTCTGGTATGAAATACTACCAACTACACTACGGGGACGTAGGAACAAGTTGACAATGTGCAGATACTGCTGGGTAAACAACATGTGGCCATAAATGCTTTAAAAGATAAACCTGTTCTGTAATTTTCTCAACACATGTGTCTGGTGGACATTATGGCGTATTAAGAGCAACCAGAGAAGAGTGAACTGGCTCTTTCCCCACTCTGGAGAATTTACCAGAAGTGAGAGGGAACCCCTATTTAGCAGCGGGCTCTGATTTCATTCCCAGAAACTGTGCCCCCCCCCCCCCCCCCCCCCCCCCCTATTCAGTAGCTGCAATAATAACTCCGCCTGAGGGGAGATAAAGATTGTAACAGGTCAGGGAGTAAATTCACCGGACACCTTTGGGGTCGAGCACGGTAGAGAAATGGCGCGGATCCCTCGGAGACGATGTCTGTTAAGGTCATGATCATACCAGCACAGCTTGACTCGTGTAACGGATCCCGCTCAGAAAACCGCAGCCAGTCAGTCAGGGTTAAAACCTCCGTCGAGCAGCATATCAAAATACGTGAGCAGCACATTTTTCAGATCACCATCCAGATTTTCTTCAATTCTCCTCTTAAAAGGATTTCAGGATCGGTCAAATGTGTATCCCATCATGCAGCGGGTCAGAAGGAGCCAGAATTGAATGTTGATAAAGAAACAAGCTGTTGAGCAAAAACAAACACGGCTTGTTTTCCCCTCGTTCCGATAGATTCACGCAAGGTTTTCTGGTGAAGGCGATGGATTTATGTAGTGTTGTAACTAAAAGCAGGCAGGCATGTTGCACACATGGCCAAAAGCTGCTCTACAGCTCATACTGTCGGTGGAGCTCTTGGCAACGGGGGCTCAGCAGGCCACTCCACATGGTCTCAAACACTCTTCTGACCTTTCTCCCCTTTACATAACTTCCTTTTTAAGAAACAGTTACGGAGCATTTAACCTGTTCTTTCCTCATAAAGCTGCACGGTGGCCTTTATATAGCAAACATACTCGACAGCAAACATGCTGAGAATATGTCCAGTCATGTCCCTTCAGTGACTCAGCATCTGTTTGTCTGTCACCTTCCAACACCTCTTCTCCCACTAACTTTACTGCCGTTGCTTCATCAAGCAGTTCAGTGGCCTTTATACTGTACATTATTGCACAACCACCATGTGTACATAACCACCCTCCTATGTGTTTCTACAGTATGGCTGAGTACAGATCCATACACTACTGTGATACCTTAATCTACTGAAGCCAGTGGTGGAAGTAACTATTGCAAACAGAAAACATTGTTTGTCTGGCGTTCCTGTCACCACAAAGTATTGATTTAGGAGCAGCCATACTACATTGGAACAATAATTAATCAATAGTGAATTCATGATTAATCATTTAACATCAGGTGCAGATGTATTATCAGTGAGGTGTAGATGTACTAGTTGACGTAAAGTAGCTCTCCCTCTGTGTGTGTGGTTATCTGAGCTTCTCCCTGCTTTGTTGACATAGACATCTCCATGTCCGTGTGTACTCTTAGTGCATGTGAGCGTGCTTCGGAGCGTTGGCGATAGTTTGTACTGTTAGTGTCGTTAGCACTGTTAGCGATGAGCCGCCGGCTCAGGCAGCGCCATGTTGAGACCCATAGAGAAGCAACCAAAATTAATATTTGTATTATTGTTGTTCAGGTCAAAAATATATGTAAGTCTCAGAAACTGTCATGATGTGATGGAGTGTGAGAAAAAGATCCTCGCTAGTTAAAGTTAACATGGTTTACGTTGCAGATAAATGTGCACGATGCATTTGTGTCGGCTGCAGAAGTCAACCCATTTCTTTCATGCAACGCAAAGCGTTTTTCAGCAGATTGATTGAGGCCTTATCAACGGCTCTGTATGATAATGGCTGTTGATAAGGTCTCAACCTGTGGTACCCTGGTACGCTAATCCACCTCCATGGCACATATTCAGGTTTCCATGGGGAGATCTCTCCACCTCTCCACGCACAGCCTACGTTTTTTCCACTGCGAGAAAAAGGGTATATCTCACGTATTTTTACTTGTTCACTTATCTAATCTGCCATGCTGGAAAAAAAACTCAAACACAAAATGTTGCGGGTAAGGTATCTTGGAAAAGTGGAAATTGTTTTTATGATTATTTGGGAGATACGAGGTCATAATCAAGACCTACATATCAAGAGCCAGACTTTTATGTTTACAAAACAGTAATAGTTGCATGAAATTATCTGACTGACCGTCACAACCCAAGATAACCTCTGCACCAAACACAGTCAACAAACTTAAAACACAAACCAACACTGAACTGATCCATCGTGGCCTTTGTGTGTTAAAAGGCTTACGGGGATATTTAGGTAAGGGTTAGTTACACCCAGAGACATCCCTGGAAAAGCTGTAAACAAACTAAGTTAAGTAAGTACTGACCAAACCCAGCTCAACGTGGATATTTCATGAAGAAATCTTGTGGATCTTCTTTGAACCTTGTTAGGATGTCAAACACATCTTAGTTTTGTTGCATGGTCGCTGGCTGCAGCAAAGGGTTAATTCTACACAGCTTCAGTGGTCGGCACTTTAAGTTCACACATCACAGCAGCAAGCACTACCGACAGCAGGCCCTGACTGTGAGTCACCTGTTGTGTTCACAGAGGTGCTTCACTTCTGCTGCGATGAGGAAAAGACGTGTGAGAGCGTGACACATGGCTGCACACATGACAACGGGGCCGAACGTGGCTCGCCGAAGGGGAACAGGGGGGGCGATGAGTCACACAGCCGATGACAGATGGGGGGTAGATTGGCAGTGGGTTATTTCTTGGAAGAGCTGGAATTTATTAGTTTTAAGTGAAAGACTGGCTTTCCCAGCTGTTCGGTTGCTGTGTGTTGTTCTCGGTTCAGAGAAAGGAGAAGGAATGAGAGTGTCACATTAGACAATGAGGTCCGAGTCTATATAATGATTATTTATTTACTGAAAGAGTAGAAGCTTAGCCCTCAAACATGGTTCTGTTCAGGAGTCACCTTTTTGATAGAAAACAAAATGGATCCTCTTGTTTCTGAGTCCAGCAGTAGAGCAGGCCACTCACCCCGGCTGAGTGGGTGGCCGTCTCTGCAGTCGGGGTCAAAGAGTGCGACACACGCCAGTGAGCGAATAATCACCAGCCGCCAGCGAGGACTCAAATAATCTACATGTCAACTCTGCTGACAAATGAACCCACTGCACACGGACGACCCACCTCTGCCCGTGTTGTTAACACAAACCCCTCTTCAGATTGCTTTTCTGCAAACACTTTCGAGCCTTCTGGGCGATGGAAGGCGGTGGACAAAATGCAACACAGCTGCTGAAGCAGTGATGACACTGCGTGACACTGAGCCAAAAGTATGACCATCACTTTTATGTTAGCTAAGGATATAGAGGTTCCTATACTTGCCTCAGCAAGGACTCTTTTGAAGTCAAATAATGCAATACATGCATAAAAAGCTTAAGGCATCCATTAAAGATATCATGTTTCACAACAAATATGTTGTAATTTTGACTTCCTCTGTATGAACCAGATCTTTATCTTTTTCTTTCTGTATTGACATTTTTTATCCTGTCAACCCTTCTAAAAACAATCAGCATTGTGTTATAACACTTTAAGTATTATATCGTTTACAAAGCATTTAGAAGACGGTCCAACAGCACATGCAACTGTACATTCAAGCATCCTCTTTGAACGGTGAATAACATCAACATACAAGGGACATCAGCTGCCACATGCAGACACAATACCGGAGGACCTTAAAGCCACATTCTCACTGTTTTCTGCACATAGAAGTGACAGCTTAGTGCAGGCAAATCCAACCTCAGCTGCTATGCGCTGCAGCCGTGTTATCGCTGACCTTCAGGCTATTTTTCTGCAGTTTTCAATTTCAATAGTTACAGGAAAACCAGTTTATCTTATTTGGTGGGAGGGCAGATCTTTTTTAGACTCCTATTAATATTTTTTTGCCTTTTAGTGAATATTATATTGTACATGAACTGACAGTTTTATCAGCTAATTGTAACTCTTTTCATGGACAAATTCAGGCATACATACCTAACCTCTCCTCCAGGTCTTTAGCTGTGCAATTTGGAAGTCGTTGCATGGTCGTCTTTATATTTTCTTTTAAAATAAAAGCCAAAATCAACAAATGTGATAATTTTTATTGACAAAAAAAAATGTTACAGCTCCACTGTTACATTCTACAAAATACAAACAAACAAGTTTGTTCATACAAGCACTGCTTGCAAATGTCTACACATCCTATGGGTCTTGACGCAGACTGATTAATGAACGACCCTCTGACTATGGCAATGTAGTTCATCACAAACTCACAACCTATAAACAGCTTCAACGCTCAATGTCAAAAAAATAAACATTCAAAGGCTTTGATTCTAATGGTCATGTTACTAAACTGCCCACCGACTGGGCTGCAATCTATAGTGTCAAGCTGCCCTCTAGTGGCACAAACTAACTCCTGCTATTTACGGTTATTGACTCCGTCACAAGTAGCGGTGTAAGTTTCATACGATATGATGACGAAAAGGTCACAGCCATGAAAATAAGCATGTAAAGACACCTCGTCATAACTCCTACACTATCACTCTGCTTTAAACGTTTATACATTGAGACTGCACCGATGTACGCAGAGACAGAGGCATGTGCCCTGAAGCAAAGAAAAAACAGATGCTCCCTGAACGCATCCCAGCAGATCACATTAACAGGAAACAGTGCTAGATATGAATACTGCAAGCCAGGCCCTGGTGGGCAGCAGCAAATTTGATAATGATGGTAAATTAAATGCTTGGTTTTGACAAATTAGATAAAAGTAACAGCATCACATGTGGAGGAACCATCGTCTCCATAATATCCCGTCCAAACATGAAAAAGTTCACCAGTTTCCCCGTTTTAAGTGTCCTCCTCTCAGTTATAGCCTTCTAAAATGATACCACTCACAAAATGAGCTTTAAGCCTTAGTGCATCTGATACACAATATATACAAAACTGATTACAAAATACAGCAAAGACCTTGAAATGCGAACCTTAAAAATGAAATAAAAACGTCCCTATTCAAACAGATCGCTCATTCATCTGAATACTGTCGGAGTCAATCCACCCAATGACACTGGGATGATGTGGATAGATGCCAGGAAATGACGGGACATGACGTAAGGCCAACTTTCGAATGGATAAACCTGAAACGGCTCGCTATCCTGTACTTGCGCGGTAAGAATTCCCAGATTTGAAGGTTTGCATAATATATTAGCAAGAACTGAAAACGCTGCTGTTGTGACGTATGGCTTGAGGTTCTGCGGAAGGTGTGGAGGCATGTTCTGGGTGTCCTCATAAAAAGGAGTAAAAAAAATATCTTTATATTGTGCTTCCACGTATTACTAAGATTTACCTCTATCCTGAAGGCCGGGTATAGTATGACTTTGTTGATAAAACTCAAAGAACATAAAAGCCCTCCATGTAATGCTGGATATACTCATCACAATGACACCGTAATATACCACACAGTGTGCTCACCACTATGAAAAGGTTTCTAAACATTGCCAGTGATACAAAGCAGCGTTCAGTGCACTACGATGCTTTCCGTTCACTTTTGGTTACTGGTTGCACTCAGTGTAGCGGGCTGAAGCCAATGTCAGTTGTGTCGCCCAGAATCAATGTAGTGTGGCTCAGCGACGGGGAGGGAGAAGCCAGGCGGAAGGCCGGGTTGCTGGAGTGCAGCGAGTCTCTCCTCTGGTTGCTTCTACTGAACGGGGGGCAGGGAGCGGCCATAGGCCGGCGGGCCTGCTGTCCTGAGCAGCCAGCGGAGGGTGAAGACTCCGTGGAAGGCGTCGCCATGCCGGAAACGTCCGGGCCCAGAGGGGTGGTCTTTGGGGTTCCAGGGGGGCACGGGCCATGAAGGTCTAAGGAGTGCATCATCCTCTCCAGCACATCCTTGGTGCTCTGAGTGCACTGTGTGGAAAAGACAAAGAGAGAAGTCAAGAATGAGGGAAAACCGGCCACATCAACAGTTTGTGTTGTGAAAGGGTGAGCCGCAATGACACAGCAGTAAAAACAGCACAAACACTTTCTGCAGCGTCATTAAATCGATTAGTTTGAAAGCATCTCAGTGAATCAAATGGAGAAGATGTTAGTCACGACAATGCAGGCAAAAGACTGAAATGGATGTGAAGAAGCTGCGCTCCGTTCCTTCTGGCTCTGGATTCATCAGCCTTCAGACATGAGCTCCGTCCCACACCCAGAGATCGAGCAAACGTTAATGAGGCGAGAATGAACGTAGTGAAGCATGCACATTGACAAGAGAGGCTGTGCGCCCATTCACACCACCACTGCACACCAATCACAAGATCAGCCCAAACCGCATTAATGGAATTTCATAGAAAATAAATAACTGGTGAGCGATTTCAAACTGAAAAACACAAACTAAAGTTATGAAAAAAAGACAGTGAGTGGCAAGTGAAGAGATGATGCCATTGATTCAACGTTCAACCCTACTCTTACCATCAACCGTCTACATGCAGCAGTGCCCTTCAGGCTGTGCAGGACAAAGCAAAATCCTGACAGTTCTCCTCCTAGCAGGGTGGAACGGATACAGCACAACACTTGGGTGTCAGGTCTTTCATCTAGCAGTAAAGGTTACATGCATATGAAACAAACGTTCATAATATATCAACTCATGTTTCAATCATTTAAACCCACTAAAATAAAAAGAACCTCAGAAAATACTTTTCTAAAAACAAAATAAAATAAAAAAATCTTACAATCTGCAGGTACATGAAGACTTGGGAAAGAAAATGGAGACCAAAATCTCAAAATACAAAAATAATGTTTATTCAAACACATAAAAGACATTTTTAAGGTAAATAAAATATGCACGTTAAAATATGTATTGAAGAAAGTAATGCTAATAATATATCTAAGACCATCCATCCATCCATCCATTTTCTACCGCTTATCCTGTATTTAGGGTCACGGGGGGGCTGGAGTCGATCCCAGCTGTCATTGGGCGAAGGCAGGGTACACCCTGGACAGGACGCCAGTCTATCACAGGGCTAACATGTAGAGACAGACAACCATTCACACTCACATTCACACCTACGGGCAATTTAGAGTCACCAATTAACCTATCCCCATCCTGCATGTCTTTGGACTGTGGGAGGAAGCCGGAGAACCCGGAGAGAACCCACGCTTACACGGGGAGAACATGCAAACTCCACACAGAAGGAACCCGGGCCGACCCGGGAATCGAACCCAGGACCCTCTTGCTGTGAGGCGAGAGTGCTACCCACTACACCACCGTGCAGCCCGCTATCTAAGACCATCATGAATGAAAAATAGGTTCAAGGCGTGACAAATGAGCTGTGATAAAGTGCTGATAGATCAAATACAAAATATGTCCTAAAACCATTTGCATGTTCTCCTAATAAGCATTAATTAAGTCCTGTGTGGTCATACACCTTCACCACAACATACAAGCCGAACCCGCAGTCCAATAACACGGAGGGAGATACTGAAAAAGGGTGCAACAATGAACCCGTTCACTGTCCCACAGCACAAACTGACCTCGATATATCTGTCTGACAGGGTGACTCAGCAACTCAACAATATCCTTTGACAAATGGTTAAATTTCTGGCTGTAGAAACTCCTAGAAACACTTTCTGCATTTTTAACTGCTCAATGATGCCCAACGGCGTTACAGTTGGCTTCCCAGACATTTTGTTCTAAGGCTCTAAACAGGTGACACAGCAGTGTTGTGTCAGCATGTTGCGTGGGGAGAAAGCACCTCTTCGGCAGTAGTGATATGCTCGCCGAATCATTTCTAAAGTGGATATTTGGCTTTACAATGCGTGCCAGTTGAACGCCATCATAAGCTGCATAATGTTGTCCTGCTTTCTGTTTTCATAAAACAATACGTATGTAATGCACAACTTCTATACCACTGGGCACAGATACAAAGTACTGCATGTACGCAACTCTGGATGGATGAAGGAGTGGACACAGTTGAAAAAGCACATGGGGGGGGGGGGGCAGCCTAACAACGTGGGATCTATGCGAAGGTGAGGACTTGGGGAGGGACCACAAGCTGGTTCATCCTACCATGTTCTCGTCACTCTTGGCCACAAAGGGAGGCAGCTCGATCTCCGGGGCCGAAGCAGCAGGGATCGCCTCATCGAGACGGAGGAAACCTCTTCTGTCAATCAGACTAGAACACAGAACAAAAGGTTATGTTGGGATGCACGTTAATATACACTGTGCATGTGTTGTAACTGATGCAAACATCAAGGAAGTGTCCATGAAGAATTTTTATATATTCTGAAAAAATTGTGTGTGGGATGAGGACATCTTTCCTCACCTCGGCGGCATGGGGCCACATAATGTCACGCAGCAGTTAGTCATGATGCTGTTGTAACTGTACGGGTTCCCAGACTCCTCTGCACACCTTTTACTTGACCAGGAGCCCTTTATCTGCAAACAATGAATAAAGCTGCCTGTAAGAAGATGAAGTCTGTATTAATCATCGTGAACTGAACTGTATTATAAAGGGGCGCGAGTTCTTACATCTTCATTTGTTGTGAGGTTGGAGGCTACCAAGTATGTATGGAAGCCTGAGAGGCCCAGAACAGACCAGATGGAGAAGAAACAAATCACCAACTCCACCACAGTGCACAAGGAAGAGTCAAGGAATATAATGTCATCATGACCAAAACATATTTAAGACGGATGGCAATTAAAGCTGATGATTCAAATCTATAGCACGGCTGAATCCATGTCTAAGTAGTCAGCAAACGTGTAACGGTAACTAACTGTTGCAGCCCAAGCACAACATCTAGCTGTATGTATTCAAATCCCAGCGGGCATGTCGCAAATTATATGTGATTTGTACATTGAAATGCAATTAACTTTGAAGCATAATGGTTACAGAAGACCCACAGGCAAAATAATCTAATCAGATCATCTGCTCTTTGGGATAGTTAATAAAAAATAAAGTCTGTGTTGCTTCCGCATTCAGAAAGAGACACAGAGATTCCAACAAGATGCCGTAATGTGCACCCCGTGTCACCATGAGGAAATTAGCCAACACCCCGCCTGTGAATAACAAATCAAACCACTCACACATGCACTCTATATTTGTCTGGCCACTGACTTCATCTCACGAGAACATGAGGCAGCAAACGTACTGGAAAGCTATCCGCCTAAAAGCACTACTTTGCTGGGTTGCTAACTCTCTGATCCTATTAGGTGTGGGTTAGGCTGAGGAGCAGCAGGACATGTCTTGTCAACAGTGTGACTTGTGTTATTTCATTACACAAAAGAGTTGCAGATTTGAAAAAGTTCTCATCAATATAAATCGATTGATTATGTGAAAATGTAGAAAGGATATCTGGCAGGGCTCTCTTGAATGGCTTGAATAAGGCTTTTAACTTCTTGAGAACCTGGAGTGAGAAAACAGAACAAATCAGAGACAAAGTCATCTTAAAGTGGTTCTTAACGTCATGACAGGAACATTGTACAACCGCTGGGTGAATTTCTTTCTGAAGATGTCATGAGAATACTTACGCAGGGTAATGTGTGTGATCACGCAGCCAAATATGAAAGATGTCAGGAAAGACAGAGAGATGATGAAGCTGTAGAAAAAGCGGTAATTGCGTTTGCCAACGCAGTTCCCCACCCACGGACAGTGGTGATCAAATCGCTCTGAGGGTAAACACAGAGGCACGTTTATAGTAGTTGTGAAGTATATTAGTAGTAGGAGTAAAATCTAACATGTATTTTCAATAACCCTTTTTTTTCTTAACACTATTGCAGGCAGTTAATTCATTTGAAGTCTACGTCTAAGGCAAGATTGTTTGTTACATTAAACACAGATCAGTGGATTCTTTTAGGAAGGTGTGTCGCATGAAGCACACTAATGACTGCCAGCCAAGCGGTATGGAATGCTACTCTTGACAATGATAAGCTGTTTTGGTTAATTAATGCAGTTTGCATCACATCCTTACCCACACAGTTGTCACACAGGCTGCAGTGGGAGGTCCGGGGAGGGCGGAACATTTTACAAGTGAAGCAGTATTTGAGCTTGACCACCTGCTGGTTGATGAGGATCTCCTTCGTCCGCGGAGGGGGCCGATACGTAGAGGACCCGGAGGTGTCTTAAAATAGAGTACAAGGAGAGACTCGCTGAGAAATGCACATATGAGCTTCGCCCAAAAAGGCAATTAAACACAAATAAAGCTATGTCTGACATTTGTGCTCTTCAGCCATGATAAGAAGTAAGCTGATTATGTCCTGCTTGGCAGTTCAATAACAAACACGTCCCTCAGAGATCCCATCGCATATGGCAAAGCTCTTTTACCCCCATCTGTCCCACTGTGAGTGTGCCTTACCTATCTGCTTCTCTATGTCTGCTGCCTCGTCCAGGGTGGCCCTGGGGAGGATGCCTGGGTCTGTAAAGCTGGTTCTCAGCAGGGAGACGACCACAAACACAAAAAGCACCCCACCAATCACAGGTATGGAGACGGTCAGATGGTCCACCAGGAACGGGCAACTGTAAAAAGAGAAAAAGACGAGTTTGATTCAGTCAAAACCACATTTATATTCCCACGTGGTAATTAGAAAATACATTTGATGCTGCATCCCTCACACAAGGAAACTAGTTACTCACTCGAATGCGAAGAAAAGGCCACACGTGACAACAATAAGGCCAAGGGTCAGAGGCAGCACGCCGCTCTGTCTGGCCAGGATGATCCGGCCGTCGCAGTAAAACCGGTTCTTCCCGGGGAACACTTCCCATTTCCTCCGCGACCGCTGCGCCTTCGTCTCGGGGCGGTTCTGCGCGGACGCCGGCGACACCGAGAGCGCCCGCGGGTCTATCTGCTGGTACTCGCAGTTCTTCATCGCGTAAAGTTCACGTAAACGGTAACGACACAGTACGGAGGTAGCTAAAGGCACTCACGAAAAATAACCCTCCTCTCTCGCCGCGTTGTCGGGAGAATGCACTCTCAAGACTCAGTCATTCCGCGTTGATGTGTTTCTGCCTGCTCGGTTAGCGTTCAGCTGCCCATCCTGGAAGCTAACGCTTGCTAGCTAGCGAAGCAGCAACGGCATTCTTCTCCGTAGGGGTTTTACGAGCTGAATCCGTTGTCGAGTCGACTCGAGGTTAACTCCCATGTTTGGTAGTTAAATTAAAATGAGATATACAATAAGAGGACTCATTCGGTTGTATTAAATCGCGTTTATCAAAACGAAAAAAAAAATCCTCCACACCAACAAACGGCTTTCGGGCTCAGGCTCCAAGCGGTAGTTCACGTTTCCTTTTTTTGCCGTCAATGTACGTCACGAGCAGGATCATGACGTATGCACGCAGGGCTCGCCGCTGATAGCAGACACCTTTGGCGCCAACACGCAACACGTGAACGGTGATGATTTGTAGATCAGTGGCAAACAGCAGCGTCTGTACAGTGCAAAACAATCCATAAGATTACTATTGTTTCTACATTATTCCATGTATTGTATAGACTCCCGGTTAATCTGTGGCCATTTTTTATATTCATGAAACATCCTCGTCATTTCAGAGAAGAACTGATACATACAGTACATACACATAGATGCACTCATGTAAAGGTTGGTTTTGTCATAGTTTAGTCATGTCAAAATCAACTTCATCATTGTTTTTCTTTTAATCAGACATATGGCTTCAGCTTCTCCCATTGAAGTGTCATGTTGCATTTTAGTTAATAGGCAGAGGCCTATAAACTCATTCCACTGTTATCTAAGCAGCTCTTTCATAGAACTTGTCATCTTTGGTTCATAGCTCTGCAAAGTGAGATATACAGTCTGAACTTAAACCACATGTGTCTGCAGGGACTGATTCTCCAGAGCATTAACTACAATGCCCTTGTTACCATGGTGAGGTGCCTTTGATGCTGAACAGGTGATAGTCTCTGTATATCAGCTGTGACATTATTCAGCGTGTTTCCAACCTCATTCTGCTCCTCTGGGGTTCAAGCCACTTTTGGAACTCATGAGTGGGAAAGGGCAGGTTTTTGATACAGTTAATACACAGAGCAACCGGTTTCAAGCAACCGGTTTATTTTCCTGTTATTATTTGGGGTTTTAGGTGGAGTTGATGTGCACTAAATTGTTTTAAGGGTAACAGCAGCCTCTGCTGGTTTTACAGAGATGTCTGCAAACATCAGGTGTAAACGAGACATGACATATCTGTGCAGTAAAATACACCATGAAGGAAGACAAACAAAACTGTTTAAATAATACAAATATGTTGTTTGGATTCATCACATTTAGTTTAATCTTAAAATTCAAGGGTAAACTTGCAAGTGTGTCTTTGGCAGCCAATTTTCTTTACAGCAAAACACCAAACAGCAGTTTTTAATGCCTCAAGGAAAGGGATTACCTTTACATGGATATAAAACTAAATTGAGGATCCTTTTACAACAATAAAACCTTTTTTTTTTCCCATACACATCCAAGAATTCCAAAACTATACATTGGAATAACTTCCCAACATGCAGCGCAATATTCAATAAAAAGTTAATTTAATGGTATGCTACTGCAAGACCTTAGCAAGAAAAAAATATTTATTTTTCCCAAGTACAACCATAGCTTTTCCAATATTTACAACTCAACAAGTTTCAGGGATATTGTACAGTTGAGTTCACATTTAACTGAGATGTTCTCATCTAATTTACTGTCTATTGCATGTAAAAATCAGCAGAAAAATAAATAACTGTTCTATGTGGGACTGGGTGAGACAAGTATACGTGATTTTCCTGTTCTTTGCATTGGCTTTATGTACTCAAATAGAAATGAGTGGTTTCATGTTTTTAAATGAATGTGACGTTGACAAAATGTTCGTTCATGTATAGCTTGTGTTTTTTGTAATGCTATAGCAATGAACCATTTAACAATTACTAGAATGAAAAAATGTACTATTGATGATGCATGAAACAACACCTGCCCAGTCCTACATAGCCATATTGCATTTCAAACTCAGAGTAACAGTAAATCATGTCCATGGCAAGAAGTTACAATGCAGCACCAGGCCCAGCAGCCAGTAAGACAGGAAGTATCCCAAGATGCTCTGCGTGGTAGGAGAACAGGTTTTAATGTGTGGCAGCAATGCAATAATGGGGTTATGGGGTGTATGGCTGCATCCGTTCCTTGAGTGCGTTTGTAGCTGTACATTTGGATTTGATGTTTTCCTTCGATGAAGAAGTGGTTCATTAAGGAGGAGCAGGTGAGCACTTATCCAGAAGGGCACCGGAGACGACGAGGCCAGGAATCTGGTTAGAACCTAGAAATATGAATTGAAAATGGGTAATGAGTGGAAATCAACTGTTGGTCCTCACACACAGACTGACAAAATGTTCCACAAGAAGGTGGTTCTATAATTTACTTACCTGCACGTGCATGCACAACGTCCCAAACACCAGAAGTACCGTTGAATGAACAACATAAACAAACACTCTGGGGTTGAACAATCCCGGCGGGGGTTTTTCAAGTCCTTTATTTCCACCTGCCTCCCAAAGTCCGAGTCTCAGACACAGTTCTGGATTGGCTTGAAAATATGCATAAGCTGCCATTATGCCAAGAGTGGCCATAGGTAGAGCCAGGATGAAGTTTGGTATCTGCTTCAGCTCAAAGTAGCGGAGGAAGCCCATATCCCAATAAACGTCCTGGATATGAGAATAAAGCAGGGGGAGAGGTCTCATGCACCAGAGGGGTGGAGGACCATTTTCATCTGGAACCCGGTAGCCCTTTAGTTCAGCCAGCGACAGAAGAGCAGGGGGGATCCTTTCCAACGAGACAGAGGGTGTGCAAAACGTCCGATACCCGTAGTACTGGAAAGCACAAAAGGGAAGGGCAATAATTGCAGTTCCCAAGAGGGAGGTGAGCAGGAGACGGATGATTGCCCAAATATAGTGGAAGACTTTACAGTGGCCTTTTATTGTCGTTCGATACACACGAATCTGGCAAATAGCGTGCAGCGATGGAAGATACAGTAGAAATCCTATGTTAACAAGTCCGTTAGATCGTGCTGCAGTGGCTATACTGAGGGCCAGGCAGGCTCGGAGGATGAATCCTTTCTCCAGGAGGAACAGCCCACCAAACGTCAACGCAGCAAACAGGCTCTCCGAGTATCCGGCGGTCATGAAAACATTGGCAGGCGTGATGCAGTAGAGCAGACTGGAGAGCAGAGCAAGACGTCTGTCCTGAAGAACTATTCTACTGAGCGCATACAAGGCGACAGCACTCAACAGGAAGAGGGCAGTGTTCCCCAGAGCCACAGCCACCAGCAAACGCCCCCGCACACTCAGCCAACCGCTCAGGGGCCACAGCAACGTCTCTGCCAGTCCTCGGAGGATGATGGGGTAGAGGGGGAAAAAAGCAAAGTTGTGCTCATAAAGGTATCCCCTCTCGGCGATGAAGAGGAAATGCTCGGCATCCCAGTGAGAGAGGCCACTCAACAACCAGTCCACTGCAGAGTCCAAGTACAGGGGCTCCTCTGTCCGTGGTGGCCTGAACGCATCAGCATCATGGTCAGGGATGACTGCATTGAAGATAGCCTGAGGAGAATTATTTAACAATATTTGATATAATAAATCCTGCCATTGTACAGCTTTGCTTCACAGAAAAAAGAAAGCACATATATCAACTGTGTGACCCAGTATGTAATTCCCTGAACACTATGCATAAACCACCACACAGAAACAGTAAATTGCCATGGTGACTTCAACATCCGGGTATTGGACGTTAAAACAAACCATAGCAAGTCGATTAGCATATTGCCCGATGTCACAACATCCAAATGGGCTAAAAGCCTACCTGCAGGAACAGTGACAGACCCCTGGTCACTGTGGCGAACTCCACAACTGCTCTGACGTCCATAGTCATTGGCGTGAAGGATAAAATGTGAACAAGCCGGTTATGACGGGCCTGGGCACTGTCGCCGCTTCGAGACAGTCAACGCTGGATTCGTCATAGTTCATATAAAACATAGCTAGCTGGAAACAACTTTTAGGCCGCCGAGATTCTGAAAGTGTCGCGTTTTCATCGGTTTGACTAATTCAGGAGGTAAACATCGTTTTTTAGACAGATAGTCGTCGTCATTCGGCGTTTGTTTTCGCTCAGGTGCAATCTTTGTCCTCACATCATCATCATCATCATCATCCTGCAGCAACTCTGCTTCGTTTCGAATGGGACATTTCACTTCCGGTGTCACCGACATAATTTCAAAATAAAAGCTCGTGAGGCAATGAGGAGATCCCTTGTGTAGTTTCTGCTACACGAACACTTAATTGTTCTTTTGTTTGTTCTGTTTTCTTATTTTACGGATGACCAAAGCAAAACATTATCAAACTAAACTTGCGCGTTCATTGATTTACGTTTTTCAACCGTAAATCAGATTTTATACGACGCGTTGTAACGTCTTGTCGCAAATCAAATCTTTTGGTCACGTGACGGGTGAATTTTGTTTCCTCTCCAACAGGCGGCGCTCCAAACTCGCTTATGACTGTTTTTTTTTTCCAAGTGGCGCACGTACGTTATCCTCCATTCAACGCTTATCATTTTAGCTTCAAGTTTTATTGGCTTGCATTTTAGGTTAATATTTTTTACACATGCCTTTTAAGTACTGGTTAAAATCAACATTAAGTGGTTCCTTACCTGTTGATTGTTTGGCCCAGGATGAAGCTTTATGGGAGCATAACAGTGTTATGATAATGTGATGTTTATGCTGAAAGAAAGGCTATGTTGTTTGTATGTTAAATAGACTTTAACGTAGAAATAGTAATAAGGCTGATGCAGTCATTTCCACAACGGTTAAGTCCACCAAGTTTCTTGAGCAGTGGTTTTTCATTCTTTTGAACCCACTTGTGTGAATTCTCACACACACACACACACACACACACACACACACACACACACACACACACACACACACACACACACACACACACACACACACACACACACACACACACACACACACACACACACACACACGTTTGAATCATTTGTCCATTCCAGAATAATAAAACCCATCAAACAGCTTACCAAGATTTAATGTACATTTATTCTTACCACGTGGAACATATAGTATAAAGATTTCATACTGAATAAATGATATTCATTGAGCCAAAAAACGGAAAGGGAGGAATTTACATGTTGTCTTAGCTACATAGTCTGAAATACAAATATGCAGAATCCATGACTGAAGAAAAATTGTCAAATGTGTACTTCATCTAGTTTATTTTTGTTGTACCAGGAGATAACAGGTCGTGTCTGCCGTACTACGGAACTGTGGAGAGACCAGAGGTGTGGGTCAAATCGGTGGGGACTCGCAGACCAAACTCAGGTCGGCCTCAATCCCTCACCGATAACTAGTGTGAGAATAGTGACACAGACAGAGACAGACACAGAGAAAGGAAGTGTAATGTACAACATTATATATACACCACAGCAAAGCTGTATTTGAAGTTGAAAACCAGTCCTAAGAGGTGATTTCTTTTCATAAGGGTATTCATACAATCAAGGGATAAAGAGGAGGTAAGGGTGTTGTAGGTTCTTGATACTTTGGGGAAGAAAGCCATTTTCTGTTTAACACCAAAACTAAAAATGACCTCAAAACTCTAGAAGAGCTGCATCTTCTGCTTCTGTGTGAAACGTGTGTGACAGAATGCTTACACTCAAGAGCAGTACGGTACAGAAAATGTCCTACAATCTACTGCACACTGCACAGGCCTCCCCGGTGAAGGTTTCTATTGACAGCACTTAGTCTACTGTCGGGCTGACTGGTGAAAATCCAACTACAGCAACTATAACCAGTAGGCCACTTGTCAGTCTGCTTCACCTCTGAACTTTAACCAGTTACAGACTCATTGTGCCCTCGAGGGGAGAGCTAGGGCACGCTGTGTCTCCCAAACTCACTGTAAACGAGACAGCAACTTTGGTTACAGTTTTTGTTTTTCAGCTATTTATTTATTGATTCATTTATTTATCTTTATTAAAAAGTACTTTTCCCCCCAAGTGCAGAACAGTCTCCCAACCGTGGTGCTCTGCTCTGTCGTCCAGTTGGCATTAATGTTGCAAGTAGTGTCACTTTGTGGGCATCTCTCCGGTTTGTAATCCACCACAGCTCTGTGATTACCCTCCTCAAGCAAGGACGGCCTGGAGAGGGCTCAGAAAATGGAGTCTGAAGGATTTTCATAAATTAAAGACAGTCACTTGAACTTTCTTGCCCTGTTACACACACACCAGGTTTCCAGGGAAGAGGGGATTGGGGATAAAACCCCCCAAAAGTGGAGCCATGGCTCCCTACAGCTGTCATGACTGGCCAATCAAAAACAGTACATCACAGATAACATGAGAAACCAGCGAGTTCATTAGGGGAGATACTGAAAGGTCAAGGAGTCGGGACTCATGTAGTGTGAACTCTGAGTGGTTCTCCTCCACCTTGGCTAAGGCGTGCAGAGCCCGGGCGGCTCGCCGCATCATGTCCGGGCTTGTGGGCTCGAAGTGCATCCCCTGTAGGTGTAGTAGAGAGCTTTGGCTCTGCTGAAGCTGTGTGGCAGCCAAACTATCCTCCAGGAAGCCCAGCAAGTTACCCACGCTTCCTTTCTGAATGGCGACCGATCTGGCTGCCACGGTATCACCCTGGGCCAGGTTGGCCAATAGGACCACAGCCATCTCCCTGCAGACCGCAACCTTCCTGTCTCCAATTAGCCGCACCAGGTTCCCGTATAGTTTCTCCAACCGACTGAATGGCGGAGTGGCCAAGATGAGGTCCACGTTGTTGTCTTGGATGCTTAGTTTGCTTAGCGTCTCCAGGACCAGTCTCTGAGGTGACAAAGCACTGTGGGGGCCAAGGGTGGGGAAGGGGTCCTGGGCCTCTGCTGATGGACAGACGGCCCAGTGGAGAAGACCATCCAACAGAGGCAGGCAGATGCTCTCGGGGTAGATGGAGAGGTCCAGTTGGCCTGAGATGTTTGCCAAAGTAACCAGTGTGTTCTCCCTCAGGAGCTCCAAGCAGTCCCACCACCATTCATCCCTTTGGCCCATTCCCTCGTCTGAATCCTCATCTTTCTCGTAGGTGAGTGGAGCTTGTTTGCGCTCAGGGTGCCTGTGGTGGAGCAGGATCAGGCGTCCCAGTAGCAGCAGCAGCCCGGGATGTTTGGACATCTCGTGGTCATTGCCTGGCACAAAAGAGAGGCTGCGGACAATATTGGAGACACAAACGCAGCGACGAGCTAAAGAATCCTGCCAATTAGCCAGGGCGATGAGTGGCCCCTCATCTTTACTGTGAGGCTCATCCTCCAGGATGGTGCCAGTCGGCTTCGTCTGCTGGGTTAGAAGACTGTCAAAGGAAGGAATGGGTCTATCATTCTCCTCTTGACTTTTGGCAACTTTCTCAGCCGTCTCAGAATCCGTTTTTCTCTCCTCCTCACTGCTGACTGAGACTGCTGCTTTCTCTGAAGAGGTTGCTTCTTCATCCTGATTCTTCCTTTTCTCTTCCTCAGGTGGAAAACAATTTTCCAGTAAAACTTCTTCTGGGGCTTGCCGCTTCAGCAGATTTGAGGGCACAGAAATTCGTTCTCGTGGTTCCATAAAGTTTTTGCGTGGTTCAAAGTGAGTCTGGATGTGATCCGTCGAGTCGCCCCCTCCGGCACTCCAATGAAGTAACCCGCTGTTAAACTCTTGCAATTTACCATGATTGTTGGACTGGCCTGCTGTAAATGGGTCTTTCTTACGTACCACCTTTAGGGGAAACTTGTCAAACTTGCTGGCCTGTTTGGGTCTCTCATTGGCGGCTAAGGATTGAGATGAGCCCGTCTGTTCGGATGAAGAACCCTTGCTCTTCCTCTCCTCATCTTCCTTCTTCTCATCTTGACCCCGAGACTGTGAGCACGGCTCTTGCTCTTCCTCCTCTTTCACATGGGCTGGCCCCTCCGTTTCTTGGTCCTCCTCCTCTTCTTCATCATCTCTTTCCTCTTGTTCCATGTCCTCCGCCCGCAGCTCCTCCTCTTCCGTGCTGTCCCATCCTTGTTTCAAAGCATCAGGATCAAGTAGTGTCCTCTGGCCAAGGTCTCCCACCTCATACTCCCGCAGAATGCCAAAGATTTCAATGAGGCAGCGTCGGAAATACTCAACCACCAACTCCAGTAAGCCAGGCAACTAAAGAAAGAACCGATAAAAGGAAATATTAGATATGATCACTATGCATAGTGTATCATTCTAAACCAGTATTAAGGGAACAGTGTTACGTCTCACCGTGTTGAGCTCAAAGGTGGAAATACTGTTGTCATCATACAGGAGAATGTTGATGGTATCCAAAGCCCACGTACTCTCAGCCAATAAACCAGACTTTAATGACATCATGACTCTCCAGGCCTCTGGGGTTCCTAAGAAGTGAAGACAAAAAAAATGGTCCCCTCTAAGCAACAACTAAGAAAAATATGGCTGGACAGAGCAGCATTAGACAGTAAATAATAAATAATTTATATGTATGTAGTCATACCAATATCTTTCACGGTGAGTCTCCGACGTGGTTTCAGAACAGGATGGGACGCTTCTATGGAGCCGGGGGGAAAAGGCATGTCTCGCCTTATTAGAGGCGACTGCACCGGAGGGGGCACTATGTGAGATGCAGGCACCGGAGGGCCAGCCTTCTGCATCTTCATTACTCCGTGCATGTAGGGAGATTTACTAGGTGATGTCCTGCTGTCCATGGGGCGGGGCATGGAGGCCGGGCTGGACACCTGTGGAATGTGGTTCTGCACACCCTGAAGGGACTGGTAGTTGGACTGTACTGAACGAGGCATAGGTTGCCCAGGCCCTGCTGGACCATAAGGAGGCTGGCGCGGGCCCATCTGACTCCCCCACTGGCCATCATGGTTCATGCGCTGTTCTGATGACATCATCTCTTCTGAGCGGTTCATGCCGGGTAACCGGGTCCCTGGGGTGGGCCCCCAGGGCCGCTCTGCCGGCTAGGGTAGTTCTGATAGTTCATGTCTCGTGGTCCTTGCCACATGGCTGCCTGAGGACCTTCGGGGCCTGACTGCATCATCTGAGGGGGCATGTTGGGCTGAGCGTTGGGCCCTGTTGCTCCCTGCATACGTTCACGGCCAAAAGGAAAGGGGAACTGATTGCCCGGACCATGTGGACGGCGATCAGATCCGGGGTAGGGCCCACTGCCGCTGTACTGATTGTACGACTCCTGCTGTCCTGAAGAGGGTGCAGGGGCACCTCCTTGCTGTTGCTGCTGCGGTGGTGGTGGTGGTGGTTGTTGTTGTTGTTGTTGTCCACCATGGAAGGGCCCACTATATTCCCCCTCATGACGTTTGGATGGAGGATAACCCCCTTCCACAGGACGCTTGTAACTCTATAAATCAAAAAGGTACACAGAGAGAGTATTATTTCATGCCATTTCAGCAGAAATGTAAGAATGAATGCATAGGCATGTGCAACAGCTTCCTGCTCAAAGCAAAGTCCAATACATGACTTAAGCTGAGCAAAAGAGAAAAGGATTTACTAAATTAATAAAGTGCATTTAGCATAGTGAGAGTTGGTGTATCGCAGGTGGATCAATATATACCTGTTGTTGTGGGTACATTCCAGGCTGCTGATTTGGGTAGGAGCCTGTAGGGGGCGTTCCCTGTCCAGGATACTGATTACCATAGGAATCATGCCTGTAAACACATGCCTCATCAGTTTGATCATGAAAATATTATGCATCTCTAAATCGCTGGATAAAGACATAGCCCACTGTTTTTCCACATACAGTCATACACGGTCAACATCATAGCTGCTTATATTGATGAATTTCTGATCAAAATACATGCAGGGTTTCTTTTTATTTACAGCTTAACACTCTGTATCTGTCACAGTTGTACTAATAAGATTCCTTTTTTTTTTTTTATCAATCTATAATACCATTATTAAATATAAAGGCCAAATGTAAATGCTGAATATAAATGGCCGAATACATGGTGCAAAGGCAATTTAAGTACTTCAAATAAGATATGGAGAAAATATTTTACCTGTGCGATAAAATTTTAATTAATTAATGTTATTCTGTCACGATCAAATGAATATCAAATTAATGTTATATTGTGTATAACCATATTGTACACCAGGAGGAAAATGTTGTCTTGTAACGACACTAAAGAACTGTACTGAAAGGTCTTCTTTTTGAAGGAAGAATGATCTGTTTCCATTGACAGTAGCTTCAAACCCAAGGAGCTTGGCAAATAAAGTCCTATTTGAACTAACCGTGGCTGCTGTGGTGGGAAGCGATTTGGCGAATACATCCCTGTGTCGGCGTTGGCAGGTATCATAGGGTTTGGCTGAGGAGCACCAGATCCCATGTTGCCTTCTGGGCCCATTCCTTGCTCCGATCTGGGAAAACCAGAACAATACACAAGGCATGTTTTTGCATATTTTTCACACAGACATACAAATTATGCTAGAACTAAAAAAAAAAAAAAAAACAAGAAAAAACAGGAAAAACTAATTTAAATGATTCATTATCAGCTACTAGCCAAAATTAGTTAGTCAATTCAATTAACAGTAAACCCAGTAGGCAATCAGTTTGCAACTCATCATTTCTGTAAGCTCAACATCAGTGCACAAACCTTCTATCACAAAGACAACATCGGTTTCCTCATATCAGTGAGCATTACACATTACAAATGTAAATTAATAATAAATTAATTAATTGAAATTTTTTATTTAAAATATGATGAATAGCTCACTGGATAGGCAGGGATGCAGCCTCATCTTTTCAAAAATCTGAACATTTGACTAAATTCAGAGATTGTATTTGGTTCTGGTTTCCACAACAAAACCATGTCAATTCCTAAAAGTTCAATGTCCCCATGCATTTCATGAAAGTCAATCAAAAAATAAAGAAACTCAGGCTTAGAGAGACTTTTCCTGACCTGCATAGGAACATTAGTTGTGACCATAAACTAGCTTATAGGTTATAATCAACAGTGTTCAATGACCTTGAAAAGGCCATCTTCTATTCAATGACTCCTACCTCCTGTCATAGCCTGGTCCATAGGGGTACTGCGGCCTGGGCCCCATTGGCATAGTGCCCATGGCCCCAGGCGGTCCTCTGTTGAATGGAGGTTGCTGTTGCTGCTGCGGCGGCGGCTGCTGCTGCTGCTGCGGCGGCGGTTGCTGCTGCTGTTGGTCAGCCACCCCGCTGTTAGGGCCTTGGGTAGCAGGTAGGAAGTGCTCCCCAACTGGAAAAGCATTCAGAATTTAAGGCTATTAAGAAGTGATTAAATGAACGGGTAATTAAGTGTTTCAGTTTCTAGGATAACATATTCCATTCAACTTACTGAATACATATTCCACCCACCTTTACGCATGTTACCAAAGGGGTCCTTGTTGGGTTCATAGGGACCCATGCGCCCTTGCATGTCTGGTGTGTTCATGCCAGATTGATAGGCAGAGTTGGGCGTCATGTTCTTCCTGGGGAAAGCAGGGTCACTTCCTTCAGAGAAGGGGTCCTGTAGGTTAACACTGCTCCTAGAAAGAAGCAGGGGTGAGGGGGGGGGGGGTCAGGAGAGAAGTGGGAGAGAAAGAAGAAAAGGCGGAAAGAAATTAGTTTTTCAAATCAAAACGCCTTTTAAATGCCAAAATAAAATGGCAAAACCAGTGGCATTTAATGAGTCACCTGGACCCAGGTGGCATGGGGGGCATCTGGGTATGAGGAGTGGAGGCTGGGGTGGGAGGTTTTAGGTCCCCACCCTCAGCCATGGAGCTGCTGGTGGACTGGGGTGTCTGAGGACCCTGCAGAGAGCCTGACCCAGCTGTGGAGCAGAGCGACGCTTCAGATTGAAATGAGAGGAGCAGACAGACACGGTACTTGATATTAATGACACAAAAAACACAAAGATATGCATGTTTGTTGATCTTAAAGTGTGTGGATTACTGAAAATGAGTATGGCTCTCACCTGGAGACGGTGGCTGGACCTTAGCAGCTAGGTTCTTCTTGTTGTCTGTAAAAATCTCAGGAGGAGGGTCTTCACCACGCTCGATTTTGCACTCAAAGGCGTATAGACACTGGATGTACTGTTTCTTCAGGGAACTGGCAGCACTGCTGGATGTACCCACATTCAAGGATGTGGCCAGATCACGCCATTTCTTATTCTTACTCACCTGAGAGACACACAAATAAAAAATATATATAGAATAAAGTTTACAATATGGGCCAAGCAATAAATGAACTCCAGGATTTATTGTTGTTTATAAATGCCATATGAACCTGTGCCATGCTTCCAATCTCTTTGACTGACATATACAGCCGGAAGAGGTCGAGGGGTTTGCGTCCTACGGCGGGCAGGTTGGTCATGGTCATGGCTTTCTCTTCCATGAAGGTCAAATATCGGTCCACCCACATCTTCCTTTCCGGCTCTGGTCCTAACTCGTACAAACGTGTTATCTTTTCATTTGTCGTGGTGGAGGAGTTGGACTTCTGCATTGTGCGAGAGGAGAAAAACACATTTCTGAGGGTGTTCAGATTTACAAATATGCTGTTATTACTACAAGCAGTCTGCAGGTTACCTTAGATTTGGGCTCTGGCTTGGGCGGTGCAGTCCCATCTACTTTGTTATTCATCTTATTGATCACCTCTGGACTCGGGGCCATACCTAGACACAACGATGGGGATTGGAATTAGCTGTGAAATGGCCATGTTAAAAAGAGTGGTGGTAATCTCTGTACAACTTACCACTTGAGTTATTGGCCATGTTTGGCCCCATCGTATACGGTGATCCACCTTGTGCGTTCATCATTCCAGGCATGTTGTTCATGGGCGGTCCATAAGGTGGGCCGGAGCCCATCATGCCTGGAGACATGTTGGGGTAACCGGGCATCCTGGATGGAGGAGAAAACACATGAGCATGTAGAATTCATACCAAAGACGTATGTCAAGTAATTGTGGCGCAGGCATCAATTATTTAAGCTTAAGAAAAGTCAAACAGAGGTCTTGTGTGAGGTAAATAACGGCAGGTTCACACTGGACGAGGAAGCGCCAAGAAATGCCACAATCTTCAAGCGTGATGCCTGCATTTTTTCAGCACGTATGTAAATATGCAACCAGCTCGTGATCTTCACTATTATTTCTGATATAAATTATCTCTTTCTGATCATTGATAATATATATATGCATCCCACGCTTCAGGTCTCCCTCTGTCCTGGAGTTTCAATTCCCCAGATTCCCTTCCAACATGATTAACTTTCAAAATCCATCCGCTGTGTTTATTAGAAATAGCTTAATGTCACTGTATGATGGGACCAGCCAGGCTACTGCTCGCATGATGAATGTCATAGTGAATCACTTCCGAGTCCAGTGTGAACCCGGTGTATGGCTTTGCTTTTGAGGAGGCATAATTAACCAACCTGTTGTGCATTGAGTTGGTGGCAGGATGCTGCATGGCAGTGGGGTCCTGGGGCTTCCTGTTCATGCCTGGAGGAGGACACATTCCTGAGCCTACCTGGGGTGGCATGTTGCCCATGTTAGGAGGCATGTTTGGACCCATGTTGGGGCCCATATTTGGACCCATATTGGGGCCATAGGGACGTGCCCCCATTTGATTAGGAGGCATCCTTCCTGGGGGATGCCAGCATATGGCGGCCCCCCACCCTGTCCTGCCATGGAGTTCATTGGACCTATGCCGGGCCCAGAGTAGTTTGCGTTGGGCATGTTGCCATAGCCAGGTTGCCGGGGATAACCTATGGATGACATTAGAAGAAAAAATACTTAAAACAATCACTTGGCTGCTGTGACCATATACTGGTCTGATAAAACTAACTGCAAGATCCAGAAGTGTATTTGTGTTCAACATTAACATTAGACTGTTTTAGGTATGAAAGAGCCTTCTCCTCAGGGGCTGTTTGAGGCAGACTTTTGCCCTACAGTGTATTAGCAGAAAGAGCTATGCACCCTGAGCAACAAGCCTTCGTCATAGTCTCAGCTCTACTGACAGGAGGCTCTGCTACGTCAGCTGACTCTCTGCTTCACAGCTATAAATAGCTGCAACAGAGTGAGAGGGAGGGACGAATGATAGCATGGTATTCCTATGAGGCAGGGAAGATATATTCCATAGGTTTGTCTAATGGGAAATGCACAAGAGATCATTTACAATCCGTTTGTGAAGTTAAGTGAAACAGTTAAGAAACCAAAACTTAAAAACAGCCTTAAAAATTCCACCTCTAGAACCCATTTCACAGTTAGTCCTTTCACAACCTCAAAACAGAATTTCCAAACTAAATAAAGCTCCCTCTGCAAGTAAAACTCTGACAGAGACTATGTGCACACACCTTGGGGGCCATATTGTCCTCCCTGTTGTCCATAGCCACCCATGGAATTGTTCTGCTGATATGGGCCCATCGCAGGATGAATCTGTCCCCCCGAGGACTGGCGTGGCGACAGTGCAGAGGCTGACTGGGGGGAGCCGTACGCAGCGGGCATCTGAGGGTTTCTCTGCATAAACCCTGGAAGACGACAAGACGAGACTCAGATGCTATGGCAAACACTCTTTATGTGTGACGCAATATCAAAACTTTGCATTTTTTGACTGCAGCCTACCTCTGTCCTGGGCCATAGGAGACTGGCTCATTGCAGGGTGCAGACTGCCATCTGACTGCACACTTGATGGCCTCGGAGGCATCTGGGTCACTAAAAAATAATATTCAAGTTAAGTTAGTGTGAGCAAAAAAATTTACAATTTAATCGCTGAGTTTGATGCCACTGAGGTTATGTCCCTACACACTTATTCTGATTGGGACAAAAGGCTGATTTCCATTCTTAAACAATTTACAAAGATGAAACCAGAATATGTTTTGCTCAAGAATGATGAGAGTATTCTAAAATGTATTTAAAATAAATATTTTTTAAAAGTAACCATCAATTTTGTGCGTGGACAAAAACACTTCTGTCCAACATTAAACCACATCACAATTTCAACTCTTTACAAGATACCATTTGAGAAATGTCAGTGTTCTGAACCAACTTTTATCAAACAAGTATTTTGTCAACCTCCCACCATCTAGAAACTGTATGTTATTTCTGAACCCTGCCGGAACCTTTGGCTCAGTCCTGTCGAGAGCAAAAATGCTACAATTCTGCCACTGATCATACATCTCATTTCAGTATGTATGCGAGAGATCGGCCCACCTGGCATGTTGGCGGGCGACAGCGGTCCTGTGCGGGGTGTGCTGGCACCGGCAGGGGAGCCAGCTGGAGAAGGTGAAGGCCCTCGTATGCCTGGCAGGTGGGGAGACGTATGAGGAGAGAAGGGTGACTGAGCCTGGTTGCTCTGCTCACCCTGGCTGCTCGACACACCTGACGTGCTCACGCCAGGACTCAGGGCTCCCTCTGTACCTGTGGGCAGGTCATCGATGGACCCTGACAGGTCCTGAAAAGATGTACAGGAGGAGAGAGCAGTCAACTAACATGGTATATTCAAGAAATAAATATAATAAATAAATAAAATGTTAAGACCTCAGAAGATTCAGCTCTTGTACATTTTGACACAGACTGTGTGCCTTACAACTTAAGCATACATTTTTATGTACTGTAATGTTTATTTTGTACACTGGCTGTAGTTTTAGCGAGTTGCAATTCCATCTCTGTTTGGCTACAAGTGGTGCACATACAAATACTACACAGAGACCCAGAGGCCTTTGTCCTAATTTATCTTTTTCAAAGAAAAAAAAAATGAGTGTGCATTAGTGCCAGGGGTTGTCATGGCTACGAAGGATAGTAGGATGCGAGCTGATTCAGCATGTAGCAGCAGTCTTGCCATGTGATTTCAATACACAAACAAACAAACTCTCTTGTATTTATCTTAGTATACCCATTTACACAGCACCTTTTCCGTACAGCTGTCTCTCAACAACCACTCGCGCCCAGCATCACACAAAGTCTGGAAGGATCGAAGGACGCAAAGCACAAAAGCCACAACATAAACACGCAGCAAAATTAAAGCTTTTAAAACAGAAATATCACACATTCAAAAGGGGAATTGTAAACGCAATTAGCAAGTATTCAAATGAAAATGGCCTGACTTCTGTGTAATAAAATACAAATACTACTAGACACAAATAGAAAATAGCTGCCTTACATGAGGGTGGGAAGCAAAAACAGTTTGAAAACAAGCAACTGACCGGAAGGCTGGAGGGGCGGCCTTGACTGTCCTCTGGGCCAGACTTAGGTTGAGTGGATGGAGGGGCGCTGGACTGAAATGAGTCATGGGATACCTCCTAAAAGACATCAGAATGCACAATGAAATATACTGCTAGAGTTAAAGGAAAGCTTTTATGTGAACACACATTAAGGCGAATGATGATGATCCCAGACTGAGGGTAGTACCGGCTGTTGTGGAGGAGGAAAGCGCTGATAAGGTGGCTGTTGTGCTTGCTGCTGCTGCTGCTGTTGAGGGTTCTGTGGGTAAGCTGCAGGTTGGCCCTGTGGGTGTTGGCTGTGTCCTGCTGGCTGCTGTGGAGGCTGAGACTGTGGCTGCTGTTGCTGCGAGGGGGGCTGCTGTGGCCCCTGTGTGGATCCTGGGTAGTTGGACTGGCCCTGTGATCCAGGGGGGTTCCTGGGAACTTGGCTGCGGCGGGGCCTGACTTGGAGGACCCTGCTGCTGGGCGTAGAGAGACTGGCCAGATTGCGGGGCCGAGGATTGGGAATAGGGGGGCTGTGACTGTGGGGGCCCTTGGGATGAGCCTGGCAGTGGCCCCTGGGACTGTGGGGGCATGTGGGGCTGCTGATAGGGCTGTCCTCCCTGGGTGTGTGGGGCAGAAGTTGGCGGAGGGTGGGTTTGCCCTGGGTAAGGTGTCTGGCCACCCGGTTGTCCTGGTGTGGGCTGGGAGTAGGGGGTTTGCTGCTGGCTTGGATGGGGAGCCTGTCCAGGCTGGCCATAATATGGTGCCTGGCCCTGAGAGCCATAGCCTCCTGGTCCCTGCTGTCCATAAGATCCCATCTACAAAGAATACACAAAAACAACGACTTGAAAACACAACCTAAAAAACACTGATCTGGATTCAGGTAAGACACTGAGGACTTATTTCCGTATGAGATGAATCATGTGAAATACCTGTGGCCCATATGGCATGCTACCCATGCTTCCAGGGGTACGTCCTTGCATTCCCACTGGGAATCGCTGAGGACCTGGAGGGCCATAACCCTGCCCAGGGTAACCTGGCCCCTGTTGTGGACCTGTGGGAGGCCCCTGCTGCGACGGCTGACTGTATGGACTGCCTCCTCCATAGGGTTGGCCTCTCATTTTCCCCATTGGGTCCATAGGACCAGGTGGCTGGACATGGTAAGAACATGACAAGTTAAGTGAAGTCAACAACCAAATGGTAAAGGAGAAGTCTAAACATCTAGGGATACAGCTTACTTTGAGCCCTGCTCATTTATACACACATTAACTAGGCTATTACAGTGTGTCCATAAAATACTTGGCTGCAGTGTGTAGCTTTTGCAATAGTAAGTGTAAAACAAACTTCACTGATTAAGGAAATGCGTTTTTCCCCCACCTTATTTCCCACGGTCATTACCCTGATTTTTTTTCACCTCACATTGCCATAGTTTCGGAAGTCAACTGAGCTATATATATCTACTTTCGAATGGAGGGCACTCTGCCCAATCTTAAACATATCCCAGCTGTGCTCCTGTTTTGAGCCTGGTCCAAGTAGCTTTTTTTTCCCCCCAGAGAAGGCAGTTTGGCTCTGAATGAATGACACAAGACATGAAAGCAGTACTTTCACAACAGCAGGAGTGTGAAAAATGAACAGGAGTATACTCTGTCTATAAGCCAGCAGTTAGTATAAACATTGGTTCTTGAGTAAAATCTAGGTACTACTAAATCCATGTCGTCAACTTAGTGCTGCGCCATGCTAGTGCCTTACATTTAGGATCAAATTATCCTCTCCTACACCAAAGTTGATCAGCACTGAATGATTGCAAATTTAAAAAAAGATAATTTCAACAAAAGAACATCTACTCGAAAGCTGAAAGCATCCCCTCACATTACGTCAGGTGAATTCCCATTTGTGCACTTTGCCGAGAAGTGCGTCCTCAGCCTAACAGCTGCCCCACAAATAGCATGCAAAATGCCTTACGTGACATTTTGCAGATCCAAGATAATAAAGTAAAATAAATAAGAGCAGCACATGGCTAATCTGCATAAGACAGAGAGGAAACTCCCTTGGCCAGTGAGAGATGGTGGACTGCCTTCTGATTGGCTTGGGGAGCATTGGGGGGAATTCTTTGCAGTCATACAGTCAAACTTGTGTGGCATGCCAGACACAGCAGCAGCAGCCACACACACACACACACACACACACTTTTGCTACTATCAAACAAGTTACATGGAACAAAGATGTCTATCAATCTATGGTTTGTTTATCTAGGGAACATCAAAGATGACAAATAAGGTGGTATGTTAATCAAAAACAAGGAGGCTGCAACTATACATGCTGATAATATGAACAGCAGACTTCGTCTCAAGTTGGAAACCTTTGATGACTGTAGTAATGCAGTCGGTTTTGATATAAACAAGACACTGCCCATCATATAAAACGATGCGGAATGTGGTTGGTATGACTGCAGTGCATACACGTTACATCAACTTCTATTTGTTATTCTGGGAATATTTGCCAAATGATAAAAATAAAAATCAAACAAGACACATTCGTGTTTCGTCTAAAGTGAGAAGTGGAGCAGAGAAGAGGAGTGGGAAAAACAGCAACACCTACGGTGAACCCTGCCATGAAATAATGCTCTGTGTTCTTATCAGCAAACTGTTGCCTTTGCATCACATGTAATTAGAATGGCCATGAGCAGCAGATGAGGAGCCAATCAGATCTCAGCTCGCATGTCAACCAAAGACCAACTATCTCCTGGCTTTGACAGCAGGATTTTACCTCCACAATTCAAATCCCAGAGCAAACTGCGATCTGCAGGCTGCAGTCACTCACTCACTCACACGGCCGAACTGGCTGTTCACGGGCAGCGTGCATGCGAACACTTTTTCAGCACACGGGGGGAAATACTCATTTAATTTATATATGATGCAATGTGATTATTCATTTACTCCCCATGCGTCACACAGGACATTTAAGTGATTTCAAACGAACCCACATTATAGCCATTTAAGCTAACGGCTGGTTCCGCGTGCAACATTCCTTACGTCGAAGCCACAAAATTACCGCTTCTAGGGCAGGAAAACGGTATAAACGTGACTGAGCGACTACCACAAACAAATATATGTGAACACGTTTCCCTTTACATACCCGTGTAGTATAAACACAATAAAATACAGGATATATTCTAAATTCGGATAATATAGCGCGTAAGCTATCGCGGAAAAACGAGCCGTTGCTCTTCGGCGAGTGTTTTTCGCCCGTTTTCAAAGTCGGGCCTTCTCGGCTCCGCGAACGTCCTTACATCGTTTCAACTTATATCTCCTTCGAGCAACAGTATTTTGCGACTACACACGTCTATCGAGATGTATACATAACAACAATAATTATTTAACGGGCTGGTGTAAAGGAGGAAAAAAACAGACACGAGAGGCAGCCATTTTAGAGTCTTTGCGAACTAGTAGCAGACAATGGCTGGCCTGCAACGTTGAGAACTAGCTAGGAGGAGGGAAGGAGACGTGCTAAACACTCACACCGTGTTCCTGTAATAATGTGACTTTACCTGGTTTCTAACTAGCGGCTGCCCGGCACTGCCCGGGCTCATAGGCGACGGGTGATGGCTTCTTTGTTGCCAACCCGGATTGCTCCCTCCGTACAGACCGCTACTGCCCATGTCTGCTGGTCCCTTACTAGCGCCTTCTTGGCTACTGTAGTCGTTAGACGGGTAGTTTGGATAAGCCCGCGTCGAGCTGGGGGAGGTTAGCAGCTTGTTGAGTGTCGGTGTGGACGTAGGCTGAGGGTTTCCAATGTTATATCTCTGGTTACTGTAAGATCCGGCCATCGCCGTGGGTCCTCCCGCTGGTGGCTGCTGCTTAACGTTAGCTGGCTGCCCCCCAGCTGTCGGCGCCTGGGTACTGCGAGGGGAGTTCATGGCGTACGCTTGGCCGGGATAAGGAGTCCTGTTCGGGAACGGGTTGTAATTGTTAAAGTGGTGGTTGGAAAAGCCATGCTCGTGTGAGTTGGGATGATACGGGTCCATCATGTTGCTCGACTGCACGACCGGACCCGCAGCTGCCATGCCAGGGCTTTGTTGTCCGCCATGTTGATGAAAAGGGGCCCGACCGTAGTGCTGACTGTATCCGTACGAAGGTGGAGGAAACGCGGTGCCGTGGTGATGCACCAACCCGGGATGGTTGTTTCCCTCCGGTCCAACAGAGTCATTCTGGTTATTATTGTTAGCCCTGGGCGGGTTCCCATTCCCGTTCTTCATCTCAGGTTCCCCTCCTCCCCCTGCATTTCCACCGTCGGCCCCGTCCTGCAGATCCCCCCGGCCCGGCGAGCCGCTGTCCAAGCCCGGCTGCTTTTTGTCTGACTGCTTCTCCCCCGGTATCGACTCCTCCTTGGGGTCTCGATCGGGCTTTTTGAGCTCGGAAGGCGGACTAGTGTTAAGAGTGGCGGCGCTGGCGACCTGAGCGGCCATGATATACCCCCCCACCACCTCTCTCTCCCTCTCTCGGCGAGTCAGTCACAATCAAAAGCTAGCATTGAATATAAATAATTGTTTATAACCATTCATCCTTGTGCCGATTCATTCCCACCCCTTACACCGGACCGAATCCGGCCGCCATCCCGGTTCCGTAAATGGGTTAGAAATATGGTGGACGCTCCATACAATGCGTAAAAAAGCGACAGAAATTGTTGTGGGAGTTGTGTTACTGAGTCCGGGTAGAGGCAGGGAGCGAACCCAACCAACACGAGGCTCCGCTACATACAGCCATTTTACTGAGCCGCACAGGCTGCTGCAAAACACGGACCGTATCCGCTCCGATGCGGACGGGACTTTTTCCCCCTCTCTTCTCCCTCTTACAACCACATTGTCTTTATCCCTCACAGGTGGAATATTTTCTCCACATGAAGGCTCGAGTGTTGACACAACACACTATATTGCCAACATGAGAACCGTATGCTAAACCAAGCAACATCACAACAACAATATTTAATCACATGACTACTAGTAGTACGAATAAGTGGTTAGTGCCGATGGGTAACTCATCAATTCATGAAATATAGAATTGTTCAATTGCATGTGTGTTTGCACAGGTGTGGATACCAACAGCTGGAAGTGTACAGAGCTACAATCCACACACACACACACACACACACACACACACACTGCAAGATGGGTATTAAATGGAACGAGCTCATTTAGCCACACACACATGCACACAGTTCTAAGTCGTACTGGGGAGGGGGGGCTAATAGTCATATCTATAAATATATTCAGCTCAGAAATCCGCCTTCATACACTTCCCACCAGTGTTTCTGAGTGGTATTTAGGCAAGCAAGGGCAACATACACGCACGCGCACACACACAGGTTTTTCCAGAGTAGAAGGAGGAAGCCTTGCAGCAAATGAGACTACCAATGCACATTCCCTCTTATTCCCTCCCCTGCTCTGCTCTGCTCTGCTCTCCTCTACCACCCCCTCTCCTCTCCTCTGTCTGTCTCTCACTCCAGCAGAAACACTCCTCTGCTGAGTGTGGGGGGATGGGTGCACACAGGCTCCAGCTCTCGCTCTCTCCCCCTCCCTCCCTCTCGCTCACCCTACTAACATTGAACTATGCCGTACAGGGAAGAAGAAGAAAAAAAAAAACCCAGACCTTATCTACCAGACCGAGGATGCATGAACAGTTTCAAAGTCTCCCAACAACTAGAAAAATTGAGCAGTTGCCCCCCTTTCTCTATTCAGTCAAATGAAGCAGACATTTTTTGGCATCCACAAAACGCGCAGGGCGTGTGCACAGAATTGAGCAGTAATGAAAAGTGCGCGCGCGTAAGGCTGGAGGGGGGAAGTTTGTATTTAAGAGACTACAAACGCAAATCCGCGTTAAGGTGTGATGAGGCGTTTAATGTTTCTATTTGGTATCGATTCAAATTCAGATTTGGGGTGTATTTCTTTGCTCACTCTCGACAAGACAGTCTCTCTTTTGCACACTCTCTCTCTCGCGCGCGCGCACACGTCCACCTCTAGGGATCTCTACGGGAAGGAAAAAAAGCAGGAAGTACCAGCGAGAAGGCATACTTGATCACATGTACAAACATTGGAACACAATTTAACATTCTGCGTGACACACCCCCCTAATGCACGGAGCTACTTTTGCAGGCACATATTCCACGCATCACACAGCACAGGGTTAATGTGATTCCCCACGTCGGCGCGAGCTCGCAAAGTGGATCACACTTTATTTTAGACCGCTTACAACGATGCGTGATGAGAGCGGGCGCTCTCACGGAGCCTCGTGTTTCGTGTGCGTGCAATGAGGGTTGTCTAGACTGTTGGGTTTTAATGTGGTTCACAATGCGGATGGGGAGTTTTGAACTTGGAATTCACGGTAATAGACAGAGTACAACAGGAGCAGCAAGGGAAAGTAGTTCCAAGTAAACATTTTAATAAAACAATTGTTTTAGTTGCTTTTAGAAAGGCAGAGCGTCTTCCATCCCAGGGACCAGACACAGGGCCAGTTGTGCAGAAACAGATTTAATGTAGCTTCCTCTCCCCGCCTGACTTAATTTTTCTGCTTTGGCTGTTTGCAAAAGCTGGGGCAGACTTTTGTGGATCCGGGAGGAAGATTTGCAAGCTCATGCGCCATCTGCTGGACAAAAGATTTGCCTTACATAGTCATGACTACTTCTGGTGTGTTGGCGACGTCTTTCATGAACCTAATCTGTGTTTTAAAAAAAAAAACATGCTTCATGGACATTATGCAGTTATGTTGTTGCCAAGTATCCCATGATTTCTTTAGATTTATTTGATTTTACCCATTTGTACTGAACAGAAAGAGCTGCAAATGTTGCGTCATTCGGTAAAAATAAAAAAATAACACCAGTATCTGTAATATACATAGCAGTACAGTGTTTGGTATTACATTTGTTCAGACACCCATATAGTGCTTACATCTTAGAAATCAAATTGTTTGGTTCTGCTAGTATTCCACATATGGAGAAGAACAATTTGTTCTATAAACATAAAATATGTATTTGTCATGTTAATATTTACCTATCCACTGCACGCACACACTCAAATTGCGATTGCTGAAGCCCTTCTGATTGTCGAGTTCCATTATATTCTACTGCATATCAAGGGTAACACACTGTCTGTTCTGTATCTTTCTGTCAGATATCCTCCTCACTAATATATGCAAGTGGCAGGAGAGTACGCACGAGGAAAGCCTAAATCCTCTGTACAATCTTTGCAACACTTCTCCAATTCTAAAACACACCAAATACCGAACTCTCTTTCCTGACATCATTTATGCAATGGCGATCTAAAATAAGAGGAAATGAGTTTCAACATTAATCTTTTTATTTTCAGTTAATTTGTTGGCGTATAGGGGGCCACAGTGCTTGTAATGACAGCAGCCACTTCTTTGTTTCAGAATGAATGTGACCATTATGCTCACACACAGAAATGGAACTGTAAACATCAAAAACAAAACATAAATAGGCCATTTACATTTGATACATTTGCCATTAATTGAAGATTTCCTTGTGAAGAATATGAAAACTAACACAGCTCTCTGTGATTACTGAAGAGTCAGTCATCCTTACTGTGATTTTTATGAAGTGTGGTGCAACCTTGAAGCATCTACAGCACCCAAATTGAGTTCCTATCTCTCCCCTGTTTTTGTAGAGAGGCTCAGAATTCAGGCCAAGTTAGATGAATGTTGCCAAGACTCCCCTTGGTATACTGTTGCTAAAAGGCAACCAGTTTCGTCCTTTTTTATTTTGTTTTTTTTAATTTATAGATCCATCGTTTCCTCCTCCACAGTCATTCCACTGGCTTCAACATACCGCTCTTGCACTCCAAGAGTACTGGATTACTGCTAAGGAAAACACATCGACAACAAACACATTTGAAAATATAAATGGTAAGAATCTGGTTACTTCTAGCATAATTCATGCAAAGTCATTATTAACACCAGAGTATGTACTCACCAACCTACCAACTTCCATAAACATTAAGGCTTGATTTTAAACTAGATGAGTCACAGTGAGTCACCATAGTGATTGGGAAAGGATACGAGTCAAACTGGAAGTCTGCCCCCACAGCAGCTGACATCATGGCCTGCAGATTCCTCTCCTCCAGGTCTCCAAAGCAGTAACCATTGGCTTTGTCCACTACTCGCAGGACCTGAATCATGCTCTCTTTGTCCTGGAGACATAGAAGAAAACCATTTGCTGGGGTTTCTCTAGAGGAATTCACTGAAACTAAACATGACTGAAACCTTGAAAATGTGCTGTTTAAAGGCAACTGTATTTTATGGTTTCTGAAAACTTATAAAATATATAATCATATCACAAGTCACTGTCAGATTTGACTCGTTTCATATGTCCTGAACGCTCTTGGATATGTGGCAGTGCCGCCTGTTCAGCCTTGGATTATGTTTATCAAGGTTTAAGCATTTTGAGATAAGCTGCACATACGTACAAAGCCATAAGATCCCAAACTTCCTCCGATACTCAGAGTTGAGCATCTTGTCCTTCTCAAGGTCGAAAGTGTTGGGTTTTCACCCCCTTTTAAATTTGCTGTGTTAAAATACCATGGGTAACCACGGCAACCAGTGATCGCTTATTTTAAAGGGGGTAGAAAACACAGAGATGCATCAAGGCTGCTTTTTCACTGTGATGGAAAGAAGAGTGCCAACCTCCCATTTGTATAAATGACTAGTCCCATATGCAGTAATGGCACAGCGGTCTAGACTCCTGTCCCTGGGCTCACACACAGGATCCTATCAGTCTCCATGAAGAAATAATGCCAGGGAATGAATACAGTGTGCAGACAGCATTATCCCTTTTCCCAAATCGATCTGCAAAAACTTTTTAGCCAGCGCTCAATTTCAAATGCTAAAAATGATTTAGGATTTACTTGTTCAAAAGATTAAATGTGTCACGCGTGATTTTTAGAAAAGCCATTTTGGCATAGGTGACTTCATGATAGAGTTTAGAACAACAAAGCAAAAATATATAGCAAAAATATAATATAAGTATTTTTATTATACACTGTTCACTCTCCCTCTCTCAGTGGCCTTGCTGTTGTCTTAATAGGTATAAGTGAATTTCTCTGGTAAAAGAAAAGCATAATGTTTCAGTCAGATATTCTGTGCCACACACAGAAAGTGAGCCTTCAAGGCCATGTTTGATATAGCTGCTCAGGGTACATTCAGCTGTGTGTTTGGACTCAGCACAAAGCATGCTTGACATTTGGGAGTCACTGTGCAGTAACATTTTTTTTTTAAAGTCAGCTTTGTGTGTAGCTGAGTGCAATTGTTCTATGTTAAACTGCCATTACAATATAGCCAAAAAGCCTGACATAACTTAGGTACAGCATATCACCTTTATGATTCACTTTTCATCAGTTCAATTAATTTAAATTTAGAAGGTTAGTGACAGCTATGTACAACTGGCCTCTTTATTAGCTTGAGCCTCCTGATTCATTTTTGAAGCTAGAGATTCCCAGTGATTACCCTTTTAATTTATTTAAGCATATTCCAATTACACCAATACTAGCTCCAATTGGCTAGCATGTACCAACAGCTGTATACAATATATTGAGCCTGAGGGCCATTCTTTGAAAAGTTTAACAATTGTTCAAAACCAACAAACAGGGATACCTGCACATTGAGGGGCACAAACGAGACGAGGCTGTAATCTTGTATGACCTCTGCCAACTTCTTGTTTAGGTGGTGGAATTTTTTAAAGAAGGGGTCTGCAGCCAGGTGATCGAGAAGATAGGTCAGGTCCATGACCTCTGTGTAGAAGTCTAGGTTGAAGGCTGTATAAGAATACAAATAGGGAGGAAACTTTACCATGGTAGATTAAATAACAAGCAAACTCACAGATAAATCAGACTCTGAATAACTAATATACATAACTAAAATATACATAAAAAGACTATGTTGTTTTGTTTAAGGTGAAGCCAGCAGCCCTGTACATACCCAGTTTGCCATACTGCTCAATCAAGTCCATCTTGGAGAGGATGTTGACATGGGGAAGCTCCACATGCAGCATGGTGGACAGGGAGGTACACAGCACCGAGATGAACTTGGCTGGGTCAGCGCAGTAGTGAGAGTCCACAAGGTGCACCGCTGTCAGCTTAAAGTGAGAGAAAGTGTGGGAGACTCATTAGATCTATCATTAATATTCTCTTATGATGACTGCAAATGTAAAGCAACTCATGGCTCGAGGGACATAACATCCCCACTCCCCGAAATGTTTTAAAAGCTCACCCTGAAATTCCACTTGGCCAGTTTTGAGAATATGTTCTTGACTGAACTCTGGTGGGTGTAGAGCTCCACTTGTCCAGGACAGTCGAATAAGAAGTAACAGTCACTGTGCTCTCTCAGCTTGTTCTCCAGCCAGTCCAGATTTGCTTCAACATACTCCATGCAGTAGAGGAGCCCACCGTTGGGCCCGAGCTTCAAGTTCTCCATCACATCGTCCAGAGTGACCAGCTCCGAGATATCTACCGCGCAGGTGTACGGCAGCCCTTCGTTGGCGGGGTCCATGTTCACCACAACCACCTTGCGTCCGAGGCGAGTGAGGAATTCCTGCATTCCCCGACAGTAAGTGGTTTTCCCTGAGCCTGGGGGTCCAATGACCACCTGGCCAAAGCGCAGGGATGGTGGTACTCCCGTCTGTCCGGACATGGTTTCGGTGCCACGGGGGCTGGAGAGGTACAGATGTGACCAGGATGTCAGAGGGGCCACATGTGTGATGTCCTATGCAAGGTATGAGCGTGCAGGTTGTTAGCTGGTGGGTCACATCAGTCAGTGTTTTAGCACTTTAGAAGAGTTTACTGTTAGCGTGAAAGCAAAACATCAATACTTAGGCAGGTGTAGATAACTATATGAAGGATAAATACTCTCAGGTTCGCTAAATAAAGTTTGTTTGACCGTAGAGAAGACTAGCTAACGTAAGCTACATTTTCTGTTACAACATGTTGAACGTTTATTGGTAAATGAAATAAGTATTGATGAACAATTACCGTCTGCCGCCGTTATGTTTGCATGCGTACGACGGTTGCTAGCTAACTGGCTAAGCTACTCTAGAGTACATCCGGGTTACGCTACCGGGATATCAAAATAAAAGCAATATCTTTGTTTGGTAAGGGGCCCTAGAATACTGCGATAGTATTTAATGTTGTTTCAACCCTGACGTTTCATCATTAATACATTCCACACAGTTCAAAACAAATGTAACGCATTAACACTGGACGTTTTTGTGTCATAGATACATAATACACATAATCATATAAAGAGACAAACTCAGCACACGTGGAATTGAATGTTTGAAAAAGGTTTTAGTAACAGTTACATAAATACGTGAGTAAAAAAATAATCTTTATAATTTAATTGAAGTCATCGTCGCTGTGGTCCAATGGTGCCACCTGGCTGCCAGCCTCTGTACTTCATACTAGTGTTCGGTTGACGTCTCAGCAAGGTGTCTCCTCCATCGATGTTCTTGGGTTTGTCATACATTGTAGTTATATGAAAATCTGTCCTGGCCTTTTTTACAGAATGTAAGGCCAATTTCTCTCCATGATATCTGCAGAGAAGAAATACAATAGCATCAGGAGAGCACTAAAACAGGATCTACTCACTATCATACCAAAACAGGCAGTTAGATTATGTGGATTTTGTTTTTGTGTTCATACGCACCCAAAGCCTCTTTTACATTTGGGATTTTGCCCATCACTTTCAAGGGCATCGTGAATACCAATTTGACTGTGTCCCAACCCTTCACCATCTTTCCAGCCCTGCTTTTCCATCAGACGACGGCCAAAGCCCTAAAAAGAAAAGAACATTCTAAAATTGCTCATATAGTCCTATGGTAGAAAATATGGAGTCGGATTTAAATCCCCCTCCTTACTTTAGTAAACCTCTCAAAGCTGCCAATTGTCTGAGAGTGTCCAGATCTGTCTTCAAGACCCTCCCTCAGCCTTTTTTCATACCGCATTCGGACATAGTCACGGGCATCCATATCACCTCCATCTATGAAAGGAAGCGATATATTGATATAACAAATAGAGAAACTGAAGAGATAATTCAGTTTGGTTTTGTCAGTCAAAGTCAACACAAATGTAAAACAAACTTGAGATACCTTTATCATAGTAAACACTCATGTCAACATCCCAGTCATCTGCCGTTTGTTCGTCAAAATCTATAAAAAGAAAAGAGACATAAATGTAATTGATATTTCATCGCACAAATTCATTTAATTAAAATTGCAATAGTGATAAATATAAATCATATAAATGTGCTTTGAATCAAATGTGAATTCTATATACTTATATTTATACTATATACTACTTGAATGTAAATTGTAAATCAACTTTTATTGAGCAGTTAGGGGGTACAGGTAAGTATGGAAAATTGCATGATTGTTTCTGTTGCATACCTCCTTCTTCCTCTTGCCAGTACTGGGCGTCGGTATAAAACACCAGGCCCGAGCCGCCCTTTTCCCACTTCAACTCAATCTCTTCTTCAAACAGCCTCTCTTTGCTTCGCTCCTGGCTCGTTACATCATCATGCAAAGCCTCATGGCGCTCCCATTCCTCACAGCAGTCATCATCCTACAACCAACAAGATCAATCATTTTTCAAACCACAATGAAGGGTTGACGACGACAATTCAGCCATACCTATATCACAGCCTACAGATGCTATAAATAACAGTGCATTTATCTTTGACATACAATAAAAAAATATGAATGGATTGAAACCCACATCATCTGCATTTGATTGAACATCCTCCTCCTCTTCCCTCTGTGGCTCATCAGCCTCTGTTGTGTGATCTCTGTGATCAGCTGGCTGCCTCTTTCCTGAGGGTGGAGCAGCCAAGGTGCCGGGTCCTGATATTTCATGACCAGCAGCTGTTAATACGGTCTCCTCTGTGGCTGGAAGTGTCCAAGTGTCCCTATAATGGAAAGGTACATTGCCATAACGGCGGTTGGAACTGGTTTTGGGGAAAGTGAGGCCCAACTTCCGGATGAGGCGCGGAGGCAGTCGGCAGGACTGGATGAGCTGTAGGAACACTTTCACAGGTGTGCCCACATTTCCATTCTGCATCAGAGCTGGTGGATTCAGCTCAGGTAACCCTTTGAGGTCAGCCTCTGTGAAACGCTCCGTTAAGGACACCCGGAAGCGCTGCTCGTACTTGGATTTGTAGGGAAAGGTCCCATCATCTGAAAGAATGAGAAAAAAAATTTGATAGGTGATTACACAAGCAAAGAGAACACATTTCCAGTAATAAGCTGTGTCACCTACATGAAAATGCAATGATACAGATGACATTATAAACTCACTCTTAATCCAATTGAACAGTTTCCATTTAGATGAAGCCATCTTTAAAATTAGTCGATTGATTTTGCCTGGGTGATATTTCAGTTTGATAATGTATGATACATTATCAATGGCATTGCAATGAAATTAAATCATATCGTGATACACAACTCGGTTGTCTACATTGATAATTACACGCTCATATGAACTAAAATCTCACAGGAAAACCTGAATTGATAGGAATTATACGGGTATTCCAAATGTCTTTGTATTTGTGTGTAAAAAGTTACTTATAATTCACATTCTAGTCACTTCTCAAAGAAAATAACCTTTAGTGGATATCAAATCGGCGGAGTGCGCCTTTAATGTGGAACCACAGAAATATGTAAAACCCAGACTAAGGTGAGCAGTGGTCTCTTCGTGGTCCACGTTAGGTCGATAAACAGTTCCAGATAAACAGACGGTCACATTCCACAAGCACACGCCGGTGTATCACTAACCTTGGTCATGTGAAACTTTTACTCTTTTAATAACACAACGTCTAGACAGCCAGTCCCCCTTCGAGTCGATCCAGTGATTCCCTGTATACATCTTCACGAATCTGTCAGCATCTTTAGCGTGAAGTGAGGCGATACAACAGCACGTCTTCGCCGCCTGCTTCTTCCCGGAGCCGTTTTCTGTTACTTGGTCAGACCCCGGACCTTCGCCCTCTTCACCGGCGCCGCACACGGTGTTTTCGGACACCTCGGGCTCCCTGAGAACTTCGGGTCGATGTCGGTAGTGAAAACACTGAAAACCACCACTCTCTATAAACTGACTGAAATAATTCCTGAGGTCCGCGGAGCGAAAAGCAACGGGAATGTTGTTAATTGCCAAATACACCGGGGCAACGGCTTCAGAGTCCGCCATGATTGTTTTCTTTCTTTACCCGTACAGCAACCGTCAGCGGAAGTTCGGAACGACTTTCAGCAATTGCGTCATTTCCGCTTCCTGAGAAGTTGGAAAAAGGGCACTATATTCTTTATATTCTATATTACATTATTATATTTGTATGTATGACCAAGTCACTTTTATTTCAAACACACACATCGTTTTATATAACGACTTTCCGCAATTACGTCATTTCCGCTTCCTGAGAAATTGGGAAAAGGGCACTATATTCTTTATATTCTATATTACATTATTATATTTGTATGTTTGACCAAGTCAATTTTATTTCAAGCACACACATCGTTATATATATATATATATATATATATATATATATATATATATATATATAATGATATAGATAGATAGATAGATAGATAGATAGATAGATAGATAGATAGATAGATAGATAGATAGATAGATTATACGAGAGATCCCTCTTCTGTAATAACAACCAACTCCTGGAGCAAAACATCACTAATGATCTGCAGCCTTGATCAGATTCAAAGTTAAATTGTTCAAAGGAGAAATGAAACTCAAATCATGATTGAAAGACACAGCATTCGGACCCTGTTTTTAAATTCACACATCTATTTATGATTTAGGTGACAGGGCTACACAGCTGGCCAACAAAATGGTATGTCTTTTCAGAAACATATTTCAATCTTTCACAACTTCTTTCAGAGAGAACCAAGAGATGCATTCAATTAGAGTTCATTAACCCAAAGCTTAGTTTCCCTCGGGCCTTCACCTCTGCTTTTATCATTGTGTTTTGATAGTAATAGGTTGTAAAACTAGAAGGGAATGTCTGGACACTGATATCGCTTTACGCATTATATTACACACTTATTGTGCATTCGTCATCATCATCCTGGCTTGTGGAAGGCCATGCCTATCCTCATGAGTGTCATATATTTTTGGAACTAACAGAATCAAAATGTATAAATGTTTAAATTTATAATCTTACCAGGTCAGTGCCTGTAAAATAATGAAATACCAAAACTTTCGCAAACATAGATCATACACCCGAGAGGCATCTGCATCTTAAGGAGAAGGGACGCTCCTTTAAGGACCCAATTACCAAACCAGCCCCATACAATACAGTCACTCGGACTCATGTGACCCTAACGACTCTCATAGTGGCAGGACAGGTCAACGACTCTCAGGTGAACCATCCAGCAGCCATTTATACACATGTGAATAGTTCACTTTATGACACAGGATCCACTTGCCTCAACCAAAGTACTAACAACTCAAGTTTCACTTGAGGGCTGGATGGGTCCAGGAGTCACATGACTCTCAAAGTATTAACAACCCTAAGAAGTTAATTACCTAAACTCCCAGTCAGTTAGAACTGAAGAAGCCTCTTGATGAGAGGCGAAACGTCTTCAAAAAGTCCAGTGTCCTACGATAAAGCTTTGGGGAAAATTGAATTTCAAAATCCAACATCTTGATTTACAGATGATACAAATAGAGGATGACAGTTACTTTTGTGTGAACGTTTGCTCAAATGATCTGAAAGGCCTATAAAAGGAAACAATATGGACAATTTAATTAATGTTTACTCTGATTTCCTCAGTGTTATATGATGCATTTATTTTTCAGTCATTTATGAATTTTCTTGTAGACCAGAAAATTATTCAAACTGGATTGTTGGATTGTATCTGTCTTATAAATACTGTATACATAATGTTGTCTTGTAAATTAATAACATATATCATTTTGTGAACCTGAAAAAAACTATCAATAAATGTGAATTCCCCGATGATTGACATGACCCAGCCCCACAGTGTAAGACTACATAATGTCACCTATGGGTTGATGACCTTGTGAAAACAGAGGCAGGCAAATGAACCTCTGCTGTATTGGCAGTAGGTCAAGGTCAAGTGTCGTGTACCAGACATGGTGTCCGTCACGCACCGAGTTGAATGACCTGGGAAAACTAAAACCAGAGGAAAAGCAAACGGCAATATTCGGGAGAAAACCGTACCATAAAAGTAAACAGCGTACCATTGATGACACAATCCTCTTCAAAATGATGCATTGATCACCACATTGTTTGTTATTACAGTCCTAATGTGAAAATGCTATTACAGTCAAGTGTTTTTATGCATTTTTAGAGTTTATTTGTCAAAGGCTTGGAACTCATTTAGGTCCCAGCCCATGACATCACACTTCATCAGGCATGGATTGCTTGGCTCACTTGATCTCAAGATACAGCAGTTATTACAGAATGAAGGCCATTTCATTTTTACTGTCTTGGTGGAGATAAGCGCGTGTCCTCCGTGTCGGTCTCTGCCTGCTCCTAACCTCTATAAACACAAGCCTTATCTCAAGCATTTACAACCATCAGCCTGCTCCGTGAAGCCCGAGGGCTTTCTGGGTGCATTACAGGTCACTTTGATGAAAGGATCACATTCTCCAAGATAATGTAATGCGTTTTATTTATCATGCATTTGAAGCCGAGGTCCATTATGATTTAGACACGTCACGTCCTACGTGAATAATCACTCTAATGTATCACAATGAGATCGATCCAGGAAGGAAAATGAGGTTATGAAACCTTTTTCTGGAGTATTCTTAGAAGGGATGAGTAAAGAGTCTGATGAAGTAAAACAAACATTCGGTGACTGGTGCTGCCAGTAGTGTCTGGCTTGTAATCTCTTTATTGCAGTCATTCACTTCATGAGCTGTCCTTGACTCCGCTGCTTCGTTGTTCAAGTCTTCCTCTGGGACTTCCACAGTGATGCCCCCTGCTTGTGCCGTGGTTTCCCTACAAAAGTAAAAAAAAAAAAAAAAAAAGTGTGTAATTTGTAATTATACAATGTGGTGAACACATATTTAGTTCATAATGCTAAATGTCCAAACCAAATCCGCATGTCACTGAACACGAGTAGTTTGTTTATTTGTGACAATAAAGTATGCCAATTAGGTTATCAGCCTCGGGCCTCGGTGCCAGGCACGGGGAAGATAACAAATTAGGGTAAACACATTTAAATGACAACTGGAACATTGCACTGCCTGTTACACGCGCCATAAACGGAGGACTTCAACCATTGGGCTTTTTTTATAACGAAACTGTCAACCTTCAGTAGTATCAATCCGTCTGGCCATCTGCCACTCCAACTCTGGTGTTTGCTTTGTTTTTATTTTGCATGCTGTACGCCATTTTATTCCACCACTTTGTTCCAGACTGAAATATCACCACTGGATGGATTGCCATTAACGCCGCTAACATTATCATTGTGGGTATATTAGCATGATCAGGTTACCATTTAGCTCAGAGCAGCAATGTACATACATTTAATATCAGAAAACTAAATATCTAAAAAGAATATGTCTACTTGGTCTCTGATGTTGGGGGGGGGGGGGCATTAAAGATCTCAGTAGTATTTCTCAAATCCTGGCTACGGATCTGAGCTGTAAGGGAAGCCATGTTGACTGATTTAATTGGATTAATCAATATCAAAGACAAACAAATAAAAAAGAAAGAGGTTTAGCATTTTTATACAATTTAGGCATTAAAGAAGCAATACAAAAAAACAACAAAAAAAGCTAGCTACACCTCACGAGGGTATAACATATAGGTCAATGCCCCCGTTCTGCTCTGGCATCCTTCCAGCTCTCCAGGTGTGAGCTGGCAGGGTGCAGGGACACTGTGTCGAGCTGATTAACGCTGCAGTCCTTGGTAGCTTGGTACTGCCTGGGTTAATGACACCAGCTACAAGATAAGGCCTCACCCACTTGATATCCATGCGTTACTCCAACAGCTCCTTTTCATTGAGAAAAGCTTATCGGTTTCCCAGGGTTATTCCATCAGTCACCTGGCAGAGCATGTGGTTGTTTTTCACAGAGAGTGTATTGACATGTCAAGGTCCACTTAGCAGGGTGGGTTGGCCTTATAAATACGGGGACACTGGAGGGAGCAGCAGCAGTGCTCACAAGCTCATCCAGAGCCCATCCCATGAGAGGCCTCCTACATTTAGCTACATAGCTCTCTACAATCTTTAAAGAAAATGGATAACCGGTGTCAGTGTGTAGCCAGCAACGACAGGTTTTCGAATCCGATCCTCTACAACATCCTGAGTCAAATGGATAACAGCAAACCCAGTCAAAACTGCTTCAACTACAATTCGATCAACCACAGATGCAACTGTGAGCTGCGACGGACTGTGTGCTTGAAAAGGCCATCTGAGATGGGCAAAGAAGCGTCGGCAGTTCTGGTTAAGACGGTCCACTTCATGAAGAACCTGCCTGCTTTTAACCAGATGCCCCCAAACGACCAGTTCTTGCTTCTCAAAAGCTGCTGGGCGCCGCTCTTCATCCTGGGTCTGGCCCAGGACCACGTGGACTTTGAGGTGACGGACACACCTGCTGACAGCATGCTGAAAAAGATCCTCCTCAACCGCCAGGAGAGCCCCGAGATGGAGAGGGAGCAGCCCACCATGGCCGGCGTCAGCAAACTCCAGTCCTGCCTGAAAAAGTTTTGGAGTTTGGATTTGAGTCCAAAGGAGTACGCATATCTCAAAGGGACCACGATATTCAACCCAGGTATGCAGCCGTATGATGTTGTCTAATGAAATAAAACTTTAAGACGTATTTGATATGTGTAGAACACTGCACCGTACATGTATGTAACAGTATCTTATTGTCTTTGCAACAGACGTCCCAGACTTAAAGGCAGCTCTGTTCGTTGAAGGCTTGCAACAGGAGGCTCAGCACGCCCTCAGCGAGGTGGTCCGGCTCCTTCACCCAGGGGACCAGGAGCGCTTCGCTCGAATCCTCCTCACAGCCTCCATGCTGCAGAGCATCACGCCCGGCCTCATCACTGAACTCTTCTTCCGGCCCGTGACAGGAGGCCAAGCAGATCTGCTGGAGCTGCTGGTTGACATGCTGTTCTGCAGATAGAAGAGGACAGCAGGACTTTGTGCGACTGTCCTGAAGAAAGTCCAATCCGACGATTCTAACAGCGAAGCAGAACTTATATTGACTAACCCAAAGCAACGTTTCCTCACGACATGAAGGGAAGTGGACTGCTCGAAACAAAGCACTTAACGATAGCCAATAAAAATGTGAGTGTGTGAACATGAGAATATGAATGACTTCTATTTACATTGAAGCTCAGGTCACTTTAGCCCAGTCTGAAAATCTTTTATCCGCTGTAGGGGAAAGATTTAACGTTCCACATTAAGACAGACTGTACCTTCTTTTAATATACTGTGTATCACGTTGAAGATCTTTTCTGTTTGCTTCAATGTTGTAAATACGTTTTGTCTGTAATTACAGAACAGAATAAATATATTTTTTTATACATGAACGGAATGAGTCCTATTCCAATCTTTTAAAAACTCACAGCAAGTCACAACATTTATTTTTGTAGCAGGTATAGCAGGTAATTAGAGAACATCTTCATCAATACAGTTCATTTGGCAGCTCTCTTATTACTGGCATGTTTTCCAACCAAAGTATTGCTCAAGGCTCTTTACTGAAAGTGCTTGTCAAGACACCAGGGTTTCCCTGGAAATGTGTTTAAAATGTCATCACTGAACAAACGGGTGATTTTAAAAGTTCTTTTGATAAAATGTGGCGTAGCTTAAATGAAGGCGTGACAGGCTTTTCAATTCTACTTTGATCTTTTTATTTCAATCAGTTAAATGCTGGGTTGTAACCCAGTAAGTGTGGCGTAAAACAAAGCTGATTCATGCACGCTGCATCTGGCTTGTTTTTCCAGATTGTGTTGAAACCAAACGTAACTGTCAGTGTTGCATATCATATCAGTGAGTAGTTTTCTCTGTAGACTTCAGGATCATGTGACAGCCCACTATACCAAGCTCGAGCAAAAGTAACCAAGCTCTAAAACTGTGACATAAAAGTGGAGATGCACGGGTATACCCAACAGATAAAGAGATTTATTAACAAAATAAATCAAACAAATGGATGAGAGAAATCTTTGAAGTCAGCAGTGTAGGGAGTGGATGCATGAAAATGTGCTGGGTGGGGTTGTGCTGTGAAAAAAAGAAAAGAAAAAAGAAAAGACATCAAAAGCCAACAAGTGGAACTGCTGCTCAGGCTTTTATGCATGAGACGTGGTGGGCTGCGCATGTTACACTATTACAGCATGTACTCTGTCTCCCTCTCATGGTAAAGAGTGGAGGTCCTCCTGTTTACTCGGAGAAACTACAGCCACATGGATACATTCAAAAGTGAACTTAAACTGAACCGTGTCATTTTTGTTACACACACAAAATTATTTTCATTTTTCATGCACAAACGTGGAAGAAATATCTGAAAGCTAAATCAAGTATTCCTTTAAGCCGGGGTCTCAAACTCAACTTAGCTTAGAGCTGCTGATGGTATCGTCATCTCATAGGAAGGCCATGTCAACATTCTGCGTCGCTCCTTTTCACCTCTCCTCTCTTATTCTTCTCATACTGCTCTCTGTACTTACAAGTAATTACGTTTGATATTGTATTCCTTTAGAACCGCAACTTTTTCCTTTCATATCAGGCACGTAGCATTTCCACTGAACTCCACAAAAAATACTGCAATATCCATCTTTCTTGAAACAGTCTGTGTTCAAAGTCCACCTTAATTTCCTGCTTGGAAAGCCACATCTTTGTGTATCTTCGTATTTCACAAACAAAATACTTTTTATTTTCACTTTTTGAAACAAATATAATTGGGTTTTTATTTCAAGGGGTAGTTTAAATGGATATGAAACAAGTATCAAATAATTGAATGTAAAAAACGTGGGCCAGATGGAGAAGGGGGGGGGTGGACCGAATGTGGGCCGCGGGCCGCCAGTTTGAGACCCCTGCAAAATGAAGCAGCATTTACTGTCAACAATCTGCAGTGGAGATATTTGGTACAGAACAAGCCCTCTTGATTCGGCCTAGCCTGTGGTATGCTAGTTGTGAAACAGTGAGCTTTTGCATGACACCTCATACAGGTTAAACAGGAATGTGCTGGCGGGGGCAGAGAGCCAGAGGAAACGGGGTTACACAGGGCAACTGCAACACACCACAAACTCTCAAAGCTCAACGTCCCACACAGAACAATTCAGATTAAAATTGCTTATTCTTGGTTTACTGGGCTTTTTGGAGATTTTATTTTCTAAAAATAACTATTTTACCACATATTTTCAGTACAAATTAGTCTCAAGAACAATTCTAATTCTTGATGCAGCCATCTGCCTTATTGTGCTGTTCTGTTGACAATACAATTTCTCAAGTCTTCACATTTGTTTTTCCATCTTATGTGCTTATTGCATGCATGCTATTTCTTACTTGACAGCTGCTGTAATGAAACGCTCCTCTAAAGTGCAAACTACTCTTAAGACAAATGTATAACCTAAAAATATACATTATGGTTAATATAGCTCAATTGATTTGACCCAAAGTTTAGGATAGGTTCCTGATTTTGTGCACTGCTTCTTCCCTTTACAATAAATGACAAAGACAAACCCCAGGATTTTATTTCCTTTTTGTCAGAACCAGCAAAACGAGTTTCTTTTGCTCAGGGCGGAAAAAGCCTGCCTGGCACAACAAAGTGACCTCGGGGAGATGAGCTTGACAACAATAATCCAAAAAGAAAAAGAGGAAAAATAGGCTCACAGTGTTAGAAAAACATATAAAGCTAAGACGTCTATATGTGTAAAGATCGCAACACCAATAACCTATGAATAAATATTCAAACAGCATGAATAAAGTATTTTGGCTGGTGTGATGAAAAGGCATAAACAAGCATGGAGACTTTTATTTTGTTAAAAACAAGACAATTCTGTGAATAAAAAACGGTGGCCAAAAGGCACAAATGGTTTAAAAACCCAGAGAGTAACATTTGCATAAAAATACCTACATCAAAATATGGCTTAACAATGCAGTTTTCAGATGTAAAGGAGTCAATAAGCTCATACATACATATATACATGCACAATGGCTTGCATCAACAATCACAGACAAGGACGGTTGCATTCTACATCGAGTTTCTAACCTCTGGCCGCACTGCTAAGATTGCATGAAGTGTGGTCATGTTTCAACTTTAAACACTGCATACAAATAGATCCGAAACCTGCAATGTCTTTCCCTGTGTAAAAAAAAAAAGGTTGTTTCCTCTGTGGGTCATTTGCTGAAGAGATAAAAGATTCCCACAAATTTAAATGACACTCCAATAGCAAACATTAGCCAGACCACTAAAAGCACCACCGCCCACGGTAAAAGGTACTTAACTCAGTAACAGCAAAAACAAAACAAAAAAGACAGCTGAAGGATAACAGCTTCCATCTAGTTGGCTACATCACTTGTCAGTGCAGCTACTTTGTGTCCGTGTCACCCTTCAGAGGAGCAGAGGAGCGCCTGAAGAGTCTGTTTCGGTGTCGTGATGGTAGGGCGAGTACGCTGTGGCGGTGCTGGAGGAGTACGCTGTGGGAGAAGGAGCGTTTTTTAATATGCAGAAAACAGCAACAACACATGGCAGGAATAGGAAAAGCCAATACAGTACAAATGTGAGACACATTCTCAGGCCGCGGTGTGAAAGTTGTGGAAACACAATGTGGTGTACCCTCATACAAAGGCGTGTAACAGGACACCCCGACCTTTTAACCGCCTCGCTGCAGAACAACGACGACGACGACAAAAAAAAGCTGCTGCGCGGCGATCAACCTGTAACCTAAGTCGTTCCCTAAAACTACGCGATAAAGCACGGGACATTATGTGGCACATATTTAATGTGACTCGATCTGGCGCTCTGGCAGGTGGTGTAGCATGACGGCTGAGCTGGAGGGAGAATGGTGCAGATTGATAGGTGGGTGTAAGGTGGCGGGTGAGGGGAGGGGGCAGTCGAGGGATTGTAATATGCAGAGAAAAGGGCAGGAATGTGGATCTTTCACTGGTTTAAGAGTGGTGTGTTACTGGAAAGTAGAGGGGAGGTGAGAAAACGCCTGCAGCTGCTGCAGGTGGAAAGGTTTGCAAAGACCTGAACCCCACCGGGGAGGTAATGACACCTCAATGATATAATAATACTACTAATAATAAAATGTGCAGTCATTCCTACAACGAAGTTTGCTCTGATTATGAATCTTATCCAACTCTTAATTCCTCATACATGCTTTTACATCCCAAATGAAGACATGTACTCACTTCTCCCGCTGTAATGTCTCATCTTCCTCGCCAGCTCATCTGATGGCGTTTGTTCTGACACTTTCACTTCTGGAACTGCAGCACAGGGACAAAAACAAACAACAAAGACAAAAAAAATGAGCGCAAGCAGACAAGGAGCTTCAACAGCCCGTAATGCAGTCTCGCCGTAGGATTTAATCCGGTCATCTCGGCTATTGTGCAATATGTTTTACAAGACAGCGTGGACCTGTATCAACACGCCTGCAGATTAACCAATTATTGTTAGGTCATTGCCTGTAAAATGCTCGCTGCATTAGGACTTAAAAACTAAGAAAACAGTTCCAACAGACACTATGACTCACTAACAAAAGACCGATCAGATGATTTGTATATTGAGGTATGTTGCAGCCGCCTGGCTGGTGATAATAAGTCATGTGGTGTGCTACAAATGTTCATAAAGCTGTAGTTATTCATGTAAATTGCTTGAAAAACAAATGGCAGTCTTACACTCACTGCTAATGAACGTGTTGGTCATGGTCTCGTTGCCGCTGTCAGGAAGAGTCCCGTCGCTCCTCCCGTTAAGGACGCTGTCCCGTCGACTGATGGCTCTTGTTCCTCTTGTTCCTCTTGTCCTTCCGCGTGCTGATGCGGATGACCCCGTGCACCAGCTTGCACTCGGCCTCCTGCTCCTCCAGGTTGTAGTCCTGAGCGATGCTGTAGATGAGCTCGCTGATCTCGTTGGTCTTGCGGGAGAATGAGGAGTCGGAGGTGCACTTGGCCAGCTGGTCGATCTGGTGCAAGGCGTAGAGCTCCAGCAGCTTCTTGGTGATCAGCGAGTCAATGTCCGTGCCCGTGTCACTCAGGTCGTCCAAGTCGTAGTCCTCGCGGGATAAGAGGCTGGTGTTGCTGACGGGCCGATGGCTCTCCCCTTTGCCCGGCGCGCGCGTTCGTTTGGGGGCAGCGACGGGGTACCTCACCGTCTGGCCTGCGATGCGCACATCCGGGTAGCGGAAGCTGTCACTCGTGGGCAACTTGGAGGCTTTGGTAGTCTTGCTGGACTCCAGAGGGACGCCACATGTGGGGTTGGTCACAGCCATGCCATTAGGAGGGTGAGGCTCATTGCCTGCTTTCGGGGGGTGGTCTGTGGAGCTCTCGTTAACGGGCAGGCAGGGCTCTCGGCTGCCATAAAATCCACAGGTCAGTACACAGCAGATAAGAGCCTTGCAGCCACTCCAGCCCATGGAGGCACAGGAGCCACAGGCATGTCTGCTGGTAGGCGTGCTGTCTGCTGACCCAGGAATAAATCCTATAGTCTCGGAGCCTCGACCCGTGCCATTCCGTGGGTGGCCTTTACTGCGGCCATACTTGTTCTCCGAATACCGGGAGTGGTCAGCGTGGTGCTCGTGTAGATGCTCCCCATGAGGATCCTTGTAGGAGTCTTGGCTGGCCGTGCTGTCCCTGGATATAGTCCGATTAGGTCGGTACTTGTCCGCTCTGGTGTTGGCGCTGTGGTGTTTGGGGTGGCGGGACACCTGGGGAGCCCCTGTGCTGTGGCCAGGCATGGCTCAGAACACCTGGGACCTGTTGTGTGAGAGGCATGTTTAGGAATAATAACTAGGTGTAAACCCCCCCTAAGCCTTCATACACAGATTAAATGGACAGTAAATGGACTATGGTAATGTAAATAAACCTGAGTGCATTGATTGCTGGCCTGATAATCATTTGGATCCCTGTCGTCGCGAGCGCACAGCTTGTTTGGCCCGCGACACATGCGCAGGAAAAACACTTCAAAAACTCATTCAAACTTTAAACGTTTTTTGATTTCACGTTTCAGTCGTTCACTTACCGCATTAAGAGGAAACGCTTATGGTCGTCTTTTATCCCAGATAACTTGTTCAGCGAGCAAACCGCGGAAGTCTAGCAGAGAGAGAAAAAAACTGCTGCTAGCGCCTCAAACGGAGAAAGAAAGACGGATTTTCGACCGCCCCCAGATTTCCAGGTGACTTCACCTCCACGAAACGACACACTTTGCAAACTTCAAGTCGGGTTCCTCGACCCAACAACGCGACTCGGCTCATTCGCGTCGTGTCCCCTTTTCTTTCTGAGGCTGCTGTTGCTCTTGTTTTGCCGTGAGTCTCCCAATGTTTGGCTATTACCTGCGGCTACAGCTAATCCCAGATCCTACACCCTCCCACAGGTGAGTCGTGACGTCACGTGAGGCGGATATATAAAGCGCAGAAGGAGAGAGGAGGGAGAGATATTAAAAAAGACAAGCAGTGGAATAGAAGACAAAAGGGAGAAAGAAAAAGAGAAAACACATCTGAACTGAAACCTTTTATTTTACTGTTTTATTTATTTCCAAAGTCAGGTTGTAAATATGGTACCATGTGATGCAACATAACAACTGATGGTGAAATTCTTCATTTTTCATTGTGACAAGTGAATGTTTTCATACGTGCACGCGCGCGCGCGCACACACACACACACACACACACACACACACACACACAGAAGTAGGTGTGACATGCACACAGAGGTGCACAGCTGCAGAGCCAGCAGGTGTTTTCCAACATATCTTTCATTCTGCCCTATTTCTTCCTCTATGGAAACACTTAATCACCCACTCCTGAGCTGAAGTCATATGGGGCACCTCACCTGGAGAAAAACAATGTATGAGTCTGTGTAGCACAAGAAAACTAAATGCATCAAAGGTTAATTGGCTTTATAATTAATGTAAATACACGTCTATCCCTTTGGATGTTGTTTTAACACAGGTCACATTCTAACACGATAGAGCCACATGGATAATTTAAGGAAAGGATTAATCTTACAAAATAAAATGTACTCGGTGTATGGATTACATTTTCATAGGTCCACATATGTTTGTCATGCCATTGAGCTACCATCTATGTCATTTATCTTTCTGGAAGTCTTCTGCAGTATGTTAAGGTATTTAAAGTTATGATAATAATAACAAAAAGCAAAGGAACCATGCATTATGTTTTTATAAAACTTAAGATAAAGACACGATATTAAAGTAAATTTACAGATACAAGTGCCTCAAAAACACAAAGGCACTAAGGTGACTATATAATTATATGTACAGGAAGCTCGAAGACATGGTAAATCTACTGGCTTTAACTATTCACATCTACATCTTCCACAAATCAGTCTCGCTCCATTTCAAGATCATAGGTTCAAAGGTGCAGAGGTGGTCAGCTGTTTGACCTGCGTGTCTGTAGGAAGCTGGATAATGCAGGTGTCATTTGGCAGCTGCTGTGACAGAGCTGATCCTAAATTCCCATGTGCCCTGCCAGCACCGTTTCCTGCAGAGACGTGCCCCCGCCGAGGGTCCGAGTCGATCTCAAATCGGTAGTGATATCCCTCCAGAACGTCCCGACATGCGTCTCTCATGTCAATGATCCACTTCTTCATGCCTTTGCGATTCAGGTAGAGCACGAAGAGGAAGACCATGCCCACAAACCCCAGCACCAGCCCCAGGAAGACATAGGATGTCTGCAGGGTGAGGTCAGCCACCTCCGCTTGGATCGGAACAACACATCCAATGGCGTGGACGCCGAGCACTCGCAGCCGGGTGTCACGCAGCCCTCTTGGTGAGGCACACCTGACAGCGTCCACATCGGCCACCGCGGCTCTCGATTCATTCAGCCAGGCCACAAAATGACTGATCTCACAGGAGCAGGTGTAGGGGTTGTCACCAAGAAGGATGCGAACGTTCCCAAGCTTCTCCAGCTCACGCAGCGCATCGGCCCTGAACGTCATGAAGACGTTGTGCGTCAGGTCCAGCAGCTGCAGGTGGTTCATCCCAGAGAAGGTCCCACTGTAGACGGCCATCAGAGAGTTGTTGGTGAGGAAGAGCTGCTGCAGGCTGGGCAGGTGAGAGAACATCCCCGGGGGCAGCAGGGCCAGGTGGTTCCCGGAGAGGTCGAGGCGGAGGAGCCCACCGAGGCCGCCCCAGCGTAGAGCCGTGGTGAGGTCTGTCAGCGCGGTGAAGTTGTGCAGCGAGCGGCTCAGGTTGAGCTCCTGAAGGGGACTGCCAGGTACGCTGAGGGCTTCTGGGTGGATGAGGGCCAGATGGTTCTCACTGAGATCCAGATAGCGCAGGTTGATGAGGGCAGAGAAGCTGTGGGACGCGATCTCTGTAATCCTGCGAAGATGACTAACACTTAGTATAATCTCAATACTTCGACACAACTTGCTGTGCTATCAGAGTAAACAAATAAAAACACATTCAGAGAAATAAGCAGGATTGAGGTTATTTATTAGACACATGTCAAGAAAGTAATTTTATACAAACATGGCTTGATATACATGAATGAAACAAAACCAAAAAAAATAGACATTCTCACCTATTATTGCTTAAAATGAAGTTGGTGACATTCTTCAGCTCTGCAAAGGAATGAGGTCCAATTTGTTGTATATTATTTCCTGTGATGATGGCAGTCTTTGCATATCCTGGAATACTTTGAGGCACGGCAAGCAGATCCTTGGAAACACATTTCACTGTGCGAGTGACAGCAAAACACTCGCAGCTGAAAGGACACTCCAAGCACTGGTACGGCGAGCAGAGAAGGATTCCCAAAAACAACTGGACTGCAAAAACGCACATCTCTAAACTAGAGTCAATAAAAAATACAGCAGGAAAAAGAAAAGAAGTGTCGTTCCATGTGAATAACAAGTCAAATTCTAGCTTTTGTTCTCAGAAACTAATCAAATGCTGCAGAGGCGGCAAAGAGTGCTCCAGCACGAACCTCTCCTCATCTGCTCGTGTCTGGGAATAAAGGTTCCTGATGGTAGTTCATATCACGCAGAATCTGCTGGATGAAAAAAGGTGCGTGGTTCCCTTAAAGGTACAGAGGAGGATTGGGGCGTCCACAGCCTGTGACCTACACCACAGTCTGCCAGGGGAGATTTTAACAGCTTTGTACATAGCATCTCCAAGTTAAGGTTACAAAAAACAAATCAACAAAATGAAAAAATACACAACGTAATGCAGTTTTGTTCATAACATTCCAGCACGAGGAGTCTGGGAAGAAGCAAATAATAAACTCACATTTAGAAAACACATATCTGTCGTGGGACACCAGAAAAAAGAGGATTCAATCGTTTAAATTTTTATACATTTTTCACATGTGGGTCCTAACTCATCTTTGGTAGCAGCTCATATCCCTCAGACAAACAATTGATGGATACTTTCAGCATTAAGATTCATCACTGAAATGTAGATTAGCATGTCCAGAAACACATTCGTCACTGCCATTCTAGCAAAAATGATATATATCGCTCCCCTATGGTGTATAACTCTTATAATACTCAAAAACAGAACCCACTGTGTGAGAAAACAGTGCATTTTGAACATACTGTAGCTTACTCAACTTAAATCATAAATATTTAAAACATAATGTTAAACATAATACCGGTTTTTAAAACTACACACAAACAGCTAGGATGCGTCCTTAAATATCCCCTACAGACTACATAACACACAACGAAGTCTTTCATTTGAATTGTTCTTTTTTGTACAAAAGCAAACAGCCGTCACCAGCTTCGATGTCAACAGCCAACAACAATGTAGTCGTCAAGTCGTCTCGATGAACCTCTTGCCCCACTAGTGCAGGTTGAATGTGAGGATGAACGTGCCGAGGACTCCGCAGAGCATGAAGAAGGGCAGCCAGGTCTTCAGGAACGCAGCCCAGCTGAAGGATACAGAGAGGGTAATCTGTGTCAGAGGCATCATTAACACTTAGGTTTGGAGTGAAACACAACCGCCTTTGTGTGATTTGGACAGACAAGGACATGCAAGTGTGTGTTGGAGCATCACATGGTCCAATCCCTTCAGTCCCAGAGGCCCACGGTTCCTCTCTCTCACCCCCCCTGAACACATCCCAGACTGCGTCCCACTGTCCTTTCCACCCAGCTGGTGCAGGGAGCCCCACCGGAGAGGTGACCTTCAGCGGTGACACAGAAGGGAAGCGCCACTGTCAGTGATGAATTACACGACTCCCCTCCCGTTTACAAGGCTGCCATGCCGTGGGTGTGTATTTGCAGAGGCAGCACAAAGTGTGACGTCTCTATGTGGGTCAGCGGAGAATAATGAGGGGACTTCTCTGAGCCATATGTCTCTTAATGCTCACTAGCATCCAGCAGCAGAGCACTTTAAAAAAAGACTACGCACGTGTTAGTGATGATGATGATGGGCCCAGTACTGTTAGCAACCACATTGCCCCTCTGCTTACATGTAACTCTACTGTTTATACACAACACCAACTGCATGTCTGTCTGTCCTGGAAGGGGAATCCCACCTGTGTTGCTTTCTTTTTCCATTTCTCATTAAAACTTACCTTAAGTGGGGATCATGAGATAAGGGGTATATGTTTCTGTTTCACTTCTTATCAGTTCAATCAGCACGGTTCGTGCCAAAATTAAAGGAATTCCCTCCAGGCACTCCTTAGATATCGCCTTCACAAGATTGGACCGAGTGGATGTCATACGTAGGCTTGTTCACAGATGTAACTAGATCGCAGAGTGGATAAAACATTAGGGTTGGAGGTTCCATCCTCTGTCCACATTAACGAGTTTCTTCAAGACGTTCAACCCCAAAAGTGTCAGCCAAATTATATAATACAACTATATTGCTATGGGAGCTAAATCTGATGATTGTTTATGTGGACCCAGGAGGTTACACTATAGGAAAGTGGCACAAAGAACAAGATGCTAACCTGGAAGTGTAGCTGGATCTATATGTGAACTGTTCTCCGTGGTAAGAAAATTGGCAAAATGAGGCCAAAATACTTACCTCACATGTTTTCCACGCATAAGAGACAGCGCACACAGGTTGACCATGTTCCAAGACGTGCTGTTGTCGTAGCGCATGAGGTTGAGGGCCATGGCAACGTGGGAGTGACAGTTATCTAAGCACAGATTGTGCTTAAAAACACACACGCAAACAATGAGTTAGAAGAATATGAATAATAATGTGGAAGCATATCAAAAACCCTATATATATTCTCACCGGTCGACATTTGTATTCTTCAGATGCGTCATGCACTGCTTTGTCCCACGTAGCAGCACCATTGCCACAAACTTTGTCCACGTCAAGCTTCCAATACCTGCAATATCAGTGAACACTCAACGTCTTCATTTAACTGTGTAATGGAGTGGCCTACTTGTATAAATACTATTAAAACACAATATAGTAATACGTACTTTGTTGGTCGGCCAAAGCCCATGTTGTCTTCCTGAAACAATGCATATTCATTCAATGAATCACACAAGTTTATTTATGCTTTAAGTTATTATGGGATGCAGCTCAGCTTGCTGCTCCCATTCATTAACAATTCAGAGGCTTCACTCCACGCCAGCATGACATGTCAGATTAAAGGCTTCATTTCTATTCATTTATACGGTCACGTGGGGTGGGGCTGCCTATTGTAGCTGATAAACACGTGTGATTTAAGAAAGCAATACTAACCGAGACAAAGTATGATCCTGCAAAATCTCGTATGACTCCAGAAGAGGTGCATATGCCCATGTGACCAATGAAGGGGAGAACCCACCTGCAGGACGCACAGCACAGCAGTATTCACATACATGTGTAAGTATCGCAATACATGTGCCAGTGTTATACGGGCATTTACTATAAAGAAGGAGATAACACAACCAGCGGCTAACACAAACGCTTCGTTTCATCTGACGTTAGCGAAGTAACATTCTGCTGTAAACATCACAAGCTAAACTAGCAAGAAAGACAAGCTGCGCTAGCTTCTTACGATAAAATGGGAATAGGCGTCCAGACGACGCAGTACGGGTAACGGCTGTTTTTTCTGTCGCTTTTTAATGTATCTCCGTGGTAATTCATTATGATGTCGGTATCGTCCACCTCCGCCATCACTGATCGGAGTGACAGGACAGGACAGTGACGCAGAGCCGGCGTGAAAAGGGAGGGAGGGGGAGGGAGGCGAAGCGCGCAGGACGCGTCCACTTCCGCGAAACAAACGGTCGGTCAGTGAACGCATCACCGCTCATTTTACGTCGACTGCGGTGTTTGGGTACCGTGATTTAATCAGGTATAATGAGCATTGCGTGGTTGCAGTCATCAATGCAGTATTATGTTAAGCCTTTCTTATAGTTTGTGGTATGATTATTCAAAAGGAAACGTCTGAAATGCTCCAAAGGACAGAAAAATCAGTCATTACAAGGATGCAGCTCATCTTACTTGACATAAATTACTACTTCATATTGTCCACCGTGCTCCACGTGTTGGAATAGCTCCTGTTTCAGTCTCTGTTGTTCAGCCTTTGGCACCCAAACTCGGCCAGCTTCATCACCTCTACCCCCAAAGCTGGGTCACCTCATTACTGCACAGTATATGGGCCAGGAGACGCTCTCCCAACTACTCATGCTTGTAATGTACTGTCCTCATATTTATTGCCCAACAGTCAGCAAAAGCAGGGAGCAGAGCAGACACTGATGAACGAGCCGGGTATCACGGTTCAGACCGTAGCCCCGCCGACACTATGTCTTCCCAGCCTAGTTAGTCATGTGTCAGTAGCCTACTGCTGTATCCGTTGTGTAAGTGAAAGGACAAACAATTCATCATCAATGATATTATGTAAAGAGAGAAAGCAAGAGAATACGGACAAGGTGTTCAATCATTTTACTCTTTACTTTGTTTGCAACAAAGGTTATTATAGGATTCCTCAAAGAAAACAGAGCATCTCAAATCAATGAACAAAGTAAAAGCATGTGGAAGCCGAGTGCTGCATGTTGTTAAGGACCCATTGTGTATTACTTTCCCTATTTGGGGGCAAAGAAGACCCAATGAGCTGTTCTCTTGCAACACATGGTATGGCTCTGTGTCTTTCGCCCACAACTATGATCAGAAAAGTCTCATGCAACAGGACTGAACACCTGACTGCAGCAGAGGACTATTGCTAGAGTCACGCAGCTAGTAGGCAGGAACCCTATCACCACCAAAAATTTAGCGCCCAGTTGCCCTATACCAAAAGAAAATATTTTGGTAATTTTAAATGAATTAAAGCTACCAAAAATATGTGTCCCATTCATACCCAATGGAAGTTGCACACTGACATCTCATGCCAAACAATACTTGCATTAATGGGACTTTAATTTATAACCAAAAAAACTGTATTAGAAAGTATTTATTCATTTTTTTTTTACAAATGTTTCTCTTTATATATCTTGTTGATGATGCCAACAATCTTTTGTAGTAAAACCTCTCGACTAAAAGGAGTACAGGATGGCAAAATTATGTTTCAATGAAACAAAGAAAGCACACATTAGTCCTTGGCCATTAATATGACAACCTTTGGCAGAAGAAACCTCTTGTTTTTCCTGACAGTTATAAACTAAACCAAGCTTATAAATACATTTCAGTGGAGCTATCATTAATTCTAGGCTTCCTGTGATCAAAAACTCTGAAACATAAACACTGAAAATACGACCAAGTTAAACTCAGAATTAATGACTCGGGTGTGCAGCCTTACTGAAATGAGCGGGCACTAATACTCCAACTGTAGCCAGAAGCACTGTCTTCTGGTCTGTGATCCAATCCTCCATGGAGGACACTACGACTGTGTGGCCACACTGACCTGAAAATAGGTCGTCCAAGCCCAGACATGTTGTCTGTCTGTCCAACATAAACCTGAGGAGGGATGAGTGCTGAACTCCTCCTCTTCATGATAAACTGGGGAGTGCAGTGGAAGGTGCTCTCTTCAAAGGTGTCCCCTTCCCACCACAGGGTGGAGGAAGAGGTTGAGGTTGGTACTTTGAAGGGAGCCGATATGGGTGTCGTCTCCACCCTCCGTGAATTCCTCTCCCCAGAGTGGTCTCCACCGGTTCTCTCTTTGGACAGGGGAGGGCGATGCATAGTGCAAAGACGTGACATGACATTCGCTCAATGTTTCTGTCAGATTGGGTGTGGGGGAGGAAATTAAGATTCAAACAGGAGCCGGGAGAGTGCTTTGCTTCCTACATCCATTCTCTAGAACAGCGGACAGTTTAGCTTGGCCGACACTGTACTTGTCCCTCTGAGCTGTCTTCATCATCTGAGCCATCTGGGCCGACGCCACGCAGGCCTGTGATGCGGTAGCCCATGTTGAGCAGCATTACCTCCAACGGATCGGCGTTCATACGCCGCTGGTTCGCCTGAGCAGCGCTTTCCATGTCCTCCACCACTCGCCCGTTCTCAGTTTCTGTCTGTATTATCGGGAAGCAGATTTTTCAAACATTAGTATGAATTTGGAATTGTGTAATGAAACCATAAGCACACACTGTGCCCCAACTTTTGTCATCTATAACATAATATATGTAAATACACTGAAGTTTCTAATTGTTTACCTCTGGTCTTGGGTTCCACAATCGAACCACAGGGTCAATCCCACTAGTAGCCAGGAAGCAGTAGTTGGGGTGGGGCTGCAGGCAGTTGACTATGGATTCATCCCCCTGCAGGATCCTCACCAGATTAGTGGTCTCCTTTTCCCAGATAAAGAAGGAGCCGTCGTCTGAGCCGCTGACAATGTACTGGCCTTTGCTGCAGAAAAAAGGAAACCACTCAGACCTGCCTGACGAGCTATGTTGTTGCGCCATGTTTTGCCTGTCTTATAATCACAAAACTGTTTTACATTGAATTTCTTTCGCAGAAAGCTTGCTCACTTCCCCGTACAGGTGTGTAACCAGGGTGTGAAATATAACTCAGCAGGGCCTTCTAGTCTTCAAGGATACAATGCATTGTTGAATGTAATAAAAATGTAAGGGTTTCATGATTTAAGGTGGATATTTTAAACTTTATAGGACATGTTTTACCGCCTGGGACCCTTGAGTACCTAGAGCTTGCTTTTATGAATGGAAGCTGTAGATTTATTGATCTCTGTCTTGAGCTACAGAGCTTGTGACTGCCCCCTAGTGAGACATTAGCAGACTGGGAGGGAGATCTACTGACCTTCCAAAGAAGTTGGCCTCTTTGATATCTGTGGTGGTGTTGCAGTGACCACAGTATCTGTGCTTGTAGTCAAAACTGCGCTCTCTCAACACCAACTCATCTTCAGGGATGGATTCCTTACGATTGAATGAATGAAAACGAATGGAGCTGTTGGCTTTCTTATCTTCTGCTGGTAAGAGAGAAAATAAACACAAGTATTGCCACAGAGTCGGTCAGATACATTTCCAAATAAACAAAGGCTTTCTGTTACTTTTGAAATGCAAAACGAACATACATACACACAGATACACACATACAACCCTCCCAATTTAATTTACATACATGTGAGTAAATGAATTAGCCAATGGCAGTGGGGTTTTGTATGTTCATTTCAAGATCTGTGTAGATATTTGGTCAACAAATGAGAGCTACTGCAACTCAGCCAAGTACCAGTTCACTCTTTTCTACCTGTTTCTGTCTTAGTGAAGAGAGCAGCCTTGATATCTTTATCCAAGGAATCACAGGCACTGCTTTGCGCCTGCTCTGGAAACTTTCCTTTGAAATCATCCAGACACTCTAGAGCTTCAGAGACGTACTTCAGCTCAAACAGACACCGTGCAAGCCGAAAATGAGCCTTTGTATGACCAGGGTTCAGAGTCAGAGCCTTCAGGCAGTCTCTAAGGGCATCATAGTGGTCTCCATCCCTGTGAATCACACATGCAAACAAACACTTGATAACTGATTTCACAGCGTTCAGAAAAATGACCATCTCTGCAGTGATGCAGAGTGATGCCTACCACTTGCGTTTCATGTATGCTGCAGCCCGGTTCCCATACAGCATGGCGTTGCAGCTAGCCTGATGAATGCCTAAACTGTACAACTGGATGGCCTGCGTCCACTGCTGCCGTGCAAATGCGTCATTAGCTTGCTGCTTTATCTTCTCCAGGTGAGCAGGGAGCTCGGTAGAACTAAAATGAAGAGAGCAGAGGAAACATGCCTCAATATGTGAATGCTCAAAACTGGATTATTATCCCTGACCATTGCGCATATCATCATAATTTTATATATACTGTGAACTTGCACATCAAGTTTTGATATTTTTGCACTCCCTGCACAAACCGCACTGCCTCAAAACAGTTATATTGTACATACTTGTTTGTTTGTTTAAGTTATATGTTATAGTGTTTCTTATATATTTTTTAGTGTAAATTTATATTCCAGTACTTTTTCTCTTTTTTATTACATGTTAATTGTATGCACCAAACACACCAAGACAAATTCCTTGCAAGTGAAAACTTACTTTGGCAATAAACCTGATTCTGATTCTGAATAGAATAAACAAAAATCACTGATAGGGTGAAAAGACAAACCTAGAACGCATCTTGCTGGTAAATCGAATATGGCTGCTTGGCAAGACAATGCCGTTGGAGACACCATTGGTCGTCTTTCCGTTCTGCACATCTCCTGGGAAGCCAAAGTATCAGAAACCATACATCTAGTGATATGGTACTTGTATTATGGTCCTTACAGTAGTGAGGCACCATTCAAGATCTTTTTTTTTTAAATATATATGGCACAGACCTTACCTGCTGATGACTGGCACTTCTTTGGGAGCAAGAATGTGTATGGCCTCTGTTTAAATGTCAAGTCAAACAGATACACCTAAAAGAACCATAAATAGACAAACAAAGCACATATTTAAACACTGAAACAGAAACAAATAACTCTCACATTTACTTGTTTGTTTTAAAAACACTACCTGTTCACCGCCCATGTTAACTAGTAGCTCAGTGCCATCAGGACTGAAGGTGACATAGGTGGCCACCAGAACCCTCAGGCGATTATTGTAGTCTGGGAGTTTCACTGGCAGGTGCCCTGGAGCATTCAATGATATAAGGTAATGTTATTCAACCACATACTGCACAGTCACTTTCAACCTGCACGTTTGCTCTTGTCGTTACTATATAATAGGAATATCAATGTAGCCATTCAATGAATTTGATAACAGATAATAAAAACCTATATGACCTGCAACATAATACTGCCCAGCTCCGTCTGGGATGGGCTTCTGCCTTTCACAGAATGTGTGCACAGCTGCTGATGTGCTCTGACTCATAGATTTCCTGTGATACAGAGAAAAATTAAATAAAAAAAACGTCATTAAAACAGCGTGTGTCAAAACCCGGAATGGTTAATGTACCACATTTGAGTGGTTGTTAAATAATTATTACTGTAGAATGACATCAGTAATGGAACCAACCTGTAATTGTTAATCATCCTGATGTCGTAAAGGCGAACAAAAGGCCCGTTGGCGCCCACTGCCAGGTAGTTGTTGTCCCGTGGGTTTACGGCTAGACACTTGGCCTCAACCAGCTGACCACAGAACTCTGTCAGGTCAATCAGCACCTCCGAGCGCTTACTGCTCTCCCTCAAGTCATACTGCCTGTAGTGAACAAGGAGAAAGTTTAACCTGCAGCAAATCTAGCCGTTCGATACCTTTCGATTCTTTTTTTAAAAAACTAGATGTTTCAGTTACCGGATGATGCCATCCTCTGCGGCACTCCAGAAGGTGTTGGGCCACATGGGTGCTGTAGCAATGCGTTTAACTCTGTTCGTATGATCAGAAAACATATGTGTGGTTTCCTTCACTGACAGGTCATGCACATGGACCTTTGTGTCAGCTGCACCTGTAACCAGAATTCTGTCGCCGGAGTGAGGGAGGAACTGTGTGGGCACACAAAAAACAATGCGTGAGCTTCTCTTTCATGCACACAGCAATCTGATTATTGCCAGTCACCAAAGATTTAGGCATTACTAAGGTGTTTACACATATAATACTTCAATATATTCCCATTTCTATGCTATGGATCGTTATATTATTAATGGCTAAAAGCCACATCCACATCATCTTACACTGTAACATTTTCCCTCCAGTATTTGACCAAGCTATCAGCAGTATGTCGCTGTGGAGATACTTGAGTGGAAACAGCAGTAAAAACAAGCCTTGATCAGCTTCAACATAGCTGAACGTGTTTTCAATCAGACATGAAGCCACTGGTCAAACGGTCAACACTGCCACCTAATGTAAAGGAAGTGAATCTGTATAGTAAAGAGTATCTGTTAATGAGTTAAGGTATAGTGATGTGAGGCAGAGCAATGCATCTTACCAGCAGAGCTTTTTTGCACACGACATCCAGAGATTGACATTTTGATCGTATCATGACTAGATAGATCTATGTGTAGGTTAATGCAGTCACGAAATGATTTCAGCCCACTGTTCCTCCCACCATTCTATGCAGCCGTCTCACAATCAGCCCTCCTTACCTTTACAGAGAATATATTTGCTGCATGACCTGTGTGCATAGTTGTAAGTTTCGTGTGTCTGAATGGATCCCAGATGATGGCATGTTGATCATCTGAGCCTGAGGCCAGTAAACTGAAGACAAAAAGAATCAAGTCAAGTAACATTTGTTTAGGCGCTTTACTACTAACCCCATTTTAAATTGTATACTGTGAAGCATGTGAAGATGTGCAATAGTGGCTTCACTGTATACACACACTACCTAAGGCATCAAGTATTATATGAGTTGAATCCATTGCCGGTGGGTTTTTCGTGCAACATACAGTGCAAAGATGTACCTAATGATAAGATTATAGTTTTATAGTGTTGTAAGGCAGCCAGTGATCCCAGGCCCGACTCTACAATTGTACATAAGCTGAAATGTATACTTACTCTCCTCGTTCATTCCATTCCAAACAGTTCACACAGCCAGTATGGCCCTGTTGAGACAGACAGCATACTGTATAATACACAGAAATATGTCCACTCTCTCCCGACACTGACACTGTTTGTCTCCACACACACACACACACACACACACACACACACACACACACACACACACACACACACACACACACACTCGCTGTCACTGACCTGAAGCTCAGCCTCCAGTCCAAGTCGTTTGATAAAAGGCTCCGTCACATGATAGGACCTTTGGAAGCCTGATGCTCTCTTGTCCTGGAGACATGAATCAAAAGTCTCCATCAGACTTTTGCACACAAACAATATAAACAATCCCTTTGGTGAAGGAGTCCCATCAGGCACCAGGACCAGTTAGTTGGTAGACTAAGCTCACAGGATGCCATTGGTTTACTCACCCTGATCTGCCGGTGCAGGATATCTCTGGTGATGTTGGCAGTAGTCATGGCCTCACCACAAAACATCAATTAGGGTCTGGGCTGGATGTTCCAGAGGTCAGAGCTCAGGTAACATTTACTCTACTTTACTGGAGAATATGCTGTAAAGACGATGAGAAAAGATATGATAACGTTAGAAAACACAGGACACACAAGGCAGGGATTTTACATACACAAACATGTCAGTTCTAGAGCCCAAGTAAGGACAAAAAACCCAGCTTAAACATAACACGTAAAGTGGTCTACAGACTTTGCTCACCTCAGTGTCAAACACAGTGGGGTTTCCTACCGTCAACGAACACAATGCGAGTTCATTAACGTTAGCTAACTAGCAAATGTTAGCTACGCAGCTCTATAAGTATTATACTCGGCTGAGTGTTTCGCGAAACACAGACAATTACTTAACGTCAAAGCGCCGTTTCCCTGGACGAATCGTTTGCCACCTATGCATCGGGCCCTCTAAGAGACCTGTCGTTTACCAAGTAGCTACCGTTAGCGTATTTGCGTTACCTTTGCTAGCTAAACAAAACGTCCACTTCATGCAACGTTAACATTTGCAACGCTTTTATTGAGATTCGTGAATGCCAAAGCGATCTCACCGCTTTCCTCGAACGAAAGGGGCTTCTGTCAAGACGTGTCCATTTAACAAACTTGATAAATCACACTCTGTGCGAGTTTGTTGACAAGATTCTCGCTAATACCTTCTCTGACATGAACACAACCCTCCTCCCACTGCACATCACGCAACTTTGTTACGTGGGCGAAAACAGATCTATAATTTCCGGTCCGCGTCTGTTTCAAAATAAAAGCATACCCCTTCAAATTAAGCCATACATTAACAATGTCCAACTGTAGCATAAACATGCGATCAAGCTACAAAAAAAAGATGCACTGTTAATATGACGATGCATAATGATAATTCCTCCTCTGTCTCGTATGTCCAAGCATAATGAGGAATGGGGGGGGGGATTTCATTTCATTGTAAATTAATGAAGAAAGTAAGACTTAGAAGCAACAGACTTGATATGGGTATGCTATATTTGCATTTTAGCAAATTTAGGTGATTAAACATCATGATGAATACTGAACACAAAAACATCTGTCTCCAGTGTTCATAGACGTTTTGACACCTCACTGGTGACATGTCCCAGCCTGCTTCAAGACCTCTATCAACACCCCAACAAAGCAAGGATCACAGACTTAACTACTTCAGTAATCTATAGTCTACATAGACTTCTACTCTACCACCTCAAAACCATCACCGACCTACTCCGTGAACCCCACAGACGAAGCCGTAAACATGGCGTTCCTCCAGCACCTGGACTCTACAGGAACCTATGCCAGGATCCTGTTTGTGGATTTCAACTCTGTTTCAATACCATCCTCCTGGTCCTGCTACAGGTTGCATGTATCCAACTCCACCATAGGTGGATTACTGACTTTCTGTCTGACAAGAGGCAGCATGTGAAGCTGGGGAAACACACCTCAGACTCTTGGACCATCAACACCCCTCAAGACTGTGTTCTTTCCTGTTCTCTTCTGCCTGTACACCAACAGCGGCACCTCCAGTCACCATTCCGTCGAGCTCCTAAAGTTTGCGTATGATACCACCCTTATTGTTCTCTTCTCTGGTCAGGATGACCATCTGGTGACTTTAATTACTTACATTAAGCAAATTCTTGTTTATTGTTTACTTTTCATATTTCTATTTTGTAATTCTGTTTTATATTTTATTTATTAATATCCTTGTATACAAACAATCTGACTTGGTGATTAGTGCATAGTGCATATTTGGCAATAAATCCTTCTCTGATTCTGAAAAGATAAATCTACTCAATTCCTATTTCTTCATTACTGCCTGCTTCAGCCTTTTCCAGCCGTTATTTTCACTGACACATGTTCTAAGGCGTGTCTATCAGCATGAGTGAGGCAAACATCTGTCACTATTTCCCATAATAGGCTACTTTTTCCTGCATTACAACAGATGTAATACACAGAGATTAAGCAAATGCAATACAGAAACTCCTGTTGGTGATGACATAAAAGTTGTTCTCACAGTATCACAAGGCCTTACAAATGCTTGCTTTGGTTGTTTTAATTGTGCAACAGACATCACATTTCTAAGTAGGCTATATGGCATCCCATTATTCTGAGTTTAATGTTGCAAGTATAAATATATAGTCACTGTATAGTAAAAGTTGGGTGTGTGAATGTTAACATCGCTGTCCCAACTTCCTACAACTAACTGATGCCAGCATGTGGGGTAGTTTCACTTCTTCTGTCATCCTTAACGGTTGGGTGTGAACTCCATTCAAATCGAAAAGCAGAAGTGTTAAAATAATAGATCTTTACCACGTTGATCATGTCAATGGAAAATAGGAAGAATTTGTATTTCCTGATGTAGGCCTAGTGTTATTATATGGTTAGTGTAATATGGCGCTTCTGCAATAAAAATGACACCTTTTAAAAATGTAGGCAAATTATTTACCTCGATGTCAATTGTTAATTTGTATATACATGACACCACTGTTTAATAGGTTTTAAACACTTTGAACCGTTGGCGAGATACTTATTTTTTAGGTCATTTAGCCAACTAGACGCATCGTTGTTAGGTTCGTTCGTTTTGGATCCTTGTTAGCGTTTTGGAGTCATATGGCAGACTGGACCTGGACATCTCTTTTGTTGCCTCGGCGGCAATATTTCAACAAGAGCCGTACGAACACTGTGAGCCTACAGGCTGTTGAATATAACCACTCCGGACGCATACACCTCCGAGACAGGAAATCCGCAAACCGTTTCTCAGGCAACATTAAGCGTCGCTGTTCAACGGGCGGCACCGTGGCATTAAACAAGCGGCCATTACGCCTCTGATGGGTCGTCTGCCATCAGCGGGGTTCACTTCAGTTGGCTCGCGGAACAACAGCAGCAGCGGAAGGGACAGATTCGGCGTCGGTTGCCAGCATCAAACCGAGATTGCGTTACCGCAGTTTGTGTTTTATGTGAAACATAAGGTAAAGTAGTCCTCTTCCTCACTGCCCACGGTTAGCTTAGCTACGGTGATATAACCACGGAAGCTTATGGAGACTTGTAACGGACGTTCATGTTAATTCAAGTAACATTAGCTAAGCAAACGGCAACGTTGCGTTAGCTGCTAGCTTGTTAGACGGAAACGGATTTGTCATGGATTAGCTAAAATGGTTAACGGCGCACTGCAGTACAATTAAATCGCATGTTATGGCGGGGAAATCATAAAGAAGTTGTCGCTTTGAAGTAATGTACACTAAGGTAGCTATGCTTGTCGCATTTAGCTAGTATCGCATCATTTTGAATCAATTCAATTTAGCAATTAGTCATGTTTAGCCGATAGCTTGCTCTGGCTGATTAAATGTTAGCAGTCATTTCCTCTGAATTAGCTAGTAAAGAGGATTAGATTGCAACAACCAGGCAGCATCTCCCACTGCTTGTATTTGCCTTGCCACAGATTGTAACGTTAGCCTCGTAGGGACGTTCATGTTTGTGTAACATCTTATGTAACTGAGGCATGTGCTCATGTTTTTATTTTTGTTGCTACCCTGAACTGTAGAGGTTGTTGAGGGGCAGATGAGTTTGTTAGGAGAGCAAATCAGTCAATGGTTAACAACTGTTAAATCCTGAGCTATCGACGTTCATTTCATTATGCAAGAAAGGCGCTTATTTTGTTTAGAGGACATCTCATGCATACCTTCTACAAACTCCAAATAACTGAACACACTCTGGTTCATCACAAAGTCCTAGTAACCAGCCCGTCTCTGTTCTCCCAGTTGACTAAATCTGAAGAACAGCTTGTCAGATGTTTGCTTATTTGTTGAAGTAACTGAGGAGTAAATCTAACTAACCCACATTAAGATTTTCCAGGATTTCGCTCTGATCATTTTGTCAAGTTGGCTATGTGCTTTCAAATGAAACAACCTTAAGCATTGTATCTAGACTGCATTATAATGTAATTATTTCCCCTTCATCTCAATCAGGTGACATTATCTCGTATGGAATGACAACGTCACACAGATATATTGAATCCAAACCAGCAGGTAAGTTGACACCCCCCCAAAAAAATATATGTATACTGCGTGTCAGTCCAGTATGTGTTGACGTATTCCTCTGTCACCATTGTCCTGTTTCACAAATATACATTAGGTCGGTTTGCTGACATGGAGTGGCAGACACCAGCTGTGTCGGAGAAGTTCCAAAGCCGTTTTGGCCGCCGGCCTGGAACAGCGGACAGCGGGGACACTGGTCTTGGCACCTCAGCTTCTGACAGCACAGAAGGTGATGAGTGAAGCTTGTTCTTTCCCTGCCTGTAGCATGTATTGTATAATGTTGTTTTGGAGTCTGTCTGTCTGTCAGTGATGGCGCTCCAGATGTGGGTGGTTCCGATCCTGATCAGCTGCATATAGGCCCTTTAGAGGACATCGCTGTTCTATTACATGGTCGTTTCTCATGAACAACTCATCCCAAACCACAATGATTTGTGCTGAGGCTGAAGACACTGTGTCTTCAAGTTTGTGATGGTGTTTCTTAGGCTATTTAAAGATTGAGACAAATGTTCATGATCCACCGTGGGTGCTCGGGAGATTTGCAGAGGTAGATTAACATCCCAGCCAAAAATGCCCCAAGGCTCTACTGCTATACTCTGGTATTATAGTTAATTGGGAGGATGGGCTGTTGGGATGACAGGACTGGACAGCTAAATGGAAACTTGACCTTGCCTGTGGCGTGAAATGTCGTAGTCCAGTCAACACGTTTTTGTGTGTTTTTTAATATATATTATTTTATAATCATGATTTTAAATGTGAATATCCCTCAGGAGAAAATTGTAAATCTCACCTCAGATGGTGTGTACGTGTGTGTGTTCTATATTTATACATTTGTACACTGAGTGGAAAAAATAACACGGTGTTGGAAAGCTTCCATGTAATGGTTGGCCAGCTGGGGTGGATGGGTCCTTGTGCAACAGGCAACACTTCAAAATAATAGACTGAAAAAACATTGGCAGTGTATCAACACTATAGAGTTCAACAATGCTGTTATTTATGGCAGGGCTGCCATTGGAAACTATTCATAAATGCAAACTGGTCATTATTTCCTTGCATCAAGTTACATATATATGAGTTGGTTCCCTTATGTAGTCCTCAGGATATTTATTTATTTATTTATTTATATATATATATATATATATATAGGTCATAAAAATATAAGACAATATAAGGTCTTTTGCCAATTGTTAAACCCTGTACTGGATCCTTAATGCTGTGTTAAACTGTCCTGGGTGTCAGCCGTACCCATAATCACTCTGAACAGTTGTGTAACAGCCAAGTAATATGGGTCCATTTTCTACACTTTTATAGTGAGTCAATTTTATGCACACTCCTGCATACATTGATATTTTTTGGTGCATCTCTGATCGCTGTGGTGAATCGTCGTTATGTTTGTAGATGTGTATCTTCTACAACTTCCAGATAACTGAATACATTTAAACTCAAAGGATCCAGTGCCCTCTGCACACTTCATTGAGTTCTGTTGTAAAGGCGGGCCCACACCGGACCGAAAATCGGCGTCTTTGACAGAGTCGGCGTCTGTGACATGAGTCTGCTTGGTGTGGTCGCTCGAATCGGCCCACGTCGGCATTCATTTCAGCCGATTCAAATGTGTAATCCGCCATGTAACTGCTGACCTTCCTTGAACAATAATATGACAATTAGCCTTAAATTATCTGCAATAATGACCAGTTGTAGATACCACCGTATAGCATACACAGGGTGTATATTTGAGAGATGGTGGTGGTCGAGGAATAAGAAGGAAACTTTGTTTTTACATTTTTGTCCCAGGGTGTTTAAAACATTCTAATTTACAGTTGCAGATAAATGTCATAAAGTAATTTTCCAATGGCAGGAATGTCTGTTCAGCAAACATCTAGCAAATGTTCTTACAGGACAGTTTAGACTTGTTCTGGCCAGTTATTATGAATCAGTGGAGCCTCAGGGCGTCTTCTGTCTATGTGAAGATTTATCTTCCTGAAAGCTTCATGATGTTGTTTTCCAAATATTCTTGCCTTTTTACTACAACGTTTTTATTATTTTCCACTGTGATTGCAAACATTTCTACTTGAATCAAGTTGTGGTTCAAACTGGGAAGGAAATATGTATCCCATTCAGTTATTGACTTTGGCTGAACATGTGTGTGATGTTACAGTGGGAGGAGGCAAGGTGCTTAAATAAGCGGCACCCACAGATCACGATGTAACACGAGAGGTGGGCTATAAATACCCCTAACCTTTCCTGTGTATGCCTGTTTGTGTGTTTGCTCAGAGCTTGCTACAGGCTGGTTTGGCTGTTGGAGGACAATACGGTTTTTGGGCAGAGGATCTGCCTGCTGATCCACTATCAGTCTCATAGGTCGATTTGGTACCTTCCAGAAATGCAGAGGACGGACTTTTGTTTAGATTTCAAGCATTCTGCAGCTGAGCTCACTTCAGTTCAGCTGTAGAAAACATGCAAAAGTTAATAACATGTTTGTTGCGTTCGAGTGAATGCCGGGTTTCCAGACTTCAACAGGTCTCGCAGGTTTGGAATGCTGTTGAAATCAGAGTTATGTAACTTTGAATTGTGTTGGGGCTCATGGAGATATCTATTTGTTGGTTTGTGCATGCTTAATGGAGAAACCACGGTTTGTGCATGCTTAATGGAGTTGATTGTGTGTGTACTCTGAAGTCTGAGGGTGCTTCTCTTTGTGTGTTGTTAAAGGGTTAGTTTGGTTTTTTTAAAGTGGGATTGTATGATGTTCTTATCCATACTCCTCTATTAACTACAGTACCTCACTTCGAGGAACAGACAGGAGTGTCAACACCAGAGCACAGCAATATATTGCTGTGGACGGGGGCAGCAGCAAAATGTATTTAATCCACCTAAAAGGAAGGCAAACCTAAAAAAATCAATATGTTAAGTGAAGCTTTTAAGTAAAGGCTTTATTATAAATATTTTCACCCCTTTACCAAGCTGTTAGAAAACCCTTTCCGACTGGGAACTGAACTGAAAGTGAAACTTATCTATGCTCTCGTCAAAGCCACTAGACTTCATTTTAGTGACAATATAAATGCATTTAACTTTGAATTCAGTGCTCCATTGGAGAATAATCTAAATATGGTGTACATTAAACTTTAAGTTGGGCCTTTCTTTTAGTGGCTAATGTGTTTTGCTGCTGCTCCTGTCCAGAGCAGTTCATCGCTTTGCTCCTGTGCTGGTACTCTCTTTTTCTCCAAAACTGTAGGTACACTGCCTATGGAGAAGTACCTCATACAGCCCCACTTCAAAACACCAGAACCAATCCTTTTTAAGGGAAAAAGAGTTTATGCTTCATAAAAAGTTATATTGTAACCCAACAGTGAATTATAATTGTTTAACATGTATACTCAGTAGCTTGGCAACTAACACAAGCTTCATCAATGCTAATATAGCAGCATATGTTTTTGTTAATCATGTAATACACAGCTTTTATATCTGTTCATTTGTTTAAGTCTATTATAAGATTATTCCCTGGGTTGACTCAGTCGGAGCCAGTTAATTCTTTCAGTGGTGACACCTCATCATCTAAGTAGGCCACCCATAAACCCTCCTGCATCTACTTTACATCACTGATTGAAAATAGTGAAAATAGCCTGCGGTAGTGCTCTAGATATTCTGCACTGATTTTAACAAGGTCTATTTGTGTAGTGAAAAATGAGAGAATAACAATTTAATTTTGAATGACTCTTTATTCTTTTTAGATTTCTGCAGTTCCAACAGCAGCCCCCCTTTCCAGCCCATTCGCAGTCAGATCCCCATACCCACTGCGCATGTCATGCCATCCACGGCCGGAGCCCCGGCCTCTAAGCCCCAGTCATTTGTCCAGGAGGACTCCCTGTCCTCCGCTGAGGGTCACAGGTCTTCCTCTGGCTCCAGAACCACAAGTGGCTCAACTTCAAAGTCTTCCTCTCTCTCCAAATCAGCATCTTCGCCCAACCTGGATGCTCAGGATGGTGTGGGAGGCGATCATGTGGGGCCAAAGCCAGACTGCCTGAGCCGTTATCGCAGCCTTGTCAATGGACTAGACCATTCGCTTTTCCCCTCGGATCACACGCGGATGGATGAGGGCCAGAGGTTTGACACTCCTGCTGTAGAGCCTACGCTAAATCAGTCAGCCTTGTTGGGGGGGTTATGCCCTGATGTCAGACTCCGATTACAGACGACCGGGATTAGAGACACCCCAGACTGTGTGTCTGAGGCCTACAGAGGAGGCATGGAGCACAGCTATAAAGTTTTGCCTGAAGCCAGGCCTGGTCTTCCCGGCACAGCAGAAACCTCTAATCAGAGGGGCAGCCAGCCTGGTGCGACCGGATCCACTGGAGTTTATGCAAACCCTCTCAGCCTGCAAACACAGGCTCTGCTGAGGGAGCATGCAGGGGCCAAGGTTTATGAGCCATTGCGGCAAGACAGATGTGGTGAACTGTCCAGCTGGCAACAACAACAGCAACATAAGCAGCAACTCGAGAGTTTACGCCTGCAAGTGGAACAATTGCAGGTATGTACTTATCCTAGATAGAAAATCATACTACACAAAAGGTACAGAAACACACACCTTGTTTTAGATCATTAGAATTTTTTTTTCACTTTACTGCCGCTGGGTGAAGTATACTAGTTTCTTGATAATGTAAAGGCCATTGGATATGTGGGCCAGTTGTTTGTTGACATTTAAATTGGGCAATAAATGTAGATTCTGACATGTAGGTCAACATCGGACAAGTAATGTTCCATTTTAAGCCCAAAGCCATACAGACAGCATGTCATTTATGGCATGATTTCTCATCAAGCAAAAGCAAAATCACCAGAACGTCAAAGGTTTTTTTTTGGTGTGTTGTCGGGGTATGTAATTTTATTACATGTTTAATTCAGAAAATGATATGCTTGATCAACACTTGACAGCTTGTCACAGCTTCCCTTTGCAGTCTGTAAAAAGCTGTTGCAAAACTGCTTTTTACTACTTCAGCTGCATTTACAGTGTTCCCCCCATGGATGCTGATTGACTGTCAGTCTGGAGGGACTTCTTCATACTGTGTGTTGACACATAATCACTTTTACACACTATAAAAACAACTTTCTACTTACTTGAAATACTGAGACTGGGTAGAATATTAAAACTCAAAATCTGGTTGACCCATAGTGGTTTTTAATATATGAAGAAATTGTGGAACTTCTTGCAGATTTTTTTCATGCTCATCATTCAAACATGGTTTCATAATCTAAATCATTGGCTGCCAAAGCTTTAAAAGGTGCATTCATTCACAGTGCTGAATGTGTTCTTCAGGGCACCAGATTACCAGAATACAGCAGCATTTGATAGCGCTTTCAGTGTGTGTGTAATGAAAGAGGTGGAATTAGACATTGGCACTGCTTGATTTCTTGTTTTGTTTCTCTTTTGTGATAGTTTCGACTTTACCATATTGTTATTTACACAGTATCTGTTACTTGTTGACAGGTGATTGCTACTGCATGAGAATAATTTGATCAGGTATCACGCTAAAGTAATTCCTGAGAAAGTTGCATAATTTTATACATTTAATTTATATGTTTATATTTTGTGTGTCGACACCTGTATTGCATGCAGTATACACTATATATAATGGGCTGAGATGAGATGTCGGCTGTATATACAGTTTATTTATTTTCATGTTAAAAGTCTACATTTTGAAATCCTTGACGCTCTCATCAACGCTGTACAATTTCTGTCACGTGATGTAGTGCGAACTGTCACATGTTAACTTTTCATTACAGTTAATGAATGCTGGAGTGGGCCAGTACCCATCACTGTACTCGACGCCCGTTCACTCAGAGTCTGGCAAATGGGACGCTCTGGTCAAAGCCAGTGAGAGTCTGCTCAAGGAGAAGGAGCTTATCATTGAGAGGCAAGTGTTTTTGGAAGATTTTACTGCTCATATGGGGGCATTCTGCAACTCTTTGCTAATAATGAGATTCTCATGGATTGTAATATTATTTTTCCCACAATGTTGCTGTCTTTATTGTTTTACCTATGCTGACAATGGTTTGACCTGGTTGTGATACAGACAAAAGCAGCACATGACTCAGTTGGAGCAGCGTCTAAGGGAAAGCGAGCTGCAAGTGCATGGAGCCCTCCTGGGTCGAGGAGCTTCATATGGGGATATGTGTATGCTGAGGCTACAGGTTAGTGAAGACATACTTTAGATCCAACACAACCCGTGTTTTACTGCAATCATCCTTAGAAACGATTTACCCTCAAGAACCTTGATTGAAACTTTATTGCATGGTGGATTAACAGGAGGCTCAGAGGGAGAACGCGTTCCTGAGGGCACAGTTTACTGAGCGCACAGACTGTGTTGTCTTGGAGAAAGCGGAGGCAGAGCGCAGACTCGGGGCGGTTGAAGCCGAGACACGACGACTAACCGACAGCCTGAAGGAGACCTGTGAGAGACACGCAGAGGAGATGAAGAAACAGGAAGAGAGGGTTTGTGCTTGTCTAACTCTTCATGACATACAGCAATGAAATCAAGCACAAAGTAACATGAAATAAATAAATGGTAACATGTAGCAAGTAGTATCAAATAAATAAATGGCACTGAGATGACAATATGTGTCCCTCTATTCTAGTGTTATGTTTTGGTTCTGAACTGCATTTACATTTCTGCATTAAAACAAAACACTAAGGGAATTTTGAACTTCCCACATGATCTGAGATCGAAATCACTGTTAAGCTCAGCCCATAAATAGATGAATAGTTGTTCTGTATAACTCTAAGTATAACTAGTTCACTGACTAATTTTCACAGAAAAAGATGCTAAAGAAGAAAGGGCTGAAGCGGCTTCACTGAGGCCAACTTGTGACTGTTGTGGGAACCGTTTGTCACATGTTCTCCCCTTGAGTTATGGAGGGGTTTACACATTAAGATTACTTGATACTCTTTGAGCATATTATCCCTCTCACCACATTTGTGCAGATCCGCAGTCGAGACAAGCACATCAACAACCTGAAGAAGAAGTGTCAGAAGGAGACGGAGCTGAAGAGAGAGAACCAGCAGCGCATTGAGACTCTGGAGCGCTACTTAGCTGACCTGCCCACGTTGGAGGACTACCAGAGCCAGAACAAGCAGGTCCGTCAGTTCTGCAGTTTCATCCATCGTTACCAGGCTGAGGTGTATCGATAATTAAACGTGGACACATGTTTGTTTTTGTCAGCTTGTCGAAGCTGAACAGCAGGCGGCTCAGCTGCAAGAGAAGGTACAAGAATTGGAGGTCAGTCTAGAAACGACACGCTCACAACTGCGGGAAAAAGACGCACAGCTGGATGATCAGAAACGCAGGGAGAGGGACCTGCTGACCACCATTACTGAGTAGGCACACACAGACCGACTACAATGGACCATCTTCTCAGTGGGCATGTTAATCATATGGCAATAACGCTGAATAACGTGTGTTCCCGTTTTTATTTTGTCTTCATCAGTATGCAGCAGCGGGTACAGCAGGGCCTTGAGGATGGAGCCAGACTGCCTTCCCTGGATATGGAGAAGCTCAGAGGAGAGAACAATACTTTGAGAGAGGAGCAGCAGAGACACAAAAAGGTCTGTTACATGCCTGTTTTGGGTTATTTTTGGGTCCTGGGTACAGCTTGTACTTTAAATACTTGTGAGAGAGCTTTAATTTGAATTTTTCTTGGGCTGCGATTATTCATGAAGTACAGCGGGTAATAAGTTGGGGCCAAACCCAACTGTTTCACTAAATGCATTATTAATATAGTAGTTAAACCTCACATGTTGAACCTTCTTGCATCCCCTTTCCAGACTTGTATAGCAGACCCCAAAAACCAACCATACCACGAGTGAACTGGTTTGAAACTGACCAAATGAGACGTGAAGTGTTCTTTTTGTGCCATATGATTGTAGTTTTGTATTCATATATTTAGACCCCAAATTAATTCAGCTTCAAAAAGTTGATATAGGTGCACGAGCCGAGAAACTATGTGTGTTCATTTCTCTGGAATTATGTTTCTGGTTAAAGGGGGCGCTGTGGGTCGAGTGAGTTGTCCTTTGACCACAAGGTTGGTGGTTTGACCTTGGCTCCTGCTGTCCGCATCTCATAGTTCCTTGAGCGAAACACTGAACCCCAATTTGTGCTGAAAGTAAACCCTTTTGGATGTTTATAAAGCTTACCTCCCAGTCCTACAGAAAAGGGATGGGAAAGAGTGTTGTAAATTAAAGTTGTAGTTGTTGCATTATTTTGTTTGAAGGCTCTTTTCTTCTCTTTGCAGGTCATTGAGAAGCAGCACCGAATGATGGAACAGCTTGGCTCCCAGATCCAGGTGTTTATCTCCTCACATTGATTCCAAATGTGGTTACCTTGCAGTCAATAGTCTCGAAACATTTGTGATATCTTTTAATTATTTGTGTGTGCAGGCTTTGGAGGAGCAGATATCTCAGGAAGAGAGCAGCTCTCAGGCTCTCAGAGAAGACGTGCTGTCCAAAGAGCAGAATGTGGTGGAGCTCCACACAGCCATGAAGGAGGTGAGATAATAGACTAAAAAAAAATGAGCCCACGTCTTAGTGAGGCATGCAGAGCCCTAAATGAAACTGCCTCACTCTTGCACTGGATAATGTTGATCCCAACTGCTGTGTTCCAGCTGTCCGCCCAGAACCAGGAACTAATGGAGCAGAATCTGACCTTGCATGAGCAAATGAGCGATCCAGATCAGAGGAGCACTAACCAGGCGTCCTCTACCCTGCAGCCCGCTGGGGCTCGTCTCACACAGAGGCTTCATTTAGAGATCGCCTCCTGTCTCAGTGACCTACGCTCCCTGTGCAGCATTCTGACCCAGAGAGCTCAGGGACAGGATCCCAACCTCTCCCTGCTGCTTGGTCTCACATGTAAGCACTGCTTAAATTTTTGCTTTTGCAAAGTAATTCATTGTTTCAGGAAATACTCAGTGTTGTGAAATATTAAAGTGGGTCATTTGTTGGTCTCTCTAGCGCCCCCACCAGTGGCAGAGCAGAGCGAGGACTGGATGAGCCCAGAGGTGCTGCAGAAGAAGCTGGTTGAAGCTCAACAGCTCCGTCGGGATGTCGAGGAACTACGTAATGTAATACTGGACCGGTACGCGCAGGACATGGGAGAAAACTGCATCACCCAATAACCTTGTCACTAGGTGATGTAGGGAATTGCATATGCCCCACTTCGCTTCCGAAGCATCTAAAAGGGGCTTGTCTTTCATGACTAGTTACTGAATTTCAGAAAGAGGACTGGATTTTAATTTTCTTAAAATGAAGACAGAGGAAAGCCCAAATGGCTTCGCTTCTGCTTCTTTCGACTGACTGTACATCGATTCTCAAGCCTGCCTGTAGCTCAGCACCCTCCCATCCCCGCGGTGAGTTCATCTATTTCAGTCCAAGGGCTAACGGAAAATAACTTACCTCTAATACTTGATCCTTAAGCATTGTGCGTGTGTTTTTTGTATTAATGACATGAATACTGTCGGTAACCAAACAGTCTTACACGTTTTGTTCCACTCTAGTGGATAACTATTTGTGTAGAGTCCCACATTATAATTTATCAATTTATTTTATTAATCTTAATTTCCCTCTCGAGGGGAATTATCCAAGAAGTGGTTGACAATCAACTGAAATCATTTTAACCTGTGCTTTTAACTGAATCCATAAGTAAATGTTACTAACATGCCATTATTTAAAATGGTGAGCACTGTAACACGAGACACTGCTGTGAGGTATAAGACTTGATACTGAAGGGTTTAATACCAAATCAGCTTCTCACACCAACAGGCCTACAACAGTTTTATTACCAAAGAAGCTCCGGTCGAAGCAGTGGTGCAAGTCTGTGAATGTTTGTGAATGTTTCTCTCTGCTGCAGGCCTTGTTCTGAACGAATACCAACATGTGCCTTTCTGTCACGTTTGCAACCACAATGCTGATTCAGTTTAGACCAACCACAAAGGGCTGTTTGCAGCTGACTCTTCCAGTATTACCTTTCTCTCAGCGTTTCAACCAGTGGGATAGTCTATACATTCCCTGACTCTGAATGTAGCAGAGAATTACGGGCCACATCGCAGAGATATTCGAGGCCCCGATACAGTTTTTTTTTTTTTGTTCCTGGTAGATAAATGAAGTGAGTTGAAACTTTTCAGTCTGGGTAGTAGAATCTTCTCTGTGTAGATGAATAACGTCACAGTTTACTGTTTATTTCAGGTTGATAATGGCTGACTCGCATTTGACAGAGTAGTTAACTGTTTGATAGACGTATGACTGAGAACTAGTATTAATCTTCAGTATTATTTATTTTTTAGTGTTTGCATTGACAACTCAGCGTGAAAGCCTCCTAATGTGTTTATGTAATAACGTGCTCATGTGTTTCAGCATACTTGTGTAAAGGTTCCATGAAGTGGCTTTTAAATAGTTCTCCTGTGGTTTGACATGTTTCTTATTAGATACGATGTTGGGACTGGTGATGGGAGAGTTTATAGAATGCAGCAGCCATTGCAGCTCCTTCACCTTCTTCAGGTGGAAGAGGAACATGTTTTAATCCCATGTGATAATGATGGGAGGGGTTGGCTGGATCACCCCGACATCACCAATCACATTGTACTGGGTGGAGTTTTATATTAGCCCCAAGGATAAGCCATTAAAACAAACTTGACACTTTACAGGAAGTGAAAGGGATTTTACTATAAATATATGCAACAATTACTTTTTTATATAATTATACAGAATACCAGACCCAGGGACAGACAAGCCATTTTTTCATTTCATGGGACCTTTAAAAACTTGAGCAGCACAAGATTTATCTCTGCAAAGTCAGGCTCCGCATGCCTTAACATCTCAAATGTTTTGCAAAAGGGAAAAAGATGTTTATATTTTCATACTTTTTGTCCTTGTTTGTATTGACATATTTTAGAAATAAAGATTTCAACATTTTGCTTTAATTTGTTTTGAATCTGATTTGAATACAGTATTTCCACCCTTTCTGGGCAGAAATCCACGAGCGACGTGACGCCAACCATGACATGGTCGATTGAAACACATAAAATAAGGTTTGAATGCTGTGTTTCCACTATGGGTTAATTCTTTCAGCCATGGTGGACTACAAACGCAGTTATTAGAGGCTCAGCAGTGCCTGTCATCGTGTTACGTAACATAAGAATGATTCCATGCAGGGGTCAGGCTCCTGGTAATGTGCATGCTGGCTCACTGTCATGACTTCCTGGCTCCGTTGAATAGAGCGGAGCCGTTGTTAATGACATCAGTAACGCCTGTGTTTTTCTCATTATGACGAGTCAAAATGACGACTGTAAAGAAGGCTGACAGGAATGAGCTTGTTGCCTCTTTCGCAGTAGCAACGTAGAATTCATCATGAGGCCACACGATTGGAGCGTCTGGTGGTCATCATCGTAGCAGCGATGTGGGTATGCACTGATGATGTCATAACCAGGGAGACCACCTCCTCTGTAATGCAAGAAATGCAAGCAACCCATGTTACATGTTTCCATGAAGAAAGAAGCTAACAGAAACCCACTTGGTCTGTGGTCTCACCTGTGTGTGTCCAGGTGCTGCCGCAGGCGGCCCATTGTTTCCGTGAAGCACATTTTCAGCACGTAAGTATGACTGCCGTCTTCTGATTTCACCTTGAGTGTGATGACATCCCGGGGGGATGAAGGCTGCTCGGGGCCAGACATCTGCAGTCTAGTGATCGTGAATAATTTATGTGATATTCGGTAGATGGAGTGAAACCCAGCAGCACCGCAAGCCATACAATCCAAAACCCACTCGATATTATATTGGCTGAGACTGTTTCAGGAGGTCACAGATTCCTGTCATAGCTAACGAGTGCTGGCTATCTGTGGTGACATGCCCTATTTTTCAGACCAGTTCATACAGTAATCTTGACAATCAGTCACTCTGGCCAAATCAGTATTTCAATCAGCCTTTACATCATGTAGTGTGTTCTTGGATCTCGTAATTCCTTTAACCCCATAAACCCTGATGTTTCTTTGTAACTGCTACATAACTGTAGCTACATAACCCCCCCCCCCCCCCCCCCCAACAGATGACATGGAAATATTCATTTTATAGTTTACCCTAAATTAATTTTGACCTATTTAAACTTTGGAGGTTAAGCAACAAAATGCCTTTCATAAGCTAAGTAATACATAAGATCTTTATTAAATCATGTTCTAATGATTCTTGTGTCATTACTAATAATGGATGTGATGAAGTAAAAATGAAAATGATTAAGTTTTGAATGTAATCAAATAACAAATTTATGAGGTTATGCTGAAGGATAAGGATGTAACTGTATTTGTCATGAATCAGTGAGTCACTCTGTTCCAGGCCGTTAACGCTGCCCATAAGAGGATGAAGTCACTGGAAAGTAACGGCATACAGCATCATCTACCTCTCTTTCATCACTTGCAGTGCCGGCGTGTTGACGACAATCACAGAGTTGCTGCTCCGTGCATCAGATGAGCCCTAGTGAAAGTACTCGTTTAGATAATGAGCACGGACAGGCGAGATGGTGCACTAGGGGATCATCTGCTAGACACAAGTCCTACAAACGCTTGCTGCTCACCTGCAGGACGTCCCTCAGTGAGTCCCTGATATCAATCACGCGACCAGCCTTCACCACTGCCTTCGGTAACCTGTTCAGGAACTGATCCACGCTCTTGCCTGTGATCAGAAGAAAACATGAGCATAACAACGAAGACAGGAGTTCCACCTCAGGCCCAACTTGTCTGTGATGTGAACACGACAGACCATGTGATTGAGAGCTGGCGGCATTCAGTGATTCATCTTTCTCCCCGTGGACGGCCTGCCCTTCACCAGGAAACCTGTTCCACGGGAGCCAGATGAAATCCTCATCTCGCCTGTCATGAACCTGCACAAAAAAAATATCATTAAGTTGCAAAGTTGCACGTATGCACATTTGCTCACAGAGGAATAGAAACAAACCTCAAAAGGCGCACCATCTGGAAATCTATCTTGAAGCTCATATGGAAAATACCCGTCCAACAGATCTTGCATGCACTGCTGTAAAGACCACAGAAAGACGATATGAACCACCAAAGACTCAAGGTTAAAGTAGGTTATAAATGTCTTATGTATTCCTTTAGTTAGGTTGGCTAACCTGGGTGCTGTGCTCCTCATAGGAGCGGAAAGGGCCGTCAAACATGACAATGCCGTTGTTGTAGAGACTCAGCTGAATCGGATCCTTTTTTGCCAAATGTGCCCCCGTGGCTGTCGATTGGACAAAACACTCTCCCTCCCCCGCCAGGATGTTCAGCTCCCTGATCCTCTGCAGGACAAGGTCAAAGTTCATGTGGAAGCCTGGGGCCACAGAGGCATCTAGCAAAGGAGAGATACCTGATGATTATTTCATGTCGAAGGTGACATTATAGTTCTGTGCAAGGTAAATGCTTAGGAAGCCTGTGGAGATGAGAGCAAACTACCTAGTTGCTCACTTTCAGCCGGGTCACTTCTCTCACCGTCTCCCACCCAGATCAAACCATAGTCATTCAGAAAGCTCTGCAAGATGGGGATCGGCAGAATTCACTGTGGTGTAATCACAACATTAACACATTATATGTTTAGATTTTATTAAATCAACTTACCTCCATATCAGATACTTGATTCTGCAGTATTTGGCATCTACTTTCAAGGTCGTTTCTGCCACTCAGCTCATAGGTACTCTCTAAATCCACACACAGCAAGACGGAACCACAATCACAGTTTTATTCAGAAAGTCAAGAGAAATCACACTCGGTGTCTGTCGATGTTACCTGATGCTTTCAGAAGCTTCAGTTTGCCCTCCAACACGGAAATCCTTTTATCCTTTTAGAAGAAATTTCAAGTGACATGTTTGAAAGGCGTCTGTTTTGTATTTTGCTGTAGATTTGGACGAGGCATGTGTTTTCACCTTGCCCTCGATCTCCTGCGCTTGGTTCTTCACTTTGCTCTCCAGCACGCTAATCCGCCGCATCATGGCAGACATCAGCTCGAAGTCACTTGGTGGAGCACCTTAATATCGGGGACAGCGTAAAAGCAACCTTAGTCTTAAAATACATACAAATAATAGTTGATATTCATGGCTTTGGAACAAACAAAACGCTGCAGTTACTTCTACCTTTTTTTACTTTTGACTTTGAAGTGGAGGCATCTTTGGCTGGAGAATGATGGATCGGGGAAGGATTGACCGAGCATTCATCCTCACCACCATCATCATCATCTGCAGCAGCCAATGCAGCCTTGAATTCTTAAAACAAAACACAAAAATATGTGAAAGTCTAATATTTGTTTTGTCAGGGCAGTGAGGTAGTCAGTGGAATGTTACTAAAAATATTAACTCAAGTATGTATTTACAAATTTGAGGTACAGTACGTTACTTGAGTATCATCATATTCTACTTTCACTATGATTATTTGACTTTATGTACACAACATATGGAGAGCATCAATATATGCTGCTTTATTGTATATTACACTGTCCAACAGTATGTACAACTAGAGCTAAAACAATTATAATACACTGTACTGTGCTATTAGTGCTTTAACTCAAGTCAATTATCTGAATACTTCCTCCACCACTGGTGATATATGCTGCGTTAGTGACTTGTGTGCAGTGTTTAAGTTTAGTATGAGATTGGACCAGACACCTACCTTTTAACAGATTTCTCCTGAATGGTACTTGTTGTCCATCCCTGCAGGTCAAAGACAGGTAAATGTGTGTAATATAATATAATATAATATCCATCCATCCATCCATTGTCTACCGCTTATCCTGTATTCAGGGTCGCGGGATAATATAATATAATATAATATAATATAATATAATATAATACATAATTTCCCCTAAATAACTTCTTCAGACCTGCTAGTTATCATTGGCACTTGTTTTCCAGTGAATAACCTACCATGGCTCATTCGGAGGGTTCTCTAGTGGAGTGCGCCTCGTTTTCTTCAGCATCGACAAAGGTGAGCTCATTTTACCTGAGACGCGGTCGGCAAGTAAACTCCTCAGCCTAAATATCCCAAACTATCTCGAGTATCGGCCTCTTTTTTCACTTTGTTTGGCGACCGTTGTCATCAGCAACGCACGTTAATGTAGAAAGGTGATGTATGTAGTTCCTATTTCCTCCACAGGGGGTCGCTGTTACCATGTCTCCCTCGGTCTTTCTCTCTACGTCTGCCTGTAAACTTGTCTTATTTAACGGTTTTATTACTTGCATGACAAGCAGAAGAAACACGCATAACATATTTTTTTATGGGGTCAGCTGATTATATGAACAACTCGTCATAATGATATTGATATCCGAGGTCCCATGACGTGTTGTTGTTTGGGGGTCCTCTGTTTTGGTTCCTCGCGGCCACTAGTCGTCCCGGCGCCGTGCAGCCTTCCTGTCCGGTGCAGCCTCGCTCGCTGAGCGGGCGTTCAGAGAGGATGCTGCCACTTCCACCACACGTCCATCTGTAACCCGGGTTATTAGGTCGACCCGGGGCTATTAGGCCGAGCCGGGCTATGGCCGCACCTATCGCACATTTGGACGATGGCTGGCCGATGTTGGGTGACGTGAACGCGGTTTTAGACCAGAAAGGCCGCGTAGCCGCCGCGGGCGAAGCTGCAGCAGCGCGCAGCGCATCCTGGATGATGCTGATATCCTGCGAGACAGCAGCTTCTCTCCGGGGGACACCGGCGCGTTCAGGTCCATGGAGGACCTGGTGAACGATTTTGACCAGTCGTTGTCCGTGTGCTTCCGACACGTTAACGCCAAACCGGACAGCGTTGCTCCTGTGACGGAGATAACCGAGGAGTCGCTGCTGCAGAAAGACGAGTGAGGGTTTCTGTTTCCGGCCTGTCCGCAGGCTACTTGTCTCTAACAATGTGTTCATCTCACTGCTGCAGGCTGCGTTTGGAAATTCATACGCAGGCATGTTATCTGCAGTGGCTGGTTCTTTTCCTGGATCATTAACATTGTATTTAGAAAGGGTAATGATCCTCTAGAAGGCTCATGGTGTGATGGGGCTGCAGTGACAGACTGCCACCATCTTTTGTCAAGCCAGCAAAACTCCAAACAGCGACGTTCATCACACTTTCAAACAGATGCTCTGACATCAGTATTTGTCCCTAAATTACTTTTAAAACAGATATTCGCCGATATTCATGGACCGCTTATTACTTTTTACGTTTAAAGATATCTTATCATGACCATTTTTATTGAAACATATTTATCAGAATAAATCTGATATTGAAATACGATTTATAACTTCATATTAGTAAACTACCATTCCAAGGACATTTCACGTGTTTAATTATCAACCAGTGTGTGCAGAGTGAAATGAAACGCCTTAAAAACATGAAACATTGTCACTGAGACTGGCTGTGATGTGAACTTTATAACTCGGGTGCTCCAGTGATGCAAGAGAAGGATGCTCACACTTTAGCAGTCTCATCCTTGTCCTTTCTGTTTCCCCAATTTTCCTGTCTGTATATAAAGTGAAATAAGATATCCTGACTGCCCATAGTCTAACTTAAAAAAAAAAACTGGATCCCACATAATGTTCAATAATAATAATTCAAAGACTCCCTCTGCCTGTGAAATGTCTGTATCTCTCAAACTGTGTGGTACTCTCTATGACGAGTGAGCTAAAGTTGAATCACATCATGATTATTTACCGTTTTGGACTCAAATGTTTGTTCCTCCACAGAATCTGGAAGGTTTTGACTAATAACTACGGACACGTGATGCCAGTAGATTGGAAACAGTCTCGAACATGCTCCCTCCACAGACCCACCTTCAACCTGGGGGAGAAATCTGTGAGTGACTCTACCCCTCCCGTCCCATCCCTGTCCCACTTTCCCATCAACCCCAGAACCCCCTCCCTCCCTTCCTCTCCTCCCTAAATCTCCGTTCATCTCACAAATCTCAAATATTCATTGTGCCAGGGTTTAGCACTTTGATTAAATTCCCTCCCCCTGCTCCGTTCCCCGGCTAGAGAAAGACTGATGTCACGGCGGAGCTGTTGGACGACGAGGAGCTGAGGGAGCAGCTGGACATGCACTCCATTATCGTCTCCTGCCTCGCCGAGGAGCCTCTTTTCACAGCGGAGCAGGTACGTTACAGATAAACATCAACACGGGCAGCAGCTTAACGCGGCTGGACTCCCCTCTAATAACTGATGATTGCTGGGTTATTGTGAGCGCTGCCTCTCTGATGTATTGGTGCTCTGTGCAGGTTATCGAGGAGATAGAGGAGATGATGCAGGACTCTCCGGACATGGAGGCTGGGCATGATCCTTCTCAGTTGGACCTCTCGGTGCTCTCCCTGGACGCCCAGCGGTCCACCAGGAGGCCCAGCTACGAGTCCAGTGAGTGTCCACTGACCAAGGCTTGGGGTGCTACAAATAAGCAGGAATATATCATTAAAAAAAAGCCCAAATCTGAGGACTGTAGTTTATTTTAACTCTATTCACATGCACCTGTCATAAATAGGGAAAAATAAACTACAGTGTTCAGCTATTTTAGGAAAACCTTTTCAAAAAAATTAAATAAATATTCTTGACGTTTTATGTTTTCAGTAGGAATTAATGGGTTTAGGACTGAGAGAAGCCGCCGAGGGACGGATATTAACGCATCATTGATTCTGGTCTTTTCCTCTAAAGTAATGTCAGGCTTACCCTTTAATCAGGGTTCCCAGCCATCCTGGAAAACACCATTTTTTGTCACAGAAAAACAGACGAAAAAGTCAAATGTCCTTGAAAATCTTGTGCTGTCTGTGAAAGATATTTCAGCATTTTCCTAGAAGAACTACTAGTCTGAGTCAGAACTCCCCAGAACGGTTAATATTGCCATCTGAAAGAGCTATGTTATTTTCAGGGTAATTTCAACGTTTATAATAATGGTGTGTGTGTGTGTTTGTGTGTGTGTGTGTGTGTGTGTGTGTGTGTGTGTGTGTGTGGCCTAGGGGTGAGGACGCTGAGCGTCGCAGGGCTGAATGAATGTCTGGAGGAGACGGAGACGAACATCAGGAGGTTCTCCGAGGTTCTGGTGCAGCAGCTGGCCCTCAGGGACGAGCTGGACTTTGAGAAAGAGGTGAAGAACAGCTTCATCTCAGCGCTCATCGACGTACAAAACCGACAGAAGGAGCACCGGGAGCTGCTGAGGAAGAAGAAGAAGCTGAAGGGTGGAGCCGGGACGTCGCAGGGCCACGGCGGCAAGACGCTCGGATCAGTGAGTGTTTTATTCTTTGAAATGACATCACCGTATGTTTTTCCCAAACATGTTTTTCTCTCCCGCTGGTATTCCTCCCTGTATTTCTTTTCCAACAAGACGCGTTTTCCTGTAATCTTTTCTCATCTTGGTCGCCCCTCTCTCCGTCTTCTGTTTCTCTGCTTTCCTTCCTTCCTCCTCAGCGCTTCAGCATGGAGGGAATCTCCTCTGTCATTCAGAGCAGCTTCCGCCAAACCTTTGGAAGCGGCTGCAGTGAAAAACAGGTCACTTTGTGCTTCTGAACTTTATCCTCCTGCTTTCTGCAGTGAAACAGTTGATAGGAATGTCATCCTACAGAAACATCCACTACACCACCTTCATCTCTCTCCCCCTCCCTGTCTGGTTACAGTATTTGACCACAGTCATCCCTTATGAGAGGAAGGGACACCCTCCGTCGCTTGAGGACCTCCAGATCCTGACGAAGAGTGAGTTTCTTCCTCCGTACCAGGCAGTAATGAATCTCAGTGGCTTTGATCGATCCATTCACTCCTCTGTTTCTGCTGCCTTGCAGTCCTACAAGCTATGAGGGACGACAGTGACAAGGTGCCCAGTCTGTTAACAGACTATATTCTCAAAGGTGAGCTTTTCTTATGTTTTCGTTTCCTCACTAGGTGTGCGATGATATGAGTCCTGGTATCCTGGTAATCATCAAGTCATGCTGAAAACGTTCCACATATTTCCACCTCTTTGTCCACATATTTTCTTTGTGAACATCCTTTTTTAATGAAACAAAGACCAACAATCTTAAATCAGGTAATCAGAAATCATACGGAACCCCTACATAAGTATGATGCATATATAACAAAGTAAACTATCTTATATGTCAATGGCTTTGTTTTTAAAATCAGGCCCTACTTATCATTTTACCATGATATTGAGCTACACAGCCTTTTAAAGTCACTCTCAATTATGAAAATGCAAATTCACTACAATCAACTCGTTGCCATAATCCCAATATTCTATAAGGTCCCCTCCCTATTCCACATCGTAGAAGTAGGCGGTGTGTCTGTACCCTTTTGGTGGCGGTGACATAAAGTTAAAGAAGTTACCACAATTTCCTATGAATCATTTATACTTTATACAATACTTTTGTCCATTTGATGACATATTATTGTTAGATATTGTTTCCCACGTCTCAGTCAAGAGGTTCGGTTCATTGTAAGATCTTAAGAGATTCATCCTGAAGTTTGCTGAAGTTACATTGCTGTTGCTCGTTATTGCAGTTGACAGCAGCTGCTACTATAAAAGCAATTCATGTCGGTGTCTGGGAGAACACAACTTCATGTCAAATATGACAGGTGGCTGCCATAAAGAATCACTTTTACATGTTGTGTTGGAAAAACAAGAAACTATTCATAGTTTTGAAATGATGATATAAAGTCTGGCAGCTGACGTTGAGGACTCAAATGTCCCGTTGTTCAATCGGTGTTTGAATGCATCATTTCCTGTGTAAATCTGAGACATGAAACACGTCCATGAGCAAGTTTCAACTTGACTCTCACACTGCTCTGAAATCAGACCACAGACCACAGCTGCCTGGAGGGAAGGAATCAGCCAGTTCTTGAGAAAACAACAGCATTAATGTGGAACCCTGTACTTTATGGGCCTTCAGTGCCTCCTGCTAATAAAAACCCAATCTGCTCTTTGTTCGTCCTTCCTTTGACACGTGTCCATGTTTTCTTTCTCTACTTCTCGTGATGTAACGCCTCGCTGCCTCACTAGCTCTGGTGTGAGGATGGACGGAGGAGAGGTGTGTTTCACATGTGATGTGCTCCCTTGTGGTTGTCACCGCTCACATTGAGAGCGCCCCCTCTCTACCACTGAACTGTAGTGCAGTCTGACCCTGATATTGTCCTTTTTCACTCTCCCCTCCCCCCCCTCCCCCACACGGTGACTGGCTCCGGCATGGTTGATGTTGATCCCTGTTTAATGATGTCATGACCCACTGCCACACACATTAAAACTCTTCCAACCCTGCACTTAACATTTAAGACACAGTTTCACGACCGTTAGTCATCCAGCACTGCTAAGACTGCAAGTATTTATCTTCACCCACCCAACTTCACAATACCTAGGCTTGTGCTAAAATTGAGATTTTCCTTTTTGTTTTTCCTTTCTTTGTCTCCTACTAATTTGAACGGATCCCCTCATGTGGCAGCTTAATCCCTCGTCCTTTATAGCTCTGCTAATATTCATCTCTACTGTTCTTACAGTGCTTTGCCCGACGTAGACCAGAGGGACGGTGCCCAACACTCTGCAGAGGCTTCAGATAGTTTACCATGGCAACAAGATCACAACGACTCGTTGTATTTTTTTTTTGTTGCAGACGTTGATGATGCTCACTTAATTTATTCCTGAATGTTTTTACCTCAACATGTCTTTTTTGTGTTCTTTTCCTCACTCAGTAGTATTTATTTAGATTGTGTCGAGCAATGTGATTTTGAATTTTGTCATTTTTTCAGTGTTTCTTAAAAGGTTTAAGTTTTTTAAAATACACAACTACACCCAGATAGATATATGCAATGTAGAAGCTGCACAGTTTGGGAACTGAGCTCTGCTTGTTGGTTACGATTAAGAGCAGAGCTGCATCGCAAAGGGCTTTTATTCATTTGTAGTGCTTAACCCTCCACTGAGCTACAAGGCACAAAGCTTGTTGAAGCTGCAATAATAGAGGATATACATAAACATAACAACAAATATATCAGTTGGTTATCTTAAACCAGTGCATAGCCATAATAATGTGACACTATTCCATAACTCAACGCAGCCTTCCGTGTGCAGCAGACTACAAACGTCATTGTCATTATTATTTTGGGGGAGATAAGGTGTTGATGGTCGGGGACTGAAATGAACTAACTATGCATTTGAGTGAAACCTGAATTGTGACGTTTGCACTGTTCTTCTACGACGCCGACTGTAACTCTGAATCAGAGACCGGAGCGTCCACGTGCCTGCTGCGCGGCGCGGCCTCTTACTCCGTGTGTATTCTCGTACGTACGAACTGCCTTCGCCTCAACTTTTGTACGTCATAAATGACTTATTTTCAATGAATGTCCACAATGACCAGCCTACTTGCAGAAACCTGCTTCATTGTTAATTTATTTTGTAAAATACTTTTCGTTTTAAAGCTATTGATGAAAAATCACACCCTCTTTGTCCAAATGTATTTTAAGTGATTTCACAATAGACATGCGACCAATAAACACATAAAAATGAAGAATTAAAGCCTTGTAACGTGTGTGTGTGTGTGTGTGTGTGTGATCAGTGAACATTTAGAGCCCTGGCCAGCGCTGACAGAGGTCACTCAAACTCACTGAAGACTAATCTTCAGGAAAATGAACAAATATTAAATTCCTGGCACCGTTTCTTCATTGTATGAGTCTCTGCCACGTGTCAGCTGCACCCCGTCCAGCTCGCTGAGGAGATCCAGATGTAGTGTTGACACCCAACCTCTATTGGGTGCAGGAGCCCGAGAAGCACAACAGGAAAACAACCGTTTGTTACTCAAGCATCTATCAAAAGGCAAAACAGTTGGCACAGACATATGCAGATACGTGATTAGGACAGAAACGACTACGTTTCTTTTTTATGTAATAGATGTGACACAACACACACACACACACACAAGGCCCTGCTGTAATTTATAGGTAACCTACAAACATATGGAGACGAACGATGCTTGTCTGAGTGCCGTTAAACTCTTCACAGCCCCACTCATAATCCATCTCCCCTTCACAAACAACACAAATGTCTGTAAAACATCTGTAATATATTTGTTCTCTCCCAGTTACGACTTCCTCCCTCCTCCCCACGCTGTAAAACACAACAGCCTGTGTCTGGCCAGCGCTCAGAGCAGCTCAGAGCTCGTTTGTGTCGCTGCAACAGAAACAGCATCTCTGCTGTGGATTGAAAACGTTTGTCCGAGGATTATTATGGACACTCGGGGGATTTGGTTGACGCTTTGCCTTCTCCTGCTGACACGCTGCACGATCCAGCAGACCTCCTCAAAGAAAAGAAATGGCAAGAAAGGTAGGACATTAAAGGTTGAGTATGTGATTCCATTCAGAAACACTTCCTGTTATATTACTTGAAATCCTCGTAACATACCGATAGCAATGAATAAATGAAATGCTCAGATATAAAACATTTTTAGAAATGTAATCTGTGGCCGTGGCAGGACTGTAAAAACCCAGTCCAATCAGAGAAGTTGGTTGGAGAAAAATAATTGGATGTCCTGCCTGTCTGTCAACACTTTGAAGGTCTGAACAAAGGGGGCGGGACTTTTTCTATTCGGCGATGCGTTCAAAGTCTCTGTGGTTTTTCCAAATGACATACTCGAACTTTAACTTGACACTGGAAATTAAAAAAATGTTGTTACTTAAATCCATGAATAACTTTGAGAGATCTACAAAGCAAGAGTTCATCAGTAATACTCACTATTCTTCTAAATTTAGCTTCTTGATTGTTTTTTTGCCTCTTCAACAGACTCTGCAAACAGTGCTACAGTTGAGGAGCTGAAGAAAAACCTAACTGCTATCGCTCAAGAGGTGGAGTTGCTGAAAGAGCAGCAAGCTTTAATGGCAGGTATTTGTCCTGTCAGGTAAAAGTGTCACAAACCATTCCCAAGGGATGGAAACAACAACAAACCTGACTGACCCTCTCCTCCTGTCCCTCTAAGTCTGTCTGCGAGGCACCAAGATCCTTGGCAAGTGTTTCCTGGCCGACCCGGTGAAGAAGACCTTCCACGCCGCCAGCGACGACTGTCACGCCAAGGGGGGCAGCCTGAGCACCCCTCTGAACGGGGACGAGAACGACCAGCTCCACAGCTACGTGCGTCAGAGTATCGGCCCACTGGCGCAGATCTGGCTGGGCGTCAACGACATGGTGACCGAGGGCCTGTGGGTGGACCAGTCGGGGTCCGGCGTGCGCTTCAAGAACTGGGAGACGGAGATCACCCTGCAGCCGGATGGAGGCCGAGGCCAGAACTGCGGCGTCCTCTCCACCACAGCCATCGGGAAGTGGTTCGATGAGAGCTGCCGAGCCGAAAAGTCGTCCGTGTGCGAGTTCAACATCGTCTGATGCGTTGCAGAGAAGTATGAAACATGTACAGCAATCACATTTTCTTCACCGAGCTATTCAGATGTACACTGACACACTGATACACTACAGCAGAGATCTTCAACAGGGGTCCGGGTCCCCAAGGTGGTCCACTTACTGCAGGGGGTCCCCGAAATTATTTTATTGGCCAGGATTAATAAGCAACACAATTTTATACAATTTGTCATTGGGGGTCCCTCCACCGTGTCACTTTAAGCCTTGGGGGTCCTTGGCCTGAAAAACGTTGAAGGCCTCTGCACTACAGTATTGTTTAAGCTAAATATATTGCATCCAATAAACTTGTCAAATACTCCAGCATGTTAAAGCTTATAAGATATTCATAAAGGTAAACACCACTGGATGGCTTGTAAGAAAACATATTTTCACTGAAGAGAGATCACATGTGGCTTTTCTGAGGCACTGTCTTTATTTCTCGTTCTTAATGTAAAGTCATGCTACTTATGTAACATTATATAACATTAATAAACATGTGTCTTCTCAGTTGTAGCCTTCTCACTGTCTTTTTGCTCACAAATTCAGTAGAAATAATGGGAATGTTTTTCTGATCAGAGGGGAAATACTTAAAATAATGCTTTAAAAATGCTGATGTAACAGCTTAAAACCAATATTTTGACAACCAATAACAAACTCTTGGTTTTAGGTTGCTGTCTTTTTCCCTGTTTTTGGGGGGTGGGGTCGGGTGTTAAAAAGGTCACAAGCAGCCAAAATGTTCCTTTCAAAATAAGACTCAATGGTAAACTTCAACAGGAAGGCCCAGATTAAGATAACCAGTACAATGACGATGACGTTTTTTCTTTCTCAAGGTTCACAACTTTACATATCCTACTGACGATGTCAGGAAACTTCTTCCAAAAACATCTGCCCCCATTTGATGACTTCAATGGCGTCTCCCCCCTACTCACACATTTTCCATCATGAAACCTAGTTTCTGTTTTGGCACTCTGAATAGTTCACTCATCCAAAGGAGGGTTGCATCAGATCAACATGTTTAGACATCTCCATGGACGTCCACTGATGTCAGATGCAGCGTGCTAATAGAGAACATGTCCTCATCCCTTTAACACTCCGTCAGCCAGTCAGACAAAGTCATATTCTTCACGGTTGACCTTCTATTCAGAGGTCTTACGTTGTTTTACTGCCAACACTTTATTGAGCGAGAATGGATTTATGGCTTTGAACAACTCCCTCTGCAGTTCATTGTCTGAACTGCAGGGGGCGACATGGCTTTACAAGACAAACAACATACAATTTACTGTTTCTTTTCACCAGTTTGATTGCAAAACTTGAATCCTATTTTCCCCGAAATGAGACCAGTTAATATTCTGGCAGCTTCTTAGTCTGCTGAATGTCTGACTAGATCTGTAATCTTTGCTCTTCTAGTTAATGTCAAACCTGTTGAATTTTACAAAACAGAAAACCTGACTGTGACTTATGAGTTTGTACCATGACCTTTGAGATGTTTGCTGTTCCACGCCGAGCAAGTGAGTCTGTCTTCACAACAACACTCATCACACTTATTTTAAATGACATGCCTCGCACCGTCTCTCTTTTAAAAGCTACCTGCTATAAATAACATAATTCACAACATGCTTCTTTGCGAGATGTAACTTTTTGCTCACAGACTGCAATCAAGTGTGTATAAGGATTTTGGTTTTGTGTCAGAAGGGATCTGTGGTCCTCGAAACAAATACGGTCTCTGACTGGTGATTATCATTCATCATGATACACATGTAGAGAAACGTCCCTGTATGACCAGAGGAACAGATAATTTAGCTAGCAGCGGATTAGTCTCCCTGTAAGGCACATTTATGGTGTAACGATACTGTATCGAAAAGTCTCCATAGCAAGTATTAAAGCAGCCGTAAACAATTGAAAGATACCACTCCATGCATATCCACTACTGTTGCAATCTCCTGCAATACAGGCCATCATGTTACAAAAGTGCAGTTTATTACTACGGCACTAGAGTCCCCTCTGTTCACTGGTTTAATGGTGAAAATTAAAAAACGTGTTTGCTCCTGTATAAACAGCCATAATATGTACAAGATATCTCAAAAGAAAATAACTCATTGCCTTGAAGTAACACAAGATATTCCCAAGAGGGCAAAACTGGTTTAAAGAGGGTGATCCCTTCATCTGAGATAAAACAAGGTAACAGCAGCAGGCGGGTTTCAACAGGGTTATTTCGTGCGGCTGGCTTCCGTGCAAAACGATGCTCGGGAGCCAAACAAAGGCTTCTCGCCAGGCGGGTAATCACAAAGATGCCGGCGCACTAATAGCTCACAGTTCAAGTAGATCAAGAGGAAAGCAGAAAGCTGAATCCAGTATCCTCCTAGTCCCCTCCCTCTGGCTCCAGACGCTGCCCCAGTTTCGGAGAGGTTCCCTCTTCACTTTGGTCGCTGGTCTGGTAAATCACATTGTCCAACATGGATTGGCTCGCGGGCCTGATGGGAAGTGGAGGACCCTGAAACTGCTGGTATGTGCTGACTGGAAAGTCGTCTGCACCCGTGTCTTTGTAGACCAGTGGCTTTTGTGAGGCCTCGTGCCCGGCGAAGGGCCGGTATGGGTCATACCCGCCGTAGACCCCCATCTCTGCCCCCTTTCTCAGCAGGTCCGTGTACACCAGCGAGTCCTCAATGGAGGCGTACACGTGGGACTCGTTGTCCTCGCCTGTTCTGGGGAAGCCGTTGTGTCCTGGCAGGAAGACGGTGCCGTTGTAGATGGACACTTGCTGATTCAGCCTCTTCTTCTTCTTTCTGATTGGCAGAAGACACAAGACAAAGGGAGCTTTAGATACGCCAGCAAAAAGTTGAGTGAAGTAAGAACGTTTTCTCTTGCAGTTTAAAAGACTATTTCTTTACTATATTTACTAAAATGGTAATAGAGCAATTTGAAAAGACAAAATGTACTTGTGTTTAAATTAGAAGAGTAAAAGATAAAGCAGATCCACTCACCTGATCACCACACAGACAACTACCAGCACGATGACACCAATGACCACCAGAGCAGCCACCACACTCAGGATGGTCGCCAGCAGAAGGTCTGAATGAGAGAAAACAGCAGCACAATCTCTCATTAACACGTTCAACAATCCTCGTAACGACAACTTCTCTACATTCTCCGTAGGATTCTGAAGGAAGCCTGAAGATGAACCAAAAGCTACCGCCCTACAGAAAAGTCCTCTTACTCTTGCTCTTCTGCAGGGTGATCTTGGCGAGGACGCTGAAGTCTCCTCTCTCAGGCATGCAGTTGGACATGTTGAGGTAGAAGTTGTCGGAGATGGTGATCTCCCTCTGCGCCTCCTCGTCCTCCCGGCGGCTGTACTCCTCCTCCGGGCAGCCGACCCTCTGCACCCTGATGTTGGTGTGGCGGTTGGCGCACTTGGGCTGGCTGAGGTTGGCGAACATCAGGCGAGCGTCCATCTTCGGGGGAACGGAGACGATCCAGGAGACGGTGGAGTAAGACTTCATCCCTACTGGCCAGCCAGGAGTGGCCAAGAGGACCGGAGTGTCTCTCTTTGGAGATACGCTGAATATGAATCTTTCTGAATATGAGTAGAAACAAAACAAATCTCAAACGGCACTGAAAACATGAATTTCATTCATTCATATCTATTGATGGAAGCGGCTCCTTACCTGATATCTCCTCTTTCAAAAAGGCACTCAGCACGTCCTTGAAAGGCGTCCTCAGCCCTTTGCCGTCCACGCCGGACACGGTGACGGACACGTTGGTGTGGATCTGCATCTTCTGTATGGCTCCCTGAGGGCAGAAGTGTCCGATGGCAGCGCCGTCCTCTTCGGCCAATTTGATGAGGATGCTGTCGTTGCATTGCTGCCCGGGGAGAGACTGCCTGAGGGGGCCGGAGGGGGAGGTCAGCTCCACGGTGCCGTGCCCGGGAGGACGGAGGGTCCAGGTCACGCTGGTCAGAGGGGCGGGGAGGCAGCTCGGCAGCACAGGCACCGACAGACGGGCCGGAGCCTTCGGGCAGTCTTTGAGCTGACTACACGCTGATATGAGAGTACAGGTACTTTAAATCATCGACTGCCGTAACCACCTAGTCATACAAACTGGATTTAAACGAATTTAAGAAACAAAAAAAAAAACAAATCTGGATTCACCTATGACCCGCGTGGCGGTGACTTGTACGTCGCCTGGAAGGCAGTCCTGGAAAGTCAGGTCGCTCCTCGATGTGACTGTGATGTTCTCCTTCAGCACAGAGTTCACTTTCATCTCGCAGTCTGAAGCCGGTCTCAGCCTTTCAATGTGAAGCGTAAGGCCCTCCGCTTTGCTCAGATCCACAGTACACGACACTACAGAATAAAACACAACAAGATATTAGGATTTATCCCGTTTCTATCATACGCACAAAAGGCACACAAATGCAAATGCGTTTTCCAAGTTACAACCGTGCTGAACAGGAATTTGGATTTGACTGAGGGGGTTGGGCAGGATTCCTCCGATCACTGAAGGAAGTGATTTCAGTCATTAATGACTCAGCGATTAGGCAATCTGAGAGCTCCCCTAACTCCAGACCCGAGGGCGCAGATAAACGCCACGAGGTCTAACTTACCCGGTCACCGCTTCATTACTCATCCACGTAGAAGCTGTCTCAAAAAACAGGAATCATTATATCACACCGCTGACTAACGAGACTGCACCCTTGTTGATTTTAAAATAAAGATTGTTTAAATGTAATAATCGCCTGCCCGCTGCAACATGTAGAGGAGACATCACTCATCCTCATTTTCTCAACAGCAAAACCTCAAACTATTCACCATGTTGCCCCAAAAACTGCTTTCATTTATAAATTGATTCTTTCTCAAACATCATACATTTGCTGGGCATTTGTAGCTTTAAAGATTCCAAGATTATTATAAAGTAATCTGGCTCTAACAGACTAAACACTGTCAGAAGATCCACTTGTAGTTGCTAACAACAGCAATATTTGATTATTTGTAATTGCTCTGTGACAGCAGAACAAGCTGTAAACACTGACATCATAGTTCATTTGGCCAATATGTTAGCAAACAGTTTATACATCCAGCAGTCAGGCAGCAGCTTCCATTTGTCGAGTTTCTGGTCACATGATGAATCATAGTCTCTAATTTAGCTCGACTGATGGAAATATCTGCCTCTTTAGCTGCTAAATGCTCCGCGTGGTTCTCCAGCTTGTCTTTAACTGCGTTTGTCTGCTGTTTGCTGCTTGGAAGGGAGCGTACACCGGGGGATTTTTTTATTTTTTTACAGCTTTTTGGCTGAAAACAGCTGCCTGCTGCGACGGAGAAACCCCACCTCTATGAGAGCAACGAGAGTTAATGAGGACAATATGTTGTGGGCTGGAAAACCAAAAGTAAGCTAAAAGATGCTAGAACGCTCCCCAGAGGTGAGAAGTCGGGTAATAATTCTCATTAAAGCAGGCAATATCTTTGTACAAATATTGATTATAGCAGATTGAATCCAATGTAATCCTTAAAATCTTATTAGAATCAATATAGAATAGAGTGCATAATACATTCTTCAAGATCCGGATCACCCACAACATCTAAAGTTTTCACCAGCAAGGTCTACCTGCCACTTTATTTCATACATATTTGAGAAGAAACAGACCATCTTCGAGGACTGCATCCATTATTATATTGACTGAGGTCAAAAGTTAACACCGATGCACAAACCTGTTGATTGTGTCCTCGAAGAAGACACCTTGATGGCGAGCGACAGTCCAGGAGAACCTGCACGTCTTCTGTCCATCTCGCAGTTCCTCAGCGTCAGGCAGAAGTTCCCCTGGGTCTGGGCCGGCTGGCGGTCCGTGAGACTCAGCACCAACGCCCCCCTCCCTTTGCTGTGGTACTCCGCCGCCGTGTCCTTCTTCAGGCAGCGTGGCTGCGTGATGTTCAGGAAGTGAACGGACGTCTGGTGTTTGTCCGGCACTTGGAAGTGCCACTCGATCACGTCATCGTCGGGGAAACTGTCCGGGTAGTTTGGAGAGAGCAACTCCGAGGACGAGGCCCCTTTCGGTAACACCAGTGTCATTTTGGCGAGGGCTGTGAGAGGGGAGAAAGCCACAAGCAACAGTCACATAATGTGATGTCTGACAAGGCATGAGAGATTAATCAGACACCAAAATTCAAACTCACATTTGATTTCCTCCCCGACAGACACATCAAACTGGCCATTTAGCAGTTTCTGGCCTGCTGGGACGTCCAGAGAAAATCTGCCTTTATTCAGTATCTGAGCACTGACGACGGGGCCCGCTCTGCAGTATTTCCCCACCGACACGTTCCCACTGGTCTGGAGGGCCTGCAGGGTGTAGCTGTGTCTGTCCGGACATCTCTCGGACGGACTGATCTGTCGTAAACCTGCGCCGCTGAAGTCTATTTTGAACGCTTTCGGCGTCGAGGTCTCCAGGTTCCAGGTGAACTTGCGGTTAAAATCCAGCAACGGAAGTGAGCCGGAGTCGGCCTGGATGATGTGCCCACCGCACGACTTTGCGTTACATTCTGAGAGGAGAAATCAACAGGTGAATTTTACAAATCTTTTTGTAAAAAGAGGATAAGACTTCCTTTTTGCCGCATTACTGGATTTACCTATACGTCGCACAATTTCCACGCTGTATACATCTTGAGGTCTGGAGCAATCAAACTCCACCGAGACTTTAGAGTTGGCTGTCAACGTGAGGGACGGCCCGCATCGACGTGCGCGTCCTACCCATGTGCACACGTCGCAACCTTTGACCTGAACCCCGCTGATGGTGAGGGTGGCGCCTCTGTCAGGGGTGACGGTCAGTTTCTGGACCCCTGGAAGAATAAAAAAACACAATGAAATCCCCACTTAGATGCCACTGAAAATCAGAATCTACAGAAATGACAAGAGTTGAGAGATGAGGCGACGAACCAAGCCTGCACTGAACAAACACACACAGCAGCACCCGATGTGCTGCTTGAATCAACGCACTATTGTCTCACATGCATTATAGTTATGAAGAGGACAAAGCAGACACGAGCTGAACACACGGAGCCTTTTGGATGAGACCTTTCTTTGATTTGTCTCCTCATTCAGGATTTAGGTCCCAGCAAACAGCCATTAGAAGTGATCAGGACAATAATAATAGCTTTGAATTACTTTTATCATCATATCCGATGAGATGTTGGGGTTTTCCTGCTTTCAAATACAACTGGAGGAATAACCAGCGTCCGTATTAGTAGCCTAAGTTGAGTAACTTACCTGATACAGTGAAGGCGAGGAATGTAAGGAGTGAAACGTGGAGAACGACTCTAGACGAGGACATGCTGCTTGTGGGGGATCAGATCAACGCTTCTCGTCCGGAGCTGCAACCTTCGTGCGACACATTTTCCTCTCGTTGACGGGAACTTCGGTCCGGGCTGCTCCAGTGGGTGAGACGCAACTCCTCCACTTCCTGTATGTGTGAGTGTGTCAGCGGCAGACAGGTAATAAAAAGGCGTGGCCGGGTCCGCCATCTTCGCAGGTACACCGCTCGTGAATGCGTAATAACGGCGGGGATTCACAATACATTTATTATTAATTCTGCCAAATAATTCCCACGAATTTATTCACAATAAATATTTTAATTATATGTCATAGTAGCCTATGCATATCCCAATGGGATCATATAATATCATTATAGTACTACAGGCTCAACGAGAACAAATACACTGTAATGTTATAATTATTGAGATGAATGAGCTGCAATCCACCTGACAGATTATTTGGTAATTAGGTATAATAAAAAAAATTATAATGCACGGAATTAAATGATCAGCTATGTATTGAAAGAGTTTTTTTTTTTACAGATAAACTCTGAAATTGTCTTCATCTCAAGCTGATCTGTCGGCTCAGCAGCAAACACACTGTTTTGTTGAAAGACCAGGCTGATAAATTCTCCCTTGACTGAGCGAGACAGATAATAATAATAATTATAGTATTTTTAATTAACACATTTTGCAGTAGGGGGGAGCTTTTATGAAGTGCTTTAAATGAAACTACCCCACAGTGCAAAAAGTACTCTGCATGAACTGGATCAGCTGAAACATTAAAATGCAGCCCATTATGCATCGATAATTTAACACTCTGAAAGGAGCACTTTTACTTAAGGTAGACTTCTGGTAATAAGTCCACATCTTCAGGTAAAACAAGCTGCAAGCAAAATGTATATTTATAGTATATAGCCTGTCATTTGTATTTGAATGTATCATAATAAAATCAAATCAGTGTCATTAGACTCCTGTTTGTTCATTCTGTACCTCATCTGTGTTTAAATACGATCAGCTTTGTGATAATCTGTCTAGTCTGTGATGCTGTTGCATTCTATGTGTTTTACTGACAGATGATTCTATTACTTTGCTCATCCCATCCCATTGAATCAACACCTTTCTAAAACGTTTTCTATAAAATCAGTACATTAGGACCCTTTTAGATGTACATTAGCGTTTCTCTTAATCCCAGGACTGTCGTATTAGACTGCATTGGTTGTGGATTGGTGTACTTTATAAACTGGCATATTTTCCAGATACTTTGAAGCCTTTTTCCACCTTTGGATCACACGCTGCGTTCACTCGAAGCAAATTGATTCAGGCTACAGAGAACAGGTCAAACAGAATCTGAGATATAGCCTATAATCAATTTTATTTTTCATTGAAACCGTCGGAACATGAATACAAAGAAGCACGCATATTGAACTTGACATTAGAAATCTAACAATATCATTATTGAAATCCCTCTCTATGTCAATCAGAAACAACATCTATTTTTCAGAAAGTCTTTTGAGGGGGAAACTATTACATTGACTGTGAACATGACTATAGATTATATATTTGACAGCGCACTTTAAAGTTCAGTTTCCAGTGCAAACGTCCTACACATTTGGGTAAGGCAGAGAACTCTCTAGAAAGATTAAAAACTATACAAACACTGTTTTGAAGAGAAAAGTGTGCACAGTTTACGCTGACATAATCTATAGGAAGGCCTACAAGGATATACAAAACACATTGGTGTTGGTCCCACTATTGGCTAGTATAATCCATCATACTTTACCTTGGTTGTGCTAATGACGAGGAGCTCTAATAAAGGTTAAAGGATACCCAAAACTAAAGCATTTGGTCAAAAGGTCTTCGGAGCTCCTCGATCATTCATTCAGGTGTACAGTTAAATGGCTACAGTTATAGTATAGGCAGCACAGGCTAATTAGAATAAAGATTATTTCAATTATCTCGGTCTCCTCTGCTCCATCCCGTTGGGCAGAAAGCCTGCAATGATCGGGACCGGCCATATGAGAGCAGCAACGCTCCACACGATGATGACCAGGGTCATGAAACAAGCTACAAGTGTCGACTCGATGGGCTTCCTGTTCAGCCTCCAACTTTTGTCCCCCTTCAGCTCGTCCAGGCTGAAATCCACGCAGCAGAAAGTGACCTGATCCCCGGTCTGCTGGCCCCTCGACCTGCCCTGGCCGAACCTCCGGTAGCGGGACATCCCGCAGCCCACGCACAGCCGCAGCTCCTGCTGACCTCCGGTGACCCCGAGGTGCTCGATGACGACGGGCGAGATCACCCGGTTGAAAGACGCGGAGAAGAAAGCCCTTCCGTGGTTGTTGGTGGTGTAGATGAGCACGTCACACTGGAAGCCGAAGCTGCTGTCCCAGCGGGCCACCAGCGACGTGGGCAGCAGTCTCTGGACGCTCACGTTGCACTGGGACAGGGTCTGCAGGGGGGAGGAGGAGTCGGGCGAGGCTTCGCTCTCCTCCACGGACCTCTTGGAGAAGCGCACGTCCACCTCCAGGTTGGCCAGGAACCTGTTGGAGGAGTTGATGGGCGGCAGGAGGAGGTCTTCGTCGCTCCAGCCTTGGCATCGCTGGAGAAGTCCGGCCACCGCGGTGAGAGCCAGCAGGAGCGTCGGCGAGTCGTTCAGCATGGCACAGGGCGCGTCTCTCCCGCTCGCATGGTGCTGTGGCGATCCGCAGGCGACGGCCGAGGCGCGCAATGTTGGAAAATGCCAGTCGCTGGTGATTTAAAAAAAAAATCTTTTATGATATCGCAGCTCCCAAACGGAGATATTCAATTCCCTGCACGACTGCTTTGAATGGAAACGTCCAAAGCCTGTCACACGCGCGCGGCACCCCTACCTTTGTGGATATTTTTCATCCAGATGTGGCCCCCCGCGATGACTTTACGGATCCAGCACCGTGAGCTGCCTTCATCGCAGCTTCTCTGAGGAGTGGTGGTGGTGCTGCTGGTGCTGGTGGTGGTGGTGGTGATGGGAGAGCCTCCAGTGCGCAGGGACAGAAGCGCCAAGTTCAACACGCATCATCTTCCAATCAGCAATCCTCACACACACATGCTCACTACGACGGGCTCAATCAGACAAGTGATCTGGAGACCAGATCTCATTCTCTCCCCCTGGGTGAGGAGACAAACGTAAAGTGGTAGTCAGCGCTGCAGAGACCGACCTGTGTTTGTGATAAGATTACAAAATGTAATATTCAAGTGAACTGTTGCTGATTTTCTGTCAGTATATTAGTCCGCCATCAACATGTGACAGTGACATGGGCTCAGTATTCACGGTGAGTGCTGCAGCCCTGGGAATAATGAAGATATTTTAAGTAAAATAAAAGTATTGCCATGCTGAAAGTAAAGCACACCTTTAACTTTTGGGTTTTTCTAAAATTCAATGTCAATGTAATTTGGCTTTAAAAGTCCCAATAAACTGAGAAACATGATGGGATTTCAGTGACTTTCAGTAAAAGATCAGCATGTAGGGATGTAACCAGAATATGTTCACTTGGTGGCCACCATAATAGCTCCACTGGACCAGCACATGCTTAACTGCCTTGCTCAGGAGTACCTCAGCAGTGGCAATGAGGTATTAGGGCTTGAAGGCTTCCTACCTCAGATTTGTCCTGCTGGCCCAACTATGTCCGACTGCCTGCGTTGAGTACCAGTTGTCCCTGAAATGTAATTATTTTTGAAGTGTGAAAAATGTGTTGAAAATGAAAGTGAAGTCATTCAATTATGTTTCCTTCCAGTCAGTGATAAAAGTGTAAGAACGCAAAGACACATTTCATGCAAAATATTCCAGGTATTAATCTATATAATCAGTTATTTATCATTCTTAAGTCATGAAATCAACTCATCTCTGCACTGCATGTTGCCTACAGCGATGTACACACACACACACACACACACACACACACACATACACGCACACACATACACGCACACACTAAATAGAAAACAAAAACAACCCTGTTACATATGATTTGTCCCTAAGTGTCTAGCATACATGATTTTTACGGAGAGGTAAACCCAACCGCCTGTGATCCGTTTGCCTATTTGCCCACCTGTTCTCTGCTCGACAGCTTTCTGTACGTCGGTGTGTGTCTCTCTCAGCCATAGTGTGTACTCAGGGGCAGCCAGACACATCAATAAACATGTGCTTCCACTGTGCTGCAGCAGCAGCAGCAGGGGTTTTGTACACAGCGTGTATCACCTGGCTGCTGCATCTGATGCCCAGGAGGACACACACACACACACACACACACACACTCTCTCTACTCTCTCTCGCCACCCCGCCCGTCCCGTGTACACCCTCTTTGTGTTACGGATCCAACACTTCATCACAAACAGCAAATCTGATTACATTTACAGCCGGGGACACAGCTGCACTTAATCTGGAGTTGTAATAAAAGTCTAAATATCGCGACTGGTGGTTGAACACCTGGTCCGTTTTGGCAAGTTGGGGTTTCAAGCTGTGGTCACGAATGTAAACAATGTTTCATGCAACTCAGTCATTGAACAGGACTGAACCTGATGAGAGAAACATGACTGTGAGGCCAGGACTGACCCGTCTCACCCTCACAGGTCTGTGGACCGAAATCTTAAATATCCAGGTGCACAACAGTATTTCTATTTCCCTTAAACGTTTGCAAAATATGAGGTATGCCACGTAACAGTACAATACAATACAAACAGCAAACTAGAACAGCTCTGTTTGCAAAGAAATCCCAGTCATCGGAAGTTATATGTTCCTTTCACTTCGCCGTCTCCTGAAGACACCATCCCCTCCTCTTTGAATAGATGCCAATCACTTAACTGTCCACGCATGCTTGCTTCTGGCAACCGCCTTTTAAAGGTTCATTGGCTCTTAATGAGGAAACAGCTATGCCTTTTACCAGAACAATGTATACATAATGCAGCGGGAAAGATAACAAGCTATTAACAGAATTAGGTCATTGAGCAGAGGCGAAATCGTGATGAATTATTTTCTTTCATCTTGGCAGGCTAGTAAATATGAATGTCACTTGTATGAATAGTGTCCTTCTGTGATGTTTAAATGCTGTTATTTGCCCCAGAGGCCTGTCTCATCTTTCATGTGAGGGCCAGCTGATGTGAAAGACGCCTCGGCTTGAATTTGCACCTGAAAGCCGGCGTCCCCCTCCACCTCTCTGTTTGATTATGACAGTGTACTCCACTTAACGTGTTTGCTCTAAAACAATCGTGTGGTTGTTTGGTTTCTCTTTCTACACGCTCCCAAACCTCTCTGGTGCTCACAAACACTCCCACACACTTCCAAATGCTGGGTCCTCCACATCAGATATGCTCCGGTCTAGACGATCTACTGGTGAAACGGAGCGAAAGAATGTAAATGACTTTCTTGTTCATTACTTATGCTATAAAAATGTAAATTGCATTTGGTGACAAAAATGCAAATGGGACTAAGATAAAAAAAAAAAGTCTCTTGTGCTGAACGAGAATGTATGAAAGATTAATTTTCCTCAAAAAGTGTGGCTCTTTATTCAGAAAAACCAAAAGGAGGACCTGTTAGTGGCTCCTTGCTGACTCTGTGCTGGATCAGACACTATTAGTCTGACCCACCAGCTCACACCGACAACTGACTTAATTAGAAGTTGAGGATTCGGGTACGTGCATCGTCACAGACACAATGTTCAAGCTCTGCTTTTTTTCATGTCTGAGCCGGGTTAATCCCCCCATGTCTCCGGTAGACCTGTCATACAACCAATCACTGCCAGGGCTCGTCACCACGGCAACAGGAGCAGTAGGGTATTGAAGAAAATGATTCTGTTTAGTTGCTAACAATAATAAAACTAATGAAATCCTCATCGTTGTTATTGCCACGTTTGATGTCAGTGCCGGGATATTGCAGGCACAAATATTCATAACAATGTTGCGTTCAGGTTCTGTCTATCTCATTTCTCTTCTGAAGAAACGACGTCAGAGACCCTCAGCTGGCAAAGAGTTGGAGATAAACTGTAAAGGCAGCACGATCATTTTAAATTTAAATCATCAATCTGTTCACTTTAAATCACCCTTTTTATGTTTAGTTTAGTGGGTGTGATATTAAACTCAAGCCTTGAAGATTAGTGCACCAAACATTTTGAACAGAGCCTCATCAGCACCTGCAATCATATCAAGTTCAGTTTGCTGTTCAGGAGGAGAACTATTGAAATGAGGTTTCTGATTATCAGGCTGATTATGTTTAAACAGAAATATGTTGACATTTCATGGAGGGTCTAAGATGCCAGTGGGTTACATCAAGGTGATTGTAAGATCCAGCACTTTTAGATCTTGGCCCATACTGGGGAGAAAATGGGAGTCTTGATTGGCCTCAACAGCTCCAATCTTGATGTCTTTTTAAAACTCGGTATCTTTCGAGCCCAGCTTTACGGTAGTGCCTCTTTTCCTTTGTACTTTTTATTACCTCTACCTGCTTCTTCGTTTTTTTTAGTTCCCTGTCAGTTTTGGATCAGCTTGGTCATTAAAACTTGCTTTTTGTTCATATCGCCTGCCGCCTTTTGCATTTTGGGTTATTTTTTGTATTAAACCACTGTGACAGTTTAAGTAAAATATTCAATACAACAATGTAAAACTACTAAATTAAAACCCTGCCATAAAATACAGTATATGCAGACATCAACAGTCCCGTAGTTTTAAAATGTGTTTTTCTGAAACTGTGTGGATTATTCTACGGAAATGCATTTTAGTGGAGTAAAAATATAAAGGAACTGCTTAATTAGCATCAATTTTAGTCCTCTACTTTATTTAAGTAAAGAGCAAATAGACGCTTTAAACTTTAGCTTTGAGTGAGTTTATTCTATCACGTTAGTCTTTCTATATCACTGTTAACCTTTCAGTGAGTGCAATTAAAATGCTTGTGAACATGTGTGGAAATTCATTTGAACCTCAAAGTATTCGTATCTTAATAAGATTGTCACCCGAGCCTCTATTACAGCCAGCTGGAGAGCATCTAGCAGAGGGATCTGAGGAGCTGTACACTAATGAGCCACATTAATTGCCAAGGAGCTGCTCTGAAATCGGATGGAGTGGATGTGAAGTCAAAGGGGAAGACATAACAAATGTTTCATCGATTGGCTGCAGAATATGGATTTTTCTTCTTCAGTGAGTGAAATTCGTTGCGGCAAGAAAACAACAGGAAAGATCAGGACAGACAGAGATGCTGCCAGACACAGATCATTTCAGATCGTGTTCCACATCCAAACCTCCTCATCTTGTCTGCACCACCATCTTTCTCTCTGTGGGACTTTGTCCTCCATGAGAACAGATAAGTGAAGGACACAAGTTTCTGTGGATGTGAGACCGACCCAGGAAATAACACCACATGTATCAGGCACATGGTCGCAGGCATGCAGAGCCCCATCAGCCTGCAGAGCCCCATCAGCCTGCAGAGACCCATCAGCCTGCAGATCCCCATCAGCCTGCAGAGACCCATCAGCCTGCAGAGACCCATCAGCCTGCAGAGCCCATCAGCCTGCAGAGACCCATCAGCCTGCAGAGCCCCATCAGCCTGCTCCTCACCGGTCTCAGGGAGCCCCGGTGGTGAGAGATTGGTTCTCTGTGGCACCAGCGGCCTTCTTCTCATTGAAACAAATGTGGATTGTGAATCACAGCCACCCACGAAAGGTCATTGTGGACAGGTGAAGACATGCACCCCCCCCCCCCTTTTCATCTGCCTTCAACTGAATGCATTGCTGCTCTGGTCACTCTGCTTGGTCGTTTGTCATCTGGTTCTCTGCTGGTGAAATGCAATCGTCCTGTGAAACGCGGAGAGGGGATAATTACCACGGGTTGTTGGTCATGGTGGGAACGGGGAGGCGGATGTGGGCGGGGAAGAGGATGATTGGTTGCTTTCAAAAGTGATTTGTTTGAAAAACAACAAGGGCTGCTTCAACCTGAGAGGCAATGGCTGTCCAAAATTGCACGACTATAATGCAACCAAAAAATAAATGATTAAAAGATTTTGCTATTAAACCAAGGAATGATGCCAAGCAGTTTTTCCCCCCACTGTTAATTCTAGTGTAATATAAAGAAGTGGAAGACTGAGACAAAGCTGGCAACTGGAAAGAGGATGAGACTCTAACAGAACTGATTCCATGTTTTATTTCAGTGTTCTTTCTCCACAGATTTTCAGCAATAAATTGGCTTTGCACACTCAGACGCTCCCTGAGGACATCGTGCCATCTGCTGTTATATGATACCTATCATTTTGTTAGGTTTTGTTTGTGGACCCGGGTTTAGAAACCAGAGACTGGACGGCAGGGAAAAGAGTTTATTTGAACAGGTAATAATTCTGAGAGCTGGTGCGGATGACGTGGCCAGACAGGCAGGTTGGCAGGCAAGGTGACGAGCAGGCAGGCGGAAATCCGAGCAAAGGGGCGCTGGAGGTTTCCTGGAGGGTGAACCAAAGGACAGGCATTATCGAAGAAACAAAAGGTACCAAGAAGCAAGTCAACTCTTGCGAAGGCCCCCCCCCTACGAGGCTTGTCCAGGAGCTGCTGGTAAAAGTCAGTCAGCCGGGTGTTGTCCGCAATTAGCGAATGAGAGACCCAGGAGCTCTTTGGAGCCATAACCCTCCCAGTCTACCAGGTACCGGAACCCCCTGCCCCGGCGGCGAACATCCAACAGACGATGAACCGAGTAGACAGGATGGCCATCCAAAAGCCGGGGGGGTGGTGGGGGCTCGGCTGGAGGGCTCAATGGGCTGGAGGAGACAGGCTTGAGCAAGGATAGGTGAGGTGGGTGGGAGGGCCTGGAGGAGGAGCTAAGGAGGCCGAGCAGGAGGGCGACCAAGTGGACGGGGCCGCTCAGGGCTGGGCAGGAAGGCGACCAAGTGGACGGGGCCGCTCAGGGCCGGGCAGGAAGGCGACCAAGTGGACTGTGCCGCTCAGGGCCGGGCAGGAAGGCGACCAAGTGGACTGTGCCGCTCAGGAGGCCGGGCAGGAGGGCGACCCAGCGGACGGGGCCGCTCGGGAGGTTGGGCAGGCACTGTCGGCTCAGGGACAGGAGACTGAACATGTTCTGCTGGTGCAGCAACTGGGGACGGCTGAGGCGCCACCAAGACTGGAACTGGCGACGAGCGAAACCCCGGCAGGATGCGTGGTGTAGGCGTTGGACGGTCCCCCCTCGGGACAGGAACTGGCGACGAGCGAAACCCCGGCAGGATGCGTGGTGCAGGCGTTGGACGGTCCCCCCTCGGGCCAGGAACTGGTGACGAGCGAACCCCCGGCAGGATGCGTGGAGCAGGCATCGGACGGTCCCCCGTCGGGACAGGAATGGGTGACAAGCATGAGCGGACCCCCAGAAGGCTGCGTAGAGCAGGCGTCGGACGGTCCTCCACATGGAATTGTGACTGAGGACTGAGGACCACTGGCAGGTGTCGGCTGGGCAGCCGACATTGGACATCGAGCTGAGACATGGGCTGGTGGCTTGGCTGTGGCTCCAGAGGGGGCAGCTGAGTGGAGGCAGTTGGAGTGACAGTGCACACTCCAGCCACCAATCCTTGAGGTCGACCAGTCAATCTGGGGATTGTGCAATCTTAACCAAGGGAGGCTGAGAACGAAAGGTGACTGGGGTGAGGGGATTACAAAGAACTGGATCTTCTCCCGATGGTTGCCGGACAGGAGAAGCATCAAAGGTGCTGTGCGGTGAGTAACCCTGGCTAGCAGCCTGCCGTCAAGGGCAAAAATCCCTTCTGTACTGGGAGAGGGAGTGTGGGGATGTGAGCCTGGTCTACCATGCCCAAGTCAATTAAGTTTTCGTCGGAGCCCAGGTCGACGAGCACCGGGAGGGAAAGAGGCTGTAGAGACCAGGTAAGGGTTCCCTGAAGCAGGATGCGAGAGGGGGAGGTAGCTGCAGTGGCGGTTCGGCTCATCAGCGCTCCCCTGTCGCGTGATGAGCCCCTGGCATTTGGCCGAAGGGGGCAGAGGGAGAGGACATGACTGGACTCCCCACAGTAAAGGCAGAGTCCTTCCCTCAGTCTGTGCTGACGTTCAGCTGGTGAGAGGTGCATTCGGCCCAGATGCATCGGCTCCTCCGCAGGCGGGATTGAGGGGGAATGCGTAGCAGTGGGACAGGAAGGCACCGCTGAGGGGTTTCGGGGCTGAGGGAATACAGGGGGGGAGCTAAGGGATCTCTCCCTACGTCTCTCTCCGAGCCTATTGTCTAGTTGTATGGCTAAATAAATTAATTCCTCTACGGAAGTAGTCTCATCTTGGGTGGCCAACTCATCCTGGATGTTGTCGGCTAAACCCCATAAAAACACCCCCTGGAGCGCGGCCTTATCCCACCCAGTCTCCGCAGCCAAGATCCTAAAATTGACCATGAAGTCGGCTACAGAACCGGCTCCCTGCTGGAGAGCTAACAACCGATTAGAGATCTCCCTTCCCTGTACTGGTTGGTCAAAAATTTTGAGTAGCTCGGACGTAAACAAGTTAAAAGAGTAGCAGAATGGTGCCTGAAACTTGGAGGCAGCTACCGCCCACTGGGATGCCCTGTCTCCTAACAAGCTCATGACAAAATATATCTTGGTCGGAGGCATATGTACTGGGCTGCTGGTCAAATACCAGAGAACACTGGTGTAAAAATTGTCCACAGTGACCTAACTCACCGGAACATCTTGCCGGGATGGGAATGAAGGGCTCACGTGAGGAGGGGGAAATATTTACCAGAGCAGCAGGTGGCGGTGGCGGGTTGGCCGGCGGCAGGTTAGCTCCAGCAACAATGCCCGACAGCTGGCTGCAAACTTGGTCCAGGCGGGTGCCAAGCTGGGTTACGCTGGTGGTCAGCCCACGAAGCGCCTCCATTACCTCGTGGAGAGCCAGTTCATGATGGCCGACCACTGCTTCCTGAGCCGACAGGGCGTTGCGGAGGTGCTTGGTCTCGGCCGGGTCCATGTAGCCAGATTGTTCGGTTAAGGTTTTGTTTGTAGACCCAGATTTAGAGACCAGAGACTGGACAGCAGGGAAAAGAGTTTATTTGAACAGGTAATAATTCTGAGAGCTGGTGCGGATGACGTGGCCAGACGGGCAGGTTGGCTAGTTGGCAGGCAAGGTGACGAGCAGGCAGGCAGGCGGAAATCTGAAGCGAAGGGGCGCTGGAGGTTTCCTGGAGGGTGAACCAAAGGACAGGCGTTATCGAAGAAACAAAAGGTACCAAGGAGCACGTCAACTCTTGCGAAGGCAATCGATACGGAGCGCATAACATCACCGTAGGGACGGAATAATCTGGCGCCAAAGTGGTGGAGAGACCAGGGTTATGTAGGAGTTGATGAGCTGATGGGGAGCAGGTGCGCCACTCTGCTTCAGCCGCCGACACGCCCACCAGACACACCCCGAGGAGGAGCCTGTGAGGGAGAGGAAGGAGGGGGAAATACAGACCGGGAAAACACAACAAAACAACCAGGCTGTCACGGCCGAACCGTGACACATTTTCCTTATATTTCAAGTTGTTAGAGGATCATTATTCATTTATTTATTTTTAAGAATATTGACCTGGAGCAGACACATTTCACCAGATCTCACAGCATCTAATGAGGAAATAACTTTTGTATTCATGTCTAGGCTGAATTACCCTGCAAAATGTTTTTTCCCAATAAGCTTTGCGGTAAGACCGATGGGTCTCTATGCGCACACTAAACAGATTTTGTTTTTATGTTCTTCTCGCTGGTTTTGAATGGACTCATATGGAAAGGCATGATAGGGCACACTTCTGCACAACAGAAAATATTTTATTTGATAGTGACAGTAAAAATAGAGACATGAACTGCAGGGAGAGAGAGATGCAATGAAGGTCTCAGGCTGGAATCAAACAGGAACTGATCGTCCGAACAATCAGGATATGGCAGTTGTTGAGTTGTTTGTTGATGTTGCCAGGCTACTGTTAATCAGTTTAACTATTGTTGAATGATGGACTCCTTTGATAACGTCAACTCTTTCATTGATCACAATGATCACGAATTCCCAAGATCTTTTTTTTTTGCCTTTCCCCTGTCAACTCTTTGTGTTTTTCATGTAGCCCTTTTCTTTTTTTTAAGCATGAAAAGAAATTAAATATATGTCCTCCGTTACAAAGAGATTGGATGTATTTTGTACTAAATGGTGATCATTATATTCTTAAATAAATAAATCACAAACTTTAATGTTATCAAAAGCGTAAAGGTAGCATCTGCAGTATTCATTTTCTTCTTGCTTTGGATCCGGTCTATAGTTCAAACATTTAACTAATGGCTGACTAGAAAAACTGACCTCCAAGCTAAAATTGTCTTGCCCTCATTACACCCTTTTCATCCATCATGTGGACCCCCTCGGTTTTCCTCGCTTTGTAAAGCAGAATCATTATTAATAGAAGTGAGCGTGAAAACGAAACGGAGCTGAAGAAAGCATACTTTCCCTAAGTGTTCAACGTGTCCAGGATTACAGCAGGAATATCAGGTTTGAGCAAATTATAAAAGCAAACCTTCACCAACACCTGAAGTCCTCTGAGGAAACCTGTAACAACGAGGAAGTGAGTATCCAACTCATTCATCAGTTAGCCTCCCTCTGTATCTGCAGACAGATCTTTGGCTGTATATAGAGTTAGTGTCTCAACTGTGTCAAAAGCCCATTTCCCTCTCTCATTCCTCTTCTTCAGCCACATCCTGTTGTGCCCTGAGCAGAGGCGCCCACTTAACTCTGATATACGACGGCAGGCCGGAGCAGAGCCCCAGGTTTATCTCTCTGACGTCAGGCCGAGGAACTCTATCTCCTAATGATACGCTTCCCTCCTTTTCTCTTCCCTCACCGGTTCTGAATTCTTCCCTCCTTCTCTGATTCTGTCTGCACGTCAGATCAAAGGTGAGAGCCACAGGGAGATATTGTGGAAAAGAGGCTCTGATGAGACACTGCCTCGTCCTCCTCATCCTCCTCAGAGCCCCTCTGCCATGGGATGAAGAGGCGAGTGACTGAAGGTGCTCTCGCAGTCAGCGATCACTTTATGCTGGAAGATGGCATCAAAGAAATAGCGCTCAGAAATCATCTGTATATTCAGCCACGGTTCTGCTGCTGGAAGCACATTTGTGTCATGTAATTATTTCAGTCGTGTTTTATGGTAATTCATCTTATGTGGGACTGTGATTTGAGTTGATTTTCTTTGGTGAATATATTATAATCATTTCATGCCCGAAGATAAAAGAATAACTTTAAAACAACAAGCCAGAGGTAGAAACAAGAAACGTTGTCTCTATTTGTCAATGTGTTCCCTGATGAAAGATAAAGAGTTTGAGATTAATCATAAAATGGTTGTGACACCAGTGTGTATACATTTCAAATAAGGGTTCTCAGAAGGCAACAGATTAAATGCATAAAAACAATGCTTTTTAATGGTTAATAATAATAAAGTGTTTACTACTGCATTAAGTTAATAAGAACAAGCTTTTGGCTCTCAGGTTGTGAAAAATCAGTTGGTATTTTTATCCACGGGTCTTTAGTTCATCGAGCATCTGGACCAGTATCCATTTAATAACAACTATTATTAACTTTATTATTACATTTATATTTGCAGTACTGTTGGCTTATTGTAAGTGAAGTAATAGTGAGAAGAAGAATACGTAGCAGTAAGTAAGTAGAAAGTAGAAAAAAAGAAAAAATATCAAGTGACAGAACTGAAAAACAGAATGCAATCAGAAACCTGGACGAGAGACGAAGGCAGGTTGGGGAGACATAGAAGTAAATACTAAGAAAACACACACACACACACACACACACACACACACACACACACACACACACACACACACACACTCACACACAAGTTTGGAAAATGAGAGGGGAAGGCAAGAAAACACTGGACACAAGAGGCAGGGACCTTCCAAAATAAAACAGGAAATAACCAAACAACCCAAGACCTTGACAGTATATACCGATATTAATGTTTTACAAACATGTATAACTGCATCGTTACCTAACAGGAAGGACGCCATCAGCAGAAATTCATTAAAACACGGAAACCCAAATGTTCTTTGTGACTGACATATCATCAGTGAATAATTAATTTATTATTAATGAAGCCAAATCACATTCACCTTTTATACATGGTTTATGTACAACATCAAGGAGTTCACATTTAAAATATATATCACAGTTTTGAGGAAAGCATCTCATGAAATAAATGTATGTCGCATATAAACGGATATTGGTTCATTTCATATTTGCCGTTGTCGTTGTACAGTGTGTTGATAAAGTTCATTCAAATCCAAGATGGCGACGCCTATGGCGAAGTCGTGATTCAAGGAAACAGGTCACTTAACGCGCATTTAAAAGCTGAGGATGACATTCATATCGCGAACTGTTGCATTTATGTCATTACGACCATAACGTTCACATAAAGGACCAGGAAACAAAACGGTAAGAACCTTCCGGGTCATGTTTTCCTCCTAAAAGGCAACGTTACCTCGGTTTGATGGACCAGCAGTCAGACTGCAGTCAACGAGGAAACGCGTATTTAAAGTGTGTAACTCGTCAACCAGCAGGTTTCTGTGCAGCAACAGAACCGGAGACCTTCCATCACCTACGTCAGGGTCGTGCTAGCGTCGGGCAAGTGTTAATGGCAGCAGCCTGGTAGTATAGCCTGAATAATGCTCCTGTGTACATCAGGACTTCGTGTTGGTGTGACGTCACGTTACTGAGTGACGTTAGGCTGCGTTCGTGTTAATTAATGGTCCGGTTGTTTTCATCAGCATGCTTGTGTTATGTGAAGTGATCAACCCCAAACAGAGTTACACAAACAACATATACAGTGTTTATTATCACGCTGCTTGAGAGCTGAATTAATCAACATTGACCAGTTTTAATTGCAGGTTTGTGGAAAAGCAGCTATTTCGAGAAAACCACCAATATTTTTACATTTTATTTTGTCAAATATGTGTCAGTATTGATATTGTATCTATGAGGTGCTTTCGGGTGGTAGCCTATTCATTATAGGGCAGCAACTATTAATTGATTCCATTTAGGACTTTATAATACCAGAACAAAGTGGAAATTATTTATTATGATATGCCTTTTTGTTTGGTAAAAATTGTTGCTTACTCATTTTATGTCAATCCGTCAACACGTGTCCCTTCTATTATTTATTAAAAATGCATTTTCACTCAGTACTACTGGTAATATAACATGCATTCGTGGATTCATAGTTTAACTTTCTCTCAACTAGATCACAACTAGAAGATTTCAGAATAACCAAATCACATATCAGGATATTGATATTGCAGTACATAACTTTAATAGCGTGACATTTGAAACTTTTTTCTGTAGTTTTGTACTGATACATAAACCATAAAATGTTTTTTTTTCAAATCCCCATTTCTATTTAATAACTTCCCTAAGCCAAAGTGTTCAAATGCATCATGGTTAATTTTTGTCTAAAATGTGCAACCTTTTGATTTAAATCTGAAGAGTTCGTTTTGCAACACAAAAATGTGAGTTTATTGATTCCAATGTCAACATATGACACACTTGGGTTGGTGGTATTGTATAAGTGCAATACTAGAATCCAAATAAGAGGACAGGTGTTCAGATAAAGCCGTCCTCTGCTCTAGTGAACCAGCTTGTTGTTGGCAGAAGTTTTCAGTCAGCCTTCACAGGAGACGCCTGAACGGATGAGCCGGTCACCATAGAAACATTTTCTCAGTCTCTCGCCTCAGCCCACTCACTTGCACCTTCAGAGATGCACACAACCTTGAGTGTTCGGCTCTCCCAGCCTCAGCCTGAGGGAGGAGTGTCAGCTGCTCGATGTTCAGGTTATACTCAAGAGAATTTAGTGAAAAAAAACGCATCCCAACGAACACGTGGATGGTGGAGAGGAGCCAGCACTTTCCACTGTTTTACACTCATTTGGTGGAGAAAACGAAAGAATGAAAAGTTATCCTCAGATGCCCTTCCCACCCTGTCAGTAAATCCTTCAGGCTGGTCGGACTTGAAGTTGTTTCAAACTCTTCATTCAAACTGTGCTGTTGAGTCCACTGTGTGTCTTTTGATCATGTGCATGAAACAATTAACAATGCAGGTCACTCTTAATGATTTCCATACCTCTGCAGTGAACCCTGTCCAGCCACAGCTTCGGACAAGCAACGGTCTTCATTTCTATTTACCCCATCCTTATCTCTGGTGTCAGATCATGTAGATTAATCTGCTCATTCCACACAGCAGCTATAAATTTCTCATTGTCTGAGATCCAGATGCGTCACTGCTGTGAAAATATTCTCTGGACAGGTCGTGTTAGCAGCACTTGACTGTACAGATATCTCAGGTTTCCTTGGAAACTGGTTATTTTTTTGAGTGTGTGTGTGTGTCTGTGTGTTACGTAGAAGACACATTTAGGTCAAATAGTTTTATCTTGCATGCAGTTGACTGTCTGACCTACATTAAGTCTAGTCTCGTATCACTGCTGCACTCATGACAATGAGGGTTAAACTTTTTCATGTAGTCCACAATAAATCTGTCAGCTGTAGTAGGACAAACATTTATTAACTAGAAATCTTCTGAATAATCCTGTTCTTGACATCCCTGCTGTGTCATATTTCAAAGCTTTCTGTTGGCAAATGATCACGTATGTGTTGTGGAAGCAGGAACTCCCGTGCAGTTAACCTGTGTCTAAAAGCTGCAGGGCAGATTTGAAGCAGACAGATGGGTGAATAATTGTAAATGAGTTGATTGTACATGTCATCCTCACATCTGAGCCGGCAGTTTAATAAGAACAGCCTGTCCAGAGCAGATCCTAATCACATTGTGCTGCATAAACCTGTTATTTCACCAAATCACGCTGCTGTGTGAGTGACGTGGTGCAAAGAACACCGACTGTGAGAGAAAATCACATGGAAAGCTGCCGCAGAGCCGCCAGTCGCTCTCAACACATCTTCTGTTCGGTCCCATAAACTCGTGTTGAAGGAGTGTCATCTTGTTGATGTTTTAGGACATGAGGGCTTTCATGTAAAAGCCATTGTGAGTGATGATTGCCATCCCATGTGGAAGTATCTGTAGATAACATATTCACCTTTTTCACGCCACATAGTGACCGGCACATACCGACATTTGAAACCAGTTTTTGAGTGGAGACTTGAAGGAGCATGACAAAATTAAAATTGAATGATTCTGAAAGGAACCCTGACAGTGATGATGGTGAATCAGAGTGGTGTAGACGCCTGATGTCACATTGAAAACAAACTTAATACAGTCACTTAGTTGTGGATGATGATTCAGTATTCAGTAGTTTTTTTTATTTCAGTGGAATTGTTTTGTGGTGATATGTGTCAAATCAAAGTCAATCATGTTGCTTATTTCAGTGGTTCTCAGAAACTTATCATACAAAAAAAATATGTTTAAGTTTCTGTTTTAAAAGATTATGTAATGTATAGGGATGAAATGAAGAATCAATAATAAAATGATCGACAGATTAATCGACAATGACAATCATCCTTGGTTGCAGCCGTAGTAATGTATAATATCAACATCAATTTAGTGCTCCCTAATGATTGTTTTCATTATCAAGCAGTGTGCAGAATATTTTTTACAATTAATTGCTTGATCTTTTAATCTATAAGAAGAAAGTGTGAACTGTGCAATGTAACTAAGAATCAATTAACAGAAATATAAATTATATCATGAAAGGTTTTAGTTTTTGATGATCAACTAAATGTTTTAGCTGTTATATCTTTTCATATGTGAGTTTACCTAATTTTCCATATCATGTTTATACAAACATTGGTGTTAACATCCTAATAAGAATGTCAGCCTCTCGGTCTGCCTGTCTAACTGTTTCTGTCCCCGTTTCAGGTGCCGGAGCCATGCAGGTGTCTATGAGAAGGCTGGCTCTGTTTCCGCTGCCGGCTGCCCGGTCTCACCAAATCATTGGTGCTCTCCTGAGCCCAGTATCCCGCCTCCTGTCTCCCAGCACCCGCACCCTGTTCAGTGAGACAGGCGTATGGGAGAAAGACTATAAAACAGAGACCCGACGCAGGGTGGAAGAATGGTGGCACCCACGAATTATGGCACAGTGGCAGGAGGAAGCGCTGGAGGAAGTAAGGAGGCCGTTTTACTTTCATGCAGTTTCCTGCCGTCTTTAGCCCCGTGACATCATGATAAGCCAAATTGAATCATAATCTGTTTTTTGGAGTATCCTCATTATGTGTAATATCAACTCACCAAGACCTCCCAGTTCATGTCTTGGATATTCTTGTAAAAATTCCTATAAAAACTTTATTTAAATTAATGAGACAAAATCTTATAGTGTTTCTTTTCACAGGACTGGGTTTAAATTTGTAGTGAAGATCAAAGAAACCCCAATGATAATTCAATAATCATATTTATATAATCGTATAGTAATCTTTAATCTTTTTCATCTTTTTTAAAATAAATCTGCAATGGATAAAAACACTAACAGAAGTTTCAAAGAAAATCCTTCTTTGGAAAATTGGTGTATTGGTTTCTGAAAGGTTCCTATTTAAGTGAAACGTTTTTATTAATTTATTTATATTTTAGTCATTTGATTACTTTAAACATTCAGCAACAACTATTGACATTCCATTGAAATATATGCTATTGGTGAGACTTAGAATACACAATCATCTGAAATTTAAAAAACTCACAACTAAATATACATAGCACATTTTGGGTTTGAATTTAAAAAGCACATGACGTTTTATTATTTATTTTTATGGTTTGTAAGGTGTCTTAAAAGGCACCCAAGGACACCAATAAATAAAATGTATTTTTATTATTATTATTATATAAATAACTTTCTTTTATTCTCTAGCATGTTCACACACATGTTCGTTGTAAATTTATCATTAAAACCAGGATCCTAACGTGCATTGTATCGTTGAATCTTGTGTGATGGCCCTTTTGATCTGCCCTTTTTCATAACTCGTCCCGTCTAAACGGCTGTCCTTGTATCGTGTGTCAGAATAATGTCCAGCTTCCAGATGATTCCCAGCTATAACTGGCGCTGGCCCGTGTAGCTCATCTCCGCCTTGGAGCTCTGGCTGATTATATATCCAAATGGTGCGACTGTGTGGCTGTCTGGGACGAGCCGACAGTGATTAAGTGCATTCATGACAGCCCCGGTCCCTAATTAATTTATTGAAAAATTCATGACTCAGGTTTCCTGTAATCATGTATAGCTGGGTGTAACCAGTACTTACTGTGTTGCCGTGGTAACAGTGTTGCGACTGTAAATCATCCATAATCAGCTCCCGCCGCATTTCGTGTTCTGACACTATAATCAGACGCTGGTAGTTCCTCATAGAGTCAGTCAGCGCTCTCGCTCTGTATGTGAGGAGTTATTATTCCCTGTCTTGACCTCATGAGGTTAATGCTGCATCTTTTATACAAGACTCCATCAAAAGACAGACTGATGGCGGGAGAAAAGAACTCTTATTATAATCTCTAAAGATTCAAATCTTCCATCTCCCATACGGTTTTCTAACAGCTCTGTACATTATTTTGTTTTCTCAGAGTTCCAACAAGAAGAAGTTTTATGTCCTCTCCATGTTTCCGTACCCATCGGGGCGACTCCACATGGGGCATGTGAGAGTGTACACCATCAGTGACACAATCGGCCACTTCCAGAGAATGAGAGGCCATCAGGTATGTCTGCTTTCAGTCGATATGTTGTTATAAAAGTAGTTAGTTAGAGGCCTTTTTGATGGAAGATATTCTCACACACACCAGTGGGAAAAGCACAATGATTCCATTTAGCTCCGTCAGTGTCCAGGGTCCTGGTACTTTTCCATACAGCCTCCTCTCATAAGAACACAGATTAAAGGTTAAAGGAATTTTAAGTATTCACTTACTATGTGACACTTGTTCAAGTGAATATATAATTGCTGTAAATTGAACAGGAATTAAGACTATTCTATTATAACTTCATAATGTACAAACATACCATTAACATTCTCTCCTCAAAGCCACCAGAATCCAGTCAGACAACAGTCATTTTACCTCGCTGATCATCGAAGCACACTTCATTCAAACTTAGAAACGTAATTAAACTCATCACAATCCTCTTTGTTGTCTTTTAGTCTTTCCACTGTTCCAGCAATCACCACCATGGCAACAGTTAACCACCATAACTGCATTTTCATGATTAAAACAAAAACGAAATCTACTGGCAATGGGAAAGGACTATTTTTTAGATATATATCACTGCGTACTCATAACAAAATGAGAGTCTGAGTCTGAAATGAGTTCCCCCTCGGGTAAAGGCTGTAAGCTGTGTCAGCATGTTTGCTGTAGTTAGCTGTTAGCTCGATTCGCACCGTTGGATTTGAGCCCCTGGCTCAGGCGTCACCATGTTGAGAGGTAATGAAAATGCAGCCAGTCATGCATATCGCACCTTTAAGTGTTGAGGCGCCTCTAGTTAATTCTAGGCATACAGAAGGTGTGACAGCTATGAGCTGTGAGGTTGTTACCTATATATATTTTTGTATTTTGTATGTATCTATGTGCTTTTGCTAATATACATTTATATGTAACATAACTGGGTGTTTTGTGTAGTTTGAAGAAGAGCAGAAGCTTGAAACTGCAAAAACACACTTCAGTAGTTTGATAGTGGAGACGAGGAAAGGTTTAAACCTTTTCAACCTGCAGGGGGTGGAGATTATCTAACCTTTCTGATCAGGTTTGTGGTTTGAGTTGAATGGACAGATTACCAAGCAACATTGTGATGTAATAAGGAGTAATAGATTTAAAAATATATATATATATACATGTACGGTGTATCATGCTGTTACCTGCTCAACTCTCTCCTCATTGATTATAATTGGGCTGCGTTCACCAACTATTCTTTAGGTTTTTTTTTATTCAATTGTACTCGGATGTTGGTCTGAAAAATCTCCACAGGAGGAAGTGAGTCTGTAAATATGGGATTTTGAAATGAAAGTGTATAAAAGAGCTTTTTCAGCCTCGAGGAGCTCCAGTGCTAATAACTTGTATATAGACGGTTGCGTTAACCTTCGTCTGCTGTTCATCATCCTATGAGAACGATGCCATCTGATTATGTCGGGTTCACCTCCATCTGGCATCTTGTTGAACATGATCCAAGGGAGTAGGACATTAACTGCTGAGCTAAATGCATAAGCTGTAGGATTTTCAAGCTAATTAATAACGTGAGTTGTAGTGTTTGGAGCATCATCAGTGCTTCTACCAGCATTATAAGCAAATTGGTAGGAAAGACATGTTGTACTGCACTTCATCTAAATTGAGTTATATAAAGTCACAAATATTGATTCATCTGTTCTAAAAACATTTAAAGTTGTCCAGCTAGGTGATTACCATTAAGAATAATCCAATTATGACTCAAAGCTTTTAACTTTTAAGGTGTTCTTTATAGTTTATTATCTGCCCCTCACCACAAGTCCTTTTCTGTGGCTTAACTGTCTGTTTTCAGACGTACTTTAAGACTCCCAACATCCCAAAGGATGTGTCACCCACAGAGGCATTTTAAGAAGCATATTTTATTTTAGCAATTGTGAGAAATCTGTTTTCCTGTCTGGGTTAAACGGTTTGAGAACAATGAGATGTGGACTCTTCCCCTGATATTACTGGTGAACCACCATTCTGTACTTCATTAATTGTGATCTCTGTATTTGGAAAACAACATTATACAGTATAGCTGATATCTGATATTCACACTAAAACATTCCCAATGTGCTGTTACGTATGGCTGGGTGATATGACCAAAACCTTCTATCCGGATATGGGTAATGTCATATCTTGTTAAAAACACACATATGAGTATGTTCTTAAGTCCTACAGACAAAAATAAATATATTTTATTCCCATAAACAGAATTCTTAACCATTCAGATTCTCTCAGAAATTTGGGTGAAGATGTTCTTGTTTTTTTTTTATCATTTTAGAGGATGCAATTGTGTATCGCGATACCTCGATAGATTATGGTTTCATCACAATGCGATTCAATGGAAGGGCGATAAATAATTCATATTAACCAGGCCAGCCCGGTTGTTCTAAATCTGATTGATTTATTCCAGCTCTATTTCACGCTATGCGTTCAACACAATGAAGAATATCACTTATAAGCTCTGTTTACACCTGCAGTGAATTGTGCTGCTACATATCTCCTTATGAATGCTATAGCTGGTACACTGTATTGCACCCTGGGTTAGCAGGACACATGTACCATTAGTAGCATAACAATGCCTCCTGACAGCACTATCTTTCAATTACACGAGTTACACTATCCTGGGAGCATGCAATTAGATCGTTCTGTTGTTGTGCTTGATTCCTACTGTGCTGTATTGATTTCTGCCAATACAGCACATTTGCATGTAGTGTACTTTGCTTTAGTATAAATTAGCTTAATTAATTAACCTGAGATAATGTTTTTCTGCTCCAATGACCTAATCGTGTGGGTTTCCGGGTAAAAACATTGAAACTGATTTGTTTTTACTCGGATTGAATGATTACAGATGCTCTCTGAGCTAAGACATGTTTTACACCTGGGACCTACTTAGCGTTTTAAAAATAAGATCATTGAGATAATTGTGAAGATTAAGTAAACTTAAAGGCAAGGGCATGTTTTCCTAGTTCTTGTTAATTGCTGCGATTTAAAGTAAAGGTGAAATCGATACTCGACTCTGTTTCAAATCAAAGCATTGCGGTCGATATTGAACGCTCCGTTTGAGTTCATTAAGCGGCTGCTGTCGATGAAGTTCCTGTCAGACGGGTCATCGTGCTGCAGAAGCACAAACCTTGTGACATGATGGTGACACCCTACGTTCACTTCTTTGGTCAGTGCTTGTCCTCGCGGGTCTTTATCCTGGTCCCTGACGACAAGCTTGGTTTATGACAAACCTCTCGTTTTTCTTTTCCTGGTGGATTTTCCCCCTCTGCGTCTCTCCGGTCTCTCCCTGAACAGAAACATGGTTTCACATGACTGGCAGCTGCTTCCTGCCCAGGTGTGTACTTTCTCTCAGCTGCTCCGCTGTGTGCACACAGTCTGCTCTCCTCACTAGTTAATTAAGGAAGGTACACTCTGTCTATCGTCACAGCCTACAGCTATTTGGCTTTTAAAGGGATATTTCATGAGATATTTCTGGCTTTTTTTAATCATGAAATATAATAATTTTATACCCAGACTCAATGTTCCTGTTGATCTTCATCACATCAATAGATTGTGACCAAAATCTCCTCACTTGAGTAATGATAGTTTCTAATGAGTCCACTAGTATCTGTGTAATTTGATCACTGTGAAATAGGTGAACAAGTGTCCACAGCTCGCTTGGTGAAAAGGCTCTGCTAGAAGGCCAGAAAAGTTCACTGCTTTTGAAGAAGTAGTACCTATGGAAGCTGATGTTAACGTGGTCTGTGGATTATCCAGAGTAATGGTCAATGGAAATATTTTTTGGAAATAATGCTCATTTGCCTCCTTGCCGTGACTTAAAGAGAAATGTGTCGTGTCTGTGTGATTTTATGCAGCTGGAACCATCAAACTCACAAAGGAATAAGTGTGTTTTGCGATGTGTCTAAATATCTCTTTAAAGCAAAAGTATCTGCATGGCTAGATGCCACTGACGCTACAGTATATAAAAATGTTCTTTTAGAATTGGGTGAAATAAGCCTTTACGGATCAATATAAATGAAAACGGATTGTAGTTCTTTGGGCTGTAGTTGCTTGTGCACATGAGCTCCTGCATAAAATCGTGCAACTTACCAGAGTCGATTAGTGTGATGAGAGAACAGACACATGTTGCATATTAAAGCTGCCATGGACGCGGTGAAGCTTCTCGCTGGAGCTACGTGGGCGGACACTGAGTGGTCTCACACACACAGTCACAGTCACAAACACTCTGCGGCCCTGTTGTCGTCAGCAGGAGGTGCCTGGAGCTGTGGTTTCATGTTATCTGTCTCAGCACGGCACTGACGGGCTGTACAGTGGACAGATTGCCATAAAATGTGCCCACACTGACTCCCACGTCCATCTTCCACTGTTCCCTGTCACTCAAGCTCTGAATTCAAGCACTGTGAGCCGTCATGATAACAGGTTGGTGAAGAGTCGGACTGGCATTCACACTTTGCGTTGATGTAAGGATAAGTGCAGCTGGCGCTATCAGGAAAGATAATTTGCCTCTGCTGCCGTCTTTGAACTTTGAAGTTGAGCTTGGTAACGCAGCCTGTCCATCACAGCCGATCACTGTAACACCATGATGTCTCACTTTAATGGAGTATTCACGCTGAATAATCATAGGAGCTTGATTGTTCTGCTTTCTTATTAACATACAGGAGGTTATCTTGGGCTTGTATTCCTCCTGAGCAGTCACAGTGGTCTGCTTTGCCGAGCGCTCTTAGCCTAATACCATCCAGCACTCGGCTTGACAAATGAGGCAGTTACCAAGGATACCAGTTCGCCTGAAACATCAGACCCGTTAGAGTCCATGCGATGATCCTCTCCAATCCTCGACTCCTTGTCACTCTGCTTCTCCTCTACTTTGCTCACGCCTTCCACTCCTGTGCTTTCATCTCGTTACCCCTTCAGTGAGCAGAAAAACCCAGCTGATGCTAAAGGGAATAAGAGATGAGCGAAAGAGACGTCACTCGAGTCGATAAGGATTGATGTTGAGGAGGTGTATGTTGGATGGCGATGGGGATTAAGAGTAGACCTGCAAGAGGATCGAGGGAGAAAGCAGACAAAAGGGGAAAACGACAGTCGCCTAGATTGTGATTTTGTTTGGAGGTGGTGTGTTGCACAGTTTACGGATTAATTGCATGTCATTCCAAGCTTAACCTTGCTTTCAACATGATTTGACATTATAACGGCTGCAGTTATATGGAAATTGTAGTCGGCCTGTAGGCATTAACTCGGTTGTGTAATGGAGTTACATACTGGGAGACATCATCATATAGGGGTCAGCATATGCTGCAGTGAAGAGAAACGTGCTATTTTGCATAAAAGAATTACCTGCTGCAGTGAAACATAATGATTTTACTGTTTGCATACATCCTCTCATGACATATCTAATAAAGTTATTCTGTGTTGCTTTTTAAATCCCCCTCCACTCAATGTGCTTGGATGTTCACTGGACAGAATCATTTAAATGACTTAAAATTAATTATCTAAATTATTGTGTACTCTGAGTTATTTCACCACTAATACAGAACTGCATCCACAGGTGTTGAACCCGATGGGTTGGGACGCTTTTGGACTTCCAGCCGAAAATGCAGCCATCGAGAGGGGTCTCGACCCAGAGGAGTGGACTAAAAGGTTTCTGAAATATCACATCAGTTCTTGTTAGTGTTCTTGGTTTTTAACGTTGCTGTTCTGTGCCGTCTCTTCAGTAATATCCAGTCCATGCGGGAGCAGCTGGACAGCCTCGGCCTTTGCTTCAACTGGGACCGGGTGAGTGGGACCTGGAGCTTTTAGATCTGCCCTGCTCTGTTGTGGTTGTGCGTCACACCACACACTGCTGACATGACTCTGCCTTTTTTCCTGACAGGAAGTGACCACTTGCCTTCCAGACTACTACAGGTGGACGCAGTATTTGTTTGTCAAGCTTTTTGAAGCGGGGCTGGCATACCAGAAAGAGGTAGGAATGGCCTTTGGACTAAAGTGCTTATGCCGGTTTTCTTCTGAAATATATAATATGATTGGTTTAGGTTTGAGGTCGCTGACAGTTACAGAAATGAGTGAGGCAGCTCACCCGTTACTCTTGGAAGAAAATGAATGAACTGAAAAGAGGACAGCTTGAAAGAAGCCTTTTGATTATGTTTAATGAAATGGGACGACCTTGAAATAAGCCTTTGGTCTGACTATTAAATCCAAGCCACTTCCTAAGCTTTACTTTTTCATTTTAGCCGTGTGTGTGTGTGTGTGTGTGTGTGTGTGTGTGTGTGTGTGTGTGTGTGTGTGTGTGTGTGTGTGTGTGTGTGTGTTTTTCCAGGCTGTGGTGAACTGGGACCCTGTTGATCAGACAGTGTTGGCTGATGAGCAGGTGGATGAAAATTGCCGCTCCTGGCGGTCTGGCGCGCTGGTGGAGCAGAAGCTGCTCACACAATGGTTCATCAAGACTACAAACTATGCCAAGGTACGGCTTTGGTGCATGTGTGTGTGAGAGAGAGCCCTGTATGTGTGTGTGTGTGTGTGTGGGGGGGTACGTGTCAAGTGGCTGGTCTGAATGGCTGGCCAGCAGCTTCATGTGGCCAAAATGAGCGGTGGACCCTCTGATAACAATCATGGCTGTCACTTCAGTAGCAGCAGCTGCAGCTCTGCCTCTCGTTCTGCAATCAGACCCCTGGACACCACTCTCCCGACCGAGAAGAGACAGACCAGTGGAGTACGAGTAATGCCACCAGGCGGCCTGGCCGGCTGATGAGAAGCCTCCACCTTTTCTGCATGGCACAGGCCTGCTGCAAGGCAGAATGCTCCCTCCCCGAGGGCTTGTGCTATAAATCACGCACAGGAAACACAGTTCATCCACTGTACATGTAGAACACGCAAGAGCATTGTTAGACATGTATGCATGTGCGTGCTTTCCCACACACAATTAATGATTTATTTGTTCTTCTTGGTTGAGAAACATGTATTGTGCAAAGGTCATATTTCTTGTTTTTAGGGCTGCAACCAAAGATTATTTTAATGATGAATTTTTATGTCTATTATTTTTTTGAATTAGTTTGGTCTGTGAAAAGAAAAGAAAATGTCCATCAGGACTGCCTGAAGCCCATGATGGCATTTTGTCTCATTTTGTCCGACTGACCCAAAGCCATTCAGTTTACAATGATATAACACAGAGAAAATAGGCAAGATGCAAAAGCTCATATTTGAGAAGCTAAAGCCAGAAAAATATTGAGATTTCTTCTAAAAAAAAAAATAGTCAGACTATCAGCCACGAGAAAGAAGGACAGGGCAAAGAGCAAGTTTTTCTGAACGGATTTTCAAACCCTACCGACATAAAATAGAAACCAAAGCCAGCGTCGAAGGTGCCAAACCAATCTAAAAACTTCTTCTATGCTTTAAGAAAGGTCAGCAATAATGAAAATATGTGATATTATAAAAAAATATGCATAAACACTAGTATACTTTGATGGTTTGTTAAATCCTTCACCAATTTTGTAATTTTGATTAAAACTAGTCCACAGTCAGGCGTGCGTCACCCAGTTTTACCGTGGCACCGAAGTCGCCCATGCTTGTCCGTGTCAAGAGGTGTGAGAGGAGGTGGAAGCAGCCTACTGTGACAATGTGTTCCTGTATTTCTAATTTTCTCTGACGAACAGAGAAGTGGGACGGAAGGAAGAGGAAGGTGTGAAGAGAAAGAAGTGAGAAAGACAGATGGAGCAAAAGGAGGACCGCATGAAACCGCAGCGTGTTGTAATTGGACTGTGACTTCCTGGGTGTGCGTTCCCCTGCTCGCCTGTACACGTGTCCGTTAGACGACATTAACTTCATCAGTTCAGCTGTCATGTTGTTCCCCTCGCCTCCCCTCGGGAATCGTAACCATGTTGTTGGGTCCAGGAGACAGATGATTGAATATTATTACTAAGATGGATTTTTTTTTTTTAAGTGGAGCGTGCGGTGTAGCAATGATCACATTTTCAATTTCATGCATAATCACACTTGTTGCATTTGGGCCCGCGTGCCGCCTGCCCATTACGCTGCACTGACATCTGAGTGATTCACAGAGAGCTCATTGTGTTGTTCAGCTATATTACTGCTTAATATGAGCATGTCTCCTGGAGGTGCTTTCATGTCATTTAGCACAAACGGCTTGTTTTGGAGGTAGCTGGTTCAAATCCCTCAACCATTTTTATTGCTGCATTGTGTATTTTTTTTAATATTTGTGTCGGATGTGAACTTGATGTCTCTTTCTCTCAAACACACACACAATCCTTGGTTATTGCTATACCATTCTTTGTCTTTCAAGCTTTTCTTAGTTGCCATGGAGACTCCTGTCCTTGCTGTACATCTTTCAGTTACTCCTGCTTCCGTGCCAAACTATATTTTCTCATCCAGGAAAGAAAAAAACATTTACTGCGCCGCTCTTGAAAGCCATTACAAGTTGTCTGCAGATGCTTTGTAAGATTGTTTTCATCTCCATTGCTGGTTACATCTTTTTTGTTTTGCCACGTCTCTCCGTCACGCTGACACACATTTGTTAGGATTTGTGTCTGTTTTCTGCCACTGTGGAGCAAATCCATAAATGGCACTCTCTGGCCATGCTGCTGATGACTATAGTCAGTGTTTGTGTTTGTATTGATATCGCTGTGATGAGGTAGTGCATGCTGTGCGGCACGGTGAGGGGGGTTGTGGGTAATAGATTGTGACAGACTGAAAAGGAAATGGAGAGTTTGAACATCTCTGGCCTCAGCCCAGCTGTGGCTTTTTGGCCTGAACCTCGTTGATATGCATAGCTTCCTTTAATCATGCAGAATAACTGTGTGTGTGTGTGTGTGTGTGTGTGTGTGTGTGTGTGTGTGTGTGTGTGTGTGTGTGCGTGTGTGCGTGTGTGCGTGCGTGCGTGCACGTGTGTGTTTATAGGCGATTGCTTTGTGATCTCACAGAAAGTAGGGCGAGTGGAGGTCAGGATTTTTGAAAATCCCTCGTTGTGTGCATAATATGACCTGGTCCGCTCTGCTGCTTTGTCAAAAGAAATTGGCCAGGCTTTGAAAGAGGCCACACTGAGTTCCACACTGAGTTGAAGTCAACTTCATTATCCTAGACAGCCACAAACTTATGCTAGTCCCCCCCCCCCCCCCCCCCCTTCAAAAAGGATCTCTGTTCCACAGTGAAGTAGAAAATTAGCTCTTTTTAAACTTGTACAAAGTAGTAAATGTGCATTTGTTTCTACTTCCCTCCTCCAGCCTCTGTTGGACGCCCTAGCAGACCTCCCAGAGTGGTATGGTGTAAAAGCCATGCAGGCAAACTGGATTGGAGAGTGCACCGGCTGCTACTTTGATTTCCAACTCAAGGTGAATCTCCGCTCCCTTCCCCTTTCTCACTTTTTATTCATTCATCACTCTCGCTTCTTTTCAATCTCTCAACCGTTTCCCCACCAAGTGTTTCCCCGTCGCTCCCAGCCTCAGTTTTTCATCTCTTTGTCCAAAAGCACTGATTGCTTGCTTTATTTTGGTTTCTGCCGTTTGTTTATGTATATCTATCCCAAACAATGCAACAAAACATGAAAATTGTTCTTGTTCAGCGGGTGCATCCGTCTGCAAGTGGCAGTTTACCCAAATCGATGATGACACCAATTAGTTTCTATTGAGTTTTCTAAAAGCCATATTTACAGTTCTTCACATCCCTATGAGCAGCCTTATTAACCATTCTCCTTGAAAAAGAATCAGAAACTCAAGTCAGAGCCTTAATTTAAAAAGTGCTTATTGTGTCTTTCTTCATGTTTCTGGGAGGGGGTGTCTTTGGCAGAATGCATAATTAAAGTTTAAACAAGGGGCCGTTAAGTTAATTGGATGGCTGCTTGTCTTGTATTACATCATCATATATTTTCAAAAGAACTCTGCACTGAATTATCTCCACAGGAGGCCAAAGATACGTATTAGTATCTCCTCTACGACATGACATATTCTAATTACCCTTGAATCCCCTAGAATGAGTGTGTCATCTATAAATAATTAGAGGATTAAAGACGTCGTAGCCTCGTTATATATCAAAGAGCTACGTACAGCACATGTTGCATGTTGATGCATGACAATTTATCAGTCTGTTTGTTAATAATTGATTCTATGACAGATATTTGTCACATGGTCAACATGACTGATGAACAGATTTAGTGTCTACAGGACTAGAGGCATGCCAACAGCTCTGTGTGGCTGTAGGTTCCTGGTTCCTGGTAGAATTTATTATTTATTTAAATCACTTTGTATGGCGACCCATGGAGCCAGCAGGTCATCCTCATTTAATTGGTAAAAGAAAGAAAGGTTCCCACATTGCTTCTTCTCTTATCTCCCAGGTGAATGGGGAGGATACGGGGGTGACCCTGTCGGCCTACAGCGCCTCCCCAGAGACGGTGTTCGGGGCAGCTTACCTGGCCATCCTGCCCTCACACAGACTGTTGCACGGTAGCAGCTCAGTCCGCTCGGCCCTGGAGAAGGCCTTTCAGCCAGGCAGAGGTGAGAATCTCCGCACTGACGCCAGCCTGCTTTTGGGTCTGTAGAGGTATATGATTACATGCGTCATAGATGGAGGAAATAAGCTTTTTTTTTTTTTTAAAAGCAACATAATTCATTACTTTTCCAGGGGTAAGATGGCTTACTCCCCTCAACCTGCATGCTGTCATCGCTAGAAGAGGTTGTGATCCTATGCATCTTATTTGTCTCCTTTATTGATCAGTGCCTGACTAACAAAAGCTGTGCTAATAGTGAAAAATCAATCCTCATATAATGAAGGAGCTTCATTTCTTTCGGGCATTTCATTAAAGCTTTGTGCTGATGCCTACATGTATTTCATATCATCACTATGGATGTATGTTTGGGACTTTTAGCCCAAGGTATGGATGTAGTCGCCGCAGTGGATGGAGTATATGTTGATTGGGGTTCCCTTGAGATGTTCTCTGTCTGAGTGGTGAGGGGTTGTAATGAGCTACCAGGGGAAGCAGCGTTGCATCTCTCACACCTTCTGCCCTCTGCTCCCCAGACTCCCTTACAGAGGTCACTGCTCACAACCTGCTCACTGGCCACGAGGTTCCCCTGGTCATCTCACATGAGGAGGCATTTGATGGCTATCTGGATACTGTGATTGGTGAGTTATTGGTGTGGTTGTATGTGGGTGGCTTTCACAATCACCTAGAAATTGTAGTCATTTGTATTAATCTCTGAGCAAAGAGGAGAAATGGTGTAAAGGTTTTTAGTGGACTTGATTTTAAGAAAAATGCTGCCTTAAAGGTGCTATTGACAACATTGATAACAGCTACTAGATGTCACACTCCCACTCCTCACTCCCATTGCATTCATGTCACAACACAGCTGTTGCTCGAAGTGCATGCGCCCTCAATGGGTTGCCAGTGTTCATAACTAAAAGCCAGCTTTAACGATATCTTAACGGTCAAGAAGAAAAGTGGCTCAGCGTGGCTTTTCAGTCCTCGAAACTCCTTCAGCTGATTCCGACGATCAACCACTGAACCAATGGTATGGTCTTGCTCCTCCTTTTGCCACTTAGCACGTTGGGACTGGTACCAAAATGCCGCCCGCTTACCGCCAAACAGCCATTTTTCCGTTAGTTTTACACTAACTGGATGTTGACCCCTGACTGCACAGAGATACCACTCGATACCAACGTCGTTATTCTATTGGCTCACAAGCCTTGCTATAAGCGTTAGCCACACGTCACACATCTACACAGGTTAACAAAACATTAATTACTGACCAACAACATTTTTAAAATGATTAATTCACAATCAAAACATTTTTTTTCACAAGAAGTGATACTTTGGATTCTGCAGCTTTCTAAAAGCGCTGTGGATGTATTCTTTTTCCGTTATCAATACGACCTTTAACATTTTGAAAATTATGCCTTGTTACTATCCGTCTTTGCCGTGCAGTGTTGTGGATGCCATAATGATGTGAAACCAGTGGGTGTTTGTCTCACAGAGTGGAGGTGGCACCCGAGGGATTGTTAACGATTAGTCACATCACAACATGTTAAGCTTTACCTCCGAGAGGGTTTTTTTTTTTTTACTCTCTCAAGAGATCGGTTATGTATGTGTCCATGTTTTCACTGTGTTACCTGTGCATGCTGCACCTGTGTCTGACAGGTATCCCAGACAGCAGTGAGAAGCATCTGTCTGTGGCCAGAGAAATGAACCTAAGGTGGACAACTGTGCTGGAAAGTGACAAAGATGGGACACAAACACTGATCAACTCTGATGAGGTCTGCTCTGCCGAAGTTTACCTCAAAATTGATAAAAATGCAAATGATTATTAAACTAGGATTTTTTTCCGCATAAATCCAATACACACTCTCTTTAACCTCTATAGAAAATGAATGCTCTTTTGTCCTCTTATCTCTTTAGTTCTCAGGCCTCACCAGACAGAAAGCTTTTGACTCCATTACCCAGAAGGCCAGACAGCAGAAGGTTGGTGGCCACCTTACCAGCTCGAAGCTCAGGGATTGGTTGATATCAAGGCAGCGGTACTGGGGCACCCCCATCCCTGTGGTGCATTGTGGGTCTTGTGGTCTAGTTGCTGTCCCCGTGGAGGAGTTACCGGTTACGTTACCGAAACTGCCGTCTCTCAAAGGAAAGGGTGCGTCGCCGCTGGAGGCTGCTCATGACTGGGTCAACTGCAAGTGTCCCAGGTGAGAACACTGAGAGGTTTTATTTCAATGTTTTATTGTATGTTTTATTGGAAGATCACAGACAAACAATCTAAACTGGCCCCTTTGTATTTCCTGTTGCAGTGTTTATTAACAGCTGACAGGAAGTTAACTTGGACTAAAGCTGTTGCCCTAGCAACAGAATAGCAATGAAAAGGTCTCTGCCAGTTTTCCTCAGGATGTAATATGTTGATGTATGATAACACAAGAGAGGATGCAGCAGTGTTAGTGCTCCTGATTATCATAAAAATGTCTCCTCCAGACACAAGGGAGTCAAACCTGTAGTAACCTAAAGTCAATCTATGTAATTTTGATTTTATAATGACCATTTTTCTATGCATTTAATATATTCTTGTGATGGTTGGTGGGGGGGTCTCTTTTAATATTAAAATGCATGCAGAAATGATGCACATCAAACACACAAAAGACTCAAAGCCAGTAGCTTATGCATATTCTTTTGTCTTTATCTCATCAATTTTTCATATTATTGTCAGGAGGTGGTGCTAATCAGGACCTTTATACTGGTACACTGATTAAAATGGATCACAATGATGTTATGACCATTCCTTCTTTCATATATTACTTGCCTAAAACCAAGGAACATATAAAAGAGGGTATTCATTCACTCTACTCATATTGGTGCTGGAAATTTGCATTTTTGCATTTTTCCCTCGCCTCAAAGTCGATGTTTTTTAAAATGGGTTTTTGGTTGGAGGAAATACGGTCTGTGGTTCACACAAGGTTAAGAGATTTTAATGATTTGTTCTGCGATATAAAATGCATCATTAAATTCCCCCTTGCATGAATTTTGAAGCTTTTACACGACTTAAAAAAGGTGACTAAATGAGACTACAAAACACCAACCTTACAGCCTCATTGTTTATACTTGCGCTTGTGCAACAATACTGTAGTTCGTTTATAGCCCAGCTTGTATTATTACATGTAAGTGTTATTAACTTGGGGGTTTATTCTCTGCATTCTCCAAAATTCAATGGAAAAATCCCATTGGCTTTTTGCTGAGGGAATCGATCCAACCATCTAGGAGGGAGGGCATTAAAAAAACACGTTATTCATGCACCTAGTTGTTTTCTTCACGACCTGAAAAGCCTTTCAGTGCCGTTCTTTGCTCTTCTTTCAATGAAGAAAGTATTGTTCGATATCACTAATGCGTTCGCAGCGTCTACGCTTACCTCTTCAGGAGCCGCCATTGTTGTTTTGAACTAACAGTATTCTCTCTGTGTTGTCACACACACTTAGACACTTAGACAATGCCCCGAGCTCCTCACAGAACAATGATGCACACATCAACACATTGAACACATTGAAGCCTGCCAAGGTGGATTCATGGTGAAATTGTGAGAATCCTGTCATCATAGGCAAACTTCTGATAACCGGTGACAAAAAGAAAGTGCTTCTTTTTAATGGGTCATACACCAAAACAAATTGGAGACTCCTGAACCCCTAAATAAATAATTTTTAACATGAATTTAAAATATCCTCAAAGTATTTGGAAGGTGTGTGTATTTGAGATCTGCTGGCTTCAACTCATAAATATTTCCATAATAGTCTGGAATCATTTCTTTTTCTCATAACCATTTGCACAGTAAGCAAACCACCTGGTTGAAGTACCCTTGAGCAAGTCCCTGAGCAACCATCACCTCCTCGCTAGATCAGTAGCCCTATTCAACTGTGTGTCGTTGGGAAATGGCATGCAGGAAGGGTGGAGGATGTGTTATTTCTTTTTGACACGACGTAAGCGATTGGGGAAATGATCCGTCCATTATGGTGTTTGTGAAGTGAGAATTGAATTATGTGTGAACCCTCTCCAGTGACAAGCCGCTCCTCTGTACTTCCTGTATTTCCTCAGGAGACCAGCAGTGACTAAATGAGCCCGCTGTCAGCGCAGGCTGAGCGGATTGACGGCTTTACAGGAACACAGAGCACTGAGAGCCAGCCTGTGAATTGTGTGATTAACAATTTTCCTCTGATGGGGTTATGTAATGAGTGGCATCTGTGACAGGAGCAGCATATGATCATGATGGGGGTTACATAAGCCAGCTGTGCCTCGTGAGACACAGAGAGACACACACACACACATTAACTTTTTAGATAAAGGACTGATTACACACACACTCACCAGCGATTCATCTCGGTGAGTGTGTTTAAAAATCTTTGAGAATGGCTACTCAGCCGCCGTCTCCAGAGTCCCTCACTTACATGGGAATTCCTCTCTGAATGAGACTAATCACCGTGATGGCACCATGTTGATTAAAACAAAGGCCCACTCAGTCGCAGATGGCACAAGTCATCAGATTGTGTTCAGTTGCTTCCACAAAGCTCCTATAATTCCTCCCTATCAGCGGTGATTGATGGCTATAATCGTCAAGATGCCGTTATCTCCTCTCTTCCCATCTCCCCTCCGTTGTTAAGTGTCTGTGGAAATTTGTTCTCTTCACTCGTCGACCATGTCCAATTAAAGTTTGAGAGGAACACAGCCGAGCAGGGTGATGAGAGATGGGTGGCAGAAATTGAGTTTTATTTTGTCCTTGAGGAAGTAATTTCCTGTGTGCTCATCTCGTCTGCGACCTTCTGTAAATTGGCCTGCTGACTGAACTCCTGCCTCAGCTTAGCCCGGCTGGGAAGATGTGCATGCAAGTGTGTGTCGGCCCTTGAATTCACAGGTAAAGCAAGAGACCGCCTAGTCAGTGCAGCACTCGCACTTTCACAGACGCGTGGCAGATGGAAGGCTATTTTCCATGGGACGAGAGCTTTCATGGAGTGGGCAGCTGCCTCTCGTGCCTCATCTGTTTGAGAGCCTTTTGGCTCTTTCTGGCTCATCCTCCCCACACTCACACTTTACACACTCGGGCATACAGGTTGCTTCAGATTTAGTTCCCTGTTGTTGTTGGTCGGCTCCTTTCATGGCTTAGAAAAGGGCCATATTTTTGAGTACTCTACCAGCTGCCTGTCAAATGACCACAAGCTGCCCTCTAATTGGTCGGTTTGGTGTGAGAGAGGAGGTGACAAATCTCACTTGGCACATTTCTTTTTTTAAAGACAAATTTTCACCATTTTGTGAAGTTTCTATTTCTGTATTCTTTGTGATGCTTTGTTCTTCTGCTGGGTATTTATCATATGAAATAACATCTGGCTTCCAAATATTAACCTTGCTACACCTTAGCCTTGTTGCTAGGCAACCTTCAGCTCATACCTCATCATCACTGCCTTATTATAGACCCTTGTGGTAGGTGGTCCAGGGGTGTGCGTCTGCGTTAGTGAGTGTGATGATTGACTGAGATGAAAAAAATTGACTGAGATGAATGTTTGTGAGTGAAAATGCGAGGCAGGAAGAGAGACTAAACGGATTCGTCCCATAAGGTCCAGGAACGGTACCTGCTCTGTTGAACATAATAAAGCTCAGAGGTTTGCTTTTGTTTATCTTTCCTGGACACTGATTTTAACTCTATTGAGACTCATTATAAAATAAAAAGCAGATGCTTTCACCGTTCCGTTACATGCTTTGAATTTCAAAAAGAAAAAGAAAAAAAAGCTCACTTTTCCTGTATCTTTGCAAACGTCCTCTTCTCCACTGTGAAAGTGACGCTGGCAGATTTGCAGCACGCACCCAAGTGCTGTTTGGCTTGGACAGAAAGGGCCACAAGGTGGCATTTCCAACACAAACACGATCATGTGTTCGGCCTGCCAGATCGTTCCCTGTTAGCACAGCCTGTTAGTCGGGGCACAGGAACAGGGCTCCGCTGCCAGTCCGGCTTTAGCCGTGCTTCTCTGCAGGGACATGACCTCCACATCCAGATGGAGCCAGATTTACACTCTCACACAATCGCACACACATAAATCACATAATGTGCCATTTCAATTGGCACACAAACCAGAGATTGTTCACTCGTTGGTGTTCTAATTTGTCAGCCTGATATTGATTTTTGTGCTGCCGTTGCCAACTCTCTTTGTGTCTCTGTCTCAGATGTAAGGGCCCAGCGAGGAGGGAGACTGACACCATGGACACTTTTGTGGACTCCGCCTGGTATTACTTTAGATACACAGACCCTCATAACCCACACAGGTATGAACAGCCTTCCCTCGAGGCTTCACTTTGTTTCCCCACCAATTTTGACTCTTTTTTCTCTCACTGTGACAGATTTTGAGGACAAATTGCACAGAACCTTTTTACTCCCTCTTCGTTCAAATGAAAATGAAATGAAAAGAAAAAGAAAAGCTGTTTCTCCAGCAGTGGGCGGATATCTATTTTTAGATATTTAGAAAATGAATCTCTGCTATATGAATAGAAACTTGATTCTCTCTCTTGCCTCACACACTCACAAACACGTCACACTTCCACATACACACTTATATGCGCTAATGGGAAGTTGTACTCAAACACATAATTATGTTCACTGTAAGATCACCCACTCTCTCCCACTTACCTGTTTCAAGTCATGCATATGCCGCCCGCCTTTGCTCACATAGTTGCGCTCACAAACACGGACACTTGCCTGGAACTTGCCTTCCCTGCCAATAGAGATTATGGAGCTATGGCTGTCACCTGCCGGGAACGTGGCGATACCCTGAGCTCAACAAAAGAGATTAATTTCCTAGTGCCCTGACCTAGCTGTAAAGCTGCTTTAAAAGGACGGGGACTGCTCTCCCCATCACTTTTCTTAGCGGGGCAGATTATGGCTCAACAGAAAAAGCAATTACACTATTTGTGCATTTCAGTTAGCCTGCTGAGCCTTACAGGAGCATGTGCATGAGGGGAAACGATGGGAATAGGAAGCAAGATATGTTGAAAGTAGCGAGCAAGAGGAAGGAAATAGGAAAAGGGAGTAATATGGATGTGTGTGTGAGAGAGAGTGTGTGTGAGTGTGTGAGTTCTCTGGGCTGATGCCAACAAACCGGCTAAATTATTTTCAGCCTTGTGAGTTCATAACCTTTTCCCCTGGTTCAGTCATCTGGAGACACCATCAGCCAGAGAGGGAGGGCGAGAGGCAGAGAAGAGAGGAGGAGAGTAATGACTGGTGTGAAAGGTGACACACACAGATAGCAGACTTCCCTGAAAAAAGCATCATTAGGTGGGAACCGGGCTTCTGCTGACCGTCATGCCAGTCAGGCTAACAGCATCAGCGCGACATCTAAAAGAAACAGCCCTTTCCCAGTTCAGATCTTCACTCAGAGTGTAGAGGAAACCGTTGGTGACAAATCTGAAAGGCAGATTACTTGACCACGTCTTTTCTTTTTTTTTTGTGTGTGCAAAGCTTCCGGATGCTTCTATCCGCTTCATCCCTGCATCCTTGTGTATCAGATTCAGCCTGCCCTCTAGAGGCAGTGTGTGTGACAGAATAATGTCTACGAACATGTTGTGAAATGGAATATAGATGATATATTCCTATTGTACTCTCTGTTAACGAAACATTTCATTTATACCTCGCCTTTCATAACAAAGTCACAAAAGGCTTTACAAATAATAAACATTTCAGCAGCATAATCACATAAAGAAAATTAAATTGATTTAAATGCACCACAATTGATAAAGGTAAAAGGTAAAATATCACAAAATCATCAAGAATACAGACACGCCTGTTTAAATACGAATTAAAGACCTTCATAATCAATGTCTTGTAGTCTCTTACATTGATTTTACTTTATTTCTTCACACTTTTATTGTTAATACAACTCCTAAAACAATCCAGAGGCAGCTTCACAACACAGATCCAAACGTGCTCGTCCTCAACAGGCTTTTCGAGCGTCACTTAGCAGATCGCTGGCTGCCCGTGGACGTGTACATCGGAGGGAAGGAGCATGCTGTCATGCACTTGTACTACGCTCGCTTCCTCTGCCACTTCTGCCAGGATCAGGGTCTCGTCACTCACAGGTACAGTACACCGTGCTTTTATCTGCTCTTTCTGAGCATGCATGTAATGTTAATCTATCCTCTTTTTGTAATTCAGGGAGCCTTTTCGGAAGCTGCTGGTGCAGGGTCTGATCAAGGGCCAGACCTTCAAACTTGCAGACAGCGGGAAGTACCTAAAGAGAGAAGAAATAGACTTCACAGGTACACACTGAATCCACAGGGTGTTTGTCAGTGTGACACATCTGTAACAGATGAGAGAGGGCTTCCCTCTGCATGGCTCTGCCAGACAAGACAAATAAGGAATCATGACAACATTTTTTCTTATTGCGGTATGTAGTGACATCATAATCCACCCCATTTCTTTTGTGCTGCTGATGGCAGTCCCTCTCAAATCCCAAGAATTCCTTTGAAGAGACGCAACAGGGCTCTTACAATTGGCTTCATGCCCAAGGATCTTCAGCTTCTCTATATTTATAATGGAATAGATGGGAGGATACTGGTGACTTACAGACCCCTGATCCAGACTGAGCCTTACATATTTTTCTTCCGTTTGTCTTTTACTCACTGTGATCAAAGAGTAAGATTAAGATTCTGACCTCTGACTTTGAACCTGCCTCTCCTAGATGAGGAGCCGGTGCTGCGTGGTGGTGCTGGTCGTATCGAGGTGACGTGGGAGAAGATGAGCAAGTCTAAGCACAACGGTCTGGACCCCCAGGAGGTGGTGCAGCAGTACGGCGTGGACACGGTTCGACTCTACATCCTTTACGCTGCACCACCTGAACAGGACATCCTCTGGAATGTCAAGAGTGAGCCGTGCAAGATTACACCGACACTTTACGTTATTATTTAGCATTATAAAGTCAGAATAATGCCAGGGCATGCTAGTTATGTGAGATTCGGATTCAGTTGTATTCATTTTGAAAAGGTGTTTCTCCCACAGTATGTCACATTGTAATAACATTTTCTGTGCGTGTTCACCACGTCAGCGGATGCCCTCCCTGGGGTTTTGCGATGGCAGTCTCGGCTCTGGCAGCTGGTGACCAAGCTGAGGGGGGCTCGTCAACTCGGAGACGTCCCAAACCCTTCACTGCTGAAAAAGAAAGAGCTGGCAGAGACCACGAAGATCTGGGAGAACAAGAACTACGCTATTCAAGAGGTACTCAGACTCACTGTGAGCCTGAATAAATGACTGAAAATGTGTCACAGTGATATTATTTAACACTTAGATGTTGCTGCAGTCGTTACCAGTAGGGGTCAGTGATGGGCCCACATTTAAATCCCAGAATTGGTGTTCCCTTTCCTTCAAGGTGAATCACCCCATCGTAGCTGTCTGTTTGCTCTTTTTTTTAATTTTAATTTCTTTACTAGTTATTTTTTGTGCTGTATTAAATATATATATATTTTTAACCTACAATAGTTTCACTGTTAGAAGGCACAGTACGATGTGTTTGTTCAGTCACAAGGTACAGTAATAGCCTAGTCCAAGGTAAT